>OZ007588.1:196558824-201558824 GCA_963931845.1 Maratus michaelseni | reverse complement strand
TTTTTTGTTGCCCCTTCACCCGCAAAATAACATAGTAATATAAATTTTGAAACAAAAACAAAACATTAATTATATTTTGAAAATAATAACAGATTAATACAGGAACAATTGCAATTTAGTTGAAGTTATTACTTAAGTACAAAAAAATCAGCGCACATTAAAATTTGCAAATGAAATTCCAAAGTACTTATGAGTAAGATTGAGCCTGGAATTATCAAGAAATAATTTTGGGTCTGAGAGCAACATTATGAAATCATTGACATCAACAGCAGATTCATCTACAGTTTCGGGAAAAATAAACTGATTTCCATTCAATTTGCGTCTCATGAATCTTACTTGAATAGAATCATCAACAATTAGACTACAGTTATATTTATCAAAGGCAATAAATACAAAACAAAGTATTTCTTACAATGTTAAATAAATTGTTATTTTTATTTGTTTACTTTATTTTACAGTTAAATCTACTTTAAAACAATCTTTCTTTATAGAAAATAAGCAATTATTAAATATTTTGAACATTCTGCATTACAGGAGCAGAGTGGATTGTGGACCACTGTGCCCCAGGAGTGGGTGGTCTACTGTGCCCCATGTTGAAGTTCAATAAATAATCATATTAATATTGTTTATAGCTTTCTTTTAAACATATTAACTTTAAAGTAAAATAAAAACAAGTATCTTAGCCTTGCAAAACAGCTGTTTTATTTTATTTATCTACAACCTTTAATTACTAAAAAAATAAAAATAGGATGATGAAAAATTTTACTTTTAGAAGCTCAAAACAACCAATGAGGATAAAATAGTTCAATCTGAGCTAAACATATTTTCTGAAGGCTATAAATAATCATTGCAGTGCTGTTGTCTATTAGGATAGAAGAGAAGCTTAAAAAAAAATTAAATAAATAAAATATTAGGGGGTGATCCACTGTGTCCATAGGTCCAGAGTGTACCGGTCTCCCCTACATCATACAATCTAGGGTTGGGCAATTTGCCGGCAAAATGGTATTTTTGCCAGGACCAGGACAGTGGCAAAAAAGGCTGGATTTAATAAATATAATAAAAGAATATAATTTTGTATATATTATAATTGAGACTTTAATCAGAATATTAATTAGATGTTTCATTAATATTAATTTGATTAATTAAAATAATTTTCATTGGTAATATGAATAAAAATATATCACTAATCAATCATAATCAATTTTGTAGATAAATTTATGTGATGGTGACAAGTAAAAACTTTTACTTTTCTCAATTAATGTAGCAATTTTGCCTTTAAAATGAATATATATTAGAAAAAAATTAAATCAACAGTTTCTACATTTAAAAAATCTATAATAAAAAACAATATTAATGCATAAACATTTGCCAAATCAATCTTCATTTTATCTTTATTTGAGCCTTTAGGTATAACTTTAAAGTTATACAAATACTTTATAGACGTAAACGGTACTACTTTTTATCCCGTCGACCAATTTCGCCAAATTAAACAAATCGCCAAACTATTCACCAAATTATATAAAAGAAAACATATTGTCATTCTAAAATTTTAAATTAAGAAAATGAATGAATTTTAATTAAAAAAATAATCCCTAAATAATTGGGTTACTTTTAATATAATGATAAAGTTCACTCATGATGTAACGGCATAGCAAATATATTTGATTTTCCAGATTATTTCAGACAAAATAATACAGTAGAAAATCTTTATAACGTAATTTTCCATATAACGCACAACTTCTCAGAGGTAAACAATGAATTTTCAGTTAAGAAACACCTGAATTCCCACATTATAAATAGTTGCTATTCTCTAGAGGACTAAATTTGATACATTAGTTCAACTTTATCTCCTTAATTCAGAGCTAATTACTGAAAAAATTGCTATGATTTGATACAGGTATGTTTATAAAGTAAATTTAACAATGTGTGGAATGATCTATATTATGCAAAAAATTATAATCGGCACAAGGCCTGGTAATAAAGAATGCAATATAAAGATATCCTAATGTATTTTGGTATGTTTCATACATATTTGGCTATGTTTTGCAAGCTAAATTTAATGATGTGTTAAATGTGATTTATACAACGCAAAATTCTATATAACGCACAACCTCATGTTTTTATGTTTGCGTTATAAAGATCTTCTACTGTACTAAGAACAGTTTACGTGTTTAAATGCAGAATTATTAAATTAAACCATAAGTAAACAGATATTTTTAAGATATTGAATTTGTGAATTAAATATAAGTATTTTAAATGTAATAATCGAATTTATTAAGGAACATAATAAATATCAATGATAACGGCAGATTGTAAAAAATTCAGTCCTCTTTATTTAGTCAAAAAACAAATTTAAAAAAAAACTGTAAAATGTATATAAACATTAGATATAGGCTTGAAGCAAATATAGAAAAATAAAAATATTTTGTAGATAAAAATTTGTGACGCCAGATGAAACTAATCTGTTATATATATTTTTTAATATCATGAGGTAATCATTTATTGACATAATTTTCATTTTAAATAAAGAAAGAAAAAACAAATTAATAAAACCTTAATAAAAATATAAATAAAATAAATTAAAATTCACATGATGACATAACAAACACATGTAACATGTTTAATGTCAAGTGAAAATGACATTAACGATGATCCATAATTGGCATTTAATCTTGGCGATAATTTTTTGGTCAATGGGATAATCAAGCAGTACCAAATAAACTTTTAAAATTCCTACAACTTTTTTTTTTTTTTTTTTTTTTTTTTTTTGGGGGGGGGGGGGGGGGGGGAAGAGACTTCACACAGAAAAAACACATGGATTGGATGAAATTAATATGTATAAGAGAGAGGAGGGTAGAATGATTTTAATTGATTATTTAATGTTGCAAATATAGACAAATTAATCTTTTAAGTAATTTTTCTTACAATTTTCCCCCACTGTCATTATACAGGCTACAGACTTGAATCTTGATTTGATCATAGGAAATGAGAATGAATTATCTTGCAAAATGTTTTGCTTCTATTGTTTTTACTTTGTAACTTCAAATTAGTACTGTTGTTATCATAGCATAGCAAAATTGGTAAGTGCTATTTCTCTCCCAGACTTTGCTACAAAATTAACTGAAGCATAAGGATTGATTGTTTAATATTTATAACAGTTTAAACGAAAGCCAGTAAGTTATGTACCAAAAAGTAAAACTGATTACTAAAGTATTTTACTAAAAAATACAAAGTACTTAGATTATTGTTTTAATGATGCATTGAATATTCTAAGGTAAATACAAAAATATAATTACATATTATCAGAGTTGAAATTATTAAAAATTAAAATATATTAACTACATCGCTGTAAATAAAACATATCTATTTTTGCCTCTTTGGCAAAAATGTATTTTTGCCTGGACGGTTTTTTCCATGGTTTTTACCACTTTGGCAAAAAGGTGCCAACCCTAATACAATCTAAATATTAATCGAAAATTCTGATAAATAATATGGTTTAGAGTATAAATAATCTAACACTGCCCTTCAAAGGATTCAGAATATCTAACAGTATATTGGTAATAAACAAAACGATATGTGGTTCACATTAACACTCAATTACTACTAAAAAAAGTTACGTAATTGCTTTCGTTGTGCCTGTGAGATTAATTTCTGCATTTATACAATTTATACAGCGACATTTTGGATGTTTTTTTCCCTTTTAAACACAAAAAATAAAAAGAATTTAGGACTAATGAAACTTATCGTAACATTAAGCGAAAATCTTGTATTTATGTAAGATACAAGAATTTAGTAATTGAGTGTTATATAAACTACAATGAAAGTAAATAAAGGAATGATTAACTTACCTTTTACGCAAGATGTAATTATAATTACAAATTTCATTCAAAATTTCAATTCCGATGGAATGTAAACAATGGCGCCGTCCTCAGCGTCTTCGGACGACCTTCGACTTTCCGTTCTCGCATGCGCGCAGTTGCGTTGTAGTAGAAGTACTTTTTCCATAAGAGGAGCATAGTATGTGTTATTCGCAAATCCATTGGATGGATCGAAAAGTATTTCCAATGGAGGTTGAAAAAAGCATTTCCTTTAGACGTCGAAAAGGTGAAAGTTATAATACGTCTATAGCAGGTCATAGACGTCTAATACACATCTAAATGAGAAAAGGCTTATAGACATCTATATCTTTAATGCTATGCACATCTAAAAGATGTCATGGACGTTATAGACGTATTTAGACTATAAATCGACGTCTTATAGATAGAGTGTGCTGTCTGGGATGTTTTCTAAACTGTTTATTTACATATTTTCTTTCACCTTATTTAACTGTGAAGTTTCGTTACAGTTTTCTGGCTGTGTTGGAAAGTGTTTCATTATCTATTCTTGACGCATGATTTTTCGTTCTTGTTTAATTTAAATTGGATTTTATATGTAAAGATGGGATATGGTAATCGTTTTTTACTTACTCTCTTATATGCTACAATTATAAAAATAATGTAAACAGGTGTGTTTAAGATGGCAATACAGCATTTTAATATTTTTAGAATTTAATTATAAATTAATAAATAAATTTAAAGGCATTTTTATATAGTTAGAATTGTGTTTATTGTTAAAATTCAGAATTTATAAGTCTCGTAAGAGAGCGTCGAGAATTCGCCTCGATTGAAAATGAATTAAACTGAAGAGAGTGAAAAAAGTATTGTGATGAAGGAAGGCAACCTGAGTGCTCACTTTTCATTTTGTGATTTAAAAATAAACATACAGTATCTACTACTTTGATTAATGTTGAAAGTCCGTCTGTCGAATATATGGTCGCACGGGAACATATTAACATCAGAAAAGAAAATTTGAAAATAAAACGTTTTGAAATAACGTCATTTAAATTGATTTTTATCTCTTACATTTAACAGGGTTCGTACGCTTTTACTACAATTTTTAAATGGGAAATTTTGCCTTATTTAAATGCAGAAAAATATTACAAATCCTGCAAGTAAACGAGGCGTCTACAGTGTCTGCTATTTAAATATTAAATAGAAAAATTCTATTAAAAAATTGTGGTAAAAACGTATACGAACCCTGTTTAATCCTTTTAATTTTTATAAAAGCTTGATGCTTTTGAAAGAAAAATAAAGTAGACATATTGTTTTTGTATATTGCTCAGAATTAAGCATAAAATATTTATATGACAAAAAAATCGATTTTTTGGTTACATTTTACGAATTTTAAAGTCTACAATTCCCTCAAATATTTTTTGCCAAGACTGATACATAGATATACTAGATGAGAAAATAATGTATTGCTACATATTGATTTTTAGCTACGAAATAATAAATTGTTTTTATTTCAGTTTTCTTTATAAAGAAATTCTTATCAATCACAGCGTCATATAATATTATTTTAAATGATAAAGAGTCTCTTT
Organism: Maratus michaelseni; assembly: GCA_963931845.1. Taxonomy (NCBI): domain Eukaryota; kingdom Metazoa; phylum Arthropoda; class Arachnida; order Araneae; family Salticidae; genus Maratus; species Maratus michaelseni. The sequence continues at coordinate 201,553,405 of OZ007588.1, read as the reverse complement.
GAATCTAACAGATATGTATTTGAAATTTTGCTTTTCTTTGTAGGCAGAATGATTTAGAATAGTTTTATTCATGATTTCATTTATAGTAGCGTCAATGATTTTTGAATACTGATCAGAAATATAGATAGTCAGCTATTGATTGGTATTTGTTACAAAATCCTTTTTTCTTATCTTCAAAAATATGATGATACAGATTGATTTGATTCCTTACATATTTCAGAAAAATGTATGCAATAGTAGCGAAAACACCCAGATTTCCTTTAATCATCGCCCTTTATTTCATTAGAGGAATTGCCAAGTACAATAAAAATACTAAAACACTCAACAACCAGTGAGAATTATTTTTGGAGGTTTTGTACGTCTAGAAACTTTATTTGTAGATATACACGAAACCGACTTTTGCATAGTGGTGGAAACGAGATTTTTCCTTTTTTCAGATAAAAGCAAAAGTTGAAATTCAGGAATTGACTAAAACTTTATTTCCTTGTTGATATTTAACACTTGTAAGAAATTGTAAAGATTATAAAAATAAATTTTACATACTTGGAAAGTCTTTCTAGAAATTTATTTGATACAAAAACATTTCTCATTCTAAAATATTAGTGTTCATCAAAAGTATCTTTGTTTTTTTGCTTTAGCTTGCCTCCCTGTACGTTTTTAAGCTTTTGTAAAGGAGTCTCCTAGTTCCTCAGAAAGTTATTCGGCTATTTGAGTATGGATACTTCTCTACTTTCCCTTTCAACTCATCAAGATACACTGTAAGAAAAAACGGCAAAAATTTCAGCATAATATGCTGTAAATTTATGCACCCAAATTGCCAGCATTTTTTGCTGCAAAATTTAATGTGATTATAGTCGAATTTGCAGTAAAATTAGCATGTTTGGAGCACATTTTGCTGTAAAATTCCAAACATAATGTAATTTAAGGCATATTTTACTGTCAATTTACAGTAAAATATGCTGGAAATTTGGGTGAAAAATTTACAGCAAATTTTAATATAATTTCTGCCGTTTATTCTTACAGTGTACTAAACTGATGGCCTGTTACTTCTGGGTTTGATTTTAGGAAATATATTTCATTCTTTAAACGGTTCAATCAGTTTTGAGTTCTTCACAATTTAATCTTCTCCGATCATTCAATTTCACGAATTTTGCAAATAGTTCTTATGAATAGTTAATGACTTTAAGGCCTAGTTTGAAATAATTCCTTAAGATGGATAAAATCTCAACATTCGTATCATCCATAATGCGACCTAAAAATGAAAGGATGATTATAAAAAATTGAGGAACATACATTCCTTTATATAATATTTTATGTTTAATAAGGGTGGGGAGTAAATGTTTAAAGACTTTGTTATATAAGCAGTCAAAAAATGATAATTATTCTGATACATCCAAAAAAAAAAAACTGAAAATGTAATAATGGGATAAAATCCAAAAACTAAAGGTCTAGTATAAGAAAGTTTTTTTTTTTATATTTCTAGTCAAGCATGTGCAGCAGTGAAAACTGAATGTGAGGAACATAGTAATGTTTCGTGATGAGTACTTATTATTTCAACGTTCTTTATTTAAAGACATTGTTATCTGTCAATATATATCACAATATTATTTTTTTAAACGATAGTCTCTTGAAACTAATAAAATACTTACCTGATATTTGGATTATTGTTTCTAGAAAGAATTAATATATATATATATACATTGATTTCGCTAATATTAAAACCAGTGCTCTGCTCTATGAAAACTGATAATTATTCAGCCAGATAACCAGTAACAGTTTCTTGGAACCAAATTACTTTTTTTTAGTTTAAAAAAAAAAAAAAAAAAGTTAAATATAAGGAATAAAACAGAAAAATCTCAGATTTCATTTTCATATAGGCTGAGGGTGGCGAAACCTTACTGCACGTGTCCCCGTGGTGACATGTTCCACAATTTCTTTGTTCTCTGCTCTGTGAAAACTTATAATTTATACGGACAGATATCCAGTAACTGGTATTTTTAACCAAATTTCTTTTTCTTTTTTACTTTGAGAAATATAAGGGGAAAATTTACTATGTAAGGATGCCGCCACCCAAAAAACCGATTTCATTTTTATACAACAGGGTGACGAAATTATGGCACGCGTGGCCGAGATGGCACGTACGGAAATTTCTCTGAAACGCGAAAAAAATTAAACTGATAATTATTCTAGAGATAAAATTTATTTATTTTAATAATAATTAAAATTTTATTTTTCGCGTACAGACTATCACAAATAATGCAAATATTTTAGTATAAATTGACATATAATTTTTTTTCCTATCTTGAAGCGGAGTGTTTTCGACGGGCAGCTATTTTGACTTTTTATATTAATTTAAAAAGCATTATATTGTAAACAAATTTCATAAGTCACTCACTGCAATACAATGATATGGACCAAATATTGCTATGTTTTGTTCTAAAAGTAACAAAACATTAACCAGGCATGAAATCGAACATTCATTGAGTCGAACGTACAACAATGAAATTTTCATTAATAAAAAAATATTCAATTTTCTAATGTAGATTTTATTGTTATAAGTTAGATCTAGCATCACTTTTAAACAAAAACTTACTAAAATAAAAATTTGCAGTTTTTGTTTATTATTTCATTATTACGTGCCACTTAAATTAATTACACTACTGGCCAAAAGATTGAAAATTCGAACTTTTTTTCTTTTGAAGAAGTCCCAAAAAATTAATATTTTTAAAATTGAAACGATTTTTTTATGCCAATATGTTGTAGAAGTTTAAACTATTGCGTCATAATTTTTGATGCAATCATTACCAACGATTGCTTCATCCCGGATGTTTATTATAAATACGAGCTGACTGCGTAGAATTTCAGATGGTTTGCAGCGCTGCTTTAGTGTGTAACGCTGCACATTGCTTTTAAAATTAAACTGTGTATTTCTTTTAAAATGTGTGAAGTAATTGCTCGGAATCGCGTGGCAATTATTTTAATGCATCAAGTGAGCATTTCAAATGTTAGGATTGCTAAGCTGTGTGACTCCAGCGAGTCACCGTTTCATGCCTCATAAAGAGATTGAAAACAGAAGGAACCGTGGTAAAGAACCCTAGAAGTGGTATTCCGAGTTTATCTTCGAAATGTAATGATACTTCATTGACATGATTATGCCAAAAAATAGGTTTGTCAGTTCTTTCACACTTGCAATAGAAAGGACTGACTCGACTTCTGTCATTGCCAGTTCCAGAACAGTTCACAGGAGGCTCCGTAAATCTGGTTTCATGAAACATGTGTCTAGAACAAAACCAGTTCTGACGAAATCAATGCAGAAAAAACAATAGGAGTGGGCCAACGTTCACAAAAATTGAAGTATTGTCAAATAGATACAAGTTATATTCAGCGATGAAAGTCGATTCTCTTTAATGTCTGACAAACCTGCCCATGTTTGGCGTAAAACTATAGAGAGTATTAGCCCAGACTGCCTGGTTCGTACAGCAAAACACCCAGAAAACCAAATGGTGTGGAGTTGAATGTCATACGGGTCAACTGAACGACTCCATTTTGTACAGGGAATTATGAAGAATGACCAGTATATTAATGTGCTGAAGGATCGATTGCTTTCTAGTGCTTATGATCTGTTCCCAAAGCGGAATTGGATATTTTGGAGGACCTAGCACCCTGCAATACATCGAGAAAGGGGAAAAAATCATTCAAATTAAGTTAAATTTCATTATGTTAATCATTAAATGTAATTTTTTTGTTATTTTAGGTTTAGGATGAATTTGTAAAACATGGTTGTAAAACATGTTCTCCCATGACCAGGAAACTCACCAGATTTAAATCGTATTGCGCATTTATGGAGTATAATTGTCAGGAAAGTATCCGAAACTCATCCTGAAACAAAACGAGAGCTTCTGTAAACCATAATTAACGTTTGACACTATGAAATACAAAAAGAAGTGTGGCAAAACTTTGTTGATTCCATGCCTAAAAGAGTGGTTGCTCTGATGAGAGACAGAAGCGGTCCAACAACATATCAAACGCTTTTAGGTTAAATTGTACTCATTTATAATATTTTCTGCTCAGAAGAACTTGGATAAACTTGAAATTGTTTGTTTATTTCATTTTATTCCGGGATAACAAAATGTATGCCGATTTCTGATAACCTGTAATTTTTTTTAGTATGCTACTTGTTTTATAAAACTAAATAATTATTTTTGTTCAATAACTTACTCAAACAATGTCTTTAAACTAATTTAACATACTGGCATTAAAAAAATCTGTTTAATTAAAAAAATATATTAATTTTGGGGGCTTCTTAAAAAAAAGTTAGAATTTTGAATCATGCAATATTTTTAGCCAGTAGTGCATATTTCTGAATAAGATTTTCATCACACTACAATGAAACATTTGATTTTGGTTTTTGTTCTTTGCTATTTAGTGCATGAAAGTGACTGATTCTATTAACCCTTTAAGGATGGACGAAATTTAACCCCATTTTAAGTTTTAATATAAGTAATTCCGTGAAGCATTTTCCCCCTTATTTAGTCCAAGAATTCTAAGATTAGATAAGTCAAAAATTTCGACTAAAATATTCTTATACGAAATTATAAAAGCTATTCGCACAATATATGGAACATATACGTGATACTCGCCTTGCAGGGACTGACAAGCAGCATATGCTGTATTATATTTGTATGTAAACATTTTGCACGTTATAATGACGATAGATATTGGTTATGAATTTCAAGCACCGCACGTATACCAATTCGCCATCCTTGATATAGACTATCTATTCTGCTGCACAGGTGTCTAGTCAAGTAAAAATATTAAAATTTTCAGAAACAAATCAGAATTTTTTTCGGGGGGGGGGGGGGCGAATTTTAGTGTGTCTATTTATTTGTAAGTAAACATAAAACGTACCTCTTCGTTGAGACAGAAACACAGTGCCTTTTCCAGATAAAGAGACAAGTCAAAATGCAAAAAAATGCTTATATATAACCGCTTATCCAATCGATCAAAGGAAATTATAGTCTCTGGATAGTTTACTTTTTCTTTTGCGTTCATTCGGTTGTTTTAAGTAATATTTTGTAGAATTAATTTTCAGTGCATTAAAAATATATTAAGGTTTTCATGGTTTCAAACTCTTTTGCTATGGAAAATTTATTAACAATATTTTTTAAAACTATAGTTGTTTCAATAGTGCCACATTATCGGCATTTTAAAGATAGAGTTTTAAAAATATAAGTGGACACTGGCGGGAAAAATGAATGCTCTTTTTGTTATCCCTTTTTTTCTCAATTTTCAGAAGTACTGGGTCAAATAAAAGCACTTAAAAAAAATTCGAGAACCAAAGAGTTCATTTTTGTTTATTTTTTGTATGTTTAAAAACCTTATTTCTGGATAAAACAAGAAACTACTGTCTGTGTTGCAACGGAAATAGGGTTTTCCATTTTCTAGATAAATGCAAAAGTTGAAATTCAGCAAAAGTCTATTTTTGCTGTTGTCGTTGACATTTAAAACTTGTATAAATTTTCAGAAATGACAAAAGGAAACTCTAGATATTTTAAAATGTTCTAATATAATTCCAACTCATCGAAAATAAAATCATAATACTTCAAAATTTTATTTATTTATTTTTTTTGTTTTCAATTAACTATTTTAAATATATTTTTGTATAATTAATATTTGACGTTTCAGCATAATATTAATTATCTGTATGAGTTCAATTTCTGTTACACTTGGAAATTGATTTAAAATTATGTTTATATTGTTTAGCACTTTATTCTATCAGAGGTAATCGGTATTTTTTGCGGGCTATCGGTACCTTTTTTAAAATGTACTGTAGTATAAAGATAAGAAAACTAGAGAAAATACCGAGATTCAATTTTGTTATACACTCCTCTTTCATCAGCAAAACTACAATGTCAAACACTAGTACTTCTAAAAACCCCAGACAGCAGTGCGAATTTTATCTTCTGGAGCATTTAAATGCCGAGAAGCTATATTTTTAGATAGAAAAAATACTACTTTTGCAATCGAAACTCTATTTTAGCCAAAATCTTATAAGTGTGATTTCTCAGTCCCCGGTACATCTCTCGGTATTTCTTTGCGATATAAATTCTCATTTAATGTTAAAATGATTCTCTGTGATTTTTCTACAATATCCTGCTACTTCTACTGTGAAAATCTATTTTTTAACACTTTCCAACCTAGTTGAAAAGTGTTTATGACTTTGGTTTGTCTGGCCGCATGGCCGTCTGCGTCTGCCGTCTGCCCTCTGGCCGCATGGCCGTCTGCCGTCTGGCCGTCTGCCGTCTGTCCGTGCTCTAACTCCCGTAAATATGCTCGGATTGCCTTGCAATTTTTATATGTTTTTGTCGTTATCTATAGCATGTTCCCTATTTCAATTGAAGTGTGTAGCACTTATAGTTTTTTTTACAGGGCCAGTCAAAAGAATTCCGTTACATGACGATCTATGGGGAAAAATCCTTTGCGGTTTATTTTAATGATGTTACATAATTTCAAACACATTGTAATTGATATATATATATCACTAAGGTGCATTACAAGAAGCTTAATATGGAATAGGGTGTGCATAGCACTTTTAGTTAATTTACAGGGACAGTCAAAATAATTCCGTTACATTACGTCTATGGAGAAAAATCGTCTGCGGTTTATTTAAATAATGTTTCACTATTTTAAACGCATTGGAATTTATATATATCACTAAGGTGCATTACAAGAGGCTTACTACAGAATATTGTGTGTATAGCAGTCATAGTTCATTTACAGGGACACACAAAAGAATTCTCTACTGTCTGCTAACAATAAAGCCTGAAAGTGCGTTTTAAGTTGCTGAACGCGATTTTAAATTTAATTCACTTTTGTATATTATTTGGTGTGTATAAATTCTCTAGATCATATACAGGACAGCACAAAAGTTGGTGAACACATTTCCGTTTATTGACAGAAACTCCAGAGGGAGAATTTTAAACGTGCTACGCGTTTACTAACTAAACTAAAATTTAGCATCCTATGTAGTATATATACAAATCTATAGATCATATACAGGGCTGAATAAAAGTATTCGGATATTTTTCCGAATATTGTATATGTTAGAAATATGTGTTGGAAATTCCTGAAATTACTTTTTTAAATATGTTATGCGTTTTCCAAATTGTTTACTTAGATGTTATCTTCCAGCTTATTAAACGATAATGATTTGTAAAATTATTTTGGAAGCGTTGGAAAGTGTTACATAATCTATGCTTGATGCATGATTTTTCGTTCTTGTTAATCTTTAAAATGGAATTTAAGTATCTCAAAAGTCTCTACTGGCCCAGTCATCAACCCATAACATGATCATTAACGGACTTGAACAACAAACAATAATAATTAATTTTTTTAATCAATGCATTTATTATAAATATGAATCTCATGGAGCATGATAATACAATTTTTGTTTGAGTGAAATGTGTAATATTTGTTTTTGTTGGATTTATCTGAAAAGTCCCTAATGTCCTAGTCCTCAATCCATAACTTGATCATTAAAGGACTTGATCAACAAACCATAATATTTAAAAATATTTCTAAATCCAATACATTTATTATAAATATGAATCTCATGGAGCCTGATAAAATAATATTTGTTTGACTGAAATGTGTAATATTTGTTTTTGTTGCATTTAAAGTTGTATCCCTCTCTTTTTTGGTCACTAATGTCACCGTGTATGGATTCCCTCATATTTCCTCCAGATGGCAGTATGCAGTCTTTTTCAGTATTGTTTCCAGTAGGGCAGCATATTTTGTTCTTAAAAAGTCACCACTGTTTGTTCATACAAAATATTTTCTGGATTGAAAAGATTGGAAAAAAGGTAAGCGTTCAGATAAGGAAACTGGAGTTTTACAAAAGTTCAAAAGTTATGTTTTTTTCACATTTTAAACTTTTATAAAATATCAGAATTGATAAAACTAAATTTTAGGATACTTTAAAATATCAGTATATATATATTTATTTGATTCAATCTTCATTTTTTAATGTATAATTTGGGTTCATTTAGCAATATCAAGTAAGTGTTTTAGAATTATTTTTTCGAAGTATCAAAATCATAATCATAATAAAAATTTGTATATTTTTTTAACATTTGCATATTGGTGAATAATTATTTGTATAATTGTAATTTATTCAATGTATTCTAATGCATCTGGATTTTAAAAAAATGTGTTATAAAAAGATAAGAAGACAATATCGAAAACACAAGGATTTATTTTTTGATATACATTATTTTTTCGACATCAGAGGTATAAGGCCAAATAAAAGTACTTTTAAAATATTCAGGATCCGTTGAGAATCTTATTTTCGGAACTTTTGTGTGTCCAGAAACTCTACTTTTAGATAAAAACGAAAACTACCTCTGCGACGGAAGCACTATTTGTCCTTTCCAGATAAAGGCAGAAGTTGAAATTCAACAAAAGCCTAACAGAAATTCTGTTTTGTTGACATTTAAAACTTGTGTAACATTTCGAAAATGATAAGAAGAATTTTAGATACTTTCAAAATCTTTATATAAATAAAATCGATCAAATCAAATGGTTCTTTGAAAGATTATTTTACCTTTTTTATTCAGTAGTTTAAAATATAATGTTTGTAGAATAAGTGTTTAAATCTCTTTAGCGCCATATTAAGCGTGCATTACAAATATTATTTAATTTACAGGTTAATAAACAGTAGTTTAAAATATAATGTTCGAATAATAAGTGTTTAAATCTTTAGCGCCATATTAAGCGTGTATTGCAAATATTATTTAACTTCCAGGTTTATAAACCGTATTAGATTAATTTTAACATAATTATTCAAATTGATAAAGAAATCACACGAGTTGTAATTTCTTTTTCCCAACTGGACGTCCAGTTGGAAAATTACAATTCGTGTGATTTCGTTAACAATTTGAATAATTGTGTTAAAATTAGTCTAGTGTAATCACGTATCCAGCGTTTACTAGAGTTCCATTACCTGCGATCTATTCTGTTGAGCTGATTAAAATATGAGACCAAATGCTGTGATCAATAAGGTTAACTGAATGAATTATTCCCTCTAGATTCAACCGTAATAGCTCAGTTGGTAGAGCATGGCAGCTGCAGCCAAGAGATCCCAGGTTCGAATCCTGGCCCGGACATGTTTCGTCCAGTTGGAAAATTACAACTCGTGTAATAAACCGTATCTTTTCTTAAATGACTGTATGTTATTTTATAAAGTTCTTTATAAACATCTGAAAAAAAGCATTTTTATAGAATTGATCTTAAATCTATATATCTAATTTTGAAATAGAAATGACTGACTAAAATAAAGTATGTCATTTGGGTGTATTTTGTTTTAATCGTTTGCTTGAAAAAAGAAATTCCGAAGAGAACATGTTTAAACAAAAATAAAAAAAACAACCTTAATAAAATAATATCAAATATTGTGATAGAGTTAGTTATTCCTATATGTTCTTAATGAACATAATCCAAATATGAACATACTATATGAACATAATCCAAATATGTTAAACTATCTTCATTAATAATTAAAACGACGATATTACATTGAGTGTTTTTATAAATGAGATACATTATTACATTTTAATTTAAGAGATTACATTTATTAATACGACATTACATTGACATCTTTCATATACAGTGAAGGTCAGTAATTAGTACCACTACTCCAAAATAGTAAAATTCGGCTTAAAAATTCAATGAATAAATAAGGCGAATTTTGTTAGAAATACTGGTACTAAAATAATTACTGTGCATTGTACACAAGTAAGAGATTACTTCATAAATCTTTGAACATATTTTCATGTGTTTCTAATTCCAATCACCAGAAAACTTTAAACAATTTCAAAAGTAATGAAAGGCTTTGTCATTAAAAAATTAATTTCGAAAGATTTCAGCCCTTGCATCGAAATATATATCTTATAGTTTTTCTTCGATAAAATTCTCTATTTACCTATGACATGACTTATCGCATAACATCAAAGTAATTTCCAATTGTAAATCAAAGAAAACTCCCCTTTTCTTTAAAGGCACTTTGGAATCGGTTAAAACCTATTTTACATAAAGTAAATGCTAAAAATGTTTCTAACTGACTGCTGCATATACATTTTTAAAATATTTCTTTTGATTTAAATATTTTAAAAATATGTGTAATGGAGATAACGAATCTTGTTTAGAAAACTAACATTTAACAACAAAATATAAACTTGTTGAAACATAGAAACTATTTTGTAACAAGCATAACAGTATTATTTGAAAGCAATAATATAAAATTGAATTTGAAAAAATAATCATAGGATTTATTTATAAAAAATTCCTATGAATATCTTGAAACCCCTATCACCGAAATACAAATTTCACGATCTTTTCCACGACAGAATTTTTAGGAGTTTTAAATCGTATATACATTAATGACATGACTAATAGTATAACACCAATGTAAACAGAAGTTTGAACACTAGCATTTTCTTATACAACACTTAGAAAAAGCTTATTTTTGATTTAACCGTTCGGTGGTTGCGCGTGTCATACTTTTTACAACGCCATTGCTTTGTTTGGTTGCGGTTATAGAAATGGAAATAAATCGTATAGCAGCCCTTTTACTGATGCTACTTCGACTCGGGGCATCATCAGTAATCTAGTAGCTATTGATTTCATATTGCAGTGGGCTGTGTGATTCACCTATTGCAACACCCCCAATTGTACGGCAGTTTTCAGGCGGTTTCGTTATCTGTACCATCTAGTCTAATCTATCATATATACAACATTCATCTATGATAAAATTGGCTGCAAAAAGTGACGTACGAGTCTAACAGATGAGTGTGGAAATATGTGAATAAATACATCTGCATCCAAATAATCTAGAAGTTCCTTTTAAGTAAAAATCAATTTGTATGATTCCCAGTTTTCCTCAGACAACGAATGTCTTACCTTGCTTTTTATTTTCTTAAGATTTGAATATGTCTTCTTATATTGCACTTAGATAACTGATAATGTGCAGACGACTTTTTACCTTTTTTATAGGTTATTATATGTATTTCCATGAAGTCTGTTGTCTAAAAATATATTATTTCACATAATAGGTAAGTGCTACACATTTTATTTTTGTTGCAACTGGAAACCACATAATTTTCATCATCATTGAGCAATAGATTTAATACGTCAGAGTTTGAAAAAAAAAACCTCTTCTAACTTTCTTAATATTTGCTGATACTGAGAGTTTGTACTAAAAGATAAGATCAAATAGAAACCATTTGAAAATTTAAACAAGTATTGAAATCAATCCCATACCTGGCTTATGCACTGTGTATACCAGGGTTCTCTATCATGCCAGACAATACGAACGTTATACTGATGTAAATAAAGTAAGAAACAGAGTTGTATTTTAATCCTTTTTCTCTTATACATACACACATAGCCGGGAGGTCACAAATGCATAGTATCTAAGATGGCCTACCTGCTAGCGAGAAAGTTGACAACCTTTCTAGTGCGCCTTTGTAAGTGAATATCTTTATTATGTCTTTAAAAAAATAAAATAAGTCTGATTTTACTGAATTATATATTATGTATAGATTTCACAACTTTGTGTATCAAAGTAGTTACATACAAAGAGTCTGAACCTGAAATGTATTCTATTCATAGCTAAGCAAACCTTGGCCAGGATACGTTAGCAAAGATTTCTTGCTTTAGGGAAAAGAATTCGATTCAACGTTGTCATATCAGAAGTGATGAACAGTCAAAATATTGGTAAAATATGATAATTGAAAGGTCGTAGCATACTAGAATATTTATATTAGAACTTTTTCAAGTATTAAATATTAGTAACAATTAAACAATTGTATGCTATATTGTTTGCTTAGCTATGAATAGAATATGTTAAAAGTTCAGGCTCTTTCCATATAACTGATTTGATAGATAATGCAGTGAAATTAATAAATGAGATAGAATTCTGTATAATCAGATTGATTTATTTTTTATGACATAATAAGAATATTTATTTATGATATCAAAGAGAGATCCGCAAAAAATAGGTCTTCACCTCACCACTAACATAAACATAATTAATAATTGGTAACTTTAAAATACTCGTCAGTTGGATTTTTTAAATATGGATAAAAATAATAGATTTTTTACCAAAATTTGGTTACGTCAGATGAAAGGGGCATTTAGACTGAATGCAACGTAAGTTATTTTCTTTATTTTTAAAAAAAGAGAAAAATGAATATGCGTTCGGTGTCGCCTACCATCTTGCTGTGAGATGGAATTGAGCAGTTCTAATTTCCTATACTAAACGGAAATATATCTGCTTTAAACGGACAAAAAATTGATTCACAACCGTTGAAAACATTACCAAAAATTGCGGTCGACCGAATTGTTTAATGCGTTGGTGACTGAGTATAAAGTTACGGATAACGATTAAATGACAACAGATACAATGACTCCTTTTTCTTTTTATTAATATTTATTCATATTCGTTTAATAAATGCACGAAACAGTTCGTTACGATATAAGGTATTGTCTTGACTAATTCTGCATTGGGAATATAAACAGAGAAACGGATTAATTGTTTTCATTTTTATGAATTATTATTTTTTAATTTAAGTGCCTAATTTTGTATTAAAAATATATATAAAGAAAAAAAATGTTGCGAGTACAGTTTGTTTATCGTGTAGATCTTGATACTGACGCCATTTGTGCGTTCGAAACATATCGATTATTATATTAAAACGTTTTTTAAACATTTGTGTGCTCTGCTGTTATCACTTTAAGCATATTTGTATTTTAATGATAATTAGTGATTTTATTATATGATTATGTAAGTATACAGGTTAAAATTAAAAAATATAAACAAATGCTATGTCATACCGCTCTTTAAGTTTTTCAAAAAAAGACTTGTTATAGCGAGTTTTTCATTATTCTAATTAATGCGTAGAATATATATATATTTAATTAATCATATTCTAAATTATACTAAATCCAATTCAAAACGAGTTTTTAAAATTACAGATTTTCATCTAGAAAATAAATAGTTTTGTTCTGTTAGTTAGGGCACCAGTATTTTCTTTAAAATGAACAGTATTTTTTACAATATATAAATATGCAATACGACATATTTTCAAAGCTTAAATTGAAATTTGAAACGCCACATAATCTGTGAGAATCCCATGAGTAAAGATTTTAGTAATATCACATTACATGAATTTTTTGGGCATGCTTTAAAATTACATTCAGTATAAATACTTACTAATAATTATACATGATGTATCTGAAAAAGTAGGCAAAACTTTACGAAGTGATAGAACGCAGCTATACGAGCAAATTTAGTCATATAACATATATGGTCGGAACGCAAGCGGTGAGAAGTTAAAAGGTAGTTTTCCACTATCACAGTTAAAGAATTAACATAAGAATGAGAGGACGAACTTCAGAAAAAAAAATAGTAACACCAATGTAATTAATATACATGCTCAAAGAAATTTCTCAAAAGATCTTCCACCAGCTGTAATGCACGCTTCACACATGCGGGATACGGACAGACGCATGTTTGCAAAGACACCAGGCATTTCCCGAATATCCCCGGCAACAATGGCAATCCTGGCGACTAGATCCATATCGGTTTCAATGGGGCACTCGTAGATTAGGCTTTTCATATGGCCCAGAGGAAAAAGTCCAAACACGAGAGATCCGGCGATCTTGTTGGCTAAGCCATGATTCCACCTCGACCAATCCAACGCCCTGGGAATGTTGCATCTAAAGTGTTCCGCACATCCAAGGCAAAGTGTGCAGGCACATCATCGTGTTGAAACCACATTCTCGACCTGATGGGGGTTGGAATCGGACGCAGCAGCTCCGGCAACACCTCTCGTGGCAATGTGTCATACCATTTACAACGCCGCCTAGTGGCTCGCGCGGCTATACATTCTATGACAAAATATGCTCGTATAGCTGCGTTCTATCACTCCGTAAAATTATGCCCACTTTTTCAGATACACCCTGTATATCTATAAATTCAACAAGATTACCAAATACAAAATCGCGGTTTTCATATTTACAGAAATAATACTTTTCATTTTAATGCATACTCAACATTTATTCTATCTTTAAAAGAACGCTCACAAAAAATAACTGCATTGAATGAGATCAATCTTGTAGGGAAATATGTATAACTGTTTTTGCTTGCCAAGCCAAAAAAGACCGCTTTGGGCGTGCCTTGTCCAAGTAGAAAGAGAGATGAGAGGGATCAATCTGGGACCGGTCGCAGGGCATATGAATCTTTCCCACGCGTCGGCACTCGCCGACTGCAGGGCGACTTCTACATTAATCAGGTCTTCACGAGACACGGCACCTTCGGTGACCACCAGGTTCGTTTCTTTCACCACGACTCTACATGTTTTTGTCGGGTTTGGGGTGTGTAACATCAGCCATGTCCTGTATAGGTGCGTGCTCTGGAGGTCTGTGCGGGAAAAGTATTTTCCTCGCGACTTCCGGACGCGTGCGCCACGCGATCTATGCCTGGATGGCTACTCCAGAAAGGGGGTTCGGTTGATTATTCACCGACTCCTAATGCGTACACTGGATCAAAACCTGGGTCGCCGAAGAGCTGGCCGAAATAACCGAGCTCTTCTTGGTCAAAGACCGCGTTCGAACGCAATACCGATTGCCCGCGGTCCCCGCGGAACAGGAGCGAATGGTGCATGAAGTTTATCTCATGTTGCACTAACCCAATTTCTTTCAGGTCCACTACGAGAGGGAACTGTGACTACCTCTGTAGGTTTTCACAATACCTCGCGTTCTGGTAAAGCAAGTACGGTTCGGAAAAACCCGACTTAAGGTCTAGGGCCTGGTTCCCTTCTGGTTGTCCAGCTCCGAAGCTGTTGGGGGACGCCGGCCCGTCCCCAAGTGTCTCGTGGTGACTCCCCTACTGGGTTCCACCGCGTATCGCAACGGCTTGCGTCGTCGACAGTTGGGTTTAAGGTTGAAGGGTCCGCAGGTGGCGGCCCTCTGGCCGGCCGAAGCGCCGTGGGAGGCATCTCCTGCTGGCGCGATAAAAGTCCTTCAGGACTCCCGTTCGGTGGTCGTCTAGGGGCCGGGCGCCCGTAATGGGGCCTGGCGGCGCAGCTTAATTTTACCTTACCGGATAAAGACAATCATATTTTTTCTTAATGTAATGAACCATAAAATACTACATCAATTTTAATTTTTTTTAAATATTTAGATTTAATACAGACCACATAATTGCTCGGAATATCTATTAATGAATTGAATATAGATAATATCCCGTCAGAAAAAAACCTTTATTTCAAAAAATATTTAACGTGCAAGAAAGATACTAAATATTTGCATTTTCAGGTATCGAAATACAGACTTTTAAAGTAATCCTTTCTACATTATTATCAATAACACTCCATAAATTGTTCAGATTTATATGAAAAATTCAAATAAAACAATTTTTTGAATAAAATGGATAATGTCTTTAAATTAAACAGGCCTGAAAAAAATGTCGTATTTTCTCACCGTTTTAGTTATTTTTAATATTTTGTAGTATGCTGGATTTAAAAATGCTGAGTTCAAGTATATTTTGTCAATGAAGTGTCATATACACTGCTCAAAACAATTAGAGGAGCAAGCAAAAAAGGGAAGAGAACCGTACGAAACAGCCATGTATGGGCATAAAATGGAATGGAGAGTATACGTGTATAAATGCGCACTAAAGGAAAAAAGACTAAAAAAAATTTGCAAGGTAGCTTTAATATTTGAAACGATGGAAAGAACATGAAAAGTTGGTTTAAGGCATCAATTTGGTTACATGTAAATGTAAAAAAAAAGTATTTTTTAGAAATGATTCAAGATGTTTAATTTGGAGAGTGGTTCTACTGAACAGCTAAGAAGCTGCACCCCTGTTTTCCATGGATTCGATGAAGTTTTCGATAAGACTTTGGGGAATACTGTACCACCTTTCCTTAAGAATTTTAATCTCCATGTCCCGGACAGTAAAATATGTTCTTGTTCTCGCTGCAATGCTTCGTCTGAGTGTGCCCCAAACGTGCTCGATCGAATTCAGGTCAGGAAAGCATGCTGACTATTCCATACTTAGTATTGTTCCAACTTCAAGCCTGTTCTCCACCAGACGATCTGTATACGATCTGGTATTACCATGCATAAAAACAAAGGAATCACCATGGCCGCAGCGTAAGTTATGACATTAGGTCTCAGTGTCTCGTCCGCATAGCTTTGAGCCGACAAAGTGTCATTCCTAATGGCATGCAGGTACGTACGTCCACCTATGCTGATTCCAACCGACACCATCAACCCACCTCGTCCTGTGTGATCTTTCACGATCGAATGTTGGGTTATTTCAAGTTCTCATTCCCATCCATGCCAAAACACGTTGGGTGTCCCATTCCAGACTGAATCGAGACTCGTCTGTAAACAGTATTTGACTCCAATCACGTTGCCTTCTCTCTCGATGTTCAGCAGCCCACCTTCTTCGGGTCCCATGGTGGTTTGGGATCGATGAAATACAGACCATTGGCCTACATGCATAGAGACCACCCTGATGATGCCTATTCCGGACAGTTTGGCTGGACATCCTTCGTCCTGTTACCAAAAGCAACTGTCTTTGCAGCTGAGTAGCGTTGCCTGTTCTATTTCAACAAGCTGTTAACAGGATATATTGGTCATCAGTTGCTGTGGTAGCACGTGTATGGCCTTGCTCTGGTAGACGTCTAACATATCCTGGTTTTTGGAAAAGATTCCACAGCTTTGCAATGACATTTATTGCGCCTCCAACAGCATCCGCTACACTTCTTTCTATTTGCTTGGATTCAATTCTGCCGCTATTAGGCCAAGCTATGGATCCCTCTAAATCACGTTGTTGAAACATTTTAAAGTCCCGTTTTCTGAAAACAAAAGCTGAGCAATTGAACTTCACAACTGAGACAGTGAAACAGACGTTTCTGCAAAATCCCGATTTCTGCACTTATACCCCTTTTCAGGTTTTTGACGTCATAAACTTTGATTTACATATGAAGTAATAACTAAAATATCTTCTTAAAAAACCATCGAAATTTTTAAAATGCGCTAGGCCTTTCGAAAGATCTGAGTCTTTCTTCGTCAGGTGCAAAAAGACGTGCTTCTACTATGAAAGCAGCAGCAAGACTGAAATGAGAGATAAGGGAGAGGGAACAAGCTGAAACAACAGCCAATAGGAAAGTAGAAAACAACAGCCAATAGGAAAACAGAAGACAACAGCCAATCACAGAAGAGTAAAAACAAAACAGTAGAGAATACAAAATAGAAGGGGAATAAGGAAGTAAAAAATAAATAAATAAATAAATAAAATAGAATAAATAAATAAATAAAATAAAATGAATAAATAATAAATAAGTAAATTAATATATAAATAAAAATTAATGAAAATAAAATAATATAAATAAATAACTAAAACACACAAATAGATTAAAAAATGGAAACAGATGAAAATTAAGAATTAAATAAGTAACCAAAATATATTAATATGTATAAAAACAGACTAATATTAATTAATACAAAAATAAATTATATGGTAGTACTGAAGAGGTTTTTCCAAGCAGCAGAGAGCATTGTGGAATTAGATTTATCATTAACAATAACATCACGATTAAGATAAATAGCTAAATTTTCAAGAAAATCCAATTCATAGATACTATTGGCATTAAAGATAATTTTAGCATTTTTAAAATTAAAGCAATGGCCTGAATCCCAAGAGTGCTTGGCAATAGAAGATTTAGAAATTTCCTGAAAGTTAATGTTAAAATGTCAACCAAAAAATCGGTGTATTTTATACGTATGTAAATCGTGCTCTCAAAATTTGTTCCGACTCTGCATCCCTTGACGAACTTAATTACTTAAAAACTGTTGCTGTTAAAAGAGGTTTCAATCCTTCTGTTATCAATAATGCTGTGAAGAAATTCAATAGACAATCTAATAAATCTACTCTTTCCAAATCTGTGAGAAGCAAACCTGATAATTTGGTTGTCCTCCCTATTTATCCTCCTTTATGTTTCAAATTAGCTAAAGTTTTAAGACGCTTCAATTTTAACATTATCTTTAAACTTGTCAATAAATTCAAATTCCTCTCCACCAAATCTCCTGTTCCTGATCTTCGTAAATGGGAAATTTATAATGTTCCTTGTAATGGCTGTGATTTATCTTATATTGGTCAAACTAAAAGAAATCTCGAAATACGCTTAAAAGAACACTCTCGTTATGTAACTAATCATGAAATTTCTAAATCTTCTATTGCCAAGCACTCTTGGGATTCCGGCCATTGTTTTAATTTTAGAAATGCTAAAATTATCTTTAATGCCAATAGTATCTCTGAATTGGATTTTCTTGAAAATTTAGCTATTTATCTTAATCGTGATGCTATTGTTAATGATAAATATGATTCCACAATGCTCTCTGCTGCTTGGAAAAACCTCTTCAGTACAACCATATAATTTATTTTTGTATTAATTAATATTAGTCTGTTTTTATACATATTAATATATTTTGGTTACTTATTTAATTCTTAATTTTCATCTGTTTTCATTTTTTAATCTATTTGCGTGTTTTATTTATTTATTTATTTTATTTTTATTTTCATTAATTTTTATTTATATATTAATTTACTTATTTATTATTTATTCATTTTATTTTATTTATTTATTTATTTTATTTTTATTTTCATTAATTTTTATTTATATATTAATTTACTTATTTATTAGTTATTCATTTTATTTTATTTATTTATTTATTCTATTTTATTTATTTATTTATTTATTTTTCCCTTCCTTATTCCCCTTCTATTTTGTATTCTATTGTTTTGATTTTACTCTTCTGTGATTGGCTGTTGTCCTCTCCTTCTGTTTTCCTATTGGCTGTTGATTTCTACATTCCTATTGGCTGTTGTTTCAGCTTGTTCCCTCTCCCTTATCTCTCATTTCAGTCTTGCTGCTGCTTTCATAGTAGAAGCACGTCTTTTTGCGCCTGATGAAGAAAGACTCAGATCTTTCGAAAGGCCTAGCGCTTTTTAAAAATTTCGATGGTGTTTTAAGAAGCTATTTTAGTTATTATTGTTTCACACCAGTTTCAACTTATTTTATTTACATATGAAGTTTTATTTTTCGGCTTTCTGGCTACGCTTTAAATTATGGATGTTTTAATTTAAATTACTTATCGGTGTAAGTATTTGCGTAATTTTGTTAAAACCATGTGCTCCCCTAATTGTTTTGAGGAGTATAATATCCAAGAAAATCAGACATAATATCAAACAGACACAAGAAATTTTCTTGAAGCTGTATATTGTACTGTTATTATTATTTTTAATGTTTTTTTTACGTTACATTTACCACGAATTAAAATTTATTATATTTATTGTCTTCACCTTGAAAACGATTTATGACTTCCTTCGTTTCAGAGCGTTTTGTTTTGTGCAATTGTTTATGATTGCTTCCTATGCAACAACAACCAGAAGTAGTTAATTATCATGCTTACAGGTGTCTAGTGCCTACAACAAAAATGTTTGTAATTTACAAAGTGACAATTTGTGGTGTCTTTATGATTAAATTTTGTAATTTACCAACCAGATGATAATTTTGAATTTGCGTCGAAACTGTATGTAATGGCGCTTTTGTAATACTCTTTCCGAAATCAACATAAAAAAGTATGTAAGAAACGTCTTTCTCTTTGAAGAAATCAATCGAATCGCAGTCCTATGTTATCATTCATTTTCTACTGCTCTTCTTATGTAAAATTAAAACAAAATCTTAACAGATTAAACAAAAAAAAAACATGAATAAATATATTCAAATTTATACTTGTCTTCTCTCCGCACATTGATTAATTATTAGTTTAACGACTACCATAATGTCTTTTAGCCGAATAACGAAAATGCTTGATACTAATTTATCATTAGAAATTATAAACTATTATTCCAAAGCTAATCCGTTTATATTACAAAATGATTATTTGTTTTCTCTTCAGCCAATGTTTTCCTTCGCATCATACATTTACGTTTGCATATTCTCATATACAATTGGAATACACATCTAATAATCGAGTTCCTATTTACTGCATATTGATAGCAAATTAGCATTGTTTGTTCACCGATATACCATTAACTATCCTTGAATCAAAATCAGATAGTAAGTGAAAATTTCTATACGATGTCCACACAGAGCTGCATTAGTTAAACATTAAATGCACAATGTATTTTATTTAATTGAAAAAAATGTCCCATTATTACAGTTTAATGTCTCAATAGCGAAAAAATCTGATTGTTTTTTTTAATTAAGCAAAAAAATTTATGTTTTACAAACATGTTTTCATTCATAGAGACGTATATAAGTATTTAATTATTTAAATGATTTCTGTACACCTTTTTAATTCATAAACTTAATTTCAAACGAGAAAACCCTGTAAAAACACATTTTCTATCCTTCAATTTTCTGTAAAAACGTACACATCATATTATTTGAGCAAAATTCTAGCATAGCAATCTTATGCTGCAATCTGTGGTTTTTTTCTTGTACTAGGAGATAAAGAAAGATGTATACAAAAGAATATGAAATGGCATTTACGATAAACATAAGTTCCATATGTATTGTGTGCTAAAACTAATATGTAGCGGATTGGAAACGCCATGCGCAGAAGAGTTGCTGATTTAACTAAAAAAACACACAGTTTGTATTGTTCAATTCAAAACTTTAAAAACAATCTTTGAAATGTTTTTGTAAACACAAATGAAGGTAATCTAAGGATAGTTTTGAGAAGAGAAGAATTTTTCATATGTTACTGTTTTACTGTATTTTAAACTACAAAGCCATTTGTTCAAAATGAAATTTAACAATCTAAAAGTCAAAGTCACATGTAAGGTAACTATGTATCTATGAAATGCACCTCACCAAATCGGTTCATGTATCAAAAATACCGACAAAATTAGTAACTCATTGAATGCCTTTTTAAATACATTTGTTTAAGGGAGAAGTAAGATTTTAGTTCTAAAATTAGAAATATTTTTAAAAAGAAAAAAATGTTTTTGAGAATTTTGGACTAAGGAACTATACGTATTCATTCCGCAAGTTATCACAAAACGTCTTTGTTTCTTCGTAGAAAAGAATACTACGCTTATTTAAAAACTTATGTACGTAATTTTAGAATTTGGAAATATTTGTGTTAATCTTCGGGAACCTACTAATTGGTCAATTTTAATTACTTACAAACAATTAAAGGCACTGTCGCTGTTTTTATGTTTTAAAGCATTATTATTTATGCATTCAGAGTTAATGTATTTGCAATTTAGAAATCTTGAATTAATATTTAACTAATGCAGGGAAATATTTTTTAAATGAAACAATTTGTAAAATTCATACAAGTTAATAAATATGTGAAATCAGAACTTTTTTTGAAAATTTGCCATATGTTGTATATAACTAAAAGAAACACGAACGCAGATTTAAAAAAAAACTTTCTCTAGCTTTTTATTTCATATATTAACATACGTGAAGAATTTTAAATAATGAAAAAATAATAATTTCACGTAGTAATTGAGATGTTTCAAAATACTGTTTAAAATTTCAACTAATAAATGCATAAAATACATCATATAAAATATATTTCAGGAAGAAAAATCGTTTTTTTACGAATATAAGTAAAAAAATCGTGTACATTTAGTTATAAAAGAAATTCATGCATTATAATTTACAGTAAAAAAAAAATTGGATTTTTTTAAAGGAATTCCAATAAAAATTCTTTATGGATCCGTGAGATTCAGTTCCTGCATTTTATAACATAATAATACAACAGTAAAAATTATTCTGGAACATCAAATACATCAACATAAAATATTTAAAAAACCAAGAAACATTAAAATAGGAAAAACCACAAATTCTTACAAATTAGGTCCCTAGGTATCCGTCAGATACACCATCCTCTTTTAGAAAACATTGTTATGCGACCAAGATCTACGTACGGGACAAGAGACAGTACAAATCTGGATAATATGGAAGCAGGACTTTTTCTTCCCCAAAGCAATCGAGTAAAAAAAAAAAGTATCGTGTACCTAATCAGATCAGGCACGTCCTTCAGAGTGTTAATAACAGAAATATATTTAATAACTTAAATGTTTAAAAATATAACTTATTTTCTTATCTTATATCGTATTTTATCTAAAACCCATTTACTTCATTTTTGACAATCAAATAATAATAATTATTGTTATTTTTAAATGATAAATATATCACAGATATCACATTTCAAACTATTTGAAATTGATAATCTGTAAAGGCATTTCTTTATGTTGAATTTACGTTACAAAATATAAGATTAGGCGAATCGTTCACACTTAAATTGTATCAAACTCGAAAATTCTAAATACAATAACCGAATTTTAACACCAGAAACAATGTAAAAAATACATATGTTTCTAAATCTAGGAAAATATAATAATACCACGAAATAAAATATACAATATCTCTTTCAGATTACCCACGATTCCATAACGCGTTCCTTATCTTTAAAAAGCTTAGAAACGAATATAGTATCGAAATGTATAGAAGCATTTATAAGTTTTTTTAGCTGCCATTGGTTTTCGGAGACGTTTCTGACTAGTTTTTATAACGTATTAATCAGTTTTCTTAAACCGGAATATCGTTTTATAGGATGCTATCAATTCTCTTTTAAACATTTTCAGCTACGTAACATGCAGGTGTAAAAAAATAATTTTAATTTCAATAATAATCTTAATGCTAATAATTTATCATATTTGTCTGTAAAACATGTTAACTTGAAAGCTGATATCATCTGAAAAACCTACATTCCAGAATTTAAAGAAAATGTTTAATACAGTATAAAAAATATTCTGTAACATCCCGAATATTAGTGGCAGCAAAAGAAAATTCGTCTTTATAAATGCTTCTTTAAATCTCAAAAATATATTGGTTTCTGAGCTTTCGAAAAATAAAGAACGTATTTCGGAATCGTGGGCAACTCGAAAAAGATTATTTTATGTATTTTTTCGTGATTATACGACGATTCGTTAAATTATATTTTCTACATGATCTACATTTTAATGTAACTAAACAACAACAATGTTCTGATAAATTAAGAATCCTGTTCATAGGCTTTTCGATACAGAGAACTATCTGTAAATAGTATCCAATGCGAATATTTGGATTTCTAAATTAAAGAAAATGCATTAACTATATACTTTTCGGGTTGATTTAACAAACGAAACTCAAATAAAGTATATAAAATGCATACGCTATTATTAAATGGAAGTTCGCGCTATTTTTAATATTTAGATTACTCGCTCTCAACCCTCAATTATATATTGTATTTAATAGTATACTTTATTCCTTGTCCATTGGTAGAGTCCGTGATTATTCGGTCAAAAATAAAGGAAACACCTTAAAATTTTTTATCACCAAATTGTCAAGGAAAAAACGAAATAACCCTTCGACCGAAATTTATGTCTTATTACAATTTAGTTTTATAAAATAAGATTAGGGGGATCTTCTTCACACTTAAATTCTGTCAAATTCTGACATTTTCATTATGAACACCAAATTTTGATATAATATCTAGACTTTTTGGAAATTTGTGTCGTATGATACAAAACGGGAAGTCATTCGAAGAAGTACTTTAGGAATTGATGCTCTAGAAATTGATTTCTGATATATAATTCATAGGTTAGAATTCATATATATATTTTAAATTCTTTCCGTAATAGTGTATATTTTGAAACTAATTAAACAAAATAATTGTAACCTATGATTTTTTTTTTAAGAAAATTTATTTTTAGAAGCTTCAAATAGGCGAATCCAAATTTACAGCTCACCCCTCAAAGTAATTTCAGATTTATGCTTAAAAATGTACTTGTATTACAATCTCTTTTGTAACGATTACAAATGATACATTAGGAGTTCCAAACTTTAAACCTTTTTAATTCCTAAACGACTTCACCAAATGATGTAATATATAGTAAAAACACAAAGATTTAAACTGAATGATAGTAACTAATCATAGTCTATATTAGCAACCATAGATTATATTAGCATTAAGAACTTTCATAAATGCACTTCACTCATGCTTTTCAGTGTGAATGTGGCCCATAAGTATAAGCGACTTGTACAAGCTTTTTTATTTGCCTTATATGAAAACGTACCCAGAAACACATAGTTAATAGCAATCTATGTCAACATGTGTACATCTCAAACAACATGCTTGTGGTGTCTGAATAGTGACATTGACTCTATGGTTTATATCGATGGACTGAATGAACTATATTATAAAATACTGTGAACGAGATTATGGAATACGAGGAGATGTTGTGTTTAAGATGGCTATGAGTAGTTGTATGCCGATTGAGCATAGATTGAAAATGTTATACTTTTTGTGTATATAAATGTTTGTGTTGTTATAGTAAAGTATGTGCATCGTGTCCGATTTCAGTTTCCATTATTAAATGTATTTATACCCACGCAAACACGACAAAACACTTTTCAGTGTGAATGTGGCCCATAAGTATAAGCGACTTGTACAAGCTTTTTTATTTGCCTTATATGAAAACGTACCCAGAAACACATAGTTAATAGCAATCTAGAACCGGCCAACACAGTAACTAAAGTGATTCAGCAAATAGTGCTGCAGCCAATGGCGGTCAAAGTGCTATTCAGTTGGTGCCAAGCAAGTGTATGCCAAGAGGAAATCAGTCGAATTTCGTCCCGCAGCCATGTACACAACTTGTTGAACTAGGCATAATGCCTGGTAGGTACACTGCAAATTCTCAGCACATATTTGGAACACTTTTATTCTAAAAAAGTGTTCCAGTTACCTTAATGTGTACTGAATGTGTTCCGAATATGCTTCGCTATAAAGAAAGTGTTCTGACAGTGTACCGAAAGTGTTCTGCTCATGGTATTTATTAAATCTAAACTTGGGAACATATTTGAGAATGGATTGGGAGCACATTCAAGCATACTTGGGAAATCATTGCTTTCAAAAAGTGCACTAGAAAATGTGCTGAACAAAAGAAGTGCTCTCAGAAGTATTCTAAAATCTGTTCCAAAAAGTGAGCTTCAAAGTGTTCTAAAGAAGGTGAAAAATAAGTGATCTAAAAAGTGTTCTGAAAAGTGTATAAAGATTTGCAGTGTAAGAGCCTGGTCAGCGGTTTCATAATAATAATAATAAAAACGTAACATTTTTCGAAAAACTAAATATGATTTCAAATTGAAAATTTCAGAGTGTGGCACAATTACAGTTTGAAGAGGACTCCCTAAGCATTATTTTCTTAACATGAATTTAAATGACATAAATCCCAGTCAAATGGTTATTACCATTTTTTACCTTGAAAATTTGGAGATGAAAATGTATGGGGTATTGTCCTATTTCTTTTTTTTTGGGGGGGGGGAGGAGGGGAGGTTATAAAACTAATATACTTTTATATGTTTATTTTCAATTGAAGGAGTAGTTTTGATCCTTTACCACACATATGTAGTTTTAAAAACATTTAGGAGATTTTGGATTATAATTTTAAGTTAATGTGAATTCTACATGGATTTTTAGGTTAATAAATGAAAAATTACAATTGTTACGTCGGCATAAGAAACATTTGAAAGATTCCTGTGTACTAAATTATATTACACATACAAATATCCTTATGTCATAACTAGTATTTTAACTTTTTTGCAGCTGACATAATAAATTATTTTGCCCTATCATTCGCGTGACGTATTTTTTACAGACAGTTGTTACACTCTAAAGTATTTCATAACATTAATGAAAAAATATGCTAGAGGAGCAATTACACATATTAGTATTAGTAAATATTTCATTTTAATTCTGATGCCATTTGCGATAACAAAGTGTATGGAAAATCACGTTTGTCAAAAAATTTGCAAGAGTGAGCTCTTTATTTAATGTTTTTTTTAGTATTTTAATGAATTTCAAAGTCATTTTTTAAAATTGATTATCATTTATAATATTTAATTATCAATTACGCTATTTACTCTTAAACTATTAAATTTTTATTTCTATTAAAAATTAATTCGATTGAGAAAATTAGATAAGTTTGTTGTAATAGATGCAAAGAATGCACCATATTAATTTAGAACGTTACTTTGCATATTTTATGGATTGGAATATTCATAATTGTGTTATTTTATGATGTAATTTATAATTAATCAACATTATATTAGACCAATTATATATCAAACATTATTATTCACGGATTTAGTAAATCAGGTTTTAAAGAGGAAATAATCATGAAGTATTTTATTACAAAAGATGAATACATTGGTGCTTTTGTATTTGAATTAATTACATAAAACTAACCTTATTTTGTTTTATTTTATGCATATATCATTTAATTAATATATGAAACTTTACAGGCTAATTAATGTATGCACTTTCATTTTCATATTTTCTTAGATATTAGAAGAACGATGTAATAATTAAGATGGGAATAGCTATGTTACACAATAAGTATAAGTGTTCTGCTGCTAATATATATATAATTAACACCATAATATGCTAATATACATAGAAACAAATTTGGTAATACATAGGGAAATTTCTTTTACTATTACCAGAGGATGCAATGAAAGATATCTGGCTTATTGAACGTGTAACCTGGAGTATAGAACATATATTATTATAGTATTTAAAAGAAAAGTCTAATAGATTTCTTTAATTAGTTTTTTTAGACTGTCCGCCAACTACACTAAAATGCATTTCTATATAAAATATATATAACGTATGCACTGATATCTTTCAACTGTATATCTTATTGGATGTTAAGTTTTGAAATTTATTAAATGCTATATGATTAAAAAGAAGTCTGTTTTATAATCTAGTTTATAATCTATGTCTTCTAATCAAAGTTTCAAAAGAATTATTTCAGTATTTTTTTCCATTTTACTCAAGATAATTCTGTTTTTGTTTTGATTTAGTATATTTATTTACTTTATTGCCGATTTAATTTATATTATTGCAAGGGACGTTTATTGTTCAGATAGATAAAAAAAACACAGTAGGAAATAACTTTTAAAATAATGAAAAATCAATAAATTGAGGTACAGTTTTCAAACAAACTTCATTTGAAAATACTTGTGCAATAATTCGAACATAATATCTGCGTCATAAATGCTAATGCGAGAAATTTGTTTTTTGCCATCATCGTTATGACGTCAGTGTTAGTGTCGAAAATGTTTCTCCTTTATAACATAAATATGAAACCATTATATTTTCTGCCGAATTAGGATTTCAATGTAGCAAATATACAGAATAAATTTTTATTAAACAAGAGATGATTAGATATATATGATGTGGAAATATTAGAGAATCAACAGTAAATTTCGTTTGCAGAAAACATTACATTTGGATCATTATAATGGAAAAAGCATTACACTACAGTCAATTTTCATATAACCGAAATTATTTCATTGCCGAAATTATCCACTATGTCCAATAAATAGAACGTAACATTAAACCTAAGTGTAATAAAATTTCCATGCAATATAAAAAACATATTAAACTATTTTGGAACTGTTATGGGAAAGTTTATCTAAATTATTTTTGTTGATTTCATTTAACAGTATTTTAAGAGAGCTGTCCGTTTTATAAGACTGTACAATATGAGTTTAAAATTTATAACAAGAGAAAACCCAGCATAAAAAAGATGTGATACTGAAGTAAAAAAAGACGAACTCACGCATTAATAAAATCACGTGTGAAATCTTATTACCATTCCAGATACGTATCGACAAATATTCTATTATTTTTTTCGAATATAATATTAGATGCATAACCAGATTCGACATAAAAGCGCGCTTCATTTGCGTAGAGATCTGAGACATATTTTGAAATTTTGTTTTTTTAAGACAACTAAGGTTGAAACTTAGTTGTTATAAATGCGATTCTTAAAATAGCTCTAGAGAAAAAAGTCACATTGGATTAAATCAAGAAACTATAGCGTCTAATGCTCTGCAAAACATTTGCTTATAATTCTACTTTACAAAAACCTTTGCCTCAGTAATTTTACTACAGGTAAAACTATATGATGGTTGTTCTGTATTGTGTAAATATTACTTAACTGTTAAAGAATTTTTAACTTTACAAATAATACATGTACCTTCTTACTACAAAAAAAATTGTGGCTACTGATATCCGGATTCTCTTTCTTTTAAAAAAAATACAAATTACGTGTTCTGTATTTTTCAGATCATTCTGCAACGTTTATCTTTATTGACTGTTTGTTTTAGAACTGAATTTCATATAATCTGCACCAGTTTTAAATATTTGTTTTCAGCAAACCAAATAGTACCTGTTCTTGGATCATTGCGGTACTTCAATTAAGATGATGTTAAAATATCACATGAAGAAAACGTCATCTACAAGGTATTTCAGAAAGGAATACCTGACTTTTAAAATAAGTCATTAACCGTTTAATAAATATACCGTTTAATAAAAGATACAATACGTGATATAATTATAAGATAGCTCATAAGTATTGTACACATTTGTGATATAGCCTTCTGGGTTGTTCCCTTGAAAATAGGTCATGACACAGATTTTAACAATAACGTAACAGTTATTTTAAGCAGTAATAAAGCGTTACGCAGCGAAGTGTGTAGATTTAAACATATGAGATCAAGAATAAACTCGATTTTACTAAAGGCTGAAAGGAAAGAAATTATTTTCCCAAACTACTTATAGAATCCAAATCATTTAATTAAAATCAAAGTGGCAAAAACCTAAGAAAAGTCACTTTAGCAGTCAATATCATTATACAATGGAAACCTGTGAATTCGAATAAATCTTTATTTATAATTCGAAACTTATCACTCTGGCAGAAAACTCACAGCTTTTTATGCCATTTGAAACAGATAGTGGAAAAAACCGCTCGCAGTCAACGCATGGAAATCTTGAATTGTGAGAAGGCAAAGCGCGGCTAAAAAAAGGAAATAAAGTACCTGAAAGGCGAGATGCGTTCCAAATCCATAAAATTCATCTCCTGCCGCACAATATATAGCAACTACGTAACCACAGCCACCTGATTAACCCATTTTCGGCCAAAGGTGAGTAAACGCACCATTTTAATAAATATGTTTTTATTAACACTGTGACGTATATTTTTCGCTAATTTTATTTTCCTGCTATTTTTAAGGGTTCTGGAGACATCTATAAAATATTAGTAATTCAATTGAAGTAATCACTTTCTGTTGAGAAATTTTCAAAATATGCTGTTTTTTTACTTGAAACGGTTATTGTCAAATTCGACTTTTTGAAAATGTATAATTATTCCACTTGAGATTAATCATATGTTTTTATAATGGAGCAAAGTTGCAAGTTCAGTAAATAAAATAAAAATAAAACAAATGCCATAAGAAAACTTAATTTTTTTATTTAAATTTAATAATAAATTAATAATAATAAATTAATAATGGTAACGTAAAATTAAATAAAATATTATTTTTCATGCACAAAACTTTTTAGATGTCTTAATGAATGTAATTTAAGCAAATTTCTATGCAAATAATACCACATTTTATAAAATTTCTATACTTGGCCGAAAATGGGTTAACATATCATCACCAAAAACAATCGTGATAGTAAGATTCCCGGAGATTTAGACATTACTTTCGGGGAATTTAAAGGGATGATCAAATAGGTCTCATCCATGTACATATTTTAGAATTCAAGTCACCACGAATGAACGAAAAAAACTCAAAACTCATTCGGCCACTAAAGCGCCCTTATAGAAGAGCAGCTAGGCACTATGCTACAGAGTAATTTTAAAGAAAGTTGAAATTTTGGTCAATGTGACTGTTTTTTCTCAAACAGCAAGTGTACTCAAATTAACTGCAGAATTTCAGAAGGCAAATTTTATTTTCATGTTATTCAAACTCGACAAGTAATAAGAGTAAGAATAATCTGCTAAAAAGAAAAAAATGAAATAAAATAAAAAGCATAAACTCATAGATCTTTGGTTCGGATTTCACTTCAGTTTGAAGAAGTTTACATTGTCAGACATCGGCGCGCCATCTATCGGAAAAAATATTAACTAATATTTAAATTACTGTCTACAAATTTTATGAGCCATATGAGATTATTGCTATTGAATCATTGGATTTTCAAATTAAAGAATCTATTATGAAGCATCCTGCATGAAGAATTAAAAAGAAATCTTACATACATATAAACATAATCGTTTATAGAGTTTAATCATTTTTTTGAATGGGAAAATGCTTTATATTTTGTTAATCGGGACGTTAATTTAGAATACAATATTATCTACGTAAAAAAGAACAGCCTAAATAAATTGAAACTCTCTTAAACTAATTAAATAAATTACATTTCTGCAGCATACATTTCTTTTAACTACTTAATCTTTACTTTTTCCAGAAATCATCATCATCATATTGAACATTACACGCTTGCTAATGATAATTTTTATGAATAGTGTGTGTGTAAAGCTTCTTCATTCTCCATTATTAAAAAATTTAAATCCTAAAAAGTCATTAACTTAACTATTAGTACTCATGATAATGATTTTTAAATTATTGTTTACATTATTCTTATATGAGAAGTATAATGATAGCTCTTTTTCATTAGGAAGAAAATGAGAAACCTAACTAGAAACAACAGCTGAAAGCATTATAGAACATTTTTTTTAAAAAACAATTGTCGCTTTTATTTGCATGTTAGCTATTTAATTTCATGGTTTTAACCAACCTTTATTTCGACATACTATCTAAAGCAATGAATGCTGAAAAATATTTTTTAAGGCAAATTTACCCATATTGGTCAATGGAATATTTAATCACAAACATTTGACGATCATCGCACATTTTTGGCCTTACTTAAAAAAAAAATATTCTATTAATTTTCATCTAAATTAGTGATCTCTCTGATAACAATTTATGCATAAACAAAAACATCAGTTATTTTCTCAGTAATGTGTAGAAAATAGGTCTTTCTCAACATTTTGGTTTCAAGATATCATGAGATAAAAATTGCAGGTTGTATTTCTATTTAAAGCTGACCTTTGCTCATACGTTATTGTATTTAATTTGTCTAAGACAGAAACATAAAAGTGAGTTCTTCTTTTTAGGTGAGTATTTTTCGTTCCTAGTGTGTCAATACAGTGGGCAAGAGGTTGTATTCCTATCCATAATATAAACGTTTATTTTATATTTCACTTGCACTGCATGAGACAAGATTGCAAACCTCGACTATCATTCATAATCACCCTGCATATGTATATATTTTTGGAAAAGTAACTATTCAGGGATAGAACATGTTTCGTATGCTAACTAAAATTATCCTTTCAACGAGAAGTCCTAAATACAGTTTATGGCAATATCAATATTCCTCACATTTTATTCTCATATGTAGCATCGGGATTAAAATTTAATTTCGAATACTGATATGTATAATTACCATTGTAATATTTATTTTATCACTATTATAAAATATATCGATTTCTAGTAATGCAACTATTATGTGTACAGAAGGTTCAATCCTATAGCGTAATAAAAAAAAAAAGAAAAAGAAAGAAAAAGAAAAGAAAAATGAGTGTGCATTTGAAAGCCATCTCGTGGGAATCATAACTACACCCGATTGTGACAACAACTACCAAGATACGTGACACCTATTACCAAGATCTATGGCAATAATACGTAAGTCATCTCGTGAAAATAACTACACCCGATTGTAACAACAGCTACTAAGATACGTGGCAGCTACTACCGTGACAAGGGAACTCGAGAGATGGAAAAAAACACTAGTGACAACAAAACTGTGAAAAGTGCAACAAAAATAACCAATAAAATGCAAATAGGAGTGATGAACTTCAAGTCAACAGCACAGGTTGACAACAAAACAAATTAACTATGACAAAAGGAATAAAATAAGTATATATATTTTTATTTAATACATAGTAAAAACACAAAGATATAAACTGCAGTATGTTAACATCTAAAAGTGTATATTAGCAACCATACTTTATATTAGCATTAAGCAACTTTAAAAAATGTGCTCCTCTCATGCTTTTCAGTGTGAATGCTGCCCGGATGTATATGCAGCTCGTATGAAATCTGTGCAAGAGTGAGTTCCTCCCCCTTTTTTTACCTTTATTCGACAACATACACACAAACCCACAGTTAATAGCAATCTAGAACCGGACAACACAGTAACTAAAGTAAATCACCAAATAGCGCTGCAGGCTAAGTTGCTAAACAGATGATCTCCGCCATGAGGAGGTCAGGCGAATTTCGCCCGGCTCCAAGTACACAACCCCTTAAGGTAGGAATATTGGCCGGCAGGTAGAGGCCTAGTCAGAGGTTTAATAATAATAACAATAATAATGTGTACAAACTAAGATACGTGCTTATTCGAACAAAGAAAAATGTGCAAAAAGTGTTAAAAATTTTAAAATAAAAGATTTCCAAACTTTTTCGAATTTTATTATTTGTGGTATTGTTTATTCTACACTGTACAAAAAGACAAGAGTTGCTTAATCTGCGAAAATATAATATAATACAGAATCGAAAATATATAATAACCTCTTCCAAGTTTCCCACCATTCCGAAATTTGTGGTATTGTTTATTACGGATTGTACAAAAAGACAAATGTTCCTTAATCTGCGAAAATATAATATAATACAGAATCAAAAATGTATAATAACCTCTTCCAAGTTTCCCACCATTCCGAAATTTGTGGTATTGTTTATTATGGACTATACAAAAAGACAAATGTTTCTTAATCTGCGAAAATATAATATAATACAGAATCAAAAATATATAATAACCTCTTCCAAGTTTCCCACCATTCCGAAATTTGTGGTATTGTTTATTATGGACTATACAAAAAGACAAATGTTTCTTAATCTGCGAAAATATAATATAATACAGAATCAAAAATATATAATAACCTCTTCCAAGTTTCCCACCATTCCGAAATTTGTGGTATTGTTTATTATGGACTATACAAAAAGACAAATGTTTCTTAATCTGCAAAAATATAATATAATACAGAATCAAAAATATATAATAACCTCTTCCAAGTTTCCCACCATTCCGAAATTTGTGGTATTGTTTATTCTACACTGTACAAAAAGACAAATGTTCCTTAATCTGCGAAAATATAGTATAATGCAGAATCAAAAATATAATATAATCTCTTCCAAGTTTTCCACCATTCCAAAAAGTGCTCGGAATCTTTATCCTTAGAAACATCAGAAACCAATAAAGTTTGGAGATTTAAAGAAGCATTTATAAAATAATAATGTTCCTCTTGCTGACACTGATTTTTGGAAACGTTTTCGAGTAGCTTTTATAGTTGGTTAATCAGTTTTTTCAAACTGGAAAGTTGCTTTTTAGGATGATTTCAATTCTCAATTAAACATTCTCAGCTGCATAATTGAATTTACACATGCAAGAGTAACAAAAAATTATTTATTTTAATGTAAATGCTAATGCTATTAATTTATCATATTTGCGGAACGTGAAAAGTTTTACTTGAGAATTGATAACGTCCGAAAAACCGATAATCCGGTTTGAGAAAAATGATTCATACACTATAAAAACTACTCGGAAAGTTTCCCAAAAACAGGGCCAGCAAAATAAACTTTGGTACTTCTCCATTATCCCGTCGACTACTTTTCATAACAAAATACAATCGCCAAACTGTAATGCCAAATTAATAAATGGGAGAATGTTGCCATTGGAAAAGCAAAGTAAATAAATAAATAAAATACAAGAAATTCGGAAAAGCCCCCACTCACCAAAGTGTCGACTATCAGTCAGTTTAAACCAAAAAAAAAAAAAAAAAATTACAATATATTAATGAAAACAGAAAAAAATTAATCTTTGGTATTTATTTATTTACATTATTTTTCTTAATTATGCCTTTCGGCTAATGAATAAATGTTTATGACGTCAGTTGAAACTGATCTATTGCATGTAACTATGCATCGCAACACTTTTTTCAATGCTTTTTTCTTTTTTAATATGATGACAGAACAAACATGTGAAATGCTTCTGACATCAAGTGAATGGGACTGCATTTTTGGCGTTAAATCCTATAGTTTGGCGATGGATTTTTCTTATGAAAAGTGGCCGACGGTATAATGGAGAAGTATTGAAATTTTTTATAAATGCGTCTTTCAATCTCAAAAATATATTGGTTTCTGAGATTTTTAAAGATAAAAAACGATTTTCGGAATTGTAGGTAAATCGGAAGAGGTTATTGCATATTTTCGTTCATGGTCAGCTTATATTTTCCTAGATTAAGAAGTATTTGTATTTTTTTTTCAGTGTAGTGTCAAAAAGGGCAGTATTTTATATCTATTTTTAACAATTATGAAAACTCTTCATTGATTACTATTCATTCGGTATTCATTTCGGTTACTATTTTATTCAAATACATTAATCACTTCAAGTAGCTAAATTGAGTTTATGTAAAATTTAAATTGTGATTAAATAATTCAGAGCCGAAGCAAAGTGCATTTATTCTTACGGAAGTTAGCATAAATTATGATAAGCGAACACGGACAAATTACCATATTGATTACATTAGCCCTTGATTTATTAATGCTCTTGAATGACGATCGTCAGCTGATGAGGAGATTAGTTTAATGACAGAGTAAATTGAGCTAGACTACATTACATGTCTTTATGCATTAAAAGCGTGGGTAATTCTAGCATGATTATAAAGATTATAATTGCATTTTGATGTTCTTATTGATTAGCTTCTCAGTTCATAGTGTGCAACGAGAATGAATGCTGCGATGATGTAAAACGAAAATCTCTAAAAAATATGTTAAAAAACGTTATTGAAAATTGGTTTTAATGTATAAACTATATATACATTTAAATTAGGTAATGTAAGTAGATTAAATGTGTTTTGTTCTTTTTCTAATTTAAATACGAAGGAAATATATGTTCCTATTAATGTATTTTCATATAAAAAAGGTGAATGTATCCAAGTCATTACTTTTGACATTGTGGATGTTTAAAAATTTTTATCTCGTCAATTTTTCAGAATCTTTTTAATTGCTTGGTGAGATAATCCTAAGTTTTGAAAAATTCAAAATACTTATTTTTTATTTATTTATTACTATGAATAAATATCTACATATATACTCTATTGATGCTTATGAGTAGCTTGTGAATGTATATATGAGTTTACGTGATTTACGTTTAATGTGGTTATTTTTAATATCTAAAAACTTTAAACGTATGATTTCATTTTTATTTCGTTTATTATAAAATATAATAAAATACTTTTGTTGACTATTATTTCATTCTATCAAAAGTTTTTCAATATTACTATAGTACTATAGTACATATTTAATCAGAAAAAAAAAATTACAATTTGTAATTTAATTCTTCAAAAGAGAACAGGAAGAAACATTGTATTTTCACAATATTCGTTTAACAGTTTTATGTATTTATATTTTCGTTTATATATTTTGCACCATAATTATGTTTTTAATTCTGGAATTATTATTAAAAATATTTATTTATTAACTCACCATTCCCATGAAAAGATATGTAAACGATCATTATCAATCTTATTTGCTTCAATAAAGAAAACATGAAGCATTTCATGTTTAAAAACGTTTATGTGCTTTTTAAAATTCAAATGATTCAATCATTGCAATCTCCTTTCAGATTATAGAAAATATGTATATGTTTACAATTATATGAATAAAATTCTGTAAATTTTATTCATACATGAATAACATCAATTCCATTGATGTTATTCATACATTCAGAATGAATTTGTTTGAACGATAAAAGTTTGTATGATCGTTTTTGTATTTTCATGATATTCATATTCTATTAAAACAATTATTTTAGTGGTCAAAATTGGGATAAAAAAGTTCAAAAAATATAATCAAGCAGTTTCGGTCTCTGTAAGTATATAAAGCAAACAAAAATGTTTTTCTTATAAAAATTGAAATGCGGTAAAAATGGGGATCATTGTTATTAAAAAGTATGATTTCAAAATATTTTATTTCATTTTTATTTATATGTATATATTATTTAAAAATAAAAACAATTTTATTTTTAAGAAAGAAACATTTAAATAAAGGTAGTTTAAAATTAGGTAGATTAAATTGATAAAATTCGTGTAATGGATATAATGTTCCTAAAATTACATTCATGATAAAAAGTATTATGAATAAATAAATTAATCATTCGTTATTGATTCAATAAAGAAAGCTAAAAGTATTTCGTGTTTAAAAATGTATATGCACTTTTCAAAACTCAAATGTTTCAATCATTGAAGTTTTTCTTCAGATTCTACAAAACATGTAGATGTGCTTACATTTATAGGAAGAAAATCTCGTAAATATAATTCCATTGATGCTCTTCATACATTCAGAAGGAATTTGTTTGTACGATAAAAGTTTGAATGATCTCTTTTGTATTTTCGTGACATATTCCATTGAAAAATCTATTTTGATGGTCAAAAGGGGAATAGAAAAGTTCAAAAAATATATCAAGCAGTTACGGGCCTTTGTTAGCATATAAAGCAAAAGTTTTTTAAAAAATGAATTGAAATGCTGTAAAAATAGATGACTGTTATTTTTAAAAAATCAATAAAGAAACATAAAGCAAAATTCAAATTATTCAATAATTGAAGTTTTCTTTCTGATTCTACAAAATATGTATATGTTTACATTTATAAGAAGGAAACTCTGTAAATGTAATTCCATTGATGTTCTTTTACATTCAGAATGAATTTGTTTGAATGATATTTTTGTATTTTCGTAACATATTCTATTAAAAATTATTTTACTGGTCAAAAAGGGAATAGAAAGGTTTTAAAATGTAGCAAGCAGTTTCGGGTCTTTGTAAGTGTATAAAGCCGAAACATTTTCTTTCTTATAAAAATTGAAATTCTGTAAAAATGGATCATTGTTATTGGAAAGAAAGATTTCAAAAGATTTTATTTCATTTTTATTTACATGTATATATATTTTTTTAATTAAAAAATTTTCAGTAAAGGAAGTTTAAAATTTGGTTGATTAAATTGGTGAACTTCGCGTAATGGAGATAATATTCATGAAAATGTATTTAAGATGAAAAGTATTATCCATTAAGAAATTAATTATTCGTTATTGATTCAATAAAGAAAACATAAAGCATTTCGTGTTTAAAAATGTGCATGCATTTTTCAAAATTTAAATTATTCAATCACTGAAGTTTCCTTTCAGATTCTACAAAACATGTGTATGCTTACATTTATATGAAGATAACTCTGTAAATGTAATTTCATTTATGTTCTTCATACATTAAGAATGAATTTGTTTGAAAGATTAAAGTTTGAATGATCTATTTTGTATTTTCGTGACATATTCTATTGAAAAATCTATTTTGATGGTAAAAAGGGGAATAGTAAAGGTTTAAAAATGTAGCAAGCAGTTTCAGTCCTTTGTTAGTGTATAAAGGCAAAACCCTTTTTTATATATATAAAAATTGAAATGTGGTAAAAATGGATCATTGTTATTGGAAAGAATGATTTGAAAATATTTTATTTCATTTTTATTTATATGTATATATATATATATATTTTAATTAAAAACAATTTAGCATTAAAAAACAATAAATAAAGGAAGTTCAAAATTAGGGTAATTAAATTTGTAAAATTCGTGTAATTGAGATAATATTAAATGAAATTGGATTCATGGTGAAAAGTACAGGGTAAGTCAAAATGAATATAGCGATTACAAAGGGCTATAACTACTTAATGGAAAAGAATTTATAGATAAAATTAACAAATAATGTAGACGGAACTTCGAAATTTTGTATACATACGTCATAGATGTTCTAAGGGACTTCCCTTAGTCACATGGACAACATCTAGTCGGTAGTCCATTTCACGCCATACATTCTGAAGCATTTGTTCAGTCACCGACGCAAGCGTATTACAAATGCGTAATTTGAGTTCTTCAATTGTTTTGGGCATGGGAGGCACATACACATTCTGTCTTTCACATAACCCCATAGATCGGTCGAAGTGATGATGCCGACGATGTCTTCAGCTCTTGGCGACCGAGATCTCCGGACTTGACACCCTGCTATTTTTTTCTATGGGGTTATGTGAAAGACGTGTATGTGCCTCCCATGCCCAAAACAATTGAAGAACTCAAAGTAGGCATTTGTAATGCGCTTGCGTCGGTGACTGAACAAATGCTTCAGAATGTAGGGCGTGAAATGGACTACCGCCTAGATGTTGTCCGTGTGACCAAGAGAAGTCACATAGAACATCTATGATGTATGTATACAAAATTTTGAAGTTCCGTCTACATTCTGTGCCAATCTTATCGACAAATTCTTTTCCATTAAAAAGCTATAGCCGTTTGTAATCGCTATATTCATTTTGACTTACCCTGTATTATCAATAAAGAAATTAATTATTCGTTATTGATTTAATAAAGAAAACATAAAGCATTTCGTGTTGAAAAATGTGCATGTATTTTTCAAAGTTCAAATTATTCAATCACTGAAGTTTAGTTTCAGATTCTACAAAACATGTATTTGCTTACTTTTATATGACGAAAACTTTGTAAATGTAATTTCATTGATGTTCTCCATACATTAAGAATGATTTTGTTAAAAGGATTAAAGTTTAAATGATCTCTTTTGTATTTTCGTGATATATTCCATTAAAAAATCTATTTTGATGGTCAAAAGGGGAATAGTAAAGTTAAAACATGCGGATAGGTGTGATCGAAGATCGCTCAAAAGGTTTCGTTTAATATTCCTTTCAAACACTTTATCCTTTCTTTATTATATCCAAATAAATTTCATTTAGCAAAAAAAAAAAGTCATGTTTTTTATAAGATAAAAAATTACCGGTCTATTTTTTCTTTTTTTTCAAATATCTAAACCAGCCCGCTATTATATTCTGTCATAATAATATCTGTCATGCGCACTAAATGCGATATTAAAAAAAAATAATTTCAAAATTAAACATGTTGTACGCCTTTAAAATGTTAAAATATGCGAATATTTCCATAATCGGATTTTTATCATGATTCAGTATGTTTTTCAAACTCATATATTTACTATTCTCTATTACTCATATTGATACGCGCTTGTATTATTTTAGCTTCCAATATTACGTTAGATTTTCTTTTTATTTCTTTAATGGCGTGATATTAATCTGCTTTGTGCACATACACATACTCATACTCCTTGTATTATTGAAAAATCTTTGAAAATTTCGTTTTATTACCGCTATGACGTCAATCATTTTTATTTCATATTAATATTTTTTTTCAATGGGTGGAACTTTTTATTTCATTTTCGTTTTTCACGTGGAAATCATCTGATAGAAAATTAATTATTGTAGAAAGAATTTCCTTGTGGATTTTTAATTTTTGGCATCAGCTATAACGAAAAATGTTTAAATTTAATAGGAAAAGGCTGTTGGAATTTTGGTTTTTTATCTCTATTTATTAAAATAATACGAATTTTTCGAATTTTAATAGTTTGAGCTCTTTATATCTGGTATTCAGCTATGTACACAAAGTTTCAACTCTGTAAGTTACATAGTTTCTGAGAATGGCTCTGTGACTGACAGACAAAGGAGCGGGAGTAATAGGGTTTCGGGAGATGAACGAAACCCTAAAAAAGTAGGGCAAGCAGTTTCAGTCCTTTGTTAGTGTAACATTTTTTTCTAATAAAAATTGAAATCCAATAAAATTGGATCATTGTTATTCGAAATAAGGATTTCAAAATATTTTTCTTCATTTTTATTTGTATGTATATATGTTTTTTCAAATTAAAAATAAATTAGCTTTAAAAAAAGGCATTTAAATAAAGGAAGTTTAAAATTAGGTTGATTAAATTTGTGAAATCCGTGTAATTGAGATAATATTAAATGAAATTGTATTCATGATGAAAAGTATTTTCAATAACGAAATTAATTATTCGTTATAGATTTAGTAAAAAACTAAAGCATTTAGTGTTGAAAAATAAGCATACATTTTTTCAAAATTGAAATTATTAAATCACCGAAGTTTTCTTTCAGATTCTACAGAACATGTATGTGCTTACATTTACGTAAACAAAACTTTGTAAATGTAATTCCATTATTCATCTCCATACATTCAGAATTAATTTGTTTGAATGACCTCTGTTGTATTTTCGTGACATAGATATAGAAAAATGTATGTTGGTGGTCAAAAGTGGAATAATAAAAAAATGTAGCAAGAACTTTCGAACTTTGGCTAGTTTATAATCGTAAAGTAAAACATTTTTTTATGAATTGAAATGCGGTAGAAATGTCTCATTGTTATAAAAAATAATACTTTCATATATTTTTTAATTTTATTTTTATTTCTAAATATATATATATTTTTTAAATTGAAAAAAAAAGTCCTTCCGGCCTGTACCGGGAGGAAAAGGTAGCTTTCCTATATCTTTGTTTTAAAATTTTAGCTAATGTTACACGAAAACAGCCAGTTAAAATGCAAAGAAACGTTTACAAAAGATTCGTTAATACTGAATTTGAATAAGAAATTCGCCAAATTATTGAGCAATAGCCAAATTGGCTTCATTT
Source organism: Maratus michaelseni (assembly GCA_963931845.1). Taxonomy (NCBI): domain Eukaryota; kingdom Metazoa; phylum Arthropoda; class Arachnida; order Araneae; family Salticidae; genus Maratus; species Maratus michaelseni. Next base: position 201,512,775 of record OZ007588.1, on the reverse strand, counting down.
ATGAAGACTTATTTTGGTCGCCAAATTTGACGATATTTCGCCAAATGTCACCAATTTTGACAATTTTGTCGCCAATGTCGCCAATTTTGGCGCTAACGGATATGAATATATAGTTTTATGCGCATGATTGGGAAAATTATTACAACAATGAAAGAAAATAATTTGCGAGTAATCGCGTTAATGTGCTGTTTTGTTTCAAAATGTCAGCCACCCTAGAATTTCAAACTGCTCTATCTCAGCCATTTTTTAAGATAGAGGTAAACCAAAAAATGCTCTGGAATCCTTGTATTCATGCCTAACACGTAATTAAAAAATAAATTTGAATTTTTAATTTATTTGTATATTTATTTTAGTTTTAAATTTTTAAATGGCCGCCATCTTGAAACAAAATGGCGGACCAAGCTGGCCAACGAACTCGGTCGAGACATTGGTTAGCTTAATACACACAATTAGTTTCATCCAAATTGATTTATAAATACGAGTGTTATCGTATGACATAGGTCAGATATATGTATGGATATATCTATATATATAAATCAACATTTGAACGGAGGGTGGTTTTGTGGTCTGGGGATCATGATCGGTGAAAATATATCGAAATTTTAAGGAACTGCTTTCCTCCGAACGGCTGCAATAGGTAGCTTTATACTTTTTTGTATTGAAAGCTACCTAAAAGTTTGCTTTTACAGAAAAGAAAAAAATTAATTAAATGAAATTTAAAATTATGTTGATAAAATCTCTGTAATGGATATAATATTCATGATCTTGTATTGATGAAGAAAATGATTCATTTTCGAATAATATCTCTACGCAGTAAACGAATCTTGCTATATAAGATATTATTAAAATTTCAGTTAATGTAGCTGACATAGTGCAAATGGATCAGTCATTTCAAAAATTATATGTCACAAATTTATAATTTTTCAGAAATCAACAATAACTGTGCTGCACAAAATAATATATCTTTTTTAAACTTTAAATTTAACAGTTAATTATCAGTTATTTGTTTTGCCATACATACAATGCGCGTAAAAACTTTAAAAACAGAAGAAAAAAAGTTACTGTTGATAATGAAGTTGAAATAGAAATATAAAATAAACATTTGAATTTTTACATTGCTATCTAAGCGTAATACCGACAGAGTGAAAAATGTCCATGCCGAGAATCGAACCCGGACCGTGTCTGTGTTCGATTATTTCGAGTAAATATCACTGCTTAAAGTTAATTGGAAAATGTATTAAAATTACTAATATAGAAGTCAACAAAATATATATGTGAGCTTTTTATTGCGAAAAAAATAATTAGTATGCAAAAAAACGCTATTTTCGCCTGTGTCAAAACTTTAAGGAAATTACTATTTTTATATAGAAATTTACATATATGTATTATTTATTTGCACGCTAAACACTCTTGTGTATAGGGATTTTTCTGGCGTTTTCAATTAAGAGTTTTGTTAATTTTATAATATTGCCAAAAGCTAGTAAACTGACTGATTATGAAAAAAAAGTGCTGTTGAATATTTCGAATCGTCATGAATGAGATGTCGGTCTATTGCAAAAAAAAGATAAGAAGATCTGAAACCATAAAACAAAAATGTTTTAAGGGTAAAAGACGAGTACGGGAAAAAAAAAAAAAAAAACGCTGGAGGCAGACTAAAAACCTTGTCGCGAAGAAGTGAAAGGGGAGTTTTAAAGTAAGCATCAACATGGAAAATAGCCAAGTAAAGAAAGTTTACAAACGACTTCGTTCAAGATGTGCAAGAAAACAATCTGCCATACTATTACTAGATCTGAGATTTTCCAATACACAGCACAAAATTGTGTAAACCCTGTTTGCTAACTAGACACAAAACCCAGCATTTAGATTTTGCCATGAAATGATGACTTGGGACGAAAAACGTCTGCAGGTTCTCCTATCAATAAAACTAGAACACAGATGGTCCTTGTGGGTGGAAGTATTATTGGCATGATTTGAAAAAAAAAAGAAAAAGAACGTTTCACAAGACGTCAATTAGGTGACGGATCCTTTATGACATGGGGATGGTTTTCGTTTAAAAGCTTGGTCTCTTGCATTCTTTTAGGAAATTTTAATTCAAAGGCATATCTAAAAACTCTTTCTGATCGTCTTTCACCTGCTGAAACACTTCTGGCAGGGGAGGGGGGGATGAATTTATAATCAAGATAATGCGCCTATCCACACAAGTCGAAGGACAAAACTCCTGTTCCAGAAGAAAATTATTGAAGTTTTTCAATGGTCATCCAGAAGTCCTGATTTAAATCCTATCGAGAACTTGTGGGGAGATCTAGCAACACGAGTTTACAATAATAGAAGGCATATTTTCTCATATTTAAAACTCAGATTTACGATTGAAGGTGAATGGTACAAAACCAGTGGAAAAATGTGCCAAAAATTAAGAATGTCCAAGGACGGTAGAATATTTGCGGTCATTAAAAGTAATTGCAAGTGTGCAACATATTAAGTATTGGATTCTTTATTGTTTTTATTTTGCTGTCCTTAAATCTTTTACACAAGCGGAAACAGTGTTTTTGTATAATTATTTTATTTTCGTAATAAGACACATGTAAATTTAGCTGACTTTTTTATTTGTTTTTCAACTTTGATACACTTTATAGTCAATTTTGTTTCATCTGATTTGAAATTTATCAAAAAATAACAGTTTTGCTGTCCTTAAAGTTTTTACACGCACTGTATTATAAAAAAAGGCCCCGAAAGTGTCTGTCTGTATGTCCGAGCTAATTTCAAAAACTACCGGGTTGATTTTTGTATTATTTGCAGCGTTGGATAGGACCTTTTGCTTCGCTCATATGTATGTATAATATACCGATAATGCCATGATTCTTTATAATAAAATTAGGTATTTTTTCTTATTTCAGCCAAAAAGGCTGCCATTGGTATATTTGTTTTATCTTGGCAACGGCATATTATGTTATATTTTGGTTAAAGAATTGAAAAGGCTATATCAGTTAGAAAAAACATACAGACTCAAAAAATAAAATAAAATAAATTATTGATTTTATTTAAAACATAAAGAAATTTCTTATGTAGGAGGGCGAAATTAATTAAAACAAATCAACTATTAAATTGGTTAAACACGTATTTCGACGATTTTGGAAATTCCCCCCCAGAAGGTGGTTAAAGGGGTATTCAAAAGTTTTGGGTCATTTCGCTATGTCTCAACAGCAGATTTAGGTAGGAGCGTGTAATTTAGGAAAACACATTCTACATGAACACATATAGTTGCTATGTCCTTCAAGGGGCCGTGTATTATTTATTAGTTTCAATATGTACATAAGCAGAAAATTTTATTTATCACATTTTTACGAGCTTTTAATTTTCAGAATTTTTAAGTACTGCAATTTTGTCTCACCTTAAAGTACCTACACTTCTCTACCCAACATTGTAGTCAACATATTGTCTAACCGTGCAAAGCCGGGACGGGCCGCTAGTATTTCATAAAGCAAAATTAAAACAATTGGATTTTAATTATGTTATGATACTTAAAATATTATGAAGTTCATGTAAATCACTCATGTATACTATAGTGTGCTTTCTGTAGATTATGGAATGCATTGTATTAATACTACTTCATTTACAGACACACACAAAAGAATTCCATTCCATTATGATTTACATGGAAAAATTGTTTGCATTGTACTACAATGATGTACGCTACATCAAATATAATAAAAATTATATACATCTCTGAGGTGCAGAACACCATGTTTCCTATAGATTGTTGACTGCATAATATTAATCGTACGTTTACAAAGATACACAAAAGTGTCCGGTTATAGAACTGGCTATGCGCGATAATTCATGAAAGTGCATCTTCACGTGTGGTATGCATTTTTACACTTAATTAAGTTTTAGTGCATTACGTGATGTGATATAATTGTATATAATATAGTTGTATAGTATAATATAAATTATATAGATCATATACAGGACTGCAAGTAATAAATTGTAACCATTATCGTCTATGGGCGTGATTTCATAAAGTGTGTATTTAAGGTGTTATGAATTTTACATATGAACTATATTTTATTATATTAAGACATGCATGTAGACAGATATAAGACACATAAGCAGGACTGCGCAAATCAAATGTACGCAATACATTTTCGTCTACAGGCAGTAAATGCTCGAACAGCGATTTTAAATGCTTACGAACATTCGAATGATTTAAATTTACGTATAATATGTGTAGAATATAAACACACACACATGAATACATTCTACGACAGATACGTTTCATATATAAACTATACAAATACAACTTCATAGAAAATAACTCAAAGATTGTCTATGGACGGGATTGCTTGAAATTACACTTTCAACCTCGTTACGCATTTTTCAGCTCCTCCAAATTTTATTATACAGGGTGTTTCTAAATGAATATCGGGGTTTTAACGCTTGGTAGTATTTATTACATACAACTTAAAATTATAATTAATACATAAAATGAAAGAGCAACTCAAACAGTTTTACCTACAAGCTTACAAGTGTTCAATGTGAACACCTTTCGTCACACAGCACACATGAAGTAATAAAATTATTTACATCTCTGAGGTGCAGAACATCATGTATCCTATAGATTATTGACTATAGATTATAGATTATTGAGATTATTTGTTCTTCCCAAACGTTAATTAGTGTTTGTGGGGTAATTGTTGCAACAGCTGCCTCAGTCCTGTTTCTTAGGTTGAGTAGGTCAGTTGGTAGCGGAGGCACATACACTCGATCATTTATGATCCCCAACAGGTAGAAATCACATGGCGTCAGAGCATGTGATTCTCTGGCCGTCAGATCGGTGAGCGTAAGTGGCATTTGGGAAGGACTGAGCTATCGACTTTATGTGTGCCGTGTGACGAAAGATGTTCACATTGAACACTTGTAAGCTTGTAGGTAAAACTGTTTGAGTTGCTCTTTCATTTTATGTATTAAGTATAATTTTAAGTTTTTTTATAATAGATACTACAAAGCTTTAAAACCCCGATATTCATTTAGAAACACCTTGTATTATATGGTGTTAGTGTAGTTGTATAGCATAATATTAATAAATTTATATACACGGCTGCATAAAATGCTTTGAAAATATGGCATATTTTGCTGGTAATTCCCAAAAAGGAGTTTTTTGTTGACTGATGCATTTTCCAGCTGCTTTAAAATTTAGTTTCACTGTGTGATATGTTTAAAAATCTGTTATAGATAAGATTCAGGGCTGACAAAATAACTCTCATACATTACAGGCTATGGATAGAAACTGCTGAAAATAAATTTTTAACTTCATTATGTTATTGTTTATTACAATATCTGATTTTTAAGTATGAAAAAATAAAATTTCTTAACAATATTCTGATTTTGTTGGAAAGCGTGTCAGAAACTATGTCTGATGCATGGATTTTCCTCCTTCTTTGGCTTATTTTAGACAGAAAACGAGATGAGGCTCATAACAATTTTGATGATGCATATGTCTGTTTCTACATATGCAATTAAACTACTTGACTTACTGTGATATCCGTGAAGATACTGTATAACAGTAAATAAGTTGGAAACTATTTATTTAAGGTAAAGCTAGGAGAGTCTGCGTACAATTCTAAAGAATAAGAAATCTAAATCTAAAAATAATTTTTTTGCTAAACTATCCATGAATAAATTTTACATCATTTGTTTTTTATGCATATCCATTGCTATTTTGTTGTTATGTTGTAATTTAAGAGAACAGTTGTAATAAAACCAAGAAAGTTATTTTGCGCAATCTGTCCTTACAGGGTTAGTGTGATTGCGCACATGGGTAGGAGAGCACATGGCCGCTACTAAAACGAACCGTTGATGTTCGCATTGCTAGTCTAGATTAGTAGCTTATGATAAATCGTTTAAGTTAAAAATATTTTGTATTACTGACATTGTTTAGAAATTCTGACGAATAGCTATGAAAATTCAAGCACTTACTTTGGGAAAACAAAATAAAAATAGCAATACTTTATCTTCGATGCTCAAAACAATCAACGTGCACTTTCAAGTAGACACTCCCCTACTGCTGTTGTACAACTACTTGGAGTTGCTGCGCGCTCACTCTACTCTTTCCCCCAGAACATCTAAGTGCGCAATCTCTCCGACCGCGCCATCTCTCTTGGCTTTACCTTATACTTTTTAGACCTTTTCCTTTGTATTTGTGTTATTCCGTTATTCTGACGAGTTTTATTTTGAATTGACATATTGGAAAAAAAATCACAGACTAATGTTAAGGTATATTAAAAATATGAGTTAGAAAAAGATTTTAATTCCAATGCAGCCCGAAATAAATTATCAAAATGTCTGATAATACCTAAAACAAATACCTCTATAATAATGAAATTAAAACATTTGGTATTATATCCTACTTTTTTCCTAATTACGTTTCAAAATACATTTATTCGCATACAAATAAAGTAATTGTTTTTTATATCTTTTTTCACTCTTTTTTAGTTTTTTTTATGTTAAAAAATGTTTTTTCATAGGCGCAATCAACTTTTTATGTTTCCGAATAATTTTTTTATCAGAAATCCTTATAATAAAAAATAAGGTTTATTTGAAATACAAATATAATGAAGAAATGCCTGCTTTAATAATATAAATTCTACGTACATCTGCGCTGATAAAAAAATAATGTTTTTTTTTTTTTTTTTTTTTTTTTTTTTTTTTTTTTTTTTTTTACTTGATAGCATTTGCATAGTGAAGCTTTTAATAAATTATTCAGAACTTTGTGAAAATTTAAACAAATATATCGTCGTCTTCAATATTAAATAAAATTTTTAGGGGGATATGGATGCATTTTAAATATTTAAGATAAGTAATTTATATCTAAAATGACAAATACCTTGTTAATACATGGCCCTGATAGTATATAAATATAATCATCAATAAAAATGCTTTTTAGTTATTCATTAGAATCATATTAATATTACAAAAGAATTCTTAATATTACAAAGATTAAAAAAATCGCTCACTTCTCACTAATTAACTTAATAAAGTTTGAAAGTAAATTAGTTTGCGAAAAAATAAATAGACATTTCTTTGATCTTTAATCAGCCATTTTTTTACGTTTTATAGAAAAAATAGATTACTTATTCATAGGTGTAATTAACACTTCATGTTTCCGATTTGTGTGTCCTCAGTTTTCCTTATAATAAAAAAAAAAACGATATTATATGATAGGCAAATATGTTAAAAAGAATCTTTTATAATATACTTCGTATCTCTTTAGTTGTATGGAACTAAAACAAAAATACGTCTGTGTTGCAGTTAAGTATTTGCATATTTAATAATTTAATAAAATATTCAGAAATGTTTGTTGAAGGAAAAAATCGTGTCATCACCAATAATAAATCAAGCTTTTAAATCTGAATATACATTTAAAATTTAATATAAGCGTTAAAAATATGAATTAAATATTATTACAAATTATTTTATTAGACAAAAGCTTATTTAGTGCATCTGCACTATCTATATTATAAAGAACAAAGGTGTCCGTACGTAACGTTGACGTCATTTTACAAATGGCAACACTTGACCATGAAATTTCAGTTTTGCCAGTTTTACTACTACATTTTAAAAAAATTTCTAAGCATTGCACATTTTTATTTTTTACACCGGTATATAGGAAAAAAGAAATCTACTTTCAAATGGATTTTTTTGAAACTGTATCTTAATTGACTGATTTATTATGACTTTTAAAATAATTTTCAAGCACAAATTAGCAGTCTAGTAACTCCTGGCACGAGGCAAATATAGCTTTGAATACATTTCAAAACTTTATTTGAATACATAATTTCTGTTTTTCATATAAAAATTATTTTTGTTATTGTTAGTGAGAAATCTAAAAATGTACATTAAATGTAAAAGAATCTGTTTGAGTTTTCAATTAAAGAATGGTTTTTTATGTATGTTGTGTAATCCAAAAAGTCCGGGTCGGATCCCCTAGTTCATTTAAAAGTATTCCTCTGAGATTTATTATTATTCTAAACTTAATAAATATTTAAGGAATATTTTCGCACTCTTAGTTATAAAATCATTCCTCGGATGTTCGTTTTCAATGGAAACGTTCTGTCTTCGTAAATAACTCTAAGTTTTTCAATAAGTGTTACTATGTTATCCAGTTTTTAAATTTTCGACTGTGTGGTTAAGCTTAGCAGAATAAGAGTAAGAAGTATGGTAAAACAAATTCGACACGTTGCCAATTGGTGGCTATTTATGGTGATGATTTCACTAAGGTAGTTGGAGTTTGTTCTGTCACTCGACTCAGAAGAATTAGTCCAGCTGTGGAGATGATTTTCTGTTGTTCAATAAATGAGTTAAATCTAAGTCTCTTCTCTCTAAAAACATGTTTGGATTCACGGAACTAAGAAGTGAGGTTTCAATAATATTTTGATATTAGAAATTTTTATTGTTTTGTACTAGTCATTTGTGGAATTAGACTAAGCTAATTATTTATGGTGATGATTTCACTAAGGTAGTTGGAGTTTGTTCTGTCACTCGACTCAGAAGAATTAGTCCAGCTGTGGAGATGATTTTCTGTTGTTCAATAAATGAGTTAAATCTAAGTCTCTTCTCTCTAAAAACATGTTTGGATTCACGGAACTAAGAAGTGAGGTTTCAATAATATTTTGATATTTGAAATTTTTATTGTTTTGTACTAGTCATTTGTGGAATTAGACTAAGCTAATTAAAGTTAATTTGAAAGTTTTCTTTATATTTTCTAGTGAGTTGTTGGGAGAATTTGAGGTCTATAAAATTAAGCCGTGTCAATTTGACCGGGTGATGGTTTAACAATTTCAATAAACGCGGCATTGTTTTGTAAAATCTATATATTTGAGTTGTTATTTAGCCTATAATCAGGATTAATTAAGAAAAAGTCATCAGAAATATATTAAGATCTTATTTAAATCGATATTTAATATACTATACATCAAGTTTCTTTCTTTTAAGGCCTGTGAGAAAATACAAATCCACAGGTCAAAATTTCTTCCGATTATTTCGTAACAGTTTTACAAAATATTTATCAACAAATCTTTAAGTGTAAACGTTTACAAAATTATATAAACTTCGAAGCAAAAATAATTTTTTCATAATAATGATTTAATTTTTAATGTTGATACTTTCATGAATGAATTGAACAATTTTCAAAGAGAGAAATTATTATTTTTACAAATTTCTTTTTGGAATTTTTTAATCGATTATTGTTCTCATTATTTTCTTTAAAATTAATGATTTTCCAATAACTTTGAATCAGGTGAAATAGTTTTCAAAGTGAGGAATTTTCAATGGTTTATTTTCTAGAAAAATAGATGTCAAGTGTCGGCTGAAATCGACAGGTGAAATACATTTTTCTGTAGATATTATAAAGAATTAAAAACTGCCACTGCTGCTCAAATATTTCGTTGAATCAAATTTTTAAAAGAAAGTTTCAACTATTCTACAAAACTATTAATTTCAATAAATTCATGTAGAGGGTCACCACAGAAAACGCACAATCAGCGATTATTGTAGATAGATAGGTGTGTAATCGAATTATTTTGTGTGTCACTGTAAACAAATGATGAAGGCTATGCGCACCATATTCCATAATAAACCTTTTGCAGTGCACCTCTGTGATATATATAAATTTCCATGTGTTTGAAATAGAGTGTAACACCTTTAAAATACGACGCAAACATTTTTCCGCCATAGACCGTAATGTAAAGGAATTCATTTTAATGTCCCTGTAAATGAACTATAAATGCCACGCACTTTATTTTCAATATCGAACATAAACAGTAAACCTCAATAACGTATATCATTTGCATGGCATTCCGAGTATATTTTCCGAGTTAAGATCCGAGTTAGATAACGGACCTACGGACAGACGGCAGACAAAAAGACAGATTAACCGAATCCGTAAACATTTTTCAACAGTGTTGGGAAAGTGTTAAAAACTAGCATCATAATTGTATTTCTATCCCTTTCAAAATCATATTGGAATGAAGATTATTTCTAAATCGGCCAAACTGTATTTTTAGTATTTAACCTAATACATATTTTTTCTTATATAGTTGAGTACTGTATGTTAAAATTTCAAAAGTGTGCTACCAAGGTGAAAATAAAGAAAAATATATGACAAAAAAGTTTTTCTTTGAATTTTCTCGCAATTTAATTTTTTGTTAAAGTTGTTTCTGCCTGAAGCATCTTTTCTGTAACAATATGGTTACAATTATCCGGTGTTTCACCCCCCCCCCGCTTTCTCCATTTATCAGGTAAAAAATATTATTCATTCTTGATCGAAAATATAATAATCAATGTAATCCGTATCTCTTATATATATTTGCTTATATATATATATTTGCTTCATTAATTTAAATAGATATGTATACGTTGTGTAGATGCAAAAATATAAATCATTTCAAGCAACGACTTCAGATTTATAGAATATACCAATTTTGGATAAATAAATCAGACACAGTTTATTTATTGTAGCGGAAGCTGAAATGAGCTTATTTATATATATTTGCTTCATTAATTTAAATAGATATGTATACGTTGTGTAGATGCAAAAATATAAATCATTTCAAGCAACGACTTCAGATTTATAGAATATACCAATTTTGGATAAATAAATCAGACACAGTTTATTTATTGTAGCGGAAGCTGAAATGAGCTTATTTATATATATTTGCTTCATTAATTTAAATAGATATGTATACGTTGTGTAGATGCAAAAATATAAATCATTTCAAGCAACGACTTCAGATTTATAGAATATACCAATTTTGGATAAATAAATCAGACACAGTTTATTTATTGTAGCGGAAGCCGAAATGAGTTATAATAAGAGAACACTGACAAATTGCAATATCGAATACATTAGTTCATGATTTATTAATGTTCCCGAGTTACGATCATCAACTGATGAGGAGATTAGTTTAATGACAGTGTAAATTGTAGTAGATTACATTACATGATTTTACACATTAAAAGAGCTGATATTTCTTGTTGATTAACACATTCTTATTTTTATTTTTGTTTTATTATTTACTAAGTCTCCTAGTTTCTTGGGTGGAGAAAAAAAAATAATAGAATGATCATAAAAATCTTTGTTTAAAAAGAAAATAAATTTTATAGTAAAAGAATATCTACAAAAACAACTTTTCAAAAGTAGAAAAAGCCAAGCGTAAAAAAAAAAGTTGTGGCTAAAAAATGGTGTGATATCAAATTTCCAAGCTATTATATTACTTATTTAACTTTTTTCCATTAAATAAGCTATCATATATATAAGTCGAGTGCCTACGTATATGTTAATAGAAATCGTTTTCTCCTGTACTAAATACATCCTAACGAGTTTCTGAAAATGCAATTTTTTTCAAATTATGCATGATGGGCTTGGCTGCCATCTTTCCATATTATTCACAAACTTCTAAACACTCAAATCCGTCGTTAAAATCCGAAGTTCAAAAATGTTATTTAAGCAAATGTTTTAAGCGTTTCATTTATAGACTTGTATGCTCTGAAAATTGTGTCTTAAGATAATGATGACTTATCTTAAAGATTCATCTTATGATTTATTTTTTAGAGTAATTAATAATTTCAAACTAGTAAAAATCAATTTCTCAAAATATCAGTCTTATCTAATTCATCTGTCCGTAGTTAAAATCTGAAGTTCGAAATTGTTATAAACATATTACAGTGCAAACATATTACGCTTTTACTTTAGAAATTTAGATGCTTAGAAATATGGAAAGATGGCCGCCAAGCCCATCATGCATAATTTGAAAAAAATTGAATTTTCAGAAACTCGTTAGGATGTATTTAGTACAGGAGAAAACTTTTTCTATTAACATATACGTAGGCACTCGACTTATATATATGATAGCTTATTTAATGGAAAAAAGTTAAATAAGTAATATAATAGCTTGGAAATTTGATATCACACCATTTTTTAGCCACAACTTTTTTTTTTTTACGCTTGGCTTTTTCTACTTTTGAAAAGTTGTTTTTGTAGATATCATTTCTTTTTTTTTAAATAGATTAAACATAATTTAAATAATCTAAACATGAGAAATAATTTGAAATTACATTTTACTTTCAATCATTGTTTAAAGGGTTAACTAGAAATATCAGTAGATTTTTCAATTAAACTAAATACACTCTTAAAAACAACTTACTAAATGTGGCTTGTTATAATACTTATTATCCTCCGTTAAAAAATATCACTGTCTTATCCATGAAATGAATAAAAATGGAATACGTACATAGCGTGTCAGTGCTGCATTTGATATGAAACGTGATATCACGCTCTTTCATTATTAGCACTAGCTGGCTTCGCCCACTAGCGGGCCCTTAATTTACATCGGGGCCTCGATTCTTGTAAAACCTCGAATAACATAAACCTCGAACCGAACGAACCTCCGACCAGGTTCCCTGCTGCCTTCGGCACCGGATAATCCCTTAATTTGCACATCGAATAGTATAAACTTCTAACCAGACGAACCTCCGACACGGGTCCCCATTGCCTTCGGCACCGTATAGCAGTCGTGCTGCGCACGCTCAAGTTCCATCTTCCACCACCAGGTAGCGCAATCTGTTCTATATGAACCTCGGGCACTGAAATCGTTAAGGCTATAGATGTCGAGTCGAATGAGCTATACCCCGTCGTGATCCATAGAACCAGAGATAGGAAAGTGCCCCCTGATGGTGAAAAAACGAACTAAAATCAGAAAGCTCTATCGATGTCGAGTCGAATGAGCCATACCCCGTCGTGATCCGACCCATGGAAACAGAGACAGGAAAGCGCCCCCTGATGGTGAAAGCTAATCATGTTTAGGGGCAAAGGGGGGGATGAACACCGGAGATGCATAATAGGATTAATCGGTCACAGACCTTTCCAACGATGTATCACATGAGGGGTATGTGCAAAATTTAGAAATCCCCCCTCCCTGCATAGTATGATTAAGCGTTCACAGACCTTTCCAACGATATATCACATGAGTAGTGTCGGGGGGGGCGCGCAAAATGTGAGGGTGACACCTGTGATGCATAACAGGAATAAGTGGTCACAGCCCTTTGTAACGATATGTGACATGACGGATATCGTTAAAATTTAGAAAAGTGCCCCCCCCCCCTTGTGTAGCCAAAACATGCTCCGCCCCTCCCTATAATTTTTGACGCGGCTTTATTTTTAAAATTTATGTTATGTGTTATAAAATATCGTAAAGTTTCAAACAGATAGCCGTATTATACTTCCTAATTTTGTTCACGCCCCTCCCCATCTCCTCCCCGAAATGTGACCCGCCACGCTTTTTTATAATTTTTTTTATCATGTCTTATAAACTATATTAAAGTTTAAATCAGATCGCATTGGAATTTAATATATTTGCTGAAATTACTATTATATATAGAATAATATAGAAATAAACCCTCCTTTAGCTTGTAATTAAGATATACGAACAATTTTTAGAATTTCTGAAAGCTGATTTTTATTTATTTAGTTATCTATTTATTTAATTTTTGTTTATTTATTTATTTATTTATTTTTGCGTTGCCCTGTGCATGTTTGGAATTTCTTAGCAATTTCTTAGATTTACATTATTTTATTCAAATAAACATTGTACTGTTACAATAAATTTAAATGGAAACTTCACTTCTAAAACAAAAATAATTTAACAACTGGATTTCATTAATTTATAGGAAAATGACGTGAAAGGTAGCGAACGAAATGCCTGTCCCTAACCGTTTTTTTTTTTTTTTTTTTAAGAAATAAATGAATCACATTTAATACATTTCAAAAATTTTGTTTACGTTTGGAAAGAAATTTTAAATGCCGATAAGTCTTAATGTATACATTTTAGAAGGTACATCTTCCCTCAAAAACTAATTTATTTTTAAAGATCTTTCTAAAAACGTAAATTATATATTAAAAATACTTTTTAAAGCATAAACACTACGTCTGATTACTTTATTTTGCAATAACACGCATTTTATCAGACAATTAAATACACTAAACAAACATGAGTGAAAAGTCAACCGGGGGAAGGACTCGAACCTGGGACCTTGTGCATGCCGCGCTGACACGCTGCGACAGAGCCACTCAGACCGATATCCTTGAGCGGCAATTTCTCATACTTATTCATGTTGGAAACAGTCATCTGCTACAATTTTCAGTCATATTTAATTGTCTGATAAAATGTGTGTTCTTATAATTATGAAGTTTTATTTATTTTTAAATATCTTCAAAAGAAAATGGCTGACTTGCAGATGAAATTTGATGTGGTTATATTATAACCTGTAACTGATTTGTGCTATTTTAATACAGATGGTACATGGTCGTTGGCGGGTTTTATCTCTGTTTTAACATAATTTTTTAATCGCCAAGTTAATTAACAGTTTTTTGCTAATTAAGAATAGAAAATAATTCTTTTTTACATTGAATTTTATAAAAGCACACAGATTACGTAATTACTTGTCCAAAAATGCAATCCTTTTTTTATTCTGCCAAATATTAAGGCCTGTAGCTTGTTTGAAAAAAAAAAGTTTGACGAAGAAAAAAGTGATCATTTTAAGTAACTTGACGTTTTTAAAAAAAAACCTATATCTCTGTTTATAAATCACTTATGAAGTTGAGTTCGGTCTTAAATTGAAGAAATTCTTCCTTAGATTCTTCTAGTTTTCGTTTTTTTTTCTACGACGCTTGGTTTGTTTGATATCTGATATTTTAATCTGGCATGTTTTGTAGATTTAACATTGCGAAGTTGCTTTCTGTATATAAGCATTAGCGGTCTTTATTCCAGTTCTTGGCGTTGTTTGTGTGGCGTTTTTCTTTAAGCTTGGCTTGGCAGAGCGACCGCCCTGCTTGATCAGCAATTCTTAAGGTATCCACTATAGTCATTGTTTAAATAAAACTAAAATGAGAGTAATACTGATTGTTTGATAACATTAGTATATAAAAACATAATTCTATTAATTATATAAATTATTTACCCACATATATATATAATGCATGTTCAAATTAAACCCGTTCGAAGCATGCGAGGTGGGAAATGCGCGTGGGGAAGTAACGTCATATGTATGCAGAATGTATTGCGTTGCGAAACAATCATTCTGCTTTCGTTGTTCGAATGTGGCAGTACGTTAAAGGCGGCTGGAGTGATTACGAACCCGTCCAAACAAAACCGACGTGCAGTAATACAGATTTTATCGGCAGAGGGCTTCAAACCAATTGAGATTCATCGGAGAATGGTTGCTGTGTATGGAGAAAAGTGCTTATCAAAGACAAATGTTACGGATTGGTAGTGAATGTTCCGCCACGGCCGTGAGGAAACGAAGGAATTACCCCGTCCTGGTCAGGCGCACAAAGGTATTGCCGTGACACTGATAGTGGATATTGGCATTGCTGTCAAGATGAACCGTCTATGAAGCAAGCGTTACTTGGCAAGTGAGTTAAACAATCGAGCAACAATCGACATCTTTCTTCGCCAACATCATTTAGCACCTTAAACAGTGGGATGCGTGTCTCATCGTCATGGTTGACTTTTTCTAAACAAATGTGCATGCTGTGTGTTTAAATATATACTATTATTTCTATTTCCTTCAATTTTGTGTTTCATTTCTTCATGTTCCGCTTACTAGAACTTTCAAATGGATTTCATTTAAACACGCCTGATAGTTTTTCAGTATTACGAGTTGTACACGATTGCAAGACGCACCCAATTAAGTGAATTCGATTTTGGGGAAAAAAAAGAGCGTCTTAAATTCGAGTAAATACGGTATACTACTTTTGGTTCCAATAATGTAATGAACTATAATACAGGCCATAACACGAAACATTCCATAGATATGCCAGTTCATCAATTTGATAATTTTTTAGATATTTTCTGTATAAATATATATAAAAATAGCTGAAAAATTTCTGGAAATAAAAAGATATTTAAATTGAAAGTTCATTACCTTCACAATATGACATAGATCGTTGGCGGTACGTTTTATATAAAAGCAGAGGGTCCAGCCGTATTAACTTCAGAACGACAAAAATAATCAGGAACGTGGAATCTAGATATAGTAAAGTGGCTATGCGCTACGTGATGAGACCTCTTACAGCGTCATCTAGCCGAAAACTGTGTAGTTAGTGTTTCCATCTCGGAAACTGTACGAGATACGGGGAAAAGGTCAATTATAAAGTTCTAGAAAATGTGGATAAAGTGCCAAGTCTTTGCGGACAACAGTTCAGTTGAACGAATCACGTGTTTGACATGGCTGATGATGAGATTCGATTAAATAAAAGACAATCGAATTTGAAGACTTCTGTAAGGTATTAAAAAAAGTTAATTTTAGAATGGTCTGGTCCATTTTTATTTTAATATTATGGACCAGTTAGACCACACTGATTACTTAGACTTCTTTAAAGTTCACAATCATGATTTTTTTTTTCGAAGATCTTTTTATGTCGGACTTGATTTTGTTTGGACCTTCCTGTATAAATGAAAGAACATTGTAGCATTTGTCTTGCTTTTAATTTTAAAATAGCTTTGTTCTAGCTTTCTTATTTTCAATATAATTACTTAAAGAATATAAATTGTAAAATTCTAGTTGATACCTATTAACTTCCAATCAGCATATAATGAAGACGGTAACAACTAACAACATAAACATATAATGATAAAAATGAAAAACCATTAATTACTTTTCAATAAAATTTATACTTTAAGTGGTCTCGATCGCAAAAATTCCAAAAAATATCACATTTTTACTTGTTGGCTGAAAAAATGTTCAAGGATTGTTTTGTATCAAATAACATAATCCGGATGTAAATATGATAATTGAATAAAAGTAAAAATTGTTTATGTTGTACTGCCTGTGTTTGCTTTTAATATTTTAAAAGATGAGTAATTAAATATGTATGTCAGTGTATCTATGAAGAGATTTTTCGGTGTTAAATTTAAATTTAAATATCCATATTTTGGAAAAATCTAAAAGCTGAAACTTAATACAGAGTTTTTCAGCTATACATTCAGAATTTTTTGTTTTGAACGTAAATATTGAGAGTGTTTTTCTCGTAGTAAAAAATAGTCTTAAAACAGACTTTTATTTTTAAAAATTATTAACTTTTAAAATACTATAAAAATTTAATATTATAGGACAAATTTATATTTATTCCTTTCAGCAATAAAATTGAAAATAATAATTATATATAAAGAGTTGTTCTTTTGCATCACATGGGAAATTTTGAACATGGATGAACTAATAATTATTGTTTTACATTTTACTTATAACAATAACAAGTATGTATGTGTCGTGACCTTTCGGCAAGATATCATGTCGAAAATGACCCATTACCACAATTTAAAAAAAAACTACTTTTTTTTAACAATGAAAAGAGGGATAACAGTGATCTACTAGGCAAGCTGGAGGACTTTAAGTTTGACGCAATAACAAGAAAAACTAATAAAAAGAAAAGTACCCAGTTAAACTGATGGCATTTAGCTCACAGGTTGTTCACACTAATTGTATATTATACTCTTATATCAAAGAATAATGCCCCTCGAAAAATAAAGGAAAACCCATTTAGCTAAATTAATCCCTTCAAAGGCGGTGGTTCATTTTTGAACCACTTAATTTTAATACCTAAATGCTAGATTAGCACCAGAATTTTGGAATAAAATCTTCCCTTTTATCAAGTACATGAAAAAATGATTTTACTTATTTTCGAATAGATTTGTTTCTAAATTTTGATGTCAGTCAATCATTTCAAAGCTTTACGTATAGAAGTACCTTGCTACTGAAAGCGTTAAGGGGGTTTTAGCTCCCCCATTTCCTGCCTTTATACTTAACCAAAGAACCGCCAAAGATAATTGGGGAAGCGCCTTATCACAATGAACATATATACAAAATTTGAAACAAATCGGATAATTCTGTATGAAAACCCATTTATCTAAATTAAGGGGGGGGGGTTGCCCCTGCTCTCCCCTTTATAATTAACCAGTGAACCACAAAAACTAATCAGGGAAGTGCCTTATCACAATGAACTTATAAACAAAATTTGAAGCAAATCGGATAATTCTGCATGAAAAACGCATTTATCTAAATTAAGGGGCAATTAGCCCCCCGTTCCCTTCTTTATACTTAACCAATGAACCCCCAAAACTAATCAAGGAAGATCCTTAACACAATTAAGTTATAAACAAAATTTGAAGCAAAACGGATATTTCTATCAAGAGTTACCGCGTTACGTACGTACATACAGAACCGGCGGGCACATTAGCTCTCAGGCTTTGATATTCAGTGTGTTAAAAAGGTTAGAAAACTTTCTCAGTTATGAGGTCTATTAAAAATAAATGTCATTCTGTCCTTGAGGATAGTTGAATACTATACTGTACTTTCTCAATGATGATTTTAATTATAATGATATTTCACGAATCTCTACAACTTTTTTTTTTATCAAAGCTTAATATTATCGTATTACCGATACCATAACATTCAGCAAGTTGCCTTATAGATTCTATCGTGAAATTTACTCCAATTGCCACGTGTCTAATCATAGCAGCTCAGTTACCTTTATCAGCACGAGCAGATCTGCTATACATCTGATTCCTGTCGCAAAATCCTCATTATTTATTCTTACCAAACAACCGTAATCATCTAATTATCATAAGTTTGCAAAAACACGTGCGACAATCTAATTGCCCAAAATGTTTCATAATATCTATATATATATAAACCGTTCTTGGTATGTATGTATGCATGTATGTTCCGTATATAAATATAGGGTTTTGTCCGATTTAAATGAAACTTGGAAACTTTAGAACACCCGTAAAATTACTGTCAACTTAAAAAAATTATTAGATCATTCTTTACCACTCTCTACACTTATCTTCCATAGTTTTTCATTACAGAAATCTTTTTTTTTTCCTAATTCAATTTCTTTTTTGTTGCCATAAAAAGAAACTGCGTATAGACAATATTTTTATAAAGCAATAAAAATTCAGATTAACTCACTATAATTTGAAATTCCGAACTGACGTCATTCTGAGAAGATTATTGTGATTTTTTTCGTATATTAAAAAGAGTACTATAAGTTAGTTTATATGACATAGTACATTAATAATGATAAAAATGAATAACTTAGCTGCTAGTTTTACAAAGATAAGTTGTTTCCACGGGTTTGTTAATATCAAAGTAAATTTTCCAAGATATAAGAACATATTTTCGCGTATTGAAACTTCATGATTCAATTTATTGTACATAAGCAAAAATCGTGTGTCAAATGTTGATATTTAGAAATCACCACATCTTAACTTTTTTCAGCATTAGCTTCAACCAAGCAATAGGATGCATAGTTAAGCTACTTTGATTTGGGTGAACAATAATTGTCCAATATTTACAAAAATTGGATTTAACGAATATAATAGAGTATTTTCTAGTAATTATTCTTTGAAGATGACTTTTAAAACAAAAGGGATTAAAAGTAAAATCGTCTACCGGAAAAAAATGACGTAATTTTTTTCGTCTAAAACATTACTTTTAATTTTAAAAATTAATATATTTTCTATAAGTTCGACAATTTGGCGTTATTTTCCTTTCTACAGCTTCGAAATTATTATCCAATTCTTAAAAGAATAAAATATTTTTGAAGAATAATGTTTTGCATCAAAAATCACATAATTTCAAAACGCAATTTTACCAAATTCTGTTTAAATTACATTGCAAATATAATTTCTTAGTTAAATTTTGTATTTAATAATATTAATGTTTAAATATGTCTATGAGTACAATAATGCTGTATTTCTTTAAGTGATTTCATATTTTAAATAGATAATGTGCATGTGACGTTCCGCACTCATGTAAAGGCGTATTTCTGACCAATTTTAGTCGAAAAGTAACAATTCTTGCAGAGTTAATAATTCATAATGTATTGTTTCCCACACATAATATAATGCATTCAAACTTCTTGAAAATTACGAGAAATTTAACGAAGCTTCAAGCAATTTCGCTCAACGTTTTGCCTACATTAAGTTGAGTAGACACGCAACAAACCAGTTTGTTGACAAACATGCACATTATCTATAAGGTAAAGCTAGGAGAGTCTGCGCACAATTCAAAATAATAACAATAAAAAATCTAAATATTAACTTTTTGCTAAAATATCCATGAATAATTTTTACTTCATTTGTTTTTTATGCATTTCCATTGCTATTTTGTTGTTATGTTGTAATTTAATAGAACAGTTGTAATAAAACCAAGAAAGGTATTTTGCGCAATCTGTCCTTAGACGGTTGGTGTGATTGCGCACATGGGTAGGAGTAATTGTTACTCATAATAACTACAATTAAATTGTTTACAATAATAATTACACTTAAATGACATTGTTGTAAGGTTTTTTGTGAGCAAATATTATTGCATTAGAAGTGCATATTTCAACCTAATGCGTAAAGAATCAGAAAAAGGAAATAATTTTAAAAACGATTAAAAAATTTTAGATAAAGGGGAAAAAATTAAAGAATCAGAAAAAGCAAGTCCAGATAAGATTACAAAATAACATTAAGTTACTTGATAACACGTTTAACTTAAAAATAGTCCATTTTAATTTTTCATTTTTTATGCAAATTTACCAATAAGCTGCGTAATATCTCCTAGCATGAAAACTAATGGGTAAAATGCGCCATCTCTCCTAAGTAGCAGATGCGCAAACTCTCCAATTTCGGTAGGAGAGATTGCGCGGCCTTTTATTTAAACATGGCCGCTACTAAAACGAACCGTTGATGTTCACATTGTTAGTCTAGATTAGTAGCTTATGAGAAATCGTTTCAGTTTAAAATATTTTGTACTACTGACATTGTATAGAAATTCTGATGAATAGCTATAAAAATTCAAGCACTTACTTTGGGAAAACAAAACAAAATAGCAATACTTTATCTTAGACGCTCAAAACAAGCAACGTGCACTTTCAAGTAGACACTCCACTACTGCTGTTGTACAACTTCACAGAGTTGCTGCGCGCTCCCTCTGCTCCTTCCCCCGAACCTCTATGTGCGCAATCTCTCCGACCGCGCCATCTCTCCTGGCTTTACCTTAAACATAAATGTATATTTGTAGATATTCATGAATTCAAGAATTGTTTTTAACTAGACAAATATCGTTTCATAGGAAACTCTATCCGCGGTGGAAGTGTCGCCATATTTTAAATCATGTGCCGGTTTTTATTCAGAAACAATTAGTATTTTATAGCAATGACACAAAGTAGCGAAATTTGCACAGAATATATTCGTCGCCAAAACATAAGTTTACCATCCTTTTAACGTACAACCTTCCAGAATATTAAATTTCGATAAAATTTAATAAATATATTAAAGTCGATGTAAAAGCTGTTAGCATAAGGAATTTTCATTGGAAAATGGGATTTGCATTTCAAGAAAAATTCACCTCTTTTATTTGTTAAAGGCACCATGATTATGGATAAATGTAAGAGAAAAGCCAATGAAAAATTCAGATATTATTATTTATCTTTCTCTGATACTTATACAATTTCTTATAACTTTAAAATACTCAAATCAATAGTTAACAATATCTCTGCAGGGTAATTTTTGCCCCTAATTAGAATATATTCCTGTTAAATTTCGAAACTCCCATAATCCTAAACTACAACACAAAACAATCAATATGACAATATATATCCATAATTGGGGTGCTTTTTGCGGATTAATGTTTGCCATTCAAATAAATAAGCAACTCTATCTTTTAACAAATAAGCATTTAGTCTTTGTAACATTTTGGAGCGTGATAAACATTTGGATATTGTATGCAGATCAACAGCTGTTAAAATTGTGGCACTGTGAAATAAACATATAATACATATATGAGGGTTAAATGTATTTTTCTACTTATTTTATTTATTTTTAAAATTTTATGCTCCACCACGTTTTAATTTCTTTTTCAAATATCATGTAACTTTATTTTTGTTTCCAAGACCTGAAGTGTTTTGAAAAATAAACATAATTTATGTTGAGTTTTAGATTTTTCTAATCAAATAAAAGTCATATCTAAAGTGACATATTAATTAACAATTTTACTCAAAAATATTTACTAATATAATCACTTAAAAAATATTCTTTGACACGAAAACTTAAATTAAACCAATTTCTATGCACGGAAGAAATGTAAAAAATAATAAATAGGAATTCTACAATATAATAACAAAGAAAAAATGTATTCTGCACTTAATCTGAGTGAAAGCGTACGAAATTTTAAGTTCATGAAATAAATTTAAATGATCAATTATTTAAGAACAAAAATATGCAAATTGTGATTATCAAAAGTATTATCTACTATAAAATATCATACAGAGTTTGTTAATTGCATATTCTGCGTAAATAATGCATTAATTATGTTTTAAATGTTACGTGAACGAGGTCAAACGTAACAGCTAGTACAAAATATAAAGAAAGACCAATAAATCCTAACAATTTTCTTTATTGAAGCACAATATTATGGTATTATCTGTATCGTAACATTCAGCAAGGTATATTTCAGATTCCTATTGTTAAATTCACTCCAAACTTTACGAGTCAAGGTACATCAGCTAAGTTACATTAACTTTACGAGCACGGCGAGATTCGCTATAAATGCTGTTCCTCTGCTAAAATCCTCATTATTTATCTATACAAAACAATCATAATCATCTAACTATCATGAGTTCGTAAAACAGATGTGACAATCTATTTATTTAAACTCTTTCATACTACATGAAATATAAAGAAAAACCGAATATTCAGATTCAGCTACAAATATTAGTATGAAAGGCAGTATGGTCAGGGTTGCCACTGGCGACTATTTTTATATTCTATTCTCACTACCATTTAAAAAAATAAATTTTTATATTATATTTGTCTTTCACGTGTTGTCAAAGTGTATGTGAAGAAATTTTGATTTGAGAAAGTGGTGCGAGAAAGAATTAAAAGATAGTTGCCAGTGGCAGACCTGTATGGTCGCATGAAAAACTCAGTCGAAAACTGGACTATCCGCATCGAGAATAACGTGGTTGCACTGTCGCATAATATAAATACACATTATAGAGTGGTAAAATATATTCATAAATTAAAGATATAGTTTTATAATTCACTTAAAAAACAAGAAAATTTAAATAATGTAAACTACAACAAAAGAAAAAAGCTTAAACGAATGTTAAAAGATTTTTTTTAAATTTAAAACACGTTACACCAATAACAAAAGAGAATCAATCCATAATTCATATCACGTATTCAATTTTAATTTTTCATCTGTATGAGACTTGAGATTTTACAAGGATGTGATAATAAATTGCATTTAGATCCTCTAGACGCAGATCGGTACACTTAAAGCTTTTCGGAACAAATAGAAGTGTTAAATGTATGGAAAAATTTTTCAAACTGAAATTGAGATAATATTTTTTTCTTTATTTTTCATAATAGGAATTCTATGTACTTTTCTAAAAAAAAAAAAGATTAGGGACAAATGTTTCGATATTTTAAGTAAGATTTTTGGATAAGACTATCAGCATAAACGATTGAAACATTTTTAATGGTTATTTCATGAAATTCATTAAGATTTAAATAACTTTTTGAGTTGTTACATTCTAACCAATATTTCGTGAAATTCATACGGATTTACATTTACATATGGGATACATAGCATACGTTCTGTATTATGAAATGTACTACATAGTCCCCGTAAAAACATGACAGTAAACATTTTAAAGGTCCCACAGAAAAAAATATTCATAACGCCATTAAATTATTTTAAAAAAATTACTGAATATTTATTAGCACTGTTTAAAAGAAATAAAAATTTCTCATTTATAACTGGGGACTGGCGGAAAATTTACCGTTTTTACATTTATACAGATAACAGAACATTTTTCAGAAAGTTCAGTTTTCGATCCAAAAGTTGAGCAATTCTAAATTTGTTTTCTTAAAAATTGTTATAAAAATTGTTAAGACATTTTTAGAGAAAAATTTTATTTGTTTTCTCAAATTTGAACGTAATTACCTGTATGATAGTACCAATAAATGGAAATAATCACATACTTTTCTTGATATTTATGCTTTATCAAACAATTGTAATAAAAAAAATATAACAAAAATTGTACATATTTTAAATTTATTTCATCGATAATGTCAAAACTTTTTAATTAAAATTTTAAATACGAAATCATTAATTACAAAAAATCGTGGATGGTATATTTTACTTAGCAATAATGAAGAAAAAAAACAAATTCCATAATTTGTTTCCTGAAATAAAGTATAATTTACATATATCTAATTCAATTTTCAGCAGAGCTGAAATTACGCTGGAAATTAATGAATAAAAATTATGTTTATCACTTGAAATAATAGTGTAAGTAATAGTGAAAATATGTCCAGACCGGGGAAGTGTACATCCTTAGTATTAATTAATTTCCTGCGTAATTTCTGCTGTTGTGAAAATTTAATGAGACATATAAATATTTACTGAACTGGGTTTAATTTGTCTGATCTGTGCCGTTGAAGTTGTGTGCATGATTGATGTTCCATCTTGTGCTGCAAAGTTGTAGCCTTGCTATATAAGAGTGAAAGAATGCTAGACTGCTTGTTGTTCGGATACCTCAAAATGGTAGAACATTGGTGTGTAATGCCAAAGGTTTTGGGTTCTTTCCCCGGTCTGCATATTTTTTCACTCTGTTGGTTGTACGCTCCGTAGTAAGTGATAAACATCCTTTGTATTTATAATTTACATTATCAAGTTATCAGAACACTAACAATATCTGAGAAACTTATGTTCGAATCCACGATTCCTTTAGAGAACCAGAATGCCTCTTTCTGGCGCCTTAGAACACTCGGGCATCTTTACTTCACTCAATATCCCTCTGAAATAAAATTAGTTCAAAACTGGTTTTCCACTCCATTTAGACACAGGAAAGGCACTTTAGTTCTCATTTCGCACACTCAGATCAGCCGAAATCGGTCGGCATGGTACAATGCATGTTATACATTTGTAATAAAAATAGATTTTTCTGTATGGTTTACACTTAACTTATTATTTTTTAGTTTTATAATATTTAAATACATATTCGTGCACACGCACAAGCGTGTTTTACAAATGTGTTAGCTTCAATGAGTTTATAATAATGTTTTTTCTTTAATTTGTTCAATTTACATTGTATTAGTAGCTTTACACATTACGGTTACTCAAAATGTTTTGCTCTGGTAACGGCCCTAGGGGAAAATTTCATCGTTAAAATTTTTGAAATGGATTTATTTAATGCTTTCTTATACGACAACCATATACCAAGTTATAATTAGATACAATAATTTAAACCCAAATGTCTTTTAAGCCAATAACACCCACTAATGAGAAATTGAATAGTAAAATGTAAATAAACGTGTTTTTGTAACTTAAAACTTAATTAAAATTTCTGTTATATATAGTTAAAATATTCTACGTTATTTACAAAAAAAGAAAGAATCAATAATTCAAATCACATGGGCAATTTACATTTTTTTCAGCTAGATGAGAATGAAGATATTACAAGCAAGTGATGATAAATTACATTTTGATCCTCTGGACGTTGATCGTTTCGCTTAAAGCCTTTCGGAACAATTGATATGCGAATTTCACATAATGAAAATTTTCCTCTTTACTTTGTATAATAGGAATTTTAAATAAACTGTCTAAAAATAAATTTACGGAAAAATGCTTTGGTACTTTAAGTAAGATTTTGAATCAAGAGAATGATAATAAAAGATTGAAATAAACTAAACATTCAATTATAATATTTTGCGTATATTTCAAGACACTGATTCACTTTTAAATGCATATATTACATATATACCATGTTTTTTTACATTATAGAATTGATGTACAGTAACGCTCAAATTAATTGGATCACTCATGAAAACAGCAATTTTTTCTTAATACACAATTTATTATAAAGACTTCGTTTATTTTAATAGTTGATATGTCCTCCCTTTTTCTTTATTACTGCCTGACAACATTTAGGGTATATTCAACTAATGTTTTTCATGTTTTTTTTTTACTTTCATCGTCTTGAAACCATTTCTTGACTAGTGAAGAAATCATAGTTGTTTTTGTTATACAGTCTTCTTTGGCAAGTTTTTGTTTACAAAATTGACGAGAGATTTTCGGCCGGGTTTAAGTCTAGTTAGTTACCAAGCTCTTTAAGTACATTTATGTCACTCTGAGTGAAGAAGTCTTTACACTTTCTAGATGTATGGCAAGATGTAAGATCTTGATGGAAAATCCCGTCACCGGCTAGAAACAATTTTTCTTCCAAAACATCCTCCAAAAAAATGTTTCGGTGCTGTATGACCTCTCATGGACCAGGATCATTGGTTTCAGTAGAAGGATTGAAATTTTCTGATAAGTGCATACCTTTACATAAGAGAAGAGCGCTTTTACTTTTACACCAATTGTTTCAAGTCGACGACGGAATTTTTCAGCAAGTTACTGCACCTTTTCATGCATCTAAAAAATGTAAAAACGGTTTCATGCAAAATGCCACAAGTTCTCTTCATTGGCCAGTAAATCACCAGACTTAAACCCGATCGAAAATCTCTAGTCAATTTGTAATAAAAAACTTGCCGAAATAGACTGTAAAACAAAAAGTCTATGATTTCGGCAGTAATAAGGATATGGTTTCATGACGATTAACTGAAACAAATATGTAAAAAATTAGTTGAATCAATGCCTAACCGTTGTTAGTAGGTAATAAAGAACAATGGAGGACATATCAACAATTAAAATAAATTAAGTTTGTACCCTTTATAATAAAGTCTGTATTAAGATAAAATTACTGTTTTTTATTGGATGTTCCAATTAATTTGAACAGTACTGTATGTAGCTTTAAAATCATGTGGTAGCAATGGGCAAAATTTTAAATTATAAAAAAAATCCTTTTTTGATGTTTTACACATTACATGCTACTTAAAATTACGATATACATGCATACATAATTAAAAACACATTGTACAATTATGTTTTCGTCAACTTAAAAAAAATTAATACATTTTCGTTTTCCTCTTTTATACTTTTAACAACTGAATGAAACTAAATAGATATCTTTTATTACTACAGTGTGACTACTAAATACTGTTACAAATATTCAGTTCTTTTATTTTACAAATGTAAAATATAAAATGATAAATACGATGAATATGATGAATATCAGAAATGAAAGTTTACCTGGAAATAATTTTACTCGAATCGACCGCCATCTTTATTGATTACCAAAGATAATATCTTATGTCATTGTCCGACTGCGGCACGAATCATTTTAAGGGGTAATCGTTCCCATTCGCGCAATATGGAAGCTTTGAGAGAGTCTACACTTATGTGTTGTTTGCTATTTATTTTAGCCTCTAAAATCCCCTAGATTTATAAATCGAAAGGATTTAGATACGGTGAAAAAGGTGACCAATCTTCTTGCATGGTAAAGTTCG
Source organism: Maratus michaelseni (assembly GCA_963931845.1). Taxonomy (NCBI): domain Eukaryota; kingdom Metazoa; phylum Arthropoda; class Arachnida; order Araneae; family Salticidae; genus Maratus; species Maratus michaelseni. The sequence goes on along the minus strand of OZ007588.1, from coordinate 201,485,281 downwards.
GACAATTGACATGGAGCCAAGCCTGTGTTGACTTAGCTCGGTGGGAAGGTGCAGAATCTTGCTCAAAAATCAAATTCGTTTTGGGATACAATCTGTCAGCATGTGGCAATAAATGTGTAGCCAATATATCCTGTTTGTAATATTCCGCGTTGATTTTCATCCTTTTATCGATGAATTTCAAAGGCAATTTTCCATTGTTTGTCACTGCAGCTCAAACTACAGCAGAATTCTTGTTCTGAAAGCGTGTAACAGTTAGAAGGTTTTAATGTATATCCTCGAAGCTTGCTGAATATTCGACATAATTTTTAGCATTATAACACTGTTCAGTGCGAAATAGCTTCTCATCAGAAAATATCATTCTGTCAACATATTTCCTACCATGCCGCTTCAGCAATTTCTTGCATCTTTGTAATCTTTTTATCCTTTGTGCAGCAGTCTTACCTTGAACTTTTCTTTTGTGATAAGGGAGAAAACCCAGGTCTTCATTTATAACAACTTGCAAAGTTCTGTGACTCATGTTCTTTTCTACAGCCATTTTATTTCCAGAACATTGTGAATTTCTTAGTATTTTTTCCCGAATTCTTTTGATGCGCACTTTTCTGCGAACTGAGCATAGATGACCAGACGTAGGTCGATCTTTACAGCTATTAGTATCCAATAATCGATTTATATTTCTATATATAAATGTTCTTTTAAAACTGAAGCATTTTAACTGATTAAAGATTTTACTCGCAGAAAATCCGCGAACAAAGAGCTGTTTAATCATCATTCTTTTGTTTTTCAACTTTAAAATAATTCTAAATATTTGCTTTATACAAAAATCGCTGCACTAATAGAAAATTGCCAAACGCTGAAATAGAGAAATAAATTGTTTTACCAAACAATTAAAATTAATTCTTATTTCTTGGAGTGGAACAGTATTTAGTAGCCACCCTGTAATAACATGCAAACAACATATAAGGAATATACTTATATACTATGACAAAACATTGTCACAAATATTCGTATTTCTCAACTTAATTTGTAACAAAAACTTTCTACAAACAACCAATAATTTTAAATGATTTAGCCTACCATATAACAAAATTTTGAACTTTAATTAAAGTATTTTTAAAATTTTAAAATATGCTCCATCAATAACAATAGAGAAACAAAATCTATAATTTAATCACTTTTTCAATTTTGTTTTCATGTAGATGAAGATTGATATATTACAAGTAAGTGATGGTAAATTGTTTTTTGATCCTACACTGTAAAAAATGACCAATGTTTCTTATTTTATGAAAATATGCTATAACCACAAACGAAAATATAATATAATCTTCTGAGTTATCCGAAATTTCAAATAGCATGTTACATTGTCTTTTGAATCCCCAGAAACGAATACATTTTCAAAATTTAAGGAATAATTTATAAAAACAAATTATTTTTAGCTGCCCGAATTTTTCAGAAACGTTTCCGAAGGGTTTTTATAGTGTATTAATTAGTGTCCTCAGCCTGGAATATCTGTTGTTCGAATGCTATCAATTCTGAAGTAAACATTTTCATGCTAAAAAAAATGTTTAACAGACAAACATGCAAAATTAACAGCGTTAACAATAACATTAAAATTAAGATTATTTCTTTACTCTTTCATGTATAAATTAACTTATGCGACTGAAAACGTGTACTTGAGAATGGATAACATTCGAAAAACAGGTATTCCAGCCTGAGGACACTAATTAATACACTATAAAAACCCTTCGGAAACGTTTCTGAAAAATTCGGGCAGCTAAAAATAATTTGTTTTTATAAATTATTCTTTAAATTTTGAAAATGTATTCGTTTCTGGGGATTCAAAAGACAATGTAACATGCTATTGGAAATTTCGGATAACTCAGAAGATTATATTATATTTTCGTTTGTGGTTATAGCATATTTTCATAAAATAAGAAACATTGGTCATTTTTTACAGTGTATAGACACAGATGGTTCCACTTGAAGTTTTTCGGAATAACTGATATGCAATTTTCAGATAATGATTTTTTTTTCTTTACTTTGCATAATATGAATTCTTAGTACCTTTCTAAAAAATAAATCTAGGAAAAAATTGCTTCGGTAGATTTTGAATTAAGAGAATCTGCATAAACGTTTGAAACATATTACATTTTCAATTACAAATGTTTAATTGTTTTTCGTAACTGTAATTTAGATTTAATGAATATATTACATATTTTTTTTCTGCATTATTAAAAGTACATACACATCCCTAAAATAATGTCTTTGCAGCGTAGCTTTTATTTTATTTTATTTTAATTAATTAATTTATTTATTTATGTATTGTTGTAAAAGAAAATAGCATTTTCTTCTATAAGACTTTACTTATGCTATTGAAAATTGAGATATATGTTTATTCATATCTGAAAGCATGTCTGCTGAATTAATATAACTAAATAATAATAATTTGCTTTCAATTTTCTTTCTTTTATATTTTATTATTACCTCATTGATTCTAAAATATATAACTTTTTAACATTTTTATTTAAACCAAAATATGAATATGATCATTGCATTTTATGGTAAAAGTATAATTTCAAAATGTCGTATTTTTCACATTAATTTATACCTAAACACATAAGATAAATATTTTTATAAGTAAATAATATACAGTGCACAGAAAACCAATATTTAAGCCATAATTGAAGTCTCATTCTTGTTATTGTTATTATTACTATTATTATATATTCCCCATATGATTGAAAAAAAGAACATAAATCAATAATTCAAATCACATGGGCAATTTATTTATTTATTTTTTAACTGGATGAGAATGGAAAGTTTAAAAAATGTGATGATGAATTGCATTTTTATGCTCTTCTTATTTCCCGTATTTTCGTGGATCATACGATTTAAAACTCAATTTACGGATATTAATTAGTATATCGAGGGTGAGTATTGTCACGCACCACTGCTTTCGAATAACAATTTTCACCCTTTATTTAATCACAGACCTTGTAACAATTTTTACGATTAGAAAGTTAAGAACTTACTCATCTTGTATATAAAATACAAGATGTGTTAATTCACAGAAATGCATAAAATAATTATGCAGTGCATTTAAACATTAGTTTTAGCTTTTCTTTTCATTTCTTTCGCAAGACTGATTTCAAATTGTAGTTAAAAGATAAATTTTACATGGAACTCTACGCCTTCAAGGACCCTCTGAAAATGCACTGCGCCCACCGTGGGGTCCGTGGACATCAGTTCAAAAGCTGCTGCACTAGACGTACATTGTAGCACCTAAAGCCTTTGAAACAATTAGAATGTAAGTTTAAGATAATAGAAAAACATTTCTTTCATTTGTATAATATGAATACCATGTAATTTTCTGAAAAAAAGACAAAAATATGGGAAAAAATGCTTTCTAACTTCAATTTTTGAACGTTTCAATTCTGTTATTATTGAAAGTTATATATATATTTTTAAGTAATTTAAAAGTTTTTAATGAGAAAAAAAGATTCCGTTTATTTTTGCGAATCCAGTCATTCATGCATAACTCATTTACGAGAACATAAAATGTGCTTTCAAATCTAGACTATTTACGTTCGAAACTTGATAATTATGCAATAGACACTGATTACATACGAGATTTCGAAAATATTATACTAATTTAATCCAACTACAATAATTATAAAAGAAGATTTTTTTTTAAGGTTGATGTGAAAGTACAGTGCGTCCCATAAATATAAAGACACTGATGTTTTCGAAATAATTCGAATAATAAAAACATGTACCAAACAAACATTTTAGAGTAAATTAAATTATAATTAAATAATTTCAACTCGAAAATTTATAAATGGAAACAAATTTGCTGTCTCATAAATATAAAGATATTTTACATACTTTTGAATTATTGTCCAATAATAGATCCATTTTTATTAATGACAGAAAGTATTCTAGATGTTTATTAAGTTGTGTTTCTGTGTAACTTCTGGCATTATATCAAGCTAACTTCATTCGATTTCTTTTTTCAACTCAAGGAAGTTTAAAAACTGTCTTCCAGATGCATATACACAGCGAACAAGAATGCCCCAAAGATTCTCAACTGGATTTAAATCAGGGCTACGTGCGGGCCACACCTTGACATGAACATTGTTGTCAGCAAACCATTTTTTGTGAGTCTTGATGTGTGAATCTATGCATTATCCAGTTGGTACAAATAATTCCGACCATCAAGAGTTTCAGCAATTGGCTCTAAGTGACTATCGAGCACGTCTATATACTCTTTAGCTGTCTGTTTACCTTCCAGAAAAGCAATATCTGCAGTTCCATTAAAAGAGAAGGCACACTAAACCATCACAAACCTCTCTCTTTCTGCCTACTGAAGAGGGTTCGAGGTTCACGTCTTAAATTGCGAAACTAAGAATTCCAACGAATCTGGACCATCCAAGTTAAATCTGAAAAGATGACTTGCATCCATTCGTCTTTCCAATGCATATGATCTTTAGCCCAGAGTAGCCTCCGTTCTTTGCGCTCTTTTTTTGTAAAGGAAATCTACACATATGCTGGTACACAATATTTTGCTTTCTTTTATACGACAATGTACTGTATCCTTTGAGACCATACCATCAACTTGTTGAGAAACTTGTCAGAGTGACATTTTTTGAGACGAAACAAGTCGCATGATCCTGCGATCGAGTCTTTCACTAGTCTTTTTCGGTCTCCCAGATAGTTTTCTCGAATTTAAATTGCAAACTTTTGAAAAACTTTATAAATTACAGCTCGGTTTCTCCCGGTTTTTTTACATATTGGAGAAACTGTTAAGCTATTAGCTTTAAATCCACGTATTTTGCTAATCTGATCTTTAGAAATTTCAATGTTCCGCGGCATCTTTGCAATTGAAATAAGTTAAACAACTTTGCTCGTTTGGGTTACTTAAAGCGTATTTCTGCGCGTGCGCATTATTTCTGTACACCCGCATTCGAAAAAAATGTGCATATGAAGCAGTTTCAAATTTGTCTTTATATTTATGAGTCAGCGTATTTTATTATTATTATTATTATTCGAGTTGAAATTATTTTATTTAAATTTAAACCTCTATAACATATTCATTTCATTGTTCTTAATATGAGGTGTAAAATTTAATTTCTTGTACTGAATTAATAAAATGTAATTTCAAAAATATCTGTGTCTTTATATTTATGAGACGCTCTGTATATAGAAATAAAACTATAATAACTATCAAATTTAAAATAACCAATATTAAATTACACCGCTTTGTTGCCTAATACAGTTTCTTATCTTTTTTCCCAATTGATATTACCTCAGCAACTGTGTGATTTAAAAAAAAGTATTATAATAACTTACAATCAACGTGAGATAATGAATCGAGAATTTCAATTAGCGTGTATGCAAGAAAAGTTTTATAAATTTTGTTTTCAGTATATTATTTGTGACTGGCATAACTGTAAAATGCCCTAATAGTGTAAACTAAATGTATGAAAAGATGAATTCTACAGTACATCAAGTCATTATTGGACATTTATGACATTTGCCTTCCTACGACGTAAATGAAGTAGATTTACTCTGTCAGTAGAAGTTAGCTTAAAGTCATACTCAAAATTTCACTATTATTTGACTAAATTAGCACGGCATCAAATATCAAGCTTGAAGGATTTAAATCTTATTGAGATATTACGAGGAAAAATAAAGTAAGCAGTTCGATAAATACTATATCACACGTCCAGTTTAAAATCTGTATACTCATCCTCCCAAAAATGACAGCGAACCACTTACAATTAACATATCAAATCGATTGCGTTCTAGTGTTAAATCTCATGGTGATTAGATTAAATAATTACACTTGTATTCACCATCTACCTCAACTGCTAGTTATTGCTAAAATCTCGATGAAATACTCAAATGGTATTCACCATTCACCTGATTCTACATGATCGCAGCTGAAGTCCAATCAGATTAATCGTCAATACCATTTGTACTTATTGACGAGACGAGGTTTTCGCGCTTAGCGGGCAGTTCAGGTAGATGATGAGCAATAGCGTTAAAAGTATTCTTGCCTAACATATTGGTAAATATTTATATTTATCACAGAATAATTCTAATGTTTCGAACCAGGGGAAATTTTATATTAAATTATTATATTTTTTAAATATAAACTGTCATTTTAATTTCTAATACATTTTTTTTAAAGTTGTATGCTGGAATATTCTGCAAACTTTTAATATATAACAACATTCAGTTATGTGCAATGATTTTTTTTATAACCAATACATAAAATTATTTTATTAAAAGTTGTTTTCTTCGATTATTTTAATATATTTACTTGGAACAGTGTAGTATAAATAACTTAAAGGCGCTGAAGCGATAATTACTACTTGAGCTGATTTAAGATTATGGGCTTGGAAAGATAATAACGTCATCGTGCTATATTCATGTTAATTGTTTTGCGACAAAGTATATTACCATTTTAATTAATCAAGTTCAGACACATTACAGGGAATTTATTAATGATAATATCGGTTTATCAGATAAATGAGAGAGAATGTGTTACGTTGAAATAAGATTCCTCAAGTCATAATCTATTTAAAGGACACAATATGCACAAATCCATATCCTCTAACGTTAAGGTAGCAAGAACAATTGCGACATCACACGAAAAATAATTGATATTCAGATACATTTTTCTCGTGGACGATTGAAGCGATTTCAATTGTTCTTGGCATTATAAAGTTTGGTATTATTTTTCCTGTTGTCAACATCCATTTTTATATGCGTTTATAGAAAGGACAACAATGAATGAAGTATCACTGGAAAGGTTTTTGAACCGGCTTCTGATATTGTAAACTCACATTCCGTTAAAACATGTTTTTTGACTAAAAATGGCAGTTAACTAAAAATTAAATCAGCATTGTTTTCATGAATGAAATGAAAGTTTTTTCTCAAATCAATGTTGCCACAAAAATAAAATTCCGTATTATATCGTGCTCAACCATATTATAAAAAGGAATAAATTGTACAAAAAAGATAAAGTAGGTTTATTTATTCGCACGGGTTTATGTTATATTTATTATTAAAAAGAAAAATTGAAATTCAAATGTTTAAAAGAAAAAGACACTATCGATCGAAAGAAACAGAGATATTTCACGGGTATCCTAAAATGTATTCTTTATTATATTAAATTAAATTGTTTTTTATGAGTATTCCATTTATTTTCGTTTGTCCCACGTTTTCCCGAAGTGGATGGCGTCATACTCTAATGCAGTAAAAATATGTCTGTTATTATTTTTTTCTTGCCCGTGGATTTTGTTATCTTTGATCAGTTTTTTCTGTAACTTTGATGGAATAAATAAGATGATATTCTGGCTTGATTAATGTTTGTTTGCAGATATTTTTATCCTTAATTTTTCTTTAGAAGTTTAAACTTTCATCTAAAAAAATATTAGATATTGGTAAAAAATATTAGATTGTAGTGCAAAATCCTCGAACGGGTTCACCGGTTTTCTTTAATTTGACCGTTTTGTTTCCCTGGAAAATCAATTTTATTATATTAACTTTATATTGTGTTTGTGAAATCACATAATTACTGCACATTTTATATCCATATTTCTTACCGAGTGATTAAATTACAATCGAGCTAATGACAAAATTATTTAACAAATATTGTTGAAATGGCTTCAAAAGTTAACAGAAAAAATTTACTTCAAGATCATCTATTTTTCATGAAATTTCACAACTGTTGTTATCTTTGTAACACATTTGCATCATTAGCGATATATGCCTCTCTTCAAGAATTTCTTTCTCATTTAGAAGTTCCGAATCCATGCCAAAGATCTTTTACTTTATACATAGTCCAGTAGAAATAGCGCAAAAAAGGGCCTTGCCTTGATAAAATTCGGGTAACTCTGATTTTTGGATATGTTGCATAGGTTGACCCTCTAATGAAAAAATCAAGTTTTCGACCTTCTAGACCTTGTGAGTTTTTCGCAATATCAAAAAAACAAATAGTTTTCGGCACTTTTTTCGATTTTTCTTAAATCATTCGATTTCAGTATATTTTACAGAAAAAGCATTTTCACCATTTTGTAGAAGATAAAATTCTCTACAACATGCACTGTTCATGTTTGTAAATTGTCCAAATAGGGGGTGAGATACGGAGCCGGAAAAATAGGGTAAATTTTGAAAAAAGTGCAAAAATCCACAAATGACGTTAGTTTTTGCTTAATAACTCACTTTTAATGCATTTTAGAGACAAAGGTGTCATAATACAATTTGTAAAGCATTAAATAGTCTATAAGTTTCATTTATTAGATCATTAAATATCTATAATAGACTCTAAAAATCAGAACAACACGATTTATGGTTAAAACAGGAAAATACCGCTTGACAAGTCACTTATTTAAAAACGAACTTTTATTTTTTATATTGATTAAATGCTGGAATTAATTAATTATAGTATGTACAATAAAAGGTAACTGTTGAATAGTTGAGGGGGGGAGGGGGAAGGTAATTTAACCAAAAAACCTAGTTGGTAGCTATAGGTAGCTATAAGCCAAGAATTCAAAGTCGAAAGTAAAATTAATAGCTGGGAATAATGTAAAAAAATACTTGAAAGATAAATAAGTTATAATTTAGTAATTTAAATGGGAAAAGGAGTATCTAAGGCCGAAACTAAGGGAGGTGGGAAAAAAGGAGCATGTGTCCCGGGCGCTAGAATGGAAGGAGAAGAGGGCACACAATGAGCATTTGGTTTGTCGTGTTTGTATTAATTTGTCCCACATCTGTTTGTTAGTTAGTCAAAGTTTACATTGATGGTAAATGTATCTCACTTTGAGAATGTTAGTCCAAACAGAAAAAATACCAACAATAAGATGGAAACCTTTATAAAGGGAGTGTTATCCGGTGTTTTGAATTCAGTTTTAAATTTTAAAATAAAGGAAATATTAGAAACTTATCCTGAACATAATCAAAAAAGTATAATAAGTGCAGAAAGAGCTCGTCGCTTGAAGATAAGATTCATACTTCTGCTGAGGTTAAGTTCAATGAGACTGTGGCATCTGTGTTTCCACAGATGCCACAAGAAAAATTGTTGGGGAATGAAAAAAACAAAGAACTTTTCATTTCTATGCTTCGAAATGACTTTTAAAACACAAATGATCATTAAGCAAGCCACTGAAGATGCAGATGTGCTAATAGTGAACACAGCTATATCCTTAACCTCAACATTAGAGAACATCTTCATTGAATTATTCACAAAATATCTTCTGGTTATATAAAAATATATTGGATCTGCTTCATAGGAGGTCAATAAAAGTTATTTCAAGAATTGGAAAATATAAACATTTCACGCTTCGTTTGTGTTCTTTACATGAGGTAAATTTAAATTATTACTTAAAAGTAATTTTAATGAAAATACATTGATAAGCCATTTTTCAATATCAGTCTGGGTGATAAGGTCGTGGAAAAAGTTACCTTGTTTGTACTCGGCAGTAGAAATGTCTGAAACTGTTGAGAATATATTCATATAAATATTCATAAGATTTCTTCTGATTATATAAGATAATATATTGAATCTACATCAGTGAGGTAAAAAAAATAATATCTTTCAGGTATTGAAAATATAAACACTTAGTATTTTCTGTGTTTGTGAGGAAAATTTAAAAAGTTATTTAGAAATAGTTTTCAGGATAATATATTTATAAATTCTTGCTATACCTCGTAGGGGACACTACTTTTAGATATTTAAAGAATATCTTAGTTGTGCTGTTACACTTTGCATTCTAACCCTTTGCAATCCTTTCATTGCCACCGTTCGGTCACTCAAAAACATCCTGTTGTGTCCGTTATTTGCGTACGATGTTCAAAAGTCGACCATCATGGTAAAAAATTTGAACGTTGTGCCAGATATAAAGGTGATCAAGCAGTTTATTTCCATTTCTGTCTAAACTAGATCCTTTAAAAATATATTATATATACTAAAATTACTCAACACCTTCTTAACCCGGATCTCGAAATCTGTTTATATAACAGATTTCGAGATCTGGGTTAAGAAGGTGTTGAGTAATTTTACCAGAACCCCATCTGATTTCATACTCTAGTTTACTAACACAACCTTCGAATTATGTAAGGTACATAAGCACCCAAACCATCTCTCCCTCAACATCATTAGATTCTTCTGTTACATTACCATTTAGTACTGTGTTTAAAACAACTCATTCCTTATCCTATTATTGAAGGCCAGCAAATTTGCCCTAATTAATCTTTTACCACAACATCAGAAGAAGTTACAATAGAATAATGATCTCAACAAAATCCATACCATACCGTCTTCTTCTAGTTACTCCCTAAAGCCATCTGAGCATAAAATCGAGCAAATTTCAGTTTCTTCTGTATTCAAACTGCAAAAGTCAAATGTTTCTCTAACACATAAAAGAAAATAAAAGTTAACAAGAAGTTAAGTCCACAGAATCAAAAAAAGGAACGCATCATCTGAAATCTCTTGACAGCGGAAAACTGCAAAGAAAAAAAATCAAGTGATCAATCCTGATCTTGGTCAAGATAATGTTAAAGATAGCAAACAGCTGCGCCGCTAGGAGGAATAGGCTATGGAATCAGAATCTTACAGTTGTGACTCTGATACAAATGAAACAAATATTAATTTTGAGTAGTTTGAGACTACGGGATTTTTTTTTCTGTGGTTTATGATAAACCAGGTATTCATATATAATTCAGAGTTTGAATACTTTGCTTTTAGACCAATTATCATTTTTAAATACATTGTACAGATTTTAACTCTATTTTTTAAATTAAACATGGTATTATGACTTCCTTAAATGTCTTTAATTACATTTATAATCACATTAAATTTCTTATTAATCTTTGTTTACTGATTTTGTGTAACTTATTTTCATGAGAACATTCTAAGATAAGTTTTAAAGAAGAATTGTGATTACATTTTAGCGCAACAAGTCTCTAATTGGACCACGTGCCTTTAAACCATATACAGCAAACCAACCAACCAACATTTCTATCTGCCTTTCTAAAATTATACTTGAAAAATATGTGCTTTATTATCCAAAATAAAATTTATGTTAAACAGTAAGGTACTATTCTGTTCTTGCAAATGTTTTACGCCGGCAATTTTTGTCATACGTATATTGTTCCAACGCAAATTATAGTTCTTCAATGCGCTGATGAATCTGCGCGGGATCAAAAGTGTATGTTGCAATTAGGAAATTTCGAAATGTTTTCACTGTAACCGTAACTGTGAGAGCTCTATTTTTTTAAATCATAATAATCTGTAGCGCATTTATATGTCGGGAAAGTTTTTTATGACCACCCTGTAGATTAATAATGAATATTAGATAATGTAATCCAAGCACTTGTTAACTTTAAATTAATGTCCAATAATGCTTAAAGTGATTAAAAAACACAGAATATTTTAAAATACCTTTTTCTTTAATGTAGATAACATATGTTTCATGCACAAGTATCGGTGACATGTCACCGATAGTTGTGCATGAAACCTATGTTATCAACATTAAAGAAAAAGGTATTTTAAAATATTCTGTGTTTTTTTTATCACTTTAAGCATTATTGGACATTAAATGAATATTAGTTTTACAAATTTAATTGCTGTCAAAATACATTTTAAAAGTAATTCAATATTCACTTGTTATCTGTAAAAATGAGACTTTTCTTCTTAAACAATGTTAACGATTTTCCATATATCCTGTGTATGCAAAACACTAATAAAGTTATATCTTAAAAACAATATGGTAAACGTGATAAACTATGTACTAAGTGTTACTAAGTTACCTAAGCTGAGGAATTGGATACTGGGAATTGTATGGAGGGGGTGATGTATGAGACCTGTTTAATTTCATTTTTCTGTGTCCCCTAATGACAAAAAATATTTATAATGAATCTTTTTTATAACATTGAACCATTTTTGTAATATTTATTGTGTAATATATGTCAAAATCAATTTTAAACAGAATTTTCTATTTAAATTTGATCTATAGAAAGTAGATTTTGTCATCTACCTACGTATATATTTTTTTAATCTTTCAGTTGCAGCAAATTTTACAGCACACATAGTAATGAATAAAGTCAAATCACGATTTTTATTTAGGTTAGACATGTGGAAGTAAAATATCTGTTAAAGCGTAACTTCCTCTTATTTTCACCTGTATATTAGATATGTCCTATTTCCCTCGCACTTGAGTGAGGACTTAGATAAAACGTTGACTTTTTTTAGTTTCTGTAAATTAAAATTTTCATACATTTTAAGTTATATATATAGTAAATAGTCTTACATATTTTTAGTTTTATATCACACAAAATATTATTATAGCGCAATAGTATGTAAAATCGATAAGAATATATTGAGTAAAAATCGACTTAATGAAAATTGTTCCATTTATTCTTCCTCTTCTCTATATTGTTTTGAAATGTTAATTAATGAAATACGATACAAAATACATTTAAACAAATGATTCATTATATTCAATATACATAAAACAAATTCACTCAATTAATTTTTTGAAACATAAAAATATGATATATTTTATAAATTATACGAAGATTATGACATTTTTTATGTATTGCAGTTTTCTCTAAAAATAGAACCAGCTATGAAATATGAAATATATTCCGATCGATACAAATGGGATTTCATCTATCTCAAATGGAGCTTACTTTAAAGTATACCTCATTTTATATGCATTGGGTCATTTTGCATCAATATCATTTGTCGATTTGCTACTCAGTGTGGAGCGTATAATATTCTGGAAGTTCAAAATTCCTTAGAATTTTAAATTTATCTCTGTATGCATAAATATGTTATCTATATATCGTTCAAGTAAATTTGAAATATTCATGTTTGCTTATTTTACATTAAAATAATATTATGATAATAATAATAATAATAATATACGAAGTAATGATAATATATAAACTTCATACTAATAATATATGAAGTAAAATTATATCATGTACTTTTTTAAAAACAAGAAATGTTTTGTGTTAATATGTACGGTAATGTTTTCTAGACAAAAAAAAATATCAGTTTTTCTAGGCTGTAATTTATTTACTAAAACCCACCACATAATATGGTATCAATTAACTATAGGAATAGATATACATATACACTATATTGCCAAAGGTGACCGGTCACTTGCGATTTTAGACGTTTTGTTAACTATCTAGAAAAATACATGAGGAATTAACCTGAAACTGCAGGTGTGTAAAGAGTATAGTATAGGTTATATATTTCCGCGAAGATTTTTCCCCGAAACCCCATAGGGGACTGTCAACAAATTGAAAAATAACGAATATCTTTTGGATTGCCCTGTAAAAACTAATGTAGCAAAAGCGTTCTAACTGGAGATTGTTAATAAGTAGGGTATTGTAATATACTGTGTTCATGTGTATGAGTGTAGCATGTATACTCGAAGAGAAATTAAGGTTTTTATTAAAACAGTCCCAAATTTCACCAAGTTTTTTGCTTATAATTTTCAGAATTCTTAATATAAAAAAACGTTATTTTGAGAAAATATGTCAAACAACATTGTACATAATACTCTGCAATCTGAATTAAAAAATAATAAAAATTGGATGAAAAATGAGCAGGTTTACTAAAAAATGTTTCACTGCGCATGCGCGAATGCAATCAAAATATAATATGCATAATGTATTAGCTAAGTAAATAGAGCAACTTTTGTGAAAGTCTCAAAATCCTAGCTTGAAAATTCTGAAAATTATCGTCGATAGAATAAGCTCGAAATCCGTTGTTCCCAAAAAGAAGCAAACCCTTACGAAAATAGTTCATAGATCTGTATAGAACTCTATAGAATTCTATACAAGTTTTATAGAATAGCCATTCTATAGAATACTATTTCTATATAGTTTTGAAGAGTTCTATAGAATACTTTTTCTAAAGAAAATGTTTCTATAGAAGTTCTGTAGAATTTTTTTTCTATAGAACAGTTTTTCTATAGAGTACTATAAATCTTATAGAATTAAGTTCTATGGACTATTCTATAGATTATTGGACGATTCTATAGATTAGCTAAGCTTTGAGATTAGCCAGCTGTCTGGCATCTTGTTTTTTAAATCAAAACATATTTGTTTTGTTTATCATTTCCAAAATAATTTTCATCCATATTTACTTATTGTAAACACTTTATTTAAGTTTATTGACTAATTTATTTATATTTAATAATAAAAGTTAAAATGTTTTGATTTAAAAAATGAGATGGCTGACCGCGGGCGATAAATCAAAACATTTGTTTTGTTTCTGACATAATCAAATTAAATCAACACATTTTAACTTGTATTATTGAATATAGATAAATTAGTCAATGAAATTAAATAAAGTGTTTATAAAAAGTAAATATGAATGAAAATTATTTTGGAAATGAAAAACAAAACAAATATGTTTTGATTTAAAAAACAAGATGGCGGACAGCAGGCTAATCCCAAAGCTGTTCCTTTTTAATTTTAATGTACACTTATAAATAAATTTATTTACAACTATACATTAAAATTAAAAGAATAATAATCAATTTTGTAATACATCAATTTAATATATAATAGTATTCCATAGATTTAATAGGATTATATATATATAATTTAATTCAATTCTTATACATTGTGATTCAATTGTCAATGAAATAATATATCAGTCGAACTACAGAATTAAATCATGATTAATTAATTACCTTATAATTAATTAATTTGTTGGTTAATTTTGTAATAATTTATAAATTTGTTGTTAAATTTATAAAACCATCCATCTAACTTAATAAACTTTATTCACCTTAATAGTATTGTAATTTTTATTCAAATATTTTAATCTGAAGTATACATATTTAAACAATTGTTTCAGTTTTAACAAATAATTTATTAGGCTTTTAAATATTTTTACAAGACTATATATGATTGGGAATGCAAATCACAAAAGAAATAAAGTTTAAATAGTGTAATAAGAGTTTTGGAACTGTAAATGGTTGTATCGTACTGAAAGTATTGGTTCTTCGTCCGATCACTGAAGTCAAGCAGCATCGAGCAGGGTTAGTGGTTGGGAGGGGTGACTACCTGGATTCTATATATATTTTTATAGAAGCTCTATATTTTTTCTATAGATATTTTTATAGAAGCTCTACAGACATTTCTATTGAACTTCTATAGGCAATTCTATTGAACTTCTACAGATATTTCTATAGCTTTAGATTAAACAATCTTATAGAAAAACGGGCCATAATTCTATAGGATTCTATAATGCATTTTCTATAAATATTTTTTATAGAATTCTATAAGAAATTTTTGTAAGGGAAAAGATGAGGGGTTGTATCAAATATCTGTTGATTAGTGCCAAAATAGCGTACACAATATTGCACGTTTGGATACAACCCCTCATATTTTTGCCTCTTTTTGGGAACAACGGATTTCGAGCTTATTCTATCGACGATAATTTTCAGAATTTTCCAACTATGATTTTGAGACTTTCACAAAAGTTGCTCTATATACTTAGCTAATACATTATTCATATTATATTTTGATTGCATTCGCGCATGCTCAGTGAAACATGTTTTAGTAAACCTGCTCATTTTTCATCCAATTTCTATTATTTTTTAATTTCGATTGCATTGTTTTATGTAAAATATTGTTTGACATATTTTCTCAAAATAACTTTTTTTTATATTAAGAACTCTGCAAATTACAAGCAAAAAACTTGGTGAAATTTGGGACTGTTTTTATAAAAGCCTTAATTTCTCTTCGAGTATACATGCTATCCTCTTAAAAATGAACACAGTATATTACAATAAGCCACTTATTAATAATCTCGAGTTTGAACGCTTTTGCTACAATAGTTTTTACATGGCAATCCAAAAGATATTCGTTCTTTTTCAATTTGTTGACAGTCCCCTATGGGGTTTCGGGGAAAAATCTTCGCGGAAATATATAACCTATACTATACTGTTTACACACCTGCAGTTTCAGGTTAATTCCTCATGCATTTGTCTAGATAGTTAACAAAACGTCTAAAATCGCAAGAGACCGGTCACCTTTGGCAATATAGTGTACATGGTGGTCATACGAAATCATTGCAAACATAGTAATGAATAATGTCGAATCACGATTTTTATTTAGATTAGACCTGTGGAAGTATAATGTCGGTTAAAGTGTAAATTCCTCTTATTTGCATCGGTATATTAGATATATGTCCTACTTTCCTCGCACTTGAGGGATGAGTTAGATAAAACGTTCACATTTTTTAGGGTCTGAAAATTAAAATCTTCATATACTTTGAGTTATCTTATATATTTTTTAGTTTTATGTAACAAAAATATTATTATAGCACAATGGTATGTAAAATAGATAAGACTATATCGAGTAAAAATCCACTTGATGAAAATTGTTTAATTTATTCTTCCTCTTCTCTATATTGTTTTGAAATGTTAATTAAAGAGATACGATAAATACTACATTAAAAAAATAATTCATTATATGCAATACACATAAAACAAATTCGCTCAATTAATTTTTGAAACATAAATATATGATGTATTTTATAAATTATACGAAGATTATGACATTTTTGATCTTTTGCAGTTTTCTCTAAAAATAGAACCAGCTATGAAATATAAAATATATTCCGATCGATACAAATGGGATTTCATCTATCTCAAATGGAGCTTATTTTAAAGTATACCTCATTTTATATGCATTGGGCCATTTTGCATCAATATCATTTGTCGATTTGCTACTCGGTGTGGAGCGTATAATATTCTGGAAGTTCAAAATGCCTTAGAATTTGAAATTTATCTCCGTATGCATAAATATGTTATCTATATATAGTTCAAGTAAATCTGAAATATTCATGCTTGCTTATTTTACATTAAAATAATATTATGATGATAATAATAATAATATATGAAGTAATGATAATTTATAAACTTCATACTAATAATATATGAAGTAAAATTATATCATGTACTTTTTTTAAAACAACAAAAGTTTTGTGTTAATAAGTACGGTAATGTGTTCTAGACACAAAAAAATTATCAGTTTTTCTAGGCTATAATTTATTTACTGAAACCCACCACATAATATGGTATCAATTAACTATAGGAATATATATACATATAAATGGTGGTCATACGAAATCATTGCAAACATAGTAATGAATCATGTCGAATCACGATTTTTATTTAGGTTAGACCTGTGGAAGTATAATATCGGTTAACGTGTAAATTCCTCTTATTTGCATCACTATATTAGATATATGTCCTATTTTCCTCGCACTTGAGGGGGCAGTTAGATAAACGTTCACTTTTTTTAGTGTCTGGAAATTAAAAGCTTCATATACTTTGAGTTATCTTATATATTTTTTAGTTTTATATTACAAAAATTTTATTATAGCGCAATGGTATGTAAAATCGATAAGAATATATCGAGTGAAAATCCACTAGATGAAAATTGTTTAATTTATTCTCCCTCTTCTCTATATTGTTTTGAAATGTTAATTAAGGAAATACGATAAATAATACATTTAAACAAATGATTCATTATATGCGATACACATAGAACAAATTTGCTCAATTAATTTTTTTAAACATAAAAATATGATATATATTATAAATTATACGAAGATTATGACATTTATTATCTTTTGCAGTTTTCTCTAAAAATAGAACCAGCTATGAAATATAAAATATATTCCGATCGATACAAATGGGATTTCATCTATCTCAAATGGAGCTTACTTTAAAGTATACCTCATTTTATATGCATTGGGCCATTTTGCATCAATATCATTTGTCGATTTGCTACTCAGTGTGAAGCGTATAATATTTTGGAAGTTCAAAATGCCTTAGAATATGAAATTTATCTCGGTATGCATAAATATGTTATCTATATATCGTTCAAGTAAATCTGAAATATTCATGTTTGCTTCCTTTACATTAAAATAATATTATGATAATAATAATAATATATGAAGTAATGATAATATATAAACTTCATACTATAATATATGAATTAAAATTAAATCATGTACTAGCCTTTAAAAAAAACAAAAACAACAAAAGATTTGTGCTAATATGTACGGTATATTTTGGACACAAAATATTTTTATCAGTTTTTTTAGGCTATAATTTGTTTACTGATACACAACACATAAGTGGTATTAATTAACTATATGAATATTTATACATATACATGGTGGTCATAGCAAATCATTACCGATATATGAAGTGTATTAAACGAATCGGAACGAAATCCCGCATGAAGGTATTTGAAATTATTTCCTCGAAAATGCGGTAAAGAACAACTGCCGAGTTCTTGCAGTTATGGTTAGAAGAACAAATCTTCGAAAATCTCAAATGACAATAAACATATTTTCGCATCAAAAAGCAATGACACAATGCAGAGTTACAAATGACATTCAACCTGTAATTGAACAATAAATGGCATATGTCACAAGATAGTAAGAACAGTGAGTGCTTAAGAACCTACACTACTCACTAAAAGAAACTCGCAAGCTAGTGTTTAGCCCATATACGAACTTTCTTTTCAAATTACTCGCTCGAATTTTAATATTTTAAAGTAAATATACAGTATGCCCACTAAAGTTCCTTGCCATCCTCTTAACTTCGGAACGGCTGCTGCTATATTCCAAAAAGTGGTGTCTAGGAATAGTAAAGTAACCATGCGCTATTGAATGAAACCGCCTATGGCGTCACCTAATGGAAAAGTACGGTGTTAGCATTCCTATCTCGAAAACGGAAAGAGATAGGGAAAACAAGTGTTTACAAAGTTGTAGAGCATCATCAATTTAGTACAAAAAACACCTTGTGGGCATTAATGCGAAGAACAGAACGGTTAAAACGCGCATTTGTTTTTTCGTGATTTCCTACACTGTGATGTGGCAAAACGATCTTAGAAAAAAAGAAACAACCAGTTATGAAACAGCAGATGTATGCGACCCCTCCACGGACATTGCAGGACCTTAAACGACGTATTATGGACGCTTGTGCCAACATGTCACCAGCTACGTGTCACCAGCTCCAACGTGTGCAACGTGAAATTTAAACAAGGATCCAAATATGCATTGCAGCTGACGGTGAGAAGTTTGTACATCTAAAATAAAGGTATATTATTATAACTAGTTGTTTTTTTTTTTTAATTCTAAGATCGTTTTGTCACGTCACAGTCTAGAAAATCACGAAAAAACCAATCCGCGTTTTAATCGTTCTATTTTTCGCATTAATGACCATAAGGTGTCTTTTCGTACTAAATCGATGATGCTCTAGGACTCTGTAAATCACTTTTTTTCTCTATCTCTTTCTGTTTTCGAGATAGGAATGCTAACTCCGCAGAATTCCACCAGGTGGCGCCATAGGCGTTTTCACTGAATAGCGCATGGCTACTTTATTGTACTAGATACTACTTTTATGAATATAGCAGCAGCCGTTCCGAAGTTAAGAGGGTGGCAAGGGAATTTAGCAGGCATACTGTATATATTTTGCATAAGTTAGCTGTAGTAGATCTAAAACAAGGTTAGTTTTTACTTTTTTGATTTTTGTTGAAGATTTCTTTATAAAGTTACTTTCAATTTCGGATCCGGTTCCAAAAATGAAAATATCATCATTAAAAAAACTGCAACCAAAATCAAAGAAGTTTAAACTAACAACGTTAGAGATGTCTTCAGCTGTGCTATGCAAAAAAAAAATCATATTAAAATATAAAATGCAAGCGAGACATGTGAAAAGAACACATTTTGTATTTAAATGCGTATTTTATTTTATTTTTTGCTCAGATAGCTGAAATTTATCTCTAAACGGGTACTTAAAAAAATATATATTCCAGATTTTTTATGAGGTAAATTTTTATTTCTAAAAAAATCTGCAATGAAAATAGAAAATGTAAAAAATGACTCAGTAACTGTTATCACTTAAAAATATTAATATGCAAGCGACTAATTTTAAAAGAACGCTTCCATAGGTTTACATTAGCCTGCGAGTTTCTTCACGTGATTAGTGTATAACTAGCTCTGGAAAAGCTTTGAAGCTACTAACTAGCTCTGACATAATACGCGCTATTAATCAAAAGATTCTTCAGCTTCACCATGGGAAAAATATGCTTCATGATTGTCCATAAATTACCGCACGTAACACATCATCATCTGCGAAAATGGCAATTTAAAAATTTGGCAATCCGAATTATTTTTTCTGGTTTCACATCATCTATTGTTGTTTTCACTGCACTTCATTGCGTTTCTCTCCATTCTAAAAAAAAAGTAACTGCCGCTGCCACCGCTGTCAAGGTAAGCTTTGTGCCTTGATGTCTTTCTTACCTAATACAAATTAAATTTTGGATATAAAGATATGAAATTCATAGTTTTATAGAGAATTATTCCATAAACATTCTAAAACACACAGTTTTTATATCGAAGAAATATTTTAAGAGCTATTTAATGTTGAAATCGGTCAAAAAAGTTTCATAGGAACAAAAAGTATGGATAGGAATTTAATCAAATTTTGAAGCGATATAGTTGAAAAGCTTGCGGTGTGTATTGTGTAATTATATTTTTGACTAATCTTTTGAGTGTTTCTTTTAAATATTTTATTCAAAATTTCATCATTTTAATTGAGATTTATTTCGTATTTCAAAAAACCCATTTTTAAAACTGTTTCTAATTTGTAAAGCAGCAAAATCTGTTACCTGTTGTTGCAAATTGATGTTGTTTTCTTAACTATTTTATACAAGTTCATTTTAAAATGTTTAATAGATCTTGTAGTCGACTAGCAACTGTCTTATAAATGCATTCTAGTGTTTTCAATGCGGATGTGATGTCACTATCTAACCTGTGTGCGCAACAGCGACGCATGTACTATATTTTATTCTAGTTTTTAAAGTATGCATGGAGTCTTCGGTGTTTGCGGTTTCTGTGTTTCACTGTGAGTTTATGTAAATTTTAGCTTTGTTAATCTACCGGCAAAGTATAAAATCTCAAACGAAATGTTGTATCGGCTGATTTGCGTCGTATCTCTGTCCATGTGATGACTTAAGGCTTTCTCCGATAAGCAACGACTGTGCTTGCAACACGCATCATGGAGTAGAAGTTTAACAGAGTCAAAGATTAGCCGTTCCAAAGCTATTTTAAGTTATAATTTGAGTAAAGCTATTCAGCAGCCACGGGTTGCAATTATATCAAAAGTTACTTCTAGTAACGATTTTTTGTGATTGCATGTTATGTTTCAGCTGAAAGGGTTGAGCGACCACAGGACTTTGTAGTGAATGGATTATACTACCAGTGTTTTTAACGTAAGTGGAACTTTGTTTTAGTAAACCTTTTTAGTCATTTCTAGTGAAGGTCAAGTTAGTGATTGAATTTTGTGGATCACCGTTTAATATAGGCAAAAACTTGCTCAGTGACTCTACCACATACCTGTCCGCATAGTTTAAATAAATACACTTTAAACCTTAAACTCGCATCATGAGCTTGACGGGAACAGAGTTAACACGCACGTTACAATCTTATTTAATCAATCACGAAAACAGCAATTAGATGTTTCGACAGCAGCTGATTTGGCCTTAAAATTCCTCAGTCAAAGGGAAATGAAAGGAAATCGAATTACAGGAGATCGCGATACTGGTCGTTTAATTATAATTCAATCTTCCATAATAGTTTTTGATCAGATCAAATTAGTATATTTTTAGAGTTTGCGGTCTCAGAATGGAGGTTGGTGAGCCTAGTTCGTAGGGAACAATGTCCCCTAGCGTTTTAAATTTTGTCAACAGAAACATGATTTTCATGTGTGTGCAATTTATAATTGTTATCTTACTTTTATTGTTCAATATCTGAAATTATTATTTTTAAAAAGTTTGTTGTTACTGCATACAATTCGAATTTCATAGAAATATATTTTATTTTTAATTAAGATGGAAAATTATTTTTATGTTGTAAAATTATAAAGGTCTATAAAATAATTATTTATTATTACAAATTAATAAATATGAATGTTACTTGATAATGTACATCCAGTTAAATGTCTATATATTCTATTATCAAAGTGTTTGCAAATTTAATGCATGAGAATTTCAAAATTATTGCCATTATTATCAATATTTTTAACAAAATATATTAATTACAAAACTGCTTTTCGATTTTTAGAATTTATTTATTTCAGTTTTCCTGTTAAATGAAAATCCAAAATATTATTCATTTTGTGAGCCTCATCTAAATAACAATACAAGCACAGGCGTGATTTGTTTTTTTTTTCTTGTTCTCATTTATTGGAAAAAAATTATGATGCATTTCATGTTTTAAATTATTGTATGTATTTCCACCGTTCAAATTATTCAATCATTGATGTCTATAAACCTTCGATATATTTTTATATTTTAATAAAAATTCAATTTATACGAGGGACATTTATGTAAATTTAATACTGTTGATGATTTTCATACATACGCAATGAGTTTATTTATTTAATAGAAGCCATAACTTTTTCTTGACCTGTTATATTGAAAATGTCTTTTGGGGATCAGAAGTGGAACAAAGAATTTGAGAAAACTCGTATCATGCTATTTTTGGAGTATAGGTAATATCGAAAAAATAAATTTAGATGTCATTTTTATGAAAGGTAAAGCGTTGAAAAAAAACATCTTTGTTAATAAAAACTAGTCGTTGGGGGCCACCGGAATACTTACCCATCATGGATATGCATAATGTAAAATATTAAAATAAAAATGTGTAAACTACTTATAAAATGCATTGCAATTCAAATAAAATCGTGGCTTGATGACGCCACAAACTTTAAAGGCTCGATTACTGAATTGCTTGAAAGAGGTTTTTCCTTATAACTCCAAAAATAATAGTTCTATTAACTAGCGGTTTATGGCATCTGATTAAGCGTCAAATTTCCAATTAAAATATATCTTTGAAGTGAAATTTGGATGAAATACAGGGTCATGAAAAATCGAAGAGTGTGAAAAATAGGATTCCAAATATCTCGGCAACTAATTATCCGATCGACTTCATGCTTTATGTAAAATTTATGCTTTTTTTATTGTCTTTTATATTCATTTCTTAAAATAAACAATTTCGAAAATTTTTATATACCTTTTATCAGAACGAATATTTCGAGAGCCCGAAAAAAATAGTTCCGGTTAATCGAGGTTATTGAAATTAAATAGGCTTCTTCCCATTATTACATACTAAGTACATACCAAATTGCAAGTCTCTATCTCAATTTTTTCGGGAGATAGAGCGTTTACAGACACACAGACACACACACAGACACACAGACGGACGGCAAATTTTTTTTTCCAAAAATATGTTTTTCGGAATCTCCAGTGTCTGAAACTTGTAAATCCGTCAAAATTTTTTTTTTTCGATTTTCAAAACGAATACAAGACTTACCCTATACTACGTATGATGGGTAAGTAATAAATATCAATTCACATTTCTCAATTAAAAAATTCAAATTAAAGAATAAGTTTAAGATAATCTAATTTTAATTTCATGAAATCACTTTAATAATAAATTTTTATTTAACAGTTTTAATAATATTTAAAATGTTTTATTGAAAGAATTTGGCATAAAAACGCGAAAAAAGTTGTAATATTACAGAATTTCAAAAAGTGTGTAATGCAATTTCATGGAAATTGCCTATGATGGAAATTACCTAATTTATAAGTATGTATATTCATATACATTGTTCTAAAAAAATAAAGGGTTTCTTACTTTTTTCAAGAATTACTTGTACCAGTCATCTTTTTCAGAAAAATTGTAATAGATTCGCTTATATAGTAAAAATAAAATTAAAATAAAAAATAAAAATGCATTAGAAAATTTGACTTTTAAATTATTTTATTGAATTTAACACACGAAAAAATATGTCTAATAACATCCTGAGATTTAAAATGTTTCCATATTTAAAATAAAAACTTGTATAAATTTGTTTTATTTTTCATGCAGTATTAGTCTCCCTCAACTTCTAAAACGACAACATATTTTTGCCATGATATTTATAAGATCGTGTGAATAAAATTGAAAATATTTCCGATTCCTCCACAAGGACATTCTCTACATTCAAAGTGTCAGAGGAGACCTTGGCCGAACAGCTTTTTAAATCGCCCCATGCATGCTCTTTTAGATCCAAGTATCCAAGTATGGTGAGCATGCTGATCATGTCATCCGTTCGATTCCTTTGTTTAAAATTCATTAATAGACATTTACCGCCAACGGCCCTTACATACGGTAAAATAAAAGGTTCAAGAATCTCGTCTCTGTAAAATCTGACCGCAAAACTATCATTCCGTAAATTATATATACATCTCCGTACATCGCCCTGTAATTATTCTTGCACAAATCATTAGCCCATCTCCTCTGTAACATTTTGCGCACAAAAGTGAGATTATTTCCCTTTTTCACGATCTCCCCAAATGCAAAAGGGCTCCAATCCTCCAGTCTATCTCCAAAAATACTCTTGACGAAGTGATGATAACGACTTTAAATAGACGTCTGAAAAGAGAACTCCACGCCATACTGTGCTACCCCATTGTGTGATGTTCATATGTTCAGTTTCTAATCTAATTACGATGGTTTATGTTTACCGAAACCCAAACAACAAGCCTACGTTCATATAAACGATATTGAGGCAATTTTGTCCAATCTGTGTTGACATGTTTCGCTCTGTAGACCGGAAAATCTCCATTTGCAGGTAAGAAACATTCCTTGATCTGTGTCAACTTGTTGTTAGGGACAGATGGGATAGGATTAGGCTTATGGATCTTTGTCTTGCGTTTAAATGGGGGTAAGCTTGGTCTGACTTTCTACAAACACCTTAGATAGTTCGAAATCAGTTCCAAAGTTAATAAATTATAATTTGAGATACATCAAAGAAATTTTCAACTTGCATTTGCAATTCACTTCTTTTCACTTGACAAACTGCTCGACAAGTATTGTTTTTAGTAAATCATGACGTTGAGATACTGTTCGAAATCTCTCTGAAAATGGAAGTGCAATAAACCAAAATTTACATAATGAAAACAGCATAATAACAAGTTTCCAGTTTTCCGTCGATTATGAAAACATCTGAATTATGAAAATACGTCATTGATGCATAGAGAATCTTCTTCTTCTTCTTTTTTGAAGCAATGCTTTTTACGTTGTCGGATTTTAATCAGTACAGTCCACCTGTCATTAGAACATTTGAAAATGTTAGTTTTGATGTGTGTATATCATTCAATTACCTCACAATTATTTCGATAATGCCAAAAAGATTTATTTTGATAACATTTAAATTTCAAAGATTCTGAGTCAAATTTAATAATAACCAGCTGGGAGCTAAGCTCGGTTAAAAATAGCCAAACTTTAATATTTTCGTAGACTTCTAAGTCTTTTGCAGATCGCAAGACAGCCAAATATCGTCAAATTTAGCGACATTATTTAATTTGGCGCCAAGCATGCGATTTGGCACTTGTAAAATTAAAAGTAGATTTTCCCGCCAAATCCCGCCAACGTTTCTCCAAATTTGGAAAAATGTTGCCAACTTTACGACTTCGCTTACTGCCAACTGTTCAACAACTTAACAACTGTTTCAACCTTCATACTCATTGAAATACATTGACCCGTAATGGCCCCAAAATGACCCACTAATCGAATTTTCTCGAACATGTGACCTAGCCCAATCGTTTTCTGTGCCCCAAAATGGTAGGATACAAAATTTCGTCAAAATCGTTTGAACCGTTTTTTTTTAGATAGAATTAGCTTGACCCTGACCCTTGATGACCCAAAATGACCCACTAATCGAATTTTCTTGAATACGTGACGTAGCCCAATCGTTTTCTGATGCCAAAAAACGGTAGGATACAAAATTTCCTCAAAATCGTTAGAGACGTTTTTAAAATAAAATTTGCATACACACACACAAGATTTTTTCGTATTAGAATATATGATATATTGGATCTATAATTAAGATTTAAAATGCTCTATTGCAATATTAAAAAAGTTTATAAAATCTTGCATTTGCAATGCAAAATCTAAAATGATCAATATTTAAAATACTACCACAAATTAAACTGGGGATCCATCGCTCCCGTTATTATAGGTTTTGCGACTATCATACGTAAGTAATGTACAGTTTTGTGTGTAATATTACACATTTTAAACATCGTTTTCAATTTAAACGTATTTTATCTTATTTAATATTTCTTTTAAAACGGAAAACGTTAAATAAAAACCTCTCCAAGAAAGTTCGGACACATTTTTGGTAGACAAGACATATTTTTTGTGTTAAGACTCATTCCTCCGTGGCATATAAATATCTGTCTAAGTAAAAATTCGAAGAAATTTGGTGAGTTGTATATTTTACTCATATTTCATGAAAAAATCATGATGTGTTTCATGTTTAAAAATGATATACATATTTCCAATACCTAAACTATTGCTGTTTACCTATCATTTCTGTATGTCTTCATTCTGAAAATCTGCACCATATCATTTTATAAAATATCTTCCAGAAATTTCATTTTATACGAAGAACATTTATGTAAATGTAATTTTATTCATGTTTTTAATACATTCAGAATGAGTTTATTTGAATAATAGAATTCATCATTTTTTGTATATTTTCTTGGTCTATTTCATTGAAAAATCTCATTTTTTGTGACACGTGGAAAAGAAAAAAAAACTCATTTTAAGTAAAATCTTGGTTATATATAATACCAAATAAAAAATTTAATATAATTTTTTATGAAGTAAAGTATTTTGTAAAAATAATCGTTCTTATTCAAAGGCGTCATATTTTGAAATTTCATTTTTTATTTCTAATTTTTTTTTCTTACAAAAATGAAAAATGAATATATTTTAAGGAGGTCTTTGCTTTCTTATTGAAGATGTAAAAACAACTTCATATTTTCAAATGCAAGCATTTAAATTAACAAGATGAATATAAGGTAACTGTAAGACTGTAACATATTACGAAATTAGTTTTTTGAAGTATAGAAACACTTCAAAAACAGGGAATAGTGAAAGGAAGTATGAGTTATTTTTTTTAAATAATAACTTTTATTACCTTTACAATTAAGATTATTTTGAGTTTTAGTTATTTAGTATAGGTACCTAGCATAATCATCATACATTTATGAAACGTATATTATGGATTTGTATATATTTTCTTCAATTAACTTAATAAAGGTATTTTAAAGTAATATATATGCAGATATTTTCAACTTGTTTTAAGGATTAGTATAATCAACATGTCACGATTTTTTTTTAATCATGATTTTTCTTGTCTATACTTAATGCAATTTTCAACTACTTTCATCATTTATTGGATAAAATTATTTGGATAACTTTTGGAACTGTTTTAATTGCTGGAAAATAGGATAAGAATATATTTTTATATGAAACGAAGTTTGAAAAAAAAATTATATATTATAAAGATATATAAAGCATCAATTTATTACTTGCGAACTGAAATTATCGATATTATGTGTACTTTAAATCCAATAAATTGTTTATCTTTAACAATATTATAGCATTTAGGACTGTAATAAACATTTAAAAATAAAATATCTGTAAAAACATCTGTTTTCTATTTTGTCCGTTTAGCTTATTTAGGATTTCTTCTGTTACAAATTATGTTTCTTTTATTTCACAAACAAAATAATATTGTCCATTTTCCTAACTTGGCAGATATGTGTATGAGTCTGTAAATAAAAATATATTTAAAGGTTTTTTTTTTTTTTTTTTTTTTTTGTATCACCATCACTTGAAAATATTATGATGTATTCCACACTTTAAAATGTTGTATTTATTTCCAACATTCAAACTTTTCAAACATAGCTGTTTATAAATCTTGAAATTTTTATTGTATATTTTACTAAAAATTCAATTTATATGATAAAAAAAATTATGTAAATGTAATTTCATTGATGTTTTTCATACATACAGAATGAGTTTATTTGAATAAAAGAAATCATCATTTTTTACGTATTTTCTTGACCTATTTTATTGAAAAATCTCTTTTCGTTGTCAAAAGTGGAATATAAGAATGGAAAAAAAAAATATTTCAAGCGAAATCTGGAGTATATATAATACCATGAAAAAGAAATTCAATGTCATTTTTATGAAGTAAAGTGCGTTGAAAAAATGATCGTTGTTATTGAAATGAATGATTCTTTGAATTTTCAATTTCTATTTCATTTTCATTTTTTCATGGAAAATGGAAGAAGGCCATTGCTTTCTTATTGGAGGGATAGAAATAAATGTATCTGAATATTTCGAAATTTATGTATTGAAATAAAAACTGAATGTAAGATAATGAAATTCAAAATTTGTGAAAAGTATTTTTAGTAGTATAATTTTAAGGATATGCTTGAATTGTTTCATTTGCTAAAAATCGTATTTGGCATGTTTTATGCCATTATTTTGGCACAAAACACAAAATAGTGCATAAAATGGTGCATAAAATGGTGCATAAATGTGAATCAATATTATGGAAATTCTAATTGCCTGAACGGTCAGGCCGAACTGTTTGCAATTAAGAATATCATTCTGTGAGCTTATTCATCTTCTGAAAATCTCTTTTTGATCTCCCCGTTCATCTTCTTTATGGCTTAAAGGGGACCCAAAACCTTTAAAATTTCAAATAATCAGTTTTCGTTTTTATTTTATTCCTTATCTTTCAAACTTTCTGAGAAGTATGCAAAAAACAGCATTCAAAAATCTGCATTGTTTCTTGATTTATAATCATTTATAACTCAGTGAGTATAACCAAAGGTAAATGGATATTGAAACATTCAGATGAGTTTTCTCAGATTAGTAAAGTTTGTGTTTGCGCGCTCTGTTATTTTCAAAGTGTACACGCTATAGTTTTAAAAACTTAACCACACAAACTACATGCTAAAAACAACAACAAAATTCACATACCTTGTTTTTTCATTTTTTACAATTAAAAAACACTTCAAATTATTGAAAGTTTTAAAATTTTGTTTTAAAATTAAATTTCATTTTGAGAAATTCTAAGGTCCCGTGCTGCTTTCAACAAACTCGATAGCAAGAACTTCTTAATCTATGAAATTGCATATATATTGGAAAACTCTAATAACACTTTCTTTTACAATTGAATACAGGGTCATTCAGGAATTTCTGGTTAACAGATGGCAGATCAGCTGGTCAAACCAGCAGTAAATGATAACAAGTTACCATTAAGGCGGTATTAAAAAAAATATATTTTTCCACGCTCAACAACTCAAAATTTTGAGACACATTTTCAGACTCATTTTTAAAAGTAACAACAGGAAACTTGGCGGCGTGATTTATAAAGACATTTATAAGGGCCCCATGTTTTTATTTTTCGTTTAATTAATTAGAAATTGATTTACAGACAATTATTTTCACAGTACGATCATTTTTTTGGGGGTGTTTCCAGACTATCGCTTCGGGAAATTCGGTTCAAAATGTCCACTTTGACAGCATTTTTTGAAATATATTCTGCCTTTATCAAAAAATCGAAACAATACTGACATTACAAAGTTTCTGAATAAGAGAACCTGCCAATTGGATGCATTTTAGAGCAAAAATGAATTTACAAATGTGTCTCAAAATAAGCCGTTTGGATTTGAATACACCCTTAAACTTCTTGCTATACCCTGCCTGCTCTCTCAAACATGTATTAAAACCCTCTGAGCGTCTGAGGGCTTTCCTGCATTTTCATAAAAATATTTGTAAAACATAAAATAATTTAAATTTTCTTTCCCTGTTTTTCTCTTACATTTCATATCTCTTTATTTTACATATATCTTAAAATACAATTTTGTTAAAAATATTTTTGTCTACAGCCCATTTGAATTATTTTTGGGGAAACGGAAAATTACGGGCAAAACGCTTAGAGGGTTAAAATATAAATGTTTTCAACGTTAGCAAGAGCGCTGGGATTCTTCAATAGATGAAACATATACATACGATCTTATTCCCCACGTTTCAACTTCATTATTTAAAAACAACGGATATTTGTGACTTTTTTTTTTCTTTTTACAAATCATGGTCCATTTCAGCAGCATCTCTATCAGATAAATTAACGTGATTCTCCCAATTGCATATGTAATAAACTTATAACTTCATTACATTATATTCTAGAATGTCCATTAACTACTCATTTTCACTTTAAAAATACTGCCATCCGTGTCCTTAAAAGATTGCTTTAAATATCTCCTGAATTGAACAATTCACGTAGATCGATTATCAAAATGTATGAATTTCATTCAGATTAATGAACATATTTTTTAAAACTCTTTTCCCCTTTCTTCCAAATTTTCTGCACGTTCCTTTTGTTTTCCTAAAGTGTGAGGCTTTTTACATTGACTTGTTATGTGTATACATTTATGTTTTTTTTTTAGTGTATATTAGTACAGTCTCTTTTTACATTGATAAATTGTTATTATCTATTCATCTTGGATTTATGTAATTGAATTGTAATATGTGTCCTACCATCCTGGGATTGCTCTAAAGCACTAATGCTGTAAAGCTTAACTCACCTGGATGGTTATGAACGATACTGTACACATATTTATTTAAAAGAGAATGCCCGCGCTTTCCCCTTTTCTAGTTAACTATTAGTCTCTGCTGCTAATCATCCGATGATCAAAGCTGATAATTAATTGTTCTGGAAGCTACACTTTCGTTCTGCATTTATTGTCAGGAGGATTTATTTACACAAATTTTCTACAACTAGTGCATATATTATCAGCATTTTAGGATTTAACATTTTCTTTCAACCAGACAAATATATATGTATACATATATATATATATATTTTAACAATGATAATTTGTTTTATACTAGTTATTTTATAGGTTTTGCAGATAATCTTAAAAAACCTTTGAATCACATGTTTTTGTTAAATGAAGTATGAATTACATTTAAAATACAATTTTTCACTATAAATAATTTAATCTTTATTACTTTACCATTCTGAATTCTCTTCTGAATAAAGATTTTTGGGCTAACATGCAGTGAAAATTAATATTGTTGTTAGCAGAATGAAATTTAAAACAACAAAATAATTGAAATATGTAAAATTGTTATATATAATTAATAATGACAATCTGACATTTTACGTGGTCATTACTTTTAAATTAATTTAGGTATAACCTATTGACCTTTCACTATCAACCTGAAACTTGTTGTTTTGTGGAAAATGAAGACCTTTAAAAAAATATATGACTGTAGAAAATATAGCGAAGTAATATGACTTATACTATTTGCATTTTATTGTTTCACATTTTCTTTTTTACATTTAATAGTACTTAAACACGAAGAAACCAATTAAATGAGATCACTGGCCACTTTCTTTGCTTACAGTTATAATTATATTTGAAAAAAAAATGTATTTAAAAAAAAATGCATGTTAATTTTCATTTAAAACAAAAACGCATATTTAATAATTCGCTTTGAAATAAAAATCTAATCAAATATAAACGTAAAATCAAATCTATAAAAATATAAAATTCTAATCAAATACAAACGTAAAATGAAATCTATAAAATTATAAATTTCTAATGAAATATAAAAATCAAATATAAATGCAATTATGTGTTTTTAAATTACCTTGGCAACCTAAGAAAATACCTAGTTAAAATACTAACTTAATACAGTTATGAAACGAACTTAATTGTTCATAATGGCTTTCTGAGAGAAAAATTTCAACTTTAATGGCAACGTCTTTTTACTTTTATTTTTAAAAGTTTCCGAATATTTTAATTATGTTATGAAGTGCTAAATTTAGTAAAAAAGCACGATATTTATATGCGTTTTCTAAATTGAAGTTTACTGCGATAAGTAATAAGTAATTATGCATAATTATAATGACCATCGTATTTTATTTATATATTTTTAAATAAGAGAAAATGTAATTTTGCACTTAATATTGTATATAAAGAAACGCATTTTAAAGTATTTAATGCACTACGAAATAAATTATTTTTAAAGTATATAATGATTTATAAAAAATAGTTTATTATTTTTGAAGAAGCTGTAGATTATGTAATGCAAAAAAATTAAAATAACTTTTCGCATTTCGCTTGATACATTAATTTATTTAGTTAATTAAAATGATCTGAGTAGATAAGCACACATATTTAACTCCCCGATAGAGTATTTTTTTTTCATTTTTGTAAGATTTTTCATATAAACTTTAGCATATGTTTTTACTGTCTCTCAACTTGATTTTTATTTAAAAATTCTTGAAAAGTTAAAAGTGTTATATACGATGAGAAACAAAGGTGTATTTATCAAATAATAATGTATGTGTACTGTATGTCAATTATACCAATTTATTTATTTTTTTATATATAATGCGCTTATAAAACCATTATATTTTTCACATATGATTTATTTTCTTATTGACATATCTATATTATGAAGAAAACACAACATGTGAGTTCCACTGACATCATATCGACGGTGGCAACCACCGGAAATATCAATTTTGGTACTTTTGATTTAGAGCGGACCCACAATTACGAATACGTCAAGATGATCACCGTGGACACAGAATCCGTATCGCTATCTGATCATAGGTATATTTGTTTCTCTCTTTCATTAATACCCTCAACAATAGATCTCAAAAGGTGTAAAACAAAGTATACAACCTTCAAAAAATTTAACAAATTCTTCAGACCTTTGGCCACGGACTTACACACTAAACTAACATCGGTTGACACCTATGACAAATTGGATAATTGGCTAGAAGACTTCAATATCAAAATTAACCAAACATGTCAAAAAACATTAAAAACTAAAAAACTTGAACTATACCCAACTTTTGACTGGTGGACTGACGCGCTAAGATCCCACCGAAACAAAATATCAGCTCTAAGGAAAAGATGGAGGTCATCGGGTGACTCAAAATGGAGAACGCTCCTACAACGTGAGCGAGCGCTATATAAAAACACATAAAAAGCGAAAAATTAAATTCCTGGAAAAAATTCTGTAATAATACAAAAGACACCTTTGGGCAGGCGTTCAAAATTGCAACAAACAAAAACTTATCAAACCAACACTTTATTCACACATCCTTGGAAGGTTCTTCACCTTACATTACAAAACTAGAAACATTTCAAAATCTTTTAACACATCATTTTCCAATAAATCCAACTGTTCCGTTACTTTTAGCCCCAGCAGGGGAGATAGTCCCCTCCCCCCCACTCTTCTCAAATAAAGAAATAAAAACAGCATTAACTGAACAAAACAATCTTAAAGCCCCTGGTCACGATAAAATAGACGCATACCTCATAAAAAATCTTTTCAAATCATACAAATACTTAATTCGTGATCTTTTCAATAAATGTTTAAATTTAAATTATTTCCCAAAAAATTGGAAAATAGCTAACGTTATATTTTTCACAAAAAACAATAAAATCCCTAAACTCCCAATCTCATACAGACCCATTTGCCTTCTCCCGATGCTGGGCAAAATCCTAGAACGCATGCTTAAACCTAGACTAAATTACTATCTAGAAAACAATAACTACTTACATAAATCTCAATTTGGCTTCCGTGAAGGAAAAAGTACAGTAAAATTACTTAACAGATTAAAATATAAAATTAATAATTATCTAAAATCAAATAAATACTGCGCGCTCGTCTCATTTGACATTGTGGGGGCGTTTGATAATATTGACTGGACAACATTGGGCAGAATTCTCAAAGCCCTGCCAGTCCCAAAATATCTTATAAACTTTCTCCTAAGCTTTCTTTCAGACAGACTCATTATTACCGATTACCTAAATAATAACATTAAACGTCCTACTTCCCAAGGTTATCCACTGGGATCGTGTCTCGGCACTCTCCTGTGGCTCCTTGTGGCCAATCAAATACTAAAAATATTCTACACTAAATTCACTAATCTTTATGCCTTTTGCGATGATTTCAATCTTATTATACGCGAAAACAATAGAAGAGATTTAGAATCGCAGGCGAATGAAAGAATTGCCCTTTTTGCCCAATTATGTGAAGACCTCTCACTAAAAATATAATCAGATAAAACATCGTACATTCTGTTGGGTAAAAATGCCTTGGTGAGTCGTCCACCAACCTTTAAATTAAAACAATCCAATATAAAAGGTGTCACCGACTTAAATATCTTAGGTATAACATTCCAATCAAATCTTAAATGGGATAAACACATTCAAAAAATTAAAAACAAAATAGTATTATTAACATCTTCAATAAAACGCGTTTTTTCAGCCACATGGGGAGTGGATAGATCATGCCTTAGAACCTGGTACATCACAGTCTTAGAGAAAATAATAGATTACGGCTCTGAGGTATGGTTTGACGATTTAAGAGTTATTGGCAAACGTAACCTCCAGAGCATACAAAGATTATGTTTAATATCAATAACAAAAACATATAAAAATACTTCAACTCACACATTACAGACACTACTAGGTATTCCACCACTATTACTAACGTTAGAACATAAAAACTTAAAATATAAAATATTAAACAACACAGAGATATTATTAAAAGATAATAAGGTAATAACTAAAAATGACATAGAAGAAAAGCTTTACAAATACACATTAACCCAGAAAACTTTTTAAATA
The DNA here is from genome assembly GCA_963931845.1 of Maratus michaelseni. Classification (NCBI taxonomy): domain Eukaryota; kingdom Metazoa; phylum Arthropoda; class Arachnida; order Araneae; family Salticidae; genus Maratus; species Maratus michaelseni. Next base: position 201,450,652 of record OZ007588.1, on the reverse strand, counting down.
ATCTAATAACAATAGACAAAATCTTAAATAACACAGATATTACACACATATACACAGACGGTTCTAAGGTGGATTCTAATACAGCTCTCTCATTTGTGATTTTTCAGAACAACAAAAAAGTAGACGAAAAAACTACTAAAATTCAACCAAAAAACACAGTCTACCAAGCAGAGCTGCACGCGGCCATAACAGCAATAAAATGGGCAATAAATTCTAACTTTAATAAATTTCAAATTTTATCAGATAGTCAATCAACAATCCTTTCATTAACAAATCAATTTCCAACACTTAAAGCAATTTATGATATACAGCAACTAATACATCAAAATAAAAACAAAATATTTTATCTAACATGGGTTAAAGGACACGCGGGTATAATAGGCAACGAACTGGCGGACAAGCTGGGTAATGATGCTGCTCAGTACTCCAACCTTCCAGTAGAGCGCGGAATAAAATTTCCCCGCTCATATTTAAATAAATGTATTAAAGATCAATTACTGGAAAGGTGGCAGTACAACTGGGATAACTCAGGGAGCGGCAGATTTACGTATCAGCTTGTGCCAAAAGTCAACACTAAATTAATAACTAAAGATAAAGTCTCAATATATTTTTTCACGGGCTGCGGCAGCTTTCCTACATTCCTAAATAAAATCGGTAAAATGGATAATGATCTATGTGTTTGTGGCCAGAGGGGTGATCATATCCATTATGTCTTCGGGGAGTGTAGATTTATGAAATATAAATTTCATAGGAAATTTCCAACACTCCTTGAGGACATGCTGAATATCATTAATAATAATGAATCACTAGGCAAATTATATCAAAATTATAATATCTTAAATGATAAATATTCTTTTATAAAATACAAATTTTATTTTTAAATGTAAAATATTTTTTAATCCTGCTATTGCTCGTCCTGTGGAGGTTATTCCGCTTCATGGAGACGGTTGTCCTCTTAATTTGTGGTGTTATGTATCTTCAATTATATTTTCTGTTTATAAGTGTTTATTCATCAAGTATATTACTCTTGTTTTATTCATTGTATATAAGTGTTTATTATTCAAATATAAATTTTCCATTGTTTTATTCATCGTGTATATTTGTATATTATTCGAGTGTAGTATTCATTGCATTACTCATTATAATTAAGTGTATAAATGTTCAGAAAATCTTGCTAACAATTAAATAGTTAAAATAATCAATATAATTGATTATCTAGTAAAATGTAAATATATCAAGTGTACTACCTGTAAATACATAATTATTACTCTACAATTCATATATTCATTCATCTACTTCTTGCATGGTTAATCATGAGGGCAGACATTTCTTAGGGTTGTCTTTTAAAGAATGGAAAATGTTGTTAAACTTGGAAAATTACTGTTATCATCTTGCCAAGAGCTATTATGTATAATGTGTAAATATTGAAATCTGTAAAACATGTAACTTATATAATTATTGTGTATACATTTTTTTAATCTACTTACCTGTAAAAAACTGTAGCTTTAAATATTGTGTATATAATCTATAATATTCAAACATTGTATAAATTCAGGCACGCCCTGAATAAATAGGGCTGCCATTTGTGAATTAGAGTTTGTATAATTTACTATCATTCACTTTTCAATTTGTAAATGTTTTCCCATGGCACGCCCTGATAAATAGGGCTGCCACTTATGATTGATGGTGTAAGAAATTTTAGTTAATCCGGAGACGGTGGTGTCGTTTGGACGGTAGAGACCTTCCTGCCTTGAGCTTGGGGCTTGTCCCGATCATATGCCAAAAGCGGATCCTCAAGGCGGGTGACAGACAGACAGTATGCATCTTATATATGCATATATATATACTCCAAACGCACATATATGTGCCATTTACGTCATTATATAAACATTATTTATGTTTTATATGTCGTATATACATCTATTACACATGTCATATATATACAGAATATATGAGTCCTATACGACTACAACTGAGTCTTATGCGTCACAAAATGTTATATTCATCACATATTATTGTAATGTCATATATGCTTTATAATTAGGCAAGAAAGTTTGGTCATCTAGCGATTCATTCTCGGGGGCTGCTCTAACCCAAAAGCATCCAATTTCTTTAATGTTTAAACATCGCACAATCTCAATTTTTACACCGTCGAATAGAAAAAATATATACTCTCGAATAATTTTTTTAAAATACTGTAGATCAATTTACTATTTTTTATGGTTTTTAAAATATTTTTAAGCATGAATTTACTCAATCTGTCTCAATAATGAGTATGCAACCTGATTACGGAAGTTTAACACTTTTGTATTTATAAAAATGTAAATATCTCAACATTTGTTTATTTTTGTGTACTGTATATTCTGTAACTAAATTGGCAAACCAAATTAAAACTCCACAAAAACAAAAAAACAACAAACAAAAAAAAAACACGAATTTAACAGACATGTATCCGAACTACACGCTTAAGCACTGAAACAATTTAAATCAACAAGGTTGCTATGGATGCAGAAACCGTCGCGATTAACCGCGATGAATGTACCAAACATGTTAATAATGTAGTTGATGGGAAATATATGAAATATTCTAAATGTAAAAAATGTATTAATATTTTCAATTAATAACTATTTTCCATTAAGTTCTCATTCATCGGACAGTATATCGAGGGTTTTTAATGAGGGTAGCACGTGTTTGATCGTCTTGTTAATCATCCTATTCTATGAAAGCGCTGTCACAACTGTAAATGATTTTTTTTTTTTACATTTTTTGGTTGTTTTTTACATTTAGTATATCAATGAAAATATACTAAATATAAAAAAAAAAATTGTATTAGGGATTTGAAATAATAACTATTTTCCTTTACGTTCTGATCACCGGACACTATATCGAGGATATTTAATGAGGGTAGCACGGGTTGGATCGTCTTGTTAATCATCCTATTCTATGAAAGCGCTGTCACAACTGTAAATGATTTTTTTTTTTTTTTTTTTTTTTTTTTTTTTACATTTAGTATATCAATGAAAATATATTAAATATAAAAAAAAATTGTATTAGGGATTTGAATTAATAACTATTTTCCTTTACGTTCTGATCACCGGACACTATATCGAGGATATCTAATGAGGGTAGCACGGGTTGGATCGTCTTGTTAATCATCCTATTCTACGAAAGCGCTGTCACAACTGTAAATGATTTTTTTTTTTTTTTTTTTTTTTTACATTTTTTGGTTGTTTTTTACATTTTTTACATTTAGTATATCAATGAAAATATACTAAATATAAAAAAATGTATTAGGGATTTGAATTAATAACTATTTTCCTTTACGTTCTGCTCACCGGACACTATATCGAGGATATTTAATGAGGGTAGCACGGGTTGGATCGTCTTGTTAAAATTTCTACTCTATGGAACCGCGGTCACCGCTGGAAATGTTTTTTTTACGTCATGGGGTCTTTCTAGGCTAATATTAAGAAAGCTATTGCATATAAAAAAACATAAAATTTGGTAGTTTTATAGATAAATATTCGATAAACACGGTGAGGTAGACAGTTTTAAATTGAAGAATCATTTAAAAAGATATTAAATATTGAATTCGGTCAAAATAGTTCTGTTAACAAAGTTTTATAGGAACAAAACTATACGTAGAAATTTAAGCATAATTCGAAGGGATATACTTTATAAGTTTGCAATGTGTAGTGTACAATTATTTTTTTAATTTGACTAATTTTTGATGGATATTTAAATTTTTTATTCAAATTTTCATTATTTCGATGGAGATTTATTTCATATTTTCAAAAATACCCTTTTTATATTGTGCCAATTTGTAAAAAAGCGCACATAATAATCTTCCCTTTCAATTTAAAATGTATTTACACGTGACTATTAAAAACCGAAATGCTCAAAATCTATTTCCAAACAGTTTCAATTTAAAATATATTTGCAAGAGAGATCACATTATTTTGAAAAAATCTTTTACCTGTTGTTGCGAATCTTAAAATATCACTAATAATGATGTATGCCTTTAACTTAAAACTGTACTTTTACCTTTAATGATAGGGGGAAAGCTTTGGTGAAAATTATGTCATATTGGAAACAATACATTTAAAATGTCTTACTTAAAACATTTTTTTTTATAACGTCGTTATAAAATTCAGTGATGCAGCGACATTTTTTAATGAGCCATTTTATCCTAGTTGATGTTCAAATATTTAATTGATCTTAATTAATCTTAATTAATCAATCACGAAAACAGTAATTACGCTGTTTCGACAGCAGTTGATTCGACCTTAATATCACTCAGTCAGAGGGAAATGAATGGAAACCCGATTGCAGTAAATTGTCACTGGTCGTTTAATAATAATTCAATCTTCCGTAATTGTTTTAAAGCACATCAAATTAGCGTGTTTTTAGAGTTTGTGGTTCCTGAACAGGGGTTGGCGAACGCAGCTCGTAAGGGGCAGATGCCCTTAGTATATTAAAACAAGAACGAAAAATCATGCGTCAAGCATAGATTATGTAACACTTTCCAACGCTTCCAAAATAATTTTACGAATCATACTCTTTAATAAGCTAAAAGATAACATCTAAGTAATCCGAATACTTTTATTCAACCCTGTATAGGATCTATAGATTTGTATATATACTACATAGGATGCTAAATTTTAGTTCAGTTAGGAAACACGTAGCACAGTTTAAAATTCTCCGTCTGGAGTTAAATAATACGGAAATGTGTTCCCGAACTTTTGTGCTTCCCTGTATAGGATCTACAGAATTTATACACACCACGTAATATACAAAAAGCGATTTAAAATTAAAATCGCTTTCACTAACTTAAAACGCATATTGTTACGTACTGTACGTAACGTACTGTTACGTATTGTACGCGTATTGTTGTAAATACGCCAGGAATTATTGTTAACATACAGTAGGGAATTCTTTTGTGTGTCCCTGTAAATGAACGATGACTGCTATACACACAATATTCTGTAGTAAGTCTCTTGTAATGAACCTTATATAAATTTCAATGCGTTTAAAATAGGGAAACATTATTTAAATAAACCGCAGACGATTTTTCTCCATAGACGTAATGTAATGGAATTCTTTTGACTGTCCCTGTAAAGTAAGTATAAGTGCTATGCACACCCTATTCCATATTAAGCTTCTTCTAATGCACCTTAGTGATATATATAAATTTCAATGCGTTTAAAATAGTGAAACATTATTTAAATAAAACGCAAATGATTTTTCCCCATAGACCGCAATGTAACGGAATTCTTTTGAGTGTCCCTGTAAAAAAACTATAAGTGCTACACACTTCCGTTGAAATAGGGAACATGCTATAGATAACGATTATAACATATAAAAATTGCAGGGCAATCCGAGCATATTTACGGGAGTTAGAGCACGGACAGACGGCCAGACGGCAGACGGCCAGACGGCAGACGGCAGACGGCCAGACAAACCGAAGTCATAAACAATTTTCAACTAGGTTGGAAAGTGTTAAAAACTAAGATGGTGTTTTTACTGCTTCATATAAAAAAATGCAAATTCATATAATTGAAATGCATTAGTTTTATCTAAATAAACCTGTGTTTAAGTCAGCTCAACAGAAAAGATCGCAGGTACTGGAACTCCAGTAAACGCTGAATACGAGAATACACTAGATTATTTTTAACACAATTATTTCAAATTGGTAAAGTAATCATACAAGTTGTAAATTTCCAACTGGACGAAAAATGTCCGGGCCAGGATTCGAACCTGGGTTAACTGGATGAATTATGCCCTCCAGATTCGACCGGGATAGCTCAGTGGTAGAGCGTGGCGGCTTCAGCCAAGCGATCCCAGGTTCGAATCCTGGCCCGGACATTTTTCGTCCAGTTGGAAATTTACAACTTGTATGATTACTTTACCAATTTGAAATAATTGTGTTAAAAATAATCTACTGTGTTTAAGTGCCTTTGTAACATGTTTGCATAATTTTCCAACTAAATTGAACCAAATAGGCAGTAAATATACATCCTAAATTATATTAAAAGAATTAAAATATCTTAAAAAAAGAAAATACTTTTTTGAGAGTGTGTGTATGGAGGGGGAGGGGGATGTAAATGGTTGATATATCAATGCATATTCACACATCTTCTTTACTAGAAATACCTTTGTAAGGTACTTAAGTATAGGTTAAATTTTATTGAATAATAAATCAGTGTGATTACCGATTTCATTACTTTCTAGACATTTAAATTTTAGAATGTTTCTTATTAGAAGTAAGGGAGGGGAACCACTTGTTTTAGATGTGGTACTGGTTTTATATAATTCTAAGGTAAACGCAACAGTAATAAACAATTTAAAGAATTTCATGGTTTGAACTCTCCGTTTTGCATTTCTGGCTGTCAGAACGAATAAAACAGGCAGAAATTTTGTGGAATCCCATTTTTCAAGAAGGTTAAATTTTGTAATGAACGCAAAAAATCCCTTTGCCACATCCTTATGTGTTATGTATATTAAGGGTTTTAATAAATTCCTTAGCAGATATGATATGTAGAAATAAATGAAATCATTTTGATAAAGTAAACTTATATATTTATGAAAATCTTATGTTTTAGAAAATAAAATTATTAAAAAGGGATGAGAAATATATTTTTAAGAATATGTAATATTTTAATATTTGGCATATTTTAAAAAAGATTTTAAGTTTTTATGAAATAACTTTCTGTTACTTTTATAAAAATAATTTACTTGTAAAATTCTTATTATTAACCCCCCCCCCCCCCCACCTAAAAAAAGTATCATTTTTAATCGAGGTTTTACGTATATACGTACTTTAAAGCCAATGATTTTTCAATCATTTTGAACTTCTTTGAAATGGTTTTAAAACTTTGACATTTTTAGTGGTTTATTTTCTTGACTAAATTATGGCTATTGTGTCGACGGATATCGACAGATTAAATGCATGTTTCACTTTCACAAAAATTAAAGAACTATCACTGCCACTCAAAACTTTTGTTAAATGATGGGTTTAAAGGAAATCTTTTTAAAAAAATCAGTATTTAAACTATTTTAAGATTTGTTGTAACTAAACATATTAAGCATATTTTGAAAATTTATTTAAATTGATAAAATAATGTCGGCTAATATCGATGACTTTTTCCATTGACACAAAAATTAAGAAATTACCACTGCAAATAAAAAAAACTGTAAATGATGTTTTAAAAGAAATATCATTTGACAAATATCCATATACAAACTATTTTAAGATTTTTTGTCATAGTGTTCTAAAACTATTGCCCGTAGTTTTCAGGCTGAATTGAATTAAAATGTGGAAGTGACATAATATATTTTAAAATTTTAACCTTTATAAAAATTACATTGATACGTAGTAAGTTAATTTACTTTAATATTGTTGAAAGTTCAAAGAAGTCTAATTATTCGAAGAAATCAATTTTTAAAACATCCATCTATAATCGAGAAAAAATAAAAGAGAGGCATTAAAAAATTCTATATATCATAGTTATTTTTTATATATACCTTTATGATATATTTATAAGAAACATTACTTGAAAGAAGTCAGCAATTTTTAAAAACTAAAATTTACTACTTTAAATCTAGATTTCACATATATCTTTAAAGTTAATGATTTTCCAATAATTTTGAATTCTTTGAAATGCTTTTAAAACTTTTGAATTTATTAGTGGTTTACTTCCTTGAAGGAATAATGTAGACTGATATCGACAGATGAAATGCATTTTTCATTTTAACAAAGATTAAGAAACTACTACCGCTACTCAAAAGTGTTGTTGAATGAAAGCTTTAAAGAAAATTTTTTTTAAGTATCAGTATTTAAGCAATTTTAAAATTTGTGGTAACGTTGTTCTAAAATTATGAACAATATTTTGAAATTGAATTAAATTAAAATGCAGAAGGGTCGTAATACGTTTAAAATATTTTTTTCAATGAAATTTAAATTCTATCAATACTTAGAACATAAATCTACACTTACAATAAATATAAAAAAATACACTGGTTTTTAAACATTAAGGAAAAATCACTAAAATACCGATAGTTTGTTCAAAAAGAAAGCAATCCGTATGAAATTTGCATATATTTGCATAAAGATGCTGAATATAAATACCAAATGCAAATTAGTGGCGATGCAATCGCATTACGTCATCTATGAGGGACATAAAAATGCACGTTAGAGAGTAAGTCTGCAGTTATCGCTGTGATAGTGATATTATAAATCTGGGATAGCCAATTCATTACAAAGACCGCGAGGCATCATTTTCCCACAGAACTGCGATTTAGAGCTATTGGGAGATTGGAGGCAGGACAAAGTCAGACAGAGTTGGCTAGATGGTTAAATGTGAGTGCTTCTGTGGTTCATAGGCTTTGGAAACAATTTCAAACCACTGGTTCGGGCTCAAGAAGGTTCAGCCAAGGATGGCCAAGGTTTCGACAAACGCCGATGACCGATATTTTCGGTTATGTCTACGAAATAATAGAATCGCAACCCCGTCTCATCTTAGATCCTCCCTTTTGGCAGCCACTGAAAGGTTGGTGTTAATGTTTACTGTGCGTAGAAGGCTTCACGAAGGTGGACTTTACGCGTGGCGACCAGCAATTTGTGTGCCGCTCACCTCATATCATCGGAGAGAACGTTTGATTTGGGCACGTCAACATGTCCACTGGATGGCTGATCAATGGAAGCGTGTTCTCTTCACGGATGAGTCCTGGTTTAGCCTCCAAAGCGATAATAGGCGTTGTGTGATTTGGAGAGAACAGGGAACATGTTAATATCCATCAAACATTCGTGAAAAAGATTCATACGGAGGAGGCATTGTCTGCGTTTGGGGTGGTATCTCTTTGGGTAGACGCACAGACCTCGATCGTGAAACCGCGATTGCTTACGTCTATAGCGATAACATCCTTGATGCTTATGTGCGCCCTTATGCCGGTGCAATAGGTTATGATTTTCTTTACAGGACGATAATGCTAAACCGCACAGCGCTCGCATAGTGGAAGATTATCTTCAGCACCAGACAATTCAGTGCATGGAGGGGCCAGTTCGATCACCAGACTTGAATCTCATCGAGAAAATTTGGGATGGTTTAGAAAGATGTGTTTCTGCTCTCAGTCCCCTTCTCATACCCTTGGCACGCTTACAACTGCTTTGCAAGAGCAATGGCTCGCACTTCCCACCGAAGGCATCGACCGCATAATTGATAGTATGACACATCGCTGTATTTGCTGTTTTGCAACTAGGGGTGATCATACCGCATATTAAAAGTGCTTTTCCTATACCGAAATGGCAAATTGATTTTGTTAATTTTATAATTATGCTATTTTTTGAAACACCATAATTGTCTGGTAATTTCTTTTTCTGTTATTTTATACTTTACTATGCGTTGTATAGTGTTTCATTAAAATCTACATGTAATATTTTGAGGCATGTAATAGTTATCGATATTTTTGTTATTTTTCCTTAATTTTTGGAAACCAGTGTATATTATGTTTCTGCAGGATGGACTAAAATTTAATGATTATTATCCTACTTAAAAAAGTCTTTAAGAAGTAAAAATTAACAGTATTAAAGTTATTCTTGCACAAAATCACCGTGTAAAGACAAAAATAGACTCCTGTTCCTCATTTTAGTTCCAAATATTACTGACAGATGGTGCTGCTCTGTCAAAGCTTTAGTACTGCCCAAAATACCAAATGTAATCTTGCAATTTCAAAACGCAGACCATAATTTTAGTGTTTTAACAGCTACACTACTGGCCATTCAAAATGCTACACCATGCAGGATTGCAAATAACAGAATGATATTTATTGGACAAATACATTATAATGGAAAGGACAGGTGATTACATTTTCAGAAAACAAGGAGATATAGATCCTGAGAAAACACTACCCAAAGCACCCACCTCTGGCCGCAATAACAGCATTTATATGCCTAACCATGGAGTCGAACAGAGATTGGATGTCATGTACGGGTACATCAGTCAATGCAGCTTCAACACTATGCCTCAGTTCATCAATCGTAGTGACGGGCGAGTGGTGGGGGGCCAGTCGCTCAGAAAGCATTGACAGGACATTTTCAACTGGTGAGAAATGAGGAGAACGTGCCGGCCAGAGCAACAGTCAAAGATGTTCTGTTTTAAGGAAGGTCATAATAGTACGACCAACATGCGGTCGTGCATTGTCCTGCTAAACAGTAGAGTTGCGAAGGCATCGAATATAAGGCAGAACCATGGGCCATAACACATGAGAAATGTAACGGTTGCTGTTGAAATTGCCGGCAATGCGAACAAGAGGTTACCGAGACGTGTATCCAATGACACTTCATACCGTTACTCCAGGTTATATGACAGTATGACGATTCGAATACAAGCTGGCAATGTGCGTTTTCCACGATGCCACCAAATATGGATGCTGGCATCATGATGCTGCGTACAGAGCCTGGATTCATCAAAGACGACGTGAGACGCCATTCCTGCGTCATATGCAGCATCATGATGCCAGCATTCACGTTTGCCGGCATCGTGGAAAACGCACATTGCCAGCTTGAATTCGAATCGTCACACTGTCATATCACCTGGAGTGGCGGTATGAAGTGTCTTTGGATACACGTCTCGGTAACCTCTTGTTCTCATTGCCGGCAATTTCAACAGCAGCCGTTACATTTCTGATGTGTTACGGCCCATGGTTCTGCCTTATCTTCGATGCCTCCGCAACACTACGTTTTAGAAGGACAATGCACGACCGCATGTTGCTCGTACTATCCTGACCTTCCTTGACACAGAATATGTTCGACTGTTGCCCTGGCCGGCACGTTCTCCTGATTTCTCACCAATTGAAAATGTCCTGTCAATGGCTTCTGAGCGACTGGCCCGCCACCACTCGCCCGTCACTATGGTTGATGCACTGGGGCATAGTGTTGAAGCTGCATGGACTGATTTACCCGTACATGACATCCAATCTCTGTTCGACTCCATGGCTAGGCAGATAAATGCTGTTATTGTGGCCGGAGGTAGGTTCTTTCGGTAGTGTTTTCTCAGGATCTATATCTCCTAATTTTCTGAAAATGTAATCACCTGTCCTTCCCATTATAATGTATTTGTCGAATAAATATCATTCTGTTATTTGCATTCCTTCATGGTGTAGCATTTTGGATGACCAGTAGTGTAAATAGAATGAAGTTTAACAGAAAAATGAACAATGATCAATTTTTGTCCGCTAGTTTGATCTTTATGAGAGTTTAAAAGATTGCATCAACATCTATCGGTGATAATCAAATTAAATCAAAGAACAGTAGTCTATAATTTACCATTTCATCTATAAAGATTTACTTCAAAAGTTGTCACTGTTTCTTTGTCATTGTTTAAAATAAAATAAGTCATTTTTAAAAATAAACTGTACATGAGGTTTTACAATTAGACCAGGAGGCGGCAGCACAGACAGTCACCTCATCGAGTTCACGGCTGAAATTCCAGAATTAGTTAAAACTCGACTCGCCTATTAAAACGTAATCGGTCTGCCAAGTCATATCTTGGTGGAAAACACGTGAAAACCCGATTTTAGCGGTTGACTCGTAGGTTTACCATTGTGTTTTCCTGCACCCAGTTCTTCATGCTTTCATACTTTTGTGTGCAGGAAAACACAATGGTAAACCTACGAGTCAACCGCTAAAATCGGGTTTTAAGGTGTTTTCCACCAAGATATGACTCGGCAGACCAATTACGTTTTATTATGCGAGTCGAGTTTTAACTAATTCTGGAATTTCAGCCGTGAACTCGATGAGGTGATTGTCTGTGCTGCCGCCTCCCGGACTAAATGAGATACGATACAAATGCTTAATCTTTTTTATTGTAAAATGACTTATTTTATATATATTTGTGAAATTTTCATAAAAGATCTGACTTGAAATAATTCAACACTTTTTAAAAACTAAAATTTGAAACTTTCTGTCGAGGTTTGATCAATATATTTCAATTTAAGTTTTTCCAATTATTTCGAATTCTTTGAAATGCTTTAAAAACTTTGGAATTTTTAGTGATTTATGTCCTTGACGAAATGGTACTTGTCTCGGCTGACATCGATAACATTTTGCTTTTTCACAAAGTAACAATGTGCATTGTTAATTTTCATAATGTAACAGTGTGTGTAACAGTATAGAACAGCACAGCGCACTCTATCGGTGATAGTTGAAACTAAAGAAAGGAAGCATAGTATACAGCTTCTCGATTTTATGCATTAATCTCCTGCGATAATATCTTCAATAGCCTTCTCCCTTTAATTTTTATTGACTTTAAATATTCTAAAAATAAATTTTAGGTTACCGTATGCATAAGGTTTTGCAATAATTTAAGAAACAATTCCTCATTGTGGTTTTATTTTTGTTTCTTAAAAAATACTTATGTTATATACCTTTATAATATTTCACAAGAAATATGACATGAAAAAAATTAAGAATATTAAAACAAACTAAATTTACTACATTCACTCGAATTTTTACCTACATCTTTAATGTTAATGATTTCCCAAAAATTTTGAATTCTTTGATATGCTTTTAAAACTTTTAAATTTTTGTGATCTACTCTCTTGAAGAAATGATATCATCGACGATATCACATATCGATATAACATATCGATAACATTTTTCATTTTCACAACGATTAAAGAACTACCATTGCAAATAAAAATTTTCGTTGAATGAAGTTATAACCCTTTATAAAATAATATCTATATATAAGATATTTTAAGATTTGTGCTTACGGTGTTTTAAAAATATTTCCAATATTTTGAACTATCAATTAAAGTTAAATACTGAAGTGACAACATAATTAAGTTTTTCTAACATTATTAAAATTGCATTGATGCTTAGAATTTAAATCAATTACAATATTAGCAAAAATAATTCTAATTATTCGAAGAAATTAATTTTTAAACGTTCATCCACAATCGAAAAAGTATATACTTTCAGAAATAATATATTAGAAGCATTATTATTTTTTAAAATATGAAATCATAGTTTGTTTTATACTGTTGCGATAATTTAATAAGATATGTGATTTTTAAAATAATTAAACAATACAAAAGAAAAAAAAATTCTACTTTAAATCGAGGTTTTTACTTATATCTTTAAAGTTAATGATTTACCAATAATTTTGAATTCTTTGAAATGCTTTTAAATCGTTGAAAATTTTAGTGGTTTATTTTATTGATGGAATGAGGCTAGAATCAGCTGATATCGACAGATGAAATGCATTTTTCATTTTTACAAAGATTAAGAAACTACCACTGTCACTCAAAATTTTTGTTAATAGTTTTAAATGAAAATTCTTTTAAAAGTATAAGTATTTTAGCTATTTTAGAATTTTTCAGTTACGTTGTTTTAAAACTTTTGTCAATATTTTGATTATTTAATTAAATTCAAATGTAGAAATTACGTGACATGTTTAATTTAATATTGCCAGCGTTAATGAAATTCCACTAATACTTAGAGCTTAAGTCGAGCTTAATTTTAGTAAAAAGATATTCCGTTTCATCTAGGTGTTCAAAAATTAACAGAACATTTTAAAATTATATACCAAATAAATGTCGATACTATTGAAGCTATTCTTGAATGACAGCCATGTCTGATGTGGAGAATTGCTTTGCCGCTTTTAATCTTTTAGTTCTAAATGTCAGCGGGAGAAGGCGTTGAAATTTAAAAAAATTAATACTGCCCCAGATACTCAAAATAACTTGCAGTTTCAAACTATATTTTTGGCTTTTCAACAGCTAAACCAAATCAAGTTTGAGAACAGAGTAATCATTTATCTGTTACTGTGTTAAATTAGACGTTGTAAGAGCTCTTTTCCATTAACCGATATGACAACGAGATTTCATGCACGATTGTTGTTATCCGACATCGATTGAATGCAAAACGTTTTCATAAACACTATGACGACAAACTCGTCATCCATTCGGTAAGTGGGAAAAAACGTAGTGTATACTTTGCATGTATTGATGTCGGATAATGACAATTGAGTACTATTTATCGGTGCCGTGTTGTTAAATGGAAAAGCAATCTAAGAGTTATGAATATCGCAGGTTCATCTATCCGTGATAGTTGACACAAAAGTAAAACAAGAAAAAAAATATATTATTTACCAACTCGACATGGTTGGGAAACCCACCACTCGATCACTCCTCACTCCCTCCCAACATTCCCAACACTTGTATGAATTAATTTATCTATCACCATTTACTTGTGATTGATCTTTGAAAATGTCTGTTTTTGAATACACTGATCATTAGACTTGGAAAATGGTAGCAAACAATTCTTTGACTTTTATTATTTTTTCTTTTTCTGAAAAAGGACTTATTTTTTTACATTTGTATAATACTTCCTTAAGAATTCTGACTTGAAAGCAGTAGGTACTTTCTTAAAACTAAAATTTACAAATTTCGGCCGATGTTTCACACATGTATTTAAAGTTAAAGAACTTCCAATAATTTTGAATTCTTTGAAGTGCTTTTTAAATTTTTAAATTGTTGGTGGTTTATTTACTTTACGAAATTATTCTATTATTGGCTGATATCAACAGAAAAAATGCAATTTTCTCTTTCGCAAAAGAACTACCGTTGCCAATCAAAAATTTTGTTGAATGGGAGTTTTAAATGACACTCGTTTTAAAAGTATCAGTATTTACGTTTTTAATGTTACCTATCAAAACTTATTTTTGTTAATAGTTTTAAATGAAAATTCTTTTAAAAGTATAAGTATTTTAGCTATTTTAGAATTTTTAGTTACGTTGTTTTAAAACTTTTGTCAATATTTTGATTATTTAATTAAATTCAAATGTAGAAATTACGTGACATGTTTAATTTAATATTGCCAGCGTTAATGAAATTCCACTAATACTTAGAGCTTAAGTCGAGCTTAATTTTAGTAAAAAGATATTCCGTTTCATCTAGGTGTTCAAAAATTAACAGAACATTTTAAAATTATATACCAAATAAATGTCGATACTATTGAAGCTATTCTTGAATGAAAGCCATGTCTGATGTGGAGAATTGCTTTGCCGCTTTTAATCTTTTAGTTCTAAATGTCAGCGGGAGAAGGCGTTGAAATTAAAAAAAATTAATACTGCCCCAGATACTCAAAATAACTTGCAGTTTCAAACTATATTTTTGGCTTTTCAACAGCTAAACCAAATCAAGTTTGAGAACAGAGTAATCATTTATCTGTTACTGTGTGTTAAATTAGACGTTGTAAGAGCTCTTTTCCATTAACCGATATGACAACGAGATTTCATGCACGATTGTTGTTATCCGACATCGATTGAATGCAAAACGTTTTCATAAACACTATGACGACAAACTCGTCATCCATTCGGTAAGTGGGAAAAAACGTAGTGTATACTTTTCATGTATCGATGTCGGATAACGACAATTGAGTACTATTTATCGGTGCCGTGTTGTTAAATGGAAAAGCGATCTAAGAGTTATGAATATCGCAGGTTCATCTATCCGTGATAGTTGACACAAAAGTAAAACAAGAAAAAAAAATATATTATTTACCAACTCGACATGGTTGGGAAACCCACCACTCGACCACTCCTCACTCCCTCCCAACACTCCCAACACTTGTATGAATTAATTTATCTATCACCATTTACTTGTGATTGATCTTTGAAAATGTCTGTTTTTGAATACACTGATCATTAGACTTGGAAAATGGTAGCAAACAATTCTTTGACTTTTATTATTTTTTCTTTTTCTGAAAAAGGACTTATTTTTTTACATTTGTATAATACTTCCTTAAGAATTCTGACTTGAAAGCAGTAGGTACTTTCTTAAAACTAAAATGTACAAATTTCGGCCGATGTTTCACACATGTATTTAAAGTTAAAGAACTTCCAATAAGTTTGAATTCTTTGAAGTGCTTTTTAAATTTTTAAATTGTTGGTGGTTTATTTACTTTACGAAATTATTCTATTATTGGCTGATATCAACAGAAAAAATGCAATTTTCTCTTTCGCAAAAGAACTACCGTTGCCAATCAAAAATTTTGTTGAATGGGAGTTTTAAATGACACTCGTTTTAAAAGTATCAGTATTTACGTTTTTAATGTTACCTATCAAAACTTTTGTTGAATGGGAGTTTTAAATTACACTCATTTTAAAAGTATCAGTATTTAGGCTTTTTACCGTTACCAATCACAAATTTTGTTGAATGGGAGTTTTAAATGACACTCATTTTAAAAGTATCAGTATTTAGGCTTTTTACTGTTACCAATCAAAAATTTTGTTGAATGGAAGTTTTAAATGACGCTCATTTTTAAAGTATCAGTATTGAAGTTTTTTACCGTTACCAATCAAAAATTTTGTTCGAATGGGAGTTTTAACACACGTTGTCACAAAGCACGCAAAGTTTTTTTACCGTACGTGGCTGGTTTACTGGGCATGTACGGGCAGAATAGACATTTTCCTCGGAATGCTGCCAGTTGTTCCTCCACAGTAACGTACACTTCATAATTATATTACATCGGCAAAATTTGCACCCACTTGTCCCACAATTCTCTTATGGCCGCAAATTTGTCAGTTTCACATCTTCTTGGTGGTATCTTTCGGTCATCAAATCGAAAAATCCGTTATATCATTTTGATTTTCTCTATGTATATATTTGCTCTGAAAATATTCCGTCCCATTGTAACATCCCAAACACTCTAAATCGACGCATTACGAGATTTATATACCACAGACAGCAGTAACATGCCATTAAACGCTTTTGTCAGGTTTCCCTGGCAGTTTGCAGGCTTAAAAACTATTGTTATGGGGAATTATCTTTTTATGTGTTTATCTACTGTGTACTGTAAAGGTTTTCTTAACTGAAATGTTAATCCGGTAGGTGGGTGACACGATCTGTGTTGAAAGAATGTTTAGTATCGTGGAAGAAGTGTTTCTATTGTTATTGTAACTTCATAGATAAGACAGATTTCACCCATTCTGTAAGAAGACGGATCCATCATAAGGGATTACGTTCTGTCAATGAAACGGAACACCTGGTGAAGAGGGGACCAGCCCCGTTGGACAAAGCGTGCTCTGGTGGGGACCAGAGGGTGAGTTAGTTTGAACGTGGGAGTGAAACGTGTTAGTTGTACTGAGAGAGTCAGCTCTGGGACACGTGTGTTGAAGGAGATCTCTTGGAGAGAAGAGATAAAGTGTGTGTGAGATTAATAGAAATCTCTGATCTGAGTTAACTAATGTAGCTTAGTAGTACACAGAAAGTATTTTCTGTATTTTTATTTAATGTTGAACCGGATAAGCTATATCCGAGTTTTAAGTGTAAATATTGTAAATAAAATGTTAGTTTATGTTTAATTGAAAGAGTTCGTCTTCTTCTCAACATACCTTTCATAACGTGACCGATATCACGTAGTCATATCGGTGGTGGCAGCATATTAAAAATACCGAATTATTCTTCGAAGTTGGGTGGACTTAGAGGGAATCCGACAGCTTTCAAGTAAACATTATTTAAATTCTTCAACTATCACCCAACACCTCTTTTCCTTCTATGTTACTATTTATAAATATGCTATTGCTGGAGGAGAAAACAACATGAATGCAGGGTATTATTCTTCAATCCTAGATGCGGTGTATCCCATTGTACCTGGAGTCATTTTCACAACATTTTCAGAATTACGCCTACCACATGAGGCTTGTTGTTATGATTTCCACTCGATTTCATCGTCTTTGCTAAGTAGACTCGAAGTCAGACTTGCCGGCTGTTAAAATTCCTCATCTTATTCGTCATCGGATGATAGTTCGTTTTCAGAAACGTGGTCGTCGATTTCCGAAACAACTTTTTATTCGTCCGGCGATACTTGCATCGATTCCTCGATTTCTTCATTAATAAGGCATATCGTACGTAAACTTTGGAGAGTTTATAACAAAGCACAGTTGATTTTTAAAAAATAATAAATGTGAAAAAACAACGCCCCTTTACACAATCTAGGAAAGCGGTAAGGAAAATGCGTGAAATGAAACACGTGAATCGTGAGGTTAGCACAGGATTTGTATCGCCACCTACTGGGCATATTTGTAATCAATAGGCAAAAAATCATATACTGAAAGCAACAAGAACACGAATGTGTTGTAAGAGCAATAATAGTTGAATAATATATGGAAAATGATGGTACTTATATAATGTGTTACAATTTTTACTGTAAAAAAACTACCATTTGAAATAAAAAGTTACACAAAGCTGAATATTTACCATGACAATGAAAACAAAGTCACAAATTATATTTGAAAATTTTCCAAAAATATAATAGATCTAAAAGAAATAAATTTGATATGAGTCAAATAAGACCCGAATACCCTAGGAATATTAATTGCTATGTACCTATTAGAACGATGACACATATTCGTATATTTTTAGAAGCTCAGTTTACATTAAAGTAATCATCGGTTTTCCACATTTCTGAGAAATGTGGAAACATTTTTAAATATGAATTTCTTATGCATTATTTTCTTAAATGAAAAAAATTTTTTTGAGAAAAAAGTTATATATTGCTATATGTGCATAGGAGATGCTTGCTTCTCTTTAGCCATAATTTGTAGTGTTTTAAGCAAACAGAGTAAATTTTTTTGTTGGACATCTGCCATCCCCTTAAATTGGATTATGTATTCTAAAATTAATTATATTTTAAATACATATTCAAAATAAGGGCTTTCTTAATCAAATTTCTGAATGTTTCATGTCATTTGTTTTCTAAACATTATATAAATGGAAGGAAAAATATTCAGAGTTTTATCATCCATTAAATAACTTTAAAATACAGTTTCTTATTTCAAAAAGGCTGCATTAAAGTATTTACTTCAATATTTATCAGTTATAATGATCAATATAACAGTGTGGCAAATATAATTCCAGGTAAAAATATATGTAATTATATATTAAAAATATTATGACAAAATGAATATTTCAATCAAGTAGAACAATTACCACATCGTAAAAAATGATAAAATGTATAGATTTCAGAATCATGTAACTTATATTTAAACAAATATTTTCCGAAATTATTAATTAAATTTGATATTCGTTGAAAATTCAAATTTTGTTTCCTTCTGTGTTATACACTATTTTCCATATACAATGGTAGATTTCATATAATTCTACGTTTTTGTTTTTAAGATTTTGTAAAGTTTTGCGTAGATTAAATTAATTAGTTTCTAAGCAAATCAGAAATAATTTGGATAAACCAAACATGGATTCGCCGATAACTCAGTTACTATTTATCACTACAAAAAACCCACAATCTCAAAATAAAATATTCACTAGTGGACTGTAACTCATTTAATAACTTTTTAGTTATTCACAACACTAAATAAAAATGGTCGAGAGCCGAGATTTACACAACTTCTCTGATCGGCATCTCAAACCCAACTCAAAAACACAAGTTTTTTTTTTTTTTAACATTTTACATAGACGGCGCTTCTAACGGCAACATACCGCCGGGCCTTGAATGTTGCTAACATTCAATAATATAAATGCAATATAATTCAAACACAATCTCTAAGTGAAAAATATAATCTCAAAAAACATAACTTCTTCTCAAAAATACTACACTAAATAAAATACTAAATTTACAAATATAAACACAAGAATGTAATACACTGCAGGAAAATATATAGTTTAATAAAACAAATGTATGAATTTAAGTAGTTAATAAACCCTCATTCACATATGGCAAAACAACAATTTTTGTGACTGGCCTTTTATATGTGCCATTTTTATCTTTCAAGGTGACAACTCTTATGATATTTTCTTGGCCTGGATGAATTTTAATAATTCGGGCCAAATGCCATTTTAAAGGACAATAATTGTCAGAATTTTTTACTAATACTAAATCTCACTCTTTTATCTTTACACTTCCCTTGTACCATTTAGGTCTATTTAAGAGCTTGAACAAATATTCTGATGACCATTTTTTCCAAATATGTTGTGTTAATTTTTGAACTAATTGCCATCTGCTCAACCTATTCATAGGA
This sequence comes from Maratus michaelseni, assembly GCA_963931845.1. Taxonomy (NCBI): domain Eukaryota; kingdom Metazoa; phylum Arthropoda; class Arachnida; order Araneae; family Salticidae; genus Maratus; species Maratus michaelseni. The sequence goes on along the minus strand of OZ007588.1, from coordinate 201,430,613 downwards.
ATTTCTGTATAATTTGGTTCTGGTAAGGCCATTTAAAGAGGAACCAATAAGGAAGTGGGCAGGTGTCAAAACTTCAACATCTTTTGGATCATTTGAAAGGGGACAGAGTGGCCGAGATATAAGAACTGCCTCAATTTGAGTAATAAGAGTCAAGAGTTCCTCATAACTTAAAATAGTTTTACCTACAACACGTTTTAAATGGTATTTAAGAGATTTGATATTTGCCTCCCACAAACCTCCAAAGTGAGGAGCTGAAGGGGGATTAAAATGCCAGTTAATACCTTCATTAGCTAAATAATTTTCTATTTCCTCCTCACTTTTATCTTTAAATAAAGATCTGAGAATTGCTCTTAATTCTTTATTGGCACCAATGAAATTTCGACCATTATCACTATATATATCAGAAGGTTTGTCACGCCTTGCTATAAAGCGTTTAAGTGCTGCTAAGAATGCTTCGCTTGTTAGATCATTTACTATTTCAAAATGCAAGGCTTTTGTTAAAACAAACAAATACACAAATAAATACTTTTTTTACCTGTTTACTTCTACCCACGAAGTTTTTCACTTCAAATGGACCACAGTAGTCCAATCCAGTACGCATAAATGCTCGGGCCATTGTTACTCTAGAAGCTGGCAAATCAGCCATTTGTTGCTCTGAATTCTTAGAATTTACCTTTTTGCAAGTCATACAATTGAAAATGATTTTACGAACTATATTTCTAGCAGATAAGATCCAAAATTTGTTTCGGATGAGAGAAAGAGTTGTCTCAGCACCTGCATGGAAATACAAATTATGAATATATTTAATAACAAAAAAGTAAAATTATGGTTTGAAGGAATAATCATTGGATATTTTTTATGCTGAGTTAAGTTACTGTTTCTCAGTCTACCACCAACTCGGAATACACCATTATCATCTAAAAACGGGCACAAGTTTTTTTAGTTTACTACTGTTAGGGATTGCATTACCCTTTTCCAAATACTGCATTTCCTTCACGAATGAAGTCTTCTGAATGTTTTTTACTATACAGAATAAGGACTGAGAGAGTTCACTGCTGGTTAAAGTTCCACCTTTGGGATACAAAGGATTTATACAGTTATGGATGAATCTATTACACCATGCTACTACTCTTTGCAGTTTTATGAATGAAGAACTGTTATTAATGATGTCTAAAGGCTCAACAGTGTTAAGTAAGATATATACTTGAGTTACTGATGGTGCTTTCAATTCATGGATAAACAGCTCACTGGTTTCAACAGAAATAATATCAGGAGACTCCACCATCTCAGGCTGTTGTAGGAATGATGGACCGAACCACCATAAATCACATTGCTGGATCTTGATGGGATCTATGCCTCTAGAAATGAGATCTGCAGGATTTTGCTTGGAAGGTACATAATTCCACTGATCAATCGAAGTTAAACCTTATATAATCGATACTCTATTTGCGACAAATGTCTTTAGATAATTCTACTTTTTTTTAACCATGCAAGTACAATAGTACTATCTGTCCAAAAACAAGTTTTAGAAACTTCTTGCTTTAGAGCACTTAACACTTTTTGCATCAACTTAGATAATAGGACTGCGGCAGAAAGTTCTAGGCGAGGGATAGTAATATGCTTTAGAGGAGCCACTCTAGATTTACTAGTGAGCAGTTTGATAGCAGAATCACCATAAGAATTAATAGATTTTACATAAATGACCGCACCATAAGCAAGTTCAGAAGCATCTGAAAAACCATGCAATTCCACATAATTTGTTATACAAATACAAATCTTGGGATATTGATCATATTTACAGTTTTTAAGGAAGTAAGAAAATTAGTCCATTCGATATTTTCTTTCACTGGAAGATAATCACACCAATCTATTTTCAGCAACCATAATTTTTGGAGGAAAACCTTGGCCTTCGTAAGTATTGGACCTATCAAACCCAACGGGTCAAATATTCTAGCAATTTGCGATAATACTGAGAGTTTGGTATACCTTTCACTTTGCTCTATAATTAAATTAAATCCGAAACAGTCTGGTTGCGGCTTCCACAATATTCCTAAAGTTTTTGTCTCATTGGAAAATGAATATTCAGATATTGCATTATTACACAAAAAAGAAGAATTATTTACTGACCATTTGTGAAGATCCATGCTTCCCTTCTTTAACAAAGATATCAGTTGTTGTTGGATCTCTTTAGCTGTGTCTAGATCATCAGCACCTGTCAAAATATCATCCATATATACGTCTTGAAATAATACATTTGCAGCTAAAGAAAATTCCTTTACTTCATCTCTAGCTAGCTGGGTAAGGGTTCTTGTTGCTAAAAAAGGGGCACTCGTTGTACCATAAGTCACCGTACATAATTTATACACCTTAACTGGTTCATGCAACTCAGGTTTAAACAAGATTCTCAATAAATCTCTTTGACTCGGATGTATCAATATCATACGGTACATTTTTTTAATATCTGCTACAAAAACAAATTTGTGCTTTCGAAATCGCAACATTATACTAAATAAGTCATCTTGGATTGTTCCTCCGTTATACTGCAAACTATTTAAAGATTTTCCGGTAGAAGTTAAGGAGCTAGCGTTAAAGACAATTCTTAATGGTGTGCTACTTGATTCTGCACGGAACACGCAATGATGAGGTACGTAATAAATGCTATCTGGTTCTTCAGATTCTATCACCTCTTCCATATGACCCATACTTAAATATTCTTGCATAAAGACTTTATAAAGATCATTAAATTTAGGTTCTCTACACTGTAAAAACAAACTCCTGTAAAAAACGGAAAAGGTACTGGCAGCAGAGTTGCCGTAACTTTTCCGTTTTTTCACAGAAATTCACTTTTGTGGTTTTTTTCCGTTTTCAAAACTGAGAAGTTCCGTTTTCGAAACTGAAAAGTTCTGTTTTAGAAATTGAAAAGTTCCGTTTTAGGAACTCAAATGTTTTGTTTTAGAAACTGACATTTTCAGTTTTCAGGACGGTTATTTTCCGTTTTACAAGCTGATAGTTTTAGTTTTTATTATCTGTTCGATATTTCTTCCATAAAGGGGAAAGTGAGATCTCAAATTCCCCATACTTATGTTAAACTTATCTGTGGCGGTTATAACTGTTTTTTTTTCTTGTTTTTTGTATTTTTATTATTAGGAATTAAATATTTTTAACTTTTTTTTTCTTTGTACTCTTCTGAAAGGATGTCTCTTTTGTAGTGGTCAAAATATTTCTGAAATATATACTTTATTTATAATTTTATGTATTAAAATCCTAGCAAAACCAAGTAATATTTTAAAACTTCAGAAAAAAAATTAAATGTATATTTTAGAAATATTTTGACAACAAAAAGAAAAGAGACATTCTGTAAGAATTGCACACAGAAAACAGAAGTTAAAAATGTTAATTTCTTAAGAGATATTATTAGGATACTTATACTTAATATACAAAATTTTATAAAAGGCAATAAATGTGATTTAATTTAGAAAGAAAAAAAAAGTCTGTATTAAGGAATTAAATATATTTATATGAAAAACTATTTTTAGAAAAAATCTTAAGCTTAATTATAACAATATTGTAATTTTTCCATAAAGTATGCTAAAATTTGCAATTTTAGCACTTGTTATTAATATATTTTTTTAATTTTTACCCCCCCCCCCCCCAACCTCACTGTTTATGTATTTTTTTTTTCTTATTTCATACTGAGACATATTTTAAAGACTTGGGGCACTAAGTGTTATCTCTTATTTATTTATATCGTTGTTCTAATATCATTAGTATGTATAATCAATTCTGTTATACATATGTAAGATAGAAATCTCATTTTTTGAAGACAAAAATTGGACTCATTTGCCTAGAGATAGAGAAAATCTATTTCAGTAAATCCTAAAAGGAAAATTTTACTTATTTTCTAGCTTTTAATTCGTTTATCCGTTAGTTTGTATTCGAAATTACTTGCTATTTTAAATCATATGTATATATTTATATATGTTATAAATTATTTTCTTTATCTATTTACAGTTTTTGTTTATTCAATGTAGTCGTTATCCGACACCCTTACGCGGATGTAAACACTTTCTGGTATTTAAACCATCAAATATAAATAATTAATAACGAGGCCTTATTGTACTCAAATTGTTCATATCGAAACTATTTTTATATAAAAAAAATTATGCTACAATAATTTTACAAGTCAACCTATAACTCTATAAATATCGCTAGGTGCTATTGAAAAATAAACGTGAGAAAAAGAAAAAAAAATAACACTTACAAGATCAAACAACTATCAGCATTCTCTAATCATAAAGAGAATAAATAGTAATAATATAATTTGCTCCCATAAAAGCAACTTTAAAATTAAGAGTTAAAAAAAAAAAAAATGACAAAAGCAATATACGAACTGCTGCTAGTTAATACTGTGATAATATAAACATACTCTTGAAATATTTTATAAATTAATAAAACAGTGCATCCAGGTTACTTATAGTAAATGATTAGAAACTGTTAGAAAGTAAAATAATTATATGATTTAAAAAGTATATTCGAATACAAACGCATAAGCTGTAATATTGAAAAATATATAATAACGAAATAAAGCATAGCTAAAGAACGGGGATCTTTTTTCTTTTTTAAATCTGCATGAATAAAGATTATCTTTAGACACATATTACACATAACTTAATAACAAAGTCCGGTGAGGAAATAGTGAGTTGAAGTAAATTAATAATCAGATAAAATGCAAAATCATCCCTTTTTTATGACTTAAAACAAAATATTTATTCTAGGCAAATGATTGAAAGCTATTGTCTTAATATACACGTGGTTTAAAAACTAAATTTATATCTTACAAACATATAAAGAAATTATACATATAATATTATTAAAACAATGATATAAAAACCAAAGAAAAAACTTACTTTTATTCTGTAAAATATGTCTATATCCAAAGTTGTACGTATTATTACAATTGTAAATTCTAAAAAGCACGTGCTACTGGGCAGGTGAAGTTACTTCGGACTGCCGTATCGGCCATATTGCCTCTTCCGGAGGAGGCTTTGATCATAGGGTGTGTTGACACAGGACACAGACTGACAAACTAATATATCCTCCAATCAGCGTCGGAACAGAACGTGTCTTGCCGGAAAAGTTCCGTTATCCGAGACTTTACTGCCGCTTACGGAAACTTTCAGTTATATCTCTAGCAGTAAATTGAAAACTTCCGTTAATTCCAGGAAAAGTTACACTTTTCTCCCAAAACGGAATTTTTCAGGTAAAAAAAGAAAAATTCACAGAATAATACCTGTTAATTTCAGGACATATTTTTACAGTGTAACTAAGCGATTCCATAATGAATTTAAAACTTTCATAGCCTTTTTCTTTGATTCTCCAAGACAAGATGGGTCTTCCTTAAATGGCATTTTTACCATGTATTGCCCTGTTGCAGTTCTGGAATAATTTGTCAGAAAATGTTCTTCACAAATTTCTGATTCCTTATTTCTAGAAACTTCAGACTCTCTCTCAATGTTTTCTATTTCCCAAAAATCTCGAATTACTCTTTCTAACTCCAAATTATCTGTTATCAACCCACAATGTATATTACTTTCACCCTTAGCCGGAAGGCTTCCGCTAACAATATAACCGAAAACACTGTTTTGTAACACTATCCTAGTATTTAATGTTTGGGGGTAAATTTGACCTGGCCTTAAAAATTCATAGAAATTTTCTGCACCCAAAAGCAAATCAATAGAGCCTGGCACATTAAACTTTTCATCAGCTAATTTGATGTTATTTAACGATGAAATACAAGTCTCAAGCGGTCTAGAAGGCGTAAATTCCGTAATTTTCGGAACGACTAAAACATCTAATTTTAAATAAAAATATTTATCTCTATTCGAAATAGTTGTGTTAACTCTAGATCTAACATTAAGAGACAAATCATTTATTCCTGAAATACAAATATTAGTCTTTTCTCTTTTCAAATTTAGTTTATCTACTAACATTTTACTCATAAAATTAGAGTTTGCACCGACATCTAATAAACCGCGTGCTTCATGAAAATTACCATATTCATCTTTTATTAAACAAACAAATGTGCTAAGTAACACAGCTTTTAACTCATTAGACAAATTACATATCGTTGAAAATAAATTGCTTTGGTTATTAGCTTGGAAAGGCTCGAATACTGGAGCCTAAGCATCGAAATTAGATTTATTACCGACTTCGTGTTTAGAACCCATTTCCTGTGAAATTATCTCTGGATTTTCACCTTTATTTATTTTTTGTTCACGCGGGAAATGCAAAGTCACATGATGCCTTCTCTTTCAAATAATTCAAGAGAATTTAGATTTACAATCAATCACTTGATGATTCATAAGACAGTTAAAACAAAGATTTTTGGATTTTACAAGCTCAACTCTATTACCCACTGACATGTTTTTATAAACAGGACATTTATGCAAAGGATGATTTTCACTACATGGCAAAATACATTTAGAATTTTTTACGTCAGTTAAAAAAACTTTAGAAACATTTCGATAATAAGTATTTTTATTACTCGCTCTAGAATTGTCAACCACGGGTTTTCCCTTTGACGTATAATATAAATCAATTTCCCGAGATAATTCAATGGGAGAAAACCACGATTGTGCTTGTCTAACATTTATAAAATACATGACATCTTTATCAAGCGTTTGACAAATCTTATCAGAAACTATTAACTGTTTTAAAGTTTCGAAATCTGTCACATTCCTTAATTTTAAATAATAATCCCATCTCGTTGTTAATCGGGATGCAAATTGTACATATGTTTCATTAGGATGACGTTGTGCTTTCCTAAAATGTTCTAAACAAGTCTGGGGGGTTGGCTCAAATTCTCTAAGTACTACAGCCTTTACTTTTGAATAATCTTCTAATTCCCCATCTTTAATGTATGTAACTACGTTTGTTGCCCTTTCTCCTAACAGATTTAGTAGAATTTCCGATTTATATTTTTCTGGGACATTTTTAGAAATAAAGGCTCTTTCTAACGATGAAAAAAAATAACCCCAACCTTCTGGTTTAGATGGAATTTTAATCGTTAAAGTTCGTACACTTTTAATCAGAGAGTCTAAAGATTCTATACTATCTTTTTTTTTCGAGATCACTTAAATTATCATTTTTAGTTTCTGCACGGGCCTTAGCCAACTCAATTTCTAACTTTGCATATTCAATTTTTAACTTCTCAAGATCTACTACAAGATCTAGTAATTTTGATTCTTCATTTTTTCTTTCCTCAATAAAACTGTTTGCTATGTCTTCAACCAGTTTATTATCTGCTTTATGCTTCGAACTTTCCTTTATTAAATTTATTAAATCATAAATAGTTAATTTGGAATCTGATATATCTATGTCTAATTCAGCAGCAATTCTCTGATAATCTTTCTTTTTTGCACCTTTAAACATTGTATTATAAATACAATTCACAATAAAATAAATAAAACTGACGTACCTTTATTTATTAATAAATCTCCAAATCTGATAATTCCACATTAAAAAGATGTAATCCACTTTTTCTATGCTCAAATTAGTTCAATAATAAAGAATATCAGTTCTCTGCGTAAAAACATTCACAGTTTATTCTTTCGTATTACGAAATTCTCCAGGTTAATCGAAATTATTTTTCTTCTGGAATCAAGAAAAACTTCATCGGAATTCTAAATCACAATATTTTGTACTTCAGTATAAACAATACGATGATTTAATTTTATTCTTACTCATTTCAATTACTTGATAGAATTCCAAACACCATTTTATCTTCTGCAGACGATTCCCGAAAAAACATAAACATCGAATAATTCCTTTAGTTCTTTCTCCGGCGAGAGGAGACCAATACTATCGATTCGCCGATAACTCAGTTACTATTTATCACTACAAAAAACACACAATCTCAAAATAAAATATTCACTAGTGGACTGTAACTCATTTAATAACTTTTTAGTTATTCACAACACTAAATAAAAATGGTCGAGAGCCGAGATTTACACAACTTCTCTGATCGGCATCTCAAACCCAAGTTTTTTTTTTTTTTTTTTTTTTTTTTTTTAACATTTTACATAGACGGCGCTTCTAGAGGCAACAATTAATTAGTTTCTAAGCAAATCAGCAATAATTTGGATAAACCAAACACATTAAAAATATTTTAAAGGTAGATCTATTATTGAGGGGGGAGGGGTAGTTTGAAAGTAATAACACTCTACCATAGTAAATAAAACATTTCAATTGGCTCAAAATAGAATACAGCATGTTTGTTTGAAAGCTATTAGCAAAAAACCCTTTAATCGCATAAGAAAAAGGAAACGCAAAGCGTAATTAGAAATTGACGTAAAAGTCGATAGTTTTATATGTTGTTGTTTTTTTCTTTTAAAATGCTCTTAGAATTCTCTATAATGAAATCTCGTTTTTTTCATTTCCTTTACCAAAAAACACACTCAATTTTTTCCACGTTTTTTGCACATATTCAATAAAGTTAATTATGTTAATATCTCATCTTGACATTAATCAATATAAGGAGCGTTCTACATATAATCCTACAAACTATATCAGTGTTTCGATCCTAATTCAATAACGGTTTAATTATTTGAGATCGCAAGATCAATAAAGCTATAATATAATATGCTAAGCGTAACTTATCCTATTAAAATCTATAGTTAAATGTAATCGTTATGAGAAACTCGTTTCCTGTTTAGACATGTTATTCTATGCAAAGAGGAAATTTTTCACATTTTCCTTTTGTTTAATATATAAGGAGGAAATACTTGACATTTTCCTTTTGTGCATATGTATTTTTTTTTCTGAGTAAAAATATTGCGCTATTATTTTATACTTTTCAAAAACTTGTTTCCTTTATTGAATGCAAAGAAGTAATACTTCACATTTTCATTTTGTTTATTGTTTTTTCTGGGCATAAATAATAAGCTATATGATATCATCCTTTTAAAAATATATATATTATTAAAAGTTATATAAAATAATATGTGCTATTAAATTACCTTTTCAAAAATGTTAAGAAAATTGTGAAAATTGTTCCCTTTTTTGGCATGTTATTCAATGCAAAGACTAAATACTGCAAATTTTCCTTTTGTTTGTTTTATGTACGAGGGGCGGTCGGAAAATACGTTTCCCCTGGCGACTGTGGACAGAGGTGTGTATGAAAGACAAAAAAAAATGAGCCATTAAATATAAAACATAACTTTATTTTTCCACATAAGTACCAAGTACATTGAGACATTTGTCATACCGCTTTATAAACTTCAAAAAGGCCTCCATGAAAAAAACAGGGCTTTGCGTACGGACGAAGAGTTGAACGGCTATAGGCGAAAGACGACACAGTATGTGAACGCGAACGTGCAAGACACCCATACACCATTAGGTAGAGGTCGACCGCAATAAAGCAGATGGCGCTGTTGCAGTGCCTCCGCAGATGGCGCTGTTGACACACACTTGCGCACACTGTTTTGCCTTTCGCCTATAGCCGTTCAACGCTTCGTTCGTATGCAAAGCCCTGTTTTTTTCCTGAAGGGCTTTTTGAAGCTTAAAAAACAGTTTGACAAATGTCTCAATGTACTTGGTACTTATGTGGGAAAATAAAGTTATGTTTTATCTTTAGAGTCTCATTACATTATTTGTCTTTCATACACACCTCTGTCCACAGTCGCCAGGAGAAACTTATTTTCCGACTGCCCCTCGTATATTTTCTATGAATATAAAAAGTATGCACAATTATATTATCCTTTTCAAAAATTAATATAACATTTGTTATTTTAAGCTTCCTTTAACAGATTTTATAAATATAGTTTTTTTTTGTGTGTGTGTTTGTAATAGGAGCACTAAATAGCGGTTTTTTTTATATTTTTACACTTTTTGAAAAATTAATATTGAGAAAATAAATTCATTAATCCCCTAAATTTAAATAAAATATTAAGAAATCTTATACTATTTATCAATCAAAAAGGAGTCTGTTACTTGCTTTGTTACTATTTCCGTTAACGGTCTCCGAAATCACGGAAATATTCCTGGCAGCACTGATAGGAAGGCAAATTTTCCGTTATGAATAAACTCAGTTAAAAAAAATTACATCTCTCTTTGTGGTGCCATCTATGGTCTATTGTGGGAGTATTTGCTATCTGATATACTTCAAGAATATTTTCTGGTCGACAGAGGGTTTGAAATAGGGGTGACAGTGCATCGAGTTAAGTGTCTTGCCAGTTAGATCAGTAGGCGCTTATTAGAATAGCTGTTTGAAACGATGATATGGGATTTCTCAAAATGGCGGCTTAGAACTTAAACAATTTGGGGTTTAGAAGCCTGGTAATTTTGAAGTTAATTGCGGGGAGATATCGTTATGAAATAATGTTTATGTTTTAAATTTGTAATATTAATAGAGGATATAAACATGAATTATATATCTTCTTAATTTGATTGTTAGATGTAAAATATAAATACTATATTTTGAATTAAATTCGATAAAAAATGTTTGCTTTTTTGAAAAAATCGATTTTTTTAAAACTATTATAATTTTTTTAAATGTGTTCGCTTAGTATATATTTTCAGTGTGAGTGATATTTATTACTTTAAAAAATAAATTGCGAATAATTTTAAAGGAATGAGAAAATTTTTATTATTTTTTTTTTAGTTGAAAGCATTATTTTTCTTTGTTGCTTTTTTGAGTAAAATCGATTTTTTTCACTTAATTTAACTATTATATATATTTTTTTAATCTGTTTGTTTAGAATATATTTTAAGTGCGAATATTTTCTTTTAACTTTAAAAAGTAAATTGCAAATAATTTTAAAAGAAAGGGGAAATTGTTACTTTTTTTTAATTCGAAAGCACTATTTTGTTGTTGTTGTTGTTGTTTTAAATAAACTGGAAATTTTAATTTATTGAATTTTTAGTTTTTCTGTGCAGAACCATGCCAGTTTTTTAAACATTGAAAATAAATATGCAGCAGAATACGAAATATCTCTCTTGGCCCCTTTCGTCTCCGTTCGTTCCGATATTTTCAGGAAATATGAGGAAAATTTCTGTTTTTTAACGGAAAATACCCTTTTGTCGCGAAAACAGACTTTTTCTGTGAAATTCAGGAAAAAATTACCCGTGAATTTCAGATTATTTTTAACAGTGTGGGACACACTGTATCCTTTCAGTCTATTGACTAGGTATAATATCAAATGGGAACATAAAAATACAATTTTTCCTGTCACATACTATCATAATTCGAAATAGAAAGTGATATTTCTGCATAATACATTAGCATCTCCTTAAATTTCGTATGCGAGGAGAAAGGGAAAAAGTGCGATAGAACCGAAAGAGCGACGTAATCGAGCGGCTGATGTTAAAAACAAGATAATTAGTTACACTTATATGTTTTATGCTTGTCATCAAAACACCAGTTTATACACATTTTACAATTATCTAACAAAACCAATGATAGCAAATTATTGTATATACTTATTGTAATCCATATTTCAGTGTCCTATAAGTCCTTTCAGATGTCAAAAATTCATGCGAAACATCACTACATTGTCCTTTAGAAGTGTAGTTTGCACCACACAACTTGTTAAGATGTTGGACATTTTGTGAAAAATGTAAAAAAAAAAATAGTTGAAATTTTCTTTGAGTTTTATTTTATTTTTGCTATGAAACATTGAACAATTTGAGAAGTCTGATAGCGCAATCCTATGCGACAATTTCTTAATTTTTTGAGTTTTTAAAATGTGAACCAGATATAGAACTCTTTGAACTATTTATTTACTAGGAAATATTCCATTTTGTAATAAGTCTTATGGTGCAAACAAAAATCCGATACGACTATATGTGAACTTGTTGAAATTTGAAACCTTTAAATTATTTTTTAAACTTTTTATTTAATTTCTATTTCATCAAAATGTCTCTTTGACAAATAATATACTGCAAACTGCATTCCAACACGAACTTTTGATAATTTTATATGGATTTTTGAATGAGCTTACGGGTACCCTGTAAAACTATACATATATATATATATATATATATATATATATATGTGTATGTATAACTATATGTATATATGTATGTAAAACTATACATATATATATATATAATATAGACGTGTGTGTCCCTATATTTCACTTTGCAGCCACAACTACCTAGCGTAAACCACTGGTGTTTGTGTATGGTAGCAGCCTGGAGTCTTCTATCGTGCAGTATGGTGGTTGCATGTCGGTTGTTGTGGGAGATAGGGTGGTTGGAAGTTGTCAATCTAAGACATTTTTATATTTTGACCAAAATGTTCTAAAAAATGTTTGGAATCTTCTGCAACGGGAATTAGATCATTCAACTTAACATGAACTAGTTAAGATATAAATAACTAAGTAAGATGATTTTGCGCCCCCTAGCGGTGGAAATTGAAGGTAAACAATATTGCAGCTTATGCTTAGCACGCCTGCTTCACAATGTCGTAGGCAGCGAGGACAAATTCTGGGGTTTCGTATAGAAAGAGCAGAATTAGCGCCAAAAATGGCTATTTTTATAGAAACCGGAAAAGAAAGTTACTGATTTCCGGACAACGACGGACGGATCAACTTGTAAAAAATAAAAACTGCTGTTAAGTTATTCGGACCTTAATTCATGTGAAGAGGAAAATAGATATGTTTTTGAATACGCGATATGAGTGGGTTAGAATGACAGTGAAATACGTCTGAAATTTGAAAAATCTAGATAACCATATTTTCACTGAATGTATATTAATTTCTGTTGAGTGAGACAGTCAGAAAAGTCGAAGTTCACTTAGGGAGTTTATAGAGGGCAAAACAAGTTGGACCATGTAATGCAACGACAATACGACAAGTTTCACAAAAACCCTTCATTTCTCGAATTACTAAATATTGACTTACTCCACTGTCATTCTAACCCCTTCATATATGTAACGAATACAGCATTAATAAATTCCGATAGTTTTTCATTTAGATAAAAAAGTGATTACCATTGTATATGTGATATCCAAATGTGATATCCAAACGTTTCACTTCTATCTAAACGTAAAAAAATCCATAGATATATTTATAAAATAAACCTAGAAGAAAATATTTTCAATTGAATTCTGAAATATTATTTATTTTGGAAAGCAAGCTAGATAAATATTTTCTATTTATTTTGAAACTTGAATAGAAATTTCTTCAATGCGAGTTTTTCAAATCTATTTTTTTCAAAAAGAATAACGATGAATTCGAGTTTTACAATCGACTAGAAAATACTTGCATTGTATTCTAGCATTACAATCCCTTTATAAATAACACATTGGATAGAAAATATTCTATTTTCGACTATATAAAAAATACTATACTTAAACAATTTGCTTACAAAAAATTAGTTAAGGATTATATCGCGCATAAGAAAGAAATAGTACAAATAAAAAACTCTTTCCTCAAAGAGTAGTATTTTCGGGAGGCGAAATATTTTGATAAAAACATTTATGTGAGTTATTTTAAAATATTTAGAGAAGAATGACAAAATAATCATGACAAAATAATCTGGTTCAGTCATACAAAACAACAAAAAAAGAGAATATCGCCTATTTGTTATGCGCTAAAATTTTGAAGAGAAAAATAAATCCCTGACGGCTCGGCCTACAGGCACAGGTAGCTTAAAATTCGGAGACGCAGACCGTGGGGCGCCTGTTTATTGGTAATCTACCTCTGTCTGTAGGCGGAGCCGGCAGGGAATTTTTTTGTTTTTAATTTTTTTTGCTGCAAGGGTTGATTGTATAAAAAAAGCTCTGAATATAAAATTTGTAGATAAGATTAGGAGGATTTATAATAAATTTAAGCGGATTTGATATCTTATAAATTCACAAATTTATGATTTTTTTCCTTCTTAATTTCCTCCTCACCTATTTCCCCCTATTTTTAATGTTATCAAAAATCTGTCACGCATAAATTTTCGGCCCTTTTCCTAGAAGTAATAATAACATTAAACAGATTCAATACGTATCGTAATTAAGAAGTTATGGGTTTATTTCTGTTTTCACAAAAAGTACCGCCATCCCCCCCTCCCCCCTTAGTTCGATTTTGCCTATTAATGAACTTACCGAGAATTTATGCCCTTTGATTTTATGTATGAGTTTGGAAGAGATTTGTGCAGAATTATTGAAGTTATAGCGTCCATAAAAATTGATATATACAGTTAGATAGATAGATAGATAAAATTTTGAACTGAGGGGGGTTTTGGGTTCTGGGAGTCATGATCTGCGTAGATCTGCAAAAAAATTTCCAGAACTTCCAACATAAGGGATAATGTAATAGGTAGTATTTCTTACGAATCTACTTAATATCTAATACAAGAGCCATTCGATTGAGCATTATAGAATCCTACAGTAGAATATCTAACAAACTATGATATTTCCTATATAAACACGTAAATTTGACATCATATTTGGATTGTTTTGTAAATTTTACATTTGCATACGAAACGGATTGTTATTCAGTGACATTTTTTAAAACTTAAAACTATCAAACATAGAATATTCACACTGCAAACTTCAATAAGGCAGAAAGTGTCAGCACCAAAGTTTATTCCTCCAATTTTGACATTAAATGTACATGTTGTATTTGTATGCAGTGACTTTATGAAATATCAGTTGTTTCGCATCGGTGCACGAAATATTCCCTGTAGACTACGCACCAAAATGTTTTCTCATTATTAACTGGGAATTTAAAACTTATGGAACACTTCTAAATGTACGGTATCCCATAAGCCCGTTCACATTTCAAGAATCCTTAAAACACATAAACAAGATGCTTTATCGGAGTGTGGTTCGCATCATAAGTCTTGCAAAATGCCGGATTTTTTTTTCGTAGCGAGAAAATAATAATTTAAAAGTTTTGTAATAATTTATTCATTTTTTTTAACCAACCCTCTGATTATTCGACTTGTTTTATATGAAGCAAACCACACTCCAATATGAAAAAGATTTAAAGTTTTATAAATTTTTGAAATACAAACTTACTTATACTGTTTGAAGTTTTTTTCTTGCCACAAAATAGTGCACTCATGTACAAAATTTGTGGTTCAAACCAAACTCTGATGCCATAATTTAGTAAATTTTATGAATATTTGAAATCTGAAATAAGATATAATTAAGCAATCACCTCTATCATTTTTTTTTTTTTTTTTTTTGCCACAACAAATCCTATTCCTTTACAAGTCTAATGATGTTTAGAACATAAGACTTTTTGATACAATACTTCGTTATTGTTTTAGGATTTTTTTTTTAAATATGGGCGGACGTACGGGAAATGTGTACTTACTTTTACAGTGTATTAAACTAGATATTTTACCAAAAAGTGAAAATATTAAAAATATAAATACAATATTTTTCTCTCCCATACTATCATATTTCTAAATTGAAAGTAATAGTTCTGCATAATAATACAGTATAACTTCGTTAAATTTCGTTTGCGAGGAAATAAGAAAAAAAGTACAATGTTCCGAAATAGCGAGGTAACCGAGGGGCTAACAACTTGAAAGTAAACGTTTTATGCTTGCTTCAAAAACATCAGTAAATGAGTATTACTTCCCATCATACGTAGTATAGGGTAAGTCTTGTAATCGTTTTGAAAATCGAAAAAAATTTTTTGACGGATTTACACGTTTCAGACACTGGAGATTCCGAAAAACATATTTTTAGAAAAAAAAAATTTGCCGTCCGTCTGTGTGTCTGTGTGTGTGTCTGTGTGTCTGTAAACGCTCTATCTCCCGAAAAAATTGAGATAGAGACTTGCAATTTGGCATGTACTTAGTATGTAATAATGGGAAGAAGCCTATTTCATTTCAATAACCTCGATTAACCGGAACAATTTGTTTCGGACTCTCGAAATATTCGTTCTGATGAAATGTATATAAAATTTTCGAAATTGTTTATTTTAAGAAATGAATATAAAAGAAAATAAAAAAACATAAATTTTGAATAAAGCATGAAGTCGATCGGATAATGAGTTGCCGAGATATTTGGAATCCTATTTTCTACACTCTTCGATTTTTCATGACCCTGTATATCATACAAATTTCACTTCAAAGATATATTTTAATTGGAAATTTGACGCTTAATCAGATGCAATAAACCGCTAGTTAATAGGATTATAATTTTTGGAGTTATAAGGAAAAACCTCTCTCAAGCAATTCAGTAATCGAGCCTTTAAAGTTTGTGACGTCATCAAGCCACGATTTTATTTGAATTGCAATGCATTTTATAAGTATTTTACACATTTTTATTTTAATATTTTACATTATGCATATCCATGATGGGTAAGTATTACGGTGGCCCCCAACGACTAGTTTTACTCTTATCTAATAAAACAAAATCATACAGAATTATTGTATACACTTATTCTAATGTATATATATACAATGTGCCGCTAGTCCTGTCGCATTTCAAAAATTCATAAACAAATACTACATTAGATTAATTTTGACACAATTATTCAAACTTGTAAAGAAATAATATGAGATGTAATCTTCCCAACTGGGGGAAAACATCTGGGGCAGGATTCCTTGGCTGAAGCTGCCAATGCGCTACCAACTGAGCAATGAACATTAAGGTTAACTGGGTGAATCAGTTCAGCCATATTCGTCCGGGATTGATTGCTCAGTTGGTAGAGCATTGGCAGCCTAAGCCAAGGGTTCCCGGGTTCGAATTCTGGACCGGACTTTTTCGTGCAGTTGGGATGATTACATCTCATACAATACTACATTGTCATGTAATACCATAGTACAATAAATTTTTTTAACATTTGGGGAAATTTGTGGCATATGTAAAAAAAAGTTCACATTTACTTTGAGCTATTTTTCGTAACAAAAACTCCAAATATGTGCCAAGTTTTATGTACCAATCCGATACGGCGATTTGTTATTTGTATCAGTTTTTGAAATGTGAATAATTTATAGAACTTATCCAACTATTTTTTTTTCAAAGAAATATTCCATTTTGTAATAAGTCTTATGGTGTAAACAGCATTCCGATACGATTATTTGTTATATTTTCATGAAGTTTTAAACACTTAAATTAATTTTTAAACTCTTTTAACTCTTTTTGTTCTATTTCAAAAATACATCGACTTTTTGACGAATAATACAGTGCAAACCGTAGTACAATGCGACAAGTTATATATATATATATATATATATACAGAGATAGAGAGAGAGAGAGATGAATTTTTGACATGTGAACGTGTGTACGGGCACCCTGTAAATTTTGTTATTTAATGTAAGCCGTTAAGTTATTCGCACATTTTTTCAGTTTACGAGCAAAAATAAATAATGTGTTAGAATAGTGGATAGACCTAGGGACTGCTGTGTTAAAGAATACCGATGGTAGTTTATTCAGCTAAAAATAAGTTTGCCACAATGTATGTGATACTTAAACGTTTCACATACTAAAGAATTCATAGATATATATATATTTATAAAGTAAACCTAAAAAATACGTTAAAATTATTTTTTAAATATGATTTCTTTAGAAGGAATGCTAGATGAATATTTTCTGTTTATTTTGAAAGCTGAATAGAAAATCTCTCCTATGTATGCTTTGAAATCCTATTCTTCTCAAAAAGAATAACGTTGAAATCGTGTTTTACATAGACTAGAAAATACTCGCATTGTATACTAACATTACAATCCCTTTATAAATAACGTATTGGATAGAAAGTATTTTATTTTCGGCTGTACTTGATACATTTAAAAAAATTGTTTACAAATATTAGCTACGGATTCTATTGCACTTAAGAAAGAAATAAAATTAAAAATTAAAACTCTTTCGTCAAGGAGTACTATTTTCGAAAGGGGAAATGATTTGATAAATTTTTTAAAGTTACAGCTATGGGAGTTATTTTAAACTATTTAAAGGAGAATATGGTTCATGACAAAATAATGATAAAGATACATAATAAGCAAAAAATAAATAAAGAGAGAATATCGCATACTTGTTAATCGCTAAATTGTCATAGAGATAAATATAATAGTCATTCAATTGGGAATTATAGATTGTTTTAGTTTGTGTTAAAAAAATCGTAGGTACTGTGTCCATACTAAAATTGTAACCAACAGAAATTTTCCAAACTAACATCTAATGTTGGCATCATGTTTAGATTATTTGGTAAATGTTAACTCAGAATATCAAACGAAAGTATATTCGGTGGAGTAGTTAAGTCATTATGCAGATATAAAATTTGGGATTTCCAATGATGAGCTTTATCATATTAGATGTAAAGCAAACTGTAATACTTGGTAGTTAATCAAGCACAATTAAATTCTGTAATGAGCTGTAATTTCGGATTTGCATATTTGAAGCTAACAAAAATCAATTTATGTTAAAAAAACTCATAGGGTACAATTAACATTTTTTCAAATATTATCCAGAAGGAAGCAGGGTAACAATAATGTATTCAATCGTGTACATTATTGTTAGTTTGTTTCTTGAAGACACAATTTCAAAAAGAATGTAATCGAGATTTGCGTAAATGTTTTGCACTTACCCTGAAAGAATAATATCATTATAAATGTAAAATTTCTCTCTTACATTTTTATTAATATATGCTTTACTAGAAATCATTCTGACTTACTGCACCAATAGGGTTAGACCACAAGATTATGTTAATCGTGCACCAAATATAATAATTAAATATTTAAAGAGAAAATGATAATTATTTTCATTACAATTTGAGAAATTGTAGAACAAAATTCACAGCTTTATCAGATTTAGAATAAAATTCTTCTTGTCCTTGTATAGCCTTAAGTGTCTTCTTTTCATACAGCGACAACCCACCATGAACGTGACAAACCAACAGACATGGTAAATATGTAAATCTATGTACGCTAAAGGCGCCTGGTGCATGTAAAATCCGTCGTGGGTACAAGGCCCTCCATTTTACCTGTGAATTATACCTCTGGGGGTGCCTAGTCAAGTGAGGGTCTCGTCACCTGATCAAGGTTCTAAATTACGAGACCTATTAAATCTGTCAATTCAACAAAGTTAAACAGAAACCTTGAACCGGCAAACAAAGATAACTGTAGCAAACCACAAGAGAGCAAACACAGCAGCGATGTCAACAAATCTATAGTCAGGTGGATCACAGCCATGCTGTGATCAGGCGATTTCCGCCCCGCACCCATGTACTAACCCGTCAAGCTAGGCATATGCCGGGCAGGTAGGGTCCTGGTTAGCGGTATAAAAAAAAGTGTCTTCTTTTCAAGCATTTTTTACCGGCTCGTCAATTGGTGTTTTCCAGTAATCGATTTTATACAGTCTTCCCCCAAGAGAATGAAAATAGAAAAAACAACCCTTAAAAATACACCTGTGATTAGCAACAGTTTGACTATGGGAAATACATCCTTATTAAATATACTGCACAAAACAATACACAAAGTTTCAGTGACTTTAAATGTGTACATATTTAAGAATTTATAAGAATAGAAAATATTAAAACAAAAATAAACTGGTAAAATAAATTTTTCAACAGTTAAATTATACAAATGTCAGTGTGGAGATATTGTGATGTCCGTTTCTTTCTATGGCCGACAGCTAACTATTACAGCTTTTACCCGTTAGGGGGCTGCCCAAATGTAGTCGAAACTGCGGTATTCGGATTCAACCAGGTTGTATGGCTTTACCCTACTTCCCTAATTTTGAAATTATTAAATAAAAAATCTTAATGCAACCTATACATTTTTTAGCAGAGAGCTAAATTTCAGCAGCTTCATTTGTCCGTAACAGGACTGTGATAAAATAAATTATAAAATTTTCTACATTCATAAGGACTCTGTTGGTGTATACAGTATTATCTACAATTGATCTCCTACGCACAGATGTCACCCAAAGCCTTGGTATGAAGGTATGTTGATTTTTGTATTAAGTCTGAATAATGTTGTTTTATTTAAAATAGGACACGATCTAAAGAGTAGATGATAACGTGTTATTAAATAGTTATTTAAATTATTTAAATTGTTATAAATAATGTCTATTACAATTCTGAGCAAAAAATTTAGAGTGCATGAATGCATTACAATCTATACTAATAAAAGAAAGTTTCGCTATGTGTGTCTGTGTGTCTGTGTGTCTGTGTGTGCGTGTGCGCGATGGCTAGGAAAATCTAGCGCAACTAGAAGGTCTAAAAATTTAGGTGAATCCAAGGCATATCGTGATGCACCTGAAGCTCAGATTCTGTTTATTTTGTTAGTTAGCCGAGTTATTATTTAAAAACTCATCAAAAACTCACCTATTTCTTTGCAAGCCGGTAACATCGCTTCGCATGCGTAGAACCCTATTTAAGCATCGTGAGGAAATGAAGAACTGAACGCGTGTTTTTTTTTGTGTTTTTTCGTAGTTTTAAATCGGCCTAAATCAATCCAATCGCTCGATACAGTTAAAATTGTAAGACATATTCAGTAAAAAACCGTACTTTTACATCTCAAATGCCGCAGTCACTTCGAAAATGTATGGTTGTTAAATCTTTGAATAAAAATTTCAAAATTGGTCGTTCTACCTAAGTACGTTTATCTGTCATGTCAACGCTCGCCCAGGGCGCAATGATATAGGTACCGACAAACCAAAATATGCTCTTAAAGGTTGAAACCTTCTTTTAAATTATGATGTAATCAGCTTTAAAAAATACTAATTTTAACCCTTTCAGAAACTCCAGCGAACGCAGCTCATTTCACGCCTCTCGAAGACAATCTTTTTCTACGCTAAAAGTTACTAACCATCCGTATTCCGTTACAACCTTTTTAGACTAGATTTGCATCATTTACAAAATTTTCGAAACATTCGGATGTGCAGAAATATTTTTTAAAAAGTCTGAGAAATTTAGGAAAAAAAAATGCGAAAAAGCGGGGTGTTTAGGCGCGTCATCGCTCTAATTTTAATACCATATTTGCATATTTTTCTCAAAATTTTAAAGAGAGCTTGGATACAGTTATATTTATAGCGATTACATCCAGAAAAAGGAATTGATTAAAACTACAAAACATGTTTTGTTGAGTACAATTTGGTTGTTTTAAGCAAAATTTTTAGTTGAAGTGAAAAATTGGTTTTGTTGCTTGGACAAAAAAAAGTATTGTTAACACTCTTACAAAATTTTAACAAAATTTCATCAATTTTACTTGAATTAACAAAATTGTTTTTTTTTTGAAATTTTACAATAATTTTGTAATTTAAATTTGTAATTCCAGCAAAAATGTTGCTGTTTTTGCAAAATTTAAATTGTTGTGTATTAGCCATATCTCTCTTACGTAACTTGATTTATTTGACTTATATAGCTATATAATTAAAGGTTTAACATAATTTTTGGATAATTAAAACTTTTTTTCATTGGGTCGGACCAAGGTAGTTTTAAAAATCCCCCTGTCCCATTTATTACTCCCTTCTATCTTTACAAGAAGAAAGTATTGGATTCATGAAAATTAGACTTCCGGCTCCCGACGGATTTTAGAAAATCCTGAACACGATTTGACTGTTTTTAGCTCAAGAACTAATGCACGGAATTTTAAAAACTTTATATTCAGTTACTTCCTGCTATAAATTGTTGCTGATTAGTTTTTGGTGTAAACCGCGCAACAGGTGGCGCTGTTATGTTGCATTTTTCGCGATTTCTGCAATAGCTGTATCTCATTTTCAGCAGTGAATTACGCCTGTAATCTTTGAATAATAACCAGTGAATTTTTATCCTGCTTTTTACAAGCATAATTCACTGCTGAAAATGAATTAAAAATTAGCTATGTGTTGCCGTATGCTGGGCTTTGTATTGTCGTCTTATGTTTGCCGCAGAAATTTGCGTGCTCCTGATGACTTTTCCATCTTGTGCTGCGGTTGCAGCAGGTCCGACATATATAGGGGAGACCGGGGCAAGATGACTATGTTAACAATTTTTGTTGTTTATTTATTTATTTTGAAGTAATAGTAAAATTAATTTTACATGAACTGATACACGCTAGACAGACTAAGAAGAAAAGTGAAAACAACCAATAAAGGACAGAGAAGCAACAGAAAGTAAAACATTTTATTGTTCAGTGGTATCCACCATCGGCCGCATGTAAAGTGTCGTCGTGTATGACATGGAAAATGTATGAAACACAATAAAATGTTTTGTTTTTTGTTGCGTCTCTGTCCTTATTGGTTGTTTTCACTATTCTTCTTAGTCTGTCTAGCGCCGGCAATTTTCGTGCTACAGGTACCGTTGCAACGCTTTTTATGTTTTTTCACTATTAAGATCACAAACCAATAAAAAAAAAATAGGTGTTGCCATTTGAAATTTTCGAAATTTTGTCACTGTAACCGTAACTGTTAGAATTTAACTGTTGTTTTTCACATGAGTCTTGAGCGCTTACCTCAAAATACTTTAAACCAAAATTTCATTCTGTTTCTGTGAACGATATGACAGTTAGGGACCCATATATCGGGATAGTTTTTTTAAATCACCCTGTATATCTAATTCAGCCTTTTTCAAAAAGTCGTGATAAGATGTAAAACAGAACAAAATGCTTTGGTAAAGCTAATTTAATTATAATTATAGCAATTAATATTTTATATACATTTTATTTTATTACTGCTAATTATCCCACCGACCAGAAATTTACGTATACGACCATTGTGTTATTTTATACCATTATGTTGCACTGGACAAACCATGAAGATGTACCAAACCTTTACCTCATTAACTCTAATGTTGATATTTCATCAATATTCTTAGTAACCGGATTATTTTGATTACATTGCTTAGAAATCTCCAGCACATTTCCCGTAGAAAATGTATTCTAAATAATTATAAAGTAAACCTGAAAAAAATTTGAATTTATTTTTAAAATATTATTTGTTTAGAAGCTAAACCAATATTTTCTATTATTTTGAAACTTGAATGGAAAATTTCGGGAATGCATGTTTTAAAATACTATTATTTAAAAAAATAATAACGATGAAATTGAGTTTTACTTGTAGAAAATAATCGTATTGTATGCTAACATGATAATTCTTTTATAAATAACACTTTAGATGGAAAGTATTTTATTGTCAACTGTTTATCAAAAGATACGCTTAAAAACGTTTGCTAAAAAAAAAAAATTCGTTACGATTTCTATATGTACTTAGGAATGAAAAAGGGAAAGGGAATAAAGGAATAGTATTTTTTTGGCAGACGAAATAGTTTGATTAAAAAAAAGTAAAGTCACTCTTATCTGACATATTTTAAAACATTTTTACTTCAAAGGAATGCAGTTCGTGACACATTTTACAGAGTGGGACAAAAATACTTGTCACATTTTAAAATTCAATAACATTTTTACTATTTGGCGTACTAGTGCATGGTATACACGAAAATGCTTCTCGTGATAGAAACTACAGCCTTGGCCAAAAGTATTAGGTACCCTGGATTTTAATAAATTTTTGGTTTTTAAGGTAAAAAATGAAAGTCTTATTGTTTTTTAAATTAATATATGAACATAAATTTACAAAAATATCAATATTTAGTGGATTTCACCCTTGACTTTAATAACAGCAGCAATCCTTTGGGGCATACTGCGTACAAGGCATGCACATTTTTCTGCACTTATGGCATCCCACTCTTGAATAAGACCATTTTTCAAAGCTGTTCGTGATGTCATGCTGAGTTCTCTCATTTTACGTTTTAATATGCCTCAAAGGTGCACGATTATATTAGGATCTGGGGACTGCGCTGGCTATAGTCCAGCAATGAACTGTTACTATATTTAAACCAGCGCATCGTAGTGGTTGATTTATGATAAGGAGCATTGTACTTTTGGTACTTGACGCTACCTAAATTGGTTTCACCAAAAATGCGCGTTAACGAAAGTATCAGCACAGTTTCCAGCACAGTTGTGTATTTTTGCTGGTCATGCGGCCTTCGCAAACAAACATTTCACCAACGCCATCAGCAGCCATGCAGCCCCAGATCATAATCATACAGCCTCCATGTTTTATAGTAGGCACTACGCAATCTGGATGATATTCTTCACTGATACGTCGCCTCACGAATGTCACGCCAGGTGTTTCAAATGCCTGGAAATAAAATAAAAATGACACATCTTAAAATATTTTCATTTTTATTACAAAAGCTGACTTTGAATAAATGATGGTTAATTTTCATTGTAAGAAAGGGTTAAACTGTTTACCTGAAAGTTAGATTCATCGGACCACAGAATATTTGACAATTCCACTTCCGTAAAATTTTGATGTCGAAGTGTCCACTCCAAGCGATTCTCCTTGTCGTTTTCTTAAATCTAGGGCTTCTTTCTAGCTTTGCATCATTTTAACCCAGCTTCTGCGAGTCTTCGTCTTGCCCTTCGAGTACTTAAATCTGTCCAATATCTTCTGACAGAGCTGCAGCGACCTCAGACAGACGAAGATTTTTTGCGATCTCTAATAGACTGTCGTATTAGTTTTCTGTCCTGTCGTGTGGATGTTACGGTCTTGTCTTGTTTACGTGAGGCCAAGTCTCCGTGAACCTTTTAATAGCATCGAGGACATTTAACTAACTTGCTTGTCTCTACTTAAGACTTGCTTTGTTCATGCAAGACTTGAACTCTCACTCTTTTTTCAATATACAGCTCACTTTTTTAGGCATTGTAGAATTAAATAATGCACAATTTGCCATTAGATCACACACGGAACTTACTTTGTGCTGCGAATGTCAAGAGAATCAAGAGAGTCAGCTGGATGGGGAGGACTACCAAATGGCTTAAGCCCTAATAAGCCCCATCCAGCGGAATGCATCTAAAGAACACGTAGGGGAAGCCGATTGAGAATTTAAAGATTAAATACAATATGAATACAATATATTTACAATGGAAACTCAATTTTTCTGAGTTACCCGAGAAAAAATTGGATCTTTGTAATTAATAAAATAATGAAATTATAGATAATAGGATTTTTAACTTGTTGGAGTGGCAGAAGCTAAATTGCGCTGCAAAGCTTAGCGTTCTGCAAAAATTCATTAAAATACTACATATTTATTTACTAACTTAGAAAGAGATTTATAAATTTAAAAATAATGCAAAATATCTAAAATAGGTAAAATAGTGAATAATTATGATGATTATGATATAATTATATACAAAAGTTCTATTGTTCATGCAATGGTTCATTTATGGTACAGTCATGTTGTTGGTCGCTAAGAATATATTTTGAATTAATGGTAACAATGTTTTTGTTAAGATAAGTCTTTCTCATAATCTATAAAAGGCAAAACATTTGGAAACAAATGATGGTTGATTTCTAAAAGTTTGACACATTCAATTATCTTTTGAAATAAAAATGGTTTCGATAAAACAACAGAGAACCACTGGGACAAAGAGATTGTTGAAGATTTTCTTATATGATAATATGTGAATCAAAATTTAATGCAATCTTGCTGCTCGCTGACCACATACACATAATGGAGAAGAAACCCTATTAAATTTATAAAGATAGGATGAAAATGGGCCGTGGTTGGTGGCAAAAAAAAAAATATTTCTATGCGGGAGGATTCTTTCTTCCGAGACATTTGGGGCTAAAACATATGTGTACCGTCCTGTAGTACCATTGTCCCAGCTGAACTGCCATTTCTGGTGCGGAGAAGATTTTAGAAGCTTTTTCAAGTAAGAAGCAGGTTTGGGAAAAAATTTATATTTGGCATTTGATGTGGCTTTGGTTGTTTCTTTTGCCAAATAATCAGCATGTTCATTTCCCTCATTACCCACATTACCCACATGAACCCATTTAAAGAAAGTCTTTGTTCTTATCTCTTGAAGTAATTTGATTATTTGTATTACATTGAGATCTTTTGAAAAAACGTCTTGTATTGCCAGGAGACTTTAAAGACGGCCCGAGTGTATTAATGCTTCTTTATGAGAGGAGTTCCTAATCCACAGTAGTGCCTATTCTATGGCCAGGAGTTCTGTTTGAAATACAGTATTTTCTTCGTTTGATCCTCATAGATTAGCTCTCCTCTCTGATACACGCAGAAGGCATATGCCGTTTCATCCTCCATTTTGGAACCATCCGTATAAATGTTTAATTCTACGTGCGAAGTATTTTCTGGATCTATTTGAAATAAATATTCTTCAAATGGTTGAACTTGACCTGACTTCATTTTTGGCTGGTAGAATATAGGCTCTAGATTTCCTGTCAGGATTCCAAGACGTAAAACCCTTCCTGATGTTGCTATATATTTAAGTTGGAGTACGAGGGGCAAAATACCCGTTAAAACACAGAGGGCATCCGTCGAAGATTTTTTTTAGGCACGTGAAACTAATAACAGCTATTGATATTGTATTGATGAAATCATACGAAGTCCATGTGCTTTGCTTATCCGGTGAAACCATGTTGCTGTAGCATACGTAATTTGCTTTTCTAAGATACTATTGTACCAAATCTTCAGAATTATTTTGTTAATGCCTCCGTAAGCTGAGGCAAAATTTAAAAGGTCTTGCGAAAGTTGTGAAATTTCCTGTCTTTTCTTTCGTAAATGGGGGAGAAACGACAACGTGCTATCCAAAACAATACCTAAGTATAATAAAGTTGGCTCACTTTTTAATGAATGATTGTCAATTTTGAGTGTTGGAGCTCTTTTCAAAAATTTTGGTCATCCAAGGTGAAGAACTTTATATTTATTGTAAGATATTTTCATGTTGTGACTTGACATCCACCTACCGATATAATCAAAGATATCCTTTTCTAATTTTTCTATTTCTTGTTTTTCCTTTTAATACTACTAAAATGTCATCTGCACAGGCTATTTTTATGTAACCTAATGATTTTAATTTACGTAAAAGGGCATTTAGGCAGATTTGCCATAGGAAGGGGCCAAAACAGGAACATTGAGACTACCCCTTCCTGAACCAATGATTTCCTGTGCTAGCCAATTTGATTTCTCTCCTCTTTGAGATAAAAATGATTTCAGGATATTGACATATGGCTGCTCCAACCCTAAAAATTCCAGTTCTTGAATTGTTGCTTCCCAAGGTAGGTTGTCAAACGCATTTTGGATGTCTAATGAATTTGGATGTCAGAATTTTCCTTTTATAGAGAGTTGTCCTTTAACAAAGCTTCTCATTTTTCTAAGTTACACTGTACGCCAAGAAACTTTTGGCTTAAAGCTGCAAATGTAAAAAAAAAAAGACAAAACATTTGAAATATTTTTAAATTGCATTTTCTTTGTTTTAGAAGCCAGATGTTGCCAGTAATTCCAAAGAGATATCTATGTTTTTATTGACGTTTGACAACACCGCTTACGCCTATGTATAAAGCGTTTGTTATTGTTTCTAATATTTTTTACAATTCAAGTGTTTTGCAGGAGGTGCCTAATATACGTTTGGCCAAGGCTGTATTTTTAAGCAAAATAACGTAATTATTTTAAAATATTGCCAATAGATGGAGTTGGCCTTCAAGACTACAAAAATATGCTAAAATCTCGACCTAAGACAATCTGCTATCTGCTATCACATTTTAACGTGTGAAATTAAATTGAGTTCCGGTTGAAGTTACAAAGGGCGTATACGTCGAAAATTCCGGCAGTGACTCTTTTAAAATCTTATTGATAAAGAAAAGAAAAAAGAAAAACCTTTCTGAATACTTTACAGAATACTGTGCGTTCAAATGAATAATAGCATAACAATGAATAAAAACTTTGATCCCAATTTTACAAAGGCGAAAATGATGTTCCCACTGGTAAAAATGACCTCATGCTTTAATTCAGACGTGTACTTTTATTCATAAAGCTTAAACCTTTTTCTAATGGCGTAATTTTCAATATTTTCTTCATTCTGGCCGTTCTGAAATTAAGGTCTATAAATTAAGTAATGTTTATATTATAAATTATTTTAAAAAAAATTAGTATCGTTCTGGTGAAACATATATGTTGTATCGATATAAGATGAACGTGAGCATTAAAATTAATTTTATTAAGATGTAAAATAAAATGTTTTTCAATTATCGTCAAAGAATGGTTGAAAAGTGGTTTAGGCATCAAACATGTTGGCCGATTTCTTCAACAAGTCGGTAAGTGTGATCGAAAATAACACAAAGGGGTTCGTTTAATATTCCTTTCAATACACTTAGTTGGAGTTACTTTCTTCTAAATCCAAATAAATTGAATTTTCCGTTAAAAAAAAAAAAAAAAAAAAAAAAAAAAAGTTATTTATAAAATGAAAATTTACCTGTCGATTTTTTCGATTTTTCGAATTTCTTAAATAGAATAGGATTTGGCGCATAAACACCAATTTTCAAAATCCTATCTTATACAGTTTTAAATAATTTAACATGCATGGAAAACTGTGAGTGAAGTATTTTAATTATTAGGTGTTTATAGTCAAGTTATTAGGTGATTATTTCTTTTTTTTTTACTTTCGCATCTGAAAGTAAATGAAAGGAAAAGTAAAGGAAATGAATTTTGTCGATTTTTGGAAATTTGTAATCGGCATATGAATTTGCGTATAAATACCAAATCTCAAATCCATATCTTATATATTTTAAAAAAATTGTTTATACACTGTTAAAATTTTGCAGCAAACTGTCGAGTCATTTGATTGCTTTTTGTAGAAAACGGTTACAAGACCACAATTTAACAATATTTTGATCATAAAATGAGTAAATAATACTGTCAGAATATAGTTCAATTACGGTTATGTAACCGTTTTCTACAAAAACGGTAAAATGACTGGACAGTTTGCAGCAAATTTTTAGCAGTGTCCCTTAAAATCTCCAAATACTGGTAATTTTATCTGTGTTTAAAATCTTTGCTCCACCCCGTCTGCTATCGATTGTCTGGAACCTGCATACGTGTATAAAAAAATCATTTTTCACTTTAAAAAATAACAATTTTTAGTTAATATCTTTGGTAATTGGCGTCCAAATTTTATGAAAATTAGATATCTGTATTCAGCATTCAAATCTATGCATAGATGTGGAAATTTCAAATCGGTAAATGAAATATTTTTATAGAAACTGAAAAAACTGTACTTGTTTGCGGTTTTTATCACTTTGAATGGGAAATTGATAACCTCTCTCGAGGTCGCGGTGAAAGAAAATATCTAGATAGTCTGGACGGAGGGCACAACTTTAAGCGAGAATGTACTTTTAAAAGTTTTTGAGCAATTTGTAATGAGTTTTTAATTAATATATCCGCTAATTACCGTCGTATTCAAAAATTTTATTATTTGTAGTGTGACAGGATGTATTTAGCCGTAAGTATACAAAATTTCAAGTCTCTAATTTATACAGTTTTCGAGTACGGACGCTGTGACGGACAGACAGACAGAGGAGTGACATTAACAAGACTCTAAAAAGTACTCTACACACTCCTGCTACACTCGCCTGTAACATAATCCCGTATAGGAGCTCAATTGAAAGCATACTTTGCGCAGTATCGTGTTCACTCACATATACATATACAGGGTGTTTTTTTTTAAACTGACACTATTCAGAGCCGTCTGTAGCTCGTTCTAATAACTGGATTGACACAAAATTTTGTGAATGGACTAAGAAAACCATGCGAAAAAAGATTCCAACAAAAAAAAAATTAGTTCCAATCACCGCCGATAGGGGGAAATGTGGCGCTGTACATTGAAAAAATCCCATCAGAAACAGACAAAATTAATAATTTGGATAAAATGCCACGTTTTATTCATCATTTACACTTTCCCTTTCGTTGATTGCAGTTGAAACATCCATTATCACTTTTTCTGCCACCGGTTTACGTCCTCTGCCTGACCGAACTGCTAGCGAGCCTGTTTCTTCGAATTTCAGAATCATTGCTTTCAATACATTAACGGATAAAGGTCCTTTGCGCAGTTTATGGCGTGTTCTAAGTAAACGAAGAGCGGCTGGTGCATTGTATTGGTTACAATATAAGAACTTCACAAGTAACGCGCGCTGCGGTAACGTGAGATTCATTTTCAACCTGAGCTGAAATTGTTTCTCGGTGTTTTTCGCATGCATTTATAACTTAAACTATTGGCGCTACTGTCGCTTGCGTAAGTAAAAATTTGCATTTTCATTTTTTGCCCGTATTTTATGCTAATTCCCAGTTGCATAAATGACCACAGCGCCACATTTCCCCCTATCGGTGGTGATTGGAGCTATTTTTTTTGGTTGGAATCTTTTTTCCCATAGTTTTCTTAGGCCATTCACAAAATTTTGTGTCAATCCAGTTATTAGAACGAGCTACAGACGGCTCTGAATAGTGTCAGTTTAAAAAAAAACACCCTGTACATGCCAACATTATCGAACAAAAAACACCAAAAACGAGCTCTCGGGAAATGAAAAAGGGTGGATATTCTATTATACATGTATACATCCTTACATACACATTGAAATGAGAGTGTACGGCTTATAATGTATGTGTAGATAATGTAAAAATAATCGTGCTGAAATCAAGTTTTACATCTACTATAAAACACTCGAATTTTATTTGAAAGTGAAACTAATTTTGTATGTAACATGGACGGAAATAATTTTATTTTAAACGGTATGTAAAAATGGTATATTCACAAAATTTGCTTAAAACATTAGTTAAAATTTTTTGTGCGGTAAGGAATGTTTTTTTTTAATTGTTTTTTCTTTATCATGGATTAGTGTTTTCGTGTGGAAAAAATACATGTAATAAAAATTAATAAAATCCCTTTTTTCAGATATTTTATTGTATTTATATTTCAAAAGTATTCGTTTAATGTGACCAAATACATGTTGTGCTTTACACATGAATATATTCTTTAACGTATTATCAAAACAGCGTATTTGAATAAGCTGTGCTGGCGATTACATGCTATAAAGGAATATCGATACTATTTTATTTCATTGAAATTAAGAGAACAAAATTATGTATACTGTGTAGGAAACTGTGTAGCAAAAATTGTCAGTTGAGATTCTTGTAAATTTCCATATTTTTTCTGATTGGTGAGATTGTGTCTGAAAGTAGCGAATATATTTTAAAACACGAACGGCGTATTCAATGCGCCACACAGTGAAAAAATTTCTGCGAATATTAAACTTATTGCATGATTAACACTCGCGTAATTCTCTTCCCAAAGCCTTTTCAATGTTTAAGAAATGTTTAAAGTTGCATTTCGCAATGTTTTCTGGTTATTATCTGGTTCAAACTTTTTATATGTAAGTGACCACTGGCGTATGGAATATGCCGCGCCGCACGTGTATTTGTGTAATTTATACTTTCTTATATATATATGTTTTTCATACATTTGATGTTTATTACTTTTATACGAATACTGGACATTGTATTGACACAGAATATGATTAAAATTTTATATTTATGCTAAGGCTCCTACAATCCGCACTGACTCCCGTCGTCATTCAATTGCCCGTAGGAGAAGAACAATTGGGCACGACATTCTAGCCGCGTGGGAAACAATCACTGATTAGTCTAAGTGGGAATCAAAATGCTTGAAGATTCAGCCAGTATTATAGTAGCTCTCTCTAATTTAGGCTTTAAAAGAGTTGGCGCATGGAATACGCCGGCCGTGATTTTGTGTTACTACATACCGCCCGTGTTGTATTACTTTTAATTAAATTAGCCTCTTTTATGAATTTAATGTTGATTGCTTTTTTACTATGATTGGCCATTACATTACATAAGGATATCATTAAAAGTTGCTATATGCAGGGTTCGTACGGTTCAGGGAATTTTCCAGGAGTTTCACCATTATTTTCTTTATAGAAAAATAAATCTAGGTTAAACTTGAGAAACTTCGCCTGCTTTTAAGGAGAGATTTTCACTAATAAAATACTGGTACTGAAGAATTTCCTGGTCGCCAAATTCCAGGAGCATTACGAACCCTGTATATTGGTTTAAACAATGCCTTAACACAACAGGACACCGCGCTTGTTTTTGTTTTCTACTTCGAAACGTCCGTGTCTTGAAATGTTAGAAAAATAAGTACTTCTTCATTATCCCGTCGACCACTTTCCATAAACTAAACCATTGCCAAATTATTCGCCAAACTGTAGCGCCCAATAAACAAATGGAAGGATTTTTCTATTAGAATCTCAAAACAGAAAAAAAAAAGAAATAAGGAAAAGCCCCATTCACAAAAGTATCATTTATCAGTAACTTTAAACAATAAAATTTACACTATGTTAATGAAAACAGAAAAAAATAATCTTGGATATTTATTTATGTACATGTTTATCCCACTTGAATGTTGGATAAATGTATTTGACGTCAGTTGAAATTGATCTATTGTACGTAACTACGCATCCCAACATTTTTTCAATGCTTTTTCTATTTTAATATCATGGTGTCAAAGACGTAATTTTTATTTTAATTAATGAAACAAATAATATTATTATTCTAATAATAATCATC
The DNA here is from genome assembly GCA_963931845.1 of Maratus michaelseni. NCBI lineage: Eukaryota > Metazoa > Arthropoda > Arachnida > Araneae > Salticidae > Maratus > Maratus michaelseni. Next base: position 201,398,247 of record OZ007588.1, on the reverse strand, counting down.
TAATTATGATAATCAGTAAAAGTTCATTAAAATACATTAAATGTCGAATTCAAAATCACTTGATGAGATAAGAAGACCGTGCAACGCATTTGAAGTCAAGTGAATGTGACGCCACGATCATGCATTTTTGGCGTTAAAGCCTATAATTTGGCGATGTTTTTTTCAATGGTAAGTAGTCAACGGGATAACGGAGAAGTACCGGAAAATCTGTGATCACAGTGCTAAAATTCCAGTTAAATTGTAATTGGCGAGCAAATTCTGTAAACAATAAATAAAAATTGTACAGGCAACCCGATTGCAAGCACACTTTTTTTTTTTATGTTTTCGAAAGGAAGTTGATTAAATAATTTCTTCTTATTTTAAAACATCGACCGCATATTTTGAAATCCAATTCTTTTCAAAAGAGAATAATGATGATATCAAGTTTTTCATTTGCTACAAAACACTCACTTCGTATGCAAAAGAGACAAACATTTTATAAATAATACATTGGATGGAATTTTTTATTGAATGTGTATACAACTGACACACTTAAAAGACTTGCTTAGAAAACCGTCATTACGATTTCTTCAATTTTAAGAAAGAATACGTATACAAGTAAATATAGTTTTTTTTTTTTAATATAATCTTTTATAAGTATTGAACGTTTATCTTGAAAAACACTGCAATTCATATTTTTCCCGAAAATATTCCGTTAAAATGAACAGAGGAAAGTATTTTTCAACTAGGTAAATTACATTCAATGGTTGGAGTATCATAGTTGATATTTATTCCAACAGAGCAAACAAGACAAAGTACTCAGGTTCGAGTCCTGGTCCCGGCATTTCCCGGTCTTTAGAAATAAATATCAACTATGATCCAACCATTGAATATTCCGTTATAATACGTTAATTTGTAGTCAGCATCAAACCCGATTTAGGAAAATTCGCCGCTTTTTTTTTCTTTACGCTTGTTAGAAAGCGCAAACAAGTGCATTTATTAGTAATTTAATTTTTGTTCTGTTTCTTTTTTAAGATATGGCAACAGGAAAGAAAGAAAAAGATTTTTTAAGCAATATTTTGGGATTTTAAATCTTATATCTCCACATACAATCATAATTGAATGAATATGAAAATATTAATTGATTAAAGCATATTTTTTAAAAAGTATATATTACGCTTTATTTTTATTTATATCTTCTACTATTTAGTGTTTAAAATATTTTGTTGCTAAAGTTCACAGCCAGTTCGCCTAGTTGGGGAAGCGTGGTTTGCCGCATAATTAAATCCATTTTATTCTGTATCTCGAATAAAATTGTAACTATACAGAATATTTGACGATTTATCACCTGGCTATAAAAAAACACGTTAAAATTAATTTATTATTTTATAATTAAGTTCTAAATATATTAAAATGTTGTGCTTTTTTAAAAACACACCTATATAATACTGCACAAAATTTGTATATTTCTAGCATATTAGGAAGTTGGTTAAAAATCAATTACAAAATTCCATCTTTACCCACAAAAATAAAATAGAATTAAATTATAGAGTGAAAAAAAAGAGAAAAGAAATCAACTTACGTTTGAATAGAATTTTTGATTGAAGACATACACGGTAAAAAATACAAATGTTTCTTAATCTAAGAAAATAGAATATAACCACGAAGGAAAATATCCAGTAATCACTTCTGAGTTACCCACGATTCCGAAAAGCTATCTTTATCTTTAGATCCCCGAGGAGGCTAATGAGAAGCAAGTTCGAGTGGAAGCGCTTGAGTAGGAAGGAGAAAAAGAGATAGAAGGGAGTAAATAAAAAAAATTGAAAGAAAATGTGTACTGGTCATGTCATTAACTAAGCTGTTAAAATTCTTCCATATATGACAAGCTTCCTAAAATCCTACTTAAGGGCTTCCAGCCGAGCTAAGAGCTTCTCATTCGCCTCCTCGGGTTCGTCATGAATACTGAAACTTCTGATTCCTCTGTTTGTTTTCAATATTTAACACCATTTCCCACTTCACTGCGATCCGCGTTGCTTACAATCGCGTATGTCTTCATACTCTTATCTCTGGTTATTTTAAATATTGCACTGATGATGGAGCTTCAGAAGATCCAAAATTGCTATCCGCCCTTTTCTACGCACATAATTGTATTTGTTCTCTTTTCAAGTTGTCCCTTTATTTCTTAACTAGCCGCCACTGGCGACCAGTTTGGTCGCCCTTAAATGTATGTTAAGCATTGTAACAAATTATTTTTATTCATAATTTATTTTTTTCCTTAATCCCTCGCATAACTGGAAAAATCTAATAGATAAATCAAGAACTTTTGCGATCGCGGTAGCATTTCGCATATTTTCTGTTGTTATGTATTTCATCTTTCTTGACAAAAACCGCTTAACCCACTTAAGAATTTATGCTTCATGTCCGTTTGCTTATCACTTGCAATATGTTCGCTAATGCGGAGATTCTTAAACATATTTGGCGCAAAACAAAAATCGCGCCAGCCCCGGTGCGTCCGTGACAGCTGTTTCAATTTAAAATACATGACGTTCACATTTTTCATTTAAAATAGAAAATAGAAAAATAATAATTATCATAAATCAAAACATTTGATTTCAAATTAAAGTATCGTTTCTAATTTGCACGCGCGAAAAATAAAAGCTGACAATTATTTTCGAAATTTGATCCATTAAATATTATTACATGAGTTCAACTTACGTCAAAAAAGATCCGGAAGTTGAGTTGTATGGAACAGAATTAAGGTAAACTTTGACTGTCTCACTGGTGCGGATTATTTTTTTTACGCCAGGCAGCGATCCAAAAATTCATGGTTTAATATTTTAAACATTCACAACGAATGAATCTTTTTTCTTTGTTTACTTTCATATATAGAGAATTTTAACTGCGAACCTAATTTAAACTGAAGTTATTGCAGAATGTATACATAATTGAACGTAAGTTATCTCTCAAATATTAATTTATTTTGAACGATCTTTCTAAAAATGTAATTTTTATGCAGTTTTATTTGCAAAAATAATTTTGAATAAAAATGGCCGCCTGGCATATGAAAAAGTGAAACGGACATCCCGGAACTGTTGATGACAGTCACATGACTTACGGTTTTATTATATAGATGTAATATAATGGCACAAATTTCAATCCTTCTCCAAGGAACTGTGTACAGATTAAATTGCAAAATTTATTGTTTATATATTCCATAAATAAACACGTGATAAAGGAGCGGAAAAACAAAGAAAGTACAAAAATTAAAATTACCATAACTCGGTATATTTTGGTCGTAAATAAATGATTTTTAGTGCTCTTTTTAGACGCAGGGTAGAACTTTCCTAAATATACGTTACAGAACAAATGGATAGTATAAAACATAAAATTTATTTATTTATAATATGTATATACAGCCCGCTGTATAACATATGCCTTATCAGAAAGCCATATGTAATCTGTATATACAGGGGTTGGACGACAAAAATATGGAAACACCTCGTGAAATGCATGCTTGACCGTAGACGTTAATTCTAACCAAGCCGGTAGGTGCTGCTGTTGTATGTACCTCCAAACGCCACTTGTACAATGTCCTCAATTCGTTGCCAGTGTCAGTCGTTGTCAGAACAGTGTTCGGTGTAGTTGTGAGTGCATTATGTCTGAGATAAGTGAAATAGAATTCGAACAGATTGTTGTTGCTTATAATGGTGGGTGCTTCCATTACCAAGATAGCCGAAGTGCATCATGTATAAAAAGGTACCGTATCGAAGATTTATACCGCATACAGGGAAAGCGAAAACACATCATCCGCTAAGTCACAACTTAGACGATAGTGTGTGTTGGGTGATCGTGACAGACGGTCATTGAAGAGAATTGTGACGAAAAATACGAAGACGACCGCTGCAAAAGTGACTGTTGAATTGAATGTCGGGTTCACAAACCCTGTCAGCACCAAAGCTGTAAGAAGAGAGCTCCATATACAAGGATTTTCAAGGCGAGCTGCAATTCCAAAACAACTCATTAGTGATGCAAATGCCAGTAAGAGGAAAACATGGTGCTGAAGCCATAAAACCCGGACTATGGAGCAATGGAAGAAATTCATTTGGTTGGTTCAATCATGTTTCACACTGTTTCTAACTTCTGGCCGAGTTTACGTCTGGTAATTGCCGTCCCAAGCCTACGACACAGACTGTTTGCTGCCAAGAGTAAAACTTGGCGGGGATTTGGTCATGATTTATACAGCCATATCGTGGTATTTCAGGTGTCCCATGATAACTTTGAAAGGTCGCATTACTGGCAAGAATTATGTGACCATTTTGGCCGATCATGTTCATCCCATGGTACAGTGTTTGTTCCCAAATGGTAGTGCTGTGTTCCAAGACAACAACGCCCCTGTTCACACAACTCGGATCGTCCAGGACTGGTTTTCTGAGCATGAGGGTAATTTGTCGCATCTACTCTGGCCAACACAGTCAACCAGATCTTAGTATTATTGAGCATTTATAGTCTATTTTGGAGAGAAAGGTGGGTGATCGCTATCCACCTCCATCATCGTTACCTGATCTTGCATCTATTTTGCAAGGAGAACGGTATATAAGATTCCCTTGGAATACATGACCTGTATTTATTCATTCCGAGAAAACCGCCAGCTGTTTTGAATGCCGACGGCTTTTCTAAACCCTATTAGACATGGTAACATGTTTTTAGGTGTTTCCATATTTTTGTCCAACCCCTGTATTTTGTAATTTTAAGTATGTTTTTATCATCAGTTGTTTCAGCATTAATTACCTTTATTTCTACGTTAAATAAACCCGCTATATTCGACTTTCAAATACTTCCAGTAAAAGAAAAATTCTAGATATTTAAACATAACTCCAAAAGCAAATATTATGAATTTAGTTCTAAAATATTACTTGTTTAGAAAGCAAACTGAATAAACGTTTTCTATTTATTTCGAAACTTAAAGAGAAAATTTCGAGAATACATGTTTTGAAATCCCATTCTTTTCAAAAAGAATAATCATGAAATCGAGTTTTACATTTACTAGAAAATACTCGCTTTGTATGTTAAGATGACAATCCGTTTTATAAAAAACACATTGGATGGAAAGTATTTTATTTTCGAATGTATATAGAAATGATACGCTTAAAAGTTCTTTGAAAAAATTAGTTACGATTTCTATTGTGCTTAGGAAAGAAATAAAGGAAAAAAAAAACTCTTTCATCATGGAGTAGTGTTTTCGGCTGAAGAAATATTTTAATAAAAAATGTTTAAAGCCACTGTTATGTGAGTCATATCTTCCATTTTAAAACGTTTAGATTTAAAAAAAATACAATACTTGACAAAACGTATGTTGCACTAGATTCTATTTGGTTAAAAATTACGCTGAATTGTATTCTGCTGAGCTGCAGAATTTACAAATTACTTTTATTTGTCGGTACGCATCCGAAATGTAAATGTACTAGTGATTCAGAGAAAACAACTTAAATGGCCGTTTATACCCTGCTTGTCCCTGCTTGTCTGTACAAGAGAATATGTGAAAAATAATTACGGAAATTTTAACTGATAACGAAAGATGGGTACCGAAAAGTCGTGTAATAAATAAAATGTAGGTATGTGCAGTAGTAGTATTAGTAAAATTGGGTTGCAAATCTGTACGAAATTGGAACGCAAAGATAACTTAATGTTTCCACGTACCTCCAAGAGATTATATGCGAAATGTATTATCGGGAAATTGTTAGATAACCACACAAATGCCCAAGTAACGTTATATTTGCATATTCCACACATTTGTAGCTAGGCTGTAAATATATGTTTGCAGATTGAGAAAAATGTTTTTCATCAAAATATTTACCATGTTTTCTTATCTGTATTTAATCACTGATTATATGTCATGATATAAAGCAAAGAATACTTGTCGAAAAATGTAGTAGATCTTTTGAATACATTTTTCCACAATCTGGCAACACTGCTGTAGAGAGCGTTTCAGATAGCTTAAAGCTGCTTTAAAAATATTGAAAAAAATCGCGTTTGTGTGTATCTGCTTAATTTTACATATACGTGAAACGTTAAAACCACAGTTAATGTTTACGATCAACTGATTTCGATATGCATTTTTGCTCCATACAGGTTACTTTTTTTCTTTTTTTGGTATCATAACAAACTAAGCTCTAAGTCAAAACTATAGCAACAAATGGCGCAAATCTACAATGATTCAGAACAAAATTAATGAGAGCCCATTAAATTTATCTATTATTGCCTATGTATAATGTTTTATGAATATGATCCACTTTGATTCTGAGCATCTCACTTTGCATCCTTATCAAATTTTATCCTTAAGAATTATACAGTCTGTTTAAAAAGTATAAGAACACTTTTATTTTTCAAATTATGAAAGAAATAAGGTTTCTAATTACAATTTAAACATATAAAATACAATATTACAACATAATTATGACAATTAGGTTTCAACAAATTTAAATAATGTGAAAAGGATCAAATTAGTTAAAATAATTAAGTAATAAAATATATATAAACTGTTAAAAAATTGTAATATCACCTTTCCAAAAACAGAAAAAGCATGTTAATCGATTAGATATCGGCATTTCGTTTATTCTTATAACTTCAAACACTCTCTGTGTCATTGAAGTGACCAAGCATTTAAGTTAGGTTTCAGGAATATTGTGCCATTCCCTTACACTGGAAACTTCAATTTTATTGGCAGAAAAAACAGTTTTTTTTTCAGCATAAACTTAGCGACATAAAGTAAGCTTAAAGGTTCTTCGTGGAGTTCAAATCTTGACTTCAACTGGACCATAGCAAAACACCAACTTTACCTTTTTAGAACCGATCCTGAGAGGATACAGTTGCATGGCAAGAAGAATTATCCTGCTTATCCACTCAACCCCACCTAATAAAACCCAAAATGGAGTGAGATATTATGAAGCATACCTTAACGCATCACATAAAGTACCCTAAAAGTTCATCATTGGGCCTTGAAGAACCCCTGTCCTAATCTTGACAACGATTAGGCCATGGTAAAACATTTACTTTATCATTTTAAAACCATTTCTGAGCGGATTTAGTTGCATGGCAAGAGGAATTATCCTACTTAAACATTCATTCAACACCACTTATAAAAACCCAAATGTATTGAGATGATCATGAAGCATACCTTGTAATGTTTTAATGTTCATACTTCCCGAAATTCGCAGCAAATATTACAATCCATTAAGAGAAACTTTCTTGAATCCTTTACGGAGACTAGCGCATTAGCTCATTTTTCCATCCAAACATTCTTTTAGTGCTTTTCTCAAGTCATGTCAATGGTATTTGTAACCATCTGGGACACAAAGTTTGATATTTGTTTCATCAAAAAGTATAATTTGTTTCCACCCGTTGTCTCATGACATGATATTTGTAGCCCATATCTGTCTTTCCTCTCGATGACGTTTCAAAAACGTTGGTTATATCTTCAGTCTCCTACATTTGACAACAGCACTTGATTGATGACTCCTTCAAACTGTGACATGTGATGTGTATTGCTTAAACCTTTCAAAATTTCTTGAATCAAAAGACCTATTTTTTGAGATACTGAAAAATTTGTCGATCGTCACGTGCTGTCAACTTCTATTTTTAATATCGTTTTAATTATCTCATAATTTTGTTTGGTTGTGGCATTGGAAATGGCAGCGTTGAAACCGTTCATTAATGTCTCTATTTCTCTTTCCGATTTACCTGCATTCTTATATAAAAAAAAAAACAAATCTCACCTCGTACTAAGTTAACTTTATCCACTGAGTAAATGGTGAATATCACAAATGAAATCTTAAACTTTACTTCTTTATTAAGGGCTTTTTAAAACATGCTAACTCACGAATTCTGAATAGATATTTGATATTCAAATATGCTCATGCAGTCTTATAATTTGTTAATCCCTTCGGGACGAGCGTCATTTAAGAATCTTTTATTTTTTGAGATTACGTTATTTATATTATATATATATTTGAAAATTTCAATAACTAATATCCTGTGATTTAAACTGCAAATTAAATCTGATTGACTGCATTACGCAAGCTAATTTTGATGGGCTATCTTACTTATTTCGAATTGGCTGATGAAGTTGTCTGCTTTTCTTTTTACCGTAAATTTGTGGTACTTTTATACTCTTGTTTACATAGCTCCTTTAAGATATGATACACAAATACTCATATACAGGGAGGGGAGTTGTTAACAACTGGGATCCCATCGACGACGAATCCCATCGAAACAATGTACTGTTTCTGTTTCTGTTTTCCTGTGATTAGATAAAGAAATATTTTGTGAAGAAAAATATTGGTGTCCAAATGCAAGGATTTCGCGTGCCCTATTCGAAACGCGTTCGTGCCGCTCGTCGCGAAAGATGTTAACATATCACTTTTTTAATTTATAGCAAAAGGAGTAAATTTCATTAAAATATAAGTTTATTTCTAAAGTTTTGATTTGTACAGACTATGTTTTACTATTGATATTAAATATACGAAGTAAAATTTGTAAGTCATTTCTTCTGGTTCAAAATATCATGAATTGCTTATAGGTATTATAATTTCTTAACGCACTACATTTTATCAGAGTCAAGAGGAGCCATCAAATTTGTCTTATTTAAAAAATAAAAAAATCAGTAACTTAACATACAGTTTTCAATCAAAATTGCAATTCAAACAAATTTTAATTTTTTTTCTATATCCATGGTGCAAAAATTTAAATTATACGAGGTTTAGAAGTAATTAAATCTTTGAAAAAAATAAATGAATTTCTTAAGTCGTTGCCACAGGATTGCCATTGGATAGATTTTTTTTTTTTTATCGAATGTATGTAAAACTGATACGCTTAAAAGATTTGCTTTCAAAAACGCCATTACGATTTCTTCAATTTTAAGAGAGGATAAGTATAAAAGTAAAAATAGTTTTTTCTTTAAATACACTCTTTTATAAGCATTCAACGTTTGTCTTGAAAAACACACCTAATGTGATGACTGCAATTTATGATTTTTTGAAAATATTCCTTTATAATATATTAATTTATCGTGAGCACCAAACCCGATTGAGGGATATTCGCCGCTTTTTTTTTAACGCTTGTTAGATATATGCATTTGTTAGAAAAAAAGCATAATTTTTGCTCTGTTTCTTTTTTTAAGATATCGCAACAGGGAAGAAAAAAAAGTATGTTCTTTTGTGTTGCGCAGAACATATATTTATGTTACTAAAAACTGCTCATCGCATACTATTGCTAATTAAATTATAATTGTTTTAATTTTGCAGTTTTTAGTAACATAAATATATGTTCTGCGCAACACAAAAGCACGTTCTTTTTTTTATTCCCTGTTGCCATATGTTGAAAAAGAAACAGAGAAAAAATAATGCTTTTTTCTAATAAATGCACATATCTAACAAGCGTTAAAAAACGGCGAATTTCCATAATCGGGTTCGGTGCTCACGATAAATTAACATATTATAACGGAATATTTTCGGAAAAATCCTAAATTGCAGTCATCACATTAGGTGTGTTTTTCAAGACTTGCTTATAAATGATGATGCTTATTGAAGCTGTTGAATGCTTATAAAAGAGTGCATTTGAAGAAAAAACTATTTGTTATTTTATACGTATCCTCTCTTAAAATTGAAGAAATCGTAATGCCGTTTTTATAAGCAAATCAATTAAGCGTATCAGTTTTATATACATTCGATAAAAAAATCCATCCAATGTATTATTTATAAATGGTTTGTCACTTTTCCATACAATGTGAGTATTTTGTAGCCGATGAAATACTTGATATCGTGATTATTCTCTTTTAAAAAGAATTGGATTTCAAAACATGCATTTGAGAAATTTTCGATTCAAATTTTAAAGTAAGAAGAAATTATTTAATCAAATTCCTTTCAAAAACATAAAAATCAAAAAAATTGTGCATAGAGTAATAAATTACAGAAATATTGCCGCAACATTTGTGACGAACTAATTTTCATATTCGAATGTTCACCATTTCTTCGCCGTTATCCTGAGAAGAACTTAGAAATCAATTGAAAATATTTTCATATCCTCCTTAATTTCAGTACATATAAATGGGTTAATGTGATGCTGTTTAAAAGCTTACGCTAGTACCGAGAAAGCTCTTGAGAGTCGATGGTAAACCAATAGCATCGTTTTTTTTTCTTTTGAATTTGTCATTTGCATCCCAATATTTGTAAAAAAAAAATTAAATAGCATGTATGTGAGATTGATTTGGGATTTTTATTTTTTGGGTATTGGTTGCAGTTTTTATTTTGCAGACTTTCAGAACTGAAAGGGTCCTGAGAGAAAAAAAAAAAACCCTACAACCAGAATAGAATACGTACGAAGATATCCTTTTAGACGTCAACCTAAAATATCCCCCCCCCCAAAAAAAAAAATCATTTAAAAATACTAGATAGATTCAATCAGAGCTTACCTGGCTACAGAATATAGGTGAGTACTATTTTTTTTATCAAAATTCTCGCTTCTTCTTTTTTTTTTTATGTTAAATATATTTTTTTAGATTGCACACAAACAACACCAAAAGACATTTTTATAAAAAAAAAAAATATATATAATTATGTATTCAAAACAGTGTTGAGCAAATTCGTACTTCCAATTATCTGCAATGTAATTGCAATTTAATTGTTCGTAAGTTAAAATTACGTGCCGTAAAAAATTCTTGCAGCACTTTAGCCGGAATTACCCTCTATGACATTATTTGACGAAATTTATCTTCTTGAATGTATGTAATTGTAATAACTTACATACAATTGAATTGTAATCACATTACAGATAATTGCAAGTACAAATTTTCTCATCTCCTATTCAAATAACGTTACGAAATTTATTAAAAGCGATACTTTCGTATTAAACTGCATGTCATAAGTTAATAGCCGAAGCAATCACCAAATATTTCGCTTCTTACAGGAATCTTATTCATTCTGATTATTTCTTTGGTTTAAGCGCGTATTCGATGATATATTTTAGTATTATTTTATTTATTTAATCAGGAAGTTTTAATTTCGTGACGGAATACTTTCCGGAAACAAATGCTAAACTATTTATGCAGTTTTAAGTAAGTGTAAACGAGTTTATCTTTCGTAATCTTTCGTAAGCGATAAAGGTAAATAAAAAAAATCATGTTTGAAAATAATTTTTAAAACCATAAAGAAAAAAACTCTGTAAATTGAGATACAGTTTTCACACAAATTGTATTTGAAAGAACATTATTCTTTCCTATTCGAGGGTGTAAAAAATGAAAATGTGCTATGTTTAGAAGTATTTAAAAATTTCAGGAAAAGTTTATTTTATTATTCAGGTGTTTTCAATGTCAAAATGTTCTCAGCATTACTTACAGACTTTATTTTGCTTTATAATATAGGTTGTAATGCAAACAAGAAATTTGAGAAGTGTTCTGCGATTGGTTTAACATTAGTTTGCCAGTGCGTTCGCGTTACTAGCGTAGGCTCTTAAGTCTACGAATTTAACCTAGCCGTAATTTCTCTTGCATGGAAGGAGACATGGAATACTAATGAAAAATTTACGTAGGAGAGATCAAAATGGTACCATGGTAATATTTACGGATTCAGGACACCATAGTTTCTTGGCGTACAATGAAACGGTTTCTCGAGGTTAGCATTATGTCGAGTAACAGCTATTCTGCAAACGTGCCTTACCATCTTTTACTTGTCTCATGTTATTTATAGTCGGTATCACTGAAACCCTACTCAAAATAATATTTTTTTTATGTAAAAATATGATGGTTCATATTTTAATAGAAACAAGCAGCGAGTGGTGTTGATTCTATACAATGTTCTACAATCGGCAACAATAAAACAAAAACTAAAAATCATGCGTCAAGCAAAGATTATATAACACTTTCCAACACTTCCAAAATAATTTTGCAAATCTTTACCGTAAGGTGTAAGACTAAATAACAATTTTGAAAACGCATAACATATTTAAAAATCCAATTTCAGGAATTACCAACAATATTCGGAAAAATATCCGAGCTCTTTTGTGCAGCCCTGTATATGATCTATAGATTTGTATGTATACTAAATAGAATGCTAAATTTTAGTTCAGTTAGGAAACGCGTAGCACAGTTTAAAATTTTCCTTCTGCAATTTCCGACAATCCTGTGCTGCCTTGTATACAATCTATACACTTTATACACAACAAGTAATAGACAAAAAATGAGTTAAATTTAAAAGCACGTTCATCAACTGAAAAAGCATTCCCAACAATTATTATTAATAAGCCGTACTTTAACCGAATTATTTTGTATACCCCTGTAAATGAACGAAGAATGCTACACACACAATATTCTATAGCAAGCCTTTTGTAATCCACGTTAGTGATATATATCAATTTCAATATGTTTGAAATAGTGAAACAATATTAAAATAAACTGCAAACAATTTTTCTTTATAGACCGTAATGTGACGGAATTATTTTGAGTATCCCTGTAAAGGAACTATAAGTGCTATGCACACCACATTCTATAATTAGACTCTTGTAGTGCCCCTCAATGATATATATCAATTTAAATATGTTTGAAATTGTGTAACATCATTAAAATAAACCGCAAATGATTTTTACCCATAGTCCTCAATGTAACGGAATTTTTTGAGTGTCCCTGTAAAAAAAACTGTAAGTGCTGCACACTTCATTTTCAATACCGATCATGCCACAGTAAGACTCAATAACATATATCAATTGCATGACGATCCGAGTATATTTACGCGAGTTAGAGCACGGACAGACAGACAGACTGCAGATAGACAGCAGACAGACAGACAGACAAACCGAATTTATAAACACTTTTCAACTATGTTGGAAAGTTTTAAAAATTAATACCCCATACATTTTACTGGCTAAATTGGTCACAAAAAAAAGGAAATAGTCATTCGATTGGGAATTATGTCTTCTTTCAATTTATACTTTAAAAAAGTCTTAGGAAGCCGTTTCATAGATAAATTGTACCAAAATCCTGAAACTTTTAACATGAAACATCATGTTTGGAGGTTTCAGAAATGTGTACCTTAGGATACGAAACGATAAGCCGGTGAAGTATTTTAACAATTATGCGAATATAAAATTTTGAACTCCGAATGTTAAATTCATTTTTAATAGTTGTGGAACAAACTGCAATGCATGTAGCTTTTTAAGCATAATTCAAAATTTAATTGGCGGAATAAGCTGTAATTTTAGATTTGCATATTTGAAGTTTCTAGAAATCGATTTTTGTTTTAAAAAGCATAGGTTCCAACACATATTTGTTTTTGGAATTTTTCAAAAATATATAACATATGAAATAAATATTGGAATAAATATATATTGTAACATAGAAATAAATTAACAGATTATGCTATATAGAACCTAAATATTTCATTTAAAATCTATATATTTCATTCATTGGAAGAAGAAATAATTTCCAATCGAATGGCTATTTTCGTTTTTGCGATAACTTGGTGCGAAAAATGTATGGATTTTTCCATTTTTTTTCTCTCTCTCTTTCTGCCGATTATGCAAACGAAAGGGCTGTTTATTGAGAATACATGACGATTAACATAATATATTAACGAAGAACATAAGACGCTTCTAAATACACTTATTTAAAAACAAGCATTTTGGTTAGTTGTCGTAATTAGTTTCGTATAAATACTGTCATCGATCATATATAAAGTGCAAATGAATAATGTTAGTTTTGAAAATTATAAATCGAAGTCTATAAACTGTACTTTTTCATTTTATGAGATTCACTCTTTTTTTTTCTTTATGCCTGTAAATTACAGAAATTTTTACATAAATCTCTTCAAGTGCTTCAAATTTTCAACCTTAAAGTGATTCTGATATGAAACATAAATCAGTAACATAGAAGAATCTGTTTCTCATTATATATTGCTTTTGATAAATTGTGACATTTTGCATTTTATTTTCATTCTTTTATTGAATTTGCTAAGCTTCAATGTACGGAAAAATAAGTAACATATAAATGTTTTTTATTATTAGAGCGACACAGAATTAAAGGGGTAAGAAATGTCCAAATGGAAACATTTCATTTTAAACATCCCGTATCAATAAAGATTCCCCAATTTTGAAATATGTTTTATACAGGGTGTCCCTTTAAAAACACCCAAACTCAGTTTTCGAGAAAATGCAAATAAAAAGTATGACGTCATATCCGGATCAAGAAAAAAATACTTTATTGGAAACAAGAACATCGGTATTTGCATATGTTTGCAGACGAAGATGCCAAAAACATCTACCGCGCATAGCGTGACATACATGCGCGCGTCTTGGAATGATGCCAAACTATCGTTTGAAACGTATTTAAAAAACTACATCAAGTAACTACTATTAATCTTGTAATAATGTATTCTGTTAGTGAATATACCGATGTTCATGTTTGAAATCAAAGCTTTTTTTTTCTTTTTTTTTGCATCTGTTATAACACCATATTTTCTATCTTATTTTCCTCAAAAACTATGGGTCGTAGAAGTATAGGTCATTTTTATGTACCACAAGCGAGGGATCTGGCTGTGCAGAGTTTAGGCAATCTTGATGTGACACCCTGTATATATATTCTAAGTTCTGAGACATGGTATAGTAAATTTTCTTTTCTTTTATTTCATTCTTTGGAAGGAAAGGTAATACATATCATACAGGTATTTTTAAATACACCATGTTTATTATGCAGTATTATAAATCAATTATTTTTTTGTTAAATATGCTTATTTTATATAAATACACAAAACTCCGTATCAATAAGGATTAAACAGTATATTAATTATCTAAGTGTTTGTTACTAATACAGACATTTTACTACTTTTTGTCGTACTATTGCAATATTTTGTTTATACCATCGTTAACGATATTCAGTTTTCGAATGTAATACTCAAATAAAAAAAATACGATGACCACTCAAAATGTTTGAAAAGGTTTGGATAAGAAATAAATCGGATGATTTTTGAGTTTCTGGTAACAGATAAAATTGTCAAAATTATAAAAAATAGTTTAAAGTTAATCAGAATGTTAAACATTTTCGGACTAATTTAAATTGAATTCGCTGTATTCAATAAATTTTGATCTGAAAATATAATATTTGAAGAAATTTACGTATTAATAAAATAGACAATTTTACTCTTTTTTTAACGCCCTTCATACCCTTAATATATCTGATTAATTGAGTTTATGTAAATTATGCACTAAATAGAAATCAATACCACTTACAAAAAAAAAAAAAAAGATTTCAATAATGTATCATTCTGCAGCAATGACATATTACCATTTATCAACCTAGTCTTGAATACCTCGAGCCGTTTCATTCTTTTATAATTTGAAAAATGAAATGAATGAATGGGAAACCAAACAATTTGATAAAAATGATAGTTTGAACTTTTGGAATTGAAACGATTTATCATGTATTATATGTATCTGACACTATTCTATTCATTCAAATCTGCATTCTAAAAAAAATGTTTCCGGCTAATCTTTTTCCAGGATATGCACAAAATTCAATTTAAATAAAGATTTACACTTAATACAAGTTGTAAATTTCCAACTGGACGAAAAATGTCCGGGCCAGGATTCGAACCTGGGATTCGAATTGTGTTTAAAAAAAATAATCCAATTTACACTTAATGTCCAAATAGATACAAAACTTACTTTATTTAACAAACTGCGAACAGATGATGAGGATTCTCATGTTTAGAGTAATTCCGGGTGAGATGCCGCATATTTTTTTGAATTTGTGTATAAAATGGTGAATATAAACGAATAAAGAAACATGCTGTGCTATTTAATGTTAAATATACAACATGTAAACTGCGACATATAAATATTAAAAAATAATTAATTTTTTTTAATTGTAATTTTTTTTCTGAAATATTACACTGCGGCGCGTCACCCGTACATTCAGGAGGAGATGCCGCACTTATCATAAGAACAGAATGAAATTGTAAATAAAAATATTCAAACAAATATTCATATCTGGACTATAATTAACTACGTAAAAAAAAAAAAAAAAAAAAAAAAAAAAAAACTAAATGAGAACAGTGAAACTTACTAGTAAGTTCAAATAAATATTAGTCTTCCTACTTTGTTCACTACTAAAATTATCTACTTATTTTTTAAAAATTGGATTTTAATTATTATTTCAGCAACAACGTAACATCAGTGTATTGGAGAGGGAACAGAAAAAAGTAAAATAGTGTTTACAATGTTTTATTCGTTAATAGACATGTATTTTCGATTCTCATGTTTAATACATGATTTATATACCACGTTTGATACATAATGCAACGAGGCCAATCACGCTTCCTCTTAGTTCTGGAGTAGTTTTCTACACATTTCTTGGAAGAACGTGTACGTCACATGCGTGATCGAACTTTTCATTATTATCATCTTGACTTGCATCATTCTTCTCCTTCTTACTTTTTGTTTTTCCCTTTATCTCCTCTGGTTACTGTTTACTCCTTAAGTTACTGTTTAGGTTACTGTTAGGTTATACTGTGTGAACTTTCATCAATGTCTGATGAATTGAATTTTATTAATCGTGGCATCACGTACAAAAGAAACTGCGGCATGTATACCGGATCGCAGTGCGGCATGTATCCCATTTTGTACGGTACACGTCGCACATCACAGTTGACTGCCCTCGCAAAGGAAACTGGCGTAACCATACACACAGTACTCTGTACAGATGCTATATTCTATTTTTACTTCATACATTTAGTAATTAGTGTATAAAAAGTATTTAAGCATAACGTGTTTAAAAATTTGGATAGTGAAATGATGCGCTTCACCTCAAAATAAGGATTGTACATCTAGAAGTAAACATAGACATGGGATTCACGCTATACACTGGTTAAAGTAATCTCATTGCGTACATATGTTGTGCGTCTGACTGTCATCTATCTATAATTACAAGAAATGCAAGAGGTACGGCATCTATCCTGGATGATGCGACTCTCCCGGAGTTACTGTATAATTCATGTCAAGCTAAATTATATTTCAACCCTCTCCCGAGCGGTTTTTTTCACAAATCAGTAACAAACCAGCATGGCTAAAAAGCTTTTCAAGAATGTGTTAAAAAATGACTTATGGCATAAATGAGACCTAGACGTTTAAAAGATATCACTTAAAAAAAGATGTAATAGAAAACTATTTTGAAATCACTGTGTTTTACCATTTAGGTTAACAAGCCCATATGTATCTCAGGTAAGCAATAGGTTTAAATAATATGTAACCCTATTATATTTCTTTTAAATGCTAAAAGGTGTAACTTAAGAACATAATAAATACACAGTAAAATACATTTTATTAGGTTGTTTAACATGTTTCGGCTCACTACGAGCCATTTAAAAAAAAATTGTTTAATGTTGTTGTTAATTTACACCTTTTAGCATTTAAAAGAAATATAATATTACAAGGTGTTATAATTTATTATATTGTAATATGTAACCCATTTATGTGTGTTATATAGTTGATACCTATTAACTATATGCAACTTTTTGTTCAAAACTTAAGGACAAGCCCTATATGGGCTACTATGAGTAAGCGATAAGATTTTAGATATTTTTGTCGGATACAATTTATTCTAGTTGCGGTGGTACCAATTAATCTAATTATAATGATTCAATAACTAAATTTGCTTAAAAATATAAAGATATATAAAAGTAAATCGAATAATTCCGTAGACTTCTAATTTAAAAAATATTGCTGCAAGAATTATTGACCCTTCTAAGGGAGCTTCTATGTGTGCTCTTAGGTAATCAGAGGTGAATTGAATATATTGGTATTTAGCTAAAAATGCTATTATTTTTAACTGATCCAAATCAATAATAAATCAGCCGGTCCCCAATTTTTTAATATCTTTTTTAATGTACTTTTGCTAAAGCTTATATAATAATTTTCATACTGCATTTAGAAAAATTTAAAGTAAATATTGTTTAATATCGTAGTTTTTATGAAAATATCCCTTTTTCTTAATTTCAATACTTTTCAATCTAGGTAATTTTAACAGTTTCTATGAATTATCGTATCTTTAAAATGTATATTTACAATCAAAATGCAGCATCTTACGTTTTAATATACAGAGTATTAAAATACAAGAACTCGAATAATAATTCATTTAACATATTTAGAACCCCTATACGTTATGTTGAAATTTTACCAGCATATTCTAAAAGAATTATAATTTTTATTTATTTGCAGAAATGCGGAGATTAAATGAAGAGAATTACTATTAGATAATAGTGGTTCCACATGTTTTATAGGACATTAAGTATAATACAAAGGAAGAAGTGGAAGGGACAATAAGTGACATGTTTATAAAATACCTAATGCATTTTATCTAAAGTAAATTTTGAAATAGTTCCAATTTTCGTTTATACACTTCATTGCACTTTTTGTACGTGTATTAATGATCAAACACATATATAAACATATATTAAAATTCGTTCTTGTTTTATATTCCGCGAAAAGTATTTTTGAATTTTAAATTTTGATGTCGATTTGAGTATTGTTACAAGCGGAGGCAGCAGGCATATGTTGTCGAAAGTTTGTATACGAAATTAATAAGCCTTTATCTCATTTGATAAATTACTAAATTTTAAAAGTGAGCGTCATTTTTTTGGGTACCCTACATTGTAATACAATTTTTCAATTTTAACAAATGATGATGCACGATATTTAGGTTTGCGGATTGAGCCAAATCGGGGCTGTATGGGGGGTGATTCCAGACCTCCCACTTGAACTTTTGCAGCAATTCCTGAGTCATTTCGCTACCTGTTGTCTACTCATTGCTTTGTCCCCGTATACCTCAAAGATTTGTCTGTGAATTTCGGATGCGACCACATTCTTGGCCCATAAGAATCGAATTACGGTTCGCACCTCTATGCGAGACCACTTTTCTAGACGTTGTGCCATTACTGTCGCTCTTAAGTGTCTGCGTACTGACGCTACTTACTCGTAGAACCGCTGTAGGACAACTAGTGCCATCTGTCAACCACCCTGGGTGGAAATATTCGCTCCACAATTATTACGTTTCAAATGCTTCTGCTTGTAAACTTTTTTTTGGATCAACCTGTCAGGTAACTGGAGATGCAATTTAACTTAGGTGGAAAGAGAAAAAATATATCAAGGGAATTTTCTTCTAAACTAAAGCGGTAAGGGAAAAGATCAAAGAATGAATTTTCTTTTAAAAAGATTCTGTATGCAAAGTTAGGATACGGGAGAGGCAAGAATTTTGTTATTCAAAATATAGGAATTTTGGGGTGAGATTTACAACAGAAAATACGAAAACAAAGTCGTAAACTTTAAGATATGAATACATTCAGAGATGGTTCGCAGAGGGGAGAGAAATAAACGTAATTTGTATAGAAGGGTTGGACATCCAACGAAATTGGTAGGAAGATAATAGGAAACTGGGTATCCAGTCAGAAAAGTTTATGATATGAAGGGAAGGAGAATCGGTGTCCTCGCGTTGGCTAAGAAAGAATTTTGAATGAAAATGGGGGTTACGAATATTAAGTAGTAAGGCAAAAAAAATACGGTGCGAAAAAAGTTCGAGAGAGATGGATAGATAATTTTAGCCATGGTGGTGTAACAAGAATTTTGGAGAGGCAAGAAAATTATATATTGAGTGAGTGCGGAAAGCCAAGACACCAAATTGTGCGAGTGCTTGCCAAAGGATTTGACCCTTTCAGTATGGAGCGTCCTAGTACAGTAATATGGGGTAAGCAAATCTTTACCATAATCTTTGAGCTAATAATTAAAGGCATCTTTGTAACGAAGTGTTTAAAATTGATACACATTTAAATTCAAACTGAG
Organism: Maratus michaelseni; assembly: GCA_963931845.1. Taxonomy (NCBI): domain Eukaryota; kingdom Metazoa; phylum Arthropoda; class Arachnida; order Araneae; family Salticidae; genus Maratus; species Maratus michaelseni. Next base: position 201,378,399 of record OZ007588.1, on the reverse strand, counting down.
TTGTGTAATTCTAAAATATAATAAATTGTATTTAAGTAAAATGATATTTGTAATTTCATCTATTACTTTATTAAATATATTTAAACTTATTTAAGAGTTTTAATTGAGTAAATCTTGTTGTTTACTTCTAAAGTTTGGACTACAGGGAATTGCCTGGGTTATATTCACTAACGACACGGGAAATGGAAAATAAATCAAAGGGGTTTGTGAACGGAATTTATTATCGTTAAATATAATTTATCCAAAATAGAATTACACAACTCAGTTTGAATTTAAATGTGTATCAATTTTAAACACTTCGTTACAAAGATGCCTTTAATTATTAGCTCAAATATTATGGTAAAGATTTGCTTACCCCATATTACTGTACTAGGACGCTCCATACTGAAAGGGTCAAATCCTTTGGCAAGCACTCGCACAATTTGGTGTCTTGGCTTTCCGCACTCACTCAATATATAATTTTCTTGCCTCTCCAAAATTCTTGTTACACCACCATGGCTAAAATTATCTATCCATCTCTCTCGAACTTTTTTCGCACCGTATTTTTTTTGCCTTACTACTTAACATTCGTAACCCCCATTTTCATTCAAAATTCTTTCTTAGCCAACGCGAGGACACCGATTCTCCTTCCCTTCATATCATAAACTTTTCTGACTGGATACCCAGTTTCCTATTATCTTCCTACCAATTTCGTTGGATGTCCAACCCTTCTATACAAATTACGTTTATTTCTCTCCCCTCTCAAGGGGGTCTTATTTTTCTCCCTTCTCAAGGAGTCTTACTTTTCCCCCTCTAACATATTATGATCCAACCCTTCTATAGAAATTACCTCGACTTCACCTTCAAAGGATCTTACCGCTTGATCCCACCTGTACCTTGTTGCTGTACACATTCTTACACCACCTTTGTAAACCTTACATTCATATATGTGAATAAAGCCGCTTTTATGAAACCCTGGACTCTCTATGCCTTTCTAAACCTATTTCTTACCCTTGTCCAGTAACTATACGTTTTATTCCCTTCAGGTGCGAACCATCTCTGAATGTATTCATATCTTAAAGTTTACGACTTTGTTTTCGTATTTTCTGTTGTAAATCTCACCCCAAAATTCCTATATTTTGAATAACAAAATTCTTGCCTCTCCCGTATCCTAACTTTGCATACAGAATCTTTTTAAAAGAAAATTCATTCTTTGATCTTTTCCCTTACCGCTTTAGTTTAGAAGAAAATTCCCTTGATATATTTTTTCTCTTTCCACCTAAGTTAAATTGCATCTCCAGTTACCTGACAGTCAGGTAACTGGAGATGCAATTTAACTTAGGTGGAAAGAGAAAAAATATATCAAGGGAATTTTCTTCTAAACTAAAGCGGTAAGGGAAAAGATCAAAGAATGAATTTTCTTTTAAAAAGATTCTGTATGCAAAGTTAGGATACGGGAGAGGCAAGAATTTTGTTATTCAAAATATAGGAATTTTGGGGTGAGATTTACAACAGAAAATACGAAACGTATATATATATATATATATATGTTTTAAACGGAAGTTTAAAACAGAAATTAAAAAAAGTTATTAACATGAACTGTATTTACTTAATAGAAGTATTATTCAGGCAAGATTATTTTTCATTTTCATGCTATGAACTGCCCTGTTATTAAAATATATTTTCCTATAAATAAAAAAATCACCTTACATTTTTATTTAATACAATACAATTTTCAACTTCCAGAAATGTAATCGGGAGGCAGCGTCACGTTTTGGTGATCAATTTTAGTGTGAATGATTTACGTTTAAACAATAAATGAGATAGTACGTCTATCTAAACTGCCAGTCAGTTGGCACACAAACGGGCGGTGTTGTCATAGTAACATCGTGCGCCAAAGGGCAATGTGAAATGCATCGCAAATAGATTCTTCTTGATGTTTCCGAGTCGGGCTACCATTAATTTTACATTGTAGAAAACTGTGCGCTATGGATTCCCCCCCCCCCTTTGTTGCGCCAGCTGACTGGCAATTTCATTATCTGTACCATCTAATTTATCATATATAGCAAAATCATCGACGCTAAATGTTGTTTCCAAAATGTGACGCTGCCTCACGGACTAATGATGATAAAGTAATAGTTTATGGAATACAAGAACATTTCTCTTTAGCGATACACGAATATTAAAAATAAACTTGAAAAAGTTAAAAGAAAATGTCCTTAGGTGTGTAGGCACCTTAATATTACTATTATAAAAATAACATGTGTATCAAAATAAACTATCTCGAAATCCTATTACGTCAATGCAAATTCATTTTATTTTATCTTATCTCAGTGTCATCGGTGACAAAATATTTTCCTTTGTGTTTTCCCCTTTCGCTTAGTACCTTCTGTACTTCATTAATCATCCTTTGAATTTATAAAGCTTTTACTGACAGAGTATTTTATGTAGGTGTTTTCTTTTGAAAAATGGATGAAAAAACTCTTGTAATTGATGTCATCCTTCTCTATGAATATTACATATATTCTTTTTAATTTTGTATCTTCTAGGTCAATTATAACATGCAATATTAATATTTACATGTAAGTAATACCAGGTAATATTGTATAAAGTATATTAAAAAAGAAATCTTTTTACAATTTAAAAAAAAAAATAAATAAAAAATAAAATGTTCTTTCACATAATACGAGAAAAATTCAATATAGATTATTTTTCTGTTTTCTCTAATATTCCGGTATATAAAGAATATTGTTTTAATATAAAAAAAAATCTTACATTTTCATTTAATATAATACAATATTTCAGCTTTAGGGAATTGTGAGTTTCGACGTCATTTATGTAGGTGGTTTATCACAGTTATTCATTTCAGAGATACCAAAATTTTAATAAAAATGTTTTATAGAATATTATAGAAAAATGATCCGTGTGTAGAAAAATAAATAAGTCTTCAAATCTTGTTATGTCAATGAACATCCATTATTCGCTTATCTTATCTCAGTGTCATCAGTGACAAAATATTTTGCTTTGTACATTCCCTTATATCTTGCTATTATCTAAACTCTATTAATCAGAGTACAGATTTTCCAAGATTTTGTCAACAAGACATTTTTATAGGCATTGCTGTATATATTCTCTTTCAAAATGTCTGAAATATAATTTATCGCATGTCAGGTTCTTGTACCAATATCAAATTTTTATAGATTTTTTTTATAAAATTCTATACCACTTACAAAGAAAAAAAAAGACTTCTAGGTCAGCTGAAAGAAACATTATTAAATTTTACGTACCATACATAATACAATATAGGACTTTATGTAATATATAAAAGGTGAAATGGCAGTAACAACGTATCAAAAATAATTTTAAAAGAAAACGAAATCAAACTTTGAATAAAAAGTTTTTAGTCTAGCTTATTTTATGAGTTTCCATGAATTATCCAGACAGTATAATGTCTATCCTGAATCAAAAATAATCTTAAGAAATAAAACAAAAGAAAACTTTTATTAAAAAGTGTTTAGATTATTTAATGAGTTCCCATGAATTATCCTGATATTATAATGTCTCTCTCCAATCAAAAATAATTTAAAAAAAACAAATCTTTTTATTTAAAAGTGTTTAATCTAGATTATTTTTTAAAGTAACATAAATCATCCTAATATTATAATATATCTTTCTAATCAAAATATATATATATATATTTCTGTTTAGTTCATTGAAATTTTCCAGCTTCGTGGAGTCGTGACACACGACTTCAGAAAAGTTTCTTAATTATACTCCCATTTTATTTAAGACATAACCATATTTTAATAATAAATTTAAATAGTAATAAAAAGTAACTTTAAGTGTGTAAAAACGTAATAGTAATATAATAAAAATGTTTATCCGGTGTTTATCTATTCATGTATTATTTTATACAAAGCAATTTCTTAGCATCATGGAATGGTAATACTCGGTTTAATTTAAAACTAGCTGCGTAGGAACTCGTTGTGTTGCATTTGAATTTTATAAGATCTTTTGAGTTTTCTTGGGGGGAAAAGTTGCAAATGTATACATCATAAGCTAAAAGTGTAATTAATATTATCAATTATAAATCTTAAATAAACCTTTAGATTGCCATAACATTACTTAAAATTCGTCAATTAGCTCCCCAGTTTTTGAATATTGAAAGATTGGTTGATTGATTAATTATGCTCTTTCCCTGTATTTTTAAAAATATTTTAGATGGACAAACTCCAGATTGTAGCGAAAAACATTCTCCACCTGCCTCTGATAAGTGTAGCAATTGTTATGTAACCATGTCTTTACATCGTCTGAAACGTACTCGAACAAACTTAGAACTAGACATTTTTCTGAAAATCACAGACAGATACTCCAATTTTATATATTAGTATAGGTTGTTGACAATCCCAACATTTCCTTCGTGAAGTATTAATATTTTTAACAAAAAATAAAATTATAATTATAAAATCTCTTTAGCTTTATCGATGTCTCAATAATAACAGCAAAATGAAGAAAAACAAATCCATGGATGAAAATAAATTATCTTAAATTTTGTTATGCCATTGCAAAGGTAAAACTCATTATATTCTTATATTATATATTTTTATATATATTCTTCTATTATATTATATATTCTTATCTCATTATATTCTTACTTATGATAAGTTTAGCAATTGTTATGCAACCATTTCTTTACGTCGTCTAAAACGCACTCGAACAAACTTAGAAATATGCATGTTTCTGAAAATCACAGATAGACATCCATTTTTATATATTAGTATAGATTGTCGCCTATCCCCACATTTCTTTCATGAAGTATTAATATTTTTAGCAAAAAATAAAAAAAAATAAAAAATAATGCATTAATAAAATCCCTTTAGCTTTGTCAATGTCTCAATAATAACAGCAAAATAATAATAATAAAAAATCCATGGATGAAAATAAATTATCTTGAAATCCTGTTATGTCAATGCAAAGGTAAAACTCATTATATTCTTATATTATATATTCTTATATATATTATTCTATTATATTATATATTCTTATCTCATTATATTCTTACTTCTGATAAGTTTAGCAAGTGTTATGCAACTATTTCTTTACATCGTCTGAAACGTACTCGAACGAACTTAGAACTAGTCATTTTTCTGAAAATCACAGACAGACACTCCAATTTTATATATTGGTATAGGTTGTCGACAATCCCCACATTTCTTTCGTGAAGTATTAATATTTTCAGCAAAAAATAAAAATATAAGAATAAAATCTCTTTAGCTTTACCGATGTCTCAATAATAACAGCATCGTGAAAAAAAATCCATGGGTAAAAATAAATTATCTTAAATTTTGTTATGTCAGTGCAAAGGTAAAACTCATTATATTCTTATATTATATAATCTTATATATATTCTTCTATTATATTATATATTCTTATATATATTCTTCTATTATATTATATATTCTTATATATATTCTTCTATCATATTATATTATATATTCTTATCTCATTATATTCCTACTTCTGATAGGTTTAGCAATTGTTATTCAACCATTTCTTTACGTCGTCTAAAACGCACTCGAACAAACTTAGAAGTAGGCATTTCTCCGAAAATCACTGATAGACATTCAATTTTATATATTATTTTAGATTGTCGACTATCCCCACATTTCTTTCATAAAGTATTAATATTTTTAGCAAAAAATAAAAATGCAATAATAAAATCTCTTTAGCTTTGTCGATGTCTCAATATTAACAGCAAAATGAAAAAAAAATCCATGGATGAAAATAAATTATCTTGAAATCCTGTTATGTCAATGCAAAGGCAAAATTCATTATACTCTTATCTTTTCTCAGTGTCATCAGTGACAAAATATTTTCCTCTTTATTTTGCTATTTTCTGAACTTCATTAATCATCGTTTAAAATTTCAAACCTTTCATAAACAGAATATTTTTTGTAGGCTTTTCTGAATATTTTCCCGTGCAAAATCTCTTAAACATAATAAAATGTATGTCAGGTTCTCGCATCAACATTAAATCTTTTTGGACATTCATGGCTTCTAGATCATCTGTAAAATACGATATAAAATTTTACTTAAACTAAATAGTAAAGTATAACAATTAAAGCATTATACTAAAGAAAAAAATATATATGTATAAAAAAATACACTAAATACGAACAAATTTATTTACAAAAATAAAATAACTTTTCTTCACTTACGTTATAAAATCAACCGTTTTTTTCCAAAATTCTGGTATTATTGTGGCATTTGAAGGAAAAAAAAATGAGTGGTATCTATAATATACTACCATCCTTCCAGAGGTTAAGTTTAAAAAAAAATCGAAAAATATTATGTTAAAAATTTGATATTTTTTTAAACTATAAATAACTGTTTTTGTGTTTTTTGAAAAAAAAACATAATTCATCTATTTTTAATTATATATGTTATCATATTTTTATATTCAATTTATGTAACTTGTTTAAATGTCTATTTTTTGTCTATAACATTGTCATTTATTATTTTGTGTTCTTATCACTTTACTTGATAATGTATAAACTAAGTCCTTATGATTATGATTTTGAAACACTATTAAAAATATTAAAGAATTGTGGTAGAATATAATATAGTACACACTTCTATGATGTTCAGTAACTGGTATTACTGTATTACTAGGGGGGGGGGGGGGAGGCTCGAAAGCCCTGCGACCAGAGGTCTATTGTACTATCCCCCCAGGTCTCCTAATTTTGAACCAATTCCAGATGAGTGACCTGCATCTGGATTGGCACCCCCAGAGGTTGCGCTTATACAGAACTTGGAGGACTTTGGAGCCACGAACAGATTTAACGTGCACCAGCTCCCATTAACGTACACGGTCCCACAGCAGAGGCAGACGAGAGAGGATAGACGATGCACCCTCCCAAGGACCGTGGTCGATGCTGCTTGGCTTTCGGTGATCTTACGAGAGCCGAGCTTTACCGTCCGCGCCACTCCGGGACCAGTAACTGGTAAGTTTTATTGGAGTTCTTTGTTAAAGCATGCAAACATTTCAAAATCCATAATAGATTGAAGTAATACATTCCGTGCTATGATCCGTGACTCCTAACTTTTCTAATTGTTTTACTGTCATAGAATGTGCCTTTATAAACATTACATACATTTTAGATGAAAAGTTTATTTACAATGATACTTTTAAGGTAGATATGGGAGAACTGGGAGGAGTGAGACAACATTAATTTTAGATAAAGTAAACGCTATAATTTATTTTCAGTTCTACAACAATTACAAGGTAAAATACATTTGTAGTAAAAAGTGTCATTTTTACATATCAAAAGTAAATATGGAATTATATTTTTTAAATTCTATTAACCCTTATAAAATTTATAAAAAAATAATAATATTAATTGTTACCTTTATTCCTTACACACAACGTGTACAAGCTACCAGTTAGGTTAATCCTAAATATTATATATACCTTATATATACAATCTAAAGGGAATAATGATACATTGAGAGACAGTGACATATCGGAACCGAAAACTATTTTGAAACTAAAAACTTTTTTATATGTTTCCTTTGCAGATGTCAAAGTAATCTATTTACCTAGAAGATTTTTGTTTTGAAATAGTGGTAGCAAATGAAGAAAAATATAGGAACGCTGCGAGCCCAGAGGTTATATTCCATTTTGTTCTTCTGTATTCCCAAACTGCTACAAATGTTTAATATCATGAATTGAAACCTTTCTCTCTCTTAGAATTAAAACATTACAAATTGCTATATTGTTCGAAAAAAAATTACCGAGTTATTATACCTTGCATTTTATGATTTTTGACCACTTTGTGGCAGTAAAAACTCATTTTTTTGTCATCAGCACTTGTGTTGGAATAAGGCAAAAACACCACGATTTTTCCACAACACTGTGTATGTCCAATTCAGAGGCTGTTAGTGGATTAAACAGTCATACAATGTATTTGCGACAGTCTCTCGTATAAGAGAGATAATAATAATATACAGATATATTTTTCGGTAATTCTAAATTCAAGATATATATAAGTATATAAAGTGTAAATAAATTGACAGTACGTAATATTAAATATGTATGTGAGATTTATATATGTAACAATATATGTCAGAACATATGAAAACATAAAAGTAATGTATTATGTATGGAGTAATGCGTATGAATATATAAAGTATTAATGCGTGTATATAATTTTAAAATAAAGAAAAAAACATTTTTCCCTTTTTGTTACTCTAATGTATCAATAATATCTGCCAAAAATGTTATTATTATTATTATTATTATTATTATTATTATTATTATTATTATTATTACTATTATAGATATTGTTATGATATATCTTTCACGAATTTCGTTTCCTCGTCATGAGAATGACTTGATATACATCGATTTTATTAAACTACGAATATATGTTAAAAATATGGTATTATACCATTTCTTTTTTCTGGAAGTAAGCATAAAAATATCAGTTCAATTCTCATATGGTTCCATTTCCATGTTGCCTCTCGACACAATATGCTATTATCCCGAAAAACAAATCTTGAAAGTTGTTTTGTACATTAGTTCTGCATCGACATTAAAAACCGCTAACACACTCTTCCCTGAAACGTCTGGGTATTATATTGAAGGTCTTCTACTCTTTAACAAACGAATACTTTTATTGGATACATTGCTTCTCTTATACTGTGAGACTTTTTATAATTTTTGTTGAATTCTGAGAATATGAAAAAAAAATTACGTTAGAAAATAGCCGTAAAATAAAAACATTCTGAAACAATTAATTTATAAAATGTTAAAAAAACAATATCAATACAATTTCTTTGAATTAAAGTTATTGAAGATTCGTTATTAGCGCCGGACCAACCGGTATTACTTTGTTTTTTTGAAAAGGTCTGTTTTATATATTGCATGTAGTATATATGATGCATGTAATATAAGTTGTATCTAACTAGGTATGATTTTTGTGTGTATTATAAAATGTACGTTAATATGTATGCTATAATCTAAGATGTATATAAGTAAAATGAACCGAAGTAACTATAAAAATACTGTATGCCAGAGTTGCCAAGTCTCCGGCTTTTTGAACACCAGTATTTTATTACAGAAAATGTTGTTCTTTTAAATCGCAGAGTGCTCCGATTAAACAGGTCAACTTTTTCTGTAATAAAATACTGGTATCCAAAAAGCCGGAGACTTGGCAGCTCTGTATGACGTTTGAAGAAAATTAAAAAAATTAGAAATAATAATTATTCACCCCTTTCATTCTAGTGTGTCAATAAACTTTACCAAAAAAGTGGTTTATTATTAAAATTATTTTTTATATATTTTAATATATTTCTATTGCTTTAAAACTATATTTTTTTTGTATAATAGTCTTTCGTAACGTGATTTGATTAAACTACGAATATCAGATAAAATATGCTATTATAGGGCAACTTATTCCTCGAAATAAACATAACATTACCCGTATATTTTTAGTACGGCTAATTGCAACCGCTCAACACAATATACTTTAAAAAAAAAAATTCAGCAAAAAACATAAAAAAATACGGACAGTGAATTGTAGAAATACCCCTGTGTTCGGAAGAGATTTTTCTGTTATTTGAAGAAACTTCCGTCTTTTGACAGGAGAATTCCAGGAAATTTTGAGTTTCGTTTCGGGAATTTTTTGAGTTTTTGAATAAAAAGGACATACTTAAAATGTCCATTTCTAATATGAAAAATTAACCTGCAGCACAGTTGGTGGACACACCACTGGGATTTGGCGAAAATGAAGCTTTAGATTGGGGCATTTCAGGTACTTTTTATATTACATTAACCTTTTTTTTTGAGGGGGGGGGGAGGAGAAATCAATGCGGGAATTAGCGTGTTTTAACAAAAAAGAAAACCCTTCAAATTACGGATTTTTTTGAGAGTATGAACTCTTATCAGCAGCTTCTGGGTATTGTATTAAAAGTGCTTTACACTTTAACGAACAAATACTGTTTTATGAGATTATTTATATAGAATTTATATTTATATAGAAATATTATTATTATTTATATCGAAACGAGGATGATCGACACTCAAGAGTACTGAAAAATAGATCTAAAATATCTGTTGTCTCTAAAATTGTATTTGTACAGTATCATAAATATTATTAAAGAAAATAATCGTAAAATAAGCATTTTCTGAAACAAATGTAGGTAAATAGTGAATAAAAATATAAAAATCAATATTAAATATTACTTGTATGGAGATTATGGCAGATTCCATATAACATATGTTTTATAAGCATTATTTGTATTTTAAGTAGGTTGTAAGTTGTGTTGTATGTTGTTTTATTATCCCGAATTAAAATTAAATTTATTCTTTGGGATATTCGTTTTTCATCAAAGCATAGCAAAAAAGTTTTTGGTGCCTTGAGGCGTAACTGGTGTGCAAAACAATTTAAAAGGAACGTTTCGAGATAATAGCATATTATGTTGAGTGGTTGCGATCATTGGTAATAAAAATATACTGATGTTATTATTCTTACATTGATAATAAGTGGCAGTATAATAATACATTTCACCAGACATTTGTATTTTAATAAAATCAATTTATGAAAAGTAGAAGAATAGTAGTACAAAATAAATAACATTTTAACGTAATAAAAATATATTTAAAATAATATTTGTGAAGAACTGCTATATTGGTAGATTTTATGGACTCATTTATTATTATACTGCTTATAATAAAATTTATTATTACACTACAAAATGTTTCTCGATGTAAATATATCAACATCAGTATATTTTTATTACGAATGAACGCAACCGCTCAAAATAATATGCTATTAATCTGATAAATAAATGTTGAAAGTTGTTTTGCACATTAATTCCGCATCAAGTGTTTTTGATGCCTTTATGTCCTCCCACATCAAGGCAATTTTTTTTTTTTTTTTTTTTTTTTTTTTTTTTTTTTTACGTCTTGATGTGGAAAGACATCAACGCATCAAAAACACTCTCTTCTCTGCTGATTCTGTGCGTTGTATTGGATGTCTTTAACGAACTCTTTAACGAAAAAATACTTTTATAACATACATTATTTCTCATACTCTCTAACATGTTCCGTGTTTGTAGAGTATCATAAATGTTACGAAAGAAAAAATAAATCGTAAAATAAATTTTTTTGAAACAAATGTAGGAATATAGGGAATAAAAATATAAAAATCAATATTAAATATTACTTCTATGGACATTATGGCACATTCCATATAACGTATATTTTATAAGCATTATATGTATTTTACGTATGTTGTAAGTTGTGTTGTTTGCTTTTTAGGTGCGTTCGTAATTATATAAATACGTAGCACCTATTGTCTTCGCTTGGTCCGTTCGTCTGTCCGTCCGTCCGTCTGTCCGTCTGTCTGTCCGTCAGTCCGCATATAACAACGCAAAAACTACCCAACCGAATGGTTTGGAATTTAAGATATATTATCTTTGCAGAATTTTGTCGAGACATTTCAATTTTTTAAAAAATCTAATCAAAACTTTAGGAGATATTAATAAAAATATTTATTAAGATGTTTGACATTTTTTTTCAAAATCTTTCTTGTTAGAGGAGCTTCCGAGGTTTAATCGTCAAGCGACCGAGATACTTACTTTATGACAGAAATTAATCTGCAGACGATATAATTCATTTCGCAGAATTAAAAATCATCAAGATCTGAATATTTATATAACTAGCTATAGTACGAACGCATCTCATTTGTCACGTTTGACGTACAATTTCCAACTTGTTAATTATCCCGAAATAAAATAAAATTTGTCTTTTGGGATATTACTTTTGGATCAAAGCATTAAAAAAGCGCTTTTGGTGCCTTGATGCGTAACTAATGTGCAAAACAACTTAAAAGAAAACGTTTTGAGATAATAGCATATTATGTTGAGCGGTTGCATTCATCCGTAATAAAATTGTACTGATGTTATCATGCTTACATTGAGGAATAAGTGGCAGTATAATAATATATTTTAGTAGATATTTGAAGTTTAATCAAATCCCTTTATGAAAAGTAGAAGAACAAAAAAAAGTACAAAAAAGTATAAGTACAAAATAAATAGTATTTAAACGTAATAAAAATATATAAAACGAATATTAGTGAGAAACTGCTATATTGGCAGATTTCATTGACTCATTTATTATTATACTGCTTATAATAAAATATATTATTACATTACAACTTATTTCTTGAAGTAAATATTTCAGTATCAGTATATTTTTATAAAAGATGAACGCAACCACCCAAATTAAAATGCTATTAACCTCATAAACAAATGTTGAAAGTTGTTTTGCACATTTATTCCGTATCAAGCTTTTTTGATGCCTTGATGTCCTTCCACATCCAGTCATATTTTTTTTTCTTACGTCTTGATGTGGAAAGAGATCAATGCTTTAAACACACTCTCTTTCCTGCTGCTTCTGTGTGTTGTATTGTATATGTTTAACGAACAAATGATTTCATAAGATAAATTATTTTTGATACTCTCTAACATTTTCCGTCTTTGTAGAGTATAATAAATGTTACGAAAGAAAAAAAAAATGTAAAATAAAAAATGTATAAAACGAATTATGTAGAAGAATTTTGAATAAAAATATAAAAATAAATAATAAAATTTTCCTCGTATCAAGATTATGGCAAATTCCAATTCCATGTAACATATATTTTACATGCATTATATGTATTTTTAGTATGTTGTATGTTTTGTATATTGTGACTCGTTCTAGGTATGTATGTATATGCTTTTTCTATTTATTGGAAATTGTATGTGGTTTGCAAGATGCATGTAAGTATGTATATCAACATGTAAGATGTTTATCTGCCAAATGGATGAATATATGCATAAAAATAATAAATTGACTGGGGTAGGTATTGAGATAATTTGAAAAATAAAAGTATTTATTCCTGATGCCGTCAATAAAATCGGCCAATGCATTGTTTTTAGTAATAATAATATTATTAGACTTTTATTGTTACAAACTCTTATTTCTAATCATGAAAATGACTTTTCATAAAATTATTTTATTAAATCCCGAATTCGTGTTACATTATTATAACCACAATTCATTTCTCGAAGTAAACCTAACAACATCCGTTTATTTTTATTACGGATGAATGCAACCGCTGAACACAATTTGCTATTATCCCGAAAAACAAATGTTGAAAGTTGTTTTACACATTAGTTCCACATCACGGCATCAGAAGCGTTAACACATTCTCCCCTGCAGCGCCTGGATATTGTATTGAAAGTCTTTTACTTGTTAACGAACGGATACTTTATAAGATACATTATTTCTCTCTCATGTTTTCTTCAAATTACTTCTTTCGCGGAATACCCAAACATTTATTAAATGCAATTGTACTGGAGTTTGGTGAGTCGTGATTTTCGTGCGTCGTGATTTTCGTGCGTCGTGATCGTAAGTTATTAAAAAAAATAAAGGAAGACACAGGAGAGACATCTTGAAGAAATAGTCGAAAATTGAATATATATATGCAGGTTTAATCCAGGTTCAAATAAAGCACAGGTACATCGTCGAATAGGTACAGCTGCCAAAGGCAATGGTACCCGGGACTCCAAACGTACACTTAATACAGCTTTTACATGTTGTTATCAATCACAAGGTTCGAGAGAGAAATGATTATTAATTAGAATAATTTCATCGGTGGATACCGAGCAGTGATGACAGAGTTACATAAAGCCAAGTAGCCAGATTAACGTACATTTGGCGAGAGGAATGTGATAGAAACGCAGGTGTTGTTTTCCGTTAAATGTTAAGTCAATGGGAGATTGATGACGAACAAATATGAATTTTTAGATGCCAACAGTGAGGAATGAATATAGTAGCCTCGCAAACCACAAGAGTCTGGTTCACATAGGGTTGTATTAAGGAGTGTTACTAAAAATTAAAAAATAGACATGTTCGTTACAATGATAATACAATTTCGGAAGATAGAGGAACAAAAATGTAAAAAGAGAAAGGGTAGCAGAGGGCGTCTGGTAAATTTGACTGAGCGTGGGATAGAGATAAATCCACAGTTGCTAGGCGAACAAAATAATTTCTTTTCTTCTTTTTTTTTATAAGAGAACGCAAAGCGAAATAATTACAAATGAATTGAAAAGGAGTTATAATAAAAGTGGAAAAAAAGGCTGGGACTATATACATTTACAGTGTAGAAAAATAAAATATATTTAGGATGGTAATTTTGAAAAAAAGGTATTTTAGGTGGGGGGGGGCTAAGGTGTAAATTAATTAGAAGTGGAATATGTGAAGATAATTCCTCTTCACATATTTCTCCCCAACAACCGAAGAAAGAAAAATTATTTTTGTTGTATTAAGGAGGGCATGAGCACCGGAAAAGTTACCTGCGCCTCTTCACTAACATAGCAATTCACATATAAAATCATCAAAAAAACACTTGTGATAGAACCCTGGTAAATTATCTAAGCGTAATTGATAATAATTCACAAAAAAAATGTTGAAACAAAAACAAAAACACCATGTCTCAAGTAATATATGCATCCGTATAGGCATGATAAAATAAAGACAAGCTGGGTCGACCTCTTATGCTTGAAGATTTGATAAGTGTACATAAATATGAGCTCAAAATAATAATCAGTATGTTTCTGGATTTTTTTCTTTAGTTTTTTTTTAGGAGTGTGCACACATATATCATTATTTAAACCAGAAACTAAAATTAATCAAATAACAAATTCAAGCAATAGCAATTACTTTTATTGCTACAATTGTTGGGTATTTCCAACATACTTTTGAGACATGAACCAAAAAAAAATAATGTATAAGGTAAATATCATTTGGCCATATATCAAACTATATTCAATTATTTGAAGGCCTTTGATATGAGACATATTTTTGTATCAGCAGAATAAATTGCTGTACATATATATAAAAAAAATAAAGCTAAATGTAAATAAATATATAGCATACTTGATTATGAGAATAATATAAAGGAGAATTTGGCGAAGTAGCATATTTAGAAAAACTGGCATAATTTTATATAAAAATGTAAAATCGCATATCTTGCAAATATTGACAAAATTTAAGGACCGTCAGAAAAATGTTTAACGTGGGATATAGTTTCTATGTAGGGTGAGTGATCACCACAACTTACCTCCACAACATGTTATGAAATATGACACATGAATAACAACTTCATACGTTGTTGTGCCGGGATGGTAAGGTAAAAATGTAATGGAACATTACATTGTATTTAAAAGAGTAAAAAAATATGTGAACTAATTTAAAATTGAAAAAAAAATAGCATATGTTGTATTAAATATGAAAGGCAATTTAGATGTGAATTAAAAAGTGTGACATCATGTACAAAAAAAAAATGTGACTGAGAGTGTGTTAGGGGATTAGTGCAAGATGAAGTGTGAGCAAAATAGAACATATAAACACTGTTCGTTTAATTTTGTACCTACATTTACAAAATGTGAAAATTTAGACTGAAAAAAAAATTTAGAGACAATTATGTGGACATTGGCATTGTGTAAATGAAAAGAGGTATTTGAGAAAGTATGTACAGTCTGAAAGCAACCATTAATATAACTTCGGCAGAAGAAATGACTGGTATAAATACCAAAGGTTGCAATTACATAACAACCGTGAATAAATACTTCCACAAACAAGTGTAGTGTATGAAAACAAATGCGAAAAAAAAAGGTATGTCTTTAAAAATTACATATATTGAACGAATAAAGAAGGTTAATTTACGAGCATTGAGTAGGCAAAACAAGGGATGAACTTGAAGTGTGACACATACTCCATGGAGGAAAATGAATGGTACAAAGTGAATTTAAATTAGAACATGTACAGTGAAAAGTTATCAATTGCATGTACTAAAGTATTTTACTATTTAATATGTCAGGAATAATAATTTAAAAAAAGAGAACCAGTGACAAAAATTCTTAAAAGATATATAAAAATGTGACTGAGGAAGTGTTGTGTTATACATGTAAGAAAAGGAAATGTGTAAAATGCTGTGTATGTCCACAGAATGAAAAATTGATGCCTCTATTTCAATAATTTCATGAAAGCAACGTGCACTACAAGAGGAAAAATTTCCTATAAAATCTTATTATGAAAATAATAATATTGCCATACTGGCATGATTCAGTAGTGCACATTTTTCATTTTTCAACTGTAGACAAAATTTAGCAAGAAAAAAATGGTTATTTAACTTATTTTTATTAAAAAGAATATGTGATTATGTAAATATGACAGAAAATGTAGAAGTAAGTGATAAAATGAATAATGAAAAAAAAGGTATGTTATGTTAAAGAAACAGGTGTTAATTAAAAAAAAGAATGTGACAAGCACAGTTGTACATTGAATGGTGGAGCAAATACTTTGACTGGTATTATATATTTATATATCCTTGATTAGTAATGCTTGAAACATTGATTAGTAAAAAAAAACTGTAAATGAGAAAACGGAATGCATTAAGTATAGATTATAGAAGTATGTGTAAGAAGTTTGTGTAAATTTACAGGAAGAAATACTTGATGCGTTAATCATGAAAGTTTCCTGAAATGTACAGAAATCTGAGTGGATTTCTAAGAATCGTAATATTAAATATAATATAATTAACATTAAGGCCTGATTCAGTAATGCACCCTTTATTTTGTATCAGCAAACAAGTATTATTTAATGAAAAGTATGTTTTTTTTTAATTATGTGTCTATTTATATAATATTGACTAGAGTGTTTATCAAAGTGGAATTGATATATGATGTCGTATACTGATGTCGAAAGATATAAAAAGGAACAGAACAAAAAAAAAACAATGAATGGTAAAGAGTATAACAAGGATTGGTACAAACTGGTAGTGTATAATGATTGGTAACTTTGACTAGTTGTGTAATTGGCATGTGTAATTAAAAAAGAAGGAACCGTTGTAGATTATAAAATTGGTTATTGAATATAGAAAAGCATTTTCAAATAATTGCAAGATTGCAATAGATCTCAAAGGCTCTTTAAGCTGTTTAAAAAAGTTCCTAAATAATGCTACAAAAATAATACACATTGATTAAATTATATCAACTTAATAAAAATTACACAAAAATATACTTGCCATCATACAAATAAATTTTATCTAAGTGTAAAGGAAAATATGGTATGTATAAATAAAAAAAAAGAATGTCTTTAATTAATTAGTTGCTATATCGGTAAGCAGTGCCATATGTTTATAACGAAGAAAAATATTACTTAAATGATTCATTAAAAAAAATTTTTTTAACACGGTTGTGTCTAATTATGAAAAACACATTTTATAAAAAATATATATATTCTATCTTCTTTTGAAACCGAAAAAAAAACATATATGAGGATTAATGCTCAAAACATTAATAAACAATCAAAAATGGCAATTATGTATTAACTCTTACATATACAAACCTGAAATTTTTCACTTCTTTGAAATATGACAATAAATATGGCATAAATAAATAAATATGTGTAAAGAAATTGAGAAGGAAAGGTCATCTTTAATATAAGTATAGATGTGCAAAATTTGTTGTACACAAAACCTTATATATTTATTAAAACATGAACCAGCACTGGGGAAAAAAAACTTAAAAAAAGTAATTTTATACATGGCCAGAAATATCTGACACAAAAGTACTGCAAATTGTTTTAACATGACAAAAGTGACCTTAAAGTGTAAAAAAAAAACATGTTAATTTAAGCAAAGTTATTTTTATTCATGTGTGTAGATCAAAACTTCGATCAATAATACAAAGAAATGTGTCATATCAAGTGTTATCTATTTATCAAATAAAGTTTAAAAAAGCAATTTTGAAAAAAATAAAGTGTATAAATTTTGTAATAACAGAGTGTATATATATGTCTAAATTGTGTAATAATTAAGTTTTCTTACCAAAATATAACCGCAATATTATAATTATATTTAAATTTAACAACAAAAAGGATCAAAGAATTAAAAACTAAAAAGTGTATTGTGAAGAAGTGACACCAAGTTTATCATCAAAGATTGATCCGAATGAATTGATGGAAAATTAGCGCTAAAAATTCAAATCAATACAAAATGACAAGATCTTACACTCTTTTCTGGATCCATGAAAAAAATCAAGTAAATCAAAGCAAGTAAATATCACTCCAACACAATATAAATTTATAATAAGAAATTAGATAGTATCCTACGAATATGGAATAACTATTACGAAACTGTAAGTGTGTAATATGTTTGTATGAAAGTACATTGCCATTACTTATTACCTGTTTATTTTGTGCGAGCACCCCTAATGCCAACACTCAATTTTTGAATTACTGTAACTATGCGTCCAAAGGATATATTAAAAAGAAAGGACAATTCGTTATAAATAAAAATGTATATATATATATATATATATGGCAACATGTACCGTACTGCAACATAAAATTTATCCGTTGACTGATCCAGTATATAAATACAAGGTTATTATACTTGTATTATTGTTAAAGACAATTAATTTATTTTGATGATGCAATTATCTCCTAAATGTATTATGCTTATTCGAATAAAATAAAAACACTGATATAGTATAGCATATAATACCAAATACAATAACAAACAAAAAAAACAGATATAAATGCAAGTACACAATATAAAAATGAATGGAGAATTAAAAAAAATTATATACATTGTATGCATGTTAAATGCAAAGTCAATCCTAGTGTAATTAGATTCTATCCTTGTCAAAATCTGTAAGTGTAACAAGTCATGAGATGCGGGCATAGATCTATAAAGTACTTAACTGCCATTAATTAATAAAGATAATATTTAAATTAGAATAAAATTAATGTGACAATTATTATTATTACAATTATTGTAAATATTTGTGTGAGAAGAAAAATATAAAGGAAAAAAATTAAGAAGATTTAGTTTTTTTTCTATTTTTAGTATTATTCATTTTTTTTTAATGTGATGAGAGAAAAAGAATGTGTATATATGCAAATAACTCATAAAAAGATAAAATTCACAGCAGGATTGTCACGTTAGTATTTCCCTTGATGAGGAAGATACTTGGACCAGCCGAGTAGGCCACACAAGGAAAATTCAAACACAACATTAAGTACATTTTGCGCAACATGTACACAAGTGTGAAAGATATCAAATTTGCATATTATACATTTTCTTTTAATGAGGAAAATTCAAAATCTTATTAAAAATATTCTTTCAATAAAATTTGCATGAGCGGCAGCATATGTTTAAAAATGTTGAAATACTGTATGGCAAACTGCTACTTAGAATAAAGGATTGTAGGAGAAAAATACACAGGATACACAAAAAGTTGACTATTTATAAAGAAATACCATTTATGAATGAATATTATGCCTTTTATCTCAATTGTTAGATTGTTAAAATATTATTTTTAAAAAAGCATGATTATGTTGAAACACAACTACCTAGTGCATACATGCCAAATCTTTCTTTAGTCAGTTTAGGCAGTAATTAAATAGATTGAATTTTTATACTATAAAAGCACATATATTCTTTTCATTACCCTACCTGACTAAAAATATCCTCATGTAGAATAATATAAAAAGAAAGGACTTACCACCTGAAATATTAACATCAGTATAACCACCTACACAAGCACAAGAAGAAATTTTTTTATATGTATGTAGGCTAATTAACGGTGAAATATTTCGCAATAATCCTTAGTTTTGTGAGAAATATTCATAAACTAAAAAAAGTATACTTCGCGCATAAATGTGCATTGAAAATGTCCAGAAAATATGGGAATCCTTGCTATAATAATGAAGATGGATCACTGGAAAGTTCGTGCTTATGTAAAGTACAAACGTTTATATTAGTTTCCAATTTCGAAATTTAATAACAATAGCTTTGTTCTATGCAGTTTATCAGTCAAATTCTTTATCCGCAGCATATAATGAATTATAAGTCTATGACTGAGCTTATGTGAAGTTCAAGAACTGAAATAAACCACAGCGCAATCAATATGCAATTTTTTTTCTTGTCTGTCTCATCAGTTACTCTTTCCCTATTTCGTAGTATAATCTCGAAGGCAAAGAGAGAAAAAAAAGAAGAATCGCGGGTTAAGTGTTTAGGACGAGTGCGATGGTTTCGTGAAATATGCTTGACGTCAGGGTCGCATTATTAATTATCGCCGGTAGAAGCTGTATTCAGTTGTTCTTTCGGTAAATTGAGTTCCGCAATGAATTATTGTAAATATCAGCAGTAATCCTTAATTTTCATACACAAATCCGTGAATATTAGGATGCGAAAAACAAACCGCGGCGATTCATAACAGACGTTTTACAGATGGAGAAAAAATTATAATGACTTTAAATTAGGCATCAGATCTGCATATTGTTCACACATATCGCCGAGAAAAAGAAGCGATGAAGCAGTTTTCGTCTATCAATTCTCTTGAACAGCTAACTTATATATGTAAGAGAAAAAAAAGTCCTGCGATTCAGCTGCTTCATTAATAATTATCCGAGACAGAGAAAATTATATTCCATTGAATTCTTCCATTTGAAATATCGCAGATGATCCTTCATAAAAGAAAAGCTTGGGTATTTCAGTTCCAAAATTTTATCGTCATTTCCATTTTCTTTATGTCCATACTGTTTGCGAAAACACGGAAACAAATCTCTCCTTATGTCTATAAAGATTTCAGAAACATACTCAAAAAAAAATCGAGGATATTATTTTTTTTCGTTGTTTACTATTCGTTGATTCCCGGGTACCGTGCTGTAAATGTTATTGTACAAGTGCTATGGTCAAGGAACCAATCTGTGTACTGGAGTTTGGTGCGTCGTGATTTTCGTGCGTCGTGATTTTCGTGCGTCGTGATCGTAAGTTATTAAAAAAAATAAAGGAAGACACAGGAGAGACATCTTGAAGAAATAGTCGAAAATTGAATATATATATGCAGGTTTAATCCAGGTTCAAATAAAGCACAGGTACATCGTCGAATAGGTACAGCTGCCAAAGGCAATGGTACCCGGGACTCCAAACGTACACTTAATACAGCTTTTACATGTTGTTATCAATCACAAGGTTCGAGAGAGAAATGATTATTAATTAGAATAATTTCATCGGTGGATACCGAGCAGTGATGACAGAGTTACATAAAGCCAAGTAGCCAGATTAACGTACATTTGGCGAGAGGAATGTGATAGAAACGCAGGTGTTGTTTTCCGTTAAATGTTAAGTCAATGGGAGATTGATGACGATCAAATATGAATTTTTAGATGCCAACAGAGAGGAATGTATATAGTAGCCTCGCAAACCACAAGAGTCTGGTTCACATAGGGTTGTATTAAGGAGTGTTACTAAAAATTAAAAAATAGACATGTTCGTTACAATGATAATACAATTTCGGAAGATAGAGGAACAAAAATGTAAAAAGAGAAAGGGTAGCAGAGGGCGTCTGGTAAATTTGACTGAGCGTGGGATAGAGATAAATCCACAGTTGCTAGGCGAACAAAATAATTTCTTTTCTTCTTTTTTTTTTATAAGAGAACGCAAAGCGAAATAATTACAAATGAATTGAAAAGGAGTTATAATAAAAGTGGAAAAAAAGGCTGGGACTATATACATTTACAGTGTAGAAAAATAAAATATATTTAGGATGGTAATTTTGAAAAAAAGGTATTTTAGGTGGGGGGGGGCTAAGGTGTAAATTAATTAGAAGTGGAATATGTGAAGATAATTCCTCTTCACAGCAATTATGTTGGAAAAGAATTAATATATAATTAGTGTCTAAAATATTAATTCAATAAAAAAATTATTAAAAAATGTAAAAGCTTTGTTAAGTTTTAGATGAATCAGGATTACGGGCGATTTTTTTGTTAAAAAAAAAGCAGTGGCTATTACTCTCATATATTGAGGTGTGGTAGTATGAATTACATATGTAATATAAACATGTGTGTATATGTGTATTTTAAATATTTTCCATGTTTTATATGTTGTAAATAGTTGTGAATTGTTGTAAATAAGTATGTATGCTTATTGTGAGTATTGTATGCAAGTATCACGTAATTATCTAAGATGCATGTATTTAAGTTGAATTGACATAAATATAAAAGTACTGTATTAAATTTAGATATAATTTAAAAGTAAAAAAAAAAAAACAGCAACAAAGTATTGATCTCAGCTTTTTGGTACGAACATAATACCACCAATAATCGAGTTGTTAATGTTTCTTTAATTGTCATCGTAATTTTTATTCCATGAATGCCTATTTTTCTGTTTATGAATGACTTTTAATTAAAATATTTATTACTATTACAAATATATGATAAAAGATACCACAATCAATTCCTCTAAATAAACATAACAACATAAATTTTTAATACGGATGTATGCTACCGATCAACACAATATAGCAATATCCCGAAAAACAAATAATGAAAAATGTTATGCACATAAGTATCTAAAACGCACACTCATATGTTGAAAGCAGTGTCTGGATGTTTTATTGAAGGTCTTTTATTCTTTAATGAACAAATACTTCTATTTGATACATAATTTCTTTCATTCTCTAACACTTTCTGTGTTTCTAGTGTATCATAAATGTTACTAAAGGAAGTTATGTTAAAAAATCGATTAATATATATATTTTTTAATAATAAGGTCAGAAAAAAAAATCAAATTATAAAAGTATTCATTAAATTTTAGATGAATTACCGAAGAGAAGATTACAAAGAGTATTCTTTGGCGACAGAGATGTTTCTATTAATCGTATTTGTTCATAAATGCTAGTTTTATGCATTGTATGAAATATTTATATCGTGTGTATTAAATATATTATAAATACGTTGTAAGTATGTATGTATGCTTTTGTGCATATCGTAAAATGTATTTAATTAACATGTAATAATCTGAAATGTATGTATATAATAGGGATTCCCGTAAATATAATGGTAATATATAAAATATGAAGATAATTTAAAAATAAAAAAGTATTTATTAATCTCATCTGTTCTATTGCAAAAGTAATTATAGCAGTTAGGATCTTTTTAATATTAATTATTCGTATTATAAGATTTTGCCATAAATTTCCATTTCTCAATGTATGAATGACTTTTCGGACTGTGATGTTTTTAATTACGAATATTTGGTAAAATATATTATTATACCACCATTCCTTAAAGTAAACATGACAACAATTTATATTATTAGGATGAGTGAAATGGTCAACACAATACAGTGGCGGTCAAAAGTTTCCGGCCAGTTAGTTTCTTCGATTTGTTTGCCAGAACGTTTTGGCGAAGAAGAAGCGCAATTGCTCCAAAAGTTAGGAATATGCAAATGACCTCTGACCACGTGATCATTCTGATTGGATACTGAAGATACTTGATGCAAAGGGGAGGAAATCGAAATTCGCGTGTGCAAAAGTTTCCCGCCATTCGTCATTCGTTAATTTTTGCTGTCGGTAAAGTGTTGTTTTGGCCGTGTTTGTTAATTAATCAACGTGAATAACTTAGTTGAAATTCAAAAAGGAAAAGTTCAACAATTATTGTTCGTAAACGAGTGATTTGTTTGTCGCTAAAGGACCAATCCTCTCGTGAGATTGCTGCAAAGTTATCGATCGGGAAATCTACTGTGAACGATATTTAAAAATATATATAAAGATTGTTATCGCCTTCAGGATTTGCCACGGTCCGAGAGACCCCGGAAAACGACCATTCGTGTGAACAGGATTGTCAGGAGAAAAGCAGTTGATGATCCGCATAAAACTGCCGCTGCAATATCCCGCGATTTATGGAGTGAAAATATTACTGAAATAACTCAGTCTACCCTGTCAAGACACGTATGTGACGTAGAACTTTATGGAAGAGATAGTGTTAAAAACCTTTCATAAGTAAAAAAAATCAACGGTCCCGACTGGCGTTTGCCAAGGATCACAAAGATTGGTCAAGTAAAAACTGGAAAAAAGTACTATTTTCCGACGAATCGAAGTTCAACCTTTTGGGAGTATTGGCAGACACTACGTCTGACGACCTAAAAACAAAAGATATGATTCTAGATATGTTATTCCTACCATGAATCATGGCGGTGGACACGTAATGCTGTGGGGAGCATTTTCTGGAAAAGGTGTCGGTCTGTTAGTTGAAATCCGTGGCAAGATGAATGGTGAAATGTATAAGAATATTTGCAAGATCATTTGCTGCCTTATTGGCGAAAAATTGTGGTCGCAACTATTTATTTCAGCATGATAACGACCCAAATAATACATGCAAGCTCGTCAAACAGTGGATTTCGCACAAAAAAATTCCGCTTTTGAAATGGTCTGCGCAATCACCGGATCTGAGTCCAATAGAAAATCTTTGGAACGAACTTGAAAAACGTGTGCGGAATTATAAATATTCCAATTCAGCAGAATTGTCCCCAAAATTCCACGAAGAGTGGAAAAACCTTACCATAGACGATCTTCAACCGTTCATTGAATCGATGCCACGTCGCTGCGCCGCAGCACTTATTGCTAACTCTATGACGACAAAATACTAATTGTAAATGCTTTTGATCATTGTTATTTTATATTATAACACCATTTTTTGCCAAACTTGCCAAGATGGCCAGAAACTTTTGAGAACATACGTTTTCCTTTGCAATTAATTTTGTAAATTAAATTTATTGATATTTATTAGTTATTCCATAAATAAGTCCCTAACTATTATGTCAATAAAATGTATAAGTATCACTTTGAGATTCCTATTCATATGGTTGTACTTACAAATTAACCAAAAATTTTATGCTGGCCGGAAACTTTTGACCGCTACTGTATGTCATGGCCCCGGAAAACGAATGTTAAAAGTTGTTTTGTACATTAATTCTACATCAAAGCATTAAAAACATTAACACACCTCTCACTGTAATGTCTGAATATTGCGCTGAAGTTGCTCCCCTTTTTAACGAACAAATACTTTTATTAGATACATTATTTCCCTTATTTTATAAAAGGTTCCGCAATTGGCGACAGAGATTTTTCTATTAATCCTATTTGTTCATAAGAGTTGTTTTTATGTATTGTACGAAATCGTTATATCGTGTGCATTAAATGTATTGTAAATATGTTGTAAGTATATATGTATCTACAAAAAATAACTTTTCAAAAGTAGAAAAACAGCCAAGCTTAAAAAAAAAAAAAAAACGAAAGTTGTGGATAAAAAATGGTGTGATATCAAATTTCCAAGCTTTTATTATAGTATTTATTTAACTTTTTTCCATTAAATAAGTTATCATATATATAAGTCGAGTGCTACGTATATGTTAATAGAAATAGTTTTCTCCTGTACTAAATACATCCTAACGTGTTTCTGAAAATTCAGTTTTTTTCAAATTATGCATGATGGGCTTGGCGGCCATCTTTCCATATTATACACAAAATTCTAAGCACCCCTATCCGTAGTTAAAATCCGAAGTTCAAAATTGTAACTTAAGAAAATATTTTAAGCGTTTCGTTTATGGACTTGTATGTTCTGAAAATTGTGTCTTAAAATAATGATGACTTATCTTAAGGATTCATCTTATGATTTATTTTTTAGAGTAATTAATCATTTCAAAGTAGTAAAAATCAATTTATCAAAATATCAGTCTTCCTCAATTTATCTGTCCGTAGGTAAAATCTGAAGTTTGACATTGTTATAAACATATTACATTGCAAACATATTACGCTTTTACTTTAGAAATTTGGGTGCTTAGAAATATGGAAAGATGGCCGCCAAGCCCATCATGCATAATTTGAAAAAAATTGAATTTTCAGAAACACGTTAGGATGTATTTAGTACAGGAGAAAACGATTTCTATTAACATATACGTAGCACTCGACTTATATATATGATAACTTATTTAATGGAAAAAAGTTAAATAAGTACTATAATAAAAGCTTGGAAATTTGATATCACACCATTTTTTATCCACAACTTTCGTTTTTTTTAAAGCTTGGCTGTTTTTTTACTTTTGAAAAGTTATTTTTTGTAGATATCATTTCTTTTTTTAAAATAGATTATACATAATATAAATAATCTACTCTATGAAATTAACATGAGAATGTTATGTAAAATTACATTTTACTTTCAGTTATTGTTTAAAGGGTTAAATAGAAATACCAGTAGATTTTTCAATTAACTAATTACACCCTTAGAAACAACATACTAAATGTGGCTTGTTATAATACTTGTTATCCTTCGTTAAAAATATCACTGACTAATCCATGAGATGAGTAAAAATGGAATATGTACATAGCGCGTCAGCGCTGCTTTTGAAATCAAACGTAATATCATGCTCTTTTATTATTAGTATTACATCCCATTGATTGGCAAATCTTTATAAAACGTAGTTAATGGTGAAAAGTAGCAAAATATCTTAGCAATTTTTTAGATTTACATTATTTTATTCAATTAAATACTGTACTCTTACAATAAATTTAAATGGAAACTTAACTTCTAAAACAAAAACAATTTAACAACTGGATTCCATTAATTTATAGAAAAATGACGTCAAAGGATCTCAGCCTGCGAACGAAATGCTTGTCCTTTACCGTGGTTTTATAGAAATAAATTAATCATATTGAATTCCATTTCGAAAAGTTTGTTTACGTTTGGAAAGAAATTTTAAATACTGATAACTCTTAATGTATACATTTCAGAAGGTACCTCTTCCCTCAAAATTAATTTTTTTTTTAAAGATCTTTCTAAAAATGTAAATTTTATATATATTAAAAGCATGAACACTACGTCTGATTACTTTATTTTACAATATTACAATAAGAACACACATTTTATCAGACAATTAAATGCACTAAACCAACATGAGTGAAAAATTGACCTGCGCCAGGACTCAAACCTGGGACCTTCAGTGTACCGTGCTAACGTTTTACCACTAAGCCACCAAGATCGATATTCTAACTCGGCAATTTCTCATTCGTATTTCTGTTGGAAACAGTCACCTGCCACAATTTGCAGTCACATTTAATTGTCTGATAAAATGTGTGTTCTTATAATTAGGAAGTTTTATTAAAAAAATATCTTCAGAAAAAATGGCTGACTTGTAGATGAAATTTGATATGATTAACCCGTAACTGATTTGTGCTATTATAATACAGATGGTACACGGTCGTTGGCGGGGTTTTATCTCTGTTTTGGCATAATTTTTTAGTTGCCAAGTTAATTAACAGTTTTTTGCTAATTAAGGATAGAAATGTATTTATTTTTTCACTGTATTTTATAAAAGCACGTAGATTAGGTTATTACTTGTCCAAAAATGCAATCCTTTTTCATTTCTGTCCTATATTTAAATCTGTAGGTTGTTTGAAAAAATAAGTTTGACGAAGAAAATAGTGATCTACAAAAACAACTTTTCAAAAGTAAAAAAAAAGCCAAGCGTAAAAAAAAAAAAAAAAAAAAAAAAAAAAAAAAAAAAAAAAGTTGTGGCTAAAAAATGGTGTGATATCAAATTTCCAAGCTATTATATTACTTTTTTAACTTTTTTCCATTAAATAAGTTATCATATATATAAGTCGAGTGCCTACGTATATGTTAATAGAAATCGTTTTCTCCGGTACTAAATACATCCTAACGAGTTTCTGAAAATTCAATTTTTTTCAAATTATGCATGATGGGCTTGGCGGCCATCTTTGCATATTATTCACAAAATTCTAAGCATCCAAATCCGTAGTTAAAATCCGAAGTTCAAAATTGTTATTTAAGCAAATATTTTAAGCGTTTCATTTATAGATTTGTATGATCTGAAAATTGTGTCTTAAGATAATGATGACTTATCTTAAAGATTCATCTTATGATTTATTTTTTACAGTAATTAATAATTTCAAACTAGTAAAAATCAATTTCTCAAAATATCAGTCTTATCTAATTTATCTGTCCGTAGTTAAAATCTGAAGTTCGAAATTGTTATAAACATATTACATTGCAAACATATTACGCTTTTACTTTAGAAATTTGGGTGCTTAGAAATATGAAAAGATGGCCGCCAAGCCCATCATGCATAATTTGAAAAAAAATTGAATTTTCAGAAACTCGTTAGGATGTATTTAGTACTGGAGAAAACGATTTCTATTAACATATACGTAGGCACTCGACTTATATATATGATAACTTATTTAATGGAAAAAAGTTAAAAAAGTAATATAATAGCTTGGAAATTTGATATCACACCATTTTTTAGCCACAACTTTTTTTTTTTTTTTTTTTTTTTTTTACGCTTGGCTTTTTTTTTATTTTGAAAAGTTGTTTTTGTAGATATCATTTCTTTTTTTTTAAACAGAATAAACATAATTTAAATAATCAAAACATGAGAAATAATTTAAAATTACATTTTACTTTCAGTCATTGTTTAAAAGGTTAACTAGAAATACCAGTAGATTTTTAAATTAAACTAATAACAACATACTAAATGTGGCTTGTTATAATACTTGCTATCACCCGTTAAAAAATATCACTGACTTATCGATGAAATGAATAAAAATGCAATACATACATAGCGTGCCAGCGCTGCATTTGAAATCAAACGTGATATCACGCTCTTTTATTATTAGCACTAGCTGGCTTCGCCCGCTAGCGGACCCCTAATTTATATCGGGGCCTCGAATCTTGTAAAACCTCGAATAAGATAAACCTCGAACCGAACGAACCTCCGACCTGGTTCTCCGCTGCCTTCGGCACCGGATAATCCCTTAATTTGCACATCGAATAGTATAACCCAGGTAAAAAAGTCAGCAAAAAACCTTTAAAAAAACCTTAAGGAAAACTGAAGGTATATTGGACAAAAAAACCTGCATCTTCCCTTTAGGCAAAAGACCTGTACTTTCCCTTCACTTTTTTGTCCTAAATACCTTCAGTTTTCCTTAAGGCAAAAAACCTGTACTTTCCCTTTACTTTTTTGTCCGAAATACCTTCAGTTTTCCTTAAGGCAAAAAACCTGTACTTTCCCTTTACTTTTTTGTCCAAAATACCTTCAGTTTTCCTTAAGGCAAAAAACCTGTACTATTCCTTCACTTTTTTGTCCGAAATACCTTCAGTTTTCCTTAAGGCATAAAACCTGTGCTTTCCTTTCACTTTTTTGTCCGAAATACCTTCAGTTTTCCTTTAGGCAAAAAACCTGTACTTTTTATATGCAGAAAATATATTTTTTTTTAATAAGACAAAAATACTCTTACAATCTTTTGCACGGTCAGGGTTAAAATAAATAGTGCATTAGCATACAGTATTATGTTGTTGGTATAGTTGAAAAGAACCAAATTTGTGAACATTTCGAAGTATTTTAAACATTTTAGAAATCTCCTTATATAAAAAATCTTCAAACGGAGAAGTAGTAATTTTCAACCGTTTCTTTTTTAAAGTTTTAAAATTAAAATTTAACATTGAACCTTAATTTTTAGTTTTTTTTTTCTATTTTGCTAAAGTATTAAAAAAAATATGAAAATGTGTCAGCAAAATTTTTGCTAAAAAGCAAAAATAGAAAAACAAATTATAAAAGTTAAAACGTTCTTATTCTTATGCAAATGTTTGCAGAGCAATAATTATGTAGTGTTGAATTCAGGGGGTGACCTGGGGGGGGGAATCCCCTTGGAGCATTTAAATGTCCCCGCTGAAAGATTTGAGATGTTATACTTTCAATGGTCAAAAAGTGCAATCCCCCCCCCCCTTTGGAGCCCAGAAATCCTTCCCGGGGAAAGATGTCTGAATTCAACAATGATTATGTAACATCTATTGTAATTTAGATTTCAACTTTTCTCAAAGTACTCACCCCACACACACACACTCTAAAAAACTTCTTTTTAGCAGAGCAGCGGAGTTGGTAGAAAAAATGATTGACTCTAGGATGGCGAAAGTACTAGTATTGCCTGTTGGTTCCTATTATTATTCAGATTGCTTCATTGCTGTCATTTGTTTTGAAATAGTAATAGTCGCTTTATTAAATTTGTTATTAAATAAAGGAAATATTACTATTTTTAAAAAGTGGCTGCAATCAATTAATTGGAATTAAAAAACCCGTAACTAGCAACACTGGAACTACCGGCACATTCCTGTTTGACCTTGGAGCATATGATATACATATCAACTGATTTTTTTTTCTTTCTTTTTTCCCTCGTTTCATTTCTTTGAATATGGGTGTAAGCTATGATAGGTAGTCAAGACCAGGACCCAGTTACTGAAGTGGCAAACTTCCAGAAATATTTTTGTATAAGTGTCATCTTTTTAAACGCAGGATTTTTTAAATTTTAAATAAGGCAAAAGTACTCTTATAAAATGCTTTCAGAACTTTGTCCCTGCATTAATCAGCACTGATCAAGACTGAAAATATTTTGAACATCCTTCCCCTCTTATCAGATACTCTATAATTTTAAAAATTTAATTATGTCAAAACTGTGCAACAACTGTACGTAAAATATTTTTGTATGTGTAAATTACAACCGAAAAGTTAAATTTGAAGGTATTAAATAGAAACAACAGTTGAAATCTAATAAATCTCCAAAATTTACTTTGAACAACACACACAAAAATTAATCAGTTGAATCCAAACATAGTATGTTGATATGTCGACCAAAATATTTTATGCCAAACATAATAATAGTATAAAATGCCTGCGGAACTAAATATTGGATAAGTGTCTTACAAGTAACCATATTTTGCATTACCTCAGGTTCTGCAAACTCCAAAATATCAAATATATATTATACCAAAATATGGGCGAAAGGATGTTTAATTTTGGCTCTATATCTATTCCTGCAGACCCCAAAAATAGAAGGCAGAAATTTTACAGTTTAAGTATCGTTTGGGGTCTCAGAACTGAAAAATTATGAGGGAACACAAGAAAAATAAAAGTGAAAATTCTACTATTTTGGCATTAATTCTGTTCTTACAGCTTCATAAAAAAGGGCAAAAATTTTATATTTTCAACATCATTAATTGTACAATTTTGGGTTTTGCAGACCCGAAAAATCCAAATATTGATATCTAAAGAAGTAAATAAAATGGAAATTTTATTATTTCAGATCCCGCTGACTTGGAAAGGAAATGCAAAAAGTTTCAATTTTGGACTTATTCTGTGTCCTACAGACCTGAAAAATTCTGATGTAAGGGAAGAAAATTAAAGATGAAAATTTTACTATTTCAGAAATAATTTGGTGCTGTGAATTTCCCTATTTGATCATTATTTTGGGTACCGCAGACACAGGAAAAAAATCACTCTTTTTTTTTTTGCAAAATTAATAAATAATAATAATACGGAGAAAATTTACAATTTTGGCATTACTCCTGGTCCCAACGACACCTGAATAATCTGAGGGAAAACAAGACAAAAAAATAGAGAAAAAGATTTCCATTTCAATGATATTTCGGGTTCTGTGGACTCCAAAAATTGCAGAAATTTCCAATATTTGCATTACCTCAGGTTCAGCAAACTCCAAAACATGCGAGACAAGACTACATACTAAATATAAAGTATCAACAAGAGTTTTCAAATAAAAACAATTTTCATATATTATATGCTATACATTGAACAGTATATTGGGTCTGTTTAACATTTTTCTTCATAACCGATCGTTGACTTTCGCAGTGCCTTACTGCGACAAATTGCCCGATTTCCCAGCTCCTCCTCGTGCGATGGAAAAGCTAATTTTTTCCTGCAACTGACCGATAAAATGAGATTTTTGTTGAAAACTGATCAACAAATTTCACAGCGCAACAAATTTCACAAAGCTAGCGAATTACAGAAAATAACAGACGAACGTTACCGCTTACCGCTTAGCCGCGACGTGAGTCAAAATATAAACACGCGAGTTGAGTTGAGAAGTAGTGTTTCTTCTACCGCTGTGGAGTCGGAAATGCCGCGTCAGTTGCGAAAAAAAAAATCAAATGTTCTAAAGGAAATTTTAAATTAATAAGAATAATACATTTTTCATTTGTTTTTTGAAGTAATTTTCATAAAAACTGGAAGTCATGTCTGTAGTTAATAACCCCAAACTTAAAATAAAAGAAGAACTAAGAATTTTTCGTATGGTGGGGGGGGGGGGTCAATTTCTACTTTAAATGGAAACTTCACTTCTAAAACAAAAATAATTTAACAACTGGATTTCATTAATTTATAGGAAAACTAGCAAGCTACGTCCGCTGCGCTGGTCGGTTTCTACAAATGAACCCTGAATCAAACGAAATATATCGTTTAATTTGACCTTGTATTTGAAAGCAATCTGTATATTTACGTGGAATATCCTTCCACATTACTGAAAAATGACGCGATTGCGCTATTATATTTTCTAATGTGCAGTCAAAATTTTAGCTGTTAAGGACCAACTCTTTTATTTGGTCATTTACAGTTAGGGTTTGCTAAAGAATGATAAAACTATATGCAATATACTAAAACCATCACTAAAAATTATCGAAATAACAATGCAAACAAATTAACTAACAAAATCCATTCAGAAGAAGTTTTTATAAAGGCTAATCTTTGATAATCTGATTATTGAACTTTTCCACATAATTCTAAAACAACAAAACGATATAAAATATACTAAAACAATCCTTACAAATTATCTACTTAACAATACAAGTCGCAAAAAATACGCCCAGTAAAAACTATCAAAAAGGCTAATATTTCGGAATCGGGTTCACTTGACTATATAACCTTCACACATAACTGTTGGACTAAGCAACATAGGACAATATATAGTACATTAACACCATTTCTGAAATAGCATCTAACTAACAATACAATTCTCATCAAAATCCGTTCAGTAGAACTTTTTTAGAAGGCTAATCTTTCATAATCGGAATCAAATATTGAAAAGGCTAATATTTGATTAAAAAAATGGTCACCCGATTTTCGAATTTCCCCCTATAATTCTAGAACTAAGCAACGTTATATAATAAAACGTTCCCTAGAAAATTATTTAACAGTATAGGTTCCATCGAAATACATTCGGCAAAATCTTTTAAAAAGGCTAATCTTTCATAATCGGATTGATCTGATTATAGAACTTCCCAGAATAATTATATAACTAAGCTACGTAGAACGATATGTTATACATTAAAACCTTCCCTTAAAAATTATCTTAGTTTAAGTTCTACGAAAATGCATTCAGCAGAACTCGAGTTATAAGCAGCCGGAACGAAATTTCATATATGTAGAAGTAAATAGAAGTATATTGCCATTAATATAGTTTGCATTTGAATAAACAAAGGTACTTTTCGGTTAGCCGGGCACCAGTGATATATGAACACACACACACACACACACACACATATATATATATGTATGTATATACATGTATTTGTGTAGATATATGTGTATATATGTGTATCACTGGCGCCCGGCTAACCAAAAAGTACCAAAAAAAAAATACTGCGAAAATGCAGTCGTACACTTGGAAAAAAACACCTTTTGGCCTAAAATCTCTCATCAAAACTGTTTTTCTTTTTTTTCTTTTCTTTCTTTTTAAAAAAAATAAAATTAGTAACAGTTTTTTCTTTTATTTTTCCAGATTATTTTCCAGACCTTTTCGGCCAAAATAACAGAACTTTCTATCATAATTCGATAGCTATTATACGTAGAACGTTGTGTTACATACTAAAACCTTCCCTGAAAAATTATCTCTCGAACAGTGCAAGTTCCAGCAAATTCCATTCAGCAGATCTCGAGTTATAAAGGAACGGAACGAATAGCCATTTCAATCCTTTCTGCAACAAAAAAAGACACTTTTTGGCTTAAAATCAAATTGTTTGGGGTCAAAAGTAAAATCAAAATCGCCAAAATCAAAAGATAAATCGCCAAATTTGTTTCAATAGAAATCTTGCCCCTTGAATAATGTTTTAAGCATTATGAACATTTCTAATCATGTTTAAATTAAATATTTTCGTTTTATAATATTCTCTCATCAAAACTCTTTTTTTTTCTTTCTTTCTTTCTTTCTTTTTTTTTTTTTTAAAATAAAATTAGTAACAGTTTTTCTTTTATTTTTCGAGATGTATAGCCTTTTCATTTCTTTCTGCAACAGTAATGATCGCCAAAAAATTAGCAATGGTAACCTTTTCGGCCAAAATAACAGAACTTTCTATCATAATTCGATAGCTATTATACGTAGAACGTTGTGTTACATACTAAAACCTTCCCTGAAAAATTATCTCTCGAACAGTGCAAGTTCCAGCAAATTCCATTCAGCAGATCTCGAGTTATAAAGGAACGGAACGAAATTTCCGTTTGTGTTTTATATATATAGTGAGGCTAACGAAAAAGACAGGCTACCGCGGTGCGTTCCACTTATCTTTTTTTACAGACCGCTAGAGTGACGTGATGCTCTTTTCGTACACCTGCATTGGTGGATTCGAGCCTCACGTGATTCCCGCGGTCTGTAAAAAAAGATACGCGTAAAGCACAGCGGTAGCCTTTCTTTTTCGCTAGCCTCGTATATATAGTAGATGACGTGAAAGGTATTCCTGCGAACGAAATGCCTGTCCTTTACCGTGTTTTTTTATTTTTAGAAATAAATGAATCACATTTAATTCATTTCAAAATTTTTGTTTACGTTTGGAAAGAAATTTTAAATGGCGATAACTCTTAATGTATACATTTTAGAAGGTACATCTTCCCTCAAAAACTAATTTATTTTTAAAGATCTTTCTAAAAACGTAAATTATATATTTAAAATATTTTTAAAGCATAAACACTACGTCTGATTACCTTATTTATAAGAACACGCATTTTATCAGACAATTAAATACACTAAACAAACATGAGTGAAAATTGACCTGGGCCTGGACTCGAACCTGGGACCTTATGCGTACCATGCCGACGCTCTGCGACTGAGCTACCCAGATCCATATCCGTAACAGGCAATTTCTCATACTTATTCATGTTAGAAACAATCATCTGCCACAGTTTGCAGTCATATTTAATTATTTGAAAAAATATGTGTTCTTATAATTGTGAAGTTTTATTTAAAAAAAAAATATCTTCAGAAGAAAATGGCTGACTTGCAGATGAAATTTGATGTGGTTATATTATAACCTGTAACTGATTTGTGCTATTTTAATACAGATGGTAAATGGTCGTTGGCGGGTTTTATCTCTGTTTTGGCATAATTTTTTAATCGCCAAGTTAATTAACAGTTTTTTGCTAATTAAGGATAGAAAATATTTTTTTTTTACACTGAATTTTATAAAAGCACATAGATTACGTAATTACTTGTCCAAAAATGCAATCCTTTTTTTATTCTGCCCAATATTAAGGCCTGTAGCTTGTTTGAAAAAAAAAAAGGTTGACGAAGAAAATAGTGATCATTTTAAGTAACTCGACGTTATTTAAAAAAAGCTATATCTCTGTTTATAAATCACTTATGAAGATGAGTTTGGTCTTAAATTGAAGAAATTCTTTCTTAGATTCTTCTAGTTTTCGTTTTTTTTTTCTATGACGCTTGGTTTGTTTGATATCTGATATTTTAATCTGGCATGTTTTGTCGATTTAACATTGCGAAGTTGCTTTCTGTATATAAGCATTAGCGGTCTTTATTCCAGTTCTTGGCGTTGTTTGTGTGGCGTTTTTTTTTAAGCTTGGCTTGGCAGAGCGACCGCCCTGCTTGATCATTTTAAGTAACTCGACGTTTTAAAAAAAATCTATATCTCTGTTTATAAATCACTTATGAAGATGAGTTTGGTCTCAAATTGAAGAATTTCTTCATTAGATTCTTTTAGTTTTCGTTTTTTTTTTCTATGACGCTTGGTTCATTTGGTATCTGATATTTTAATCTGCTTTTTTGTTTAGCTTGTCTTGGCAGAGCGACCGCCCTGCTTGATGCTTTTTTGCATATCGTAACATGTATTTAATTAACAAGTAATAATCTGAAATGCATGTATATAATATGTATTCAGTTAAATATAAAGGTTATGAAGATAATTTAAAAATATAAAAGTATTTATTAATCTCAACTTTTCTGAAGCGAAAATAATTTTAGCAGTTAAGAACTTTTTAATATTATTAATTCTTATTATGATTTTTTGCCATAAATATTCATTTTTCAATGTATGAATGACTTTTCAGAAAGTGATTTTATTAAATTACATGTGTCTGGTAAAATATATTATTATACCACCATTCTTTAAAGTAAACATGACAACAATTTATATTATTATGGATGAGTGAAACTGGTCAACAAAATATGTTATGATTCCAGAAAACAAAAGTTGAAAGATGTTTTGCACATTAGTTCCACATCAAAGCATTAAAAACGTTAAAACACCTCTCCCTGCAATGTCTGAATATTATGCTGAAGTTATTTCCCTCTTTAATGAACAAATACTTTTATTAGACACATTATTTTCCTTATTTTATAAACGTTTCCGGAATTGTAAAATGCCATAGAAAGTTTGAAAGATAAACATTATAAAAGATTAAAAATTAAAAATTTTATAAAACAATATAGAAAAAATGTGAATATAAACAATTTAAATTAATATAAAATGTCAACTGAATCAAGAATAGTTTATTAATAATGGAGCGGTCGTTATTATTTTCATTTGTCAGAAAAGGTCTGGTGTATGTTTGTTCATACAATGTATGCAATGTGTGTATTGTAAATACCTCCTACGTACTGTAAGTTATGAAATTTAATTAATTATGCTTGTAGTATGATGTTTTATGTATTATAAGATGCATATATATATAGATACGAGGTAGAGTCAATAAATTTCCGGAATGGTCACCTCCCTTCACGCAGGTGTTCGTTAGAGGGGAAATATCTATTTTGGAAGTTGGCAGCACTGATAAGGAAAACACACAGGCATCTGGAATTCATTTCCGGTACTGTTGGCGTTAGCTGCAGATCATTTCTGACAAAGCGAATTTTTCATTCGTCGGATTTTGAAATGTCGTCTTTAGAGCAGCGTGCAAACATCAAATTCTGCGTTTTGCTCGAGAAATCGCCTTCTGAGACGCTCTAGATGCTGAAGAAAGCATACGGAAACGATGGCATAAGCGTTTTAGTAAAGGTCAGCAAAAACATCATCAACGGAAGAAAGCATGCGGAAATCATGCAATGAAAAAATTATACAGATGATACAGGGTGCTTCCTTTACGACCCTCAGACAAAACGTCAGTCAAGTGAATGGAAAGCGAAAATATCACCAAGGAAAAATTTCGCTTGGGCAAAAAC
Organism: Maratus michaelseni; assembly: GCA_963931845.1. Lineage (NCBI taxonomy): Eukaryota > Metazoa > Arthropoda > Arachnida > Araneae > Salticidae > Maratus > Maratus michaelseni. The sequence continues at coordinate 201,341,217 of OZ007588.1, read as the reverse complement.
CGAGGGAAAGTGATGTTGGAGGTGTTTTTCGATTACGAGGGCGTCATTCACTACGAATTTATTCGTAAGGCTAAACTGTCAATAAAGAACTTTACCTGGAGATCCTTAAAGACTACGAGATGCAATCAGACGAAAACGACCTGAAAAATGGGCAACAAATGATTGGTTTCTTTTACACGACAATGCTCCACCACATTGCGCTCTGATTGTGAAACATTACCTAGCCAGACACAGTGTTACCACTCTGGAACACTCTCCTTATTCTCCCGACCTAGCACTAGCGGATTTTTATGGATTCAGATGAGATGATCGAAAATGCGACGAAGCTACTGAAGGACGTCTCAAAAGAGGATTCAAGGAGTGTTTTGAATAGTTCTACGAACGCTGGAAGAAGTATGTGGATGCATGAGGAAAGTACTTTGAAGACCAATAAGGTAAAATTATTGTTCTATTTTTTAATAATTTTTAATTGACCTATTCCGGGAACTTTTTGACCCTACCTCGTATATATATATATGTGTGTGTGTAGTTATCTAAGGTTTAAGCGAATAACATGGATGAACATAAGTATAATAGTAATATATAAATTACGTAGATAATAAGTAATTTAAATTTATTAATATCAGTCACTCTGGTGCGAAAATAATACTATGATTTAGGCAAATGTTAGTATTTCTTTTATTGTTTTTATTCTTATATTGCCATAAATTTCTATTTTCATAAAATGTTATTAAAATCTAAGATGAATGTATGTTGTAAGGTGTATGTAACATGTAGTATGCCTGCCACGTCTATGGATTTAAAGAATATTTTGTATATTTGTCTAAACTGCATATTTTATATGTACACTGTTGTATGTAAGTATGATGTTTTACGCATTATAAGATGCATACATATATATTTATGTAATTACCTAAGGTTTAAGCAAATAAAACATGGAGGGACATAAGTGTAATAGTAATATATAAAGTATGGAGATAATTTGTAATTTAAATTTGTTCATTAATATCAGCCACTTTCGTGCGAAAATAATACAATCATTTAGGCAAACATTATTATTTATTTTATTGTTTTTATACTTATATTTCCATAAATTCCTATTTTCATAAAATACATGACATAAAGTGGTTTAATTAAATAACGAATGTAGGGTAAAGTATAATATAATACCGTAATTTATTCTTCGAAGTAAATATAAAAACAATCAGGTTATTTTTATTATGGATGAATGCAACCGCTCAACACAATATGCTATTATCCCAAAAACAAATGTTTAAAGTTGTTTTGTACATTAGTTCCGCATCAAAGCATCAAAAGTGTTAGCATACCCTTCCCTGCAGCGTCTGGATATTGTATTGAAGGTCTCTTTATTAACGAACGGATACTTTTATTGGATACGATATTTCTCTTATATTTTATCAGCTTTCTGTTGGCCGAAAATAAAAAAAATATATTAAAGGAAATTATGTTTTGTAAAAGAAAGAAAAAATTATTAAAATCACTAATTTTAAAATACATAGAAATATATGAAAATCGTCATTAAGTGATAAATGAATCAAGATTAAGGACATTTCTTCGTTAGCGAAAGAGTTATTACTTCCATTCATTGAAAAGGCATTCTTGTAACTAATGCATGCAATTTGTGCATGGTATGTATTATAAGTGTGATGTGAAATCATATATAGTTTTAAATTATGTCATTTTCCTTTATTAAAATGTCTCTCTCTTTTAATTCCTTGATTAATTAATTTTAGATTTTATTCAAACCTTATGTTTTCCCATTCTAAATAAATAATGGAAATAATTAAGCTATTTCTCTCGTTAATGCTCCCATGAATATTCTAATCTTTAATCATAACCGAAATCAATCACATTTTCATGTAAATCAGATAGAAAAAAAAATGTGCGGACTACAGAAATGCATCTACTCCTGTTTCAGAATACGTTATAATTTGTCATTTATAATTTGTTTCTGTCTGAATCATCGAATGTCTAAGCTGTAACCTCTCCTATTTTTATTTTGTTTATCTATGCGAATCTCACAGGGTTTCTAAAGTTGTTGTACAACGTACTGTTAGCATGCCGTCAGTCTTGTTAACTTATCAAGTTTTTCCATAAATTCAAAATTCTCTGTATATTAATATCAAAGGGATATCTTATGATTCGCGTATTCACGACAAATTAAATATGCCAATAAGTCAAATGAACAATTTGTAGCACATGTTTTTTAGCATTCCTACGCTGACCAGCCTCCTGAATACATGTAATTGCTTACATTAAGACACCACCCAACTTCTTACTTCTTCCTAAATATTTATTTGTTTTTAATGAACGTTTGTAAAAGGCGAATAACGTATCTGACTCATTTTAGCTTCCAAAAAAGGATTTTACAAGACTTTTCTAATGAACCTGTACTAACGCACCTCTGCACTCTTTTGGTATTATTTATCACGGCTAACGAAAGTTTCTATTATATCAGGTAGCATTTCTATTATAGTAAATATATTAATTCTAAGCTATAAAAAAAAGTGAACTGTTTTTTCATCTAGCAAGATGATTTAGAAAAAATAATGTTACCTCTTTCAATATAACAACGATTCCGAAAAGCGTTCCTTTATATTCAAAAACCTTAAAAAATCTTTTTTTCTTTTCTTTTTTTTTTTTTTTTTTTTTTTTTTTTTTTTTTTTTTTTGTTATTGCAAATTTTAGAGAAGCATTTCTGAAACATACACGGGTGTGCAAAACTTAAGCAACACACACAAAATACTGATTTCTGCACACGTGAGTACTCAAAAGGAAATTCTATAAAGAGCAAGTGTAGAAAAGAGTTACTATCCTAACAGCACGGCCAGTTGATGTGAAGTCCCCTTGATGTCACACATGGTCAGAAGTGTCACAATCGCTACGGTGAATCATAATATGGGATATTTCACTGTCTCATTATTACTCTCAAATGATTGTTAACACTGAAAAGTCACTGTGATTGTCGCTTTGTGATGTGTCACCATGTGACATTACAATGAAGTCACCTTGTGATTCTCAAGTCACTGTCAGTTGAAGACTGATCTTTGAAGTCATTGTGAGCATTGCATTGTGATGAGTCGCGAAATAATGTGACAAGGAAGTCGCAAGGTGACTTTCCTGTGATCGGCACTCCTTTGTGAAAAGTCACCAGATGATTTCATTTTCTGTCACTTGGGAACTCGTCACAGAACAGCTATCATGATGACTGTACAATGGAGTGTCAAAATGACAGTCACATGAGAGTCACAACATGGCTTCATTGTAAAGTCACCTGGTGACTCGTCAAAAAGCAGCAGTCATGGTGACTGTTCAGTGGAGTGACCAAATGAGAGTAAAAATGAGACGAATGAAATATATCACATTTCTGTTAGTTGTAGTGACTGTGAAAATTGTGACCATTTGTGATGTCAAGAAGACTTCACATCGACTGTCTGTGCTGTTAGGGTAGTACCTATTTTCTACACTTGCCAATTATAGAATTTCCTTTTGAGTACTCTCATGTTCAGAAATTAGTATTTTGTGTTTGTTGCTTAAGTTTTGCACACTAGTGTATGTTACTTTTACTGCCCGCAATTTTCAGAAACGTTACGATGTAGTATTTACAGTGAATTAATTAGTTTTCTCAATCCGTTATCAATACGAAATATCAGTTTATAAATGTTATCAATTTAAAAAAATATATATATATAAATTTTACAATGTATTTGTATTTTATTGCCACAAATTTTTATTCATCATAATTTAAATGACTATATTTAAAGCGATTTCATTATACGATGAATATCTGGTAAAGATATTATTTGATCGCAATGTAATCCTAACATGACAACATCAGTTTATTCTGATTACGGATGCATGCAAACGCTCAACCCAATATGCTATTATCCAGAAAAACAAACGTTGGAAGTTGTTTTGCCCATTATGTACGCATGAAGGCATCAAACACGTTAGCATACGCTCCCCTGCAGCGTCCTGATATTGTATTGTATATATTTTACTCTTTAGCGAACAATTACTTTTATTAGATACCTGATATGTTTTATTTACTAACAGTTTCAGTTTTTATAGAACATCATAGAATTTATCAAAGAAAATTGTGTGTAAATCAAGGAAAATTTATCAAAACAAATTATAAAAGAATTTTTATTTTAGAAACAATTAATCAGAAAAACATAAAGAAATTTGGGGGCATGCATTTTATTCAATATTTTAAATAGAATTTCAGATTATTCAGCCAGTCCTATTAACGTTTTATTTTCGAACAACTCACTATTTTGAACATATTCTATACTGCATGAAAAAAGTTAGACCTGTAAAAGTTGTCTGATTCGTATTTAACACAAAAACGTGCTTTCAGAAAGGTGATTAAGCTGCAAGAGATTAATGAAATGTAATTGAAGGAAAATAATCGGAAGACGAACTCACTACTAAGAATTTGGCAATCATGTGCTTGAAAATGTTCATACCATTATGAAACAATGTTATCTTAATGGAGATCATATATCTTATGCAGAAAATGCAATTGAGAAATGCGCTGAGTGTTAGAACGCCGTATGAAGAAAATAACAATTCTTGGATAATTTTTACAGATAACATACATGGTATTAAACAGTTTTTTTTTATTTATATGCTGGACTCCATGTAGTGTGTTTTATGAATATCGCTAGTATGAAACAATAATAATCTTTTTATATTTTTCTTGCGAATATTTTAGAAACCGACCTCAAAGCTAGTTTCTGGTGCAATTGTTGTAGAAATCTACCTCGAAATGTATTCTTAGTTATTTATTGATATTTAAAAAAGGGAGCATTTGGGAGACCTGTTATATGTTAATTTATGATAAGTATTTTTTCTTAAATTTGATCTTAGTCTGTGATTTTTCATTTAAAATTCTTCGCATACTTAAACATGTGCTAAAAAATAAAATAAAATAAAAAAGGTTTTTCACTATTATTGTAATGAATATCATTTAGATACTGATTAAACCAATTCCTATCACATTAATTATTCATTTATCATAATTTTATATTAAAATTTATTGACTTTATTATAAACATTGGAATAATTGTTCAAGTATTTATTATCTTTTTAAAAATGAAAATAACAATAGCCTAAAGAATAAAAATGTCCACTAAAAGATACTTAAAGACGGTCTTCGATTTAAGATCACTGGAACTTTGGAATCCATTTCAGGAATTCATTATGTTCAAAATTCGAGGACCGCCTGTGCAAAAAGTATTAGTTGCAGTTTATATACAGTTTGGTTCAAAATTTCTACAATTCTTTATGAAAACAGGTGTTTTGTACATATAATAATATATTTAAAATTAAATAAAGTTAAAGGTAATAAATGATCTATCACTAACAATTTATTCGGAATCATTTAATAGAAATTTTAAAATCTGTTTAAAACCTAGAATAACAGCATTTTTGTAAGTATATGATGAAAAGGTAATATCAAAAAGAAATATAAAATGCAAAGCAAAAATAGATATACCCGTGGATCTGTTCTAGGATTTTGCACTGCAATTTAATATTTTTTGGACTCATGTTAAAACCATTAAAGAAAACTAATAAAAATATCCGTGAACGACATTTCTTTAGCCAGAGTATCATCTCACTTATTACATCAAACTTACAGTCAAAACTGAGCAAGGAAATCAAATGGCACGCGCAAGAAATAAATAAAAGTCTTATTATAACTGAATCTGAAGATGCTTTATCCGCTTCCGGAAAAGCACAGGAGAAAGAAAAATAAATTAAAGTAAATATAAATTACAATTTAATTTAATATAATAATGCATACATTTTAAATTATACGTAAAATACCCTTTATCGAGCGACGGTATCTTGTTTTTTTTCTAACGTTTCAATTTATTTTTTCGTTTTAATTAGAAATATAAAATAAACATTTGCGGAGATGTCACACTTTATATCGTTACTACTATTTATTATTTTTTATAATCATCATACAGCATGATATGACGTGGTAGTTTATTTTTGTTCAAACATTGATTTCAGAAAAAACTTTTTATTTCTTTTATGTAAATAATGCTGAAACTATTCTGATACACCTTTTCATTAATTTTTAATTAATTACAGTTTTTAAATCAAATAACATGTTATATAACAAATTATATAATTATATAATGCTATCTCAGAAGCCGGTTCAAAAATCTTTCGAATAATAATTAATTTTTTTACGTTTTCCATAGCGCATAGAAATAGCGATTTTGGCAACTTAAATAACATGTATGATTTTTCTATTTAGAATTCTCGTACGTTATAAATAATTTTGAATTTTTAAAATAAATAATAATATAAAAATATAAAGATTCAAATATTTTGCATGAGTTCATGATGTTTTATTTATTAGTTGAGTTTTCCGTAAGGTATTTTTTTCTTTTTCCACTTTTCAAATACTTTTGGTACTAAAAAATTTGTTCGATAAAAAACAATGGTAAAGTCTTTGGTAAAAAAAATGTGTCTTCTATAAAAAAAAATGCCTTTACGTACGAATTATAAAATTTAAATTTGAAATTAATATGTAAAATTATGATTGTATGTTAAAAATACATGCTACCAGATGTGTTGCAGAACATTAGCACAAAGCCGTAGTTGTTCATATTAAAGTTTAAAAAGATCTGTTAATGCAATACTTCTATTTCATTTAAATTGCAAACATTTTAGGATATTCCCGAAAAAATATTTCGATAAATTAACAGAGGCAAGACTGGCATATACAAAATACATTTAAATGTTAATCATATTTTAATATATTTATAGATTTTTCTTTAGTCTATGTTTTAAATTGTCACATATTTATAGATAGCTTTTGTAAAACAGCTTTACCATTTTCATCCATCAGATGATACAGTCGTCGTTACTTTCTAAGAAAAGATAAAAACAAGTAATTTAAAAAAGGAAATTGATATTAAAGGATTGTTTCTTATTTTGTTTGATTGACATTTATACAATTCATAGTGACTTATTACATTACAATTGGCGTTCTTTAATCAGAACAATTTAGCACCACAGAGAGTAACAACCTTTATCCATGTTTACTTTATATTCCATTATTGCTAATGTTGCTTAGTTTGATGCACTGGGCTGTAGACGATTACAAATTAAAACATTTTATATAACCTTGTAAAAAGACCATACGTAAAAAGACCACTGTTTTAAAATTTTGAGGAAATTAGAGCCTAAAACGTGCAAAAATGGTAAAAAAAAGTCATATAGACAAAAATACTATTTTTGCATCACGGGACCTACAATAGAACAAGCCCGTTTCAACAAGAAGGTACTATGAAAACCAATAATTCAAAAAATTAGGCGTGGACAAGGACACACACACACACACACATATATATATATAAATATATATACAGAAACAAAATGTATAACCGTTTTAGCAGAAATTTTATTAAAAAAGATACAATTTGGAGAGCTATTTAACTGGATAACGGCTACTTTTGACACTACTGTTGAGTTAGAGTGCTTTTAGAAAATTTATGTAAGGAATGATCCCCAAAATGCATGGATGTAAAAAAAAAAATAATAATCTGAAAAACGTTTGGGATTTGTTGCGCAGAGCAGATTTAAAAAAGTGAATGACATATTGTTTCTATTCACATATGTGGATAGTATGGTAATTCTTGAAAATATTTTTTAATGTCGGACAGTTAGACAGTCAAAAATTGTACGAATGCACACATAATATTCAGGAAAATACTTTTGTCCGATGCATAAACTGAAAAATTTGGTTTCATTTATTTAAAAATTATATGCTACAATAAACAGCTTTTTTAGTCTAATTAACAAGAACCAAAGGAAAATTTATATTTTTCAATTATCATGCTAAGATTAAATAGAAATCAGCTTTCTATGCGCCCCCCTTTTTTTTCTCATTTCTATCGTTTTATTTATGTTGCGTAACTACATGTATTCCCATATAAAGATTTTCGTCTGGTATAGCGATTTTTTTTATCAACTGAGAAATACATGATATTTCAATAATCAAACTAATAGAAATTTTAAGGATGTGTTATTTATTTTATAATAATTAGAGGAATATTAAAGATAAATAAGGAAAATAATTAAATACTTTATAAAATGAGATACTATTTTCTGCATTTAAATATTTTATTTACTTCACAAAGAATTTCTAAAATCTCCATTACGCATTTTTTTAAATGTTTTTCCTATGAATTTACAAAACTGTTTCAATGATGTGTATCATTCAAAAAGCCATGATACGCAACGATAGAGACACTATTAATCTAAAATTATTTTGCTACAAGGACTTTAATTTTTAGAAAAAAATATATGCACACAAACAGAAAATCTAAATTGCTCAAAATTTGTTTTAAAATTTGTTATAAATCACAAAAAATCAAAATAAACGAATTGGTTTTAATAAAAAACATACTTATAAAGACAAGATACAAAAGTACAGCTAATATTGGCACAAATGTGGCCAATTTCGGCGAAATACTGCGTTGCTCCTACAATTATAATTTCTTTATTTTGTTGAAAAAATAAAAATTAAAAGGAGAGAAATAGAGAATCTGAAGTGTTTAATTTTTGAGAATAATAACTCTATTCCTTTTTACTATATATAAAAATAATTTAGTTTGGGATAATGTAATGCTACTTAATTTACTTAAGTCCTTCTAGGTTACTCTGCAGTTAATTCAATGTATAACTGCTTTTAATGATCTTCATGAGAGCTTTAATGGCTATCTTGAGAAAACACTAAAGTTTATAATGAAAATAATAATGAGGTTTTCTTGGTTGCATAACAAAGGGTGTTAATGCCATTAGTTTAGACAGTAAATTTTTCTACTAAAATGGCTTCATTAAACTTATATTAAATTTTTCATTAGCAAAGATGAAAGAAAAACTCATTTAAATTCCTAATATTTCATGAGATTTTAGAGACAATTTAGAACAGTTTAACAATCCTTTAGATATTTACGGTATTCATATGCTTAAAAATAATGTTCGTGTAATTTAGTTTCTTTAATTTTTTAAATATGTATATAACTTTAATAAGATAGATATAATTAACCTATATATAGAGAGATTTTCACTATTTCCTTTTATTAATTAAATCTTAAATTTATTACTTTCTTCTATCTTTACAAGAAGAATGTATTATATTCATGAAAATTTTCGACTTCCGGCTTTCGACGGATTTATACGTTTTAGAAGGTTCTGAACACGATTTGACTGTTTTTAAAAAATGTCGGTCTGTGAGTCTGTGACTCTGTCTGTCTGTCTGTGACAAATATTTTGTGGGCGCTCAATCTCAAGAACTAATGCACGAAATTTAATAAAACTGTATATTCAGGAAGTCCCTGATATAAATTGGGGCTGATTAGTTTTTGGTGAAAATCGCCCAATAGATGGTGCTGCTAAGCTGTATTTTTCGCGATTTCCGCAATAGCTCTATCTCAAAAACTAATGCACTTATTTTCATCAGAATTCAGATTCATTTAAACTTTGACATAGATAGACGCTGATTACCTTTTGGTGTAGATATCCCAACAGGTGGCGATTCTATACCACTTTTCTCATAATTTTTTATAGCTATATTTTAAGAACTAATGCACGGAATTTCCTCAAACTTCAGATTCTGTTAGACCGTCACATAAATAGATGCTTCTTACGTTTTGGAGTAAATAGCCCAAAAGGTGGCGCTGCTATGCGACTTTTTACATTATTATCACGATAACTATATCTCAAGAACTAATGCACGTATGTTCATCAAACTTCGGATTCAGCTAGACGTTGATATAAGTTGTTGTTGATTAGGTTTTGGTCTAAATCTCCCAACAGGTGGCGCTGGTAAGCAAAAGTCACTGTGCCGTTTGTAGCGCATAATGTAGTGAAGATGTGGTGACTAGGCCGCAGACACACAATGGTTAAATTATTTTTCCAATATTGTGGAAGTATGTCTCGAATGGGTCATGATTTGTCAAGAAAAAAATTAGAAATCTATTGTTCATCGGAAATTTGTTGAAACTTTTGGAAGCAAATTATACATGCAACAACACACTTGTGTTATATTCCAATGTAGTTGCCACTTTAAAATCGAATATTGTTTTAGATGCTCTTTTAAATAGTATGTTGGAAAAAGGATCTAGGATGATAAAAACTCTTTCTTTGGGCGCCCTCTTTAGCTAGTGTATCTGCTAATTCGTATACCCAAAAATTCTTGAATAGATGTTGAAAGAATTTCTTCCCAAGAAGGATCCAAAAGCTATTTTGAACTATTAGAAATGTATAGTGATGCGAAATGATTTGAAGATGAGGTACTAAACCTGTTACAAGCGAGAATTCTGCTACTTGGCTTGTTTGGAGATCTAGTGTTATTAGACCTGTCACTATTTGGAGTGCTGCTGTATAAGTTATTTTAATAAGGAGAAGAACAGAACATTGTCCTTCTAAGAGATGTCTCGAAAAATGGGAGGGTCACATATCATGAAGCCATATTGAACTTGCATAGGATAGATAACTTTGGAGGATGGACTTATACCATATAATGAAAAAGCTTGGTGGTAATATTCTTGAAATGGATAAGAATATGTAGAAGCTTTGTGTCATTTGCTGTATTTCTAAATTTTATGCTTTAAATATGGAATAAAAGATAAGTGTATGTTCAGAGTATGTAAGTTACTTCACATTTTTCGGGTTTTATTTAAAGTTCATAAAAAATAGAGGCCTTTTAAGAATTTTTGGATTACCGTAAGTTAGAACTAAGCATTTATCGATTGAAATGCTAATTAGGTTATCCTGAATCCTTTGTTCCATAATACACAAGGTTTCCCTGCCATTAGTTTCGAGGGCGGCTCTTAACGACCACATACTATCAGAAAATAATGTGGTCCGCTAAAACTATAAACATAAAATTATCCCCTATACACCTTCTTAATGCAGATAGTAAAAGAACCAGCCAGAGAAAAAGACTCAGGCAAGACACTTGTGGAAAACCTTTAGGATAGCTATGTAAGATACTTAGAGAAAACTAATCTACTAGTACACTGCGTTGTTCGAGAAAAGAGGAAATACCATTGATTGATTACTGGGATAAATAGAGAGTATGTAGCGGATAAATTAACTTTAATCATTGTAAATTATCGAACGCTACCTGAAAATAAATGTAAATTAATGAAAAGTGGTTTAAAGGGCTTTTATTCAGTTATATATTATGTAGTTTTTATAAGGGAAACTGCTTCTTAAAATGCTGTTTCTGTTGAGCGAACCGTGCTTGCGACCAGTGAATGTAAGGTTAATTTTTAAGTAAAACTAAGTTCTGCGTAATAATAATTTAATCGTATACATTACCAAATATTGATAAAAGTGTTATTGGACTGAATGCGGAGGCTACATTTTCTGGTTTACCTGCCTTTTTAAAAAGTACTACCTCAATCATTTTCCATGTCTTTGTAAAGTAGTTTAGTCTTAGCATACAATTATAATAGCCCCAAATTGAGCTATCTGCTTTGAAATTACCAGCCATTGGAAAATGGCTATAAATTGTTTGAAACTACAGTTCCCAGATCAGAAGATCCTCCTGTAGATCTGCAGAGGGGAGAGAGTACTGACAACTAACAGTAAACATAAATTGTTGAGATATATTTACAAAAAAAAGAAAACTGCCCAGTTAAACTGACGGCATTGAGCTCACAGGCTATTCATACTAACTGTAAATTATATTCTTATTTCAAAGAATTTGAAATAACCCCTCGAAAAATGAAGAAATCGACAATATATTAAGAGGGGGGAACCATCCCCCGTTTCTCCTTCTTATAATTAACCAATGAACCCATAAAACTAATCAGAGAAGCGCCTTACCACAATGAACCTATATACAAAATTTGAAAAAATCGGATAATTCTGCATGAAAAATCCATTTATCTAAATTAAGGGGGGGTTAGCCCCCCGTCCCCCCTTTATACTTAACCAAAGAAACCCCAAAACTAATCAGAGAAGCGCCTTATCACAATGAACATATATATAAAATTTGAAGAAAATCGGATAATTCTGCTTAAAAAACCCATTTATCTATATCAAGGGGGGTTAGTCCCCCCTTTATACTTTACCAGTGAACCCCCAAAACTAATCAGGGAAGTGCCTTACCACAATGAGCCTATATAAAAAATTTGGAGTAAATTGGATAATTCTGCATGAAAAACCCATTTATCAAAATAAAGGGGGGGGTAGCCCCCGTTTCCCTCCTTTACACTTCACCAATGAACCCCCAAAACTAATCAGGGAAGCTCCTTACCACAATGAGCCCATATAGAAAGTTTGAAGAAAATCGGATAACTCTGCATGAAAAAAATCATTTATCTAAAATAAGGGGGGAGGATTAACCCCCCCCCCCGTTACCCCCTTTATACTTAACCTATGAACCCCCAAAACTAATCAGGAAAGAACCTTATCACAATGAACCTATATACAAAATTTGAAGAAAATTGGATAATTCTGCATGAAAAAACCATTTATCCAAATTAAGGGGGATTAGCCCGCCGTTCCCCCCCTTTATAATTAACCAATCAATCCCCAAAACTAATCAGGGAAGCGCCTTATCACAAGGAACCTATAAACAAAATTGGAAGAAAATCGGATAACTCTGCATGAAAAATTCATTTATCTAAATTAAGGGGAAGGATTCCCCCCCCGTTAGCCCCTTTATACTTAACCTATGAACCCCCAAAACTAATCAGGAAAGAACCTTATCACAATGAACCTATATACAAAATTTGAAGAAAATTGGACAATTCTGCATGAAAACATCATTTATCTAAATTAAGGGGAAGGATTCCCCCCCCCTTTAGCCCCTTTATACTTAACCTATGAACCCCCAAAACTAAACAGGAAAGAATCTTATCACAATGAACCTAAATACAAAATTTGAAGAAAATTGGACAATTCTGCATGAAAAAACCATTTATCTAAATTAAGGGGAAGGATTCCCCCCCCCCTTTAGCCCCTTTATACTTAACCTATGAACCCCCAAAACTAAACAGGAAAGAATCTTATCACAATGAACCTAAATACAAAATTTGAAGAAAATTGGACAATTCTGCATGAAAAAACCATTTATCTTAATTAAGGGGGGTTAGCCCCCCCGTTCCCCCCTTTATAGTTAACCAATCAATCCCCAAAACTAATCAGGGAAGCGCCTTATCACAAGGAACCTATAAACAAAATTGGAAGCAAAACGGTTATTTCTGTCAAGAGTTATCGCGTTACGTACGTACATACGTACATACATACGTACATACATACAGAATGGGCGGGCACATAAGCTCTCAGGCTTTGATAGCCTGTGAGCTAAAAAGGAGTTTTTGTTGTTGATAGGGGATAGAATGACTTAAAAGAACAATGTGTCAATTTTTATTGGATGAACGGTAATAACTTATTGAGAGTGGGATATCAAGCGGCCTATTATTGAACAGAAATGCATCACGAATGCAAGATATTGCGTAACTTCTACTAATAACATATGAAAAAAATGCGTGCTGTCGCTGATCTATTATTATATAGATTTTACTGTTATGACTGTGAATTCACAGTTACAGACCTTTATATTTATTTTTCTGGGCTGTTTCATTTTCGTTTGATCTTTAGAGATACTTTGTAAGTCGGGCACCGAGTGTCATACGCTGTATGGCGGAATGATATGCCGGAATTTTCATTTCGTTTTAGTTCTTTTCATCGAGCTTCTTTGAAATTAATGTGAATTTACGATCTTGTACATGAATTGTCTATGGTAGTTGGTGCATGATTGTTACTAAACAGAGCACAAAAAGCTTTATTTTGACAATGTTTTTAAATGTGGTCCAAGCTGTTGAATTTGTAACAGCGCGAAACAGTGTGATATTTACGAATTTCACAATTAGTAAATAGAAAAAACACCTTACCTTTGCGTAAAAGTAGCCCAGCATCTCGTACCGAATTTGTAGTTCCCTGGCGAACAGTAAATGTGCGGTCCAGATGGGAGTACGAGAACCATTGAGTAAAAAGTTCATTGTAGTCTGTGGAGGAGGTTGTCTTGGTGAGGAATTATCTGGCTCAACAAATTTCGCCATGTTTCCCAAATCGTGGTAGAGTCTTCATTTGGTCTATTGTGATTTCTTTTTGTTTTCAAAAGTCAAGAAGAAGGGACATAATTTTGAGAACGTGGAAAACACTCAAGAAGCTGTGACAAGAGGTCTTCACTGAATCACGGAAGAATCGTCCGGTCAATGACAACATATGTTCTAAACAGTTTTAACAAAGCTGAATTAGCTGCATCGAATCCAAAGTGTCCTATTTCGGTAAATATTAAAGGGATTTACATTTTGATTTTCTCTGTTTTTGTATGAATTCCTTCTCATTACTTTTGGAATGAATCCTGTATATTATTGCTTTTATAACATGTCCTATATTGCTATTATGAAAACATCTTGCATTTGTAATAACGTATTTGCCGTTCGTAAAAAATACGTCACGCGTCCACTCGTGAAAATAATTTAAACTTGTTTTCTAAAAGAATAAAAGAAAATTAACGTAATTTATAAAATAATTCAAAATTCTATCTTAAGTTTAACGCTATGTTGCAAAACGAGATGTAATAACATATAATTTACAGCATAAGATAAAATTTTGTACATTACAAGAAATTATATTTCTGGAATATTCTTATAACTCATCGATTATTCCTGTCGTTGCTTGTATAAAACTTAATTAAATTTTGCATAAGACTTTTAAATTGACGATAAAATTGATGTTTAGAATTAATAAAAAAAATATAAAATATTTTAAAAATTCGTTAGAAATTTGAGGCAAACTTTGCTTTGAAATAAGACAGGTTTGCAAAGCAATTTTTTCTGAACATTTTCGGTGTTTCTAAAGTTTTTAGGTATGCTGAGTAAAACAAATTCATGCTTTTTCTCTTTATCGTGCATGGCTTTTCCTCAAATTCAGAATGGCAGGGTAGGAAAATCAAGTGCAAACTATAGCAATATAAAAAAAATTACTGAAAAAACATATTGAAAAAAGGTATATCTACCCTATATATATAAAATCCTAATGAAACGATTTTATGAAACGAATTTATGAAACGATTTTATGAAACGACTGATTATGTTTCAGGGCTATTTTTAATAAAATATTAAACGCTTGATGGTGAAATTAATATCTACCCTATATATATAAAATCCTAATGAAACGAATTTGTGAAACGATTTTATGAAACGAATTTATGAAATGATTTTATGAAACGACTGATTAAACGACTGATTATGTTTCAGGGCTATTTTTAATAAAATATTAAACGCTTGATGGTGAAATTAATATCAATTGTCCATAAAAATCCGCGGATGTCAAAACTGGTAATAGAATTTTGAAATTGGAATTAGTTTTCGAGATATTAATTTTTTTCTAATTTTAATGACATTTCTGTAATGATGGCAACTAATTACTCAGTTTTTTTGTGACAAAAAAGGGAAAAAATTGAAAAGGATCCCGATAGGGATTATTGATTTCTTTTTATTCGTCATTTTCAAATTGAAATTGAATTTATCTTTTATTTCAATCGATAATGAAGACAAGATTGTGATTAAATTATGTTTTTCAGGAAAATTTGAAAAAAAAAAATCACATTTCTATCGTTGTCAGGATTCAATCGTCTGCCAGCATTTAATTTAATTTATAAACTGAAAATGTTTTGAATAAACTCGTCCAAATGACGTCATTTATGTAAACGCAAAAGAAAGGAGCAAAAAAATATTTATACAATTTGTTTAGCGTAAAATGTCATTTATCCTATTTTATATATAATCAGAAGTAATTTGTATAGAAAAAACAATAATAATATACGAATAATTAAAATACGCATATAAACAAAAAAATCGTCGAATTTGTTTCTATGGCTGTTAATGTCATTTGGCACCAAATCTCACTTTCTGATGCCCGAATTGCGCCAAGCTTTTTTAAAAAAAGCGTCAAGACCCCTATAGTAGAAAAGCACCAAAAGCTCATTGGGTTTGTTTTCATAACTTTTGGCAACAAATCTATGTATATTAACGAATCTATCCCTTTTCGAAGCTCGAATTACGCCAAACCTAAAAGGAAAGGATCCTATAATGGAAAAGTACCCGATTTTCTTATGGACAATATTCAAGTGATATAACAAGGTGTAAAATTATTGCGGTTAGCAAATTTGTTTAAATATGTCATCAATTGATGACAAATATATGCAGGAATGCATGCACAAAATGTTTAATTAATTTTGTATCATAAATAATTATTAGAAATTCGTATATACATATTAATTAAAATAAATAATTTACATATTTAAAATAACATGAAAATATGCATGATGGCGCACTAAAATAGAGAGAAAATTAAAACCTGTTACTGAAAATGTCTATAACAGTACTTTTCAATACCGTGGTTCTTAATGTTATTCAAAAGCAGATGGAATTTTTCTCATCCTTAAACGCAAAGAAAGAATAGAATACAGATCGTTGTTATAAAAGTCCGAGCGGTAGCCACAATTTAAACCTAACCATTTTATACAAGCTAGTTTTCAAGTTGTAATTGATTTTACTTATCAATCCCGAAAACAGTCGTCAGTTGTCGCAACAGCTGTGTATGAGGCCATGGTAATAAAAAAATGCCCCATTAAAACGTTAAAATCATGGCAACCCAATTACAGATTTACCAATATTTTTAAAACAAAGCACGCTGTCATGTTTTTAGAGGCTTCGAAGTCTGAGCGGGGGTTGGCGAGCGTAGCTCGCAGGGGGTAGGCCCACTAGTAATATATATATTTATTTAAATGCTACGTTTGTTATAGCTACCCCAAAGTAAAAATTCTATTTAAATTATTATCTGCCTGTAGGATGTCCATCTCCCCCGTTTTAGAAATTTGGTCGGTTCCTAGGTAACAACTAGAAATAGTGCTTATATGCTTATTGGTATCTGCGCAAGTAGTACGGAGTGTTAGTTTATCGTTGGCAGTTTTTAGAAACCGTTGGAAAATTGTAGGGCGGGGAAAAGGTAGGTACAGAGACCCTCTAATTTAAAGTGTTTCTTAGGAGCTAACAGTTGCACAACTGTTGGACCTTTGTTGACAAATGGTTCGATTGCCAAAGGTCCGTCAAGGCGTATATTTATTACAGTGTACGCAAATTCAGACAAGAATTGGCCAAAGTTGGCCAAACTATTTTGTACTACTAGAGTGGTATCTTCATAACTAATTTTTTAAACTACCAGCTGGAAAATCGGATATCTGCTCAAGTAGCACAGATTGTTACTTTATCGTTGGCAGTTAGTAGAAACCGTTGGAATGTCTTAGGACTGAAAAAAGATGGGTACAAACACCTCTCAAATTTATAGCATATATGATGATCTAAAAGTGGGACCACTGTGAAGCCTTTGATTTCAAATGGTTTGATAGCCAGTGATACTGCAAGGCGGACATTTCTTAAAGTGGATCAACGTGGGACAAAAATTAACCAACGTTGGCCCAACAATTTTGTGGTTCAAAAAGTATCTTCATGACTAAATTTATAACTTACCAGTTGAAAATTCTGGTTTATTTATCTATACATTTATAAATTACGCATCACAAATAAATTCTCAATTTATGCCAAAACTGTACATGATGGATCCTTTTGAGAATTTTATCAAAATCAGCTTAAAAAATACATAAGTAACACTTAAAAAAAATTTCATTGTAGTTTATTGTATTATTGTTTTTCTTTATCCAGTGGTACAGTTCGAGTAATTTTGTAACAGTAGGAATAAAGGAAATGTGCAATAGACGTGGATGATACGTACAAAAATACTATAAAAATAATCTCGAAAATTCTATATAAAAATATCTATATAAACTTTTTTCAATTTCTTCAAAATCTTAAATCGTCTCCCTATAGGCTATTATTTGCACCAACATTCATAGCTTTGCTCTTTCCCAATGAATAATAAAAATCACACGCATGAAATATCACAATAACAGCAATCCTTTCTTGATGAAGAAAAAAGGGAACTTACTTTACATTTGCCATAATCATAAGCTATTTAATCCTTAGCTTCCTAAAACCCTCCCCTATCGTTAGAAACAAAAAATGCCGCTTTAGTAACAAAACCCCCTAATATTCATAAAATGAAAAATACCATAACTTGACATGTTGTGGTCCCATTAAATTGATTTTATTTTGTTTTATATGATAGAGCATATAAAACCAAGTTTGTCGAAATAAATTATATAAAACACAAAGAACATTAAAAAAACTAAATTCCAAATCTTTTATGAAAATAATTTACGACAATAATTTCATTGAAGTACATGGTTTTTGAAATGATGAAAAACAACATTTAATACATTTTTGCAATTGGTACTATATTTCTGAAAGTTTCACTGTTTAGTAATTAGCTATTAGACAACAATAAGAAGGGCCATCATTTATATTGTCGAAGTCTTCGCTAGTGAGATCTTTATACAATCGTTTTACTTTCCCATTTTATATTATTTTATATTATTTTCGAAAAAGCCCCCACGAAACTTAATTCAAATAATATCAAATTAAATTTAAGAATCAGAATGAGAGAGCGATAAAAATAATAATTTATTAACATCATAATCATATAAAGATATTAAATCCGCATTGTTTTTCATGAATTTATATGCTTTAGATAACCAATACATCTTCTGCAGTTTAAAAAGTGCTTCACGAACTATTTTCGGTAGTCTTATATAGAACCAAGAACATTTCTTTGCAATGTCGTGAAATGTTTGTTCATTTAACAAGATAATTGCTTTTAACTACGATACTGTCATCATAAAAAACATATCAGATGACTATAAACTCATAATATATTCTCCACAAGGAGTCAAGAATAATACTTTCGTAAATAACATTTTGATAATTAAGATGTACGCCATGTTCAGTAAATGTTAAAAATCAAACTAAAGTAAAAGAAAACTCGCGGGTTAAAAATTGTCACCCAAACGGCAAAACTGTGCCAAGTGAGCAAACGCGATTACGCCAAAACAATTTGATTTATAAATTTGGAGACCTAAGTGAATTCTGTATTTTTCCGTGTAATTTTGAATTTAATAGAATGATGTAGTTTAATAATTAAATTTTACGAACTATGCAAAAAGTGACAGCAGTTTGCTAAATGCTATTATACTTTTTTAACATTTGATTAACTGCAAAGTGTTATTATTTTCCTAAAAGAACATGTTGAAATAATTCCAAGGAATTAAATTTTATAATATTTCTGCTAAAGATTTTATAACATTTTTGCAAATTTTAATCTTGTCATTTTCAAGTTTCCCAATTTTTAATTTTCATCTAAATAAAAATTCTTCTATAAAACAAATAAGCATTATATGCAAATCTTATTGACGATTTAAAATCTAAACACACAGAAGATAAAATAAATGGAGTAAATAAAATAAAATAAGCTTAACCAAGCTTCTAATTTTTTGTATCCACAATGATTACATTAAACTTCCAAAAAATATTTTATTCAACACAAAGTTAAATAAAATGAAATAAAACTTTAATGTATTTTCTTAATGAAGCGAGAAATTATGTAATTGAATACTAACATCACGTTCTCATTTTTTTTCTTCCAAAGGATGTATGTTTAGAATAAATAGTGCTTAATTTTATACAGTACGTTATTGCTTATATCCAACTTATGGTAATTTCCTACAAGTAAATGAAAAGGATTTTTTCAAAATTTTCGCAGATCATATACTTTTTTGTCTCACTCTACTAAATTAAAAAATATGTAATAGTTTTGTACAATTTTTATTTTATGAAATAGCCTAGAAATAGATGAATGATTTATATTAAATTGTAGCGTAGTGCCTAGCTACGCTCTTTATGAATGTATTTTAGCGCCTACTCTCTTTATGAATGTAGTTTAGAATTAAAAGGATTGTTGATTTTTGTGTGTTAGCGTATTGTCCGGATTCTAACACAAAGAGCCACTGACTTTGCCATTCCTTTTACTTTTGCAAAGTATCGTCGAATCTGATTATCGCGGTTATTTTACTCAGTGATATGCTAATTTGATTTCTGTGGTAGGTTACTGGCTAGTATAAATATGCCGGTAGAATCACCGGATTGTAGTCGGGACCTGTCGATTAAGGAGAAATACAGTGGAGCTTTATCGTTTCGGAACTTTGGGTTTAGATTTTGCTAACGTGCGGATTGATAGGGACGTCCCGTGTTGTATGAGGCTACAGCTAAGGATTTAGTCTATTGGTTGGGCGTTACACAAACGTGTTTCAATAAAAGAATTTTAGGATACACGGGATTTCCTTCAAGACATTTTATGTAGTAGTAGATGTATCTACGTATATATTTAGTGTTTCCAGTGGTAAGTTTCTGCCTAGTATAAATATGCTGATAGAATCATCTGATTGTAGTCGGGAGCTGCCGAGTAAGGAGAATTACACTGGAGCTTTATAGTTTCGGAACTTTGGGTTTAGATTTTGTAAGCGAGCGGATTGATAGTGACGTTCCGTGTTGTCTGAGTCTACCGCTAAGGATTTAGCCTATTGGTTGGGTGTTGCACTTACGTATTTCAATAAAATAATTTTGAGATACACAGGATTTCCTTCAAGACATTTTATATAGCAGTATATGTGCCTATATATTGAGTGTTTTCAGTAATATTGCATTATAGTGACATTTTCAGAATCAAGAATATCAATCATCGTAGCCATCTTGCTCCGAGTTAGTGTTAGAAAATAGCGAATTTCTTGGAGTTAGCTTCTAAGCCTTTCGTTATCTTCGTGCTTGGTCTTTAACTTTGATCTTCATTAATTTAATTTCTCTGCTCCACACTATCCTCATAAATACTTATTAACCGTTCTCATAGCTATCCCGGTGTAAAATACACATGTATAAGTGATTTTTTGGTTAATATAAATTGCTTAACAAGTTATCTTCAGAAATTAGTAAACTCTCATCTAGAAAAATGATAGCCGACAAATATTGCAAAAGCAATCTAGATATGAGGAGACATTTCTTAGAATTACAAATTGTCATTTGTAATTGAAATGTATTTTGATAAATAAAACATAATAAAACAATGTGTTGAACTCTTAATTAAAATACTTACGTATAAAGACTAGGCTGTTTTTGGTGATTTAGAAGAATAAATTGAAAATAAAGTATGTTAGATAATAGCTAAATTTTTCAATGTTAAAACACTTTTTTGGGCCAAATTAGATTTTAATGTAAGATTAGGTAGTTGATCAGTTAAACAAATAATTTTTATGAAAAATAATCAGGTTAATTTTGTGAATGAAGAAAATGCATAGAGATATAAATAAATTTAACATCCAACTTTTAAAAGACAGGGCGAAAAATGATTTGAAAAATAAATATCAAAATAAATTATAGCATTAAGGCTTTTGTCAGATGTACACTTGGAGCTTTCTGAAATTAATTAATTATTAATGAAATCATTTTAAATGTTAAATGTGCGAAATTTCAAATATTATTAAAAATATGTTAAGAAATAGAATATTGTTCCCCTTTCTTCAATAAAAGCAACAGATCTTCCAGAAAATGTTGTGAAATTTCGTGATTTAAGAGAATTTAACGATATTATCGCCTCAGAAAGGTCATGATCGAGAAAATCAATTATAATTCACTACATAATAATTTAAAAAAGTGACATGCACTTTTTTTATTTCTGCTTCAGTAGCAATTTTCGAAAATACAGTGCTTTTATATGTAAAAAATGACTTCTTGAATATATCTGAAAAATTCGCAATTCTGAGTGATTTCTTTATTATTTCTTTCTTTGTCTTTTGCAATAGTCTTAAACCATTTAAACATTAAAATTTATTTATTTTAAGTTTATTTCAAACTTTTAATAAACCTATACATTTTTAATAAAAAAAAAAAAAGTTAAAAACATTATGAGCGAATGATACTGAAGAATATTTTTAATGAGTTTATGCGCTTCACAAACATGTTATTTTAACACATTTCACATTTTTTACAATGTGCAAATTCATAAAAGAAAGCATTTTCTCATTTTATTTCCTGAAATACATAAGCATTTATTGTTAATAAGTAGGGTTTGCATAAATCCCGAAAAATATAAATGAAATTCGCAGTTCCGAGGCTTTTCTTATTTTAATCGGTTAGGCAAGGTAAAAGGTATTCAGTATTTGTACCATATGCAGTCTATCAGTGAGGTTATTCCTTACGGCAATATTTCCACTCTTTTATATTCTCAATAATTTTAACTTGAGAAAAAAAACGCAAATAGTTGTTTCAATGATCAAAATTTATTTATTATCTAATATTCTTTATTTTTAATTTATTCATTTATATCACCAAAACATTCTAGTCTTTATACCAAATAACATGAAATATAACTGTTTAATTTATTTAGTTCTATTTACTAAATCATGTTTTTAAGTTTGAATAACTATTCATAATTTCATATAAAGAGAACACAAATTCCTTCTAATTTCTAGATTTGTTTTGCGGTATATATCGAACGATCGTTTATTTTTAAAAGATAGAAATTATCAAGTTCTTAGGAAAATGCTAAAAGATTTATACTCACAAATTCTTCTCATGCCTTCATCCCTTCACTAAGTATCTGTATCCGGCGAAAAATGACCATGCTTGCAACATAGAAGGAGAACTTTAAGGGCTTGGGTAAGATGGAGAAAAAACAACATGAGTGGGAGTCACGTAATTCGTGAATAGATTGCAACTGTAGAGGATATTGGTGGGGACACAAAGTGTCGGATATTCGATCCCCCATCATGTCGGTCCGATATTATTTTTGGAATAAATACCACCAAATCAAATCGGTGGGGTACTGCGATTTCCTTCACATATCAGTATTGAATTACTTGAAAAGGGGTAGATCAGTTGATATCATAATAATGTCACTAGACGATTACCGATATTCCACCAGCAATTCGGATAAACAGCCAAACTGGTTTCGCCATATATTGCTGTCTGGGAAGAAAATCTTGGTTTATCTGGATAATACTACTGTCATGGCGGCTATGTTTAAAGAGCATTTCAGGTTGTTGAGGGAAGTTTTTACTTGTTATGTAATGCTTGTTTGATTGTGAATTTGAAGAAGTGCAAGTTTTTGAGGAAGCAAATTATGCAAATTTGGATTAGTAATTAAATCTGACTCGGAGACGACCAACACTATTACGTCAATCCCCAACCCCTAAAAATTGGAAGCATATTGCAAATTTCTTAGGCATGGTTTTCTAAATTTATCCCTCTTTTTCTGAATTATGTGTTCTGTATGGTTTGAAAATAATGAGGAGGATGTTTGTATGGTCAGAGGCGGCTCAGAGAACTTTAGAGCTGTTGAAAGAAGCGGTAATTTTTCCACCTTCTTGGCCCATCCGAATTATTCAGTGTAGGTTGAAATGTCTTGTGATGCTAGTTCTGTTGGAGTTGGTGCAGTGTTAGACAGGTAACCGTACAGTCTATGCACCTATGATCGAGGAATATTCAGCTGTTAGAAAGATAACGAATGGTAAAGCATTGTCGTCTCATATGTTTCGCTGGAGTTTGAAGTTAGAGGAATATATGAATATTGATCATATGCCTAGTAAAGAATATTCAGTACTGATGCTTTTATTCGTAACACACAAGACTGTATAGGTGTCGTTGAGGAGGTTAAAGTTTCTGTTTTATCGTCGTTGGTGTTGAGGTTGAGAGATCAGTTGATTCAGGAGCAATAGGGTTATTCTCAGTTTGGTTTGTTATATGATAATTTTCTGAATCGATGTGCAATTAGTAGTTTGAATGCAGTCATGTTTAAAAATGACACTATCCGTTTAAATTGATCTTTTTTTTCCAAAACTGTGAACTCACGATGTAAACTTCGAGATTTTATCAAAATAGTTTCCGTAAGGCCATTCCTAAAATGCTTCATGTTAACTATTTAGCAAGACACTTAGGTATTTGTAAAACGTATCTCCAAGTTTGTGATTTCTGCTACTTCGATAAAATAAGGGAAGCAGTGAGCCAGTTGGATTCCAGCTGCAGATCTCGCCAAAGGTTTGACTATCGTAATGTATGTTCAACAGGAAAATTAATCCAAATTAAAGTAGAATTTCTTCTCCAGTGCGTAGTAATTGATATAATTGCCCGGTATCCGTTCTCTAATCCTTACAGATATACTAGATTCGGTAAGGTTTAACTATTGTAGATTACTTTAGTAAATACCCAGAATTCGTCCCCCACAGGAAGACTTCTTCAAAAACAATCGGCGAAGATTTTTTTAAATAATTTCTATTTTTAAATATGGTGCACCGGTTAAATTAAATAGTGATAATCGCCTATGTTTTGTTTCGAATTATTTTAAGGCGTTATGTACGAAACTGGAGATTTCCAATATTTTTGCTGTACCTTATCGGCCACAGTCCAATATGTCTGAAAGAATTAATCGAAACATTATCTTAAATGATATCATTTTCTATCTGTTCGCGCCATGCGACGCATGCATATTTCATTCAGCATTTTGCTTATGCTCTGCTGTACACGAGTCGACAGGTAATTGAATGAAGATTTTTACTTTCTTTTAGAGTTTATTCCTGGTTTCTGATTATTAGAATAATTTTATTTGTCTGGATATGGATAAACTGGTGAAAACCTCTCCAGTTCAGATTAGTAAGGCGCAGAAATGGCTGGCTCTGTATGTGAAGGAGGGGATTAGAAATTGAGGTTGGAGATTTCATTTTACTGATGAAGCATTGGCTTAGTTCATGTCGTTCAAAAAAGTGTGGCTTATTTGGGAAGAAATTTGTTCTCCTTTTGATGTATTAGGCTTTGTGAATAATAATTTGGTTGTAGATGTTAAAGGGAAAGAGAAAATGTGAATTTGAATGATGTTATAGTCTATAAGTTTAGAAATGGTAATGAATCCTCTTAAATGTCGAGCGGTGTTTCCCAACTTCCTCCATCATGTAGGTTGTCCTGTGATTTTTCTTTTCCACTTCTGAGTGGATAGACAGTTAGTTGAAATCATCTTACAACTTTTGGCGCAAGACACACGCGCAACCGTCGTTTCCAACTCATTCAAATCCAAATAAAAATGGTGATTAACGGATTCGCAGGACATTTAAAATTTTTTATAAAAGGATAAGTGGACTCTCATCAAGTGGACACTCATCAACGAAATCTAAAGAAACATGCAGAAGCAAATAATTCCGCGACCTCTAAAAGTTTGCCTGCATTCTCTAATCATGCGGGAAATAAACATATTAAGAGGAAGATGTCAAATAATACGATCTCGGAGCCTTCTAAGTCAGAACGAACAAGAAAAGAAAGTAATGAGTCAAGCAAAGGTTATGAAACGTTTTCCAACACTTCCAGAATATTTTAACAAAACTTCGCCGTTTAATAAGATACAGAATATACCTAAACAAACATTTTAAAAAACTTATAAGACATTTGAAAACCAAATTTCAACAATTGTCTCCCATATCCGGAAAGATACTCTAATTCTTTTGTGCATCCCCGTGTATGATGTGTAGATTTGTATATATTCTACATAATATGCTAAAATTTAGTTTAGTAAGAAAATAATAACACAATTGAAAATTAACCTTGAACAATTTCTACCAATAGACGGAAATCTTTGACTGAAAATCTTTTGTACAGCCCTGTATATTTCGTACAGTCTTCTATACGCGCCACATACTAAACTAAAACATAATTCAGGAAAAAAACACGCTTAAAACTACTTAAATCAAATTTCCAGGAATAAGTATTCATTGAAAACATGTATCCAATTCTTTGTGTGGCCCGATATATGATTTTATTTATATTCTATAAATATCTCTTTAGTGTATAATCTCTTTAAATATTTCTTTTTATATTAAATATAGTTCAGCTTGAAAATGCAGAACTCGATTATAAACCCCTTTAAGCCATTCAAGCTCTTACGCAGTAATGCTTACGAATTCTCTTGTGTAGTTCTGTATATGATCTATAGCATTTATACATACCACATAGCATGCAAAAATTTAGTTAAACTCAAAAACGCAAACCATAACTGAAAGCACTGTTCTAGAAATTATCGCTTATAGATAATATTTTGGATAAAATAATGCATCGAACTCTTTTGTGTATCCTTATAAATGAAGATAAATGGTATGCATATCATATTATACAATAAGTATCTTGTAGTAAACTTCAGTAATGTATACCATTTTCATTATGGCATAAATCGAATACGCTCCAAACAGTTTTTTAGCGTTTAGACCATTATGTAAACGAATAATTTTGGGTGGCCCTGTAAATGAATGCTAAAAGGCTAAAAAACTCCATATTATATCTAGTGCACCTCAAAAAGTCATGTAATTTTTTTTTATGTTTGAAATATTGTAACATAATTAAAACACACTGCAAACGGTTTTTTCCCATAGACCATAATATAACGGAATTTTTTTTAGTGCCACTGTAAGCGAACTATATGTACTACACAGGCCAAATTGGAAAGTAAGCATCTTGTAGTGTCTTTCAATGACGTACTATATCAATTTTAATACGTTTGAAATAGTGTAACATCTTTAAAATAAGCTACAAATGATTTTTCCCGGTAGATCATAATGTAACGAGATTCTTTTGAGTGCCCCTGAAAAATTAAATATAAATGATACAAACATTATTTTCAACAACGAACATTATAGGATAAACCTCAAAAACGTGTATCAATTACATGGCAATCAGAAAATATTTACGTGAGTTAAAGCCAGTAGTAAGTAAAGTACAGACGGACAGACAAACCAAATGCATAAACGCGGTTCAACTATGTTGGAAAGTGTAAAACTTGTTTCAATACGACACACATTTTTAAAAAAAGACAGTTGTCTAATGTCTCTTAAGATTTGTGTTCCAGTTATTGTAAGGAGACTGGCTATGGACATAAAGCGACCTCTGCCCTGATCAGTATTTTGCGACACTCCTTGAAATAAGGTGCATCCAGTAGCACTCATCCGTATATAATGCCAACGTTTCATCGAAAGCCTGAAAAAAAAAGTTGTTGATACTTAAGAGCAAGAATAATCTGCAGTCATTTCTAAGTAGCCATCGACAGTCTGGAATTCAACCTAATCTTCCCCAGATCAGAATGAAATTTAGACATGCCTGGACGCGTCCGTTCTGCACAAGGCTCCAAGCAAAGCAATCGACAATATCCTCCTCCTTTATCTGTAAATGATGAAATATCGTTTGTGAAAGCCTTTGAGATAGACAACGGAGGCCCTTAATGAGAATGAAGCCAACTATTTTTTTAAACGTTTCTATAATTAGATGAAAAATTTCCTTTCTTAAATTAATATGTTTTTTAGAAGCAGCTGAACTATATATCTTTTGGACCTTGTTTTGGAACTTTTAAGTGACTTCACAAATTGTGCTTTTGAAATGAATTCAAAATTATTTGTGAAAGTTGTTAGAAATGATGTCATTATATATCAATTTCTCATAAACTGATTTGTGTTTTCTAGAAACATTGTTTGTTAAATTTTGTTTTATCTATGCTGAGTATGTTGAGTATATTGAGTATGTTTTAAATATTATACATAGACTATAACTATCAACTTTTAATTATTTATATAGTAACTATATATTATATGTGCCATAGGAATAGCATTAAAATTTAAACCTTAGTATAAACTAATTATACATAGACTATAACTATTAACTTTTAATTATTTAGACAGTAACTATATATTATATGTGCCATACTCATAGCATTAAAATTTATATCTTAGTGCACGATTTTTTACATAATTTAGAAAGTGCGATGTTTCGATTAGGGGACTCTCTTGCATGTGCAGATACGGTGAATTAGTGGTTGCAAGACTTAACTTTTTCTATGTTTTTATGTTTTCTATCTTTTTCATTGTTTCACTGTGAAATGTTTTGAAATTAAAATCAGTTCGTGAGAGCGGCAACGCCTTCTATCGCATAGGAGTCGATTTTTAGATGTAGGAAGGAAAATTGTATAAGATCACTTTAAGCACAGAGTTTAAACGTGTGAATACCTTATGACCAATGTGAAAGTAAATTCACATATATATCATACGTTAAAAACTACTAGTAAATGCAATTTGAAGTTTATATTTTTTAAATAACATTTCAAAATCGTAAACAATTATACTAATATGATGGTTGTAAAAATTTGTAGTTAATGAAATCAATTCAAAAAAGGAAATGTAATCATCATTTTAAAAACCGCTTCAAACGGAAAACTTACTTTTCAATATAAAAATGAGCAATATTGGAAGCAATGCGTAAACAAAAATAACTAGAAAACTACAATGTATGAGAATTTAATCAGTTATTTTCAAGATTTTTTTTCTTTGCTTTTCTTCAAATATAGGGAAAAGAACAAGCAAAACAAATTTTCTAACTGTTTTGTCTCGTTTTTCTATTATTTCTAGGGAATAAATATAGAATTAATAGGTAAATGGATATTTCATTTGCGTAGTTTCAAATCTTTTTTCTTTTTACCTTTTGGACAAAGTTGTTTTTTAAATACACATTGACAGAATTTATTATTCAATATGATTTTATCCGACAATGTATTGTTCTTATTTAAATAAAAAATAACAATATTCTATCTTTGTACACTTCTTCTACTTTTTCTTTTTTAAAGTAAAACATAGTTAATTGTTAAGATATTCTAAATATGCATTAGGAAACAAGATCATGTATAGTGATTTTGAGAAATAAAAATGTGATTCGTGTAATCAAAAAAGAAATAAACAATTTTATTTGAGTATTAAAAACATATTTCTCATTAATTTGCTTCCATTCATTTTTTAAGTTTTTATTCCCTGCCCAATTTATTTGCTCCTATTTTTCATATTTAACTACTGACTAAAATAGAAAACTAATCGGATGTGTCATTACCAACAATTTTTCTAATTCATACATAATAATACTTCTAAATTCGCTATCACATCGCCAATAAAATTAATATTTTTCGTCATTCTCATTTACGTCGGATCACCTTTCGTTCCACGAGCAGCTGATGTACAACACAATTATGATAGGTTCCAACTATGAAAGCATCTGTACCGGCAGGAAAATATAGTCTCCCTATTCTTTGAATTTAAAATTTTAGCTAATTTTACTGGAAAACACGAAGATAAAATGCGTGGAACCCAATTACAGAAGATGCATTCCTAGCTGTCCTCAATATTAAATTTGAATGAAAATTTTGCGAAATTATTCAGCAATAGCCAGGTTGGCTTCATTTATGACAAACTATTTTTGACGCCGAATTTGGCAATATTTCGCCAAGTGTTGCCATGCTTGGCGACAATTTGACACTGGCGATTATGAATATATCATGTTAAGCATATACGAATTGGAACGATGATTACAACATCGAAAATTTTTTTTCCAGAATCCATGTTCATTAAACTTACAAAATAAAGCCATGTGTGGATGGAATCCTTTGGCCTTGTTTCCAAATGCCATCCACCATAAAATTTCAAAGTGCTATATCTCAGCCGTTTCTTAAGATAGAGACAAAACAAAAATTTCTCCGAAATACTTGAATCAATGACCAAAACAAAACTTTCAGGATTTCTAATTTTTTGTACATCTATCTGATTTTGAAATGCTTAAGTACGTATCACAGTGCCCCATTCCGGCGGGAATATCGACAAATTCAACTGGGACCTGGTGACTATAGTCAAAACCTATAAATAAAATTTGGTTCAATTCTATGCATAACTTCATACACTTTTCAAATATACAATAATAAAAATGGAACAAAAATTGCGATCACAGCGCCCCTTTCCGACAAAATACCTCCAAATTCAGCTGAGACCTGGTGGCCATTGTCAAAACCTATAGTTGAAATTTGGTTCAATTCTATGCATTATCTTCGTACACTTCAATGATACAATGAAGACGGACACACAGACAGTCGGACAAACGAACAGACAAACATTTTGTAAAAACATATTTTTCGGAGTCTCGGACCCCCAAAACGTGTAAATCCGTCGCAAACGGAAAGTCGAAAAAAATTTCGATTGCAATACTTTCTTCTAATATAGATAGAAAAAAGTAAAAATAGGATTTCAATACCGAAACTACCCAATTACAATAAGTTATTTGCTGCTTAATTAATAAATTTCATGAATTAACATAAGTGCTTTCTGATCTGGTTCGTTCGTACCTAATTATTGTTTTTTGCTTCAGAATGTATGCAGAATAGATAAACACCAAGTATTTAGTCATGTATAATGCGCATTTTCTTAAAAACCTTTAGGTATGATGCCCAGTAGACATGGAATATTTCCGAGAGATAAATAAAATTACGCATGTTTTCATTAACTAACTGAATACAACAGGTAGGTTATCGTGATAAAATGCATGAATATATAAACAGATACTCTTGCCCACCTTCAGTGTTTTTCTAAATCAAACAAACCTTCTTTGAACCAGAAAATTGATAAAATAAAATGTATCTTACATATGTGTGGTAACCATTTGAAATCTACTTGAATTTATTCAGTAAATAAAATTTCTTGTTCAAATATTGTTATTTGAAAACGAGCATTATGTTAAAAAAGTGAGGATTTGCAAGTATGGAAATAATAAGTAAAGTATGTGAAATCATTTCACTTTTTCATGTCAAAGATTGTGTATTAAGAGTAAATATTCGGCATCAGAATCCGGTGTCGATAATATATATTATAAAGTAAAAACATGTACGTGAGTAACGGTAAAAATCGATGGTGACAACGACCTGACCAATCTATTTTGCATTTTTCGCAAATTTAAACTACTATCCATCGCACATTTTCTAATTTTACCCGGTTGAATAGAGGAAAAAACGTACACTTAATTGTAGTTTGTCCTAAAACTGTATGGCCATTTACTGATATATTAGGGTTTTTAAAATTGAAGCCATACATATATTACACTGGCCTCCAAAAGTTAAGGTACAACATGTTTTTCGAAGATCACCAGACAAAAAATGACAGTCAGATTAAACTTTATCGTTTATATGAAAGAAAATAATAAGCTTTAAAAAAACTTACGCAAAAATTACAGCTACCACTTTTATTTTATAGAAAAGAATAGGCATTTGTGAATGAGAGAAAAATATGCAATTACGAAGCTTTCGTAATTTCGCGTGTAAGTTTTGTTTTATTCGAATTTTTGTTGTCAGTTTTTTTCACAACAGCCAGTAGAGTCTAGAAATGTCTAGAAGAAGTCGTTTGCCCGATTCATTAAGGTGGCGGGCGGTAGGATGGATGGAAATGGGGTTGTCACAGGCCGATACTGCTAGACGGCTCAATGTGTCTCGCAGTGTTGTCCAGCGACTCTGGGATCAGTATGAATCTGAAGATTCTGTGTCCAGAAGACATGTTCCAGACCTCCCACGTGTTACAACACCTGCAGAAGACCGATTTCTAGCTCTTTCGGCCCGAAGGAGAAGACGCACTACTGTGCCGTCTCTCATTGTCGACCACCTGGCAGCATCAGGGAGAAAAATCTCTGCTACTACGGTGCGAAGACGTCTTCACAAAGCAGGTCTCTATGCAAGGCGACCAGCTGTGTGTGTCCCCCTCAACAGAGAAGGGCCCGCTTATGTTGGGCAAGAGAACATGTTTCCTGGACCAGACAACAGTGGGCTTCTGTACTCTTCACAGATGCGTCCAGATTCACACTGGACAGCGATTCAGGACGTCTACTGATCTGGAGAGAACAATGCACTCGATACCATCAATCAAACGCTTTTGAAACACACAGGTACAGAAACGGTGGAATCATGGTTTGGGCAGGAATCTCACTTGGAGGCCACACTGACCTGCATGTGTTCCATGGAGGAACTGTGACTGGTGCAAGATATCGGGATGAGATCCTTGATTCATCAGTGCGCCCATATGCCGGTGCTATTGGCAATGGTTTCATTCTAATGGACGATAATGCAAGACCACACCGAGCTGTGGTTGTTGAGGATTATCTTGAGGATCACGGTTCGGAGAGAATGGAATGGCCAGCTCACTTTCCAGACTTGAATCCGATAGAACATCTTTGGGACTATCTTGGAAGACAGGTTGCGGCTTTAAGTCCTCCTCCAAGGTCATTAAACGAGCTGGAACAAGGCTTACTCCAAGTCAGCGTTACCTATTTCGGTGTCCAACAATTTCATTGACAGCATGGAAAGCCGATGCCGCCAATGCATTCAAGTCCGGGGTGGACATATTCCGTATTAGAACCAGTTTTTTAATGCTTCTGTCTCGTTTTACTGCATCATACTGCGATGTACTGATTTCTCCAAGAATGGAATTTTCCACCATGAGTGCTTTTTTGTTGTAATTTCATTTATACGTTTAACTTAAGTAAATTTCAATGTCGCATTTAATAAATAAGAGTTTAGCGCACATTTCCTCCAAATTTGTTGTTTCTATTTTCATTCATTTGCAAATTAGACGCCAAAAAAATGGTTGTACTTTAACTTTTGGAGGCCAGTGTATTAAAATTATATCTATATCGAGTGCAACCGATTACAGAAGATTTACACATTTGCACTTAAAACAATATAAATGGTTTAGTATTTGTTTCCAGCCACTTTTCTATAACGAAATTAAGACTTCGTCAATAAATAAATAAATAAAACACTAATTTAACATTTATGTCTAAGTAGGCATAATTAAACATGCAAATAAACAAAATTGAAAAGGCAGCTGAAAATAGTGAAATCTTCGGTTATTTCTTCGGATATTAACCCCAAACTTGATGTCTGTACAAAAGTATAGCTTTTAATACATTTTAAAACTTTAGTTGAATAATTGCCATTTTTCATATAAAAATACTTTTTGGTGTTTTACTTACCCATCATACGTAGTATAGGGTAAGTCTTGTAATCGTTTGGAAAATCGAAAAAAAAATTTTGACGGATTTACACGTTTCAGACACTGGAGATTCCGATAAACATATTTTTAGAAAAAAAAAATTTGCCGTCCGTCTGTGTGTCTGTGTGTCTGTGTGTCTCTGTGTGTGTCTGTAAACGCTCTATCTCCCGAACAAATTGAGATAGAGACTTGCAATTTGGTATGTACTTAGTATTTAATAATGGGAAGAAGCCTATTTCATTTCAATAACCTCGATTAACCGGAACATTTTTTTCGGACTCTCGAAATATTCGGTCTGATGAAAGGTATATAAAAATTTTCGAAATTGTTTATTTTAAGGAGTAAATATAAAAAACAATAAAAAAACATAAATTTTGCATAAAACATGAAGTCGATCGGATAATGAGTTGCCGAGATATTTGTAATCCTATTTTCCACACTCTTTGATTTTTTATGACCCTGTATTTCATCCAAATTTCACTTCAAATATATATTTTAATTGGAAATTTGACGCTTAATCAGATGCAGTAAACCGCTAGTGAGTATTATTTTTGGAGTTATAAGGAAAAACCTCTTTCAAGCAATTCAGTAATCGAGCCTTTTTATGACGTCATCAAGCCACGATTTTATTTGAATTGCAATGCATTTTATAAGTAGTTTACCCATTTTTATTTTAATATTTTACATTATACATATACATGATGGGTAAGTATTACGGTGGCCCCCAACGACTAGTTTAGTATGCAACTAAAAAATATATATTAAATATAAAATATCATTACATTTTTCAATTAAAACTGTAATGGAATTTTCATATGTTCTTTACACCGGGCAGTATGTTCCGTCATCCGGGTATACGCGGTTGAATTGTCTATTTATTTTAAAAGAAACTTGACGTTGAGAGTGATATACACATAGTAGAAGATTTAATATTACGATATTTTCATACTGGGACAAAATATACGCATGCCAATGTAATAATTTCAGTTCCAGAAAAAATATGTGAGTCAGGATTTCTATAGTTTTCTTTTGTGAGATTCACTGAATATCGTCAATTTCAATATCATGGTTCGTATTATAGACAAAAAACGTTTTTTTTTTTTTTTTTTTGTTTTTTTTTTATCAACACTGTGTGCGCACTATGCTATCTTGCACAGTATGCGCTATTGAATACGGTAATTAAATCTATCGACATGTACAAATTTATGTTTAATCTGTCACCTTTCTCTGCACTGTAAAAATGACCAATGTTTCTTATTTTATGAAAATATACTATAACCACGAACGAAAATATAATATAGTCTTCTGAGTTATCCGAAATTCCGAATAGCGTGCTCCATTGTCTTTTGAATCCCCAGAAACCAACACATTTCCAAAATTTAAAGAATTATTTTTAGCTGCCCGTATTTTTCAGAAACGTTTCCGAAGGGTTTTTATAGTGTATTAATTAGTTTCCTCAGCCTGGAATACCTGTTTTGCGGATGCTATCAATTCTCAAGTAAACATTTTCATGCTAAAAAAAAATGTTTAACAGACAAACATGCAAAATTAACAGCGTTAACAGTAACGTTAAAATTAAGATTATTTCTTTACTCTTTCATGTATAAATGAACTTATGCGACTGAAAACGTGTACTTGAGAATGGATGACATTCGAAAAACAGGTATTCCAGACTGAAGACAATAATTAATACACTATAAAAACCCTTCGGAAACGTTTCTGAAAAATACGGGCAGCTAAAAATAATGTGTTTTTATAAATTATTCTTTAAATTTTGGAAATGTATTGGTTTCTGGGGATTCAAAAGACAACGGAACAGGCTATTTGGATTTTTGGATAACTCAGAAGATTATATTATATTTTCGTTCGTGGTTATAGTATATTTTCATAAAATAAGAAACATTGGTCATTTTTTACAGTGTGTCTGTTTTTCTTCTCAACGCCCACAAGGTCAATATGTTAATAAATAAGCACTCTAGGTTAGAAAAATTTTCATTTTATTCAGTACTAGTAGCATTTGGATTTAACGAGAAAATGTATTAAACGTGAAAATGAAGAAATATGAGAACACATGTCTGGATATCATTGTCATTTGCTTCTTACCATACGTATTATATATGTTACCGGGAAAGACCGAAATTGGAGAATGTCGACTTTCACCGGTGAATGTCAACAAACACCAAATACGTCGGTGAAAGATCGAATATTTCATTACATTCTTGTACATTCGGACCCTCACCGGTGTATGTCGACAATCACAGATATGCTCTGGTGGAGGTCGAAAAGAGAGGAGTTTGAATATCTTTCTCCCTTGCGGTAGCTAGCGTGAAGGTGTGACGTCACGATCCTTACATTTAGGCCCGGAGAGAAGTGTTACTGATGTGGTGAAGTGTTACTGAGTGTTACTGAAGTGTTAAAATAACAACAACAAAAACTTTTGAAAATTAAATAATTGGAAATGTGTTCTCAAATGAAGTGCTTAACAACGCGAAACTTTCTGACATATTTTCTGAATCATTTTTAAACGCAAAAGTATAAAATTGCCAGGCCTGACTGTGGAAGCGATTTTGAATCGAAATGAGTTTTACATTTTTTGATAAATAAATTACTTATCGAGTTATAAGCGATTCGCGTCACGAGACAACGCGATTTTCCCTGTTCTCGCTCTCCTCGTGAATTCGGTTCAAAACGCCGACTTTGACAGTATTTTCTGAAAGATCTTGTGCCTTCGCCAAAAAATGGAAAACCAATTTCTGTGACATTGTTTCTGAATAAGATCACCTGCCAATTTTATGCGTTTCCGAAGAAAAATTCAAAATTGTGTCAAAAAGCAGCTTCTTTGGATTTGAGAAAAGCCTTAAATGCTGTGGTTGTAAATAAATAATTAAAAAAAAATCACGCTGAACAACACAAATTTACGAAAAATGTACATTCTCGGACATGTCGGTAAAAAATATAAATCTCGGACATGTTCAACATTCACCATTAGTGCATGGTGAATGTCGACATTTACCGGTGTAAGTCAGAAATAAGGGTATTTAGCAAATATTTCGGACATGCACCAAGCGACTATGTGTTTGTTGACATTCACCGGTGAAAGTCGACATTCTCCAGATTTCGGTGTTTCACCGTAACATATATACGAATCAAGAAAACATGAATTCTTTTAAATACATAGATTATCTCTCTCTGAATTTCTTGAAAACTAATGTGCTAGATTATGTAAATCTACTTTACCAATTTATGACGTCACTGAACATTTTAGCCATATCCCCCTAAATACTAGGTCTACTCGCTGACACAAAAATGGCGGCTCTCGAAGGCAGATATTTTTCAGCGTTTGTATTGTTCCTTAAATTTGAATACCAATAATTTCTTAAAGTATTATCCAGCTCAAAAAAAAATCAGTCAAAGAAAACTTTCAGAAAATACTGGTGTCAAAGTTTAGGGGGCCGTACAAACGCTGAAGAAAATCTGCCTTCGACAGCTACCATTTGTGTGTCAGCACGTAGAACTAGTATTCAGGGGGCGGCGATTTAGCACCATGGATGTTTGACTATTCGCAGCTTTTCTAAATAATTTGTCTATACACAGGAAATATTTAAAAAAAAAGAATTGATTATTTCCTTGAGCATATTTTAGTAATATGAAAAAATACTAAAGATAATAAGAGAGTGAATAACAGAATATTTTATTTATAGTTTAAATTAAATACATACTAATTATTAATTATAGTTATTTCAAAACAAATATAAGAAGATTTCCATTATCATTTGTTTAAAAATAGAAAATTAACCAGTATAAAAGAGAAAAATTATACAAAATTAAACAAATATATATTAGGGTGGATCGATGTTATATGGTGAAAAAATAAATATTATTAATCAAAACCTACCTATGGGGAAAAGATGTTCTATTGTATGGAGATTAAGAGAAAAATAATAAAAAAATTAATTTTAAAATTTAATACTGCCGCAAAGAGTTTGAATTTTCGAAAAAAAATTGGAAAAAGACCTAATTTTGATTAGATGATTTTTGATTCAAAATAATTGTTTTAATTTTAATCAAAACATACCCATGCGGAAAAAATGTTATATTGTATGCAGATTAAAAGAAAATTGATAAAAAATAATAATTTCAAAATTTAATACTGCTGCAAGGGGGTTAGATTTTCGAAAAAAAGGGCAATTTTTTCCAGCTTTTTCATTCTCCCGCTTTATCCTTCCACCCTCCATAAATTGGAAGCGCTACGTCATGGAATCGTCCCTACGTCACATGATACGCCCACGTGGCTCTGAATTAGGGCTCCTATAATAGTTAAAGGAGCCTTACTCTGAATAATACTGGATAAACGTGTTCCCACCGCTCGCTCATTCAGTTAAAAGCTAGCGGCTTACGGAATCGGGCGCTGTTCTCGCAAAGTGAAATAAATTTCAATTTCATTGCGTAAGTTTTCTTTGTAAGTGTATTGTGTTGCGTAGTGTACTTTGAATATTATTGCACCATGGCGATGTTAAGAAAGGACATGATTTGCCCTATATATTGATCTGGTTGTCATATGCCACCGAATATGCTTCCTACATACAGTAACGCAATAGAGTGCGTATGTTGGTATTCAAAAGAATACCGAAGCAAGGAAACATTGTCTACATCTACACTTTCCTCCTCATGTGAAGAAGTTGCTAATAAGATAGAAGAGACCTGTAAACGAGCTTCAGTCCCAATAACTGAACACTATAGCATTTTGAGAAAAGTTCCGATTATACCATGACAAATATCGCGGTCTTCTTAAGTCTTACAAAGCCAGAAAAGGGATTGAAAGCTATCGCAAGCAGATTGACGGTTTTCAGAAAAACACAAATGCTGTTTTTTATATATCGGCGTGTACTTGTAAATCATTTGAATGTTGCTTCTATAAGAAAGAACGGAAAGTACCAATGAAAGAGAGAGAATTTCTATTTGACATGCAAACTGTAAGAAAAATGGCAATCGGGTCGCTGGATCGGAAAATCCCTTGACAAATAACAAAGGCCGAGAAACGAAAATTAAAGCAAGGGCGATACGTGGAGAAAAACAAAACACTGCCTGATGTTTATTCCAGTTCAATATATTTGAATATGAATATGAATAACGGGTGTAAATTGAAGCGGCGTATGTGCGAGCATACTGACTTTTCTTCATCATCAGCTATCATTGAAAGGCGGCGCCCAAATGCGGTGTCACTGTCACATCTGTAGTGACGAAATTACATGCCGTAGCAAAGACATTGGACCGTTTTGGCATTTCCGACCGAACCGAGCAGGCGCTGCCATCGTGTCAGCTGCGCTTCAAGATGTGGGCATTATCTCACAAAGCGATGTATCGAACGTCGTTGACAGAAATAAAATTCGACATGAGAGAACAAAGGCAAGAACCACTCTACCGTCTCAGTCAGTTGTGAAAGATTCTGACCATGAACAATTTGGTTTATACTTCGATGGAGTGCCGATTCCTGTCTTTACAGACAGGACTATATCACTAGGAGATAACAGAAGAAAAGACATAATAGAAGAACACGTAAGCTTGGTAAAAGAACCTGGTTCCGAGTACATCGGACACGTATCTGTAAATTCTGGGAGAGTGCAAGTCATTGGAAAAGACATCGTAAATTTTTGTCCTGCGTTGACAACAATATAGACGTAACAAAGTTGGTTGCGATCGGTTGCGACGGAACATCTATTAACACAGGTGCTAAAGAAGATGTTATTCAAAATTTAGAACTGATTCTGAAGCGTCCACTACCCAGTTACACGCCAATGAGCTTCCACTACGTCATCTTTTCGCGTACGTAGATGGAACCACGACTGGGCCCAGAAGCTTCACTGGTGGAATAGGACCTTGTTATTAGGAGAAATGGGTTTTTTGCCATCTTGAAAATATCTTGATATCGATGTTACCTGACGACGGAATTCACGTAAGGCAATTGGCCCTTCGAAGAATTCTAAAAGCGAGCGAAGTCAAACGATCTACTGCAATCCCAAGCATTTCAATGAATAATATCCGTATCTTTAATTTACCAGCTTTTGAACTTTGTGCGACGGATTATATTGATTTGATTAAATGGGAAAATGTGACAGAACCTCCACTAACTGAACGATTTAGTGACGACATGATTTCAGAAACAATAGTAAATCCAACAATTATTCCGGCGGCAATAATATCTACTGTCAACGGGTTTTATGTGCCACACTCAAGCTACAGAACGCATAGTCAAAACAGTCACGGAAGCATCTTCTGCTGTTTGTTGATCATATAGAATAGACGGTTTAATAAGAAATCGCATCGAATCACAAAACCTTATGCCAATTTTCAATACCAAACGTGATTATCACCCACTGTAATTTCGACGATTTTATAGGTTTTTCTTTATTTAATAATAAAGAAGCTGGTAAATAAGAAGCTGAAGTTTTTTCTTGTAACCAAGTAAGTGTCCTCTTATTGCAATTAATATTTAAAATTACTAAAATGTATATTTCATTTAACGAAAATCACTTTGACTTTTTACCGTAAAAAGACTCAAATACATAAATTTCAAACACCTTGCGGCAGTATTAAATTTTGAAATTAATTTTCTTAATTATTTTTCTCTTAATCTCCATGCAATAGAACATCTTTTGCGCATAGGTAGGTTTTGATTAATATTAAAACAATTATTTTCATTCAAAAATCATCTAACTAAAATTATGTCTTTTTTTCATTTTTTTAGAAATTTCAACCCTATTGCGGCAGTATTACATTTTGAAATTAATTTTTTTAATTATTTTTCTCTTAATCTCCATACAATAGAACATCTTTTCCGCATAGGTAGGTTTTGAAATTGCGAAAAAAAAATTTTCGATCCACCCTAATATATATATTTAGTAATTTGCTATAATAGTTAATATGGGAAATAAAATAAAATATTATCATTGTTTTCTCACAGTTTGGGGCTGCTATTTTTTTTTTTTGTGTGTGTGTGTGTGTTTCGTCTGCTTGAGCAATACAAATTTTGTATTCAAAATTTTTGTTGTTTTTCACAGGATAAATAAAAAGGGACAAATTATTTTTAAGCATACAAGTAATTCAGACTATTAAATAATGGGCTTTTCTTAATGTTCATATAATTCATTTCGTTAAACAAAAATTCAAGTCCACGGTTAAAATTGATTTAGTTAATTATTCTAAAAAAACAAAATTTAAGTTTTAATGGGATTTTAATCTAAATAAATGATTAATGGTATTCGTTTTTAAAAAACAACAGAATTAAAGTTTAATGGTAAATAGATGAGGACGCAATAGTGCAAATTTCAGTAAAACATCTTTTATCATATATATTTGTATTTTTTCCAGTAACGCAAATTTGTTCAAAATACTATCTTCCTTTGATTACTAGTTTACTGATTGTCGAAATATTTCATTTATACTTGTATTGAGTAATTGTTTGTATATATCAGTCAAGTGGGTTAACTTTCAGCTATGCTATAAAACTACTGCTTCTGTTGTCGTCGATATAAATTCCTTATATCTTCACGCAAAAACAGTAGTAAGTAGTGTCATTTTGAAGTGTTTTTGATAGGTGTTAGAT
This sequence comes from Maratus michaelseni, assembly GCA_963931845.1. Lineage (NCBI taxonomy): Eukaryota > Metazoa > Arthropoda > Arachnida > Araneae > Salticidae > Maratus > Maratus michaelseni. The sequence goes on along the minus strand of OZ007588.1, from coordinate 201,300,670 downwards.
AGGTACAGAACCAGGGTTTCACACAGTCCGGTAAGAATCAAAATGTTAGGAAAATCATGCATGCCAAAAGCCAGGGTTTTCGCCCCATTAAACGGAAACTTACCCATTATCCAACTCTTTTTAGACATTGTATGATGTCTTTTTCGGCTAAGGAGCGTTAGAAACAACAACATATCTGTCAATTTTGCAAGGTTTCTGTATAAATTTTGAAACAAAAAATGCAGTTGTTGTATTTTTTAAAATTATACTAAGGATTTAAAAAAAAGGGCAAATTTTAATACATGATAGTTTACACCATAACAAACGATTTGTGTATAGAAGACCACAGGGTCGGATTCCATTTTTTTCACTAAACCTTACATAGTGTGTCAAACCAATCCGAACATTAAACTCTTCCATAACTGTATCATAATAAAAGTATATAAAAGCTGTTTTTAACAAATTTTAATATGTAAAAGATATCCAAGTAAAATCACGGGGAATGCCCTGCAGCAGAAATTCCATAGAAAGTACATTAAAAATGGACTTTGCCCTTAAATAAGAGGGGTTTTCTAGTAAAAGCATGACAGTATTCAAAACTTTCATGACATAGCATTTACAGGATTTGACCGTTTAGCTTTGAAAAAGTGGTCATTTTCCATAAAACTATACGAAAATACCCGTGGATTTATACACTTTTTTATAACATACCTTGGTTTGTGTCGAATGCAATGTTATGAAATTGATGAATGTGTGAGCCCTACTGAATGATGTGTGAACCCATTTTGGTGTGAATGCTTCTGAAATATCAATTACTTTCAGAAATATGGAATGTTTTATTCTAAGCTTTTTGGTTAATGATGATGACTAATTCTATCACTTCTTATAATATTTTTACAATTCACACAAAAAAGCTATTCGATTTCAATTTCGTTAAAATATCTTAATTATTGTTAAAGTTTCAAATGACCTCCGAATTTGTATATATGAGTACATAAGTGTGTTGTGGCCCTAGTTTCTTTCACAAAAATTGTTTGTTGTGGTGTTCATTACTATTTCTTAAAGTTTGTCCAATCTTTTTAAATTCACTATGTATGTTACTCATATGAATGTTCGCCTCGTTCGAGAAAGAAAATTTTCAAATAACAGAAAGTTATGTTTAGAACATCTATTACAGGAGGTCATTTGAAACTTTAACAATAATTAAGATATTTTAACGACCTCCGAATTTGTATTTATGAGTACATAAGTGTTTTGTGTCCACAGTTTCCTTCGCAAAAATTGTTTGTTGTGGTGTGTATTACTATTTCTTAAAGTTTGTCCAATCTTTTTAAAACCACTATGTATGTTACTCATATGAATGTTCGCGCGTTCGAGAAAGAAAATTTTCAAATAACAGAAAGTTATGTTTCAGAACATCATTTTGTTTCAAACAGTATCTCCTTTGAATCACCCTGTATGTTATGTATGTGCAAGTTAAAGTGCTCCAGAAAAATGCCTGAAATAACAGAAAGTTAGCTTTCAATGCACCATTTTAATGCCAATCTCTTCTGAATCATAACTCTATGTTATGTATATTCAAATGCAAGCACACGAGAAAAAATGTTTGAAATAGCAGAAAGTTGTATGATAAAACTCCCTTTTATTTCAAGAAGAATCTTTTTCGAATCCCCTTTTATGTTATGTATATGAACGTTCAATCGCTCGAAAAAAATGTTTGAAAGAACAGAAAGTTATGTTTCAAGATATCGTTTTATTTCAAGCAGAATCTCTTTTGCATCACGCTGTATGTTATGTATATAAAAGTTCAAGTACTCTAGAAAAAAAAATCTTTGAGATCACAGAAAGTTATCTTTAAAAACATTATTTTATTTTAAGCAGAGTCTGTTTGGAAATGCTCTGTACGTTATTTATGTATAAGAAAATTCAAGTGCTCAAGAAAAAATTGTTTGATATAATAGAAAGTTATGTATCTTTCAAAACATCATTTTATTTCAAAAACATTTCAGCATCTGAATTAATATATCCTGTATTTGTAAGAAAATGAATGTTTAAATAAGAGGTATGTTTAAATCGGAGGTGTAATATTTAGAGATGGAAAATTTATAAAAGCCAGAAACTAAATTCGAGGAAAATCATTTTCGGGTTTCTGTTTAAACGTCCAATTAAAGAAGACTCTGAAATGTTTGTCTCTATACTTTCTGGAAGTTTTCATCGTAATTAAAATAGGTTTAAGTCATGAAAGCTCTTTGGCGAAAATTACAGGAACATCACATCTTATGAATACTAAGAATTCAATCACTTTCACAACAGCTCGTTTTGTAACTTCGTAATCGCTGTTTAAAATATTTACAATAACATTCTTTTAGTTTAAAATTTTATAACATAAATATCCTACAGCTTCAAGCAGTTATGTGCTTAACGATAAAATAATAACAGAACCGTTAATTTAATAATACAATATTCATGTATTCAAGAACATATTTTTTAAATAACACAAAGTAAATGAATTAAAATTATATACATGCTTCTTGAATAGAAATTGATATCTCTGTTCAAAAAGTAATATGTTATGACTTTGTGGTAAATGATTGTTTAAATCATCGATATAATATTTGGATATAGAAACATTAGAAAAGACAGAAACTGAAATTGAAGAGAATCATTTTCTTGTTTTTAAAGTCCAATTATAGTGGCGCCCGAAAACTTCGTTCCAAAACTTTCTCGAAGTTTTCATCACAATTAAATTTACTTTAAGTATTGAAATTTCCGAAGCGAGACTTACAGGATCATTACGTCTCATGAATACTTGGAATTTACAGATATTCTGAACTGCTTATCGTGTAACTTTGTAAACGCTATGTTTACTATAATATTATTTTAGATTTAATATTTCTGCAACTTAAAAATCATACGGATTATAGCAGTTGTAAGCGTAACAAAAAATAATAATATAACGAAAAAATAATCATGTAACGTTTAATGTAATAATGCAATATTTGTTTAATTCGTGTACTACACAAACTATTTTTTAAATAACATAAAGCAATGGATTTTTAAAAAATTATGAATATTGTGAATAATGAATTAACGCATCCTGTCTTTGTAATGAAAAAATTGTTTAAATAACTGGCGAAATATATTGAGATCGAAACATCAGAAAGCCAGAACTGAAGTCGAATAATTTCGTGCTTGTAAAAGTAAAGTTGAAGAAACGTCTAGAATCTTCGTTCAAAAACTTTATGGATGTTTTGAACACAATTAAAATGATATTAAGTTATTGGAATAACTTAGGCGAAAATTATAGGATCATTACGCGTCGTGAACATTGGGAAATTACAGATGCTCGAATAGCTGGTTTTCTAATTTCGCAATCTCTGTTTAATATAATACAATAACATTATTTTAGCTTTAATAGCATATTTGTTTTTCAACATATTTTTAACATATTTACGACAACATTATTTTATCTTTCTTATTTTTGCGACTTCAAAATCGTACGAATAATATCTCTTATGTGAGTACCGAAAAAATAATAATAGAACCAATTGATGCAATAATATCATATTTATATAATTCATATACCCCAAAGTCTTTTTTATTTGATAAAGTAACAAATTAATAAAAAAAAAGAATATTTGTATTGAAGCATTAATATATTCTGTCTTCATGATGAAATGAATGTTAAAATCATCGATGTCATATTTAGAATTGGAAACGAATCTAAAATCGAGTAAAATCATTTTCGTGTTTTTACAAGTCCAATTAAAGAGGCGCCCAAAATCTTCGTTTCGAAACTTTTCTGAAATTTTCCATTACAATTAAAATGACTTTAAATCTTGAAATCACTGATGTGAAAACTACAAGATCATTACGTCTCATGAATACTAGGAATTCTCAGCTAGTCTGAACATCCCGTTTTGTTCGTTTTTTGTTCTAAAATACTTTTAGCTTTAAAGCAACCAGAAATGTCTCAAATGACGAACATTTACAGAAGTTTGATCGTGGATTTGGAAACCTGTAATTAATTTTTGACTGTTATTAATTTTTTTATTTATTTAATAAATAAAAATAATATTTTTTTAAATTGAAAAAATACAATAACAAAAGGTTTAATACTGTCCAATAAGTTTAATTTTTCAAAATAGGTTTACCACGATTTTGAAACCCAGGCTAAATATTTTTAAGCTGATCATTGAAAATTTGATTTTAAAATATTTTTTTCCAGTTATAATGAAATATGAACAGTTTTAATGGATTTTAAATTTTGTATTACACACACACACACACACACACACATATATATATATATATATATATTTAATTTTTTGCATTTTTTTGTTTCTTACATTTTTTTATTTAACTTGGTTTTGTATGTAAATATTTAACTTTGTAATCTATTGTTAAACCACTCTCTGATTTGCTAGAATTCTATAAACTGCGTACACACGTGTGTTTCCGATGATACTACAATATTCTAATATTTTTACATCTTAATTATAAATTAAAACAATAATTTTAAGGCATTTTTCATTTAGCCATACGTAAGGGATGAATCACAAAATAATCTTTATGGTTATAACTATTAACGAGTTACAACAACATTGAGTTAAATATGCCAAATGGTTGCGAGACTCCGACATCGAATTTTTTTAATCACTGAAATATAGAAAAATAAATAAGTAATAAAAGAACATAATAATTTTCTGAAAAAGAACTCTTTTATCATTTAATAGTTTAATAATAATTAAATTAAGATTAAAAATTGAGAAAAAAAATTAGAAATTCTGAATAAAGTGGTGAAAATTTGCTTTATTTTCCTTTCTTGTTGCCATATCTTTGAAAAAGAAACAGAGCAAAAATGAAATATATTTTTAATAAAGTCTGAAGTTCGTTCACGCTTTCTGTCAAGCATAAATCAATGCGTGAATTTTATATAAGAGAGGCCTACGCAAAACTAACTTATTGCAACGGAGATATTTTGGAACAACGGGAATTGCAGTCATAAAATAAGGCGTGATAATTAAGATAGAAATCTTATGAAAAATTATTGTTTTAACTATTATTACTTTTATTTTTGAGGTATAAATAAGAGAAAACGTGTTAAGCAGTATTAAGAAGAAATGACAACTTAAAAATATGAAAGCTGGAACTTTAAAATTCTAACAAAAGTTGTTTTGCAATATTTATTTTTTTCGTCAAATATTCAAACATTTTATTTGTTTTTTACAATTAAACAAATATATATATTTATATATATATATATATAACCTTTTATTATACAGACTTTCGAATCGACGATCAATCTTCAGTCAATTATCGTCGTTTCAAACATTTCTAGTCCCCTTAATAGATCAGAATTTAAAACTCATAAGTATGTAATTTTTTGTTTTCGTAATAAACAGAAGTCCTTCCGACCTGTACAGGAAAGAAAAGGTAGCTTTCCTATTTTTTATTTTTAAGATTTTAGCTAATCTTACAGGAAAACAAGTAGCTAAAATGTGAAGAAACCAATTGGAGAAGATTATTTCCCAGTTTTCGCCAATAATGAATTTTAATGAGAATGTCACCAAAAATTCGCGCTTCGATCACATATAGCCAAATTGGCTTCATTCATATAGATTTATATTTATTTGGTCGCAAAATTTGGCAATATTTTGTCCAACTTTGCGAGAATGTGACGCTAGTGGATATGGATGTGTATATAAGAGAATTGGAAAAAATGGTTACCACAATGAAAGATAATTTGCGAGAAACCACGTTCACTAAAACTTGGAAATTAATCCCTTAGTTTTTTAGTCTGTTGTCATAGTTCGAAATGTCAGCCACCTTACAAATTCAAACTGCTATATCTCAGCCATTTTTTAAGATAGAGGCAAAACAAAAAAATGTCCAGAATCCCTTTATCAAGGCACTTAAGCAAAAAATAAATTTCAATTTCTAATTTCTTTGTGTATATTCTTTAATTGGAAATCTTTAAGTGGTTGACATTTTAATATTTGGTTGACATTTTGAAACAAGATGGCGGACCATCCTGGCCAACGAACTCGGTCGAGATATTGGTAAGCCCTTGGTACGCATGATTAGTTACATCCAAATCAGTTTATAAAAGCGAGTGCTATCGCTTAACAAGTATCATACCATCATACATGTATATAATATATCAACATTTAAACGGAGGGTGGTTTTGTAGTCTGCTTGTCATGATCGGTGAAAATATATATGGAAATTTTCCAGAATTGATTTCTCGGGACCGCTGCAATATGTAGCTTCTTACATTTTCTAATAGAAGCTACGTAGAACTCTTAGAACCATTAATAGATTAATATAATATTTAATTCATGTGCTCAAGAATTTATTTTTAATTAACAAAAAGTAATGATTTAAAAATAGCAATATTTCTATTCAACAATGGATATAAATATTAATCTTATTGAAATAATTGTTTAAATTAGTGATGTCCAAACTTTGGCGTCCCCGGGCCGCATTCAAGAAGAAAAATGTGTCTGGGGAACATTTGTCCCTTCGTGTCGCGCATACATTCTACCAATGCTACCTATTCTCTAGCATTATACTCTTAAAACGCGTACAGTTTGACATGCATTGCATTCAGCAGACTTGAGTTATTTTCCGCCGTATATTTTGTAATAATGAGCATAAAAATTGCGGCCTTTTAGACATTAAATTTACCAAATTGTGGCTGTCCAAGGTTCTGTGTGATTTTATTGCAATTCTTCTAATCTTTAATAATACTGTTTACCAAATATATGTTTGCAGTTTCAACTACAATAGAATAATAACTAACCAGCTGTTGTCGAAAACATAAGTTGGACACCTTCCCAATTAAACTTACTCTTATTCCCCGAAATGATAACTTTAAATTCTTTCCACCTCTAACATACTTTTCCTAACTTGCTTAGACCAACTATATGTGTGCCAATCGCGCTCTTTTCTAAACAAATCGTTTTCCATAAGCTATTGTCTGGATAAAGTAACACATGAAATAGAAAAACATATTTTTTCTTCAGTAAATGTACAGTATGCCACTAGAAAAAGTCAAACACTCCATGTATTTTAATCACCGAATTATCCCAGAAAAATAAACTGAAATAGCAATTTGATTGGAAAATATATCTCTTCTTTAAATTTATGTTTTTTTAAAAAAGCTATCATCTTCATACTAAAACTACATCAAACTCGCACATTTTCGATACGGAACCTAATTTAGGCATCCGTAGATTTTTGGAGGTTAATTTTACCTTAGATTAAAACACGGAAAGTCATTCGATCAAGCATTTTAGTAATTATGAGGGTTTTAAATTTGGAAGTACTAAGGTTAAATTCGTTTGTGATAGCTACATAAATAAAAGTCAATGCGTGTGGTTTGTTAAGCAAGTAGTCTTAAAAAAAAGTCATAATGTTACACTTCATATTTCTTTCGAAAAAGATTTAGGAAAAATATATTTTTGAAATTAATCATCGAAAGTAATAGGAGTTGCAATATATGAAACTTTTTAACAAAAATTCTCTTAAGAGCCTTCAAATGTGCGATTCAAAATTACAGCTCATTCTGCCGAGTAGTGTTTGAGTTATGATTAAAAAAGTGCTCATATTGCAATTTGTTTGGAAATGTGTACCTGTGATACGACCATACTTTGAGAAAATTTATTATCTTACTAACTATACGACATTATTAAAGGTTCAAAGAAAATAATAATAATAATAATAATAAATTAAATAATTTTATTTACATTTAAAATCTTTCGGGTTCCCTTAAAGAAGTTAAATATCTATACTAATAAAAGAAAGTTTCGCTCTGTGTGTCTGTGTGTGTGTGTGTGTGTGTGTGTGTGTGTCTGTTGGCGATGGCTAGGAAAATCTAGCCCACATAGAAGGCTGGAAATTTAGATGTAGATAGTCCAAGGTCTGGCCATGTGCACCTGAGTCTCAGAATTTTAATATTTTGATAATTAGCCTAGATATTAATTAGATTATCATTAACTATCGCTTCTAAAATGTCAACTTTTTAAATCAAAATGGCGAAAGAAACGGACTGGTGCATTGGATTTGCGACCGGAAATGAACGAATTCGAAATTATTTAACTAATTAGCGAATTTTAAGAAAACTAATTGAGATATCAATTTGAAAATTCCTGAGCATATGTAAAAAAATATTCTGTATCTGACTATGTGATTTTTGAAAAATTCGGTTGGTAATTTTTTTTAATTTACGCAAAAAACTGCCAAAAATCTGCAGGCGCCAGTGAAAACGATCCCAGAAAGTTTCAGACAGGGATCGGCTTTCATTAAAAACTGAACTAGAAAGAGATCTGTTTCTCGGGAAAATCCCTCCATTTAGTTTGCGAAAATGAAAGGAAATAATTGCCAATTTTTACTAATGAACAAAAATTTAGGTAACTAATTAAGATATAGATTTGAAATTGCGGTCGGGAAGGGCTGACATCTGCCGGCTGTTTTAGCGTAGCGTCTTCGTTATGTTCTAATTATCAGAAAAATGTAATTCTTTTTTTAATGATCGCGTTCATGTAGGTGACGGTGGTTCTCTTGAACAAATTATTCATTATATTTGCGGGTATGGGGAGGGAGGGGGTTAACGCCTTTCTCTGAGATTGTAATTATCTCGGGCTCGCGCAACGCCGGGTGGTTAGCTAGTATTTAAATAAAAAAAATTGTTATTGCCTAAACCGATGCGTGTTTTTTCGAAAACTAATGCACTGTGTGCAAGATACTCCTCACATAGTTTAAAGACATGGGCTAGATACCTTTAAATACTTAACAAATAATGTGTAGTTTACACTTTCAACTATCGGCACAAAATTTGCATTATTTACATAGTGAAAATAAATAAGTCTTTAAAAACAGGCAATTGCACCATAATTTCTATAATTCAAATACAACATTTGCTAAATGGTACATACATTAAAATCGTGAATTTACAATCACAATTAAACATCAACGTTTCATTTCGCTTCTGCGAACGTCATCAGGATGTTACAAACAAGTCGAAAATGTCAAAATGAGCATACACGTCAGAGTTTTGGAGAAAACATGATCGGAGAGTGCGCAAACGTCATCAACTGCCAAACTAATGACTCATTTTCACATGACAGATTTTCATTTTTCTTGAAGAGGCTAGAATCATAATTCCATGCAAGAATTCTCATGTTAATAAAATTTTAGAGTCCCTTACGATTATTAAGCTTGGGCAGTATACATGTAACGATAATTTATCCTATAACATTCATAAAATCTGGCATAATATGTTATAATCCATTAATGCAATCTGCTCATTTTGTCTTCCAACCACTCTTTTCACTACGGTGGTATGATCCACTTGGTTACCATGGGAACTTGATGACGTTTGCGCACTCTCCGATCATGTTTTCGCCAGAACTCTGACGTGTATGCTCATTTTGACATTTTCGACTTGTTTGTAACATCCTGATGACGTTTGCAGAAGCGAAATGAAACGTTGATGTTTAATTGTGATTGCAAATTCACGATTTTAATGTATGTACCATTTAGCAAATGTTGTATTTGAATTATAAATAAGTATATTTTATTACTCTCGGAAATTATTAAATATATTTAAGTCATAGGAGAACACACTTTAATAAATATTAGTAGAAGGGCAGAAATTGCAGGCCATTTTAATGTATATATTTTTTGTACATAATGAATGTGTTGACATTTCACAACAATCTGACTAGCCATTTTTACGAAATCGTGCAAGGCAGTTGAAAAATAATCAGCAAAAATAAAATAGGTTATTAACATTTCTTATAAATTATAACATTTCTTACCTCTTAACATTTTCCCTTGCGTAGGGTGTTAGACATTTAATAAAATCTAGTAGCCAACAAAAAATGCTATTCCCCAGTAAAAATTATGTACCCCTATAACCTCAACCGTCATTGATTTTCTAAAAAGACAAAAGTGTCTTATGAATTTATTAAGAAAAAATAATAACAAGCGTACCTTTGAATTATTAATTACATTAGAATAATACATAATTTAGACAGATAATATAAAATAAGTTCTATAATAAAACTTATCGAAATGATATATCTCTGAAAAAAAAAAAAAGAAATACTTTAAAGGCTGAATTAACATGTAGATTCGGAAAATGCTTCAAATGTCCGGATAGTTGAGTGCTACAAAATCTATATCTGCTATTGGGGAATCGGTGAAATAGTATCTTGTCGAAGTCAAACAAATAATTGTGATTTTATTGTTTTAAAATTTGCATTTAATGAACTTTTTTTAAGAAATTAAAAATAAAAGTTTGAAATATTTTTTGTTTGAATATCATTTCAAAGTTTATTTCTTAATATTTTGTAACTTTGCAACATCTGTAAGGAGACATCCTACACTGTAAAAAATGGGGAGTACTATTATGCCTAATTTGGGCTTATGAAAAGCCGAATAAGGTTTAAATATGCACTAATTTTGGTGTCAATACTGAATTAAGTGTTATAATACACTTAAAATGGTTTATCTTTACTCTTTCAAACAGTCTGTGTTATCATACACCCTGAATGACGCTTTCAAATTAATTCGGGAAACCAAAACTCCAATATAGGTGCCTCTCTATCCAGCTTTCGGTGTTCGGATACACAATGACGCAGAGTGTTGCGTCAGCAGACGACAACACGAGACTAACGAAAAATAAAGGTACCGCGGTGCTTTACGAGTATCTTTTTTTACAGACCGCCGGAGTCACGTGATGCTCGAATGCACCAATTCACGTCTACGAAAAGAGCATTACCTCACTCTAGCGGTCTGTAAAAAAAGGTAAGTGGAATGCACCGTGGTAGCCTGTCTTTTTCGTTAGCCTCGACGACAACAGAGAACGATAAATCGCCATTCTGCTTTAATTTTAAAACTTCTGATTTGCTGTTCAAAACGCAAGGGAAGCAAAGTAATTTTTCCTTATTTATTTAGGAGAACTAAATAGCAATGGTGTCAACTTATATGGGTCGGTGAGGCCCGAGCCCACCCAATAATTTTCTATCCCAGCTTACCCAATTTCCATTGTTATGTTATTTATTTACCTCTGAAACGAAATTTCATTCTGTTGACGTTCTCAAAATTGTTTTGTTTGAAAAACAGTACGACAGACAGGAGGACTATAAGTAATTAAACTTATGTATAGTTATGATTTCATTTAAAAATATTCTTCCTGCGTATTTTAGCTGCGAGTATAAGTCAATGGTCACTTCGGATTTTATTTGTAAACATTTCCATTGCATGATAATTGTGATACATACTATTTTCTTTATAAGGAAGAGCTCATGACAGTATAATTTAATAAAATTACTATTAAACAGTACTATTTAAACAGTAAAAAAAATGTTATTTTCCCCTTTCTGTTTGCAGACCAGAAACACATCTAAGACGAAATTTCTTATGAATTTGGTAGCAAGCTGAAAAGAATATAAGACCATCTTCAAACGAGAAGTGTGGAGGGGGGCAGTTTACTTGATCAATACCCTATAGCAGCAATGTTAGTTTTTATCACACACAAGATATAAAGTTGTATAAAAACCAACATGTGTAAAGAAAATTTGAAACGGAAAGAACATTTGTTATCAACATTTACTATGATTTTCTAAACAAAAAGGTTTGTGAAGCATTTAAAAAAGTAAATAAAAAATAAAAAGTAGTGGATTATTTATAGTTAGGAAATTATCTGAAGAAGAACTATTTTTGTTCAAAAATTTTACTCATTATAACAGATATCTATAAAGTTTTTTTTTTTCTTAGAAGATTATAGGGGGGGGGGGGTTAAATGATCATTTTGGTGCATATAAAATTAAAAAAAATTGTCTAATAAGGACTATTCAAGGTTTATTTATTTTTTGGTGGATGCAAGTCTCTTCCAATTTAGATATCCATTTTTCAGCTACTACACAAACGGAGACAACTTATGGCCTCTGGGGCCCGAGGCCACCCAATAATTTGCTACCCCAGTTTACCCAATTTCCATTATTGTGCTATTTAATTACCTCTGAAGCGAAATTTCATTATGTTGACGTTCTCAAAATTGTTTTATTTGAAAAATAGTGAGAGAGACAAGAGGACTATAAGTAATTAAATAACGTATAGTTTGATTTCATTTAAAATTATTCTTCCTGCATATTTTACCTGTGAGTATAAGTCAATGGTGACCTATATTAATGCTCTGACTCAAAAATCATAAAGCACTTACATAACTGCATTTATTTTCTCGATGTTCAGCTTATTACGCATTTTATTTGTAATCATATCCATTGTATGATAATTGTGATAAATACTATTTTCTTTATAAGGAAAAGCTCATGACAGGATAATTTAATAAAATTAATATTTTTATACAATAAAAAAAAATTATTTTCCCCTTTTTGTTTGTAGACCACAAACATATCTAAACCTAAATTTCTTATGAATTTGGTAGTAAGTTGAAAAAAATATATAACGCTATCTTCAAATGGGAAGTGGGGGGGGGGGGTGGCAGTTTGCTTGATCCGTATCCCAGTACCCTATAGCAGCAATGTTAGTTTTCGTCACACACAAGATATAAAATTGTATAAAAACGCAACATTTGTAAAGAAAATGTGAAAAGTAAAGAACATTTGTTATCAACATTTACTATGATTTTCTAAACAAAAAGTTTGTGAATTATTTTAAAAAGTAAATTAAAAATAAACAGGAGTTGATTATTTATTGTTAGGAAATTAGCTGAAGAAGAATCAATTTTTTCAAAAAATTTACTCATTATAACAGATAATGATAAAGTTTTTTTTTCTTAGAAGATTAGAGGGGGGTGCTTTAAATGATCATTTTGGTGCATATAAAATTTTAAAAAATGTCTAATAAGGACTAGTCAAGATTTCTTTTGGTAGATGAAAGTTTCTTGCAATTTAGATATTCATTTTTCAGCTACTACACAAATGGAAACTGGTACATTGTTTTAAAGCATGCTTTGGTAACATTAAATGATGATTCATACATGAACTGCAATACATGGACTGCAGTTATAATTGCAATTAAGAATTTTTTGTTACATATAAAAATCGTAATATTATGTGTAATATATCTTAACTGGGAAATTTTAACACTACAAGTCCAAAATTACAATTTTAGAAGAAAGTGACAAATTTATGTAAGCCTGTTTTTTGTTTAATTGTGTATAGTCTGTTTTGGTTATCAATACATTTAACCAAGAAATGCGTTTTGATAATGTTAAGTAATAATTCTATGCTGTTTGGTTTGGTGCACTGCGATATGCATTTTTTTTAACGATTAAAACAGTTTTTTTACTTTTAACCTTGACTTATGCTCTTTTAAGTGCTTATAAAAAATCACTTTTTTATTGTGAAATTGCAAATATACTGATTAAACCGAAGAGTTACTGTCAGGACCGCCTACCTAAGTTATGAGTATGTAAACGTCTTCCGAGAAAATTCTATAATTTTTATGCTAATTTTATCTGAGAAAAGCATGTGTCTACCCATTGGTCTGCAAGCCGTTAAGAATTATTATAAGCATTGCTTGCCTATCCAAACTAAGTTATGTTATTTTGTTTATTAACGCATTCAAATTTCTTTGAGATATTTGAATTTAACTTTTTTTTTCTTTACAGTATTTCATTATTTCTTACTTAGTTATTACATTCTCTGATTATTATATGATTATTTTCATATAATACTTTTAGTATTGACAAATGTGTATTATACTTTCCAATTCAGTCTCAGTTAATAAATATCATAGAAGTTATTTTGTTCTTAATTCTTGCTATTAAAATTTCGAATAAATTCTGCAAACATGGTTACCTGATTATTCTATTGGCCAAGTAAGTTAGAACTGGAAATGTAAGATGTGTTAGAGTGCCACAGTTAAATATCATTAACAAATAATACTGTAATGAAATTCAGTGCATTTAATCCTCTTAAGAGTGATATTTGAAAATCTATTTTTAATTAAAGTGAGTAACATTTTCCTTGGGCTATTGTTTGAGAAAAATTTGAGAATTTAAGCCAAAACACAAAACATTCATTACTGGGATAATAAAATCTTATGTGCTAATAAGAGTGGGGCATAGCTAAAACTTCTACAATGCTGTATTGAATGTCGTTTAAACACTTTAACTAGTAAAAATAAGTGCAAATAGTTCTACAAATGTGGCTCCATTGCTAAATATGTAAGTATTTTGATTTGAAAAAATACAAAGTCTAACAGAATTTTCTGACTAAGTTTATTTTAACATTTATGTAATCATAACATTTATATTGTTAAATTTCTATGGAATTCTTTTTAATTATAACTGTAATTGAATAAAGTTTTATTAATGGTGGCAACAAAGTTGCTGTCATAATTGTTGTAATTAAACACCAGATAAAGCAGGGCGGTCGCTCTGCCAAAAAAAAAAACGCCACACAAACAACGCCAAGAACTGAACTAGACCGCTACTGCTTATTTACAGAAATCAACTTCGCAATGTTAAATCGACAAAACATGCCAGATTAAAATATCAGATAACAAATAAACCAAGCGTCGCAGAAAACAAAAACGAAAACTAGAAGAATCTAATGAAGAATTTCTTCAATTTAAGACCAAACTCATCTTCATAAGTGATTTATAAGCAGAGATATAGATTTAAAAAAAAAAAACGTCGAGTTACTTAAAATGATCACTTTTTTCTTCGTCAAACTTTTTTTTTCAAATAACCTACAGACCTTAATATTCGGCAGAATAAAAAAAGGATTGCATTTTTGGACAAGTAATTACGTAATCTATGTGCTTTTATAAAATTCAGTGTAAAAAAAATATTATTTTCTATCCTTAATTAGCAAAAAACTGTTAATTAACTTGGCGATTAAAAAATTATGCCAAAACAGAGATAAAACATGCCAACGACCATGTACCATCTCTATAATAAAACCGTAAGTCATGTGACTGTCATCAACAGTTCCGGAATGTCCGTTTCAATTTTTCATATGCCAGGCTGCCATTTTTATTAAAAATTATTTTTTCGAATAAAACTTCATTAATGTGACATTTTTAGAAACATCGTTCAAAATAAATTAATATTTGAGAGATGACTTACGTTCAATTATGTATATATTCTCCAATAACTTCAGTTGAAATTAGCTTCGCAGTTCAAATTCTCTATCCATGAAAGTAAACAAAAAAAAAGATTCATTCGTCGTGAAGGTTTAAAATATTAAACCATTAAACCATGGAGATAATCGTTCGTAAAGTTAGGTTTCCCTGAAAGATTTTTTGGACCGCTGCCTGGTGTCAAAAAAATAATTCGTACCAGTGACACAATCAAAGTTTACCATAATTATGTGCTATACAACTCAACTTCATTCTTTATCTTTTCTTGATGTAAGCTGAATGTAAACAAATACAACTCATATTCATCTGATATTTAATGAATCAAATTTCGAAACAAATTGTCAGTTAATTTGGTATTTATGTATTATACGTGAAAGGAAGAGAGACCACCGAAAATGATTGTTAATCACCAATCATATTTACCATTATTAATGACCAATCGCTTTCAAAACAGTAATTTAAAATACATTTACAAAATACATAACATAATTAAGTACTTTTGTGTTATTTGGGCGCAAATCTCGCCAATAGAATTTTTAAAATCGCCAATACCAGCTTTTATTTTTCGCGTGTGCAAATTAGAAACGATACTTTTATTTTGAAATCAAATGTTCTGATGGAACAGCTGTCGTAGACGCACCGGGGCACTATATTAACTATAGAGTTGCAATATAGAGAGAAAAAACGGGTTGCTGTAATTAGAATTATAGGCGGTAATGTTGGTGTGACATATTTACGTGATTATCAAAACTGGCTTCCAAAAGTTCAATGTTTCACCAAACCATACTCGAAAATTACGTGTTATAATATGCACTCCGATTATGTCACATTATTCAAGACGTTTTAAATGAGAATAATGATAGATTTTCTTCTTGATTCTCCCGTAATCAAGTCTACAGCCAAAGTTAGCGAGAAACAAACAAACAAACAAACAAATATTGGCAACAATATGGTTCAGTGTAAATGGTGGATATCATTAAAGACTTTCACAAAATAGACTTCATTGCACCAAATCGTATTAACTAAAATACGCCATTTGGCAATGGATCCAATTACGGAAAACTACTTAATATGTTTAAGAATCTTCTCATTAGCAAGCATATTGCAACTGATAAGCAAACGGATATGAAGCATAAATGCTTAAGTTGGTTAAGCGGGTTTTGTCAAGAAAGATGAAATACATAACAAACAATATGCGAAATGCTACATGATCGAAAAAGTTTTTGATTTGTCTATTAGAATCTTCCGGTTTGGCGAAGGATTACGGAAAAAAAATAAATTATGAATAAAAGTAACGTGTTACAGTGCTTAACATGCATTTAAGGGAGACCAAACTGGTCGCCAGTGGCGGCTAGTCTGTATTATAATAGCACAAATCAGTTACAAGTTATAACAACATCAAATTTCATCTGCAATTCAGCCATTTTCGTGTGAAGATATTTTTTGTTAAATAAAACTTCATAATTATAAGAACACACATTTTATCAAACAATTAAATATGACTGCAAACTGTGGCAGATGACTGTTTCCAACATGAATAAGTATGAGAAATTCCCGTCAAGCGTATCGATATGGGTGGCTCAGTCGCAGAGCGTCGGCATGGTATGCGTAAGGTCCCAGGTTCGAGTCCTGGCCCAGGTCAATTTTTCACTCGTGTTTGTTTAGTGCATTTAATTGTATGATAAAATGCGTGTTCTTAAAATATTGTAAAATAAAGTAATCAGACGTAGTGTTTATGCTTTAAAAATATTTTAAATATATAATATACGTTTTTGAAAGATCTTTAAAAATAAATTAGTTTTTGAGGGAAGATGTACCTTCTAAAATGCATACATTAAGAGTTATCGGTATTTAAAATTTCTTTCCAAACGTAAACAAATTTTTTGAAATGAATTAAAGGTGATTCATTTAATTCTAAAGGGAAAAAAAACGGTAAAGGACAGGCATTTCGTTCGCAGGAATACCTTTCACGTCATTTTTCTATAAATTAATGAAATCCAGTTGTTAAATTATTTTTGTTTTAGAAGTGAAGTTTCCATTTAAATTTATTGTAACAGTACAATGTTTAATTGAATAAAATAATGTAAATCTAAGAAATTGTTAAGAAATTCCAAACATGCACAGGGCAATTAAAAAAAAATAAATAAATAAACAAAAAATAAATAAATAGATAAATAAATAAATAAATAAAAATCAGCTTTCAGAAATTCAAAAATTGTTCATATATCTCAATTACAATCTAAAGGAGGGTTTATTTCTATATTATTCTACATATAATAGTAATTTCAGCAAATATATTAAATTCCAATGCGATGTGTTTTAAACTTTAAGATGGTTTATAACACATGATAAAAAAATTATAAAAAAGAATGGCGCGTCACAGTTCGGGGAGAGGATGGGGAGGAGCGTGAACAAAATTAGGAAGTATAATAAGGCTATCTGTTTGAAACTTTACGATATTTTATAACAGAGAACATAACTTTTAAAAATAAAGCTGCGTCAAAAATTATAGGGAGGGGCGAAGCGCGTTTTTCCTACACAAGGGGGGGGGGGACACTTTTCTAAATTTTAACGATATCCGTCATGTCACATATCGTTACAAAGGGCTGTGACCACTTATTCATGTTATGTACAGGTGAAACCCCCACATTTTGCGCCCCCCCCGACACTACTCATGTGATATATTGTTCGAAAGGCCTGTGGCCGCTTATTCATATTATGTATCTTCGGGGTCCATCCTCCCGCTTCCACCCCCACTCAAAGGGGGCACTTTTCTAAATTTTGCCGACACCTCTCATGTGATATATCGTTGGAAAGGTCTGTGAACGCTTAATCAAATTATGCAGGTGGGGAGGGGGGTATTTTCTGAATTTTGCACATATCCCTCATGTGATACATCGTTGGAAAAGTCTGTGACCGCCTAATCTTATTATGCATCTCCCGTGTTCATCCCCCCACTTTGCCCCCCAAACGCGATTAGCTTTCACCACCAGTGGGCGCTTTCCTATCTCTGTTTCTATGGGTCGGATCACGACGGGGTATGGCTCATTCGACTCGACATCTATAGAGCTTTCCGATTTTAGTTCGTTTTTTCACCACCAGGGGGCACTTTCTTATCTCTGGTTCTATGGGCTAGATCACGACGGGGTATAGCTCATTCGACTCGACATCTATAGCCTTAACGATTTCAGTGCCCGAGGTTCGTATAGAGCAGATTGCGCTACCTGGTGGTGGAAGATTGAACTTGAGCGTGCGCAGCACGACTGCTATACGGTGCCGAAGGCAGCGGGGACCCGTATCGGAAGTTCGTTTGTTTACAGGTTTATACAATTCGATGTGCAAATTAAGGGATTATCCGGTGCCGAAGGCAGCGTGGAACCAGGTCGGAGGTTCGTGGTTTATCTTATTCGAGGTTTTAAAAGGATTGAGGCCCCGGTGTAAATTAGGGCCCGCTAGCGGGCGAAGACAGCTAGTGCTAATAATAAAAGAGCGTGATATCACGTTTGATTTCAAATGCAGCGCTGACACGCTATGTACATATTCCATTTTTATTCATTTAATGGATTAGTCAGTGATATTTTTTAACGGAGGATAACAAGTATTATAACAAGCCACATTTAGTATGTTGTTTTTAAGAGTGTAATTAATTTGATTGAAAAATCTACTGGTATTTCTAGTTAACCCTTTAAACAATGACTGAAAGTAAAATGTATTTTTAAATTATTTCTCATGTTTAGATTATTTAAATTATGTTCAATATATTTAAAAAAAAAGAAATGATATCTACAAAAACAACTTTTCAAAAGTAAAAAAAGGCCAAGCGTAAAAAAAAAAAAAAAAAAAAAAAATGTGGCTAAAAAAGGATGTGATATCAAATTTTCAAGCTATTATATTGCTTATTTAACTTTTTTCCATTAAATAAGTTATCATATATATAAGTCGAGTGCCTACGTATATGTTAATATAAATCGTTTTCTCCTGTACTAAATACATCCTAATGAGTTTCTGAAAATTCAATTTTTTTCAAATTATGCATGATGGGCTTGGCGGCCATCTTTGCATATTATTCACAAAATTCTAACCACCCAAATCCGTAGTTAAAATCCGAAGTTCAAAATTGTTATTTAAGCAATTATTTAAGAGTTTCATTTATAGACTTGTATGCTCTGAAAATTATGTCTTAAGATAATGATGACTTATCTTAAAGATTCATCTTATGATTTATTTTTTAGAGTAATTATTAATTTCAAACTAATAAAAATCAATTTATCAAAATATCAGTCTTATCTAATTTATCTGTCCGTAGTTAGAATCTGAAGTTCGAAATTTTTATAAACATATTATATTGCAAACATATTACGCTTTTACTTTAGAAATTTGGGTGCTTAGAAATATGGAAAGATGGCCGCCAAGCCCATCATGCATAATTTGAAAAAAATTGAATTTCCAGAAACTCATTAGGATGTATTTAGTACAGGAGAAAACGATTTCTATTAACATATACGTAGTCACTCGACTTATATATATGATAACTTATTTAATGGAAAAAAGTTAAATAAGCAATATAATAGCTTGGAAATTTGATATCACACCATTTTTTAGCCACAACTTTTTTTTTTTTTACGCTTGGCCATTTTTTACTTTTGAAAAGTTGTTTTTGTAGATAAATCTTACAGCACCAAATTATTTTTTAAAACTCTCTTCAAGTCTTTAACCGGAAATCTGTCGTCCCAAATTATACTAAGAGAAAAAGTGATTGAAAAGTAATGGAAATTATGTAAAACTATGAGCATTTTTACTGTATTTTTCTCCTCTTGATTCAAAGATAACATATTTTGATACATTTAACATTAAACTTTTATAATTGAAATTTTAAAATATATAGTGAGGATTTCAATTACAGATTTGCGAACTGACTTTTAACTATCCTTTTCTGAATCAAAGAGAAAAAAAGATGTTTAAGTTTTATGTAAATGTATAACAGTGCAAACATTATTCTCCATCAGGATAGCAGGGACAGTGAATTTATTGAGCAGATTTGGAACACCAAATTTGGTGTGATGCTGCATCTAAGTGGCATCTTCTAAATTAGTTAGTAGAACACCCAATTTGGTGTTAAAGCACACCAAATCTATGACGGTGTTTTATTACACCAATTTACAAGTGATGTTTCTTTACACCATTATTGGTGGCAACTTTGTTGCCACCATTTTTGGTGTAAAGTAACACGAATATTTTTTACAGTGTATGAGAATCTTAATTTAACTTTCTGACTAAGATGAGTTAAGATGAGGAAAGATACTGCTGTTGATGGAAATTGTAGGCAGCTAACATATTGATGGTAAAAAAAAAAAAAAAAACTGTTTATTTATATGCATAAGCCAGCTTGAATAATAAAAAGCTTTACGTACTCATAAAATAAATCACAATGTGAGAAATATCAAAACTAATTACTTTTACAAAATAACTAAAAAGTTATATGCTTTACTAAAATAAACCAGACTCCCTCGCTGTTATTATGTAATCGGAATCAGCAGCCAGCTTGAAGGAAAAAAAATATTTTGATCCTACGATAAGAATTTGAGGGTCAATAAAAACAAAAACAAATATATTTTCCCTTCTCAAGTGCAGTGAAGGATTTTTTAATTCCATTTACTACATATGATAATCCAAACACCTTATGATTATAAAATTTTCTTGAGTAAATAATGTAAAAACATTCTTGAGTAAAATAATGATCTGGGTTAAATACAATGTCAAACATAACGAATTCTTATTCTTAAATAAACCATTCTCTCGTCTTCCTGGATAACTGAGCGTTTAATGTATATATTACAAAGTCTGAATGAGTAAATGTACTAGTGGTGACCTGGCGACGACATTTGTCATGTCCTGTGTCTTCGGTATATTGGGATATTCATTGTACTGTAAATTGTGTTTTAATGCGAAATTTTGAATGCTATTTTTCTTTTAAATTGCAAATTAAATGAACTGTAACATGAGTTGAATGAAAAGAAAGTTTGATTTCTTTTCTTTAACTTAAAAGTGCCTTATCCCTTAACTAAAGTTATAAGTAATTTGCATCATTTAATATGTTTTAATGTTCATTAATGGATTTTCTTTTGTCAATTTATTAAGTTACCATTTTTACTTCTTCAGTTGTTTTTAGATTTTTTGCATGGAGTAATATGTACAATTTTAATGTTTTTTTTTTTTTTCACTTGTTATAGTACCGCATATTTCAGTATGATTGGATATTGGCGAAAAAATTCTTTGACAATTTGTAAAAACAACATATCTAAAATGGTATACTAACGATAAATCGTGCAAAATTGCCACTTTACTTATTCTATTAGTAAGGGTAAGCACAAAACATGATGTCGATGTCGAAGTTTCATAATTAAAAACAGCACATGGAAGTTTCGAAATTTATAAAAATACACCTGGCTTTAACAGCAATAATTTATAAAATATCGTCATCTTCATTAGTTGTCCAATAAACCGATAGATGGACCTGAATTAGATTGTGCTGTTTTTTAGCAAGAATTACGGATAAAAAAATAAGTGCCCTGAAGTTTTATTCAGAACTGGATAGTGAATGAAAGAAAAATAAATAAAAATTTGCATAATGTTACATATGGTATCAGCATCAGATATATGCTTGTTAGAATAGCCTTAACTTCTGACTGTACAATAGGCATTACATAAAAAACCTGAATAACATCATAAAATTCAAGAAGTATAATTTTTTTTTCAGAATGTCTTTGTTCAAGAGATATATAATGGCTCCGTCATACAGTCAACCGCTTTGTGAAGCTACTTCGCAGATCTCTACAGGGTTGAAGTAACGTAGTGATTTGAAATATACATTCCTCCATGACTTGTTTTGCATACGTGATGGTTTCTCTAATACAGATTAAGAAAGAACTGAAGACATTAGTGCAGGAACGTATTATGTGATACTTCCTCAAAAAATGTTTTATTTTACGAATAAAGGTGTTATAAAGTAATTTGAATAAAATAGGGTAAAGCTTAAATACAAAGATTATAATTATTCTTGAAATAATCACACGTTATTTTTAATGTTTATTTTTTTAATATTTAATTTTTTAAATAATAATAATATATTTTAATAGTTATTAATTATGTGTAAATAAGATTTTCAGAGAGATTGAATACCATCAATTAACATTTTAAACATATACTACCAAAAATAATAGTTTTTTCAAAGGGTTTTACTTAAATTTTCTATTGTTATGTAACACTTTCTTCTGCTCTTGTCTTCAAGTAATATTTAAAACCATCTTAAAAAATTAAATATTTTTGTTTGTATTAGGTTCTGAGATTAGGGTGTTAGATGACACAGTAAAGGTTAAGTCAAGTATCTTCTTCAAATTGTTTACCCCTGGGATATTAAAAAAGGAAAATCAGTCTGAACGACAAGACTATTCCATATCATACAATATTAATTATTTTGAAAAAAAAAATGATATACTTACATTGTTTTAATATTTAAGAACTTTAACCTCCGTTTTCATGTAGTGTCTCTTCTATTAAACGTTTATATCCTTTTGTAATTTTTTTTCGCGTTTGATTCATTTAGTTTCTTTGTAACTTTCATTTCCTTTAAAACTAAAATACCATCATTATTTATGACCGTTCAATTTTACTCTTCCTTTTTCATTTAATTCACGATTAAAATTTTACTCGAGTTTTTAAAGATTTTTAACCAGAATTTTTTGCGATAACTCGATTCTTTTTTCCTGCGCTCTGTGGATTTATAATGAATTATCTCACTGAAAATGAAAAAATGATATATTTTCTACATAATATTAACACACTTTGACAAAAATCGATACCAAATATCGTTTGGATTTTATCGATCAAAAATAGCTTTCTGATCGTCTTTTATTTCTTAGTGATTTATGTTTGGAGATAGACCGTATCATCTCTCTATTGTTCAACTAAAAGCATAAGATGAATTGATGGAAAATTCTTTGTATAAGACAGGCTTATGAGCGATATTAATAAAATCCATTGCTCAGAAACAGAAGTGAAACACTTTTGTAATGAATTTTAATTTAAAATGAAATTATAATTTTTGAATGAAAAATTTCTTATGTTGAAAACAAATATTTAATTTTTGAATGTGCAATTTAAACATTACAAATGAATTCAATAAACGGAAAATAATTTCATTCCAATATTTGCTTACGAACAAAATAAACCAATTTCTCTAACAAATTCAAGTGATTATAAAATTAATAATAATAATAATAACAATAGGGTAGATTGGGTAAAGCTGCCGTAGTTTTTTATTTATTTTTTTATAAAATTGCCTGATGTTTTTATTTGTTATTTATTAATTTCTTTTTAAACTTGATACATTTATGTATGATTTAAAAATGGATTTAATTTTACAAATATCATAGAACACATAAAAAATTTTGCTTTTGTAAATTCTTGCATTTCGGCACTTACCCCAATCTTGGGGAAAGATGGCCAACTACATGGGAAAAGAATAAAGAAAGAGTGTAAAAGATTTTGGACACTTATTAAAGTTGTTAAGACGAAATACCAATAGAAAAGTACTATTTAAAACTTAAATAAAACAACGCAAACTGGAATTAAAGTATCAGTAGTTAAGCCACTTCCACACGACTGAGTGGTATTTCCTTACAGCGCCTGCGCATAGGAAAACGTGACATGGCATCTTGTCCAACACGCCATCTCACCCCAAGTTACCGTAAAAATAACAAAAACAAGAACAATAATAATAATAATAATAATAATAATAGCGCTTTAATAAATTCATAATTTTTTTTTTTACTGTCGTTAACGTGAATTCTTCTTTTGTAAGAAAAAAAAAAACTTTGCATTAAAATGACACATATTGGGTAATGTATTGAATTATGTTTTTATTG
The DNA here is from genome assembly GCA_963931845.1 of Maratus michaelseni. Taxonomy (NCBI): domain Eukaryota; kingdom Metazoa; phylum Arthropoda; class Arachnida; order Araneae; family Salticidae; genus Maratus; species Maratus michaelseni. The sequence continues at coordinate 201,276,644 of OZ007588.1, read as the reverse complement.
ATTAAATTCTGTCAGAGTTTTGCCATTTGGCATTGAAAAAAATTTACTTTTATTTGTACAACATAATGATCATATAACGGAATTTTCATTTTTATAATTAAAATGGTCATTTATTGATGGAATTAAATCTCTAATCAATTATTAAAGTACTTTTTTCAAGAAATCTTTGCAGTAACGCGATATTTCTCCCAATTTAAGTGGACATAACTAATCATCCTCCTGAAAATGAAAAGCAATATATTTTCTACATAATAACACCCTTTGAAAGAAATCGATGCCAAAAATCGTTTGGATTATATCGATCAAAGATAGTTTTCTGATCGTCTTTTATTTCAGAGTGATTTATGTTGGAAGAGGACCACCTCATTCCTCTATTGTTCAACTAAAAGTATAAAAGATGAATCGATAGAAAATCTTTTCAATAAGATACTTATGAGGGAAGATCATAAAATCAATTGATCGGAAACAAAAGAGATAAACACTGCTTTATTGAATTTTAGTTTGAAATGAAAAATTATAATTTTATTGATCACTGAAAGATTTTTTTTAAGGTTAAGAAAAACATTTTATTTCAATAAATATAATCTGGAGAGTTGACATTAAATTTCTTTTCTAAGAAAAAAAAACCTAAATAATTTTATTTTTTTAGCCATGAAATTGTATATAAAAGTTTCTGAATTAATATATGATAAAAAATTTGGAAATCCATTTTTCCTGAACGCATGTTGTGAAGACATTAAATGAATAAATATTAAAGTTTTGTTAGTGAAATCGCTTAATTTTTTATTAGTGATGTGATTGCTTGTTTGAGGCGGGTCATGTACGACCCAAGTCGTGATTTTTTTGCTCGTTTGTCACTGTTGTTTCTCAGAATAAGAAATTGAAATTGCTGGACCTTTCAAAATATACAGTATAATGCAAGAATTTAGTAAATTAACACGAATTTAATTAACGAATTAATTAACACGAATTTAGTTAACGGATTAATTAATATGAATTTTGTTAACGAATGTAGTTAACGGATTAATTAATTACGAATTTAGTTGAAATCCAACGAATACTTTTTTATCTACAGGTCTGTATACCTAGAGTTACCGTGCGTGAAAAGTAATCATGGAGCAATATATATTTAACTTTTATTCAATTTCAATATCTTATTAATATATAGGAACACTATTACGATATTCACATTGATAATTAAATAAATATCATTTGAAAGATTTTCTTATTTTACATTTCATACGAGCTGTCAAAATCTCAGAGAATCTATTCTGTAATTAGAAATTAAAATTTTCGTTGATAGAATCGGATTATTTTATTTGATATTATGTAATATTCTAGAAGATAAATTTTATTAATACTTAATTAGAAAGCATTATATTAAACATCAAACCTTACTGTGTGTCTGTATCTGCCAAACAAAACAAGAATAACACCACTAATATCTATGAATCAGCTATGATCCACCCCGGTAGTTCTAGGTATACAAGAAACAGGGGTAAGGAAACAAGGTATAGTTCAAGTGTTATAATGGAATATCTTTCTGAGATTAAATGTTTGTCTAAAAAATGCCTTAATCCCGAAAAAATACCAATGCTTCGACATTTTAATTTGGTGATTAGTCATCTTGAGTGATTCATAATAAAAGTCAAGGAGATATGTAAACAAATTCGTAACTATCTATAACAATTGTTTCGATATTATACATGAATGCATTGCAAAAAATAAAAAAAATTGTTGATTTTACAGTATAATACTCTCATCCCATCTGAGAGTATTATACTGTAAAATTAACAGTATTAAACAGTAAAACAAGCAGTAATACACTGCCGTGCATGTGCCGTAGCGTATTACTGCTTATTTTACTGTTTATTACTGTTAATTTTACGGAATAATACTGGCAGCTGGGATGATAGTATTAAACCGTATAATCAAAAATTTTTCCCCAGTGTGAATTCAAAACACTTAAAAAGTTTACCCTGGTCTTACTAGGTATAAGATGCATGCCTCGATTGTTTTCTGTAATTGAGTTAAAAATTGCGGATGTTGTTACTACTGAACTTGTACAAAAATTTGGAATTTAAAAACTTGACTATCCTAAACGTAGACATCCTAAACATCATTTAATTTACTGTTATCTGTTTTTGAAGTTCAAATCTTGCACTTATAACGAAGTTTTCTCAAGATGAAGACATACGTATAAATTATGGAAAATGTTATTTTTCTTGCAAATGTATAGACCTACAAACTGCAATATTTGTAAAGTGTATCCAGGAACAAATGGTCTACAATAAAAATAAAATATTCAATTTACGTTAACCTTCTGTAGGAGTATTCTAGGCTGGAAACATTTTGATTTAATTATGTTTCACAGAAAGAGTACACACATTGTTCATTGAAATTCATATATATATATATATATATATATATATATATATATATATATAAGAGCAGTAATATTTTAATAAATAGGTAAAGGCTTTTTGTATCAGCAAATTAGGGCACATAATATATAGTAAAACTAATCATTTCTTTAAATAAGTTTTGTTAATGTTTTAACCTAACAGAAATATAAGTTTACGTACTCTGTTACAAATCTAAATCTTTCAGAATTAAATCGTCTTATAACTTCTTTTCTTATCTTCTTTCCTGGAGATATAAAAGTCTTTTCAAATGTTACACAAATTTTTACGTCAAAATTTTTTATAATACAGAATAAAATTTTAATCTCTTTTATCTACTTTTAATCTGACACTAAATTTTATACACAGTTTTTTTTTTGCCAGGGGCATAGTTCCTGGTATTTTTTAATGAGAATTTGATAAACATTCCATTATTAAATATAATAAATAAATACCAAAAGGTTTCTGCAAAGATGTCAAACTCTCTAAATATTTTACTAGAATAAATTTTAATGAACGCTTCTATCGTCAACTATTCCATAGAATTACATTTTTGATTTAATTCAATTGTTTCTACATGTGTAAAACTTTTCTAATACAGATGTAAAAAATGGAAAGTGAAAACCTACTTACAGGGAAATATACAGCAGTAGAATAACTGTTTAAGCGATTTGGGTCAATAATAACATTTCTTAAAAATATACGAAATTTAATTTTATATACGGTTCCACGGTCCTATAAGTGATATTTCGTAAAAATTTCCTATTAGACTAACATGTAAAACAAAAAAAGTTCCATTAATCTACGATAAAACTGACCGAGTAATAGCTTTATAAAGGTGATGCCTCCTTTTTGCTGCGCAATAGGGGTCATTCTCAAATTTTCTAGAAATATAAATAATCGTCAGATATAAAAAAAAAATAACAGTTGAAATTAAAATTAATATTACAATAAAAAATTTTAAGTCTATTTTCATTGTGACAGATTAAAACAAACTATATAACTTGTACTAAAAATATAAGTGAAAAAATAACACAGTTTTTGTCAAATGAAATGATGAAAAGCAACAGTCTCGATTTTTTTACAAAATAAAACATATGTTAAAATACAATTATTTTAACCAATCTTAAACTTAATTAATAAAAATTAACACTATCGTATAAACTTATGCGATGTGACTACTTTTACTTAAAATGCAGATACATGCGAAATAAATTCTACTAATAATTAAGCCCTTTGTGTACGATCCGTGGAAGCATGGCCCAGTTTATCTGTGCAGAATATTGCGCGTATCAGATGCAGAATTTTGTTAGACGTCATGCAATTCAAAATTTCATAACTGGGTCAAATTTAATGTTATATGAATAGGACTTTTTTTTGTCTAACTTGTTAGTGCAATAGGAAATTTTACTAAATATCAGTTTTATAACCTGGGGACTATATAAAAAATTATATTTCGTAATTTTTAAATAAACGTTTTTATTGACCCCCCAAATCGCTTTTTAAATACTTCTTTACCTCATTTAAAACATTTTTTTTTGCAATTGGAACTACATGTCTATGACTATCGGTTTAGCCATTGGACACCGTTGAGTGTGAACATCCTGTATAAGTTAAAATAACTAGAAATACGTGAAGCATTTTGTGTAACTCTATTTTTCGCACTTACAGTAGTTTTATGAATTATAGCAATGGCATACGAGCAATAAAATTTGATTAGCCGAGATTTTTTACAAAATCTGATTTCATGAGTATTTCTATCATCACTACGGGAGCTGTGTTTATTCATCTACTTGCTGTAAACGTACTTTTTTAGTAGAGTATTTCACGTTCAATAATATGGATTGCACAGTTTGGACAAAATAGCCAATCAGAGCATCGTGCTATGAGTCTATCCCAACTCTGATAAATAAAGTTTATCAAGTAAAAATAAAACTTTCGACCTAAGTTATAAGTAATTGCCTTTCTGGCACAATATTTGGTTTGTGCTAATTAGTAAATTACCGTTATGTGAATGTATGATTGAAAAGTTACACGCCGCTTAACCATTTTAATATTGGTCGGGACACATACGCCTCAGTTGGTTATATTTTATTCTAATCGTACATTTTTCTTTTTGAAAAAATAATCTCTGTCATTCATTTAAACTAAGGTATTTTCCAAAGAAATTTACCGCATTTTTATTTTTATTTATTTATTTATTTATTTTTGTAAATTGTGATGACATTGAATATAGAAATAAACGCCAGCGCTGGCTCGTAATCAAAGTACGAGTTAAACACTAAGTTACAAGTTAAACACTTTAAAAGTGCTTAACTCGTTCTTCTCCTGTGCTGTGGAATATTCAAGGACTCAGTACCGTACCTTTATTGTTATCACATTTTCAAACTCATCACGTTTTTCTAGGAATGGAGATTAAATAAATCGTATTGTACAATTCATTTATATTATATACTATTATGGGGGTTTTATATATTCTGTTTCTAATAACTTAACCGATTTTATGCTCAATCTTTCTTTATTACAAAGTATGGAAATAAGTTTTTAAATATAACAATTATAACGCACGCGAGTAATTATTATAAAAAAAAATACATATGTTATAGAGGTCAAGCATTCTGAAAATCCTTATTATAATTTAAACTGATTCTTTATTACCTTCTGAAAACACAATACGAAAGTAAAAATTTAATTAACTTGATACATATTATACTTGAGTACTAAATTAAATTTTTGGCTGACATCTGAACTAAATCAATACTGTTGCAATAAGGATAAAGTTTTGATGTTCCTGCTTTTAATATTATCCCAAGAGAGTTTCTTGTCAGCACTTATACTGACGTCTCCAAATATCAGTTAGGCTTTATTTCATTCCATTTAACAATAAAAGATAATTTTAAGGAGTAAGAAATAAGAAGGAAATACACTTATTTCGGAGAATATTGATTAGGATAACGGATTTTTTCGAAGATTATTTTGTATTTCTGTTTCAAATAATGTATTTTATTATATTATGAAACTATCATATCATTGACATAATTTGGTACATTTAATAAATATTATTTAATTAATATTTTAAGAATACTAAAAAATCAATAAAAATAAATTTTTTTAAACCTACTTACACATATAAGTTTCGATTTTATGACTTTCAGTATACAGAATATTATATTAACTGTCACTGGTCGGAGCATGCACTTATCTTTTACTGTAAAAGATAAGTGTTGCGATATATGCAAAAAATGAGGATCTTTACAAATAATAAATAGACGTTTTATTAGGTCGTTCACGGCTAATTTGAAACAAAAAGGCATATTTTGTATGTTGTACGTATTAAGATCATTTAGTTCAAGATTCAGGAACTTTCTTCTAGTCCTCTAACTATCCAGGCAACTTTTATACTTATTCATTTAGTGACAGTTATAAATACAATATATATGTATTAATTAAATGCATACAACTCTTAAATTTTAACACATTTTTAAAACACTGCTTAATGGTTTAGAGGTTCAAGGTTTATCTTTATACATAGTTAAGTTCTTTATATCATGGGTAGAATAACATTCATTTGAACCTCTTAAAAACCTGAACAGAGGAAACAACATTACAAATTTGCACTTTTATTTCATATTGAGAGGGCTAGTTATTGTCATCATTGTGTGCAAAGATACAATGCCATCAGATACATTTCAAAACGCTTGAGAATTACGCAGCACAAAATTAACGTATTGGATACAAGCGTGTGGAGTTAAAAGCCAAAATTAAAATCTACCATTATGCATTGTACGAGCGGATGTGCTTTACATGCTTTTACATTTCTTAGCACGAAAAACAAAAATTCACGTTTGTGATTAAAGAGATCCAACTAGGAACGCTTATTACTTACCCATCATACGTAGTATAGGGTAAGTATTGTAATCGTTTTGAAAATCAAAGAAAAAAAAAAAAAAAAAAAAAAAAAAAGACGGATTTACACGTTTCAGACACTGAAGATTCTAAAAAACATATTTTTAGAAAAACAAAAAATTGCCGTCCGTCTGTCTGTGTGCCTGTGTGTTTGTAAACGCTCTACCTCCCGAACAAATTGAGGTAGAGACTTGAAATTTGGTATGTAATTAGTATGTAACAATGGGAAGAACATTATTGAATTTCAGTTACCTCGATTAATCGGAACTATTTTTTTCGTACTCTCGAAATATTCGTTCTGGTAAAAGGTATATAAAAATTTTCGAAATTGTTGATTTTAAGGAGTGAATTTAAAAGACAATAAAAAAAAAAAAAACATAAATTTTGCATAAAGAAGGAAGTCGATATGATAATTAGTTGCCGAATTATTTGTTATCCTATTTTCCACACTCTTCGATTTTTCATAACCCTGTGTTTCATTCAAATTTCTATTCAAAGATATATCTTAATTGAAATGAGATTGTTAATCCGACGCAGTAAACCGTTAGTTAATATGATTATGAATTATGGAGATATAAGGATGCTTTTTTACGCAATTCAGTAATTGAGCATTTAAAGTTTATGACGTCGTCAAGCCACGATTTTATTCGAATTGCAATGCATTTAATGCATTTCATAAATAGTTTACACATGTTTTATTTTCATATTTTATATTACGCATATCCATGATGTGAAGTATTACGGTGGCCCTCCAACGACTAGTTTTTAATATCCCCTCGCGTCTGTTTAACACGTAAACAGCAACAGTTAAGTGTTTCAATGGGATTCCCAGTTGCAATCAACTCTACTCCCTGTATATGCGTAATTGTGTATCAATCACATATTAGAAAAGACAAGAAAATTATAACTTTAGAATATTTGTACTCCAATAAGAAGTAAAAGTAAAGGATTCGATTAAAAATTTCATCAGCCAATCAGAAGAGAGTAGTCAGCCAATGAAATTTAACTAGCGTTACGTAGAGGGAAGGAAGAGTATCCAGCCAATCAAATTTAGCAGACAGTCGAAGAGGCGGGGTTTCGCTGACAGTCTGTCAGGAAGAAAAGAATATAGAAAAATGGGTAAAAAGCAATAAAATGCAAGAATTACATAGAAAAATAAGTGGAAAAGACAGTTTACATTGCCATACATAAAGATATAGTTTAAATTAGAGTTAGTATAAAAAAAAGATAGGAAATACATTTAAAATACTTTTTTAATAAAATAATTTTAAAATTTTAAAGACAAAAACAAAAAGTATAGCACAAGAGAGACTACTCTTGTAAATTAGTAGTGTACCGAGGTCTTTTAGGTTTAGAAGGGCCATAAACGTCGTAATCATGTAGTTCATAGACAATATCATTGGGAACTTTATACAAATTACTACTAATTATTTTTGAGAGGAATTTAATGTAGTTAACCAGTGAAAAAGTTTTGACGTCATTTCTGATAGTAGAGTTGCGTAGATATCTAGAGCCAGTACGAGATGATTCTAAGTGTTTTATTGCGGGAGCGAGAAGGGAAGTCTATACTTCTTTTACAAGCGAAACCCCAGATTGGACTAGAACCCACATATAAAGCACAAAAATGAAATATAATCGCTAATTTTAATGAATTACTCTTTGATAAAAATAGATAGAAAATGCACAATTAAGCGATGTAACACAAAAGTTAATTTCTTGTTAATAAATCAGGACAAGTGTGAGTAGAACTCGTACCCTAAGGTTTGAGTACCGTTATGTTATATTACACTTGCAAACATTTCAGTTACAATGCGTTATTTTGGCATTAGTACCGAATATAGAAATCTATGTTTCAACAGGAAATACCCTACAGGTTTTCTCAAAACCTATAAGATACTTCCGGTTGACCTAGAACCTTTACATTTGGCACGAAGGAAGATCTTCTAGCATGTGTAAAGGAAAAAATTAGAAAATTATTAATTGATAGTTTTACGTTGAATAATTACGTTATTTTCAATAATAGTTTTTTTCGAAATCGTAACTATTAGGGTTCAGTTTTTACCTTTTTTGGAACGGAACCATAAAATAATGTCAGAAAACATTATTGATCCCAAAAATTAACACAAATTAAGTAACTTAACACAACTAGTGTTATTCCTGTTCAGCGCATTTGAAGCAAAGTGAATGTTTTCGAAAGTGTAATTTATATTTAGGTTAAAGTATCCGAATGCCGGCACCTTAACATCAACTTGAAACAAATAAGTCTTTAAATGATCGTATGCATTCGAAATTGACGCCATAATGTCAAAAACATGATATTTGACATTATGGTTCCAATTTCGAATTGATACGATCATTTAACTCCCTTTCCTTTCAAGTTGACGTTAGTGGGTCGGCATTAGGAGGGTGTGAGCATTCGGGTACTTTAACCTAAGTCTCGTATACAGTTGTATTGAAATTACTTTAGACTTTAGACACATAGATGAACACTGGATTTTAGATATTTTTTTTTTTCAAATTTCAAAAGAAGTAGCAGATAAAATGTTCTTTATGTTTGGTAATCTAAAGAACTTGATTAAACTTACACGTTTCGGTAACGTTTTTGACTCCAAAGCACGTGGGAAGTCAGCTGTAAATTTAATAACAATATATTTTAGAACCGAATTGAAATTCATCTATTTATATCTTTGACACAATGCTGAATTTTCATAATATTTAACTGGATTTTGTATGTAAATTGTCCTATACCACTGTCTATAAAATTGCAAAGGGAAAATGCCATATTTTATGCATGCTCAGTTAAATGTGTTTACAAATAAATGCTTGTGCACTATTCAATGCATTCATTGCAATTATCAGAATAATGTTTCTTTTGTAAAGTTATATATTTTTTTAATGTATACTTAAATTTGGTTTTATACTGCGCATGCTATAACCAAATGAGAAGGAAAAAAATATACAATTTTGTAAGAAACGCTTATACCTTCCTGAAATTCGCTTTGACTATTACGAAGATATACAAATATTGCGTATTGCAACAAAAAGTATTTGAAAAAGTTACAGATAAAGTCCAAATTTTTATGATTTTAAATATTTTTTTATCATTAAATTTCTTGTTGATCCCCAAATACTAGAAACACATTTCAATTGGAAAGTGTGATTTAACGCATCCTTTTTACATGAGTAAATATGAAGAAGAATTCGTCTAATACTTGTTAAGAAATTTGAAAAGTATCTGAAATCAAAATGCCTCATCAAATGATCATTACCCTTCTCTAAACTAATTTATCCACTACTGTATATATATAAATTAAAAGAGTATTCTATTACATTATATTGTAATGAAATAGTTAATAAGTTCAAAGAGTATAAAGTTAATGAGAAACAGCCGCAAAACCATAAGTAAAAATTTTATTTTCTTAATTTATAGGCATCTTTTCATAACTTTTTTTTTCCTGAAATGTCTTTACTGTAAAAATTTATTTTCCGATAAAAAAGTTTTGAAAACTTCTTTAAGTTGTGATATAACTAATGAACCACTACCCCGATTTCATTGCTTTTTTCTTACTGGGATTCTTGTTGTTTGTCGTCAGGATTTAAAAAAATATATATTACTTACAAAATATATAACAAATTTAAAAGTTAAAAAAGAAGATTTTTGAGAGTGATGTTTAGTTTGAGTAATAAAATTTAAAATTTTTCACATGATATTAAAAATCTTGGCGACAATTTATTAAAAACATAACATACAAACTCTTTACAAAATTACATATCCACACTGTTAAAAATAAATCCTCAAATTCACGGTGAAACTACTGTCAGCAAAGTTGTCGGACTTTTCCCGTTCCGTTAGTAGATTTTCCGTTTTGAAAGATAAAAGGACAAACTCCGTTTGAAAAAGCGGTAATTTTCCGTTAACGCTCTCAGAAATCACGGAAATATTCCTGGCAGCAGTGACAGGAAAGGAAATTCTCCGTTATGAATAAACTCGGTTTTAAAAAATTACATCTATTTGTGCTGCCATCTGTCGACTATTGCGGGAGTATTTACTATGTGATACACTTCAAGAACATTTTCTGGCAGACATTGGGTTTGAACCAGTGGTGACAATGACTCGAATCAAGTGCCTTGCCGGCATCGAATCAAGAGTCTTGCCAGTTAGATCAGTAGGCGCTTATTAGAACAGCTGTTTGAAACGATGATATGGGATTTCTCAAAATGGCGGCGTAGAACTTAAACAATTTGGGGTTTAGAAGCTTGGTAATTTTGAAGTTAATTGTGTGAAGATTTCGTTATGAGATGATGTTGATGTTTTAAAATTGTAATATTAATAGAGGATAAAAACATGAATTATATATATTATTATTTTGATTGTTAGATGTAAAAAATATTATATTTTCAAATAAATTCGATAAAAAATGTTTGTTTTTTTTTAGAAAATCGATTTTTGTTCAAGTGTTACATATTTTTTAAATGTGTTCGTTCAGAATATATTTTTAGTGCGAGTGCTTTTTATTACTTTAAAAAAATCGAATATTTTTAAAAGGAATGAGAAAATTATTATTATTATTATTTTTTAATTCGAAAGCATTATTTTTGTCTTTGCTTTTTTGAGTAAAATCTATTTTTTTCACTTAATTTAACTATTACATATATATATTTAATCTGTTTGTTTAGAATATATTTTAAGTGAGAATATTTTCTTATAACTTTAAAAAATAAATTGCAAATAATTTTAAAATAATGGGAAAATTGTTACTTTTTTTTAATTCGAAAGTACTATTTTGTTGTTGTTGTTTTAAATAAACTCGAAATTTTAAGTTATTGAATTTTTAGTTTTTCTGTGCAGCAACATGTTAGTTTTTTAAACATTAAAAATAAATATGCAGCAGATAACGGAATATCTCCATTGTCTATTTTCGTCTCCGTCCGTTCTGTTGTTTTCAGGAATTATGAGGAAATTTTCTGTTTTTTAACGGAAAATACCCTTTTGTCGCGAAAAAGGACTTTTTCTGTGAAATTCAGGAAAAAAATACCCGTGAATTTTAGATTATTTTTAACAGTTCATATTTTCCAAGAAAATTTAGATATATCTCTTGAAACATAACAAATTATCAAAAAATTCATTCTGAGATAAATAAACTTAAAGTTCAGTTACGGTTGAAGAAAGGTCTGATAGTAGAACTCAAACATTGTTATACCTGCTGATGTAATAATCGTAGAAGCACGTGGTTTGCTTTATTTTATTAATTTAACTTAATTTTTTTATTAGCAAAAAAAGAAAAAAAATGCATTTTTTTGAGACCTCCGGACCCCTTAATGAGAACAGAGGGAAAAGTATTTTATATCTTAGACAAACATGCATTAAAGTAGCAATACATGTAATCGTATCCAGTGTTTACAATATTTACACTTTTTAAAATATTTAATATTTACTTGCAGTAGTACTACGATAAAAGGAATTACACTGGGAGTTGCAAAACACTTGTGACTTGTTTAGAAATTAAATAAAGGTAATCAGGGAAAAATAAAACTTGTATGTCAGAAGCTGAGGTCGCTTATTTTTAGATATGCTAGTAGAAATTTTAAATAATTATTGCACAATAAGATAGCTAAAATTTTAAAAAGGGTAAATTTTAATTCTAATCCGATAATTTAAAAAAATTATTTAGATTTTAATTAAATAATAATTTATTTTTCAGATTTTAAAAGAAGACTTACTATTTACATCTTAATTAAATTTTTAGCAGAGCTGAAACTACACCGGAAATTAATGTCAATAACAAAGAATGTGAATTTTCACTTTGCTACTTAGCGTACAACCAACAGAGTTAAAAATGTCCAGACAGGAGATCGAACCTGGATACCTTGGTATAACGCACCAAGTGCTTTACCATTTAAGTCACCAGGACGACATCCAGTTTAGCAGTTTGAATCTTATACGATGGCAAGGCCACAAACCTTCAGCACAAGATGGAAAGTTATACATGAGCACACAACTTAGTGGTATACATGAGACGAACAATTTCCCAGTATCGGAGAATATATATTTATATCTTAATTAAATTTTGACTGGACATTTTTAAATCTGTTGGTTGTACGTTGTGCAGCAAAGTGAAAATGTACATCCTTTGTTAATGTCATTAATTTCCGCGGTAGTTTCAGCTCTACTGAAAATTTTATTAAGATGTAAATATATATTCTCCAATGCTGGGAAATTGTTCGCCTCATGTATGCTTATACATGACTTTCCATCTTGTACTGCATGATTGCGGCCTTGCCAACGTATAAGAGTGAAAATGCTAGATTGGATGTCGTGCTGGTGGCTTAAATGGTAAAGCACTTGGTGCGCTATACCAAGGTATCCGGGTTCGATCCCCGGTCTTTACATTTTTAACACGGTTTGTTGTACGCTGTTTGTTGTAGGAACATTAAAGTGAAAATTCACATCCTTTGTTATTGACTTCATCACTATTTCGTCTTTTTATTTAATTAATAACATCAATATGTTCATTTATTTAACATACGTTAACTTCCCTATTCTTTTAATTTTTAGTGCAAATTTTAATAGTGCATTTTTAGTCTTTTATCTTATTTTTTTTTATTAGATGACACCATTGTTTTATTATTTAATTGATTAATTAACTAAATAATGTAATTTTAATTACCATGAATAATAAACACTTTATTAGAAATTTAATTTTTTGTCATTTGCATTTAATTAAGCTTTCATTTAAAGCCCTTTCAATTTTAATTCACTTTGTTTAAGAAATTTGTACAAGTTAAAAACCATTATTAAAGAAGACGTATAAATTTCCTTTATTTAAATTATATTGCTTTGTTTTAATTAATTGGATTTAGTATTACTGAAGCAATTTTTAATGCAATGCATTTAATTTGCATATAATCTCCAGAAACTGTGATTAAACCTTATCTAATGTTTGTTAATCTTAGGGATTTATATAGAGTTCTTTCAAATAATCGGGGAAATGAATTCTCGTAAAGCCTTGTGAAATAATATTTTTAATTTATTTTATTCAGAACATTTTCAGCTCCTTTAAATATTTATAGTAGAGAATTTTTAGTGGAATGCTATTTGTTGCATAATATGTAAATAAAGTGATGTGTCTCATTTTATTACGGTCATGCCTTTTATTACAATTACCTTTTCTATAATTATTTGTGTTATTTTATAATTATTATTTCTAGTAGAAACAATGCAATAACTTTTATACAAAACATTGTTTTTTTTTTTTTTTTTTTTTTTTTTTTTTTTGCTTATAGTGAAAGAATGATCGGCGAAAATGGAAATATACAATTTTAAATAACTTAGAAAACATATTTAATTCATTTGATGGAAATTAATTGAAGGAATATAAAAAATAAATGATAGAGCTTTATAAAGTAAATTAGTTACTAGCAGAATGTATACTACATTTTTTGAAGGATTTTTTAATTAAATACATTAAAAAATTAATTAGTTTATTAAAAATTTTAACTGCGACTGAAAATAGATTTGGTACTTTAGTATTACCCGTGTTCTGATGAATCCGTGCCAAAACTAATCTTGTTTATCGTTGCCAATCACGTTCAAAACAATAATTTAACATTATTAAATACATACGATTACTGAAACTTGTAAATAATATAAAAACAAACTAAAATAAATAAATACCACAAAATTATAAACTATATAAAAAATAAATTATAATGAATAAACTATATGGCTGTCAAAAACATAACGGTTACTGCAATTAGTATTATCGTCACAATTGTTGGCGCAGTTGTATCTTCGGGACCCGGATACAATTTATCTGTAGAAAATAAAATTTACCTTAAAAATCTTACAATAAAACTATATGGTATTTTGTACATTACAGAAAATATCAAGTAATATAATACATTCATAAAGGAAATATTTGAAGAGGAATCATAGAAATATTGATTTGTATCTATTTTAATTCAAATAAAAATTAAAATTTTATAGAAACAAATCACAATATGATAATACTTTATTCAGAATTTTTTTTTTTTTAATGGGAATTTGTTTTCTGTGAAACAGTAAACTAAAAATAACCTCTAATACAAAATAAATTGAGTTCCTTTTTGAAAATTTGCACTTTAACAAAGAATTATAACAAATACTTCATATCTGCAGTAATCTCATACAAAATAACTATTTATTTTTGTACATTTTTAAAGATAATTTATTTTAAATAATTGAATCTTTCTAGTGTTAAATATATTTGCGTTCATCCATAATCAAGAAATTATTTTTAAACAAAGCATGGTATTTATATTTAGACAAATCAGTTTTCTATTTCATTTTATTTTACTTTTTTTGCATTCCCTCTTGATTTTTAATAACTCAAAGTATTCCAGTTTTCCAATTCATAAAGAATCCCAATTCATAATGTAAAATAAAATATGTAAATTTGCGAAACACTGTAAAATCGGAAATGAAAAATAAATAAATAAAGGCATTTTAGAATCAGCTTACATAGCGCTACTTAAAGAAAATTAGAGAAATAATTATTTTTACAAAAATTGTCTCCTACATGTATAAACGTTAATAGCAAGCATTTTCAATATTTGCACTTTTATCTTTTTAAGACTTTATTTTTTCTTTCCGAAAGTTATGGATCGTTAGCATCGTTATCACTAGCACGTTTTAGTTTTATTAACATTTGAAGATTTAAGAAAGAGTATATAAGAGTATGCCTGTTTCCAGACTGTATTGATATAAGGAACACAAAAAAAAAGAAAATAGATGTTACCATTTGAAAATACAAAGCTGGTACAAATTTAAGTATGTAGAGATCCCGTATTTCAAAAATGTCATTTATATTATGAACGTACTCACAATTTCCTTTCGAATGGTACGCATGACATCTCTCTGTAATAATTTGGCAATATTATTGTGTTTTCTCTCTCTCTCTCATTTTCTTTTATTTTTTTGACAACTGTACATAGATACCACAGTAGTAAATAAAAATATCTCTAATGTAAAATTTTAGAAATTAAATATTATTTCTCCTGCATATTAGTAAAATAATGTCTTCAATTGTACTGTCAGAAATGATTTATTATTTTAAAAATAATTTCTACGTTTTAATTTTAAATTATATTGAAATAAAAGTAAGTTAATAAAACTGGAAAAAATAAATCAGTTGTTAAATTCTACAAATTAAAAAAAGTAGGTTTCGTGTAGTTTCAGCCAATATTTATTGTTCTGGAGAATAGTAATCTGTTTTACAGTCAATGAAAATACTTTTATGATTTAAAAATATACATAACCTCTTGCTGTCCTACATTTAAATAGATATTTTCGTTGTGTAGGTTTATAATGGAATTTCTAAAAAGTAATTCTACTATTTTTAAAAGTAATATTATGTCATAACGTAAATTTTGAGGTGGAATAATTGAATGGTTTCTTGTAGAACGTATTCATACTCATGTTCAAGCAGCCGTGAGAACCCATTTTTGTTATTTTTTGCTCGGGACTCAGGAGGATAAATATTATTTTACATTCAAATGTAATAAAATCATAGGATTAGTTTTGAAAAATCGGTGTTATAAATTAATATTTCATTTTAAAGAAACATCATGATTAAGTATATATGTAAGTCATACAATTGTTTCTCACAATTAAAAAAAATAACAAGAACATATTAATCACAAATTAATTCCAGTTATATTTAAGTTACGATTTGTTCATAAGAGAAATTATAATAACAGTTTTCTAACGTTATTGTGTTTTTCCTTCCATTTTCCTTTAAAATTCTCATGTACAATAAGCATTTATCTGCATCAAATATTCAATTCATGCATTGATTTAAAAAATCATGTTTTAACAAATGAAAATATTACTCCAGGATAATAGTAAGAAAAACACTTCATATCCGAAATGTAAAGCTAACTCTTAATAAATAATTACATTTTTTAATATAGATGCATGACAAGAATGTATTGCTGTACATTTTTATCAATATCTGATAATATTACGGTTTCCTATCGACCATAAATTAATTTTTAACATTTGGGTACATTTTATTTTTAATCTAACTTCCGTTGTTTAAAATGCTGATGATAAATTTTAACTTCAGGCGTGAAGAAAGATGTTAAATTCATAGACATTTTCTTGCTGCTTCTGACATTGTATTATTATAAGGGTAGTTAAAAACTCGTTAACCAATTTAATTACGAAATTAGGGAAGATCTGCGAATGACAAATCAATTAAAATGCCTCAGGTGTCATCGAAAGAAGGGAGATAATGGCTGAGTGAAGCGATTTTCATTATTTTTCATTAGTTGGGCGAAATACTTTGAAATATCTTTCAACTCTTGCTCGGAAAATTAACGAAAAATTAAAACTTTTTAAACCAGAATAAAATTAGACGAATATTTTAAAAATTGATTTAAAAGTTACATAGTAGAGCTAAATTACAAAATTGTTATCAAATCCTGATTTATAAAGTTTTATCAATAAATGTTAATGTGTTAATTTTTGTAAGTTCAAGTAACAAAAAAAGAAGTTTTATTTATATTATGACTAAAATATTGTCAGAAGAGAAAGAACGTCTTTTTTAGCGGAAGATTTCACCAGAACAGTGTTTTTGTTTATGCATATCACATAGAAAAGATCTTGTATTACTTTCAATAAAAATAACAGTTGACATAAAATATTAATGTTTAATGTTTTACAAAATTTAATATTAACAAACATTTTGATTTCATACAAAAATACAAACGCAGTAGTTACATTACAATTTATTTTTTTATTATTATTACTTAACCCCTTCAGGCATAAAGTACTTATGTTGCTAAAATGTTGAAATTAATGAATGACCCCATGATTTAAGAACAAATCTGTTTAAAGCTTTCTTCACATACATTATAAAAGGCAAAACTGTATTTCAAAATTCTGGTGCTGTTGTGGCATTTGGGTATAAATTTAAGTGGGACAGAATTTAACCCACCATGCCGGAAAGGGTTAAGTCGAATCTTTTTATGAGTGTTGTCAACATGTTTGTATAGAATACATTATATATATATACATATATTTGCCATGTATTGTTATTCAAAAACTATATCAAAAGCATATTTTAACCTTCTATTGCAGCATTTCGCCCTATCTTTACGAAAAAAAACTTCTTGGTTCTATATAAATTGTAAAAAAAAAAGATACTAAAGATTTTTTAAATTATTACATAAAAATTTAATACAATGATTTTAATACACATTTAAATTACGTAATTTACCGATGCACCAGTGGGACGAATATAATACAGAGTCCACTATAATTAATACATATGTATGCATGTTTTACGTGATAATATATGATATTCCATCTTTGTGTGTTTATTAATTTTTAAAAATAAATCTTATCATTAATGCCTAAATCACCCGTCTAAGTTTTTGTAAGCAAAATATACAACATTTACTGTAATATTATCATAACAAAGACTGTAATTGTGTATGTATTGTTATTTGCTAATTTTATATATTTGTGTTTTTATTATATTTTTATTCACTATTTTTATATAATTGTGTCATTAAACGTATATCATTAGGATGGATATGGAACAAGTCTGACATTGCGAAATGTGAGGAACATGGGAAATTATGTAGTATTTATTGGAATGCACCATACATTGCACACGGAATAGTGAATTGTTAATATAAAATGTTTACAAGATTTTACCAAGAAAATAATTCAAAATTAATTTTTTTAATCAAGGTAAAAATATTCAACTGAATGACACCATGAACATAAAAATGGATGAGACATCATATTTTAAAATATTGCATCTTTTAAAGCACCAAAAACGTATGAATCATGTCAAGCAAAATTTAGCCGGGAAAATAATGTTATTTTCTCTTGATATCTCCATAGAAATCTAAAATATCTAACATAAATAATGTCTTGTGAAAAGTCTTAGTTCTGTTCGTAAATCTATGCTAGATTAAAATGTTACTGTGGTAACACATAAACGCAAAAGTTGGAAGCTAAGCATATATATTTTCTAAGTTTTCATTAAATTTTTTAATGAAAAATAACATTGTGGACTTTTAGTATGGATTTAACTACTGTTTGTTATTGGAAAACTATGTTTTAGAAATTTAAGATGAATATATTAACATAATTTAAGTGTAAATAATCATTCTCCAAAACTGAAGTAAAAATATTTAAAGATAATATATCAATATAAAAAAATTAAACAGTTTATTATACCACATTGCTCCTTTTAAAGTAAATCAGGCACAATCGGAAGAACATAGCAGTGTGAATAATTTCATTCTTTCTTCATATCCCCAAAAAATCTCTAAACAAACACTAAAAATATTTCTTTATCAAAAGCTCTTATTTTCCTAGTAGCTTTTGTTCAGTCCATCTATCTATGTAAGTTCAAAATGCAGCTGTCGCGCCTAATTACATATTAAATAGAAACGTCAAATGCACAAATAATGCACTCTGAAGTTAAATATTTTACAGCACGACATTTCTTCCAAATTTTTGTGTTGAAACATTGTAATATAAAATAAGTTACTTTAAAATAAAACGAATTTTCAAAAGCATAATTTATTTAATTTATTTATTAACAGACATTAGACAAAAGAGACTTTACAATTGTTTTATATATTTTTAGCCCTTTCCAACATAAGTGAAAAGTGTTTATGAAATCGATGTTTCTGCCTGTCTGGCCGTCTGTACGTGCCCTAACTTTCGTAAATATACTCGGAATGAAATGTAATTGTCAGAGCACAGTTCCGGCTGCCCATGAAAAAATACACGTTTTATCTATAGCCCCCAAAATATTGTTCGCATTGACACATAAATTAGACTGGACGTCGATAATATCAACACCTCGCCGTGACTTGGAAATATACATATATATTCGTCAATTTTAACACCCAGAAAAGTCGGATTAAAAATTTTCATTTTCCAAATAGAGATAACATTGCGATTCTTTAATTTAATTTAAAAATTAGATCTATCATTTTAACTCTCATGCATTGTAACCGCATTGTAGCATCATTGTTATGATGCCACCGTTACTAACGCAAAAATTTGTGGCGTTATTTTATAGATTGAATTTTAGAAGTTTTACTTCTAACGAACATTTTCTTTTTACTTTTTTTAAAGCGCGATCTGACGAGTAGACAAATTTGACCTTACATTATTTTAACTTCCATATCGATGTGATTTGGTTTGCATTTCACATTTCTTTATTATTATTACTTACAGTACTCATACAAAATTTGGTACTTTTGTATTCACAGCATGCTAACGGATAATCAACATAGAATTCGATAAAACTTTCATGTGATGTATTTATTCATTGTATGTATACCTGTATGTATGTTTGCATATTGAAGTTCGGTAATCATGTTCGCAGACAATTGGCCTATGTTATTGACCGTTGCTTGGCTGGGCGTGTAAACGCGATTACGGAATTTCAATATGCAGAGAATTTAGTTTTCGAAAATAAAATAATAATGATTTAATGTACTAACGAAATTTATGATAAATATATAGCAAAATGTTTTCGAAATAAATATATGAGCTTAGTTATAGCAATACTAATCATCATATAATTAGGACCGTGACAACGAAAACTTTCTTGAAAATTTGAGCTTATATAATATGAGTTGAAATAATTCGAAAGTGCATCCCATATTTTAAATGCAAACGAAGTAGACATTTGTGTGAACATATAACAGTTTTTATAACAGAATTATTCATTTCTTTTAAATTGAACGAAATAACTTTTATTTGATTAAAGATTCGCAGAAATGCGACGGTAATTTAAGAAAATGAATACAAATTCTAAACTTTGATATAAATTAAAACCCCAAAATAAAAATGCATTACACTATTTGAAGGATAGTGTTTCTACATTAATATTTCTATATTTATGAGTATTAATTTAACAACAGTTGAATGAAATTTGCAAATGAAGAAGCTTTAAGTAGCTAGTTTCATCCTGATGATATTGATATAATGGTTGATATACATGGAATTATATGGTTGGGTTTGGTACTGAGAGGTACAGTACCTTCATTGGAATAAACTGTGGAAAATTGGATCTGTTTTACTTACAGCATCCGAGGCTGAACCATGATTCTATCCCGACAACTGCTCACTAGAAGCTCTTATGTATCATTTGGTGAAAGCTTTTTAACAACACACAAACGTCCAAGTTACGGACATAAACAAAATAGTAACACCATACAAAGCTCTTAAATAATTTATATAGCGTAGTAAATGTCTAAATCAAAGCATTTTATATAGATGTATACGCGGGGTTACCTAACGGGGCCTCCGAAATCATTTACCATAATTCATGGTTAAATAAATCTATCTAGAATAAGAATCAATGCTTAAAAAATGTAATGGATTCGTTTCTGGTACATACTAAGTAGAAATTCTGTTTCAAAACGGATTTATATCTGGGATTAACTAAATTCATTCCGGGTACATTTATATGCACCAAGTAACTCAAAATATTTATGTTTAATTTAATAAGCACAAACTTATATGTCTTGAAAATGAAGATTATTTGTGTGACATATTTTTTCCTAAAAAAATACTTCAGAAGTAAAGCAAAGATAACGAATTTTCGATCCACTCCATTACACATATTCTTCAAAACATGTTCTAACTTAAGCTCAATATTAATGGTTTTAGAAGAAAAATGAAAAGGAAAAGAAAGAACTGATCCTGAAAGTGAAAAATGAATGTTAACCAGAATCCACATACTAAAAGCAAACTAGAGGAAAGTTATCTTCTATACTCAAAAACTTTTGTTTTTTGTTTTCATTTTCTTTTGGTTTTCTAAGGTTTCTTTTCACAAATCATCATTAATCAAGAAAAAAGCCGTAGTGGGATTCAGATATGACAAACAAAATAGGTATTTAGGCAGTAATGTCAGTAGTCATGTATTAATTTCAGGTATTTATACACTCAGATTCAACCAATGCTTTTTGAAGAAAGAAATTATACATAAATATGCTTTATCATAACTACGTATTTCATTCTTTTTTAATAAAGAGAACAATAGATAAAAAAGACAATAGAGCTGCATTTTCATCACTGAAATGTTGTTGACAAATTTAATAATTTACTTAATGTTGCACTTTTTTTTTAATTCAGAGTGACTAAAAGTTTTTTAAAATGATTATATGTATCCTAAACTTACTTTATGAAATTAATTACAATAACACACACATATATATTACAATATTCAATAGAAAACAGAATAAGTCTCAATTCTCAATGCGCAAGAATATGTAAAATATTAATTAAACATATTAAGATGCTTAATTCGGAATTTAAAATGTACATTTTAGTATAAAGGGTCATAATAAAACATAAGGTGCGCGAAATAACAAATCTTAAAAATTTAGATCATTTTTCTTGTATTAGCTTTATTTAAAGAGAAAAGATAATTTTAGAAATAAATCAAATCTAAGTGAAGTTTTTGTGCACTCCATTACACATACACTCTAAAGTAATATTCCGGCTTAAACTCCGTATTGTAAAAGAAAGATATAAACGAAGAGTAAGAACTGATCCCTACAATGAAAAATATATTTAATTCCGAATTCACATACTAAAAGTAATCTAGATAAAAGTTACTTTTCGGAAATAAAGTTTTGCTATAGTGTTTCATTGTACTTTTTGGTTTCTAAAGTTTGCTTACACAGTTCATCGTTAACCAAGAGAAAAAACGTTGTGGGTGTTATATATGACAAACATGATTGCCATGCAAGTAAAGTTG
Source organism: Maratus michaelseni (assembly GCA_963931845.1). NCBI lineage: Eukaryota > Metazoa > Arthropoda > Arachnida > Araneae > Salticidae > Maratus > Maratus michaelseni. The sequence continues at coordinate 201,254,551 of OZ007588.1, read as the reverse complement.
TTAGACATGGATTATTTTTACAGATTTATAAACACTGATAACTTTGATTCTCATTGAATCAAACAAATTATAAGTTAAAATACCTTAACATCAATACTTATTTATCACAGAAATGTTGCACATTTTTATTCAGCAGAACTAGAAAACATCGTGAAAAATATTCATCCACACTTTGTCAAAGATTTTGTTACATAAAGCAATAAAAGATACAACAGCATAAAAAAAAAAACAATCAAGAAACTTAGTTTCGTACAGTTTTATCCCGAGACTTTTTGAACTGGAGAGTTCAGTTATTTTCTTTTAAGGTGAATGATTGTACTAAAGACTCACACAAACATTGCATATAAAGATTGAGATTGGATAAAGATTGAAAGATAATTGGATATAAAGTCGCTTAAAAATAATAACAAAAATATAATTCCATTATACAGCTCAATTTAATTAACACAGCTTGAAACTTGTCTCGACAGTCCTTGAAGCTAGTGGCTCACTATATCCAGTAATAGCATTCAGATCTCACATTTATGACAGCGGCCAATTCCATAACAGGAATTACACTGGGAAAAGTTAAGGAGGGCCTAGAAGAGCAATAAATAAATAAATAACAAAATATCGTTTTCGGCCAAAAATATATAAAGTACAAAATAAATTAAATTAATGATATACAAATAATTACATACAAAAGGTCCATGAAGGTACCCAGCCATAGCAATACCTAGCGAAAGAAACTAGAAACATATGTTAGGATTTAACAAATTTTGGAATGTGGAGGACAGCGCGTGGCCGCTTTTAACTTGCCTGCTCATAAACGGTTCATAAATGTCAGAGAGGTTGATTATTTCAGGATTAGGAATTGAATGTATTACATTATTTTTAATAGTTTGTCAAATAGGATTTCTTTTGCGGTCATTATGAATGCTTTGATTGTTCCAATAGAGGAATTACTTCCTGATACGTCTTAAATCTTTATTTTGAACAACCCAAATTTTTTGGATGCTGCATTTTGTCGCAGAACCCCAGATAGAGAAGTGTCTCTTGCCCACTAGAGAAGTATGGGTTTATGTACCCTTTTATATAACAGCAAATTGTTTTCCAAACACTTCACATAACTTTATATGAAGTGAATAAGACTGTCACTTCAACTAAAAAATTATACAGTCTTATCTTTGTAAAATTTACGAATATGTAACGGTGATCTTTTAAAAATATCATTGCATAAATGAACAATCACAGTCCATAAAAAATATGATTTAGACATTATCTTTATGGCCTGAAAAAATTGTTTTAAAAAATATAGCAATCTTCCTAAAAGTTCACATTCATTCCAACATACATGCACTACAAAGTAAGTTTTATCTTAATCTCAATATTAATGGATGTAAAATACAATAAATAGGAAAAGAAACAACTGCTCCTGACAATGAAAAATGAACGCTAACCCGAGTTGCATACTGAAAGCAAGCTAGAGAAAAGTTATCTTCCATACTCAAAAATCTTTTGCTTTTTTCATTGTACTTTTTGGTTTCTAAAGTTTACTTTCACAAATCATCATTAATCAGGATAAAATCCGTGGTGGGATTCAGATATGACAAACACAATCGGTATTTAGATGGTAATGTCGTTAGTCATGTATTAATTTTAGGTATTTACATACAGATTCAACCGATACTTATCGATGAAAAAAATTATACATAAATATTGTTTATCATAACTACGTATTAATCGGAGAAATATTAAACATAATCTTGTACACAGATGTGAATTTGATTATTTTCGGATATAGAGAACATTGTATGAGCATACTTCAATGGGGCTGCATTTTTATCAAAGAAATGTTGTGCACAAAGTTAATAAGCTACTTAATTTTGCATATTTTATTCAAAATGACTAAAAATATTTTTAAAAGAATATATCCCAAAACCAAAATTAATTTTAATAACACACACACACACACACACACACACACACACACACATATATATATATATATATATATATATATATATTACAATATTCAATAGAAAACAGAATAAGTCTCAATGCGCAAGAAGATGTAAAATATTAATTAAAAAATTAAGATGGTTAATACGCGATTTAAAATATACATCTTACTTTGGTCATAAAACAAACATAATATGCGCAAAATAATAAATCTTAAACATTCAGAATATCTTTATCACATTTTCTTTATTTAACGAAAAAAGTTAATTTTAGAAATAAATCAAAGCTAAGTAATATTCCTGTGCACTTCATATCACATACAACATAAAGTAATATTCCATGTTAAGTTCTGTATTAATCACTATAAAAGAAAGATGAAAACGAAGAGTAAGAACTGATCCTTACAATGAAAAATAAATGTACCTTAGAACTTGGGACGAGAGTCCCTCGAACTATACGCTCCGTGTATCTAGTAATAGCATTCAGATCTCAGATTTATGACAGTAGCCGATGTCCACACAACAGTAATAACACTTGGAAAAGTTCAAGAAGCCCAAGTAGAGCAAAAACGAAATAAAAATAAACAGTAAAAGACAGTTTTCGTCCAAAAATATATAAAGTACAAAATAAATTAAATTAATGGTACACAAATTATTACTTACAAAAAACAAAAAGCCCACGAAGGTACTCAGCCCAAGCAATAGCTAGCGGAAGAAACTAGAAAATGAAGTTAGGGTTTAATAACATTCGGAATATGGAGGACAACACGTGGCCGCTTATAATCTTGCCTGTTCATAACGGTTCTTAAAAGTCAGAGAGGTTCAACTGTTCAGGATTAGGAATAGAATATTTTGTTAAAAAATGTATTGCGTTATTTTTTATTGTCGGTCGAATAGGATTTATTTTAAGGTCATCATGACTAGTTTGATTCCTGCAATAGAAGAAGTCTTTCCTGGTACCTCTTAAATCCTTATTCTGGACGACCCGAATTTTTTGGATGTTGGAATTAGCCGCAGAACCCCAGATAGTGAAGTTTCTCTGGCTCACTATCGAAGTTTGGGTTTATGTACCGTTTTATACAGGGTGCCCCATCAAGACAGCCCAAACTCTGCACAGCCAGATACCTCGCTTGGAGTACTTACAAAATCATAAAGAACCATACCTCACCGACCCATAGTTTTCAAAATACGCATGACGTCACATCAGTGCAAAAACAAAAATTTTTATTGATAACATGAACATATTTGCATATGTTTACGAATTATGTACGCTATTTGCATATGTTTACGAATGAAGATGTTCAAAATGCTCCCCGCGCATATGGAGGCATATCGGGCGCCATGGAATAAATGAGTGCACACATTGGAGCAGCTTCGTGTCCACAAAAGTACACGCATCATAAACACGAGCACCTAAATCACTTTCGCTATTAACTGGCTCTCAGTAGACCAATTCCTTCAGATGACCCTTCAGATGAAAGAAATCCATGCATGAATGCCTCGATGTGTGCGCTGGGAATTTTGAACATCCTTCTACGCAAACATTTGTACATTCCTATGTTCATTTTTCCAATAAAGTATTTTTCTTGCACCGGATATGACGTCATATTTTTTCTCGAAAACTAGGCATCGTAGAGGTATAGTTCTTTAGGATTGTTTATGTGGTTTTTTTTATATTTTTTTATGTGCTACAAAGGAGTAATCTGGCTGTGCAGAGTTTGTGAGGTCTTGAGGGGCACCATCTATAACAGCTTTTTTTTTGTTTTCCATAGTCATCTCATCACTTTATAAGAAGTGAGAAAGATCCTTCTTAGCTTTTTAAAATTAAGAAAAAATTAACGATGATCTTTTAAAAATAGCGTTGCATAAATTAACATAAACACATCCTATAAGTATTATTTTTTTGGACATTATCTTTATTTTCTGAATAAAAGTATTTTTAAAAATAAAGCAAAGTTCATAAAAGTTTCTATCCACTCCAACTTATAGAAACTACAAAGTAAGTTTTATCTTAAGTTGAATATTAATGGCTGTAAAATGAATAGGAAAAGAAACAACTGTCCCTGCAATGAAAAATGAACTTTCACCCAAATTGCACACTGAAAGCAAACTAGAGAAATCTTATCTTTCGTGCTCAAAATATTTCGCTTTTTTCATTGTACTTTTTGGTTTCTAAACTTTACTTTCACAATTCATCATTAATCAAGGGAAATATCTATTGTGGAATTCAACTATGGCAAAACGTAATAAGGCCTTTTAGATATAAGTAAATTCGTTAGTCACGTATTATTTCAAAGAATTCCTGCATAACGACGAAATTAATTCTTATTGAAAACAATAGAATATAGATACAATTATTTGAACGATGATCATATAATTGAAATGTTATGCACAATATTAATTAATTACTAAAATTATAAAACTACATTATTGTCCATAAATTAAGGGACGAATAGAAAAATGTTTGGAGAAAAGGTAATTGTGAATGGTCAAAAGAAACTATTACGTGTTACGTGCTACCCAAGGCGCTAACGTGGAGACTTTTGTATTTCCTGTTGTCCATTAAATGTGGTTAGTTTTCCAACATTTTTACACCAATTTCACATGTCTATCTTATATTTTGAGGATACGAATAATTTTTGGAGTCAGGGAAAGATTTTTCGGACACACTGTATATATATATATATATAATGCAATCTAAACCATGTAAAACAGATAGAATACTGGAATTAATTATACAGGGTGTTCCAAAAATAGCGATCCATTTCTATGAAAACATTAATCTGTTGATTTTTTTTTCACAGGTGTTTGAACACTCTATTGAAGAAAGAATATCTATTGTTTCCTGGAAACTGGGTGATAAAACATACGAAAGAGTGCGTCAGCTGTACCATCGAAAATAACTTAAACAGCTACCAACAAGGGCCAATATCAGGCTACTTGCGAACAAATTTAGACGAACCGGTAGCGTGGCAGATGAAAAACGTCCTGGACAACCATCAACATCTGACGATACTGTCAAGAGCATTCGTGAGGTGGTTGAAAGGAGCCCACGTGCTTCTGTTCGTCGGCTGAGCCGTGAGTTGAGAATTCCTCAAATCACTGTTTGGCGTACTCACCTCTTTATATGTTTTATCACCCAGTTTCCAGGAAACGGTGGCTATTTTTTCTTCTAAGGAAAGCATTTCTTCAAATACCTGTGAAAGAAATCAATAGCTTGGTGTTTTCATAGAAATGGGTCATTATTTTTGGAACACCCTGTATATAAATATAACTCATACAGTTTCATATCATTGCATGTGTGAAACCGCAACTTGTTTGTACAGAGTATTCTCTGCCTAATCTGAACACGCATTGCATTTATGTTTGCAGTTACTTCCGTTAAAATTGGATATGAATGTGTATTTTTAATCTAAAAACAGGGTACATACATTGTCAATACATATTATTTAAGCAGACAGAAATATTCATGCGCGCAGAAACTTGTGTTTATAATATTGCTACTTCATGATTTCATGTATTGTTTTAAGTTACACTACTGAAACACCGTAACCCATTTATTGATCTAGAACTTGCCTACCGTAAATTAATTTTAACAAGATTCCAAAGTTTATACATTAAAAAAAGAAGAAGATAGGCGAGTTACGTTAAGATGTAATATGAACTACCTCGCGATATGTACTAGGAAAGGATGTGAAAATAAATATGTACCACATAATTTTATTTTTCATTTTAAAGACATATTTTTTAACCAAAATGTAACTGAAATTTATGTAAGTATTAAAAAAGTTTTTGGCAATGCATCAATTATTAAAGTATCGGAAATGCATGGATTTCTTTTCTCGGTTTTAGAAAAACAATTTAACTTAGCTCCTTGAAAATAGTTTTGACGATTAATAATAATTATATAATAAAACTGAATTATATTTTACTACAAAATTTGTAATAATAAGTATATGTTCAGCAGTAAAAAAAAAACTGGTCTTGTATAAATTATTTATAATGTTCGTGTCAATGTTAGGAAATGTTACTGAACATGTTCCTTGCTAAACATTTTTTATAAGATCAATCCTATTTAAAACATATTAGAAAGAAGAAATGATTTTCTCAGCAATTAATACAAAATTTCCTTTGTAAGAATTTTTTTTTTTCAGAAAAATACTGTATCTGAATACTTCTTAATATTCAAATGGGGGTGAAAACATGTTACTTTTAATTATCAATATTTTCAGCCAATTAGTATTCAAAACTCTTTTGCATTTTTACTATATTTTTTGTTTGGTCAAATTTCCGTCCGGAAAATCTTTCCAAGTGCTGTGTTTTGTACCATTTCTATAAAATGTCTCTTGATTTTGACAGGAGAGTTAACTATTTCTTTCGGAATTTCAAAGAATTGTGAATACGTTTCAGAAGTCATTTATTCCAGTCCAAATAGACATTTAACTGGCAAACAGCTACAACTTTGCAGAAATCTTTAAAATATCATTCTAAATGAAATATAAAAAATCTTAATAGATCAAGCTGGAGCAAAAATATTTATTCGAGGTCAAAGATTAAAGATACAAAAAAATATTTTTTCGCATATATCTGTTAAACTTTAAGTTCTATCGTAAACATAGTTATAATAAAAATTGAAGAAAAAATTATCATGATGAAAACAAGCAATCCTCATTGGTTTAAATATATGTATATATCTCTTCCATAGCTAAGTAATATTATAATCTTCAGGGCGTCCACTTTTACCGCTAGTTGCAGACTTAAAAAAAAGAACGAAAGCAATCAAGATGATACTTAGCTTCTGCAGCAACTAAATCACATTCACATCATATACGTATAAAAACAGTTTTTGCTACATTATCAGAACGTTTTTAAGCTAACTCAAGGATAGTATCTTTAAATGAAATTGTAGCAACTCGATATATTACACGCCAACGATCTTTCGTATTTTTCTTTTCGTTTTCTTCATTCGCTTCACTTCCACAAAATAAACAAAAATATCTAAAACAAATAGTTGAGTCACTGAATCGCGCTCTAGTATATGGTGGGCGGCTGTAGAAATACTTGCTTTCGCTATATCGCGTTCTCTTTTAGTTGCCGCAATATTACTCTTCAGAGTTTCCACTTTACGACACTTAACATGAATTGTAACAGATTGTTCATTTTCAAAATACTGAACATTTCCATCATTTCTCTCAATACTACTATCAATTAATGTCTTCATACCGCGTTCAACGACAACAATTTCACTTTTTCCTAGACGTTTATTACAAATGAAGCAAATTTTGGACATTTTAAAAAACGTAAACAAATTAATACTTCGATATTTTTATACTTTACAACACTGAACATGAATTGTAACAGATTGTTTATTTTCTAAATACTGAACATTCCCATCATTTCTCTCAATACTACTATCAATTAATGTCTTCATACCGCGTTCAACGACAACAATTTCACTTTTTCCTAGAAGTTTATTACAAATGAAGCAAATTTTGGACATTTTAAAAAACGTACACAAATTAATACTTCGATATTTTTATACTTTACGACACTGAACATGAATTGTAACAGATTGTTTACTTTCTAATTACTGAACATTTCCAACATTTCTCTCAATACTACTATCAATTAATGTCTTCATACCACGTTCAACGACAACAATTTCACTTTTTCCTAGAAGTTTATTACAAATGAAGCAAATTTTGGACATTTTGAAAAACTGACACAAATTAATACTTCCATATTTTTATACTTTACGACACTGAACATGAATTGTAACAGATTGTTTATTTTCTAAATACTGAACCATCATTTCTCTCAATACTACTATCAATTAATGTCTTCATACCACGTTCAACGACAACAATTTCACTTTTTCCTAGAAGTTTATTACAAATGAAGCAAATTTTTAACATTTTGAAAAACGTACACAAATTAATACTTCGATATTTTTATACTTTACGACACTGAACATGAATTGTAACAGATTGTTTATTTTCTAAATACTGAACATTCCCATCATTTCTCTCAATACTACTATCAGTTAATGTCTTCATGCCACGTTCAACGACAACAATTTCACTTTTTCCTAGAAGTTTATTACAAATGAAGCAAATTTTGAACATTTTGAAAAACGTACACAAATTAATACTTCGATATTTTTATACTTTACAACACTGAACATGAATTGTAACAGATTGTTTACTTTCTAATTACTGAACATTTCCAACATTTCTCTCAATACTACTATCAATTAATGTCTTCATACCACGTTCAACGACAACAATTTCACTTTTTCCTAGAAGTTTATTACAAATGAAGCAAATTTTGGACATATTGAAAAACGAACACAAATTAATACTTCGATATTTTTATACTTTACGACACTGAACATGAATTGTAACAGATTGTTTATTTTCTAAATACTGAACATTTCATCATTTCTCTCAATACTACTATCATTTAATGTCTTCATACCACGTTCAACGACAACAATTTCACTTTTTCCTAGATGTTTATTACAAATGAAGCAAATTTTCGACATTTTAAAAAACGTACACAAATTAATACTTCGATATTTTTACATAAACGAAACATAATAATCTCTGCACTACCAAACTGGAAGATAAAAATACACGTCCATTAGAAAGAGAATTACATTTCAGAAGAAGGGACCACATAACGACGCGAGCTTCCATTGCTCAATGGGGGAGGAAGGAAGGCAATAAATTCAAAGTAATTGTATAACAAAACTGAATTATTTTGTACTACAAAATTTTTAATAATAAATATATGTTATACAGTAAAAACAAAAACATTGGTCGAGTATAAACTATTTATAATGTTCGTGTCAATGTTAGGAAAAGTAATGTAAGTCATAGCTTACCTCGAGAGTATATTGGATGAGGTACGCACGTATACGGAGACACTACAAATCTTATCGCATTATTATATTTAATTTTATTGTATCTACTTATATTTATTTTGCACAACGGCTAATAACATGCATTGCATTTAGAAAAGTGTAGATATTATGGAAAATATAAATTTTTTTGAAATCGCAATGTCTCACGAACGAGAGTAGGGGGGGGAGTGAAAAGACATTTTTTGTAGAAAATTCCTAGATTTTCAATTTTTATAACAACTATATTTCCGATATACTTACGATATAATTTATATTTACGATAAAACTTACTGTTAAACCAGACATCTGCAAAAAAAGAATTTTATGTATGTTTGACCTTTAACCATGAATAAAATTTTTTGCTCCATCCAGATCTACTAAGATTTTTGACATATCATTCGGAGTGATGTTTTAAAAGTCTATGAAAAAGATCTATGCCAATTTTGGCTATGTTTTCATTTTTTCGTCTATTTTGACTGGATTAATTGGTCAAGCTAGAAATCAGGTAGCATGATTTTGAAAGATCAATATTGCTTATTTTACTCCTTTTTTCCCCTTATCTCTTAAACTCGTGGCTTTTCTTGAGTTGAAAACAGAATTTGAAATGTAGCAGCTAGGAATATAAAAAAATATTTGAAAGTTCAATTTTATATAGCATATTTTTAATTTGTTTCTAATGTGCATTGTCTTTGACTAAAAAAAGAACATGCATTGTTTAAAAAAGTATGGTATTTTACAAAATTTGGTACAACAAAAGACATAAGTTCTTATATTTGTTTATGCTGTTTAATTTTTTTATGGTATTTCATTTCTATTGAATAATATTATATTAGGTGTGTTTATACACAGTAATCTTTGCCTAATACCTACACGTATCACATTTCTATTTGTAGGTACTTTCGTTCAAATTGAAATGAATGTGTATTTTTTACACCAAAAACGGGCATTCAGTATATACATATTATCAGAAATACCCATACACATGCAAAAACTCGTGTTATATAATATTACTACTTCATGACTTCACAATATTTTTATAAATTGTGCTTCTTTAATTGCATTAATAATAATCTACCGTAAATTAATTTTAATGAACTTCTAAACTTTATGTTTAATAGGAAATAACAGGAGATATGCGAGTTAAACTAATGCGAATAATGTAGGAGCTTATGGTGAAAATAAATTTGTAACACATAATTTCCCTTTCTTTACGTTTTAACGACGTATTTAGCAAAAATGTAACTGAAATTAATATAAATATTAAAGATGTTTTTTTCGGTGCAACAATTGTTAAACTATCTGAAATGTATGGATTTGTATTTTGAATTTTATGCAAACAAAATTAACTGAGTTCTTGAAAATAGTTTTGACGATTCAAAATAATTTTAAGAATATTTATTTATAGCTAAACGGAATTATTTTGTATTTCAAAATTTGCAATAATAAATATGTATTTCATAGTAATAAATAACTTCAATTGGTCGAGTATAAACTACTTATAAGGTTCGTTTTAATATTCGGAAATTTTACAGGATATTTACTTCTCCAAAAAAATTCCTATAAGATCAATCGTAATTAAAACACATTAGAAATGAAAACGGATTCTTCAACAATTAATACAAATTTTCATATTTAAAAACATATTTGATTTTTTTAAAGACAATAATTGAACTGAATCTGTTAAAATCTAACCTAACGTATAAAACATGATAGAAATTGTAACATAATGAATAAAATGTTTAAACATTGTTATATCATTGGTATATTGTTACGTGAGAGTTTTCCAATAAAAACATTTTACTTTTTATTTATTAAAATTTCCAACAAGCCAACCACAAACTATTCAATATTCTTTTGTTATTATTATTCGAATCTTTTCGGTCGAATTTCGCTTCTGAAACCTTTTCAAAGTGCTATACTTTTGTCCCATTTCTTCAGGATTTTTCTGGCTATTGACAGCAAAGTGAATTATTTCTTTCGGAATATCAAAGAAATGTCAATACCACTCAGAATTCATTTTTTCAGGCTAGAAATGATGTAGCGTGATTTTGAACGATCAATATTTTTTATATTACTCCTTTTTTCTCTCTTTTCATCCTATATTCGTTTTTTTATTGAATCGAAAACATAATTTGAAATGCACTAGTTAGAAATAGAAGAAACTGAATCTGTTAAAATCTAACCTAACGTATAAAATATGATAGAAATTGTAACATAATGAATAAAATGTTTAAACATTGTTATATCATTGGTATATTGTTACTTGAGAGTTTTCAAATGAAAACATTTTACTTTTTATTTATTAAAATTTCCAACAAGCCAACCACGAACTATTCAATATTGTTTTGTCATTATTATTCGAATCTTTTCGGTTGAATTTCTTTTCTGAAACCTTTTCAAAGTGCTATACTTTTGTCCCATTTCTATAGGATTTCTCTGGCTATTGACAGCAAAGTGAATTATTTCTTTCGGAATATCAAAGAACTGTCAATACCACTCAGAATTCATTGGTCAGGCTAGAAATGATGTAGCGTGATTTTGAACGATCAATATTTTTTATATTACTCCTTTTTTTATCTCTTTTCCACCTATATTCGTTTTTTTATTGAATCGAAAACATAATTTGAAATGCACTAGTTAGAAATAGAAGAAACTGAATCTGTTAAAATCTAACCTAACGTATAAAGTATGATAGAAATTGAAACATAATGAATAAAATGTTTAAACATTGTTATATCATTGGTATATTGTTACTTGAGAGTTTTCAAATGAAAACATTTTACTTTTTATTTATTAAAATTTCCAACAAGCCAACCACGAACTATTCAATATTCTTTTGTCATTATTATTCGAATCTTTTCGGTTGAATTTATTTTCTGAAACCTTTTCAAAGTGCTATACTTTTGTCCCATTTCTATAGGATTTCTCTGGCTATTGACAGCAAAGTGAATTATTTCTTTCGGAATATCAAAGAACTGTCAATACCACTCAGAATTCATTGGTCAAGCTAGAAATGATGTAGCGTGATTTTGAACGATCAATATTTTTTTTTATATTACTCCTTTCTTCTCTCTTTTCCTCCAATATTCGTTTTTTTATTGAATCGAAAACATAATTTGAAATGCACTAGTTAGAAATAGAAAAAAAAATAGTCATCGGATAGTTCAATTGAAATTTAATTTATGGAAATTTCAATTTTATATACAATATATTCAGTTTTTTCCTATTAAGACTGTCCTCAAATCCAAACAGGCTAATTTCTGACTAATGTTTTAGCTCCTTTTTTCTGGCAAACATATGAATTTGTCATAGACTGTTATTAGAAAACAATGTAAAAGAATATTTTCCACATTTTTCGATAAAGTTAGGAGATTTTTTAGAAAGAGCCATGAAAGTGTGCGTTTTGAATCGAATCTCTGGACGCGGGAGCACAGGAAGGAAAACAACAGCCGTCTGCAGACAACAATCGCTTATAACTCAAGATGTAATAAATTTATCGAATAAAAACCTTTTCGATTACAAATCACCTCAATATTTATGCCTGCAAATATCATGCTTTTTGTCTAAAAATGAGTCACAATTTTGTGTCAAATCAACGTTGAGAGGGAAAAATATTTTTTTGAGAACCACCGTAATAAGTATTAAGTCTGATTGAAAAATAGAAATTCATGCATTAGCTAAAAGTTTTTTTTCTTCTAAATTTGGGGCAAAAAAAGAACTAACTGTTAACTAATGTTAACTTTATTTACTCAAAATTGGAAAATATTAAAGCCGTAAGCTAAGTAGCCAATAAAATTTAATATACACTCTAAAAAAAAAAATCCATGAAAATAGAAGAGATTTTCCATTAAATTTTACGGAGAAGTCTCATTTTTCCAAAACAACAGTACAATTTCCGTAAATGACATTAGTTCCGTAAAGGAGATTTCAAATCCGTAAATATGCAGAAAGTTTTCCGTAAATTTAATGGATTTTTCCGTATTTCTTACAAAACTGTATAATGTCCGTATTTCTAGTGCCATTTCCGTAAATGACGTTCAGAGGTTTGCGTACAGAAATCGCCTTGTTTGAAATGCGAATTAAGATTGTGTTATTTTCTAGAGTTCTTCTAAGATCTAAATCTGAACCAGTCCTACTCGTGGGCCTATTTTTTGTAATTAGACTCGGGCCAATCCTGGAACTCATTCTAACCAGGGTTGTGTCTGGGCGGTAATTTTAAGTGAAAATACTAGTGATATTTTTATTTTTTAGTGAAATCTTTAGAAATTTATTTTATTTCCATAAATTACAGAAAAATATTTGTTTAAATCTACTTTTTTTTTCTTTATGGTACTTTAAATTGCGAATTTTTTCACAGACGTTTTAAAATTTTATTTTACTTTTATTAACGTAAGTTAATATTAGCTTATTAAAGGTTTCATAAAATATTATCTTTGCAAATTATCGATATGTATATTGTATTGAACAAAACTGATTTGTCTTATAAATTTGTGAATTAAACTAAAATTTAATTTTTTATAAATAATAATTTTTTACAAAGTTTATATGTTTTCTTTAAATTTATAAAAGTTATTAATCATTTTTTCTTTACTTTCATAAAAATGAAGTTTATGATTTTATAAAGTTTATAATTTATTTAGTTAGTTTATGATTTTATAAATTAAACTAAATTAATTTAGACTAAATTAATAAGTCCAAATTTAAACTTACCTATCCCAAGGTCATTAATTTCAAAATTTTCTCTAAAAATCTATTTTTTTATTTTAATATTTTTAAGGTTTCATAAAATAATATATTTGCAAATTATCGGTATGTGGGTATTAAACTAAACTGATTTGTGTTATAAATTTGTGAATTAAACTAAAATTTATTATTTTATAAATTATAATTTTACAAAGTTCATAATTTTCTCTTTAAATTTATAAAAAATAATAACTTTTTGTTTAATTTATAAAATTATAAACTTTATTTTTATAAAAGTTTATAATTTATTTTATTAGTTTATAATTCTTATAAACTAAACTAAGTTATTAAGTCCAAATTTAAACTTACCTATCCTAAAGTTATTAATTTCACAATTTTCTCTAAAAATCTATTTTTTCGTTTTGATATTTTAAAAATTATTCATTTTAATGTAACCATACACAAAAATTCGCAGCAAAGCTTAACTATAATAATTTAATTTATTATAAATTTGTTTATTCACACAAGTTTTTAAACTAAGAGATAAAAAAAAAATACTTTAATAGCATGTAATAAATACGTCTGCTTAAGATAATTATTGATTTTACTGAAATTGATTAAAGTACACAAATTATTAAAGTATATGTACTATTGCAAAAAGAAACAATCATTACTGTTAATATAATATTTTACGCATATAATACATAAAAAATTTAAATTTATATGTTATAAAGCATCAAATAATAAAGCAGAATGTAGAACAATTTTGAAAAGAAAATATTAAAAACAACAGAACTCTGAAAATATCCATCTAAGAACTTCAAGTTTTTGCATCACTAAAAACTGAAATAAGTTACAACATTTGAATAGCTGTCGTGTTCAACCGTAGCGTAGTGGTTTGGCTCGCTGGTTTAGTAAACGGAAGGTCGTGGGTTCGATACTTATCGTGGGAAATGGTGGTTGTTTATTAAAAACTCGCTCAGAAATGAACGGAAAAAGAAAGAGAGACGTATATGTTCCATGAGGGATATATATATATTTTTTTTTGGTCCTATAAAATTTATTTTAACGACATAAAAATTTCTAGAAATTACGGAAGATATCTGTTATAAAACGGAAATTTAAAAACGGGTATTTCAGAAATTACGGAAAATTTCCTGGAATTTGCGGAATTTTTTTTCCGTTAAAATACGAAAATTGTACTGGCGTCTCGACTGTCAGTACAATTTCCGTTATTTTCAGGAAATTTTTTTTTTACAGTGTATAGCAAATTCAAACACCCAAAGATAATCATACTTCATTAAAACGTAAAAGAAGAAAAGCATAAAAGCAGTAAAAAGTTTATATATATATATAAACAGTCTACCATGTTTTTATAGCCTCTTTTAACCCTCCTAGCACCATATTTTAATTTTTGATAAGCGTTCTTAATTTTGCATGATTGGAACCAGAAATTTATTTATTTTAAATGTATCTTCTTCAAAGGATGTATCTAAATATATTAAGTTTAAATAATATTTTTTTTCTTGTTTGAAAGACGAAAACTTCAAAACATATCAAAATGAGGGGAGAAAAGACCGCAATGGTACTAGGAAGGTTAACTTACCAAAATTATGGATTTAGTTACGCCATGGTTATGAGTATAGAAACAAACATGAAAAAAGTAATAATAAAATAAAATAATATAAATAGTCTGTGATAAAACAATAAAAACGCGAATGATGGCGTTTCAGATCGTTGCATTATAGATCGTGCAACAGTGGAAAAATGTCTTTTACTTTGAAAAAAGCATCAGTGAAGCTTAAATATGTAGACAATTTATGTATAAAAACTTTTTTTTTGCTGTTTTTATTTAACAACTTTTTGCAATTAAGGAAGTAAAACCTAATAGTTTAAAATTATTCTGACTGACAAAATATTATATAAGTCAAAAAATTTAATATTTCCCTCATTAAAAGTCTTACACAGCAATGTAAAATATTAAGGGATACGTACTATAAGGATTTGATCTGTATTAACTACATCATACTTCCTTAAATTAATTTGTATTTAAATATCATAACTTTCCCTAGATTTTTTGGGTTGTACGTGACCTCATGAATAAGAAACAACAATACGTCGCGAAATTAAACCATTTAGAAAATATACGATCATCATTTCTAAGACAGAATGTTAATCGCTTCCAAAAGTGAGAGATCACGTAAAGCAAGTTATGCTTTTGAATAAAAAAAATTTGATTAAAAAACCTTTTTAATTTACATTAGTTTATGTATAATGGACATAAAAACTTTTAGTAAATGTTTAATCTTCATACCCGTGAATTTTGCTTTTCAATATTCTGCTTTTCGAAAACATTAAAGCTCTACTTTGTGAAGGCTGTTCCTTTTATTAAGTCACTTTAGATGATAAAATTGAGATTATTTCAGAATGAATGACAGGTAATTCTCTTTCATACTGGCCTTGACGCATTATTATTGTTTTTTTTTGTTATCGTCATTCGTATTTAAGTAATTGAGATTGGTTGCCATTTGTTATAGGCAGTAGTGAGAACAAAACCGATGAATTGCTTGAATTATGTTTGTTTATGTATGTATTAAAAAAGGAGCTTACATATACATGTATTACATAAATTACTTCTGTTTATATATAATAACAGATAAAGTGTTCTGCATATTAAAGAAATTGAAAAAATATTATAAAAAATTAATTGTATGTATGAAACAGTCCTGCAGATAATCGGTCTTCATAAATCACCAACCAACCAACCATCTTCCACCCTAACCCTAAAAAAAAGCGGAATATGAATCTCAAGTTGTGGGGGAAAGGGGGTGCAAAGCAAATAATCTCCTTCAACATGTGGGTTAGTTTTTACGTCTAATATAATTATTTAAAATTTGTGTGAAATATTGAATGAATTTTTATTTAATTTTCCAAAAATTAAATAATTATTTTCCACAACATTTATTTAAAAAAATAAAAAATAACATAAACAAGAACGGGAAATGATGCGTCAAACATAGATTATGTAACACTTTCCAACGCTTCCAAAATAATATTACAAATCATTAAACGTTTAATAAGCTGAAAGATAACATCTAAATAAACAATTTGGAAAACGCATAACATATTTAAAAACGTAATTTCAGGAATTTCCAACATATATTTCCAACATATACAATATTCGGATAATTATCCGAATACTTTTATTCAGCCCTGTATATGATCCATAGATTTGTATATATACTACATAGGATGCTAAATTTTACTTTAGTTAGGAAACACGTAGCACAGTTTAAAATTCTCCTTCTGGCATTTCTTTCAATAAACGGAAATGTGTTCGCGAACTTTAGTGCTGCCCTGTATATGAAATACAGAATTTATACACACATAGTAATAGACAAGTAATAGACAAAAAGTGAGTTAAATTTAAAATTCGTTCAGCAACTTAAAATGCAGTTCCAGGAATTATTGTTAACAGACAGTAGAGAATTCTTTTGTGTGTCCCTGTAAATGAACGATGACTGCTATACACACAATATTCTGTAGTAAACTTCTTGTAAGGCACCTTAGTGATATATATATAAATTTCAATGCGTTTAAAGTAGTGAAACATTATTTAATTAAACCGCAAACGATTTTTCTCCATAGACGTAATGTAACGGAATTCTTTGACTGTCTCTGTAAAGTAACAATAAGTTCTATGCACACCATATTCCATATTAAGCTTCTTGTAATGCATCTTAATGATATATATCAATTACAATGTATTTGAAATTGTGTAACATCGTTAAAATAAACCGCAAATGATTTTCCCCATAGACCGTAATGTAACGGAATTCTTTTGAGTGTCCCTGTAAAAAAACTATAAGTGCTACACATTTCAGTTAAAATAGGGAACATGCTGTAGATAACGACAATAACATATACAAATTGCAGGTCAATCCGAGCATATTTACGGGAGTTAGAGCAAGGACAGACGGCAGACGGCCAGACGGCAGACGGCAGACGGCTGCACGGTAGACGGCAAACGGCCGCACGGTAGACGGCAGACGGCCAGACGGCCAGACAAAAGTGTTAAAAAGGAGGAATATAATAATAAGATTTTTTTCGATATTGTTAGACTAATTCCTCGAAGGAAGAGCCAAAATATGTAATAGGCATTATTTAAAAAACATGCATTTATTAATCTAACTAATCTCAAACTTAATCACAATCGAGAAAAAGGGAAAAAAATATGCCAGCTAAGACGGAACATTCCAAGTTCTGACCGATGCTGGCAAAGGTAATCGGACCACTATCGCACATCATATATCGGTCCAGCCTCATTTGGCGATATAAGTTGCTTGCCGATATCTAACCATAAGGGGACCGTTAACCCTTTGAAGGGCGGTGGTTCAATTTGGGACCACCTAATTTTAATCCTTAATGCCACATTCGCACAGAAATTTGGGGATGAAAATTGTTCCTTTCATTAAGTAAGTGAAGAAATACTTTTCCTTATTATCAAATAAATTTGTTTGTAAAATCTGGTGTCAGTTAATCATTTCAACATTTTACGAATAGAAGTACTTTGCCCCTGAAAGGGTTAACAGTAAAAGGCATTCGAAAAAACACGTTATTTAGTATCAGTTGCCGACATGCTACTGACACTTGACCGATACCACTGTGCCGGTGCCGACACAAAACCGACACTGCGGACTGGGCCCGATCGTGTGCCGAAAGGTATGTGTTTACTAGGTTCCTATAAATAAGGAAAACATCGGCGATTTTTTTTGCTACTAACCACTAGCATGCGGCTAATACAGAAAAACTGTTTTTAATAAATTTGAAAATTGCTTTTAAACATAAAAAATGGAAATTTTGCATTTAAAAAAGCTTTTTTGGTGTTGTTAATGGGACATCTAAAAAATATAGTAATTGTAAATAATCTTGTCAATTGTTTTCTATCGAAAATTACTTTCACCTTTGTTCTGTTACCGGACTGCATTTTTTTTTAACCAGAGAAGCCAGAGTTGTGATCTCCTAGTATATATAAGTCGAGAAATCACTGCAATTCTTTTGTCTTAATACAGTTAAATAAAATTTGTAAGTTTAAGTTTTTCAATTCATGACCGTTTAAATATCAGAATTTTCACTAAATGTTAAATTTGAACACGATTTCACACAAAAAAATAAATATATAATACACTATATTTCCAATGATGACCGGTCACTTGCGATTTTAGACGTTTTGTTAAATATCTGGAAAGATACATGAGGAATTATCCTGGAACTTCAGGAGTGTAAACAACATAATAGACGTCATATATTTCTGTGAAGATTTTTTTCCCGAAACCCCATAAGGGGCCGTCAACAAATTAAAAAATAACGAATATCTTTTGGATAACCCTGTAAAAACCAATATTCCAAAAGCATTCAAACTGTAGATTATGATTAAGTGCCTTATTGTAATAATTTGGGTTCATTTTTATGAAGATAGCATGAATACTCGAAGAGAAATTCAGGTTTTCATAAAAACAGTCCCAAATTTTACCGAGTTTTTTGCTTATAATTTGCAGAGTTTTTAATATAAAACAATTTATATACAGAAAATATGACAAACAAAATTGTACACAATACCCAGCAATCAGAATTAAAAAATAATAAAAATTGTATGAAAAATGAGCAGGTTTACTAAATATTGTTTCTCTGCGCATGTGCGAATTCAATCAAAATATGCTGTGTATAATATACTAGCAAGCTACGCCCGCTGCGCTGGTCTGTTTCTACAAATGAACCTTTAATCAAACGAAATATATCATTTAATTTGACCTTGTATTTGAAAGCAATCTGTATATTTATCTGGAATATCCTTTTACATTACTGAAAAATTATATTTTCTGTTGTGCAGTCAAAATTTTAGCTGTTATAGACCAACTCTTTTATTTGATCATTTACAGTTAGGGTTTGGTAAAGAACGATAAAACTATATGCAATATACTAAAACCATCAGTAAAAATTATCGAACTAACAATGCAAACAAATTAACTAACAAAATCCATCCATCAGAAGTTTTTATAATGGCTAATCTTTGATAATCGGGTTCATCTGATAATAGAACTTTTCCATATATTTCTAAAACTAACATAGAACGATATGAAATATATTAAAACCATCCTTAAGAAATATCTACTTAATAATGCAAGTCGAAAAAAATACGCCCGGTAAAATCTTTTAAAAAAGCTAATTTTTCGGAATCGGGTCCACCTGCGACTATATAACCTTCACACATAACTGTTTGACTAAGCAACGAAGAACAATTTGTAGTACACTAAAACCATTCCTGAAATAGCATCGAACTAACAATACAATTATCATCAAAATTCGTCCAGTAGAACATTTTAAAAAGGCTAATCTTTCATAATCGGGTTCATCTGATTATAGAACTTTCCCCGATAACTAAGCAAAGTAGAACGATATGTTATACAATAAAACCTTCCCTGAAAAATTATATATCTAACATAACTCTATGAAAATCCATTCAGCAGAACTCAATTTATAAGCAGCCGGAACGAAACTTCATATATAAGGTAGAGGCCCCACCAGTGGCTGAGAGGTTGTGCTCTCGAAGCTGGTAGACGGGAGGTGCTGGGTTCGATCCCAATCGCGCCCGTCGGCCTAATCGTTCGGAGTTTTCGTGGTTTTCTTCGAGCCGTGGATTTCTCCATGCGTAAATACGGGTTAGGTTCCCTTAGAAAGACCCCCACGAAGGGCGCTCCCCCCGGGCCTATATCCCTAGTGTAGATAATTGGCCGTCAATAATCAATCAACCAACCAACCATATATAAGGTAGAAGTAAATAGAAGTATATTGCTATTAATATAATTTACATTTGAATAAAAAAAAGATACTTTTCGGTTAGCCAGGCGCCAGTGATATATGTATACACACACACACACACACACATATATATATATATATATATATATATATATATATATGTATATATATATATTCATACATGTAAGTGTATATGTATATATATATATGTATGTGTAGATATATGTGTGTGTATATTTACATGTATATATATATCACTGGCACCCGGCTAACCGAAAAATACCCCCCCCCCCAAAAAAAAAAAAAAAAAAAAAAAAAAAAAAAAAAAAAAAAACTCCAAAATTGCTGTCGTACACTTGAAAAAAAAAAACCTTTCGGCTGAAAATCAAATTGTTTGGGGACAAAAGTAGAATCAAAATCGCCAAAAACAAAATTTAAATCGGCCAAAATTGTTTCAATATCAGTCTTGCACATTGAATAATTTTTTAAGCATTACGAACTTTCTCAATCATGTTTAAATTATTTTTTTTCGTTTTATAATATTATCTCCCCTCAAAACTGTTTTTCTTTTTTTCTATTTTTTTTCTTTTTTTTATAAATAAAATTAGTAACAGTTTTTTCTTTTATTTTTCGAGATATATAGTCATTTCAATTCTTTCTGCAACCAAAAAAAACAAAAAAAAAAAACACCTTTAGGCTTAAAATCAAATTGTTTAGGGTCAAAATTTTAAGCATTACGAACTTTCCCAATCATGTTTAAGTTAAATATTTTCGTTTTATAATATTATCTCTCATCAAAACTGTTTTTCTTTCTCTTTCTTTCTTTTTTTAAATAAAATTAGCAACAGTTTTTTCTTTTATTTTTCAAGATGTTTAGCCTCTTCAATTCTTTCTGCAAGTATAATGATCGCCAAAAAATTAGCAATGGTAACCTTTTCGGCCAAAATAACAGAACTTTCTATCATAATTATATAACTAATGTACGTAGAACGTTGTGTTATATACTAAAACCTTCCCTGAAACATTATCTATCGAACAGTACACGTTTCATCAAAATCCATTCAGCAGAACTTGAGTTATAAAGGAACGGAACGAAATTTCCGTTTGTGTTTTATATATATAGTAGATTAGCTAAATGTATAGACTAGCTTTTATGAAAGTCTCAAAAACATAGCTTGAAAATTCTGATAGTAATCGTCGATAGAATAAGCTCGAAATTCGCTGTTCCCAAAAGGTAGCAAAAAGATGAGGGGTTGTATCAAATATAGAATGAGAGCCACTTCATTCTTATTATGTCAACTTTCATAAGCTAGTATATTTGGATACAACCCCTCATCTTTTTGCTTCCTTTTGGGAACAGCGAAATTCGAGCTTATTCTATCGACGATTACTATCAGAATTTCCAAGCTATGTTTTTGAGGCTTTCATAAATGTTGGTATATACATTTAGCTAATATATTATGTGCAGTATATTTTGATTGAATTCGCGCATGCGCAGTGAAACAATATTTAGTAAACCTGCTCATTTTTCCTGCAATTTTTATTATTTTTTAATTCTGATTGCAGTGTATTGTGTACAATTTTATTTGTCATATTTTCTGAAAATAACTTGTTTTTATATTAAAAACTCTGCAAATTATAAGCAAAAAACTTGAAAAATTTGGGACTGTTTTTATAAAAACCTGAATTTCTCTTCGAGTATGCATGCTATCTTCATAAACATGAACCCAAATTATTACAATAAGCCACTTAATCATAATCTACAGTTTGAATGCTTTTGCAATATTAGTTTTTACAGGGTTATCCAAAAGATATTCGTTATTCTTTAATTTGTTGACGGCCCCTTATGGGGTTTCGGGAAAAAAATCTTCACAGAAATATATGACGTTTATTATGTTGTTTACACTCCTGAAGTTTCAGGATAATTCCTCATGTATCTTTCCAGATATTTAACAAAACGTCTAAAATCGCAAGTGACCGGTCATCATTGGAAATATAGCGTAGCTACAAAACAAAACAATTTATAATGATCCTCGATTATTATTTATCATGTAGAAGATTAATCAATTTCAAAAGCATAGAATCACGTGAAATCGATTAAAATATACATACAAAATTTTAATTTCATGTATATATATTTATTGAATGAATTTTAATTGATACTTTTAAAAATATTTTACAGTAAACGATTATTATACATTTAAAAGTCACATCAGTTTTTTTTCCATTAAAAGTATTTTCTTAGTTAAAAACGTAAGGTTACGTAATATGAAAATTTGAATTAAAATGAATGCAGTGGTATTAATTTTATCGTCTTTATTTAATCTGTTTTCATTTAATTATAACTTTCGCTAAATTTTAAGCTTGTACGTGACATCATGAATTAAATCTGTAATAGTCTAAAACTAAACCATTTAGACGGTTCTCATTATCATTTCTAAGGCAGAATGTCAATAACTTTAAAAGCGCAGGATCACGTAAAACCTGTTATGATTTTACAGATAAAAAATAATTTAGATATAAAAGGCCATTTTAATTTGCGTTCGTTAATCCATAGAAAAATTTTATTAAAATGGTTAATCGTTTTAATGGCAAATTTCACTTTTAAAAATTTCACTTTTCGAACTTTTTAAAGGATTTTTTATGAAATCTATTACTTCTATACAGGCTGTAACAAAAGATTGATGCGTGATTTAATAGTTTACCTATATATAAGTAAGGAAGATTTATAAGTAAGGAATGTAAATTTTAAATGTGTAAAAATAAGGAAGAACATATTAATATTTTAATGAAATAGTCCTGTCATTAACTTTTAAAAATATACTTTTTAATTTTCATAAAAATCCACTAGGTAAAAATAGTAAATTATTTTTAAGTTACTTTTTAAGTTTTTAAAATTCTCGTAAAAACCCTGAGAGCAAAAATAGTTATTATTATAGATTGTATTTATTTTGCTGAAACAAAATCATTTAAGAAATTGCATATCTGCTTCTTTAAAATTGAAAGAGTTCTGTTTAAATAAAAATTGAACATTGTAAATGGGAAGGAATGTCAAATTTGAAAGGTAAATCTGTGAGATGTTGCAAGAAAAACAGAAACAACAATGATAATGCACATGCACTTAACAAAAAAAAAAATACTTTTAACAATATTCGTAGCGAAGATATCCAAAATATTTCCACTATTAGGAGAGTTTACTTTTGTGTTGAAGAAGAGATAAAACAGATTAGAGTTTGACGCTGCCTGTGTTAGAACCAGCGATCTCATGAACAGTAGGCGAGAGCTTTAGCCTGGAGCTAGAGGCCAAGCCTGTTACTCTAAGCAAATAACTCGCTTTATACAGTTCCAGATGAGTAATGCTGTCCTGTTACCGCGGCGTGGCAGACTTTGCACTGTCCTGCGCATATGTGATGCGGGCATGATAGGGTTTGTGCAAGGCGAGTCGTCATAGGTTTTCGTACTGTGAGCGTTTCGCAGAATTTGTATGCTGGGGGTAATTTTAGCTCGAGAGGAGATGATGGTGCTTGTGTAGGTAAGTGTTCGTTTACCTTCACAAAATTTGGATATTGGCGCCGCCAAGGTTTGAACCAAGAATTTTATGAACAGTAGGTGAGAGTGTTAACTTCGAGCAAAAGGCCAAGCCAGTTACTCTAAGCTAGTAACTCACTTTATACAATTCAGATAAGATGAGATCGCTACACACTCCATCCCAATGAGGAAGATTATTTGTTGACGGGCATTGCGATGATATCGTGTTGCCGTGCGTGGAGTGATTATACTTATTAAAGATTGCGTTGTATTTCTTGGTTACTAATTTGGAGATGCATTGGCTCGTGTGAGAGTTGAACCAGGAATCTCATGAACAGTAGACGAGAGTGTTAGCATCGAGTAAAAGGCCAAGACAATTACTCTAAGCTAGTAACTTGCTTTATACTGTTCAACTGATATGAGGTCGCTACACACTCCATCCTGAGTGAGGTAGACGTTTTGTTGATGAGCGATGTGCATCCGTGAGTGATGCTGCCGTGCGCAGGTGCTCTGCGCGGCGTGAGCGACAGGCTCTGTACTGTGAGTATTCTACACACTTTGTGTGGTGGGGATGATTTTTGTAGTGCTGCCATCTGTTGGTTATCAGAGCAGATAATTATTGTTGTTGTTGAAAGTTGTGTGTTTGTTCGGGTCAGCAATTTAGAGTTTGACACTGTCCGGGTTTGAATTGGCGACCTCATGAACAGTAGGCGAGTGTGTTACCGTCAAGGTAAACGCTAAGCTTGTTACTATATGCTAGTAACTCGTTTGTACTGTTCAGGTGAGATGAGATCGCAATATACTCTTGAACCAGTGATCTCACGAACGGTAGGCGAGAGCGCTTCGAGCAAAAGCCAAGCCACTCCAAGCTACTAACTCGCTTTATACTGTTAAAGTAAAATGAAATCACTACAACACTTTGAAAATGTATTGTGAACTGTTTTTGTTTTAATTATATTTCTATGACTATAAATTACATTTGTATCTTTACATGATAGTACCTCTGCCTGTAACAACTTATAACATTTTTATGTAAAGCTTTATTTATATTTTAGTTTTATTTGGATGTATTTGAGATGATAGAGTTACTGATAAAATAGCCTTTTAAGCAATACGAAAAAGTGGTATAAGTCAGCTTTTTTCCTGTATCATGTCTGTTAATTTTAACCTGTCCCTCTATAAGCATTTTTTTACACTAGGATTAAAAATCGTTCAATTTAGAAATGACTTTCAAATTCCCTTGTTTTACTCTAAATATAAATTGTATTTTATTTTAACTAAAGATTAACTTTTCTCATTACGTGCACTGTTTATACAATGGGGGAGGGCAGTGCGAGAACAACTCAGATGAGACCAATGGTGTCGTTCAAAATGAATCGACGACAGGTTAAAGACACGCATGTATGGACGTTTTTGTAATGATTTTGCAGCAGCATAAGTAAAAACAAAGTTTAATTGTTTAATTTTGTATAAAAAGGTGGGGGGGGGGGAGGGGTTGTAAATATTTGTAAAGTGGGCCTTTTTAAAAATTAATGAAGGAATACTTCTATTAAAATAATCTTATTTCTGACCTTCTTTTGAAAAAAAATCATAGCCTGCTTATCATTAACAGCAAAGCAAATTAAAACGTGTTTTAACCTTTATATGGCACACTATATATACAGTGCGTTAAGAAATTATAAGACCACTAACGCATTAGTGTACTTCTGAAGAAGAAGACAAAATATGCCAATTTTTAGTGTGTGTATTTAAAATTGATCGTAGAACTTTTTCTGTTATAATTACTATATTAAAATGTAAGTTACATTTTATTAAAATCTTCTATTTTTTTTAAACTTAAATAAGGTGGCTGTTAAGAAATTATAAGACCACCTGAGGAAATTAGCATATTATACGTCACACCAGAATCATTATAAAATGTAAGCATTTGTATATCGTGAAAGTATTCTCGAGTAGAAAAGGTGTAGGTTTAGATAGTGTTATTTACAATATAGTATTTGAAGATACCTCGGGGTAAAGAGTGGTATGCGACTGAAGTAAGAAAATTTTGGTTTTATAAGGGTGCTGGTAAATTTGAACGAGAAATAACTCAGTTAATGAAGCGTTCTAAAACTGCCATTCACAATGAAATAATTAGAAAAAAAGATTCAAATAAAATTAAACGATCTCGAAGAAAAGGGATTTTGACAGCATGGGATGATCGACAAATATTTCGATTATTAACTGAAAAAGGTCTTTCAACTCGGGAAATTTCGAACCGTTTCAGCAAAAACACTCACACGTAACAGTTTGAAAGAGTCTGAAATCAAATAGTAATGAAAAATGTATGAAACTGTTGAAAAAACCGATTCAAAGTGCTCATATAATTTCTTAAAATATGTTTTCTGCGTCATTATTTACAAATAAAAATTATACCTAAAAAGACATTGAAATGTAATATGTTGAGAAGTAATGTATAATTTTGTTGAATATTTCATTATTATAATCAGAAAGTTGCATCACATTTAAAAACAAATTTCCAGCGTCACTGAATATGATATATATGTTAGATTAGATAATACAGATAACGAAACTTCTAATTAGCTGGCACACCAGGGGAGAATAATCCCGTAGCAACACCCGTACAACCCGATGCAAAGTAAAATGGATTGTACCACAGTTATGGATGCTATCCAATTACTGTGGAACATATTATTCATTTTACTTTGCAGCAGGCTGTCCGATATGTAACTGTAGCTAGTGCTCAAGTGTCCTGGCAATTTCGATATATGTACTGTCAAATCTCTCATATGTATCAAAGTCAACAACGTTGAAATTGGCTGCAGTAATCTGATGCTGCCTTCTGGACTATTATATCAGTAACTGAGAAATAATTTTACGACAAATAACCAGAAAAAAAGTCATTTTATGCTTTCCAGCACTACGTGTTTTTCAGATGCAGTGTTTGTTATTCTTAAATGAAATTTTAATTCTTTAGTATTTTAGCGAGTTAGCATATGGATGAAAGATTTTCCTGCTAAACGAGCAACAAAGAAACCTATATATTTTACTATTCAATCTGTAATGGGCCACTCTTTCAATGCAACATACAGTTTAGTAGTTTTATTGTAGATACTTAACTTTTGGATTTCACTGAAATCATCAGATATTTTCCCGTTTATCTAATTTTGTATATTTAAAATATTTAAACTTTTATATTTACACAATTAAATTTGATTTTTATTGCATTTATTTGCTGTACCACGATTATATAGATATGTATTTTTTTATTTTTTAGTTTAAAAGAAATACTATCCCTATTTCTTTTAAGTATGAGTTTTCTCAAAGTATCTTATCAACTTTGACAATTTAGTGTTCTATGAAAACTGAATTCGTGTTTAGAAATGAAATTTTGGGCGAAAATTAGATTTAAATCTGTGGAAATAAATAAAAGTAGAAAAAATAAAATAATGTTAAGAGTAACATAAATATTTTTTTATTATTATTTACTACTGTAGAGAGGATAAAAAGAACTAATGATATATACATTATAAATTTTTTCTTACACTGTTATGTATCGTTTTACGAAATATAAAGTAATTAATCAAAAGAGATGTTAAAATGCACAAATAAAAATATTCTTACAGTATTATATTAACATATTTAACTCCAGAAACTCTTCTATTTCCCTCATTAAAAAATCTATGGCAGAAAATAAAGTGTATAGTATATGTATGGTGAGATTTTGGTTAAAATAAATTCAATGGTATAAATTTCAAAGCTCTTTATTTAATTCATTTCCATTTCAATATCATAACTTTCACTAGATTTTAAGGTTGTACGTGACCTCATGAATACGAACCTGCAATAGTTGTGAAATTAAAACACTGAAGAAATTTCTTCGATCATCACTTCTAAGGGAGAATACTAATCGTTTTATAAAGTAGGAGATCACGTAAAACAAGTTTTACACATTTATATTTATATATATTTTTAATTTTACTTAAAGAAAACCCTTTAAATTTAAGTTCGTGTATTTAGAATAAAGAGATAAATTTTAATGAATTATCAAATTTTATTTAGCCTGGGAATTGTACTTTTCACTTTCCGCGTTTTTTTTTTTTGTGTTGAGAAAGCTTTAAACTTGTTTTATGTGAAAGCCATTCCTTCTAATAAGTTATTTTCTATGATACAAATTTTGATTATTTCGTAATGAATGATATTATTTTACTCTCCCATGAAGGGATTTTTTAACGAGAAGAGGAAACAGTTGATGTATCAAAACATTTTATAAGGGCGATATTTCAAAAATGAGCTCTAAAGATATGTGCATAAATGTTACTATAAAATAATAACCTCTTCACAACTAAACGGAAGCAAACATGCTAGGAACACAGCCTTTTGATCTTCTCCGTACAAAATATCCTGTACCACCTACAATTTCTACCACCAATCTATAAAAGCGCATTTTTATGTTTCCCGCATACGGTGTGTTAAGAAATGAAACATAAGGTTATGAATCTTTAATATTTAGCTTTATTATGTTATTAAAATAGTCTTAAAATTTGAAATCTTATATTTTAAAGATGAGGAAACAGGAAACACCGAACCATTCCTTATTAAATATGAAAATTGCTGCTCTGTCTATTTTGCACTAAACAGTAGTGGTTAAATATTCAAATAGTAAATCCCTAAGGTAAAAACAATTATGAATATATTAAATAAATGTTACCTCACTGGCATAAAAACTTTCATCTGCGCGAAACATTATTTAAAATTCATAAAATTGTATATATTTTTTAATTGCTGTTATTTTAAATAATTATTCCAAGTCTATCAGTTGTGGGCACCTATGTTAGAAAAAGCGTCTATATTCCAAATTTCTAAATAGTTAACACATATCTATTTCAGTAATCTATCTAAGAAATCATGGATGGACAAAACACTGTAACTCCAAAGGCAATTTAATTAAATTCACTTATAAGAATTTCAAGGTTTATGTTTCTTATGATTAAATTTATAATTTTCACAGAAGTATTTAAAAATACTATTATATTTAGATTTTCTATTACAAATTTGGCAAAATAATTTGTCAGTGAAATTTACTTAGGAGAAAATCGGGGTACAGTTTGCTAAGTAAAAGTTGTAATATTGTTTTAGGTTAAAACAGCTTCAGTTAAAATGCGTAAATATCATTTTCCCCCAAGTCTAATAAGATCATGACTCCAAATTAAAGTAATGTCGAAACATTGCTAACGATCGCATTTTTGAAGGGGCTTTCGAAATTCAAAATTCCTGACAAGAAACCAACAGTTCTTATAGAAATTAAGAAACACGTCAATAATTGAAATTCAAGCTGTGTTTAAATTTCGATCACAACTTCAGACATACTTTCTTTTACGATATCATTTGTATAAAATCCAATTGTTTTATAATTTTGTTTAAATAAACAAACTTACGAAATTTTTAATATTTTGACTAGAATAATTTTTAACTTAGAAACTTTATTTTAGTCTGTCCATTCATTTTCACTTAGTGTGTCCATAATACTTTTTCAAAGACGAAATTTTAGAAAAAGATTTTGACAGAGCCAAGTGAAATAATTTAAATTATTTTCTAAAAGTATAAAAGAAACAAAAAAGTGTCCTAAATAAATATTTATGCAAATAGATCAATAAAACTGCTTTGTAAAGGTTTAAATATATAAATAATGAAAAAATATTCGCAAATAAATGAATTTTAGTTGAAATTATCAAGTATAAAAGGAATGGATTTGAATCATCCTTTTAACAAACTAAAAAAAACAAACCATAAATCACACTTATAACTATTAAATATTGAAGTAATTGTACCATCAAAATCAATTAATAAGGTTTTAAAGATTTGTCAAATGTGAATTTTTACAGCTTGAAAGAAGTATCAAGATTATCTGCTAACCATTAATTACATGTTTTCAAAAATCTTGTTTTAATTTGCGTCTGTAATTAAATCATTCAGAACGAAAAAAGTTAATTGCTGGCTCCGCTGTAATTAACTTTTTCTTAATCTGATCAGTTTCAACCACTGAAACAATATAAATTATTTAAGGAAAAATACGAACATGTCTTCACGTGCAACTGGAAAATTTCCCGGAGAAGAAACATTTGAATTATTTTAAATATTATAGTAATTATGTTGAAGGATATGCTTTTACAAAAATTTTCTAATCAAATGAATATTAATTTAAATTATTTGTATGTAGAATTTCAGAAAATAGTTATTAAATAAATTGAAAAATATTTCGGTAAATAATTGAAATAATATAATGAATATTTACAATTTTCAAAATGCAAGTAATTTATGTGTTTGTCTAGAATTTTTAAAAAAGAAACGTTTCTGATTATTTTAAATATTATTGAAATATTTTATAAAAGTTATTATATAAGGTTACTATTCGAAAAATATCTAGATTAATAAATGTGAATTTAATTTTATTACTTGCAAGATGTAAAAAGCAAGGTGTAAGAGGCAATTATAGTAATTAAATTATAGAGAATTTTGTTAAAAGGATTAATTAACAATAGACATTTACAGTTTTGATTTCTTTATTTGTTTGACTAGAATTGCTTATAAGATTTTACAACAGTTTAACACTAGGATATGAAAGACAACGGAGAATGTTGAAATTTCTATGCTAATAAACGTGAAGGCACTCGCAATCTAATGATATACAAATGGCAGACTTCTTTTCTAATTCCTCGTTTGCATTTCAAAAAATTTAAATGTTTTTGTTTTGAATAGTATATCTGAAGTCGATGTCTGATTGGGTATCTTCGTACTTTTTCAATTTTGTTCACAGTTTTTTTTTCTGAGTACACTTTTAATTTCGGAAAAGGTTCCGAAATGAAAAATGTCCTCAGAAATAAAAACTGCAACAAAATCGAAAACTTCCGAAGATACCCAGTTAGACATCGACCTCAGTTATCATATGCAAAAAGAAAAAATCATTTACAAACATTGTAATGCAAACGAGAAATTGGAAATGAATACCAACATAGGATTAATAGTTTATGCTAGTAACTTGAAGGCATTTTAAAGATAATGTTCAACTAATAAGGATGTTTTTTCAATTTTCTCACTCCTATTTCGAATTAAAAAGATCATTTAAAAATATTGAAATGTGAACGATAAAACGAAAAGAGCTCTATAATTGTTTTAACATTAGCTTGCGAGTGTCTTCAGATGCTGTCTCGCGAGTAAAAACATCTCCCATTCAAAAGGAAATGAGTGGCAACAGATTATGGAAGATTGAAGGATATTGCCGCAAACAAGGGCAAAATTCCGCAATAGGTTTGTCGTCCATGTCTCTTTTAATGGAGGTTGTTGCGGCCAACGAGACCTCATCCACCGATATCGCAATAACTGATGTTTGTTTTCGTGATTTATTCAGTTAGATCATTTGCATATTTGAAGATCAGCTTGAATAAAATTGTTAAGTAATGGCTTTCGTTTACTGCAGCTTTATCTCTTATACATTTGAGATGGTATTTTTAATTGGTTTTATTTATTATTATTTTTTTTTACTTGCCGTATTGAAAGTGTTGAGGAACGTTTAAATAATACCATTGGGGAGCCGTGCGAGGATTTCGCACTGCAATCCACATTTTTTAGCATTGTAGTATTTTTTTTCGTAGATTTGAACTTCTAAAGAAACATTAAGAGTAAAAATACCTGTAAACTACATTGGTACAGATGTCGCAAACGCACCGGAGTTTCTGGCTGCTGGAATTTCAGGTGACACTCTAATTCTCGTGAATTGTAATTCTTACCCTGGTGATTCTCGCATCCAGTGATTCTTGCTCCTGGACTACTGCACAATTCGATATAATTCTTGCCTGGCTTTAGACTACTTCAGAAACTGTAAAGAAACTTATGTACAGTCGTATTAATTAAAGCTACTGGATTCCCAAATTAAAAACATGAAAATATTTAAAATTAATCCTAATTTATTACTAAAATAGGCGTAAAATGAAATGAGGGTTTTAAAACATTAAAACCCTTCTAAAATTCCAGATGTTAAAAAGTTTCGTCGGAGTCCCGACCGCTTTCGACTAGAACCTGGCCATCATCAAGAGGGCGAAAATCAGAAAAACTCTCCAATATGGTAGTAACATGTTTAGAAGGGTTTTAATGTTTTAAAACCTTCCTTCCATTTTACGCCTATTTTAGTAATAAATTATGATTCATTTTAAATGTTTTCATGTTTTTAATTTGTATACGAAGGTGAATTTAATGTTCGAACATTAGAAAAATTTCCTATAAATTTACTGGCTTTCCTTAAATGCAGCTTTATCTCTTATACACTCTCAGAAAAAAAACTGTAAATTTATGAGCGTTTGCCCTTCAATTTTCACGGGCAACAGCCTGATTTGATGAAAAATGGTCTGATCCACTAAATAAGCGGCCTTATCCCTTAGATACGTAGAAAATTAAGAGCAATCCACATATTTTTACAGTTCTAGCCCATATGTTAGCAAAAATACGGTATGTCCCCATACATTGTCCTCCTCTAGGGTGTAACCCTTCATTTTACTCGTGTTTCGAAAATTTTAACCCACCAAAACAGCGATTCTGTGATGATTATTTAACGTGCTACGTGCTACGGAACAGTAAGCAAAGTGTTATTGTGTTTTAAAGTGCATTATATTCTGTGCATTATAATGCTATATTAGTTTGCCCCGTAAAATTACGGGCTGCTCTAAATGATGGGCATGGATTTTTTTTACGGGGTATGACAGGAATCTCTGCTGCCGGCCTCTGCCCGTAATTTTACTGCAATTTTTTTTACAGTGTACATTTGAGATGATATTTTTAATTGATTTTATTTATTTTTAATTTTACTCGCTGTCTTGAAAGTGTTGAGGAACGTTTAAATAATATCATTGGGGACCCGTGCGAGGATTTCGCACTGGTCAATTCAATTCAAAATTTTTAGCATTGTAGTATTTTTTTTTCGTAGATTTGAACTTCTAAAGAAACATTAAGAATAAAAATACCTCTAAACTACATTGGTACAGATGTCGCAAACGCACCGGAGCCTCGTTCAGGCGCCAAAATGGCGATTTTTGCCTGACGAGGTAACCTGGTGACTTTTGCTTTGTATGGCAACTTGGTATTTTATAATAAAATGCAATGTGTATGTAAATAAATTAAAAATAAAATATAAAAATAATTAATAAATAAAATTAAAATATGTGTAATAAAAATAATGTTTGTGTTAAATAAAACTGTGTATAATAATAAAATTAAATGTGTGTGTTTTAAAGTAAAATTATAATAGAATTCTTTTATAAAATAAAACTAACATGTTTTCTCAAGCTAGGTCTAACAGGTATTCGAAAATGGGGTTTTCTCACCAAAATAGCACCACAAAAAATTGCGCCAACCCCGGTGCATCTGCGATATCTGTTCCCTAACATTAATTAGTCAAGCCAGAATATCAGCTCATCTATTCCATCAAATTTACAAAAATGCGCGCGCAAGGGAAAAAAAAAATAATCGTATTTTAACTGCATCGAAAAAAACATGGGACAATCCATGGTGTATTTCTCTCATAAACATTGCAATTTCAATTTTGATTTTTAATCATAAATATAAAACTAGTCGTTGGGGGCCACCGTAATACTTACCCATCATGGATATGCATAAAGTAAAATATTAAAATAAAAAATGTGTAAACTACTTATAAAATGCATTGCAATTCAAATAAAATCGTGGCTTGATGACGTCACAAACTTTAAAGGCTCGATTACTGAATTGCTTGAAAGAGGTTTTTCCTTATAACTCCAAAAATAATAATCCTATTAACTAGCGGTTTATTGCATCTGATTAAGCGTCAAATGTACAATTAAAATATATCTTTGAAGTGAAATTTGGATGAAATACAGGGTCATGAAAAATCGAAGAGTGTGGAAAATAGGATTCCAAATATCTCGGCAACTAATTATCCGATGGACTTCATGCTTTATTCAAAATTTATGTTTTTTTATTGTCTTTTATATTCATTTCTTAAAATAAACAATTTCGAAAATTTTTATATACCTTTCATCAAAACGAATATTTCGAGAGTCCGAAAAAAATTGTTCCGGTTAATCGAGGTTATTGAAATGAAATAGGCTTCTTCCCATTATTACATACTAAGTACATACCAAATTACAAGTCTCTATCTCAATTTATTCGGGAGATAGAGCGTTTACACACACACACACACACACACAGACACACAGACACACAGACGGACGGCAAATTTTTTTTTCTAAAAATATGTTTTTCGGAATATCCAGTGTCTGAAACGTGTAAATCCGTCAAAAAAAATTTTCGATTTTCAAAACGATTACAAGACTTACCCTATACTACGTATGATGGGTAAGTAATAAACACGTGCGGAGATGTCACACTATATTTTTTGTGCTATTTATTTTTTTTATAATCATTGTTGAGCGTAATATAATTTTATTTTTGTGGCAACACTAATTTGAAGAAAACCTTTCATTTCATTTATGAAAACAATGTCGGTTTAATTTTTAATTATCAGCAAATTTTAATCAAAAAAATATGTTTTAGGAAAATCTAATTGTACTATGTCAGAAGCCTGTTCAAAATCCTTTCATATGGTATCTCATTCGTCGTTCTGGCGTTGCGAATTTTCTTAGGAAAAGGGATGTCGACAGAAGGAATAATATATATGATGCCATAATTCTCGGCGTATAATCCACGGATCAAACAATCATATTTCGTTCCAGAAATTTTATTTTATAAAATGTAACATACCAGATAATTATTAATATTCGATTTCAATTGTTAAATAAAATTTCTGTATCTAAACATGATTGTGTGATCCGCGAATTATACACCGAAAATTACGATAAACGTTTTCCATTTCCTTTTCAATTCATTACTTCACATATCGAATGAAAATACGGATAAATAATTGAGAGAGAACTTTATTTGTATTTTTAATGTTTCAATGAATTCACATTTAAAAGGGATTTTGCCATTAAAAAGTGTAATTCTCTTGATTTTGTGGTTTTCCGTCTTTTTTCAAAAGAATTTAACTGTTTTATTATAAAGGTATTTCTCACACAAAATTGTTCATTTATTGGAGATTTAACTAGTTTCTAATATTTACTTGTCAAATATTTTCACATAAATCTCTATGTATTGTTTTAAAATTAAAAATAAATAAATAAACACTTACTTATAAGCTGAAAAAAATAACCAGAGCATGAGACCGACAATTTAAATATTTCATTAAGGGTCTTCATGTTTGCGTGCGATCGTAGTGTCTGAAATCCTGACATTTGTGCGAGAATGAGATTTATTTTATCATTTCTTTAAGTTTCGCAAAGTGCATTTGTATCGCCGGGTTCTGAAAAAACTGCGTGTCCTATTATATTTGCAATGATAAATTAATTAGGCAACTGTACTTGTGTAGTTGCTATACATAGTGCGTTAGAAGATGGAATGTGTGTAGTGCGTAGACGTAACGGGCTGGGTCTTTTATGTGGTATATCGCTTTCTTTGAAGTTTTATGACTTTTTAAGCATGTCCAACAAGTCCGACAGCAAGCAGGGAAGCCATTGACAACACATGAAACACCCTTTCTTTTGTCGCATCTCCTCTTTTTTTTTTGTTTGCGACCACACAATGCATCGAAAACAATAGGAAGAAGATTGATTTATGCCTATCATCGGACACTAGCTCTGAAACGCACAAAATGCAGCCATCCTCTCGTGCAATTCGAGCCACGTGTTAACCTCAAGCTGAGTTTCTGATTAACAGTTTTGATTTAGTAATCGGCTGCGAGTTTTCACCAAATTGGTAAGAAGTTGAGCTTTCTGCTTAGAATGATAAGTCGTTGGAATCCACAAGATTCCAGTTACAGTGATATTATAAGCTGAAGTTGTTTCTAAGCTGTTTCTAAGGTTCCAACAGAATGAACGGTTAGATCATTTGTATCCAAATTCCAAAAGTTAACTTTAATAAGTTTTAGAAAGGATTTTCCCCTCTCAATATTTTCTTTAAGTGAGCTGATTTCTGACCGGCTGCATTAAATCCATCCGCTTCCCTAATGATTCCCTGTTTACTGTTATAAATAAATTGTTGTGTTTGGTTAAATCTGTGTCATGGCGTACTATGAAGTTGGAGGCACCGAGGGGTATTAGGTTTATGACTTTAAGATCATATAATCTTATTGTGGGTCATAAATTGACCTATTGAACTATTGTTCACTTTAAATCAAATACGCCTCCATAGAGTTGAATTGTCTCACCAGCGTTGCCTTCATCTTGAGTAAACAGTTTCTTGATGTTGAAAAATTTATTATACTGTTATATAAAACATTAATTTCCTTATCAATAAATACAATTTAAAAAATATATAATAATTTTATCGTAAACTAGACACTTGTAAAAATATAAATAAGTAAATAATATATTTTTAGTGGCAGATGAAATATTTTATAAGAAGGTATATAACGCTTAAAATGTTCTACACTGAAGAAAAAAAAATTGTTGATTTTACAGTATAATACAGCCACCCCAGCTGACAGTGATATACCGTAACATTAACAGTAATAAAGAATAAAATAAGTAGTAATACGCTGCCGCGCATTACTGTAAAATCAACACCTTTTTTGCAGTGTAGTTTGCGTTAAAAAATCTATCAGCACATCACTGTACAGCGTATACGATCAATGCTCGCTTATATATTTTAATATACACTAGTGTGCAAAACTTAAGCAACACACACAAAATACTAATTTCTGAACACGTGAGTACTCAAAAGGAAATTCTATAAAGTGCAAGTGTAGAAAATAGGTGCTGCACTAACAGCACAGCCTGTCGATGTAAAATCTCCTTGACATCACAAATGGTCACAATTGTCACAGTCACTACAATGAACTGAAATGTGATACATTTCTTTCGTCTCATTTATACTCTCATTTGGTCATTCCAATAAGTCCCCATGACTGCTGCTTTTTGACGAGTCACCAAATGACTTTACAATGAAGTCACCTCGTGACTCTCGTATGACTGTCATTTTGACACTCCATTGTAAAATCATCATGATAGCTGTTGTGTGATGAGTTCCCAAGTGACAGAAAATGAAATCATCTGGTGGCTTTTCACAAAGGAGTGCAATGTTGACTTCACAGTAGAGTGTCGGTCACCTGAAAGTCAGCATGCGACTTCATTGCAACATTATTTGATGCCTCGTCACAATGCAATGCTCAAAATGACTTCAAAGTTGAATGTTCAAATGACAGTCACGTAAGAATCATTAGGTGACTTCATTGTAATGTCACTTGGTGACCTATCACAAAGTAACAGTCATAGTGACGTTTCAGTGATAACATTCATTTGATAGTAATAATGAGACTAGTGAAAGATCCCATATTTTGATTCATCGTAGTGGCTGTGACACTTGTAACCATGTGTGACGTCAAGCAGAATTCACATCGACTGGCTTTGCTGTTAGGCTAGTACATGTTTTCTACACTTCCTGTTTATAGAATTTCCTTCTGAGTACTCACGTGTTCAGAAATTAGCATTTTGTGTTTGTTTCTTAAGTTTTGCACACTAGTGTATATTTAATGAAATTGTAAGTAAATGCTTCTATATACGTTTAAACATAGCATTTATTTACTCGGCACGATAATTTTATATAATAAAATATAAAATATAGGATTTTTCTTAATGTAATGAAGCCATGTAACACATTTTGTTAAATCTGAAAAAAAAAAGATTATACTAAATTAAAAAAAAAATCTTACCTTTTTTTCAAACACTGAGATAGATATTTCTACTTTAAACAAGCTGAACAGCAAGATTTAATCAGATTAATAGATAATTAAAAACATTAAATAAGTCTTCGACTGTTTTAATTAAAATAACATACTGTGGTTTAAATTGTGGTTTATATGTGTTTTAATATTCTTTAAATTCAAAACTTATTTCAGTCATTGTAAATTTATATTTGGAGCAAGTTTTAAGCTATGATGCAACACTTTAAATAAAACTGTATTGCTTTATTGTATAAAAAGTATTTCTAAACAAGTATCTGAATACATATATAATAGAAATTGAAAATCTATAAATATCATCAATAAGTATGTAATGAATACATCTTGTTACAACGTTGCAAATCTTGTTACAATGTTGCAAAGGATTGTAACATTTTGCAACGTAAAATGTAAAACATAAGTTTCCTTAAAATCCCTCCAATTTATTTTTTCATTTTTACGAATAGACGATTTTAATAATATTTCAAATATAACACAATAGTTTGGTATCATATTAAATTACCCCTTCTTCTTTTATTAGTATGAACAGGGAATATATTTTTATTTACGGAGGATAATACCTTTTGCTTTATTTACGGAAGTGACTTATCGTTTGTAATATAATATTGCATTAATCAATCAATATAGTTGGATATGATACTTATCTACAAAAAATACTGATTTGTTTCCTTCCTTTTTCAGTAAAAAAAGGTCAAATTAAATGGCAATGGTATAACTTATTATTATTTATTTATTATCTGCGAAAGAAATTTATTTTGCAGATTGTAAAATAGTATTCAGTGCATCAATAAAATATTATATTAGTCTACAGAAGTGTTGCTTTTTATTTTTTCTGGGAGCAAATAAATATTATAAAGCAAAAACATGTCCTTGAGTAACATATTGACGGTGGTAACGCCAGACCAAATAATTTCTCATTTACTTCATTTTCTTTACCTTCTAAACATTACATAATTTAAAATCCTTCTTATAGGGAAATAAATGTTCTTTAAAATGCAGTTTGTTTTATAACTGTATCTCAATTTACTTATTTTGCGTGTTTTTTTTAAATAATTTGAAGCATTATATAGTTTTATCTATATCTATCGTGTGCAACCCGATTATGAAACATTGCACTTAAAATTATATAAATCGTTCAGTATTTGTTTTCGGCAGATATTCAATAAAGAAATTAAAACTTTATCGATAAATAAATAAAATAAGAAAACAATATAAATAAAAACCAAATGTAAAAGACGTGCAATCGAACAATGCGCTTAAGCCGCTGAAATTATTAGAATAAAAATGGCTGATGTAAGAAACGAAATCTGTGGCAATACCTTCGGAATATTCACGACTGGCATGAGGTTAAAAGGAAACAGATATCTGTCTAGATGTATCTCTTACGGTCCCACTTTTGTAAAATTATGAAATTCTTTTTTATATTGGGAATTTGAAATCATTGTTATATTCACATTCCTATTTTCATCTATCCTATATTTCATGTATTTTATAGGCTATTTGGTAACGTCAGCTGTTTTGTGAAGAACAGATTTTGTTTAAAGTGATTAAATTTGTGAAAAGTTCTGTTTGGTGATGGAAAAGTTTTATGAAAATCTATAAGCAAGACAAATAATTTTGTGTAGGTTCCTGTTTTATCGAGAATACGTTTGTGAAAGGTCCTGTTTTAAGACATAGGGTTTTGTGAAGTGTCCTGTTGTAAGATGAAAAAAATAGTGAAGTGTTCTTAAAAGGACCCAATATTTTCCAAAACAGATAAATACAAAAGTACCGTTTTCAATGAAATTCAAAATTTTATTTCAATACATAATTCACAGTTTTGACACTTTCCAACCTAGCTGAAATTGTTTGTATGACTTCGGTCTGTTTATCCGTCTGTCCTTCTGCCGTCTGTCCGGTCATTCGAGCTCTAACTTTCGTAAATATTCTCTAATTGCCGTGCAATTTTTAGGTGCGTTCGTAATTATATAAATACGTAGCACCTATAGTCGTCGCTTGGTCCGTCCGTCTGTCCGTCCGTCTGTCTGTCTGTCTGTCTGTCTGTCCGTCTGTCCGTCCGTCCGCATATAACAACGCAAAAACTACCCAACCGAATGGTTTGCAATTTAAAATATATTGTCTTTGCAGAATTTTGTCGAGACATTTCAAATTTTATTAAAATCGAATCAAAACTTTAGGAGATATTAATAAAAATATTTATTTAGAAATTT
Source organism: Maratus michaelseni (assembly GCA_963931845.1). Taxonomy (NCBI): domain Eukaryota; kingdom Metazoa; phylum Arthropoda; class Arachnida; order Araneae; family Salticidae; genus Maratus; species Maratus michaelseni. Next base: position 201,214,645 of record OZ007588.1, on the reverse strand, counting down.
GATTTTTTTTAAATCGGTGCTTTTTTGTTATAGGAGCTTCTGAAGTTTAATCGTCAAGCGACCGAGATACTTATTTTATTACAGAAATTAATCTGCAGACGATATAATTCATTTCACAGAATTAAAAATCTGAAAAGATCTGAATATTTATGTGACTAGCTATAATACGAACGCACCTCATTTGTCACGTTTGATGCACAATTTCCAACTTGTATGTTATTGACGTCTACCATAGAATGATCCCTATTGAGAATGAAGTGTGTAGTATTTATATTTTATTTACATGGACAGTCAAAATTATTCCGTTACATTACAGTCAATTGGAAAAAATCCTTTCAAGTACATTTTGATGATGTTACGCCATTTGAAACATGATATAAAATTATTGAAATTGATATACAATTATGAAGCGTACTAAAACATGATTTTTTAAAAATATGGTGTACAAAGCATTTATTATTATTTTACAGGGTCGCACAAATAATTTTGTTATACAATGTTCTAAGGGGAAACATCGTTTGCAGTGTAATTTAAATGATGTTTCAGTATTTGAAACATATTGAAATTTATGTGTATTACTGAGATGGAGTATAAATTGGTCACCAAAAAGTATGGTGTGCATTGCATTTTTTGTTCATTTACAGACATACACAAAAGAATTGGGTTACAGTCTTTGTGAGATAATTACAGTGTACGTGTTACAAGCGTATGGTCAGCTTTTGTTTGCGTTTTTAAATTTAACTAAATTTTGCATAGTACACAGTGTACATAAATTCGGTTGATTATATACTGGGCTACACAAAGGCATTTGCAAATATTACTGACTATGGGAGTAAATAGTTTAATAGTATTTTTAATTGAGTTACGTATTTTTCTGCTGAACTATATTTAGTAGAGTAATATAAGTCTGCGGAAAATAAATGTCGTTTATGCTTGATAATTGCTGGAAGTGAATTTTAATTTGCCTAATGTGTTTTTACCTGAATTAATTTTTCACTTAATATATGGTGTGTACAAAAACCTTTATATAATATACAGGGTTGTGCAAAAGATTTCGTGTGCATTTCCATCGATATGCTAAATTTGCTAACTGTCAATTTTCTAACTAAACAAAATTGTATCATGTTATATAGTGTATATCCAAATCTATCCCCTCATATACAATTCTTCACAAAATAATTTGACTACTTTTTCGACTATGGAAAGTAAATACTAAAACTGGATTTTTAAATGTGTTATATGTTTTCTAAACTGTTTACAACATATCTTCACCGTACCTAACGGTGAAGTTTCGTTACAGCTTTTTGGATGTGTTGGAAAATGTTCCATAATTTATGCTTGACGCATGACTTTCCGTTCTTGTTCATATAAAAATGCTGTTTAGTGTTGATTGTGGGCAATCTAAAATAAAAAATTTAATACAAAAAATCTATTAGAATTTTCAATATATGAAAACATGATTTTCACTATGTTCCGTATCCCAGGAAGAACCCATTGGATGGCCTTATATTGTTATTTAATAGATCTACAGAACGGGAACTCTAGTTTCGAGAAGAACCTGTTTTCTCGTTGTCGGGTTAACTACTCTCTGCTGCTGATCATCTGAGGAAGAGAGCCGTTAATTAATTAATTGATCTCGAAACAATTGTTGTGTTCTCTACTCATTTTATCTAGGGAAAAGAACATCATTTTTTATAGATGCTTTATCTATAGTTAATAATATCGTCTGTGAAATATATTTATTTTAAGTAGAGTTCAAGGAGATGATTAGTTTAAATTAACGAATAAATTTTTAAGTTTAAATAGTAAATCACAGTCCTTGAAAACATTTTAAGAGATTCTGAGAATTTTAATATAGTTTATTTGATATTTAAATGCATTTATACACACTAGACGATCCAATTCAAGCTTCCAGGGTTACTGAGTATACTGCCTGATGTACAAAACATAAGTCAAAAGAATTTTTAAGTGAAAACTGTATCATTGTTTTTAATTTATTATACATTTTTTAGATTGCCCATTAACAACTCAAAAAGGCTTTTATATGAAAAAAATCATGTGTTAAAATAACGTTTTGAAATTTATTAAAAGCTGTAAAGCTTTTCACATTAACCACAATCCAGAATTTAATAGCCGAAGATATCGCTAAAAATCACCAGCAGTTTTTTTGATTCTGTTTATTTCAGTGTATAAGTGCGTAGTTTGACTATTATAGTAAAGACAATTTAATGAATCTTTCTGTGAAAATTTTGGGTGTTATTATGCATAAATGAACTGAACCATTTAATGTAAATTTAAAACGTCCTTTTTATCAATATTTTTATTTGAAAATAATTTGCAAATTTTGGAAATATAATTTAATATAGAAGAAATACATGGTGTGATAAGTTAAAGTAAATTTTTAAATAAAAAGTGGTTTCGTTTGCAATCAATCACCTTAAGGGGTTACATGCGCTCTCGGGGGCAAAAAATTCACATATTTTAGAATTTATTTTTTGGAAGGGTGTAAAATTAATGGAAAAACTAATAATTTCAAGTTGTTTTTTATTGCTTCAAGTATTAGGCCTGTTCTCGCCTTAGTAGCATAGTCTGAAATTCGCTCCGTGTAAGATGTTGCTTTTACGCCGGAATGTCGTAAGCTAGAAGCTTGTCTAATATATCTTTCTTTTCCCTTAGTAATGCTCTGCAATTTATTATATAGATTGTTAAAATCGGTTCAGCGTTTCTGGAGTTATGAATCAAAAACGTCTTCCTTCTTTAGGATCTCATAGCTCCTGTAGTAACTCCTCTATACCGACCTGATTAAGATGTTGAGTGGTAGCGAGGTCAGATCGTTGGCACAGAGAATTTCTCGCATAAATTAGAAAAATAGAATTTTATTCCATAACAATATTAATTCCAAAAAAAAATATGTACAAGATATTAATACAGCATTTAATTATTTTTCGTGGGTCAATCGCTTATAAATTAATGTCCTCTTGACTCTCAGTGCAACTCGATCAATCAAAAGTCTCAGAAAATTACTGTCAGTCGTAAATTCTAAAGAAAGTTCATTCGGAACAGGGCTCGTCCGTTCCTTCTCTTCGGAAAAATATACTAAATCACGATGCTTCAGAGATAAAGAACTCTCACTATCGCACTTGTCGTGCTTTTTCACTTCGCTGGGATTTTCACCTGATACCTGCTATATCTATAGAGGTCAGACCTCACTCTTTCCAGAGAGTCACCACTCTCGTTCAGATCTATCCGAAAAACTGTCCTCTCTCACTTTTTCATTCTCGCAGGAGAACTTCTTCTAGGGGCGGGGATTTTGTCGAGGCGGGCCCCTCGAAACTCTCCAGCCTCTTAGCAGCCTTCAGATCCCTCTGTTTCGTTTTCACTAAGTCCGTCATTGGACGTTCTAAGACAAAGGGCAAAGTTTCGGGCGCAAACCTAAAAATCGTGTGCAGAGATCGCTTCTCTCGCAGATGAACTCTTTCCCACGAACTCGGCAAGGATCAAAGCATAAGACCACTCTTTGGGTAATGTCTTACCACTACATCACTGTCCGAACTTTCCGCTCACAGTACAATAGAATTCGGCGTCTGCTAGTCTTCAAGGCAAAAATAGCGTGGGAAGGTATGCAGTTAAGTGTACTCACAGGAAATGCTAGAATGACACATAGTGCACCTGGACGTAGAGGCTCAATTCTTTACAGCACCCCCTCCTCAAACGATTCTTAAGGATGAAACACTAAGAATCTCTAAGAGTCGAATAAAGAATTGCAAGCTCAAATTACATCAGAGTGGCAAGAAAAAAAACATACATGAATAAGATAATACTACCTTCCTTTTCTTTTTTGCGCGCTCTGATAAGAAATCATGAACATATATTGAAATAAAACACAGTGAAATAAAAATAAAAAGAACTTAAAATAATTATATACAAAAGTTTATCAAGAAATCTCATTAAACTCGACTCAGACAATCAACATGCGGAATGTCTTTGCCTGCGCGGTGAAAAATGACATAATTATAAGGTTGCAGAGCCAAGGACCACCTTAACAACCTGGGATTATTTCCAGAATTTCTTTTTAGAAATACAAAGGGATTGTGATCGGTTTCGATAGAAAAGTTTTGTCCAACAATATAATGCCTTAACTTTTTTATCGCAAAAATAATCCCTGCACACTCTCTTTCAGTGGCGCAGAAACTTTTCTCACTATCAGTAAATTTTCGACTTAAATATATTATGGGGTGCTCTTCCGATCCCTCTCTTTGAGCCAAAACCACGCCAATACCTAAGTCACTAGCATCAGTTTGTACTATGAATTCTTTCTGAAAATTAGGAGCGTAAAGCACCGATTCTTCCGTAAGTTTCATTTTCAAAGTCTCAAAGGCTTTTCCCATTTCGTCGCTCCATGCAATCTTTTCTTTTTTATTTTTCCCTTTAAGCGCCCTAGTTAATGGTTCTACAATCACTGCATAATCTTTTATGTACCGGGAATAATATCCAGCCATTCCCAAACATCTACGAATTTCAGTTTTCGATTTCGGAACCGGTAATTCCTTAATTGCCTTTACTTTCGCCTCAGCTGGCCTCCGTCTGCCCTCACCTACAATATGCCCAAGATATTTTACGGTTTTCTGAGCGAACTTGCATTTCGCCAATTTGATTTTCAGTGTCGCGTCATTCACCCTTTTTAATACTATTTCTAGATGACGCATATGGTCCTTCCAACTGTCTGAAAAAAACGCCATATCATCTAGATACGGTAAACAGAATTACTCAAGTGCGTTTATTTCCCGCGTTAAGATATCTGCTAACTCCACCCGTTTTCTGTAAGGCTTTACTAAACTCAAGTGAGAAATCTGGGATTTCTGTCGCCTCCCAGGAACATTCACAATATAATTTGTTTCCGTAATTATTGACCCCTTTCTTCCCGGCCCTATCCAACTATCTGACATTTTATTTGGCTTTCTGGTAGTTAAAACTAAAACCTCATCTTTCACATTAAGCTTCCGTTTTACCGCCTTTCTGTCAAACCAAAATATCCTCTTTTCTCGTTTTTCTGACACATTTTCAACGGCTAAAACTCGACCTCTTTTTAACCTGTTCGTGAGATTAAACACACATCCCTTCACGAATTTATTTTCCTCCGTTTCTCTTATCCATTCTCTAAATACTAATGCTTTCAAAAGCTTTCTAACTTTTCGATGCCAACATGCAATACTATCGCTTATCGAATCTCTCATCTTAACACAGAACCGTTTTAGAAATGCGGTCGCTAAATCATTCATCAAACTTCTCCCAAAGTCAAAGTATCCTGACACATTTCCTTTAACTTTCGCTTTCCCTAAGTGTAAGGACACATTTTCTAGGCACGTGCCAAAAATATCCACCTGACAATGCAATGGGACCAGCACTCGCGCCCTTCCACTTATGCGTTCGTCTCTGGCTTTTTCCACTATTACAGAATCTCCCGCATTACAACGCGTTTCTTCAAATTCCCCTTTTCCTCTAATCTCTTCGAATGATGGATACCTGTCATGTTCCATTTTACTAACCCCTCTTTCAATGTTTGCTAAGATCGAAGAGTTCTCATATATCGACGAAGGCGATAATCCCTTATCTACACCAAGCAACTCAATAACACTTTCTAAATCCTTAACCTCGTTTATCTTTGCCAGATCCGTAAATCCGTCTTCGATCGATAATGGCAGCAAACCTTTGTCTAAACTATCCAACTCGATGGGATTATCTATCCCCTCACCCTTTTCTTTAGAATTCAACGTTTGCGTTTCACCGCATTCGCGAAAATTCCCTTCTTCTTTTTCTTTTACCGAACTCAAAGTTTCCGTTTCAACACTCCCGCTAGAAATATCTTCTTCTTTCACGGAATTCAAGGTTTCCGCTTCACTGTACTCGCAAAAATTTCCCCCTTCTCTTACTTCCTCGGAATTCATAATCTGTTTATTATCTGGTTTTGGAGCTTGGTCAACCTTCCTCTTTACCTGCTCTAACAACTTTTGAGTCCCATTGCCCAACAAATAGTAATCCGCGTCTGAATCTCTATTGTTAACTCCTGCCTTGGTTTCAATGACCCCCACACCTTCAATTTCTAACGTGACTTCTGCTATAGGTAAACAATACAATTTCCTGTCCACCGGGGTTTTAATCCAAACATGATCTCCATTCAAATTATCTTGACTGACTAAATGGTGCGGGACCAAATCTATCTGGCTCCCACTGTCCGTTAAAGCAGTTGCCTGAATTCCATTCACTAATACTTTACTCAAATAAGGGGAGAAGGTTTCTTCAAGTGTCGGCTTACTTATTAAGTGACCGACCCGCGCAACATCTCTCTTTTTAACTTCCGGACAATCTACTTTGTAGTGCCCGCTTCGAAAACACGCATGAAACTTAACTTCTCGCCTTTTTTCGAACGCCTTTTCCCTATCTTTGTTGTCACTTCGATCGCTCCAATTATAATTAATCTCTGGATTTCTGTTACCGTTTCGCCCATTTTCAAAAGTCCTGGGTCTTTCAAAATTCTTCTCTAAAGGGAGTTTCGGATTCCACGTCTTTTTAGAGGGGCGCTTGATTGCCTCGTACGCATCTAAAAGCCTTACTAATTCTTCCGGGTCTTTAATCTCTGCCCAGTTATCTATAAAATGTTCGCGCATTTCTGGAGACGCTCTCCGTTTGATTTGGTCCGTGACAAGCAAATTTTTCAAACCCTCAAAATCCGAAACTTGTAAGCATGACAGCCAACCTTCTAAAAAACTATTAAGCTCGAATATCAGATCCTTCCAAACTGAATTAGGATTTCGTGGATGTTGACTAAATTTTTGTCGGTATGTCTCTGCATTCAAACGATAGCGTTCTAACAGTTTTTCTTTCACATATTGAAAATCATCAATTTTGTCTTCGGGTTCTCTCAAAATTAACTCGGCCATTCCCACAGGTAATAATGATAGTAAATTCGTCACCAACTCATCCGAATTTAGATTACATTTTTTTGCCTGTCTCTCGAATAAATTCAAAAACAACGAAATATCCGAATTCTTTTCATCAAAGCGATGCATAATTGATTTTAGGGGTAAATGATTCGTTCTAACTGAGATGCTACTAGATGCGGTACTCCGGTCATCTGACTCTTGCGTCGCTTTTAACCTAGCTAACTCATGTTCCCGCTCTTTCTCTTCCTTATCTGCCAATAATTTATTTTCCCTATCTTTTTCTATAAGTTTAATCTGCGCTAAGGCTAGCTCTTTATCAAATCCTTCTGACGACTCTATTTTTTTCATAATTTTCGGTACAGTATCATTTTCCTCTAAAATGACCTCAAATTCGTAAGCTAACGTTTGCAAATCAGCTTTCCTAAAATATTTAAGCTCCGACATTTTTAAAGTATAAAATTGGAAATTATCTATCCCACAAATATAAAACAATACAGTAAGATTAAATCAAATCCTACCAAGTGCGTCAAAATATTACCAAAATATACGCTCATACAAAAAAGTACGCTTAGCAATAATATAGGAAATATGCAAAATATAAAGATAAGCAACTCTATCTTAACGTCTACATTCACCTTGGTATTTGGTTATAAAATACATATGGGATAAATTCTACACAAAACGAAAATTTCAAATTCAAAAAGTACAGTAAAAATATTTTAAATTGCAAAAGTCTCATTCAATTCCTTTTTTTTTTAAATCAATGGTGGTCTTAATCTCTGCATCCACTCTTAAAAAAATTTAGAATAATTCACAAAAAACATATAAAATCAACTCTGTTATCGTAAAATATGAAATGCGTTCGATACTTTTTTTTTCAATGAACTCTCATTTATAGATTCAGCTAAAATTTTGTAACACTGCACAACTCTCAGTTTGCATTAAATTAATTCAACAATAATTTAATTTTCAACTACAAAATTTGTCTATTAAATAAGTTACAGTAATCTTGGAAGTATGTCATAATACTTTTTTTTTCTACCGGAAAAATTTCTCAAAAATTTACACTCACAAAAATAAACATACAACTTTCTTTTAAAGCCTACAACACCTATATAAACACTATTAACACTTAAAGCCACTCTGAATATAAAAAGAGCTTACCTTCATTACTAAGAGTCTTTCAGGGCGTCAGAAGCACAGACTTTCACGGTTTCACAGGAGCACAGTCTTTCACGGATTCACAGGAGCACAGTCTTTCACGGATTCACAGGAGCACAGTCTTTCACGGATGGGGAACACTCTCCAGAATTCTTGGCAGATTTCTCTTTCTGATGGGGGAACACTCTCCAGAATTCTTGGTAGATTTCTCTTTCTGATGCTGTGTTGATCCACAGGGGCGTGTAAGGAGACTCAGGTCACAAGTCACAAGGAGACTCTCTCTTGGAGCACTTTGATGATTTAAATTTCAGAGTCCACTCTTTGTCTTTGAAGATTGTCGTTAAATTCTGCTAATTAATCCATCACCGCAGGCCACCAGTTGTAGTAACTCCTCTATACCGACCTGATTAAGATGTTGAGTGGTAGCGAGGTCAGATCGTTGGCACAGAGAATTTCTCGCATAAATTAGAAAAATAGAATTTTATTGCATAACAATATTAATTCCAATAAAAAATATGTACAAGATGTTAATACAGCATTTAATTATTTTTCGTGGGTCAATCGCTTATAAATTAATGTCCTCTTGACTCTCAGTGCAACTCGATCAATCAAAAGTCTCAGAAAATTACTGTCAGTCGTAAATTCTAAAGAAAGTTCATTCGGAACAGGGCTCGTCCGTTCCTTCTCTTCGGAAAAATATACTAAATCACGATGCTTCAGAGATAAAGAACTCTCACTATCGCACTTGTCGTGCTTTTTCACTGCGCTGGGATTTTCACCTGATACCTGCTGTATCTATAGAGGTCAGACCTCACTCTTTCCAGAGAGTCACCACTCTCGTTCAGATCTATCCGAAAAACTGTCCTCTCTCACTTTTTCATTCTCGCAGGAGAACTTCTTCTAGGGGCGGGGATTTTGTCGAGGCGGGCCCCTCGAAACTCTCCAGCCTCTTAGCAGCCTTGAGATCCCTCTGTTTCGTTTTCACTAAGTCCGTCATTGGACGTTCTAAGACAAAGGGCAAAGTTTCGGGCGCAAACCTAAAAATCGTGTGCAGAGATCGCTTCTCTCGCAGATGAACTCTTTCCCACGAACTCGGCAAGGATCAAAGCATAAGACCCCTCTTTGGGTAACGCCTTACCACTACATCACTGTCCGAACTTTCCGCTCACAGTACAATAGAATTCGGCGTCTGCTAGTCTTCAAGGCAAAAATAGCGTGGGAAGGTATGCAGTTAAGTGTACTCACAGGAAATGCTAGAATGACACATAGTGCACCTGGACGTAGAGGCTCAATTCTTTACACTCCAATTAACCAGGGCATTGCCTCTGAACCGAGCCTTCTAGAGCAATGTAACTACTGTAAAATATAAATTTTTGTTAATTTTAGGGCTCAAAAATTCACAATGCTGTATTGAATGATCGTCGATTGAAGATACGGGAACTTGCTGACATTGCAAGCATCTCAATCGGCTATGTTCACTACATTTTACACGTTGTTTTTGGAATCTTTCCGCTCGATGCGTGCCGCGTTTGTTGAACAAAGAATGAACATTTCTCAAAAGTGTTTCGAAATGTATTGTATTGCAAGATATAAAATGAAATAGTGTCAAAAATTTTGCATTTTCTTTGTCAGGCCGACAACTTTTCGAACCACCCTCGTACAGGGCTGCACTAAAGAACTTGCACTCAAGAATGTGTCTTAAATGTATTGAGTTGCTCAGGGACTACGTTGAAAAATAATTTGAAATTATGTCAGAAATCTTGCGCTTTCACTGTCAGGCCGTAAACTTATCAAAACACCCTTGTACTAAATATGGCTAATATCTATTGTTTAAAGTTTGCGGAGTTTAACCCTAAATATACGTATTAAAAAACATATTTTCAAAAGACAAATTTGTGCAGCGTAGGGTTGATATTGTGATAAACCATTAAATAAACTGTTCTATAAAATATTAATATAATATTTCAGAAGTATTTTTAGTTTAGTAAAATACATTTATTGGCGATCAGATGCTATGTATGGAGGAAGTTGTAAAAAAAAATTAAACGCCTAAAACATTTAGACTTACACCTCAAAAGATGTAAGAAAAGCATAACTTAGCAATATATCTGAGTTATGTGGAGAATATTCTGTCACACTTATCAGATGTAGTAAATGACATATTTATTTATTGCTTTACGAAAAACTTTAAGACGAAATATAATAGATTAACTCATAAAAGTTTTAGGTTTTGAGGCTCATTTTTTCATATAAACGAAATATGAAAAAAGTTATTTCATTCAAGCCCTGAATATTTTTCCGTATTCCACATTGTAATAAAACATTTAAATGGAGTCACATTTATAAAACATTTTTCTTCACGGTAAATTCTATATGTTAAAGTTATGCACTCATTTTTTAGAAAAATATTTCATATAGTAGTGTGTACAGAAAACGAAGTTGGTGCATCTTAGTTACAGAATAAATTTTTCAAACATTTCAGTTTTATTGAATTTATCAAGCATAGAAAAAATGCTACATTATTTATAATGAAATGTTATGGCTTAGAGTATTTTATTTTTTTGTATAATATTTTGAAAATAACTTTCGGTAAACTGTAAGATCTGCTAAAATTGTATTCTGCTAAAAGTGTAAGAAGAAAATATAGTGGAAATGCATATGTATTAAAGGCTTGCCAGTTCCAGCAACTATTCAAAAATGAAATTTTTAAATACACAGGGTTTAAGGTTTCATATTTACACAAATATATTACAATTTACCAATTTCTTCAGACATTAAAATATTTATAAAAAAACAGCTTACAGACACCAATTAAAGCAAACCTCTTCATAAACAACAGAAATCATCGATAAAAGAGTCTATTAATTAAACAGTTTCGTACTTTCTTAAATCATACAAAGCAATAAAAAGTTAATAAAAGGTTTGGTCTCACCTAATTTTCTGGTTCTTGTCTATGTAGCTTCAGTTCATGTAGAAACATGTTTAACTAATAAGGATTATTTATTCCGAGAGACACACTTATAATGACGATTACAGAACGAATACACAAAATAAGCTGTGTTCAAACGTAAATAGAAAACAACAGTCAGTCAGTCATTAATGTTCTACGCGCTTAGCGCCATCTGGTGATTCTCTCTCATTTTGCAACAATTATATTGCTAAAAGCACAGAGTAAGGAGATTTAAACAGAGAATCAACTCTCATAGACTTCAATGGTAACTTCTTTAACATGGGATTACACATAGACAGTGGCGCTAGCTGCGGATGACGCGAAAACTACAGCCGTAACAGAAGAGAGGTTGCTAAATAGAGCTATATATCGCTTTCTTGGCGACAAATGAGGGAAGAAAAAAAAATTAAGCGACTACTTGCTTCTCGTTTTGGTTGGTTGGTTGGTTGATTTTAAGACGGTCGATTATCTATCTACGCGAATGAAAACAGATTTATTATTTTTAACGGCTTAGATGCTTTACACTCACGCTAAAAAAAAAAAAAAAATTATCGGTTAAAAAAAAGAAAAAAGTCGCCAAATTTAGGGGATTTTTTTCTTTAATGGCAACCTAGCCATTGTATTAAGTTATTCGTTTGGCGCAGTCTTGGAAATCGCGCCAAACAAACAGTCGCCAATCTTTTGTTTACATTTTAGCGTGATAGTAACACATCTGTTCCTTTTTAACATGTTCTGAAACAATCGGAATTCAACTTTATTTTAAAATAAGTGCTGTGGTAAAACAATATTTTTTTCCAAGTTTGAAAGGAAAATTTGATTTTTTTAATTCTTTAAAATGTAAGTTGTGATGTATTTTCATGTGTTATTTTTGTTCTTGTTTTTTCAAGTTCCATAATGTTTGAAATATTTTATATATATTGAGTGTTGACAGATTTGTGCCGAAACGTCATGTTAAGGCTCATTGTGGAGACGCGAAATGTTTTTGGTTTCCGTCTGTCTGTTTGCCGTAAAAATGATCCGATTAGGTTGATTTTTAGTAGGTATGTTGGCGAGGTATCCGGAATTAGCTGTATAGTTTTTGGTTAAATTTGGTTCATTAGTTCGGAAAATATAGAATATTTTTTAGGTCATAATGCTTTCTTATGGGGATGCAGACGATTTTTCAAATTTCATTTTTATCTGAAATGAAAATGGAATATTTGCGTAATGGATTTAGATGTAAAATTATGAATGTTAAATTTTCGATATGGATTTCCAATAGTTTTAAAATTTTGCTTATAAATTTAATAGAATTTAGAAATTAATTGCTTAAAATATTTGAAACTGTTTTTGCATCTGTTCGGGAAATATAAACATCTTACTTTCATATTTTTTACAATTTTTAAAATCATTTATTTTTACTTACCACTTTAATTTAAGGATTCTAATTTCTGGAACATTCGAACAATTTTATATGCGTATAAACATGCATGCAATTGAAAAAATAATAATTGAGGAATGTACGAAGTTAAAATGATATTTTAAAAAAATGATCTGCAGATTTACTAGTATAGGAAAGAACTTAGTACCATGTTTACATTGCGATAGAAAATGTATATGAATAAAATTTTATATAGAGAAATTTTTTTAACATGAATGAGAGTTATGGTATGGCAGTTATTTTAAAGATAATATAAAGTCAAAATTTGTTAAAAATCTGCCAACACTGAATATATATAAAATATTTCATACATAATGGAACTTGAAAAATAAAAACAAAAGTAACACATAGAAATAAACCACAACTTACCGATTCTTAGGAATAAAAAATAACTTTGACGTCTTGTTCTTGCAAACAATACACTCCTCTCTTCGTAGCATTTTGAAGAATGATAATAATTATAATCAACTATTTGATCTTCAAAGAATAATTTTAATAGTAAGTAATAAACAAGATTCGAAAATCAATTAGCGAACGCCGAAAATTTGCATATGCGCAAATGACAACAGAAAGACGCCAAGCAGAATAGGGTTACACTTAAACGGAAATCACGAAGATAAAAATCGCCAAAGCGATGATTTAGTTCTTATGTCATCCGCCGCAGTCGCTCTTTTCAGGCGAAGTTGGATCTCTGTCTTACTCTGTGGTTAAAAGTTCATAAAAATATTTTCGCGGGGGCATGATAAGTAATGCTGCCTATTTTCGCAAAACGCTCAATTGATGTTTGAGTGATAGTCTTTCTTGAAATTTAACAGGTACTTCCATATGTTATCGCGAGTGGAGTGCAATATATCATTACAATTGTTTGAATTTACTGTGATAATTTCTATTGATTTCCTTAATGATGAGTAATGCAAATTATTACAATTTGCCAGCTTTCCCACTTTATTGAAATCAACTTTCAATGCGGATTTATTATTCAGTCTTGCTATTTCTTGTCTTGTACTTGATTTATTTAGTTTTATGTTCTTTTATTATGTCTTTAATTTTCCTTTTAGCCTATGTATCAGTTTTACCTTCCTTCGTCATTGATAAAATTTATTGTATAGATTCCTGATGTTTGCAAATGATTTAGTTTTTCAATATCTGTTCTAATTAATTGTAACTTAAAAGGGTTTGAGGTAATAGGTATATTTAATCGTATAGGTATATCTAAACTTTTTCTTAAATTATCTTTTAATTTTTAGGGAAATACCATTTGTAAAAGGAATTGTATTAGTAAATTTTATATCTTTCTGTGTTTGTGGTGTTGTGTTATATCTTAATATAGCTTTATCGATTAACAGTCTTTATTATTTTAATATAATACCCCAATTGTATGTTTATTTTTTCACTTTTTTTTTCCATAAATAAACGGTGTTTCTGATGAGAATGAGCAATTTTTTAAAGCTCTATTGGTGTTGGTATTGATTCTTATGAACTTTTACCAACATAATGGACTCTTTTAACGATGACTTCTCCTGTTTATGAAAAGGTTTGATTTAAATGATGTCCATAAGCTATTTTGTTAATATTTTAATGTCTAATGAAATTGGTAAACATAAATATGTATGTGTATTTGATTATTGAATTACTGTTCCTTAATCATAAACTTTTTTATATTTAATTTCGTATTTCATATTGTAAGGAAATAACTTTGATGTTTTAAATGATATTTGATCCACAGCTGTCAAGCAATACACATATCTAATTAGCAGAAGACATTCCTTATTTTGCAGAAACAATTGTTATGTATTAAAATAATTTTGTTTTATTTATAGCTGGGAATGATTTAAAATCCTTGATTGAAAAAAAAAGAAAAACACCTTTTTAGCACTTTCCAACCTAGTTGAAAAGTGCTTATGACTTCGGTTTGTCTGGCCGTATGGCCGTCTGCCGTCTGCCGTCTGGCCGTCTGCCGTCTGTCCGTGCTCTAACTCCCGTAAATATGCTCGGATTGCTCTGCAATTTTTATATGTTATTGTCGTTATCTATAGCATGTTCCCTATTTCAACGGAAGTGTATAGCACTTATAGTTTTATTACAGGGACACTCAAAAGAATTCCGTTACATTGCGGTCTATGGGGAAAAATCATTTGCGGTTTATTTAAATAATGTTTCAGTATTTTAAACGCATTGAAATTTATATATATCACTAAGGTGCATTAGAAAAAGCTTAATATGGAATAGGGTGTGCATAACACTTATAGTTACTTTACAGGGACAGTCAAAAGAATTCCGTTACATGACGTCTATGGAGAAAAACCGTCTGCGGTTTATTTAAATAATGTTTCACTATTTTAAACGCATTGAAATTTATATATATATATCTAAGGTGCATTACAAGAGGCTTACTACAGAATAGTGTGTGTATAGCAGTCATCGTTCATTTACAGGAACACACAAAAGAATTCTCTACTGTCTGTTAACACAAATTCCTGGAAGTGCGTTTTAAGTTACTAAACGCGATTTTAATTTTAACTCGCTTTTCGTCTATTACGTGGTGTGTATAAATTCTGTAGATTCTATACAGGGCAGCACAAAAGTTCGCGAACACATTTCCGTTTATTGACAGAAACTCCAGAAAGATAATTTTAAACTGTGCTACGCGTTTCCTAACTAAACTAAAATTTAGCATCCTAGCATATACAAATCTATAGATCATATACAGGGCTGAATAAAAGTATGCGGATATTTTTCCGAATATTGTATCTGTTGGAAATTCCTGAAATTATGTTTTTAAATATGTTATGCGTTTTCCAAATTGTTTACTTAGATGTTATCTTTTAGCTTATTAAACGGTATGTTTTGTAAAATTATTTTGGAAGCGTTGGAAAGTGCTACATAATCTATGCTTGACGCATGATTTTTCGTTCTTGTTTTTTTAAATTGTAGAAATCGTAGAAATAGTATTCTACTATGAATAGATTATAAGTAGCATCTAAGGTAAGTGCAGGTAATATGACCATCTTAAGGACGGAAATCTTTTAGAGATAGTGGGAACTGATTAAAAAAAAAAATGTCTGAAAGAGCAGACATTTTTTAGTACTGGATAAAAAATTTAAAATTTAAATTAATCAAAATTTAAACCTGCAGGAATTTTTTTAAAAAGTCTAGTTGATGAACGTAATATGCTCATATGCAGGTAAAATACCCATATGTGAAATATAATGAAAATATTCATAATAACACTAAATTGTAAAAATAAATATTGTCTTAATCCTATTTTGCACAATGATGTATACGAGATGTGGCAATTAAATAACGAGACTCGTGTGAGAAATGATATTTATTCCAAATAAATTTATATTTAACTGTTATCACCTTCAACACATATTCCTCCTCTATATATACACAACTGCATAAGTGTCTTCCATTGTTCAACACAGTGCTGCAGCTCATCAGTTGTCAGCCTCTTCAATAACTCTCGTTTTTGCTTTTACTTCTTTAACAGATTGAAATTTTGTTCCCTTTAATGCACTTTTTATTTTTGGGAGCAGGTAGACCTCGTATTATCCGAGATCTGGCGAATACGGAGGATGATAAAGCACAGGATGATAAAGCGCTTATCCGCTAAAAACAGAATCAAAGATTGGGCATTGTGTATAGGGGGTTGATTAGGCATCGGTCTTTTCTTCCTTACTCTGTTTCTCAGATTGATTAGGAATCTCGGTAGCGATCATCTGAATGCTCAGACGTCGGTCTTGCCGCAAAACTTCATTAATTTTCTAAACGTTTTCTTCAGTACTTGCAGTGACAGGTCGACCAGGACGTTCATCATCTTCAACCTCTTCCCGACCTTCAGAAAACCGTTTGCGCCATTCAAAATACGCCCACGTGTGATAACATTATCCCCAAATACCCCGTTTAACATTTGTACACATTCTGTTGGCGATTTTTCAATGTTTCGAATTCAGTCTTTTGAACAAATAAAATAAAAAAACGACAGACTTGTAGAAGAGGCTGGCAACTGATGAGCTGCAGCATTGTTTTGAACAATGAACGACACTTATGCAGTTGTGTATAGATAGGGAATGAATGTATGTTGAAGGGGATAAAAGTTAAATATAAATTTATTAGGAATTAATATTATTTCTCACACCAGTCTCATTATTTAATCGCCACATCTCAATTGTAAAACAAATAAAATTTACAATTTAACAAATAAACTCTGTTCCTGCGTACCACTATATTTAAATAAGAATATTCGTCTTATGTCATCACTGCTGTCTGCTATTAAATAATGTTCTTTACTACTCTTTAAAGTTAGCGGTGTCTAACCCTAAATATGAGTACTAAAAAGCATATTTCCTGAAGAAAAATTCGTGCAGTGTAGAGTTAATATTGTAAATAAACCATTAAATAAAATGTTCTATGAAATATTAATATAATATTTCAGAAGTATTTTCGGTTTAGTAAAATACTTTTAAGAGCGATCAAATGTTATGTATGGAGTAACTTGTAAGATAAATTTAAACGCATAAAACATTCAGACGTACAACTCAAAAGATGTAAGAAAAGCATAACTTAGCAATATATCTGAATTATGTGGAGACTATTCAGTCAAACTTATCAGATGTAGTAAATGACATATTTATTTATTGCTTTGCGAAAAACTTTCATACGAAATATAATAGATTAACCCATAAAAGTTTTAGGTTTTTAGGCTCATTTTTTCATATAAACGAAATATGAAAAAGTTATTCCATTCAAGCACTGAATATTATTTTTCCGTATTCCACACTGTAATAAAACATTTAAATGGAGTCACATTTAAAAAACATTTTTCTTCACGGTAAATTCTATATGTTAAAATTATGCACTCATTTCTTAGTGAATGTTAGTTACAGAGTAAATCTTTCATAATATTTCAGTTTTATTGCATTTATTAAGCATAGAAAAAATGCTACATTATTTATGATGAAATGAAATTTATAACAGCGCAAAAACTATCCAACCGAATGGTTTGAAATTTAATGTATATAATTGTTGTAGAATTTTGTCGAGTCATTTCAAATTTTATGAAAATCAAATCAAAACATAAAAAAATATTAATAAGAGTTTTATTCATTCTATTAAAAAGTGTCATACGTAATTAATTCAATGATATCCCATGATAGTTAATGATTCTCGGTCGCCATGGTGATTACGTCATATTTAAGATGAAGTCCTATTATTTCCGTATTACTGAATTTTAAAACTGAATTTGTATGCTAACATTGTTTAATTATAGTAATTATATATTGTACCGACAGTTTTTTTGGAAAGATGTTTTCGGAGAAATAGATAATTAATGGAAAATGAATCTAAATATGAATTTCAAAATCTGAGATTTTCAAAGCTGGGTCAAGTTTCCCCTGGAAATTTTCAGTAAATGTCAACAAAACATACAACGTTGCCAACTTAAAATGTATTTATTTTATTACGGAAATTAATCAAATAATAATAACAGACGCTATAAAAATTTATAAAACTCGTTATAATACGAATGCAAGTCATTTGTCACGTTTGGCGTGAATTCCAATTCCCTTCGCTATTCAAAAAATTTATTTTATAGATTTCTGATGTTTGTAAATAATTTTTCTTCGATATACTATATTCTAATTAATCGGAACATAGAAGGATTTGGTGTAATAGGTATATTTAATCCCAGTTTCTTAAATTTTCAAAGAAAACACCTCAAGAAAACAATATATTTTCGAAATTTGAAGAAGAACTTATTAAAACGAAGTTTTTTTGCTGCCACTTATTTTTAGAATCGTTTCAAAATACTCTTTATAGATCATTATTAATCTTCTCAAACCGAAATATCGATTTTTGGATGCTATTATTTCTCAATTAAACATTTCCACCTGTGTAAATTGAATTTTTACATACTAAAAACTAAAACTAAGCTAAAGTAAAACTATTTTGTAAATAAATAATAATAATTTTAATGTTACCGTTAATGCTTTCAAATTATCAAAATAGTTTGTAAAAAGGTTGGTTTGTTGAACATTAGAATGTTTACTTGAGAATTGACATTATACTAAAAAACCTACATTCTGGTTTAAGAAAACTAATTAACACACGATTAAAAATATTCGGAAACAGTTAAGGAAATTAATGGCGTCAAAAGAAACTTTGTTTTTATAAATTATTTGTTAAATCTAGAAATTATATTGGTTTTTTAGTTTCTAAAGATAAATAACGTTTTTCGGAATCGTGGATAACTTGGACGAAGTTAATTTTTTTTTCGTGGTTATATTATGTTTTCCTAGATTAAGAAATATTTAGATTTTTTTATACTCTACTTTCGTGTCACGATAGTCTAATTTTGCGAAGTTGCAATTGAACCTTGATTGAATGCAACATTTGACATGTGGTTTTAACCACTTGAGTATATTTCTCAACCCAGCAATATTTGCGATTACTCTTGTATTTCTACATTATTTCATTATTTTATGTGAAGCCAGACGTCACCTGATTTAACATTCGAATAATTTAAATATATACAGTACTTGTTAAAAGTCTGAGCACACCAGTATATTTTAAGGAAATTTCATTTGCACTGTACAATAAGGAAATAAAACCTGTTTTATTGGCTTTGTTTACAATATAAACAACTGTTTTCATAATAACCAAATGAAAAAGTACATGTTTTGACTTCTAGGTAAGTTTATTTAGGTAATTTTAGGCAGTGTGCTTTCATCGAAGTGACGACCTGTACCACACGACACATTACTACAGGATTAAACGATTGTTCTTGATAGTAAACAAACAACTAATGCAAAACATGCCATGAAATTCCCGCTATATGGCGATGTAGAGATGGAAATCCAAGGAAAGTGGACGACGTGCAATGCTGAAATTATCTCTTCAAGTATAAAACTAAATTTTAAGCACTTCCGTCACTTTCTCGGATTTAATCAGTACAGAAATAATGCATTTTGTTATTTTTATCATACTCTATTCATACACAGCAAAATGTGCGATAAATAAGCTTCTTTTGTAGGGTGTGCTCAGATATTGGACAGGTACTGTATGTCATTACTTCCATGTTATTTTTATTACACATGAGAGGGGGTGGGGCATCTTGCTACATAATTAAAGTCTTATGGAAGAGATTTATCTCAGACAGTTTGTATTTTGCAGTGTCAGCTGTTTCAGAAGGTCGAAATTAGCGATGCTGCGATTGCCCTATGATAAAAAGTTGAATTCATCTGTTTTCTAGTAAACATATTATTATGTCCACAGATGCCTTTGATTTAGGAAATGACAGTTAAAATCTATATGATTTTGATCTGTTCAGAAAGTGGACTTAGTTTTACAAGACCTTCTGAGATAAAAACTCTTCTTAAAATAAGAAAAGAATATAGGCTAGTTCTGACAGGTTTTTGATTTTCGTAAGGTTAAACCACCCAACTTCACCAAACATTCCTATACATGGATTGTAATAAATACTTTGTTATTCTTTTTGTGTGTTTATTTACTCTGAATCGTGAGTGTTGGACACGACTTTAAAACATTATATTCTATCTCTACTAATTTTGTTATCGTTTTAATTATTAAATACCCATATAAAAAACAAAAAGGTGAAGCTGTGGTTGACCTACTGAGTTTATTGAAAAGAAATAAAAAGTAAAAGACCAAATCTATCAGGAATATTCAGTTATTGTTACGTTGCGTGTGGCCACAATTCTAAATATGAATTCGCAGAATAATTTCTTTTATGTGCGTCTGATATATGATTTTTCTTATTGATGAATATTTTGTGGAACATTCATTTTTCGTACTACATTAAATTTTTTTGGAGATTTTCTGTTTGAATAACATCATACTTTGAAAGCAGCATCCATGATAAATAATAATATAATATCGAATTCCATTGACGGCATAATATACGATTTTGATAATTTTTGCATTGAATATGTGTTTATCATTTAACCAGGCTACACAATTGTTTTTTATTGAGTAATTCTTTATTTCAAACACATATAATATATTTTTTTGTAATCCTCAATTGAATTATTTCATAATATACATACGAAAGAGATAAAATAAGCAAGTAAAGGAGGAACTTCATAATATATAGAGACCAATTCAGAAATAAAATAAAAAAAAGACAATAATAAAGTTTAAAATATCGTGTTTTTCTTGCGTAGCGTGTGATGACATTTCGAATTTTCAGAATAACATCTTTTATATATAATGATATATAGATTTTAATATTGTTAGATATAGCATAAAACAGTAATTCGTCTTACTATTATGCATTGTGTTTATTTTGAGGGAATTTCTATTTAAATAGCAGCATATTTAAAAAATAATTTTAAAGATAAATAACAATATATATTTTATCCCATCTCATATTTTATATTTAATTTTTTTTTTAAATACAAAAATCACAATTTTTATTGTTTAAATTATTTTATAACTTATTTTTAAAAAAGATAAAACACATCAAGTGCAGTTATTACTTTACTTAAATTCCCAATAAAAATACTAAATATATAAATCCAAAATATATATCTATAAAATGTGAGACAAGAATATCAGAAGTATTCCATGATTGTGATCGTGTTTCAAAACTGAATTCTCAGAATATTTTCTTGTAAATTTTTCAGATGGATGATTTGTGGTGTCGTTTGAAGAGTCAGAAAACATTTTTATTTCATCTTGTATTTATTTAGGGAGAATTTCCAAAGCAACTATTTATAAAATAAATATTGTCAGAAAGATTTCAAACTACGGATGTGCTAATCTTTTGATTTTACAAAAATATATCATCGAATTTTGAATAGTTCCTACAAATACATTATTTAAACAATTAACTTGTTTTAACTGCCACTTTATTTCAAAAATATTTCTAGATGACATTTCTCACCAATTATTTTTTTTTTACGAGATATATTTAAATAACATGTAATTACGCTTATAATAACTGCTATTTCTACACAACATGACTACTACTATTTTAAAAAAATCCACTCAAATATAGAAATTTACCCTATTCTTTTTTACAATAATAATAATAATAATAATAATAATAATAATTGTATCATAGACATCAAATATAAGTAAACACAAGCAATTAAAAAACAACCGTTTTAGATAAATACAAGTATAAACTTTCATTACACCCTTTTACATGTTATACATTTTCATAGATACTGTGTAATAACTGTGCATGTAGAATGTGAAACTTTTTCTCCAAATAGTGTGAAGAATATGTTTCACTTATTAAACTTATTTAAATATATATTATAGTGGAGACTGGTTTGAATCTTGTTTCAGGACTGAATGCTTGTAGTGGGTAGAATTTCACTTTAAACGGACGTTCTGGTTAGTTCATACCTCGTGTGCAAAAGGGAATCAAAGCGTTCTAATCCAAAGAATAATTTATGTGCCTCTCGATTTAATTATGCGTTTTATGTATACGTACAATATACAGAAGGTCGTTCACATTTTATAGAAACAATATTCAATGTCTACGCAAAAATTCAATATTATTTGGAACAGTTTGACTGTGATAGATAGTCTTGACTCTGCGTTATAGTTCTAACTTGACTTCTTCTTACGTTAGTGCAGTGTGTCAATTTTCTCTCAAACTTTATGGAATTTTTTGAAAATCTTTAAATGTGCGCTGCTCACCTTCTCCTAACGCTCGCTTGAACAAACCAAATATAAATAATGCCATAGAGAGTCAGAATATTTCACATTTATTTCTTCAAGTGAGACAAAATTTATATCAGATTGGGATTATTTTTTGGCTAAATCTGCGGGTGTTGACTTGCAATGTGCGCCTGGCGGCTTTATGATTATGCAGCTAGACATTATTAATGGCTTCTTCATTTAAAGCTGGCTATTTCGTATTCGCAAACAGTTTTTGAAATATTTTCTGATAGTAAAGGAGATTTTCTGTCGCTTTATTTGATAGATTTTTCACGTTTAATTTAACTTTATAACAGCATCAAGGAGGAGCACTGTATCCTTTTTGAAATATTTATTTACATTTACAAATCCATTGCGTTAGGATTCTGTTATTCCATTAATCGATAAAAAATTGCTTTTTCTTTGTCACTTAAATAAAGCTATGTTTCATTAAACGTTACCACGATTTTCCATTAAGCACCAACTACGTGTTTGTTAAAGCGGGTGTTATGAAGACACCATCAGCGAACTTCAAAAAACCTTTGGAAAGTTCCCAAGTGGTGTGGGAGAAAAGTGATGTGTGTGACTGAACAAGTCAAAATTTACTATAATAGATATTTCGAGCCAGAGCTATTGCCAAGTGTTAAGGATATCCAATAGATTAAAACTGTTTCATAAAATATGATATTTATGCACTTAAAGAATATCGTTTAGATAAAGCGTCACAAAAATTTATATCTAAATAATCGGAGCTAAAACAATCTGAGAAATGTTTAAAAAATAGTAAATTTCACATACCCATTTTCGCTGCGTATACTAGCATTTAAAAAACCTCCTAAAAACCCTGTCAATTGTAAAATAGGAGGTATAAAATATTCGAAAAGTTCCGTTATTTTATGTGTGAATCCATGTGTGAAAGACAAACCGTAGATGACTCTTACTTCACGGCAAATGACGTTTTTTGTGTATGGTTGTATGAGATATATAACAGTTATTTCCCTTTGTATTTTAATTTTATTTTGAAATAATTTTTTATTCGAATAACAGCATGTTTTAAATGCATTTTAAACACAAGAACAAGAAAAACAAAAAACTGCTTAATTGGCAGAATCTGTTTACGCGCCAGAGGGATTAGATAAACTTTTTTTGTTCATTTTAAAATTCCTTTAGTTTCAATATTATCCGATTTTCTTCATTTGTAGGTACATATGTGGCAACATGTCTCTCTACTATTCGAGTTTCATCATTTGGTTCTTAACTATTTCAGTAGGTGAGGCTTGGTGTTACATTATCAATGTCAGTTTTTGATATAATAGTTGAATGAATTTTCTATGTTGTGCCTTACAGAATTTATCATAAATGGTATGATACACTGGCCTCCAAAAGTTAAGGTACAACATGTTTTTCGACGCTCACCAGACAAAAAATGGCAGTCAGATTAAACTTCATAGTTTATATGAATGACAATAATAAGCTTTAAAAAAACTTAAGCAAAAATTACAGCTACCACTTTTATTTTGTAGAAAATAATAGTTATTTGTGAATGAGAGAAAAATATGCAATTACGAAGCTTTCGTAATTTCGCGTGTAAGTTTTGTTGTATTCGAACTATTGTTGTCAGTTTTGTTCACAACAGCCAGTAGAGTCTAGAATTGTCTAGAAGAAGTCGTTTGCCCGATTCATTAAGGTGGCGGGCGGTAGGATGGATGGAAATGGGGTTGTCACAGGCCGATACTGCTAGACGGCTGAATGTGTCTAGCAGTGTAGTCCAACGACTGTGGGATCAGTATGAATCCGAAGATTCTGTGTCCAGAAGACATGTTCCAGGCCGCCCACGTGTTACAGCACCTGCAGAAGACCGGTTTCTAGCTCTTTCGGCCAGAAGGAGAAGACGCACTACTGTGCCGCAACTCATTGCAGACTACTTTACAGCATCAGGGAGAAGAAACTCCGCTACTACGGTGCGAAGACGTCTTCACAATACAGGTCTCTATGCAAGGCGACCAGTTGTGTGTGTCTTCCTCAACAGACGACAGAGAAGGGCCCGCTTATGTTGGGCAAGATAACATGTTTCCTGGACCCGACAACAGTGGGCTTCTATACTCTTCATAGACGAGTCCAGATTCACACTGGAGAACGATTCAGGACGTCTTCTGAACTGGAGAGAACAATGCACTCGATACCATCAATCAAACACTGTCGAACCACACAGGTACAGAAATGGTGGAATCATGGTTTGGGCAGGGATCTCACTCGGAGGCCACACTGACCTGCATGTGTTCCATGGAGGAACTGTGACTGGTGCGAGATATCGGGATGAGATCCTTGATTCATATGTGCCCCATATGCCGGTGCTATTGGCAATGGTTTCATTCTAATGGATGATAATGCGAGACCACACCGAGCTGTGGTTGTAGAGGATTATCTTGAGGATCACGGTTTCTAGAGAATGGAATGGTCAGCTAACTCTCCAGACTTGAATCCGATAGAACATCTTTGGGACTATCTTGGAAGACAGGTTGCAGCTTTCAGTCCTCCTCCAAGGTCATTAAATGAGCTGGAACAAGGCTTACTCCAAGTCTGATCAGAGTTACCTATTTCGGTGTCCGACAATTTAATTGAGAGCATGGAAAGTCGATGCCGCCAATGCATTCAAGTCCGGGGTGGACATATTCCGTATTAGAACCAGTTTTTTAATGTTTCTGTCATATTTTACTGTATAATACTGCGATGTACATATTTCTCCAAGAATGGAATTTTCCACCATGAGTGCTTTTTTGTTGTAATTTCATTTACATGTTTAACATAAGTAAATTTCTATGTCGCATTTAATAAATAACAGTTTAGCGCACATTTTCTCCAAATTTTTTGTTTCTATATTCATTCATTTACAAATTAGGCGCAAAAAACGGTTGTACCTTAACTTTTGGAGGTCAGTGTATTATTCCGGCAATTGAAAGAAATAAGAAGAACCTGATGCGTAATAAACATCAAAATGTTTAACATGCAACATTTATTACTGAATAAGAATTTCAATTAAATTTTATAACATCTGAGTACGAGATTTTATTCTAAATTAAAACTCTAAAATTTGTATTACTACAATCCATAAAGGCTTTATGTTATATGGCATTAACGCCTGTTTCTTGACCATGGATGCTGAGATGCTATATATAGCATAGATCATGAGATCAGTATGACGTTCTAGTGTTTTGTTCCCAAGAACACTTGATATTCATTTTATCGCCCCTAAAGGGGTAAAAAGTAGAGTAAACTTTGTGCAGGTTCCGACATTTTAATCACGATATTAAAAAACAAAAACAGAAAATCATGCGTCAAACATAGATTATGAAACATTTTCCAAAACATTCAGATTAATATAACAAAACTGCCCAGTTTATTAAGTTTAAAGGTGTTGTGTAAGTAAGTAACTTGCTATAAAAAACGCATAAAACATTTGAAAACCCAATTTAATTATGAAAATCCGAATTCTTTTGTGCAGCTTGTTATATATTCCATAGATTTGTATATATATATTACATAGTATGCTAAAATTTAGCGCAGTTAAAAAACGCATAGCACAGCGGTAAATTCCCCTTGAATATTTTCCATCAATAAAAGGAAATGTACTCGATATCTTCTGTGCAGCTCTGTATATGATCTATAGAATTTATACACAACAACTAATATACAAAAAATTAGCTACATTCAAAATCGCGTACCACAACTGAAAACGCACTTCTAGCAATTATTGTTCATAGGCAGTACTGTAACCGCATTTTTTTGTGTGCCCCTGTAAATGAACGATGAATTCTATGCACAGCCTATTCTATAATAAGCTTCTTGTAGTGCACAACGGTGATATTCAACGATGATTTCAATTAATGTGGCTTCATTAAATTACATCGCAAATGATGTATTTCCATAGGCCGTAACGAACTACAAGTCCTGCACACTTCATTTTCAATACTGAACACTTCATAGTAAACCTCAATAAGATATATCAATTGCATGGCAATCCGAGCATATTTACGCGAGATAGAGCACGGACAGACTACAGACAGACAGACGCAAACAGACGAATTCATAAACAGTTCTCAACTATGTTGGAAAGTGTTAAAAAGTGATTTTTGTTTAAATGAATCTACATGAACCTATTATTTTGATCAATTCTTATATATTTACATTATATTGTATTTTCTAATATTCAAAATATGTTATTTTTGGCTGACTTATTTAACAACTAACATACAAATAATGCAAAAGAATGTATATATAATGGTGGACCAATTCCATGCTGATATTTTTAGTACAGATATCAATTCTGAAATGAAAAGCTATCAATTTCAGAATCATTCCATTATTGTTATGTAGTGTGTGACCGAATTTCTGAAAGGGAATTTTCAGAATACTTTCTTGTTTGTGCTTTTGATGGATGGTTTATGCTATCATCGGACGAGATAAGAATCGGTTATTTTTCTTTTAACTTTATTTTGCAGACAATTGTTGTTTAAATAAGTACATATTTTTAAATGACATTTTTAAATAAAACCTATAAGTGTTTATTCAAATTCTATCACTGTAAAAATAATATTTAAAATTAAAAAACATGGTATTTATTACTTTTTACAAAAATGTATTTTAAATCTACACACATTCTGAGCATTGGATTTTTCAAAGTAATGAAAACTTTATATAAAGGCTTATGAAATGTTTAAATAATGACATTTCGGATTCAAACATATAAATTTTGAAATCATTTTAAGCTTTTGTAACAACAGATTAATCAGATTCCATTTTACAAGAAACTTCCAGAGCACAGAATATTATTTCTTGTGATAACATAAGATTTTCAAAGTTTTTGTGCATTTTGCTCAATAAAAAAATATGAAAAGTATTTTATTTCAATTATTAAACTTGTTTACATTGTATTTTTATTATCTGTAACCGTACCACGATTCTAAACAGTCAAACCTGTTTTTCTGAGGGTTTTTTTGTGCGAATCTTTTTATACAATGTATGAAAAACATGTCCGAAAAGTACACATAATGTGCCTTCCTGTGCAATGGTAAAAGAACGCCTTGCGGGTTACGGGGCTGCGTGATTTAAGTAATTTCATATATTTAATAAAGGTATAACTACTAAAAAGGCCAGTTTTAAAATAAGTAAATAAAATATTTTGAAATGTTTTCACGTGTAGATTATTACTCAGGTATTACGCAGGTTGTGGGGAACCATATCCGTGTTGATATTTTTAACAAAAAATTGCGATTCTGAAATGAGATATTCTGAAAAAATGGAACACGAACTTTAAAATGAATGAGAATGAATTTTCATGTTGAAACTGATACCTGTATTTATCTTTTAATCATTTGTTTTTTGACGTGATTTTAAAGTCCCTTTAAAAAAATTATATAAACTTATTTAATACTTTTAACGATAATTGTAGATCTTACATATTTAAAATACTTTTCTTTCTCAAATTCAACAAAACCGTCAATTTTATAAAGCCAAATATGTGTTTGAAATTTATATCTATGAATCATTTACTAATGTGTGTACTCATGTGAATTTCAGATGTCGATGAACTCAGCAGAGGAAAAATTTACACCCCACAATATTGTATCATTTTATAGATACGATCAGAATTTATTTATTTTATTTTCTAAGAGTGGCAAGATTTGAAGAAAAAATGTATTTTTAATCTACGTTTCATTGAAAATATATTTCAAAATATTTTGTAGCTGATTTAATAGAAAACAATCTGATAAAAATAACCAATTCAATAGGAAACGTTAATGCTCGAATTTCTTTTAACATTGACGATATTGTTATATAGCTTATAAGCTATCTGCAGATATTAAAGTGGATGAATATTGAAGTGGAATTTCCTTAAATGCATGACTTGAGACAAAAGTGGTAAAGCATTCCCCTTAAACACATCGTACATAACAATTCTTTTATTTTAACTCTATATTGTATTTTTATATGTTACAATATTTAAATTTTTATACCATAGATAATTTAAGAACTTATGTAAAAATACCGCATCAGTAAGCATGTTCTTACAGATCATTTCTATGCTGATATTTATTACTACAAATAACAATTCTGAGAAAAGACGCCATCAATTTCAGAAGTTTTGCATTATTTTTGTTGTGCGTATGACCGCATGCCTGAAAAGAAATTCTTAGAATACTTTCTTGTTTGTGATTTTGATGAATTATTTGCGATATCATCGGACGAGACCAGAAGTTATATTTCTGTTTATTAATCAAATTCAAAAAATAAAGCCTCTAATTTTGGCCATTTTGTATGTATGTACACTCTCAAAAATACTTCCTTCAAATCACGAAAATATTACTGGCAGCACTGCTGCCGGCTTACTTCCGTTATTTGAATAATTTCCGTTATTTTTTTCTCTGTTACAGGATGGAAATTTTCCGTTATTTGAGGGATTTCCGTTTATTTTTTCTCTGTTATAGGAGGGAAAATTTCCGTTATTTGATGAATTTCCGTTTATTTTTTATCGGAAGTATTCTTTTACGGAAGTATTCTTTATTTAATACATTTTAAGAATATTTCCTGCGTCACCTGGGTATCGAACGAGGCTAACGAAAAAGACAGGCTACCGCGGTGCATTCCACTTAGCTTTTTTTACAGACCGCTAGAGTGACGTGTGCTCTTTTCGTACACCTTCATTGGGGCATTCGAGCATCACGTGACTCCGGCGGTCTGTAAAAAAAGATACGTGTAAAGCACCGCAGTAGTCTTTCTTTTTCGTTAGCCTCTGGTATCGACCTAGGGAACTAAAGGTCTTGAGTCAAGTATGTTACCGATAGGCCATTGGGCAGTTGCTTGAAGAAGAGTTTGGAATTATGATACGGTTTTCTTGAAATGGCGGCTTTGGGCTTAAAATATTTGGGGTTTAGAAAGCTGGCGGAAAAAAGAAAGTTAATTGCGGGAGATTTTGTCGTTATGATAAGATTGTTGGGGTTTTAACAATTTATTATTAATAGAGGATAAAAATAGGAATTATATATATTCTTAATTTTAGAGTTAGACGTAAAATATGGATATTATATTTTTATTTAAATTCGAGAAGAAATGTTTGCTTTTTTAATAAAATCGATTTCTTTTTCAAGTATTATACAGTTTCTTTTTAAGGGTGCTCGATGTTTTATAATATATTTTAATTTCGAATGATTTTTTATACATTTGTGAATAATTTTAAATAAGTGAGACAAATCTTTGTTACTTTTTTAAATTCGAAAGTATTATTTTTGTTTCTTTCTTTTTTGAGTAAAAGCGATTTTTTTTCAACTATTATATATATATATTAATCTGTTTGTTTAGAATATATTTTAAATGCGATTTTTTTTATAACTTTAAAAAAAATAAATTCCGAATAATTTGAAATGAATGAGAAAATTATTTGTTACTTTTTTAAATTCGAAAGAAATAATTTATTTCTCTTTAATAAATTCGAAATAATAATTTATTGAATTTTTAGGTTTTCATTTTTAAAATGAATTCAAACTGTAGTATTATTAGAGCCAATACGCATGCGTGCAGGGAATAAACGGACATTTTCTCTCTTCTTCAGACTTTCGAGAAGAATTCACGGTAAAAGCATGTTTCTAGGAGTACAGAAATTATTTGTTGAAAAATGAGGAATACTTTAGTGTATAAAGACGAGTTTTTCTGACAGTGTATGTCTGTCTGTATGTATGTATGTATGTATACTGAATTTTCTCAGCAACCACCATACGGATTTGAATTTAACATTTGCACTGCATTTCTAGTGCACTGTGGAAAGTTTCTTGCTAAAAGATATGACCGTATCGTGCATTTTTATTTTATTTTATTTCTTTTTCTTTTTCTTTAAAGAAACGTGTCAAATATTTTAATGTATGATTGTCTATTGCGCTTCAAACCTCAGCGATTAGCAATAGATTGATTTTATAAATGTAGTATACGAGAAATAAAGTTTGATTGGTGGAAAGGATTTTAGGTAAAATCTTGAGAGATGATCCTTTAGAGTGCCTTTATAAATGAGAATGTGGCGATATAGGAGTAAAAACGCAATTAGTCGAGAATATTTTGAAATAAAACTAGGCGAGCATGAAATTATCACCATATTAATTTTATATTGGTTTGTCTGACTCATTCAATAAAACTTGTTCAGACAAGTATTGTCGTATTCTCGAATATAGGTGGCAACAGCTTTGACAGCAGCGTATAATCTAGCATGCACCAAGTACGTATACAATCTTTTGAATTATTTATAAAGACACTTTGGCAGCGACAATGCAGATTAAATTAAATATGGCTGTCACAAAAAATATCCTTTTATTGCAGAACACTCGCACTAAAATACGAAAACTTTAGATCGACAAGTAAATTAAAAAAAAAAATAGGCAATGTTAGTAACATGAGTTTTTTGCACAATCCTAGTAAGTCGTTTAGAAGCAGTCACTTGGAAAAACGCTGATGTCTTTTGCTTCAAAATTACGTGCTTTCACTATATTTTGAGGGAAATTTTTCTTTAAACAAAGCCTACTTTAAAAGTTTTTAATTATCAAAATTAATAAGTACAGAATACCAATGACGGCATTAACACGGCAATGGAAAGAATAATAGGAGTGAACGTTGATACAATTATACTCAACGGGAATTCAAAGTCCCACTAAAAAATATATATAAAGATTGCTTAGTAATTTTATTGATAACTGTACATCAAATATTTTACACAAAATATTTTTATTGCCATGTTTAGAAACAATAGACTTTTTTACGAAGCTAAGTATATAAATAATTTTTAAATAGATATCTTTGAATCATTTAGGCATGTTTAGACTTTATAATGTTGAAAGATGCTCAATGAAAACTTTTTTTACACCCAAAAATATCTGTTCATTTCCAGATAAGATTCCATTGTATATATATATATTTATTTTAACATTTTATAATAGTTGTGAGATTTAAAAAAAAAACAATATTCTATGGTAATTAATTTAAGTTGTATTCAAAATATTTCCAAAATAACCCAAAGTTAACGATTTATAAAGAAATTTTATTGCACAAGCCATTTACAAATTTCCTGATATTGTTATATAAACCTTAGAATCTATCTCTAAATATTGAAGGATAGTCAAGTAGAATTTATTTAAATTCATAATATCAAACATACGTAATACCTTTAAACACATCGGACTTAACAAATCTTTAATTTTAACTTATATTATATTTTTTACATGCTACAAGATACCGAATTTTATAAGCTGAATTATTTCATAACTTACATAAAATCAACCTAAAAGTATGCGTCTATTTGCGGACCATTTGTCTGTTGATATTTTTAGTACAAATATCAATTTTGAGATGAGATGCTATTAGTTTCAGAAGTATTCCATTATTAATTAATTTCGCGAAAGTTTTGAGTAGTCATCGCATTTCTATAATCAGTATGCACTATCTGCTAATCACTGTTTACATTAAAATAAAGACATCTTGGAGTATTTGTAGATATATTATGATTCAATACAGTATTCCCTTGAGTAATTATAAAACCTTTACAGTTTATATTTAAATTAAAAATACCACATTCTTTAATTCCTAGTATTGCATATTATAAATTGGTATTACATACAAGAAAATTGGCATATCTTTTAAGTTAACCTGTTTTTACAAAAATTCTACATGATTTATTTCCCTGTAAATGCCTTTTAGCTTGAACGATATTAATAGTAGAAATACTTTATGTCTTTGAATTAATACTTTGAACAATATTAAAAGGTAAAATATACTTATTGTTGATCCATTATCCACAACACAAGGAAATATATATTGATTAACATATCCATACACTATTAGTTATCATATGTTATTAGGAGAAGACTGATGATTAATTGAAGAAGTATAAGATGATGAATTATTAAAATTAAATATAGAATCCCTTTCCCATTGAAAATAATTAAGAATTCCTCTATTATAACAATTTCTACAAGATCTGGGAAAGACATCGTTGCTGAAAATAGGTGGTTTGAGTTCTGGGAGTAAAAAATCTAAGTCTATGCATTTAAAAATTACGATTTGGATGGCGAATCCAATGCCTAAAGTCGTAATTTTAATGTGGAAATGATATTACTGGTTCTGAAGTATTCCTTACTGTTGTAGGTACAGTTATTGGGACTATAATAAGTTATTTAACCACGCCATACCATTCTGGAGTAGTCGTAGGAGTATTAAACGTCAATAATGTCTTATATTAAGGTCTAAACCACCAGTATGACCAGGTAAATTAAGTATTTCACATAGACACAACTTTCTACCAATGTCTATCCTTCTTACGATACTAGTTCTCTAACTCATCCATATTAGTTAGTTATAAAGTCAAAAATACATAAAATCTGGGAGCAGTGATTTTAACAAATTCATAATTAGCAATTTGATCATATTTCGAACAATTCAAGCAATCACTTATGTAAATTTTGAGTGCTTCTCTGTATAAGTATTTTGAAACATTTTCCAATTTCCACTCAGACTTTTTATTATCTTTATTGCATAAATTATCAAAATATATCAGTCATGACTGAATATCGATACCTAAATCAGAGTCAAATGCAACAATATTTAATTCAGCCATAATACTTTAACTTAATCAAAAGGAATTTTTGTTAAGTTATCTATTAATATCAGTGTTTTTTCGGAAAAAAAACCACAGGTTTTATTCATGCTTGTTGATTTTTTTTTAAAACGAAGGTTCATTTTTCTGTGCGCTAAGAACAAATTCTAGGGGTTTAGTATGCTTTCAGCGATTTCGAAAATATTCCATTCTCACTAACATAATCACTCCCTCAGAAACTTTATTCATCCCGCTCGATGCCAAAGCCCAGAAGCACCAATTTTATACTACTTTATATTTCTCCACATATCAGCTGGTACTCACAAAACTAAATTCATAGTTAGCACTATTTTTACTAGTATGACGTTGAAGATAAGCACAGACGTCGAGGTGTTCATTAAAAAATATAATGTCAAGGGTCGAAAACTGTAGAGTATTCCCAGAGAATCACTCATCGACACATATCTATTGAAAAAAACTGTTTATTATTATGGTTAAGATTTCACAGATTCCAACATTATTCACACGTTTTACTAGATCATGGCACTGTTAAGAGTTACAGCATTTTGTCGAAATATACTCCACGCAAGTATTCGCTCAGCATTGCATTATAAATGATGTTAAGAAACTATACCAGTTCATACTATAATAGACCCGGCGTCCTCGTGACACGATAATTGTAGTAATCCAAAACACACAAAAATATATCTCCGAAGATCAAGCAAAACTTTAAATACCGAAAGTGCATAATTTCAATATTGCAATGCAAAATGCTCCCTTAGTCAGTTGCGAAAGCGAAAAATAACTAAATTTTCCGACTGTGTATTAAATCCGTGTGCTAAAGGACTTCCGATAAGGAGCGCGAAAAGCTTTTAATATACATAAAAAAGAAATGGCAAAAAATGAGATTTTTAGAACAAATAATTTAGTAACGATATTAAATCACGTCAGCGTTCAAGATTAAAATATAAATGGAAATACATAGAATTTAAATTTCGGAAGATGGTTGCCGATAGGAAGAAAAAAATAATATGTGAATTGTTTTTTCTAGGTTTTTGAAAAGGATAACTAAATGTAATCGTGCGATAATTAAATAAACTAGGGTTCGAAAAAGATATTAGATGAAAAACGTATATAGAATATTTTAAGATATATATTATATATATATAATATTATTACATATATATACTTCTATTTATAAAGAGATTTCATGAACAATATTGTTTTTAATTAATATGTTTTTAATACTATTTAATATCGTATAATTAACGATTTAATAAGAAATTTAAATGCATGAATAATTTAGAAATTATTTCATGATGATTATGTCGTATGAACGTTTTTATCAATCTTGCGATATATATTAAGGGTAGTTATCAAGTGATATTTCTTTAAATTTATAGTGTTAGTCAAAAAGTAATCTCTTATATACATCGTACGTAAAATTATTTTATTTTAACTTCATTATGTATTTTCTGTAAGTAACAAGAGCTTATTTTGTTAGACTGAATTATTTCAGAAAATACATACAAATAACCTAAATGTATTCTTGCTGATCTATGGAGATATTTTTA
Source organism: Maratus michaelseni (assembly GCA_963931845.1). Lineage (NCBI taxonomy): Eukaryota > Metazoa > Arthropoda > Arachnida > Araneae > Salticidae > Maratus > Maratus michaelseni. The sequence continues at coordinate 201,180,300 of OZ007588.1, read as the reverse complement.
GTACAAATATCAATTCTGAAATGAGAGGCCATCAATTTCAGAAGTATTCCATTATTGTTATGTAATGTGTGACCGCATTGCTGAAAAGGAATTCTCAGAATACCTTATTGTTTGTGCTTTTGATGGATGATTTATGATATTATGAGAGGAGACATGGAGCAGTTATTATTTTTTTATTTTAACTTTTTTGGGTATTTTTGGGTATTTCTGTTTCAATAAGATTTTATTTTAAAACCCGTTTTGTAATAAAAATGTATACATGTAAAAGAAAATTCACATCCTTTGTAGTGCTATTTAAACTCTTTTTGTAATAAAAATCTATACATGTCTATTTGAATTAAAGAATGTGCTAAATTGCGTTTTCTGTATGGACTGTTTCTAGTTGAATATGATGTGATATTAGTGAAATGGTCACATACGTCTATAATAATTTAACAAAATTCTTCATTTATATTATGTATACTGGCATCAGATTGAAATCCGAAGGACTGACACCACCGTTTAAATGAACAACATAACAGATATCATGCCTGATACTAACATTAATCATTATTACTAAAAGTAATGACCTCATGGATTTATCAGCAATCCAAATAGATATGTTTATTTTGATTATTTCATGCAAAATTTTACATATAATAACAACAACAATGCAATCGAAACTGAGAGTTGCCAAACGGGAAAATCAAAGTTATACTAGAATGCACCAAAGAGTTTCGTTTCATCAATGTCAAGGCTAGCCATAACAATGTTATAGTATGAAAATAGGGGGAAAAAAGCAAATTAACTGGCGTAATATTGTTCATAATATACGAAATTATTTGTTAAATATTTATAAAAATCTATGAATATAGCGAGACATACTTTCTTCCAAGAAGCAAATTTTTCACACTTTACGCGTAGTGAGTGTGTATCAACTTTTTCATTTAAAATAATTATTGTATTTTAAAAGTTGATATATTTATAAAATTTGAAAAGCGTAACATTTAAAAAGTAAAAAAAATAAAGTTTGGAAAGTTTAACTTTGAAAATTTTTGAAATTCTGTAACCTTAATATTGGACATTATTTTATGCATTTTGCTGCAACAGCTTATCGGATTCAAATTTACAAGGAACATACATGAAACAAATATTATTATTCATTATACTATGTGATTTTTAAACAGTATTGCAATTTTTCGATATAGAGATATGAGAGAAAAAATAGTTTTGCCTGATAATTTGTTTGAAATGAAAACATCGACTGTTGCAAGTGGTTCTTCATCGGCCGACCAAAATTACGACGATTTCCTAATATGGAACATACGCTGAAGAAAACGAGACCCCACTCGACTTTATGAATGCTTAAGAGCCAACACTAGTCACCCGAAGACACGTATAAAATAATATTAAATCAATGAAGTTCCTCTCAAATTTCACATTTTTCTCAAATTTCTCATCAAATCTCTCATGAAGTCATTTTCTATTTCGGAAACAGTTCCAAATGTGAAAGAATCGTGATATTTGAAAAAAAAAACTGCAAACAAAATAGAAAAGTGTAAAAGTACCCGGAGAGTAATTGACCTCAGTTATGCTATGCAAATAAAATTGTTTAAAAATATTGAAATAGAAGCAAGAATTTTGAAAAAAACACTGCCATTGGTTTAATATTAGCTTGCTTATAATATCTTAAGATAACTAAATTAGCCTTTAATGGTTTAAATTAGTCGCTCTAAGACACTCGGAAGCTAATAGCAAACCGATGCAAGATTTCTTCACAAATTTCTCGTTTGCAGTTCAATATTTTTAAATTATAATTTTAAATCGGGTATCTCAGTTCTGTGTCTTGCTGGTACCTTCGTACACATTGATTTTTTTTTTCTTTGCAGGTTTGTTTACTGTGGATATTTTCAGTTTGAGATACGGTTCCAAAATCAAAATTGTCTAGAAAAACAAGAAAAAAAAAACTGTAACAATTTTCGAAAAAGCGCGAAAATACCTGATTAGACGACAACCTCAGATATTCAATGTAAAAAATATCATTTAAAATTATTAAAATGTAAACGAGAAATGTTAAAAGAACGTTGCTATTTATTTAACATTAGCTTGTGGGTATCTTCTAGTGGGTATCTATCTAACTAATATAGGCCTTTAACGCACTGTTAATAATAAATGTATCAGAAAATCACATTTTCATCATATAATCATAACTAAATTATTTTGCATAGCTCCCAAGTTTTACGCTTAATCTTACTTTACTTTTGAGTAATAATCTTCGCCTTGTTTGATCGCAGTCTGTGATTAAATAAGTTGAAGATTGTGTTATTCTAAATGTATTAATATACTGTGCGTTCAAATAATTTCATAATTTGTGTAAACTTACATTCTTGTTACATGTGTTGTAACATTTGTTTTGCCAATTCATGCTGCCAATTCACATGAACAAAGCATGTATTTTAAATGGCTTTTTAAAAGCTTTTTTTTACTCATTTGAACCGTTTGAAATGTATTTATAAGATTTTAAAATACGTTCTTGAGCAGCATTTAAATCCAAAAAATACCGTTTTGGACAATAGAAAGCAATATTCATCGGTTGTCCTTGGATTCCTTTACTTGGTGATTTTGATAGATTTTTTTAATTTTTTCAGTCTTACGTTTATTATTTCTACCCCCTCGTAGAATTTGAGATTCCCAAATTCTGCCGCCTCCAAATCGCACAATCTAATCAAATTGTGAACTAAAAGAGAAAAGTCTTTAAAATCTCAGATTTTCCTATATTCAAACATACCACATATAAAGCTGACTTTATTATTATTATATTATTATTATTTATTTATTTACTTATTTATTTATTTATTTATTTTTGACAGCATGTACAAGGAATCACTGAAAACCTCACAAGCGGAAAGTAGAAGAAGAACAAAAGATACAACTAAATTTCGAAGAAAGTAAATTTAGTCGTCGATGTTACCTGTCAAATTTTCTAATATTCTCCACTTCAAATACGGCATCAATTATAATTTTAAGAAGACGAAAATAATTTAGAATCCTTCATCAAAACTAAATAAAGTGGGTTCCTTCAGTTTTTGATTACACAGAGGTAGGGATATTTAGTTCTTTCTGTTACGATATACTAGCTGTGCGGTAAAAAATATAACTGTTTCCTTTTTCTTTGGTTTTTTTTTTTACATTTTTAGCTCGATTTAATTTTCAAATAGACGATTTTCTCTTACGGGGACGATATTTTGGTATTTTCCCGTACTATCATAAAATAAAATAACTTTCAAATCGATAAAAGGTTTTATTAATAAAACCTAAATAAAAATTTAAAAAAATAAAAAATAAAAATTTATATAAAAAAACACAGCACCAAATAAATATGTATTAAACATAGAGAGGCAGAGAGAACAAACCAGCTGTGATTGATCATGCTTGGCCAAAGATGATTTCTTCTTTTGAATTTAGGACAAAGACATAAATAAAATAACAAATGATGAATGCATTCAATAGAAATAAAAAAAAATATTTCTGAATCGTCTTGATATTTATTGAAAATTTCCAATACACAAACGAAGTCATATTTTATGTTAGTTTTATGCAAGTGAAGTGATAAATTTTAGTTGGTCCTACATTGAGTCTCGAATTGAAAGATAGACATAAATCATTTTGTAATACCAATAACAAATAAAATATTTTATTTAAGACGATTGTCGAAATTAGAAAATATTCGTAATAATTTATCATATTAAACCTTTCCCCTGTTTTTGACATGCATCTAATAATATTTACTTGTTATATATTTGTTATAAATTGGTGATCGTGAAAATAAGGTTGTTCTTAAATTTTGTTGCCCAGTGTATTTTAGAATTCACAGTCACTTATTTTTATGTTCATGATATAAAATACATATATCAGTGAGCTTAATAAACTTAAAAATGTATAATATATTTTTTACATTTTTTTTCTTTTTTGTAAACTATTTTGCATTATATCCTTGTAAATGGTGGACAATATCTTCTCCAAACAAATTTTACTGATTTTATTTTCTCATACAACCGAGATTTTAGGGAACATCTTTTATCCCAGCATTGTGAAAATATTCGGTGGAGGGTTATTATTGTTATGAACAAGACAAACAAGCGCACACCGAAATAATCATATAAGACAATTTAGGTGACTTTTTAAATAATTATGAAAAAGTTCCTCAGATCACGGTTTGAACTATCTAGGTTATTTTGCTAGGGTATACATATTAAAATAAAATACATAGTGTCGGTAATATTACGCATTTTAAAAGTGTCTTTAGACAATTTGAAATGAAATACTCATGAATCCATAGCGTACTGTGTGTATAGTCGGGTACAGTCATTCTAAAGTTTGATAAAAATTTGAAACACATTTTACAAAAGCTGAAGCCTTTTGCAATGTATTCCACATAAGCCTTAAATCTTCACCAGAGTTTTACAAAAATTTCCCAATTCATGAAAATCTACTATTGTTAAAAAGCTGCCGTCAATTTAATTTTTATTAGACATTAGCTATAGTAAGTGGCGTATAGTGTTTCAAAATACATTGTGGTTAAGAACTGTGTGTCAAAAATGTAAAGGCAGGTAGAGGGGACCTAAATAAGCAGATTTCGTATAGGAATGTGGGTGCGGAAATCAAGAGTTGAGGCAGTAGAGGGCACTGTTGAGTTCGGCGGAGGAAAGCGCTTCGCTGACTTGAATCGTCATTCTCCGCACGGATTTCGAGCAACATCCATCGTTACATCGTTACATGTGGAGCTTGCCGAAATGCATTTCAGGTATGAGGCTGTGCAAGGAAATTGAGCGGCCGCTCAAAGGGAACTATTCCCGAATAGGATTTTGCGGGATCGCCGAACATTTGAGCATCTTCATCGGGTGTTGTGCACAAGTGTATCGTTTTATACTTCCAGGCGTAATACGGGCAGTGGAAGATATCGCAGAATTCCCGAAGTTGACGAAGAAGTATTACGCACAGCGGAGGATAGTCCTTCGACAGACTCGAGATTCGTTGTACGTGCGCATCCATTAAGCAGCCGTTCCATTTCCTTGCGCAGCTCCATACATGAAATGCATGTCGGCAAGCTTCGCAGTGGTGTAACGATGCATGTTGCTCGAAATACATGCGGGAAATGACGATTCAAGCCAGCGAAATACTTTTATCCGCCGAACTCAACAGTGTCCTCTACTGCCTCAACGCTAGATTTCCGCACCCACATTCCTATATGAAATCTGCTTATTTAGGTCCCCTCTACCTACATTTACATTTTTGACATATAGTTCTGAACTACCCTGTATATCAAATGCTTTGTGTTGTAATTATCTAGAGAGCTAATAATAAATGAGGCGTATTAAAAATATATTCGAGGTATCTGCTATTTTAAAAACAATTCTATCATTATCTTTATTATTTCTATCACTCTTCATTATTTTGGAAATTTAGATTTTATTGGACATTTTTAATGATAAGTGACCGAGATTGCTTCAAAATATGTATCATTTGTTCGTATTGCAATTCTCTACACAAATAGTAATAAATAACACGTAATAAAATTTATTTGACATAATTATAATTAAAGATTATTATATGGAATAATGGAACTTGCTCATGCTCATCTACATTCACAGTGTATAACTAATATTGGCGTGTTTTATGTCTTGTAGCACTTTAATTATGCTAAAACAACACACATACATGCAGCTAATGTTAAAGCTTAGTCAGCTAACATCACCTCGAGATCTTGAAACATTTGTGATTTATCACATTTTACATCAGGACATGATATAGAAAAATATCTGATGCTATATATCAAACCAAATGGTGGGTTAACATAAGGGCGCAGAGTAACAAGCTATACAAAATAAATATGTATCAAGGCAATTCCAACCAACTTAATGAAGGAAATATTAAATAAAAATTACATTTTCACGATGACAGCAGTTTTTAACACTTTCCAACATAGTTGAAAAGTGTTTATGACTTCGGTTTGTCTGCCATCTGCCGTCTGTCGTCTGTCCGTGCTCTAACTCCCGTAAATATGCTCGGATTGCCCTGAAATTTTTTGTATGTTATTGTCGTTTACTATAGCATGTTCCTTGTTTCAACTTAAGTGTGTAGCACGTATAGTTTTTTTACAGGGACAGTCAAAAGTATTCCGTTACATTTTAGTCAATGGTAAATAATCGTTTCAAGTGTATTTTCATGACGCTACGTTATTTAAAACATAATAAAATTGATATATAATTATGAAGCACATTCAAACATGCTTTATGTAGAATATGGGTTGCAAAGCATTTATTATTCATTTACAGGGTCAAACAAAAGAATTCTGTTACATATCGTTCTATGGGAAAAAATCGTTTGCAGTGTAATTTAGTGATATTTCACTATTTCAAACATAATGAAAATTACATACATTACTGAGATGCACTATAAAATGCTCTCATGTGTTCATTGCGTTTATTTACAGGGACACACCAAAGGTATTGGTTACAGTACATGTGCGATGTTTACAGTCTATGTGTTACAAGTGCGTTTTCAACTTTGGTTTTCGTTTTTAAGTTTAACTAAATTTTTTCATAGTACGTGTGTGTTTATAAACTCGGTTGATCATATACAGGGCTATACACTGATATTAGTAAGTATTACAGACTATGGGAATGAATTGCTTAAGGGTAGTTTTTAATTGTGTTTTTGCATTTTCCTGCTGAACTATAATTAATAGATTAATATAAGTATGTGAAATATATATACATTCACATACAAGGCTACGCAAAGAAAAAGATACATTGTCGTTCAGGGTTGGTAATTGCTGGAAGTAAGTTTTAAGTTGCCTTATGCATTTTTTACCTGAATTAAACTTTCACTTAATATGTGATGTGAACAAAAATGTTTAGATAATGTACAGGGCTATACGAAAGTTTTCTAGTGCTTTTCCATCGATTGCCGAAAATTGACAAATGTGCATTTTCTAACTGAACTAAATTTTATCATGGTATATATTATATATCCAAATCTACATATCATATACAGGGCTGCACAAAATAATTAGACTTCTTTTTTGCAATGGAAGGTAATTTCGAAAACTGTATTTTTCCATGTATTATATGTTCTCTAAACTGTTTACTTACATATCTTCTTTCAGCTTATTTAACGGTGAAGTTTCGTTACAGTTGTCTGGCTGTGTTAGAAAGTAATTCATAATCTATGCTTGACGCATGGTTTTTCATTCTTGTTTTACAAACAGTGGATTTTTCAATTAATCCAGTTATTAATTCCAGTTATTACACTTAATTTATTATTATCAATGTAGTGAATCACAATACTAAAATTTTGACATTTTAAAACAATGCACTCCATATTATATTGAAAAAATCTAATAATTAGATTGAAAAGATCAAAAAAATAATATAGAATCACCAATAAAAACTAAATTTCCCAAGATGACAACATTGTTTTTTTCAAGTGATAGATTTTTCTTAAGTTGGAAAGTTTGGTTATACTCTAGTAATAATCAGGAGATTCTTTGGAACACATTCCAAAATAGTTTCGTGTTTGTATAAATTTGTTCTAACTTAAAAGTTTATAAAAAAATATGAAAAAATTGTAAAGATATTCAAAGGAAAAATACTCCTAAAGCACATGTTGTAAATATTGTAATTGCTTTATATTTATTTTTACGCTAGTGTTTTGTGTGGTTTATGTTTTATTTATAAATAAAACATCAATAGTATTTCTTTTTGTCTACCCCCTATATATAGATAAATTTCTATTTATATAAATTTCTATGTGTATTGTCACTAATGATAAAGCATTGGATATAAAAGAGTTTAATATTTTTTCAATCATACTAAGCAAACCTCTTGATTTCAAATTTCATAATATTTTACAAATGAAGGACAGAAACGGAAACAAGCATGTAATATAATATTTTTTTTCCATCCTTTTATTTTTATTTTATCCTCATTACCTGTATATATCTTTAACGTAATTTAGGATTTTAATATTCATTTCACCTTAAAAACATATTTGGAGACGAAGTTTAAGAGCCGCGAGGTACAGGGTACCGCTGTACAGGGCTATGCTGCGAGATTAAAAATAGAATTCTGGGGATTATTTCTTAAGCATCGTATTATAGAAACATACAAAATACAATTACAAAATATATTCAAATTAAGTATAGGTTTTAGATATAGTTCTTATTTTACAAGGGGCTGCATATGTACTAAATTACGACATTTTATTTTTGTATGGATTTAAAAACGGAATGACGGGTATTTAATGCTGGAAATTGCTAAAATATCACACAAATCAAAGTATAGGAAATCGGTAAGCTTTGGTAGTAAAATAATCTTTAAAGTTTTCTTAGATACAGGACAAAAGGTTTTCTACATATAAGAAAATGAGACGGAATAAAATATAAAATTTCTTAATTTAATACATATACGATGCTTTTTAAAACAAATGAATATCTAAACCTACATGTGATTTTAATTCATTTAGTAATTAAAACGTTAGTCCAATCACATGTGGTTTATGAAACAATTGTCTCAACCTCTATTTTGAATCACACCATACATTGGAAAACACAATTATCACCCTTCAGTTAATAACGGTTAGCTTAAAAAAAAAACTGGACATCGCGACATGCACTATCAATTTCGCTTTAGTCGCATATATCTTTACGTCTAAATTTTGCATAATTTAAACATTTACTACATCAAAAATAACAGCAAATTTTCCTTCATATATTCTTTGAAAACTGTAACTAAATTTACCGATATTCCGTAATTGTAAAAGTAATATTCAAACATTATTATTTTTAAAAAAATCTATGAATACCCGACATAAAAATAAACATTTATATGCGATAAACCTAGTGTAAAGTAAAATACAGCGGGGGATTGGTTAACAAACTTAATCCGTTCCAAAACAATGTTTGCTAACCGAATTGTTCGTTAACCGATTACAGATTTAGTATAGATTTGAATGGGAATTCAATTAATTCGTTCTTGAAAGCTAAATAATATATAAAAATTAATATAAATTCTCCCTAAATTTATTTAAATGTAATAATAATAAAACATACATCACATACATACAATCTTGTTCTTCCTTCAGTCATGCTTTTTTGAGTTTGTGATCAGGGTTAATATATACGTCCGTATTTAATATGGACAGAACGCAGTTGCACGGCTTTGTCCGCGTCGTAACGTACTTAAAAAAATTAATGACATGACCTATGTAAAAACTTTTAGGATCACATTCATTGATTACAGCATTAAATCGTATAACTTTAACACTTTGACATATCGAAAACTTCATTAGTTCTCTAAAAGATCGTGTATACTGTAGAACCGGATAAAACTTAGTGGAGCCTAGAGCCTGTTAATAATTTACGAACTAAATTTCAGTTAAAATAATTATATTCCAATTAAAAATATTTCTTTAAAAAGGGAAACAAAATATAAGAATTAATGTTTTTGTACTGTTCATTCTAATTTGAGGGCCCTAAAATGTAGGGCCCGATCCCCCGGTAGCTCTTGAATTAATTAGTCCATAATTGTGAAACTGTTGAAATGTTCTCTAAGTCGATAAGAGTAGATGCAATAAAATACAGCTCAGCAACTTTGAAACACAGTATTCATTCTTCTTGGGTTTGTTTTGTGAGGTGTTCGTGAACGAAACATGTGTTCGTTAACCGAACATGTGTTCGTTATCCGAACATAAAAATCTCGCGCGAAAGTGTTCGTTAACCGATCTGTTCGCAAACCGAACAGTTCGTTATGGAAGTTTGAGAATCAATAAAATGAGGAAGTTTGATTATGAGGAAGTTTGAGAATCAATAAAAAATTTCTGTTAAAATCATATTTTTTGATTTTACAGCAGCATAGCTTTCTGAAAGTATAATTTTCGAGACCACCTATTATATAATCTAATACGAACAAATCTTGTGTGTGGTTATATATATATGCAAAATTTATCTTAAAAACGGCTCTAACGATTTTGACGAAATTTTGTATCCTACCGTTTTGGGGCACCAGAAAACCATTGGGCTAAGTCACATGTTGCTGAAAATTCGATTAGTGGGTCATTTTGGGTCAACATGGGTAGGGGTCAACCAAATTGTATCTAAAAAACGGTTCAAATGATTTTGAATAAATTTTGTATCCTACCATTTTCGGGAACGAGAAGACTATTGGGATGGATCACATGTTCGAGAACTTTCGATTAGTGGGTCATTTTGGTCATGGGTCATTATGAGTCAAGCTATTTTTATCTCAAAAACTAAATTTAGTATCCTACAGTTTTAGGGAACGAGAAGACTATTGGGCTAAGTCACATGTTCGAGAAATTTTGATTAGTGGGTCATTTTTGTCATAGGTCATTATGGGTCAAGTGACTTTTATCTTAAAAACGCCTCAAACGCCTCAGACGATTGGAACTAAATTTTGTATCCTACGGTTTTTAGGCAAGAGAAAAATCATTGGGCTATGTCACATGCTCGAGAAAATCCGATTAGTGGGTCATTTTTGGGTCACTGTGGGTCAAGCTAATTTTATCTAACAAACGCCTCAGACAATTTTGACTAATTTTTATATCCTACGGGTTTCGGACACGAAAAGACAGTTGGGCTTGGTTACATGTTCGAGAAAATTTGATTAGTGGGCCAAGCTAATTTTGACACAGTATAGCTCAGTCTTCCCTGCTCGTCGGACTATTAACATAGAAGTTTTTTTTAAGTACTTCAAAATTCAAATTAGTTAATAATAAGAATAAAATATTGAAAAAAAAGTTTAAAAATTCCTTCCAGAAACTACGAATTTCAACGTGAAAAAAGACAGCATTATCAGTGCATTTTTGTTGGCGCGAAATTAGCTTTATCCATTACCGTAGAATACTTTCCGGAAACACTGGTCGAGTCTCACAGTTATCTGCTGTGTGTGAGTAGTGGTTTGGATTCGTAGCACCATATTTGGTAATTTAACTCTGTTTTGGCGTGAAATTAACAATTAAAACTCCAATAATACAAAAGTAACAGTTTAAAAAATATGTAAAATAAGATTTTTTATCGTTTCGCGAACTTCTTCTTATAGGGCTACAAAATACACCAGGTCTCGATGCTATGTGCGAACTGCACAAAAAGTGTGTCCCTTGTGAGTCCTGCTTTTTGTGAGATTTTTTTTTGTGTGTGTGTGTGTCTGTTTGTCAACAGATTACCAAAACATAAGTTTTGAAATTGACAGATTTTGTTCTAAAATTTATGCATCCCTTTTTACATCTACCGTAATTTTCGGCGTATAATCCGCAGCTCAAAGAGTCATTTTTCGACCCAGAAATATTATTTTATAAAATGTAACTTAAAAGATCGCTGTAAATATTTAACTACAATTATTGAATAAAATTTCTGGGTCGAAAAACGACTCTTTGAGCTGCGGATTATACGCCGGAAATTACGGTAATTTAAAAATCCACTGTTATCTATATATATTTATTTTTGCTTGTATTTTTTAAATTTATTTTAATGGGTTTTCAATAAACACTGTGTGCAAAATTCATTACTTCATGAATATATGAATTTTGACTGAATTTTTTTATTAATTTTTAAATTAAACATTTTGATAATAACTGTAAATTAAGGATTTAACAATAAGCTGGTTTTTCGGTCCTTAATTTCAATAAATATTTCAAGTCGTATTTTTAGTAGTATTTTTAGAAAGTTTATTTAAATTTTCAAATTATTGTTTTTTATTGTTAAAATAGGTTTTTTTAAAGCGCTATAGACATACCACTATATACAATAGGATCATTAAATTTTAAAACTTCCGTAAATTTTAACTACAAAACCAAAAATACTTTAAGTATTTGGAATTGATAATTATTCTGTTATAAAACATTTGATGCAATTTTTAAAAAGTACAATTTTATAAGATAATTTTTTATATTTATCATATTTTATTTTAATTTTACAAAAGAAGATGAATATATGAAATTATACTATATTTTAGGTGAATAGCGATATTCACAAGCTTAGAAGCTTTATAATATGCATTACAATAGGAATACTAAATGAACTTATTTATGAAACATTCTGTACGAGGCAATTTATTAAATGAATTTTAATATATTGCTTTCGTAGTTTTTACTCTTTAAATCAATTTGACTGAATTACGCAATAATAATTATCCGTGGACACTTGCAAGGTATTGCACTGTAATCTATAATATTATTTGCTGATATATATTTTCGTTATTTTTAACTAACTGCAACTTTTAATCAAGCAACGTCTTTTGACGAAATATCGCTCTACTATGTCCAAAACCTGGTCAGTATGTCGTATCAGAATTTATTCAACGTAGTGCGCCTTGTATGTGCATAGGAAAAAAAAAAGATGGTCACATCACAAATAATGTATATGGTTATTTGTAGAACCTAGGATTTCGAGCGCATTATTTCTTCAACATTTTGGTTCTCGAACAATAACTTCGAATGAAATTGGAATTGGTTCTTGAACAGAATTTTTGGTCTCGAACAGTGAGAGTCTCGTCACGAAATCAACCAAATGAAAAAAAAAAACAACAGCAAAGTGACAAACTTGATTTTTGACATGAGGTACTCTGATCACAGCGTTAATGAAATTTATGCATTTGCAGATCCCTCTACAGCATTGCTGCTTAATCTATTGATTTTACATTCTTTTCTTTACCTTTCTTTATTTTTTACCCCTTTGTTTTGTTTGTTTTTATGAGACTAAGCATGTATGCATATGATATAAGGTAAAGCTAGGAGAGTCTGCGCACAATTCAAAAGATTAACAACAAAAAATCTAAATATTAATTTTTTGCTAAACTATCCATGAATAATTTTTACTTCATTTGTTTTTTATGCATTTCCATTGCTATTTTGTTCTTATGTACAACTACCGTTAATTTAAGGTACATCTACTGAAATTTTACGAAATTTTTTTACAGTGCAATTCTATTTTAATAGAAAAGTATTTAAAATAAGCATCAAAATATGTTGACAAAATATTAAAAATCTTTTAAAACTGCAATTCTTATTTATTTAAACAAACATTTTATGGTTTATGTATCATTTTCTACAGGAAAAGTTACATTTATTGCTTATTTATTAAAAAATACTAATAATACTTCTCTATATTTTAATAAATAAATTCATAATGCAACTAGTTTTAACCAGAATATACACTGTTCATTTTACATAATTCTTGTTAAAAGATTAAATAAAATAAGGTAAAGCTAGGATAGTCTGCGCACATTTCAAAAGAATAACAATAAAAAATTTAAATATTAATTTTTTGCTAAACTATCCATGAATAATTTTTATTTAATTTGTTTTTTATGCATTTGCATTGCTATTTTATTGTTATGCTGCCATTTAGTAGAACAGTTGTAATAAAACCAAGAAAGTTATTTTTGCAATATGTCCTTACAGGGTTGGTGTGATTGGGCACATGGGTAGGAGAGACTGTTACTAATAATAACTACAATAAATTGTTAACAATAATAGCTACACATAAATGACATTGTTGTAAGGCTTTTGTAAACAAATATTATTGTATTAGGAGTGAATATTTCAACCTAATGATTAAAGAATTAGAAAAAGAAAATAATTTAAAAAACTATTAAAAAAATTTAATTAAAGGAAAAAAAATAAAGAATCAGAAAAAGCAAGTCCAGATAAGCTCACAAAATAACATTAAGTTACTTGATAACACGTTTAACTTAAAATCAGTCCATTTTCATTTTTCATTTTTTAATGCAAATTTACCAATAAGCTGCGTAATCTCTCCTAGCATAGAAACTAAGGGGAACAATGCGCCATCTCTCCTAAGTAGCAGATGCGCAAACACTCCAATTTTGGTAGGAGAGATTGCGCGGCCTTTTATTTAAAGATGGCCGCTACTAAAACGAACCGTTGATGTTCACATTGTTAGTCTAGATTATTAGCTTATCAGAAATCGTTTAAGTTTACAATATTTTGTACTACTGGCATTGTATAGAAATTCTGATGAATAGCTATGAAAATTCAAGCACTTACTTTGGGAAAACAAAACAAAATAGCAATGCTTTAGCTTAGACGCTCAAAACAATCAACGTGCACTTTCAAGTAGACACTCCAATACTGCTGTTGTACAACTACCTGGAGTCGCTGCGCGCTCACTCTACTCCTTCCCCCCGAACCTCTATGTGCGCAATCTCTCCGACCGCGCCATCTCTCATGGCTTTACCTTATAGTGATCCCGGTGCTAGCGAATTTCACGTATTTTACATTTCAACAACAATAAGTTATTTTAGTAGTCATAAAGGCCTAAAAAATGAGAATGGAAAATTCTCTTCATCCCCTCAACCTCAAGGCATACAAAGTTTTACTAATAAAAAATATAGGATCAAATTATTTAAACTTTTATTAAAATGTTATAAAATTGTAATCGTCTTAGGTAATACACAGTATTGTAACATGTTTTGATATTTTACTACATTGCACTATACAGTTTATTGTTTGAAACAGCTAGGTGGGAAATAATTAATCGCGTTTTCAACATTTCATGTTGATAAAATTCATTTCCTTTTTCGAAAAATTCGGTTTTCGAGCAATTCTTTGGAAGGAATTGTGTTCAAGGTACATCTGTACTAATATTCAAATATCAGAATATTGATATTTTCTAGAGGCAATGATTTTATATATAAGATCAAGGGAACTATGGACAGAAGGATTATTTTTGTGCCCAATTATTCTTTTTCTTAGTACTGTATTTTGAAACTTGATTTACTTCTGAACATACACTGATCTGAACAACTAGGTAAACTAGTTGTTGGGGACCATCGTAATACTTACCGATCATGGATATGCATAATATAAAATATGAAAATAAAACATGTGTAAACTATTTATAAAAGGCATTGCAATTCGAATAAAATCGTGGCTTGATGAAGTCATAAAGTTTAAATGCTCTATTACTGAATTGCGTCTCATTTCCAAATAAATATATATTTGAATTGGAAATTGAATGAAATACAGGATCATGAAAAATCGAAGAGTGCGGAAAATAGGATTACAAATATTTCGGCATCTCATTATCTGATCGACTTCATTCTTTATGCAACATTTATGATTTTTTATTATCTTTTCTATTCACTCCTTAAAATAAACAATTTCGAAAAATTTTATATACCTTTTATCAGAACGAATATTTCGAGAGTCCGAAAAAAATAGTCCCGGATAATCGAGGTTACTGAAATTCGATAAGCTCTTCCCATTATAACATACTAAGTACATACCAAATTTCAAGTCTCTATCTCAATTTGTTCGTGAGGTAGAGCGTTTACAGACACACAGACAGAAGGATAGCAAATTTTTTTTTTCTAAAAATATGTTTTTCAGAATCTCCAGTTTCGGAAACATGTAAATCCGTCAAGCAAAGTTTTTCGATTTTCAAAACGATTACAAGACTTACCCTATACTACGTATGATGAGTAAGTATAAAGACAGAGTAATGCAGATATTTTTTTCGAATATACCTTCGAACTGGATCAATACGAGTAGCAAAGGAATTCTAAAAGGCCTCGTATTACTCGTAATATGAGAGAAAAAAAATAAATCACACACATAATTATACTAATTACTATTATTATTTGCTTTAATTATCACAATGTTGTAATTAACTTAATATCATAAAGTTAACTGACAATTTTCTGTTTTATTTTTGTGACTGTCATTTTCTTTGGACGGGACTTTTCTTTAGTAAATACAGTATATAACTACAGTTCTGAAGTCAAAGCCGCTTAAAAATTAATATTTCTAAAAGACATGAATGGCGTAAAGTAATGCAACTGACCTCTAATGTTTTCTCAGAAAAATATCAAATAACACTGCAATATTCACTGCAATTTTAGAGCTATCAATTTCACATATTCTTTTAATTTTAACAACGCAATAAGGGACATGAAAAGACGGATTAATATGGATCAGAGTTTGAATTTACAAAACAGAAACAAATAAAATTTTCCTTCTATGCCCTTCCATCCATGAGTCAGTTGTAAATATTAGAAACGAAACGGAATTTGAAACATCCATATTTCATCTTTTTTCTTTCATTCTTTCCAGACCTCAGGATATTACTTTGTGTTTTCTTGGGCGCTGGTCTCCTTAAAAATTGAAATTCTGTCTGGTTCAGCCGATAAATTACTACATTTTTACAGACGGCTGTAATATAGCTAAGCGAGATTAGTATTCTATAAGAAAAGGACTCATTTTGTAATTCTACCATACTTCTTACCGAAACTTACTTACCGAACTTACTTACCGAAAATTACGTTGAAGTGAACAGATATATATATTTTTTCTCGTATTAGGCATGATCTTGCTTTTATGGCTGTAGCAAGCATGAAAATCTTAATACATTTTAAATTATGAACCATTCACACCGTAAAAATGGTTTGCTTTAACCCTTTTCCCGTTTTTTCGTATTTGTATTAAACAAGTTCGACTGTATCGGTAGTGTTCTACGTAATACTGCTCACTTGTGACTATATAAACAACAAATATTTCATAATACAGTAAACTCCCGACTATCCGGCCCTCCGTACTATCCGGCCTAGTAAAAAAATGAGGAATGTTGTAAGCGGCCGAGACAGGCAGGTTCCCGTCCGTGGGAAAGTGCTGACTCAGGACAGAAAGGACAAAAAGGGAATGCAGAATGCAATAGCATAGCAATGAGAGACAGGAAGGGAGGGGTTGTTAAGGCTTGATAACATGTTTTGTCAATTGTGCTTGGGATGTTAACAAGTGCGGACGTTATTTGTCGCTGTTCCTGGTTACGTTCTTATAGTCTTTTGGTGTGCTTCGTGTTTATCTATTGAAGATTAACGAAATGGGTTATAAATGAAAAAAGGCTCTAATGGCTATGGAGGGATATAAATTGCTGTAGTGTCTATAAATCGACAGCAATCTCGGGTAACAGCAAAAACTATTGCTTTGGAGTTAGGAGTTGGTAAAAATACAATCAGTGACAGGAAGAAAAATCGAGCAGTAAAATAAGATTTACTCTTTTTTTTTACGAATTAGGTTTACGTTTTACGTT
This sequence comes from Maratus michaelseni, assembly GCA_963931845.1. Lineage (NCBI taxonomy): Eukaryota > Metazoa > Arthropoda > Arachnida > Araneae > Salticidae > Maratus > Maratus michaelseni. The sequence continues at coordinate 201,163,193 of OZ007588.1, read as the reverse complement.
AATGTTTTGCTTATTTTGAAACTGTATGTACTGTATATACAAAAATTATGTTAAAATGTGTAACATGTGTTTTTAATACCATAGCGGAGTGTGGGCAGGAAATGAGTAAATATTTATAGAACTCCGGCCTATCCGGCTTTTTTGTTATCCGGCCTACCCTTCCGCCACATTAGGCCGGATAGTCGGGAGTTTACTATATATTGAAAACACAAATAATACTTTTATAATTCCTTAGTCAAATAAACTAAATTCAACACCTTTAAAAGTAAACATTCAATTTAGTAGTCCGTCATAACATAAAAAAAGTAAAAAAGAAACAAACTCTGATAACTATTCACTTTCATTTTTGTATGAATTTTACAGAATGCGCATTTATTTATTTACTTCGACATGTTTTTGTTTTTTATTGGAGTACCTTTAAGGCATTTATTCAAGCCTAATCAAAAATTCGTTTTTTTTTTGTCTGAAAGCCAGAAAAAATAGTTTCAAACCAGATGCCATCTTCAATCATTTCTTCTGTTTTTCGCCTTATTTTCTTCGAAATGTTATGTCAAAACTCATGTTAGATTTCTCACGCTTGCGATAGGAAATGTATTTTTTCAAATCACTTTTTGAAAAGATGGAAGGAAAAACATTGCCTTTCTCATACGAAAAAGAATACTGCAATATTTAAAATAAATATAAATCCTTTATTTATAAGTTTCTTAAGTATTTGATAAGTTTCATTTTTCTTACATTATTAGTTTATAACGATTTAGAAGCATAGTTATTTCTCAAGGAGTTAATTGCTTATTAAATTTAATGGACCCAAAATCGTACGTGATTCATCCCAAATAAAAAATGATGATTTTACAAGAGAATGAACAATGAATATTTGAATAATATACACATTCATTAGACATCGCCATTGTCACATCTTTTTTTTTATATCAAGATGTGTGTGGAAATTAAAATTTTATATTACTTTTAACTCGTTTTGTAAAATGTTATTCACTGTAAAGTCATAGTAAACTTTTAAAGCCGCCAAATATAGAACGTTCTTACTCCAAGCTGGTATTCCTGGATCCGGTTATTTACCTCGATTTTTAGTTTTGTAGTTGGCATATTGTAGGCCACGGGAAACGATAAAAATCTCAACAAGGATTATGCTTTGGGCCTTAGATCTGATATCTTCTGTCGGGTGCATGGAAGATTTCTTATTAATGCCTATTAATTGCATTTGGAGGAAAAATGGTTGTCATGTCTATCGTGTGTACAGGGTCATTCATAATTCCCTCCGGGGTTTTGAAACGTTATAGTAAAAAAACGAAGACGAATATGAAAAAAAGAAACATATGAAATTATTCCGAAACTATTCAAGTTTTACTTACATACATTACAGGTGTTCTATGTGTGAACCCTTGGTCACACGGCATACATCCATGCGATAGTCCAGTTCCTGCCATACTCCGTTTCTTTAATTTTACGGTACCACACATGAATTGTTTTGTCAGTTGGTCCCTGTTTTCGATATTTATTACGAAAGGCTCGTTGAAGTGACACCAATGATTCAGATTTAATGAAACGGAGTATGGCAGGAACTGGACTATCGCATGGATGTATGCCGTGTGACCAAGGGTTCACACATAGAACACCTGTAATGTATGTAAGTAAAACTTGAATAGTTTCGGAATAATTTCATATGTTTCTTTTTTTCATATTCGTCTTCGTTTTTTTTTACTATAACGTTTCGAAACCCCGGAGGGAATTATGAATGACCCTGTATTTTAAATTGCCTTATGTATACACTATGTATGTGACATGAATGCAATTATGTTTAACGAGTTCAAGGATGTGTAAGGTGTTTATACGTATGTACATAAGTTAGGGAAAAACATGTATGAAATAATGGAAATAATGTAATAAATAAGGATATATTTGGAATGAGGCTAATTTTAAATTAAAGTGCATCTATTGATCTTAACCATGCTGGCGAAAAAACCAAACCAGCACATATAGCATATTTTGTGTCGTTTCATTCCCTCTGAATGTAAAAAAAATATATTCCTTCTACCTCTCAATAATACTACATTAAAAGTTACTTTTGTAAGAAAAATACTATATATTTTTCATAAATATTTTTTTCATTCAATTTAGACATGGAAACAGAAGTTTGTTAGAAAAAGAGAAAATACGAGTATAAACACATTCCAGATATAAAATAAAAGTTTTAATAACCTTTGTAACTCCTTTAAAATTTTGAGAATGTTTCTAGAGTGAATGTTTCTAGAGTGTTTCTAGAGAGAATTAAAAACTTTAGATTTTTTAAGGTATCTGACTACGTTTAAAAAGTGGTTTTCGACCAAAATTGTCAAAACGATTTTATTACATTTTATTAAAGCGCAGCTTTGTACCTTTCCAAAACTGTTTTTATTGTTATTGTACGATAAATAGAACCGGAGTTGTAGTGGCTTTTATAATACTCAATAGCTGTCACTCAAACCGGAAGTACTGTTTAAAGGACCGGAAGTACTATTTAAAGGTGCTAACTGGGAGGGGGGAAGAAAAATTGTGGCCTTCTAGAAATAAACAAAGGCTCAGTTCTTAAAAAAATGTGTATGGCTCATAAAAACAGTGAAATTTAGATGCATATTACTATGCAAATTCTCGTAGTAAAACATAAATCTAAACTTTAAATGCATTTTTTGGAAAATGTAATTTTTGGTGAAAATTCTATACGCAAAACATGATTTCTCAAAAAGTTATTAGAATATCACTATGAAATTTAAATTGTATGTTATTTGCACTATTGTGAAGGCTATATGTGAAGGACATATTTTGTTTTATGGATGTTTTTGTGGAAAGACATCGATGAATTTTATGAAAATCAGCATGTAAAAAAGTGCGATATGCTATAAATTTTGAAACATTTAAAATATCTCTTAGATTTTAGTTCATTGCCTTCACCAATGTTATAAGTATGAAGTGTAAAAAGGAAATTAAGATACATACAATATATTTTTCTATAGCGTGTTTTGCGTATTGGGCCATATTTCGCTAAATTTTACCACAAAATCCCCCATTTACCAAAATTTCATCAATGAATGAAATATTTTTAGCTTTTTTTTACAGTTTCTAGTCATAACATTAATAAAAATAAGTTCACAAAATAATTAAATAGCTTTTTTGGAAAAAATTGCTCCGTACGTAGTCAGACACCTTAAATTCCTTTTAATTAAATTAATTCACAAATTCAAAAATGTATTTTAATTTTGTTAGAAACTGTAGCAGAATTTAAATGCATCCAAATTTCTACAATGAATATTTTAATATTGGGGAATTTTTAGTGTTTCTAAATACATAGAATTTTTTTATAACGCGCATTATAAATAACATTAAAAAAAACTTGTAAACTAAAATTAAATTTATTTTACTTAAATGTTTACTAAAATTGTATTATAAATCATGGCCATATATATAAAAAGAATCTGGAGTGACTGCCCTCAACTTTTCGAAAATCTAATAGAATACTTTTCATGCAGATACCAGGTAATCCAAATGTAACTGAAAAAAAAATACTCAATGCAACATATGCAATTTATTGTACTATAAAATACTTCAAGTATACAGATAATCTTCATTTATCGTAATCACAGCCGTTTCTAAATACATAGAAATTTTATATAACGCGCTCTTGTGAAATTAGAGAAATCCTGGCAACAATTAGTTTTAAATGTATGAGAATTGCAACACTTTTTCATCAAGAGACAATTTTAGTATATTGTAGCATATTTTGCAAAAGTATTTGGATTCACTTTTTAAATTGTAGATATTTTTCATTTCTCCCGTGTATTCTATATCTATATAACAATTATGTTTCTACAGAACGTGACTTAATTTAGTCAAAAAACTCTTTTAAACTTTAGTCAAAAAATTCATAAATTCATTTTACTAAAATGTTTACTTAAGTTGTATTAAAAATCATGGAACTATACATACAAAAATCTGGAGTAACTGCACTCAACTTTTCGAAAATCTTATAGAATACTTTTCATTCAGATACCAGGTAATCCAAAAGTAACTGAAAAAAATACTCATAGCAACATATGCAATTTATTGTACTAAAATACTTCAAGTATAGAGATAATCTTCATTTATCGTATTTACAGCCGTTTCTAAATACATAGAAATTTTATATAACGCGCTCTTGTGAAATTAGAGAAATCCTGGCAACAATTAGTTTTAAATGTATGAGAATTGCAACACTTTTGCATCAAAAAGAGACCATTTTAGTATATTGTAGCAGTTTTTGCAAAAGTATTTGGATTCACTTTTTTAACTGCAGATATTTTTTTATTTCTTCACATTTTATACATAACAAAATATAAATACGTAAATAAATAAATTGTAACAAAATTTATACATAAATTTTTTATATGTCTTTATGTAGTAAAATCTTTTTTTTTTCAAAATGGCTTTTTGTCTAAATTAAGTCACGTTCTGGAGAAACATAATTGTTGTATAGATATAGGATAAACGTAAGCAATTAAAATTGAGATATAAGAGACACTTTTTATCTGTTATCGTCACCGAATTGTTGAAAAAGGTTTTAGAAAACAAACCCGCCGACCGATTTCTTCGAAAATGTGAAAAGTTCTTGCGACAGTGTTTTACAATATATTCACTAAATAAGATATCAATCGAAAGCATAATTTGGGCACTATTGTGTTCACTCACTCATATACATACATAGCAACATCAGTGACGGGCGATTTAAGAAATATCGAGAATAGATAAACATCGACATTGTATAAAACAGCATCGATCGCAATAAGAATCGATTCCCAGTTTCTATTATCGGATGTTGTAGAATCGATATTCTCACTGGTAAGATTAAAAAGAGTAATTCCAAAATTTAGCGATCAATATGCAGTAAATATGATCGTGAATCGTCATAACGGGGATAGATCGATATTTCTGGCAATAATTCCATAGCAAAATATTTAAAATTTCTGTTTTACTTTTTTAGCGGCAGAGCTGCTGTCAAACGACTTTTTCTTTCCAGGTTAAATTATTATATTTTTAGTTTAGAGCCTAGTTATTTGGGTTACACGATTAGTAATTCGTCTTTTTCATGTTCGAACCCCCTTCCTCTTTTCTTTCTTCATTACCCCTCTTCCCAGCAATCATAACTATTTTAATTATGGTCCGATTTGAAGGGAACCTTTCTTGAAAATCTTCCCAGGTAATTTGGTTATGCCAACTAAACATTGATATTATTCCTTCAACTCTTGGAAACCACTATTTACGAGCAATAATCAAAACTTTCGGCTTTTTTCAATTAAAACATTCTATCATTGGTTTAGATAAACGTAACTCAAGGTTCTCATTAGTTAGGTTGTATCTTGGAAGTTTGTTCCCTCCCCCGCAAATCATAACTTTCTTAATTATGGTCCGATTTGAAAGGGACCTTTTTTGACATTCAAGTAATTTGGTTATACCAACTAAACATTGATATTATTTCTACAACTCTTGGTGACCACTATATATGAACAATAATCAAAACTTTTCGGCTTTTTTACGGTTCAAACATTCTATCCATGGTTTAGAGTCACGTTTCTCAGGATTTCCCCTTAGTTAAGTAGTACCTCTGAAGTTTGTCTCGTCCTCCCCTCTCCCCAAATTATATCTTTCTTAATTATTGTCTGTACAAAATATAAAATTGATATTAGAGATAGAGATTTAATTAAAGATTACTTTTTATAATTGCATCCTTTTTATAATTGACTTCCTTTATTTCGGGTTGCAGATCGGGTTTCGGGTCGGTTTGGAGAAAATGTGACATGTTGCGGGTCGAAAATTATTTTGACGAATTCGGTAGATGAAATTTAATTTTTCGTGTTCAGGTTGGGTTCCCGGTTAACTTCAAATGGAATTTTCGAGTTCGGAACAGGTGAAACCCGATCTTTGCAGGACTCTAATATCTAGAGAAAGGATAGGAGGCAAACTTGAGAGATGAATATAAACTAACGAGAACCCTCAGTAACGTGGCTCTAAATCAAAGATGGAATGTTTGAACTGGAAAAAAGCCGAAAAACTTTGTTATTGTTCAGAAATATTGGTCACCAAGTGTTTCAGATATATTATCTATGTTTAGTTAATAACAAAATGACTTGGGATGTATGTCAAAACATGGTCCCATTGAAATCGGACCATAATTAAGAAAGTTATGAGTTTGGGTTAGGGTAGCAGAAGACAAAATTGATAGACTCAATTTTTAGAACGAGAACCTGAGTAACGTGACTCTAAACCAAGGATGGAATGTTTGAACTGTAATATAGCCGAATATTTTTATTATTATTCATAGTGATCACAAGAGTTGCAAAAATAATATCAATGTTTACTTGGTAACCAAATGACTTGGGAAGAATGTAAAAGAAAGCCGATTTAAAATGAACCATAATTAAGAAAGTTATGATTTGGACGTAAGGGGGGAAGACGGGGAGACAGACTTGAGAGATACAACTTAAATAACGAGAACCCTGAGTAACGTGGCACTAAACCAAGGATAGAATGATTAAACAGCAAGAGTTGCAGAAATAATATCAATGTTTACTCTGTAAACAAATGACTTGTGAAGAATGTCAAAGTTCTCATTCAAATCGGACCATAATTGGGAAAGATATGATATGAGGGGAGGGAAAGGAGGGGAGAAACTTGAAAAATACAACTTAATAAACTACTAACACAAAATGAATTGGCTCTAAATTAAAAATATACCAATTTAACCTGGAATAAAAAGTACCTTGCACAAAATTTTACAGCAGCTCTGTCGGTAATATAGACAAATTGAAACAATATAAAATGGTATTGTATTGCTATGATATTAGCAAGAAACATTGATCGTTAGGCCCTGACGGGGATAGATCGATCCGCAATGACAATTTGAAGAAAGATAAAAATGAACGATACTACCCGTATCGAGGTATCAACCGAATGACGATTTGAACGAAAATAAAAACGAATGCTATACGCTGCAGCTGAGATTTACCGCTCAGATTGGCAAATTGTTGAGTAGAACAAATTTTACATAAAAGAAGCAAATTTCGACAACGTGATTTTCAGAATGACACTTTTTTTTCTTAAGTAGCGTTAAAAGTAGCGTCGTTTCTCGCTACAAACTACTGATTTTTTTGTATCGCACTACTTGCTAAACTACATTGTTCAAAATGTAGTGCGCTACACTACAAACTACTGTAAAAAGTAACGACTACTATAGTTTCGCTACTTGTAGCGCACTACTTCCGACCCCTGTATCCAGTGTTCCGAAACGTGTTTGTGAGTGTCCAGAAAACAGCACCGTTTATCGAGAACTGTCTGACCATCCAATCCCAGTAGAAAGGATGCGAGAAGTGAGACAGTCTTTTGTACGAAGTCTCAAGAAATCAGTGCATTTGCTCTCATATTAATTTCAGATGGTAAAAGGATCTCATGATACTAGGGGACACACTGAGTTTTTCCTGATTTGTGAGCATTTCCGGTTTATTGGACACTGACATTGCTGCACTACAGAAACATACAACGAAAAAACTTGGTTAGATTTCAAAAAATTTTACACACGTTTCACATGTTTATCTTATATAAAACGCATACAAATAAATTTTGTAATCAGGAAAGATTTTTCGGGCAGTCTGCATATATATATATATATATATATATATATATCAGACTGTGTTTGTTTCCTTTACCAAAGTTGGCTCAACATCAGCTTTATGAGGACGTCACATTTTTTTTTTTGCTTTTGAAGGCAATAGAGATAAGCGGAAAAAAAAAATTCAAAATCAAATTCAATTTTCTATCGCTTCTTCTCTTTCTACGGAACTTGATTGATAGTATTTGTAAAAACCCATGTTAGAATTCACACGCATACAATTGAAATATATTTCGTAAATTCCTATGTCCATAGAAAAAGTAAAATGAAAGTTTGATTTCTTATGAAATATAAATATAAGAAAATTGAATTTTTCAGATATGTAAAAAGAAATAAATACGGCAATATTTATTTTTATATTAGATTTCAAAAGTGATTCTCTGTTGCAGAAATATATTTAAAATAATTTACATTGAATAATTTCATTCAGAAATATCTTTAGCGACAGAATAAATATTATTTTAAACAAATAAAGAGAGCATTAATATACAAAAATTAAGAAAAACCTCAAATTTTAATTTTTCGAATGTAGCTAGAGGTTTTTAATCAGAAATCTTAAAACTGTTAAATGAAAGTACAAGATATCTGCATCATCTGAACATATTATATAGCCATATTATATAGCACCAAATAGCAAAAAAAAATCTTTTAACCTAACAATTGAAAATTATATATTTCAATTTGAGTGGTTTCATTTATAAAGATACTTAGAATGTCAATGTTTGAAATTTTGAATGTCAACCATGTATCTGAAATTTTAAATTAAATTTTTAAAGTGCTTTTTAAATATGGAATGTATTGCGAGACATGATCACTTAATAATTGAAGCCTTTTAATTAATTAAAATTTGTCTTTAGACTTCATGTGTTAAACAACTAATGATGCAAATAACCTGTTTTGGAAAATACCAATTAATTCAATTTATCAAAAATATACTTAATTTTTATTAGAAACGATACTTTTAAACATAAAAAATATGAAAATTTGTAAACCGTTTTGATTATAATATATAATGACAGTCACATATGCAACAAATTATTTCGTTTTTATCTCTATAAATTTAGTTCAACTAATGTATTCTGGCATTATCAGAATCTCAAAATTTTTGCCGCTGTAGGCAATATAAAAATAGGGAAAAATTCAATATCAAATCCCATTTTTTTAACAGTCCTTCTCTTTCGAATCCTGATTGATAGTATTAATGTAAAAACTCATTTTGGAAACTACCCGCATACAGTCGGAAATATATTTTGTAAATCTGATGTTGGATGCGTTGGGAAAAGTAAAAAGAAATTGATTTCTTAAATAATGTAAATAAATGAGAAATATTGTTCATGCGTAGTTTCCCTTTGTGGCTACGGGAAAGAAACAAATGGATGATTTTTTTTTAAAAATAGACTTATATAACCATACATAATAGCAGGTTATTTAAAAGAGAAGTTAAGAGAGGTCTGATATATATTTTAAAGTAGACAGTAATTTTACTTGAGTTCTAAAGGGTATATACGTCAAGTTTCGTGCAAATCGGTCAAAATCTGTAGATTTGTATAAGGAACATATACAGTAAGATTTGTCTTATATATATACATAAATATTTAGAAAACTGGTAGATTGGTCATCATTCAAGTTTGAGCTTTCTTAATGGGTTTTTTAAATTGGAATTTTTTTTTTAATTAATTGAGAATATTAAACTGTTTCTCATACAAACTTGTTGTTTGCAAACTATATTGAAAAATGTGTTTTTTCAAAATAAGAATTAAAAAAAAACATTTTTCAGTTGATGTGATTTTTTTCGAGAAAAGAACTAAAAATTCTAATGTTATACAATTTGTACGATTTTTGGATAATGAAATTTGAATTACAATTATCGAATAAATAATTTAAATATATGCTGTTACTGAAGTGAATTTTGCAGTTTATGTGAATTTGTTCGAGAAAAGAGATAAAAATTTAAATGTTTTACAATTTATTCGATTTTTAGTTATCGAAATTGGAATTACAATTATCGAATAAGTAATTAAAATATGCCATTTTCAATATTCTATTCATGTTTATAAGTGCTTACGTTTTCCTGATTTTTGAAGAATTTCTGTCAAATTTTTGCAGAAAGTTTATGTTTAGCTATTTTGGAAAGTAAATAAATTGTACAAATAAAACAGTTTCGTTTTTCTTTCTATTTTTACATGATAATATGAACATATATTTATGTATACAAATCATAACAGGGCAGATAGTCATAACTTTAAAAGATGGAAGAATGATAAATTAATAACCTTCGTAACAGAAAGACTGATCGAATAGATAATGTTATCATGGAAATAATGTTAATAGGAGAACATGAAAACCAGAAATATGTTATAAACATAGATATTTAAAAAAAATAATATTTGAAAATTACAAGATTTGTTCAGTTGGACATACGCCAACAGAAATACATGCAGCACAACGATACGGAGTAACGGGCGTATTCATTTTAAGATACCATACAGTTCAGTTGTGTACTAATTTTGTGAAAAATTTCTTCAAAATTGTCCAATGCCATCTAATAAGAAGACAATTTTTAGATGTCTCCAAAGGCTACACGGTTATTAAAGTTCATTTACCTACTAAATTTATAGAAACTAAATTAATATTTGTTAGTGTAGACCCTACCTTGTGTTCCACAATTGCCTAATTCGAAGCAAACGTCAGTGTCAAATCCAATTACGACGTAAGAGGTATCCGGTGATTTTGGGTGTCTTGTATTATGCAAGGTAATAACAGAAAATTTCGTTAAAAACTGAATCTATGTTCTATAATAAATTGAAATATCTTATAAAAACCAAAATATACCCGTCGTTCTTTATCAAAATTGTTTTATAAACATACGAGAGTTATTTTTTTTCAAACTCCGGTGGCGCATAAATTGAAAAAAAAGTACTACAAATACCAAAATGGTTTTACTTACAGAACTTAATTATTATACAAGATTTATCATTTTTTAACGTTATCACTAAGACAAGTAAGCCATTTCTCATGCCAGTATATAAGGAATTAAAATAACGTTAAACAAATGATTCTTGTATCTTCTGCCAAGACTATGCTAGAAGCTCAAAGACGTTTGTACGGAAACGATATCATCCACCCACTGCATCGCTTGGGAAAAAGGGATTCACTAGAATTATTAACAGAGTGAGAAAACACTTCCTATTTGAACTTTGAAAGAAGATTGTATGTGGAAGCCGTTCAATGCGGTTGATCATTGTCATCAAGCAAGACAACTCTCGAAGACAACATGTCTTTTCTTTTCTTTTTTTATTGTTCTTTTTTTTATTGTCTGACAGTAAATATTTATGATACGGTTAATATGATTAATCCAGTTATTATTAATAGTAACCGGTTATTATTAATAATGACTGTTATTAATAATAACCGGTGATTGTCCGGTCATTATTAATAATAACCGGTTATTATTAATAATGACCGTATTAATCATATTGACCACCGTAACATTTACACTAAATGTTGTCCCTTCATCACATCTATTTAAAAAGAGAGTGTTTCATGACAGCCGTTTTAATGCACTTATATCTCAATGTAAGGGATGCGTTGCTTTTTGTAATGATAGAGCTGATGACGTGGATGATGTACATCCACACAGAGCGCGACTCCAACTCATATGACACATAGTTACATTTAGAAGCGCAATCGAAAGTTTGCAAAATAGCCTTCGTACTTAGACTTTATCAGTACGATATGTCAAAGCATTCTGATTCCTACCGTATCTTCTATTTTACTACAGAAAGGTTGCATCAGTTGTTTCAAAATACTATTAGATTTCTGATTCATGGAAACGGAAATATAGAATATAAATTCACTGTTGGATATTTTAGAAAAATATAAGTAAAATATATTTTTCATACTTTCTAAATGTAAAAGAATAAGTTTAATATTCTTTAAACCTTGTTTAATTTGAATTTACAAATGCAGAATTTTAGAAAAAAAAATTAATTTCGTTATTGGTCATTTTATCAAGCAATGAGAGAGAAATTTAAATTAATATTTTCTGAATATAAAATTATTAAACAGAAGATACTCTGGGTTTTGTTTGCGTTTTATAATTTGAATTGTCTTTTAATCTGCCGAATTTCGAAATGTAGTCGAAATAAAGAAACGCTCAAGTATTTTCTTTCTTTTTGTTTGAGTTTTGGTATATTTAAATATAAACTCAAACTACAACTTCTTACATTTGCCAAACAATTATATAAAAAATACATATTTCGTAAGAATAATAACAGTTATAAACTTTTGATGGATGTACGACAAGTAGAACTCTGAAAATTGCTCGTTAATGCTTTTTTATATTTTACGGTATAATTAGACAAAAAAAAAATATATTTTCATAAATGTATCGATATAAATTCCGCGTTTTTTAAATAAGAATACATTTTTACTAAAAGGAAGCTTATTAAGATACAAAGATCGTATTTAGATCTATAAATATCTTTATATAGATCCATAAATATAATATTAGACACGCTATTGTAAAACGTAGGGTATGATAAAAACAAACAATATTAATTTATCTTCTACAAATAAAGTAGAGAATCATATTTTAATAGATGTGTAGCATTTGCATATCCTTAGTCTAACAAGAGCCTCATAGTTTTCATCATCAATTTCCATATCTATGAAATCTCTGTCGTTAAAAATAGATAAGAATGTATACAATAAAAATAATTAAACTGGAATTTTGCTTTCAAAATTTCTTTAAATGTTTATTTGTAAAGGTTAATTCTATGCGTGGATGTAGTGTCAGTCACAGAGGTGAAAATGGCTGCGGCGTTTGACTACCAGTGTTATAATAATATACCAGTATAGTACAGGATAATTTGACTTATTCAGTCCCATACATCTACAATTAAATACAGTGAAATAAATTTTTAAATACCGGTGGCAAAGAACGGTAAACTTTTCTGCCTATGTGACTTGCACTACATTCATGCATGGAATTAGCATAAATTGTAAAGAAACAAACATACGTAAAAAAAATCGCACATTATTTCGGCTTGCTTTTCTACTTAAATAATACAAATATATGTATATATATATATACATATATATAAATGAAAAAATACTTCACAAAATACAGGAAACTTTAAAAATGATTTCCGTAAAAAGTAAAAATTTTTAATAGAATGTTTTAACAAATATATTTTATTCAATAACTTACGAATAAAAACTGTGTTTTCTGAAATTACACCTTCATCATATCTGATTGTAAAAAATATTTATGTAAAATATTCTTTAAAGCTTTTTATATAAAATAACGCATCATTTACTTCAACAAAAGCATAAACAATATGTTATCGGAAGATTAAAGGGTGATGAGATCGGAAGGAACAGTTCTCTTTAAATATAATTAACGCAAGTAAGTTCTAGAAATTTTCGCAACATCATTACTATTTTCATAACTCGTTGAATATATAATAAACTTCATTAATTAGTTAATGAACTCTAGTTGAAACGGTAATTCAGCAGAATTGATACATATTAAATGCATAGTAAATATTAATTTTAGGAGAATTTACTAAAACTAATTGGGATTTATCAAGTAAATGTTATTCTAAATAACAATTATGATAGAAGTTAGTACTTTAAATGGAAGCATAAACATTACGATGCAAGGAATATGTGAAATATGTTAACATGTAAATCAGATATGTATGTTTACGATCAATATAACATATATTAACGGAGTAAAATACGATTAATTGTAAATAGTACAGATGAAATATAAATTTTTGTGACAAACATAATCTCCCAATTACTGATATGAACTTGCAAATATTTTGCAAATATTTAAAATATTTATAACATAGACATGTATAGCAAAAACATTTAAAAAAAATTTCGAAATGTTAAAATAACAATTAAATTATGATACAATAATCTCTATTGCAAACACATATGTGCATTACTATTAAATGTAACAAATAAACCATACATTAAAATAAATATAATGAAAATACATTCGTATTAATAAAAACATATTTATTATCTAATTTCGATTTACTTAAAATTTTAACTGTTTTGTATCTCTTGATAAAATATTTTCATATTCATTGATTAGCTAGTTAGTTTTTATGTTGGTTCTATAGTCATTTTCCTCTGAACGCGAATAGCTCGGCATAGCTTTTGTTTCTATAAAACTTTTTTAAAATAACTATTTTGACCGACTTCAGTATTAAGTATCTCTTAAAATAATTCTTCGATTTAAAACCTGCCTGCTTCAGCGTGTATATCGAAAATTTCACTATAAAATTACCAATTTTTATACTTTGATATGCAATAGTTTTTTTAATATTAGCCTCGAAAGACCTCCGGACACAAAAAATTGGTTGTCAGTGGAGACAGCGTTAGTTAAAATTATTAGAATAGAGTGATACGTGTAAATAATTGATCGTCTGGCAAATAGCTTCTCAGAAAGTATCTCTAAATATTACTTCTGTTTCTGCAATGGTGCGTTTATTATGCAAAAAAAACGAAAGGGGCAGCATTTCACAAAGTGCGGAGTTCGTGCTGCTATGTTAAAAGTGTGCCATGCATTGTAAGATGCCACTGCACGTTGAAATTGTAATATTCCAGGATCCATAGATGAAAATAAGGAACGGTGTCTGTGGCGATGTGTGGTACGGGCGGATCGACATATTACGGAAGTGTAATTCGCTGCTCATATCAACCAGTGAGATATTGCAAGTTTGCATAAAATGACAGTATAGAAAACATTGCTGCGTATTGGAAGGAAATGGATGGTGACAGAACTAGTGTTAACGACTGTACATCGGCGAAACATTCTGGAATTTGCAGGAGAGTACTTACACCGGACATCCATTAATTGAAAAAACATGAACTTCGTCAACAAGTCCTGTTTTTTACTGCATTGGATATATAGACGTCATTGCATACGGCAAGCAATTCAGAAAAAAAACACACTTCAATTATTTGTGGAGTGGCAAAAGCTTGCAGAGGCATCCTAAAACTGCCTTGGGAATTCTATGGATGCGTGAAAGGCTCATCATTGTGGATTGGAACATAGATTGATCCCCGTAAGCATCGATTCTGGATAAACACATACACCCATACAAGCAAAATGTATTTTCTGCGCATGATGGGAATTGAATTTTCTGGATAACTATGTGATATCTCATACATATGGAATTGTACGTCAGTAGAAAAAACATTCCTATACTTTTCTGGCCTCCAAATTATTTGCACAAAAACCCAAATCGAGCATTGAGGTCGAATTGAATCGACAATCTCGATTGAGTGTTTTACTCCATAGATCTTTCGCCTAGCACCCTTCATTTAATGCGAAGTGAACTTGAAGTCAACATAGTTCCATATCTCTGTGATCATTTTCCATTACCTGAATGAGTTTCTACCAGCTAGTCTATCCGTTGTTCGTTCTTCACATTGTGGTTATTCTGTCTATTAACAGGTGGTCACATTCATGTGACTCTACAATATATTAACCTTGTATCCTACACAATAGAGTTTTTTCATATTTTTTTAACTGCTTGTTTTGTAGTACTTATTTTGCACATGAAATGTATGATTAACTATCAGATAATGAATGATCAGCGTAGAAAAATGTGCTATGAGCAGTTACATTCAGCATAAGAAAACCTTATTTAAACGTAATGTTTCGGCAAGAAGGACAATAGACAGACTATAAAACCCGAAGATATCGGTTGTTTATCAACCTCTGGTGTAACCATCGTATATTAAAACAGATATTCGGTGAGGATAAATAACATTGATTTCAACCTTCCATCCTTAAACTAAATTATACATTTTGAATTTTGAATTTAATTTTTTAGTTTACTATGTAAACTATAAATTGTTTATAGATCAACCAGAAAATACACTAACTTAGAGAAATAAATTTACATTATTATGATTAAATTATGCTTAAAAATTAGATTAATATATTTTAAGAAGGATAGTTTGAAAATGCACATTAGAACAATTTTACTTTTTACTTTGTAACGACGTACCAGTCACCCTCGTCCGAATGCGGTCGATATTTGTTTCCCAAAGTCGTTTTCACAACATTCCTTTTCATACAGGAGTAAACTTTTAGTTAGCCAGTCATACCTTCCAAACTTCACAAAATATTGTTATATGAGTTTATACACTTCCAAGTACATGAACAAATTATCAAATCATAACAGTAAGATTTTTTTAGGCTTAAAATAATTCTACAATGAGACTGTTGAGTGTTAAAAGATAATAAACTAATATTATTCTCATGTTTTTTATGCAAACATTGTTTTCCTTGTTTTACAAAATAAAATCCCAAAATAATATTACATTGATAATCGAATTCGAATTCAGTCGAATGAATAAACTAACTGTATAAAAGTAACAAACAGATATTAAATATCCAAAAAAATAATTGAACTTCATACATTTTTACACCTCTGTATATCATTTTCCATTATGTATAAATTAATAATAAGTTTTTGCTTTCATTACCTTATTCTTTTATTCTGATTTGGATACGTACATTAATTAAACTTTCTTGACTTTAAAAGTTAAAATATTTATTCTATCACATTAAAACACTAATAAGAAACATTGTTTCGATCATTATTATAATTCAAACAGAGTCTAAGATTAATTGAAAATGGGTGGAAAGTTTTAGACTTTCGCTTGATGATAATTATGTATTCATGGGAAAAATCTGTTTGATTTTATGAAACAGGGAATAATGAAATAAGTAAATTGAGTTTAGTAAAAATATTTATTATGACAATTTTAAGAATTTGTAATGATTATTAATTTAGGAAGTGATCTGTTAACTCACAAAATATTCTGATGGAGAAATGAAAAATACTTTTAAGAAAACCCTAAATTTCGATCAATCTAATTTTATTAACTTTTTCAATTAAATATGAACGAACATCTGATACGTTTTTCCCTGTTACTTGTTAATTTTACAGAAAAATATATAGTATCCTAAAAGAAAATGAGACTTTTTAAAATTGAACAAGTAAACAATGGGAGCTATTGACGTTATTCTTGCATAAAATCAATGTGTTAAATCGGAAGTTTCTTTATTACGTTTCGTTTTCTTTATTACCAAATATTACGTAAATCTGGCGCTGCACTATAGCGATATGTGAGAACGCTCGACTAACGTATAAAGAGAGATGACAGCTCACACAACTTTTTAGCTGTTCACACGCCAACACGTCGTTTCCGTTTCAAATTGCCAGTTTACTTTGAGGAGTATTGCATGTGGATTCAGTAAAGTATCATCTGTGCTTGTGGGAACTTGAACAAAAATCCACAGTAAAGAAACTAATGAGTTAACAAATTATTCCCCTGCAAAAAAGACTTCAGTAATTGTTGGAATACAACGTTCATTTTCTCTTCACCGCACATATGGCGCATGCGCGTACAGTTACGATGATGATGCTCCGGTAGCGAGAGCAGTTGTTATTTGAAGAAATATGTCGGCGCTCAGTCGCATACGAGCTGTATATATTTTGTCTTCGTTTAATTGTAAATAAATGTCTTATGTCGTTCGATTCTGCAAACACTGCGTGCCTCATACACCTACAAATGGTTATGGAACCAGAGACGCTATTCCACTGCGCTATAATTAGCCGAAATTATTCTTAATTTGAATATTCGAAATTGGAACTCTTAAGCCTAATCCAAAGTAAGAATTGTTCTTCATTCTGTTTATCATTTGTATTATTTCTGGCTGTGAGAGACTCTGCATAATTATGTCTCATGTAACGACAATTGAAAAGCTCGGAAAAGATAATTTTGATAGCTGGAAGCTTCAAATCGAAGCTGTATTAATCAAAAATGATCATTGCGATTACGTAATTGGTAAAGAAATTAAACCGACTGAAGGAACTGCAGAAGAAAAGAAGTGGCTCCAAGCTGATCAAAAAGCTCGTGCAGATATAATTCTTTCTATAAATCCTAGTGAACTGAGTCATATAAAGCATTGTACGACTTCATGTGCTGTATGGAATAAGCTGAAAGATGTTTATGAATCGAGGGGACCCGCAAAGAAAGCAACTCTGTTAAAACAACTTCTGTTTAGAACAATGTCCATAAATGAAGCGATGGCTGATCATTTAAATATTTTCTTCGAAATAGTTGATAAACTGAAAAATATGGAAATAGAAATCGCGGATGATTTATTATCAATTCTACTTCTATATAGTGTTCCTGAGAACTTCGAAAATTTTTGATGCGCTATAGAATCCAGAGATGAGTTACCTAAACCCGAATCTTTGAAAATTAAAATGCTAGAAGAATGGGATGCTAGAAAAGGAAAATCCACTCAAGATTCACAAAACGCATATTATATAGAGAATAAAAGAAATAATCAAGAACAGAAGAAGAATGAAAAATAGAAAATGAATCCAAATAAAAAAATTTCCTCGGAAAGGTGTTACCGAAATTTCAAGTGCAATTATTGATCGAAAATCGGGCACAAAGCTTCCGAATGTAGAAAGAAAATAGCTGATAAAAAGCTTACATCTTTAAATAAAGGAAATCATGGATCGATGATAGCCACTAATTATGAAAAACCGACTAGTATGGCATTTAATGATGCATATCAAGAACCTTCTGCATGGTGTTTAGACAGTGGATGTACATCTCACATGTGTAAAGATAGAAATTTATTTTCAGAGTTTCATCCTCGTACGAATTCTACTATACAGCTTGCAGTTGATCAAACAGCGAAAATTACAGGAATAGGAACAGTTTTCATTACAGTACCTAACGGGAGTGGAATTACTAATCTCACACTCAAGAACGTTCTATGTGTTCCAGAATTAAAGTGTAATTTGCTGTCAACATCTAAAGCAACAGCCAATAATCGTTCAGTGATTTTTAAAGAACGATACGCTAAAATCATCGAACCAAATGGTTCTACATTAGTACATGCTGTCCGTCATGGGGATTTATATTACGTATACCCAAGCATAGAGAGAGCTGCAATAGCAGAGGTAAGTGATTTTCTAAAATGGCATCTTAAATTAGGTCATTTAAATGAGTCTGATTTAAAAAGACTTAAATCAAAGAATATGTTTAGAAACTTAAATTTCAATGATAATGAGTCTCTTAAAGACTGTAAAATTTGTATTCAAGGTAAACAAACTGTGCGTTCTTTTCCTAAAGAATCAAACTTTAAAAGTGACGATTTATAGACTCTTATACATTCAGATTTGTGTGGTCCTATGAGAGTTCCATCCTACGGAGGATCGCGATATTTTGTTACTTTCATTGACGATAAATCACGTTACATTGAAGTCAGTTTTCTTAAAACCAAAGATGAGGTTAAAAATGCATTTGTTAAATACAAAGCAGCAGTTGAAAACCGTGTAGGAAAGAAAATAAAAATTCTTCGTACGGATAATGGTAAACAATATTTCGGAGAAGAATTTAATAAATATATCGAAGAAAGCGGTATAAAACGAGAATTTCACCACTAACTCCGCAACAGAACGGAACGTCAGAAAGGGCCAATAGAACTTTAGCTGAAATGGCGAGGTGTTTACTATTACAAAGCAATCTCCCACAATCTTTTTGGGCTGAAGCTATTAATTGTGCGGTATACATACGTAATCGCTGTCCTTCGCGACGTTTAAGCGATAACAAAACACCTTACGAAGTATTTTTTGGCATCAAGCCAACTTTATCATATTTTTAAATATTTGGGGAAAAATGTTTTGTACTAAATAAAAGACAAAGTAAAGGAAAATTTGATCCTAGGTCAGAAGAGCATATTTTTGTTGGATATTCAAATGAATCAAAAGCGTACAGGTTGTGGAATAGATAAGAATTCCAGATAAGAATTATGTGGATAAGAATTCCAGAAAAATTGTTATAAGCCGAGACGTCCGATTTATTAACGAATTTGAAAACGATTTACCTTCAAATAGTGAAATAAAATTAATTTTTCCCTTCTCTCAAAATAATGAAAATAAAACAATTACGCAAGAATCAGTAATATCTCCACCGTCAAAAATGAACCAGACAGCTGTGGCGACAGTGATGTTGATATGCAATCGGATGAAATTTCCGACACCCTTTCTTCCCCTACAAGAGTGCGCGGCCGGCCGAGAAAAATAAAAACTGGTAAAAAGGGTAGACCCAGGAAAGAATTTAAAATGATAATTCCAAAAGAAGAAAAATCCCAAATTGTAATGGAAAATTTATTTTCTGATTCATGTCCGGAATTTTCTGAGGCTTTAAACGGGCCTTTTAAACATGAATGGATAGATGCAATGGAATTAGAATTTAATTCTTTAATGCAAGAAAATGCATGGCAAATAGTTGATAGGCCAAAACATAAGAAAATTATAGGAAGTAAATGGGTTTTAAAAACTAAATATAAACAAGACAGGTCAATCGAAAAGTTTAAAGCGAGATTAGTTGCAAAAGGGTGTTTTGAAGAAAATTTTTCGCCTGTAGCCAGATTAAGTTCGATCAGAACTGCGATCGCTTATGGTATTCAAAATGGATTTACAGCTTATCAATTAGATTTTATTATGGCGTATGTAAATGGTGATTTAACTGAAGAAGTATACATGGAGTTACCTGAAGGTTTTAAATATGAATCTAATGTTGACAAAGTTTGTGTATTGTTGGGAAGATTTTGGTTGTTAATTCCCTACAAGGTATCACAAGTTGTTAAAAGAGAAGGAATAGTGGTTAGTACAATTTAGAAGAGCTTTATTGCTTAATCGCCGCGTTGTGACGACGATAAAAAAAATAAGCAAGCTCCGGTTCGATATTTTTTTAACGCTGATCTATAATATCTGTGACCGCAAAATAATAATTAAAAAAAATTGCAAAAGGAAAGGGAATGCACTTAATGCATACAATTACAAAGAAAGAAAGAGAAAATAACGGAAAAGAAGCATCCTAAAATTTTACAAAAAAATAACTTTATATTTTAATTAAAAGGAAATTAATTAGAATTAAATTGCTAAAAATGGTTTTCGAGACTCTGAAAAGAAACAAAGACACAAAAATACTTAATCTTAATGGTTCATATCAATACAGTTTTTTTTTGTTAATTTAAATACCTGAAATACCGTTAAGTATATAAAATGATTACACGAACAAATGTTTTTAAAGAATTTCACAAAAGTCAAAATTACAATTAAAATTCGTGATTTATTTGTATGTTTATTTTTAAAAAATGTACAGACTTGAATTTTACACAGTCACCATGGAACTACATTGTTTTCAAAATGATGAATACTAGAATTTTTTACATTCCAGATAATTATTATTTTGGAGACATTGTGGAAGAGGTGAGAATAAAATTTAAAAAATAAACTATTAATGAATATGGGCACAATGTTCCCTTGAAAATAATTATTTAAAATTTTGATAAAATAATAGTTAAAAAAATTGATAAATTTGAGAATAAAAGAATGAGGCCTAAAGTTACTGTCACATAAAAATATAAAATTAAATTAAAATGGACCAGCCGGGCACGAGAATCTTATTCTTTAAAATAATGGCTCACCCATACTGACGGCTGAAGATAACTGCATTCTGGCGTTAGGGCTAGGTCGCCCCGACCAGAAGCTACACGTTACTTGGACGTCTACATCAGAGATGTTGCACTTTCTACAAATTTTGGAACACTGAAGGCTTTTTCAGAGGGGAGCCTGCCACCTCCACTGGGGGCCTTTTTTGCCGCCCCTCTCGTTCCTCAGAGATTGGCTGGGTCAATTTTTGAAGTGGTCACTCTCTGTAAAAGTGACATTGAGAATGCATACGTGACGCTATCATGAGGTCACCTTTCCCAAAACGACCCGTACATTCCTTTGTACTCTAGTGAATATCAGAAGTTGATGTTGCTAGTGTGAAAATTGCTAATACCCGCTGATCCAAAATAATAATGTGGAATAAAATTTAGAAAATTATATTAATGGAAAAATAAATAAAATATTGAAATTTAACTATTTAAATGCTTTAAAATGATATCCATATTTATGGATGGACAATAAAAATTATATTTAAAAAAAACTTTAGAAAAAAAACAAAGAAAACGATTGCTAAAATAAAAAAAAACATTATTAATTACAATAAATTAAACTTAAATAAAGATATTAAAAATGTGCCATGTTGATTGTTTATCTTCAACATGGCTCTCACCTCTTTGCACAATAAAAAAAAACGTTAAAAAAAATTACAATGTTGCCCGTACAGAAAGAAGTGGATGTTGAGCATGGCCTGTCTTCCTCATTCAGAACATCTGTGTTGTAGATTCACTGTATCTTCTTCATCTCCTGGTTCTCTGCAAAAGGAAACTGGAACTTGTTTAGGAAGCTAATTCTCACAATCTTGTGTGCTGTTTATGTATGAATGTGTGTTTGTGTGTGTGGGTGGGTGAGCCTGTGATATGTTTACATTTAATTCCACCCGCGCTGGCTTCGCGAAAGAAAGAGTAACAATGCATAAAATTTGGAACAAAATACCGAAAACCAAATGGGGATCCAAAGTGTGAACATCTGCTATTAACAATACTTGTGCAAAAGAAAATGATAAATATACATAACAATCTGTAAATCAATATAAAAAAATATATATATGAGGCAGCAACTGTTTCACAAATTGCAAATTTGTGTATAAAGAAAAACTACTCTTTTCTTTTTTTTAATTTTTTATTTAATCTCCAATTAATACTTATTAAATAGTAATACTTTATTTTACTACTGTTGTATATAAATGTGACAAATATGCATATACGCTACCGATGAATAAAAACACAAGCAGGCCCTGCCCGACAGAAAAAAAAAACAAGGTTTGTTTACCAACACTGAAACCGAAACTAGGGGAATGAGTAAAGTTGTCCTAGCTGCGCTTCTCGAGGATGTCCCGGACTGAAGACCTTCACGGCGAAATGGCGCGCGTGGGGGGAAGGGGGGGTGATTACCGTAATGTTGTAGCTAGGGATTGGGTAGTTCTCTTAGAGTGTGTATCACTGACAAAATATGAATGTGAGAGTATTGTCACAATTTTTGATGATGTTTTGCTATTTTTATTTATTTATTTACTTACTTTTCTATTTGAGAATTTAACGAAAAACATGAATATTTTAGATTTAAAACAACTGTCTATGAAGGATTCCAAAATGCAATAAGTATATTATGAATATGAATTGGTAGGAAAAATATTAAGTTATTACATTGAGACATTATGTTATTTAGGTAATTAAATAAAAAGTGTTTTCTAAAATACCTGCAATTCAATTGTACATTATAAACAGAGCTTCAGTTATTATAGGTTAAATTCCAACAATGCACTTCAGTTAACAATATCACAATCGAATGAGAATTATTAAAGAATACATATAAAAAAAAATTAGAGTGTTAGTAGGAACACTGAAAAATTAAAAACAATAACTGGTATCAAAATCCAAGCTCAGTGACCAAAAATTCGAAAAGAAAATTCAATTAGTTGGTTACGCACATCAGAAAATAATAACAGCTACAATAAGATAATTTTAGAGAGTTCATAACAATATTGCAAAAGAATATAGAGATATATAAAAGAGAACTGTTAAAAAGAATAATGGTTAAAAAAAACACATAGAAAATTTTATGAAAATCATAATATGTATAAATATAGTTCAAATCTGAAACAATTACATGTGTGTTTTCATCGAGTATAACGCTGGATGGGTGGGTAGCACTGTACCTCCTCTAAAGTCGTGTAATGTATGTGAATGAAAAAAAGTGGCTCGAGAAATACTATACATAATTTTAGCGAAAAAAAAATGTACAGACTTGAATTTTACACAGTCACCATGGAACTACATTGTTTTCAAAATGATGAATACTAGAATTTTTTACATTCCAGATAATTATTATTTTGGAGACATTATGGAAGAGGTGAGAATAAAATTTAAAAAATAAACTATTAATGAATATGGGCACAATGTTCCCTTGAAAATAATTATTTAAAATTTTGATAAAATAACAGTTAAAAAAATTGATAAATTTGAGAATAAAAGAATGAGGCCTAAAGTTACTGTCACATAAAAATATAAAATTAAATTAAAATGGACCAGCCGGGCACGAGAATCTTATCCCTCATATCATGCATGGTCGCAGTGACGTCGCTGGGACGTCAATGCGAGTCACAGTTGTCACGATACTTCTGTGACCAAAATGCCACCATTGAGTGAAGTCACATTGTGACTAAAATGTGGACTTCTTTGAAAATTATAAAAAAAAACCATACAAAGCTATTTCAAACATGTAAGTAAAAGTACATCGTAAAAATACTTTTCTAGGCAATTTTTTAATTTTTGTGACGTTACTTTGACGTCTTTGTAAATCACGCATGTCACGTCACAGCTGCGACCAAAGTACTAACATGTTGGGAATTCACACTGTGACAAAAATGTGAATTTAAAAAATCTTTGAAAATGAGAAGAAACATACATAGTGTCATCTTTACGCATTTGAGAGACTTAGTAATTTATTATGCCTCTTGGAAAGTAATTTATATTCAGTTATTCATATATCTAACTAAAATAAAATTATCAGCATAATATATATATATATATATAAATCTTTTTAATTATGCAATTGTAAATTATCATAGAAACATACTTATTTATGAAAACTAGAAAATGTGATTTTTTAAATTTATTTTTAAACTTATTTTTTAATTAAAAAATATAAAAGTTTTTATTTTTTAGGAAAAATTAATAATTGTGTTAAAATAACTTCAAAGAATTTTGTCAATTATAAATTACTTGTAATCATCGGAACTGGCAGAAAAATAATATAATGGAGGGAAGTGTTGTTCACTGTGAAGTTCTATTAAAATGTAGACAAAATGTGAATACAGATAATCTGATATTTTCAGAAAAGCAAAGTTTCTTTTTTGTATGCTAGGGCTTTATTTAAATTGTTTTCGTTTCTTTATGGATGAAGTAGGTTATGAATATCATAAACATATAAAATAAGTAATTTGCTTCTGTTAGAAGGAAAATACTATTTCATTTTATTTTATCTCCAGAATTTTCAATATAATTGTTATAGCTATTCTAGCCCATATTTGGAAAAAAAAAATCTCGACATTTTTTAATTTAAAAATTGCATTTAGCAAACTTGACATAAAATAAAATAAAATAAAATAAACGGAAGTCTTTCATTGTATCATCTGCAAAGCGTTATTTTGAAGCCTGAAAAACAACATATACATATTGAACGGCGGAGGGCGGAAGGAAGAAGAAAACATTTATTCTTTGGTAAGAAATTGGGCAGCTGCTCATTATTTATAATATGGACTCGTCTATCGTCTGCGGTCAAGATAAATTTGAAAAGTGGTTGTTTCATTCGGAAATCGGAAGGATTATTTATTCAAAGTGTTGTAAGAATAAGATGAATTCAAGTTTTGTTTAATTTATTTTCAAATTTTGAAGAATTTTAGCTGGGGAATTTCGTGGTAGCTGTGTTACATATAAGTGTCAGTTATCCGAAATTTCTTGCTGGAAAAGATTCCCTCTAATATGACATCATTAACAATTTGCTAAAAATGGATAAAGGAACACGCGAAGATTTTTTAAATGGATATGCATTAAGATTTGGTAAGTACAAAATATGCTAAAATTAATTTCAATATGTCTATACTTAAGAGTTATAAATTTACATTGTTTTAAATTAATTATTTGTAATATTTTTAATTCATAATGTAAAACGATATATTCTTATTTTATTATGTTTTAGGACTTAATAGATTTTTAAACATAAATATAAGATTTTGTGAATTTCCATAGATTTGTTTACAGGTATTATTTCTTATTCGTAATGTATTTCATTTTAAAGAGACTTGATCAAAATTATTATTAATAATATATGAAAGGTCTTGCATAAAGTATGAGTTTTATTATTAAACATTAGGAATTAATATCTAATATAGAACTTTGCAGCATTACGATAATAACACGATGGGTATTACGTAAGGAAGTACTTGGAAATTTTAAATATTTAATAGAGAAATTTACGTCTGAGGGATTAATGTAAAATAATTATAATTATATTATAGTAATAGGGCACTCTTTCCAGTAACAGGTACTTTTAAGTAACGTCTTTAAAAAATGTTTTTAATTACTAGTTATCGTTATTATATTCCACTTTTTAAATTCAGTGTATGGATGTATCTACAATATGTAACCAATCTCATTGTCACATTTCCACTTGTAAATGTAAATTTAATTGTACTAATAGAAATAAAGGAAAATACTTAAAATTCCAGCAACGAGCATCCACCATTCCAGTACTGGACATCCACTGTGCCAGTAATGGACTTCATATAAAAAAGTAATAGGTAATTGTTTTATAATTGCGTTTCGAATCTGAACTTAATGAAATTATACTAAATAAACACAATATTCGTTTTAAAATACATTTTCCAATTAGGATATCAATAATTAATCAAATATTTATGTTAAAAATTAATTGTTCAAGCTAATTGTTGTTATTATCACAAGATTAATACTTCATGTATTTCGATAGCATATTTAAAATACTGAATTTTAGAGAAGTACATTTATTAAGATTATTGAGACAATGATTTTGTATGGAGTTTAATATATATATGTTACTTACGGACAATATGATTAATCTGGTCATTAATAATAATAACCGGTATTATTAATAATAATCGGCCATTATGTCCGGCCATTATTATCAATAATGACCGGATTAATCATATTGACCGTAACATATATATATATATATAATGAGAACATTTTTCGGAGTATCAGAATACATGGAATTGTGTTTCCTCTGACAATTCTTAAGGCTGTTCTTCAGAGAACTTTCCTACTGCCCTCGCTAATGTTAAACCTATGGGCGAAGGACGCATTCGTATATTTAAAATATCTCCTCAGGAAATTAATATTTTTAACTTCTGTTTTCCGTGTAATCTTCTTAAAGGATGTTTCTTTTTTTTCCCTAGTTATCAAAATATTTCATTGTTCTCAAATCCAAAATAACTAATTTCTGACATATTTCTAAATTCATTTTTATTCGGAAACACATGAAATTGGCAGGTGTTCTTAATCAGAATATATTTAATAGAATGACGTTTTCCATTTTTTGG
This sequence comes from Maratus michaelseni, assembly GCA_963931845.1. Lineage (NCBI taxonomy): Eukaryota > Metazoa > Arthropoda > Arachnida > Araneae > Salticidae > Maratus > Maratus michaelseni. Next base: position 201,136,345 of record OZ007588.1, on the reverse strand, counting down.
TAACGGCAGAAGATGTTTCAGAAAACACTAGCAAAGTCGGTGTTTTGAACCGAATTTCCGACGCGCAGCGTCAGAAACGGAAAAAAAACGTGACCGAAATTGATCTTAAGTATTTCATTTATCTAAAAATGGAAAACGCTATTCATTCCAAATCGCTTTAATAATCAGGCATGCAAGTGACCTGCGTTTAAATATTTGTTCATAAATGTGTCAGAACGTTTCGTGATACTGAGCGAGGGGAAATATGGCAAAGTATACACAATCAAAAACTTCAATACTTAACAGCAAAATTAGTATGCGTTTTTTACATATATAATTTTCTTGCTTAATGACTACATTAGCCGGTTTCCCAATCAGATGCAAAGTTTTAATTTGAATACGAGTTGCACAAAAAAAATTATTGCCGATCCAATCCTTATCGTCGATTTTATCGTGATTTGGTAAAATTTTGTTATCCGAATCTATGCGAAATCATTTATCAGGTTCGGTCGGGTTGAGGGCCAACAGATTTTTTGTTGTTGTTATTGTTGGGTTAGGGTAAGAATACGGGTTGAATCGAAATATAATTTCAGTCAACCATCATTCATGTTCAGTCATTTTCAAGAAGTATATAACCGGATTCGTGCATGATTCTAGATCCCATCCGACATATGAAATTGTGTCGTATTACAATTTCTGATAAAATCTGGTTACTCGGTCGTATGCACGATTCTATTCCGAACAAGACTTACAGTAATAACATTATACCCGACTCGGGTCAGATCGAGTTCACGAAAATCAGGTCACTCGACCACTAAACCAAATCCATTCTGTAGCCAAACAAATCCAAAAAGATCGATCCGAACTTTCTGGATTGGATTCGGGTAAAATCTGGTCACCCGACCCGGTGCAGTGTCGTCACAAACGTCACAAACTTGTAGCATAAAAAAATGTTGAACCGAACAATCCGGATAGGATTCGGGCAAAATCTGGTCACCCTATCCGATGCAGATTCCTCACATTTGACACATTGAAGTCGCACGGTGACTTCACAAAGTAGTCACACTGTGAGGTCACAGAAAGCCTTGAAAACGGCCATAACGACTTCACATTTAGGTCACAGTGACTTCACATCGACGTCACTTGACGTCACGACGACTGTCACAAAGTCACAGTGTGACTTCACAGTGACGTCGCCGTGACGTCACCATGCCTTACGGGGAAAAAATGGCTCACCCATACTGACGGCTGAAGATAACTGCATTCTGACGTTAGGGCTAGGTCGCCCCGACCCGAAGCTACACGTTACTTGGACGTCTACATCAGAGATGTTGCACTTTCCATAAATTTTGGAACACTGAAGGCTTTTTCAGAGGGGAGCCTGCCACCTCCACTGGGGGCCTGTTTTTGCCGCCCCTCTCGTTCCTCAGAGATTGGCTGGGTCAATTTTTGAAGTGGTCACTCTCTGTAAAAGTGACATTGAGAATGCATACGTGACGCTATCATGAGGTCACCTTTCCCAAAACGACCCGTACATTCCTTTGTACTCTAGTGAATATCAGAAATTGATGTTGCTAGGGTGAAAATTGCTAATACCCGCTGATCCAAAATAATAATGTGGAATAAAATTTAGAAAATTATATTAATGGAAAAATAAATAAAATATTGAAATTTAACTATTTAAATGCTTTAAAATGATATCCATATTTATGGATGGACAATAAAAATTAAAGAAGATATTTAAAAAAAAAAATTTAGAAAAAAAAAACAAACAAAACGATTGCTAAAATAATAAAAAAAAAAACATTATTAATTACAATAAATTAAACTTAAATAAAGAAATTAAAAAATGTGCCATGTTGATTGTTTATCTCCAACATGTATTAAAAAAATCTCTCTATGGATTAAAACAATCAGGTCGACAATGGTTCAATAAATTAGATGAAAAATTAAAACAAATGAAGTTTGAATCACTAAATTCTGATAAATGTGTTTATTTTTCTAAATCTCCAATTGAAGCTATTATCATTGTTTATGTTGATGATCTCATAATTCTTACTAAATGTAAACAAGATTATGAATATATTAGAGATGAATTATCCAAATCTTTTAAAATGAAAGATTTAGGTTTGTTACACTATTGTTTGGGCATAGAATTTATGCAAAACGGGGATAGTATTAAAATTAATCAAAAGAAGTATATTGAAGATATTCTGAGCAAATTTAATATGCAAGAATCAAAATCCATATCTACACCTTTTGATAACAATGTGAAGCTTACTGAACATATGTGTCCCAAAACTGAAGAAGAAAAATCTGAAATGAATAATATTCCTTATCGTCAACTAATTGGTTCTCTTATGTATTTATCTGTAGCAACTAGACCTGACATAACTCAAGCTGTAAATTTTCTAAGTCAATTCAACAACAATCCAGGCAAACCACATTAGATAGCTTCAAAAAGAGTTTTAAGATATCTACGAGGTACTCCAGATCAAGGACTGATTTTTAAACGTGATACTAAGTCCTTAGTTGCATTTGTTGATGCTGATTGGGCTTCAGATGTCAATGATAGAAAGTCCTATACTGGATACATTTTTAAGTATGCCGGTGGTGCTATATCTTGGGAATCGAGAAAGCAACGAACTGTTGCATTATCCACGACTGAAGCAGAATATATGGCTTTATCAGTGGTTGCTAAAGAGTTTTTACATCTCAGACGGTTCTTAAATGAACTTTCTCCTGAAATAGTGTCTGCACCTACTTTAATATTCTGCGATAACCAGTCTGCTCAAAAATTAGTAAGAAATCCAATTTATCATTCTCGCACAAAACATATTGACATTCGCCATCAATTTGTGCGTGAAATATATGAGAATGGAGAGATAGAAGTTAAATATATAGAAACTGAAAATATGGCAGCTGACATTTTAACAAAAGCTTTATGTAATAGAAATGTTGTGAGTTAATAGGACTAAGTTTTTAAAAACATTCAATGTTATTCTGTATCCTTTTTCCATACAAGTTTAAAGTATATACTGTTTGTATTTGTAATTTTATATTTTGTTTCTCTGTAATTTGCATATAATATTTGCATAATAGGAGAGTAATTAATGCCTTGTTAAGAAAATGCACGTTGTAAGGGGGGAATTTGTTGGAATACAACGTTCATTTTCTCCTCTCCGCACATATGGCGCATGCGCGTACAGTTACGATGATGATGCTCCCGAAGCGAGAGCAGTTGTTACTTGAAGAAATATGTCGGCGCTCAGTCGCATACGAGCTGTATATATATTGTCTTCGTTTAATTGTAAATAAATGTCTTATGTCGTTCGATTCTGCAAACTCTGCGTGCCTCATACACCTACAGTAACTATCGACGTTTAATTAGTGTTGATTTTTAAAGAAAACGTAGTTCGTTTAATGACTGTAAAAACAGGTCAAAGTGTTCGTAGATTGTGAGACGAATCTCAATAAAGGATTGAAAATAAAACTAGTACAAATTCCTTTTTTTAATAAAAGGAAGTTCTTGTTGCATTTAACCTAATAAATCATTGCGTATTAATAATATATTGCAGACATATATACTACAAATCATAATTTTAACAAATTTAGCTCTATAAACTGGTTTTAAAATGCTACACTCTTTGAAAAACTTAAGCAATTTTTAATGAAAATATAAAGTGCTTAATCTTATGAAATGTATCTAATTGTTTTGGGATTTATCTGGCATAACTTTAAAAATCCGTGATATGTTTATAATTACATTAAGTAAATATATTATATAATAAGGAATTTTGAAAATAAGTAAAACCCGTGATATTTAAAACCATTAAGATTTTAATTAGTAAATTTTATTTTATTTTTATAGTAGAAAATAGTTATTTATAGAAATATTCTTGTTATTTAGAAACATCCAGAACATGCCTTTTTTGATAATTGTAGAAACCAAGCATGTGAACAACATTTATTTTATTAAATTTTCACTAAGTTAGTATTGTTTATTTTATTAAAGTGAAAATATTTTCGATTTTATTATACTATCAACGACAAATCTTTGGGAAAAAATCCCTGCATAACAAATAAAAGTATATTAAGATTAAATGGCCAAATATACATAAGAATTATTCAATCTTTAAGCTAACTTAATATTTTTATTCATAACAAAAGCGACATTAAGTTTAACAGCTCACAGAATTCAGCACAACAGCTCAGCAGATAAACATTATCATGGATTTCCAGAAATACATTTAGGCACAATCTGTTATTGTGTTAATGGTCTTCAAAGCGTGTTAACTGAACCATGCAATAATAGTCATGCTGAAGACTGTCGTTCTCTAAGGAGACTTCTTGAATTACATTTAAAAGGAACAGTTTATATTTGTGCTCCATTCATACAATGTATATTTAGAATATATATATATATATATATATATATATATATATATAAAGATTATTTATTGTACATTCATAGTATGCATTCCCAGCTGTTAAATGCCATAACTATAGAGTATTGCTTCTTAAGACATGAATTTTGTTTTATAAAGTTAAGTATTGTGGTAGTAGAGTTACTTTTTGAAACCTAATAAACACGTTTATTGCATATTGATCTATGTATTTTTTTCAGACCAAAATCATAACAGATAATGTTTATCAGTCCCTGCATAAGTAGAAATGCAATACAGAATTTGCAAACTGTTTAATGGAGAATTAGGTATGTAAACTTAAGAATGAATATGAATGATAAAATGTAAAACATTACGGAATATATATTTCTAGATATTAAAAAAATTCATATATATAATTTTTTACAGACGTTCAATAATATAAGAAATGCACAAAAATTTATATAAATAAGAATGATTTAATTAAAAAAAAATAGAACCATAAAGACAAAAAATAATTTCACAGCTATGGTGAAATATACTGAAATGTGCTCCAGGTCTGAATCTGGGTGTAGCCTGAATTTCACTTAGGCAGATGTCGAAAACGATGAAATATTGAAATACTCAAATAATCAAAACTACAAAGTTCACAATTCGAGCCAAACTCGGATTTTTCTTTGTAAGATTATCTTAGTTTATTAAAATTAGTTAGTTTTGTAAGATTCGTTAGTTTTGTAAGATTATCTCAGTTTGTCTCGTTGTGAAATATGGCGAAAATTTACTTTTGTAATTAAAAAACAGGCTTCTTTAAAAAGAATATGTTCAATCAATTATTTCAGCCATATTCGTTCGGGATTTCTCAGTTGGTAGAGCATTGGCAGCTTCAGCGAAAGAATACCGGGTTCGAATCCTGGCCGGACTTTTTCATCCAGTTGGGAAGATTAAATCTCATATGATTTTTTTACCAAATTGAATAATTGTGTCAAAATTATTCTATGGTAATCACGTTTCCAGCGTTTACTGGAGGTCCCATTACCTGTGAATTTTTCCGTTGTGCTGATTCAGATATCAGATCAGATGCAATAATCATTAAGGTTAACTGGGTGAATTAGTCAGGCATATTCGTCCGGGAATGATCAGTTGGTAGGGCATTTGCAGTTTCAGCCAAGGGATGCCGGGTTCGAATCCTGGCCCGGATTTTTTCATCCAGTTGGTAAGACATGTCATATGATTTATTGGCCAATTTGAATAATTGTGTCAAAATTAATCTAGTGAAACTGCGTTTGTTTGAAATATCGACCATTTGTGTCCGAAAGCGCAAATCTATACTTTTCATAAATGAGAATAGAGTTAAATGTATATATTAACCACGCTTTTCGATTTTCTCTCAATAACATTAATTTGAATACAATGTAAAGCTTTTATATTGCAACTTTAGCTACAATATCTTCAATAAAATAAAACTTTATAATTTAAAAGTGATTACATTGCACATAAAGGCTTATAACAACCGATAAATAAAGAGATGTACTAGTTTCGTACATACCAACGACGGCATTCTCAATATAACTAACTATAAAATAAAAAAAAGAACCTCAAAAACAAAATTGAAAAACAAAACTTACACAAATATATCAAGTCCATTTTCAATGTTTTTTTGCAAAAAAAAATTGTTTTTATCATTATTGATAATTAGAATGTCGCCGATTGTGTTACAAAGCTAGTAGATCTGTAATTAAAAGGCTTTTATAATCTTTTAAGTGTACTGTAATAACTTTCAGCATATACATATTGTTAACTTAATGATGATAAGTGATTTTTCGTATATAATTATAATTACAAAATAGCTTCAGTGTGATTTTTTGTTACTATAATGAAGGGAAATACGGGTTTGCCTTAGATTGGTAAACTGTACTTTTAATTCAATAAGTGGATTCAGAGTTGAGACTGTGGTATTCTACACACACTTGTTTGCCATGACACGTATTATCACCACCAAAAGTATGCGTTTATAATTTAAAGAAAAACCTCTATACATAAACAATTATAATTGGAACATTTGAAACACCTACTATCACAAACATTCCATTCGTTCAAATTTTCCATACTTAATACAAATAAATGTATAAATGTTAATAGCTTGCAAAAAACATGAATAGATTAAAACGCATTGTTGAAAACGTAAATTTCACTATTAAATGCGTATTAAACAGTAGTTCATCCTGTCTATTTTCGAGGTAGTCCGGAAATACCCAATGTTGACATGGAATAAGAAAATGTTAAAAAAACATTTTATTTGATTTAAAACCACAAATTTTGAATAGCTTTTACAATAAATGTGTGCCCTTTCTTCAAACTATAAAAGTTTTTTCTTCTTTACTTCTAATCTTTATTAGCTAAAAATTTAAAGTTCTAAAGGAGCAAAATTTTACTTTTGTAATAAAAAAAACAGACTTCTTCTAAAATAAATATGTTCAATCAATTTCGGCTTTGAACATATGATTTAAAGCTGAATATTATTCATTAGTATAGTGTCATTTATGGGCATTAGAACGAATTAAGAACCAAAACAAGCAAAATTTGAAGAATGATCCACCATGCCCCATGTTTATTGGCGTAAATATTTGTTTCGTTAATATTTCTAGTAGTTTATAAAAAATAACTATATAAATAATAACAACTTCTGAACTTACTGCATAAGCATAAAATAACTTAAAACACACCATTTACAACTCTTGAATTAAATATAGAATCGATGCAATTTACATCAACTGCAAACGCAAAGATATGAGTTTAATCACAGCAGTTAAGTACGTTAATCAGTGTAACAGCTCGTTTTCTGAAACCCCATTCGTGATTTGTGGCGATGCCAAGGCATTCTATTCTCATCTTGAATACTTGATAAAATGCGCAATTTCGGTGATATACGCTTGCAGATTAGATGCGCATTTTAAAGCCTTTTGACGCTTCAGATTAATTCTAATGGCTTTCGTAATTATTTACTTGTTAAGCATTGTTTTCCGGATACATTACTAAAATTTAATTGTTTAATTATTCAGTGTGCTGATATGAATCTTGTGTTATTCAGCATCTTAATCTTAAGCATACTTTTATGTAAATATATGTCATACAACTTGTATCAAATTCCCAAATTAGTAAATAAATACATTAAATTTTCATTTACTTTGTTATAATTGAAAAGAGATATTGAAATGTTCAATTCACTCTACAACATTATGAATGGTGATTTTTTTTTGAAGAAAAGTACTTAATGTCTTAAGTTTAAAAAAAATCCAGCATTAAAAAAAATAGTAATGTAATTTATGAATATACAGAATGTTAAAGTATAAAATTATAAAATATGTTCAAAAGCAAATGTAAATTTATTCCTATTTTAAACATTTTTTTTTTTAAATCTATGCATTTTTTTTTAGATTTAAAATACTTAATATATAAAATTTTAATGTCATAGAGGGTTTTTCAAAATAAGCTGGGACAACATATAAGAGATGGCAAAGAACATAATAACGAATAATTTTTTAATACAAAAATTGTTGCTATAAATTTATTCAGTAATCAAACAAAAAGTTTTTTTTTTCGAATTCGTAATTTTACTTTATAACGTTATCATTAATTTATTTATATTTTAACGTAATTTTCAACAGAAATAATTTACTTTGTGTAAAATGTGAAGACATTACAAACAATGATAGTATACTTATGTGATCAGTGACAGAGAATGAAAAGTCAAAACATACCTAAATACCACTTCCCATGTTAGCAGTACACTTAAAAGGGGACCGCCAAACATGATGCGCACAGATTTTGATGATTTTATTGTATGTTCTAGGGGTCATACCCCTAACTATTCAGGTCAAAGGTTTCCTTCAAATGTCCCTTAACCCATATCGTACCAAGCATTGAAATAAATATTATTTTTAAATAAAATCTTAAATATATGCTTCATTAAGCCTATGTATACACACAAAATCAAAAAACTTACCAATTTTTTATTAGCTTGATTGGTACAGGCTGTCCTAAAAATAGGACAATGGTATAATCCACTGCTATTCATTATTAGATGAATGGAATGGGACAAAACATCTTAAGCATAGTCCGACGTTACATTTTTTACATATTGTGGTTGGTTTTCCTGTACAAGGTTTTAGCTGGCATCTCCTTTGTCGGTTTTCTGGGTGTTTTATCAACACATGCTCATTCTGAATAGTTAAAAAATATGCATTACTCTGTTGACGACCCAATTTTCTGTAAGATGGTTTTCTTGGAATAGAAATCCCCAAATAGGCAACTGTTATGTGCCTTCGAAAATCAAGCAGGCTCAGACTATTTTCTCCAAATAACTGATTGAGCTTCCATAAAGCAACAAGCGCTGTTTCAAATGCATTAACAAATAATGGCCAATACCATTTTTTCCCTTGAATTGAAGTAAAGTAAGATGCTGCATGATTATCAAACAAGTCAACTCCATTTTTGTATTTATTGTAGGATGTAATGCACGCAGGTATCTTTACCTGTTTTTTACCACCTTTTAATCTTCTTTCTACTGTTGAGATACTTTTTGTTTCTTCGAAATTAGTGATTACAGAAACAACCCGATTGTCATTCCACCGAACTGCGGCTATTTTGTTCCTTGTATCGAATCTGCTGTCAGAAAATCCACGTTCCAATTTCGACATTGCTTTTGAAGACATAAGTGGACACTTAGAGATTCTATTTTCTCTAACAGTACCTGTAACGAAAAAGTTCTTGGTATCCAGAATGGATATCAGTTCATGGGAAGTAAAGAAATTACCCATGTAAATTTTATGTATCTCAGGATTTGCAATTATTGACAGCAAGTTCTGGACAACTGTGTGAGATAATGGCTCATTCACTTTTTTCTGACATGGTTGATTCTTTTTAACCTTTGGATTTTTTTTCTTTTGCCCTTCTAGAGTTTTCATAGCTTGGCATTTGGATGTTGATGGTATATTGTCGATAAATGCAGGTTCTGTTTTATTCTGCTTTGCACCTTGGTACGGTATAATATAATACGGGAATCCGTTGAAATAAGTTAGCATCCATAATTTATATCCAAATTTGACTATTTTTCCTTTTATATGCATCTTACAGCCATGTTTTCCAAAGTATCTAACCATTCTTTCATCAATACTTAAAAATTCCGAAAATACTCCAAATTGTTGAAGGCCTTCATTTAACAGATTATAAAGTGGCCTCACTTTAAAATAGCGATCATTCCGATCAAGCCGCAAGTTATCGTTAAAATGAAGATATTTCTTTATTTCGTAATATCTGTTCCTTGACATCGATTTACTTACAAGTAAAGTTCCAGTGTCGGGTGCATTTTCCAGTACATTTTCTCTTGAGGTAAAATATGATAACCGCTATAGAAAAGAATTGCTAAAAATTGTTTCATTTCATCCATGCTTATTTCAAAACCATGATTATTATTTTGTCTGGAATATTTAATTGATTCTTCAACCGTCAGCTCAATCATTTTCAAACAGATCATTTCAAAAAGTTCAATAGGAGATTTACCAGCCACATTATCTTTAACTCTTTGAAGTCTCTCATGAGGAAATGCTTTTGGAGCACGTTCGAACTTAGGTTCGCATTTTTCCCATTTCGGATTTACAGATATGTTTTCATTTCTATTTGGAACTAAAATTTCAATCGTTCCTGCAACCTCTGTAGAATCTACTTCATCACACATGATTTCTTCTACTTTCCTTACAGATGAATCATCAATGTCCTCTGTGTCACTCATTAAATCAGGATCTGGAGGTACAATAACTAATTCATTGTCATTGTCTTCAAAATCACTATCATCTAAACTCCACAAAAAGTACAAGGCTTCCTGCGTAGTTAAAAATTTACGAGACATTTTTAAGCATTAGGATCTAAGTAGTTTCCGAAACGAAGCAAAGAGAAACGGCGTACACAATAATTTCACAATGCAATTTTTTTTACTTTCTTACACGGGGAATCCCCTCACACAAACCAGTCTGACACGTGACCACGCAGGGCACGTGTACCTAACACCAGCAGACACACGTGATCTGCAGGTGTTGGAGAAACTATTTAAATATTATCCGTACAAATGTTTGGAATATCACAGAGAAGAATGGATTATTCCCATTACTTAATGTAGGGATTATGTATCAGTGGATTATACCATCGTCCTATTTTTAGGACAGTATGAAATATAAGGAAGATAGACCATTTAGATATATATTTTTAATATATCTTTTTTATCTGTAGAAAAATATAGAATATTACCTCAATAAATTTATATAACCGTTATTTTTAATAGTAAAATTTTTTAAGAAATAATGTATTGAATATGTAAGAAATAAATCTTCAAAAAATCACCATTTTGAAAAATTAAAGAAAATATTTAACATTAATTTAAACTAACAATAAGAGCAGAGATATACTTAACAGACTTTTAAAAATATATCGCCTTTAATTTGAATTAAAATACTCAAAAGAATTTATATAAAGGTCATTCATACATGGTGTCCTATTTTTAGGACGATGGTGAAATATGGGTTAATTTTTGAGAAATTTGGGGTTTAAAGTTCAGCCTGCATTTCAAATACCCATTAGTTTGACGCACTGAACAAGGCCTCCGTGGAGCAGAGCCAGCGTTCGCGCTTTCAATCTCGAAGGCGAGGAAAACAAAATATTAGTTTAAAAATTTCGTAAAAAATATAAATTTCCCTGCAAAAATTTCCATGTAAATGTAATTTATTAGGAAAATATTAAAAAGTTCAAAGATATAGAATTCCTAATTCTGCATAAAACTTGTAACGCGTCAAAAATATAAAATAAATTAAAAAGGAAAACACCGCAGCATAGGACAGAATTCTCGCCCTCAAGACTGGAAGCGCGAACGCTAGCTCTGCGCCAGGGATCCTCTTGTTCAGAGCGTCAAACTAATGGATATGTGAAACGCAGGCTGAACTTTAACCCCAAATTTCTGAAAAACTAAGGGCCATTTGAAGGAAACTTTTGACCTGAATAGTTAGGTGTACGACCCCTACAACATACATTAAAATCATCAAAATCTGTGCACATCATGTTTGGCGGTCCCCTTGTTAGAGAAAGTAGTCGGATGTACCAATCCCAAAACTTTCTTTTATTACTTAAATTGTGTTATTTCAGAAAGCGCATTTTTTTAAATTTTGTATTCAAGAAACAAAAAATGAGTAGTTTATCGATCTGCTATTTATTTTATTATTACACTTCAAATTGTTAATTCAATTGTTTGTTTCAAATGTATCAAAACCATGGGGAAGGGGGAAAAATCGTAATGAAGTCTAATAAACGGGTAATATATTAAAAAAAGAGAAATGTTTTGTTTATTACAAATACATAAATTAAACTTAGATTGGATAATTCGGTAATCGATTTGATTTTTTTTTTTTAACAGTTAACTTAACCTTTCCGAAAACCGAACAAAATTCGCTATCATAGCACAACCTTCAGAAAGAATTTATCGACTATTTTATACAAATCTTGGTCTAATACGTTACATCGTCATAAAATATTCATTAATTCTTCGCTTAAAATGCAAAAAATCAGGAAAATCGCACAAAGGTCGCTATTACAGCGCCCACTTTTTGATGAATATCCTTATTTTTAACTGGGACCTAGTGTCTATAGTACAGTTCGATCCCTAACTTTATACTCTTCCCGAATATATAAAAGAAAAGTCCACCTAAATTTGCTATTTTAGCGCCACCTTCAGACAGACTGTTTGAAAAAAAATTATAAAAACCTTGGCCAATGAAATTACATAAAAATATCAAATTTTGTCGAAAAATATTCACAAATTCTTCACTTAAACTGCAACAAATAAAGAAAATCCCACAGAAATCGCTATCATGGTGCCCCCTTATAGGTGACTAACCTTATTTTCAACGGGGATCTGACGTCCATTGTCAAAAACAAAGGTATAGATGAAGTTTGTTTCAATTCTATCCCTAACTTCATGCACTTTCCGATGATACAAAAGAAAAATCGTACAATAATCGCTATCACAGCATCCTCTTACCGTAGAATATACTCAATTTCAACTGGGAATAGGTGGCCATTGTAAATAATAAATGAAGTTTGGTTCAATTCCATGCATAACTTCATACACTTTCGGATGATAAAATAAGGACAATGACACAAGAATTGATATCCCAAGGCCCCTTCGGGCGGAATATCCCCAATTTAGACTGGGACTGGCAAGATATAGCAAGAAACATATGTTTGGTCAAATTATATGCATTAATTCAAACATTTCTCGATGATACAAAGAGGACACATGGACACACGGACAGACAGACATTTTGTAAAAAATTGTTTTTCGGTATCTCTGACCCCTAAAACGTAAAAATCCGTCGGAAACCGGAAGTCGAAAAATATTTCGATTACAATACTTTTTTATTAGAGCAAGAAGAAAGTAAAAAAGAACGAAAGATCATGCGTCAAGCATAGATTATGAAACAATTTCAAACACAGCCAGAAAATTGTAACGAAACTTCACCGTTAAATAAGGGGAAAGAAGATATGTAATTAAACAGTTCAGAAAACATATACCACATTGAAAAATACAGTTTTCGAAATTATATTCCAGTGTCAAAAAAGTAGTCGAATTATTTTGTGCTGCCCTGTATATGATCAATATATGTGGATATATACCACGATAAAATTTAGTTTTATTAGAATATTCACATTTAGCAATTTTCGCCAAACGATGGAAATGCACTCGAAACTCTCTGTACATCTCTGTATATTATCTGAAGACTTTTGTACACAGCACATATTAAGTTAAAAGACAATTTAAAGCTCACTCACAGCAACTACCAACGGTAAACGACAATGCATCTTTTTCTTTGCCTCGCCCAGTATATGAATTTATATATATGCCACAAACTTCTATTAGTCTACTAAATATAGTTCTGCAGGAAAATGAGCAAAACAATTAAAAACTAACCTTAAGCACTTCATTCCCATAGTCTGTAATACTTACGGATTCCCTTGTGTAGCCCTGTATATGAACAACCGAATTTATAAATACACACGTACTATGAAAAAATGTAGTTAAATTTAAAAACGCGAACCAAAGTTGAAAACGCACTTATCACACAGACTGTAAATATCGCACATGTACTGTAACCGATATTTTTTGTGTGTCCCTGTGAATAAACACAATGCACACCAGACTTTAAAGACAGTGTAACAGAAATGTGTAACAAAAAAATGACAGTCAATGTGTAACACAGTTCTTTTGCTTGACCTTGTAAATGAATAATTAATGCTTTGCACCCCATATTCTACAAAAAGTATGTTTTAATGTGCGTCATAATTATATATCAATTCCATTATGTTTCAAATGGCGTAACATCATCAAAATGCACTCGAAACGATTATTTCCTATTGAGTGTAATGTAACGGAATACATTTGACTGTCCCTGTAAAAAAAACTACAAGTGCTACACTCATCAGTTGAAATAGGGAACATGTTATAGTAAACGACAATAACATACAAAAATTTCAGGGCGATCCGAATAGATTTACGGGAGTTAGAGCACGGACAGACGGCAGACGGTAAAACGGCCAGACGGCAGACATCAGACAGACCGAAGTCATAAAAACTTTTCAACTAGGTTGGAAAATGTTAAAAATGAGAAGTTGCATAGACTTTGAAAGTAAATCCGTTAAAAATGTCACTAAAATAGCTTCATAGTTTTTTTTTTAAATTATGACAAAAAACTTCGGTTACGTATTAAAATAAGACATTCTATATTTTAAAGTTTAAAAAAAAAGTCGTAATTCTGATTTTCTATGCATTTTTTATCAATTTCTGTGCCATCTTTTAAATGTATTCCTTTGTTTTTTAAAACTACATGTAAATACAATTTATAACATTGATTTTTGAAAGGTAGAGGAAGATAGGGCAGAATGGACCAATTTTGAAGTTTTAATGTTTTTCTTCTGATATTTAAAGATGATTGAAAAAATTCCCGAATATGCATTAATTCCTCATCTTTTTTTAGTAATTTCATCAAAGCATGTCTTAATAGGTTAAAAAAAAATACATTTAAGTCTTTAAAATGTGTCCTTCTGTACTTGATGTCAGCAGTGCAGTGGAACATTATATTCGGCATAGTGAATGGTAAATTACAATATTAATATATCTTTAAAGGGAAAGGTATTTTAATAGAAATCTTTAGTCATATTTTCCACTGCACAGAACAAAATAAATGATTAGTTACATGCATAAAAACATTAAAAATAATTTTTGTGCAGAATGACATATGCATAAATAGATCTATGAAAGTTTTACTTAGATATTTAATTTTAAATGAAAATTATTTAGGTTGCATTAAACAATATGTAAAAAACATAGTTGTATGAATGTTCTTCTAAACATCCTGACGATTTAAGTTACAGCAAATTAAAAGTACAAACTTAGACTAAACTATTTATGGTTTAAGAGGTGCACTTATTATGAAAAAAAAGAAAAGAAAGCAAACAACCTTCTAAATAAGATTTTCTTCCGTTTAGTATGAATTAATGACAATATTCTTCAAGACATTGAAATTGGACAAAACACAAATGTTTATTTTTATTTTTATTTTTATTTTTTCAAAATATTTCACAATAAAATATACTAGACCATTTTCTTAACTGATGTTTTAATATTAAATATAAAGAGGTAACATTGTTGTAACTAATAATATAATAGAATAACTTGTTAACTTTAAATTATAGTCTAATTAATGCTTAAAGTGATGAAAAAATAACACGAAATGTTTAAAAATATCTTTAATGTAGATTACATATGTTTCATTTGCTCTAACAGTGACATCTTTAGATCTAAATGATAAATACAATATTCTCGCATAGTTTTTTTTTAAAATGGTAAACATAAACCACGAGATCGCATGTCCAAGGCACGCAGGTGCTTAAATTCCTCAAACTGGAAAACGTTCACGTTGGCCCGCGATGATCTACAGAATGAAAAAGCAATAAAAATAAGAATAAATAATAATTTTCACGTTTTCCAGTTTGACCAATTTAAGCACCTGCTTGCCTTGGACATACGATCTCGTGGTTTATGTTTACCTTTTTTTAAAAAACTTTGCGAGAATATTGTATTTATAATTTAGATCTGAAGATGTCGCCGATAGAGCGAATGAAACGTATGTAATCTACATTAAAAGGTATTTTTAAACATTTCGTGTTATGCTTTCATGAATTTAAGCTTTAATTAGACTTTAATTTATTGTTGTAACTGTAGAAAAGTTTTCTCTTGCAAATTTCACTATTAAATATATATTAAACAGTAGTCCACCGTGCCTATTTTCGAAGTAATTCGGAAGCACCCCATGTAGACATGGAATAAAAAAAATTAATAAAATATTTTATTTGATATAAAACAGAAAATTTTGAACAACTTTAATAATAAATGGGTGTCCTTTCTTTAAACTGCAATAGTTTTATCTTCTTTACATCTAATCCTTAATAGCCAGAAATCTAAAGTTCTAATGAAGCAAAATTTTACATTTGTTGCTAAAAACAGGCTTCTCCTAAAATGAATAATTTCGGCATTGACCAAAATTATTTAAGGCTGGATAATATTCATTAGTATATAGTGACATTTATGAGCACCAGAATTAATTAGAAACCAGGTAAAACAAGCACAATTTGAAGGAAGGTTCACTGTGCTCCATCTTTCCCCATGTTTATTACTGTATATATATTTTTCGTTAATTTTTCTATTACTTAATAAAAATAATACTAGAATTAATAACAACTTCCCAACCTACTGCATAAGCATTAAACAATTTTAAACGCACTATTTGCAACTCTTGAATTAAACATAGAATTAATACAAATTACATCAATAGCAAACGTACATATGAGTGCAAACGTAGACTGTGAGATATGAGTTAATCACAGAAAATAACTGCGTTAATCAGCGTAAAAGCTAGTTTTTTCAATTATGTTCGTGATTTGTGGTCATTCTATGGTATTCTGTTCTCATATTGAATAGTTAACAAAATGCGCAAGTACGATAATGTACGTTTGGAAATTAGTTGTGCATTGTAAAGTCGTATGATGCTGCAGATTAATTATAATGACTCTCATAATTATTTGCGTGTTAGGCATGGATTTCTTGATGCATTGCTAAAATTTAATTATTTAATCATTCAACATGCTAAAATGAATCTTGTATTACTCAGCGTCTTAATCTTATCTCAGCATAATATTTAACGTCTTGTTTATGTATATGCCATAAATAATATATCAGGATCATAAATTGATGATTTACACAGTGAATTTGATGTAATTGTATTATTCTGTGAAATTAGAATTGGAATCACATTTTGTTCAGCTGAATTAAATGTTCATTTTAAATAAGGACTAAAGGTTAATCTTGATATTATGCATCTTCTTAATATTAAAATATATAAGAGATAATGTGAGCATAAATATGATGATGAAATATGAATTGTTTACATTTGTTAAATACAAAACGTACATTTATTCGTGTTTAGTATATTTTATATAACTTTAGTAATAACTAATCAGATATGATTTTTAATGTATAGTATTTTTATAAAAGTAGTACTCTTCGAAAAAAGTGGAGAAAAATGTATGAAGAAGTAGTTCGAATTTCAACAAAAAAAACTATGTAAAGAAATAAAAGGTCGCTTCTAATTATTCATCCTGAAATACAAGAAGTCCCATTCTGTTCCGAAACTGTATTTTTGTTCATAACTTTAACTACAAGGAATATATTTTAAATTAATTTTAACACACATACATTGCTTTGTGTGAAACGCCGCTGTTTGGGTGCACATGGTAAACATTTTCGCCATGGTGACCACTTTTCCCCTCTTACTGTCAATGGATTTCATGTAAAACAAATTAAATTTGTCGAAAATTTTGTTAAATTATCTCCATTATTTATAAATTGTAAATAATAATAATTGAATTGGAATCAGATGTGTATTACATGTGTGAAATATCTTTCATAAAGAAAAAACATAGCTATAGATTTTTACATGTTTGATTGATGTTGAGGAGAAATAGTGCTCTACTCAAAAAAGGCATTAAAATTAATCTCAGTATTTATTAGGTCAGTAAACGTCATAACCCAAAACATACAACTTGCTTCTAGAATTATCCATATTCAATTATTATATACTTATATAGTATATATATATATATATATATATATATATATATATATAATAACATTTTAAAATCCCGAGGAATGAATAAATCGATTAAAACTATTAAATTCTCAAAGCGCTGCAAATATATGAAATTATTCATATACAACTTTTTTACAACTCTTAAATTTGCATTAAAATCAAAGTAAATTACATCACTTGCAGACGCAGGATATATTAGCTTAATCACTATAGATAAATGGTAAGGTGCTAGTGGTTGCCTCTGTAGACTTTCCATGCTCTAATTTGACTGGCGGAAGTATATTTCTCAGGTACTGGCTTCTGGCTAGTCCTTGGGCCGTTGCTTCGCTCCTATGTGCTGCCATCCGTAACCCGGGAGTGATAATATTATGTGGCTATCTTGGTGACCGGACCAGACCTACTCCGCCCCCTTTTGATCTCTGAGTGGGAGCCTATCCCAACGGTCCGGAATCGGCTAAAACCACTTTGCCTAGTATTTCGCACGTACAGTATCTAAGCTAGTCTTCCTCAGCCTAAGAGTTCGTTTTGTGAAACACCATTTGTGAATTTTGACAATAATAAAGCATTGTTGTCCTGTTTTAAATGCCTAGTAAAATGCAATTTCAGTGACATACGTTTGCAGATTACACTACGCAACTAAGATGTTGCTTTCGAAGTGAAACTATGAAATTTGGTATGATATTATCCCAATGAACACATTAGAACCATGAAAATATCATTGGCTGTTGATTCGGAAACATTTATGTGCAGCATTAGGATTTTTTATTTTTTGCTAATCTAGTAGTTATAGTGAAAATTTGTTATGTGACATTTTGATAAGATCAAGTTAAATAGAATATCCGTTTGCAAATTTGTACACATTAGTACTAAAATAAAAATATTGCAAATACTTCTGCTTCGCATAGTGCTTTTTTTTGCTTTTCGTAATTTTACGTTATTTCAGACTGGGAAATTTTATATAATTTTATAAAAAGTTGGGAATTTTAGCATCATCCGGTGCATTGCGCAATATGATGCAATTATGTCACTTTTACTAGCTGTTCCAAGAGATCAGTCGTTTGTTTTTTTCACTTTATCGAGTAGTGTGCATATGTGTTTTCTTTAAAAGAATAACGTGTAAGAGTGATTCTTGTATTGACATTAGGTATATACGCTGCGTAAATGTGCAATAAGGTGATTACTTTTCTTATATTGGCAGTGAAGTGGCATTTGCTGCACAAAAATGCAATAACTATGCTAATTTAAAATGTTTAACATATGTATTTATACTGCATTATATGCGAGCAGGATAAAGAGTAAAAGCCACACGCTTGTTGTCCATCGTGTGCAAAGAATAATTGCAAAAGGAAAGCAATGTCTGTTGCTGTTCCAATGATTTTGAGGGAGCCTACAAATTATATAAATTATGTGTTTTTCTCCATGATGCGATCGATTTCTGGAGGTGACATGAAAAAAAAATTACAGTGCAATAGCAAAATGAACCTTCTGCTGTACGACCTATAATTCATTCTGAATAACTTTCTATTATCGAGTCCTTGAAAGATTTTGCTATAGACCTAGAGATGATTTATAAGAAGATGATTTGTGCAATATCCGAAACCATTAGCGAATTCTTTAAACTGTTGGCGAATATGTATATTTTTCTCACTGTTTGCTACAGAAAATTACATCGGAGGAACTCAACAATTTTGTTCGCGATTTAATTTTTAACAAAGGAAAAGCGGAAATATTAGTGTTGAGGCTTCGTCAATGGAATTTGTTTTGTAAAGCATGTTCGAGTACCGACGTTTTGTTTTCGTCACAGGAAGTTCTAACCTTTAAAAGAAATTGTAAACGTGCTGTGTTTCAATATCGACGGCCGAGTGCAAGAACTGGGAAAATCACCGGATTTACAGGAATGGGAAGACTCTTCCAAGTTAAATCTTAAAATGGTTTTGCTGCACAATTTCTGCTACGAAGAAGTCTAGTTTAACACATGTAATGCAAAGGTCGATAAATATAATAACGCATACATATAGCAGTATATATATAAAAAACCGTTGCCAATTCCGATTTTTTAAAGTCATATTCCTGCTCAGTACATCGAAGTCATTAAGAAATAAGTATTTTTATTTTGGAATTAACAACATAATCGATTTTTGTTCCAAAGTGCTATACTAGTAGCTATACTTTTGAAAAGCTTTGAGCCCTATTATATATAATTTAACGGGCTTCGTAGATATTTTTTATTATAATTAGTTGTAACCTTTTAAACAGCCGGCAGAATTTTTCACGTATGTTTTTAACAGCCATGTCACTGTTATACTTTATAATCAATGCTAGCTAAGTCGAAATGAGCACAAGTTTAAGCAAAATCGAGCAACTTTTATTTAAAATCTTAAAAAAGGAAGGGACTTGAGAAAGCACTGCTTAATTTGCCTTAGGCCGAAAGAAAGTCAATTCAGAAAAACAAAATTTCAAGTAACAATAGCAATAAAGAGATAACTTCGAAATATCACTTACGACTTGGATCAGCTTCAAAACGACGGTTAAGATACCTTCAGCAATATTTAATTTTAATATGCAAGCTTGTTCAATTCCAACTTCTAAAACGTTTGCCTACAACAGTTCTGAAATCGGCACTCCGTGAGGGCAAAACTCTTTTATTCAATTAGCACAAAAAAAAGGTAAATCTAAGAGATCTCAAAAGGCCACAATGGGAAAGAACTCGATCCAAAGTTCCACTTACCCAGCACGTCCCAGTGCTTAAATACTGCTATATCGATTGACCAGATGCAGAAATTTGCATAAATATCGAAACGAAGAGAAGATTCACAAGTTCCGAGGATTTCACACATTCATCGAAAGTTAAAGAAATATAGCCTTGATCATTTTTACACACATTGACTGTTAATGGACAAAAAGTAACGTTCCCAATTGAAATTCGCCTACTCTTATAAGTCAGAGTAGTCGACACATCATATGTTTAAGAACTCATAAAATAATAGATATGAAAATAATTGCTATGAGGATTTGTATTTAATAACTTTGCATGCGTATTACATTATATTTCTTATGCACAGGAAAAAATTAACATAAATATCAAATTTTCGTCAATTCATCCTTTGAATTTGAAATTTACGTAACTGAAAACACGGTTAGAACGCTTAAACGGTTAATATATTGTAAAGATATTATCCACATACTTTCTTTGCTTTCTGTGAAATGTGATGAATCACCATACGTGTTGGAAATGACCGCATTCATATACAATGACAATGGGCATTTTTTTAATTAAAAATTTTTCTGATAGTACGTACAGCGTTACTGACCGAAATTTTAGCGCACTTTCAACAATTGCAGTGATGTGATCAAATTTCACAGAAAGTAAAGTTACTTTTCTTAAATTTAACAAAGGCATTCTTTGTAATGTAGAAAGTTATAAAAGTGAATATCTATATTCAGCTTTTGAATGAGGCACTTGATTTTTTGATTGAATTAAAGGTTTGGTTTTGTTTGTTGAGGGAAGCTACAGGCAAGTTTTACGCATAAGGACTTAACTGACTTAGACCTCCTTTTAAAATGGAATCCGATCCACAAAAAATTTCAAATCTGAGTCAAAATTCGAAACCAGCGCCCATTATTTAGTAGCCAGTACCCTAACTACTAGACAAGCAGGTGGGCTTAAATAAAAGAGAGCGACTGAATATTTTTACCCATAAAGCATATTTTTCCTTCTAAATGAAAAAAATAATTTGAAATACCTTGAACAACATTAGTTTACAAATATATGATCATTACCATAAATATTTCGTTCGTTCATTTTCTCAGTTATTTCTTTAAAGCAAAATGTATAAATACTATTAAATTCTAAAACCGCTGCAAAAATAGAAAATTGATTAGAACGTACCATTTACTACTCCTAAATTTGCTATAGAATCCATGCAAATTACATCAATTGCAAACGTAGAGATACGAGTTTAATCACTGCAGATAACTATGTTAATCAGCGTAACAGCTCGTTTTGTGAAACCCCGTTCGTGATTTGTGGCTATGTCAAGGCATTCTATTCTCATCTTGAATACTTAATAAAATGCGCAATTTCAGTGATATACGCTGCAGATTAGTAGTGCATTTTAAAGCCTTGTGACTGTTCAGATGAATTCTAATGGCTTTCATAATTATGTGCTTGTTAAGCATTGATTTTCTGATACATTACTAAAATTTTATAGCTTAATTATTCAGTGTGCTGTAATGAATCTTGTATTATTCAGCATCTTAATGTTAATTGTATCTATATGTTAGTATTCGGCGTAAATATTGCATAAATGTACGAATTTAGATAATTAAACAAGGTTTAATAAAACTTTCATTATCCGTATAATTATATTTTATGTAGTTTTGAATTTTGAAATGGTATTTTGACATTAAAAATTGAATATTTAGTCTAAAGGACAAAGGATTATTAAAATACCAAGTTAAGAGAATATTTTGTATTGTTTTGTATTTATATGGTTTTTGAAATTAATAATATGTAAACGGAATAAAAGCATGTACGTCATACGATTAAAAATTTTACATTTAAATCAAAATAAATGTAAAAGAAAACTATAATGCATTTTATACATTTAAGCTAAACAAAATTAAATTTATATATCTTTTAGAATATTTCACAAAATTTATTTTATGTGCAATTACAGTTATAAAAATGACTTACCACGTAAAATTTGTAATTAAAATTTATACTTTCAAATATATATCACATCACTGCATTTAAAAATATTTTTTCTGAATATTCGAATTAGGTAAATTATTTATAATTTATTTCAATGATTTATGGATTGAAATTTTTAACTTTTTTTCAGATGTAAAAAAATACAGGGTGTTGTAGTGTGTCTAAAACTTTCAATGCATCTACTATAGGCTTGTTAAAACATTGTTTATTACAACAATGTAAGGTAACATTTGCACTAATATAAATACATATGCAAAACAGACTAGAAATTGGATGCGTAATGATAATTAACATTGATTTGCGACATCTATTTCTTCAATTTCACATAAACAAAAAAAGTATTTCCTTAGATAAAATAGGAAAAAAGATGCAATAATTTATTTAAAACTTTATATAGATATATTATAAATGAGGTTAAGACACAGTATAAACACAGTATATCTAACATGAAACAAATAAGTTTTAATTGTAACAAAACATGTAAGTTTTAATGGATTTCCAAATTTTATTATATGAACACATAACTGATATTTTTGAAATGAAAATGATTTGTGGTATATTTCGAATGCAACCTAAAGATTATATTAAATGTAACTTTTTTATATAAAAACCATTTTTTCCACGTCTTGTACGCCATACATTATTTTCTGTAAAAAGAGTAGTCTACGTGGATCTCCTTGTTTTTTAATTAAAAAAAAACATAAGTTAAAAGTACATAGGATTTTTTTGCTCATAAATAGTACAAACATTTATGCTATGTACGAGGGTAGTTTGATAAGCTCTCGAACTGACACAGAGATGGAAAAAGCATGACCAAATGACAATGATAGTTGTAAAGTATGATCCATTAGATGACATGCTGACGAGTTTCAAACGCGTGAGTTTATTGGTTATTGCTGGGAGAAAAAGTAAAGTAAACAAGTTTTAACATTTTTCTAAAAATGGAAAAAAATTGAAGTTCGAGCTGTCATAAAATATATCCAATGGTTGGAGTATCATAGTTGAGATTTTTCCAACAGAGCGAAACTATGATACTCCAACCATTGGATATAATTTACCCAGTTGAATATACTTTCCTCTGTTCATTATGACCTAATTACATGGGGTACAGGAGTTTCCGTGCTATTTCAGATTCATCTTGTAAAATGCTATAGTTATAGCTCAGATGAATGAAATAAGCGCTACAGTTCGCAGCCTTGTCCAACAAATAGGCCTGAAATATGCCAGCCAGGATATCGTCGGGATAGCCCAGTAGGGGGGGAGCGTTGGTACGGCAAACCAAAGTACCCAGGTTCGAGTCCTGGTCCCGGCATATTTTCGCTCTGTTGAAAAAAATCTCATCTATGGTACTCCAATCATTGGCTATAATTTATCTAGTTGAATATACTTTCCTCTGTTCATTATGTAATAAAATACTTTTTTTAAAAAAGGTTTAACCCTTACGAACATACAAAAAGTGTTGCATTCCACCTTAAAAGATTCTTTTACTTAATATTCGAAGAAAAAACAAGTGGGCTGCTAAATTTAAACATGGTAGGAAATAAATTCATGATAATGAACGCTCAGGAAGCCGAAAAACTGCTACGACAGAAAAAATTGTCTAAACAATTCCTAAGGCCGAATTTAATGATTGCCGTTTGAATATACGCGAACTTGCTGACATTGCGAACATCTCGCTAGACCGTGGACAATATATTTTAGACGATGTTTTGGGTATGAAAACGCTTTCCGCTCGATGCGTGCCACGTTTGTTGAACGTCGATTTAAAAAGTTAAAGAATGAACATTTCTCAACAGTCTTCTGAAATGTATAGTGTTGCAAGTTAAAAAATAAAATGAAATATTGTCAAAAATCTTGTAGCTGCTATCAGGCTGTCCTCGTGCAGGGCTGCACTAAAGAATTCGCACAAAAGAGTATGTCTTAAATGTATTAATTTGCAAGAGGGCTACTTTGAAAAATAATTTGAAATTATGTCAAAATTCTTGTTGATTCACTGTCAGGCCGAGAACTTATCAAACCACCCTTGTAAAGAATGTAATCGTCTTCATATAATTACAATTATGTGTCTGTTGAAAAAGTTCCTGATTTTTTTTTCATGAGTCTTCAGATGACAGGTAAATGTAGTTCACATTTTTCCGCAGTTAGTTTCCTTTCACTAAAAATTCATATTAGTTTCAATGAGGATTTGAATACTTTAAATAAATTTATAAGAATTTATTTTAATTGTGAGGATAAATTTTAAGGTATGACAACTTTAATTACAAAGTAAAAAGAAATTACAAAGTAAAATATATATATATAAAATACAGTAAGAACAAAGTATTTGAATTTTAAATATTTAAAATTAAATTAAATGGTATGCACTGGACTTTGTTTCTTAACAATTTCCTTAATATCTGTTGATAACAGTAGACGATTGTCATTAAATCAAATTAAATAAAACAATAATTATCGTGATAAAATCTCATAGAGCGAATAAAAGTCTGTATCTATGTATATTTGTCGTGAAAACAAATATTTATATTTGAAATGCTTAAAAGTAGTCTACTGTATTTTGAACAACTTTTTTATTATAAATTGGTTTTTATTATAAAATAACATATTTAAGTTGTCTTGGGTTATGCCGATGTCAAAAGTAATTTTAAATATTTGTTAAGCCTTAAACAAGCTTAATAATAATAATTATGCCTTAAAAAAGATTAATAAATTCTTAAACACAACACAAAATAGCTCCGGTCTAGAGTACTGTATATATACATATTTTATATATGCAAACTTTTATTAAAATGAAAAAATAATTATATTACACCAATATTGATATCCATTAATTTTTCTTCTATTTGACTTTTATAATTCATTCTATATTTATCTTTAAATTTTTCAAATAATTTTGTATAGCATATTTTAAATATTCTAGTCATAGTTGAAGGTTTTATTCAAAATCTTGCTTGAAGTTTTAAAGAGAAATTTTCATTTCTTAAAAAGTACTTAGATACGTCCATTAACGAAGAAAAAAAAATGTTTTTTTCATTATCTTACATTCCCATATCAGTTGTTCGGAAAGTCTTTGTAAGTGCAATGATCCTCGTCTAATGGATCAAAATGCAATTTATCATAGCTTCCTTGTAAAATCTTTATTCTCTTCTTCTTGAAAATAAAAAAAAATGAAAATGAAAATTTCTAAGTGACTTGAATTATTGATTTATTGCGTCTTTTCTATCAGTATAAGCAATTTTAAACTTAAAAAAATACTTTAGGCACTTACTAAACGATTTAACAAAAATAAAATGATAGTAGTAGTTAATATTTCCTGGATTTAATTTTATAGCAATTTTCTGAGAAGGCACTTATAAGAGAAAAGGGCATTTTTAACAAATTTTTGCATTTTTTTCATAACGAAATTTTGATCTGTGTAAATCTGATCACAATTTTTTAGAAGAAATGCTTTAGAAATATAAATTCTTTTAAAATTTTGTGTGCTATGAAATGAAACAAAATAAGATACAGAGCAGCATAAAAATATTTTCTTTCAAAAAAAAGAAAAAAACACTTTTAAATTTTAAATATATAGAAGGTGGAATAAACAAATATTTCAATATGAATGCAATCGAGTAATGCAATCGAGTATAAGGCGCAGCCGCTGAAAAATTTGAAAAGAAATCCCTTAAAAGTGAAAAGATATTTCATTGCTTACGGCATTTTCTACATCACTTGTTATCTCTAAAGGATGTTCTTACATCTTTCACATACAATTTACCACCTGTGTCATTCACAAATTAGCGTATGAAAATTTCAAGATAGTCCGTTATCTTTCTTATTAAACACACGTTCAATACAGGAAAAAGTAAACTTATTTTATGTTTCTAATATTTTTTACTAAGAGAAATACCCAAAAATAACTGTGGCAAAATATCATATGAACGTGCTAAATTTCGAGAAGTTGTCCACGTATTTAATGAATTTCTTTAACTCTTTATGTTAAGTTTTTTAACTAATCGAATGTACAAAAAAATACTTGTGAGCTTTGTTACGCTCTAACAAAAGACAGTACAAATTAATGCTCAAAGCTCATATAACTAAGCTAGAATGATGATATACGGACATTAAAATTTGTTTGGTCAAAATATAATAGTAGACGGTAGGAATAAAATATGCCGAATATGAGATTATCGTCAATAAAATGATTAAGACTTGCCGCATTCTCTAAGCGAACTTCTCCAGGTTAATATCGTCAAGTTCTGTAATGTGGGCTGCAATAGTTCGGAAAACATATTCCACTCTGAGCATGCGCCCTGTGCAAAAATCTCTTCTTTAGGCCTGCCTTATACAGTACACACGTCAATGAACAGGGTGAACACAAATGAATATCTTCACTTTGAAGGGCTATTAAAAGAAAACAAAAACAAGTACAACCTTGTTGTTAATCAGAAATCAAACCTAACAGTTGAACGTTTAAATTCAACACAGTTATAAATGTTCAATGTGAGTCCCTTTAGAAACACGAGCGATTCGAGGTGGTACAATTGTACAATGGTATCATTGACATCACTCCATGTGATTTTTTTTTTGGTGGGGCCTCATCAAAGATCAGGTGTTTATTCCACCGCTACCAACCGACGTTGACGAACTTCGGACACGCATATCTGAAGTCATTCAAACAGACACACCAGATATACTAAGAAAAAGGTGGGATGAGTTATCGTACCGCCTCGATATCGTCCGTGTTCCTGCAAGGCTCACATTTAACACTTATGACTGAAACTGTGTTGAATTTAAACATTCAACTGTTATAAGGTAAAGCCAGGAGAGATGGCGCGGTCGGAGAGATTACGCACATAGAGGTTCGGGGGGAAGGAGTAGAGTGAGCGCGCAGCGACTCCAGGTAGTTGTACAGAAACAGTAGTGGAGTGTCTACTTGAAAGTGCACGTTGATTGCTTTGAGCGTGTAAGATAAAGTATTGCTATTTTGTTTTGTTTTCCCAAAGTGAGTGCTTGAATTTTCATAGCTATTCATCAGAATTTCAATACAATGTAAATTGTACAAAATATTTTAAACTTAAACGATTTCTCATAAGCTACTAATCTAGACTAACAATGTGAACATCAACCTTTCGTTTTAGAAGAGGTCATGTTTAAATAAAAGGCCGCGCAATCTCTCCTACCGAAATTAGAGAGTTTGCGCATCTGCTACTTAGGAGATATGGCGCAGTGTTCACATTAGTTTTCATGCTAGGAGAGATTACGCAGCTTATTGGTAAATTTGCATAAAAAATGAAAAATGAAAATGAACTAATTTTAAGTTAAACGTGTTATTAAGTAATATAATTTTATCTTGTAATCTTATCTGGACTTGCTTTTTCTGATTCTTTAATTTTTTTTCCCTTTAATTAAAATTTTTTAATCGTTTTTAAAAGTATTTCCTTTTTCCGATTCTTTAATCATTAGGTTGAAATATTCACTCCTAATACAATAATATTTGTTCACAAAAACCTGACAGCAATGTCATTTAAGTGTAATTATTATTGTTAACAATTTAATTGTAGTTATTATTAGTAACAATCTCTCCTACCAATGTGCGCAATCACACCAGCCCTCGAAGGACAGATTGCGCAAAATAACTTTCTTGGTTTTATTACAAATGTTCTATTAAATTGCAACATAACAATAAAATAGCAATGGAAATGCATAAAAAACAAATAAAGTAAAAAATATTCATGAATAGTTTAGCAAAAAATTAATATTTAGAATTTTTATTGCTATTCTTTTGAATTGTGCGCAGACTATCCTAGCTCTACCTTATTTGATTTCCGGTGAACAACCAACAAGGTTGTAATTTTTTTGTTTTCTTTTAATAGGGTATATTCATTTGTAATTACTCTGTATAATTCTTCTTCACTGGTAGTTTGTAAATAAACATCGTTGTATTGACATCCAGATCTGTTATATTAGCATTTCGGAAGCACGAGTGGAGGATAGGCTGCGAGTAAGTCATGAACAAATGGATGAAACAACGAACTAATGCGACGTTTTAGGTTAAACTTGGCAAATTGGCTAAATCAATTTTTAATATGCTTACGAGACAAGCTTGCGAAAATGAAGCAATCGTGTAATGATATATAAGGCGCTGGAGTTGCAAAATTGGAAAAAATTCCCTTGAAAGTAAAAAGTGCTTTCATTGCTCACAGCAATTTCTAGATCATTTGTTATCTCTAAAGGTGGTTCCTACATCTTTCAACTGTAATTTACCACCTGTATCATTCACAAGTTAGCGTATGAAAATATCAAGCTAGTTCGTTGTATTTCTTATTAAATAAAGGTCTAATACAGGAAAAATTAACTAATATTCTTCTCTCTCTCTCTCTCTCTCTCTCTCTATATATATATATATATATATATATATATACAGAGAAACTTCCATTTAACGAAGTCTGATCGTTACGCTTAAACACTTTGTTATGAAGAAAATTCGTTAAATAGAAATCAACTTAAATTTATGAAACTTGTATACACATAACCCACATAAAATGAAAATTGCACATAAAATGGAAATATTTAAAAAATGCATTTTAATTCGGACAGTCATTTTTTTATGCAATGTAGATATGAGAATAATTTAATTAGAATAATATCTGAAAAAAAAACACGCAACAAAGAGAAGTAAACAAAAACCGAAGCGTGCCTTTTCATTTTTCATTAAAATGTGATCAAATGTGTGTGTTTTGATTAAATGATTCAAACGTGTTTATTTCCATACAGACCGCTGAAATAAATTCATTCGCCCATCGCAACAGCAACTTCTCCGTTTGAATGTTGTACACGCACGAAAGTGGAAGAAACTTCGTTATATAGAATAAGCTTTTCGTAATATGGAGATTAATTTACATGTTAATGATGTTCAAAGTCAAGGTTCTGCAGAAAATTTCGTTAAGTAGAAAACTTCGTTAAATAGGGTTAACTATATATATGTATATATATATATATATATTTACTAAGAAAAATATCCAAATTTAAATATGGCATAGTATCATATGAACGTGCTAAACTTTGTAAGTTTTCCACGTAGCTAATGAATGGCTTTAACTCTTTAGGTTACGATTTTTAATTCTTTCTAAGGGTGTATACTGCGTTATTTGCTGACAGAAATTCCTGAAAGGTTAAGTTAATTCAAATCTAATTTTACATTTTAATAAAAACTTCACTGATAAGTTATCTTATGACTTAGTATAACCAAAAGTTCAGAGTTTCTAAACATAGTACGTCATGTTAAATAAGAAAACGAAATAAATACTAAAAAAAAACTTGAGAATCTGTATAAAAATTGAAATCTCATTAGATAAATAATTTTGCATCTCACAATCGAAAATGTTTCTTGAGTTACAGATGGTCAAATGTCATTCTGCCAGCGATTCTAAATCAATAAATTTGAAAATTGTATAGCTATACACTGTAAAAAAAGAAAGAGGTTTCTTAATCTATCAAAATATAATGTAATCACGAAATAAAATATACAGCGTGACTACAAATGAATATGCCAACTTTACAGGGCTTTAAAAGAAAACAAAAAAAGTACAATGTTATTGTTCATCGGAAATCAAATATGACAGTTGAAAGTTTAAATTCAACACAGTTCAGTTATAAGTATTAAATGTGAGCCCCTCCAGAAACTTGAATGATATCGAGTCGGTACGATAGCTCATCCTACATTTTTTCAGCATGTCTGGTGTGACTCTTTAAGTGGCTGCATATATGCGTGTCGTAATTTCGTCAACGTCGGTTGGTAGCGGTTGAAACAAACACCTGATTTTTGATGAGGCCCCACCAAAACATTCACATGGAGTGATGTCAGTGATGAATTATCGTACCGCCTCGATATCGTTCGTGTTGCTAGAGGGGCTCACATTGAACACTTTAAATGTGTTGAATATAAACTTTCATCTGTTAGTTTTGATTTCTGATTGACAACAAGGTTGTACTTTTTTTTGTTTTCTTTTAATAACCCTTCAAATTTGGGATATTCATTTGTAATCACCCTGTACCATAAGCACTCCCGCGTTACTAACTATTTCGAAAAATTTTCTTTATCTTTAGAAACCTCAGGAACCAATATATTTTTGAGATTTAAAGAAGTATTTATAAAATCAATGTTTCTTTTGCTAACCCTGATTTTCGGAAACGCTTCAGAGTAGATTCGTATCGTATTAATAAGTTTTCTCAACCTGGAATATTGTTTTTCGGATGTTATCAATTCTTAAGTAAGCATTTTCATGTTCGACAAACGTTTTTTACGGGAAAAAAAGATAAACTAACAGCATTAACATTAACAGTTAAATTAATATTATTTTGTTACTCTTGCATGCATAAACTCAATTATGTAATTGTAAATGTTTAACTGAGAGTTAATAGCATTCTAAAAACTGTTATTCTTGTTTGAGAAAACTGATTAATACACTATAAAAACTACTCTGAAATGTTTCTGAAAATGGGTGGCAGCTAAAGAAACTTTGTTTTTATGAATGATTATTTAACACTAGAGAATAAATTGTTTTTTGAGATTTACAGTGATAAAGAATGCTTTTCGGAATCGCATGTAACTCGGAAGATGTTATTGTTTATATTATTTCGTGTTTATAATACTTTTTGGTAGAATAACAAACATTTTTTTTTTTTTTTTTACAGTGCACGTTTGTGCTACATAAAAGCATGATAATTAGAATTTCAACCTAATAACTATTGTGCTATTCCTCCATAAAAAAAAATTCTGTATCTTCAAAACATTTCACGTTCCAAGCAAAAAATGATGGTTAAACTGGTAATTAAATTATCAACTTGTAAGTAAATATGTATAGTATATTATTTATATACAGAGAAATGCATATAAATGATACATTTTGAGCATTTTCAACGATTTGTGTATTTTCAGTAACATATAGAAAACAACCACAAATCTTATAGAATATACCAATTTCAGTAGCTAAATTTTGAGAATTCCTTTCAGCAGCAAAATGTAAGTATTGTATCCCGAGCTTCGAAGCAGAATACGACTGTCAAAGTATTTTGTATTCAATATATTCATGTGCACTTTGCATACATGAACAAATCACGGATAATAAGCCGTAGATTTAACTTTTTTTTTTTTTTTTACTTTTGAAAATGTAAAAATAATCGAATTAAAAGATAAGTGAAAGTGAAAGAAGAAAAAGCATCTTTAATATTTTCATGAAATTTTTTTTCTCTAATCCAGAAAAAATTATACACGTTCTAAAAAACAAATTTAAATAAAAACATTTATAAAAATATGAGAAATGCTTTTACAAATTGTCACTTGTGCGAAGTATGAAATTACCTTATTTTATCAAAACTTAAACTTTTTTCTTTTGTTTCATTGCAAGTCATGCTTAAAATTTCCGAAAACAAACAAAAGAAGTTACATATTAATGAAGGAATCAAAATAAAAAAATAAAATAGCGTACATTTTTATTAATCATTTTGTCACTATAAAACAATGTGAATTTAAATATTTATCACAATATAATTTACAAGTTGCTTAATTAAAAAAAAATAAGGAATAGCTCGATATCTAATTAAACCAAGCCATTTCTAAAAAGTCTCAAAATTCATTTTTGTTATGCAAACAGATAAAGCCTATTCATATGTATATTATCAGAAATCTGGAAATTATTTATGTTTCTATATCTCTTATTTTAATATAAATATTTATAACGATTACTTTATTATAACCATTTCTTTATTACTGTTATTATTATTATAACTATTACTTTATGCATATACAATAACTATTTATATAATAACATAAGGAAAATTTCAATTGACTCACGGCCAAAAAATTAATATTCATTAGTCAGACGAAAAAGCATAAATTATGAGTAAGCTAGACCCATTACCATGGACATTAGTTTAATGAATGTACTAGATGATTTTGGCTGCATACCAAAAGAATCAATTTATTCCATTTTTATTTAACAAAATGATTTTAAGCGTTGATTTCGAAATAAAAAACGTTTTGCTTATATTAAAGTATAGTTCCTGCTAAACTTCTTCCTCAAATAAAAAATCTTTACCAAGCATGATTGTTTAGTTTATTAAATCTTTTCACTTGGTTTCCACTAACAATGTGTCATATATATTGTTAATATATATATATTTATTTAAATAAGTAGTAAACTGAACCAATATTTTTTTAGAACATATTATTATTTAATCCAAGTTATAAAAAAGTAAAAGTAAAAAGTGCATTGTTTTTTCTAATGCAACATTCTTTTGCATGATTAAGTAGAAAAGTGCTTATAATATAACAGTTATTATGATTTTTAAGATGTTACTTTTGGTTACAAAAACTATTGCTTAAACAGAAAAATCCTGCTAATGCAAAAAATGACATTGATTTATGTAACTTAATTGATTTTTTATGTTTTTTTTCTCAATAAATCAATCATTTGAGTTTCCTCATTATTCTGTTACTACATATCTTTGTTCACAAAAAATTTCATAGCTTTATACAGAAATAAAATATCTAACCAGGACAAAAAGGGTAAACCCTTTCAGTGTTTGAGGGTTTCCTGTATTTTCATAAGTATGCTTCTAAATACCAGGATATATATAATATATATTAATCACAGATTGAGGCTATAATATCTTTTACATCTCCTATTTCTATGTACGGTTACAAAAATAATTGTGTTTGAAATATTTTTGTCTACAGACATTTTAACATGACTTCTAGTAACGGAAAAACACGGGCATAACGCCACGTTGGAACTAGGAGCAAATTAGAGCTCTCCCAGCATTGAAATCTTATATTTTAAAGGCAAGATAAAGGTGTTGGTTCCACTTTCGCTGAATGCGAATAAAATTATAAACATCTTACTTCAGTATAAAAAAAATTAATCCTAGCTCAAAAACTAGTTTTAATTCAAAAATGAGCTAGAACAAAATAGGTAGTTTAATAAGCATATTAACTGAAAAATCATTTGATTATGTCTAATATTAAAGGTTTCAGGAAGGATTGAAGTCCGACTATGAAAAAAAAAACGTGGTTACACTTATCCTATTTTGTATTACATGTAATCGTTATTGAAGTTATTAATTTAGATATTTCCAACTATTTATATTTAAAGCACAAATATTCAATAGAGAATTTGTGAATGATACAGCAAATGAATATTTAATGATATTTTGTTCTATTTCACGGACATTTTCGAAATGCGTTTTTTTTTTCTTTCTGAATAAAAATGAAAAACTATCACTATCAAAAATAAAAATAAATGTAACGAAGATAACTTTCCTGTTTTGGTTCCCTTTTATTTATCTTTGTTTTGACCTACATTTTTGAAATGGTTAAAAGTTTACAAAAGTCAACGTTCTAAAGTAAAAAGTTTTCAAAATTAAAAATATGTTACATTTGCTGTGTATTTTTATTTTGTGTTGTGTTAAAAAGAAAAACAAATCTGTGAAAATAATGGGTTTCGTTTGATAATAACATCTCACTAATAAAATATTCTAAGACTTATTTAAGTGTTTAATATTTGAACAAATTATTAATTCTTCACCCAATTTCTTTAAAATATTATGGCTGTTAATATTACAAAAATATAAAAATCTGTATACTTAATGTACACGTAAAGTGGTAAAACTAATATTTAACTTAACTTTATTGTCAGAGAAATATTTTATAAGATATTAAAATTAAAATATATCTAAAATTATCAATTGATGAATTTACTTATAATACGTAATTGTATTAACAATATCGCACAATTATGTCTGTATTGTACGCAACATTTAAAAAGAAAAATCGTTGTAAAAGTGACTATTTCTCCAACAAATTTCGCAAGAATAAGGACTGTGAAATGTATTGAATCTTTATGCCAATTAATAATAAAAAATAAAGTTTCAATAAAAATTTATTTAGTTCATTCAATATTAAACCGCTATTGGGAATTTTTGGCGACCATGTTAACATGTTAAAAATCTGGTTTGTGTAATTTAGAAAAAAGTATGTTGCAAAGAAATGGATCCACTACCCCTAATAAGGAATTATTATAAGTGATGTGTCTGGTTGTATTAATACATTGTTATAAAAAGTGTTATTAAACGCAGATTTGTTTTCAGTATTCTTTCACGATTTGGTGCTAAAATAGGTTTTATATATCTTCATCGTAGATAAGTCTTAAAATTTAATTCTGTTTTTTTTTTAAATGTTGTTTACAGCCCTTTTATGTTCTTTTCTACAAGTGGGAAATCACGCGGCAACCTCTTAGCTGGTTAATAAAAAATATAAGAACATCTTAAATCAAATAATTTTGGACAATATACAATTCTTAGAATTTGTTTTTTCTATTCAATGAATCACTTTATTTATTTCACAAAACATTTATTTATTTTTAAAAAATCATGATGTTAGCGCATATACGTACACAAAATACCTCTAAAATTGCATTTTATATGAATTCCTTAAATTTATATTTCGGGTCTTTTATTAGTCTTACATTTGCCATTTTCCCCTTTACTGATAAAATGTCTAAATTCCATAATTCCATATTATTTTTTTACTGAAATATAATATAATTATTTTGATTTCATAGCAGACATGAAAAATTAAGAAAAGTGAAATTATTACTTATATAAATACTATTTAAGGTTTTAATTGTTCAGACATTAACATTTATAAAACGTTTTACTAGTATTTGATACTCTAAATAAGATTTATATTTTAGTTCATCTCAAATATGTTTAAAATGTAGTAATTAAAATATATTTTACTGACTATCAACTTTATAATATTCACAGATCTGACATTTTTATAGTAATATTTTTTTTTTTCTCTTTCTAGGATTTTTTTTCTAATCATTATTAATCACATCTTTATACGTATTGTATTGAAAAGGAATTCTATACTTCATTAGAATTGTTCTAGTTTCCATAGATATTATTTTTAATTATACTGTGATGATTAGAGATGGAGAAAACAATTAACAGTTTCCATCGTTACACCACCAACTTGGCAATATATTACAATAAACTATTAATTTTGTAACTCATTACCAGAGCCTAGAAATTTGTTGATGAAATATTTTGCAACATTATTTTCATCGCAATACAAAGTTTGTCTTTCTGCAGCGTATATATATATATATATATATATATATGTCTCCTTTTCCAGTCTTTGCAAGGGAAATGGATACATCATTCCAATATTAATAGGGAGTTTTTGATACTCTGTTACTGAAAAACATAATTGAAAGCAATGACAATGCTCTTTATTGTTATGTTAAATAACACCCTCCGGTAGTAAGTCTGAAATTTCAGTTAAGAAACATGCGAAACGAACTCTATCTAGTCAAATCTAATTATTAAGTTAAATTGTTTTCAAAATATTTATTAAAATTAAATACAAGAAATAAAACTATAAACATTAGTAACTCATGTCGTGTATGTCACATAAATATTTTATATCAAAATGCATATTTGTGAATATACTTACGAAATAACTGTTTTTGATGCACATTTACCGCAAAGAAACCATAAATGACAGCATAGTCGTACCAGAAGCATATTATTCTAAAACACTTCGCAGCATCTGGTGTTAAATCGAGCTTCGCAGCAATGTTTCATTGATGAGTCATTCGTGCATGCTTAATTTCTAATAAATCTAATGTATAATATATTTGTGACATGATTGCATAGAGATAGGTACCTGCGGATATAAACTGAAGCTTTCAGAATTTATGTATAGTCTTAATACAAACTTCACTAAGCGGGACAATTAGCTCTATATTTTATTTTGCATTTTAATTTTTTAATTAAGTTTCTGTTATATAAAATACTAGCAAGCTACGCCCGCTACGCTGGTCGATTTCTCTTAACGGACCTTTAATCAAACAAAATATTGACATTTCATAATTTACTTTTATATTTTAACAGAATAATAAGGCTACTATAATTTGTGACTCGTGCGATAGCCAATATACACGTGAGGACACGTTGACCTTATCATTATCTTTTTACGCATGAAAGTTTCGCTATGGTACTCCATTGTGAAATTTGGTAATTTTTGAAATTCAATATTTGAAAAATGGCATAATCATTAGATTTGAAATTTATATCAAGAAAAATACAATTTTTTACCTTTTAAACGCAGTTTGTCTAACAATTTTCTGAAAATACTTTTCGAGCTATTATTTTTTTCGAAAACTTCAAATGATTCATTTTCCGAAATTAATCTGTGGCAACGATTAGCGAAAAACCCAGTCGTCAGTAACGCATAGCTTTTTAGTAAACAGGATGTTAGAGCAGGGATTGTCACCATCAATTTGCCATTATCACTTTTGAAATCGGTTCTGTAGTTCCAGAGATTCCATAGAAATTGTAATTTAGAATGATTCTGGAATGCTTTTCGCTCATTTCACCCTTTTAAATTTCGAATTTTCTTTTATTGATTCTTAGAGAGCATTTACATATCTTATAAGTAACTACAATACCAAATTTCAAATTTCTAGCTCCTTCAGTATAAAAAAAAGTCGCAATTTTCGATCATTTTTCGCTCCTGCACCACCCTGGGATTAATGGCACCGACGTAAAATATAGCCTATGTTGGAGCAGGGATTATCATCAAAAATTTGCCACCATCACTTTTGAAACGGGTGCTAACTAAAACTACCTTGCCAAATTTCATGTTTCTAGCTCCTTCAGTATAAAAAAATTCAAAATTTTAGAATGTTTTTCGCTCTTGCACCCCCTTGGGGGGTAGTGGCACCGACATAAAAAATAACCTATGTTGGAGCAGGGACTGGCACCATTAATTTGCCACCATGACTTTTGAAAACGGTTCTGTAGTTCCAGAGATTTCATAGAAATTGTAATTTAGAATGTTTTTAGAACGCTTTTCGCTCATCTCACCCTTTTAAATTTCGAATTTTTTTAGAATTTGTTCTTAGAGAGTATTTTCGTCTTATAAGTAACTACCATGCCAGATTTCATGTTTCTAACACCTTCAGTATAAAAAAATCGAAATTTTAGAACTTTTTCGGCCCTGCACCCCCTGGGGGTAATGACACCGACATAAAATATAGCCTAAGTTGGAGTAGGGATTGTCACCATCAATTTGCTACCATCACTTTTGAAATCACTTCAGTAGTTCCAGAGATTACCCCCTACAAACAAACAAAAAAACAAAAAAACAATCTTTACTGCTTTATAATATTAGTATAGGTTTGACTTCCATTAGCAATGGTGATGTAGATCACTAAAACTTATCCAGAAATATTTGGATTAAAAATTAATGGAATCTCGTAGATCTAATTCATAATCAAAGCACACTACTACAGTTTAGGGATAAATGTTTAAATCTAGGACTTGATTTGCTAGAGCACCGAATAATTATTTTTGTCTATAGAACAAGAATTCATCGCAAACTGGGTAGAACGAAAAAGACTTACATTGCTTCTGAAAGCTTCAAATGTATGTATAAAGAATTGCTTCTTGATGAAAGGAAAGAAAGCCTAAATACTTTCGTAAAAGTGTTCCATATCTGCGTTTTTAATGCAACGAAAATTTAATTAAAATTATTCCATATTACAATACATTATAAATAGTGAAATTATTTAACAATTTGACTTAAAAATTAATTTCTTTTTTCACAAATCAACATAAATATATTTATCCAGATAAATATTTACTTCAGAACGGAACAATGAAGGATTCTAAAATATTTACATGATTCGTTGGGAATAACTCGAGATAGAACAAGAATGTCTCGCGCAAATCGAATACTTAGTAGCGAAAGTAATTCCCCATGAAGTAGGAAAGCTCATAGTAACGATTGAAAAAAAAATGCAGCGATATGCATACGAACTGTTTGATGAAAAATTGTCATGCAGATGTTAAAAAACCACAAAAAGATATTATGAAAGCAGAAGTCGACATATTTAGGAAGCTTTACAAGCTATTTTTTAAATAACGTAATATTAGAGGAATGAAAATTAAAAACACAATCTGTAAAAAATGTTAAATAAATATAAAAGTAAAAGAGGTTTTTAAATTATACTCTTGTACAAGCATTCAATGTCTTTCTTGAAAATCACGCCTAATTTCATGACTGCAATTCATGTTTTTCCCAAAAGTTCTCCTTAAAGTACATTAATTTGTCGTGGGCACGGAATTCTGGAAAAGACACCGCTTCTTTTCACGCTTCGTAGAAAGCGCGAGCTAGTGAATGTATTAAAGAGAATATGATTTTTGTTCTGTTTCTTTTTCAAGACAGGGCAACAGGAAAGAAAAAATGCAACATTATTTAAATTATCTTTTCAGGATTTCTAAATTGATTTCTCAATATATAATCATAACTTAATTAATATGAATTATATATTTTTAATATTTTAAGCTTTTAATTTTAATTTTTCTTTGTGTTCAAAATATTTCGTTATTAAAATTTCATAGCCAGCTGGCCATTTTTGGCGAGTGTGGTTTGGTGCATAATTAAATCCACTGTTGTTGTAAAAAGTATACAATTGTAAACATAATTATTTATCCCCTGTGGCGGGCTAACGGAAAATGCCTTAAAATCAAGTTTTTAATTTTTAATCAATTTCTAAAAATATTAAAGTGTTATATTGTCATCGGAAACACACCGTTGTATTTAATTTTTATAATTCTATCTTGTCAGAAAGTATGTTACAAATCGATTACAAAATTCCCTCTCTACATACAAAAACCAGGTTGAGTATAAAAAGATAGTCAGATTTAAAAATCCAAAACCACAGCAGAAAATACGGAAAAAACGTTGAAATGCAATGAAAATTTTATTCAACAACCCGACATTTTTCAACAAGTATTTATTCTTTTCCATTCTGTGCAGATTTGACACCACTAGACCATTACTTCTTGTAATACCCAGCTGTCATATGTTCTATTATAACACAGAGATTCTTGCTGGCGTCCAACATGCTATAGTAGACGAACTTACTCGCATCCGCCGGCTAGATAAATGGTGTAATTTACATCACGTATTCAGACAATTTTACTATAACATATTTAGAAAGTCAATTCCGTTATTCAATAACTCTTTGTCTTTTGACAAAATATTTTTTCACAGCACCGCATAGTAACGTTTTCCTGAGTAATGCTTTTATGTCTTGTACATGTATTTTATTAATTTTTTTAAAAAATATTTTGTGAAATTACAGTACAGAAAATCACTGAAATATATTTAATAATCCTAATACGAAACCTAATATTGAATTGTTGAGTACAATTAAAAAAATTGTAGTTCCTCCTCGATAGAACAATTTTGAAGATAAGTTTAAAATGTCGTAATGTGTTAAAAAGCAACATAAAAAGCAAACCTGTTAAATTATCTGCCTGTTACACTAGATGTTATTGACGAGTAAAAATAAATTCATAAGTTACAAACAAATTCCACAGTGAATTGCAATATCATGTGCAAATCAAAGAATATTAAAAAATCAAAATTGGTGCAACAATGCAATATTAGTTGTGAAAAATTTAGAAACATCATTTTCAGAAAAGATCATGATTTTATACTGTAATTTAGTTAGAAAAAGGTAAGTGTAAAAAAGGTGTTTTTGTGTTTTCATTAATGAGTTAAGCGATGTCCATGGACAATTTACAAAATTTATTTGGGTATGATGAATTTAATGAATTATTTATCACTGTCAATTGCCTTAGCAAATCAAAATATTTTTTGTCGTTTATTAAAACGTAAAATGTTTCGAAATTAAAAAAAAATAAACATAAAAAATGACCGTCAAGTAATATAATTACAAAATAAAATGACACCATGCAAATTTAAAAATCACTCCGTTTTCGCATTTTGTGAAAATTTCAAGTAACCGAGTTTCTGCAAAACATTATTTTAAAAATATCAGATTGTTAAGGTAATTTATGTTTAGTCAATTACATTACGTTTTCTCTTTCTGAAATTATATCTAAGATGCATGTTTCTTAAAATAAAATGCATATGCTAAAAGCGATTAGGGTAATCAGAAAGGCATAAAAATATTTCAATAAGCAGAGTAGTTTCGCACGCGCGAAATAAGGGTGATATTCTCAGTGTCTGT
Source organism: Maratus michaelseni (assembly GCA_963931845.1). Taxonomy (NCBI): domain Eukaryota; kingdom Metazoa; phylum Arthropoda; class Arachnida; order Araneae; family Salticidae; genus Maratus; species Maratus michaelseni. The sequence goes on along the minus strand of OZ007588.1, from coordinate 201,095,928 downwards.
AATGATGAATAAAATATTTTTGCAAAAAAAATGAAATATGCACTTGATAAACAAATAATACGAGATAACAGTGTTCGATTTATGAATAGATATAATTCTGATATCTCATGTTTTTTGTTTATCAAGTACATATTTCACATTTTATGTAAAAATAGTTTATTTTTCTTTACAGACATTAATAATATAACCGTTATTTTGTGTGTACAAAATTAGTCGTTCTGTTTATTGAGGGGGGTTTAAGCGTTTTAGTTTACTGTTATCACTCTTAGAATATGCATTTTATTTTATTGATAATAAGTGTTTTTTTTATTATCGAATTCTACATATTTATGCTGAAATGATATCTACAAAATGCTTAGCTTTCAATAAAACGTCAGGTTGGATAGCCTAAAATGTTTATTATTGTTCCATAAGTTTTTCATAAGTAAGTTAAACATTTTATAATTTCATAATTTTATTTTTCTTTTATAACCATTTGCTAAATACTCTTTAAAAATGTTATATGTATGTAAAAAGTGGTAGATAAAATATGAAAAATGGCCATGAATAAAATTTAACCGGACATTATGTTTTATGAAGTATAGATGTATATATCGATATTTTATACAAATTTCATTCCAATAAAAATACATTGTATTTTCTAGTTGTTTTTCAGTGAATCTGTAAAGTGTTTTTTTTTCTCATTACTGAAACATTAACATAAACAAACCACATAACATTGGTGCTGCTATTACAATATTATAAATGTTTAATTCATTTTGAATTTCGCTCGTGTAGATTTACGATGACGCGTAATTTATATTTGATTCATGCATAATTAATTTCTATTAATTAATTTTCAAGGCTAATGCATTATGCATTCCAAATAATTGAATATAGATTTAAATCAGTGATTTTATTTGGGTATGATGAATTTAATGAATTATTTATCACTGTCAATTGTCTTAGCAAATCAAAATATTTTTTGTCGTTTATTAAAACGTAAAATGTTTCGAAATAAAAAAAAAATAAACATAAAAAATGACCGTCAAGTAATATAATTACAAAATAAAATGACACCATGCAAATTTAAAAATCACTCCGTTTTCGCATTTTGTGAAAATTTCAAGTAACCGAGTTTCTGCAAAACATTATTTTAAAAATATCAGATTGTTAAGGTAATTTATGTTTAGTCAATTCCATTACGTTTTCTCTTTCTGAAATTATATCTAAGATGCATGTTTCTTAAAATAAAATGCATATGCTAAAAGCGATTAGGGTAATCAGAAAGGCATAAAAATATTTCAATAAGCAGAGTAGTTTCGCACGCGCGAAATAAGGGTGATATTCTCAGTGTCTGTAATGATGAATAAAATATTTTTGCAAAAAAAATGAAATATGCACTTGATAAACAAATAATACGAGATAACAGTGTTCGATTTATGAATAGATATAATTCTGATATCTCATGTTTTTTGTTTATCAAGTACATATTTCACATTTTATGTAAAAATAGTTTATTTTTCATTACAGACATTAATAATATAACCGTTATTTTGTGTGTACAAAATTAGTCGTTCTGTTTATTGAGGGGGGTTTAAGCGTTTTAGTTTACTGTTATCACTCTTAGAATATGCATTTTATTTTATTGATAATAAGTGTTTTTTTTTTATTATCGAATTCTACATATTTATGCTGAAATGATATCTACAAAATGCTTAGCTTTCAATAAAACGTCAGGTTGGATAGCCTAAAATGTTTATTATTGTTCCATAAGTTTTTCATAAGTAAGTTAAACATTTTATAATTTCATAATTTTATTTTTCTTTTATAACCATTTGCTAAATACTCTTTAAAAATGTTATATGTATGTAAAAAGTGGTAGATAAAATATGAAAAATAGCCATGAATAAAATTTAACCGGACATTATGTTTTATGAAGTATAGATGTATATATCGATATTTTATACGAATTTCATTCCAATAAAAATACATTGTATTTTCTAGTTGTTTTTCAGTGAATCTATAAAGTGTTTTTTTTCTCATTACTGAAACATTAACATAAACAAACCACATAACATTGGTGCTGCTATTACAATATTATAAATGTTTAATTCATTTTGAATTTCGCTCGTGTAGATTTACGATGACGCGTGATTTATATTTGATTCATGCATAATTAATTTCTATTAATTAATTTTCAAGGCTAATGCATTATGCATTCCAAATAATTGAATATAGATTTAAATCAGTGAATCTACGAACTTAGGAGCATTGCGTTTTCGCATGCTACAAACCGTAATGGGAACTGTGAAGTCAGTCGTATTGAAAATTATATATCATAACAGACTGCAAACTCAGTAATATATAATGTTTGTGATGCAAGTAACAAGGAAATCATTATTATAAATAATATTAAAAATATTATTTTCATGTAAAACAGAGATCATGTTCATCGAATTGGATATCTCCAACGTTTCTAAACTTCATTTAAAAATACAACTGTATTAGAATATATAAAGAAGCATTTTATTTCAACTAGTTTCCTTGCTGAATTAAGTAATGTTAATATTAATACTAAAAACATAAATATTCAAATGGGATTTTATAAAGTAAAGATAATTTCATTTACATTTCAATCATTTGTGGACATCTAAACCCTACTATCAATCATTCACATTTCTATAATCATAGCTCAATCTTAAGAAGAAATAAAGTACACAGCATCAAGCATACATTTTGTAGCACTTTCAAAGTGTAATGAACTTTCAGACATTCGATACCTATAAAAAAAAACTCGCATAATTATGTTGAAACTCGAGCTTTATGTCTTATTCTAAACATTTAGTCTTCTCCTCAGGCAGAAAAAAAAATGATAAATTTCAGGAAAAGAATTCTTTTCCACGTATAGTGGCGTGCAAATTAATTGGGGCGGAATATTTTATTTCTAAAATTCCATTTTTGTCAGCTGTTGTATCAAAAATGATTATCTCTACTTTGATCTAGTGTAATTGTCTGACGTTGAACATTGGAATATAGTTCAAAGAGAAAAAAAACATTTTTACTTCAATCTTGTGAAATTTAAATCAGTAAGAAGGTAGTTTGTGGTGATAGAATGGATATTGCGGTCATAGCGTGTGTTATCTCTTATAGTTACAGAATATGTACATAACTATTGAAAACAATAAAGTCTGCTGATTTTCTAGCAATATCAATTTTAACATCCATGAAAATGAAATGAATGCGAACAATCGGCTTGAAACAACTTTTGCCTGACTGATTAGCTTTCATGAAACAGTAGCAAAAATTGGTGTTTTTCTGTCTAAACTACATTCCTTGTTATTGTTCATTTAGTACTTACTTCTATCCAATATTATTATCTACTTCAGCAACATACAGTGTTATTACATGGTAGTATTATTGCTGTATCACACAGTTATTGAATTATAGTATTATTTAGTACTGCTCAGTATAATTGGTAAATTGTATTTTCAGAATTTGCATTTTTGTAATTTTAGAATTCGTATTTCAGTATTAGATAGTATAATTATCGCTAAATATCATAAAGTATTATTTAGTATTGCTCAGTATAATTAGTAAATTGTTTTCTCGGTTATTATATCATCAACATTTGAATTTTTGGAATTTGTGTTTCAGTACTACTTCTCTAATCTCATGGTAGTATTTGATTTGTGTTTATTCTATGATTATTTCATTTGTCATTATCACATTTATTAATTGTTTATCGTTAAATAAGTGAGCTATGAGTATTGTTTTGCATTTTTTGTCTTCTATCAACTTTAATAATTGTATTGTAAGGCTTTGCCGCATAGTAAACAAGCCTGCTGAGCGGGGCTTGTTGAGCTTAAGCCGAAATGTAAGCCTCGCCGCCTGGTTTGACTTTGACTTTGTAGGTCAGACGTAACACGAGATAATGGTAAATAAAATCAATTTGAACCAGTAGCTGGCCTTTAAATTTGAACTTCAGAAAACAAATCGCCTTCTTTCAATACAAATACACACTATTGTACATATTAACCCATTTGTATCATTAGCGCCTATAAGTGTCAATTTAATGGGTTTTTTTTAATTATTTATTTAATTCAGAAATTCTGAATTCCTACCAGAAATTTATTGACCGACGTTTTGTGATTACACAAAGTACAAATTCTGGTAGGGATTCGGAATTTGTAAATAAGCGTTAAATTCTTGAAATGCATGCTAATAAACATGGGTTAAAACGCCTAAATGTTTGAAGATTTATTCCAAAAACAAAATGACTTATTCAGTAAGTAAAAGAAAAATGTAAAAGTCTGTTAAATTATCATTATTTTCTTTTTTATCTTACGAAATTGTGTTCTCTCATTTTTGTTTGTAAGGTAGATGAGCCAAAGGTGACCGGTGTTGCTATGCCCACCCCCCCAACCCCACCCAAAAAAATCATTTTTAATAACAAGATGGCGCTACTACATTGTAAATCATGTATCTGCAGCGCACGTTACTGAAATTGCAGAGATCACATTGATCGTCCGCCATTGTATGCAGAAATCTCACATTTGAGGAGTAGTCTTTTTAATTTCCAATTAAAAAGATATTTCAATTTATATGTGTTTACGTTCGTAGAACTTTGGGTTATGATACGTTTTCTGAAATCTTATTTCTTTCTCTTAACCATATTTACTTCAATTCTAATAAATTTATCAGATTAATAGTTATACGTTGTGAAAATGGCGACCATATGCCCTGGTGTCTGGCCACCTTGGGAACACGTGGGCTACCTTAGGAAACAACTTTGGAAATCAATGAAGTAAGGGTAAATTTCAAAATTTCTACTTAAATATATAAAAAATGTAACCATTGTTGCTTGCGGCAATGCATTAGGTCAGGCTATCCCTTCCGATATTCATTTTAAGGGTGAAAGTTGAAACCTAAATTGCTTGACAATTTACCTCATGTAAGTGATTTATTTATGACCCCAAACGGATCCATGACCTCAGCAACCTTCATTAAATGAGTAACTGAATTTTCATAGTACAAAGCACCAGGACATTCTCTGCTTAATTTTGATGGCGTTTTATCTTATTTAGATTCTAATATTGTTGACGAAGCAGATAAGTATGAGATTAATTTTTTTGCCTTCCCAGCAACACAACCTCGAACTCTAGCTACTGGACAAATCACTTTTTAAAGCGTTTGAATGCTAGTGTAATGATGAGGTTTTGTTGTTTTGGCAAACAAATTATTCGAATGAGAACACATTTAACTGTACTATCTGAAAATACCAATTTGGCCGAATCGTATGGAATAGGGCGGTGACTCCTAAAAATGTAATTTCAGGATTTGAATCGACAGACATTTACCCCTTCAATATCAATCAAATTCCAGATGAGGCATAAGCACCCAGTTACCTCAGTCTCCAGCCGATAATTCAACCGCAAGTTTATGACGATGATTACCCATTTGAAGGCATTTCAAAGTTTCCAGGTCCAAAAGTTGAATTAAAGTTTCAAGCACATAAGAGTAAAGATAAGAAAAGATAAGCCCTTAAAGAAAACAGCATCCTATTAGGAAGACGACTCAAGCTCTCTGTCGAATAGTGTATATTCTTTTCAAGATTCTGATAAATCGAGCAACCTCAGTTTTAGTGATTCTCAGATTTCTCTAGCAATTTCCACACTGTTGAAAAAAAACAGATATCTCCCAAAAGATGTCAGTCAAAAATTCCTGAACTACCGTGAAAAAAAGTCGTTGAAAGTCTTTTCGTGTCAGAAGATACACAAGAAAACCTGGAAAGATACCAAAAGAAAGAAAAAATCATCAGAGCATAATAGTAAGAAAAATAATAAGAAAATCAAAAACCAATCCGATACACTGCCAAAAGAGACTCTCAAAGAAACTGATACTGCCTTGTATGGCACAAGTGCTTGCCAGCCAAAAGTAAGCTGCTTTTGCCATTTATGCAAGAAAGAGACAATAATGGGCAGCCGATTGTGTAATCAATGTTTGCAATATGTTCATGAAGAGTGTCAGGGACTTACTAAACCAGACAAAATCAAAAATTTAATCTAAACATTCTGCATGCAATCCGATTAAAAATGAATATTTTGAAAAATGTTTATTGTAATTTTATTCTTGTAATTAAATATTTGCTTTTAATTGAACATTATAATACTCTTCTAAAAGTAAAAATAGTTTGCCGAGTATTTTTTCACACTTTCAAAAGTTATTTCAATATATGGGCCACCTTTGGAACACTATGCGCCAAAGGTGACTTACGAGCTACATTTTAGAAATTGTATTATAATTAAATTTTATATTACAAAGAAAAGTATACTTGATATGTGTTAGCGATAAATGTAATATTTTACAATAAATAAATAAATAAATAAATAAATAAATAAAATATAGAAAAAATTTCAGCCACACATACCTAACCAAAAAATTATGAAAAAACCTCAAAGCTTAACTATGGCCATTTTTGGCTCATCTACCTTATACATTCGTATCCACCTGCGTCAAATTCTGACCAAGATTGGCGACAAAAAAAAATTTGCATAAATGAAGAAAACTTGGCTAAGGTAAAGCTAGGAGAGTCTGCGCACAATTCAAAAGAATAACAATAAAAAATCAAAATATTAATATTTTGCTAAACTATCCAAGAATGTTGTTTACTTCATTTGTTTTTTATACATTTCCGATGCTATTTTGTTGTTATGTTGTAATATAATAGAACATTTGTAATAAAACCAAGAAAGTTATTTTGCGTAATCTGTCCTTACAGGGTTTGTGTGATTGCGCACATGGGTAGCAGAGATTGTTACTAATAATAACGACAATTAAATTGTTAACAATAATAATTACACTTAACCCTCTGAGCGTTTTGAAAAAGGGTAAAATTGTAATGTTTTTTTCTCTGCATTTTGTTTTAAATGCTAAAAAAATACGATTCTTTCAGCATTATCAATAAAACTTAATTACAAATATGAATCTAACCCTTGAGAGTATTAATCATTCTTCAATGTTTTGAAAATTCATTAAATCTATAGAATTATATTATCTTAAACCTTGTATATATTGCAGTGAAACCTGGAGCTTAGTGAACGGAATATTACGCTCTACACGCTCAGAGGGTTAAATGACACTGTTGTAAGGTTTTCGTGAACAAATATTATTGTACTAGCAAGCTACGCCCGCTACGCTGGTCATTTTCTTATAACGAACTTTTAATCCAACAAAATATTGACATTTCATAATTCACTTTTATATTTTAACAGAATAATAAGGCTACTATAATTTGTGACTCGTGCTATAGCCAATATACACGCCACGACACGTCGCCCTTATCATTATCTTTTTACGCATGAAGGTTTTGCTATGGTACTCCATTGTGAAATTTAGTAATTTTTCAAATTCAATATTTGAAAAATGGCATAATCATTAGATTTGAAATTTATATCAAGAAAAATACAATTTTTTACCTTTCAAACGCAGTTTGCCTAACAATTTTCTGACAAATAGTTTTCGAGCTACTATTTTTTTTCAGTAACTTTACACTGTCAAATATTTCATTTTCCGAGATTAATCTGTGGCAACAATTAGCGAAAACCCAGTCGTCAGAAATGCATAGTTTATTAATGAGGCTGTTGGAGCAGGGATTGTCACGACCAATTTGCCACCATCACTTTTGAAATCGGTTCGGTAGTTCTAGAAATTCCATAGAAATTGTAATTTAGAATGTTTTTAGAAGGCTTTTCGCTCATTTCACCCTTTTAAATTTCGATTTTTCTATTTTGTTTTTAGAGAGCATTTACATCTTATAAGTAACTACAATGCCAAATTTCATATTTCTAGCTCCTTCAGTTTAAAAAAAAATCGAAATTTTAGAACGTTTTTTGCTCTTGTACCCCCCCCCCCCCCACCCCTGGGGTTAGTGACACCGACATAAAATAATATGCCTATGTTGAAGCAGGAGTTGTCACCATGAATTTGCCACCATCACTTTTGAAATCGGTTCGGTAGTTCTAGAGAGTCCATAGAAATTGTAATTTAGAATGGTTTTAGAACGCTTTTCACTCATTTCACCCTTTTAAATTTAGATTTTTTTAAATTTTGTTTTTAGAGAGCATTTCCATCTTATAAGTAACTACAATGCCAAATTTCAAATTTCTAGCTCATTCAGTAAAAACAAAATCTCAATTTTAGAACGTTTTTCGCTCCTGCACCCCCCTGGGGATAGTGGCACCCACAAAAAATATATCCTATGTTGGAGCAGGGGTTGTCACCATCAAATTGCCACCATCACTTTTGAAATCGGTTCGGTAGTTCCAGAGATTCTATAGAAATTGTAATTTAGAATGTTTTTAGAACGCTTTTCGCTCATTTCACCCTTTTAAATTTCGATTTTTTTATTTTGTTTTTAGAGAGCATTTACATCTTATAAGTAACTACAATGCCAAATTTCATATTTCTAGCTCCTTCAGTTTAAAAAAAAATCGCAATTTTAGAACGTTTTTTGCTCTTGCACCCCCCCCCCCTGGGGTTAGTGACACCGACATAACATATAGCCAATGTTGGAGCAGGGGTTGTCACCATCAATTTGCCGCCATCATTTTTGAAATCGGTTCGGCAGTTCTAGAGATTCCATAGAAATTGTAATTTAGAATGTTTTTAGAACGCTTTTTGTTCATTTCACCCTTTTAAATTTCGAATTTTTTTTTATTTTGTTCTTAGAGAGCATTTACATCTTATAAGTAACTCCAACGCCAAATTTCAAATCGGTTCGGTAGTTCTAGAGATTCCATAGAAATTGTAATTTAGAATGTTTTTAGAACGCTTTTCGCTCATTTCACCCTTTTAAATTTCGATTTTTTTTATTTTGTTCTTAGAGAGCATTTACATCTTATAAGTAACTACAACGCCAAACTTCAAATCGGTTCGGTAGTTCGAGAGATTCCATAGAAATTGTAATTTAGAATGTTTTTAGAACGCTTTTCGCTCATTTCACCCTTTTAAATTTCGATTTTTTTTTTTTTTTTGTTCTTAGAGAGCATTTACATCTTATAAGTAACTCCAACGCCAAATTTCAAATCGGTTCGGTAGTTCTAGAGATTCCATAGAAATTGTAATTTAGAATGTTTTTAGAACGCTTTTCGCTCATTTCACCCTTTTAAATTTCGAATTTCTTTTTTATTTTGTTCTTAGAGAGCATTTACATCTTATAAGTAACTACAACGCCAAATTTCAAATCGGTTCGGTAGTTCTAGAGATTCCATAAAAAATGTAATTTAGAATGTTTTTAGAATACTTTTTGCTCATTTCACCCTTTTAAATTTCGATTTTTTTTTTTTTTTTTTTTTTTGTTCTTAGAGAGCATTTACATCTTATAAGCAACTACAACGCCAAATTTCAAATCGGTTCGGTAGTTCTAGAGATTCCATAGAAATTGTAATTTAGAATGTTTATAGAAAGCTTTTCGCTCATTTCACCCTTTAAAATTTCGATTTTTTTTTTTTTTTTTTTTTTTTTTTTGTTCTTAGAGAGCATTTACATCTTATAAGTAACTCCAACGGCAAATTTCAAATAGGTTCGGTAGTTCTAGAGATTCCATAGAAATTGTAATTTAGAATGTTTTTAGAACGCTTTTCGCTCATTTCACCCTTTTAAATTTCGATTTTTTTGGTTGTTCTCAGAGAGCAGTTACATCTTATAAGTAACTCCAACGCCAAATTTCAAATCGGTTCGGTAGTTCCAGAGATTACCCCTTACAAACAAACAAACAAACAAACAAACAATCTTTACTCCTTTATAATATTAGTATAGATTAGGAGTGAATATTTCAACCTAATGATTAAAGAATCAAAAAAAGGAAATAATTTTAAAAACGATTAAAAGATTTTAATTAAAGGGGAAAAAATTAAAGAATCAGAAAAAGCAAGTCCAGATAAGATTACAAAATAACATTAAGTTACTTGATAACACGTTTAACTTAAAATTAGTCCATTTTCATTATTCATTTTTATGCAAATTTACCAATAAGCTGCGTAATCTCTCCCAGCATGAAAACTAATGGGAACAGTGCGCCATCTCTCCTAAGTAGCAGATGCGCAAACTTTCCAATTTCGGTAGGAGAAATTGCGCGTTCTTTTATTTAAACATGGCCGCTACTAAAACTAACCGTTGTTGTTCACACTGTTAGTCTGGATTAGTAGCTTATGAAAAATCGTTTAAGTTTAAAATATTTTGTACTACTGACATTGTATAGAAATTCTGGCGAATAGCTATGAAAATTCAAGCATTGACTTTGTGAAAACAAAACAAAATAGCAATGCTTTATCTTAGAAGTTCAAAACAATCAACATGCACTTTCAAGTAGACACTCCACTACTGCTGTTTTACAACTACCTGCAGTCGCTGCGCACTCACTCTACTCCTTCCCCCCGAACCTCTATGTGCGCAATCTCTCCGAACGCGCCATTTCTCCAGGCTTTACCTTATATATATATTTTTAATTTTTCATTCATACTGAACATTGAGGAGAACTGTGAATAAATCTTCTATAATCGGGTTTCACGCATTTTAGCTTTGAGTTTTCCTGTGAAATTAGCTGCTAAAATCTTAAAACCAAGGAATATAGAAGCTACCTTTTCCTACCAGTACAGACCGGTACTAGTAGGCTTTTTATTTAAACTTAAGCATTTTTTAACTATATGAAAATTTTAATTTAAAATACTAAATTTATAATAGCTTGAGAAATAAATATACAAGATGCCATAAGAAATAAAATAAAATAATATTTAAAATGTAAATCATGGTTCTTCAAAAAGCTGTAACAAATTGATGACTATTTTTAGAAATTGTAATAAAAAGAAAAATATTAAGGCTTTTAATTTATTGCAAATTATTAGTTATTTGGTTTTACTACATATATCTTGACACAAAACTCAATAGAAGTAAAAGTGTGAAATACACGAAACGCATCAATGTCATTTATTTTCGAATTCAAATATAGATGTGTGTATTTAAATAACACTGAGAAATTGGGAAATTCTTAAATAAAAATGTATTACAGATTTTATCAATATGGACTGGGTTAATAAATTTCAATTTATTTTATTTAGTGAGAAATTCACGTTTTACAAGGTAATTGCATCATTATTGAATGCAGAAAATTATCTTCGGAAATGCTGAGAAGGAAAAGGCATTCAACTTGGATAACAATAGTAAACGGAAGAAATTTAAACTTCATCCTTAATGCATTAGTATCGATTTTGTTAAGATGTTAGCTAACAACAGACTTAAAATTTTGGAGTAACATACAGTCGGATTTGAGATAATTTTTCTGTGTTTTTATGCAGGTTTTGTTTTTGCCTAATGAAAAATAAATTTCAATAATAAACATAATTTTAAGATTTCTAATTTTAATTTTTGTAAATTAATTTCAAATAAAAACACTAAGAAATTTCTTTAAAGAATGTAAATTATGAGGTTATGTTTTTAGAGAAACTTTTTTTCTCTGTAACTAATTTCATACTTTTCTAGTTCACCTTCTAACCTTTCAATTTTTCATAAAAAGAGAAGATTTGCACGCGTTATAAATAATGTTTTTTTTTTTTTTTTTTTTTTTTTTTACAATATAGTTTTAATATGCAAAGCCTGAATGCAACAGATTTAAAACTATGAAACACACTAAAAGCTTTAAAGGGAATTATTTTTCATTTGAGTATTTAATCTTTCTGACATATTATTAAATGCTTTTATTTTAAAAAATGATTTAATTAATCAAAATGCAATTTTTGTAGTACAAACTTCATATTTATTTTTTATTATGAAAAAAAAAATGTAAAACTGATCTTCTTCAAATTTAAACAATTTATAATATATATTTTGTTGCAAACCTTTCCAAGAGGTGTGTTCTATGACTGTATGGATTACACTTCCAAAAATAAAGTTATTTAGTTAATAAATAAAATGTCTTGATTCAAATACAACATTTGCTAAATGGTACATACATTAAAATCGTGAATTTACAATCACAATAAAACATCAACTTTTCATTTCGCTTCTGCGAACGTCATCATGATGTTACAAACAAGTCGAAAATGTCAAAATGAGCATACACGTCAGAGTTCTGGAGAAAACATGATCGGAGAGTGCGCAAACGTCATCAAGTTCCCATGGTAACCAAGTGGATCATACCACCGTAGTGAAAAGAGGGGTTGGAAGACAAAATGAGCAGATTGTATTAATGGATTATAACATATTATGCCAGATTTTATGAATGTTATAGGATAAATTATCGTTACATGTATACTGCCCAAGCTTAATAATCGCAAGGGACTCTAAAAATTTATTAACATAAGAATTCTTGCATGGGATTATGATTCTAGCCTCTTCAAAGTCAATTTTGCTACCTTCATTCGAAAAATAAAACCTTGCGAGAGCTGTACTCTGTTTTGATTGTGAAATACAAAACAGAACAGAGTACAGCTCTCGCAATTACACTCTTTCAACCATATTGAAATTTATATATATCAATTAAGTGCATTACAAGAGGCTTACTATAGAATAAGTTCTGCACAGCACTTATAGGTCCTTTACAAGGGCACTGAAATAATTCTGTTACATTAGGGTCTATGGAGAAAATATTGTTTGCGTTTTATTTTAATAATGTTTCACTATTTCAAACAAATTGAAATTGACATATATATTACTAAAGTGCATTACAAGAGGCTTACTACAGAGTATTGTGTGTATAGCATTCATCGTTCATTTACAGGGACACGCAAAATAATTCGATACTGTCTCTTAACAATAATTGCTGGATGTGTTTTTTTAGTTGCTCAACGCTTTTTAAAATTTAACTCATATTTTTTCTATTAGTTGGTGTACAAATTCTATTGATAATATACAGGGCAGCACGAAAGTTCTCGAGTACATTTCAGTTTATTGAAGGAAATTCCAGAAGAGGGATTTTAAACAGTGCTACGCGTTTCCTAACTGAACAAAAATTTAACAATATATGTAGTATATATACAAATATATAGATCATATACAAAGAAGCATAGAAGAAGAGTTCGGATATTTTTCTGAATATTATTGGTAATTCCTGAAATTCTGTTTTTAAATATGTTATGCGTTTTCCAAATTTTTATTTAGATATCACTTTTCACCTTATTAAACGGTAAATATTTGAAAAAGGATTTTAGAAGTATTGGAAAGTGTTACATAAGCTATGCTTGTCACATGAGTTTTCGTTCTTGTTAATTATCCTATTGTTACAAAACTTCGACAGCATATGCAGGAGTAATGTAAATGAATGATCGGATTTCAAAAAAAGAATATTTTGAAAAATATCACACATACTATAATAAGTGATATATGCAAATAAAGAAAAGCATTCAAAGTTTTTTTTTTTTTGTGCCGCGGCTCAACGCTGGATTTGACGTGCAGGTAAGGATGATTTACCCTTAATCATATAGCCACCAAGATCACCGGACCATGTGATTTCTTTTTGTGGTGTTATATCAAATATATTGTTTATGAAACACCATTGCTCAAAACACTCAAATAACTTAAAGAACGCATCAGTGTTGCATGAAGTACCGTTGACAGTGTAAGACTGCAAAATATAGTGAACAAACTGCATAACAGATTAGATATTTATCATGTTACGGAAAGTTCATATACACCACAATTGTAACTTAAAACAAAATAATAATAATAATAATAATAATAATAAAATCTTGTAATTTTTTTATTATCACATATTACTTATAATATATGCTATAGTTTTTAAAATATAAACTTTTAAACCGCAACGATTCATTTGTGCTAACCACGTACTACAAATGTCTAAAGTCATTTCAAGCAAAAAATTGAAAAATTGTTATTTTGGTCAATTTTATCAAAGTGAAGAGTACCGCCCCACTAAAGAAAATTTTATTTTTAATTTATCATTTCAGATGTTGATGTAAATAATAGCGAATTGGTTTTAAATACATTAATATAAACACATTACAAACTGCTTATTATCAATTCACCTGCCCGCTAACAGCACAGTCGTATATTAAGAAGCCTACAAAGTAATGGCTAACAAATATTCTAAAGAGGCACATCCTTAACAGAGAGCTACATAAAATCTATATTTTTCTGACAGAACTCTCTAACATTACCTAGTATTAGTCAGCTGCCACTCACAATACACAACTTCTACACAGTCGATCCCAACTACCGCGTATCTTTCCTGGCAGGTCCGGCTTATATGTGATCTGGTCTTTGCCCATAGTTTGTTTTTACTATTATTTTATTTAAACTTTCAATGCCGCCTCTTGTCACGTTTAACGGCGGATCCAGATTTGGCTGAAGATTGTTGTTTAAGACCTTAACAAAGGGGACCGGGAGGGACACTATGCTCTACAGACTTGTACTAGTCTGAGCAGTCCCTCTTGGCTATCAAATCAAAACACATTACAAAAATATTTCGTTATTTTCTGTAGCAAGTTTCTTAATGTTTTCACGCTTTTTTTAGCAACGCAATTCTTTTAGCAAGCTGGAATAAATATATTTATTATTATTATTATTGTTGTAATTATTTCATTTTTTAATGTTTTCAACTTGCTTTATTATGTAACATCTAAAGTTACTCGGCTTCCAACTGCAAAAAACACTAAATATTCTACTGTGAAACTTGTATTTTCATCATCACAATTCATCATCCTAAACTTCAGTTTAAGTAACACAAGAAAATTTAATAAGAGAAAAAAACAAAAACGCATTGCACTTTTTACTAATGCAGAAAATGTTGAATGTATTTCAATTTACTTCAGTTACGAACGAATTCACATGTGTGTTGTAACCATTATCGGATGTAGTAAATTACTGTTCCAAATGTTGACAAGGAAAAGGCATTCACCTGGGATAAGAATAGTAAGCGGAAGAAATTTAAACTTTATCCTGAATGCATTAGTATCGATTTTGTCCAGATGTCAGCTGATATTGCCCTTAAATTTCCAGAGCATTATAAAGTCTGTATGGAGATAATGTTGTCGTTAGAGCGTTGTAATTTTTTGTTTAGTGAAGAATCAATTATTGAAAGCATAAAATTTCTATTATTTTGTAATTGAGTTTTAAAAAACATGGTTACAATTTGAAAGTGCAGAAAAAAATAGATTTTAATTATATTATTTTTTAATTTAAACATTTTTGCAATGAGAAGATATAAGTTTAAAGAACTAATTAGGTGATAGACGGAGAAATAAATATGCAAGGTGTCATAACAAATAAAATAATATTATATTTTAAAATACAAATTATCATGTTTTTAAGAAAAATGTAAATAAAATGATGAAGTATAATTAAAATATACAAAGTATATTTTAGAATTTTGAAAAAAAAATTATTTAAAATTAGTGGAATTTTTCACGGATTTGATGTCACTATGCCTTAAAAAGTCCACAAAATTCGTAATTTAGAGCGTTTTTAGAATGGTTTTCGCGCAATTAACTAATTTAAAAAAAAATAATAATCTGTTCTGTTTGAAGATTTACGTCGTAACAGTAACAGCCTTGTGAAATTTCAACATTCTATCTCTAACAATTCTATAGAAATTGTAATTTACAACATTTTTAGAATGATTTCCACTCATTTCACACTTTTAAATTTCAAATTATTTTAGAAAACATTCTTAGCGAGCATTTGTATCTTAAAAGTAACTGCCGTGCCAACTTTCTAGTTCCTTCAGTATCCCAAAAATCGCATGTTTAAAATGTTTTGTTCCCTTGCATCTCTTTATATTTCGATTTGTTTAAATGTTTTGCTCGTGCACTTGCGTGTTAAAGGTAGCACTTATGTGAAATTTCAAATTTATGTCTTTAGCAATTCCATAGAAATCGGAATATAAAACTTTTATAGAAAGTTTTTCGCACATTTCGCAATTTTGAATTTCGAATTTTCTTTAAAAACTGTTCTGTGCTAGTATTTATGTCTTATAAGTAACAGACATATCAAATCTCGAGTTTCTATCCCTAACAATTCCATAGAAATCGTAATTTAGAATGTTTTCCGCTCATTTTATCCTTTTAAGTTTCTGATTTTTTAGTAACCCTTCTTAGGCAGCATTTCTATCTCATAAGTAACCCCCATGCCAAATTTCTATTTTCTTGTCCCTTCAGTATTACAAAAATCGAACTTTTTTTCTGCTGTACTGTTTTAAATTTTGTATTTTCTATCTGTCCGTGCATTTTCGTCTTAAAAGTATTTGTCATGTTAAATTTCAAGTTTCTATTCTTTACATTTTCATAGAAATCGTAATTTAGAACGTTTTTATAACGCTTTTCGCGCATTTCCCTCTTTGAAACTTCGATTGTTTTTAGAAAGTGTGATGAGAGAGCATTTACATATGATAAGGGACTATCATGCCAAATTTTAAGTTTCTATCCCCTTCAGTATCATAAAAATCACAATTTTAGAACATCATTCCCTCCTGCACTTTTATGGTGGTCGTGTCACCGACATAAAATGTAGTTTATGTTGGAGTAGGGACTATCACCATCAATTTGCAACCATTATTTTTTAAATGTGTTTCGTCATTCCAGAGATTACACGTACAAACAAATAAACAAGCTTTACTTCTTTACAATATTAGTATAGATTTGAAAATGTCCAATTTTTTTCAAATATATCGTCATATATACCTGCTTTCTATAGTTAGTCATAGTCATGCTGCTTATATTATTATTATTTTTTTTAAATGGCCGTTTTATTTAAAAAAAGGCGTCATATTAACCAGCTTTCTGTACTTACTCATATTTATGCTCCTTGTATTATTGAAAAATGTTTAAAAATGTCCATCATACCAATGTAGAATGTGATGAATGCATTTCAATTTACATCATTTGAGAACGAATTCATATTTTACATGATAGTTGTAACCCTTATCGAATATGGAAAAATACTGTCCCAAATGTTGACAAGGCATTTACCTGAGATAACAATAGTAAGCAAAATATATATATACTACATCCTTATCGCATTAGTATTGATTTTGTACAGATGTCAGCTGATATCGATTTTAAAATTATGAACCAGAACAAAGTCTGTATCGAGACAATTTTTCTGTTACTGTATTAAGTCCTTTCTCTTAATGAATAATCAATATTCTCAAGCAAAATCGTTTTAAAGTTTTTTTTTCTCTTGAAATTGAATTTCAAATGGACACAGAGAGAAAATTGTAAATTCTAGAAAACAATTATGTTGAAATTTAGTTGTTTTTTAGAATTCCGTACCTGAAAAGTAAAAAATGGAACTTAATAATCTCGCTTTGGAAGTGTCGGTTATGGAAAATCCCGCAATAAATCGACAGAGAATTAAAAATTAATGATTTTTGCGTTTTTCATTTACATGAGCTATAAAAATTTCCTTCGTGCCAAGGTCAACCAGGAAAACCATATAGGTTTAGAAAGTAGATATTTTAGTGTACTTTTTATTGACCTAAAACATTAAAATTTAACCAGTTTTTTTTTTTTTTTAATGTTTGAACCAGGGAATTCAATGTTTGAACACATTGAATCCTGAATAAATAATGGAAAAATATTTGACCATAAAGCAGGGCTCGGGATTGTTCCAGAAGCAGAACCTGATTAAAGCATGGGCAACTTGGGCCATGGCCCTACACCCCCCCCCCCCTAGTTATAGGGAACACCAAATTTGGTATGCAATTTTTGTAAAGCTGATATTTTAAATCTTTTCCGACATTGTACTGATTATATTAAATATTTCGAACTTTTAAAGGGTAATATTAAAAATAAAAAAATATATTTATTTAATACAGAAAAACCTCTTAAAAGCGAAAACTTGGGGCCCACGGAATTTGCCCGCTTTTTGGAAGTGTCCTCTTTTCAGAAGTAAAAGTATACAAATAAGAAAAGGAATTTTGGGGCTTGAAAAAGGTGCTTGCGAAATAGAATTGTCCGATATTTGGCAGTGTCCGTTATGGAGGATTTAGGAAACCTCCACAACATATGCTCCCAAATAGTGGACACTTCTATTTAGTTAACACCCACCTTTTTCAATCCACAACACATAGATATTTGTAAATTTTTACTCCAAAAAAGTGAACATCCCTGGATAGCGGATAAGTCCGCAGTCCCGAATGCTCTCTATTGGGAGGTTTTACTGTATTTGGATAAATATATTCTTTGTTATCAATCGTATCTTAATCTAAAAGTTCAAAATATTGTATATATCAACATGATGTCCAAAGAGCAGCTTTATGAAAATTGCATACCAAATTTTGGGGGCCCTAAAATCAGAGAGGGGTGAAGCTGGAAAAGACCCACGTCATAGTTTGTCGGTGCTTTAATCAGATCCTGTTTCTGGAACCAACCCAACCCTGCTTTATTGTTCGCTAAATAGAGGTATCCACTGTTCTAATTGTAACTTGTTTTGTCTTAAATATCCATCATAAATTGTCTAATTGACATTTTTATGATTTTCAATTAAATCCATATAAAAAAACTAATAAAACCAATACATTTTATGTGCAAAATATAGTTATATTAGTAAATAAATAAAATTTTAACTTTTACTAACCTTCTTTAGCAAAAATCACTTCTTTACTAAAAATTAATACTTAATTTGACAAGTTTTTTTAGAATTAGATTTAATGATAATTTTACAATAAGAATGCAATTGTTAAAATTTGTTAAGAAAAAAAAAAGTTTTTGCTTTGAAAATTGCGAATCTTGAATTATATAAAAATTAGATCACAACAGATGTTTGATCATTTCTTTTTTTTTTAATCCAATATTCAAAATTTAGTAATTTTATACGTCTTTCATAACGAACAAACAATTAAAATCTATTGTTAAAAGAATATTGTTTTAAACGCAAGAAAAACTGTTATAAGGTATTCAACACGTTGATCAATCAACACATTAATTAATACATAAACTTTTTTTTTTTTTTTACGAGAAAGTTTTTTAATAACAGCATTTGTTCTTTATAAAAATATTTAAAAAAAATTCCATTTCTATATTTTTATTAAAATATATATATATATATATATATATTAAATTAAGCAATTTGTATATATATAAATGTTACTGGCCTCTTTTACTGTTGGATTAACAGAATATAAACATGATTAGATTTATAATAAATATATATCTTTGGAATTAATGTTTTTTTTTTTTTTTTTTTTTTTTTTTTGCAAACAGATTTTAAAAAAAAATAATTATATTTCAAACATTATTTTATGTAACACTATGAACTATCATATCAACAAAATTGAAACACTGTCACAAATCAGGTAAACGTAGATTTTTTATTTTTTTTTTTATTTTTTTTTTTTTTTTTTAAGGTTTGTCGAACCTTGGACCAAAACCAGTCCAGCGCGTTTTTGCGTAGTCAGAGCTTTCTGTGCCTGACAAGGTTGGAACTGGAAGACTTCTCTTAACAATAAGTTCCTTGTACTAACCTCGATCGGGTCCGCTTCTTTAGCGCACTTGAGGGAGTTTTCCACGACCCTCAGAGTCCGGTAGTGGTCCTTCGTTCTTCCGTTAAAGTGAATATATATGTGCATGATTTCCTCAAATGGGGTCACTTGACCACGTCCTAGTTTCGCCTAGAGGGTTCTGTCTCGCGGGAAGCCATTCGGGTGAGGGACAACCCTAGCCAAGATGTGTCTGTGCGCCAGGGACCAGATTTCCCCGAGATCCCGGGTTGGCGAGAAGCACCTTCCGCTCTTGTAGTGATATGTTATGTGGATGAGCTTCTAAATGGAGAATCCATTTGACGCGGCCGACCCTAGCCAAGGCGTGCTTACCCTAGCCAAGGCGACAGGGACCAATTTTCTTCGAGATCCCGGGTTGGTGAGAAGCCCCTCCTGCTCGCCACGTCCGATGAACTAGTCGTTACCTCCTTCCCTAGGTCTCGATAATCGGAAGACGTGGTTACAGTAATGGGTCGCGGAAGTGTTCAACATTGGCCGAGGACCCGGTTTCCCTAATGGGATCCCGGCTACGGAGCCGTTGTTCACTTCCGCGTTCCGCCCAAGTGTGCTGTGATGGTGTCCTCGGAGTTTGGGCTCCACCGTATCATCACAGCGACCTCTGTCACCATTCATTTGGGAAAGGGTGATGAAGCGCAGGAGGCTTAGGTCCCCGTTTCTTCCCCCGACCGAAGATCACCACCTTGGAGGTGTCCGGGTAAACCGGCCCTTTTTGGTAGTGACCTCGTATAGGCTCACGAGAGCCTGGAATCGGTGGTGAAGTACGACTGCCTTCGGAAGCCGTAGCTTATCATCTTTTTTAAGGGCAAATTGCTCGATTTATCCAAAATGCTGATAGTAAGAGATTTGAAATGCTCTATTGCCCAAGTGAATCAGAGGAATTAAGTTTTGCACGTTTTTAAAAGAAAATTCCTTGAGATATCCTGCAAATTCATGGCAAAAGAATGAAACTTTTTCATCCTTGAAATATAAATCAGCGGGGAGAAAGTTCTGTTTATCAAGCTGTTACGAGGTCAAATTAATACGATTTAACGAATGTGATACGAAGGTCACATTCCTCAAAACTTCATTTTCCGCAAAAAAAAGAATTAAATCAAACTAAAATATTAATTAAAATGTGCGCGAACTTACACTTTAAAACGAACATTCAAGTTAAATTACAACGACCATTAAGTTTGAAGAAAACACGTCAAAAACGCATGCGCAAGATAAAATTGCGCTGGTGGCTGCTCCGGAAATATAAAAATATCTTAATTTAAGACGGATTAATTTGATTCAGACATTTTTCTCGTGCCGCTTATACCATGACTATTGGAAGACACTTATGTATTAAATTAAAACATATATTATGACGGAAGTTTCACAATCAGGCACTTAGGTGTCTTAATTATATTTTTAGACACATGTTTGTCTGAATTTAAGATACATCTATTTGCAGTGTAACGGTAATATAACATAACGGCACGGAACCCCCCGGGGGGTCAGTCCTGCTTGTCCTTGTCCTAATTTTATAATTTACATTAACTTACTATGTGGTAACTTAAGTACAAATCTTAAGTAAAAATAAATTATAATCTTGGTGCAAAATATGTTAATGTTTTAAAACGACTAATAATGAATAGAAATCATTATGTGTTTAAGATATCTGAATCTAATGTGTTGAATTTTTTTTCTTTCCTATATATGTAACATTTGTTACGTGTTTTAAATTTTTATTGTTTTCATTTATCACAAATTAAAAGAAGCACAATATTCCTTATATTTGCCGGCATTTCCTTTTTTAGCAACGTCACCGGGATTTCCTTGTCTTCACACTGGGGTGACCTCCCCCCCCCCCCCCTCGCGGAAAACGGCAAAACTTCATATAAAAAAAATACAATAAAACTAATTAGAAATGCCAAATTCTGATAGATTATGGCGGTAGATTAAACATAAATTACTTAATTTGGCACTTTACAAATTGAGTTCGACATCACTTCAATTGCTGTTTTGTTTAATTGTTTTGAGCGTGATTGTACCAGGAGATATTTTTGATTGGAAAAGTGTTTTATACCTCATGCTGGAAAGTGTTACGCGCATTTTTTTAATATGTTTTAAAAAATACAAATGTTCTTAACAAATCAATGAGATTTATAAATATTAATTTGATATTTTATATTTTACATTGATATTATTCACAACCGGCATTTTGGAGTGAGATTGTCTTGGGACAAAGTGACCACAAATTTAGTTTATTTATTATATTTAATTTTGCTTAAAATATAAATACCAAAGCAAACAAGTACTGCAAATAGAAACTTTATAATAATAGTATATATTTATTATTCTTTTGTGCTGGTGCTAGTGTAATAATGCTTCTTATGTATAAATTTTCTGACTGTTGTCGTAATTTAAAAAAATGATACTGATGAAATGCTGAAGAAAGCGGTTGATGTTGTTCTACAACATGTCTTAAGTCAAAGAAAACCACTGTAAAAAATATTCTATTCTTAGCACTACTTTAAAGATTATTCTAAATGATTCTAACAGGAGTTATATTTATAGTTTATTTATTATATTTAATTTTGCTTAAAATAATAAACATAAAAGCAAACATTTACTGCAAATGGAAACATTATAATAATAGTATATATTTGTTATTATTTTTTGCACAAGTGCCGGTGTAAGAATGCTTCTTATGTATAAAGTTTCTGTTTTGGTGTCGTAATAAAAAAAAATTATACTGATGAAATGCAGAAGAAAGCAGTTAATTCTGTTCTACAACATGTATTAAGTCACAGAAAAGATACTGTTAAAAATCTTTTATTCTTGTCACTACATTAAAGATTATGCTAAATGGTTCTAAAAGGAATTAACTTTTCAAAAACTATTTCTTCTAAAAGAAATGTTTTTCCAGTTCCTGAAATATGTGAAGATATCTAAAGTTTTGTTTCATTGAAAAATATAAATCTTATCATGACTTAATTGTTAATTCTTTTTATATGTCTCTCATGATGGTCATTTTAAAAGTAAATTTCGTTTTACTATTCGTTTTATATATTTTTTAATGACGAAATGACGTAGTTTTTTTTATTATGTTTTATTACTCTAACATAATAGTGGCATTGGATTCACTTACAAGGTTTTTTTATGGCTTAATCAAGGAATTTTTGGTTATTAGACAAAGCTCCCCAAGCATTTGTACCACTTAAAAATACTAAATCTTTAAAAATACTAAATGTGTATTTGAAACTTTAAAATTGATATCTTAGAACCAGAAAAAAAACAATTAGAAATTGTTTAAATGAACATTTCAATAAGATTTGCATCTCTAAACACAACAGTAGGGTAAAATGGATACAAAAACATCCTGGTTGACGATGTATGATTTTAAGAGCAATGTCCAACCATAATCGACATAAACCCTTCAGAACTTTTAATATTTTAGAAGCAGTATCTCTAAATAAAAATCTTTTCCACAATGAATCGAAGAAATTTTGTAATTAAATAAAGCTAAAATTACTATTCGTAAACATTGTTAGGAAAATTGATGGATTGTACAAACCCTATACGTGACGTATACACTTGTCTCAAAGTTTTTAATCACTCTTGTAAAATCAACAATTTCATTTTAGACGTGTTTGCAAAATCAAACACCACAAAGAGAAAAAAAACGATTTCTGCTATAGAAAATGCAAAAATTAAAACACATAACAAATTTTACCTCTGCGGAAATGACATAAATGCATTTCTATCATTTTGCCCGAGAACCAATTCAAATTTTACATGATAGTTGTAACCATTATCTGACGTAGAAAAATATTTTCGTAAATGTTGACAAGGAAAAGGCATTCGCCTGAGATAATAACAGTAAACAGAAGAAATTTAAACTTCATCCTTAATGCATTAGCATCGATTTTGTCCAGATGTCAGCTGATATTTATCTAAAAATTCTAAAACAAAATAAAGTCAGCACCGAGAAAATTTTGCTCCTAAAGGCATTGCAGTCGTTTTTGTTTAATGAATAATCAATTTTCTTAAAAAAAATAATAAAAAGATCTTTCTTTTAAAATTGAATTCCGAATTAAAGCACCACAAATTACAGTAATAATTTGAATACAATAATATTTACAATAATAAATTTAACTGTTTTAATTTAATTTGCTATACCATAAGAAAATTGAAGTGTTTTTTTTTTTAATTACAAAGTAATTAAAGCACCAAATAAAATAAATTAAGACAGACTTGAGCATAGTTAAAAAATAAAATTTATAAAAAAATATACTTAAAAAAATTAAAAATACAATTTGTAAACGTTTCGCCAAGCGACACGCGAGGCATCATCAGTACACTGCAAATAAAGGAGTCTTAAAGTAAGACAAAAAAACCCACTGAAAATGCATTTAAGACACGTAAATGTCTTAATATAGAGCTTAGACATAATAGATACCTTAATTTAAGACACTTGTGCGTCTTAATGGACTGGTGGTAAAAATTAACTAACATAAAGTGTCTTAATATGGTAAAATGTTTTAAATTAAGACATTGCGTTTGTTGATCACTTCTGAAATGAGAAGAGAGGGAGGTCAGGGCAGGCAGGTGCAGTGATGAGTATCAGAGATAGGGACGCCGACATTACATGACGACGTAATGCACTCACAAATATAATAAATACAACAGCTCCTTGGATTATGAAAGAAAATATTTTAAAGAATAAAAGTAAGTTTTATCTTTATGTTTTTTTATATCTTTGTTTTAATAACGTCACATAATTTCTATTATATATTTGTAAGATACGAATTTAGTTTTTAAGCCACGTGTATATTTATATAATAGCTTTCACGTCACTTGCCTAGATTAAGTATTTTATCTTATATCATTAAAAAATGATGATTTGGCTTGGGTTATGTGGTTGTATTGTAGTCTACTTTACCTATTACGTGTATTTTATCACAGGACTTTTTTATTATTTACGTATGATATGTGTCTAAGTATAGAAGGTAAATTTTATCCATGCAGATATTTTTTTAGAAGATTCTTGTTCTTTATGTCGATATTATTATACATTTTTCAAAATTCCATTTTATGCGTTGGTATTCAAATATATTTTCTAAATCATATAAATTTTGTGCTCGCTAACAGTTTTCGGTTGACTTTCGGCGTAATTTAAATGTTTATTTATTTAATATACTATTATAATTCACTAAATTTTCAAGTCTTATTACCACTATGTTGAGTTTCGGCCAGTGATTTATTTTCGATATTTTTCGATTCGGCAGGGCATTACTGCTTATTTTACTGTTTATTACTGTTAATTTTACGTTATAATACTGGCAGCTGGGGTATCAGTATTATACTGTAAAACCAACACTTTTTTTTGCATTGTACACTCTCAGAAAAAAAAAACTCAGTTTTGACGATTTGGCAATCCTTAAGCCCTATTTCGTTATTTTTGACAATTATTTCGTCACAGAGTCACGAGGTTTTTGACGAAACGCGAACCTCAAATATCTGACGAAACTGTTTACTCACTGTCAAAAATAAAACTCTCACTATTGACGATTCCGCAATTCTTGAGCTATATTTCAACATTTTTGACAATTATTTCATCTCGAAATTAATTGATTTTTAAGGAAATGGAAAATCTCAAATATTTGACGAAAATGTTTCCCCATTCACGGCCAGATTATTTTTGTTGTTACAAAATTGTTCAAAAAATTACACGAAAGTACCAAATTTACAATATATTAATGAAAACAGAAACAAAAATATTTCATCCTTGGGGGCCGCTATAACACGAAATTACTAAATTTCTACTTTATTTTTCATATCTGATATTTTGCGTCTATCCTTTTTGTAATTTTAACATTTTTGTAACGATTTTATGCATTTCTATTGCCTATTCAAAGATAAATTTTGCTAAAGTTATAGAATTTCGTTAAAAACGCTTAAAAAATTCTTCTAAAGTTACAGAATTTCGGTTAAAATAGTAAAATGCGAACATCATTTGGTCCATTTTCGACCGAAAACAACAACCCCCAAAAGTTAAAAAAATAGGAGGTTTTTTTTTTAAATTTA
This sequence comes from Maratus michaelseni, assembly GCA_963931845.1. NCBI lineage: Eukaryota > Metazoa > Arthropoda > Arachnida > Araneae > Salticidae > Maratus > Maratus michaelseni. The sequence goes on along the minus strand of OZ007588.1, from coordinate 201,070,385 downwards.
TGAAATATATTCATATAACAATCAAATTTAAAATATGCGTAATTGATCCCTTTCCCCTCTATAAACAGTAACGTGTTAAAATCTCTCCTCCAATATGCAATTCAAAATTTATTATTTCTGATCAACAAATTAACAAGAGCATATTCTAATCATTCATTGAACAAAGGCAATTTATCTAATAAATTATATTAATCAAGCCATATTCTAATTATTTATTAACTATAGAAAAACCATAATAATAATCTAGCCTTATTAATTAAAATATGCTGAAATTATAACAGCACCGATAAAAATACGATCTACCTTTAAAATTATAAAACACATATCAACATCCGGTAGATACATTTAAAATCAAAATCAGACAAGGTCTCACTGGCAAAGCAGGCAGCACGTTCGCCTCCCAAGCCAAAGGTTGCGCGTTTGAATCCCGTTGAAGACTTGAGAAATGCGATGTAAAATTCCCCTTCCCCTGCCAATTCGAGATGCTTCTAAAATTGTCAATAGATGGTGCCATCAGTCTTTTTTTCGAACAAGCAATTTGACGAAACGGCGGCTTTTTCAGATATTTCAAGAGTTTTAAAAATGGTGTCTTTTTAAGACATTTCAGGTGTTTTCAAAATGGTGGCGTTTTAAAACGTTTCCAATGTCTTAACTTCAGATGCAAAAAGGTGTCTTAAAAAGTAAGACACTTTTTTTTCACTTAAAATGTGACCATCCATTTAAGATACTTTTTTAACTGAATTTCAGACGTTTGTGTTTACAGTGTACAAAAAATCCATTGCATAGCAAACGACTGAACAAATCAAGAACAGTTAAAGTTAGTTATTTAAAAACAGACAATATTCACTAGGGACAGAACGAACTTCATTCAAAGTCTGCGATCGCAATTGAGGGAACCAACCCTCAAGGAGTAATCTACCATGATAGCTGTTGCAACCCGATTTCAAAATACTGGTGTTCGCAATTAGCGGGATGTGATTCGTTTGAAGTGAATGTTGGACAATTTTTAAAAATTCAAATTACCATTTTTTAAAGCACCAGTATGTTCTTTAAGGCGAATTTCCAATGATCTACCTGTTTCACCAATGTAAACACTATTGCAATCTTTACAGGGAATAATATAAACAACACCGGGTAATTTAGACTTATCATATTAGAAGTGGTATTTCTGTATCGATCTTAAACTCTAATTACTCCATTCCTGCTGGTGCTGGAGATTCCTTGCGTATTATCAAGAGACTCAGATCGGACAATTCGACTATAATTACGAGAGCCGATAAGGGTAGAACTACTGTTGTTATAGATAGGGATATTTATGATTCAAAGGTTTATGAACTACTTGACGATGTAAATACATATTCTGTACTTAAGAAAGATCAAACTCCTACCATTCAACGTAAGATGAACATTTTTATTTCCAAATTTGAAAAACTTAAAAAAATCACCCTAAACTCTGCTTTGAAATTGAAATGTTACACCGGTCTGGTCCCTCTGTTTGATGGGTTATTAAAGATTCATAAACCATCTATCTCACTCCGCCCCATTATTGATTTTTCTAAATCCCCTTTATATAATCTTTCTAATTACTTATCCGCACTTCTTAAATCTCTTACGTTAAACTCCAGTTACAGTCTTATTTCACCTTACACATTTCTTGATGATTTACAGAGTTTTGTTTTCCCTACCGGTTTTATCATGGCTTCTCTCGATGTTGTTTCGCTGTTTACGTCAATCCCTTTCGATCTGGTCTGTAAAGTAATTAAATATATCTGGCCCACTCCTACACACCCTACTGATTTTAATGTCGAAGAGATTGTTGAATTGGTTAAGTTTTGTTTGACCTCAAACTGCTTTGTATTTAATAATTGCTTTTACAGTCAAATTTCTAGTACCGCTATGGGGTCCCTTCTCCCTGTTGTGATTGCTAAACTTGTAATGCAGAATATTTAAAATACTATTAATTCTGAATTTAGTCCACGTATTCTTTTTTGGAGATGTTATGTCGACAATATTTTTTTGATAGTGAAAGAAGCAGATTTAAATAATATTATCACGATTTCTAACTGTATTGGTAACCCTATTAAGTTTACTGTTGAAATTTAAAATAATGCTGAATTACCATTTCTTGACATTCTAATCCGCAGACATACAACTGATATCTCTCAATCTATCCCCACTACAGTTTACAGAAAACCTACATCTACTGGTCAATATACTAATTTGAATTCAATATGACCTTTCAGTCATAAAAAAAAACCGTTATTAAGACTTTAGTCTTCAGGGCCATTAGATATTGCAGTTCCAGTAATGATTTTGAAATTGAGAAATATAAAATTTATCGCGATTTGGTTAATAATAGCTATCCTTTTGGTCTTGTTAAAAAAATCTTTAAAAATAATTTAAATTTTGTGAATTCTACTCCCCCTTTCCTTTTTCAACGTAGTAAACCAAACTCTTTTATCTGTATCCCTTATTATAAGAACATTTCTGATAAAATTTCTGGCATTCTAAAATCATTCAATATTGGGGTTTCTTTTAAACCAATTAATAAAGTGAGTTCCTTTTTCAATAAGCATAAATTTCAATATGATAAGTCTAAATTACTCGGCGTTGTTTACATTATTCCCTGTAAAGATTGCAATAGTGCTTACATTGGTTAAACAGGTAGATCATTGAAAATTCGCCTTAAAGAACATACTGGTGCTTTAAAAAATGGTAATTTGAATTCAAAAATTGTCCAGCATTCACTTCAAACGAATCACATCCTGCTAATTGCGAACGCCAGTATTTTGAAATCGGGTCGCAACAGCTATCATGGTAGATTACTCCTTGAGGGTTGGTTCACTCAATTGCGATCGCAGATTTTGAATGAAGCTCGTTCTGTCGCTAGTGAATATTGTATGTTTTTAAAATAACTAACTTTAACTGTTCTTGATTTGATCAGTCGTTTGCAATGCAATGGATTTTCTAGTACTGATGTTGCTTCGCGTGTCGCTTGGCGAAACGTTTACAGATTGTATTTTTAATTATTTTTAAGTATATTTTTTTATAAATTTTATTTTTTAACTGTGCTTTAGTCTGTCTTAATTTATTTTATTTAGTGCTTTAATGGTTTTTAAATTCAGACGTTAAATGTATATATACTGCAAATACAAAGTAATTGTTGAATTGCTCAAAAAATGTTTAAGTGAGGAAAATTTGTTTTATACCACTGACGAGGGGGGGGGGGGGCTTGTTTCTAGGCCTCCGTCAGTGGTATAAAAAATTTCTAAATTTTCTGATTAAGTTAGATTCCAAAAAATTTAATTCTGAATCGTGCATTTTTGTAAGACATGTAAATTTAAAGAAAATATTTATGGCTCTTTACGTAGATGACCTGTTGATTGCAAGTTGTTCGAGAAATTAATGTAATTATTCATATATTATCTAAAGGTTTTCAGATGACAAAATTAGAAAAGGCATCTGACCTTTTAGGCAACCGAATTGAATTTAACTCTGATGGATTGTTATTAGATCCATAATCCGATATTTTAAGAACGATTATAAAGTACAAAATGCTCGATTGTAATCCGTGTTCTATTCCTATTGAATCTAAATCAACTGATATAAATTTTGGAAAAAGGTAATCGGTTTAATTGATAATTTAATTCCATATTGAGAATTAGTGGAATCCCTAATTTATTTGGCATATGTGTCTAGACCTGATATTTTATTTGGAGTTAACTGCTTAAGTCAACTTCAGGAGCATCCTACTTATTCTGGCTAGTGTGCCTTAAAGAAAACATTGAGCTTTTTTAAAGGTACGGCCGAATTGAAAATTAACCATAATAAGTGTAATTTGAGCGATGCAGATATGTCTATATATGTCGATGCTGATTGGGGTTCAAACGCAAATGATAGAAATTAGGTGTCTGGATATATTATTGTGTTCTGTAATTGTCTTATATTATGGTGTGTCAATTAACAAACGTGTATTGCATTGACAAGTACAAGAGCAGGAATAAATGCCCTGAGTAAAGGAATTAAAGTTATTTTATGGATCAAAGGTATTTTCAATGAAATTATAGATGTAAAAAATCTTATAGTGTATGAAGAATAAGGTCAAGTGCATTACAAATGAAAATAATTTTGGTAGAATGAAGCATATTGATATTAAGTTGAATTTTATTCGCGATGTTGTCAGCAGAAACGTTATTAAAATAGAATACATTTCTACAGAAGATCAAATTGCTGACATGCTAACAAAATAACTTCCTAAAATAAAAAAAAATTCCTGAACATTTAAAATTATGCAATTTCGAAATTTTTATTTTAGATATTAAGATTTCATATGTAATTAAGGGCAGATGTTTGAAATATGTAATCGCGCATTACATCATTTAGTTCATCCTTTTATAAAATGTTGATTGGTTCTCTTATCAGTAATTTCTATAGGCTGTCTTATTAAAAACATTATTGGCACTTTTAGAATCCTATGTAAATGTTATAATTAGGAGTGATTTTCTTTTTATACATACTGTGTTTCTTATTTTCATATATGATATACCTGCTGTAAATGAAGCTTAAAAATTCGATTCTTCAACCTCTTCAATTAGCACAAAAATATAGCTCCACGGATATCAAACAAACCGTTGCTATAAATTCTTTTAGTTGTCCTAGTACATCACTGTTTTTCGATATTAAATACAGAATCTTGAATAGTTATCGATTAGTGTAACAAAATGTGTTTTTTCGACAATTGTGGAAGTTTTTGATTGGTCCACAGACGTCTGAATGAATCATTTGTAATATTTTTGTAGCTCTGTATTGGGTCGATTTTGGATATGGGGAATCATTGCATTTTGTTCTTGTACATATTTCGCATAATGTATGATGTTTACAGTTATCTATCTTAATTTCATTGGCTACTTGTTTAGAATTGATGCTTTTAATGGATTGATAGTTCCTGTGTCCCAACCTGCTGCCGAAAAGTTCGATGCAATTTTTATTAATGCCGTTGTAAATGATATTTACGTAATCCGTATATTTTTTTCACGTGTTAACTGTGTACCTCATATAGACCCTTTGGTCTTCCAATTGGTCTTCTTTTATTTAATCATTATGGGCACTTATATACACGAAGCAAACATTGCTTATTTTAAGTAATATTTTGTCGGAAATTATAATCTAAAAGTTATTAGTATAGGTAGATATTAAATAAAATTAATAGTAATCATTTGTGTGCTGGAAAAGTATTTACTTTTAAATAATACATTTTTTTAAATTTGCATTTAAGTTTAATGGGAGCGAGAACAGTTACCTCCTTGTTACTACGAATCTACATTTACACATTCAGAAAACATTTTTACGCACATACAGTATATAGAGACATTACAGTATAATAAGGAGGAATATACTTTGGAGATTACGACTGGCGTCATTAAGCGCAATTACGGGTTGCAGCCTACAATCGTAACTTCTGATATTAGTTTCTGGGTTATTGATAATGTTCTTTTCTTTAATCATCTTTATTTATGGCATTATTTCTAGATGGTATTTCAACATCTATTTCAATTTAAAGGTCCTGTGTTAAAGATTTTTTGCCACACTGTGTATGAAAAATGGAGATGTTGATAGATATTTAACGATCAAGTTACAGTGACAGATTAAAAGTAAATATTGTTGTTTCTAAGCTCGAGTTAATAACAAACAAATTAAAAAATGAAGCTTAGAGATAGGCATGACAATATTTTTTCAAGAAATAATGTTTAACATATTTAAAATTTAATATGTTGAAAAACAACAACAAATTTGATATGTATTTTTAAATATTTCAGAATTTCCTGCAACAGCTGCAAAAGGAGGTGGCGCATTTTCCCTACATACGATCAATCATAACATTGACGAAATATAATTTATGAGGCATAAATTACTGGATGTAATGTAATTAAAATGTTTTAATGTTCTCTATTGCCTTTTCGCTCAGCCTTTTATGATAAGTTTTTTTAAATGTTCTACATATAGCAAACATACTTCTAATAATATTGAAGTTATTGTTACGTCAAAATGTAGGGCTTTTAAGTATTTTAGCGTATTTACATCAATACTATTGTTTGTTCACAAATGAATTGCAGCAATTTGATATGCCTTTTAAAATATAATTTGAACAACTTATAACGTATATTACGCAGTCCGAAGTATAATACTTAAATATTTTTATGTAACCGTGTTGTATACAAAATATTAGAAAATGAAGATATTAACGTTTTCAAATTATTAAGAAACTGCTGTTTAGTTAACAACTTTCATTTCTATGTAGGAATATATGGAAGTCTGGAATTTTCCGTGTTTTATTGTGACGCTCACAGAATGATAATGTACGTAACAAAGGTTCTCCCAATTTCATAATTTCCCTTGAGACTGATGCGGAGGTCGTAAGAATTGAAATAATATAAACTTTTATATGTATGTTGCGGGAATTTCGTTATTTTAAATTTAAATAATTTAAAAATATATTGCTTTTACACTGTCAAAAAACTGTAAAGTATTTAAGGAGTGCATGCATAAACCTTTTATATTTACTTTTTTATCTTCAAATTTTTTATACGATAAATTGATTTCATTGCTTCCTACCTTGAGGATAATTCTCAAAAGATTTTTATAAGTTTGTAAATTCTAATATTTATAGTTTAAATTGGATTTACTGCATTGCGTATCAGGATTATATAAACTTTTTAATGACTTCGATTTAGTTGCTTTTACTTTTCAAGAAACACTGTAAATGACCGAATATATTTCTGAAAATTTAACGAAACACAATTTATGTTTAATTAGAACCCAATTTTCTAATCTTCGAGCTTTTTTTATAGGATGGATTGATTTTATTACTTCCTATAATGAGAATAATTCTCCAACAATGCCTCTTCTAATCTAATAGATTAATCCTATGGATTTTTTTAGCGTTACAATAAAGAAGATAACAGAATTTCTTTCATAAAAATATCTGTTCAATGAAAAAAAAAACAAGAAAAAAAACCTGATCTGAAAACTATTTCTGATCAATAACGTTCAAGAAAATTTTCTTAGTGACTTCTTACAAGGGGTGTTATTACGACGAAAATTTATAGCCTATCACATTCAGGAGTATAATTTGTCAAGCGCTTACTGAAATTAGAAGAAAAATGATTGTTGTTTTGAAAGATCTCCTCGATTATAATTTAAAACTGTGTGTGAGTTATAGTGATAAGAGTCTAATCTGATAAACTGGAGTATTTACTAAGTTTATAAATTCAAACGTTAAATTAATTATTTCAGATAAAACTGAAAAAAATAAATTTAAGATTTATTTTGGACCTTGCAATATACATATTTAAACTTATATTTACGCTTGAATTTAAAAAAATACTTTATTTATTAAAAAAATCATCTAATATTTAGTTGTTAGTGTCATAGATGTAACACATACTAAATTACGAAATTCATTTTGTATACGATACACATTACCTATAACTTATACTTAGGAAAATGTAGCCCTGCGTTTAAAAGGAGACAAAACAATAAATCGCCAATGAGTTATGATACCTTAAATTTAACGAATTGTCAATGTATTATGCCATTAAACACTAATGATCACTATTATAACTATTTTGAATCATCTGATGAAATTCTTATTTAGCGTAAATAACAAATTATTATTAGTTAAAAAAAAATTAAATCTTTTTTTTTTACTATTTCACTGGTACTATCTCTATCGGTTAGCGGTTTCATTCATATCATATGATGGTAAAGAAATTTCGGTACTTACGGATTATGCGTGTCCTGAAGTTCAACTGCGCCAACAATGGCGCCAATAATAATAATAAAACTAACCCTTATTTTTTTGACAAATATGCAGTTTATTTTTTCTGGTTTACTACGTCTTTCCGTTATTAGTGCCACAAAATACTGAAAATTCAATACATGGAAGTATATCCATTATCAGATATCATCACCATTACATCTAATTTAGAATCATCCGTTGTAATTCTTATTTAACTCAACTAATAAAATTATTATTAGTTTAAAAATTTTAAATACTTTTTAACTCACACACTATCAAAACCTGAGAACTACTGTTCTTGCAGGTTCATTATGTATGTATGTACTACGTATATGTACGTATGTATGTACGTACATATGTATATAAGGTGATTACTCGTGATAGAAATATCCGATATGCTTCAAATTTTGTATATAGGATCATTCTGGTAAGTCTCTTCCCTGATCAGTTTTTGGGGATTCATTGGTTAAGCATAAAGGGGGGGTACGGGGGGCTACCCCCGCCCCCCTAAATTAGACAAATGGATTTTTCCTGCAGAAGTGTCCAATTTTCTTCAAATTTGTATATAGGTTCATTATGATAAGGAGCTTCCCTAATTAGTTTTGGGGATCATTGGTTAAGTATAAAAGGGGGAACGGGGGCTAAACTCCTCTTTAATTTAGATAAATGGGTTTTTCATGCAGAAATATCCGATTTGCTTCAAATTTTGTATATAGATTCATTCTGATATGGCGCTTCCCTGATTAGTTTTGGGGCTTCATTAGTTAAGTATAAATGGGGAGGGCCCGGGTCTAATCCCCCTTAATTTATTGTCAATTTCTTTATTTTTCGAGGGACATTATTCTTTGAAATAAGAGTATAATATACAATTATTGTGAATAGTCTGTGAGCTCAATGCCATCAGTTTAACTGGGCTCTTTCCTTTTATTTTTGCTGTTTCACTGATTCTATTTTTATCGGTCTTATTCATATCATATGACATTAAAGAAATGTCGGTACTTACGTATTATGCGTGTCCTGAAGATACAATTGCGGCAACAATGGTACCAGTAACAATAAATACACTATACTTTATTTTTTGACGAACATCTGGTTTATTTATTATGGCTCCGTTATTAGTGCCACATAATAATGAAAATACATTAGATGGAGGCATATCCAGTATTCGAAGTTTAGGAGATGATCACCATTACATCTATTTTGGTACCACCTTTTATAATTCTTTTTAACACTTTCCAACCTAGTTGAAAAGTGTTTATGACTTCGGTTTGTCATGCCGTCTGCCGCTGTCCGTGCTCTAACTCCCGTAAATATGCTCGGATTGCGCTACAATTTTTATATGTTATTTTCGTTGTCTATAGCATGTTTCCTATTTTAACTGAAGTGTGTAGCACTTATAGTTTTTTTACAGGGACACTCAAAAGAATTCCGTTACATTGCGGTCTATGGGGAAAAATCATTTGCGGTTTATTTAAATAATGTTTCACTATTTTAAACGCATTGAGATTTATATATATCACTAAGGTGCATTAGAAGAAGCTTAATATGGAATAGGGTGTGCATAGCACTTATACTTACTTTACAGGGACAGTCAAAAGAATTCCGTTACATTACGTCTATGGAGAAAAATCGTCTGCGGTTTAATTAAATAATGTTTCACTATTTTAAACGCAGTGAAATTTGTCTATATCACTAAGGTGCATTACAAGAGGCTTACGACAAAATATTGTGTGTATAGCAGTCATCGTTCATTTACAGGGACACACAAAAGAATTCTCTACTGTCTGTTAACAATAATTCCTGGAATTGCGTTTTAAGTTGCTGAACGCGATTTTAAATTGAACTCACTTTTGTCTATTACTTGGTGTGTATAAATTCTGTAGATCATATAGAGGCCAGCACAAAAGTTCGTGAACACATTTCCGTTTATTGACAAAAACTCCAGAAGGAGAATTTTAAACTGTGCTATGCGTTTCCTAACTAAAGTAAAATTTAGCATCCTATGTAGTATATATACAAATCTATAGATGATATACAGGGCTGAATAAAAGTATTCGGATTTTTTTTTCCGAATATTGTATATGTTGGAAATTCCTGAAATTACGTTTTTAAATATGTTATGCGTTTTCCAAATTGTTTATTTAGATGTTATCTTTCAGCTTATTAAACGATAATGATTTGTAAAATTATTTTGGAAGCGTTGGAAAGTGTTACATAATCTATGTTTGACGCATGATTTTTCGTTCTTGTTTAACTTAAAAACCAATATATATATATATATATATATATTAGTTTAAATTTTTTAAACACTTTTTTTACTATTTCAAATTATACATACTAGTATAACTATAACAGGTGACCGACTCTATTTTTCTCAGTCTCATTCATATCACATTATGGAAAATAAATTTCGATACTTATGTATTACGTGTGTCCTGAAGATAAAACTTCGCCAACAATGGCGAAAATAATACTAACCACCCTTATTTACCCCTTAAATTACACCAACCCTTATTTTTTGGCAACCATGTTGTTCATTTATTATATTTTATATATATTTTTTGTATTATTATAGTTAATAGTTTTTTGTTATTCATTTATTATAGATTATTTAATTTATTTTTATATTATTTACCATTGATAACAATTTTATGTGTTTAACAATGTTAAATTACTGATTTAAACGTGATTGGCAACGATAAACAAAACTCGCAATTGGCAACTATATTTGACGAAATGTCTTCAATGTACGAATAATACATAAATACCAAATCTTCTGTCAAATATATTTCTTTAGTTGAAAAATATATGCATTCACGATATTATTAATGTGTACTATCGTATGAGTGAGAAATGTCAATTTCACATTTGTAGAAGTAATCACCGTGAATTGAACCAAATGGATTAATATAAATACAAATTATTCTATTTGTAGGGCTAACTTTTAAAACAAATATTTTGCTTCATATATAATATGAATTTATTCCATTTTTTAAAATAAGCATTTACGTTAGTAATAAAAATATTGCTTTAAAAATATATTAATTGATATATTTTAATATAAATTCTTTTGATTAATTTTATATTCTTAAATAATTTTGTTATTCTTCATTTGTCATATTTCACTTTCCGGCAACTTAAGAAAAATTCCTATATTTTCTCTTATAATCTTTCCGAAATCTAAATTTTCCTAACACAAAGATATGTAGAATAAAATTTAACGCCGGAAAAAATTTTACATAGTTAGAAATTTTTTAAGTATAATTTTTATTTTTAAGGAACATCTCATTACATAATTGTATTTAAAATGGTATTTATCTCTATTTTTACTGAAATTGGAGTAGTTTCTAAATATTAACTTTTCGTCACTAATTTATATCCTGTTGAATATACTTTTTTGAGTTTCTAAAGAGTTTCCAAAGCCCTTTTATGGCATTGATAGTCAACAAATCATTTAGGCGTGTTTCTTCTATCATAGATGTCTAAACGAAACTGTAAATTCTCCTTTATTTTTAATGAGATTAGGAAAATAAAATTGCTCAAGAGAAAGAATGTAGTATGTGACCATATATACCAAATATCTCTATTTAATACTCTTAATTTAATAATACAATATCCTTTATTTCAAAATATATGAGAAATATTTGTAATAATTTATACTGTCGTTACTTAAATTTTTAGGTCATTTTTATTTTAATAAAAACATTTAGCAACAAATTTTTTATTAGTAAAACACATTGACTCGAGCTGCTTACGTAGTCAACTCTTCACTGCAGCTTAACAGTCTATACTTGTCACGCGAATAAATTCACACCCTAATGTTGAACTAATGGAAGCATTCTCTTCAAAATTCTTGATTTCATTTTAATATTTTTAAATGATTTGATATTTTTAAATGATTGATGCTTAAGAGGCTGTGAAGTAGACTGAGTCAGTATGTTCTATAAATCAAAACATTTCCCAATGTGTTTATAAATATATTTAATAACCTATAGATTTATCAAACAGATCTTCGCCATGCGGAAATTAGGCGAATCCTCGCCCCGTTGCCAAACATCAACCCGTTAAGCTGGACAAAAGACCGGCAGGTAGGGGTCTGGTCAGCGGTCTAAATATATATATATATATATATATAAATATATGTAATAATAAAAAATTTTCGCCATTTTTCCTTAGTTAAATTATTCCAAATTCTTACAATTCTAATTTTTCCCCTCTCTTTTAAAAATATCTCTTAAATATATTTTATATTTTATTCCATAACTTAATCAAAATATTCTTTTATTTATCATTCTAAAAATCTTAATCTGTTAAAAGCTACACGTATTTATTAAAACCTTATTCTATTAAATTGCAACACTGCCTCTAACACGCACCTGCCTAATTTCTTCATTTGAGGCATTGAATTTTATTCTTTGGAACATTTTTGTAATACCATTTTTATTTCTATTTAATTATCATTCGGCATCCCAGGGTTCCCCGCGTCTTCGCGCCCAAAGCTTTTTTACCTTTTTAAATTGCCACTTCTGATAAAGAGTTTTGGTCATACGTCTGAGACACACCCTCGTGGCCTCATTTTTTCATCCATTAGCGAGCAGGCCCCGCCTTGTCTATCCCCCTGGCTCCCTCCGAACATTGATGTGAGTGGGCCAGCTTTTTTTGCGCGTTTGTCACTTTGGGCAAGATTTTGGAAGTATTTATACGGTTGCACTGGCTTCTGAGACAGATTTTTACACGAATTAATTGTTGTCATCTATATGCCGTCACTGGGGAAGTCTACACTATTTCGTCGGTAGCCTGTTCTTCAAGTTCTGCAACTTCTTCAATTGATTTAATGTGTTCAAGTTTTTAATGAAGCGAAGGTCGGTGGAGTTGCTTTTATCTCTGTTATCATAATAAAGTCCTTGCTCATCTATTAAGTTTCCTTAATGTTTTTGGGAAAATTCTATTGGAAGGAACTGCCTCTACTCAGCTTTCACGATTGTAATACACTACGATGTTCAATGTGACTTGTACTCCAAGAGTTGTCTTCATAGTGAGTAAATCGGAATAATACCCTTTCCAATGTCATGACTGCATTTCAACGATCTCGACTGCGCATACATCGATATGATTATCTGGTAATTTTCGTGGGGTTCGGACTGATATGTCGTCACGAAGGTATGATGGAATGAACGTGTCAAGTCGACAGTAATAGTAATCATCAATAATGTGCCAATCGTAACAATAATGTGTCAAAAAGTGCGACAGGATATTTGAGGACCTGTGTAAAAAGCATTTTGGAGACTTCCCAGTGATATTGGAGAACACTACTGATTAGTTGTCAATCTATCACTCATAAAGAGAAGTGATAACTAAATAAAATAACGACATGTTTATAAACTTATTCCAGAAGTGACATCTGTAGGTTAAATTATTCTTTTATTTTTGTTGATTTCTTATTTTGTTGATTTGTTATTATTGGCTTACATAGAACAAAATTTGTTCTTAGAATATATTAGAAGACTAGTGTTCCTTTTATCCTGAACATTTAGAACGTACGAAATTCAATATTTATTCTTATGTATTGTTAAAAAATTAATTTTATTTGGTTATGCTCACAAATATTACCAAAAGTTTTTGAACTGTTCTGATCTTTATTTATTGCTATATTACTTCATTTTACAACAGCAACTTAATTCTATGTTCTTAGTTTATCATTTAATTTAGTCCTTTTCATTCTGTGATATTTATTCATATGAAATAATTTCTATTTATTGAAAAAAAATGAGTAATCTCTTTTCATTATTTAGTAAGTAAAATGTATTGGAACATATTCTATGCCATTCTAAAATTGCATAAAAATTTATTAGATTCTCTGAAATTACAGCTTACATCACTGATTGCATAATAATCGCAAAAATAGTTTTTGAAGTTTCTTACTTGAAGAGTATATAAAAAAAAAAGATGATCTCAAAAGAAAGTTTGCGCTGAAGTTGCGTAACATTGAAAAGGTAAAATTATTGTGTGCAGTTTAATTTGTTTATTTCATTACTTTTGTTTTTTGATGCTATGTTCCGAGAGTACAAATCAAGAGCCAAAAATTTTGTTCTTACGAAATAATGATACTTATTTATAAAAAAAATGTTTTATTTATTTATTTCATTCTATTTTCTTTTGTGATATTTTTTCATATACAGCAAATTTATTTATAGAAAGATAGAGTAGCAGTACATTTACTATTTAAATGGAATGAATTTAAATATGAATTTGACATTTTTACTGTTAAATATTATTTGTTCTTGTTAGTTAAATTATTAAGAGTTAGATATTTTTACAGTTGTTGTTAAGTTAAAGACTTCTTTATGCATTGTTATTTTCTTTTTACATGTTATTAAAATCAGGGTTTGTTAAAGTTATTGCTGAAAGTAAAGGTACTCAAACAAAAATGGCTGAAAAAGAGCTTAATGTTATTATTTTTGATCCAGAAAGTGATATGAATATTACGTCTTGGCTTAGACATTTTGAAGGATCATCCCCTCCAGATAAAAAAGAGTGGAAAATCATCAATATTTCCAAATATTTGAAGGGCGAAGCATTAAAGGTTTATGTTAATGAATGTCTAGAATGTAAAGAGTATGAAAAAATTGCTGAAATCTTAACTGAAAAATTTCTGAAAGTAACAGTCCCCCGTTTTTCTGATTTCGCCTCGCTGAAATTGCATGACTTAAACAACTTAGAAAGATATTTTCGTCAGAAAATAGAACCTGAATTCCAGAACTATTTAAAAATAAATCCTCCTGAATCTACTACCGACTGGTATAGATTAGTTAAACAACTTGTTGCCATTCCATCTCATTCTAGCAGTAACAATAATAGTAATGTTAGAAATATTTCTCAAAATTCCAGACCTTTTTCTCAACCAAATAATTCACCTAGACATTGGATTCACCCTCAACCTAATTACAGGAATCCAAATTTCCAAGCAGTAACTAATTTTAACCCTTCAACGTCCAAGTTCGTTAGTCCCAGATTGCCTGTCAACCATTATCAAAGAAGGATTCCTAGTCGACCATGTAGATTGTGTCAGGAAAGGGGAATTTCAGAAGCTTATCATTGGGAGAGGAATTGTATCTTTAACTTAAACCCTCCACAAACAGGTAATATTCCTGTTGGTAGCCAGTCACCAAGTCAATCCAATGCCTGACAGTAAATTGTTGCTGGGTATGCCAATAATAAAAAATTAAATTATGTTATTGATTCCGGATCGACAATATCTATTCTTCCATTTAAATGTATTCGTTATTTAAGTGCTAAAATTGTAAATATTTCACCTATTATTGTGGGTCAAGCTAAAGGTAAAGTTACAATTAATAAGTCATGTAATTTATTAGTTAAATTAGGTAATATTACACGTTATATTAAATTTTTGTTATGTGACAGTGATTTGGAATATGCTATATTAGGATTACCTGATTGTTCTCAATTTAATTTAATCATAGACTGTGCAAATTGTCGAGTTACTCAAGGAGATCTTGTCTTAAATCAAAATGTTGACATATCCAGTAATAAATTACGATTATTGCATTTTAATGTTCAAGATAAGTCTCAATATGTGCAGTCCGATTATGGAAGTATCATGGCTCCTCAATCCTTCGCGCAATTTAATGTTAATGATTATGATTTGATAGGGGAAATAAATACAATAGAAAACAAAGCTTTAAGGGATATAATGGGGAATTATTTGGATATTTTTTCAAAAAATAAATATGATGTGGGGAAGATTAATATTGAGCCACAGCGTATCTCTCTCAAATCTCACCTACCTATATCTATGAGGCCTTATCGTACTTCAACTGTGGAAGAAAAAGAAATCTCTGAACAAATTCAATCATTATTATCTGTTGGATTAATCAAAGAAAGCAATAGCCCATATTCTTCACCAGTCACTTTAGTAGAAAAACGCGATGAAGGTAAAAAAACTAGATTATGTGTAGATTATAGAAAACTTAATTCCATAATGAAAAATGATGCAGAACCCTTACCCCGTATTGACGACATATTAGACAAATTAAGCAGTGCCCAGTATTTTTCCACCCTGGATTTAGCCTCAGGCTACTGGCACATACTCATACATCCAGCAGACACTGAAAAATTAGCTTTTACTACCAATTATGGACTTTGGGAATGGAATGTTCTCCCTTTTGGGGTAAAGGTAGGACCATCAATATTCAATAGAACTATTAGGAGAATTCTTACAAAACATAAAAATAACTTTGTTTGCTACTATTTTGATGACATAATTTTTTTTTTCTTCAACTTTGGAAGAGCATTTACAACATCTCAACAGAATATTTGAATTATGCAGAATGGAAAATCTTAAACTTAAATTATCTAAGTGTAACTTTGTCCAAAAAACAATTATTTTTTTAGGATAAGAGATAAAAAATGGTACTTTAACTCCTGCTAACAATAATATAGAAGCTATCAAAAAATTAAAACCCCCTTCAAATGTTAAAGAACTCCAAAGGTTTTTAGTATCTATTAATGTCTATCATAAATTTATTAATAAATATGCAGAAATCAGACAACCTCTCAATAAATTGCTCAAAAAAGATACTATTTGGGAATGGAACTTAGATTGTCAACATTATTTTCAAAAACTAAAAGATGCCCTAATTGCTAAACCTGTTTTGAAAATTTATGACCCTAAATTACCCCTCCATATGTTAGTTGATGCCTCACAGGTGGCAGTAGGTGCAGTCCTTAAGCAGCCTGATAATGATAATTTCTTACATCCAATTGCATACTATTCTAGAGGATTGAGAAGTTATGAAAAGAATTATTTTATTACAGAACTGGAGTGTCTTGCCATCATTGACACCTTAGACAAATTTTATCACTACTTCCATGGTGTTAAATTTACTATTCACACAGATCATGCGTCTCTTGTCTGGTTAAGAAATGTCAAACACTTAAGAGGAAGATTATTCAGATGGTCCTTAAAGTTAAGTATGTTCGAGTATGACATTGTATATTTAAAGGGTTCCACAAATGTCGAAGCCGACATGTTGTCCAGAAATCCTACTACATATCTTATTCCACCACTTACCTTTCTTTTGGATGTTAGGGAAGTCATAGAGATGCAACAAAAAGATAATGTGTGTGGAACAAACTATTTCAAGGAAAATGGACTTATGATAGTAAAAAAAGAAAGGTTTTAGAAAAATAGTAGTACCCATGTCTTTCAGAAGGAAATTGCTTAATGTTACTCATGAAAAATTTGGTCATCCTGGATTTCAAAAAATGTTAAACTTAATATCTCCTAATTATTATTGGCCTGATATGACTCAAGATATAACTAATTTTGTAAAACACTGTGATGTCTGTCAAAAGAATAAAAAACCGAGACAGAAAAATTTGGCTTATTACAAGCTAAGACCACCACGGATTAACCTTTCGAATGCATTTCTGTTGATACTGTGGGAGGCGTTAATTACTACAATTCCACAAAAAAATATTTACATCTTATAATCGACCATGCTACTAGATATGTTTGGGCATTTCCCTCAAAAAGTGTTACCACAGAAACTTATACTAATTGTCTAAAACAAGTTTTTAATATTCAAACACCACAACAATTATTATGTTTTAATAAAATTCTTAATGTCCAGACCCATCAAAAAGTGTTAAATGATAGAAATGCAGCCTTTACTTCATCTAGATTAAATCAATTCCTGCGAAACCACAAAATTAAGCAACGTTTAACCACATCACATCATCCACAAACGAATGGCAAATGTGAGAGAGCGAACCAGACAATAGTTAATAGATTGAAGTGTAAAGTCAATTCTACTAACTCCAAAATTCCTTGGACAAAAATTTTGACAGAAGCAGTTAATGAGTATAACAATACCCCTCATTCTATCACTAAATTCCCTCCTGCTTACTTACTGTTTGGCAAATTACCCTATGATTCCCCTTTTCAACAAAATTATTACCCTCCTGTTCAAGAAGCCCTTAAACTTGCTAAAAAAATCACTGATGAATTTTATTGGAGAAGTAAAAAATATTATGATCGAAATTATCTAGAACCAAAATTTGAGATTGGAGATCTTGTAATTTATGAGGAGTTTCAATATCCTAATACCAGAAAACTTTCACAAGTCTTTAGTGGTCTTTATCAAATCCTTAATAAGTTATCTGATGTCAATTTTGAAATTAATAGACAAATTCAAAATAAACCTACTGAAATAGTACATGTATCAAAATTACGCCCTTATTATCCTCCTGATCAATTAAAATTATCCCATGAGAACCAACAACAAACTAATGTTAAATCTATAGTTTCGTCTTAATTTTAATACAGTTAAAAAATAAACGAATTAAAATAAATAATAATTAACTAATCAATTCTCTTCTGTATAACCGTGGTGTTCTTGATTGTGTACACGAGAGTGTCACTGTTGAAGTTTCCACTTGAGTTAACTTTTTATGCTGGCGTAATTTAGTTGATTTAAGTTAGGAGTTTCTAATACTGAATTGAATTAGATTAGAATAATAAATTAAACAGTATTAACTAAATTAATAAAATAAACTGGATTAAATTATATATTAAATAATCAAATATGATATCTTAATAATAATTGAGAATTGTCCAACATTTCTTAATATGCTACAAGGTCCCATTTTTTCATTTCACAAATTATGTTTTCTTGTTTGACTGAAAGCAAGATAGTTACATAACCATCATCTACAAAATAATGATTGTTTTCACGATTTTTTCTTATTTATTCCTTATTTTATAATATGTATTTTATTTGAGTATATGCTCATGCCTCATTCACTACTATATGGATGAGATATCAATTATATACTTAAGAAAGTAATTATAGAAAGTGTGTGATGTTTTGAATTATAATGCTTGTTATTGCTGAACATATTGTTGAATATTATTATTAATTATACTATTATAATTGATGTTGAGAGAGAATATAATGAAGAACACTAGTGATCACTATGATAAACAAGATGAATTAATTGATACTGATGATAATTGAGATTTAATATTACTTGAGTTTAAATATGTTGAGATATTTAATTTACATCTAGAGGTAAACAAGTAATAAAGTAGTAAAGGTAATGGAAGTTATAAAGGTAATAATGGTAATAGTAACGTTGATGTTGAATAAAAAGCTCTTATACTGCTTACATTACCTACTTGCCTTTTTAGAGTAATTACCATTTGTCAGACAAAATATACCAAACTATACCATGACAAAAAAATTCATTTCTCTTAAGGTTTTCCGAGCATTCCATTCAGGAACGAGGTTTTCAGACAAACATAAGTTTAATATTTGAAATTAACTTATGATTATTGTTATTGTTAAGTATTATTATCTTAAAATGTTATTGTTGATATTATTCTTGCTATTATTATTATATTTGTATTATTTATTTATTGTGTTTTATTGTTGTTAATATTAGTCTTATTACTATTTTCGAGTTGTTGCTAGTAAAGATAAAGCATTTCAGATGAACTTTAATTTCTGAAAATAGACTTTCATGAAGAAGATCATTAAGGTCTAAAGTTTGAAGGATTTTTTCTTTTTCAATTTGTCAATTGTTCAGTTTGTGAGGTATGCAAATAACTTTTTTGGATGGACTATCACTCAGAAGTGAACTGAACAACAAATTAAGCAACAATTCTACAAGCAATTTGCAACAATTTTTGTAAGATGATATTCTTGAAGTATCTTGTGTATTATTTTAAATTTTGCAATGGTTTTCTTATTTGTTTAATATTTCTAAAGCTTTTTATGTCATTGTTAACAAGATTAATATCTTGTAATTGTATTTTTATTAACAACTCCACCAATTCGCGTTATAGTTATTAAATTTAATGTTATTTGGCATTAATGAATAATTTTTGGAAATGTACTTATTTTGACTTTCTTCAGTTGACAAATTGTAATCCAAGTCCGTGTAACATTTCCCTTCAATGAACTTGCAGGTCATCTGAACTACCGGTTCATTCGTCTTTTTGGTGGGGGGATATGTAATAATAAAAAAAATTAGCCATTTTTCCTTAGTTAAATTATTCCAAAATCTTACAATTCTAATTTTTCCCCCCTCTTTTTAAAATATCTCTTAAATCTACTTTATATTTTATTCCATACCTTAATCAAAATATCCTTTTATTTATCATTCTAAAAATCTTAATCTGTTAAAAGCTACACGTATTTATTAAAACCTTATTCTATTACATTGCAACACTGTCTCCAAAACGCACCTGCCTAATTTCTTCTTTTGAGGCGTTGAATTTTATTCTTTGGAACATTTTTTTAATACCATTTTTATTTCTATTTATTTATCATTCGGCATCCCAGGATTCCCCGCGTCTTCGCGCCCAAAGCTTTTTACCTTTTTAAATTGCCGCTTCTGATAAAGAGTTTTGGTCATACGTCAGAGACACACCCTCGTGGCCTCATTTTTTCATCCATTAGCGAGCAGGCCCCGCCTTGTCTATCCTCTGGCTCCCTCCGAACATTGATGTGAGTGGGCCAGCTTTTTTCGCGCGTTTGTCACTTTGGGCAAGATTTTGGAAGTATTTATACGGTTGCAGTGGCTTCGGAGACAGATTTTTACACGAATTAATTGTTGTCATGTATATGCCGTCATTGGGGAAGTCTACACTATTTCGTCGGTAGCCTGTTCTTCAAGTTCTGCAACTTCTTCAATTGATTTAATGTGTTCAAGTTTTTAATGAAGCGAAGGTCGGTGGAGTTGCTTTTATCTCTGTTATCATAATAAAGTCCTTGCTCATCTATTTAGTTTCCTTAATGTTTTTGGGAAAATTCTATTGGAATTAACTGCCTCTACTCAGCTTTCACGATTGCAATACACTACGATGTTCAATGTGACTTGTACTCCAAGAGTTGTCTTCATAGTGAGTAAATCGGCATAATACCCTCTCCAATGTCATGACTGCATTTCAACGATCTCGACTGCGCATACATCGATCTGATTATCTGGTAATTTTCGTGGGGTTCGGACTGATATGTCGTCACGGAGGTGTGATGGAATGAACGTGTCAAGTCGACAGTAATAGTAATCATCAATAATGTGCCAATCGTAACAATAATGTGTCAATATATATATATATATATAATAAAAATAACTTAAAAATTTAAGTAACAATAGCATAAATTAGCCTCTGTAGCCTCTTAAAATGTGATTAGTTGCTTAGTCACAGACACTTTAGTCACAGATCCTTTGGTTACAGATACATAGAATAGAATGTTCTGGCATCTAAATGCAGCTCAAATAAAACTGCTAGCACCTTATTTTCCTAAAGCATTTCAATGTATACCTTTGACAATTACACAATCCTAATATCTGCATATACAAAGATATCCCCCCACCCGATATGCATCTAAGAAAGTAAAGCATCAATAAAAATGTTCATGAACTACCAACTCTACATTAGAGAAAGCAATTTTTATCATTTATTTTTTGCATCATCTGTTGTGATTATGTATTGTTATAGGTGTTATTGTTACTAATTATTATCGTGCATTCACACCCACAGCATTGATTTAAACAGTATTTAAGAAAGTAATATTGCTAAAAAGTGTCACTTTCACAAAATAACTTATATCTACTATGGGGTATCTGCTATGGGAAAATCCACTTCTTAAGGGAAAATCAATTTCTTACGTATAATGTTTGCAATTATTCAAAATATTATCGACAAAAAAAAATGTTTTAATTTCTGGACTGCTAAATACTTAGATATTGCGCTTTAGATTTCTAGGCAAAATAAAATCATAACTGGCTAATATAAAATTATCAATTAACAAATATGCTGAATTTAACATTTCTTTGAAATTTTGAAAGTCAAATGTTTTGTTTGAATTAAATAAGCTATCTATACATGCTTTAATATATAACTTTCTCAAAACAGTGTATAATAAAATGCACCAGAGATTCAAAACTAGGTTAATTATGTTTATAATTTATTTTTAAAAATTAATGCAAAATAGTACATATAAATCTGTAAAATATTTTAAAAAAGGTAATAGTTTTATGCAAAGATATAAAAATATATACTTAGGTGATTAATATTTTATTTAACTTATTAAAATTGTGAAAAGTTGTAATAAGTGTATTAAAGATTCAGATTATTTCAGATACTTTAAAGCGTTCTTGTAAAACGATGCTAAGTGGACATAATCCTCATTTATAAAAACAAAATCCCAAATATTAATGGCATTTAATTAATCATTTAATTATTGAAAAAAAAATTATTATTGTGCAAATATTAAACAGTTTTATTTATTTGTAAGGAACATTTTAATGTAGTAGCAGTTTAAGAAATCAAATAGTTTTTTCCAATTGCTACATCATAACAAAAATGCTTTTTTAAACATTTTTATGTTAAATAACATTCTAAATATCATAAATAAAGAATGCCTAAGATTTTTTTTTACGATAATCACAAGAAAAATATAAGTAGAAATAACAGTGGCTAGAGCCAAATATGAACATTTATGTCGTATGGCAAACAGCCAAATAAGTCTTTATGAACTTTTTCACATCAACATTTCCCTATTTTATTTTCTGAAATCCTTTATGTATGAAGGCCAAAAAATGTAACACAGTTTTTAGAGTGAATGAACGAATATTATTTTATGTACTGTAATTGTAAACTTCAGACTAATTATGTTAGACAACATTATTTTAAATATATTATATACAATGTTAGCCCATCTGTCTGTTGAGGAGTTTTATTTTGAAAAAATAAAAATATAGTCATTAAGAAGTTATAAGAAAATACGTTATGATATAAAGGGTGAACGAAACGTCTTGCCCTGATTATAAGTATTTATTGTGTTCAAAGTATTATAATTAGACATATGTTTGTTTGGATACATTGTAAGTAATGTTATAAATTCTTTTATTAGACCACGTACCTCACTAAATGTCAACGTGTGCCTCTTAGGTAGTTCGGAGAATGTCTAAGTGGTATTCTAGTTCCCGTCAAATGTTCTTTAACATGTCTACTGTTACAGTACACCTTGCAGCTTGTATCCTAGACTTCAGTTCTTGGACGTCAACAATAGGGTGGATCGAAAAATTTGTTTTCACAATATCAAAACCTACCTATACGGAAAAGATGTTCTGTTGTATGGAGATTAAGAGAAAAATAATTAAAAAAATTAATTTCAAAATTTAATACTGCCGCAATGGGTTTGAAATTTCTAAAAAAGTGAAAAAAAGACATAATTTTGGTTAGATGATTTTTGAATAAAAATAATTGTTTTAATATTAATCAAAACCTACCTATGCCGAAAAGATGTTCTATTGTATGGTGATTAAGAGAAAAATAATTAAGAAAATTAATTTCAAAATTTAATACTGCCGCAAGGTGTTTGAAATTTATGTATTTGAGTCTTTTTACGGTAAAAAGTCAAAGTGATTTTTGTTAAATGAAATATACATGTTAGTAATTTTAAATATTAATTGGAATAAGAGGACACTTACTTGGTTACAAGAAAAGACGTCAGCTTCTTATTTACCAGCTTCTTTATTATTAAATAAAGAAAAACATTTAAAATCGTCGAAATTACAGTGGGCGATAATCACGTTTGGTGTTGAAAATTGGCATGAGGTTTAGTGATTCGATGCGATTTCTTATAAAACCGTCTCTTCCATATGATCAACAAACAGCAGAAGATGCTTCCGTGACTGTTTTTACTATCCGTTCTGTAGCTTGAGTGTGGCACGGAAACCCCTTGATAGTAGATATTATTGCCGTCGGAATAATTGCTTGATTTACTATTGCTTCTGAAATCATGTCGTCACTAAATTGTTCAGTTAGTTGAGGTTCTGTCACATTTTTCCATTTAATCAAATCAATATAATCCGTCGCACAAAGTTCAAAAGCTGGTAAATTGAAGATACGGATATTATTATTTGAAATGTTTGGGATTGCAGTAGACCATTTGACTTCGCTCGTTTTTAGAATTCTTCGAAGGGACAATTGCCTTATGTGAGTTCCGTCGTCAGGTAACATCGATATCAGGATATTTTCAGGATGGCAAAAAACCCATTTCTCGTAATAACAAGGTTCTATTCCACCAGTGAAGCTTCTGATCCCAGTCGTAATTCCATCTACGTACGCGAAAAGATGACGTAGTGGAAGCACATTGGCGTGTAATTGGCACACAAACCATTGAAGTGGACGCTTCAGAATCAGTTCTAAATTTCGAATAACACCTTCTTTAGCACCTGTGTTAATAGATGTTCCTTCACTACCGATCGCAACCAACTTTGTTACATCTATATTGTTGTCAACGCAGGACAAAAAATTATGATGTCTTCTCCAATGACTTCCACTCTCCCAGAATTTACAGATACGTGTCCGATGTACTCGGAACTAGGTTCTTTTACCAAGCTTACGTGTTCTTCTATTATGACTTTTCTTCTGATATCTCCTAGTGATATAGTCCTGTCTTTACGTTCATCGAAGTATAAACCAAATTGGTCATGGCCAGAATCCTTCACAACTGACTGAGACGGTAGAGTTGTTCTTGCCATTGTACTCTCACGTCGAATTTTATTTCTGTCAACGACGTTCGATCCATCGCCTTGTGAGATTCTACCCACATCTTGAAGCGCAGCTGACACGATGGCAGCGCCTGCTCGGTCGGAAATGCCAAAACGGTCCAACGTCTTTGCTACGGCATGTAATTTCGTCACGACAGATGTGACAGTGACACCGTCAGTGTTTTGGACGGCGCTTTCAACGATAGCTGATGATGAAAAAAAGTCAGTATGCTCGCATATACGCCGCTTCAATTTACACCCGTTATTCATATTCATATTCAAATATATTGAACTGGAAGAAACATCAGGCAGTGTCTTGTTTTTCTCCACGTATCGCCCTTGCTTTAATTTTCGTTTCTCGGCCTTAGTTATTTGTAAAGTGACTTTCCAATCCAGCGACCCGATTACCATTTTTCTTACAGTTAGCATGTCTAATAGAAATTCTCTCTCGTTCATTGGTACTTTCCATTCTTTCTTACAGAAGCAACATTCAAATGATTTACAAGTACACGCCGATATATCAAAAACAGCATTTGCGTTTTTCCGGAAGACGTCAATCTACTTGCGATAGCTTTCAATCCCTTTTCTGGCTTTGTAAGATTTAAGAAGACCGCGATATTGGTCGTGGTATAATCGAACTTTTCTCAAAATGCTATAGTGGTCAATTATTGGGATTGAAGCTCGTTTTCAGGTCTCATCTAACTTATTAGCAACTTCTTCACATGACGAGGAAAGTGTAGATGTAGACGATGTTTCCTTGCTTCGGTATTCTTTTGAATGCCAACATACGCACTTTATTACGTTACTGTAGGTAGGAAGCATATTCGTTGGCATATCACAACCAGACCAATATATAGGGCAAATCATGTCTTTTCTTAAATTAGCCATGGTGCAATAATATTCAATGTACACTACGCAACACAATACACTTACAAAGAAAACTTACACAATGAAATCGAAATTTATTTCACTTTTCGAGAACAGCGCCCGATTCCGTAAGCCGCTAGCTTTGAACTGAATGAGCGATCGGTGGGAACACGTTTATCCAATATTACTCAGAGTAAGGCTCCTTTAACTATTATAGAAGCCCTAATTCAGAGCCACGTGGGCGTATCATATGATATAGGGGAGATTCCATGACGTAGCGCTTCCAACTTATGGAGGGGTGGAAGGATAAAGCGGAAGAATGAAAAAGCTGGAAATGCCCTTTTTTCGAAAATCCAACCCCCTTGCGGCAGTATTAAATTTTGAAATTATTATTTTTTATTAATTTTCTTTTAATCTCCATACAATATGACATGTTTTCCGCATAGGTATGTTTTGATTAAAATTAAAACAATTATTTTGAATCAAAAATCACCTAACCAAAATTAGGTCTTTTTCCAATTATTTTTCGAAAAATCAAACTCTTTGCGGCAGTATTAAATTTTAAAATTAATTTTTTTAATTATTTTTCTCTTAATCTCCATACAATAGAACATCTTTTCCGCATAGGTAGGTTTTGATTAATAATATTTATTTTTTCACCATATACCATCGATCCACCCTAGTCAACAATTGGTGCACTCACACTAAGCCTGCCACTTCTGCGCAGATCAGTAACGCTGCCTGTTTCTTTAAGCCTGCCATACCATCGCTTTATTGATTTTTCATCAGGAGGATTGTGTCCATAACAACGTCGAAATGTTCGCAGGCCATTAATGGGCTATTTCGTTTCGCGAAACCAAAGCACACATTGAGCTTTCTCTTGAATCGACGCCATTTCTGCCGAAAATGATGTATTACTTACAAATGTCCCCCTGAATCACTCTTGAAGGAGCAATCTCTCCATCTATTGCACAAACAAACTACTAAAACTGACCTATTCAATGATACAACAAGTTACATTATTATACAAACGGTTATTTTGTAATGAGTCATTGTAATCAGGGCAAGTCTTTTGGTTCACCATGTATAACGCAATATAGAAACATTAAGCATTTTTCGAGTAAGAACTTTTCAATTACATATAATTAGAGATATAGTTATTATTATAAATTGTTAATCTCATTTAATTTATAATATTTCTAACAAAATATTTCATTAGAGTTCTTTAATTTTTTGTCCAAACTAATTTTTATTTTATCTTGAATTAAAATTAAAAAAATATTCTGTTAAAATTTAGTCAATTAAAAATTAACCAACTGACATTAAAAAAAAATCAATTTCATTTAGGAAAACACAGGTTATACATTATTTTTGTAATTGTGATTGGAAAATGCAAAACAGTTTTTAAATGGTATTTTATTTACAATATCCATATATAATATAATTGAATCATGACTTTTATCGATTTTGACACAAATAAATTTTTTAAAAGAAGATTTGTGTGTAAAAAGGATTTTGTGTTAAAATGATTTTTTTTAATTTACCGAATGTGCCAGATTCACGAAATATTGCTCGCATCTCGTGTTAGAATAACTTTATAACTAAAGACTTTTATAACTAAACGTTCAGACACTTTTTGTAGAGTTAATTGTTTGACTAAATGCTTGATCCTAAGTTTAGTTTTAAAAGTTTAGTTTAAAAAATGATCTGTTGAAATAGGTGCTTTATAAAAAGTTTAATTAATTGCATATGCACCTCCTTCAAGTGTCTTAACCTGTCCTAACACGTGGGGTATGTTTGGACAGACTATTTTAAATGTTATGTACACTGTTGAGATACAAATTTCAGTAAAAAAAATAGTATAACTATTGATAAATAATAATTAAATCAAACTCTCATTAAATAATAAATTTAAATCATTGTGAGCAAGATATTATATATTTCAAATATTGAAAAAGGCATTGGTAATTATCGTAATAAAGCTATTTTTTTCTAAACACATTACTTTATGTAGCATTATTTATTCGTAATTGCATATTAATATCGTTTTAGCAACTATTGATGCTAATTTTCTTATAATGAGCACCTTATACTATGTATAACTTACTCCACTACTATGTGTCCAAGCCTGTCCTACTTCCTTTCTTCTGGTTTTACAATTTCTGTTCGTTCAGATTGAGACTAAAAAGAGTTTTTTTTTAAACTTATTAGGAATATAAATATATTATTTAAAAAGTTTGACATATTTTTTTAAAAACCTTTTTACTATTTATACTAAATAAATACATTTAAATAAATAGAGTAAAATTACTTCAACTTTGTTGAAAATAAGTGATTAAATTCTAATCTGTTCATTGCGTAAATTTAATACTATACTCATGAGTAGATCAAATTTCTTTGTAATATAAAATCATCCGGTAATATGAGATCATTTACGTCCTACAAGTATAACTATTTAATTTCACTACAGAACCTGAAAGATTAGGTGTCCCATGTTGGGCCATGTCTCGAAGGGCCTCACTCGTCTATATAAGTATATCACAAAGAATCGTAGGTGCATATACTTCACTTCTTTAAAAATGCAATTATCCTAGTACTATCACTGTAAAAAAGTTCCGTACATATGCGGGCGATTACATGTAATATTTCTGTCTTTTAGCGGAAACATTCTGTTTTAAGTGCAAGTCGTAAAATTTTCGGAAAAAACGGATTTTTTTTTATTCTTACTCATTGAATGTTAAAAACAGAAATTTTCCTTGCACGACAGACAGACAGAAATGTTCCTGTTCAGTTTCAATGTTGAGAGTAAACGAAAAAATTCCTGTCAATTACTAACATCAAACATTTGCTTTCAACGTATATTTCGTTTAATTTAATATGAGTTACTTTAAAACTACATATATGAACAATTCTCTACGTTTCGGTTATTCTTCATAACCATCTTCAGGAGAAAATTTCTATAAATACAAACAGCAAAAAATTAAATATGTGTTACATAATCGAGTAAAATGTTCCAACTGACAAGACGCCAAAATAACGGAATTTACAAAACATATTCAAAATAAGCCTGGTGGCGCCCTCTATGAACCAGCTACTTAACTGGAAATCATGTTCAACGAAATCAAAGTTCCTTCAATATACATTTCCAGATAGCCGGAATAGATAATGATGAGTTATCGTTACAAATTTCATGTTTTTCCAGTTAATTTTTTTTAATTGATGTTTTGGACTATTTTCAAATCGTTGGATTTGGGCAGTTGGATGTTAGGTGTAGGATACAGAACATTATATTCTCTAACGGCGCGTACCGAGGTTAGAATCTGGAGGAAAGAAAGACGATAAAAACGGTTGTGATAATATTTAATACAAATATCTTTTTCGTACAAATATGGATGCATATATAAGTATTATTTAGATATATTGTTTAATATTACATTATTGCTTACGTTTAATTCTAAAAACCGAACTTTCCACGTTTTGAATAGCGGAAGTTTTCCTTCTTGAAAACGGGGGAATACCAAAACAGACGTTTTATAAAAAAAATACGGAGAATAGGAGACAACTTTGCTGCCAGTATATTTTCCACTTTTTCAGGAAACTACTTTTTTTTACAGTGATTACTCTGAGAAAAGGTAACATATTGTTCATTGTTATATGTATACCTTTAATAATTTGTTTTGTTGGGAAAATATTTTGTCATAACTCTCAAATATATTTTGCAATTCGATTAGAATCGGCATCCGAGATTCATTTCCTGAGGTATATTAGGTAAGATTTTGATGTGACTCATTTTCACATCACCAAAGTGCACATGTCGTTCTGAATGACCCCATAGTGACCATTATGTGAAAATGTTCACTGTCTAAAAACTGTTTATGCTGAAATAAGAATACCAGTTCTATAACCAATTTCTTGAATCGTGTAGGAAAATTTATATTTTATAAAAAATATATATACAGGGTGATTTTTTTTAAAGTTATGAAAGTAAAACCTTATAACAAAAGAACCACTGATCCAAATGACCTAAAATTTCACCAATATGCTCCCAAAGCAATGGGAATTTTTTAGGCGTGGTTAAAAATAACTTAATATCGCACCGACAGATGGAGCTGTACATGCAGTAAAGTCGGGAGACGAACTTGCACCCGGAACACACACACACATTGGCGATAAAAACGTGAAGTACGCACATCTCGTGTTCATTATTCTACGGATATCCTAGCAATGACTGCGCCATTGACGGATCGTGTGTTGTTAGTGAAACTGTATTACCAGAATAATGACAGCGCAGCAACTACTCTTAGGAGATTTAGGACACTTAAGAATTTAAGAAAAGGTGCAATGACGACAGGGGGTTTACGGAAGATGGTTTCTCAAAGTACCGTCCATTGTTTTCCCCCCACATACGATATTCTTTGTCTCTGCTACCTTACAGCGCCATCTGTAGGTGCGATTTTCAGTTTTTTTAACCACGCCTAAAAAAACCATTGCTTTGGGAGCATACTGGTGAAATTTTAGGTCATTTGGATCAGTAGTTCTTTTGATATAGTGTTTTACTTTCACAACTTTAAAAAAAAATCACCCTGTATATTAAGTATACTTGACATATATTTCAGATTATGTATATATAATACAAACATACAAATTGAACTTCATGTGTAAATCCTATCTAAAGATATTTACTTAATTCAAGAATTATGAAATGTTAATAATTCAGATAAAAAGGTTTTTTTAACACGAAAAATAAGTATTTGTTTATTGGTTAATTTATAGCACTATCCAAAAAAAAATTAAAAAGTGTTTATGAATTCGGTTTGTCTGTCTGGATGTTTGTCTAACTATCTGTCAATCTATTCGGCTTTCTAGCTGTCGGTACTCCAGCATACTACCGTATACCCATAACTACCATAAACATAATCGGATTTGCAAGTAATTTTTATATGTTATTGAAGCTTACTAGATAATGTTTGGTACTGAAAATGAATTTCGCACCATTTTTAGTTTTTTTTACAGGGACACACTTACAATTTCTGCTATACGATTTCTGTCTATGAGGAAAAATCGTTTGCGGTGCATTTTATTAATATTTCGATATTTCATGAGATGAATATTCGTCCCTTTGGTATACTACGACATACTTTCTCAGGAGTACAAAATAAGTAGCATTTATAGTTCGTTTACAGTGATACGCAACAATTACATTCCATTATGATCTAAGAGAAAAACCTTTTGCAGTGCGTTTTAACGATTATATAATACTTTAAACATAATGTAATTTTAAAAAAAAGATGACATAGGTAAATTACCACATGTTTTCTATAGATTATATGGTACAGAGACGTGCAAAATAATTCAGTTACAAGACTGAGTATGGTCTATAACTGCTTCTGGAAGTGCGTTTCACTCTGTGGTATTCAGTTATGTATTAATATGTATATGCAGTTACGTGTTTTAAAATTACTTATTTAGGTATCTCATTTTATTATATCAAAAAATGAATTTTTAAATTTTTTTTTATTAGTGATGGAAAATGTTTCATAATCTATTCCTAATGCTAGATATTTTGTTCTTGTTTTATTGAAATTATGAAAAAACATAACATTTTAATCTATATCAATTAAAATTAAAATCATCATAAAAGAATTTTCTTCTGTCAGGGGAATATCTAGATGAAACTTTATAGTCCTGAATTTATACTACAAAAAGGAGCAGCCTAATCATGATCAAGTTTACGCATATGCATTTAAAAGTTTTCCTGTTTACACTTTGCGTATTTCTACACTTCTTTAATTGTGCATAAAAGAACTCAGAAGAACATTAAATAAAAAGGTTTCTGGCGCCATCTAAATTGCTGTTTCTATACTAGGAACCCATTTTCGAGACCATTACAGTTAAATAAATTTCGAATATTTGACAGTTTCAGAGGCAATTATGTTAAAAATACTGTCGTAACAGCGACAAGAAAATGCCCTTTAAATTTAAACCGTATTTTTAAAAAATGTTAATGCTATCATAATGCATATTTTACATGAAACTACTTTTGCTATTAATTTGACAAATAAAAATAAATTCAAATAGTAGGAAAACTTTTTGAAATATACGTATTATTTTATTTTGTCTAAATATAGTTTATGTAACCTTAAATTATATGGAGAATTATTTACTTCTTATAGTGGTATAAGGTACAAAATTATTTTTCATTTATTTATAAATATTTTGTATTATTTTTTTTCCTTGAATTATACTTTATATACACTGCGTTTCATACTAATAAGACAAACCTGTTTTTTTTTACAAAAGAAACACAACAAAAGCTATTTGTTCTAAATATATATTTTATTTCACAAAGTGAGCAATTATCTGTTGTTTAAGATCAAAGTAAGAAATATCAGAAAGTAATAGGTGATTATTTGTCATTTTATAATTTTTTTTGCTTCATTTTTATGTAGTTACCTATCTATAATAGTCCAGTAGAAATAGCATTTTACCTTACAAAAATTCGGGTAGTTCTGATTTTTGGGTATGTGGTAAAGGTTGACCCTCTAATAATAAAACCAAATTTTCGACCTTCTAGACCTTGTGCGTTTTTCACAATATTGAAAAAAACCAATATTTTTCGGCACTTTTTTCGATTTTTTAAAAATAACTCAATTTTAGTGCATTTTACAGAAAAAAACACTGTTACCATTTTGTAGAGCATAAAATTCTCTACAACATGCAGGATTCAGATTTCTAAATTGTCCAAATAGGGGGTAAGATACGGAGCCGGGAAAATAAGGTAAAATTTGCAAAAATCCACTAAAGACGTTAGTTTTTGCTTAATAACCTACTTTTAGTGCATTTTAGAAACAAAATTGTTATAATCAACTTTTTAGAGCATGAGATAGTCAATAGTTTCATTTATTATAAGTTGACCCTCTAATAAAAAAAACAAGTTTTCGACCTTCTAGACCTTGTGCGTTTTTCACAATATTGAAAAAAAACAATATTTTTCGGCACTTTTTTTGATTTTTCTTAAATAACTCAATTTTAGTGTATTTTACAGAAAAAACTTTTTTACCATTTTGTAGGGCATAAAATTCTCTACAACATGCAGTATTCAGATTTCTAAATTGTCCAAATAGGGGGTAAGATACGGAGCCGGGAAAATAGGGTTAAATTTGGAAAAAATGTAAAAATCCACAAATGACGTTAGTTTTTGCTTAATAACCTACTTTTAGTGCGTTTTAAAGACAAAAGCACTTTCAACATTTTGTAGAGCATAAAATTATCTACAACATGCAGTATTCATGTTTGTAAATTGTCTAAATAGGGGGTAAGATACCGAGCCGGGAAAATAGGGTTAAATTTGGAAAAAATGTAAAAATCCACAAATGACATTAGTGTTCGCTTAATAACCCACTTTTAGTGCATTTTAGAAACAAAATTGTTATAATCAACTTTTTAGAGCATGAAATAGTGGATAGTTTTATTTATTATAAAATTAATTACTTGTAATAAACCTTTAAAATCACAGCAAAAAGATTTTGGATGAAAACAGGAAAATACTGCCTAACAAGTTATTAATGCTCTAAAAAGTTGATTATGACAATTTTGTTTCTAAAATGCACTAAAAGTGGGTTATTAAGCAAAAACTAACGTCATTTGTGGATTTTTACATTTTTTCCAAATTTAACCCTTTTCCCGGCTACCTATCTTACCTCCTATTTGGACAATTTACAAACCTGAATACTGTATGTTGTAGAGAATTTTATGCGCTACAAAATTATGAAAGTGCTTTTGTCTCTAAAACGCACTAAAAGTAGGTTATTAAGCAAAAACTAACGTCATTTGTAGATTTTTACATTTTTTCCCGGCTCGGTATCTTACCCCCTATATGGACAATTTACAAAGATGAATACTGCATGTTGTAGAGAATTTTATTCTCTACAAAATGGTGAAAGTGCTTTTGTCTCTAAAACGCACTAAAAGTAGGTTATTAAGCAAAAACTAACGTCTTTAGTGGATTTTTGCATTTTTTGCAAATTTTACCCTATTTTCCCGGCTCCGTATCTAACCCCCTATTTGGACAATTTACAAACCTAAATACTGCATGTCATAGAGAATTTTATGCCCTACAAATTGGTAGCAGTGCTTTTTTCTGTAAAATGAACTAAAATTGAGTTATTTAAGAAAAATCGAAAAAAGGGCCGAAAAATATTGGTTTTTTCAATATTGTGAAAAACGCACAAGGTCTAGAAGGTCGAGAACTTGTTTTTTTTATTAGAGGGTCAACCTTTACAACATACCCAAAAATCAGAACTACCTGAATTTTTGTAAGGCAAGGCCCTTTTTTGCGCTATTTCTACTGGACTATAATACTTTATATAGACACCAGAATTTAAGTAACAGCAAAAACACTATCTGGAAATAAGGGAGAAAATGAATTAAGCACAGTTTGATTAATAATCTTCTAATAACAAATTATAGAATCCTGTTGGCACCACTTGAATATTGATTTCCATTGGTATGCAATGCTGAAACTAGTAAACTCCATAGAACATAAATAAGGTGAAACTGAGGGCATGTCCATAACGTAGATTCTATGATTCATAAACCACACCCATATACACTAAGTTCTATGTATTGAAGCATTATCTTGTGGAAATATCCAAGATATACTGTCTATATTTTCAAAAAGTTGTAATACGTTAACATCTTGGAAACGTTAAAGATTATTTCCATTACATCCAAAGCCTGCCCATACAATGAAAAAATGCCGTCAGCTTGTCTTTTGGAAGCACATTCAAGTTAATTTCTTACAAAATGTCAGTAACTCGTCCAGATTATCCAAATTCAATTTGTTTCATCAGACAACATATCTCATTTAAATTCGCATTTCCAGCTCAAACTGTATTGGGACTATGACAAACTTTGCATTTTGTATCTCTCAGTCATTCTTGCTTGACTTTTTTTTTAAGTATTTTGGATTTCTTTAACTTGTAATTGCGCGATATACGGTTGCTGGAGAAACATGGAAATCTGCTTGACTTGACAATTTTGAAATTGTAGCTTTTTGTTTCGAAATCTTCGTTCTGATAATTATTTTCTGTCTTGAAGTGATTTTTTGAAATCAGCCAGGTGACGTTTTCACAACACACGATTTATCCAGGTAAAGAAAATTTAAAATAACTTCATGAGATCGTCTAAGCTTATCAGCTATTACTCTCGATAAAATAATAAATTAATTGTAAGGAAATATTTTGCCCTTTTCATGTTCTTTTAAAACCATTATGGAAGCCATTATGTTAGACGCAGATAATGATTGTATTGAAGATAAAACTTTACTTTACAAATGCAACTGGATTTGCACACATGAAAGATCTTAGTGGTGTTTAAAAAATATATTGGAAAGTGGTCATTTCATTATTAAATACTTTGTAAAGCCAAAGTTAGAATTTTATAACTGCTGAATGAGCCAAAAGTCCTTGACACATTCTAAAAATCAGTAAAACATCAAATAATTGTCGTACGAGTAGGGTTTGGACCAAAATTCTTTGCATGGTTGAAAGTTTTGTTTAAGTAAATAATAAAAAAATAAATGAAAGATTTTTTCATAGATAGTGCTATATCTGAAAAGCTATTGAGGAGGCAGAGTACAATAATACGTGACAGTGGTGATATACACAAATCACGATTGCTTAGATTATGCAGTTTGTCACAACTACGGCAATTCACATACCAGAATTTGGAGATATTTACCTGTATTGTTTGGATTAGAAAAAACACTTAAGTCAACATACATAAACTTTGAAATAATAAATAGCAGGATTCTTGTCGATTTATTTTTGTTAAAAATCGTTTCAGGCAATAACATGTTTTTGCCAGTTTATCGCCACTATATATCGTACAAAGACACTCTGTACTGTACGTCTCATGATGGAATGCATGTGTATTAGATCAAGAAATACCATTCAATCTGCAACTTCATTCCAGTTTCTGCTTTTTAACATTGTGTATTTCGCTTTAAATATTCACTTTCCTTTATCCCTCCTGAACAATGAGCTTGTTAGTTTTTGCCCGATGTAACAGTCCATGTTTTTCATAAATAATATAATTAACTTTTTTCCCATTTTTATATGTTTCAACTAGTTTTATTAAAAAATAATTCCTTTTATTTACTTTTATTTATTTCTACATGATTCCCACAACCTAAAGTTTTAAATAATTTCTTCGTATTTAAATTGTGTTTTCTAAAATCCTATAATTTTGGGTCACAACGCCCAAACTTAAAAGAAAAACACCTACATTACCATAAATGAAATTTCAATGTGAGAGTAAAAGACGCCATCTGATCAAATGTTTGCGTATCTTAAGTACTTGATGGTTTTGATGGCTGTTTAGCATTTGTGTTGCCATCTATGAGAAATTTTTGGAATTTTTTTAAAATTATTATTTGCTTAAAAAAGACATTTCATAGGGAAAAGATTTTCCTTCCAAACTGCATTCTCATAGGTCAGTTACTTGACTTTTCATAAATTGAAATTTAAAATGTATCAGAGATTTTTGATTCAGCCTGTATATTAATTTTCTACGGTTTTTTGTGTAATATTACTGTAATCCCATTGTAAAGCGTATAAACTTTAATAATGAACATTCTGTACAAGCTAAAATCACATTATCTGTTTCTTTATAAAAAATATACATATAGTGGTCATATCTTTAGGAAACGGAATGCATACTAGAATAGGGATGGACGGTACTGGAAAAATTAAGCATCGAGAAACACTGACATAGTATAAAACAGCATCGATCATAATAAGAATCGATTCCCAAATTTTAATATCGGATGATCTAGAGTCGATATTCACAGATATAAGCTTAAAACCATGATCAATTGGCAGGAAATTTGATCGTGAATCGTGATAACGGGGATAGATGGATATTTATGGAGATAATTTCATAGCAATATATATGTTACGGTCAATATGATTAATCCGGTCATTATTAATAATAACCGGCTATTATTAATAATAACCGCGGTAATTATTAATAATAACCGGTTATTAATTATAATAACCGGATTAATCATATTGACCGTAACATATATATGTTTATTATTTCGATTTTGCAATTTTAGCGGCATATCTGCTGTCAAATTTTGTATAAGAGCATTTTTTCCCAGGTAAAATTGTTATATTTATAGTTTAGAGCCTAGTTATTCGGGTTACTAGTTTATTAAGTTGTTTATTTCTTTTACTCCCCTCTCCGCAAATCAAAACTTTCTTAATTATGATCTCATTTGAATGGGACCTTTTCTGACATTCTTCCTAAGTCATTTGGTTACTTACTAAACATTGATATTATTTCTGCAACTTGTAGGGAACATTAATTATGAACAATAACCAACGTGTTCGGCTTTTTTACAGTTAAAATATTTCATCCTTGGTTTAGAGCCACGTTACTCAGGGTTCTCGTTATTTATGCCGTATCTCTCAATTTTGCTTCCCCCCACACCAAATCATAACTTTCATAATTATGGTCCATACAAAAGATAAAATTGGTAGTAGAGAATAGAGATATAATGGAAGATTACTTTTCTAATTGCATTAAAACATGAATCGACTCCCTTTCATTTCGGGTTCAGATGGAAGTATTTCGGGTTGCGGATCAGGTTTGTGTTGAAATATGTCGGGTTGCGAGTCGAAATTTATTTTGTCGAGTTCGAGTCGATGAAATTAATTTTGTCATGTTCGGGTCCTGTAACGTGTTGTCTTCAAGTGATATTTTTGGGCTCGGATCGGGTTAAACTCGACACGTAGAGGACTCTAATCTCTAAGGTATGGGGAAGACACATTTAAGAGATGATTTGGGAAGAATGTCAAAAAAGGTCCTTTTAAAATCGGACCATAATTAAGAAAGTTATAATTTGGAGGGAAGGGGAGGGGGACGGGGTACGAGACAAACTTCACAGATACAACTTAACTAACGGTAACTTAAGTAACGTTGCTCAAAAGTCTCAATCATGCATAAACTATTTGAACTGTAAAAAAAACGAAAATTTTGATTTTTGTTCGTTGGTCATCAAGAGTTGCAGAAATAATATCAATATTTAGTAAGTAACCAAATGACCAGGGCAGAATGTCAAAAAGGCCCCCTTTCAAATTGTACCAAATTAAGAAAGTTATGATTTGGGGGGAGGGGACGAAGAGAATAAAAACAACTTGAAAAATACAACTTAATAGACTGGTAATGCAAATAACTAGGCTCTAAATTAAAAATATAATGATTTAACATGGAAAGAAAAAGGCCCTTATACGAAATTTGACAAGAACTCTGCCGCTAAAATAGTAAATACAATCTCAAAGAATAAAGATATTGCTATAATAGGGCAAGAAATATCCATTTATCCGCCTCAAACTTTGACGGGAATACATTTATCCGGAATGATGATTTTAAAGAAATTAAACAGGAATCATACTACGCGTATCTAGCTATCGACCATTGTGACGTTTTGAACAGAAAATACAAGCAAGTTGGAAATTATACGCTGAACGTGACAAATGAGGTACGTTAGTACTGTAACTAGTCTTACAATGTAAAAAAAGCATTGTTGTTATTTCAGTGAAATGAATTATATTGTCTGTTATGAGCAAAATGAGCATGCATTTTTTTTCTTATTACGTATGCCACGTTTACAGATGCATTATTTTTTCGACACCAGACAGTGCTGGAAATTCACCATGGAGATCTTGCTTTTCGAATGATTACCTCCATGGTTTAATATTTCTGTGTTTCACGATGAACGAATGTCTTGTGTATATTTACTTTAATGGGTTGATATATTCGGCTGTTAACATAATTTCCATTGAAGATCTCAGAATCTACTATACACATTGTTTAATGTATCTCATCTCTCAAGCAATCAATTTTTTGAGCAATCTTTCTAAAAATGTAACTTTTATGCAATTTTATTCGAAAAAGTAATTTTGAATAAAAATGGTCGCTTGGCATATGAAAAAAAGAAGTGGTTAGCTCGTATTTGGTTTCCTCAGTCACATAACTTGCGCTTTTATTATATAGAATACGTTTAATAGGATTTAATAGAATAAAGAAAACTTTTATTAATATCTTTTTAAGTTTTGATTCGATTTTCATAAAATTTGAAATGACTTGACAAAATTCTGCAACGATAATATTTATTAAATTTTAAACCATTCTGTTGGGTAGTTTTTGCGCTGTTAAATGCGGATGGACGGACGGACCAGACGACGACTCTAGGGGCTACGTATTTATATAATTATGAACGCACCAAAAAAGGAGCGATTCTACACGTATTAAAATATCGAATCGACCGCAATAGCGAATGAGCAATGCCGAATTGGCTTGGCAGATTTTAAGGGAAATAAAAATGAACGATACATTTTAAGAGGATTTCTAATGTACATTTATTTATTCTTAATTCAACATTTCGAGTTCTATTGGTCCAATTCTCACACAACTTGAACCATTCGTTTTGGTTTGTTTATCACCAACATCATCACCATTTATGTTCTGACTCTTTTTGCTAGGGGCGTAGTAATTTCCTGTATTTTCTGAATAGTAATATTTAAATTTACAGAATAATAATAGTAATATTATTATTCGGTAACAGAATAGTAATATTTAAAATTTCCAGAATAATATTAGTAATATTATTATTCGGTAATAGAATAGTAATATTTAAAATTTCTAAGATTTCCATTATCAAATAGTATGCTATTTTCAACAGAATACAGCAAAATACTTTTCTAAGATCTTCGGCAATTCCGAGAGCGTCGTACAATGTGAAAAATATTTTTCTTTGAACAGAAGTTTATTTATTAAACTAAGTTGCGTTATTTACATCAAAAAGGGATTATAAGAACTAAGTGAGCTTGGACAATAAATATTAGATCAGATCTCATTTTTTTTTTAGTTTGTTCCACCAAAAATAAAGATTTTAAGATTGTTCTTTATAGGTTTAAAAGGGATGCATTTTAAATGTGCATTTATCCACCTATAAAGTAACTTCTTCTTTTATGGAGGAAAATATTCGCGGACGTTACACGGATAAGATGTATTTTCACAGTCACAATATATTGCAAATGTTTGTAATATATTTGACGAGTGTTTTTTGTTTTTCTCTATTTTTTGTAAGGATAGTTTAAATATTATACCATATTTTATTTTTATTTCATGAAAACTAAAGTTTTTTTAACATAACAATTTTAATTTATAAAGATGTAATTAAATTGAAAAAAAAAACAAAGAACACAAAATCATCTTCTTGGTTATGTGCATTAGACTGAATTGGCTATTAACCTCTTTCTGCCATCATACAGAATTTATGAGAAATCATTCATTTACAAATGTATACATAAATATTGATTCAGTATTTATTTATCTTGAAGTCAAAATTTTTATGGTATCATAACCTTTAGATTCATCTTTTAAAATATACAAGATAAAACACTATGCAAATAATCATGAAATAAACAAAAAAAAATTTTTAAAACCTATCGTAAATTCACTGTCAAATAATTACCCTTTTTCAACAAAGTCAGAGTAAAATATTTTTCTGAGCGCTTCTTTATTTCTGAGAGCATCTTACTACATAAAAAAAATATTTTTCTTAAAGAACTTATTTATTCATCTCGGTTACATCACTTTACTCCTCAAAAGTATTATATAAGGTAAAATATCTTGATGAAGTGTAAATTAGATCACTACTCAAAAGCTTCTGGCTGCCGTGTTCTACCGAAAATAGTGAATGAAAAGTAATTTTCCACCTTTTTCATTTTTTAAGCATAATTTTTTGCTGTATGATCTTAAATCTTTGTTGCTTGTATCTCTTTTTTCTAGCAAATGTAAGAGCTTCTATTTAAATTTTATAGTTACTCCTTTTCAGACAGATGAAGAAGAGAAAAAAAAGAGCGCAAAATATTTTTAATATATCCGAAAATCCGCCGTGTATAAACGGCTGAATAAATACTGCAGAACTTACCATAGGTTAAACACATATTTATCATTTTTTAGTATGGAGATTTAGCACAGTTAATTTATAAGAATTCGTAACAGATTTGAAATTTGTTTTAATATAGCACATTGCATATTTCTATTATTATATGTTAAATTTTTTCTTACAGCTTAATTATTTTATATAATAATAAGATTTAGATTCTCTTTTGAACAGTACAAGATTAAAATATGCCAAAATCTTCATATAAACAAAAGAAAATAATATTTAAAATTTCCATGGAATTTCTTTATAAAATAAAACTTTATTTTCAACAAGTCACCACAAAATAGTTTTCTAAGATGTTCGAGATTTGTAAGAGTGTCTTATTACATCAAAAGTTTTTTTTTTAAGCCCAAGAATGAAAGAATCATTTTGACTCCTTTTCGGGGAGCAGAAAAGTGTGGAATGCGGTACGATAAAGTAGGGGGGGGGGGCGCTTTCTCCTCCCGATTAGGAGACTCACCTGAGTCACGCTAGTCCAGCTGGGAGTGTTGAATAATTTTCAAGGAGGTGTTAAAATTACTCCTATAGCTTCCAATGAATTGGGCTAACAGTGATTCTTCCATTCCATGGTTAAAAATTAATTTTGTTTATTTATCTCGATTGCTTTAAATTTTATTGCTTGGTTACTCCGACGAATGATAATAACAGGTAAAAAAGTTTGATAAAATAAAAATTTGATCGGTACTCAAAAACCTTTAGCCGGGCTTTACAAACTTGATAAAATTTGGTAGCCAGCAAAATTTCTAGTCGCCAGTAAATAATATTTACGCCTCCACTCTCCCCGCGTCAATGGTTTTCAAAAAACACAAAAGTTTCTAATGAATTAATTGAAAATTAAATAAAATAATATCAAGCAAAGTTTAGAATTATTAGTTACATAGTTTAGAATACTACACAATTTAGAAAGATAATATTAAGTAAATTTTCTAATAAAACTTTTAGAATTATATATTTCTGAAAAAAAAGTAATGTAAAGGCTGAATTAACCAACTTGTTCGGGTAATGCTGATTGCCGAATGCTTCAAATGTCCGGATAGTCGAGTGCTACAAAATCTATATCTCATGAGAGAGGAGTCGAAGAAATACTGAAGCAGCAAAACAAATTGTTGTATATTTTCCTGTCAAAGTCACTCAAGTAATTCTGATTTTACTATTTTAAAATTTGCATTTGATTAACTTATTTTTGCAAAATTAAAAATAAAAGTTAAAATATAATTTCTAAGTTTATTTCTTAATATTTTGTAACTTTGCAACGCCTATAATAAAATATTTTATGATAATTTGAACGTAACATCGTGATTAAGTTGTGTAACAAATGCTGATCTTAATAGAAATTGTAAGCAAGCAGTATATTTAAGGTAAGAAAAAAAATAAACTTATTTATATTCAAAAGCCAGCTCAAATAATAAAAAAAAAATGACGTGCTTATAAAACAAATCCCAATATGAGAAATATAAAAACTAATTACGCTTGCAAAATAACATAACAGAAGAAGTATCCTCGACATTTCACGTCATATCGACGAAATGTCTTGTGGTCACGCAATTATTCTCTCTCAAACATCTCTCCCAAAAACTGGAAACAGAACCCTCTCAAATAATTCAATGGTAAACAACCCAGTACCATACACTTATCTCTAAACCCTGGTGACACCAACCTATTGTGCAATGTCTGCGGTATATACAGATGCCATGATAATGAAGGCGCCAAACTTTTTTAAGCGATAAATAAATATTTAAATAATACATATAATTCTTTAATTTTATTAAAATTAATTATTCTTGAAATCTTAATTACGAATGTTCTTGAAATTTTACTTCAAATGACTTACTTATGTTCACTTATATGTTACTATTCTTTAAAAAAAAAAATGCGATAGATTAGTGAGTTTTAATTTTGTAAACAAAAAACTGATTTGAAACTTAGAAAACTACTTGAGCACTTTTTTAGCATTGGATCCTGTTTCAGATGGCAAAGAGACTGGATTTACACTATTTTTTAATGTTTTATTGAAACCTCCCCCTTTCCCTACTTCTAATTACGTAACACGCTAGCTGGCTAGAGCAAAAAATAATTGCATTTTACGTGCTAAAGATGGAAAATGCCTGTTAAACTTGGTTCTATCATTAAAAATACTAGAGAAGAGGTAGGTGCTTCTCAAGAGTATCATTGGGGAAGAGAAACAAAATGGCAACTGTGTCCAATTCTTAGGTCAATTTCTGTTTAAAAAAAAATAAGTAAAAAACCTTCACATTATATAACTTGGTCGCCAGTGGCGACCTGACGACTGCATTTGTGAAGCCCTGCTTATCGCTGTTACGTTTCGCCAAAAATAAGGAATGAAAAGCAAATTTTCACAGTTTTGTCGTTGTTTTGAGTGACATGTATTTTATATATAAACTGATTCATACATTAGCTAATGTTTGCGTTTTCTGGGCGCAAATATTATCAGAGATTACTGTGGTAAGACTTATGTGCAAATTCACAATAAATTGAAAAGTTTGTAATATCTGTACAGAAATATTTTTTCTATTATTCTGTTTTTTAAAAGTATATTAAATATTATGTAATATTTTAATTTTACTTGATATAAACTAATGTTTTTTAAAAACAATAAATTATTCTATTGGAAACAAAATGAAATATTTTAAAATAAACTCAAAATATTCTCATTAGTTAGGGGAATCACATTTAATTTATTTATGAACCTCATTATGGCATATATACTGATCTCATGAGAAACCTCTCATTCCTATATTTATATATAAATACTGAATAGGGCTTTTATGCATTAATAATATTATTTTTTTATGTAATCATAACCTTTAGATTCATCTTTTGATCATACAAGAAAAATTGTATTCAAAAAGTCTAGAAATAAATCAGAAAATAATATTCAAGAAATATTTAGGATATTTTCTAGGAAATTCATTATCAAAATGAAATGAATGTTAAATTCACCATTTTCAACACAGTCAAAGAAAAATACTTTTCTAAGCTCTTCGTTATTTTTGAGACGCGTCTTACTAGATCAAAAGGATATATATATATATATATATATATATTTTTTTTTTTTTTAAAGAAATTTATTTATTCATGTTAGTTGCATCATTTTACTCCCCAAAAGGATTATAAGAAGTAAAAGACTTTGATGAAATAAGTGTTAGATCGCTACTCAGAACCTTTTAGCCGCTATGTTTCGCCGAATTTAGTGAATGAAAAGGATGTTTTCACAGTCTTGTCAGTGTTTTGAAGAGTAATGTGTGCGACAGTGTGCTAATGTGTGTTTTAAATAATGCGACAAAGAATGATAAATAAATT
The DNA here is from genome assembly GCA_963931845.1 of Maratus michaelseni. Taxonomy (NCBI): domain Eukaryota; kingdom Metazoa; phylum Arthropoda; class Arachnida; order Araneae; family Salticidae; genus Maratus; species Maratus michaelseni. The sequence goes on along the minus strand of OZ007588.1, from coordinate 201,026,787 downwards.
TATTTATTTTTATTTATAAGTAACTTCCACTAAATCTGTGACTAATATTGCAAGGTGGTAAAGAGAGATTACAAATAACGAACAAAATATAAATAATTAAATTTTAATTATTAATCATTCAATTTTAAAATGTTCAAGGCGCATAATTTTTTTCCTCAGATCCCAAACATTTTTTTTTTCTTAGGCTGGCGTTAGGCAATTCTTATAATAAAATTTGGTCGACATTTTTTATTTAAAATAATAATCGTAAAAGAAAAGATATTTTTTTCGACAAACATAGTTGATTTTTAAAAAAACTATTATTCAAAAATATATATAATTTTCCAATGTATTTAAGTTTTAAATAATTGTATAAAAGTATTAGGTTTTATGCTAACGTACAAAAATAATCTTTTTAACAAATTTTGTGAATATTTTACAAACAAAATATTTTGCGAACAAACAAATGAATATTTTGCGAACAAACTCGAACGATTTTTAATTTACCAGAATACTTGCAAATTAGTATTAAGAAAAATAGTTCTTGATGTTGTAATTTCAGATCACATTCAAAATTTTACCCTCCAAATTACATAATTAATGTACACTAATATTCAGATCAATCTGTATATATAAAACACTAAGGTACTTGCTAGCGAAAAAGCGGTTATTTCTTTTTGGCCGATGGCAACGAATGGTTGGTTTTCACTAATTTGTTAATATTAAGAAATATATTTGTTGTATCAATTTAAAACTCACCACACATATGTGGAAAAATTTTCTGCATCCAAATAAAATCCAAATTTTGTACAAATCAACCGGTAATTTTTCATTTTTCTTAAATTTTGCATTAAAAAAAGCTATTTTCTGAAAAGAAAAAAAAACAAAGTGCGAAGCCAAATAAAAAACAAAAAACGCCTCTATTTGTTATTAATTAAAACATTAGCTCCATTGTTGTACCTTATGAACCTTAATCTCATTGGCCGATCGTTATGACGTCAACGTTACTGATGCACATATTTGTGATTTATAGTACAGATTGACTTTTACAAGTTTTACTCCTTACGTACGTAACGACCAAGTGTTTTCTTCTCTTTAAAAATGCGAGCTGATAGGCAGAAAATTAGACCTTACATCCTTTCTAACTTCCAATTCGATGTGGTTTGAATTTTATATTTAATAAACAAAAAGAAAAAAAAAAGAAAGAAATCAGATATGAATACGGAGTATACGAATTTGGGTACTTCGTTTTCGCCGCATGTCAACGGATAATAAACTAAGAAATCCATAAAAATATAATGTCATGTATGTATTTATTATATGTGTACGCATATTTGTATTCAAATGTATGTATGTTTCCATAGGAAAATTTCATAGGGGCATAGGATTGCATAGAGGTTCGCCGACAACTGGCGTATTTTATTTTAGTGAGCGTTGTTTGACGTGAGCGTGGATTAAAAAACTGGGAAGAGATTAATTTTGCAAGCAACGAAAGAACATCTAAATACGTACTAATGCATACGTTCTAATAAATTATATATATATATATATATATATATGCGAAAACTAATAATACACACCTATGGCGGTGGAAAGTGGAACTAAAATATGGTTTAACTATTCGAGAATCCTTTGAAAAAATCAACCAGCGAAGCGGGCGTAGCTTGCTAGTATATATTACTTTAATTAAAGTTAATGAATTTTAGATTAATTAAAAAACCAGTTTGGGGATATATTTTCATAAATCTGAAAGTCCACTGTCATCTTATATTCAAATTATTCGTCCATAAAATATTTTGTTTTCTCCTGGAGTCAAACATTCACAGAGGTTACCAGGATAAGGCGTTTTATCAAATCTTCATATATTGTAAACATTTTAATATTTTCATGAAAAGCCACTTCTTTTCTTTTTTCTTTTTTCTCCTACGAGTAACTTAAGCATTATACAAAATTATATGTTTATATCTTGAAAGCTAAAGTTTGTTAATCAGGAAATATTTCATTTTATTGGAAAAATGATGAAATGTTTAAAAAAAACGCAAAATTTGCTTATGTGTTTCAACATCCTATTTCATTCTGACAGCATACACAAGAAGCATAATTCGCTCATTCTTCAAAATTCTTCTTATAATAACGACTACGTGTACCTGTGAACGGACACAAAATAGCAGATTACTTCATCATTTTAAATATATTTACCAAATATAAAAAGAACTGTTTGTGAGTCTGTTGGCGATGGCTAGAAATATCTATCGCACGTACAGGTCTGCAAAATGGGTTTTGGACAAATGGTGGTGGGTAACAATGCACCTGAGACTCAGATGTTTGATTTTTCGATTACATATTTTTACTTTATGTTTTTTCAACTTTCCAGGTTTCCCGGAGATTTTTTCCACTCTAAAACAATCCTAATATTTTAGCCCAACAGAGTACATAATTTTCTTTTTCAATAAAGTTTATGGAAAATTTATCGAATTTTCAACATTTACGTAGTAAAGTTTAAGTAAATGCTGTTATTTATAGCATGTTGTAGTTTGCAATGAATTTGCTATAAATTTGATACAACAAGAGTGCAACTTGCATGACAAGTTCACTGCCTTTTTAGCGTATGATGACTACGAAGATTGCGTTATCTTGCTGCAGTCTTGTTATGAACTTACAGTCTTGTCATGCTCAACTTACTGCAAGTTTGTAGACTTGCAAAGCAAGACTGCTCCAATTTTGCTGCAAACTAAAATTACTATATCAGTTAACCTGAACCAAAACGTAACCATTGAAACATTTAAACAATACTTAGTAAATTAACATAACTTTTTAATTTATTAGAATTTTCATATGAAATAAATTGTCGATTATGGAGAAAATTTTACTTTACAAAACATAACCACAGTTGAACAGATAAAATATGAAATATGTTTTTCTGAATTCCTTCACTTGACCATCAGTCAAAGAACATTATTATCAATAACAATGTCTCTTTTCTTTGAGAGCTCAATTTCCGCGCATGCGCTGGTTGTCTATTCTCCGAAGAGATGTAATTTTCGTTTTCGTCATTGCCATGAATCATGACAATATTGAATCAGTTTCATAAACTAGCCTTGCAAGGTGTTATCGATTATGTTCCGTGTACCTTCCGGGAGTTTCTCTGCGATTTTTTTGGCATCAAATGTTTCATGGCAAGATAATATACAGAAAAAATCAAACTTGCTGCAAATGTGCATCCTATATGGGAAATGATAAGAATGAAACCTTTTTAGGTGCGTTCGTAATTATATAAATACGTAGCACCTATAGTCGTCGTTTGGTCCGTCCGTCTGTCCGTCCGTCTGTCTGTCTGTCTGTCCGTCCGTCTGTCTGTCTGTACGCATATAACAACGCAAAAACTACCCAACCAAATGGTTTGCAATTTAAAATATATTATCTTTGCAGAATTTTGTCGAGACATTTCAAATTTTATTAAAATCGAATCAAAACTTTAGGAGATATTAATAAAAATATTTATTAAGAAATTTGAATTATTTTTTTTAAATCGGTGCTTTTTTGTTAGAGGAGCTTCCGATGGATGTTAAATCGTCAAGCGACCGAGATACTTATTTTATGACAGAAATTAATCTGCAGACGATATAATTCATTTCACAGAATTAAAAATCATCAAGATCTGAATATTTATATAACTAGCTGATACATATATATCTGAATATTTATATAACTAGTTAAGATATTTGTATGAACAGTGTCATAAAATATATACTTAACTAGCTGTTTAACCCGTTCCACGCACGGGATATCATGAATTTAATTCTAAAACGTGCGTACGAACGCGCCTCGTTTGTAACATTTGACGTACAATTTCCAACTTGTTTTGTTTCTAAATTATAGAATTAATAAATGGTAATTGTACTTCCATTGTGTTTAATAATTTCAACGTAGCGTTGTGGAATAGAGTTTACAAGGTTTTAAACTTGTCGAGGTAAAAAACATGTCATGCCTCACTAATGGTCGATTTTATTTATGCTTTCGAGGTATACTGGACCATTTGACCATCTGCTCGATAGATATTACGCACTATAATAACCCAAACGTTTTCCGTGAAGCTTAGATCCAGACAATGTGCTGGCCAATAAAGTATTGGAATTTTATTATCTTCAAGCAACATCTTTGTGTCTTTTGCAGAGAGAATTGGAGAAATTTCTTGCTGAAAAATATAGTGAAGGCGGCAGATGTTTCAACTAGGCCATTTTTTATTCAAATAATAACGTTATAAGATGTGAGTATAGGTATATCTATATTGTCTTCCTTCTAGAAAAGCAATTCTACGCTGTTTTTCTCAGCAAAAAACAGCCCAAACCATTAGAAAGCTTTCATCGAGTTGACACGTGAAAAGTACATTTTTTTTTCTTTCGTAGGTCATGCCAATATAAATTAAACAAAAGCATAATTTGCCGAACAAATTAAAAAAAAAAAAATTATTTCCCACAATGTTTAGGCCCGAGAAGGGGCAAATATTAAGATATTTCATTTAGTTGGTTTTACATTAGATGTTAAATTTCTGGTAATAAATAAGGTTAAACAAATTGAACTTTAAAAAATAAAAGGAAAATCAATCAATATATTTAATCCACCCGTAAAACTTAGATATGTTCGAATGAAATTGAAATAAATCTTTGACTGTTTTAAAGGCTTGTATTTTGCATGTACCTTGTCATTTTACATACACTAATCATAAACATGTTAAAGTTTAATCTGTAATACAATAGTTTGCAGCTTGTGAAGCTTAGAAATGAAAAAGTCAAAGATTTATTTCAATTTCATTCGAACAGATCTAAGTTTTACGGGTGGATTAAATATATTGATTGATTTTCCTTTTATTTTTTTAAAGTTAAATTTGTTTAACCTTATTTATTACCAGAAATTTAACATCTAATGTAAAACCAACTGAATGAAATATCTTAATATTTGCCCCTTCTCGGGCCTAAACATTGTGGGAAATAATTTTTTTTTTTTTAATTTGTTCGGCAAATTATGCTTTTGTTTAATATGCCACGTTTTTTAATAACTACTGCATTCAGACGAACTCATTTCAAAATTAATAGAGCGTACCATCATCAAGCATTCGTTTATGCGGTATGGCATCACAATTTGTGATGTAAATTTAGCAATGGTTAATTCAAAATGTTTCACCAGGGCAGTAATGCAGGTTGTTGTAGTTTGGACAAAAACTTCCAATCTGAGGGTAAAAAAATCATTAATAAAAACATGAAAAATCAATTTTACTTAAATTTAGTTATTCAGTTTCCCAACAAGGACGCTATGAATGCATAAGTAAATTGAGTTGAATTTTTAGAGATTATACTTAACAACAATATAGCTTCCATGCAGTAAAACATTTAAAAAACAGTTTTACTTGAGTTTGGATACCCTATTTCTTCACATGTGGCGATATAGACGTAAGAAAAATTATTCCATAATTTTAACCTGGGGTATAGCTCCCGTATTGGAAAACGTAAAAAAATCCATTGAGCTTTAGTTAAGCAATTTCCCACAAGGAGCGCTACGTAGAGTAAAAAAAACGATTGTGAAAATTTTTATCAAAATGTAAACTTTACCGAAGCAGGAACTTTTTCTGAAAATATATTTAAAAAAGGTAAACATAAATAAATTTTATTAATATTTGATTATCTTATTTCCTCTCAAGGGGGGCTTTAAACGCAAAAGAAAGATTTGTTGAATGTATATAACATACTTTAACTTGGGATATGATTGTCATATAAGAAAACATAAAAAAGTGATTTTAAAGTGTTAGTTATGTAATTTCCCAACGCTGGTGCTTCAAGAATAAAAATAAAACATACCATGTGAAAATTTCTAACAAAACACCAATTTCAGCCTGTCGGAAGTTTATCATGAAGTTTATTATAAAATAAATAAATAAATATTCATTTACCCTACTTTCCTCCAGGGGGCAGTTCAAACGCGAAAGAAAATTATGTTGTATCTGTACTACGCATTTTTAACTTCAGTATAGCTGTCATACAATGAAACATAAAAATTCAATTTTGAAAACAAAAAATAAACCAGCTGGTGAGATCGGGCTGTGTTTGGTTAAAATCAGCTTTGTTTTCAAACTCGCCAAACTTCATTCTTTTCGTAGACTTCTAAGTCTTTTGCAGATCGTAAGATTTTCTCTCCAACTTCACAGACTTTAGGCTTCGACCGAAGCACTTCCTTAAAGGTGTGGGATTAATTGCGAGAAAGATCTATGTAACCTGATTGGTTAAATTTTGTTTTCGAGAACGTTCTATGGACTCTGATTGGTTGAATCATGTATCTCAGCTCCTATTGGGAATTTCTAGAAAATTCCTTCAGATTCTGAATGCCAATTCTTTCGCCAAGCTTCGCCAACATTCTCCGAAAACTCGCCATATTGGTGACATTATTTCATTTAGCGCCAATAATGTGTTTTGGCATTGATAATCTGGAAAGTCATTTTCCGGCCAAAAATCGCCTATGTCGCCAAATTTGGAGAAATGTTGCCAACTTTACGAATTTGTTTACTGCCAACTCTGTTCAGCAGCTATTCCAACCTTTATTTTTATTGAAATGCATTGACACGTAGAGATCACAACATGACCCACTAATCGAATTTTTCCGAACATGTCGAGTCCAATGTTTTCTCGTGCACCAAAACGGTAGAATACAAAATTATCGTTAAAGACATTTTTTAGATAAAATTTCCATACACATACACACACACACGATTTGCTCGTATTATAATATATGAATTGGTTACGCTATTTCCACCCACGGGGCACTATACATGCAATAATAAATTTTGTTGAATCAGTAATACCTAATTTTAATGTGGAGCATGGGGGGCATATGAGAAAACATAAGAAAAATCCATTTTAAAATTTTAGTTAGGCAATGTTCCACCATGGGTGCTACCAGCGTAAAAAATCCCGTGAAATTTTTTATTAAACATAAATTTGATCATGGCAGAACATTATTCAAATAATTTATACAAACCCGCAAAAAATCAATTTTTAAAAAATTTAGTTACCTTATTTCTCACCAGGAGACGCTATAAACACAAAAGAAAATTGTGTTGAATTTGTGCCAACTACTTTAAATTTCAATATAGCTATTATACAATGAAACATAAAATAAATCAATTTTATTTAAAACTAGCTAACCCGCCCGGCGTTGCTCGGGCCCGAGATAATTACAATCTCAGAGAAAGGCGTTAACCCCTCCCTCCCCATACCCGCAAATATAATGAATAATTTGTTCAAGAGAACCACCGTCACGTACATTAACGCGATCATTAAAAAAAGAATTACATTTTTCTGATAATTAGAACATAACGAAGACGCTACGCTAAAATAGCCGGCAGATGACACCCCTTCCCGACCTCAATTTCAAATCTATATCTTAATTAGTTACCTAAATATTTGTTCATTAGTCAAATTTGGCAATTATTTCCTTTCATTTTCGCAAACTAAATGAGAGGGATCGGCCAGAGAAACAGATCTCTTTGTAATTCAGTTTTTAATGAAAGCCGATCCCTGTCTGAAAATTTCTCGGATCGTTTTCACTGGCGCCGAAAGATTTTTGGCAGTTTTTTGCGTAAATTAAAAAAAAATTACCAACCGAATTTTTCAAAAATCACATAGTCAGATACAGAATATTTTTTTACATGTGCTCAGAAATTTGCAATTTGATATCTCAATTAGTTTTCTTAAAATTCGCTAATCTAAACTAATAAAAGAAAGTTTCGCTCTGTGTGTCTGTGTGTCTGTGTGTGTGTGTGTCTGTTGGCGATGGCTAGGAAAATCTGGCCCACCTAGAAGGCTGGAAATTTAGATTTAGGTAGTCCAAACCCTCTCCTGTTGCAACATTACTTCAGAATTTTAATATTTTAATTACTTTCTGAAATATTAATTAAAATGCACAAAGAACTCTCATTAAAAATACGCTTTTATTCTCTTGGGTTGGTTGGTTCACTGGTTGGTTGCATCGATTCTTCACAGAAGTAATTAAATGAACCAGAGTAGCGATGCATAAATAAGGATTTCTAACTAAATAGTGTGAACATGGATTGAAGTTATCAACGTAGAGGAGCCATGTGATTGTCGCGCCACCTCATGTGCATGACAAATTACACATACGTCCATGTGCATGACAAATTACACATACGTCCCACTGATTGAAATATTTTGCAGGCATATTTTTCTTCATGACAATTAGTCGGGTTTAAGTTTTTTTTTCTTTTTTACATGACATTTATTATTATGATGAAGATTAAAACTTTATTTAACAGATTGTTTTTTATATTTGTGGGAATGAAGAGGGGCAAGGGTCTAATTACATTTAAGCTTCAAGGTGTATTTCTAGAAAGCAGTTACCAGAATTTCCGAATAATAGTGTCAGCCAAATTTCAAATTAAATTCCTAGCTTAACCAAATGAATCAATCATTAAAGATGTATTGTGATCCTCCTAATTAGTTATTTGCTGAAGGCCACTTGAACAACCCCCACCCCCCACCCCTCCACCCCTCCTGGCCCGTCTTTCAAGGTTTTTTCTCTAACTCTGCTCCGTTTCCATATCAGCAACTATCTTTCCGATTTCAACGCAAGTGATTTCAAACATTATAATTAACTTAATAGTCACACTTGACCCTTTATAACATTAAATTAAATTTATGAGTAGCGGTTACCACTATTTACAAATAAGAGTTTAAGCCAACTTTGTAATTAAGTTCCTAGCTTAACAAAACGAACGAATATTTATGCATGCATAGTGGGCCTCCTAATTAGTCATTTTCTGAAGGACACTCGAACATCTCCTCCCTTCGGCACCTCACTCAAGGTTATTTTCTCTAACTGTGCCTTATTGCAATAACTGGGCTAATAATGTTCCAATCTTCTAGAAACCAGCTCAATTTTGTAGTGCGCCTACTATACAGTAACGTAGGCAGCGGGGACCTGTCTCAGAAGTTCGTTCGGAAAGAGGTTTGTTTAGAACAGAATGCTCCCCTGGCGGTGGTAGGGGGAAATAAAAGATTTTCTAGAGCGTACGAGCATGCCGGGTATACGGTTCCGAAGCTATCGTAGACCGTGGCCAGAGTTCCGTTTTTTAAGAGATTTAAGTTTATTACAAGGGCTCGGGCAACGCCGGGCGGGTCAGCTAGTTAGTTAAATAATTTCGAATTCGTTCATTTCCGGTCGCAAATCCAATGCACCTGTCCGTTTCTTTCGCCATTTTGATTTAAAAGATGATATTTTAGAAGCGATGGTTAATGAGAATCTAATTAATATCTAGGCTAATTATCAAAATATTAAAATTCTGGGGCTCAGGTGCACATGGTCAGACCTTGGACTATCCACACCTAAATTTCCAGCCTTCTAGGTGGGCTAGATTTTCCTAGCCATCGCCAACAGACACACACACACACACACACACACACAGAGCGAAACTTTCTTTTATTAGTATAGATTGTATATTTCCTCCCAGGGGCGCTATAAATAAATAAGTAAATTATGTTGAACAAGTACAACCTATTTCATAATAATCATCTACGCAATTAATGTATAATAAGAAGTCAAATTTCTCCCCAGTGAAATCTCTTATAAACTGTTTGACAGAAAATTTTCTCCTGTATATAACTGATATTCATCCTTATTAATCAGTATCATTTCCTTTTTTTGTCATAAATATGACAATATATACACCTGTTTCCTGTATTTATTCATACTGATGTTCCTTGTATTATTAACAAAGGTATTACTGCTGATGAACTAAGAAATGTTTTTTTTGTTACAAATATGGCGATATATTCGCCTGCTTTCTGCTTGAATTATAACCAAATATTAGAAAATGTCCGTTTATTTAGAGTATGACGTCGTGTTAATCCCTTTTTTTTTTAAACTTAAAAAAAATAATTCAATTTTATCTTGAACGTGGAAATCTTTCAATTGAAAATTAGTTGCTTTGGGACAAATTATTATTACGGTTTTTGAATTGTTGGCAACAATAAAGAAACATAGTTAAATTTTATAGGAAAAATGTCGATTGATTCCCAATAAAATTATGAAATTTTGAATTATTAAGAAAAATATTTGAATAACGTAAATAAAACATAGCCTATGTTAATCCCTGGATTATAATCCACCTATATTCAATGACATTTAATCATCCGTTTTGATCCCGACGTCAGCCAAACAATTTCACTATTTCAAATGTCAAATTTTATTAGAATTAGCCAGAGTAAATACTTTGTGGCAACGCGTACAAAAAGTGGGAAAAACTCTAGTAAATTAACTTGTTCAATGGGATTTGCTGTGTTAAATTAACATTAAGATGTGACACTGGAAATAAATAAGTATTGCGCTGCCGCGCAATACTTAATGAATACCATATGGAAATGAAATTAAGCTTTTTTCATCCCCAAAAATGCAGGAGCTTTGAAGCAGCCATTTCTACTAATCAGAATTTGAACAAGTGTCTTCAAAAGCAGACACTACAAAACACATATTCCTTTCTGACACATCGTTCGCCGCATTTAGAACTGGTGTATCAGAGATGGATGTTGCGTTAGTAATTTCGTACGTGCTACAAGATGCAGGAAATGTAACAGCAGAGGATAAAGATATCGTCATCGACAAAAACAACGGCAGTAGAGAGAAAATAAATTTTGGAAGAAGGTACAGCAGTAGGATGGTATTGAAGGCAGAAAAATTAAAAGCATATTCTTTGCTGGTAGAAAAGATAAAAGCGAACTTCATAGAAAAAAAGAGGACGAGCGGCACCGTCGAGAGAAAGACAAAGGAACATATTATTATTTTGTGTGAACCTGGTTCGGAATATTTGGGTCACTTGACACTCACGGCGAAGAACTAGCAAATCATTATATATTTTTCTAAACCAGAACTAGGCGGAGCTTTCTGAACTGATAGCAGTCAGGTGTGACTGTAGCGCTGTTAATACAGGAAAACGAAACGGTGTCATTCCCTTTCTTGACAAAAAAATAAGAAGGAAACTGCACCATTTGATATATATTTTTCACACGAACTATCTTCCACTCCAACATCTACTGTCTAATCTGAAACGTGGAACCACGGGACCTAGGTCCTTTGTCGGCCCAATCGAAGATAGACTAACGGGGGGGGCGAAAATATATGTTTCGCTTTGTTGGAATCTATTTGTGATTGATTCGTGTTTGATAAAATGCAAAAGACTGAAGATTTGAGCACAGAACAAAAGTATTTATTTGAAATTATGCTGCGGTTTGAACCGGACAGTGTTTTCGAGGAATTGAAAACAGAAAGCCAGGAGCAATTGTGCAATTGAAACGGACCATAATTCACTGCAGAATTTTACGTTTCTAAGTTGATGTCACGTGAACAGTTTATGCACTACTACTTCCATTTCGTTGTTATTACTTGTTTTTAGAATAAACTACCTGTTTCGTATTGTTTTTTTAATTTCTCTTATTTTATAACACCTAAGTTAATAGGATGATACCTGGTGTCAGAGTGAAAACAACTAAATTGAATTTATTTTTTATTACTGACATTTTTTCAAAAAATGCAGCGAGAAGTTACGAATTTTCGCCTTCCGGCAGAATTAGAATTTACTGAAGATAATATGGCCATTAAAGGCAAGGGTTGGAAACAGGCATTTGAATTTTATGCCATTTGTACACAGTTAAATAATAATCCAGTGGAAATTCAGGCTGCTAATTTTATCTCAGCTATATAGGATCTGCTGCAATATTTATATTTAATACATTTAATTTTGCGGAAGAAGAACAGCAGACTGTTGAAATAATCAAGCGGAAGTTCAACGAATATTTTTCTCCTCAGATTAATGCAACCTACTCAACATATATTTTTTACATGCATTCAAGTTAAACAAAAAGCTTTTTATTCGTATCTTAAATAAATTACTTACAAAAGTTAAAGATGGTGATCTATAAGATCGTTTATTATGTGATCAACTAGTTCGGGGTAATAATTCCGATAAAGTACGTGAATTACTATTGACTGAAAAAGATTTAATTTTTAAATTGAAAAACAAACGTCTTGTTTTAAAGTGTTATGTTGCTTATGTAAGCAAGAAGCTTTTGATTCTTATCTTAAATAAATTACGCACAAAAGTTAAAGATTGTACTTTTAGAGATCTACAAGATAATGTATTACGTGATTAACTAGTTCGTGGTAATAATTCCGATAAAGTACGTGAATTACTACTGACTGAAAAAGATGTAACAATAAATAAAGCTGTGGATATATGTAGAAATAGTGAACAAGCAACATTTCAGTTAAAAGAAATGCATGCGAGTTTTGATAATGCAGAAAAAGATATAATGTTGATTCAGAAATCGAAATTGAAACTTGATACTAAATCTAATATAATGGTTTATCCACATAAAAATAAGCCAAAAGTCAACAGAATAATAAGGTGTGTTGGCGATGTGGCTTAATAAATGAATTTCGTAATTGTACAGAATTTAATGTCACTTGCAATCTTTACTCGTTAAAATTGCATTATGCTCAACCAGTGTAAATTTAAAAAGAAACACGGATCAATAAATCAAGCCGTACAGGAACTTACGGTTGTTTCTAATGATAGCGATGTGATTAATGATTATTTTTTAATACATTGCATTTTAGAGAACTTACGAACTTTCAGAATAATGCTTGGTTAACAACTGTTAATTTTCAAAATGGTATAGCTGTGAAATTTAAATTAGATACGGGCGCTGAAGGCAATATTATAATGGAAAGCTTAGCCAACAGGCTTAAAGTACTTATACGTGAGTCTAATATAAAACGTTTGAAATCGTTTAATAATGGATTTACTCCGGTGGTTGGCGAAACTGATATTAAGCGGTTCAAAATACGCCAGTTAATCTGAAAGTTTTAGTAGTTAATGGGAATTTTTATTGTATGGAAATTTTAATTGGGATGTTCTACATGTAAAAAACTTGGCTTAGTCAAACGTACATCTGAGTGACTACATATTAATGGAATTGTAAAAGAAATTCCAAAGGCTGTTTTTCAAGGTATAGATTGTTTGAAAGATTTTGAATATGATATAGAACTTCAAAATGCTGCAAATTTGAAAATGTATTCACCTCGAAGAATTCCATATGCAATTCGTGATACTGTCAAAAAAGAAATTGATTTTATGGTTAAAATGAAAATTTTAAAACCGGTAACCCACTCTAATCCTGGTGCCAACCTCTTAGTTGTAGTAAGGAAACGTTATAGAATACGTTTTTATTTAGATCCAATTGATATTAATAAAGTTATAAATTAGGCCATTTTCCTCTCAAGACAGTTAAGGAGATAGCGTCTCGCTTAGGATCAGCAAAATATTTTAACACACTGGATGCTACAAAAGGATTTTGGCAGCTTTGTATGTCAAGACTAACATAAGATTATATGACTGTTAATACACATTGCAGTAGGTATTCATTCTTAAGTGTACCATTTGGGCTTGTATCAGCTTCAGAATTATTTCAACAAGTAATGCTTACACTTTTAAGGGACTTTGAAAATATTGAATATTCTATGGATGTCATATTACTATGAGCAGACACAAAACAAGAACTCCGAAAATAAACTGTAAAAGCAATTAGGCGTGTTTTTGATTCTGGAATTCGTATGAACATAGAAAAGTGTATATTTGAGAAAACCAGAATTAAATTCTTGGGTCACTTATTTACTTAAAATGGAATCGAGATAGATTCTGCAAAAGTTCAAGCTATTAAAAAATTTAAAACTCAAACTTTGTAGCTGAATTGTAGAAATATCTTGGAATGGTAAACTATGTGTCTAAATTCATACCTAATTTTGGTAGAATGACAGAACATTTACGTAGACTTTTGCCCAAAAATGTACTGTAGGAATGGTCCACACACCAAGAAAACTTTTTCTGTAAATTAAAAGGGGCTCTAAAAAATACTCCCAAGTTGGCCTACTTTGATGTTAATAAAACTGCTGTGATTTCAGTTGATTCCAGTTCACATGCTTTCGCTGCAGTGCTTTTTGAAAATAGTAGACCAATTGCCTATGCTTCTAAAGAATTAACAGATTCACAACAGCGTTATCTTTAAATTGAAAAGGAATGCTATTCGTTTCGGATGGGAAAAGTTCCTCGATTATATTTATGGAAAGCCAGTTACAATTTAAACTGATCATAAGACTTTAGTGGCAATTGCAAAACAATCCTTACAAGAAGCTCCTGCACGTCTTCAAATAATACTTTTTGATGTTCTACAATACTCACACAGGATAGTATAAAAAAATAAGGAAATACCCATTCCAGATGTTTTACGTCGTGATTGCATTACTGACCTTGTAGAAAATGAAAAGATTGAAACTTTTGAAGTTGTATGTGATGTTCTTCTTCCATTATTGAATTTTTCAGAATTGTTGAATGCAGTTAATGAAGATTCTGAATTACAGGAGTTAAAACATTTAGTTCTTGATGGTTGGCCACTTAGGATTCTGTTCCTTATCAGTTTCGTAAATACTGGCAATTTAGAGAAGAATTAGCTGTTATGAAAATTTATTATTCAAATCAGAACGTTTAATAGTTTCCCCTGCTTTAAAATCAAAGTATTTGTATTTAATTCTTCAAGGGCACTTAGGAATGAATTTGTCTTTACATCGTGCTGGAGAAATTATATTTTGGCATGGGATGAGTCGTGATATTGAGCTCTTAAAAATGCCCTGTTGCCCATAAAAATGCCCTGTTTGTCAGCAGACAGCACGTTCACCAAATACAAAACCATTACAAATGTAACCACTTCCTCCATTCCCGTGGCAACCAGTGGCTACTGATATGTTTCAATTTTACGGAAATCAGTATTGTCTTATGATTAAAAGTTTCTCATGATATTTTGATTTTTAAAAATGCACCACCTTTAACAAAGTCTGTGACAGACTATTTAAAAGATTTGTTTGCAACTCATGGAATTCCAGTTGTTTTGGAATCAGATCCGCAATATTAGAGGCGTTTTATAAGTTTTTTTATTGTAAGGTAAGATATGACGTGAGCAGTTTATGCACAAGTACTTCAACTTCTTTGTTTTTACTTGTTCTTAAAATAAACTACTGGTTTTGTATTGTTTGATATTTCTCTTATTTTATAACACCTATGTTAATAGGATGTTACAGTTAGTAATTCGAATCTTGAAGAAATTCTGAAATAACTTGCGCAGTACGTGATACGAGTTTATGCTCAAGTGTGGTTTGCTGTAAGGAAATGACCAGGTTCAGCAGACGGGTCTAAACACCTGTGGCCTGCTGTTCAAATCTCAACGTTTCTACCAGATGAGCTAAAGAAGAAAGTGCATTCAGTCACTTAAACAAATGGATGCTATGGCCATCTGAAGAATTTATTTGTAGCAATGACAGCTGACTATTACAAAGGTATTAGAAGAATAGCAGTAAAATGAATTTAAAAATGCCGCAACTCAAAAAAGAAACAAAACAACAAAGTGCGAGAGTCTGAGGTTCTACAGCTCGACTTTAAGGCAACGAAGGACTATGACTGTATCGACTGGGTTTCTACCGAAATCAGAAAGCCCCCAGTAAATAAAACTCTTTCATCAGAAGAAATTGAAGATAACATAATTTCAGGATCCATGTTAGATGAATCGCTACGCTGCATTCCAAGTCACTCCCATGTTTTCGAAATAGCCGTTGCAATTGCGACAGAAACTGCATCAAGATATGTGGGATTGAAAAAAAGGATGACTTCATCAGAGCAAAGGTTCAAGCACGAAAAAAATATGCCAAAATTGATTTCAAAGAAGGACTTTATAGCCTAAAAAGGTATATATTCTGAATATAACATTTCGTGGGAAGGTGTTTGTGTGGAACTCACCGTGTCTCGAACTCCTCGTGGTGCGTTCTGGGGTGTTTCTCGTTAGCCCGAACAAAAAGTAAGCTAAAAGCTCTGTACATTTGTATTGTTATTATGTAAATACATTTGTAAAGCCAAAGTAAATTAAATTTAACATTTTAAAAATGTGTGCTAATCAAGTTCAAAAATCAACATTTTAGCAAAACTTTGACATTTGCTTCAAATCAAGGAATTGTCCTAAAAATCTCAATTTTTAGTGTGACCTTGGTGCCACTAGTGGCACCTTTTCCGCTATACCCATCATCGAAATCGTAAAAATGTTTTTTCGGCCCACCCTAGTATACAACACTATTTCAAAACCGTTTTTATTAAATTATGTTTTATACTCGGGATTGTTCTGAATATATGTTTGGTAACTTACTCAAATAAGAAACTGTATTCATATCAAAAATATGTTTTTCAACAATTACTTTACATTATTAATAACGGCTATATTATTCATATATTTTTAAAAATAATAACTATTGTAAGACAATTCTTAAGCTATTTTTTACAGATGGATAGAAAAAAAAATATTTTGTTTTTTACATTACTTTATCTTAAAAAATAAATTTAGACCATGTTGTCTGCAGTTCTAAACTATATATTATATATTTTAATCCAATGAATTCACATTCGTATGTTTTCGTCTGCTTAATTCGCCATGCCTTAATATTAAACTCATAAATCAGCTCATGAATGTTACACAAGTGTCTCTCTTTAATGAAACTGTTCAGTACAGTTGAAATTTATTTTCTGACTTCCATTTAAACAAATTCTTAAAGAAAAAGGTTTTGGTATTCCACTTAAACATCTACATTTTACACTTATCTCTATATTTTAAAAATTACTTAAAAGTATAGCTAAAAATAAGGGATTTATTAAATATTTAATTTTGATATTTTTTAATTATTATTTTTTCTATTTACATATGAGAGGGTAGATCACCTTAATTTTTCTTTTGATTTTTTATAAAATTTATTCTTTACACTACGAATGCTATGTATTGTTTCATCCCTTCGCTTTGTAAAGAAAAATAAGTGACTGAAACAAGTGCCTTAAAAATGTTTTAATTAAAAGAAATGTACACTTATTCAACTGTTTTACATGTTATTTAAAAAACTCTGTTTTATATGCTATTTACGGTGTTAAAATATACAGGGTATCCATACTTTTTTTAACTGGATTTCTTACCTCGTAGCATTTGATTTAACAGCATGATTTAAAATATTATTACATATTCGTTTAAGTAAAACTCAAAACGTTTTTTTAATATATCATCAAAATGTATACGTAGGTATTTGTAATTTTCGTAATTCGGCAATTTTTACTAAATAATGTTTACTTGTGATATTATTTATAATTGATTGTATATTAATAGCATTGCAGACACTAAAAATATAATTTTTTTCATCACGTTGTCTTTTACTTGCCCCATTACCATGTGTCTCAACCTACCCCACTTTCTGCTTTTATGTTTTACAATATCTGCTCGTTATTCTTGCGACTATAATGAGATTTTTAACACTTCAGAGTATAACAAATGTATATATTTTTAAATTTTACATTTTAAAAAAACATATTGATACTTTATTAAAAAATATATAGTATATAAGTCAGGACTATATTACTTCAATGTTATTATTAATAAAAAAGGAATGATATAAAATCGAATTTGTTGACCGTATAAATTTCATATTACACGAAAAATGATTTTTCTGTTATCTATGACTATCTATGAGCACTACTGTTAATTGACAATATAATTCTTGAATAGAATAGAGAAGATTATTAGAGAAGAATGGAACATGACCCATTTTGATAACTATTTCATTTTATTTTTCTAACAGGGAAATTTCTTCTAACAGGGAAATTTCTTCTAACAGGGAAATTTCTTCTAACAGGGATTTCTTTATTTGATCGTTCAAAAATTCATCGATTTCATTAATTTTGGTTCAATTATATCACGAAAAGGTCAAATACAACTTTCTTTTAGAAGGAATATCAATAAAATGAATTAGGTGTCAAAATTTGTCATGTTCCATTCTTTTTTAATAATAGTTTGAAAATCTATATATATATTTGTCTTACGTGGCGCGGAAATAGGGCTGAATTTCTACCTTATCGTTGGCAACAATCGTAGTTTCCAGAGCTCAGACCAATTACCAGACAAGATTGTGTTAGCCCCGCCTCCAATATGGCGGAAAGTGTCAGAGCATTGAAACTGAAGCTAGCAATTATTGAAAATAAAATAATATGAACGTAATCCAAAGCGTCTGAGATGATTCCTCCTTTTAATTATGAGAAATACTGTTAACTTCAAATAAATTCATTTTTTTCAAATGAATTCATTTAGAATTTATTTACGAATTTCACTCACACAAAAAATTGGAGATAATAAAATATAAACTTTCTAGAATGACCTGCTGCCATCTGTTGCCGTTTTATTGAAGTAAAAATAATTTCTTTTGCAGAAATCTATAATCAATTAGAATAATAAAATGTTGAACGAAATTTAAACAATCATTGATGATAAACTATCTTCCTACCACGTAGTTTTTTTTAATGAATTTAAGCCGTGCTGTACAATATTATAGGTGCTAATTATGTTTCCAAGATCCTCTTTTCATAGTATTTAAATTATTTATATGTCCATTAGTAGCATCAACTAAATGCATTTTTAGTTGTGTTTTCAACGGAGTTTTACATTACTTTTGTACATTAAAAAAATTGTCAATTTCATATGTTCAAATGATTTATTGTAGTACTTATTCCGGCTAGAATTACTAGAAAAATAAAATGAGGCGAGCAAGCAAAGCGAGCTGTGACCGCGTAGCGGTCTCAATGTGAATTGCCTTGCAATTCACCGGGATTTGCCGAGCGTTAGCGAGAAGGGGGCTGAGCCCCCTAGTATATATTGGATCATATTATTTTCTATGAAATATTTCTTGATTATACCATAATGATATCATTATTGCTCCATTCTCTGTTCTAAAATTGTATTTTTATAGTGTAAAATCATTTTAACATGTACCATATACTTAGAATTATTTGAATTATTAAATTTGTTTTAATTATATCATGAAACCGTCAAATATACAACTTCTTTTTAGAAGTAATTTCAATAAAATTTGAGAAATGTTAATCTTAATTCAAGATAATTAAATTTATTTAACAATCCAAAAGATATAGCCTTATAAGATTATAATAACTATACAATTTCCCATACTGTCAGTATGTCCTAAAGTATTAGATATGCTTCAGTGAATTAAGTAATTGCCTTAATTATGATTTATTTATGAATGACCTTTCCATTTGTATGCTAATTTAGGGTTGCGTAAACACGCTTTCAAACTTGCATTATTTCAAAATGTTGGACAGTGTACAATTGTCATCCACTGAAATTAATCTATTAAATGTGAAACCCAAACGAGTCAAAACAGTTACCCATGGAATTCAAATGTCCATTATAGAAACTGTAATAAGATATATTTAAAAAATTTTTGATTTAAATACAAGGTGATTTTTAAAAAAAAGAAAATCTATTCCGATATATGAGCCCCTATTTATCATACCGTTTACAGAAACTGAATGAAATTTTGGATTAAATCTTTTTTGAAGTATGCGCTCAAGAATCATATGAAAAACAACAGTTAAACTCCAAGAATCACGGTTACACTGGCAAAATTTCGAAAATTTCAAATGGAAACACCTACTTTTTTTGGATAGTGATCTTCATAGTGAAAAACCATAAAAAACGTTGGAACGGTATCTGTAGTACGAAAATCACCGACACTAGGCAGACTAAGAAGAAAAGTGAAAACAACCAATCAAGAAGCGAGAAGCAACATATAGTCCAGTTAATCTAGGCTTCAGCCTGGAAAGTTTTGGAGAACTTTTTTCTCTTTCTTCCTTTATGTTTTTGGATGTGCTGAACACGAATTTCAACTTTGCCAACTCGTATCTGGTCTACTTAAAAAAGTATAAGCGAAAAACAATGTAAAAATCAGAGTTTATTCGGTTTTCCCCTTGTATTATGGAAAGGGTTAAATTTTTTTAAAACCAAAATTGCACCCAATTAAACTAGAGAATATTTTCTACATTTTGCATATACAATTTTTTTTCTAAGATAAATAGTTTTGGCATACGAGTAAAAGGAATTTTAGCGATATAATTAAAATTCCATCATCGGAGGGCAAAAGCGCGATCCAATCATTATGCATCCATTTTAATCACCAATTTGAAGCTGTATAGTTATTTCTGGTTGCACTTCAAATATGTTTACATATTTTTACCACGTTTTAAAGATTTTATGGCACTACATCAAATGATTAGGACAGATATAAAAACACAATCACTCTGCATAGATGAGAGAACCAATTTTTATTTTTCTAGTAACCTGATTTAAGTACAATTACAAGTATTGTAAGTTTAATATAATAATAACATACGTGGGAGATTATAAAGAGGAAAAAAGAGGAATGCAGTGTTGTTCTCCAACTAATGCCGTTTTGGTCGCTTTGGAAGGCCTGGTTGATGTTCTTCAACAGAAGGTTCATCAGTATCTTCTTCTTCATCATCATCACTTGATGGCTCTGGTTGTGTCTCCACGTGACTTAAAATATCCTGTATTGGGTCGCCAACTTAGACTTCCAAGTCATCTTCGGCGATGAAGGAGCTGACATTGTCACAATGGCCAACGCAGTTCAGGTAGAGGAGCGAACAAAATAAACGTGCTATCCTACAGCCACACATTACACTACAGTTTGTTTTGCATTTACAGGATATCTTTCGCAGAATAGTTTCTGGTGCGGAAGGTTTGGTAGTTGTTATGGATATGATGCTTCTCTTCGTTTTATTCCAGTCCCATTCCTCAGCTTTTTTACAATTACCTAGTCATAGCTGTACTTGGTGGTAAACTCGCAGACAGTGATATCGAGCTGAATCTTCTGTTGAAGGGAGCTATGTAATATTTACAGCGGTCTTAAAACCAGATTTTATGTAGCACCTGTCCCTCAGGCTTTTTAAGGAAGGTGTTGCTTTCCTTCTGAATCCATACAGGCGTACCAGAAACAACTGTCCAGCTTTAATAACATCGTAGGCTACTGCACTAGAGTTTTTAAGTATATCGACCACATGCTGCACGTCGGCAAATTACTTCAAAATTTGAAGATTTTTTTGTTTTTTCTTGACTGTACAATGCAGAAGTTGTATCGAATCCACTCATGGCATGCAGAAATAGAATGTGTTTGGCAATTAATTTGTCGACTGCACCCAAATGTGACTAGATCTTTTGGGGACTTTTTCCTTTTCCTGGTTTTAAGAAATAAGCATTGGGAAAATTGCAAAGTCCAATTAAGATTACCAGAAGGTCTACATCTTCACCAATGACTATCACGTTCTCATGTTTAGGTGCCAACTTGAGAGCAGTGTTGATAATGAGTGTGTCGGCGTCTTCTTTTGCCTGCTTGCGAACCATATTTTCAAAGCCAAATCTACACATCAGCAGGGCAATTAAACGGTTTTTGTTCTTGTCGTTTGCGAGAAATGTCCCCTGAGAAACCGTTGGCACCATATTCTCATTAAAAACAACCCCATTAGAAATCGTTTTGCGAGATCGTCTATCGCGCGCAACAAATTTAGTGCTCATTTCAGTAATGTTTTCTGGGTATCCATGGAAAATTATTAGAGCGTTCGCTGCGTATTTCAACTTAACAAAGTCCACATAGCTGTCACAAATTGATCCAAATGATTGACCACCCTGCCATAAAACTCTGTGCAGTAAATACCCGCCTTTTATGACATATATACATCTGCTCCTAAAAGTGATGTCCGATGGGAGTGGAGTGAATTCCTTATACAAAGAGGATTTGGCAGTTTTTCGCATTCCGGATTCGTCAAAAAGAGACAATGGGCAGGAAGAGAGCTCGTAAGTCAAATATTCCTCAAGTTCTTGGTCAGATTGCTTTGTTACACTCATTCTTTGGAAGAGTGCTGTCGGGTTGATGTGAATTTTTTCTTCACCTATCTTGACAGCGCTATTCATCACAGCACTCTTTTATTACGCTTGAATGTAACGGAATGAAAATCGCTGTTAATAATTCTTGATATGCTAGCAGTGTCTATTTCCTGTGCCATATGACAGTTTATTCTCTCGTCTCCAACAACCCCAGTAGAGATTGAAATGGGATCATTTGTTTCTCGGAAAGGAATGTGTTGGTGAACCCATTCCAATAATTTATTCATATCAGCGTTGTCCCGGGCAACTCTGGAGTTTCTCTTCTCTACATATTGTTAGATGTTATAAAAGCTGTCCCACTGAACTTTTCAATATCTTCGCATATCCGTTGAAGTGGCGTCATACCCATGGTCCATCTTCCCAAAACTCCTTCACTGACCCCACGCCCATGAGCGAGTCCATCTGCTGTTTTCATGGTCTTCATTAAAGATTGCTCTATCGTCATGTCAGTCCATGTTCCTGACTAGAATTTTTCTGTACGGCGAATGGTGAATCCCCCATCAGTTATGAATTTTTCAAAGTCATCATCAGTCATTTTTACCTTCAAATGATGCATGACTTGAAGCTATAGGTAAAAGCACTTGGTATGCAAATAGTGACCACTGTCGTGGAAGCATGGTAACATTCTGTATATAGTTTGAAGATGCAAATCCCAATCACCCTTTCTTTCAGATTCAATGAATTATTTGACAATAGTCACCATGTAAAAGTATTGGATCCACAGTTTTGTTGTAGGGTCTTGGATATCATGCGCGTGGTGCCATGGAGGTGTTTCAAGGACACCCTCCCACGCGTTTTGCATTCACAAAAACATTATATTCAGCGTTTTCGCCCTGTGTGATGGAATTTCAATTATATTGTTAAAATTCATTTTACTCCTATGCCAAAACTGTTAACCATAGAAAAAACACTGTATATGAAAAATTTAGGAAATTTTCTCTAGTTTAATTTACTGCAATATTTTTTTTTAAATTAATCCTTTCCGGAATACAAGGGAAAAACCGAATAAACTCTGATTTTTTCATTGTTTTTTGCTTGTAATTTTTTAAGCAGACCAGATACGAGGTGGCAAAGTTGAAATTCGTGTTCAGCACCTCCAAAAATATAAAGGAAGGAAGAAGAAAAGCTTCTCCAAAACTTTCCAGGCAGAAGCCTTTTTTGGTCTAAATTTACTGGACTAATAGAGTACAACATTTTATTGTTCAGTGCTATCCACCATCTGCCGCATGTAAAGTGTCACCACGTATGAAGTGGAAAATTTGTGAAACACAATAAAATGTTTTGTTTTCTGCTGCTTCTCTGTCCTTATTGGTTATTTTCACTTTTCTGCTTAGTCTGTCTTTCGCCGGCGATTTTCGTGCTACAGGGACCGTTCCAACGCTTTTTATGGTGTTTAACTATGACGATCGCATTCCCAATATAAAAAAGTAGGTGTTGTCATTTGAAATTTACGAAATTTTCTAACTGTAACCGTAACTGTTAGTACTTTAACTGTTGTTATTCACATGATTCTTAAGCGCATACCCCAAAATACTTTAAACCAAAATTTCATTCAGTTTCTGTAAACAGTATGACAGTTAGGGGCTCATATATCGGGATAGTTTTATTTATGATCACCCTCTACATGATTAAAATCGAACGTAAAGAATTTCAATAAAATTTACATATTAAAGTACTAAAGAGAGTATTATTTGTTTTTTTTTATAATTCACGCGTTGATAAGAACAGATTTTCATAGATTACTATTTGACTATTATTAGTGTTAGTGCAAATACAAATAACAATTAGTATTAGTTTTTAATATTAGTATTTAATATAATTTTGTTGACGATTGTCCAGATACCCACAGTGGTACAAAAGTCTTTCTGTTCTCTAAGTCCCTCTTGAGTTTTGGGAATTTAAGACATTTTGAATGGTTATCAAAACGATTAAGATATTAGTGTTTGAAAAGTTGCCCCCCTTTCCCCCCTCCGGGGGGCAAAGTTGGGGGGGGACTTTTATATCCCTAAATAGATTTTTCAAAAGTATTGAACATGCATTTGGTAGTATTGAACATGGAAAAGATGATCGATGCCCGGCGCAAGATAAGGACTGTATGAAGGGTGCTCAAATTGCTCCAACAAAAAACATTTGATGAGAGATTGCATTTGAGCAGTAGCGTGTGGGCACTCATTACATTGGGGCCGTACATCTCACAGATCTGGCGATGAATATCTAATGTTGTCATTTTTCTTGATGTGTAAAAGAGGATTAAAGGCAGTATTTCAGAGACGATGGGATGATCAACATCGATTTCAACATGCTTATTGCTCTCTCTAAAGCAGCACACTGCCATAGTAGGTGCACAATCGGCATATGCTGTAATGCGAGGGATGCCGGGAATTTGCGCGAATTAGCTTTTTTTCATGCGCTCAAGATTCAAAGGGATATTTTTGTAACGGACTTTATTTTAAAAATAACTCTTGTATAATTCCAATCGTTTAAATAAAGAAATGACACTTTTTTTGCTAAAATGGAAAGCTTAGAAAAAATTGTATAAAAACCAAAATTTTCTATATGAATTCAGAATAAACTTGTAATACTGAAATGTACTATATTGGTATCAAAAGATTGAATTCAGATTGTTTTTACGGAAGACAAATATCATCAAGAACGCATAAAACACATAAAAGAAAAGCAAGTTGCAAACAAGAACAAACAATCATGTTTCGACCCAGAAATTTTATTCATGAATTAAAATCAATTATTTACAGATATTTAGTAAGTTACGTTTATAAAATAAAATTTCCGGGTCGAAACATGATTGTTTCATCCGCGGATTATAGGCGTGAAATTACGGTATTTAAGTTGTGTTATAACATTAGACCCCCTATTTCTTGAGAACTAAGGAGCATTGTATAAAATCCGTTGAACTTGAGACTAAGGTGTTTCTAAGTTACAACATATATAAAAATAATCAAAATATGTGATTATAGTCTCCTTGTCAGACAATTCTTTCTTTATTAAGATAGTTTTATTGGATATCATCTGGTCAAAGCTAAGTAAGACGAATTATAAATAGATGTATGACTTGTCTTCGAGCAAACCCTCAAACTATTGAACAAATTATGGGGGACTTGCTCTGTGACAGAATTGTACACTCTACATCATTTGAGAAGACAGTTGTGGATTTAACTGGCCCTATTATAACGAAGCATAACTCAAAACGATCAAAAATAAAACATATAACATACATTACTATATTTATCTGCTTTTCTACAAAAGCCGTTCATTTGGAAATTGCTTCAGATTTGACCAGAGAAGCATTTTACCCTGTTTCAGAAGATTTGTTGCTCGACGATCTAAAGTTGTGTTATATGGAGTGACAATGCCGCAAATTTTACGGGTACTGTTGTCTTTTGAAATCTTTTATCAAATTTGCGCTTCAGATGAAATTTAGTTATTTAGTGCAGGAGAAGCAATACAATAGAATTTTATACCCCATGCAACTTCACATTTTGGCGGACTTTGGAAATCGAACATCAAAACAATGAAGCGAATCTTCTTGAAGATAACTAAATCTTCTGTCTTGAACATTGAAGAACTGATAACACTCATGACACAAATAGAATCAGTTATGAATTCACGTTCGTTAACACTCTTTTCCTCAGATATTAATGATTTATAACCATTTAATAATTTACAACCATTAACACCTGGTCACTTCCTTATTGGAGGTCGTCTTTTAAGTATTCATGAAAATAATGTTGTTTTACATTCTTTACCATTTTCTTGTAGGTGAGCACTGGTTCAAATATTAAAAATGCATTTTTGGCAGCGCTGGAGCCGTGAATACTTGAATGAATTGCAAGTTCGCAGTAAATGGAAAAAAGTATTCACTAAATCTTAAATTTGGTCAGCTTGTCTTAGTGAAGGACAGAAATTACAAGTTATAGATTGTAAATTAGCTCAGGTTTTTAAAATTTATAAAGGTGATGATGGACTTGTTTACGTCAATGATCTCAAGACATACACAAGTATATTACGTAGAAACATTACTAGAGTAGCGCCTTTGCCATTTTATGATAATGTTGGACAGCCAACGCCGGACCGGATGTCCTAGCTAATTCGCAAAGCACATATTTAGCCAGAGCGTACGCAATTTGATCTCCTAATTTGATCTGAACTGAAAATAAATCATTTTTTGTTAATATGTAGATTCTTAGATGTGTTGCGTCAATAAGTGGCGATAATTACTTTTTATGCATTTTCCTATGTTATTAAATTTTAATTGTGCCGTAAAAGTTATTCATTATTTTTAGATTAGTTCACGGACCACCAACGTAAGATAGTATAATGGGTTTCTCAAAATATTTAGATAAAGTTGTTTCCAATTTTAAAAAATAGAACATTGATCGAACAGATGTGTACTCGTGAATGACTTTTCATCCTATGGTGCGAAGTTGCAGCCTTGCCAACATATATGAGTGAGAAATTCCAGACTGGATGTTGTTCTGGTATCTCAAATGGTAGAGTTTTGGTTCGTTACACGAATGGTTCGGATTAGAATCCCGATCTCGACATATTTCACTCTGTTGTTTATACGCTGCGTAGGAAGTGAAATTTCACTTCCTTTGTTATAGCCAACTATATATGTTAGACAAAATTGCTTTCTATATCCACAATACTTACTGCTAAACTGAAATAAAACTAATTTGTAAGTATTAAAATTTTCTTAAATTATTAAAATGCTTAAGAAATGACCTGTAATAAGAAATAAAACATTTTCAGACCTAAAGAAAAAAAAAAGCATTTAATTATTAGATATTTCTCCCAAATATTTTATTCAAATAATTTTGTAATTTATTACTCTAATATTACAAATTATTCGTTTATCCTATTTTAAATTGGATTATATATGAGTAAAACTATTACAAGCATATCCGTATTACATTAAAACTGTTTAAACAAGAATAGTCGTTTCAGATATAGTGTGAAATAAACCTTTATATGACAAATTCCTAAAATATAATGGGATTTCTATTAGTACGCTAATTTAAGCTTGCCTGAACATGCTTTCAAACTTTTATTATTTCTGATATGGTAGGCTGTATTCTGTCTACTGCATATCATATAAATATTTAAAACCAGAGAAGTATATCTACACATACAAAATGAAATATTTGTTAAATCAAGATTAATAACTTATTATATACTAATAAAATTTCCTTTATTCTTTCTAAAACTGAATAATGTATGCATAAATATATTTCAGGCATACAGCATTGAAATTATTTAAATTATATTAGTAATTTTATTTTTAGTGTAAATGCACTTATATACGATAATATTCTAATACAAATTTCTATAAAGTATATTATATTCTTAACGTTAACTTCGGTTCAACATACTACATTCATTTACGTGTCAGAAGAGAGCCAATTATAGGATAATAATCTCTTTTATCTTTCTCCAAGCTGCCAACCAGTCGGGAAATATTTACATATTATCAGATATGTTTCATTCATGCTGTGATTAGATAATTAGGATTTATTCATGAATGTTATTTAAATTAGTATGCTAATTTAAGCATGCGTTCAAACTTGTATTATTTCTATACGTGGCAGGCTGTGTTCAGTTTAAGCCCACTCCATATCACACATTTACATTTAAAATCAGTCAAATTTAAACTTTCTCTTAGAATTAAATTTTCATTAAAGTAAATGTTACACCGAGCACGATAAGATATTGCTTTGTTGATGCATCATTACATTATACATCACTACACCAGCTTTATTTTTAATTCCTTGTTAATTTTAAAATATATACATGTTTATGAATTTAGTTTATACAGGCATTGTATTAAATTAATATTAATAAACCTTTCGTGATAATTTTCAAATATTTTTTTCAAATATAAAAGTCAAATATTTCTTAAACTTTCTACTGTCAAATCAATGACTATGCATAAAACTATTTCTGGTGTATATACGATAAAACCGTTTAAGCTAAAAAAAAACTCGTTATAGCTACCATATTAAACAGACCTTTATACGATAAATTTGTAATAAATATATTAATAAAATATAGGTCATTGTGAACGTTTTATTTGATTCAAAGCTGTACAGTGTGGTTTTAATCAAAATATAGGTAATTATAGAACAATAATCAGTTTATCTTTCTCTAAATTGTCAACTTGTCGAAAAATATTTACGTAATATCAGATATGTTTTATTCATGATGTGATAAGATAATTAGGAGTTATTCCTTAATGTTGTTTTCATTAGTACGTTAATTTAAGCTTGCCTGTAGATGAATTGAAACTTGTATTATTTCTCTGATATGGTAGGCGGTACTCAGTTCAATTTCACTGCATATCACATATTAACAATTATAACCATTCAAGTTACATTTCTAATAGAATTGAACACTCATTAATATAACAAGTACACCGTGCACAATAAGACATTACAACATTTATGAATCATGTCTTATATATTACTACATTTGATATAATTTTATTTCATTAGTAAGAAAAAAAATAAATATTTGCAATACATTTTACAAATTTAATTTATGTAAACATTTTATTAACTTAAAGTTAACAAACTTTTCGTTTTAGCTTTTAAATATTTATCTTAAGTATTAAATACAATATTTCTGTAATCTTCTACTGTGATATTAATAACTAATTGTTGATCCCTTCTTATATTGTATAACGCATCATTAAAATTCCACTTATAATTGTTAAATTAGAATAGTCGTTTCAGTTACAGTCGAGAAAAGATCTTTGTAAGACAATACTGTAAAAAGAAAAAAACACATTTTAATAAATTCTAAGCTATTCCAACCGTTTTGTTATCTTCGAGACACTACTGAAGTTTGATATTCAAAACTCAGTTAAATATAAGAAACTAATCAGTGTTCTGACACAGACAGAATTACATTCTGAACGATTTATCCAATTCAAATCTTTACAGCCGTTGTTTACAAATCAAAACACAGCTAATAAGGGGATAAGTATAATAATTTGTATATCTTTCCCTCAGTTGTGTAGTTGTGGGAAAATATTTCCGTAATAGATATGTTTCATTCCCCCTATGATGTGATTAAATAATTAAAATTTATTCTTGAATGTCGTTAACAAGAGTATGCTAATTAAAACTTGCGTGAACATGAATTCAAACTTGTATCATTTCTGATATGGTAAGCATTATGCAATTCAAGTCAACAGTATATCACGTATTAACATATAAAACCATTCAAGTTAGATCTGTTCTCATAGAACAAATACTCATTAATATGACAATTGCACCGTACATGACAAGATATTACAATAATTATGAATCTATACATTACTAAATTTGAGTTCAATTTAACCCTTAAAAAACAAAATTATAAATTTCTGATATTTTTATTTTCCAAATTATTTATTCATTTTTTTTAAATACTTTAGAAAATGTGTTCAATAATATAATATATTTTAGAGAGATTTCGTGTATTAAAATTAATAATATAAATCGTTATTTATGTTATATATATATATATATATATATATATATATATATATATATATAATTCTACTCAAATCATTAGTTCTAAGTATGGATTTAGTATTTTTTTTAATTCAAAATTACTTAATATTATTGCTTAAGATCTGAATATAGAAATATTTGAGAACTTTTCACTACATGTTTTCCAATATAAAAAAAACTGAACATTTATAATTGGAAATGAAATTATCCAACTAAAAATATTTTTTAATTTGTACAATGAAGTAATATTATTGGAATATGACAATGTAAATTACCTAAAACAAATTCTACACTGCATTACTACCATATGACCTGCTAAATGTATTTTATGACAATTTGTAAATTGATTATGATGATGATGATAACTCTTACAGATTAAAATTTGTATAATTTTTAATCTTAATTACCTAATATTTCACGGAAATCAGTCCCCATTTAATACAAGTAAAATCATTCATACATATTATTTCTCCTGTCAACATCCCCTTTTCGCAGAAAATACGAAACGCAGAACGACGAATGAGACATCATATGAAAGGATTTTGAACAGGTTTCTGACATAGCACACTTAACGTTTCGTTAAAACATGTTTTTGATTAAAATTTGCTGAAAATTAAAAATTAAATCGGCATTGTTTTCTTAAAAGAAATGAAAGGTTTTCCTCAAATTATTGTTGCCACAAAAATAAAATACCACATTATATGATGCTCAGCAATTATTATAAAAAACACCGCACGGGTTTATTTTATATTTATGATTAAAAAGAGACATTGAAATTGAAATGTTTAGATTTATATTTCTATGTCCCATGTTTTTCCCGAAGCGGATGACGTCATCCTCTAATGCAGTCAAAATACGATTGTTAATTTTATTTTCTCTAGCGTGCCTTTTGCAATGTTGGATCAGTTTTTACTCTAATTTTGATAGAATAAATTAGGTAATGTTTTGGATTGACTAAAAACTAAATGTTGTTTGCAAATATTTTTATCCTTACTTTTTCTTTAGAAGTTTAAACCTGCATCTAATAAATAATACATATTGATAAAAAATGATACTTCTCTATTATCCCGTCGACCACTTTTCATAACAAAACACTATCGCCAAATAAACGGGAGAACGTTGCCATTGGAATATCAAAATAAATAAACAAATAAAATATAAGAATTTAGGGACACAATTGTTATTTTAATTAATAAAATAACTAATAAATCAGTAAAACATGAAATACATGCAAATGTCGAATTAAAAACCACTTGATGACGTAACAAACACGTATAATGCTTCTGACATCAAGTCAATGGGACTGCATTTTTGGCGTTTAATCTTAGTTTGGCGGTTGTTTTTTGTTATGAAAAGTGGTCGACGGGATAATAGAGAAGTACCTAAAAATATTAGATTTCAGTGCGAAATCTTCGCACGGGCCCTCTGGTTTTCCGACAAATGAAATAATACATCAGATTTTTCTATGTATAGACATAATGTATAGACATAAGGAGAAAGAGATACGAATTGGATGGATAAAGGCTCATGTTGGTCTGGAAGGAAATGAAAGAGCTGACGGTTTGGCAAAGAGTGTTATAGAAAATAATATTTTTGATGAAGAAATAATTTTGCCATTCCCTGTGTCATTGTTGAAGCGAATCTGTTTAAATAATATCTTGGAAATATGGCAAAATCAATGGAAGAATTCTACAGTGGGTAGAGATACATATACAATTTTTAATAAAGTCAGTGTGGAGTTTGTTTGTCACAGTCAGGTCGTTCAATATTTCTGTACTGGCCATGGGAGTTTCCCATCTCACTTATTTAAGATTGGTAAAACGGCTAATGATTTGTGTGACTGTGGGGAGAGAGGGAATGTTATACACTACTTATTTGGTAGATGTCCACTGATGCCAAAATCATTTAGATTTGATTCCAACAATACATTAAGAAAGAATATGAAAAATATTCTGTTTTCAACCAGTAATTACAGAGACTTATGTGATATCTACAATGCATTAAATGAAAGATTTTCGTTCATAAGATATAAGTTTTAGAACATAACTTAACAGTTCTATGTTTCCTTGCGGATTCTTTCAGGGTGGATGTAGAAGAACTTTGTGTCTAGAGTTGTGTTGAATCTGCTTGTAATAACATAATCCAGTGGTTTTGCAATGGCTTTTATGGATGTGCATCTGAACAGTTTCCTTATATGTTGCAGCTTGGAACTTTGAAGCAGTGACTTTCATGTTATGATTTGGAGAGTTCGGAAGAACTTTTCGAAATACAGTAATTTGGGTGGCTGGACTTTTTTTGGCAACACTTCAGTTATGTGTATTATACATTTTAGTCTATGTTTAGTTCAATATATAAAAATAATAATAATATTAATAATGATAATAATAGTGTGGGTTATATGGTTTATTAAGTAGATTTTATTGTAGGTTAAACAGTCATTTGTAACCAGTATTGACTATAAAGTTGTTTACTTTTTTGAATTTTTAGTGTTATTCTTTAATTAAGGTAATTATTTTTTTAACCATTTTTTATTTATTGTAGTCTTTGTTTTTATTGGCATGTGCCAGTAACATTCTGTAATATGTTGAAGATGTGCATTATGTTTAAATTATTTTCCGTTTTTGCTAGGATTGTCCTTGCGGCAGTGTTTTCTCTGGGTGCTAGTGGGTTTTTTTCCCCCGGGACATTAACTCCTTATACTTTGCGGTGGGAGTCCCGGGTGGGTGTCTTCAGGGCCCTCTGGTTAATTATAGAAAAATGTTATTAGATCATGCTGATGCAAGTGTTAGTCTTAAAAAGGGGTTACCTTTTAAGCTCAGATTACTTAGTTAATAAATATTTTCTTGTCTTTGTTTCTCATGCACAAAGTGTTACATAATAGGAATAAGTAGAAATACGTAAAATATTTATTTTAATAGGTGTTTTAAATGTGCTGCAGAGCAATTAAATGTTAATGAAAAGTATAATTTTTTTCCCAATCAATAATTTTCTAAGGAATAATTACTTCGTTACACTGGAGGAAGAATAATTCTTCTTTAAATTTTAGATGCGTTTTCACTCTTTTTCAGTCTTTCACTTTGTTATTCTTTTTATTTTATAATTTCTGGAGATTTACAAGTATAAGGTAAAAGGATGGATGTTCACAATATACGATCATCTAGGGCGAAGGTACGAAAATTGTCTCCACTATAAAATGAACTTTGAGACTGAATGCACTTTTTTTTATCGACATTAACTTTCAGATATAAAACGATACCAGCAAGAAAAATTTTCAAAGGAATAAATTGAAATATTCAAATGCATTGCTGGGTTTCCTCGAATAAGCGATTTTTACAGCTTTATGAAAAATATTTTTTTTTTAACATTTTGTGTCACTTACATTTTAAAAATTACGTACCGGTTTTTTCTAGGAAAAATTAGTCCGCCCAAACTTGAGCCAGATTAAAGAGCTGAAATTTTTGTTCTTATGAGCAAATGCTCTTAAAATTCTTTATTAATTACAGTTTTGAAAAAGCAGAAAACGCTTTTCCAAATGGATTATTGCTTAAGATAATAAAAGAATTAGAATGTAAAAATTTCTCCCATACAAATCGGTTAAAAATCGGAAACAAAAAGTAGCGCGCAGTACTACTAAAAAAAGTGGAATATCCTCATCTCTGTTAGAAAAATTCTTTCTAGAAAGAACAATTTATATAGTTTTTAAAGGTCACCCAGCAACAATAAATCGTCACATAAGAAATCTAGTGTTCAAACGAGTAAAAAAAATAATCTGATATAATTATTTTGTAACAACAACGGGAACACACTGTAAACCCCTTTATATCCGAAGTTACCACAAGCTAGATAAAGGAAATAGTTTGTATCTTATGCGGCACTATTTCATTTATCAGTGTCAGCGATAAAAAGGAAAATTCAATAAATTTCATATAAGTGAACAAATATGAAATGACGTTGTTATTTTCACTTCGACAAGCTGGACAGAAGGAACCATCCACTCTCAGAAAAAACTGTAAATTTATGAGCGTTTTCCCTTCGATTTTCACGGGCAACAGCCTTATTTGATGAAAAATGGTCTGATCCATTAAATAAGCTGCCTTATCCCTTCGATACTTAGAAAATTAAGGCCAATCCACATATTCTTACAGTTGTAGACCATCTGTTAGCATAAATACGGTACGACCCCATAGATTTTACTCCGCTAGGGTGTAACCCTTCACTTTAGTCCTGTTTCGAAAAATATTGTCACTTAACCGCGACCGTAATATATATTAAACCCGCCAAAAAAACGATTATTATCTAACATGCTACGTGCTACGGATTAGTAAGTAAAGTGTTATTGTGATTTAAAGTGCATTATATCATGCGCATTGT
Organism: Maratus michaelseni; assembly: GCA_963931845.1. Lineage (NCBI taxonomy): Eukaryota > Metazoa > Arthropoda > Arachnida > Araneae > Salticidae > Maratus > Maratus michaelseni. The sequence continues at coordinate 200,992,985 of OZ007588.1, read as the reverse complement.
AATGCTGTATTACTTTGCCCGTAAAATTACGGGTTGCATAAAATGATGGGCATGGAATTTTTTTTTTACGGGGTATGACTGGAATCTCTGCTGCCGGCCTCTGCCCGTAATTTTTTTTAACAGTGTCGTGCGGATCGGTATGTCTTCATGTTCTTAAAGAATGTTTTATTTTATCGCACCAAAAGTAAAAAAAAAAAAAAAAAAAAAAAAAAAAAAAAACTATTTATAACCAGATAATTTTTTTAAACTCACAGCAAAAAGAGGCTTAATGGTTATTTGCTTGTGGTTATTTTAGTTTTTCACCACAATTCCACAACTAAAGATAAATCCGCGATTAAAGATACAGATTAAAGACTTGCATAAAAAAAAACTCTATACCTTCTTTTCAATGGTTAACAAACCCTTTTGTTTATGTTCAACGGGATTACCTTTTTATGGACCTATTAATTTTGTTTTTAATAAGCGCAAGTTACAATTGTTTAGAAGGCTTCAAAAAGCAAATAAAAGTATATAGTTCAGAAAGTGTCGCTAGAGATTATTTATAGAGACTTTAAGGAACAACCAATGTCATATGCAAATGAAAAATTATAACAGTTTTAAATTGGTAACACTTTGAATCAACCCGTAAGTAAAATTTCGTGAGCGTTAGTATGACTTTATCATACACCGGGTTTAGAAGCAGTAATGATGGGTCTTTGTAGTCATTCTGATTTTTGACATATTTTTAAAAATATTTTACGAATAGCTCAGTTTTAGGAATGTTGTCGTGAACCTATAACTTGGTAAGACTTATGCTTAAGTTGTTTCGCTTTGAATAAAGCTCGGAGTTCACTAAAATTTATCAAAATAAAATTATGTAGTACAGTTTTCAAATTAATGTGATCTATTCATCGATAGAATTTGAAAGCAAGCTGAACGTTTCGGAGGAACATAATCCCAATAATGTTAAAATATTATTATTTATGCATACTCACTGAATTGTACTTTAGATGAAATATAACTATATTATTGTTTTATTATAGCCTTGTTAGTCATTACATCCTTAAAATGCTTCTTGTATGGTTTAACTGATGATAGAAATGTTGTAAATATTGCAAAAAATCCTTTGTACTTGAAAAAACATCATGTTCGTTAAGTTCGACTTCTGGGGGTAAACCAGTTAATTAATTTAACAATACCGTGTTGATATACTTATACAAGATAATATATTATTAATTCTTGAAATTTATGCCAAATATGTGTCATAAAAGCATATCATTATCAATCATCAGTAAGACAAAAAATATGGTTTGAACAGTAATATGTCTTCGATATTTGTTTAAAATTTCAGTAGACGCATGTATATAAAATGGCAATTTTTAGTATTATCTGGGCATGTATCAACTGCAGACATCAATCATCGCATTGACAACGACAGAATCAATGAATTGACATAACATCAGAAGATATGGTAGATAAAGAGATTCATTTAAATTATATTTTCTTAAGTCTTTACTACTCATTCTACAACAAAAGGACAAATTTAGAGTGAAAAAAATCAAGAATTTTCTTAACTAATTAGGATAACTATTTTCTGTAAAATTTAGTTCTCTTTATTAACTAGGTATTGTAGAAAAATAGTTCAATATTACTGTTAAGGCAGCGTTTTCAGGGCACTTAATAGTTTTCTTTAATTCAGGTACTATACCGTATTTGATCATCCAGTATTTTACTGTGTGTATTACTGAAATAATATTAAATATACTTGTTCAAATGTAATATAGAGAATATATCGATATAGTAGCACATTCTATTTCAATCTAGAAACACGATTCAACAAACACGTAAAATATACCGTTAATTTCGAATATTCTCGTAAACAGTTCAATGGAATCTATTTGAAACAAACTTGCAGGAACGTGTTATACAACTAAATCTAGTATAGATGGTTTAGACAGTTTGCTATCATTTAGTCCTTGAATAAGTTTCTAAACACAAATTCTACGAATCATGATTTATATATATCACAAAAGGGAACCTTTAATGCATTAGATTGTTATATTGAAATATATATACACACACACAAGCGTTTATGTGTTTAGCATTTAATTGAGTTTTTCTCTGTTGTTTCGCAATACTCATGTTTATCACACAAAAATATTAATACGAAAAATATACATACTATTATTAGAATGAGCACAAACGATACTATATTATATAGCAAAAACATCTCCATGAGTAATACTGACGTCATATTGACGGTGGCAAAACCTGATCAATAAATTTTGGTTTTACTGCAATATTTTGAACTTCTAAAAATTGTACAATTTAAATTTTTATACCATCTAATAGGAAAAGAAAAACTATGACAGAACTTTGTAGTATCCTTTCGAATGTAATTTTTTTGAAAACTGTATGTCAGTTTACTTATTTTTTATGGGTTTTAAAATATATTTCAAGCTTTATTTTTTTTTTAAATCTATCTCTATCGCTTACAGCACGATTACAAAATATTAATCTAGTTGCATTAAAAACAATATATATGTTACTCAGCATTTATTTCCAGCTAATATTCCATAACAAAATTAAAAATTCAGCAATAAATAAATAAAATAATAAAATAATATTAATAAAACACACATTTGACAGACGTGTAATCGAAGTAAGCTCTTAAAAAAATCATAATAGAAAAGGCTGCTTTAATTAGAGATTTCTCTGTCGATTTTCTCGGCTCTTAACCACTAGCATGCGGATGATACGACAGTATCGCATTTAATAAATCTCAAAACTTTATTTAAATACATTATTGATATTTTTCATACATAAATGCTTTTTGGTACTGTTAGTGAGCAAAAATGCTATAAAAAATTTATTAAAAATGCTATTAAATGTAAAAAATCTTGAATAGAAATTTTTCAATAAAATAATGGTTTTCACCTAGTATTTGGAGTACTGTTATGACATTTTGTATGGAAATATTTATCTTTAAAAAAGAAATACATGCATTTGAGTATTCATAGGATCCTAAGAGTGTTTCAGCATATTTGATTTTATGTACACATTTAGGCTACCAACTTCAAATATAGATTTTTGCAAATAATCCACATTCACACATATTCTAAAAACCTCTCGAAATTTTCAGACAATTGTGTTATGTACGACGATTCTGAAGTTAAAAATAATGAGAAAATTCAATAAAAGAATTCACAGTTTTACATTGCACAGTATATATATAAAATAATGTGTTTTTGAGATAAATACATTATAATATGTAAAGCTAAGAATGTTATAATAAATTTTCATGTACATAATTTTAGATGGATTTTTTACAAATGAAGAAATATCCACTAGAAATGAAATGAAAAAAAAATCTCGTGTACATAAAATTATGTACCGAGTTTTCCATAAAAGTGTTATCATTTTAAAAGTTCATAAAAATATGGAAGAAATTGGTACATCAGAATACGTGTTTCTGGAAACTCATTTTAATGAAAGTATATTTTGTTTAAAACATATAAAATTTTAGTTAAAATATTCACCAATAGATAGCATTGCATGAATTAAAATCTGATAATTTCAGGTAAACGTTATTTACTACAGAATAAGTTTAAAGTACGGATAATTACGTTACAGGTGCAATTAAGGCGTTGATAGATACCATTTGTCACAAATGTCCTCTAATTATGCATCCATCCAGATGCCTCCATCTAATTATGCATCCATTTTAATTATGCATCCATCCAGATATGTTGTATGTTTGAATTAAAGATAATCTAACTTATGTGCTAAGTGCAATTATCGTGGTGGTCGATATTCTGACCGTTCATTATATGGTAAAATGCATGTAAATTTTCAACTCAGTGAAAATAAATTTTCCTAACAACAAAATTATCTTATTTTGATTTATATAGCTCTCCTTATCCGCAAAACTTTCAACTAAATTTTTTTATCAAACTAACCTCTACCCCTCGTCCCCTCGTATCCCCTCGTCCCCCACGTCTACCTTAGAATATCTTTCTTATAAACCGCAGGCATATATATATAGACTCCATCCACTTTTAGGAATTCTTGAAATATTAACAAATTTATGGAACTCCAGGACTCTATCAAATGATAAGCGATGTGTTTCCTTTAATAAGTAAATAAAAGTAATAATAAAAATATTCGGTAATATATATATATATATATATATATATATATATATATATATATATGTATGTAGGATTTCAGTTGAAACACTTCACGTAAATGATCATCAAATGAACTGACACTGAACTGACACTCTATTATTATCCATGACTTTGATGCGCGAGTTGTAAATAGTTTGAATCGCGAGATTTGGCTAAGAGCCAGTGTTCTAATTTTTATTATGAAGCGAGATATAAAAAGGAAATTAGCCGGAAAAGGTGTATTTAGGCCTGGCTGGATTATTGTAATCTAAATTGTTGTTATATAGTTTTAACCAAAAGTGTGTATATGTGAAATTAAAGTTAGTATGCTGTTGTTCATCAACTATTTATCAGATTGGCTCAGTAAAGTGACTACTTATATATCATTTACTTACATTGATTTGTAGGATTTCAGTTTAAACACTTCACTTCATCAAATGAACTGATACTCTAATGCTATTGTCCATGATTTAAATGTGTGAGCTGGAAAAACTTTGGATCACGAGTTTTGGCAAAGAGCCAGTTTTCTATTTTTTGTATTGAAGCAAGATATGTAAAATGGATATAGCCGTTAGGCCTGGTTGGATTATCGTAATGTAAATTTGTTGTATAGTTTCGACCAAAAGTGTTATTAGTTGAAATTAAAGTGCATATTTTGTTGTTCATCGATTATTTGTCATATTGGTTCAGTAAAGTGCCTATTTATATATCATTTACTTACACATATATATATATATATGTGTGTGTGTGTATATATATGTATATGTATAAATATATACATTTATATATATATTATATATATATATATTTCACTGGGGCCCGGCTAACCGAAAAGTACCAAATATTCCATGAATTTTGAAAGCATTTTCTTACACCTATATATAAATAATTTGACATTTCATGAAAATCTATTCCCACGAAAAAAAAGTTTTATTTATAGTAAAAGTTTCATTTATAGACGTGTATCATACCAAGAAAGTCATTAAATGGAATATGTATTTCGAATTTAGTTAAGCCATATTTTTTTGTATCATACTTTATGAAAGTATACTTAAGGCGAGGTTTGTTGGAATATATTCAGAAAAGTTTTATTTAAGTAAAAGTAAATGGTTTTTAGTAACTTAATAAGTTATATTACACCTGAGCCTTACACAGTTTATAGATTATAAGTTTCTTTGATATCAGTTAAACATTAATATACATAAAACGCAGCTTTTAATTTTTGGAAAATAATATTTTTAATGCATAGTATAATTAATTCTATACAAATAGAAAAAAAGATTTCAAATTATATTTTTTATACTATAATACAAATATCGCTATAACATATGTAAAAATTAATTGCTATATATTTTTTAATAAACATTCATTTGATTAAAAAATAATCTTAAAAATAAATTGTTATATTTAAAATAATAATAATAAATAAATAAAGCGTTTAAATTAACTACATATAAAACACTGAAAAATGGTTTATAAGTGTCCTAAATTGTATCTAAGCCTTGTCTATCAGTATTTAATTAAGTTCATTGTATAAATTTCACCATATTTTTAAATGTGACATTTTAAATTTAAACAAAAATCCTCTAATTTTTAGAATACGTTACATCGTTAGTTTAAAATCAGGATTTTTTAATGCATACATTCTTTACTTATGTTATAACACAGGAACTTAACAGTTAAAAATTAAATACAAAATAAATAGGTTTAGTAAAATTGATCAATGATATAAAAATGTTTTAACCTCTTGCGTCCTGGGTACCCAAATGGGTACCAAGATTCTCTCCCTCATAAAAACTAAAGCGATTGCTATTTTTACATTTTAACTTCAAGGATTTTGCTTTAAAATGAAACGAATAAATGTCAACACCGATGCCGAATTATTTATCTTTTTTTTTTTTTTTTTTTTTTAACGTGCGTTTGCAAAATGCCTTCAAGACAGTGCAGCCAAGAAAGTAGGTAATATCCATAATTCTTTAACTTAAAAACTTCACAATACAAATTTTTAAGAATTTGTAGATTATTCACTTATTTAAAGCTGTTAATTATTTTTATTGTGTAAATTTAGGTTATTGAAAATTAAATTGATATTTTGGAGGTACTAGTAATTTTAGATTCATATTTGTGAAGCTAAAGTACAAGCCCCCTAAAACAATACATTTCAAAAAATATATTTTTTGTCATCTATTATGTCATTTTGTTTGTATAAAAGCAAATAATGAGTATTTGTACTATAATTTTAACTTCCGGTTGCAATAGGTTAAGAACCATATATAGACATACTTCTTTTTTTAATCACTTATCAGCAATATGATTATCTCTACATTTAAAAAAAACATATTTACGTAACACAGTTGCCATTTTTCAGATTTTATAATCCCAAGTAAGTTTCAAGTAATCCCAGAAAAAATACTTATTATAATGAGTCTTGCATCTATGTGCTACCTATTTGATTTCATTTATACGAGAAATTTCTTGTTTAGAGGTTTTTAATATTCATTAAATATTAAAAGTGTACACTTTGATGATGCATCATATTACAAACTTTCATGTCATGAATTCCAACTACTTTCGACATAAAGAAAAATTCAACAGATTGGCCTGCATTGTTATCAATTGTTATCATATGCAATTGTTATCAGATGCAATTGTTATCATATGCAAACTGTACTTGTCATTTTACAAAAAATATATATTTAGCATTGCTAAAATATGACTATACCTATTAGATTATATAAATCGATATAAAGTCTGATTTAAAATCTTATAAATAAATATTTCATATTTTTCCCAATAATAATTGTTTATTCATTGCTCTAGTGTAGCGAATTGCAGTGTTTAACTGTGATATAAGAGGTAGACATAACAACTATTTACCTAAAGTCTGACAATCTAAAACAGCAGTCAATTCGGCATGAGTCATTAATCATGCAGCATGTACACTAAAATTGCATATAATTTAATAGAATTAATATTTGTGGACTGAAACCAGGTAGATATACTGCAAGTAATAATAAAAAAGCAAATATAAATTTGGGAATATTCAAATAATACAGCTAAAAAGAATTTAAGTGACACAAATTATGTTACAGAAAACAGTAATTAGATGAATTCGAAACTGAATTAAGAAACAACTTTATGACATGTATCTCATAGTTTTTTTTATTGTATTTTGTATATGGTGTTAAATAAAAGGATTATGATACTGATTTTCTGTACAATTATTGTTACTACTATGTGATTTATCACACAATACGTAGTAATCCAGGGCGCATATACAGGGTTGCCCACAATTATTGAAACTCGCTTGAAATATTTACCTGTTGGCTATACGTATGCTAAGTAAATTGCAAAAGTGTTCAATATATAGTAGTTATTATGATTGTGCCGATTTCCATTCATTATCCCTTCATTTTCATAAAGCTACACTTTTTAAATTTTAATATAGTCCCTGTGTTTTATATGTTATATATGCTTTCAGGGCACTAAAAATGCGTTTTTCACATTGTTTAGAGGCATAAAGCTGCGATATTTCGACGAATTCAAAGTATCATAAGTTCATGAGTTTTGGGTACCAAAGAATGTTTACTGTTTACTTCTAAAGAGCATTAAGAATGTGTTTCGAATTATAACTTATAGAGCCAAGGGACAGTATAAAATAATAAACAGTGTAACATTTAAAAAATCAATCCCAAGACTATTTCATCGATATAATCTATCTTTTTTTATCACTTTTGGAATTTACATTGCATACGTATCTCTAACAGATAAAACATTAGGCTCGTTTTAATTATTTTGCGACACCTTGAATATTTATATGCACACCCACACCCACACGCAACCCCCCACCCCCCGCAAGGCACATACATATCCATATATATTTTTTTGTAGACATGCAAACAAAAAGTTTCTTAAAAAAACATATATTTTCCTGCAACTATTTTATACGAGATTTATTAATATTTTTCCATATCTGTATTTTCAAGGAAAATAAATCACATTTGAAATTTTCTCATGCTTTTAATTTTTTTTTTCGAAATAAATAATGTTATGTTAGCGTGTTAAGGATTCATTTACACATTATACTGTGTTAAATAAACAAATATATTATCCATGGTTTATTTCGCAAAAATAAGTGGACATTTTTCCGCGTCACGAGCATAACAAACATTATAGAAATAATAGAAGACATTAAGAGGCAAGACGAAAACTGGAGATCTGCTTTTGTAACGTTTTTATGGCTCTTACGTGACAGTAAATTATGTATATGGGTATAAAAGTACGCAAGAACTTGCTTTTTCCTCATAGGTATTGCAGTGGTAAACTAACAGTGAATTCTTTCTGACATTTCTCTTAGGTAGTAAGATTTACTACCACTTTTTGTTAATTCACAGCATATGTATCCAAGTTAAGAAGAAATACCATTATGGAGATTGAAAGCATCCTGTTTTTTTATGCGCTCCATTTTCTCCATTTTAACGCATCTTTATGCACGGCAATGTTTGTGTGAGATGAATATTTTTTTGTAGAGAAGATTATTTGGCTTGTATATGGAAAACTGAAAACTAGAATATGTATTCATGGTAAATGCAATTTTATTTAACGGAATACCTGAAAAATTTAAAAATTAAAATAATTTTCTTAACAAACGAAATACCGTGAAATATGACAGATGGAAAAGTATTTAAAAATAAATCAAATAAAAAAAATCTCCTGTTCTATTTAATTCACATTCTTGAAAAGTATCATGTTCAAATACTGAAAATTCTGCTGAAAAAAAGTAACTTATTTTGAAATTAGATATTTGATTCAAAGAATCTGCGAAATAGTAAAAGTTTGAATTAAGTTTATACATTTTAATAAGCTTATACATTTTAAAATGTTTTTGGTAACCCTTCATACATTTCTGTGTTTTCCTCTGTTATTTAAATTGTTTCGGTTTCATACCTGAAACATGAGATATGGGCTAGAATGTGGTTTAAAGTTAATTCATGTGCATATAAAAAAACAAATAAATAAATGGAAGCATAGAAAAGTAATCGTTATAGAAAAGGCACTTGACCCAAATTTTATTTTATTACATCATTTGAAGATCATTAAGAAATTTCAACAGTGTCAACAAATATAATAAATTATTAAACCTTGTAATAATATATATCTTTTATATGCTAAAAGGTGTAAGTTAACAACATAATATACAGTAAAATAACTTTTATTAGATTGTTGACATGTTTCGGCTCACTCCGAGTCATTTTCAAAAACAAATGAAAATTAAATAATAGCATTTCAAATAATAACTTCAATGACTGTGCAATTATAGAATATTTTCTTTTCTTTTTGAAAATGGCTCGGAATGCGACGAAACATGTCAGCAATATAATGAAAGTTATTTTACTGTATATTATGTTGTTAATTTACACTTTATAACATTTAAAAGAAATGTCAACTAATTTTAACTCATTTTTATAGTTAATTAAGGTAGACACTTTAAAAAAAGTATCTTTATATTTATCAGAAAAAAAAAACGTTTATTGTGTCTCCTGAAAATTCATTTTTAGGACAAATGCTCTTTCTAGAATGACTGATTCAATTATAATCCAGTAAAACTGGATTATTTATTAAAAAAAAGAAAAAAAGAAAAACCTCACCGCTGACTACAGAAATTCAGTTAAATTAGGCAAAAGAAGAGAGTTAAACTTGCCAGTTTGTCTTCGCTATGAAACGTTCCCTATTTTCTTAAAAATCTAGTTTGAATAAGAAAGTCCTTAAATGAGTCCGTTATCGTATCATTGATTTAAGTATTTTTATCTATATTATATTGTAATTATGTTTGCCAATAATTAAAAATGCTTCTCTAGTAGTCAGTCACTTTTTTTTTTTTTTATCAATTTAGAAATAGTATCATAAAAGTTTTAGAGCTATAATATTGTAAAAAAGAAGCTAGAAAATATTATAAAGAAGCTACGGTCAAAAGTAAATTCATTTTTTCAGCGCATAGTATATTTTTTCAATACTCATAATATCCTAAACCCATAAAGTCGTACTTTTATTCAGTCAAATATAATCTACTGAAAACAATTTAAGATCCATTCAGGAATTCAACATCTCCTCTTTTTATAACGTCCAAGCTTTCTCTTATACCAAATATGTGTTTCTGCAAACTATATAAATGCTGCAAAATATATAAACATATCATAAAAATTAATAGATCTAAAGTTTGTAAAAGTATATAGAGATATCTTTTCTTGATTCCAGTGCCGGAGGATAAATCCTCAGGGAAAAACTATATTGCTTTTACATCAAGGTGAAAAACAATAGAAGAATTCTTCTTAAAATACAATATGCTCAAAAAATTGCAAAGGACAGGAGAAAATTCCGTTTTAAGCGTGCTTCGTCTTAATACATAACTGTGTAATTTGAAAGCATTTTATCACTGCTGCTGGGACCATGAATTTTTTTAGGTTTAATTCAAGATTTCGTTATACACAATATTTGTTTTTTACATGTTTTACTGCATTTATATAGTTTTGCAATCAAACATTTCCCCCATGTTTAATATAGTAATATTAGTTACTTACATAATTGTATATTATAATACGGTTGTAATTATATACGTTTATACAATAGAGTAAAAATAAATACGACGCACGTAGTATCAATTGCATAAATTTAAATAAAGCGATCATAAAAGTCTAAGAACTATATTGTTTCTAAAAATGTACTGTGAAGAAAACAATTATTCAGTTTATATAGTATGTTAAAGAGTATATTTAAGCATGCTTTTTTTAATTGATAAATTTCTTTTATGCTGCTCTTATTATATTCTAAAATGGGAAGAGTTCCGTATCTTGGGCCGGGTGGCACGATTAACAAAAACATCCGAAATGGCGTCAAAAGACAGTTTTAGCATCTTACAAAATTATTCAAGATGGCGCATAAACATGTTTTTGATCATTTATAAACATAAGTGTTTTAAACCATGCTTTTGTGCCATCTTAATAAAGTAAGTTCGATGTTAAAACAAAATTTTATCGTCATTTTCGATATTTTAACAAGTAATAAAAATACATAAGCAAACATAATTAAAAAACTTAAGAGGAATTTTTTTGATAAAAAATTGCTATCGTCAGGGGGAGAAATTGTAAACAAATAATGAACCAACAAAACAACTTAACAAAAATAATTTGTGGTAATCACAGGAAAGATATATCTCATATAAACAGCACTTAAAATAATAAAATAGAGAAGCAGTCAGTATAAAATGCAAAAAATTATACGCTTTATATAAATCTTTTTTTTTTGTTTTTCATCATTTACGAACGCACAGATAAAAAGGTAAAAATTTCATTCACAACTGCCTTCACAAACTTTTAAAATATATATGCAATCTAGAAAAATATCTATAAAAGATGCAGAAAAAATATATCTGCATATTCTTACATCTAGAGATAAACCTCATTAACCCCCCCCCCAATTCTAATGATCGCAACAAATTACATCCAAACATTTATCACTATAAAAAAACTCGCCAAGTCTACCAGCACAGGATATGGGTCTTTCCGCTCTAAAACGATAAATCTCACAAAAACCTTCCTTTTGTTCTACATTTCAAAATATTCTTTTTAAAACCGCGCAGAATCCTTTTACGATTTAAAGGTCTACTCTTTCCAAATATACTCAAGCTCCTTCTTCTGACAAATATGTCTTTCTCACAACCAAACATAGCATAAAATTTACAGGAAATCAAGTTTTTAAAAGCATATAAAAATAAACATATTTTTTAAAGATATCAATTCCGCAGGATAAAAGTTTCAAACCAATTTTATATTTTGCTTCTTACTTAAATTTAAAACCAAGAAAATTTCTAATTATTTGAAATTGTGTTCAAAAATCCTTCTTTGAAAAAAAAAAAATCACTGAACGGTTTGAGTGATCTATGTGAGAGAAATATTTATTTTAAACAGATATTTCATTTTTAACCTGAGTTATCGGGCCGTTTATTTTTATATATGACTAAAACTACTTTAAAAAGTTTTTTTTTTAATAATTGAATAGATTTCTTAATAAGAAACCTCTAACAAATAAACTTAATATTCTAAAAAAATGAAAATATAAGGTCTTAAAAAATTATCAGCACGTTCCAATACCAACCTGTATCGTTTTCAATGTATAAATACGCCTTCAATTTATGTACTTTAAAAAAACTTTTATTAACTTTTTTACGGATGGACAAATTTATAAGAAAATAATGCTCTTTAAACTAGGACGACGAAAATAATTGTAATAATAATGCTAAAAATTCCATCAAAATAAAATGATACAATTCAAATAACATACACTAGTCTCATGTTTTGTTTATCCTATGCACTATATCATAAAGCTAAACATGCGATTTAACTTTCAAACAAATGCTAAAAAACTTACTTTAAATATTATTTATTTTTAAAGTTATACCATATGTGAAAAAAGTTTTCATTTAAATTAGAATTATGAAAAATAAGAGTTATTTTATTTCGAAAAACTTTTTCTGAAATTACAAATATTCAAAACTTTTTAGAACAGGATAATATTTGTAGAGTAAAATCTCATTTCATATTGTACTTATTATATCCAAAAATGAGAAAATATTACTTTTATCCATTTCAAATAATCGTTTTAAAACCATGGAAAATCCTTTTACGATTTAAACGTCCTCTCGTTCAAAAAAATTCAAGCTCCCACTTAAAGAAGCCAAGGATATCTTTTTTTTTTCAACCTTACATACCGGAAAATATTAAAAAGTACTGTAAAATTTTACCTCAAGTTTTCAAAAGCATTTCGAAATAGACATTTTTTCGAAGATCCCAATGCCTAAAGATAAAAACTTTAAGCCAAATTTATTTTGCTTTTTCACCAAATTGAAAAGCAATAGAAAAATTCTAAATGTTTGAATTTTTCCGTTCACAGACATAAATTCTTTGTATAAAGCGTTCCTTCAGAAGAAGACACTCAACGTTTCTGAGATCGAAGAAGTATTTATTAAAAAAATATATATTTTATTTTTTAATTTAGGATTGAGATTTAAGATATTTCGTATTTAGCATTGGTTATGTTCTCTATAAATTATACTTAATTTTTAAGGATTTTTTAATAATTATATATATTTTTAATATGAATATTTGCTTTGCTTTTTTACAGATGAATACCTTAATAAGAATGAAATTATATAATAAAATCACATGTTAACTTTTAATTAAAGTCTAATTAATGCTTAAAGTGATAAAAACATAAAACGTGAAACGTGAAGATTATTATTTATATTTTTATTTTAGCCGCTTCTTTTGAATTACTTAAAATTTGGCAAGCGATAAATTACAGATTGAAAAAGCAATAAAAATAAAAATAAATTAAATTTTCACGTTTCCCAGCTTGACTAATTTAAGCACCTGCTTTCCTTGGACAAGCGATCTCGTTATTTATATTTACCATTTTCAAAAAAGTATGCGAGGATATTTTATTTATCATTTAGATCTGAATGTGTCGCCGGTAGAGCGAATGAAACATATGTAATCTATATTAAAAGGTATTTTTAAACATTTCGTATTATGTTTTTATCGCTTTAAGCAGTAATTAGACTTTAATTTAAAGAATGAAATATTTTTTAACATCTGGATGATGATAAAAAATAATAATGAAAATAATTTAATCTATATATAATATGGTATTTCAAATAATACACAATTGGTTCAAATTTTGTTTATTATATTAACTATACCTTGAGAGCGAAATATTTCATTTATCGTATAAACGAATTTGTCTCTGCAATTGGTAAAACATAGAACTAGATGAAATACAATAATAAAAGCCTTAGAAATATTTGTTTCTTAAAACCTATCATGATGAAAAAAAATATTCAGATATGTCACAGAATATTTTAAAAACTATAGCGCAAACTCTTTTTTCAAACTGTTCTTATATTAGAAAACGATAAAATATTTCTCTTAACCATTTCAAAATAATATTTTTAAAGTTATATAAAATGCTTTTTCGATTTCAATGTGTCCTTTTTCCAAATAATTCAAGCTACCACTTATACAAATGATGTCTTTCTTTCAACATTACATGCTTAAAAATGTTCAACAGTAGCATAAAAAATTACGAGTTCTCAAATTTTGAAAGGCATATCAAAATAGATATAAATTTTCGTTAATTCCAATTCCGGAGGGTATGGCAAATTTATTTTGATTTTTCACTAAATTGAAATGCAATAGAAGAATTCTCAATATTTCAATGGTTCCGTTTTCAAATATTTATTTATTTTATGGAAAATATTCTTAAAAAAAACTCACTCAAAGTTTCTGAGATTTAAGATAAAAATATTTTAGGATAATTCATTAGTAGTATTTAGATATTTAATGCTTTATTTGCTTGTTTCTATGTGAGTTTTATATAACTTAATAAGACTATAATATTTTTGCATAAAATGCTTGTGCCAGTGCGAGGTATTTTACGATAAAAAATACAAATAACGGCGCGAGAGTTTAATATATTTTTTAAATATTTTAAACGAAACCCTAGATTTTTCGTACCTGAATTTTTATTTACGCCTGTTAAAAACAAACGTGCAGGGAATTGTTTTTCAGTATTTCTTTCTATATATTTCACAATCATCCTTCATGTTTTATTAACTCTAAGAAAGCTTATGCAATTAATATTTTTTTCTCACTAAAAATTGTAGGCACAAACATTTGAACAATTTTCAAAAAGTACGTGACAAACACATTTATTTTTTTAATACATAGTTCATGAAATTATGTTTTCCAACTATTTTACGAATTTTAAATGCATAAACGAGATTATACAAAATTTTATTTATCATATACAGTTTTATAATATCAGCAAAATAAATTACTATCATTACACACTGGAATGGAAGCAAAAAAGGGATTACATTACA
Organism: Maratus michaelseni; assembly: GCA_963931845.1. Lineage (NCBI taxonomy): Eukaryota > Metazoa > Arthropoda > Arachnida > Araneae > Salticidae > Maratus > Maratus michaelseni. The sequence continues at coordinate 200,977,901 of OZ007588.1, read as the reverse complement.
GCAGAAATTGTGCTGTAGAATACGTATAATAAAGTAAAAGCGCATATTTTAAGATAATGCTTTTGTTTGCGTGTAACATGGTTAAATTCAAAGTTTATTTCCTAAATAAATTGAATTTCTTGAAACAGCAAAACGTTGTTGAAAATAATAAAGTACAAGGAATAAATTTAAAAAGCAGAATCTATAATGATTGAAGGAAAAAATGAATTTTAAACAAGTAAAAACAATTTATACGCATAGCAATAGCTATGATTTCGGTCTTAACAAGGTATTTTGAAAGAATGCTCATTTTTAATAGAGTTACGGGTAGAGGATATTTATTATATGATGCGTAAGAATAAGATAATTGTTTTTTAAAGTGTACATGATATTTAGTTTCAGTTAACGAACGGAAAATTACAGTAGATGACATTGCCAAATGTAAGTTCTTGCAGTACATGTGGAAAACGAAATAGTAGTATTATTTGCATTCGTTTTATGTCACCATTTTTATTGCTAAAATTGCTTTTATTTACAGCCGTTTATGTTGTACAATCGTTGTTACAACCGTTATGTTATCGTAAACGAGATTATCTCAGAACTATCTTTTTAAAGCCGATGATCACGATAATACGATAACTCGAACAAATATCAACGAATCATCTTCGAATTTTGATAAAATTTTAACAACAATATTATCTAGAGTGTAATCGTTTCTTTTGGCAATCTGATGATTTTTATATTCAAAATTCAAAATGTTTTGTGAAAAATGGTATCTTAAATGTGAACGGTCTCCATTTTGTCCAAAATCCGAACGGTTACTGTCTAGTTTTAACTGTTCGGAGAAAATATATTGTTTTTTTTTTCCAGACAAAAATTTGACAAAGTTACAGTGATAACCATAGACGGCTACCAAAACTACACCATCTCTGGAGAGCGGTTCTGCTGGGGTCACCCAACATTAGTCCGTCATTATAAAAAAACAATTTCTTCTTTTTTTAAGTGTAATAAACAAATACAAAAAGAGTTTTTTCCATTATCTTGTTTCATTCCCTGAAAAAATTCAGAAAAATACGCGTTTTTTTTTTTTTTTTTTTACCTTGCAGGTAGGTAAAAATCCTTGAAATGATGTATAATAAATATGTTTTAAGACTTTGTCCACTCTATCCTTATGTGGACGCGGTGTCCCATATTACCCTATCAATGCATTTCAGACAGAATAAGTTTTATAAATTTCAAACTGTACAATTTATGATTCAACTGCTTATCGTTGTCTTAAGATCTTGCTTTTTTAATAATATCGTTATCTGTGTAAAAGATATATACAAATTTGATGTTCTTATTTGTGAAATAAAATGTACGCCTAGAAAGTAGCTGAAAAAATATTTTATGACTATTATATAGAAATTTAAAAAAATCATAGATCTAATTAAATTTTAGTGTAGATATTAGAGTAATTTTTTTAACTACCGTTAAATTTCAACATAAATTAAAATTAAATGTAATACATTACTATTTCTAAAGATGCATGTAAAGTAATATTAATATATACATTTTTAAATAATTAGACAACTATCATTTTATTATAATTTTGGAATAAAAAGTATCATTTAAACGATCATAGATATTATAACAAGGCACATTTCAGCTAAAAATATACCGTTATGCTGATAAATTATACTTATTTTTAAAAATATATATTTGTAACTTAACAAAATATATCCATTATGAATTTCATTAGAATTTTTATGAAGCATTGTAAATATAAGGTTTCACTATTTTTAAATACCCCATTAGCGGCTGAGAGGTTTTATTCTCAAATCTCGTAGACGAAAAGTGTTAGGCTATTTTATGTCCCGCTCGTCGGATTAACCGTTCGGAGTATTTTCCATGATTTTCTTCGATTCTGACTAAATATTGCATAAATAAGGATTCCGTACCCGTAACATGACACCTACGGAGACAGCAAGAACAACAACAATAATTATTATTTAAAGATCCGTTTGCGACCACTTCAGATGAAAATAATCATACAAAATCCGCATTTCATATTGTAAAAAAATGAAATCCGGATAACCAATTTATTAAAAGTAATATTGTAATGTCTTATAAATAGACAATCGCTACTGTCTTAAACAAAAATGATTTTGAATTAACTGAGAAGTTATAAATTACTGAAAGAAGATTTAAGTATTACATTCAAACATTAATTAAAACTCAAGAAGAAACAAAGGGTAATACATATGGTATTTCCTAAATAATAATTTTTGCATCCAATGGTTAGAGTATCATAGTTGAGATTTTTTCCAACAGACAGGAAATATGCCGGGACCAGGACTCGAATCTGGGTACTTTGGTTTACCGCACCAACGTTCTCCCTACTGAGCTATTCCGACGATATCCTAGCCGGCATATTTCACTCTTATCTGTTGGACAAGGCTGCGAACTGCAGCGCTAATTTGATTCATCCGAGCTATAACTACAGCATTTTACATGATGAATCTGAAATAGCACGGAAACTCTTGTATACCATGTAATTAGATCATAATGAAGAGAGGAAAGTATATTCAACTAGGTAAATAATATCCATTTTAGCGTGCTATTTCAGGTTCATCATGTAAAATGCTATAGTTATAGCTCGGACGAATGAAATTAGCGCTGCAGTTCGCAGCCTTGTCCAACAGATAAGAGTGAAATATGCCGGCCAGGATATCGTCGGTATAGCCCAGTAGGGAGAGCATTGATACGGCAAATCAAAGTACCCAGGTTCGAGTCCTGGTCCCGGCATATGTTCTCTCTGTTGGAAAAACTCTCAACTTTGATACTCCAACCATTGGATATAATTTACCTAATTGAATATACTTTCCTCTCTTCATTATAATAATTTTTGTTTGTGATATACTTTATCAAGATAACTCTTGAAAAGGTATAAATTAAGCCCAGTCTTGCTTCTGTTCTCAACTTGTTAGTGTCCAAAGTTGCTATCAGATTCAGGAGTTTTCCCAGCAATGTTTGAGCCAAGACTTGGTTTGAGCCGATTTTTTGCGAGTAATTGCCTAAACAACCAGTGTGATATCGATTAGCAATATTCCCAATTTTTTAGCCATAGGGAATAAAAATTGCTCCTAGCAGAAAAGTTTCATCCAATTTTTCCCCCGATAACCCAATACGAGATAGACATTTTGTTAATTCAACGAAAGAGCAACAAACAGTAACAACCGGTATTAGTAATAAACAGTTTATCCTGCTGTGTTTGCAGCAACAGTTGCAATCTTTTTTTCTCTTTATATGAGGCAAAATTGGCATTGGAATCGACAAAGTATCAAAAGTTGGTTACTTAAAAAATTGTTTAATCTGATAATAACTTAAATTAGAAGATTAAGTCTCTAGCAGTATATGGTGATTTATTTTCAATTTTATACCCTATTAAATAATACAGTATAAAATTCCATTGCATTTGCGTTTTAGACCATTAAGTGTAACTTTTGTTAATGGAAATGTTTTATAGGAATTTCAAACAACTATAAGGTATCTAATTGCATTATAAATGATCACTTTGTAATGAAACAAGTGTAAATTAAAGTACACCATTTAAAGTTAAATGAAGATTACAAATTTCAAGTAAATTAATTATTCATAAACGTAAAGCCATACTTCTGTATTTAAAAAAAAAGTTTATTTTATATCATTTACGATTTTGATTTGAGGTTTATGATACAAAGTTATTTACAAATCTGAAAAGTATGTCGAACAATGCTGTTGTTCCCACATTGAAAAAAAAAAGTTCACTATAATTCACTTTTAATTCGTAACTACTGCACGGAAAGTTTATTTTTAATGAGGCTAGCGTTACTTAAAAATAAATTTTTCTAGACTAGTAATCTATTTTTCTTTCGGAGTTAGATTTTCTATTGAGTGTTAGTTGTATCCACTGGAAAATCAAACAGCGACTGGTAACGAAGAAATCATTAATCACTGCTTAAGTAGCAGATGAACTGTGATTTATGATCAAACTTCAGAATTTATGTCGAAAGTTTCGAGCATTACTATAAAGTCAATCAAAGAGATTTTTTTAAATTATTTCTTTGGATTTAGGGTTTTCAGGTACAAAATTAAGTTTAGTTTAAAGGAAAGTTAAAAATTCTAAGCACTTTTAATCATGCATAAATTAAAAGTTTAATAGTCATACCAAGGAAGAAAAATGATAATTCGAAAGAAATTGTTACTTTTTCTATATCTTAATACTTCTAACTACATCTAAAAATATCTTTTTATCTGTAGTAAAGAAAAGATAAGAGACTAGCCCATAAAAGCGGCGATAACTATGACAACGACAAACCACCAAGATAGAGACAAGCCAATATAAACGGCAAAATTCAAACACTCTAAACAAGATACATTCAATGTCGCACACGAAATGAGATGAAAATACCAGCAATATCCTAAATAACAATGTCATTAGGTATAGAATAACAGAAGGTACAAATAAATAATAAAGGTAGTTAGTAGTATTTTTTTAGAATTAAAAATAAGTTTGTAGTTAAGGAATAAAATGCAAGTTCATCACCCCTGTAAACTGTCCGGTAACTTCAGTATCCCCTCTAATATTTAATTTTTAGGAAGTATTAGTTAAGCAATTTTTATTAGCAAATTTTAACTTAAATTAAGCTTTTTTCAGCACCTCCGCAACTAAGTTAGTACTAGTTATAAACAGTATATAATTTATTATATTTAGTTAGTACATAACCATTTGTCCTTAACCTCCATCCTTAGATTTATCTAAGTTATATAAATTATATATATTAAATTATATAGAGATAATGTATAGTCAATGGGCCAACCACTCTCTTAATTTAGTAATTATGCATATAATGTCCTCCTGTAGGAATAAGCAACTCTGTAGAATATTTAGTTTCAGTTAAAATAATCATAGGGTAGAGCTATAGGTAAAAAAACAACCAAGTAACGTAAAAGTTCTCAAAGCCTAAAAATAGAACCTATTTTCTAGTATTAAAAGTGTTATAAATTGACTAACCGCATTCCTTTTCAGAAGCGGAGATCATGTACGCTAATGCGCCGGTTCATGTAATATCCGTCGTGGGTATTAAATCCTCCAAGTTTCCTGTGAATTACACCTGTGGAGGTGCCTAGTCAGAGGTTCTAAAATACGAGACAAAATCGAGTAGTGGTGGCATGACGTATGGTTGAGCGATGCAGCGTGGGCTTAGTAAATATCCCAGCATCTCACATCCGACCGCAATGACTTCGCAAAACTGTGCTGTTCTGAACCGTCTCATCCAAAATTAATTAGTAACAGGCCAACTAAGCAAAAACAATCAAGGCAACAAGACGCAGTGAAGCCACGTCGGCCTATAGATTTATCAAACACATCTGCGCCATGCAGATAGCAGGCGAATCCTCCCCCGTTGCTAGGCATCAACCCGTTAAGCTAGGTAAAAGCCTGACAAGTAGGGCCTGGTCAGCGGTCTAAAAAAATTTATTTAACGTGAGATACTTTAAAAAAATTGCATATATAATTTGTATTAGAAAACTTTATCGGATGTTTGTAATGAAATTAATTTGATTAATTTGTGAAAACACATAGGGTATCGTGAGACAAACAAAGACCGAATGGATTATCGAAAAATTATTTGGCACATAAACCTAATACAATCTTCAATTATATATATATATATATTAAAGTATTTTTCTGACTTTTGAAAAAAAAAATATTTTATACCAATTGAGACTTAGTTTCAAATTTTATATCGAAAAACCTGGTTTTGAAAGCACGTGAAACATTGCTTTTATTCACTCTCTGGAAAAGTGTCTCCATAATTCACTTTTAATTCGCAACTACTGCGCAGAATGTTTATTTTTAATGACGTTAGCTCTGCTTAAGAAGAAACTTTTCAAGAACAGTAATTTATTTTTCTGTCAGAGTTAGAATTTCAATTGAGTGTTGCGTGTATCCACTGGAAAACCAAAGAACGATTAGCAACTAAGAAAATCATTAATCACCGCTTAAGAAGCAGATGACCTGTGATTTATGATCAAACTTCGAAATTTATTTCCTAAGTTTCGAGCATTTCTGTGTACGTAATGAAAGTCCATCAACGAGACAGTGTTTTCTTTTTCTTACTTTGTTTTCATTTTGCTGGTAGAAAAATGTTTCAAAAAAAGAAAATTCTAAAAAAAAATATAAAAAATTACAATTTATAAGTAAAGTATTTAATTTATATTAGTAACGAGGAAAGAAGAAGATAATTCGCGAAAAATATTAAAGTTTTTCGTCTTTTTTATATATCTTAACTCTTTAAAAGTAATTAATCTAGAAAATGCTTTTTTTGTATATGGTAAAGAAATCATAATGTTATGTCATCTGCATAGTAACTCGATGTGAATTGTTGCATTTGCATTGTACAAAATTTGAATTTTTTGTCGGAATAGGGAATCTAATTTTTTTCGCATTCATAAAATATTTGAAATATTAATTTTCTGAAAAATCTTATTTTAATTAGGAAATTATGTTTAAAATAATTATCATCTGAAAAATAGGGAAATGATATTTTTTTTCAATTTCGTGATTGTTATAGCACAGTGTGTTCATAAAAAAGTGATGATATACAGGCAATAAAATTTGATTTGTTGAGAAAATTTCGTGCAAAAATTTGGCATGGACTAGTTGGCATGGACTAGTTGGCATGGATTAGTTGAAATGGACTAGTTCTATTATGTGATGTTTGTTGCAATGATTTTTACAAAAACGCCACTTGATACTGCGCTCAGAACATATGTAGTCACTCTCTTACAAAGGCACTCTAAATTTCAATAAAACGTTGTAAGTTTTTTGGTGAGCATATGTGATTTCTATGACATAAATTTCAAAGGTAGCGTGATTTGTCAAAAGCAGTATTTTGATCTGAATAATTTCGAATCAGGTGTAATGAAAATGACGCCATTTTGAAACCATTACACAATAATTATTCGATTTTCAAAATTAAAATACGTGGCTTCTTTTTAATATGATGTTATTTTCACCCGCTACTAAAACATTTCACTCTTACAATCCTTGAGAACAGTATTAAAGAATATCAAAAAAGAGTATGCATATGACGTCACGTCCTCCGAATTGGGGCACAAAATTTCTTGAAAGCGGTGTTTTCATTCAGCACAAAAAAAAAAAAAACAGCTATTTAATGATTTTCATGCTTTCATTTGTTTGTATTATCAGTATCGGTAGAGAAAACTGAAACGTTTATAATAGCTTTCATGTACTACAGGTCATTCATTTACACGATTTTCAATTTCGGAAAATGATATTACATACATATAATATTGTAATATTTCGGAATTTTGGAAACAATTATGTAAAAGGTCAGGTAAAGCACACGGATTTCTATTACAAAGTATTTTTAAAAGCGAAGGTAACCTGCAAAAATTCAATTCCAAGTACGTTCATATGTAATGTACCTTTAAAGTAAATTATCTTAACTCTGTATTTAATTTATGTTTACCATAAAAGCAAAATGTCTCTCCTTTGAAAAAATTCAGTTTATCGCCAAAGTGCGGTAATATATTACGGTAAATTTAATCTTATGTTTAATCTTCCGTAATAAGGTCCACAACTAAATTATGTATTTCAGCAAATGTTATGGTGCAAGTTTGTTTTTTAAAAACTTTATTAGTATTCACATTTATTTGAAAGGAAATTGCAGTCATAATGACAACGTTTGGAAGCAGACTGAATTACAACAGATTAATTGAATGCCGAAAAAGAAAACATAACAATCGTATATTTTTTCCCTTTTAATTTGGTCTGAGCAATCGATTGCCGTTTGTGATAGCTCTACCGTTTGATACTTTACATTATTGTTGCATCTAAATGTTGACTTTTGAGATAGATTTTCAAAAATTCATGCTTGAGGCTATTTAAAAGTCCCAAAAAGTCATTAAAATAAATGGCAGTTTTCAAACAAATTTCATTTGAAAACGCATTTTTTACCTGATATGATGATAAAATTAAAATTTTGCAATAATTAGAAGTGATGTATGAACGATAAAACGTAAATAGGTAACGCAGCTCGCTGCCGTCATCGTTATGACATCGGCATACCGTAGTATTTTTTGGGATATATTTCTAATGGTCAACCCATTTCTCAGGACGAGGGAAAAGTTAAAGAAATATGATTTTGTCGTTATTTATTAACTAGATTTATACAACAAAACAAAACCAATGATATTTGTTCTCCAGCTGGGATTGCAGATGATAATCGCAGCGTCATGTAAACTCACATCATCTCACATGTCACGTAAACTCACATCAAAACGGAAAAAAAAGTATTCTTTACAATTTTAATGAGTAAATCCATAAAAAGATATAAAAATGACATTATTCCTCTTTCTAGCGACAAAGTGGTATTCCGTTCTCCATTGAATTTTCTGCCGTAGTAAGAAATGTACAGTTCATTATATTCTTCTATATATAATAGAAGAAAGTATTGTAATCCATTTTTTTATCCAGTTTTCAACTAGTTTACACGTTTTAAAGGTCTGAGATAACAAAAATCATGTTTTTAAAAAATGTCTGTCTGACCATCTGTCTGTATGTCCGTCCTCATTGTATCATAGAAAAGTGTATGAGGTTACACATAGTATTGAACCACATTTCATTTATACTTTTTTGTCTATAACCTGCATTACTCAGTTAAATTTGGGGATATTTCCCAGGAAAAGATGGCGCTGTGTTCTCAATTTTTCTTCGATTTTCATTATTGTATCATATAAAAGTGTATAAAGTTATGTATAGAATTGAACCAAATTTCATTTATATTTGTTAGAGAATTAGATTATTTATATAGATTGTTATTATATATATATATATATATATATAAAACTATGTAATCACATACATTGACAAATCTCCAAATAATTATGCAATCATATGTAAATCTTATTATCACCAAATACTTACATCCTGTATTTCTACTAACAATTCTTTTAAAAAAACTAATGAAAGTGTAATTGTAAACAATCGTAAAATTCACAGTTATTATAAATTATTAAATATTTCTTCTACTAACTTTAATTATCCTTATTTAGTTCTTATACCCAAATTTCATAAAAATCCAATTAAATTTAGGACTGTATGTATAGGATGCAATACATATAATAATATAGCCAATAAACATCGATTAAAAATTCTCAATCAAATTTATACACTGACAACATCCACTGATATTACACATTGTATAAAAAATAGCTATCAACTCGTCAATATTTTGAAAAATCTTAAATGTGTTAACAATATAATGACATATGATTTCAAAGATCTATTTAATAATATAGATTTATTAGATCTACATAATATTATAAATGCATTATTTAATAAGTATAATCATTCACTATATTTACCAATTCATATAGATACAGCTAATTTTAAAACTTTAACAAATTTCATTATGTATAATAATTATATAATGCATGATAACACGTTATATTTACAGAAAGTCGGTATACCACAAGGGGGATGTACATCTAGTATACTTTCAGACTTATACTTGTATCACTATGAACGTACTTTTATTAACAGTAATATACATTTATATCGTTATATTGATGACATAATTTTAATTGCCACTGATCACACTAATATTTCTATATTTCCAGATGATTATCCTACTAATTTAGAATTAACGGAAAACCTCCTTTCTAACAATACTATTAACTTTTTAGATCTTAAAATTACACTTAAAGAAAACAAAACAATAATTGATCTATTTGATAAACGTAAAGAATTTAAATTTAAAGTTAATTCATTTACTAATTTTAAATCATGTCTTCATAATTCTGTATAGATCGTAATATACCCCTTAATCATATTTATAGAATAAAAAGTTTATGTTCTTCTCAACTAATTAACAACAATATTAAAAAACTTATCTATGATGCATTACAACATGGTTTTCCAAAAAAATTCATATATTCTTTAATATATAATTAGTACTTAAATGATATTTGCAACCAAATTAACACATGCGTTAAAAATGTATAAGAAAAACATATATTCTTAGAAAATACTAAAAAATACTAGTCGGATGTGTCAATCCCAAAACTTTCTTCTATCTCACACAGGTTTCGCATACACTAAAAAGAATCAGCACCAATTTATATCAATGTCTAACTGAATCTAATGTTTTATTAAATTCCGAGCATTAGTTCTTGAGATAGAGCTATTGCGGAAATCGCGAAAAATTCTGCATAGCAGCGCCACCTGCCGGGCGATTTTTACCAAAAACTAATCAGCACCAACTTATATCAGGGACTAACTGAATCTAAAGTTTTATTAAATTCCGAGCATTAGTTCTTGAGATAGCGCTATTGCGGAAATCGCGAAAAATGCTGTTTAGCAGCGCCACCTGCCGGGCGATTTTTACCAAAAACTAATCAGCATCAATTTATATCAGGGACTAACTGAATCTAAAGTTTTATTAAATTCCGAGCATTAGTTCTTGAGATAGCGCTATTGCGGAAATCGCGAAAAATGCTGCATAGCAGCGCCACCTGCCGGGCGATTTTTACCAAAAACTAATCAGCACCAATTTATATTATGGACTAACTGAATCTAAAGTTTTATTAAATTCCGAGCATTAGTTCTTGAGATAGAGCGCCCACAAAATTTTTGTCACATACAGACAGACAGACAGAGTCACAGACAGACATTTTCTAAAAATAGTCAAATCGTGTTCAGGACCTTCTAAAACGTATAAATCCATCAAAAACCGGAAGTCGAAAATTTTCATGAATCCAATACTTTCTTCTTGTAAAGATAGAAGAAAGTAAAAAAAAAAATTATAACAGTACGGTTGGGTGGGTAGATGTTGGATTGAGGAGGTGTGTGGCGGAGTTGTATGGAAAAAACGCATGGTTAATTTATATTATTAAAAAAAAGGGGAGTGCACTTTGATTTACACACACGTTTGATATTAAACATTTTATAATGGCTTGTGATGTGATATTTTTATATGTATATTAATTTAGTTATATTTACATATTCATTATTGAATTAATTTAAATCAATTTATATTCATTAATATTAAGAATGTTTCTGATCTAATGCATTTAGATTAATGCCTACGGTGGACAATATCATATTAACTACTAATATAATGTATACTTTTCGAAAGTGTTAATATAATACATGTTTTAATAATAATGTATGTGTATTATATTGTTATAATACATGTTTTAATTTTTATTAAACATTCTACCCTTATCACTTATATCAAGAGTATTTAATTTTTAACTTTGTATGAAGAAACATTATATGTTACTAATTAATTTCAATATTTAATTAATATTAATTTTAAATCCTTTGTATCTTAATTCAATTATTTAGTATTTTAATTTAATTTAATTTATGTAATGTTGCATTTTTGGCACAGCCATTTAATAGCTGCTATGTCATTTCATGGGACGTATATTTTTATGTTGCTTTAATTATTAATTTTCCATCTTACATCTTATTTTTAACATAGAATTATTCAGTAATACATCCATTACTTTAATGTAATTGGATATTCTATTTATTATTTATTAATTTATTTAATTATTTATTATTTAACTAATTGCTATCATCTTTAGATAGTATATGGTTTAATTTTTAAATATTAATTTTCATCCAATGCTATTTTTATTTAGCGTATATTCACTTTTACCCTAATAGATGGCAGCACCATGGTTTCTGTTGCTTTACAATAATATTCATAGTATTCTAACACCTATTCTGGCAACATGGTAAATCATTTTCTAAATCTAAATTTGGCAACATGTAATGATTTATTGCAATTCATTCCCTCTGTTTGGTTGTGTTCATGTGTGGTTCATGTGGTGCACAGGTATCTTTTTTAATCCAAATGGATTATGTACTTTATGACTCTATTTCAAGTTTTATCTGTATATTATAGGTATGGTTTCTTTCCTTTTTAATATTGTATTTATATTTTATTTTTTCACAGGTTTGATTCATTGTTTATGAGTGGTAGTCCCAAAATCATATTCTTTAGCAATGTTATGGCTAATATGATGGTGAAACCACTCATTTTATTTGTGGTATTTAGGCATTTGGAACTTGATAATTCTGTCTAAATTCCACGAATTTCATTTCATTCATTCAAATTCATTTATTCAATTTTTAATTTAATTTCTTCTTCTTTTAAATAATTTTTAGGTATCTATATTCAGTGTGTTGGAGAGTACTTTCATTGTCAACTAATTATTACATACTCAATCATTATTTCATAGTTTAAGTTGGTGTTATGGTAATGTTTCATTTATGGTTATATATATATATATATATATATATATATATATATATATATATATATATAGAGAGAGAGAGAGAGAGAGAGAGAGATTATTTTTAGATTATTATATTAGATTATATATTATATATTTATATATAAGATAGATATTATATATAGATTATATTATTTGTATAGATCTACCATCAGCGCATTCTTCTGAGTTTATATTGTGAATCTTTACTCGCTCATGGAACATTTACCTTATTTACCAGACTTATTGCGAAATGTTTTTGATACAGTTTGTTTTGATAAAAATATTTGTATTTAAAAAGTACATTATATCTTTTTAGTTCGGGAAAAAAGCAATAATGCTTACCTAGTGCTTACATAATGCTTATATACTAAAAATATCAACGTTTGACACACAATAACATCGTGTAATAAACAGACGCACGTTTCATGAGTATCCTGGACTCATTTCCTCAGTGTAAATAAACTTAAACCCTATTGTATCCCCCCAAAGACATGAAAATGAATCTAAAAACCCAAATGAAAAACAACAACACACCGAGAAACTCCTCCAATCTGATTAAGTCGGTTGGTTGGTTGTAGAGGATTCACTATGACAAAGTAACTCAACCCAGAAAGGTGAGATGTACGGTACACTTGAAAAATCATTAACCAGGGAGTTACCAAATTTATGAATATAAACTGCCTCAAAGAAGTCTAAATCTAATGGAGTGTTACATTTCTTAATAATAGTGGATGAGTCGAAGTTAAAATTATGTCCCTCACTCCAACAGTGACAGGCAATAGAGGACTTTTGTAATTCTTTTTTCTTAATGTAATTTCTGTGTTCATTGAGTCTGAAACGGAGTTGTCGTTTAGTCTGTCCTATATAGGACAAACCACATTGACATTGGATATTGTAAATGCCCCAAAAGTTTTGATGTGAAATTTTATCCTTTAACTGTGAAAAATTTAGTTTATTAACTGGCTTAAAAACAACCTTAAAATCATATTGCCTTAAAATATTAGCTATTTTATAGCTAATACTATTGTGAAATGGTAAAATAATGAGGTTAGAAAAATAATGAGGTTAGAAAAAGATTCTGGGACATCAGAAGGAACAAGATTACTATTTTTATTTAGACAACGAAAAATTAAACGGTTGATATAAGTCAAACTAAAACCACGATTAATAGCAACAGATCTAATATAATTCAATTCTGTACCAAGGGAAACATTATCAGAACAAATGGAAATTGCTCTATTAATAAAGAAATGAAAAGCCGAGGCTTTCTGAGAAGGGGGGTGACACGAATTAAAATGAGGGGGGAGTGAGACTGCAAAAGGTTTCCGGTATACACAGGTATCAAATGTATTAGGCTGACGTGTGACTAACACATCAAGAAAGGACAATTTATTTTCAAATTCAACTTCATATGTAAACTGAATAACAGGATCTATTGAGTTTAGAATAGTTAAGGCGTTATCAATGGATGAAATAGACAGGTCCAAGAGTGCAAAAGAATCATCAACATATCTGCAATAAAATGGAAAATTTATAAAATTAAATAATTTATCCTCAAAATAATGCATATACAAATCTGCTAGGAAAGGACTTAAAGGATTACCTATCGCTAAACCATCTGACATAGAATAAAATTGATTTAAAAACTGGAATGCATTTTGCGTTAAACAAATACTGAATAACTCAATAATGTGGTTTATCTCATAATCTGGGTAATGGAATTCTTTTAATCTTAAAGTGAGACATTGAAGTGCCCCTTGGACAGGAACATGGGTAAACAGTGAAATAACATCAAAGGACACCATGCGTAATGAGGGGGAGGGAATATCCAATGTCAATGTGGTTTGTCCTATATAGGACAGACTAAACGACAACTCCGTTTCAGACTCAATGAACACAGAAATTACATTAAGAAAAAAGAATTACAAAAGTCCTCTATTGCCTGTCACTGTTGGAGTGAGGGACATAATTTTAACTTCGACTCAGCCACTATTATTAAGAAATGTAACACTCCATTAGATTTAGACTTCTTTGAGGCAGTTTATATTCATAAATTTGGTAACTCCCTGGTTAATGATTTTTCAAGTGTACCGTACATCTCACCTTTCTGGGTTGAGTTACTTTGTCATAGTGAATCCTCTACAACCAACCAACCGACTTAATCAGATTGGAGGAGTTTCTCGGTGTGTTGTTGTTTTTCATTTGGGTTTTTAGATTCATTTTCATGTCTTTGGGGGGATACAATAGGGTTTAAGTTTATTTACACTGAGGAAATGAGTCCAGGATACTCATGAAACGTGCGTCTGTTTATTACACGATGTTATTGTGTGTCAAACGTTGATATTTTTAGTATATTTATCCACACAAGATTTTTTTCAATGCTTATATATTATTACCTTTACTACGGATACTAAAATGATATTGTGAATGTCTTTAAATATACATATTATATCGAAACAAACTGTATTAAAATTTTTGGCAATAAATCTTGTAAAAGAGATACATCTTCCATGAGTGAGTAAATATTCACAGTATATGCACAGAAGAATGTGCTGATGGTAGATTTTGTGTCATACATTGTTGTAATACATGTGCGCCACTATTCTAGTATTAAGATTGAATGCTTACTATGTAAGTAAATTTGGTTTGAACAAAAACTTTTAATTTGAACATATGTCTTGCACATATGTTCAGACTTCATGCACCAAACTTAATGTTTTGTCACAGTCCATTCATTTACGATTTAAAGAAATTCGGATAATATTTTTATCATATGAATAAAATATATCAAAATCTGTCAACTTTTTGAAAATAATTTGAGTAAATATGAAGTAAGTCATATGAATATTTTTCACATTACATTTTCAAGAGAATGTAAACTAAAATTATTAAACCGATTTACTCAAACAAAACAAAATCAAAAAAGTCCTTCCGGCCTGTACCGGGAGGAAAAGGTAGCTTTCCTATATCTTCGTTTTAAAATTTTAGCTAATGTTACACGAAAACAGTAAGTTAAAATGCAAAGAAACGTTTACAAAAGATTCGTTAATACTGAATTTGAATAAGAAATTCGCCAAATTATTGAGCAATAGCCATATTGGCTTCATTTATGAAGACTTATTTTGGTCGCCAAATTTGGCGATATTTCACCAAATGTCGCCAATTTTGTCGTCAATGTCGCCAATTTTGGCGCTAACGGATATGAATATATAGTTTTATGCGTATGATTGGGAAAATTATTACAACAATGAAAGAAAATAATTTGCAAGTAATGGCGTTAATCTGCTGTTTTGTTTCAAAATGTCAGCCACCCTAGAATTTCAAACTGCTCTATCTCAGCCATTTTTTAAGATAGAGGTAAACCAAAAAATGCTCTGGAATCCTTGTATCAAGGCCTAACACGTAATTAAAAAATAAATTTGAATTTTTAACTTTTTTGTATATTTATTTTAGTTTTAAATTTTTAAATGGCCGCCATCTTGAAACAAAATGGCGGACCAAGCTGGCCAACGAACTCGGTCGAGACATTGGTGACCTTAATACACACAATTAGTTTCATCAAAATCGATTTATAAATACGAGCGTTATCGTATGACATAGGTCAGATATATTTAATAATAATAATATTTTAGTATTACTATTATTTCTTGGTATCATTTGTTTATCTATTGAATTTTCAAGGGCATCTTTATAAAATCTTATTCACAGGTTCTATTGATTTTTTTTTTTTTTTTTTTTTTTTTTTTTTTTTTTTTTTTTACCAACATTAATTTTGTACTGACTTATGACTGCTAGGGGTTTTTATATTGTTGTCTTTTGATGTTAGTTTGCTTAATGGGACTTTATGTACATATGTAAATAGTTTTATTATATAGCTTTATTATATTTAATCAAGTATTAAACAGTCAATCTTAATTATTATTTTTTATTTTTTATTTATTTTTTTTATGGTTATTCAAGTAATAATAAGATTGATTCATAACATTTTTTTTAAATATGTTATAGATATATTTAATATGTATTTCTTGCAATTTTTATTGCTATCAAACAAATATGGCAGTTATTAGTAAAATGTTAGATACTGGCAATTTAGGCGTTGGTGGATCCAGGACTAATGCTCGGTACAGGAAGATTATTAGGGATCTTCCTGGATCGTTATCAGATAACCTATTCTATTGTCCCAAGCCTGTACTATGTTTTCGAGAGTGTGAATCTAAGCGTTGTCTTACATATCCATTAGCTGATAAGTCACAGATTTCAAATAATAACAATCTTAATTTGGTAAAATTTTGCAAAGCATACAATGTAATCTATTCATTGAAATGCAATTCGTGTAACATGGAATATATAGGACAGTCTTGTCAAAAATTACATAAGCGGCTAAATTTACATCGTTCTCATATTGATAAATATAAAAATTCTAAATTTCAAACAACTCATAATATTGAATATACTCATTTCAAAAATCATGATTTTAAAAATATTACTATTAAAATACTTAAAATACAAAAAAATTTTACTGAACGACTTTTTCTAGTAGAATCTAAATATATAAGACATTTTAATACTACATATCCTTATGGATTAAATCAATTAGTATACAAAAAATCACATCCTGTATTTTCAGATTTAACTAAATATGAAAATTATAAAAATCTTTATTCCGGATTAAATTTTTCAAACTTAAAAAAAACTTCAAGATCTGGTAGAGGTAAACATAATAACAAAAAATACACTGATGATATTGTGATTCAACAGGAGCTTGATAATCTTGAGGCACAATTTTGTAATGATTATTGTTGGCTTGCTATAAGAAAACATGTTTTTAGTATAAAAAAGAAATATATAAACCAATATTTCAAGGTATTTAAAAAGAATCAATATTCTCCACATTTTTGTGATATCTTTTATGATATTCTACATTATAGAGCAAACCTATTAAATACAAGTCTTTCTAATAAACCTAAATATAAAACTAATAATACACAATTAATTATAATTTTTTCCAATCATGTACTTAATAATATAAATTTACACAATATAATAAACAACATTAATAATAATTTTCCAATAAAAAATTTTACCATTCACAAGACATATAAATATAATCGCACACTTGGACGTAAAATTTTTAATTACAATTCTTTTGCAAAAAATTTGGTCTCTTCAAAGAATTACCCATGTTATTGTAATGACCCAAAATATCAAAAGTATATAAATACAACACATGGTCATATCATTACTGGTGATCTTAATATTGTAGAACAACCTATTTTACAAAACTTAATGCATAATGGCACAAAATTTCGTCTTCCATATAAGTGTAATATCAAATCCATAATATTGCAGTCTATTCAAGACATTGATTACTTTATATATAAAATTGCTGTTGATTACAATAAACCAATCGAATATTTCAGTGAATGGAGATTTTCTGTAATTGATAAATTAAAAAATGAAATTATAAAAAATTATCATCATATTACACATGCAGCTTTTAAAAACATAAATAAACATATATCAGAATTACAAAATAAATTTATAATTACTTATGTAGATAAATCTCCAAATAATTATGCTATCATTTGTAAAGAATACTATAAAGTGTTAATTCACAATGCAATCAACACAAGTAATATTTTTAATAAAACTAAATTAAATATTGAAATAAATAACAGAAAATTATTAAATTATCACAAATTACTAAAAATCAAATGTAATAATTTTAATTATCCTTATTTTGTTATAATTCCAAAATTTCATAAAAATCCTATTAAATTTCGCACTGTTACCATCGGTTGTAACACATATAATAAAAATGCAAGCAATTTACTACTTAATATTTTAAAGCAGATATATGATATAACGTTAAAACATAATAACCAACATTGCCTAAAAAATAGTTTTCAACTCATTAATAAAATACATAATATCAATCCGGTAAAATTCATAAAAACATTGGATTTTAATGATTTATTTAATAACATTGATATAAAAGACTTACATAAAACAATGTGTATATTATTTAAAGAATTTAAATCTCAATTAAAATTAAAAGAACATATTTCAGTAAATTTTTTTAAAACTTTATTAAATTTTACATTGCATAATAATTACATTATATATGATAATATTATCTATAAACAATGCCAGGGAATTCCGCAGGGCGGAACCGCATCTAGTATTCTCTCTGACCTTTACTTATATTATTATGAAAGAAATATAAGTCCGAACAATGATTATGTATTTTATCGCTATATTGATGACATTATCATATTTTATTTCAATGAAAAAAATTGCACATCACCACTCAATTTTTATCCTACTCAGCTTAAATTAAGCAAAAATGGTTTAATTAATAATAATATAAACTTTCTTGACTTAAAAATTAATATTACTAATAATTATAAATTAATTTTTGATATTTATGATAAGAGATTTGATTTCCCATTTAAAGTAAATATTTTTACCAATTTTGCTTCATGTTTACATAAATCTGTTTATAAAAATATAATTATCAATTATCTACATCGTATAAAATACTTATGCTCAGATATAAATAAAAACAAAAATATTAGATATATTCGAGATCAAGCAAAAATATATGGTTATCCAATTTTTATGATAAATTCAATCATCAACTCTTTTAAATAACATTTATTATATAATTTAAATATATACATGGTATGTAATAAATTATTGTTTTAGTGTGCGATAACATATAACAAAAGATATAGAAAATAATAATTATAACATACATTATTACAATTATAACATATTAGGAAATTTAATATTTAATATTTGTTTGAACATTATATACACTTTATATAGAAAATTACAATTATAACATAATTACAATTATAACATATTAGGAAATTTAATATTTGATTGAACATTATATACACTTTGTATAGTTGTGATTGTGCGTTGCCGATCACCTCTGTTTAAGGTGTTATTGATGTGCAGTTTTCATACATTTATAATTTAACTTATACAATAACAAATTAAATTATACATGGATAACATTGGTGATTATAACTCATAAACATATCTATTTGTAATATATATAAATATAAATATATATAGTTTTTATTTTTGTCTATGAATAATTAAATTTAACAAGTATTTTAATTACTGCATTGCATTAATTTGATTGAAAAACAGTAGTAATACTATTAATTATCAATTTTATAAATTTTGAGATATTTTGAATTGTTTATGAATTATTTAATTAGATATTTAAATTAATCTATGAAATATAAAATATATTTACAATGTAGTATAAATTAAACATTAATTATTTAATAACAAGTCTAATATATATTTAAGTAGTAGTAAAAATAAAACATTAATTATTTAATAATATGTCTATAATATCAGTGGATTAACACAGCTGGCAGCAAAAACAATTTGAATTAAAATAATATCTCTTTTACATAATATATTCTTGTTAAGAATATCTGAAATGCTGTGCAAGTTGAATTAATTCTGTGTAGATTTATTCATATAGTAGTATTATATTTTATTTGAATTTAAAGTAAAACTACAAGTTAGTATTGTTTTTTAAAGTTTATTTATATAATTAAATCTAATGAAGTGAGTATGTAACTAATAAAGTGGATATCTAACTAAATATTAATTATGAATTATTATAATACCAATAGATGGCGACACTTTACCTTTCAGGTAGTTGTTGATAATATTGTTAATATTATATTTAATTTAACTATACAGGGAGCTATTGATTGTATATTAATTTTACTTTCAGGAATTAAAATTGGATGGAGTAATATATATTCACGGATATAATTTTGTTATAAGTTTATTAAAACCAGAATTATTTTGTGTGTTTTTGAATCATTTTGTGTTTGGGTGTCATCGATGGGGATGTGTTTTAAAAAAAGTGTGCTCTCAACTTGTCTTTCAAATAATTTCTCTCAACTCGACTTAGTCAACATGTATGATGCATTGCCATGTGGATGTGAATATTATGCAGAAGTTGTGACATTTTAAGGATTCAGTATAATTATTGTGAGTAAAATATTTTATCTACACTTTACGCGTTCATATTTCCAATTTTATTATTTCAGAACTGTTATCTCGTGGTAATTTCGTGAGGTGTTAAATACAGTTTTTGGGATAATCGATGTGAGTGAAATATATTGTATATTCTTAATGGTTTTTTATTTCCTATTTAAATATTTCCAAATTTTTATTTCCTATTTAAATATTTCCAAATTTTAAAATTTCCAAATTTTTATTTCCTATTTAAATATTTCCAAATTTTAATATTTCCAATTGTTGTCTGGTAATAATTCAGTGTACCTGGATGATTCTACTGATCTTAGCATTATGCCAGTAGAATTATGAAACACTGAATTATTATTTAAAACACATGTGGGTGCATCCAGGCTGATGAGTACATGTGCATGTGTTTTTTCATATCCAATTCATATTTAATTCTCATGTGATCCAATTTTCCATTGTATATGGTTCATATTTAATTTATTAATCCATTTGTATTTACTTAATTGCAACTCCAATTTATAATTTTTTTTCCCTTTCTCTCTATTTCTTTTTTCAATATTCTTTAGGTATGAGTAATATTTGGCCAATTACCATTGAAGCACAAGCTATTGTAATATTATGTTTGCACATGTTAATTATTAGCTATGTGGTATTCTGTATACACAATATCATTAATTATCTCTTTGGAGATTTAAGTAGAATGATAATAGAACTTGATATGTTTTTTGAAATTCATAGATATTATAATTATATATATATATATATATATATATATATATATATATGGATATATATATATATATATATAAATCAACATTTGAGCGGAGGGTGGTTTTGGGGTCTGGGGGTCATGATCGGTGAAAATATATCGAAATTTTCCGGAACTGCTTTCCTCCGAACGGCTGCAATAGGTAGCTTTATACTTTTTAGTATTGAAAGCCACCTAATATTTGTTTTCCGCAGACAATAACCTATTATTATATTACCTTTTCTAGTTTGGTGGTGGGTTTACCAGGCTTGAGACTTTCGCTACACCAAATAGAGGCATTGTCTCAACTGCTTCCGTGGTAAATTTTTCTTTCATTTTTTTTCACAAAAATAGAGAAATACAGTTGCCATCTTTAGAGAAACGTCATTAAAATTAACAAAAAAATTAATATCTCGGAAACAAATTCAAATTTTAAAATTCTGAGAGCTTACATGACATCTTTGGATCGAACTTGATAACTTGTGTTAATATTATGCCGCTGCATCCCCTATTATACAGGAGGAGTTGTGATATACCAACCGACAGTCGGATTTTAATATGATATATACCCAGAAAAAAGTTTTGTTGAATCAAAAAAAATTTGGTTGACCCAACAAAACTTTTCGTTTAAATATGGGTCAATGGAAATTTTGTTTGAATCAACAAAATAAATATTGTTGATTTTTTCTTGCAATTCCAAAAAAAATTTTGTATCGTCAACAAAAAGTTTTTTATTAATTCAAGTAAAATGGTTCAATTTTACTTAAATTAACAAAATTATTTTTGTTACCTAGATATATGATATATGTTATTTTACAAACTATTTTTTTTTCAACAAAATATATTTTGTTTGTTTAAATAATAAAATATGTTATATTACGAACTTGTTTTGTTTATACTACAAAAACTTTTGTTAAATGAACCAATCTAAATTTTAACTATTTTTTAATGCATTTTCAGAAGTGGATTACGCCTTTAAACCTTGAATAATAACAAGCGAATTTTTATCCTGCTTTTTTTTTTAAAGCGAAAAACCGAGAGAGTGAAAACTGCCCAAGCCGGGAGTCGATCCCGGGTCCTCAGAACAGCGCTCTGAGGCTCTACTACTGACCCACAAGGAACGATATCTAAGCTCGGCATTTTTCACTCTTATATATGTCGGAACGACTTCAACCGCAGCACAAGATCCAAATTTCATCAGTAGCACGCAAATTTCTGCGGCAAACATGAGACGACAATACAAAGCCTAGCATACGGCAACACATAGTTAATTTTTAATTCATTTTCAGCAGTAAATTACGCATGCAAAAAGCAGGATAAAAATTCACTGTTATATTTTACCAGTGTACTTTCTTCCAGTACCAGAGTACTTATGTATCAGGGTACTTTCTTCTTGTAAAGATACAAGAAAGTAATAAATGGGACAGGGGGATTTTTAAAATTACCTTGGTCCGTCCCAATGAAAGAAAGTTTTTATTATCAAAAAATTATGTTAATCCTTTAATTATATAGCTATATAAGTCAAATAAATCGAGTTACGTTCAAAGATTACAGGCGTAATTCACTGCTGAAAAGGAGATAGAGCTATTGCATAAATCGCGAAAAATGCAACATAGCAGCGCCACCTGTTGCGTGATTTACACCAAAAACTAATCAGCAACAATTTATATCAGGAAGTAACTGAATATAAAGTTTTATTAAATTCCGTGCATTAGTTCTTGAGATAGAGCGCCCACAAAATTTTTGTCACATACAGTCAGACAGAGTCATTGACAGTTATTTTCTAAAAACAGGCAAATCGTGTTCAGGACCTTCTAAAATCCGTCGGAAACCGGGTGTCTGAAATTTTCATGATTCCAATACTTTCTTCTTGTAAAGATAGAAGAAAGTAATAAATGGGACAGGGGGATTTTTAAAAGTACCTTGGTCCGTCCCAATGAAAATAAGTTTTAATTATCCAAAAATTATGTTAATCCTTTAATTATATAGCTATATAAGTCAAATAAATCGAGTTACGTGAGGCAGTTATGGATACTACACAACAATTTAAAATTTGCAAAAACAACAAAATTTTGCTGGAATTACAAAATTATTGTAAAATTAAAAAAACTGATTTTGTTAATTCAAGTAAAATTGATGAAATTTTGTTAAAAATTTGTAAGAGTGTTAACAATATTTTTTTGTCCAAGCAACAAAACCAATTTTTTTACTTCAACTAAAAATTTTGCTAAAACAACCAAAATGTACTCAACAAAACATGTTTTGTTGTTTTAATGAATTCCTTTTTCTGGGTGTATATTTTTTACTTTTATCCACTGAGCTATATGCTAATTTCTAAAAATATTAGTACTGTTTCTGGCTTAAAAAGCTTTGTAAAGAACTTTTCTTTTCTTTTCACAATGAGAATTTCAGTTGATTGTTGCGTGTATCCAATAATACAACCATCCATCACTGATTGAAAAGCAGATGAGCTGTGATTAATGATCAGATTTTGAAATTTATTTCCAAAGTTTCGAGAAAGTATGTGTACGTAAGTCAGAAGTCATTTCTTCGTTTCATTTTTATTGATACAACTCTTTCTAAACTTAAAGAAAGATAGTTTGAAATTCTGAAACATCTCACATATTTCTTTAGTAGAAGATTTATTTAGTTTTATTTATACCAATAAAGTAATGATAATTTAAGATACATATTTTCTTTTATATCTTAGTGCTTCGATAAAGCATGATATGAGGGAAAAAACTAAAAGAAAACATTATTTTTCAGTTAAATCATAGCAGCATCGAACACGGGGATAAAAGAATTTTGCTACATTTATTTTTTTAAAGGTGTGAATGAAATATTAAAGTTTGTTTGAACTGATACTAAATGTACAGAGTAATTTATTAAGTTTATACTAAACTATAAAAAAGTATAAAAGTAATTGACAAAAGTAAATATTCAGATGCAAGAACATATTTATTTTTCATCTTAATTATTGAGAGAAATTATTAGTAAAATGTATCATTTTTAAAAGAAATACGTAATGCTTGTTTATAACAATGTGTATTTATACAGACAGACAAATAGATATATAGATAGAGAGAGAGAGAGATAAAGAGACAGAGAGAGATGGTGTATGTTTGTGTGTTTGTTTCCACAAATTAAAAAAAACTGTATTATTCACAAGTAAATGAATTTTTGTGGGGGTTTTTTGGGGCTGATTATAGAGATTGGACATCAAATTTTGTAGATATCGAATAATGTTTATAATTTATTATATATTCTAATACGAGCAAATCTTGTATATATATATATATATATATATATATATATATGCAAATTTTATCTTCAAAACGGCTCTAACAATTTTGACGAAA
The DNA here is from genome assembly GCA_963931845.1 of Maratus michaelseni. Taxonomy (NCBI): domain Eukaryota; kingdom Metazoa; phylum Arthropoda; class Arachnida; order Araneae; family Salticidae; genus Maratus; species Maratus michaelseni. The sequence goes on along the minus strand of OZ007588.1, from coordinate 200,953,448 downwards.
TTTTGTATCCTATCATTTTGGGGCACCAAAAAACCATTGGGCTAGGCATGTTCGAGAAAATTGGATTAGTGTGTCATTTTGGGTCACCACGGGTCAGGGTCAAGCTAATTGTGTCTGAAAAACGGTCCAAATGATTTTCACTAAATTTTGTATCCTTCCATTTTCGGGTACAAGAAGACTATTGGGCTGGGTCACAAGTTCTAAAACTTTCGATTAGTGGGTCAATTTTGGGTCAACACGGGTAAAGTTAATTGTATCTAAAAAACGGCTGTAACGATTGTTATTAAATTTTGTATCCTACGAGTTTTGGTCACGGTAAAATCATTGAGATGTGTCACATGTCCGAGAAAATTCGATTAGTGGGTTATTTTTGGATCACTGTGGGTCAAGCTAATTTTATCTAAAAAACGGCTCAGGCTATTTAGACTACATTTTGCATCCTATGGTTTTCGGGCACGAGAAGACTGTTGGGATAGATCACATGTTCGAGAAAATTCGATTACTGGGTCATTTAGGTCATGGGTCATTATAGGTCAAGCTATTTTTATCTTAAAAACGGCTCAGACAATTTGAACTAAATTTTGCATCCTACAGTTTTTGGGCACGAGGAAATCATTAGGCTAGATCACATGTCCGAGAAACTTCGAATAGTGGGTAATTTATGGGTCACTGTGGGTCAAGTTAATTTTATCTAAAAACGTCTCAGATTAGTTTGACCAAATTTTATATCCTACGGGTTAAGGGCACGAGAAGACAATTGGGCTTGGTCACATGTTCGAGAAAATTTTATTAGTTGGTAATTTTGGTCATTGGTCATGATATTTGAACTCAAAGCTAATTTGGACCGCACATAGCTTGGTCTTCTGTGCTCGTGAATAATAAAAATAAGAATGAGAGAAAAACTGTTCCTAACTTATGTTGTTTTAGCAAGAAACAAGTTTTGGTGATACATATTTTGAACAAAACAGTCATATTAAACATATTTTTATTTAAAATTAATGAAGATAGCGCTTATACAGGAACATTTTTATGCTTTAATATGGAATTGCATGCAAATGATAATATGGTAATTTAATATGGTATCCGAATGTAATCTGGTATTGCATGCAAAAAACACTTAAGTCGCTAACTTTATGTCGTTTAAATAATGAACGAAAATTAGAAGGTATTGTTTGAAGAGGAAGGAATACATTGATTTATGCGGCTTTTACCCACATCATGGCGCTACCTTTAAGGAAGTATTTGCTACAAAAAATATATTTGGAAAAACTTGACGTATGTGGTTTTTGAAATGACCGATTCAACTATTTGTTATTTGAGACTTAATTTGCTCTCAAATGGAGTAGCGTCATACGCAAAATGCACATCGTCAGATTTGTAGTTTTTGTTGAAACTATGACAACTCACATCACAGAGCTCGATAATACTCGCTTCTGGAGAGATGGAGAGTAGTGAATACTTTCTCAGATTGTTACAGTGTAGCCAATTGTAACATCCCATGTGTAATAGCAAATTCATCTTGCTAGGAGAGCATTATCTATCTCCAGTAAGAGATCAACCTACCGGTTATATGGTCCAAAGACCGACATTTAATATATGTCTCAGTACGTTTGCATCTTTTATTGGTTTAAGTGTAATAAATATCTTATTGATCTCAATGTTATTTAGTGATTTGTTATTGAAACAATATTCCTCCACGACATTGGTGGTCTCTTAAAAGCCTTGAGATTAAGAGTAGGGGAAATCTCTGTTCTCTACTTTATTGAAAACTTACTCACTTAGATCGTCTGTGAAATATTATTTTTTTAAATAATAACTTTCATTTTCTAAGCAGGTGATAATGAAAAGCATCATACTACACCCAGAACAAAGTTTTGTTGAATCAACAAAAATTTGGTTGACCCAATAAAACTTTTCGTTTAAATATTGGCCAATGGAAATTTTGTTTGAATCAACAAAAAAAATATATTGTTGATTTTTTTTGCAATTCCAAAAAAAAAAAAAAAAAAAATTTCATCGTCAGCAAAAAAATGTTTTGTTAATTCAAGTAAAATGGTTCAATTTTACTTGAATTAACAAAATTCTTTTTGTTACATAGATATTATGCTATGTGTTATTTTAACAATCTACTTTCTTTTTTCAACAAAATATATTTTGTTTGTTTAAATAATAAAATATGTTATATTACGAACCTGTTTTGTCTATACTACAAAATCTTTTGTTAAATGAACCAATCTAAATATGCAATTTTAACTATTTTTTAATTCATTTTCAGCAGTGAATTACGCCTGTAAACCTTGAATAATAACAAGTAAATTTTTATCCTGCCTTTTTCAAGCGAAAACCGAGAGAGTGAACATTTGCCAAGCCGGGAGTCGATCCCGCGTCCTCAGAACAGCGATCTGAGGCTCTACCACTGAGCTACAAGGAACGATATCTGAGTCCGGCATTTCTCACTCTTATATATGTGAGAACGGCAGCACAAGATGGAAATGTCATCAGGAGCACGCAAATTTCTGCGGCAAACATGAGACGACAATACAAAGCCCAGCATACGGCAACACATAGTTAATTTTTAATTCATTTTCAGCAGTAAATTACGTCTGCAAAAAGCAGGATAAAAATTCACTGTTGTATTTTACCAGTGTACTTTCTTCCAGTACCAGAGTACTTATGTACCAAAGTACTTTCTTCTTGCAAAGATAGAAGAATGTAATAAATGGGACAGGGGGATTTTTAAAACTACCTTGGTCCGTCCCAATGAAAGAAAGTTTTTATTATCAAAAAATTATGTTAATCCTTTAATTATATAGCTATATGCAAAATAAATCGAGTTACGTTCAAATATTACAGGCGTAATTCACTGCTGAAAATGAGATAGAGCTATTGCAGAAATCGCAAAAATGCAACATAGCAGTGCCACAAATTGCGCGATTTTTACCAAAAACTAATCAGTAACAATTTATATCAGGAAGTAACTGAATATAAAGTTTAATGAAATTCCGTGTTTTACTTCTTGAGGTTGAGCGCCCAAAAATTTTTTGTCACATACAGACAGACAGAGTCATTTACAGTCATTTTCTAAATCAGTCAAATCGTGTTCAGGACCTTCTAAAATCCGTCGGAAACCGGAAGTCGAAAATTTTCATGATTCTAATACTTTCTTCTTGTAAAGATAGAATAAAGTAATAAATGGGACAGGGGTATTTTTAAAAGTACCTTGGTCCGTCCCAATGAAAATAAGTTTTAATTATCCAAAAATTATGTTTATCCTTTAATTATATAGCTATATAAGTCCAATAAATCGAGTTACGTGAGAGAGTTATGGCTACTACACAACAATTTAAATTTTGCAAAAACAACAAAATTTTGCTGAAATTACAAAATTACTGTAAAATTAAAAAAAAAACAAATTTTATTAATTCAAGTAAAATTGATGAAATTTTGTAAAAATTTTGTGAGAGTGTTAGCAATATTTTTTTGTCCAAGCAACAAAACCAATTTTTTTACTTGAACTAAAAATTTTGCTAAAACAACCAAAATGTACTCAACCAAACATGTTTTGTTGTTTTAATCAATTCCTTTTTCTGGATGTAGCATCATGCGTGCTTGTGTAAAAATCTTCCCGGGGATCAAACGTTAGACTCCATGTGTCTTATGGAAGTACTGTTGTTGAGACTATACACCTGTCTAGTAATTAAGAAGCTATTTACATTTTGGGACTGCTCTTTTTAAGACTAGTACTATTACACAATTACAAAGATTTTTCAACAATGTGATAACGTCATATACCAATTTTGTAAAATTTGGCCGTTGTTCGTGAATTTACGATGTGATACTCTGGATAATGTTCAGTTTAAAAATCGCAAAACGTATATATACAACTATTTACAAAATAACAAAATTATTTTGGTTTACATAATTTTGCGATAACACTTAACTAAAATTATGCTGTAGAAAATGATGTAAATTAGCGAGTCAAACACTAATGCTAGAAACACAATTAAAAACCATGCTGTAGAAAATGTGAACAAGACACTTATATGATTTCGAATTCAGTGTGTTCCACATAAGGTGGACACAACAGTCCTAGCAGTGACAGTTGAAGTACATTTTTAGTAGTAGAAGTTGTAGTTGATTGTGGTGCGAACATTTCAGGTTGAAGTTGTAACAATGGATTGAACAGCCGTATCTGTGCCTCTTTTCTGTACCGTTTTATAGATATGTAACAGACCTAGAAATACAAAAAGATCCCGTTTTTCACATAGATGCTTGAATCCCAACATCTGAAATGATTATAAATAATGTGAACATTGTTTTTCGTAAAATATATATATAATTTTAAATTTCCCAGAATAAGGCAAGGTGAGGATAAAAAAAAAGCAATTTTTGTCTCATACAAAATTATAATAGATGTGACAACATAGTTTTTAATATTTTGTGTAATATATATTTATTTGTATTTGTTTAAAAAATTCGACAGTTGAGAAGTTTTTAAAAACCTTGTATATTTGTAACACAAACAGATAATCATTTCTTGGTTATGGTATTATCGTAATGTGAATTGATTACATGGTTTTGTGTTAAAACTTTTTTCTTTTAGTAATGCAATGCGAGAATCTTCTAAAAAGACTTAAACTAAACATTTTTTACAGAGATCTAGTTCTGTCACACAGCAGGGGGGAACTTTATCGAAACTGTGTGTTTTATTGTCAAGATTACAGAAAATATTTCCATTAAGACTATGTCATTTCAACGAATTCTTCTATAATAATTTTCGATAAACATCTTTAACATGAACAGTCTTAATTAACTTTAATGATTAATAATTATTAACAAAATATCAATCATTATAATGATTATTACCAGTAATGGCAGATGAAAAATCTTTAGAGAAACAAGATTTGAAGACACATTGTTCAAGAATTAATGATTAATAAGAGGGAATAAGCATGTTTTCTTTCTTTGATTTATTACGTAACGTTGATTAAAATTATTGATGTTATTGATAAACTTCAACCAGAGTAAAAAGAATTAATTTATAGATTAGATCATTCCTTGATCCTCTTTATTGGAGGATATATCCTTCTTCATTAAAACCGTATAAATAACCCTACAAAACCTTCAGATAACTTGTTTTAATTTGATAAAAATGATTAATTTTTCCAAACTAAAAGAAAAACACAATTGGCTCAGTTGATTTATATTTTACCTTTTGAAGTTTCTGATGTTTTTCGCTTATAAATGCAATATTTTTTTAGAATAGACGATTTTACAGGTAAACTTGCTTCAGAATATTTCATAGGTAAGTTTCGATTTTATCGCGATATAATATTACATACGCATGGGACAAATTAAAAATGGAATATTTAATATGTAGTTAGCAGTAGAACTGCTCTAAGTAATATTAACTCTATTTGTAGCACCTTTTCTACTGCGGAAAAGTTAGCGGAAGCCTTTTTTCCTTTTTCTTTTTTTCCCATTTCATTTAAGAGCCTACATCAGTCATGCGAAAAAACGCTCAAGCTAATGTTAAGTGTATGGGAAAGTTCTTGAGCGATTTCTCGCTCGCATTTTAATAATTTTAAATATTTTTTTGCATAGGATAGCTGAGGTCAATCTGCAACGTTGTTAGTTTTTACTTTTTCTATGTTGGTTCCAGTTATTTTATATAAGGGTACTTTCATTTTCAGAACCGGTTCCAACCGGTTCCAAAATTTAAAATGCCCGCTTATTAAAAAAAACTGTAACAAAAATTGAAAAAGTAAAAACTAACAACGTTGGAGATTGACCTTTAGCTATCCTATGAAAAAAAAAATAAAAAATAAAAATATTAAAATGCAAGCGAGAAATCGCGCGATAACCTTCCCATAGACTTAACATTAGCTGGAGCGTTTTTTCGCGTGACTGATGTAGGCTCTTAAGTTCGTGTCGATTTATGATAAATTTTTTGTGACTTACTACTGTTGTATAATATGTATTCCCTCTAAACTATTATTCAAAGTACTTTATTTTAATAAAAATATTTCTAAATTTTAGACAGACAGACAAAACTATTATGGAATTTTTACTATACGTAATTTTTATGCTGCAAAGTTTTTTTTATACTGCTCGATGGCTAATTGGACATAACTAGTACCAGCATTTAATCAGTGCTAAGGTAATATGATGCTTCTTTCTATCTTTATCTCATCACATTTCTTTTTTTTTCTTTTCATCTCAGTTTCATTGATATCCGTGTCGGTTTTAGATTTCTATAAAGTTCCTTTTTCGTTTTCGCTACTTTCTTACTAGAAGTTTTTTATCTGAAATTCAACAGTATCAACATTTACACATAGCTACAGAAATATGACACTTCTTTCTCCCTTTTTCTTATCGAATTTACTTTGTTTTGATACTTCAGTTTCATTGACGTTCGTGTCGTCATCGGATTTATATAAAGTTTTTATTAATATTACTGTTATTACTCTCTATGTTCTTATGAGAAGTTTCTCTGTTTGAATTAAATAGCACCCACACTTACCCACGTACTACAAAAATACGAACTCGTTTCTTTTCTTGTCATATTTTTTTTTTTTTTCACTTAAGTATCATATATATATTTATTATATTTAGATAAGTATAAAGTTTCTGTTTCTTACTCTATGCCTTCATATAAGAAGGGTTTCTTTTAAAACAATATTTAAAGTTCATAATTTTTCAAAATGAATTTCATTGTTTATAGTATAACATCATAAAATAAAAAAAAGTACTCTGACATTATTAGTAAACATACTTTTTTTAAAATGAAATACTGTTGTTACTCTGTTTTAAATATTTAGATAATTATAATTCATGAAGTTATAATCATCGGAATAAAGTTGTAGATAATTATAGGCATAGTTTACATTGTTACTAGCAATATCTCATGAAAATATTGCTTTAAGTCATCGATTTATTTCATAAATACAGCCCACTTTTTAAAAAAAATTGTCAAGTTTTAAGATTAAGTTTAATAAGTCATAACAGGAACTGGGTCAGCGTAAATAAGAATTCTATTTTCGGAAATGTGTTTTTCATTCAATCTTTTTAAAGATATATTTCTTCCAGGAAGAAAATTTCCTAATACAGAAATACATATTTCTTAAAAAACAATGTGTTTAAAGATATGAGTGCATGAAGCTTTTCATATAAATTTAAATTGGAAAAAATTGTTAATTTCAATCAAATATTTTGGGAAAACTCTCGATAATAAAAAGTATTGTCAATAAATAAATTAGGTAGCAGTTCCCAAACTTGTTTCTCTCCACATACAACTTGCTTAGACTTCTCCTTTATGCGCACCCCTTCTCACATAAATCCATCCCAAAATTTTTTGTTTGCGTTCATTAATAATTTTATTATGCTAGTTACCAATCTTAGATGCAGTTTTCTTTAGAATTCTAGTTTTCACCCACTTATCTATTTTTAACCACAGCACGATATCAATATAAAGTTAATCAAAACAATAAATATTAGTTAAAAATCTCAAATTAAGTATTCACAAAGAAAAAATGAAGCTACTCCCATTGATACACGTTAATGAGTTTATACTAATGCTGCCAAGATGAATATTAAAATGATGATCAGCATACAAATGGATTTTAAATAAAATCCCGATACGTTTCATGTTTTATCTACATATTGCTTGAATTATTAGAAAAGAAAGAATATTAAAAGGAAATGTAGGGGATGGGGCGCCTATGCAAGATATTATTAGGTGAATATAAGAGCAACAAATAATCCACCCCTTACTGAGTTTTGGCATTTTAATACATTTTATATCTTTGTACGGGAAAAGTTAGTAGTTTATCAGTTATTATTATTATTTTTTTGCTATCCGCCATTACCAGTGTAATTTTTACGGACTCCAATCAGACCTCCACGTAACGCAGGGGTACGCCACCGCCCTCTGAATACTAGGCCTAAGCGCTGACACAAAAATGGCGTCAGCCGTAATCGGAATTTTTGCAGCGTGTGTACGGTCCCTTAAAATTTAATACTAATAATTTCTAAAAGTTTTCTCCGTCTTTTTTTATGAGATTCAATAAGTCAAAGAAAACTTTTAGAAAACATTGGGGTGTAAAATTAGGGGACCTTACAAAGGTTTAAAAAATCCGCCTACGAGCGCCGCCATTTTTGTGTCAGCGCTCAAGCCTAGTATTCAGAGGGCGGTGGGTACGTGTACCCCAGGTTGGAAACTCCTGAGCTAAAGAATCACTTTTCAGGAAACATGTGACAGTTTTGCAGAATATATGTGAAAACGATTTTTTTTTTTTGTAAACTCTAATATATAGTTTTTAGATTGCCGACTAGGAACACCAAAAAACATTTTTATATGACAAATTTCGATTATGTATTCATATAAAGTTTTTAAATTCATTAAAAGCGATACTTTTTTAATTGCTGCATATCAGGCGCTATTAGCCGAAGAAATCGCCAAAGATTTGCATCAGACTTTTGTATTTTAAAAATGTCAGTTGTTTAACCGCGTATTTCGGTTACATGGCTATTAAATTTGTGTTTCATTTATATTAGTATATTATTATATTTATTTAACTATGAAGTTTTAATTTCGATATCAAATATTAGCCAGAAAAAAAGGCCGAAATATTTTTATTATTTTAAGTGAAAATGGTTCAATATATTTTTACTCGGGCTGCACGCGATAGATTGAAAAAAAAATCATACTTAAAAAAATATTTTTAAAAAACATAAAATATCAGTAAGTGCAATACCCCCCCCCCCTATTCGACAGTGTAAAATTTGAAAATTTTCAATGTTTAGAAGTTAAAGAAATTGCAGTAAAAGCATAATTTACAGGTCAGATGTTTCCACCGTCAACGTGACACCAGCGTTACTCACGGGTATATTTTTGCTTTATAATACATACATACATACATACATACATATATATATATATATATATATATATAATGCACGAGTTTTATTACTTAAAAATTGTTTTTCGTAAAATCGCCTTTTTTCATATATTTAAATAGTTATTACCTTTAACGACAGAATGTGAGATTCATCATTTCTGGTGCTTATAAGGTATGTAATATTGTTTTTTTCTTTTTTAATCAAGAAAAATTAATAATAACTAAGGTTTTCATTAAACGAATTATTCATATAAATTATTTACATTTTTCTCAGGTCCCCCAGGTACTAAATGAACTACGGTATCATCTTTTCAGCCCTTGGTTACCACTATTTCTGAACATTAATCTCCTGGGGGAATTTTATTTTCTCGGATTCTATGGCCCCGAATTCAACAAGAATTGGTTCATTCAATTTAATACGAAGTAATTAAGGTATAGATAACTAATTAAGGTACATATTTGGTGCTTCCTGTTGGTACAAATTAGAACTAAGACATTTTGTAGCGCGTGCGCACCACCCCTGCTATACGGTGGCTTAGGCAGCGGGAACAGGTGACAGAGTTTCGTTCGGAAAGATGTTTGTTTAGGACAAAGTGCGCCCCCTGTCGGAAGAAAGTGGAACTAAACGATTTTGTATTTAAAATTGGCCTGATTCAATTCAAATATTTTCTAACATTTTTTCCAGGTCTCCAAAGTACTAAATAAACTTCTATATAAAAAAAAGGCCGGTAAAAATATAATGCTGGGTATCGTTATGTAGCTTTTCAAACAATTTCTATTACTTAGCTGTAGACAATCTCATACTGCAAGTTTTTCATGCAAGTTCTTGGAGTGTGATATGTGTATTAACTTCAACTGACGCTTTCAAATTCCGATTTTAATGGCAAACTGTAGTCTACGACCTTCTTTATCTTACAATCTATATTTCTTCCATAAAATTTGTGCAGCGAGTGTTCAGCAATACGTTCATTAGTCATTACTTGGACAAATGCGTAGCTGATATCGCGAGCTGTTTCATAGGCTTTTTTCCCATTTTTAATTCTTATAAAACCTTGGCGGACCTGATTCTTTAACATACTTTTTAACGACCTTAAATATCCTTATACAATGACGAAAATCAAAGCTATAATATTAAATAAGTAGAAATAGATGTGTCCCGCATACTAATATACAAGAACGTAATGTACCTTTAAAATTTTCTCTAAAATTACCTATTTAAAAAAGTTTAATAAGAGAAACCGCCATTTGTTTTTCTTCATCCTCATATAAAATACTCAAACATTTCATTTTTACTATCACCATCTTTAAAATAAATTTAACATTCCACAATAAAGACCATTTGAGTCATCTTTCTCTGTTTAGTTTCCATACAAATGCCTTCCAATTTTACAGAATATCGACAGTAAAATAAATTATATCGCTCCAAATATCAAAGAACTGTCAATACCATTTAGAATTTTTTTTGCAGAAATTGGAAATGACGGATCGTGATTTACAGCGATGTATATTCTTTTTTCATTGAATTTGTGGTATTTCTTTGGTTGGAAATAGAATCTTGAATTAACTGAACTTGATTTAAGCTACAAAAAGTGACATTGTGGTTGGATTATATTGTCAGGCAAAATATTGCATGCAACGATTCCTTTTTTTACTGAAATATTTTCTGTTGGCAATGTGACTCACTTTCAATAAAGATAAAACAACTGTAAGTATATTATTTTGAAGTTAAATTTTTCTTTTATTTGTTTAAAAAGAATTGTCAAAACAAACCTTGAATAAAATTAAATATATCGGTAAATTTGTTCTTTTTTTTTAAATTAAAGCAATAACGACTTTTACTGGAAATGTTCTTCCACATTGCTCCAAACGATACGAAAACCAATGCGATATTTTATTTCTTAATGTGTCAGATTAAATTTGGGCTGTTACGGACCAAGTCCTTTAGTTGATCATCTACAGTAGGATTTGGTGAAAAATGATAGAACGACTTACACTCTCCCCTCTGACTAAAACCTTCTCTGAAAAAATTAACTAACTAACAATGCAAGCCTCATCGAAATACGTCCAGTAGAACTTTTTATTAAGGCCAATATTTCATAATCCGGTTTACCTTAATATTGAAGTTTCTCCCATAAATCTATAAGTAAACACCGTAGAACAATATCTTGTATAATAAAACTGTCTCTGAAAAATTATCTAACTAACAGTGCAAGTCACATTAAAACCCATTTGGCACAACTCAAGTTATAAGTTGCTGGAACAAAATTCCTATTTGCTTTTTTGTATATACTAGAGGATCCAACCTGAGTACCCGAGTTACAGTACATAGTTGATAATAATTTTTTGTCTAAATTTAATGGATTTTTTATATATTTAATATATACTTTTTTAGATTGCCCAATAAAAACACCAAAATAATTTTTATATCAATAATATATTCATATAAAGTTTTGAAATTTATTAAAAGCAATACTTTCGTATTAGCCGCATCTCAAGAGTTAATAACCGAAGAAATCACCAAAGATTCTTTTACTTACAGCATCCTTCTTGATTCTGATAATTTCAGCGGTTTAAGTGCATAGTTCACTTAAATATGTGTTAAAGTTGTGCTTTATATAATATATTATTTTTTTAAATTATTGTTTTATGAAGTTTTAATTTCGTTCTGGAATATCAGCCGGAAACAATTGCTGAACTATTTATATTGTTTTGAGTACAATCGGATTAATCTTTCGTAAACAGGCAGCACAATGTAGAGATAGATTTTAAAATAATTCATTATAAACAATCGGTATAGATATCAAGCAAATTATATATCAAAGTACATATTTTCTCCTATTCGGCGGTGTAACAATTGAAATTATTCAATTACATTATACGTTAAATTTGTGTTATATTTCATTTCATTTATTTATTTATTTCATTGATGAAGTAAATACTTTTTACTAAGTTTTACTTTCGTAGTAGAAAATTATTTGGTGATTTTTTTTATGTGTAAAAATTATTTTATGTGTATTATTTTTCCGTAATAGAACTTGCTCACGATGGAGACTGATTTAAAAAACTCATGCTTGAATATTAAAAAAAAAAAAAAAAAAAAAAAAAAAACATAATAAATGTGTAAATTGCGAAACAGTTTTCAAACAATTGAATTAGAAAGTACATTTTTTTTTCCTATACGACAATGTAAAAACTGAAAATGTGCCTTGTTTAACAGTTTAAAAATTTGCAAAACAGAAATTTAATCATTTGGTGTTGTCAACTTTAAAATGACTTCAGCGTTACGCATTGACATATTAGATGTAATGTATATATATATAAGATGTATGTATGTAAAATATATGTTGCAATAATAGAGAGTTAAGATCGAATATAAAAAACATTGGATCAAAAAAGTTTAGAGTATTAATGTATGTGAGTCAGTTAAATTTTCAGTAATATTTTTTAATCTACAGACGAATAAGTTGTTTTGCTACATACAAAATTACGAAATACAGTAATCAAATTTTCACAATCATCATATTTTAAATAAATTCAACATTTCACGATAAAAACAAGTTTCTTTTGCCACCACCATATATATATATATATATATATATATATATATACACAGTGGTGGCCAAAAGTTTGGACATTTTTTGAAAGTTTCATGTTTTTCAACTTTGTGTGCTTGTAGAATATATTAATTTTTACTTAAATACAAACGTTTATATATCAAATTGAAGGTAATTTAATATAGCATTTAATAATAAAAACAGTATTACAATATCTGTATCACAAAAAAAGTTATACTCATTATAGTAGAACAAACAAACACAAATCGTTTTGAATAAGGGCGTGTTTTGTAATAAAAGCGTACTAGCCAATCACAAACACTGTTCTGAGGACCAATCAAATGTCTGTAACTATAGTTTAGGTTATTTGGATGGCAAAAGAGTTATTGTTGTGGAAATATTTTGCGGAAGGATGCATACTAGTACAATTAAATAGAGTTTTGCTGTTTTTGAATATTTAAAGTCCTTTTTTTAATTAAACTAATTTTAAACAATGCCATCAACAAGAAGAACTAATTGGACATCTACAAAAAAGAAGCCGAATTGTCATATTGAGAGAAAATGGCCTCTCTTATGCTGAAATTGCAAGACAAGTTGGTGGTTCAGTGACTTGTTCTGGTGTACGAAAGTTCTGTTTACGTTATGAAAAAACGAAATCAGTGGAAAATAAGGCCAAATCAGGCCCAAAAAATGCACAAGTGCTACTGCCGATAGAAAAATTAAACGGCTATGCCTTCAAGATAGAAAAATTTCATCAGGTGGATAAGAATGATGATGATGGATTAGATGTGAAATGAATGCAGCGGGTATTGCAGTAAGTTCAAGAACAATAAGAAGAAGGTTATCAGGATTCGGACTACAAGCTAGAATTCCAAGGAAAAATACATATTTAAATCAAAAGCAACGCGAAAAACGAGTTAAGTGGGCAAAAGAACACATTAAATGGTCAGAAAATCAATGGAAGCAAGTAATATGGAGCGATGAGAGTAAAATATCGCTCTTTGGTAGTGATGGTAGAAAATACGTGAGACGTAGAGTAGGAGAAGCACTTCATCCTGATTGAATTGAAGCAACTACAAAAAACCCAACAAATGTCATGATTTGGGCATGTATGTCTGCAGATGGTGTGGGCCGATTTCAAGTGATTGATGGCATCCTGAATGCCAAAAAATACATCGAAACTGCCCTGGAACCAAAATTGATACCTTCCATCAGGGATCTCTTCCCCAACAACGCATCATTTATTTTTCAGCAGGATTCAGCTCCATGCCACACAGCAAAAGTATGCAAAGCATGGTTTCAAAATAAAGGCATAGATATATTACCATAGCCAGGAAACAGCCCTGATCTCAATCCAATTGAAAATTTTTGGCGACGTTTGAAAATTCTTGTACGAAAACAACGTCCATCCAATAAAAGACAACTTATTGAAGCTATAATTGATTCTTGGCACCATGTGATTACGAAAGATGAACTCCAAACACTCGTTCACTCGAAGAAAAAGACGCTGTGAAGCTGTCTTAAAAAATAAGGGTTATCCTACTAAGTATTGATTGTGTAAGTATCACTTTAAAAAAATTCAAATCTAAGATAGATCTTACTTTTAGTTGCATAACTTTTTTTGTAATAGAGATATTGAAATACTGTTTTTATTATTAAATTCTACATTACATTACCTTCAATTTGATATATAAACGTTTGTATTTAAGTGAAAATTAATATATTCTACAAGCACACAAAGTTGAAAGACATGAAACTTTCAAAAAATGTCCACACTTTTGGCCACCACTGTATATATATATATATATATATATATATATAAATCAACATTTGAACGAAGGGTGATTTTGGGACCAAAAGTTTTCGGAATTGCTCTCCTTCAAACAGCTGTAATAGATAGCTTTTTACTTTTTGTAATGAAAGCTACCTAAAACCATATATAGAAGCGATTACCGAACTTTATAAAACAACAATAATTTTTAAAAATCGTGTGTCGGGCGTAGATTATAAAACACTTTCTAACACATCCAGAAAACTATAACGAAACTTCATCGTTAGATAAGGTGAAAGAAGATATGTAAATAAACAGTATAGAAAACATATAACACATTTAAAAGTCTAGTTTTAGCAATTACCTTTCACAGTCAAAAATGTAGTCGAGTTATTTTGTGCAATCCTGTATATGATCTATAGATTTGGATATATACTACATAACTTGATAAAATACAGTTCATTTAGAAAATTCACATTTAGTAAGTCTCGCTAATCGATCGAAATACACTCGAAATCTTTTGTACAACCCTTATATATTATATAAAGACTTTTGTAGACACCCCATATTAAGCTCAAATTTAATTCAAGTAAAAACGCATAAGTCAACTTAAAAACAAGATTCCAGCAATTACCAACCATGAAAAACAATGTACCTTGTTTTTTGTTTATCCCTGTACATGAATGTATTTATTTTACACAAACTTCTATAAGACTAGTAACTATATAGTTCAGCAGGAAAATGCGTAACGCAATGAAAAACAACCCTAAGCAATTCACTCCCGTAGTCTGTAGTACTTATGAATTCTGTAGACCTGTGTATGATGAAAATTGATTTATACACACCACGTACTATGTAAAAATTTAGTTAAATTTAAAAACGCAAACCAATGTTGAAAACGAACTTATGACACATAGTCTGTATCCATTATTGTACTGTAACCGATTGCTGTTGTGTGTCCCTCTAAATGAACGATAAACGCAATGCACACCATAGTTTTAATTGAGCGATTTATACTGCACCTCAGAAATGCATATAACTTCATTATGTTTTAAATAGTGAAACAACATTAAATTGCACTGCAAACGATATTTCCCGTAGAACAATGCGCAACAGAATTCTTTTGCTTGACCCTGTAAGTGAATAATAAATGCTTTGCACCTCATATTCGATAAAAAAGCATGTTTTAGTGCGCTTCATAATTGTATATCAATTTCATCATGTTTCATATGGTGTAGCATCATGAAAATGCTCTTGAAACGATTTTTTCTCATTGACTGTAATGTAACGTAATACTTTGCCTGTCCCTGTAAATAAAATATAAGAGTTACACACTTTGTTTTCGATAGGAATTATGCTATAGTAAGCGACAATGACATAGAAAATTTTCATGCCAATCTGTGAATATTTAGCGAGTTAGGGCATGGACTGACGGCAGACGGACAGACGACATACTGCAAACGCATAAACACTTTTCAACTAGGTTGGAAAGTGTTAAAAATAAAGCATTACAATCATTACAGAGATTGACCACTGAACTTAATTAATGTTCTGATTATTCATTTTAGTTTCTTAGTTCTTGAATTCCGGGCCTCTCAGCTTGGTGCTATGTGTGGTTCTGGTAGCTTAAATACACTCTCACGATAAGTTACATTATATTTCGTAATATAGTCACCTTCAGGCAGGTCTACTACAGTTTCCTCTCTTGGGATTCCATCATATTAAATACAGTGAAACATGTAATAAATTATTTGGACACAGTGAACAGTGTTTAACTTTCATGTTTTCAGGGCGATCCGAGTACTTTTACGCTGGTTAGAGCATGGGCAGACGAACAGACAAACCGAACTCATAAACACTTTCACATAACTACTCACAAACACTTGTTAAAAAACTAAAATTTTAATGAAAAAAAAAACTTTTTTACAAAATTCTATGTATAGAATGCAAAAAATATATATATTTATTTATTATCAGTAGCTTTTAAATAAATTTTACATTCCTCAGTAAAGAATATTTCAATCCCCCTTCTTTGTTCAGTTTTCATACAAATACCTTCGACTTTCACGGAATATCTACAGAAAAATGAATTATATCGTTCCAAATATCAAGGAACTGTCAATACCATTTAGAATTTTTTGGAGAAACTCGAAATGACGATGCGTGATTTAAAACGATGAATATATTTCTTCTGTTCCTTTAAATTTATGGTATTTCTGTAGTTGGAAATACAAGTTCGAATTTTCTAAACTTCGTTTTAAACAGAGAAAAGTAACATTGTTGTTGTCAAGATAGCATTTTTAAGTTTATTATTTATTAACTTGTGTATTCTCTCTTGTCGACGTGTATCTCATTGAGTAATAATAATAATAAAACAGTGGGACCCTAGTTTTTTGAATTCTTCATTAGAAAAACAAGTTTTTAAAAGAGGTGTTTTTTAAAGATATATTTTTCATTATCGACTGATATACAATATGATACATTTTTCTAGGGATTATTTAGAAATTCGTTTTTTAATATAGATTAGGCATTTGAAATAATTTCCGCTTTTTTGTGAAGCCAATATCGTAATTTGGTAAATCCCCTAATATCAATACCTTACCTGTGGAATATATATGAAAAAATGTCAAAAATGGATTTATTCCTCTTTAATTTTGTGAATTAGATAGAAATATGTTATCTTGTAAATAAATAAATAAATATTATAATTAATGTTTTCAAATATATCAGAAAAATGAAAGAGTTATAGTCATATTTTATTAAACGATCTTACACAACCATTATCATCTATTGTAAAACTACTAAATTGAAGTTTATTACACATTCGCAAAAGGAAAACGAACTCATGAAATAGAATTACTGATTTTTCTGAAGTACTAAATCATTTTGGGAATTACAAATATGTCTCGTTTGATTTGCTCTAACTGGATTCGAGGAACACAGGCAAATAGTTAATGATTTTAAAGGCTTGATGAAGACTGGTATACATAAAGATTGTTTTAAGATCGTCTGCATTATAGGCAGATCTCGACCTAGTAACGTTTCCAAGTGTTCCTGTTTATTTATATCCGAGGAAGGGTGCAGTGTGTTCGTTGACTCTCACATTTAAATCACTTTTGAACGTCGTTAAATCATGTTTAAGCCATTTTTGTAAAAAAATTGGAGGAATTTTGCTGTGGCAAATGGAAAATAGTAAATAGGTTATGAAATAAAGGCTTTTGTAAACAGAAAATATTTAATCACTGATACAAAAAGTACTATACATTTTAACAGGTCCCGGAAGCTTCGCAGCATTTTTATTAAAAATAATAAATAGAATACTGAAAATTGTGACTGTGTTGATATAGGTATATAGTTACACTATGTTTATCAAAATTGTCCAATAATAAAATATAATTTTAAATGGTATTATTCATTATCAATATGCGAATCTTTCTATAATTAATACATAATCTAGTCTTAGTTAATAGTTTGCATTGCAACTATAAAATACACAATAGTAATTAAAAAAACATCATTCGCCTATATTTAACTATTCAATATGCAATACGGTATTAACAAATTCTGCACACAGTCACTAGTAGTCATAAGGAATAGTTCTAGATCTATTGATGAAGATTTGAAACGCAAGCAAAATAATTATTTCCATACATTTTATTATTATAAAACGCATCGGGCTATTAAACTAATAATCTCATATTCAACATACTGTGATCGTTTCTAAATAACTTCTACATCGCTTCTAAATAATTGCTATAATTTCTTCTAAATAAAACTTTGAAATATCTAATAACATCTGAGTTTCATATACATATATACCAACTTATTTAAGAGGATTTTCATATAAACATGTCTAATGATACTTGAATTCATCAAGTAGTAGAAAAAAAGCTGAAGCGTTTTCTTCTTTAAAGAAGCGACTACTTTTCCTCTAAAGAGATGGTATCTTTAGCAACCTCAAGAATCATTTCTCACCTATGTAGTGATATAGTCAGATACCGTTGTTTACATAAAATTTAAACTGAAATTTACAAGCTAAATGAACTTTATGAACTTAATGATCTGAATTATTATTCCCTGTACATTAAAAAAATATTGTTAATGTATTTCGTTAAAACCATGACATTCAAAATCCTATACATATACTTACGAAATTAAAGTGTAGTTATATGTAAACTAAATTGCAATGTCATTGGAATTTCTTCTTAAAATCTTCATATCTTCATTAAACGGCGAGTCTTTCCTGGCTGGTGGCTCACCAAGCTTACTGGGAATAAATAGATCCTTCTTCCTGGGCTTTAAGGTTGGTACCGCCTTTAAAACAAATAGGTTCGCACTTGAAGGTGTCCCCGGTCTTCTGTAGTGATACTTCTGTTTTGCTCAACTATGGTATTCATCTAATAAAATACTATACTAAGACCTCGCCGGTCTGAACTCCGTTAATCGGAAATTTCGAATAATCCGAACAGAAAACAAATTGAATAAATAAATATTTTTATGAGCCTTAAGATACAAATTTTATTTAGAATATTAATACGGTTCAGTAATGTAATACAAAACGTACATACTTATATAGCTACGTTCTACGTACATTTGAAATACCGTATTAATACAATCAACTGCTTCCACTCACATCGTAACTTACCAATGACATTCCGCACGCAGGAATAGGGCGGGGTGATTGATGTATAACATAGTCCATACTCTATATTGGTAAAGCAATTTGACTGTATAAAGTACTGTGTTTATTGCGTATTATGTAGTAGTTTAATAATAATTTATTATATACATTACTGTAATAATTTATTGTTCGGATAATCTAAAAAATCAGCGAATCCGAATAAACTTTCGTCTTAATTAATTCGGATTGGTGAGGTTTTATTGTACTTAGGAATCTTTGTTCGGCCTTGTGATCTTCTGAAATCCCGGATGACGTAAACTCTTACGAGTAAGCGATGACTTCCAGCAGCAGACTTATCTACAAATTGAAATAAAAATAATACCTTCGCACAAGTGTTTCTTTGTAGGCAAAAAAACTCGACATTTTCGATATAGCAAAAAAAAAATCGCGTTCTTTAAACAATAAGAAAACAAACTATTTTAATTTTTTATATCTTGGAGCAATGATTTCACATACATAAGCGATCCATTATAAATGGTGTTGAAAATATGCTACTTACATCGTCTATGAAAAATGGGCAGCAACCAATAATGTACCTTCAAGTACATATTAGTTTGATTTGAAATAAATCATTTTAAGAAATTCTGGAATAATAATAATAAAAAGGTTAGGCTCTACTTTACAAGATTAATAAAAATATAATTTCAAATGAAAATTAATCTTTTTTACACTCTTTTATTTAACTCAGTTTGTTTTTTGTATGTAAATATGGAATTTTGTAATCTATTTTTAACTCGTTTCCAGATAGGCTAGAAATTAAGATTATAGACGTGTTTCCGATGTCAATACAACATTTCAGCATTTTTAAACTAAATTTTAAATTTATACATTAACTTTTAGGCATTTTCTAATTAGCCCGACACTGGTGATAAATCGCCCAATATTCTTGAGAGTTACAATGGTATACGAGTTGCAATAACAATAGATTTAATGATGCGCCAAAACACGCTCGCAAAAATGTGCCAAACAGCTGTGAAAATGCAGGAATTAATCATTTTAAACGTAGAAAATAAAATGTAAATAAAAACAAGAGTGTAATAATTAAAAAATCGCTTTAATCAATTAATAGTTTAATATTAATTAACTTACGATTATGTATTGAGAAATTAGTTTCGAAAACTTGAAATGAGAGTTTAAATAATGTGTAATATTTTCTTTCGGGTTTCCATGTCTTAAAAATGAAACAGAGCCAAAATTGTATATTTTAAAATAAATTTACTTGCTCGCGTTTTCTACCAAGAATAAAAATAGCAGATAATTTTAAATAATCGAGTTCGGTGTCCAAGCCAAATCAATGTATTGTACCAGAAATTTTTATGGGAAAAACATGAATTGCAATCATGAAATTAGGCGTTATTTTCAAGAAAATATTGAATGCTTATAAAAGATTTTTTGTTAGACTATTTTTACTTATGTACTTATTTCAAATAATGAAAACCCCTTCATGTATAATTTTAGATTTTGTTACATTCAATTCCAAACTTTAAAAAAAAGAAAAAGAACTACGTATCTCTCTTTTATTATTGTTTTTCTTTCATACATAAAAAAATACATAGATAAATTTTTATTCCCTATCAAAATACACATTACATTATTCCTGAAATTCTTTTAACAATTGTACACTGCCTATATTTCAAGTGCTACAAAGACTTAAATCTAATTTCTTTCAAACTTTTATGCAGAAGGAAACTATCATGCTTTCTATTTGATTGAAAACAAGCGAGATTTCTTTTTCTCTAAAGAGATAATCAAATTTCTAAACTTTTGCTAGATATAAAGGGAATAGGAAATTTTAAGTCTCTACTTTTGTAATAATTCCAAAAAAGTTTCTAAAGAAATATAAATTAGATGGTCTAAAAAATAGATTTATTTTATTCTAACAGAAATTTTGACTAAACAATGCGCAGTAATAATATAAATACTTTTATTCAATTAAATTTTAGAAATTTAAATTATGCAGTGTATATTTAAGGATGTATACTACTTTTTTCTGATATATTTACAGGTATCTCTAATTATTGCTAACTGTATTAAGAAACAAAAATATGTCAAGCAGTAACACTAACGTCCTAGCGATGGTTGCAACAATGTACAATTGTATGAGAGTTATATCTATGGAATTAATGTTTAAATACACAGTACTTAATGAATTCAAACGATGAAATAGTTATTAGATTATTATAGCTGTCAGCTTATATAATATATAAATGTTGCATGTTACTGTATTTGTTAAATTTTACACGGTTTTACCAGCTGGATAAGTTTTAAATGTATTTTAAAAGTAACTGCCTGATTAAGAATGCTGTCGTTATAAATTTTGATATTGGATAACTCTTTGTTTCCATGGCAGCAACGCTAATTTTCTTGTCTCCTACACTGTTAGTTTTGAGCTTGAAACATTTTTCATCAATTTAAATTTTCTTCTAAATCGTACATATGATGATCGTATATTATGATGTATGATAAAACTGTAGTTATAAAAATGCATTTACTTAAGTTAAGCTTTCTTAAGTACGAAGAGAAGAAAAAATATTTCGTTAAATAATATTTATCACAAAGGCGTATTTTTTAAAATTTCAGAGTGTCGCCAATTATAAAAAAAAGGAAATATAATTTTTTTTAAGGATGCTATATCGATGTTCCGTGAGATTTTAGACATATATAGTCTCATACACTGTTAAAAATTTGCAACAAACTGTCCAGTCATTTGACCATTTCTATAGAAAATGGTTGCATAACCGCAATTTAACTCTATTCTGACCCTAATATGGGCAATAATATGGTCAGAACACTGTTAAATCATGGTTATGTAACAGTTTTCTAAAAAAACAGTCAAATGACTGGACAGTTTGTTGCAAATTTTAACAGTGTAATAAGAACATTCTGTAATTTTTTCAAGTTTTTCTGAGTATGCACTAATGGAAACTTTCCTTGTAAGTATAGCATAATTTGAATTTTTACACAATCTAATGTAACAAAGAATTTACTATCAAATAAAATATGTTCGAAAACTGTAAAGTTTGGAAGTTTTTATGAACTATAACAAGAGCATTCGACCTCAGAGATATCCTGCTCTTAAAATAAAAAAAATCATTTTAAAATGCTCGAAAGGAAAACGATGAGTCTTTAGATAATGCTTGTAGTGGATTACTATTAGCATATGAATGTCCTATGACGCGAATTTAGGCTCTTAAGGACCAAGAAACCTTTAATTCTCTGGTGTTAGCAAGCTTATGAACTGAAATCAGCTATCTATGAACATTAATCATGTTTCCGAAGTTGAGTCCTAATCAGATGGTTCTCCAGTACTCGAATTTGTATATAAAGTCTTATGCCCTGAAAATCGTCCAAAACCTTTTCGATTTAAGAATTTTATATCAGCAGTTTTAACCTGGATATGTCCTAACCTGTAGAAACGAATTTACACGGTTTACGGACATAGCTGAACCATTTTCTTGCGCTCGATTTTGTATAGAACTCAAATTTCTTGAAAATCGTTACGGCGTCTTCGATGTCTTCCGTAATCGTGTTGCTGATCAATTACCAACAGTCTTGGCGATAATTCTGATTGTTGAAGATTGATTCCGAAAATTGTTTAAATCTATGAAAACTAATTTTTATTGGAGTCGAGATCTACACTGTTAAAAATTTGCAGCAAACTGTCCAGTCATTTCATCGTTTTAATAGAAAACGCTTACATAACCACAATTTAACTCTATTCTGACCATAATATGGAAAATAATATGGTCAGAATAGAGTTAAATTAAGGCTATATAACCTTTTTCTATAAAAGCGGTCAAATGACTGGACAGTTTGCTGCAAATGTTTAGCAGTGTAGTTAGATCGTATTCTCGTATTCGAAAAAGGCTTATTTCCTTAAATACATCGGAACTATTTTCAATTTAAAACATCATTTTCAGAACGGAATTTCTTTTAACCATATAAACACAATTTTCCTGAATTATAGACCTAGAATGTTAAAATTTTGCAGCAAAATGTCCATTCATTTGACCGTGTTTATAGAACACGGTTTCATAACCTGTAATTTAGCGCTACTCTGACTATATTATTCCCCATATTATGGTCATAATAGAGTTAAAGTACGGTCATGTAATCGTTTTTTACAAAAGCGGTCAAATGACTGAACAGTTTGCAGAAAATTTTAATAGTGTAGCTAAACCGTTTCTTCGTTTTCGAATTGGTACAAGAGCCAAGTTTTCAGATAATCGTTCGAGCTGTTTTCGATATATAGCAGCATTTTCAGTACTAACTTTGTTTTAACCTATAAAAACGAAATTTTCCGATTTTTGGACATAGCTAGATATTTTCCTCGTGCTCAAACTAGTATAGGTGACGCGTGCCCTGTAAATCGTTTAAGCCTTTTTCGATATATAGCTTGAAACATTTTCAGCGTTGAGTTTGTTTTAACCTGTCAAAACCAATTTTCTTGTATTCGGGATCTAGATAGATCTTTTTTTCATGTTCGATTTAGTATACGAGGCAAATTTCGTGAAAACAGTTCCAGTCGTTTTCGATATCATCCGTAATCATGAAAATTACTTTCTCGTTTAATATATGTGATATACTTAATTCTAAATAATATGAAAAAACCTGCACGTGTCTAGGTTATTATATTCAAAAGTTATAAGCGTTAAAAAGTTAAAGTGATTAATGATAGAAGGTAAAATATATATTTTTTTAAATGCCCTTTTCACACAAAACGTGTTTTTACATTTTCCTTTCTTTGAAATGTTCTGTGCATCCCAATTTTATCTTAAACTAGCAAGCTACGCCCGCTACGCCCGCTACGCCGGTCAATTTCTTATAAAAACTTTTAATCCAACAAAATATTGACATTTCATAATTCACTTTTATATTTTAACAGAATAATAAAGCTACTATAATTTGTGACTCGTGCTATAGCCAATATACACGCCAGGACACATCGCCCTTATCATTATCTTTTAACGCATGAAGGTTTCGCTATGGTACTCCATTGTGAAATTTGGTAATTTTTAAATTCAATATTTGAAAAATGGCATAATCATTAGATTTGAAATTTATATCAAGAAAAATACAATTTTTTACCTTTCAAACGCAGTTTGCCTAACAATTTTCTGACAAATACTTTTCGAGGTACTATTTTTTTTCAGTAACTTCAAATGTTTCATTTTCCGAGATTAATCTGTGGCAACAATCAGCAAAAAACCCAGTCGTCAGAAACGCATAGTTTTTTATTATAGAGGCTGTTGGAGCAGGGATTGTCACCACCAATTTGCCACCATCACTTTTGAAATCGGTTCGGTAGTTCTAGAGATTCCATAGAAATTGTAATTTAGAATGTTTTTAGAACGCTTTTCGCTCATTTCACCCTTTTAAATTTCGATTTTTTTAATTTTGTTTTTAGAGAGCATTTACATTTTCTAAGTAACTACAATGCCAAATTTCATATTTCTAGCTCTTTCAGTATAAAAAAAAATCGCAATTTTAGAACGTTTTTCGCTCCTGCACCCCCCCCCTTGGGGTAAGTGACACCGACATAAAATATAGCCTATGTTGAAGCAGGGGTTGTCACCATCCATTTGCACCATCACTTTTTAAATCGGTTCGGTGGTTCTAGAGATTCCATAGAAATTGTAATTTAGAATGTTTTTAAAACGCTTTTCGCTCATTTCACCCTTTTAAATTTCGATTTTTTTTTAAATTTTGTTCTTAGAGAGCATTTACATCTTATAAGTAACTACAACGCCAAATTTCAAATCGGTTCGGGATCTCGAGCTTTCATAGAAATTGTAATTTAGAATGTTTTTAGAACGCTTTTTGCTCATTTCACCCTTTTAAATTTCGAATTTTTTTTTTTTTTTTTTTTTTGTTCTTAGAGAGCATTTACATCTTATAAGTAACTACAACGCCAAATTTTAAATCGGTTCGGTAGTTCTAGAGATTCCATAGAAATTGTAATTTAGAATGTTTTTAAAACACTTTTTGCTCATTTCACCCTTTTAAATTTCGATTTTTTTTTATTTTGTTCCTAGAGAGCATTTACATCTTATAAGTAACTACAACGCCAAATTTCAAATCGGTTCGGTAGTTCTAGAGATTTCATAGAAATTGTAATTTAGAACGTTTTTAGAACGCTTTTCGCTCATTTCACCCTTTTAAATTTCGATTTTTTTTTAATTTTGTTCTTAGAGAGCATTTACATCTTATAAGTAACTACAACGGCAAATTTCAAATCGGTTCGGTAGTTCTAGAGATTCCATGGAACGTGTAATTTAGAATGTTTTTAGAACGCTTTTCGCTCATTTCACCCTTTTAAATTTCGATTTTTTTTTATTTTGTTCTTAGAGAGCATTTACATCTTATAAGTAACTACAACGCCAAATTTCAAATTTCCTGCTGCTTCAGTATAGAAAAAATCGCAATTTTAGAACGCTTTTCGCTCCTGCACCCCCCTGGGGTAGTGGCACTGACATAAAATATAGCCTATGTTGGAGCAGGGGTTGCCATCATCAATTTGCTACCATCACTTTTGTAATCGGTTCGGTAGTTCCAGAGATTACCCCCTACAAACAAACAAACAAACAAACAAACAAACAAACAATCTTTACTCCTTTATAATATTAGTATAGATTAATATATGTATATGTGTATATATGTAATAAATATTTATTGCACATTTAGACAAAATCTGTATCCATTTTTAATTTTACTTAAATTAAGATTTTTAAAACTCTGCTTTATCATGAGTAAATTTGAATTATTAAAAAAAATCAGTATGCTTTTTTCAACAGAATATTTCTTAAAAATGAGCTTCTCATAGAATTTACGAATTGATACACATATTTTTTCAATTAGTTATTGATATACATGCCGTTTGAAAATGCTTTCCATGGTTACAAAACTTATTCATGTCCGCAATATATAATTTTAACAGAGCCACCTGTCTTTGCCCATGTTAACCATGAGTTCCTTACAAGTAAAATAAATAAAAATTCAGTAATATGGCGATCACAATAACGGTACACTATACATACCCGCACATCAATCGTTAAAGGGAAAAAACGATTAATCAGGAAAAATGCAGTTTTTTACACAATCATAGAAAAAAACCCCGTCTTTATAAATGAGAATGTGAATTTTCTTTGGTGCCTGTAATACAAAAATATACGATGTTCCTAACAGTACGATAAAAAATAGCGCAATATGTAGCGAAATTTTATTTAGTATTGCATTTATATATATTATGAAATTAAAAAAAAAAAAAAAAAAACTTTTCCCTGAAAAATGTCTTACGGAAATTTTTTTATAAAATATCTGCAATAGATGTTTTACTCTACTAATCTTCCTTAATCGGGTTCATAGCCGATGTTGGCGACGAAATTGATAACATAGCTATAAAATTGCTGAAATATGTTTTTAAGTATTTTATTAGAAGATTGGTTTAGCTGTATTTTATGCTCCTACCTAAACCTGAAGCTGAGGTATGGCTAAATGACTTAAAACTTTTGAACCCCATTCAATTACCCTTAGTGGATGAATTTCTAAAACCGCTGAAATACGTGTTTAACAATTTTGTTCTGTAGATTTGTAATGCTACATTTTACGATCCTACCTTAAACTGCTACTGATATATGGTGAAATGCCCTAATACTTTCGACCTCCCATTTAATCTTCTTAATGGATTAATTTCTAAAATCTAATAATTAACAATTTGTTTAGTAGATTTGTTATGCTGAATTTTACGCTCCGACTTAAAACTGCTGCTGAGATATGGTGATATGACCTAAAATGTTCGGCCGCCCTTTCATCTAAGAGGATGCATTTAAAAAAATTCTTTGTTATTACTTGTCTATGTCATAACAGCAATCTACTGTCCAAATTTCGTGATCTTGATTTTAGTCGTTTCAGCTCTGCGTTGGTGAGCAAGTCAGTCAGTCAGGTTGAAGTGCTTGAACAGAAAAATGGGTATTAATATATACTTGCTTATTGTGGTGAAAGGTACAAGTACTATATACGTTTTTCTATATTTAATAGGTTAACCCTACTATAATTAGTCTTACTCTGCGTAAGACTTTAGAAGTTGTCGAATCTGATTTATTGTTAATGTTGAAGGTTCATTACAAGCATAATAAGTAATATTGCTATGTTATTGTATATTATTCTATTTTGTACCATATTTCGGTATCGTATACCAGCTCTATCTTGCTGTAAAATAATGTCATCATAATATTATTGTGTCAAAAATATTATCATCGAGGGTAATGGGGTTCTCCCACTGTTTCCGTACTTGGAGAAACCTGACGAACTTTTTGTCTGGGAATTTTCGATGTCAGAGGTTTTTCCGACTGCTTTGAGGCTCGCAGTTAGTAGTTTATCTACCGGCAGGAATTTAAACGAGCACCTTTTTGGTTGACACCTTTGTTCAGTTGATAATGTCAGAAACGTATATATATATATATATATATATATATATATATATATATATATAATTCTTTAGGCGTAATTTTCAATTAAACTTTTACTTCTGCTAATGACGTCATAATCGGATAACGCCTACTGTTCCGAAGCACAGAGTTTATTTTCTAAACTCTGTGGTTGAATTAAAGAGAAATAATAAATATTAAAAGCACGCGGTTTGAAGGCCGAATTTGTTAGTTTGTTTGCAAGTTAAATTTCGGTAAAAATACTTATCCGCGTGTTTTATAAGCGAATAAAAATTCATATTTATTGTGACGTCACGGAAATATTGTCCATTGGGTTTATTTTATCATTATGTATTATAACTTTGTTGATGCCTCTTTTTCATTACAATTAAATACAAAATATATTTATATTTGTGTGCATGGTGTTTAAGCATTAATGTAAGGTATGTGAAGTACGTGTGAAAAGTTTGCGCCGGTGAAAATGACGTTATATTTAGCTTGAAGTGCATTTTAACATTGATAAAACTAAAGAGAAAAATGTATATGATTGTGTTAGCATGACATAATTTTATTGATTTTTGCATTCATAATTATAAAGATTAGAATTGGAGCCGTCATTGATTTCTTCATCTTGATTGCATACCTTGATTACATGTTACCAATTGTTTTTTTTTTTTAATTATAGGATAGAAGATTTCCTTTTTTAATAAAAAAAAAATCACAAAAATAAAGGATTTCAGGACATTTAAAGTTATTAAAAATAGTGTTATGGTAGAAAAAAATCTTGAAATAATGATCGTATTTTTAGCAAGAATAAACAATGTAAGACTAATATTTCATAGGAATTATTTTGGTAGATTTATTATAAGTTCATTTAACAGTTCCTTATTAGCGCAAAGTCCTATTTCTTTCACTGTGAATTTCTCTTTCGATGTCAAAAAATGTTTTTCCACTTTTGGACGCCAGCCAAAATACAGTGGCAATTTTTAGAAATGTACAACATTTGTGACAACAAAGGCGCTATCGCTTTAGCTTTCATCGTGCTTACATCACTTCGAAATACTACAAATTTCTATTTTTTACTACATTTTACAATTTCAATTCTTACATCATCAATTAGAAAAAAAATTAGCTTTCGATTGAAATTTATTTGAAAACTGCCGATTAATATAACGACTTTTTAAATAATTTTCAAGCATGAAAAGTTTTTCAATTCTATCTTATCAATGACTACCAGTTTACTTCAATAATGAAAAATAGCCCCTGTGAAAGTTGCTACAATTGAAAATAGATTTCCCTAACCATCATAAAAAGTGAATAATAATTTTTAAAAAAAAGTGATAAATCATAAGATCAGATTATCCATAAGATAGAACATTTTGGCGCTAAACAAAAATCTGTCAGGAAAAAAAATATATATTTTTAGTTTATGTTGAACATAAAATTGATATGTTGAATTCGTTGATGAATATGTTCCATCAGATATCAGGATATGCTAGGAATTGCATTTTTTAATTTTTTTACATTTGCTAACTGTATAAGAGGAAAAATAATATCCCCGACTGTGATGGAAAAGGGATAATCATCCTGATTATGTCAAGGAACCGAAGAAATCATACAAATAAATTACACTTGAAAACATTAAAAATCTCCCTCATCTGCAGAAAGATTTATTACTGTAAAAAACGTCTTAATCTTTGCATAAAAATTGATTAGCTTAAAACAATGGATGCATTTTAGAAGATATGGATTTGAAACGAACAATGATTAAAGAGGACATTTTAAAACTTTTAATTTAATCATTTTAAAACTTTTTTAACGTCGAATTTCGACGGTGCTTTTGGGTAGATGCTATGCACATGCGCATAGGAGCTCATTCGGTTGCATTATCACAAGGGGGGGGAATGTGTGCTTTATTTACTATGTTCTATTATTTACTGAATATGATATGAACGTAGGAATATACTATCTGTATATACTTCATAGGTCCATGAATTTTTTTCTTGCCGTGGGGAATATGGTGGTAATGTCAAACTGATTTGCATTTTGTTTACGGATTGTTTGTTTGGAGTTTGCATCGGATATAGTAGTGTATTTGACTGGGGAAAAATTTTAAATAAAATATTTGAAAGACTGTTTTATACGGACCCCTTCATAAATAATAAAGAAGCTTATTTTACTGATATTGTAATAGTATTTTTTTTTGCGTCAAGTTTTGACGGGTTCCATCTAGTACTACTTTATGTTAGTAAAGTAGCTTTCTTACAGTGCAAGTTTTTTTTTATAGGGGTAAGTCAAGAAATTTAACACATGAACATATTTTACGTGTCAAAATGGATTATAGTGGTAGCAATGGGATTTAAAATAAATGCGGATAACAAAATGGGATTGCCACAAAACCACTTTAACTTTTTCACAAAAAGTTTATTGTGCCAAATAATCTTTACAAAGACGCGTCAAATGGTGAGCAAAAAGTAAATATCAGTGCAATAAGGTATGAAACTTACCCTTGAAGTCAGTTTTAATTCTTTTCGTAATATGTCTATAGTCTATTTAGCATTTTAAAGCACTGCTTAAAGAAAAGTATCTTTAAAAGAGTATATTTAACCCTTCCAGGGCCAAAGTAATTGTGTTTCTAGAATTTTGAAATGATTGACTGTCATCAAAATTTATGAACAAATTGATTTTAAAACTTATAAATGTTTTTTTCCCATACATTACAAAAGAAAAAAATATATGATAAAATACTGGTGCAATTTCTGCAGTTTGAAGTTAGTATTAGCTGGGGGTTAATAATATACCATCGCCATTTAACGGATTCAAGTAAGAATAAAAATAAAAGTACCTTGTCCCAGTAATGTCTTTTACGATTTGTTAAAAAACGGTCATTTTTGCAATACTGTATATTTAGAATTCTATTTTATCCATTCGATTAAATGATATGGCCATTTCCTCCTTTTATGGTTTCCTTTTATATTTAATTTATTCTTTACAGCATTTTGATTCTTAGTTAAGATCACCTTATCCCATGTGAGTGTTACGGAAGGCCTTTTTTCGAAACTGAGTCAATGGAGCTTCAAGGGTATTCGATTAGTAAACAGAGGATTAATATAAAAATCTCAAAAGATTCGAAACTTTGAGTAATTATTTTACTGAAAAGATTTTATAAAGTTGTATACCATAATATTACTTTTACTTTTAATTGTTGATACATTTATTCGCAAATTGCGTTACCATTTCAAGCACATGTTTGTAAAATATTAAAAACGTTAGCAGAAGCATAAACTAAAAAAGCTCAAAGATAAGTAACGAGTTACATTAGTAATTTTATTTCTTTCTACGTGCAGGTTTGTGCCCATAGTTGTATAAATATGAATGCATAGTTTAAAGATTTTTTTATCTACGGTTGTCCATAAGTCATTTATTAACATAATAATTACTTGTACTACCTATTAAAACAGATATTAATTTATTTTAAAACACATCAAAGAGCAATGCACACGTACCAAAGCTTCAAAAACTTTTTCAAAATTACACTAAAACTAGTAAAAAAAACTAAAAAATATTTCCATCTCTTGTTGCTGAGACATCTTCAGTGACTGATGTTATGTTTCGTCCTCCCCAGTCAATCAATCGAAAACCCTCATTTTCCCTATTCCTAAAAACATATGGCGCCAACTATTATCGAATTTTGCGTGCATCATATTATTGTATATTTCTGAGTTTAATGAAGTTATTTTATGGCTTTCCTCTGCAAGCGTTGTTTAAATTATTATAACTTACTATTTTTTCGACATTATTGAAGTCTATTGCAATTGGAGTTTTTTTGTTTAAACTGGCTATTGCAGCGGTTGATTTAATTACGTTAAACAGAAGAGATATAAAATTTTTATATACACCTTAAAAAGTAGGTTAACTACAAAATAAAACTACTACTTACGTTGTTTAAAAATTATAATTATAATTATAATTACATATATATTTATATTTCGGATAAAGATTTAAATTTGGATTTATTTCACAAAAGAAAAGTTAATTTTTTTTTCACCAGAAGCATGCCTTATTGGCATGATACATTGGCACAATATACATAAAAAAGTTTATATTAACATTATCATTAATCAGTTAATTAGATTTAGTAAAATTTGTGGCAATAATTTCAATTTAAATAAGCAAATTTTTAATTTTTTGACTAATTTTTTTTAATAACTGTTACCCATACGATTTTTATATTATTTGAGGTTATTACTGAAAGATAATTGGCAACATTATGATTCGGCGGGATGACCACACTTCGATGCCTGTTTCCGGATCATTCTGTATGATTATGTCTTCCCTAACGTCTTTACCGAAGAACGAGTCGACTTGGATGTTCGAATCGAAGGAAGCGACAGATTTGGCTTTTGAAATTAATTATTCATTTACATTTTATTTTATTGTTTTTTAATGTTTAATTTATATACATTTGTTTAATTTTATTTTACTTGGTTATTATACTTATATTTAATGTTTTTTGTAGTACTGTTTTTACATTTTAATCTCTCAAATGTTATAATAAGCTTTTAAACTGTTTTCTAATACAGAAATTTAATTGTTTTTTTAATCTGCTTTTAATTTGTTTTCTAGAAAAGTAATTATGTTTTGAATGCAAGACTAGCTCGTGTTTTGAAACCTACAAGTTTTTATAGTGAGGAGGTTAGATAGTTAATTCAGTCTGTCCGTTCACTGATGAGAAACAGGCAGTCTGTGTAGTTTTAATGTTTTATTATTTTAAATATTTATAGTTCATTGTTATAAAATTTTATATGCACATTCCAACATAATGTTTAAATATTTAATATTTTGAGGAATTATATTCTTGTTGCATATCGTATGTGCTGCTTTTGAGCCTGTAGTGTAACAATTAACATTATGTGTATTTGAATTATATATATATGTCACGAATTAAGGATGAAAGATGATGTATTGTAGTGGCAATTCCATTTTTATATAAATGGCTTCCTAGATGCTGGATGTTATTTTGTGATACTAAGCCAAGGGCAGTTCCACGCTAGGAGTTTCAAGTTGCAGTGAACGTATTCATAGCAGATGTCGGTATGAATAGGCAGAATAAATACTCGAGAAGTCACCAAGAGGCTTTTTATTTGCAGCTTAATACATTAGACGGAGAACTTCTTTCACAATTTATCCATCATTTCAAGATCTTAAGACATGCTCCAATTATTTATGACATTATAGAAGCAGATGTTATCAGCTTAAATCATCTCCAAGACAAAATAAAGGCATTAAAAGATGTTAGAATTAACCAGACTTAATAATCTATTAAGAAGCAGTATCCAGGAAAATATTTGATCTCCATTTCACCAATACCAGGTACGTTTTCGAATGTATTAGGAGCTCGGACGCCAAACAACACTCTTCGGATCTCTCTTGTCTGCCGTTCGGAAGCACGGACCGCGATATATGGTTTCGAAAAGAGTATGAATACAGAGATCACGTGCCGGCCAATTTGCCAATGAAGGGCCGGGATTCTTTAACGGGAGAGGTCAGAATTTTAGGGAGAAACGGTTTCCTGTCCAAAAGCGTGCCAACAAAACTTCGAGGTTTTTCCATAATGTTCTCTAGATAAGCTATGAACCGGATGTATTTTAAGATAACTGATTATTGTCAATTACTAAATCGAGGCTATGGAGAACATTTTACGATTACGAAGAGGAAAAGAAAGGAAATGAATAAAAATAAGAGAAAATGTTTTATTGATTTTGGATTAAAGCCAGAATGGATTAGAATGAAATGTTTTACATTTTAAAATAAGAAAAGAATTATGAATAAGATTTATGATTTTGAGAGGTACATTTAATATCGAAAATTACTAAAATAAACACAGACTTTTTAGGAATTTCGAAATATAAAAAGGAAAAAATACGGGTTTTTAGAGGGATGAATATTGGGAAGATTTTATAATTTAAAGATAAAGACGAAATTTTGTTAGTTAACTAGTCGCCATTAAATATTGAATCTAGATATGTTTTTGGAATAAATATAGTTAAGATACATTAATAAACAGAGGAAATAAATATTATAGAGTAATTTAGAATAGAATGGGATGAAAATAATTTAGAAGATCGCGACGGCCGATTTACCAATGGAGGACTGGTATATATATATATATATTCTACCAGATTTTGATACTTATTTCAAATACTAATGGAATTGTGTCTTCAAGTGTCTTCATCTAGGTTAATGATTAAAAAGTATAATACGCATCTTAAAAATTGCCGAAAATTTGATTATTTACATTATTGAAACCAGTTAATCGAACCCGGGCACCTGGGTGAATTCCTCCCGATATACTGCCTGATGGGACATAGATGAATTCGTTTTCAATTGAAAGCTTTAATATATTTTCTTAAATTGTCCACGAACACCAGAAATCATTTTTGGTACTTTTAGCCGCATGCCAGTAGTCAGTCGCGAATCATTTTACTATATATAATAATAAATTCATGTTGACCTTATTTATTTATTATTTGTGAATTGTATTTCTTTTGTAAATTAAGGTACTGAATATTACACGGAAACAAATAATTGCTAAATTGCTTACCTTAGTTTCAATGAAAACGGGTTAATTTTTCGTAATTGGGTTGCACATAAATTAAAAAATGTTCATGCTTGAAAATTATTTTAAAAACCATATATGATAGGTAAATTGCGACACATTTTTTTAACAGATTGCATTTGAAAGAACATTTTTTTTTTCTATTCAACCGTGTAAAAATTGAAATTGTGGGATATTTAGAATTTTTAAAAAATGCAGTTAAGGCAAAAATTTATTTTCAGGTGGTTTCTACCGTCAATATAACGTCCGCGTTAATCACGGCCGTACAAATTTGACCATACAAATCTTCGAAAAACACCAAACAAAACAATAAAGATAAAAGCTAAGTAATCAGATGCAGTAATACTTTTATTTCCATCTATATAAAGATCTTATATCCAAAACATCAATAAACTTAATGGATAAATTAATCTTATTCAAAGTATATTTTTGCTTATTTTTTAAAAAATTGATTTTATATGCTCACATATATATTTTGTAACTTTTATTTATTTTGATGAAGTTCGATAAATAATAAATGAATAAAAGGGCATTGGTCTAATTTGCATTTAAACGATTTCATCAAGTGAATAAGATAAAGTATGTTCTTCTAGTAATAGTTTTGAATCTGTAATTTTTATGATGCAGTATATTAAATTTCTTATTTATATCTATGACTAAATGATAGCTTATTTCTATTTTATATATATATATTTTATTTTGCACCTCATTTTTATACCGAGTTGTGATTGCTTTATCTTAAGCGAATGTTACGAAAAAGCTTTTGTTTATTTATATATTTATTTTGCAAAAAAGAATTAATAGATCTTCCAAGTGTCTTCCATTAAGGGAACGTGGGATTAGGATGATACACATCTCTAAATAAGAGCGAAACGTTGATTACTTACATTTCTGGAAAGATTTTGTAAAGTTGTATATCATAATAGTATATTTACTTTTAATCCAAATAGATTTACTCGAAAATGTCTCATCATTCCATGTACATTCGAGAAAATAATAAAAAATATTTACACTACAAATAAAATAATGAAATTTAAATTAAAATTATGGGATGCAGGAACACATTTTTACAATTTACATTAAGTTTTCTTTCACTGATTTTACTAAACTGAACAGATAAAACAAAATTCTTATCGAATTTTTTTTTCAGAATTTTGTAAAATTAAAGTACTCATAACTAAAAGCAAGGTTTAAAAAAATAGTTCTGAAAATTTCATTTATTCAATGCATGCATCAGTCTGAAATTCTGTAAATAAAACTACTATATTTTAATATGCATTAAGGTTAAGACAGGCTCTGCTAGAGTACGTGATCCCTGTTCGAAACGCGCTCGAGGTAAAAAAAAAAAAAAAAAAAAAAAAAAAATCATTCCTTCACAAATTTAAAAAAAGTAAACAAAAATTGCTATTTGAAAAACAAGAATGCATTTAAATTTTCTTAAAGTGTTTTACAACCCTTTAAAAACCGTTTGAAATGAATCTCAATTAATATTGATGGGATATAAGAAAAAATATCTTATGCTGAAATCTTGTCTCGGTCAGTGATAGTAACATAAGCTATGGGATAATCCTTGTCTGTCCTTGCTTCTGTTTGAAGTTATTCTTCAAAATTACTGGAAAAAAGAACTCATGTCTCTCAGCCATAGTTGTACAATGATATTTTAACACTAGATCGGCGGAAAAATCTTACTTACTGGAACGGCGGGAAGGTTTTTTTTGTTACCCCTCGATGAAACTAGTGAAATAACAACGATAAAACAATTTTAAATGCCATACATTGGCAAAAATATGTAGTTTACTGTATTTCATAATTTACATTTCATTTGTATTTAATATTACTGGATAATTTATTGAATTTTTAAAGTACTGTAAATGTAAAGCCTACAGGGCTATCAATTGGATCAGACTACAACTAATCAAATAACTCATTAATTCGATATAAAATTGATTGGTTTCACAAATTAAAACTAATGCTAACTAAAAAAAGCACAATTTATAAAATAATATATTTTTTAATCAATATTTCATATATTTATTTATTTATTTATTTATTTATTTATTTAATATTTTGCTATATTTCAAAAAGTAACAAATCTCGAATGCCGATTTTTAAAAAACTATTTTTTAACTATTTAGGAAAGGTAAAAAAAAAAAAAATACAAAAGATTTCTTCACACCAAACAAAAGTAATCAACGGACAAAAGTGCTCATTGGTCAAAATGACCCCTACCGCCGTTCTAGTATTAAAAGAGTAACAATTGCGACTTTTGGAGATTTCTGGTAGTGGCTGGGTATAAATAATAAATATGCTATTTTAAACAGATTTTCAAGGAAATGCAAATCACGAAACGTTCTCATTGCTACGTATTTACAATTAATAAGTATTTCTGTGTAAGAATATAGTTTTAATTGAAAAATATAATGTTAAAAAAACATTTCAATGTTATTAACAATTTTCTACTGCGTACTTTCAGTTTCGGGCTTGGTATGTGATGGCACGAAATGTTTCGGTTTTTGAATCCACAAAACGAGCCCGAATTCAACCACTGATACATATTTTAAAGAAGAACTGAAAGAATAAACAGCGGAATTTCAACTTGCAGTAATATTTTTGCGATCTGCTTTAATGCCGCCATTTAAATAATACCATATACTCAGATTCCTACACAGACATCCTAGAAATGTCCAGAGGTTATCATATTCAGGACAATCTATATCTTATAGATGATTGAAATTGTCCTATAGACAAGTCCCAGAACATCCTAAGGTTGTCCAAATGTCACATCTATAGAAATGCTGCGGATAAATTTTACTGGCATTTTTTTGGACAAATATTAAGGAAGATTAAAATAAACGTAGGAAGAATCGGCATGCGCATGTGGGCCAAAATCTCATAATTGTGAGTTTTGGCTTCTGGTTTTCGGCTAATATCTCATTTTTAAAAGTCTCATATTATGGTCAATTTGAAATTTTAATAACCACTGATAGATTGCAGAAGAATAATTAGTAAACTGGCATAAATGTTATTGAAAAATAAATATGATATGACAGTCATTATCAGAAAAAACACAAATTGTAAGGGATATAAGTAATAGGGACAGTAAAATCCTCTTTCGAAATTTTGCCATTTTACTTAAAAAAACATTTTTGAAATGTTGTATGCACTATTTTCAAACACATATCAAACCTATGATTAAATAACTAGATATTAGTTAATCTATAAATATCAATATTTAAATTAACAATGGGGACAGTAGTGACGGTTAATAAAGGTACGCTTACTTTTCCCAATTGTTTTCAATCCAGAATATTGATAAACAGCAAGAAATGGCAACTTTTTAAAAACATGTACCGGAAACAATACTCAAAATGACTGCATACTGCCATCTGAAGGAAATATGATGAAATTTCTGTACAGTATTGACCAAAAAGGTGAGAAGCACAACTTTAAACCCAACAAAAACAAATATTACGCATTTCACTCATTTAAAAACTATATTATTATGCTCCATGAGATTCATATTTATAACAAATGCATTGGTTTTCAATATTTTTTAATAATTATTGTTTGTGGATGGATATAATTATCAAGTTTCGGTTTGGGGACCGCTGACAGTAATGACTTTTGAGATATTTAAATTCCATTTTAAAGATTAAAAAAACAGATTTTCAAAGTAAAAGTAACTTAATATTGTAGAAAAATAAAAAAGACGTTTTTTAACATTAATTGATAATTTATATTGCAAAGCAATGCCGGGATATATGCTGGGGACTCAGAAATCACAATTATGAGATTTTGGCACCAGCGCGTCAGAAAACAGAATCCACAGAATTTTCTAAGGAGAATGAAATTGGATAAATCCTTCTTCATATTCTCTGTATATACAGCAGATCATGGGATATGACAACTACAGGACCTGTGAGATCACTGCAATACGTGCAGATGCCTTTTGTGGTTTTATATGCATGGCATATATGCAATTGGATAAGAACTCCAATTAATCTTTCATGGATATGTTATTATTTTTATTTTTATGTCTATTTTATTTTCTCCTACAAATTTACTTCTATTAAACCCTTTGTATTACCAGGTTGTATCATTTATTGCGAGAACATACACAAAAGTCAATGTTATTTTTACAGTGTGATTTAAAAGATGTTTTTATTTATTGCGGCTATCTTCCAAATCATCAGTTAATATACACTGCTTATAGAACAGACGGCGATATTAAGTTTTTTTTATACCAAAGTTTTACATAATCACATAATAATATCACTAATTATAATTAAAATATAAATAAAAATGCTTAAGTGATATAAAAAGAAACACAAAAAGGCTTATAAAAACCTTTAATTACATTTTGAACGTAATTTGTTTTAGATATTTGATCGTATGATTTATGGTTTTAAAGTTTATTTTAAAACATTTACGAGAATATTTTATTTATCGTTGTATATCTTTATAGTGGTGCCGTAAGAGCATTGAAACATATGTCGAGCTTTATAGTAAAAGGTTTTTACAAGCCTTTATGCGTTTCTCTTTGTATCACTTAAACACTTTTATCTATATTTTAACCATAGTTTTATTTAACATTTGAGCAGTTTCACATCGCTATAACTAAAATGAACTTCGTAAATTTTGTAAAATTAAAAGGGATGGAGATGTCCAAAAATAGACATTTTACAAAGTTTAGTTCGCATACTTTTCAATTATGTATTAGAAAATTGACAATATTTGTGAGAAATATGTAATGTTCTGTTTGTCGCAGATATGGAAAAAGCACAATTAACGCACTATTTTTTATGTTCTAATTTTTTTTTTATTTATTTTGTACATGCTTAAAATGATGTTTTCTAACATCGGAGTAAATAATTTACAAATTGAAGTTGTTGAGTTATAAAGGGTTAAGATAATTTAATGCTAAGTTGATTGTTACAAATAACTATTTCTTAAACTATTTCTTAACTTCGAAGCCTTTGCAATACGTGAACGGTGAATTAGCATAATACAACATGTCTAAAAAATGGTGCACTTTTGATTACTCTCGTAACTACAGTTAGTGATGAAATTATCAGAGGCACATTGTTAAAAATGTATTCAGAGATTGAGATAGAAATAAATGCATATTTTAAAATTATTTGTATCAAATTTACTTTATTTAACTAAATATCTTTAAGAAGGATTTCTCAAACTCTGGTACGCGTAAGAGTACTGGTACACAATGATTCTGATACCGGTACCTGAGCTTCTGTTCTAAATGGAGTGTATTTAAATAAGAGTTTTTCGAGGTATCCACACAATAACTTCCTAAGCCCATGACAAATTAAAACAAATTGAAATCTCTGAAAAAAAAAACTTTCCCTTAAATTCATATAAATATCATAAATTATACATTTATATAATTTTATTGGTGAAAATAAACTAGTAAAAGTAACACCTGAATTGTCCAGTGGTTCAATAAAAAGTATGAATGACTTTTAACGAATTAATTGACTATTTTCCCCGAAAAGGTAACAGCAGAATTTTTTTTTTTTTTTGTGAAGTCCTTTTTTTTTAATTGAAGGTGTTCTATCACTGTCATTGTTATTTACAAGAGAGGAAAAAGGACTTATTATGTTATCTTGTTACAAGATTTGCTGAGAAACATTTAAAAAAGAGATGAATTAACCATGTTTTGCTCACTGACGCCAACGGAATAGCAATTGATTGCAAAGTTTCTGCAAATGTTTAACACAACTTATCTAAGTTAGAATTTATTTTCTTCCCTTAATTATAGGCAAAAACACAACACAGGAAAAATTAAATATTGAATCAGACATGACTAAAATTTAAAAAAGTACTTTAAACCGGATTTCAGGAAAATATGCTTTGTTAAGTGTAAATAATAAGGTAGAAATTAAAATTATGTGAATGAAATAGACCTGGTATTAATCATCAAATTTGTATATGGTTCCCGAGTTCTCTAAGTTATAGTTAGAAAAAATGTTTCTATTTTCTGACACGTAAATCAGAAAATTATGTTGTTTTATGACCCAAACTCAGCGAGTTATAATACTTTGATTTTTTTTAAAGTTCAAAATTTTCATCATTTAAAAGATAGAAAAGGTGTATAAAAATGTATTTTTAAAGTGGTAGACAAACAAGTGAGCCCTGTATGTATCAAAAATGTTTCTTGATAATATTATTTTGCTATTTTATAGCATTAGTAGACTTTTTATTAAACCTCAGCAATATGCTGCGCAAAACAAAAAGCAGAATTAAATGACGGCTAATAACTTTGTAATATTTTCGAGCTTTCCTTTTCATTTTTAAATGTAGTAATTGAATATAATATTAAAATGTTACTAATTGATCAGTTACAGACAAACAACTTGATCTTTTCAATTGGTACATGTTGCATGACTATAAATCAATCACTTACAAAACAATAAAAATTATTATTTCTTAAGTGATATATAGTGCAGTTATTTATATATTTTGTTATGATCTATCTTACTTAATTCTTTTCCTTCTCCTTATATTGACAAAATGAAAACTTCTTAATACTTTTATACCTAGAAAACAACATGGTGAAATCTGAAAATGGTGAAGTGCTGCATCACATTAAATATATCCATATGTAGAATAATGATTTCAATTAAACATATGATGATGATATTCTTGTGAAATCTAAACTATTTCATTCTGATGCATTTTAATACAAAAAAAAAAAAAAAAAAAAAAAAACACCATCATTAAGAAAAGTAAAGTTTAATTTTCAGCACGAAAATGGCTCACTACATAGCTGTCGCTGTACATGTGATTGGTTGAAACAACAAAAAGTTAATGTTTTGAATGGACCACTTTGTTACCAGATTGCAGTCCTATGGAGAACCTGTGGAGAATTTTAGTTCGCAAAATCTATGCCCCCAACACACAATATGAAAACAAAAATGAGCTCTGTGAATCAATATTTAAAGCCTGGGATGAAATTGAGAAACCTACGTTGATAAAGCTTATTGAAAGCATGCCATCCTGTATTTATGACATCATTCGACGTCACGGACGTTCTTCTAATTATCAGTTTCCTTTTGTAACCAAAAAACAAGTATTAATCTTTTTTTTTTTTTTTTAAAGGTGAATTTTCTAGTATATAGACTTTTGCATTGGCAAGAATCAACATTTTCTGTATTTTTTCGTATGCTATTAATTAATAATGCATTTTTTACTCCTTATGTATTGTTTTAATTACCACTTACATTCATCTAATGTCTTTTAGGTAGCTTTCAATACAAAAAAGTATAAAGCTACCTATTGCAGCCGTTCGGAGGAAAGCAGTTCCGGAAAATTTCGATTCATAAATACGGGCGTTATCGTATGACATAGGTCAGATATATATATATATATATATATATATATATATATATATATCTGACCTATGTCATACGATAACGCTCGTATTTATGAATCGATTTTGATTAAACTAATTGTGTGTATTAAGGTCACTAATGTCTCGACCGAGTTCGTTGGCCAGCTTGGTCCGCCATTTTGTTTCAAGATGGCGGCCATTTAAAAATTTAAAACTAAAATAAATATACAAAAAAATAATAATTCAAATTTATTTTTTAATTACGTGTTAGGCCTTGATACAAGGATTCCAGAGCATTTTTTGGTTTACCTCTATCTTAAAAAATGGCTGAGATAGAGCAGTTTGAAATTCTAGGGTGGCTGACATTTTGAAACAAAACAGCACATTAACGCGATTACTCACAAATTATTTTCTTTCATTGTTGTAATAATTTTCCCAATCATACGCATAAAACTATATATTCATATCCGTTAGCGCTCAATTCTCGTCAAAATTGGCGACATTTGGCAAAATATGCCAAATTTGGCGACCAAAATAAGTCTTCATAAATGAAACCAATTTGGCTATTGCTCAATAAATTGGCAAATTTCTTATTCAAATTCAGTATTAACGAATCTTTTGTAAACGTTTTCTTTGCATTTTAACTTGCTGTTTTCGTGTAACATTAGCTGAAATTTTAAAACGAAGATATAGGAAAACTACCTTTTCCTCCCGGTACAGGCCGGAAGGACTTTTTCTATTCGCAAAAGTCAACATATTTTTCGGAATTGTCAAATTTTAAGGGGTATGTATATTTTCGTATTGCAGTGTATAACACGCGCCACTTTATTTGCTAAGAAACCTCCATGACATACATAGAAAAAATAAAATAAAGAAAATTGTAAAGTATGAATATTATAAATTTCCCTGTATTCTACAACCCAAAAAAATTATAAAAAAGTAGCATATTTCTTAAATTAAAAATCTTAGTTTTTATTAGCACCTTTTTCTTTTCTCATTTTTTTCATTTTTAGACCCGGCGCCGTATAACTCGCACCTGTAAAATTCAATAAGATTCCATGAATTAAAAGTGCACGTTATAGTCACAATATGAGGTAATTAAAAAAAAATATTTTTATTAACATCTAGATTCTCTTAACCATAACTTTAAAAATGGATGCATACCCCTTATCAAAATATATTTTCTCTCTCTAAGCATTTTATATAGTAAAATATTTTAGTTGATTACACCTACTGCAGGAAATGTTTAACTCTATATTTTATATTTGTATTTATTTTATGCAAGCAGTACGATTCGAAATTTAGTTAACAAAACTACATTAGTCTAATATGCAATTTAAAGACGTGTGGAAGTGATTAAACGAAAAGTTTCTTTTCCTAGTAATTTCCTTTCCGATTTGTTATGAAGTCATCATTTCTGTAATACCATACAGTTAGATTCCTTATTATATAAGTAGTATAAAATGATAGCTGCATTTACTTTTTATTATTTTTTTTTCCACAAACATTTTTATTTCCAGTTCAGAACACTTCTTCCTATGTTAGTGTTAAGAAACTCTTTTCCTTTGGAAACTCGATTAATGGAA
Source organism: Maratus michaelseni (assembly GCA_963931845.1). Lineage (NCBI taxonomy): Eukaryota > Metazoa > Arthropoda > Arachnida > Araneae > Salticidae > Maratus > Maratus michaelseni. The sequence goes on along the minus strand of OZ007588.1, from coordinate 200,910,563 downwards.
TTTCTAAGAGTCTTCGATTAAATAAACGGAGGATTATTATGACACAAATCTCTGAAACATAGTAAAACTTTGATTACTGTTATTACCCAAATGGCTTTACGAAAGTGCATATCATAATGTTGCTTCACGAAAGTGCATATCATAATGTTATATTTAACATTAATCCTTAAAATATTTACTGGAAATTTGGTATCAATCCAAGCAAAACAATGTGCTTTAGTATAGAAATTTATATTAAAAAAATGCAGATGTTTGTCTACATGTCTGTCTTTTGGCGATGGCTAGGGAAATCTATCACACGTAATGGTCTATAATTTTGGTTTCATACAAATTCTTATTCTTCAATGTACGTGAGTGTAAAGAAGTGAAAAGTACGTTACCTTTACGTTGATAATATTTAACTGCGCATGTGTGATACCAAAACTTTGATTTTATAATTCGGTACTCAGCTATTTAGGGCAACTTACATAAAAAGTCCAGTCAAATATCGTGAAAACTCAGAAAGATATCGGTGATACAGTGAGCTGATTGATAAATTGTGGAAATTCCCTTATCATCCGCGGCTACTTTTAGAAAGCATCTCGCTATATCGCCACTCACTATATTGCCAACTCACTATATTGAAAATTTTCGCGATAATTGGCTGAACTTTTTATGTAAGTTGCCCTAAATAGATGACTACCAAATTATGAAATAAATATTTTGGTATCTTACACGCGTGCGCAGTTAAAAATTATTCATACAAATGCACACATCTCATCAAATATTCGAAATATTATTTTTTTAATTGCAGTATACTGTTTCTACTATTCTTTGTAAAGTTTTCGGAAAGTAGTATTAAATTTCGTTGGAAACTCTCTATGGTATAATCAAAATACTTTTGAAATTTTCACAGAAACGTTAACAACTTGACGAATATGCGTGCACAAATGAACACAAACGTTGAACATGACCCACATAGTCATTTGGTACACTGACAGACGATTTTGAGCATTTTCTGTTACTTGGGTGATCGCAAATACTACTTTATTATTAAATTTATTATTGGCCTCTTAATTCTCCTCGCGACTAAATCTTCATTGAAAAATATGAAGTCAAATATGTTCTTTACATACTTGAAGTTCAAAGACAATTAGAGAACTAGAACTTTAGTGTGAAATCGAAAACGTCCGTTCAATGCCCCTTAATTTTTGGACATGAGTGTATATTTCACACCTACTGAATGATAGAATTAATTCAACGTAAACTCTGACGAAAAAAAAATAATAAATAAAAATAAATAAACAATCTGAAGTGTTACATATATCTTAATTTCTCGATCTTTCAAAAAAATATCGCAAATCATTAGGTTGATATATCTGTATGATTATCGAAATCTATTTGTTAAAAGAAAAGCACTTATTTCCACGATAGACAGATTCATCAGTTTCAATCAAAAAGCGATTATGATATGAAGTGCGCATTTGATTTAGATTGACAAAATACTAAATATTATATTTTTCAGAGAAAATAATCTCTCTTCTAAATGTGTTTGAAATACAAGGGTGGATCAGATATAAAGGAGACGTTTTATAATAGATTATTTTACATAATACATTATTTACCAATGTTAATTTTCTAGATGTATTTATTTAAGGAGAGTTTGTACCTTTCGAATCGTCAAACGTAACGAAAATATACATTTATTTTTTGCTAAAAATAAACTTTGGCACCTCTATCTCATTTGAGCGCAGTTTTGAAACAATCTGTTAAACAACTTGTAAAAGCATTTTTAGGGTTTCGCTCATCTGACGAAACCCTATTACTCCCGCTCCGTTGTCTGTCTGTCACAGAGCCATTCTCAAACACTATGTAACATACAGAGTTGAAACTTCGTGTATATAGCTGAATTTTAGCTATAAAGAGCTCAAAATATTAAAATTTGAAAAATTTGTATTATTTTAATAAATAGAGATAAAAAAACCAAAATTCTAACAGCCTTTTCTTATTAAATTTAAGCATTTTTCGTTATAGCAGATGCCAAAAATTAAAAATCCACGAAGAAATTCTTTCTACAATAATTAATTTTCTATCAGACGATTTCCACGTGGAAAATGAAAATGAAATAAAAAGTTTCACCAATGGAAAAAAAAAGATTAATATGAAATAAAATTGATTGACGTCATAGTGGTAATAAAACGGAAAGATTTCTCAATAATACAAGGAGTATGAGTATGTGTATGTACACAAAGCGATTAATATCACGTCATTAGAGAATTAAAAAGAAAATCTGACGTCATATCGGAAGTTTAACGGATTTTTCAAATGTTTCAGAATAATACAAAGCGAGTATTAATATGAGTAATAGACAATAGTAAATAGATGAGTTTGAGAAACATATTGAATCATGATAAAAACCCGATTATGGAAATATTCGCGTATTTTAACATTTTGAAGGTGTACAACATGTTTAATTTTGAAATATATATTTTTTTAAATATCGCATTTAGTCCACATGACAGATATTATTATTATAGGATATAATAGCGGGCTGGTTTAGATATTAAAAAAAACGAGAAAAAAAGACCGGTAAATTTTTTACCGTTAAATTTTTTACCAAAAAAACATGACTTTTTTTTGGTTGCTAAATGAAATTTATTTGGATTTATTAAAGAAAGGATAAAGCGTTTTGAAAGGAATATTAAACGAAACCCTTTGAGAGATCTTCGATCACACTTACCCACTTGTTATTATTATTCCAGCCTTTTAAATGCCACGCATGTATCATATAAATTATTTCTGTTGTCAACATCCCTTTTTCTATAAATTTACGAAACGCACAACAACGAAAGGTTTCGTTCGAAAGACTCATTCGAAAGGTTTTTCAACGACTTCTGACATAGTACACTCACAATTCGTTAAAACATGTTTTTTGATTAAAAGTTGCTGTTAATTAAAAATTGACTGGAATTGTTTTCATAAATAAAAAGAGAGGTTTTCCTCGAATTAGTGTTGCCACAAAAATAAAATACCACATTATACGATGTTCAACAATGATTATTAAAAAATAAATCATACAAAAAAGATAAAGTATGACTTCTCCTCACTGGTTTATCTTATATTTATGATTAAAAAGCAAAATTCAAATTCAAATATTTAGAAGAAACACACGTCATCTAAAATGCATTCCTTGTTATATTATATTAAATTATATTTTCTATGTACTCAATTTATTTTATTTTTTTTCCTGTGTTTTTCCCCGAAGCGGATACACCACCCTCTAATGCAATTAAAATAAGATTGTTATTTTGTTTTCTCGACCGTGTCTTTCGTATCTTCCATCAGTTTTTACTGTAAATTTGATGGAATAAATGAGATGATATTTTTTGCCAAATCATACAATATAAGAAGGCATACTCATTTTCTTCTAATGTGTAAAGTCAATAACCAGAGGGCGCTATAACATTTCTGATTAATCGTGAAAACCCTGCACCAAAACTGAAGTCTGACTCTAAGCAATCAGCTATCTGGACAAGGTAGAACTCAGCTGATTCAATAATAATTTGGGCAGGGTTTGTGCAAAACCCAGCTACGCTTTTTTGGGTGGTTTTCGGTGAATTGACCTTTCAATAATTATGTAGACTACGATCTAGCTTGACGAATGGTATTTGCAGATATTTTTATCCTTAATTTTTCAGTAGAAGTTTAATCCTGCATCTAAAAAATATTAGATATTGCTAAAAAATATTAGACTTCAGTGCGAAGTCTTTGCACGAGTACACTGGTATAGTATAATTGCAATAAAATGTCCAGCAATGCAATTGTAACATTTCTAACTTAATTTAAGCAGCTAAGATATTCAGTTAGTATTTAAAAAATAGAACAGTTTTTAAAATATATTTATAAGCATAAAATCTTTAAATTGATTTTTCGTAGTTTGCCCTTTTTTTTTTAAAGCTTGCTGTATTTAAATTGCTAAGGATCAACAATTATTTTTTCAAATGTCTTCATTATTTTTATATATATTCAGTATGATATACTTAATAAAATAAGGGATGGAGTTTGCAATATAAGCATAAGATAAAGAAATAATAAAATTAAAAATATAGCAGAAACTTTGTTCTTTCCAGCACATTTCCATAGATATATCCGTTTTATTTATTTTTTTAACTGATTAATTAACTCAAAATCAAACCTAAAAGATATAGAGTAGACTGTTATAAACATAATAAAAAAAACTTTGCTTTGTTATTGTAAATTGAAAAAGACGAAAGAATTTTTAAATCGTTAATTTATTTTTAGATTTAAAAAGTTAAAAATTTACCAACAATTTTTTTTTTCACCAAATAGAATATAGCAGAATCTATTTCCCAAATACAGATTATCTTCTCAGATTTTGTCTAGTAATAAATTATAATATCATGCATGATGTAAGTTAAAATGCATTAGGAAAAAAATACAAAGAGTTCCCTTAAGGCAGTTCTCAAAAAAATATTTCTTCCCGCTCAACAGCGTGCAACTTTTTCTGACTCATTTAAAAAAATAAAAGCGTAATACTTGCAGGTATGATTATTGAAACGATTTGTATTCGAACAATTTCTTTCATTTTTTTATAAATTAATTACAGCTTGGAATATAAGAGATTATCTTCTCAGGACGGCAGTTTATTCCCGGAAACCCGGACGCTGTCGCGTTCAGAAATACTTTTCCAACCGCCAACATTCACAGGATTTTCTGAAATGTTCTCTGTCCTACGCCCCCCCCCAATAATGATAAAAAGGTTTGATTATATTGTTTTTAAATAAAAGCACCTGCCAATTTGATACAATTCCGAATTAAAATTCATTTTAAAAACATGTGTCACAAAGCAGCCAGTTAGGATTTGAGAGCAGCCTTAACATCTACTTATTTTCTTCCAGCATATTGGTAGTGTTTCGTATTCTTGTAAAATAAAAAATATTCAGCACGAATATGAAGCGAATTGTACAAAAATTCTTTGACGTGATCGTCTGATTAAAAAATTCCCCATAATAATAGTACTTCTTTAACGGGGTCATAACAAATGTTACACTGAAAAAAAAATATTAATTTTAAGGTGGAATACCGGTATTCGCGGTAGCGTATTACTGCTTGATTCCCGTAAGATCACCGAAAATGAAGCAGAATTAACCGTGGTCAGTGATTGAGAGGGAGACTACCTCTCTCGACTGTGGCTGCTGTGGGACCGTGTACATTAATGGGAGCTGTTTGTTGCACGTAAAATCTGCTCGTGGCTCCAATGTCCTCCAAGTTTAGAATAAGCGTTACTTCTGGGGGTGCCAATCCAGGTGCAGGTCTCTCATCTGAAATTTGTTTAAAATTAAGAAACCAATTCTTCTGGACTTGGGAGTGCCATTTGGTAGGCCTTCCCATCTAGCTGAATCAAGCTGACTCCTGCTGTTTATTACTGTTAATTTTACGGTATAATACTGACAGCTCGGGTGCCAGTATTATACCGTAAAATCAACAAAATGTTTATTTTATTATATATATATATATATATATATATTTTTTTTTTTTTTTTTTTTTTTTTTTTTTTATTTGCAGTGTAGTAATTTCGAAATAAAGGAGGATGATCGAGTGTTGCCCAGTGAAACTTTTGTTGCGTTACATCTGTTGTGTAAAGTCTTGCATTGTCCCTGATAATATGAACATTAGGAACGAAATGGGACTTATTGAGAAAGAATGTATACCTTTAATCTTCCTTTAAAATTAACATTACTATACTGCATTATACCGGGTGTTCCAAAAGTTCGGTGCAAAAGTAAAACGCGATAAAAAAAGATCTATGTGTCGGAGAGACATGCGGTTTGCATATAAATATTCGGCGTGGTACGGAATTTTGTAAATCACCAAAATAAAATAGTTGAAAGTCTCGAAAATGAAGGGCGCTGCTGCTACAAAATAAGCGAAGTAATAATTTTGAAATGAGATTTATTATTTCTGAATGATTTACAGCTGCAAATTTGCAATATTTCTACCTCCACATTCCAATACTGAGTGCAGTCGCGGTATAACGCCCATTACAGCATGGAGGAACAGCATATCAATGGAAATGGCTGCTACCTCCTGCCGTATGGCATCCAAATCATTTTTTATCCAAATCTTACGTTGTGTTAGCCATATGGAATTATTCTATGGAATTATCTGCAGCAGCGCCCTCCATTCTCGGGACTTTGAACTAATTATTTTTTATGTCCTTCAAAACCCCGTACCACGCTGAATATGTATCAGCAAACCGCATGTCTCTCCGACCAATACTTTTTTTTATCTCTTTTTATTTGTGCACCGAGCTTTTGAAACTCCCGTCAATGTGTTGTTTATGAAGAAAATTGACGCACAAAATACCTCGAAAATCCATAAAATTAGTAATGAATTTTTGCCACTGTCGAGCATTTTCACTTTTGGTTCGCAATTCTATATTGAATTAACGTGTTTCACCAACCATTTTTGAACTACTTGTGACATTTATATACTTGAATCCTTGATAGGGTGTCATTTTCAAATTGTATATTCAATCTGTGCCAAATTTAAATATCTTTGACATTTTTTTTTGTTAAAAATCTAAAAATTAAACTTTGTGGAACTGTACTAGGTACTTTGTGCTTGTTCACAAACCTAGAAACTAAATTAATGAACGTATGAACAATGATTTCTAATGAATGTTTAAACAATAATCGACTTAAAAAGTCATCTTTATATTTCATTGGCACGTGTAAAATAGTTTAAGGAAAGCCAATTGTTTTTAAAATGAAACGCCATATTTTTTACATTTTTTAAATTATCACCATACTAAATTTTCATTTTATAGGAAATAAAAATAAAAGGATTATTTCAGCAATAATAACGAAAAATGGTGTAGAAAATCTGATTTTTTTATTTTACATTAAAAATAAATATTCAGAATAGTTTCTGTATTAATAGGAACTGTAAACCAGTTTTTCATTAAAGAAGTAGTATATGTAATAACTAACTGGAATTTCAACTTCATATCCTAAAGGTTTACATTTAAAACCCATTCGCATTAGACGGCATTTATTAGAAAAAGTTAAAATTTTAATTTTATCTGAAAATCTATACATGCCAAAATGCATTGTGTACATTCACCTTGTTCGTAATATTTTCAATAGAAATAACTACCAGTGATATTTCAAATAACTCTTTAATTTATATTATTATCAAAATAAAAATGTTTTGTTCTCAAAATAGAAATATTTTGAGAGATATAGACTTTATTGCATTTTTTTTTTTATATATAATATAATCAGAAATGAGTTTTTCAGACTTTCTGCAAACAAAGCTTTCAAAAGTAGTCAATATGTATTTAGAAAGATCAATAATACTTTTGTAGTTTACACACTATTTTTATTTATAGTAGGAATAGCAATAAAATGAAAAATATTTCACAAATAAACACACAGGAATTATATATTAATCTCAATCAAAATATCTTACAAACTGTAACAAATACGCACAAAAAATGCATCCCAAATCGCTAGGTTGGTACCGATAATAAAAATCTCATCAAAAACAACTCGTTGTAAATGATCCCGCCAAGCCACAAATCTAAAACGTCAGTCACAAAAAGAAGTGATATCACATAAAAAGAAGCGATATAGAAGTGAATACTCCGAGTCCCGTGTAAAAATCTATCACAACTCATAATGTTTCCAAAGGACTCGGAGTTAGGTACAGTATGTGAAAACTGCTTGACGACCTGCAGGCTTTTATAATATATGTAGTATATCAATTTTGAAAATCAAAAAATAAATTTTATATTTTTTATACCACTTTTATAAATATTTTTGTATGTGAAAGAACTGACAGAACGGATTTCCCCCCAGATCTATGCCATTCCCTTACGCTAGAATTACTGCAATATATCTCAATTTAGTTAACGTTTATTATAAGATTTATATATATATATATATATATATATATATATATATATATATATATATATAAACTTATTGCAAAAATTAACCATTGAAAAAGAAACAAATGACCATATGCAATGAGATTATTACACCAAATAGCACAGTCAAATTACAAATTATAAAACATAGCCCTGACAATTGAAGTTTTATTTATTCAAAAAGTGAAACAATAGTAAAAACACAAATGTAGGCTTATAATGTAATTTACTTTTTCAAGAGCTGGGAAACCACATTATAAGCAAAGAATGATTGTTTTCTGTAATTGACACCAGCTTAATACCAAAAATTGTATCAACTGCAAGCCCTAACAATCATTGGAATAAAATTGTAAAACAAGGATACCTTTGAAAATGGAACACTACAAATCAAACCAGCAATGTGATATAGAGGGGAGAAAATAAATAAATGTATAAACAAATAAATACACAAACTCAAAATCTTTATACGTTTACTTAAAAAATCCTCTTCGTAAGAGTGGTGCTTTTAGTTTAAATAATTGCTAAATAAAATCAACAAATTGATTTTTCAAGCTCATAAATAAGAAAGGAGATGCAAACACAGAAGCTTCAACTGTTACAATTTTATGGGAGCAAAATAAATAAATAAAATAAAATAAAATAAAATAAAATAAAATAAAATAAAAGAATAAAAATAATATAGCCATATGTAATTGCAGGAAACGCAAACATTATAAAAGCCTGCAGGTCGCCAAGCAGTTTTCACATACTGTACCTCACTCCGAGTCCTTTGGAAACATTATGAGGGGTGATAGATTTTTACACGGGACTCGGAGTATGCACTTCTATATCGCTTCTTTTTATGTGATATCACTTCTTTTTGTGACTGACGTTTTAGGTTTGTGGCTTGGCGGGATCATTTACAACGAGTTGTTTTTGATGAGATATCAGTCCTTTTTGTAAGGTATTTAATTTCAATTATACGCATTCCATTTTTATTGAGAAAAGAAAAGATGAAAGGGGCAAAAAAAATAATAGTGATGCTATAAACAGAATTATACATCAGAATTACACAATTTATTGAGTGATTTATTCCAATGTACATGTCGCTACCATAACAACGGGGAAACTTTTATATTAATTTCCTTACATTGTATTCATCAGATTATTTATGACATATTTATTTTCCTTTTTCTTTTGTTTATATCACTGTTCCGTTTATATACATTCAAAAACAAAGAATTAGACAATTTTACAGTAGTTTACAAACTAATTAAAATACTACAGTTTCAGAAAAATGTGGAAAAAAAAGAAGCACTTTTTTTCGGTCAACTATAACGATAAGTTTATGGAGCATACTTTACCGAGAATAATCAACATTTTTTCTTCTACGAACCTATTTCTATTAGTATAAAAATTTACAGGGATTTTTATATTAACATATTAAATATATTACTTTTGAAAATTACTTAGCACCTTGGAAGTTTTTTATTTGTTTAATTTTTTAACTCAACGTTTCGAGAATTTGAAAAATATAAAATTCGCAACGTTTGAAAAAGTATGAAAACTATTAAGTGATTTCTGTTCATATAGTCTGTTCATTCCAATTCGGTGATCCTAAAATAAAGGTCCCAAATCTCCGGCAGTCCATGAATTAATTAGGACATATGTATGCAACTGTTAAAATGTTCTCAAAGTTGACAATATAGTCAATAAGTATAGCTCGGCAAATATGAAACACGGCATTTCTTCATCATGGCTTTGTTTCGTCAGGTGTTCGTTCTCCGAACATAAAAATCTCGTGCGAAAGTATTCGTTAACCGATTTGTTCGTAAACCGAACATTTCGTTACCGATCACCTATTGTATACGAAATTTAGCATTTTAAGTTCGTCATAGCCGGAGATTCGATGAACGGCAAATATTTAAACGCAAAACTTGTAATCTTGGGGTAGCAACATTTTTACATTCTATTACTCAGCGCATGAACGTAAAGTTGGAATTTTGTAATCGCTATTTAAATCAATTCCTGATACGCTAGAATTATATATTTATAAATAAACACAGTTTTTTTAATCCATGAAAATACTATATTTTATTAGATTTAGAGCTTAACATCGACGAGATTTCAGACGGACAAAATGAACTCATATTAAATTTTAAAGCAAGGTAATGAAACCTTACAGAGATTGAAACAGTGTAAAATCATTAAAATACATCTCACTCAGTAAATATACATCGGTTGTAATGTAATCAAGATCTTCTAAGCGACTCTGTAAACGAAACGTATAGGCTTCAATGCCGCTTTACAATAGAGAGGATGTAGTAACATATTTGAATATCTTGCGTATATAGCCAATTTGACAAAAGTTATGCAATTTACTATTGTTTTTCCTCTGTGTTAAGTACAGGAATCATGTACTTCAACGTAAAAATTCGCTAATTACACAACTTTTTAGTTTTATTAAAAAATCTTTTGAGTTACCCTGTAAACGAACAGTAAATTCTACAGTTCTGTTTTACAATAGGAAGCTAACTTAGGTCATTCGTAGTAACATATTTTAACATCATGCGCATACGTTCTTTTTGAAAAGAGTTAGACCATTTAATATTTTTTTTTGCTTCATCTTAAGTATAGGAATAAATCACTTTAAAGTGGTATACATAAAAAACTAATTAATATTTTTACACGAAATATTAGGCATTTGAACTACTCATAAAAACAATTCAAATGCTGCAAACCGCGTAAAAATCGGATAATTACACAACTCTTTAGCCCTATATCAAAAGATCTTTTGTGAGACCCTGTAAACGAAACTTAAATGTTACGATTTTTTATAATAGGAAGCTTACTTGGGTCGAGTGTAATAACATATCTTAATATCATGTGTATACGACCATACCTAAAAGAGTTGGGTCATTTACTATTTTTTGCTCTATGTTAAGTATAGGAATCAATAACTTTAAACTGATATAAATCAAAAACAAATTAATATTTTTACATGAAACTTTCAAAGATTTGAACTACTCATAATAACAATTCAAATAACGTAAACCGCGTAAAAATCCGATAGTTACACCTTGCTGTAGCCCTGTCAACAGTTTTTTGCTCTATGTTAAGTATAGGAATCAATAACTTTAAACTGATATAAATCAAAAACTAATTAATATTTTTACATGAAACTTACAAAGGTCCGAACTACTCATAAAAACGATTGAAATAACGTAAACCGCGTAAAAATCCGATAATTACACATTGCTGTAGCCCTGTCAACAGTTTTTGGTCTGAACAAGATTTAAAAAGTGCAAACTTCAGCACTTTTAAAATCGCATTTACTGAAAACCTATTCGTCGGATTTTGCTTTACTTTTGAATTCTTAGTCCCTTGGCCGGCCCCATTCCATAGAATCAAGAATTTTGTTTCTATCATAAATAGAACGCGAGATATAGATGTGTCAAAAACCCGTTTTGTCCCGTCCGCAAAATATAAACTAGACAGAGTTAATTTTTTTTTTTTTTTTTGTAAAATCGTTTGGCATCTATTGGCGGAAATTCCTTTCATTTACGGTTCAATTCATTGCTGTTTCTTATGCTTGGCGAGAAACTCTGTCGAGTTTCTATGATATCAAAATCATTAAAAAGCACCTCTTTCTATAACAGACAAATTCATCAGTTTCAGTGGAAAAGTGATTAAGATCTGTTGCGTGCATTTCATTTAGAGTGGCAAACGTTATCTGTACTCTGTTTTATTGTAAACATATTCTAATATATGTGCTAATAAAAATAATATAAAATAAAATACGCAATACCAGTAAAGTTATAATTATTTTTTTTACATTTAACGCTATGTTAGTATATTTTAACGTTATGTTAGTCTATGTTATAGGAAATAAAAAAAAAACAAATGAATATATGAATAATTAAAAATAAAATGATATCACAAATTTTATTTTTTTAAATTTGCATGAAAAATAAGTATATTGAAAATGTCGTCCGCATTCAGATGAACAATACATGTGTTATATTCTGTAGAATTAGTATATAAGATTATGTAATCAAAACTTTAACTTTGTACTTCGAAAAACGTGGGCTAAGTTTTGAATTTATTAACATTATGCATCTTTCATTGAAATAAGTTGAAATTTAATATTATGCTGAATGTCTACATACCAAAATCTGTAATCTCAATGATACACTCTGAATGTGGATAGTACTATAAATAAGAATAACACTGTTTAATTTCTAGGAGAAATTTTAATTTTATTCATATTGTCCTTTTCATTACAAATGAGTATTTTGCTAATTTCCACAAAACTAAGCTTTTAGATAAAGCAGATTATCTACCAAAACCATAGAAGAGTGATGCATTACAGAGACTATTGGCAATTTTTTTAGACGAGTTTGTTTTGGTGTATACAAAAATCGTATGCATAGAGATATTATGTTTCACACCTAATATGGTTTCGAAAGTATATAGTCTTTTCTGGCAACTGAATCTTTGTTTAGATGCAAAATGGCGCATTTAAACAACCGATGCATGGAAGGCTATATTTCTGAACTTCCAAAGCTAATTTATTTTTTTCTGTTACTAAAAAACCTAGTGAAAGGCATGATTTTTCTATATCTAAGTAAAAATTTTGTCAATAAAACAGGAAAAACAAGTGAATGTCTGTCTTCAAGAGGAGGAAATTTTCCAAATATATGTACTAATAACATAATTGGATTCTTCGAATCTTATAAAGGTAAGATCTTTTATGGTTAAAGAAAATTTCCCAAGTCAAAGGACTGATCTAAATCATTAAAATGCTGCATGTGAACTGTTAACAAAATCACTATCACTGAATTAAATTCTAGAAAGTCCTTCAGGCCTGTACCGAATGAAAAGATAGCTTTCATATATCTTCTTTTTAAAAAAATTACCTAACGTTACTCGAAAACAACAAGCTAAATAAAAAAGATCCCGATTACAGAAGATTCATTAACATTGATTTTCAAAAATAAATTCTTGAAATTAGTCTCCTATAGCAAAGTTCGTTTTGTTTACTGAGACTTATTTTTGGTTGCCAAATTTGGCCATATTTCGCCCAGCTTGGCAAGGATTTGACAGTAAAGGACATGAATATATATTTTTATGCGAATGATTGGGAAAATAATCACAACAATGAAATATAATAATTTGAGATAAATCACATTTACTAAAACTCATAAATTAATCCCTGATTTTTTTGTAATCTGCTGTTTTCTTTAAAAATGTCAGCCACACTGGAATTTCAAACTGCTATATCTGAACCATCTTTTAAGATAGAGGTAAAACAAAAAAAAGTACTCCGTAAGCCTTGTATCAATGTTTAAGCAAAACGTAAGCAAAAAATAAATTTGAATTTATAATTTTTTTGTATAAATTTTAGATTTAAATCTCTTAGTGGCCGCCATTTTGAAACAAGAAGGCGGACTAAACTGGCCAAGAAATCGGTCGAGATATTGGTGAGCCAAATACACTTGATTAGTTTAATACAAATCGGTTTATAAATACGAGTGCTATAGTATGAAAAAGATCAGATACACACACACACACACACACATATATATATATATATATATATAAATCAACATTTGCACGGAGTGTACTTTTGAGGTTTGGGGGTTATGATTAGTGAAAAAATACCGACCTTTTCCGGAAATACTTTCTTCCGAATAGCTGCAATAGGTAGATTTTTACTTTTTGTAATGAAAGCTATCTAAAAGGCCAGACAATACAATGTTCATCGTCTTTCTTCATGACATATCATCGAACGTAGAACACGATGCAGAATTCTTTATCAGAAGCATTTAGATTGAGTTAAATGAAAAAATGTTGCTACAATAGATGAAGCTTTGGTATATTTAAATGATTGCAATACAATGAGATCTATTTCCCCAGATCTATTTCTATGAGATCCCCATTCACTGTTAATTTCCTAGAAAAAAATGGAACGAGAAGTGCGTATCAGAGCTATACCCTTCACCGATACATGTGCTAAATCACCTGAAGTATCACTCATGTATTTGTGCATTTTTGGACTTTTAAAAAGCACATTATACCAAAATCAATCTACAACACTTCATGGACTTTGGAAAGCTGTTCTAGAGGAATGGGACAAAATACCTCTTACAAAACTACAAATAGCATAATTTTCATGGACATTACGGTGTACAAAGTTAGTTTAGAATAAGTGTTACAAAACTGAAAATGTAAAATACAAATATTTTATGTAAAATAGTTCTGTAAATACCATGAAATTCGTCTAAAAAATGTGCGAACACGCTCTGTAATCCAAATAATACTTACTTGTCTTATAAATAACTAAAATCGTAACAAAATATATCGCATATCATTATATTGATAAATCTGTTAGAATGCCAAAATCTTCGTATTAATAACAAAATAACATATTTACATGACATACAAATTGATCTACGTCTATAGTAAAAAAGAGTATGTTTGCTTAATGCATTTATTTTACTTTACAGAAAGCTACGTTTTTTAAATAAACAAACCATACTGTATAATTTCGATATACAATATCAGCATAGCTGACATAGCTCAGTTTTACTTTACGATACCAATAGAATATTATAAAATATATATATGTATAGATGTGCATTAATAGAGTTAGACCAAGAAAGCAGTTTGATAGAGGTTAACCATCACAAAAAAAATTATAAATTGAAAATTATTTTGTGTCAGATAAATAATGACAAATATGTTATATATCTGTATTTTTATAATACTTTTATATCTGCTCAAACATGGAAGCAAGATAAAGCTGACTTTGACAGATGGTCACTGAGTAATGAATGATACATTAATCTTAATTTATAGATAACTAATTTCTTGATCATACAAATACTAAAAATAAAAGTAAAATAATATCTCAAATCATTAGGTTGATAAATCTGTAAGATTATCGAAATCTGGTGGTTATAACAGCAACACTTCTTTCAATGACAGACAAATTCATCAGTTTCAATCAAAAAAGAGATATGATGTGAAGGCGGCATTTGATTTGGATTGACAAAAGACTAACTATTCATTCTTGATACAAAACAAATTCTACTATATGTGTTTGAAATGAAATATTATCAATAAAGCTTACTTTTTTTTTTATGTGTTTGCTCATATTTATCATAAATAAATTTTGTGAATTTTCTCCATGCTGAGTTTTTGCTAGTGAATAATTAATGAAAAATAAATGAGAAATGAATTAACTTTTCATATGTACAATGATATTTTTTCATCATTATAAGACATGGGAATAACTAATACTGGCAAAAGAGCACAGACAAGGAAGGTTTCTTTAAAGCGCATACTCAGAATATTTTGAAAAAAATGTTAATGGAACTACTCATGTACGTAATAAAAGATCAGTCAAATTTAGCTGTGGAATCCCAGTAAAAAATCTGTACAAAAATAAAATACTTTCGAGAATTTGGCGAGCAACACTTTTTCGTCGCCAAATGCAAGCGATTTTAATGTATTTGAAAATCCCTGATAAAATGAATATTTAAATGCTTAGTATTTTATTAAACTTCAACGATTAAATAATTTATTTTTTATAAACTTATATAGTATATATGCAAGTTAAGTATTGTTGAAGTTATTTAATTTTACACGGTTTCGCCGGCTGGATAAGTTTTAAGAGTAATTTAACAGTAACTGTCCGATTAAAAACTTGCTCATTATACATTTCGATTTTGAATAAGTCATTGTTTCTACGGCAACAAATCTCTTGTTGTCTCCGGCACTTACAATATCGAGGTCAAATTGACAGTGCTCAGAATTAGGCAATTTTTAGTGAAAAGCATTTTTAATCAATTTAAATTCTGTTCTAAACGGTAGAATACGGTCGTTAATTTTCTTTAGATGTACATATAACTGTATATGGCAAAATCGTAGTTATAAAAGTGAATTTAATTAAGTTAATCTTACTTAAACTAGTTCAGTATAAAGAGTAGTAAATGTTTTTTCTAAAAGAGTATTTATTGTAAATGTGTATATATTTTTTTATTTAATTCTGTCGCCAACCCAGGGATAAATCGCCAAAACCCGAAATTTTCATTTTTTTTTTTTACGTTTGTTAAATTAAGATTCCGCAGAATTTTTTTTTTTTATAAACGTATATATACTCATGAGAAGAGTATTCTATATTTTTTTTCAGAATTTTCTGAATATGCGCTTATGGAGACCTTCCTTGTGAGAAATGATGTAATAATATGATTTTTTTCAACCCTTCAAACGAATGAGATCTTGCAAAATATATCGCAAATCATTAGCTTGATAAATCTGTAATATTATCGAAATATGGTGTTTGTAAGAAAAACACTTCTTTCCATGACAGACACATTCATCTGTTTCAATCAAAAATAGATTATGATCTATATCCTGCATTTCATTTAGACTGACAAAACGCCAACTATCCCTTTTTTTAGGATGAAGAAATCTGCTATATGTGCTTGAAATAAAGTATTAACAGTAAAGACAACGTTGTTTTTGCGAATGAAACAGAATATTTTTTTGTTTTTTTCTCTACAAGAATGATGATACAGAAAAATGATTACGGGAATTCTGAATTCTGTATGTATTGTTTTCCTTTAAGAAAAAAGAACAGCCTTTCATGATAGATCATGTTTTTTTTTTACTTTCTACAATTATTAAGCTTTCAATATTCACTTTAAAGGTATACCGTACCATCAAAATCAACTTTTTTTTTATTTATCAATGTTTTTTTTTGGTTATTGAATAAAAGCACAAGTTTTGTTTGCTAGTGAATAATTAATGAAAATAATTAACTTTTTGTATATTCAACAATATTTTTTCCTCATGATAAAACACGGAAATAACTAAAACTGGCAAAAGAGCGCATAGAAATGATGGAATAATACGATTTTTTTTTGTTGCTCCAAACAAATGAGATCTTGCAAAATCATTAGATTGATAAATCTGTAATATTATCGAAATCTGGTGTTTGTAAGAAAAACAGTTCTTTCCATGACAGACACATTCATCTGTTTCAATCAAAAAAAGATTATGATATGTATCTTGCATTTCATTTAGGCTGACAAAACGACAACTATTCTTTTTTTTTTATTTTAGGCTAAAGAAATCTCTTGTGTGTGGATGAAATAAAGTATTATCAGTAAAGATTATGTTGTTTTTGCGAATGAAACAGAATATTTTTTGTTATAAATTTGTATTTTTCTACAAGAACGATGATACAGAAAAACGATTATGGGAATTTTGGATTTTTTATGTATTGTTTTCTTTTAAGAAAAAAGAACAGCTTTTCAAGATAGATCATGTATTATTATTTTTTTTTACTTCGTACACTTATTAAGCTTTCAATATTCAATTTAAAGGTATACCGAACCATCAAAATTAACTTTTATATATATATATATATATATATATATATATATATTAATAACAGCAAATATTTTTAGTGTTAATAGATATATGTATGCAAACTTTGGTTAAATTTTCTTTGATGTGTCTTGTGATAATCGAAATTTAAAATTTTAAAATCTGGAATAATCAGAACACTGAGAAAAATGACAATTTCAAATCTGAGTAAAACGATGTTTTCATTTTGTTATGAAACTTTTTTCAAATATGACGTCCCAATGCTTTCAATTCCGAAATACCAGAAATACTCAGAATACTTAAACATGGACATACTCAAAACTGAGTATATAGAGATCAGTTCATACTCATTTTTCAAATATGGACATACTCAAAAATGATTAGATTCACTTCAAACTCATTTTTGAAACATGGAAATACTCAAAAATAATACATAGAAACGAGTTCATACTCATTTTTGGAAACATGGACATACTCATATATGAGCACATGATGTTTTATTCTTTAGCGTGTGCATGTTTCCATAAATAAGTATATACATGTTTCAAACTTTAGTAATTTTGTTTCGATGCCATTTTGACTATACGATTTACTCAGATTTGAGTATTTTTGCTCAGTTTTGAAAATGCTGTTTTTAGAGTACAATCATCAAAGTACTCCATGCATTCCATTTTTACATAAGGTTCAAACGTATTTCACAACAATCGATTTATACATAAAAATGAAAGATATTAAAACTCTTTTTATTATTTCATAAATAAAACCCGTAAAAGTAACTTTTATTTGATATTTGATTTTTATTTTATAGATTTTAAATTTAAAAAAATATATCGAAATTTTTGTTTCGTTTAATTTTATTAAAATTTAAGTACCTTTAAATATTATCATTTTTAATAACTTATCTTTATACATATATAGGGAGCACCAGTCACAAATTTTGATAAAACTGGAATAAATTAAAGGCGCATGGAACATTTTAAAATCATAAAAATAATGAAGGTCTTTATCCTGTACAAAACAGGTTTTGCTAAATAAATAAGTTATAAATGCTCGATATATATTTTTAAAAGCATTTTAAGCGTGAGTATTGGTTGTAATATTATGTACGACTTATTTCCTAGGTTTTAATGCATTTATAATAAATAAATAAAGTTTATAGATGCAGTAATAAATCTTATTGCAATGCTTGAAATATTAAGAGTTTGACATGAAATATATACTCACCAATATTGCTCACTATTATGTTTTTAATACACTCAAACACACCAATTGTTATTCTAGTAATCTAAAATTACATAAGGTAAAGCCAGGAGAGATGGCGGGAGAGATGGTTCGGGGAGAAGGAGTACAATGAGCGCGTAGCGACTCCAGGTAGTTGTACAACAGCAGTAGTGGAGTGTCTACTTGAAAGTGCACATTGATTGTTTTGAGCGTCTAAGATACAGCATTGCTATTTTGTTTTGTTTTTTCAAAGTAAGTGCTTGAATTTCCATAGCTATTCATCAGAATTTCTATACAATGTCAGTTATACAAAATATTTTAAACTTAAACGATTTCTCATAAACTACTAATCTAGACTAACAATGTGAACATCAACGGTTCGTTTTAGAAGCGTCCATGTTTAAATAAAAGGCCTCGCAATATCTCCTACCGAAATTGGAGAGTTTGCGAATCTGCTACTTACGAGAGATGGCGCATTGTTCCCATTAGTTTGCGTGATAGGAGAGATTACGCAGCTTATTGGTAAATTTGAATAAAAAAATGAAAAATGAAAATGGACTAATTTTCAGTTAAACGTATTATCAAGTAACTTAATGTTATTTTGTAATCTTATCTGAACTTAATCTTTCTGATTCTTTATTTTTTTTACTTTAATTAAAAATTTTTAATCGTTTTTAAAATTATTTCCTTTTTCTGATTCTTTAATCGTTAGGTTGAAATATTCACTCCTAATATAGTAATATGTGTTCACAAAAACCTTACAAAAATGTCATTTAAGTGTAATTATTATTGTTAACAATTTAATTGTAGTTATTATTAGTAACAATCTCTCCTACCCATGTGCGCAATCACACTTACCCTGTAAGGACAGATTGCGCAAAATAAATTTCTTGGTTTTATTACAATTGTTCTATTAAATTGCAACATAACAACAAAATAGCAATGGAAATGCATAACAAACAAATGAAGTAAAAATTATTCATGGATAGTTTAGCAAAAAATTCATATTTAGATTTTTTATTGTTATTCTTTTGAATTGTGCTCAGACTCTCCTAGCTTTACTTTATATTTTATAAATTTTAATAAAATGGTAGTTAATAAAATAACATGAAATTAAAATGATATACGTTAGAAAGAAGACATTATGGCATATAAAAAAATTCCACTACCTTACTTTCTATTGTTATTCAGTATCTGAAATTATTTCTGATGACATAATCATTTTTTCACAATACCAGATACAGTTGTTTCTAAGAGATCAAATCTGCAAATATTACAGAATATTTTTATTATAAACTAGATGGAACCCGTCAAAACGTGACGAAAAAAAATACTGTAACAATATCAGTAAAATAAGCTTCTTTATTATTTAAGTAGGGCTTCGTATGAAACAGTCTTTCAAATATTTTATTTTATCCCCCCCCCCCCCAGTGAAATGCTACTTCCGATGCAAACTCCAAATGAACACACTCCGTAAACAAATGTGTAATGCAAATCAGTTTGACATTACCACCATATTCCCCACGACAAAAAAAAAAAAAAAAAAAAAAAAAAAAAAAAAAAAAAAAAGGTTTATGGACTTATAAAGTATCATACAAATAGTCCTATCATAAAGTATCATGCAAATTTCCTACTTTCATCTCATATTCAGTAAATAAAAGAACATAGTATAAGCACCCCCCACCCCCCCTGTGATAATGCAATCGAATGAGCTCCTATGCGCATATGTATTGCATCTGCCCAAAGGCACCGTTAAAATTCGACGTTTTAAAATGTTTAAATTAAAAGTTTTAAAATGTCCTCTTTAATCATTGTTCGTTTCAAATCCATATCTTCTAAAACGCATCCATTGTTTTAAGCTAATCAATTTTTATATAAAAATGAAGAAATTTTGTTAAAAATAATAAATTAATAAGCAGATGAGGGAGAATTTTAATGTTTTCAATTGTAATTTATTTGTATGGTTTCTTCTATCCCTTTACATAATCAGGATGATTATTCCTTTTCCATCACAGTCGGTCCCTTATACAGTTAAATATCGAATGGATCTTTAAAAAAATAATAAATAACAGTTCCTAGCATATTCTGATTCAACATATACATCAACGAATTCAACATATCAATTTTATGTTAATCATAAACTAAAAATAGTTCTTTTTTCTTTTGACAGATTTTATATTAGCGCCAAAATACTCTATCTTATGGATAATCTGATCTTACGATTTATCAGGTTTCTATTATAATTTTTTTTTTTACTTTTCATGAAGGTTAGGGATACCTATTTTCAATTGTTGCAACTTTCCAAGAGGCTTAATTTAACTTTATTAAAACAAATGGATGGTCATTGTTGAGATAGAATTGAAAAATATTTCATGCTTGAAAATTATTTAAAAAGTCGTTAAATTAAGCGGCATATTTCAAATAAATTTCAATCGAAAGCTAATTTTTTTTTCTAATTGAGGATATAAGAATTGAAATTGTAAAATGTAGTAAAAAAAATAAATTTTTAGTATTTAGAAGTGATGTAAGCGCGATGAAAGCTAAAGCAATAGTGCCGTTTGTTGTCACAACCGTTATACATTTCTAAATATTGCCACTGTGTTTTGGTTGGCGTCCAAACGTAGACTACCATTTTTTGACATCGAAAGAAAAATTCACAGTGAAATAAATAAGACTTTGCCGCTAATAAGGAACTGTTAAATGAACTTATAACAAACCTACCAAAATAATTCCTATAAAATAATAGCCTTACATTGTTTATTCTAGCTAAAAATACAATCATTATTTCAAGGTTTTTTTTCCTGAAATTCTTTACTTTTGTGAATTTTTTTATTAAAAAAGGAAATCTTAATAATTTAAATCCTATAATTCCTATAACTTAATCCTATAATTTAAAAAAAGTAATTGGTAACATGTAATCAAGGTATGCAATCAAGATGAAGCAACCAATACAGGCTCCAGTTATAATCTTTAAAATCAAAAATTGAAATATCAGTTAATATTACGCCATGTTGACAAAATCATATAAATTTTTCTTTTTAGTTTTATCAATGTTAAAATGCATTTCAAGCTAAGCATAACGTCATTTTCACCGGTACAAACTTTTCACACGTACATTTATGCTTAAGCACCATGCATACAAATAAAAATATATTTTGCATTTAATTGTAATGAAAAAAAATGGCATCAACAAAGTTATAATGCTTAATGATAAAATGAACCCAATGGACAATATTTCCGTGACGTCACAGTAAATATGAATTTTTATTTGCTTATAAAACACACGGATGAATATTTTTACCGAAATACTTATACATTTTAACTATATTTTAACTTACAAATTAAAAAATTCGGCCTAAAAGTCACGTGCTTTTAATATTTAATATTTATTTTTTATGCTCGCAATCATTGAGTTCAGAAAATAAACTCTGTACGTCGCAACAGTGGGCGTTAATCCGATTGCCGACTTTATGACGTCATAAGCAGAAGTAAAATTTTAATTTAAGATTACGGCTAATTAATTAAATTTTCGAACAAACGAATGTACGATAACAAATCTGTGACCAAATATCTTTCATTTAAAAAAATAATGATGTAATTTGATGCAGTAGTTTGTTCTCACGGATTGTCGAAAGAAATCGCTTAGCGTTTTAAATATATAGATACTTTTTTCGGTAGAATAATACAGGTGTAAATTTTAGAAAACGAAAATTAAGAAATATTTCTTAGCTTTTGAATTTACCTTTTATTTCTTAAACATGATATATTGCGTTCAAGATAGAGCAAAATATACATAAATATATACATAAAATTAAACATAAATACAAGCGGGAAAAATTCTACCTTACGACAGAATATAGATTGGCCACCCACGGCTTTTATCTTTGAGATTTTTTCAGCCAAATCTAACTCGTCAAAAAAAAGTGTTTGTTAGCATAAGCCAGCTTATCCACTTTAGAATTTAGTTAGCGCTCTAAGACATTAATTGACTGGATCTTGGAAAGTGGTGGGGGGGAGCTACACAAAACACAATTGCTCTACGAGATCCGATTTAAAATGAATCCTCACTTGCAAATGAGAGATGGGACTTTAAAAGGGATCCCCCTTTTCGCCCCTCTGACGGGCCCCCCAAGAGAGATACGTAAAAACCGAGGGCGCCAAAAGAAGCGGGGGGGGGGAATACCTTTAGGCGGTTTACAGCTAATTTTGGTGATATTTTGGAGCTGTCTGGCGCATAGGAACAGAGAAAAATGATAAAGACTAAAATAAATATGAGAAATTGAAAAAAATAAATAAGAAAAGTGCTCTTGACAGGAGGGGGAGAGTAGAACCAGACAAAAGTGCTTGATGAGATCAAACTTTTGATATGGTACATGACGATGTTTGAACACCTTGAATGTCTCCCCCGTGGGGGGGAGGTAACTCCGGTCCTATGGGAGATAGGGCCTCGGGACCCTGTTAGAAATATCGGCCTCGACGATTTTAACTTCGTTGGATCCTTTAGAAGAGGCCTATGTCTTCTGTGGGGCTTAAAGGGGCTGAGAAAGATGGGATAAACTAAAATTTAAAAAGAATTGAAACAGAGAACTATGTTTCTTAAGGGAGGGGGGAATGAGAGGCGGAGAGAAGGACCAAACCATAGTGCTTGACGAGATCTATCTATTGATATGTTGCATGAAGGGGTTTACATGGGGTTTACATTTGTAGGGAGCACCAAAAAGGTCTTACTGAACCTTTCCCATGATTATGCCAAGGTTGCAGTTAAGATTTCGCCAAGATCATCGCAAAGCTTATATAGGCATCCTATATACGCATATATATATTCCAAACACTCCTATATGTGCCACATACGTCATTATACACATATTATTTATGTTTTATATGTCGTATATGCATCATATACACATGTCATATATATACATCATATATGCATCATATATGGCTATAACTTGGCCACATACGTACAGAAATGTTATATATATATATATATATATATATATATCATATATTATTATAATGTCATACATGCTTTATAATTTGGCGATAAATCTTGGCCGCTTGGTAGTTCATCCTTGGAAGCCGTTATAACTCGAAAGTACCAAATTTACAATGTATTAATAAAACAGAAACAAAAATATTTCATGGTTGATGGCTGCTATAACACGAAAGTACCAAATTTCATTTCTATTTTTCATATCTGATAATTTGCATCTATCCTTTTTTGTAATTTTAACATTTTTGTAACGATTTTATGCATTTCTATTGCCTATTCAAAGAAAAATTCTTCTAAAGGTACAGAATTTCGTTAAAAACGGTTAAAATAGTAAAATGCGAACATCGTTTGGTCCATTCTTGGCCGAAAGCAACAACCATTGTCATTATCTTTTTATGCGTGAAGGTTTCGTTATGGTACTTCATTGTGAAGTTTGGTAATTTTTGAAATTCATTATTTGAAAAACGGCATAATCATTCGATTTGAAATTTACATCAAGAAAAAAAACAATTTTTTTCCTTTCTAACGCAGTTTGTCTAACAATTTTGTAGACAAATACTTTTTGAGCTATTAATTTTTTCAGTAACTTCAAATGTTTCATTTTCCGAGATTAACCTGT
Source organism: Maratus michaelseni (assembly GCA_963931845.1). Classification (NCBI taxonomy): domain Eukaryota; kingdom Metazoa; phylum Arthropoda; class Arachnida; order Araneae; family Salticidae; genus Maratus; species Maratus michaelseni. The sequence goes on along the minus strand of OZ007588.1, from coordinate 200,886,419 downwards.
GGCAACGATGGATTGCTGTGACTTTTCATAAACATGAAAAATGATAGAGATTGAAAGAATAAGCCTCCCTGTGGGTGGCTAATAAAGATAAACTTTTGCACATGTCTGAATTCTAATCATTTTAATCCTTCTAAATTAACACAGATTTTTACTTATTGATTTATTTTATCATAGGATAATTATCTTCGTTTAGATAAGGAAGTTTTAGAATTATCTTCTTTTTAAATCGAGATAGAAAATTGCAAAAAACTAGATATTTTGTAAAGTTTAATTAAAATATCCGTTAACAAAACATCAAGGATGCTATTTCACTTGTTTAACATTTTATGTTTGATTTAAAAAGTATTTTCTATCATATTCTACTATCATCATATTTCGTCCACCAATCTGATCAGCTCATGTTATCTTCAATCAATGACTTTTCGTTTGAATTATTAAAAGCTGAGTAAAATACCTTCAAAATGAGCATTTTCCTCAGAAAATAAGTAATCATTTCAATGAAATACCATACCAGATATTTTGCTACGTGGAAGTTACCCACCTGACGTTCTACTTCAAAATATTTTGTATTTTATAGAACGATATTATACCATACTTTACGTTAAATTACTTTAACGCGTTGACCGCCCAGCCGGAAATTCATTACTATTTTCAAAACTTTTCGAACTACCCCTTATGCATATAGTTTCACATGGTGAGCAACTTTTGTCCGCGAGTTGTGCACAGGCTAGGTAATCTTGTTCCATAATAATGCGTCATGAGATCATATGATGAAATTGTGCACAGAATAAAAGTCTTGCAAGAGAGCAAATGGACTCTTGGGCTTAAAACCACATAGACTCGTGGGGTGTTCAACGTGTTAAATCATTAAAAAAATATCCGAACAACAATTGTAGGAATTTTCATAGGGAATGTGCTTTCTATGTGCAAACGCTATGTAATTTACATAGTTTTGGAAAACTTTTATAAAAAATAATTATAATAGACAAGACATATTCATAGATAATGTTTTCGGAATAAAACTAGGTTCCAACTTATCAAAATGCACAAATAATACTAATATTTTCTAACAATTTCAGAACAAGCAATTTGAGTATCAAAGAAAAATAGAATATTTTAAGCTTCCAACGCTATGCAAACGCTATGCAAACGCTATGTAATTTACATAGTTTTGGAAAACTTTTATAAAAAATAATTATAATAGACAAGACATATTCATAGATAATGTTTTCGGAATAAAACTAGGTTCCAACTTATCAAAATGCACAAATAATACTAATATTTTCTAACAATTTCAGAACAAGCAATTTGAGTATCAAAGAAAAATAGAATATTTTAAGCTTCCAATTTTTTGTTGACAGAGTTTGAAATATCTTTTTAGGTTTTCGTTCATCTCACGAAACCCTATTACTCCCGCTGCGTTGTCTGTCTGTCACAGAGCCATTCTCAAAAACTATATAACTTACAGAGTTGAAACTGTGTGTATATAGCGGAATACTAGCTATAAAAAACTCATAATATTAAAATTTGAAAAATTCGTATTATTTTAATAAATAGAGATAAAAAACAAAAATTCTAACAGCCTTTTCCTAGTAATTTTAAACATTTTACTTATAGCAGATGCCAAAAATTAAAAATAATCCACGATGAAATTCTTTCTACAATAATTAATTTTCTATTGAAGGATTTCCACGTGAAAAAAGAAAATGAAATACAAAGTTTCACAAATTGAAAAAAAGATAAATATGAAATAAGATTGATTGACGTCATAGTGGTAATAAAACGGAAAATGTCTAAGATTTCTCAATAATACAAGGAGTATGAGTATGTGTATGGACACAATGCAGATTAATACGCGTCATTAGAGAATTATTAAGTCATATTGGAAGTTTAACGAATTTTTCAGATGTTTGAGAATAATACAAAGCTAGTATCAATATGAGTAATAGAGAATAGTAAATATATGAATTTGAGAAACATATTGAATCGTGATACAAATCCGATTATGAAAATATTCCCATATTTTAACATTTTGAAAGTGTACAATTTGTTTAATTTTGAAATTACTTTTTTAAATATCGCATTTAGTTCGCATGACGGATATTATTATGACAGAATATAATAACCGGCTTCGCCCGCTATCGTTCTGGTTTGGATACTCGAAAAAACGAAAAAAATAGACCGGTAAATTTTTACTTTATAAAAAACATGACTTTTTGCTAAATGAAATTTATTTGAATTTATTAAAGAAAGGATAATGTGTTTTGAAAGGAATATTAAACGAAACCCTTTGAGCGATCTTCGATCACACTTACCCACTTGTTTATTTACCACACACGCACAATTCAAAGACTGAATATAATGTTTCTGTGAAGAAGTACATTTTATTTTCTGATTAAATAGACATACAAACAGTTTATAGGAAACTAAATATTTTTTTTAAATAACTTATTAATATACATAATGCAAATGAAACAAATCATCATTTAATAAATAGTTACATTTTTATAATATTTTAATCTTTTAAAAACCAATAATAACATTTTTTGAATGCATAACATTCTTACTTTTTGACATTTGAAATGTGTTAACATAATTGTAAGAGTTATAAATTTTTTTGGCTTATTAATGATTCGATATTACTGATATAATTCCAACTTCAGCATATATGTTAAGTCTAAAGTTAACTTGTAAATTGTACACAATCTAATTAGTGGAAAATTTTCTACAAGTTGTTAATTTTGTTTTCCTTTTATCACTGCTTTAACACCCATATATTAAACTGAAAATGTTTTAAAAAGGATGAAGAAACTTTTTAATATTTGAGAATTGCATTTAAAATTATTAATATATATTGAATAATGAAAACATATCTAATTTGCTATATAAATTTTTTTAACTATAGTGATTTGGATCATTTAATAAATAATAAAATGTTACCAAATATATGTAATTTTTAAAATCTATGTTAGTAAGTCTAGTAAAATTATATATTCTTAAATCAAGAAATAACTTCTTGATATCGTCGCATGTAAAATGTGAAACTACTCAAATAATTTTCCAAAAATTTCCTACTACTTTCTCTGACATCAGAAAATTATTCACTCCCTGCCTTTGCCGTAAACGTAGTCAATGAAATTTTATTAAAAGTGTCTAAGAAGTTCTAATGGAACACATTTACAGTTGGTTTGATCCGTGGTAATTTCTAGTGCGGCTGTACGTTTAGGATTTACATATGTTAGTAGAGAAAGAATTTAATTTTAAAATGGAAGGAAAAGTGGTAAGAAAAATTTAAATATTACTTGATTACGCATTGCGATTTTTAAATTTACTTGAATGCATTTTTAAATGTGTAGATATCTTAGCAATAAAAATTTGCATATTGATATTTATTTTATATATTTGACGTTTCAAATAATTTCGGAAATATTACAAAATGTTAAGATGTTTGTTTTCTACGACATTATTATTATTTTTTTTTATTGACGAAATGTTACAAATAATATAATAGAATCACTTGTTAACTTTAAATGAAAGTGTAATTATTGCTTAAAGTGATAAAAAATATAACACAAAACATTTAAAAATATCTTTTTAATATAGATTACATATGTTTCCTTCGCTCAAACGGCGACTTCCAGATCAAAATGATAAATAAAATATTCTCGCAAAGTTTCGAAAATGATAAGCATAAATCACGAGATCACATGTCCAATGCAAGCAGGTGCTTAAATTGGTCAAACTGGAAAACGTGAAAATTATTATTTATTTTATAATTTAATTATTATTTAAATATGAGAAGCAATAGAAATTAATACATCCAAAGACGTTCTTTCAGTGATTGATTGCCGCTGGAAAAATATGTTAGAGGAGGGGGAGAGAAAGAGTGAGAGAGATAATTGAATGCCGATAGGGGAAGCTCTTCGACAAGCAGTCGTATATATAGCGGAGAAGAAGAGACTTGAGGATTACAACTGAAGATGCTCTAGCCAGGTCGAAATGGCTTTTGTAGAGTGGTGAAAGTTTTTATTGGAAACTGTTTTACATTTTTGAAATGGGGGACGTTTTTGGTGAAGATTTTTAACCATGTTTATTTTTTTTTATAATGTCTGAATATAAATTGGCAACATGGACAATAAATATTTATTTTTATTTTTATTTCAAGGCATTTGGAACTGTACAATACTATATAGGAATGACAAACAGAAAATTTAAAATCAGAATAAAAGAACATATGGCAAATATCAAATATGACAGAAGAACTACGCCTACAACGCCTACGACAACATAGAATAGAACCGTTGTAGATTGATTTCAAGAACAGTAAAATAATTTTTCATTCAAGAGTTTATTTCCCACCCATTATCCCGTTATCCGTGAATCAATATAAATATATTCGTGAAACATTTGCAACGAATCGTCTTCTTTTGAATTACCTAAAATTTGGCACACGATGCTTTACAGATTGGAAAAGCAATAGGAATAAAAATAAATACTAATTTTCACGTTTTCCAGTTTGAACAGTTTAAGCACCTGCTTGCATTGGACATGTGATCTCGTGGTTTATGTTTACCCTTTTCAAAACATTGCGAGAATACTTTATTTATCATTTTGATCTGAAGATATCGCTGTTTGAGTGAAGGAAACATATGCAATCTATATTAAAAGGTATTTTTAAAATTTTGTGTTATATTTTTTATTACTTTAAGCAATAATTATTCTTTAATTTGACGAAAGGTTTTTATTAAAAGTTGATGCAATTTTCCATCCACTGTGCATTAAAATGTTATGAGATGTAAATGTCATCATACTACTGTATAAAATTGAATATATGCTTGTTCAATGCAAAATTATCGCTCAAAATATATTTAATGAAGTCTAACAAAACTTCTACTAGACAAAATATTGAAGGTCAACTTGCAATTTAAACTATTTATGTTATATTTTGGAAGAATGTGAGAAGATACATTCGAAAATCTAATGTTTTCTCAACTTGTATTCATAAACATTCCATTCATTTGAAGGTTTTAAATCTAGAAAATGATAAAATTAAAACTCATTTAAAATTACGCCACTTTAAAGAAATTGTGATAAAATGTTTTATCTTCATTTTATGAATCAAATAGAATGTTTTTCTTAAAGATATGATTTTATAAAAAATAATTATTCTGTACTTTTTAAAAAAATGTTATGTTATTTCAATCTTAAAAATCAGGTAAATTCAACAATGTTTTTTTTTTTACATAATCCCAATACTAGTTGCATCTAGACTGAAATATGAATAGAATGAAATATAAGTAATACTGATATTGCTTTTAAAGCAATATAAAGAAAACATTTCGCTAATAAAAGTATAATCATCTAATTTCTCAATATGGAATATAAAACTAGATATTATTTTCTGCTTTATATAAGTAAAGAAAAGATCCACAGAAAAAGTGAATAAAAAATACTAATTCCATAATAATTTCAATTTAGATTTTATTATTTGTTTCACCATACTCAGCTTAATTCCAGCTCATACAGAATATGAAAAGAAAAAAGAATGCATTTTTACCTTTATCGTCAAGAAATGTTTCAGTATAATCAAGAAAGGTACACATTTCCCACTAAACGTAATATCACTTTCATCAGCGGAAGTGTTTCAGATTTATCAACATAAAGTTGTAACGCAATATATATTTTCCTTTATTATTTACTATGTCCTTATTATATCAATAACATGATAAATGATTTTTCAATTTTGAAATCATTCATAAATATATGATAAAAATTTTTAAAAAAATAATACAAATAAAAACACTTATCACAGGAAATCTGTAACATAAATAAGAAAATTTGAAAAAGTAATCACCAATTCAAAAATAACTAAATATGCCAACAAATGTTTTCCATTTTAAAAATCAGCAACTATAGCTATTAAAATTTAGTGACTTCTTCATACATTAAACTTTTTGAATTGCAGATATTTAAAACACGACAATAATTAAACAGATTTCAAACTTTCTGTATAAAATTCCTTATTAAAGCATTTTTGCTTCCAGCTCTTGTCGCATAGTAAATTAAATTTTCCACTTGAGGAGAATTACCGAGATATTTTAATGAAGCATATAAACAGTTGGACGATTTGGTTACAGTTATCTACAATCATAGATTTGTGATTTTTAAATTTAACTTGATAAATAATTTAATTTTGAAACTGAAGAAAAAGCTCTAAGAAACTTTTTAATAACAAATGAGTCCTCATTACGGCTTCCAACTATAATTGACGCATATTTAAATTTGACACTGAATTATACAAGAAGAACAAATAATTTGAATTCCAATTAATTTTTCAGGAGTGAAATTCGCCCGAAACTAATGAGTAACAAACAAGTGGATTTTGCATTGCTGAAAAAAGATGGGATATTTTTCTTTGTAGTTCAGTATTAGAGCCTCAGAGCGCTATTCTGCGGTCCCGGGTTCGATTCCTGGCTTGGGACATTTTTCACTCTGTCGGCTTAACGCTCAGTTTAGCAATGAAAAATCCACTTGCTTGTTACTCAAAGTATTCGATTTATACAGTTTAATCTTGTGCTAAATATTTCTTTTAAACGAAACAAATGTCTACATTTCAAGGAATTTTTAGATTGTTATATACGAGGTGGTCATAAGGAAATTTGGCAATATAATGACCCTTAGGGTTTGCAATTAATGCAATATATTATACCCTTAGTGACAGAAAAAATTGGAGATTCAGGTATTTTAACTATGAAGTTAAAAAAAGAATCAAACTCTCACGGTTTACAGTTAAGGTAAAATTTCGGAAATTTCTAATGGCAACACAACCAGACAAAATAAAAGATTTTAGTCGGATTACACAATTCTCACGTGTTTATCTCACAGACAATGACACAGACAATTATCATATTTTCAAACGGTATTTTTTTTATTGAATATGATATCTTAGATCAATTTCTAATGTCATACGTTTATATTTTTACCATTTTTGTTGGAGTTTTTTTTACGAGGACTGCGGGCGCTGTGTCCCTACGACCTACGTCCAACAACACCTCTCCAGACACCATTTGCTCTAAAAATACGCTAATTTACTATGTTTTAAAAAGATTACCATATTACGGACGATTAATTGATATGATCACGACCAGTGGCGCTATAATATGTTCGCGGTCATTTACCTTTGATTGGGGTATTTTTCTTTGCCGAAGTTTGCATCCACCGTTGTCGTAACAGCTGACAGCTGTTGTCGTGATTCATTAATAAAGATCAAATATACATTTGAAAATAAGCTACAATAAAATGGTTAAGTAAAACAAGGCGCTGCCTTTCTGACTTTTATAACGTTTAGAAGAAAATATTTCTTTTGGATACAAGAAAATCGTTTTAAATATGACATTTTGAATGCATCGTTTTAAATAACACATGGGCTGAAAAGTTCCAGGTTTGACACACAGATGGCGTTGCAATCGCCGAACCGGTGCTTTTTTTAGTAAATACTAACCTTTAAAAGGTAGAAGAAAAAATGTATGACGATTCGCCGTGTGGATAAAACGTTAGAGTGGTTTTAGTTGAACGACTTTCTTGATAAACAAAAAAATGGATAAACAAGAATTTCAAGAATTGTTATTTGATGGGAAAAAACACCGTTCAAACAAAAGCTTAGCTTGATAAGCGTTATCCGGACACTGCACCAGGTAAATCAACCATTATTGACTCGTTTGCTGATTTTAAACGTGGTCGTACGGACACCAGTGATGCACCACTCAAAAAAGGTGAATACTCCGTAAAACATCAAAAAAGTCCACAAAATCGTTTTGGGGTACCGTAAAGTGAAGTTGCTGGAGATAGCTCAGACTCTGAAGATATCCAAGGAACGTGTTGGTTTTATTTTGAATGAACATTTGTCTATGAAAATGCTGTTGTCAAAGTGGGTGCCGCGCCTGTTGACTTTTGACCAAAAACAACAATGCATCGATGATTTCGAGCACTGTTTTGAGCTTTTTCGTAATAATTATTATTATTTTTTTTATTAAATTATTATTATTATTTATATATTAAATTATTATTATTAAATTATTATTATTATTATTATTTATTATTAAAGTTATGTTATTTATTAAAGTAATAAAGTTTTAAAGAATTAAGATGAATTCTACGGACATAAAAACAGCAGATACATATTTGTTTATGCTTCCGAAAACGTCAAAAATCTAGTGCTCCGACCGATGCGACCTGGTTTTGTTCCTTCAGCGGAGACATACAGTAATTTACGTCACGAGCGTACAAACCAATGAGTGAGAGGCTAGCTCCAGCCCAGCAAATGAGGTGCGAAGGAGGAGCTAAGACGGTAAAGAATTCCGAACCTGGTAGCGGATTAATTTTGGAGTAAAACTAACTCAGCGCGCGAAAAATTTAGCATAATAATAATAATAATAAAAAGAAAATGGCTTTTAAAAAACATTCGAAATGAGAACGCGTCTCAGAATTTTATAGATTGGCGAACTGATAAAAGCTACGAATGATCTTAAATTTTATATTAAGATTTGGAATAAAATAATTATTAATATACGGATATTTACTTTTAAAAGGACTTTAAATAGGAATAGATATTATTAAGAATTAAGGAAATACTGACTATGACAGAAGTTAGATTAATTTTAAAATATTAATGCGAATAAAATGGAAGGATACGAAGGAAATAAATTTTTATATAACACACACACACACACATATATATATATATATATATATATATATATTAAAAGGTAAATACTTTCACTTTCGGTTCCGAAATTCAAAATGCTCTCATTAAAAAGAAAATAAAAGAAAATTTAAATTAAAAAAAATAAATAAATAAACTACATCCAAAATTGAATAATTACAAATATATAACGTTAAACATTGAAATTAGATATTCTAAGCGAAAAGAATCATTTAATGAAAACGAGATTATTGAAATGAAAACGGTAAATTTGAAAAGAGCGCTCGCTTTCATAAGTTTAACATTAGTTTGCAAGTACTAGTTTGCGTGACTAGGACAGACTCTTTAGTGCCTATACTAGTCACGGGCAGAAACACTCAAGCTAATGTTAAGTCTATGGGAAGTTTCTTTACATCTCCTTCGCATTTGAATGTTTTTAAATGCTCTTTTGGCATAGGATAGGTCGATCTTTAACGTTGTTACTTTTTTACTTTTTAAAAAAATTTTTGGTTACAGTTTTTTTTATAAGCGGACATTTTTAATTTTGGGACCGGTTGGAACCGGTTCTGAAAGTGAAAGTACCTTTATATAAAAAAACTGGAACCAAAATCGAATAGTAAAAACTAACAGCGTTAGAGACAGACATCAGCTATCTTATGCAAATAAATAAATAAATAAAAATATTAAAATGCGAGCTAGAAATCTGTAAAGAACCTTCCCATAGACTTAACATTAGAGTTTGAGTTTCTTTGGATGACTAGCGTAGGCTCTTAACTACGAAATTTCAAAGTTTGATTCGGACTCAGGAAGACTTGCTTAAATACTGCCGAAACATGGGTTTGCGATTTTTTACACTTTATTGACATTTAAAACGTCGTTTTTTATAAATTTTCATAAATATTCCTTCAAGTGACTTTTATTGTGTAGGAAATTGGTTGATTGTCAGGATTTTTAACACTTCTGCCCATGAAACATTACGGGTGTGATTAGGATATTTTGTGCTATTTACCTGTCGTTGCTTGCTCTATGATAATTTGTTTCACGCTAGTCTTAAAAAGCGTGTACTCAATTTAGAAATGTTCTTCAAATTCCAGTTAAACATATCTTGCATTGTATATAAATTATATTGAAAGGTTTTACAACTACTTGAACTGTTTTTACAATCGGAAAGGTTAGCGTCAGAGAAAGATGACACGTGACCGTATGCGCCTGCTTTTACAATGGGAAAGGTTAGCGTCAGAAGAAGATGACACGTGATCGATGGCGTCGTTCAAAAAAACGAGATCAAATATATAGTTAAATTGTTCCATCTGAGCCATGGAAAAAAGTAACATAAAGCATTTCATGGACAAAATTTGATGTTCGTAGATCAACACAAATGAAGTTGAAAGTCTTGCATTGTGCTTCGTATATATTTTTTTCAACCACTGGCCTTACAACAAATTAATGTCTTTGCAACGTACATACAAGCTGACCTTTGCTTAAATCTTGCCTAATTTGCGGTTTCACAAATGTTAATGTGAAGCCGCAAGTCTTTTGTGGCCAGAACACGCATCTGGCCTTACTGCAGTCGTTTGAAATCTGCTTTATTGTTTTGTGTCGGATGATATGCCACATTTATATTGTTATAAATCTGCCCGCCGGCGACATAGCTGAAAATACCGTGGTCTTTAACCGTTCATCCATCGTGCACATTAATTGAACCCAAAGCAAATAGGAAGTATATTTTCGCAATTTTTCAGCAAATGGGACATTTAAAAAGAGTGGTACCAATTCATTAGGAAATATGGGGAGGTAGAATACATTTCTTCAATTTAAGCAGTAGGCACCAAATGAGTTACAATTATTACAGGTTACAATTATGATGTTAATGAGTTACAATTATGAGTAATTAGCACAGGAGACACGTTTAGTAAAAATCGTTGGAGCCATTTTTGATTCATAGCAGCATTTTCAGCGTTGAATTTCATTTAAACTGTCAAAACGAAATTTCCTGAATTCACGACCTACTTACACCGTTTTCTCAAGCTGGAATATGTATAGGAGAAACGTTCTGTGAAAATCTTTAGTGCATTTTCTGATTTATAATAAGCAGCATTTTCAGTACTGAGTTTGTTTTAACTATCAAAAGTAATTTTTCTGAAATTTGCACTTGGCTAGATCATTTCTGGTGCTTGAATTAATATAGGAGATAAATTTCAACAAAACCGTTTGAGCCGTTTTCGTGATCGTCCGGATGAACAAAATTGTCAGCCCCATTCGGCACTATGAGTGCATATTTGCACCCTCAAAAACAGCATACAGAATTTGTCTTAGGCACCAGTAAAAAAAAAAAAGTAATATTTGGTTTCTCTAATTAGAGCATTTTTGTGATAGATTAAACAAAGGTAGCTTTTAAAAAAAAAGTGGTGCCAACCGAATAAAATTTGTGTAAAAGCCGTCGGTCTCGAAGGTGTTAAATATATATGAAACACAATAAACAGAATTATTCAATGAAGCTTGTATTTGATTTAGTGGCATGAATTTAATTACATAATGGGCATGTGGCATTGGTGGATACAGAAGAGTAAAATCGTTTTCAGAAAGAGAGTCATAATGATCTGAATAATTCTACGTTTAAGAACCCCGCTACGAGGACATGCAAAAAGATAAACACATTACGCGCCTTTTTGCTTATTTATAGATATAACGGGATTTTCTACTTCAAGCAGATTTTTCACTTTGTTTCTTTTATATAGTTCCAAAATTTATAGAATAATATAGTATGATCTCAATAATTTAAATTTAAATGAAAACTAGTACATTTAATCACAATGAAAAACAACAAAAAAAAATCTCTTTCAAAATAAATTCTTAAAATCCATTTTCTATTAATTTTTCTTAAAAAAATTTCAAAGATTTAAAACCCATTTTGTAAATTAACGCTTTAAATTGATACGTTATTACGAAAAAACAAATATACCATACGAGGTAGAAATATTAAAATATATTTCGCAATAAGCATATTTTTCAAAAACAATTTACACTTTTTTCTTTTATGTTAAAAACTATCATTTAATTAAAATAATGAAGGCGATTAACAAAATATGTTCTCGGTCATAGACTTTTTAAAAATACTGCATATTATCACTAAGTAATTATGATAAAAATAAAGCATTTTATACACCTTTTGAACTGCAAAATTATAAGTATCATTTTAAAAGATTTAAAGCTGGTAAAATAATGTAATAACGTTATAAAAACGACCGTTCTAAAGAAAACGTTTAAAATTAATTGCAAAAGATATTTTGATCGAGTTTCACAGACTGTTTTTATAGGTTTATTTCTTTTTAAAATAGCCGCATTAAATAGTGTCTGCATTAAATTATGTTATAAATTAAAATACTAAAGACATAAAAAGGAAATATTTAAAAGCGCCAATGAATAGCATTTAAAATTATACTGCATTTTTTTTTTCTTTAAACAAAACTATACGTTCGATAAAAATAATTTTATGGAATTTGATGCTTTAAGCATATAAAAATATGTTAGTAATCCGGAAACAAATTGCTCGTTAGAATGATTAAAAATGATTGGAAAAATATCTTATACTTGTATTATACAAATAAATTTTGATTACTGTTTTTTTTTTTTTTCAAAATATTTGATGCAATAGCTTAAAAATATTTATATTTCAGGGAAAGTAAAATACTTGTGTGTTTCTATTGCCTTTTTTAAATACAATTTTTTTTAAGTCAGAAATTTTTAAAGTAATAGTTGCAATATGATGTTTAAAAATAAATAAAGGATACTTATTCTGGGTATTTGAAATAAAAAAATATAACAATTCAGGTATGAAAAGTAAAATAACAGTTTTATGGAAAATAGTAATTCTGGAATGTTATGATGTATAAAAAATAATTTATTAGAATGATTGAAAGGAAGTTTTAAATACGCTAATTTTGTTTTTTTTTTCAAAATAAACAGATATATTTTTAAGATTTTCTTTCAAGCTATTATGTTCCACAGATTATGGGTATTTAAAGATCAGTTAAAAGTAAAATACTTTTATATTTCCATTATCTTAAAAATGTAGTCAGATTAAAAAAAAAATAATTAAATTTAAAAACAGCGACTGATTATCACACAGGCCGACGAGTCTGCAGCCTTACACCACCGCAGACGGGAGTCCGAAATTGAGTAAAAGAGTTTAGAAAAACTTCCTTAAATTTCCTAGAAAAAACAAATTAATTTCAAGCTCAGATGTCTAAGTAACAGATAAATGCATAAAAACATTGCCTGTATTCTCCACTTCTCTGAAAATAGCTTAAATTAGGTATTCTGTAAACAAAATATTTTTTAGAATTATTTTTTAAGAAATTTGTAAGATCGTATTTATTATTTCTGTTGTCAACATCCCTTTTTCTAAGAAAATACAAAACGCAGAACGATGAATGAAATGCCATATGAAAGGATTTTGAACAGACTGCTGACAGAGTACACTTACATTTCTTAAAAACATATTTTTTAATTAAAAATGGCTGTTAATTAAAAAATAAATCGACATTGTTTTCATAAATGAAATGAAAAGTTTTTCAAATCAGTGTTGTCACAAAAATAAAATACTGCATTATCAAATGACATCATCCAATTGAAATACAACTGTTAATTTATTTTTTGCGCGTACTTTTTGACAAAATATCGAACTTATAATTGGGTTTTTATTTAATTTTCACGCATGCGTCACCTATTGTTTATTTCTTTTCTTTTTTTAATTATGGTTGTGTATATGCGTACTGTGTTGGAGCCCCAATAGATTACGTAATGTAAGGATTATCTTCCATTTAGATATGCAGTTCATTAGGTTTCAAAAATATTGTAAGTATTTATTTTTTAATATTTCATTCAGCTGTTAATACGCCAGCAAAGTCTGACGTCACTTAAATGGCTGTTGGACCAGTAAGTTTGAACATCCCATGTTTAAGTTCCCATAGGCTTTCAAAAAAGTGGTGTACCAAATATTGATTTATGTATTTAAAAAAATTCTGGAACAGTTTTGCAAACTCTGAGGAAATGCTTTCAGAATGAATTTCCTGAACGTCTGATTCAGTGTTTCAATTTATTTATAATTCAGTTTTTTTTTTCAGTATAGGGGTCTTAGCAACCTAGAGAAATGACTTTGGTTAGAGAAGAAAATTTGGCAAAAAAATTTCTGTCAATATGTTCCCATTTTCTTATACACAAGCAATCATCATATATATTATTTCTGTTGTCAACATCCTTTTTTCTATGCACATACAAAACATACAACGATGAATGAGGGATCATTCGAAAAGTTTTTGAACAAGTTTCTGAGATAGTGCACCCACATTTCGTTAAAACGCGTTGTTTAATTAAAAAAATTCAGTTAATTAAAAATTAGGGTTAAAACATACTAGTAAATAAACTCAAAGATTGCAATACGATAGCTTCGCACGGGTCTTTCTGGTGTAGAGATATTTAAGATATTATAGCATGAAATAATTTCTAGAATAATTTCTAGAATAAAATTCTAGATACTGTCTTTATTTGACAGAGCACCCTGGAAAAGCTGATGTGTCTTGAGCCATAGTCGATCGTAGTCAGGTTATGTGTAATGGATATACAACAATAAACCAGTTCTAGGTTATATAAAATAAGAAAATATGCATTGAAAATTAGTTAAACTTAGAAATAAAAAAATATATAGTTCCAACATTTTTTTTACTTTTTTTGAAAAATTGTAAAGCTTATGGGGCAACAAGTAATATAAAAAAAATTACACTCAATTCCTACTTAGGTCAAAAAGAATTTTTTTTCCAGCGATCTACATGCTTCGCCACTGATGGTATTTATTCCTAAATTTATATCCTGCTAAACATCTTATATAAGAAAATATTTAGAAACATATTAAAAATTAAATAAAAAATAAATAGCTAAAATATCAAAAATTAATAGCTCGAAAAGTATTTCTTACAAAATTCTTAGACAAACTGCGTTAGAAAGGTAAAAAATTGTATATTCCTTGATATAAATTTCAAATCTAATGATTATGCCGTTTTGAAATTTTGATTTTCAAAAAATACCAAACTTCACAATGAAGTATCATAGCGAAACCTTCACGCGTAAAAAGATAATGGGGCTGCTCACGGACGAATATCAGGCGGCGAGCGGGCGAAGGGGACTAAAATATGGAGTGAGTCTATACTTTTGAACAGAAATGAAATATAAAACTAGCATTACTTAATTTAATTTAGTTAATGAATTGATATTTGAAAAAACTGTATTAACATCAATTGTCATCCAGTACTAGTTTAAAATAATGTATTTAAACTTGAATGGATGAATAAAGAGTATTTTATTATCGATTGAAAATTTGAACAAGATATATAAATATATAGAGGGTGTGAGCTAATAGTAGGGATTGAAAAAAAAAAGAAAGAGTTCGGCTTTCAGAGAGAGTCAACCATCCAGCACTCTGTGATGTACGATCGCGATTCTGCAAATAGCAATACCACAATGCTAACAGAACAATCGGCTGAATGGCGCATTCTGAGCCACGCAGGAATGGAGAACGATTTTGCAATAATGGGCAAAAAAGGAAGTGAAAGTTGTGCTAAAGAAATGGGCTTGTGAGACATCGGATACTAAAATCTGTAACTGATTCATGGAAGTGTAATGGTCCAGGTGTCATTACCGCCCTCGGTTGGGAATGCTTTTTCATATGCACTGCAATTAAAATTTGACACGAAGCCACTTCCAACACTTCACGCCATAGAAAAAACCTTTCAGAGAAAGACACTTTGCATCAGTAAAGAAGAAAAATCAAGGAATTTTTCAGTACGCAAGAAACACATTTTTTAACAGGAAATTTTAAACATTCTTATGTAAATTAACTAGCGTCCATAATGCGTATGCAAAAAACAGGATAAGTATCTTTCTTTATATTCCCAATATATTATTTGTTGCTAATGATTGCTGAATAAATGACACACACGACTGTAACGTATATAAAACGACATGTAGAAAGGACTTTTGACTAAAGAAATGACATTTAAGATGATTTATCATAAATTTAAATTAATTATAACTAAACAGATTTTGCACCCAGAAAAAAGTTTTGTTGAAACTTTTTGTTTAAATATAGGTCAATGGAAATTTTGTTTGAATCAACCAAAAACATTTTTTTTTTTTTTTTTTTTTTTTTTTTTTTTGCAATTCCAAAAAAAAATTTGTATTGTCAGCAAAAAATGTTTTGTTAATTAAAGTAAAATTTTACTTGAATTTTGCTAAAAGCAGAGTGCCGCCGCGCCGGCCCATATCTCTAGCACAGGTAATTGGCCGTAACAATTAATCAACCAGTTTTTAAAAGTAGGGCTTCATATCTCCAGGTGTGAAAGTTTGATGAAAATAAAGCTGTATTCACTAAAAATCCTAAATAAATTATTAATGTAAATAAAAAATCATAACTGAACTTTTGTTTTAAAAATTAATAAATTGAAATATCTTTAAATACACTGAATATTAGTTCATTTTTTTCATTCGAACAGTATGAAAAAAAAAAAAAAATTTTTTAAATATAAACAAAAGTAAAATCGAAATCGCATAAATAAATTTTCTAAATGCAAATTAAGCTGTACTCTTTGAAATTTAATAACTAAAAAAAATTAATGAGATTCATTTTCAGAGTATAGATTTAAGGAAACATGGATTATTCCAATATTTAATGGTTAGTAAAGCGGTGATAGCTTCCGTATTGAAGTTACCTAACTTTTATAAATATTGTATGATTTCGGAGTGTAATTATTGTTTTGGAAATTAACTGCAATTGCGCTTAATTTCATTTACTAAGTAATGATCTGTAGTTGAAACGGTTATTCAACAGAACGGATACGTATTGAATGTACGTTAAATATTTAATGACAGGAGAAATTACTGAAACTAATTGGAAATTATGTAGAAAATAACATTTTAATATATGTATCGCTTATATTATCTGTCAGTGCTTTTAATGAATATCTGAATACTTTGAAGCAATGAATATATCAGTTAAATATGTACAAGGATAATAAAATATCTCAATTTTTAATTCAGCTTCAAACACTCGTATAAAAAGAGATGGATGGATTATTTAAGCATCGATATTTTTTGGCGATATTTCTATACTAGAGAAGCATTCAACGAGGACTTTCGAAGAGAAAAAATGACCAAAATTATCATTTTTTTCCTATGACAAGGCTATGTCCCAGTTGAACGGGTTTGAATGTCTGGCAACGGTTCGAAACCGCTTGATTGCGGCGGTCTGCTGGACAAGAACATATGTTGTCTTAATGACAACTCAGCTTTATTTTGTTTGAGATCTATCTTGGCCGGTTGCATAAATTGGATTTATTTGTTTGACTTGACGCTACAGCACACTTATTTGGAGATTGTCTCAGGTTCTTTCTTAGAGTGTTGTGTAATTTTCTATTGTTGCTTGATGTTTTTATGGGTTTTGTCACTTTCTTAGATAGTTGTTTTAAGCTATTTGAACTTAGCTTGCGGTGATTGTCCCATTCTTGGATGATTTTTGCTTTTTCAATATTTTTGTCACAATCTTGAGAGATTTTCGCTTTTTAAGATATTCTTGTCACAGTCATGAGTTGTTCTTCCTTTCGGGTGATTAGCTTGGTGCAATATGGAATGGAGCTTGTTCCTTGGCCATTAATCCGTCTACTTTAAATGTTGTCTGTCTTCACTATAGTGTTGTGGATTCCTTTCGTTGTGTATTTTGGAGATTTGTGATTTTGAGCTTTAATTGCTATCAGTCCATATCTTTTATTATGACTGTTATCAGTTTTAAGTTACATCATTTCTTCTGGAGAAATCACCAGAAGAAATGATGCACTTTGGTAATACGTTCATCATTCAGATTTCCACCCGCATTAGTGCTAATTGGACAATTTTTTGGAGTACATATGTGCTATTTCCATTGTTATGCTTTGAAAAAAGGATGATTTTCTATGATTTTTTTATTTCTTTTTCTATAAAAAATGTGATTATTGGTCAAGAGAAGGTCGTTTTTCTGGAAAGGTGGTGTTTAGTGTTGTTATGTTTTGCTTAGTGCGATATGACGTCAATGTTTAGCCATCTTATCACTCCTTTTTCTGTTTTTTGAACATGTTTGTTGATTACTAACTGGTGGTATAAAAGCTGTTCATTTTTCTTTGTTATGTTGACCAGATGGATTGCTTGTGTTAATGGGATGATTATTAAATAGTGTTTTGGGGTTGACCCAAAGTATCGTTCTCGTACAATTAAAACTCTAAAAACATTAGCCACTCATCCCCCTCCCCCAGGCCTTGCTATCGTTATTCTACAAGGAAAACTCTGAAAACATTACACACTCATTCCCACATGCCACGCTCTTATCCAAAGCGTAAACATCGTCCCAAGCTGCTCATTTTGTGGCTAGCATGCTAACCTTTGACCAGATTTATTATACGATATAAAAATTATATAGAGAGAATATTAATGTTCAAATAAATATTCATACATATGTATTTGAATTTTAAATGCCTAGGACGCCTATATATAAAATCAGTCTACTTGGGCTCATTTTATAAATACACTATCCATAGTTCTTAGCATTCGCTTATTTTTTTTACATATTAATCGGAATAACAAATGGAATATAGTTACCAAATAACGATAGAAATTAAAAAAACAAAGTAACATGTGGATGTCTCATCATGAGTTGGCATATATGCCATATGTCATTTCATATAATAGACTGGTAAATTTGCCAATAATAGTCTATCATTGCCGATATAATGCACTGAAGGAATGAAACAACTGAAAATGCAAGAAAACCAAATGAAACCGAAAATTGTACTTACATTCTACATAACCATGGGACCAAAATGAAAATCTGTTCTTACGCTTCTCGAGAGAGAGAGAGAAGAAAGGAGAAGTGTTCCAAACGAACCTACTTTGATATCCAACTTATTCTAAACAATTAATAAATTTAGAAAATGTATCCCGCAACAAAAAACAGATCACCAGTTTGGTATTAAGTTAACACTAAAATACATATATATTTACATAAATATAATCAGATAGGCGCATATTTGGGAAAGAACATCTACAATAAGCAAACATAATACTGTTTTGTTTATATGATTAAGAAAGGAAGCAAATAATGTTAGTTAGAAAATATTTATTATTTCTGTCTCTCTCTCTATATATAAACATGTGTGTGTGTGTGTTTAGCAATCACACGAATTATGTATATTAAATATAAATTGTCGGTTCTTTCAGATGGATTATGTAATGCATAAATTAAAAATGAAATATTAAGAATTATAATAATTCATTTCGTTTTCTAAAAAGTAACATTAAGGCTCGTGTCTATAATTACATTTTATAAAGCAAAAATGAGTAAGATACTGATTATTTCAAATAGATCAGTACACTCATTTCCAAAATTAAGAGAATTTGTCTATTTTGTCGAATTTCATGAATAGTATTGAACGAAGGTGAAAACTAATGCTTCGAAACAAAGATGCAAATCTTTTAGTGTGGAATACGTAAGTGTACACGTGTGTATGGATGGAGTGACTACAGAAACAGGCTTTATAAGCGTATGTGGCAATTTTCTCTTTTCCTTAGCTCACACACCTCACCAAATATCTTCGTGGTTTTCTGAAACTTGCAGTGACATTCAAAAGCAAAGAGTAACAAAAACGGAAGCATAGATTATGAAACACTTTCCAGCACATCCAGAAAACTGTAACGAAAATTCACCGTTAAATAAGGTACAATGATATATCTAAGTAAACAATTTAGAAAACATACACCACATTGAAAAAAATCAGAATTACCTTCCATTGCAAAAAAAAAAAGTACTCGAATTATTTTATCCAACCCTGTATTTGACTGGTAGATTTGGATATATAATAGCAATAGAAAATTTAGTTCAGTAAGAAAATTCAGATTTAGCAATTTTCCCCAATCGATGGAAATGCACTCTAAAACTTTTGTATAGCCCTGTATATTATCTAAACGCTTTTGTACACATCACATATTAAACTAAAATTTAATTCACGTAAAAAACGCATACGACAACTTAAAACTCACTTCCAGCAATTACCAACCGTAAACGATAATGTATTTTGTTCTTTGAGTAATATGAATTTATTTATATTCCACAAACTTATATTAGTCTAATAGTTATAGTTCAGCAAGAAAATGCATAACACATTTATTTAAAAACGACCCTTAAACAATTCACTCCCACAGTCTGTAATACTTCCGAATTACCCTGTATATGATCAACCGAATTTATACACACAACATAATATGAAAAAAACATTAGTTAAATATAAAAATGGAAACCAAACTTGAAAACGCACTTATCACACATAGACTGCAATTATCGCACGTATACTGTAACCGATATATTTTGTGTGTCCTGTAAATGAACGATAAACACAATGCACACCTTACTTTTAAGTGAGAAATTTATAGTGCACCTCAATAATGCATAAAATTTTCATTAAGTTTCAAATAGCGAAACATCATTAAATTACGCTGCAAACGATTTTTCCACATAGAACAATGTGGAACAGAATTCTTTTGTATAACCCTGTAAATCAGTAATAAATGCTTTGCACCCCATATTCTACAAAAAGTATGTTTTAATGCTCTTGATAATTGTACATCAATTTAATCACGTTTCAAATTGTGTATCAACATCAAATTGCACTTGAAACCCGATTATTTCCCATTAAATGTGATGTAATGGAAGATATTTGACTGCCCCTGTAAAAAGTCTCTAAGTGCTACAGACTTCATTTCCAATAAGGAACATGCTGTAGTAAACGACCATAACATACTAAAATTGCAGGGCAATCCGAGTACATTTACGCGAGTTAGAGAACGGCCAGACGGCCAGATGGGAGACAAACCGAAGTCAAAACATTTTTTAACTAGGTTAGAAAGTGTTAAAAATAAAAACCATGTTTGGATGATGGAATGAAGTGTCGAAACTTGGAAAGACTGTAAGCAAGGCCGTCTCATGGGCAGATTTCTGGACACATCCATGTGACGCCCAGTGTCGTGTAGAACGTGTGAGAACAGTTTAGGGATACTGGATTCATAGAGAGAAATTCTGAGCAAGGTCGTCAAAGAACCACGACGTAAAATGAAGGTTATTATGTACATGTATGGTAAGGATATATTATTTATTATATGTACTAAGTTTTATATTTATTTAAATTTTATCTCGCTTCATATGTTTTTAAATATGTTTTTGTTCCCTATTATATTGGAATTTTATAATGGGTTTTATTCATTACTAGCTGTTTAACCCGTTCTACGCACGGGAGTTCGTGAATTTAATTCTAAAACGTGAATAAAATGAATTTAATTCCCCTGTTAAAGTGCTGAGTTGTTCAATAACTATACGATTTAGAAAAAAAATACTACTGTGCATTTTTTTATGAAACTTAATTTATGTTGCTATGGCAGCAGACGTTAAAACGATATCTTTGGAATAAGGGGATAAATAGAATAAAAATGTTGTTGCCGTTTGTGATAAAATGTTTTTCTTTATTAAAAAAATGAAATAATGAAGCGTAATCAAATAATCTCTAATTGTTTGCATGCGAGGTAAAAGAATTATCGTAATACCCGCTACAGCTTATTAGTATTGCAGCGTGGCGTCCGTAATATGTATATCTCACATTGCAGTAAAGGGGGGTGCCGGGACGAGGGGATGTTCAAGTGTCCTTCAGAAAATGACTAATTAGGAGGACCACTATACATCTTTAAAAATTTGTTCGTTTGGTTAAGCTATGAACTTAATTACAAATTTGGCTTAAACTATTATTCGGAAATAGTGGTAACTACTACTCATAAATTTACTTTAATGTTATCGATGGTGACTATTAAGTCAATTATAATGTTTGTAATCAGTTGCGTTGAAATCGGAAAGATAGTTGCTGAATTATGGAAACGGGGTATATATAAAAAACCTTGAAGGAGGTACCGGGGAGGAGCGAATGTTTAAGTTCACTTCAGTAAATTACTAATTAGGAGGACCACTATGCATCTTTAAAAATTCGTTCGTTTGGTTAAGCTAGGAACTTAATTAGAAATTTGTCTTAGACTGTTATTCGGAATTAGTGGTACCTGCTACTCACAAATTTATTTTAATGATATAGACGTTGATTATTAAGTTAAATATGATGTTTGGAATCAGTTGCACTGAAATCGGAAAATTAGTTGCTAAGATATGGAAACAGGGTACAATTAGACAAAAAGCCTTGAGGGAGGGGCGGGGGGGGGCGGATGTTCACGTGCTTTTCAGCAAATAATAAATTAAAAGAGCCACTATATGCATCTTTAAAGATTGATTCATTTGGTTATGCTAGGAACTTAATTTGAAATTTGGCTTAGACTATTATTCGGAATTACTGGTCACTGTTTTCTAGAAGTGCACCCTGAAGCTATGAATGCTGATTTTTATGATAATTTAACAAAATGGAACGGGTTTGGAGAAGTTCGGAACATAATTACCTGAGTTCTGGAAGTAAAGCGCAGTTAGAAAAAAACCTTGAGGGAGGGGCCGCGAGGAGGCGCGCGGTCAAGTGCTCAACAACAAATCACTAACTTTGACTGTTGGTATGCATCAACTGAATACGGGCTCTGTACTTTTTTTAGGAACATAAATTTAATTTTTACGAAAGTTGTTATTCTAAAATAGCGGTATCATCTATATAAAACAGCGATTAAACGTTACAGGTGAATCAAAAAAATGTTAAATTTGTTAAATATAATTAGTTCAGTTGAAATCAGAGCAGTAGATTTGGATTTATTAATAAGGGGGGGGGGGGTCAATTAATGAAAAAGTTGCCGCCAGGTGGCGCGCGGTCAGGTAAAAGATATGTGGTATTTATTAAAAAGTAGTTTACCCTCACCTCTCTCCATCCCCGCAAAATTAACAAATAATCTGTTAAATAAAGTTTTCTGTATTAATAATCTCTATCATACTAATATATGTCATGTAATAAAAACCTTAAACCCAGCTAATTATCATTCATTAAGTCGATAAAATCTTTTAAAATTATGTTTTTAGCATTTGGCAACGGTCAATAATTAAGTTGATTGTCTACATCTCATATAATCTCTGATCCATCGATTTTAAACACTCGACTGGGAATTGCAATCATCCCGACCTTGATTTATTTAATTACTTCTGTGGAGATTTTATACAATCAACCAACCGAAGATAAAAAAGCGTATTTTTGGTGAGATCTCTTTGTGGATAGATTTTAATTAATATTTAATCTATCAAAAATCTATTTAAAATTTTCGAATTTTTGCCCCAATCGTTCATGCGTCCCCTACCAGCTACCCGTGTGCAAAATTTCGTAGCCCTGCGCCCTGCGATTTTCGAGTTTTTGAGGTTACATAGATAGATACGCGAACGATTTTAATAGTATAGATGATGTTTTGTAATTTTTCTGTGACAAATGTGTGAAATATTATTACATGACGTCTCTAAATTGGAATTTCGGTAATTTATTGATCGAAAATGTTACCTTTTGATTTCAAGTTAGGTATTCTATATATTAATTAATCACGTGCCGTCTTTGAATTCGAGATTTGGACGTATATGGTAAAAGAACTAGTTGTGTGTGTGTGTACCATGGGATCTGCTCTCTAGTAAGCTACCCTCGCCAATCCTGTCTTGACCCAACAGTTTCTAAAAGCACGCTAATTTGTTCTGTTTTAAAACGTTTACGGAATATTAAATTATATCATCACGACAAATAGCGATTTACTGTAATCGACTTGCTATTAATTTTTCTTTGACTAAGGGAATTTAAGAGACCTAAGGCCGCATCCACAACTGTTGCGACAACCGACGGCTGTTTTCGTGATTGATTACGTAATATCAATAGCACATTTGAAAATCAGCGTGTTTAAAATGTTTAACTAAAAAACACGCACAACTCATGAAAATATGAAGACTACAACTTTTAAGGTTTTATATGCAATACTTTTATCAGGATAAACCTAGAAAATAAGAAGGTCACAATCAATTCAATTACGGTAGCAACACCAGCATTAATTGGTTTTGTTTATAAACGAGAGATATAAGTATTATAAATACAATGAATAACCCGTCAGCACACGCGCTGGGATAAAATCTACGCCAGACTACAACTATTACTTAACCCGTCAGCACACGCGCTGGGATAAAATCTACCCCAGATTACAACTATTACTGAAAAATGTGCGAAAATAGTTCGTGATCAATCTGAGCTTTATAGTACCTTTCAAGCTGAATGATATCAAGATGTGGCCAAAAAGAATTTACCTCCGGTTGTGTATTTTATATTCTTTTGTTATAAAAATGTCACGTGGGAGGAAATTTACCCCACGCGTGTTATAACGTAACCCATAATGATAGGAAAATGTTAATGCAAATGTTTATGTAAAAAATATAGTGTGCAAATAATAATATAATTTTCCTTTAAACGTTAACAACTCTTGCGCATACAGTTTCTATATATCAGTTTTATACTTTTGTATTTCATGGCTGAATTTGGATTGTAAAAGCTTTGTATGTAATGGTATGCAGAAAAAAATCTTAGCGCGAGATTTTATGGTTTTTTTTTTTTTTTTTTTTTTTTTTTTTTTGCTTTAAATACAAAAGAACTTTTTATTTTAAGTTAAATTATGTCCTTTATTGATTTACAGTTTATTTCGAAACATAAATTTTAGTTTATAATCTAACCGGGGGGAAATTGACACAAGAAAACCCATTTGGGTAAAATTTATCCCGCGCGTGTAGTAACGTAATGGAAAGGGGCGCGTGTGCTGACGGGATAAATATGTTTTTTATTTGGTAAACTCGAAATTCTTACAACGGACGTGTTACTTTCTATTCATAAATAAACAGTTAATTCAATTTTATTTATTCAATACCACATTTAAGTGGGCGGCTGCCTACATTTAAAAGACCTTTTTCAACTAATATTTTAAAATTTATTCAACTACATTTGTGATTGCAGAAATCCTTTGTTACATTTTTCTATCTAAACGAGAAGAAATTATTGGAATCACGAAAAATTTTGACTTCCGGTTTTCGACGTATTTATGGTTTTTAGAAGATCATAAACACAATTTCATTGTTTTTAAAAAATGTCTGTCTGTCTGTGTCAAAAATTTTTTATGTGCTCTATCTCAAGAACTAATGCACGGAATTAATTAAAAATTTAGATGCAGTTAGACCTTGATAGAAATTGGTGCTTATTAGTTTTTGGTGTAAATCACACAACAAGTGGAGCTGCCGTTGCATTTTTTCTGATTTTCTTCGATAGTTAAATCTCAAGAACTAATACACAGAATTTCATCAAACTACATATTCTGTTAGACCTTGATATAAAAAAAAATACTGATTACTTTTTAATGTAAATCGCCTAAAAGGTGGCGTTGCTATGATACATTTTTCATAATTTACAACATAGTTATGTCTCATGAACTAATGCATGGAATTTCATCAAAATTCATACTCTGTTATACTTTGATATAAATAGACGATGATTAGGTTTTGGTGTAAATCGACCAAACGTTGGTGCTACTATGCTCTATTTTTTTTACGATTTCCACCACAATCTAAAAATGACAATTTCAAAACTGAGCAAAAAATACTCAAATCTGAGTATGTAGCACAGTCAAAATGGCTCCGAATCAAAATTACTGAAGTTTGAAACATATATAGTATACTCATTTTTGAAAACATGCACACACTCAAGAATAAAATATCATGTGCTCATATTTGTGGATGTCCATGTTTCAAAAATGAGTATGAACTGACCTCTATGTGATCAGTTTTGAGTATGTCCATGTTTCAATATTCTGAGTATTTCTGGTATTTCAGAATTGAAAGCATTTTGTCGTCCTATTTGAAGCAAAACGTTTCGTAACAAAATGAAAACATCGATTTACTGAGATTAGAAAGTGTCATTTTTCTCAGGGCATAATCTTAAGAAATAATCCGCAGAATTTCAACCGTGCAACCACAGCTGCAACCACAATATTGTGAAATCTTGTTCCAACATTTGGAGCTATGTTTCAACAGATTCTCCAAATGTTGGATCGAGGTTTCACCATCTTATTGTTGCAGCTACTTGATAAAATCCCGAAAGTCGGTTCAAACTTTTACAAAATTTTTAACAGTGTAAACATAACAAAATAACCTAATTTCTGTTCAATATTTAAAAAAAAAATGCATAAAATATAGGCAACATTTTACTTATTTTGATAATTTTACCCCAGAATCTATCTATCTATAAACAGATTTATTTATTCCAATATATTGTGGAATATTTTTGGAGTTATCTCTTTAAACATCCCTAATATGATATTCCAACAGAATCAAACAAGTAGAAATAAAATATATTATCAGTAAAATAAAATAAACGAAAATAATAATTTAAAACAATTTTTAATATTTTTTAATTTAAAATTTTTTCTTCCTTTAAAATGATATTACATGAATATTTAAAATATTTTAATTATAATAATAAATTTCTTTTGTTTTAAAGTTTCTTTGTTTTTAATTAGCTAATTGAAAGAACGGCCGAAATAACAGCAAAATATTGATCAAGATAATGTTTTCTTGTTTTATTTTATGCACCATTCCAAAAATTTTGATTCTAATTAAATTATTAAATTTAAAATAATTCTGGAAAATGAAACATATTCCATAAATTTAAATAACATATTTTTACAGCATTATCAAAATTTTACAAATCTTCTTTTGATATTATTAACAATTCCTTTTTATTTAATACATTCTTTTATTTTAATTAAGGTAAAATAAAGTTTTCGTTCGGATGTTGTTTTAATTTACTTTAAAAAAATATATATTCTTTTTGCGCTTTTTCATTTACTTTCACTTTAATATATTTTATTGGAAAACAAAATTTTGCTTTTTTAATCAAGCATTAATTTACGCATTAATTTTTAATGTTTAATAAGCAAACATAAAGCATACTAAGTTTCATTTTCAATAAGAAAGAAGAGTGAGACTATAAACTGAACAACATATAACCTGTACAACTTTTTCCATTGTAATCAGAATATTGTTCGTAAATCTACATCATTCTGCACGCAGAAAGGATATGCGTGATTAACGAATTTGGTTCCAGTTGAATTTTCCATAGCAGGGACACACTTCAAATAAGTGCACAGTATAACACAATACAATAAAAAGCAAGTCTGACGTATAGCTCAAAACTTTTGCAATTAGCTAGCAATGTAATTTGATTCTGTCCGTAATTGAATACCATGGTTAAGCTTTGAAGATTTGTCTTTTCTTTCTAGTTAAGTGTATGTGGCTAAATTTTTTTGTAACCTTTTACAGTTATCTCTAACAGATATTAAGTATACTTTTCTTTGTAAAATAAAATTTAATTATTTTTATAATACAATTTCAAAATTATAGCCTGTGGGACACCATTGGCGCATAGTGTTCCAAAGGTGGCCCATATATTGAACTGTCTTTTAAAATGTGAAAAAAAAAACTATCTTTTACTTCTAGAATTGTATTACAATGTTCAATTAAAAGTAAGTATTTAATTACAAATAAATTACAAGGATAATCTTGCAATAAACATTTTTCAAAATATACCTTTGTAATCTGATTACTTGCAAAAAGTTCAGATGAAATTTTCGATTTTGTCTTGTTTAGTAAGTCCTTGACAGTCTCCATGCATCTATTGCAAGCATTGATTACACAATCGCATGGCCATCATTTTGTCTTTCTTGCATAAAATGGAAAAACGAGCTTACTATTGCCCGGCGATTGCACATGTGCAAGTTTATGGCAGTATCAGTTTGTTATAGAGTCTCTTTTGTCAGTGTACTGGATTAGTTTTTCATTTTCGTATTATGTTGCTAACTATTATGCTCTGGTTATTATTTCTTTTTTATATATCTTTCGAGTTTTCCTTCTTAATTTCCTTATCCTCTGACATGAAAAGACTTTGACAAATTTTTGTGCACGGTAGTTCAGGGCTTTTCTTCTAGAAGTTACTGACTTCTTTTGGAGGATCTCTGATGTTCTAAGGAATCTGTAAATTTTTGGAGAAGTGTTTGACATTTTGTTCTGAAAATTATCCTTATTGCATTGATTTCCATATCTGAGCCACTTTGGGAACATGCATATGGTAGTCATTTGCACGAAGTAAAACTATTAATCTGATAAATTTGTTACAATTTAAGTAAATGTTGTTAAAGAGAAGAAATGAGCTTTCAGAAAACATAGGATAACTGAAAGATCTAAAAAGTTAAACACATGTAAATTAAAATACCTTCTTACCTAGAAATTAGAACAACTACTCCTCAAAAGTGAAACCACTGCATACGATGGCAGACAAACAAAGTGATATCTTCAAATCCATCCACGTACGCTGCAGATACATGATTTATAATGCAGTAGCGCAATCTAGTGATTAAAAATTAAATTAGTTCTACTTTTAGGGGATGGACTACCTTAGGAAAACTAGCCACCTTCATCTCACCTACCTTATGTCAAAAAGAATTAAATCAATTTTGAGAATAATTCATCAAATATACCTTTGATTGAATATTAGATAGCATGCACATATGTATCACAGCGCAAAGAGGGGCGATGACTTACTAACTATAAGGAATCTGTGTACAGCACAATTACTTGATGTCGTCTTGTGGCACTGCTTACAATCATGTGTCTGAAATAGAACAATTTATTCGTCTAAGTACATCGAAACAAATTACTTCACATATCTTTCTTAATATAGGAAGAACGAAAATATAAAATAATCCCTTCCGAGTTAATCAAGATTCCTAGAAACGTTCTTTATCTGTAGAAACCTCAAAAACGAATATATTTTTGAGATTTAAAGAAGCAAATTTAGAAGTAAAGATAATTTTGCTACTAAGGATTTTCGAAAATGTTTCCGAGTATTTTTATTAGTGCATTAATAAGTTTTATGAAATCCGAAAATTGGTTTTAGGATGTTATCAATTCTCAATTAAATATTTTCCTTGGCTTAACTGAATTTGTACGAAGAAGATTAGCAAAATAATATTAATTTTAATTTTAATGTTATTGCTGTTAATTTACAACATAAAAATGTTTATTTGAGAATTAATAGTATTCTAAAAACCAATATTCCTGTTTATGAAACTTATTAATACACTATAAAAAGTTTCTGATACGTCTCCGATAAACAGTGGTGCAAAGGAACTTTGTTTTTATAAATCCTTTTTTAAATCTCGAAAATATATTGGTTTCTGAGGTTTCTAAAGAAAAATAACGGTTTTTGGTTGGTTGGTTGGTTGTTACGGCCGATTATCCGCTCTAGGGATATAGGCCGGCGGGGGTGAGTGCCCTGCGTGGTGAAGCACAGCTTTTGGAAACTTGGATAACTCGGAGGAAATTATTGAATATTTTTGTTCGTGGTTATATTATATTTTCATAGATTAAGAAACATTTGTATTTTTTTTACAGTGTATAATATTGAAAATTCATTTAAATCGTTTTTTTTTAACAACTACGATATTCAATATTTTTCTCTGATTACAATTAAAAAAAAACATTTTGTGATGGATGTCACTGAATGCAACAACTGTTACATATACACCACCAATTGCAATTATCTAACGAAAATTATCAGATACAAAAGTCTCAAAACTTGCAAGAAATTAGCTTGCAAGATTTTTAAACTATCCGTACTTGAATACTCTGTGTCATAGAAAAGTATATTTGCAAAGAAAATCATCAACTATCTTTTATTTTATATGAGATAACATCAACATATTTATCTGAGGAAGAGGAAAGACTATGCACTACTCAAAATAAGGAAACTAAGTACCACTTAATTCTTTGAAATCGTCTTCTGGCACTGTTTTCGATCATGCGTATTATTCGTCTAAGTTAGTATGAGATTGAAATTTCTCTTCAATCGTATTGTTTTTACCCACTACGCTACTCAATATTTATCTCTGATCACATTTTTTGGAAATTGTGAGATACACTTTACTGAATGCAACATATACTACACCAATTCCATTTATCTCACGAAAATTTTCAGATATACAAGTCTCGAAACGTGCAAGAAATTAGCTTGCAACTTTTTTAGACTTTCCGCACTTGAATACTCTGTGTCATAGAAAAGTAGATTTGCAAAGAAAATCATCAAATATCTCTTATTGTATACGGGATAACATCAACATATATCTGAGCAAGAGGAAGGACGATGCACTGCTCAAAATAAGGAAACTAAGTATCACTTAATTCTTTGAAATCGGCTTCTGGCACTGTTTTCGATGATGCGTATTATTTGTCTAAGTTAGTATGACATTGAAATTTCTCTTCAGTCGTATTGTTTTTACCCACTAGGCTACTCATTATTTGCTTCTGATCACATTTTTTTGAAATTGTGAAATACACTTTACTGAATGCAACAACTATTACATATATCCCACCAATTCCATTTATCTAACGAAAATTATCAGATACACAAGTCTCAAAACTTGCAAGAAATTGGCTTGCAACATTTTTAGACTATCCGTACTTGAATATTGTGTGTCATAGAAAAGTAAATTTGCAAAGAAAATCATCAAATATATCTTATTGTATACGAGATAACATCAGCATATTTATCTGAGGAAGAGGAAGGACGATGCACTACTAGAAATAAGGGAACTAAGTACCACTTAATTCTTTGAAATCCTCTTCTGGCACTGTTTTCGATCATGCGTATTATTTGTCTAAGTTAGTATGACATTGAAATTTCCCTTCAATCGTATTGTTTTTACCCACTACGCTACTCAATATTTGTCTCTGATCACATTTTTCTGAAATTGTGAGATACTGAATGCAACAACTATTACATATACCCACCAATTCCATTTATCTCACGAAAATTATCAGATATACAAGTTTCGAAACGTGCCAAAAATTAGTATTAAAAAACAATTTGACTATCCGTAATGGGATACACTGTGTCATAGAAGAGGAGATTTGCCAAGACAATCATCAGATATCTCCCATTGTATAGGAGATGACATCAACATATGTAAGGCAGCAAGAGGAAGGACGATGCATTACAGACGATGAGAAATCTGTGTATGACATAATTCTCTTAAATGGTCTTGTGATATTGTTTTTTTTATCATGCATGTTATTTGTCTAAGTAAGTATGACATTGAAATTTCCTTTCAATCGTATTGTTTTTATCCACTACGCTACCAGCTGGCCTCTCTTGGTGTTTCCACCTCGTCCCTTTCAGTGGCGAAGATGACCGGAAGCCAGGCACTGCGAGATATTGAAAACACGAATCTCGTGATCATATATCTCGATATATGATCTCGTGTTTCGTGTTTTCAAGTTTATTTTCAAAAATTTGCGAGAATATTTTTGTTTAGCGTATGAGCATTGAAAAGTATGTCGATCATTAAAAGGTTTTTATAAGCCTTTTATTGTTTCTATTTGTATCACTTAAGCATTTTATATATATTTTAATTATAATTAGTGATCTTATTCTGTGATTATGTTTATATTGATCGTTAACTTTTTATATAATTTTGCTGAAGTGTGTATAAAAACGTTTCTTATTGCTTATATTATCTTACTTTTATGCTAGTTGGGCGACAGCGATATATATACATTCATACATATATATATATATATATATATATATATATACACACATATACATACATATACCTATATATATATATATATATATATATATATATTCGGATATATATATATATATATGTATATACATATATATATATATATATGCGTATATATATATATATATATATATATATATATATATATATATATGTGTATATGTCTTTATATATATCACTGGCGGCCAGATAACATAAACGTACCTCTTTTTTATATATCGTTTTAAATTCGTCAAATAGAAGAGTTATATTTTACTCATAAATGCAGCATCTAAAAAAAATCCAATCTGTACCTATAACCCCTGCTAAAACATGTCTATTATTCCCAGGCATGCGCAGTTGAAATCTCTCATTGTGCGTCACACATGTTATTTATTTATTTACTATTTTTAACAATGTTATGTATTTAATAATATTAAATTACTGTTTTGAACATGATTGGCAACGATAAATAAAATTGGTACTTGGCAGCCATTTTTGGCGATCTATCTCCTGACCCGAATAATACGTAAGTACGAAATTTCCTTTCAATCGTATTGTTTTTATGCCCTATGATACTCAATATTTGTCTCTAATTTTTTTACTTTCTTCTATCTTTACAAGAAGAAAGTATTGGATTCATGAAAATTTTCGACTTCCGGTTTTTGACGGATTTATACGTTTTAGAAGCTCCTGAACACGATTTGACTATTTTTAGAAAATGTCTGTCTGTGACTCTGTCCGTATGTGACAAATATTTTGTGGGCGCTCTATCTCAAGAACTAATGCTCGGAATTTAATAAAACTTTAGATTCAGTTAGTCCCTGATATAAATTGGTGCTGATTAGTTTTTGGTAAAAATTTCCCGGCAGGTGGCGCTGCTATGCAGCATTTTTTGCGATTTTCGCAATAGCTCTATCTCAAGAACTAATGCTCGGAATTAAATAAAACTTTAGATTCAGTTAGTCCCTGATATAAATTGGTGCTGATTAGTTTTTGGTAAATATCGCCCAGCAGGTGCCGCTGCTCTGCAGCATTTTGCAGGATTTACACGATTTTAACGATAGTCCTATCTCAAGAAATATTGCATGGAATTTAATAAAACTTGAGTTTCAGTTAGACCTTAATATAAATTGGTGCTGATTCTTTTTAGTGTATGCGAAACATGTGTGAGATAGAAGAAAGTTTTGGGATTGACACATCCGACTAGTTTATTTTGTGATGCATATCATTGAATGCAATAACTAGTACATATGCCCAACAAGTGTAATTATCTCACGAAATGTCTCAGATGCACATGTCTCAACACTTGCAAGAAATTAGTATGAAACAGCAATTAAACTATCCGTAATGGGATACACTGTGTCACAGAAGTGTACTTTTACCAAGAAAATCATCCACCATATCTTATTAGTAAACATCAACATGTGTAACGCAGCAAGAGGAAGCACTGTATATCACATTTCTCTGAAATCATCCTGTGGCGCTATTTTTGATCAAGTGTATTATTCTTCTAAGGGACTATGCCATTAAACAATATCACTTTAATTTTTTACTTTATTCTTAACTTACCATTTTTTTTCTTGAATTTGAATACATTTCTTGAAATTTTGCATTAAATTTATGTCCCTGCATGTTACAATTTACATATACTGTATCATATATAACAACGTTAAAGTATAGAAAGTCTATCACGACATTTAAAAACACATATCAATCTTTAACCAAACTCATTGGTCCAACTTTAAGCAGCAGCCAATCTATCTAGTTTAGGCTTATTTTAATTTGCTCCACTGGTAGAAAAATAAAAGCAAATCTCATAGCGTCGATTTACACATTTAAATTGGATGGAAAATATTATCCTAACTACCTTCTTTGTCTCTCCCTATAAGTACTAAAAATGTGACGTTGTGAAAATTATGCGGCCTTAAAAACATTATTTAGAACATACAGTACTTTCAGCTTGAGAATTTTCCAGAAAAACGGGTAATTACAGAAGCAAATATATATGACACAGATATTAGATTTACGAGAAAATCCCTATTATGCAAACAGTTACAGGATAACACAGTAACGCTCTCGAGATTATCTGAAATAACTTATAGACGTCTATCTAATTCAGCACTGCAATTTACTTTATATTGATATAGCGAGTAAAATTTTGAATCTCTCCTGAAAGATCGAACGTTAACGAAATGTGTCACCTCATTGCAAAACTAGTCGTTGGGGGCCACCGTAATACTTCCACATCATGGATATGCATAATATAAAATATGAAATTAAAACATGTGTAAAGTACTTATAAAAGGCATTGCAATTCGAATAAAATCGGGCTTGATGACGTCATAAACTTTAACGGCTCTATTACTGAATTGCGTAAAAGAAACATCCTTATAACTCCAAAAAATATAATAATATTAACTAACGGTTTCTTGCGTCGGATTAAACGTCTCATTTCCAATTAAAATATATCTTTGAATTGAAATTTGGATAAAATACAGGGTCATGAAAAATCGAAGAATGTGGAAAATAGGATTACAAATATCTCGGCAACTCATTATCCGAAGGACTTCAATCTTTATGCAAAATTTGTGTTTTTGTATTGTCATTTATATTCATTCCTTAAAATAAACAATTTCGAAAAATTTTGTATACCTTTTATCAGAACGAATATTTTGAGAGTCCGAAAAAAATAGTTTCGTATAATCGAGGTTACTGAAATCCAATAAGCTTCTTTCCATTATTACATACTAAGTACACACAAAATTTCAAGCCTCTATCACAATTTGTTCGGGAGATAGAGCGTTTACAGACGCACAGACACACAGACAGACGGCATTTTTTTTCTAAAAATATGTTTTTTTGAATCTTCAGTGTCTGAAACGTGTAAATCTGTCAAATTTCTTTTTCGATTTTTAAAACGATTAAAAGATTCACCCTATACTACGTATGATGGGTAAGTAATATAGCAATCTTTGGCTCATCACTGAAATCGGTCAAACATAGAGAAATATGCCCCTTTCAGTCTTGTCAGCGCGCTACTTTTTTTTTTTACTCAAATTGCAAGATTGCCCCCACATTTTTGAAATAGTATAATTCACCTTGCTTTTACCTTATTTAATCTGTCATTAAATAAGACGAATGTGACTATTTCAAAAAGTGGTGGAAATAAAGCAATCTGAATAAAAGTAAAGTGGCGGACTGGCAACATTGGTCCCTTTTGTTCACCCATAGTATCACACATAGCTGTAGAATTTATTACAAGATTAGATTTGTAACCATTTATTAAAAATTATATGTTTTATTGATTAAGACCTTAAGGCTTTTCTAAAATCCAAACTGGCTATTTTCTGACACATTTTTTAATACATTTTTGTTCTCAAACGTATCAAATTCGCCGGTACTCTTACGTAATCGAAAACCTTACAATCAAACTTTTTTTTTCCTTTTTTCGGTAAAGCGTAGATTTTTTTTCGGAAGTGACTGTGATGGCGTTCGACCATCACAATGAGCCATTTTCATATAGTGGAGTATAGAAACTCAGGTTCCAATTTTTTTTTTTACTGGAAGAAAAGTTGATTTTCAAAAGATTAAATAATTTCATTTCGTACACGTCCAATCGTTTTATTTACATGTCAATATTGAAGTAACAAAGATGCTGACAAGTTTAGAGGCATAGCATTACCACCCAAAAATTATTAAAAACAGACATAAATATTTTTCTTTCAATCCACGTTAACAGGAGCACAAGCCTTCTTTCTACCATCACACTTACATAACTGACTAATTTTTTATCTAAACAATATCGCCAACACAAATACTGGCGAAAAAAATAGATTCCCAACTAAACGTACGGGTAAAAGACGTTAGATAGAAAATAAAGGGAAAATTCGAATTGAGTGCGCAGAAAGTGAAAAAAACATCGCCTTTGGCGAACCGAACATGCCAAATACGACAACCCTACGAGAAGCCGCCTAGTCTGCCAACACAACTGTTCTATTACTTAAATTAACGTTTTTATTTAAATAAAAACAGACAACCGAAATAAAAATGAATATCAAAGGGGAAGTATAAAATTTAATTGTTTTTAACACTTTAGCAAACTGTAACGGAAAAAAAGAAAAAAAGAAAATAAATGATATTTTAAAGTAGTATATTAATTATGTCTTATTATTACGTTTTATTTATTAGAAATATAGGAAGACGCACTCAATAAAGAAATAAAAACTAAGTGCTTTTAAAAATATATAGAGTTTAAATGGGGAAATATTAATTTTGAAACATTTTAAAATGAAAAATGAAATAAAATATGTGACTGCTTCACATATTATCACTCAAAAGACCGCTAATTTTTTTTAATTAAATGAATTAATACTATAGAAGTTATATGACATAAAGAACATTTATTTTATATTGTATTCTATACGTAACAGAATACCAAAATTTGAATATCATTTGATGTGATGCCTAGGTCTTTTTTTTATCAGTCTTTTCAAACAGTTCGATGTGATCATTAGGTCTTTTTTTTATCAGTCTTTTCAAACAGTTCGATGTGATGCCTAGGTCTTTTTTTATAAGTCTTTTCAAACAGTTCGATGTGTACACACTAATATTTATTTAATATATCTAGTCATCTTTTCTAGTGAAAGCGCTTATAAAAAAATAATTTTTCTGGCAGAAGCAATATTTTAAAGATGACATATTTTCTCTTATTTGTTGAAACTATTCATAGTTCTTATAGATGTTGCTTAAAAATATTTGCAACTAGATTTATAGTTATCATAACAGTACAATAGTCTATTTTGAACACAGAATGGAATAAGTGCTTAATTTGCTATAGGGGAGAGTCGGACAAAACCAGGTAGGTGGATAAAACAGGGATCCAGGTTTTATGGCTTGATTTGTGGCAGTATCTAACGGAAACTTCTAGAATTACTTCTAGGAGAGCGGCATGACAGCACCCAGTAAACAGTAGTCGTGTAAAATAACTCATTTCGCAGTGGTAATTTTTTTAAAGTTTCACTTGAAAAAGTTAACAATTCAGCGTCTGCAATATTACGTTACCAATCCTAAATGCCTAAGGATTTAGTTTAGGTAAGTAAAACGTATCATAGTCCATTATGTATTTTTTTATTTTAACGTTTTGTATTGGTGTCTATGAGTTGTTTGAGCAACGCTAGAGTAACATTTTATGAAAATGGCGTGGTCGGACAAAGCGGGGATGCGGGTCGTCGGACATAACCGGGAAGTTCCCGGTTTTGCACAACTCATTTATTTGCATGATTTAAATGGAATTCACTTGTTTAGCTATTGTTTTACGGCCAATAAATATTTAAAAACTATACAAAAAGTATTATTTAAAATAAGTTGTTATATAGAAAACTGTTTTTTAGTCATTTATATTCCAAATTAAGTTGAAAAAAAATTTAGTAAATCATCGAGTTGGGTCTAAGTTAATTTATTCGTGAGATTAACCTTTTGTTTAATATCATTGTTGTTTTTAAGTGTTTAAGTTTCTGTGTATCAGATTATTTGTACCTAATAAACTACAAATAATTTTTACTAATAATTTATCCCGGTTTTGTCTTACTTTGCCCTAAGTATATAAGCAATTCGTTTATAATATAGGATGAAAATATAATGTAATATTAAAAATCCAATATTTATTTTATGCACAAAGAAATTACCAAATAGTAACATTTATTAGTATTAAACAATGTTTATAAAGTATAATTAATGCAATTCCAATAAAGTGCAGGGAAAACTTACATAAGTATATTATCAAATGAAAGCATTAAAATATTACAGCAATTAACTGATTGATATTTGTAACAAGAAAACAAAATATAAAACCAAATTTGTATAATGCATAAATAATCTTATACACCATAAACTGTACCAGCCACTAAACTAGTAAAAGATAGATTATATACAGCGCACAGTCGAACATAGTTCCATGTCCTGGCCAGTTGACATAAAATATGTGGTATTACATTTATTTTCTTTTTTCTATCATTATATCTGGAGATTATATTATAAGGAGTGTTGTTATTATTATCTTGCTTATAATTTTTGTTATTATTAGTACTTGAATTATTGTTAAAGTTAGAATTAAGATAGTTATTTCTAGGTGGAGCTAGTGAAAGTCTATCAATGTGCACTCTAAAGGAAGCAGCGTGTGGATACTGATATTTTCTTATAGTGAATGAAACAGGTGAATGTTTCATAATAATTTCACAATGTCCAGTATATTTAGGTTTATATTTATCTCTAGATTTCAGATAAACAAATCTTGGACAGCTAATGGTCTTAATTTTGCATGTTGAGAAAATTTTAGGTTTCTTTGAAATTGAGCAGAAACAATGTTTTCATAAGCTTTTGGTTCTTTTAACAATAAGTTATTTTCCTAATTTCTTTTAACAATTTATATGTACGAAATTTATAACCTCATTGCAAAATATAGCAATCTTTGACTGAAAAATAAATCACTGAAATCGGTGAAACATAGAGGAATATGCCCCTTTCAGTGTTGTCAGTGCCCTATTTTTTTTTACTCAAATTGCAAGATGGCCCCCACTTTTTTGAAATAGTATAATTCGCCTTGCTTTCACCTTATTTAATCAGTCATTAAATAAGACGAATATGACTATTTCAAAAAGTGGTGGAAATAAAGCAATCTGAATAAAATTAAAGTGGCGGACTGGCAACATTGGTCCCTTTTGTTCACCCATAATATCACATATAGCTGCAGAATTTATTACAAGATTAGATTTGTAACCATTTATTAAAAATCACATGTTTTATTGATTAAGCACTTAAGGCTGTTCTAAAATAAAAACTGGCTACATTCTGACACATTTTTTAATACATTTTTGCTCTCAAACGTATCAAATTTGTCGGTACACTGTAAATAAAAATTCTTAGGTTACTAAAAATTTTTTAGTATATTTGTATTCCACAGATTTTTTTAGTAACCGGTACTAAAAATCGGTACAAAAAGACTAATTTTTTTTTGTATTCTTACTCAGTTAAAGATAATCTGTAAGAATTACTAGAAAACAGCTAGCAACATTACTAGAAAACAGCTAGCAATGATTCCGATTTCTTAGTACCGGTTACTAAAAAAATCTGTAGAATACAAATATACTAAAAATTTTTTAGTAATTTCCAAAAAATCTGTTAGAAAAACTAAACTTTTTTTAGTAGATCGACCCATTTTTTTTTTTTACAGTGTACTCTTACTCATCGAAAACCATACAACCAAACATTTTTTTTTCCTTTTTTCGTTGAAGCGTAGATTTTTTTCAGGAAGTGACAGCGCGGGAAAGGTAAAAAAAAATACCTTCCTGACGCAACAGACCTTAATAATTCAAGATATAATTAATTTATCGGTAAATAACAAACACTGTTCGATTATAAATCCCTTCAATTATCGTGACTGCAATAATTATGCTTTTATATTAATAAATTAGTGAGAAATTGTGTCAGACAGTTTCGCGCTGTTTTGCGGTGAAATATATTTTTGGGGGAACCGCTTTAAAAGCAAACAAATTACATAAATTACAAAACTTTAACAACGAGCAGGGAAGACCGAGCTATGTTCGGTCAAAATTACCTTTGAGTTCAAATATCATGGCCCATGACTGAAATGACCCACTAATCAAAATTTCTCGAACATGTAACCAAGTCCAATTGCCTTCTCGTGCCCGAAGCCCGTAGGATATAAAATTTTGTCAAAATAGTCTGAGCCGTTTTTTGATAAAACTAGCTTGGCTCACAATGACCCAAAAATGACCCACTAATCGGGTTTTCTCCAGCATGTGACGTAACTTAATGTTTTTCTCGTACCAAAAAAACCGTAGGATACAAAATTTAGTTCAAATCGTCTGAGCCGTTTTTAAGATAAAAATAGCTTGTCCCTTAATGACCCATTAACAAAATGACCCACTGATTGAATTTTCTCGAATATGTGACCTAGCCCAACAGTCTTCTAGTGCCCGAAAACCATAAGATGCAAAATTTAGTCTAAATAGTCTGAGCCCTTTTTTATAGAAAATTAGTTTGACTCGCATTGACCCAAAAATGACCCACTAATCGAATTTTCTCAGACGTGTGATCTAGCCCAATGATTTTCTCGTCCCCGAAACCCGTAGGACACAAAATTTAATCAAAATCGTTAGAGCCGTTTTTTAGATAAATTAACTTGACCCGCGTTAACCCAAAAATAACCCACTAATCGAAAGTTCTCGAACATGTGGCAGCTCAATAGTCTTCTCGTGCCCGCAGATGGTAGGTACAAAATTTAGACAAAATTGTTTGAACCGTTTTTTATATACAATTAGGTAGACCCTGATCAATGGTGACCCAAAATGGCCCTCTAATTTTATCGAATTTTATCGAACATGTGACCTAGACCAATTATTTTCTGGTGCCCCAAAACGGTAGGATACAAAATCTCGTCAAAATCGTTAGAGCCGTTTTTAAAATAAAATTTGCATATATAACCACACACAAGATTTGTTCGTATTAGAATATATTATATGATATATTATAAAATGCAAAGTATAGCTGTAGGTATAAAATATGATAAAAGGGCTAAAACAATGCTGTAATTTAACATTTTCGTTTTCTAATTGAATTATTATTTTTCATTAAAAACCATTCATCAAAATTAAAATGCACAGTTTATTAATGAGATTAACTGTAAATTATTATTATGGTTAGTAAAATTAGTTTACAATTAACCACAAATAAATAGTTCTACCCCTCAAACTCCTATTAAAGCAGAATATGTATGACCAGAGTGTAATATCCTGTTACTGAACTTGAACTGCTTCTTTACATCGAATCAATGCAAATTACATCAATTCCAACTGTCCAGCTATGCGTTTAATCATCAGTTGATTACAATGATAATCAACGTAACTGCTTGTTTCGTGAATAAGCGATCGTGATTTGCGGCAATGCCAGAATAGTCTTTAATCAAACTGAATAGTTAATAAAATGCGCAGTTTTGGTAATATACGCATGCAGATTAACTGAACCTTTAAAAGTATTGTATTGGTGTAGACTAATTCAAATGATTTTCCTAATTATTAGCTTGTTGCGCTTTACTTTTACTTATGCATTACAAAAACTTAATTGGTGTAATATTTAGAGTTTTGATATAAATCTTCTGCTATTAAGCGTAATTTTAAATAACGACTTACATAAAGAAATATTATATTGATAGAATATTTCACATTTGATAATCATTAAAAGCACGGTCGGCGTACTGAGTGCCCCACTCATTGAAAAGACAGCTGTGAATTCCAAAATAATTACTTTATTAACACTTGTGTTGCATTTATCCTCTTCTTAAAGAGACGCTTCAGTGTTCAACAAATGTTTAAAGTTGAAGTTTGCATTTTTTTCTGTCGTGTTTCATTATTTGCATTGGCAAGTCATTACTGGCTTGAGCAATTCTCCGTCCGTGTATTTCTAATTTTATTCCATTTTCTTTCTTAATTAAATGTTTTATGTATATACAGTATGCCCACTAAAGTCCCCTGCTACCCTCTTAATTTCGAAAAGGCTGCTGCTATATTCATAAAAGTGGTGTCTAGTAATTGACATAGTAAAGTAGCCATGCGCTACAGCATGAAACCGCCTACGGCGCCACCTGGTGGTAAACTGCAGAGTTAGCATTCCTATCTCGAAAACGGAAAGAGATAGGGAAAACAAGTGATTTACAAAGTTGTAGAGCATCATCGATTTAGTACAAAAAACACCTAGTGGACATTAATGCGAAGAATAGAACTGGTAATACGCGCATTTGTTTTTTCGTGATTTCCTACACTGTGACGTGACAAACGATCTTATAAATAAATAAACAACCAGTTCTGAAACAGAAGGTGTATGCGACCCCTGCACAAACATTGCAGGACCTTAAACAACGCATTTCGGACGCTTGTGCTAACGTGTCACCCTCTATGCTCCAACGTGTGCAACGTGAAATTCAAACAAGGATCCAAATATGCATTGCAGCTGACGGTGAGAAGTTAGAACATCTAAAATAAATGTATATTATAATAACTAGTTGTATTTTTTTTCTAATCGTTTTATCACATCACAGCGTTGGAAATCACGAAAAAACAAATGCGCGTTTTAACCGTTCTATTCTTCGCATTAATATCCACAAGGTGTCTTTTCGTACTAAATCGATGATGCTCTACAACTTTGTAAATCACTTTTTTTCGTTATCTCTTTCCTTTTTCGAGATAGGAATGCTAGTTCCGCAGCATTCCACCAGGTGGTATATATATATATATATACCACATATATATATAGGTATATATATATATATATATATTCTATATATATTATATATATATACAGTATGCCAACTAAAGTCCCTTGCCAACCTTTTAACTTCGGAACGGCTGCTGTTATATTCATAAAAGTAATGTCTAGGTATAGTAAAGTAGCCATGCGCTACTAAATGAAACCGCCTACGGCTCCACCTGGTGGAAATTTATATATATATTATATATATATATATATATATAAATTTGTAGTTTCTTCATGGTACTATTACTAGACATAACATTAAAAAGAATATAGTAAAAATGTGATAGTTAGGCTTTAAAAGGCGTCCGCGTTTCAAGTGCATCGCCTGTGTATGTTACTACAAACAGTCCATGTTCCATTAATTCTACTAATTAAATTAGTCATTTTTGAAAATTGGTTTTTTTTTATATACTGCTACTGGGCACTGCAGTGAACAAGGATATCATTAAAAGTTTTTATTAATACTTTAAAATATCTTGGCACGTACACTATATTACCCGTGCTTTTATGTTACTACACAGGAACACAAGGAGACAGTCCGTATTTGTAAAAGTTTATGATATAATCTTTAGAATAGCTTATAAAGAGATTGCACCTTATGTTATAAGTGAGTTTTGCTTAAACAATTTTTAAAAAAAACGAAAGATTTACAACCAATTAAATTTATTTCGTACAAAGTATAAGTCTTGATATTTACTACCTGAGAACAATATCACAAATGTAATTAAACGCTAAAAAATCCCATTAGTTATAAAGCTTGTAACAATATTTCTATTTTTATATATATTTTTTAAGTAACTAACGCTGCTGTCGCCGCTGACAAAGTAATTGATTATAATATGACGTTTCTCGGATCGTAAAATAAATTATAGCATAAAAAAAAACATTAAAATTGAGAGTTATATATATATATATATATATATATATATATATATATATATATATATATATATATATATATATATATAATGTACGATAAACCTGCTTAAGTATACTGTTTTTAAATCGAAGAATTATTTTAAGTGCTATTAACCCATTAAGGACTAGCGTTACCATATGGTCACAGTAAACAATGATTTACATTTATATTTTTCTGTACCGAAATAATCTAAAATCAATAAATGTTTTATCATATCAGGCATGGTAATAGTTCAATCGATCAACAATAGATGGTATTAGTAGTCTAGCTTTTCATGCAATTGTGTGGGTAGAACAGAGAAAAGAATACTGTGAATCTATGTTTCTAAAATGGTGAAAACGTAAAGCTATGTCAAGATTATTGCTTCATAACTAGTATAGATTTGAAATTAATCTATATAGCGTATTTGTACCATTAAAGCATCAAAGAACAATAATATATTACTGTTCAAATTTTATATATAATAATTATACGTTAAAAATTGGTTATAACATTGCGTTACCATTTGGTTACACTAGTCTTCTATGTAGTCATTTTAAAGATTTTATTTTTTTCAGGATTTGTCTATATTCGATCCTGTTTTTCCTAAAAATTGACCGATTGCCATGAAA
This sequence comes from Maratus michaelseni, assembly GCA_963931845.1. Lineage (NCBI taxonomy): Eukaryota > Metazoa > Arthropoda > Arachnida > Araneae > Salticidae > Maratus > Maratus michaelseni. The sequence continues at coordinate 200,843,140 of OZ007588.1, read as the reverse complement.
TTCGGATGCGTTATTAATGCACACAGTATTAGCTTTTGTTTTGAAACAGTTATCTTATTTATTAAAAGTATTTTACAGGCACACTTAAAAACGATAACAGTTTCAATCAATCTTGTAACATTTTACATTGTAACTTCTGTATTAGAATTATGCTGTGTACATTTTCGTAAAGTTATTATACTACTGTGATCAAAATGTGTCCGGAATGCTTCATTTAAAATTCATCTATAGTAGATATCTTCTGCAAAATTTTATCAAACATTTTTACGACTTCTATAAACATCTGGTAGAGTCAAGAATTTATTTTATTTTATTGTTTGAAAATAAATTTGTTGTTAGTGAGATAAGAATTTTTACTCTGTTAATTTTCCGAAATGGCGAATGTTATTGAGCAAAGAATATTTTGTTTTCGCAAAGAAATTTCTGCTACAAAATTATTTCAAATTTTGCAAAAAGCTTGTAAAGATGACTTTTTATCAATAACAACAGTATTTGATTGGTATAAAAATTTTAAAATGGTAAAGCTTATAGCCGGGATGAAAACATCATTATTATTAGATGGAAAGAGAACTCAGTCGTAAGAGTTTGCTTCGAATGTTTATGGTATATATCCTGTCACTACAACTGATCGCTATTCCTAAGTTGGCAATAAGAGAGTGAAAATTCCTAGACCGAATGCCATAACCTAATAGAATATATATATGGGTGGAACAGAACAAATGGCCAATATTGGCACATACAGAATTGAAATCCAAGTAAAAAATGGTGGTGGTGCATATTTGGGTGGTTGCTTGATGTATGTATCAACAATTCATGGATAATCAAAAAGGAAACAGAATCGGACATATAGCAGCTTGATTTTTGGCAGGAAATCGTACAGACGTACCTTACTCGTTATCAGAATACTCAAAAAGGAAGAGGTCGCCCATCAACTTCCAAAACTAGTGATCGTGTGATAGCTGATATGATCGAATGGATCATTTTGTTGAAAATGTACCAGAAAACAAGAGAATAAGATGTGACGGACAATTATGTAAATCTCTGTGACGTACATATGGAAAAAGTGTTGTGTGGAATTTTGTGTGGGATGTTTTGTTAAATATTATACTCAATAGTTTTTTTAGATGTCTATGGAGGTTGAAATTTGTATTTTTTATGTTATGTTGCCATGTTTGTAATCATTTGTAAGCTGTAAGTAAAATAAATCTATGGAAGTAAAATAATATACTTTTGCTTATTTTGATCATATAAAGTACTAGCGTAACCATATGGTCACTTGCATATTTTCTAAATCTGACATCTGATATATAAAAAAACAGTAAATTACCACTCTAGTAACATCAATGAAGATAATTTAGTTCGGGTTGCAATTTGTAAAGAGATAAAATAATTCAGTCCTTAATGGGTTAAAGGTTGAATTTGGTCAACGTATTTCAGTTAAATAAGTTTAAAAGCTCAAAATTTATACATTGCAAATGAATAATCTTTTGCAAACATATAGGGTATTAGATTGCGGTATGCAATGTACAATCATTTATTTAATGTTTCTATTTTTTTCAGTTTTTTTTTTTCAATTTTTTTGTTCAAATTTTCAATATATTAATAGAAATGTATTTTATATTTTCAAAAAATCATTTTTTATATTGTTGCCAAATATGCAAATAACAACATTTCCAAAAACTCGCAATTGAAAAGTTTTTTTACACGTGGATAATAAATAAAAAGAAAACATTAAAGTAATTAAATTATTACGTGCGAAAATAATTAAATGGGGATAAATTACGTCATAAAAGCCCAAATAATATTTTGAAACACTCTTTCATTGAAAAATATATTTACACATGAATATTAAAATAGAAAGAAAACATTAAAACAAATAAATTATTATGTGCGAAAAGCATTCAGTGTGGGAAAATTACGTCATATTTAAACAATATATTTAAAACGATTTTCTTATAGCATTTAAAAATATAACTTTTCTTCTGAACGTTGTTATACGATTCCATGAAGCAGGACATATTTTACTCAACTATTTTATATAAGCTGATTTTCAAATATGTCGTAGATCTTACTTAATAAATCACGAAAACGGCCGTCTGCCGTCGCAACAGTGATTGATGCGACCATGGGGACCTAAAAAACACCTAGTCAAATGGAAATGAATAGCAACCCCATTACAGAAGATCGTTACAGATCGTAATAATCATTCAATCTTCTGTAATCAGGTAATATGTTTAAAACAGAACAAATTAGCATGTTTTTAGAATGTGGAAGGTCCTGAAGAGGGTTGGCGAGTGTAGTGCGTAGGTGGCAAAGCCCCCTAATGTAATAAAAATTGCTAAAAAATAAGCCTATATTTTAATGTCTTTATTTTTCTTCATTTATTTACTGCTTTGTATTTCAAAATGTTTAACAAAAACTACAGAATATGAAAAACATGATTTTTTTTTTTTTTTTTTTTTTTTTTTTTTTTTTTTTACGATTAGGATTGGTAACTTTGTTTTACACTTAACCAAACACAAATATGAGAATATTTATGACAAAGAAAACTATTTATGCACATTACGTCGAACCTATGCAAATTACATGCATTTCTAATATGCCAGCTATGCATTCAATTATCAGCTGATTGCAATGTTATCCAACGTAACTATTCGTTTCGTGAATAAGTGTTCAATATTGCGGCAATGCCAGAATGTTCTTTAGTCATACTCAATAGTTAATAAAATGCGAAATTTCACGCATGCAGATTAGTTGAGCCTTTAATAGTGATAGTGAAGATTTATTCAAATGGTTTTCCTAATTATTAGATTGTTACACTTTAATTTTTCTGATACATTACAAAACTTTAACTGGTGTATTTTTTTAATTTTGATATAAATCTTCTGCTATTATGCTTAATTTTAAGAATCAACTTACATAAAAATATGTTATATTCAGAGAATGTTACACATTTGTCAATGTTTTAATCGTTAGAATAGTTTATAAACATACTGCACGTTTGTAAACATGTTGTAAGTAAGTTTTGCACAAATCATGATAAAAAAACAAGTATGCTATTTAAAAACTATCTAAATTTATTTTAAACACGTTTTTATAATTAAGCTCTGAGAACATTATCAGAAATATAATTAAAAGAAAATATATATATCATAACTTATCGAGCTTGTAAATGCATCTAATACAATTTTTTAAAAACATATTTCTGCAATTTAATATTTCCCCCCTACAATTACTGCTTTGTATTTTTAGTTATTCATTAAATCTACAAATATGTAAGTATTAAAAAAAAACGATTATTTTAAAAGTGTCCTGCTCTTACGCTAAATTAAATAATTCAATTGCTCAACATATCAGAATATTTATGGCAGATTGCAATTCTCTGTTACTGCATTTTATGTCGAAACTTTGCAATTGACGGCACTTCCAAAATACCCAGAAATGCTTAATCACTGGCTGAATAAAATGTTAATTAATTTAACCGTTCGTTCTGTAAAACTTCGTTTTAGTCAATTTTGTATAAATATACACAGATTAAATGCCTAGGATATTTCTTAAAATAAAACATTTTAGTATTCGATATACATTTTAATTGCATTTTTACTATACTACTTTTTTAATCAACGTAATATAGCTTTAACATGAAATTGTAATTTGTTGATTTAAATGAATTATTCTTAACCTAAATCCTCAAACACAAGTAATCCTATCGCAATAATATGTAATAAAAGCAGGATATTTATGATGCAGTGCAACATCCGTTTTCTAAAATTTACAGCGAATCTATGCAAATCACATCAATTTCAAATTCCCAGATATGCATTTAATCATCAGCTGATTGCACTGTTAATAAACTTAACTGCTTCTTTTATGTGTCCTCGTTCGTGATTCGTTTCGTGATTCTCTACACATACTGAATAGCTAATAAAATGTGCAATTTCAGTAATATGCATGGAAATTGGTTGAGCCATTAAAAGCATTTTGATAGTGTAGATTAAAACTAATAGTTTTCCTAATTAATAGCTTGTTACATTTTAATTTTGTTGATGCACTACAAAAGCTTTAATTAGTTAATTATTTAGAGTTTTGATATAAATCTACTGTTGTTATGATTTATGTTTAAGTATGTATTTATGTAAATGTGTATTACACATTTATGTAAGTAGATATATTATGTATTATATTATATTAATAAAATGCTTCACGTTATACTTACCCATCATACGTAGTATAGGGTATGTCTTGTAATCGTTTTGAAAATCGAAAAAAGTTTTTGACTGGAAATTCCGAAAAACAATTTTTAGAAAAAAAGTTTTGCCATCCGTTTGTCTGTGTGTGTGTGTGTGTGTAAACGCTCTATCTCCCAAACAAATTGAGATAGAGACTTGAAATTTGGTATATACTTAGTATGTAATAATGGAAAGAAGCTTATTGAAATTCAGTAACCTCGATTATACGGAACTACTTTTTCGGACTCTCGAAATATTCGCTCTGATAAAAGGTATATAAATTTTTTCGAAATTGTTTACTTTAAGGAGTGAGTATAAAAGACAATAAAAAAACATAAATTTTGCATAAAGAATGAAGTCGATCGGATGATTAGTTGCCGAGATATTTGTAATCACAATTTCCACACTCTTCGATTTTTCATGACCCTGTATTTCATTCAAATTTCAATTCAAAGATATATTTTAGTTGGAAATGAGACACTTAATCCGACGCAGTAAACCGTTAGTTAATATGATTATGAATTTTGGAGTTATAAGGATGTTTCTTTTACGCAATTCAGTAATAGAGCATTTAAAGTTTATGACGTCATCAAGCCACGATTTTGTTCGAATTGCAATGCATTTTATAAATAGTTTACACATGTTTTATTTTCATATTTTATATGATGGATATCTATGATGAGTAAGTATTACGGTGGACCACAACGACTAGTTTAGTGATATAATCGTGAGAATAAGTTAAATAAAGTCTATGTTTCTGTAAACAAATTATGTAAATGAACTTCACGCAAAAAATGACAAATCCTACTATTTAAAACTATTAAAATTTATTTCAAACAGAGTACACATTTTGGTAATTAAGCACTTATAACAATATTAAAATGTAATTAAAAGGAATAAAATTCATTAGTTATCAAACGTATTACAGCATGTATATAATGAAAGGTTTTTAAAAAGAATACAATACTGTAATTTAATTTTTTTTTTTAGTTTCAACAAATCTTTTAATATATATTGCCTTTTAGAGCAAAATTTTTCAAAATGATTATAGTAATGTTTTCGTACACTTGCGCTGGAAGAAATAATTCGCTGTAAAGTGTAAGAAAAAAAATAATAGAATTTTTATGACACAGTGCAATATTATATTTCTGAACTTTGTATAAAGACTATGCAAATTACATCAATTTCAAATTAACATATATGCCTTTAATCATCGTTCTATTATAATATTAATCAATGTAAGCACTTGTTTTGTGAATCCTCTTTCGTAATTCGAGGTAATTCCAGGCGATTCTCTACTCTTACTGAATGTTTAATAGAATGCCCAATTTCGGTAATATGCGCATTCAGATCACGGGAGCCTTTAAAAAATTAAGATGGTATGCAAAGATTGAATCTACAGTCTCTCCTAATTATTATCTTGATAAAGTTTAACTATTCTTATGCATTCCAAATGTTTAATTGATTATATTTTTCATTTTCTAAATCTAAGTCAGCTGCTATTATGTTTTAATCTTAACTATCTACTTACGTAAATATATATTATATTGTCAAAAATTTGCATGATCGTTAATTATATAATCACTGAATAATTTAAATGCATAATACATTTTTGTAAAACATGATGTAAGTGAATTTTGTATAAATATATACAAGACATCTATACAATTTCTAAAATGTTAATACACCTGTTAAATGTATAGAATTTCCTTATCTTTTGACATGTTTCTATTCAAAATATATTGATTTTTTTTTTTTTTTTTTTTTTTTTTTTACAATACTAATTTTTAATTGAAATAATATTTTAGTTTTAAATAAACTCGTATTTTATTCATTTAATTGTTTAAATGCTAACCTATATCATCAAAAACATTACTTTAAAACAATAATAATAATCATGTCGTACTAACAGATAGCAAAAACAGAATATTTGTTAACCAAATATTTCTATCGTGTAATATCCTGTTTCTGAACTTTACATAGGATCTATGCAAAATACGTAAATTTCAAAAGCCCAGATATATGTTTAATATCGGTTGATTACAATGTTAATGGACGTAACTGCTCGTTTTGTGAATCCTTGTTCGTGATTTGCGGCAATGCCAGAACATTCTCTACTCATAGCGAATACTTAATAAAAGGCGCTATTTCGGTAATATAATCATGCAGATTAGTTCAGCCTGTGAAAGCATTGTGACGGTGTAGATTAAATCTAATGATGCCCCTAGTCATTTGCTTGCTATTGTGTAATTTTGCAGATGCATCACAAAGTTAAATTGTTTAATTACTTAGAATTATTTATAAATATATTGTTATTTTGATGAAATTTTATGTATATATTTAAATAAGTTTGTATTATATTAATCGAAAATTTCGCAATAGTTTATTATATAAACTAATCTAGTTTGTACTTCTGAAACAGGTGAAAAAAAGACATATATCATTTAAAAACTCTGTAAATACCTATATTAAAATAATGAAGTATTTATTTTATTTTAAGATGTTAATGTTCGATGCATTATATATATATATATATATATATATATATACTTATAAAGGAGTAGCTTCATTTTCTCATAATCAACTCCGAGCCTCAACCGTTTGTCCCAGAACAATGAAATTTGGAAGACATGTTCTTTGCACAATGTAGGCGCGTACTAAGAAAGGATTTTTGAAAATTCACAGCATAAGGGAGTCAAATTGAGGGGCGAAACCTTTAGATAATTTCGTCTTTTCGACATATCTCTGCAGGTGTTTTAAGTAGGAGCATGAAATTCGGGATAACAATTCTACTAAAGAATAGTTAAACATGTATTTCAGGCGATTTTAGAAATTCAATCATTAAGTGGGTTAAATGGGGGTTAAAAAATTTTCGGTGATTTCACAATTTCTCCATATTTTATCAACAGTTTTAGGTAAGAGCGTGAAATTCAAGATAACAAATCTAAAAAAAAAATTATTAAACACGTACTTAAGCGATTTTAGAAATTCAACAACTAAGGGGTTAAATGGGGGTCTGAAATTTTAGGTCATTTTGCTTTTTAGCCATATCTCAAAAGCAGTTTTAGTTAAAAGCGCAAAATTCAGGATAACAAATGTACTAAAAGTTAGTTAAACACATATTTCAGCGATTTTAAAAATTCAACTGCTAAGGGGGTTAAATGGGGGGTCAAAAGTTTTTAGTCATTTCACGTTTTCGCAGTTTCTCAGCAGCAGTTTTAAGTAGGAACGTGAAATTCAAGATAACAAATCTACTAAAAAAATACTGAAACACATATTTCAGCGATTTTAGAAATTCTTTCATTAAGGGGGTTAAATGGGGGATCGAAAGTTTTAGGTCATTTTGCCTGTTCGCCATATCTCAGCAGCATTTTTAGTTAGGAGCTCGGAATTCGGGATAACAAATCTATAAAAAATATAGACAAACATGTACTTCAGCAATTTTAGAAATTCAGCAACTAAGGTGGGTTAAATAGGAGGTCAAATATTTTAGGTCATTTTACCATATCTCAGTAGAAATTATAGGTAGAATCATGAAACTCAGAATAATAAATCTACTAAAAAATAGTTAAACACGTATTTCAGCGATTTTAGAAATTCAGACACTAAGAGGGGTTAAATGGGGGTCGAATGTTTTACGCCATTTTGCCATATCTCAGTTAAATAGGGGGTGGAAAGTTTTAGATAATTTCGTCTTTTCGGCATATCTCAGCAGGAGTTTTAAGTAGGAGAGTGAAATTAGGGATAACAAATCTACTAAATGATAGTTCAACATGCATTTCAGGCGATTTTAGAAATTCAACTACAAAGGAGGTTAAATGAAGGGTTGAAATTTCTCGGTGATTTCACTTTATCAACATATTTTATCAGCAGTTTTAGAAAAAAGCGTGAAATTCAGAATAACAAATATCCTTAAAATAATAGTTTAAACAGTATTTCAGTGATTTTAGAAATTCGGCCACTAAGGGGGGTTAAATATTGGGTCGAATGTTTTGTGTCATTTTGCCATTTCTCAATAGAAGTTATAGGTAGGAGCGTGAATTTCGCTATAACAAATCTACTAAAGAATAGTTAAACGTGTATTTTAGGCGATTTTAGAAATTAAACTACTAAGAGGGTTAAATAGGGGGTCGATAATTTTCGATGATTTCACCTTTTCACCATATCTCATCAATAGTTTTAGTTAAAAGCATGAAATTTAGGATAACAAATCTACTAGAAGATAGTTAAACATATATTTCACAGATTTTAAAAATTCGCAGCTTTTAAAATAAATGGGGGGGGGGTCGAAAGTTTTAGATTATTTCGTCTTTTTCGCCATACATCAGCAGCAATTTTAGATAGGAGCATGAAATTTGGGATAACACATCTACTAAAGAATAGTTAAACATGTATTTCAAGCGATTTTAGAAATTCGACCTCTAAAGTGGTTAATGGGGGGGGGGTCGAATGTTTTAGGTCATTTCACTTTTCCCCATATATCAGCAGCAGTTGTAGAAAAAAGCGTGAAATTCAGGATATCAAATCTACTAGAACAGCGGTTCTCAAACTATGGTACGCGTACCAGTACTGGTACGCCAATCTCTGGCTACTGGTACTCAGAAGTTCCATACTGGTACGTGGAATAAAATACAGAATGCAGCATATTATTATGGAATCAAAAACTATTTTACTCAAAAACTAAGCAAGTCTTCATTAACTTGGGAATTAAAAAAAAAAATTGAATGCGATTTAGGATCTGTAAACGCTTTTTCTATTTGTTTTGTTACGAGACATGTTTGTTATAGCAGACTTGCTAATGATACAATAAGTTTTCCAGAATTAAAAACATAATTATTAGATTTATGTGGATACAAATTGAATTTTTCAATAAAGACCTAAATTTTAAGTTAATGAATAAGTAATTATTTTAAATTAGCAGAAGAACTGTTTTTAAACATGCTTTATCAATTGAATTACCTGAAGGTAAAGTCTGGATGCTTGGATGTAGAAGGAGCTTGCGATAAGAGGAGGAGTTAAAACAAAACTAGATGGAACCCGTCAAAATTTGACGGCAAACAACTTGATACTACCATAAAAATAAAATTTATAGTTGCTTTAACTTGACAAATTTCATAGTAGGGAGCACAATATGATTAAGCGGTCAGAGACCTTTCCATCAATATATCACATGAAGGGTGTGTGCAAAATTTAGAAAGTACCCCTTGGGGGGGGGGGGGGTGCAAAGTGGGGAGATGGACACCGGAGATGCATAATATGATTAAGTGGTCACAGACCTTTCCAATGATATATAACATGATGGTTGTGTGCAAAATTTAGAAAGTAAGGGGGGAGGGGGGGGGGCGGGGCAAAGTGGGGAGATGGACATCGGAGATGCATAATATGATTAAGCAGTCACGGATCTTTCGAACAATATATGAGATGAGGGGTGTCAACAAAATTTAGAAAGTATCCCTTGGGGGGGTGGGGGGGGCAAAGTGGGGAGATGGACATCGGAGATGCATAATATGATTAAGTGGTCACAGACTTTTCCAATGATATATAACAAGAGGGTGGTGCGCAAAATTTAGAAAGTACCCTTTGGGGAGGAGGGGGGCAAAGTGGGGAGATGGACATCTGAGATGCATATGATTAAGCAGTCACAGACCTTTCCAACAATATATGACATGAGGGGTGTCAACAAAATTTAGGGGGGGGGGTAGTGGCAGTTTGGACCCCGGAGATACATAACATGAATAAGTGGTCAAAGACTTTTCCAGCGATATATCACATGAGCGGTGTGTGCAAAATTTAGAAAAGTGTCCCACTTGGGGGGGGAGTGGGGGGATGGACCCCAGAGATGCATAACATGAAAAAGAGGTCACAGGCGTTTCAACTTGCAACTTTTTTCTTGAAGGCATTTGACAATATTAATTTTTTTTTACCTAAGACAATTTAACGATATTCTTAATATTTTTGCACAATTCGTCAAATGTTCATGGAAAAAATCATGAAATTCGCTAATCAATAGTTGATAAATTATAAAATTCAACAATCGATAACGGAAAAATCACGAAATTCATCAAATGGTCTGCACACTGATGTGATGATCAAAAGGGTTTTGAAGTATATGACAAAATTAGCTTTTGCCAAACAGCGAGTAATACTGAAAATTTGGCAATGGACTTTATTGCCACCACTGGTCAAACATAATAGTCACACTCACCAATTACGATGATTGAATGGAAAAAGATTTTTTTTCTCTGCTGTCGCTCGACAAATTTCGAAACCATTTGGCGAATTTCACGATTTTTTCCCCGAAATTGACGGATTGTGATTTTTTTTCTCGAAGCCATTCGACGATATTCGAAAACTTTTCCCCCCAAAACCAGTTGATGAATTTTGCGATTTTTCCACTGTCGATTAATGAATTTTGCAATTTTTCCACTATCGATTGACAAATTTAGCAATTTATCGACTATCGATTAACGAATTTCTCGATTTTTTCCATGAACGAACAAATTGCGCACTTTCTTCCCGCTAATGTTTGACACATTTTGCCCTTTACAATTCAGCCAATGAGTTGAACGTTGTTTCTTTCCAGAAATGTCAGGAATGAAACAATTATTCTTTAGGATGAATTCCCTTTGTTCGATGCCCCATGTGTGCGATGCAGCAACGGACGTCACAGACTTTTTAGGGCACCTGCAGACTAAAAACATCTAGCCAATCTTCGCGGGTGAAAAAATCACAGATTTCGTCAAATGATTGAGGAAAAAACACTAAATTCATCAAAGGATCATGGGAAAACATGACTTTCGTTAAAAGACCACAGAAAAAACGTGAATTATGCAAAAGGATCGCGAAAAATAAGCAAATTTGTTCAAAGAATCGCAAAAAAGGAAATTTCACCAAAAAGTCACGCTTTTTTACTAAATTTCGTCTACAAATTGCAGAATAAAATGTATTTTATCAAAGAATCACTGGAAAATGCGAATTTCGTTAAGGATCGCAAGAAAAATGCGAAATTCTTCAAAGGATCGCTGAAAAAACATGAATTTCGTCAAAGAATTTCTGAAAAAACATGAATCTCGCCCAATAACAGAAAAATCATGGTTCATAATCATTATATCATACATTATCAAAAAAGGAAATTTCACCAAAAAAATCACGCTTTTTTACTAAATTTCGTCTAAAAATTGCGGAATAAAATGTATTTTGTAAAAGAATCGCTGGGAAACGCGAATTTCATAATCGATCGTGAGAAAAAGGCGAATTTCTTCAAAGGATCGCTGAAAAAACGCCAATTTCGTCAAAGGATTGCTGAAAAAACATGAATCTCCTCAAAAGGAAGCAGAGAAAGTGCGAATATCGTCAAAGGATCACAGAAAAACGCAAATTTCGTCAAAGGATAGCAGAAAAAACGTGTATTTCGTCAAAGGATTGCAGTTAAAACATCAATTTCGTCAAATGATTGCTGAAAAAACACAAATTACGTCATAGGATTGCTGAAAAAATCATTAATTTCATCCATCGGCACATAAATATCATGAATTTCGTCTATCGGGGGCATAAAAATCCTTAATTTTGTCGGTCGGGTAGAGAATTTTTTTTTTCATCAATCGGGCTGTGAAAAAGTCATGAGTTTCATTTATCAGTCACCTAAAATACACAAAATTCTTCATACGGGCACATAAGAATCAAGAAATCAATTGATCAGGCACGTACAAATCATTAATTTCCTCTATCTCGGCACATAAAAATCATGAATTTTGTCTATCGGGTGCATAAAAATACTTAATTTCATAATCTTTTACCAAATTTCGTCTAAAAATTGCAGAATAAAATGTATTTTATAAAAGAATCACTGGGAAACGCGAATTTCATAAACGATCATGAGAAAAATGCGAATTTCTTCAAAGGATCGCTGAAAAAACACGAATTTCTTCAAAGGATCGCTGAAAAAACACAAATTTTGTCAAAGGATTGCTGAAAAAACATGAATCTCGTCAATAAGCAGCAGGGAAAGTGCGAAGATCGTCAAAGGATCACGAAAAAAGCAAGTTTCATCAAAGGACCACAGAAAAACACAAATTTCGTCAAAAGATAGCAGAAAAAACACAAATTACGTCGTAGGATTGCTGAAAAAATCATTAATTTCATCCATCGGCACATAAATATCATGAATTTTGTCTAACGGGTGCAGAATTTTTTTTTTCATCAATCGGGCGTGTAAAAATCATGAGTTTCATTTATCGGTCACCTAAAATTCACAAAATTCTTCAAACGGGCGCATAAAAAGCAAGAAATTAGTTGATCGGGCACGTAAAAATTGACATATCAGCACATAAAAATCATGAATTTGGCAATCGGGTGCATAAAAATACTTAATTTCGTCGGTCGAGTGCAGAAAAAAAAATCGTCAATCGAGTGTGTAAAAATCATGAGTTTCATTTATCAGGCATGTAAAAATCATGAAATTCTTAAATCGGGTGCATAAAAATCATGAATTTTGTAGGACGGGCACGTAAAAATCACAAATTCATCAAGTGGGTGAGTGAAATCACGAATTAGTCAAGTGGGCACATAAAAATCACGAATTTCTTCAATCGAGTGCATAAAAATCGTAAATTTTGTCCCTCAGATGCAGAAAAATCATTAATTTCATCAATCGGGTGAGGAAAAATGCTGAATTTTGTCAAACAGATGAGGAAAAACACAAAAGGGAAAAAGAAAATCAGAAAATCCTGTATTTGGCCAGTTTTTTTCATATTTTTAATCGCTAGTTTTCCATGTTTTATCGCCGAGTGCTTATTTTCACCTTTAGTTGGCAATAAAGTCAATTGCCAATTTTCAGTATTACTCGCTGATAGGCAAGTGCTAATTTTATCCTGACAAAATGGTTATCGTATCAATGGATGGAAAAGGAAAAGTGTGTAGTGTATATAAATGAATTCTGCATTGACTGTCACCTTGTATAGTGACAATTGTGTACAATTTATCGCGTTTGATGGAGTTTTTATGTTTCAAGTTTAGATTATTATATTATTAGGTACTTTTTCATTTTATCTTTATTTTATTTTATTGAATCATTGAAGGTAAAACAGATATCTATTTCTGTGTTCATGATTGAGTTCTTTAGATATGTTTTGATTCTTCGTATATTGTTAGCAAAATTATTTAGTGCACATAATATAATTGTAAAGCATGTTTTATATACATTCTGGTGTATTTTATTAGTTGAAATTTGTTACATTTTTCGAAATGTTTGTTGAATTTTGTCATCTTTTTTCCCGCAACTAATCAATAAATTTCATGATGTTTTATTGGTGATTGGTTGCGGGAAAGTATTGTGAAATTCAACAATCATTCAAGAAAATGTAACAAAATTCTACTAACAACAGGAGCCTCTAAACAAACCAGTTCAAAATATGCATTCATATACATTAGATGCTGTACCATCTGTCCATTTACATATTAAAAGGTGTACTAAATGATATAAAACATTTTAAAAACTGAAATTTTACACTTACAACTTAATTGTAAGTTTCATTGTTTACATGAATGGATTTTAAGGAGTCTACTGCATATATATACACATATACTAAAATTATCTATCTAAATCCATTTGAATCATTGAAAGTTTTGTTAAGATTTGATCGTATTTCAATCTTTAGAACGCTTTTCTATTACCCGACATAATACCAATAAATTGTCATACTAAAGTTCCAAAACCTTTAAAAAAATTGTCAACAAACCAAAAAATTCCATTCAAAACACATCCATACACACTATCATAACAAAATCATCAAAATGCACAGGTGGTAAAGCTGTTTAGAAGCTCCTGTTGTTAGTAGAATTTTGTTACATTTTCCCGAATGATTGTTGAATTTTGTGATCTTTTTCCCGCAACCAATAAATAAATTTCACGATGTTTTATTGTGATTAAACTATGAATTTTGTTATTTTTTTACATATAAACACAATTGCCGACTCAGCAAGTTTCTGGATTTGTCCATGTTTGTAAAACTTTTTTTTTTAATGCAACTGCTGGTCAAATTTTTAATCAATTTTTACAGCCGAATGCAACTATTAAAACATCTGTAGTATTATATTCAAAAAAGTAAATTTCAGCTTTATAAATCCTAATAAAAACTCGACCATTACTTTTTGGTTTAAGAAATTTAAAGTAGCAAAATATACATACGACATATCCAAAGAATTCAATCATGAACACAGAAATACATATGTGTTTCTATGTTCATGAGCTCAATATAACAAAATAAATAAAGATAAAATGAAAAAATACCTAATATTTATAGTAATCCAAACTTTGAAACATGTTGCTTACGCCGACTCCCGACTAAAGATCTCTAGAGACAGGAAATGCCCTCACCTCATTGGCTGAAACAAATCTGTCTGTAGAGAGTAAAAGCCTCTAGCTGATTGGCGGAATGCTCGCGCACGCGTATAAAAGTCATATTTGCATGGAAAACGAAATACCAGGTTAGCTTTAAATAGATGGATAAAATTCCAAGTGCAATTTATAACCCATTGTTCTCTTTGTACTAGAAAAGCTTCTAAGAGGTGTTGAAATAAAAGTTTTATTTCAAACATAATTCATAAATTTATTCATTCTGTTGATAGAAATATTTTTCTTCTCTTGTACAAAATGTGTATAGTTTCTTTCTATTTCATGGAAATCAGTTTTTAACAGAGTAAGTTTATTTAAAATGGTGATCTGGAATCAAACAAAAAATGTGGTCATATCTAGTGTAGATTTGAGGTAAAGCATTGCACATTGCACATATGTATTGAGGTGCTATTTACATGAATGTATGAAGAAACTTGCAAATGTTCGCCTACTGCGGGACATTATTGTCGCATTTAAAAAGTATGCAGATTATTAATACAGTTGTATTGAGCCTAAAATGGGCTAACTAGACTTTGGATAAGAAATTCGTTTGTCATTCGGGACACCCTACCACTGTATCTCACGAGAGAGGAAAGAAGTGAACTTATTAAGCTCTCCTGTGATGGATTACTAGAGTCCATATTTAAAAGGATGAATGTAACAAAATTTTCGTTGGCGAGAATATCAGAGTACCGTCATATATCGTCAAAGTCTGTTCGTGTTAATAGCACAATATATCTCTGTGAATGTTCTTTTCCCCGCTTCTTTATATGAAAAACAAATACAGGAATAAACTAAACGTCGAATCTGATATATGATTAAAACTACCTAATATTAAGACAGACACGAGAAAGCTGTGCTTGATAAAACAAACCCACCCTTTTCATTAGGGATAGAAACGAATTAGTGCATTCAGCCTACTGTAACAGTATATGAATCAGTGCGTGCTAATATGTCATTAAGTATTGCAGCTTTTTTCCTATACCAAAACACAGTATTTTGATATTGTATGCATTATTAAAATTAATGATGATACTACTTTTTACTTGAATGTCAGTATAAAGCAGTCAGTCTAAGTACCAATTTAGTAATGTAAACATTCATTTTAATAAAATACAATAAAACCTGCTAAGACGAAAACAAAAAAGACAAGAGATTAATTCTTTTTAGACAGCCCCCCCCCCCTTTTACAGGTATTTCTCTTTTAGCTTTACGTTTGTTACCTGGTGGTACGCGGATGTATGAAATTCGATTTAGTGGTATGTTGGTCTAAAAGTTTGGGAACCCCTGTACTAGAAGATAGTTAAACACGTATTTCAGGCAGTTTTAGAAATTCACCCTCTAAAGAGGTTAAATGGTTGGAGGGGGTCGAAAGGTTTAGGTCATTTCGTCTTTTGGTCCTATCTTAGCAGCAGTTTTAAGTATTACTAGCCGGTCTCTGCCCGTCTAGCCGGTCGCTTTCGAGTGGGCCCCAGGTACATAGTGCAGTGCACCGCCCTGACTTCGCTTGGGGCTCAGAAAGTGCATTTTACATGCAACCAGAAAATTATAAATAAAATAATTTAAATTAAAAGTGCACAAAAATAACTAATAAGAATATAAAAAACCCTTAAATAAAGACTTCGCGACATAAATACTTTTTTTATGAGCTTCTGACAAAGTACTACTGGGTCCTACCCGTGATTATCTAGGGGTGGGGCCCAAGTAGTACTTTATATCTGGGACTCACTCGGAAGCGACCGGCTAGACGGGCGAAAACCGGCTAGTATACTTATGAAAGAGTAGTTTGATTTTCTCATAATCAACGCCGAACCTCATTCGTTTGTCTTAGAACAATGAAATCTGGAACACATGTTCTTTACACAATGTAGGCATCCACAAAGAAAGGATTTTTGAAAATTCACACCCTAAGGGGGTTAAATCGGGGCGTCGAAGTTTTAGATAATTACGTCTTTTTGGCATATCTCAGCAGGAGTTTTAAGTAGAAGAGTGAAATTCGGGATAACAATTCTACTTAAAAATAGTTAAACATGTATTTCAGGAGATTTTAGAAATTCAACCATTAAGTGAGTTAAATGGGGGGTCGAAAATTTTCGGTGATTTCACATTTTCACCATATCTGATCAGCAGTTTTCGGTAAGTGCGTGAAATTCACTATAACAAATCTACTAAAAAATAATTAAACACGAATTTCAGCGATTTAAAAATTCAACCACTGATGAGGTTAAATGGGGGGTTTAAAGTTGTAGGTCACTTTGTATTTTCGCCATATCTCAACAAATGTTTTCGTTAAAAGCGCAAAATTCAGGATAACAAATGTACTAAAACTCAGTTAAAAACATATTTCAGCGATTTTAAAAAATCAACCACTAAGGGTGTTAAATGGGGGGTTGAATGTTTTTTCGCATTTCCAGTTTTCGCCATATCTCAGCAGTAGTTTTAGGTAGGAACGTGAAGCTCAGGATAATAAATCTACTATAAGAATAATTAAACACTTATTTCAGCGATTTTAGAAATTCATCCATTAAGGGGGTTGAATGGGGGGTCGAAAGTTTTAGGTCATTTTGCCTATTCTCCATATCTGAGCGGCATTTTTAGTTAGGAGCTTGGAATTCAGGATAACAAATCTACAAAAAAAAAATAGTTAAACATGCATTTCAGCGATTTTAGAAATTCAGACACTAGGGGGGGGGGGGGGTTAAATAGGAGTCGAATGTGTTACGACATTTTGTCATATCTCAGTAGAATTTATAGTTAGGAACGTGAAATTCGGGATAAAAAATTTACTAAAGAATAGTTAAACATACATTTCAGGCAATTTTACATATTCATCTACAAAAGGGGTTAAATGAAGGGTCGAAAATGTTCGGTGATTTCACCTTTTCACCATATTTCATCAGCAGTATTAGAAAAAATCGTGAAATTTAGGATAAAAAATCTCCTTAAATAATAGTTGAACAAATTTTTCAGTTATTTTAGAAATTCTACCACTAAGGAGGTTAAATAGTGGGTAGAATGTTTTATATACTTTTTCCATTTCTCAATAGAAGTTACAGCAGTAGGAGCTTGAATTTCGGGATAACAAATCTACTAAAGAATAGATAAACATGTATTTTAGGCGATTTTAGAAATTCAACTACTAAGGTGGTTAAATGGGGGGTCGATAATTTTCGATGATTTCACCTTTTCACCATATCTCATCAGTAGTTTTGGATAAGAGCGTGAAATTCAAGATAACAAATCTGCTATAAATATAAATAAACACATATTTCAGCGAGTTTAGAAATTCACCCATTAGAGGGCTAAATGGGGGTCGAAAATTTTAATTCATTTCTAATGTTCGCCATATCGCAACAGCATTTTTAGTTAGGATCTTGAAATCACATATTCAGGATAACAAATCTACTAAAAAATAGTTAAACATGTATTTCCACGATTTTAGAAATTAAGACACTCGGGGGTTAAATGGGGGTCGAATTTTTTATACATTTAGGTAATTAGCAAATTTTAGGTAATTGTGCCATATCACAACAACATTTTTAGTTAGGAGCTTGAAATCACATATTCAGGATAACAAATCTATTAAAAAATAGTTAAACACGTATTTCCACGATTTTAGAAATTCAGACACTAGGGGGTTAAATGGGGGTCAATTTTTTATGTCATTTTACCGTATCTCAGTAATAGGTAGGAGCGTGGAATTCAGAATAACAAATGTACTATAAAATAGTTAAATATATACTTCATCCATTTTAGATAATAATCCTTCATGTGTGTCACAGTGTGTGTCGAAAAATTTAGCTAATTGTGCCATATTTCAGCAGCAGTTTTAGGTAAGAATGTGAAACTCCTCTTTACAAATCTACAAAAAAAGTAGTTAATCAAGTATTTCAGCTATTTTAGAGATAGCGAGTTAGTGGGAAACATCGGCTGTGAACCCGATTGCGGAAAATTAGATGAAAAAGTGAACTATTGTTGATTTTTTATTATATATTTTTTGTGACATTTTTTCCAAGGAATATATTTTTTTATTTCCCTTTTTATAATTTTTTTTTCGAATTTCGTGTTTTAGTGATCGGATTTAAAAGTTTAAGCAAAATAATATACTTCACCTTCTTTCAAAATAGATTTTTTTAAAGTAAAAAATTGCGATTTATATACTGATTGCCATATTTATGGGCTAGGGTATGATAAGGATGCCCTGTGGTGATTACCATATAGTCAGATTACAAGCGTGTAACCGAATGTGTCCTGTTAAAATTATTTCATTTTAATGATTTATGCACGCAAAATAAATGAGCCACGTTATAGTGATCGCTGCATTGACGATGTATGGCTGGGAAATACACAGGGCCCCGTTATTTTGATCACCTCATTAATAATTTATGGGTGGGACAGTACCCATTTACAATGATCGCCATTTATCTTAGGCAATCCCATTTTTATTTATTTTATCTGGAAGCTCTCCGCTTATCTTAGATAAATACACACAGGGCCAGTAGTATTTTGTCAGAGAGATTATGGAATTTTTTTTATTAATGTCACGAAATATTTATTTACGTGCTTATATATATATATATATATATATATATATATATATATGTGTGTGTGTGTGTGTGTGTGTGTGTGTGTAAATATTTTAAATTTCTCTATTTGCATGTAAAGTGCAATTTCTGGGTCTCAAGGGAAGTCAAGACAGTACGCTGCAGAATGTATTTGGGCCCCACTCAGAAGCAACCGGCTTGACGGGCGAAGACCGGCTACTATGTATATGTATATTTATTTATTTATTTATATTTATATTTATATTTATATTTATATTTTACAGTTGAATCCGTGATTACAAAAACTGCATGCCAAAGATTTAAGATTTTTTTCGAATTTTATAAAAACTGTGCTAAACAAATTCTAGATGTTTCTAGAACGTTCCTGTGCTCACAGGTTTCTTAATTTTTTTAAAAAATGTGTATGTCGGTTGCACGTTATTTATAGTATAAGAATACAAATAAATAAAAATAACTTCAAAAGTAACTATAAGGAATTACTCTGTTTTTGCAGTCGATGAGATTTAGTGCCCTACAATTGAGACGAAAACACTATTAGTCATACCGATTGTTCTAACATGGATTAACATATTTTAAATTTAAATAACTTGCAAAAGATGACAGATATTCAGACAGATATAAACTAGTCGTTGGGGGCCACCGTAATACTTACCCATCATGGATATGCATAATGTAAAATATTAAAATAAAAAATGTGTAAACTACTTATAAAATGCATTGCAATTCGAATAAAATCGTGGCTTGATATTGTCCCAAACTTTAAATGCTCGATTACTGAATTACTTAAAAGAAACATCCTTATAACTCCAAAAACAATAATCCTATTTATTAGCGGTTTATTGCATCTGATTAAGCGTCTCATTTCCAACTAAAATATATCTTTGAATTGAAATTTGAATGTAATACAGGGTCATGAAAAATCGAAGAGTGTGGAAAATGTGATTACAAATATGTCGGGAACTAATCATCCGATCGACTTCATGCTTTATGCAAAACTTATGTTTTTTTATTGTCTTTTATATTCACTCTTTAAAATAAACAAAATTTCGAAAATTTTTATATACCTTTTATCAGAACGAATATTTCGAAAGTCCGAAAAAAATAGTTCCGTGTAATCGAGGTTACAGAAATTCAATAAGCTTCTTCCTATTATTACATACTAAGTACATACCAACTTTCAAGTCTCTATCTCAAATTTTTCGGGAGATAGAGCGTTTACAGACACACAGACGGACGGCAATTTTTTTTTCTAAAAATATGTTTTTCGGAATCTCCAGTGTCTGAAACGTGTAAATCCGTAAAAAAAAAAAAATTTCGATTTTCAAAACGATTACAAGATTTACCCTATACTACGTATGATGGGTAAGTAAAAATCAGACAGATATAAAAAGAAAATCTTCCAGGAGAGTAATGTATGATGTCAGGAGACTTTTTAGTGCGATTCACGGTTTTAGTTTGAAACGAGGGAATTGTTTTGGAACCCAAGTATCTGCTTTCTCCCAATGAACATGTAAGTCAATCGGACTTACCGGTTCATACATTTTTTGGGAGGGGGATATGTAATAATAAAAAATTTCGCCATTTTTCCTTAGTTAAATTATTCCAAATTCTTACAATTCTAATTTTTTTCCCTGTTTTATTCCAATTTACTACTCTATATTCATTAAATCCTTATTCTTAATTTAGCTCTATCGTTAACTCTATTAAATTCCCTTTTATTTAATTTTAAATTGTCCAAATTTACTTAAATAAAAAGCTTTTAGTTATTCTTAATTTCTATCATGATTCCCGATCATTTCTGGGTTTTAGAATGTTTTTTGAGAGCCATTTTCATTTTTATTCCGAATATTAATTTCCCGCTCTAAAGTCACTTTACTACAAAATTAATCCACTCCTCTCTGTCCGAACCTTTTTACTAATTATCTTTCATTGGTCGTGACGTAGCATGACGCGTCTTCTTTAATTATTCATTGGTTTAGTGCGCTTTCTACGTCATAATTTGTGTTATTGTGCGGGGTAACAAAAAGCAGCTACCTGCGGCGCTCCCTGAGAATTAAGTCGTAATTTCACTTGTAAACAACTCCCTGGCTGCTCGTTTTGAGAATTTGAGATGTTCTGATACTTACCCTCTATACCTTGATGATGTAGTGATGCAAGGCTATTATGGTTATGGTGGAAACTGCCAAAAGAAACATTTAATAAAGGATTGAAATGGAAAGCCTTCTTCGTTCTGAATTTATGGAGAAACGCCTCTGGGTTTTAAATTCTACTGCCGCTATGGCCACGTCGAGACTGCAACTAAATTGTTACGACTGCTTCTAAAAATTTATATCATCAATAACCACCGACGTTCTTAACTTCGTTGTGCGACCATGTGTGTTCCTTCTATAATCCACGTTACTGCAACTACAACATATGACGGTAAATCATCGTAATATAATATATATATATATATATATATATACACAGGGTGGTCCTAAAATATGTGTCAAAAATATAAAGATAGGTAGAGGGGACATAGATAAGATTTTGTATAGGAATATGGGTGCGGAAATGCCGCGTTGAGGTAGTAGAGAGCGCTGTTGAGTTCGCCGGATGAAATCGTTTCGCAGGCTTGAATCGTCATTCCCCGGACGGATTTCGAGTAATATGCATCGCTACATCAATACGGAGCCTACAGGCATGCATTTCATGCATGGGTTTGCGCAAGGAAATGCTTCACACCCAATGCACGTCCTAAAGTTCTTGAGCTTGTGAAAGGACTACACTCTACTGTGCAAATTACTGCTTCTTCCACTCCAGGAATTCTGCGATATCTTTCTCTGCCCGTATCACGCCTGAAAGCATAAAAAGGTTTTTCGTGCACAACTCCCCATGAAGACGCTCAAATGTTCGGCGATCCGACAGATTCCTACCCGAGAATCATTCCATGTACATCCTTTGAGCAGCTGCTCAGTTCGCAGCCCCCTACATAAAACACATGTCGCAAGCTCCGCATTGGTGTAACAATGCCTTTTTCTCGAAATCCGTGCGGGGAATGACGATTCAAGGTAGCGAAGTGCTTTCATCCGGCGAACTCAACAACGCCCTCTACTGCCTCAACGCTGGATTTCCGCACCCATATTCCTACATGAAATCTTCTTATCTAGGTCCCCTCTACTTACCTTTACATTTTTTACATATATTTTAGGACCATCCTGTATATATATATATATCTATTGTATTTATATACTTTACTTGCGCCGGCTAATCGAAAAGTACCTAATATGGATATAGTTTTTTTCTTAATGGGACGACGGGATAATGAACGGAAATTCGACGGGATAATGAATATTTTTGATGGTACCAGAATATTTTTCTGCATTTTATAGTTATATTAAGAAATACATATTTTTAAGATTTACTGAATCACTTATTTGTTTACTTTTTCATGCATTATATTATTGAAGGTTGTTAGTTCTCTTATTCTCTTAAATATACCCTACTTATATAAAAATAGCGTGTGTTCTCTGTGGTGTTTCGCATAAACGTTGTAAAATTCAGGTTATTTTATCCAACTTTGCTGTCATAACTGCTGATTTAGCAGTCATTTTTGGCGATTTTTTTGTTACCTGTAAAATGTTTGTTTTTGGTATAGCCCGAACTAAGAAAAATTTGGGTACTTTTCCGTTTTTACGGACACCATAATCGCCAAGCATTCACATGTATGGCATGGTGTCGGTATAACGGAAAAGTACCAAAATTTGCGATCGATCAAATAATTGAATTTCGTTTAGCATTAAATTTTCTGGTACTTCTCTATTATCCGGTCGACCACTTTTCATAACAAAAAACTCTCGCCAAACTGTAAAATTAAACGCCGAAAATGCAGTCCGATTTACTTGATGTCAGAAGCATTATACATGTTTGTTACGTCACAAGTGGCTTTTAATTCGATATTTGCGTATATTTTTCATTATGTTTTACTAATTTATTAGTTATTTCATAAATTAAAAAAAACAATCGTGTCCTTAAATTCTTATATTTTATTTATTTATTTATTTATTTTGATATTCCAATGGCAACGTTCTCCCGTTTATTTGGCGTTACAGTTTGGCGATAGTTTTTTGTTATGAAAAGTGGTCGACGGGATAATAGAGAAGTACCAATTTTCTTATTTTTAATCTGAGAAAGAAACAATAATCATGGATTTAATTAATTTTGCAATATGCGGTGCAATCAAAAAAATTCTGATTAAATCGGTACAGATATCGCAGACGCACCGGAGTTAAATTTGGCGCCTAAATGTAGATTTTTGCTTTGTATGGCAACTTAGTGTTTTATAATAAAATTGAATATGTGTGTAAATAATTAAAATAAAATAGGTACTTTTATGTTAGCTGGGGTCAGGGATAACTCTCCAATGAGGCATAGATTGCTATTCTAAAATAGGGGTATTCGAAATCTGTAATCTTTGTCTGCTATTCAATTAAGGTTCATAATCATATTCATCATCCTAATCGTCTACATTTTCTTCTTGTTCTGTTGTTTGCAAATTCCAGGAATAGCTTGAATTTGTATTGTCATTGAATAATGCTGTTTTTCAATGAACGGTAATTTTGAGTGGCAACGAAAAATAATCCTATGTCACTTTTATCTACATATGTTAGCCTACTTTAAAGTACGCATTTAAAAGAAAATCATTTAAAAACAAGTTGACCTACGTAGTTTTTTCAATCACCGATTCAATTCTAATATTTTAATGAAATTATTAATTTTTTTTTAAACGAAGTTGTACCTAAATCATTTATGTTTTAATTTTTAATCTAAGTGGTGAAAATTATTACCTCAATGAGAAAATAAGACTAAAATATATATTTGAGCAATAAAATGGCATTACCAAATGAATGAAAAATTTCATTATTTAATGGTTTAACAGTATGTATTGAATATTTGAAAGGAAATAATGTTTCTTGAGATTTCTTATAAAAATATATTAGCATTTGTTTTCTTTTTTATTTGTCAAAAAGCATTTTTATATGGAAAATATCAATTATGCATTCAAAAAAGCTTTGACATTTATAAAAGTGATACCAGATAATGTATCACTTTAATGTATGTAATGTAATCAAGTTAATAGCCGATGAAATCGAGAAAACAAATTCTACTTGCTGCAGATTTTTTTTTCAGTGTTTAAGCGCGTAATTCGATAACACGTCTGTTAAAGGATCAGTGTCCATAAGCCGTGTTTTTGGCCCATAAAATAAGCCTAAACTCGATTTTGTTATACTGACTTAATTATTTCACTTTTTAATATTAGAAGGATTATCCTGTACAATTTTAACAATAGTTTTTGAATTTGTTCGGATTTACATGACTTACACAAGCTCAAAGTTCGTATTATTCGTAGTTTTAGATGAAAAATACGCAATTTCTCCTAATTATACCTCAATTATTTATATGGGCGCAATCGTGCAACACTTTCTTCTTTACATATATTATAAAATACATCAAAATGTTCAATATATGTAAAAATAAAAGTGTTTCAAAGCTGCGCTCATAGTAATATATTAACAAATATATTAAAAATTGAGGTAAAGTTAGGCAAATTGCGTATATTTCATCAAAAACTACAAATAGTCCGAACTTTGAGCTTGTGTAAGTTATATAAATCCGAACAAAATGCAAAAACTATTGTTGAAATTGTACAGGATAAAACTTCTAATATTAAAAAGTGAAATAATTGAGTCAGCATAAAAAAATCGAATTTTAGTCTTATTTCATGGGCCAAAAACACGGCATTTGGACCCTGATTTTTTGTGTTTGATTTTGAATTTGTATTTGATTTTTTTATTTATTGATTAAGTATTAATTTCGTTTCTGTAAATTAGGTAGAGACAAATGCTGAATTATTTATATTTTTTTTAAGTTCAGACGAATTAATCTTCGGTAATCGAGCTCCACACAATAGCGAGCGATAGATATAAAAAAAAAAAGATGATTGGAAATTATTCTTAAAACCATTAGAAAGTACCGTTTTTCCTCTATTCGTCGATGTAAAAACTAAAATTATGTGATGTTTACAAGTACTTAAATTTGCGTAGAAAGGAAAATGGGTTGCTTAAATCGATTCGACCGCCCATATAACGCCAGCATCAATCAAGGGTATGTTTTTGCTTTTTAAGATAGATTTTTAAAAATTGCTTCATTTTACACCTATTATATGCATTACTTCTGTTTTTATATAACATTAGATAAGTGGCTTCTGTAGATAAAATAAATTGTATTAATCTTTAAAAAGCTGCTTGTGTGTGAGAAACAGTGAATAAAATTGTTTCTATAATTATAACAGTAGTACAATAATGTAATTTTATTTAATATTTACATTTAATGTTACCTATACTTCCAAATCCTAGTCTAGAAAAATAAAGGAATTTTCTTCATTATTTTTTTATCCACTATTTTTTTCTCTCTACTAATGGTTTTTAGATGCGCTCGTAATTATGTAAACATCCAACCCGGGCTTCCCGGGGTAGAGAGTAATATGTGAAAAACACTTATTTTTTTATTGAAAACTCTAATTTTTCTACAATAATAAACTCTACATTCAATATTTTCTAGACTGCCCCCTAACAACACCAAAGAGCACACCCAGAAAAAGGAATTGATTAAAACTGCAAAAAATGTTTTGTTGAGTACATTTTCGTTGTTTTAGCAAAATTCAAGTAAAGTTGAACCATTTTGCTTGAATTAACAAAACATTTTTTGCTGACAATAATTTTTTTTTTTTTTTTAGAATTGCAAAAAAAAAAAAAAAAAAAAAAAAAAAAAAAAAAAAAAATTTGTTGATTCAAACAAAATTTCCATTGACCTATATTTAAACAAAAAGTTTTGTTGGGTCAGCCAAATTTTTGTTGATTCAACAAAACTTTTTTCTGGGTGCATTTTTATATGGAATATGTCAATTCTATATTCAAATAAAATTTTGAAATTTATTAAAAGCGGTAATTTCGTGTTGGCCTCGTGCCAGAAGTTATTAATAGCAGAAGAAATCGCTAAAAATTCCGTTATCTAAAGCAGTTTTTTTTTTTTAATTCTGATAATTTCAGCGGTTTTAAGCGCTTATTTCGATTACATGTCTGTTAAATTTGTGTTTTGTTTATACTATTTTATTTATTGCCTTATGAAGTCTCAATTACGTTATGGAATATTAGCTGGAAACAGATGCTAAACTTTTTATACTATTTACAGTGCAGACGGTTTAATATTTTGTAAACGTCTGCAAACGATTAGAGATAGATTTTAAAAAAAATCATGCTTGAAATTTAATTTAAATGCTATAATAAATGAGTAAATTACGATACAGTTTTCAAATAAATCGCATTTGAAAGTAGATTTTTTCCCCTATATAACGGTGTAAAAAGTGAAAATGTGCGATGTTTAGAAGTTTAAAAATTGCGGTAGTAAAAATCGCAAAGCCGAAAATTTCATCTTCAACTGTTGCCATTCGCAACATGACGTCAGCGTTACGCACGGACACGTTTGTCCTTTATAATATGGATACGTAATAGCTACAGTCGTCGTCCGGCCCGCCCGTCTGTCCGCATATAACAGCACAAAAACTACCCACCGAATTGTTTGAAATTTAATATTTATAATCGTTGCAAAATTTTGTCGAGTCATTTCATATTTTATGAAAGTCCAATCAAAACTTAAAAAGATATTAATAAAAGTTTTCTTCATTCTATTAAATCATATCATATGTAATTAATGATATCCTATGATACGTAATGATTCTAGTTTGCCATAGTGATTACGTCCTATTTAAGATGAAGTCATATTATTTCCGTATTACTGAATTTAAAAACCGAATTTGTATACTAAAATTATTTAATTATAGGAATCATATAATCTACCGGTAGTTTTTTGGATAGATGTTTCCGGAGAAATAGATATTAAATGGAAAAAGTGTCTAAATATGTATTTCAAGTTCTGAAATTTTCAGACATAGACTTAAGTTTCCCTTTGGAATTTTTATTTAATTTCAGCAAAAGATGAAATGTTGCCAACTTAAAATGTAATTATTTTATTACGGAAATTAATCATATCACAATAACAGACGATATAAATCATTTCACCGAAATTAGTTATAGCACGATCGAACCTCATTTGTCACGTTTGACGTACAATTTCCAACTTGTTTTGCATGTCATGGTCAAGCAAAATATTTTTTTTAATATTTTGGTACGCAACTTTAAAAAATCGTTCGCCGTACCTGCTCTAGCATACTGCATCAAATTGTAATTTATCATCGTCCTTTCAATTTTTTGATTAGTTTCTTGTTGAAGATAAAAGAGAGGTATCAAAGTTATTGCGATTATTGATTTATTACAGCATCGTTTTATTGTTGGGATTTTTTTTAATTAAAAAAAAATTCTTTGGAGGTTTATATTAAGGGATTTGGAAAAATAAGCGAACAATATTTTTCTCTTAGGGTAATTTTGTTAACATTTCTACTGAAAATTATTGATTTTTAGAGGATTATTATTTTTACTACATGTATTGTTTAAATATTATTTACTTTAATCAAATTACGTCAAAAAGATAGCAAAAAATATAACTTAAGAGAGTTATCTGAAAAATTCTTTTTGAGTTTAAATATTGCTTATCGTATTCAACATAACGTTATAAGGAAAAATAATTTAGCACCAAAAGTCTTTTGAAAGATTGAATTCAATATTTACAATTAATACTTATTTAAAAAATTTTTAGTTACTTGTTAATTTTAATAAATTTAACAAAATAAAAATCATATAAAATATTTGAAATAATTGAAAAAAAATATATTTAAAGTTTTGCTTAATAAATTGATAAAAATGTCTTTTTTCATGCTTAAAGAGTAGTTACTTAATGCAGAATGGAAAAAAATATCCTGTAACTTTAATTTTCATATCAATTTTTTGAAAGGCTTTGTAAGTGCAGTGGTCCAGTCACATAATGGAAAAAGTTGTAATTCATCATTGCTTTTCGAAAGTTTTCATTACCGTCTTACTGAAGAAAAAAGAGAAATGTCAGGGTGATTCCATTTGTTGATTTATTACCCTATTTAGTGATTTTTAAGAAATTTTAAATCACAATTTTTATTCCTTTATGATATTAAGAATTTTGAAGGAAAATATAGAATTATGTTTATTTGTCTTGGATTTATTCTGGTTAATTTTGTATTGAAAATTATTTTTTTATTGAAATGGTCATTTTTTTTTCTAAATACAACTGTTAAACAAAAAAAAAATAACTATTTACGATCAATATACAAAATTCAAATTTTAAGTCGCGTTTCGATTTTTCATCAAATTTTTATCTCAAATTCACGTATTGTGTAACTATTGCCGTATTTTATATTAAATTATATAATATATAAAATAAGTTTAGTTTTCAAAAAAATTCAGACGAATAAAAAATGTAAATAATTTTTCTATGTTAATAACTATATATTATATCTGATATATCACAGAAGTTTGATGCTTTTTGCATACAATTTAATTCTTATTGTTTTAATTAAATTCTTATTGTATTTGAATATTAAAGGCATGTAACTAATACCATATTGCATAAACATACTTCTCCATTGTTCATCGTCTTTCGGTACTATTTTCTTTTCTTTTTTTTAAGTAGAATTTCAATATTTTTTAACTATCAGAATTTATTCAAATTCCGTAGACAATATTGCTGCATTTTCACATTCCACCTTTCACGAACGAAGTATGCGTTACACTGACAAGAATTTTACATTTTCTTCATATAAAGATAAATATTTATCTATAATAGATGAACTATTGTTGCAGATATTATACTGGACATTTGCATCGATTTTCCATAAATAAAAAAAAAAACATTCCTTTAAAGTTTCAAACTGATACAGAAAATAAATATTTAATGTTATCCTTTTATGTGGTCTCTGACATTTTTCAACTATGAATACATTCTGATATTCGTATTCTGAACTGTGAAAAAAATAAACTAAACATCGCAATCCAAACATAAAAATATAACTTTCTTTCTTCGATTCACTTTTTATTTATTGATATTTTGACCTACATTTCCTTTTCACATGTCATTATACAGGGTGATTATAAAAAAAGTATTCCGATATATGAGCCCCTAACTATCATATCGAATGAAATTTTTTTAAAAAGTATTTTGAGGTATGCGCTCAAGAATCATGTGAAAAACATCAGTTAAATTCTAACAGTTACGGTTACAGTGACAAAATTTCAAAAATTTCAATTGGGAATACCTATATATTTTTTTATTGGAATGTGATCTTCATAGTAAAAAACGAACAAAATCGTAGGAACGGTACTTGCAGCACGAAAATCGCCGGCGCTAGACAGACTAAGAAGAAAAGTGAAAACAACCACTAAAGGACAGAAAAGCAACATAAAGTAAAACATTTTACTGTTCAGTGGTATCCACCAGTGTGAAATGGAAAATGTATGAAACACAATAAAATGTTTTGTTTTCTGTTGCTTCTCTGTCCTTATTGGTTGTTTTAAATATTCTTCTTAGTCTGTCTAGCGCCGGCAATTTTCGTGATACAGGTACCGTTCCAACGCTTTTTATGGTTTTTCACTATGAAGATCACATTCCAATAAAAAAAAATAGGTGTTGCCATTTGAAATTTTCGAATTTTTGTCACTATAACCGTAACTGTTAAAATTTAACTGTTGCTTTTAAAATGATTCTTGAGCGCATACCTCAAAATACTTTAAACCAAAATTTCATTCAGTTTCTGTGAACGATATGACAGTCAGGGGCTCATATATCGGGGTAGTTTTTTTATAATCACCCTGTATTAAAAATAATATTTTAGTGTAACTTACAACATCCGTAATAAAATTGCTATTGCTTCAAGTTTTTTTTTAGTTTTTTTTATTTATAAGATTTATAAAAGAAAATGTTTACGAGCAAGATATATAAATTAAGGGCTTAATTAACCTTTAAATGCCTAGTGTATCAAATTTGCAACACCTTTTTTTTTTAACTTTTAATAAATAAATCAAGTTCTTCGCAACCACTATGTTTATATCGAAATATTAATCCTGTAAAAATCACATAAATATGCTACTAAATAAAGTTAAAAATATCTCTTCAATTTTCTGATGTCTAATCGTTAATACAAGTAAATAATAATAATAATAAAAAACAATTAAAAAATAATTCATGCGTCTAAGGGTTTTAAGAATAATACACCAGAAATTTTATATGTTTTTAACTTTATTTGGTAGAATATTTATGTAATTTTTACAGGATTAATATTTCGATATAAATATTGTGGTTGCGACAAAGAAATTGATTTATTTAATAAAAGTTAAATAAAAAGTGTTGCAAATTTGATACACCCTGCATTTAAGGGTTAAAATACAATTCATGCAACATAATAAAATATGGATTCCGTTTAATTATTATTTTTTTAAATATTGTGTAAAATGTCTTCTCAATAAACTATCGTCTTTGGATTTTCTATTTAAAATAACACAATTTCTTAATTAGAATATTATTTAAATTATGCCCATTTACATTCTATCGACAATGTTCTGCAATTTTATAGACCCCTATTCATAAATGCCATATGACTTCCTCGGACAAGTTCTTTTACATTTTCATCATATAAAAATAAATATTTATCTATAATACAGGAACTATTGTTGGATATATTATAGTGGACATTTGCATCGATTTTTCATAAGTCAAAAAAAAAAAAAAAACATTCACTATAGAATTTCAAACTGATACAGAAAATGAATATTTAATGTTATGCTTTTATAAGCGCTCTGACATTTTTCAACTACGAATGTCCGCATTCTGAACTGGGAAAAAATATCACAATCAAAACATAAAAATGATAACTTTCTTTCTTTGATTCATTTTTCTTTATTGATGCCCTGACCTACATTTCTTTTTGAAATGACATCGGCATTTAAAAAAAATATATAATGTAGTTTACATAATATGTTTTTAAAATTCTCTAAGTTACATATTTCATATATAAGAATACTGAAATGAGCAAGGTTGTGAGCTTGAAATATAAACTAGTTCACATATCGGGTGCGTCATAAATTCGTTAAAACTTAAAAAAAATCATTAAAAACGAACAAAGGATGCCAAAAAATTGCGGTTTGTACGAATGGGGTCAGATTGGATTATTTTTTAATAACAAAAAAGTTGTGGTTCAAAGAGTTACCAATAGATGGCGCTAGAATGCGTAATATAAAGCTGATTTATGCCAATAAAGCTGCCAATAAAACACCTCGATGCAGTTAGATTATTCATTCGATACCAGCAGTATGCTATCGTTAACAGATCAAACGTTGTTGTTTCAGGATCAGAAAAAGACCAGTTTCATGAGCTGGGATACTGAAGCTTGTCAGACGCTTCTAATAAACTGACCTTTTACAATAAGCATTATTTGCACTTATCTTCTGCATATTATGCATGCCAGCGTCATCTACCTGTAATTATTTGAGCCACGACTTTTTTTTTCATTAAAACATATCCTATTTTCTTTTCCCGTTTTCGTTAAACGCAATTATTTATCATCATATGTTACTTTTCAATGAATTTTATAAAGTTTTAATGAACTTATAGCGCACGCGGTATGCAGATATATATGTATATAGGAATACTCCCAGTCATGCGTACGTTTTAGTGCGAGTTCTGGTAGAACTTTGGCCCTATGATGCAATTGGCGACTTATTAAAATATATTTCATTTTCTATAAATAAATTAAATCAAAGTTCTATAATTGTAAGCATACCTTTGCATCTTTTTTTTATTGTCAAGTCATTTGTCATTGAACCAGTGAACTGATGCAGAGATTTTCCCATAAAGATCGCTATGCCTTTGTTCCTTCGAAGGTTTGATGCATAGGACCTTCGGATGGTTTTGATGCATAGATGAATTTAGCAAGATGGAATTTGTCCGACAGTGGTTTCTGCGGATTTGTTGCTGTTTTAATTTTGTGTCCTTTCAGCTTTGAGAAAGTTGCTTAATCTTTTGCCAATAGTTTAATATAAGTGCTTATAATTTTTAGGTGATTCATGATAGAAATAAGTGTTTAAAAAATGAGCAGATGTAGAATCACTTTTGATAAGAAGAGTATCATAAAAAGCAAGTAAATGTGTTTTCAAGTATAACTAGTTTTGTTTCGGAGTGATTCTGAGCACATGATGTACTAAAAATAAATAATTATGCCGGAGTTAAAAAAAACGTATTTTTTACGGTTGAACGCATAGTTATTAGCTTTCACTGTTGCAATCATTTTCCCAATCATACACATAACTATATATTCATATCCGTTAGCGCCAAATTCTCGCCAAACTTGGCGACACTTGGCGATATATTGCCAAAATTGGCGACCAAAAATAAGTTTTCATAAATGAAGCCAACTTGGCTATAGTTGACTAATTTGGCAAATTTCTTATTCAAATCATATATTCTAATACGAGCAAATCTTGTGGGTGGTTATATACTGGTGGGTGGTTAAGATAATTTTTGCATATATATATATATATATATATATATATATATATATATATATATTTGCAAAAATTATCTTAAAAACGGCTCTAACGATTTTGACGAAATTTCGTATCCTACCGTTTTGGGGCATCAGAAAACCATTGGACTAGGTCACATGCTCGAGAAAATTCGATTAGTGGGTCATTTTGGGTCATTTTGGGTCATGGTCTAGCTAATGGTATCTAAAAACCGGTTCAAACGATTTTGACGAAATTTTGTATCCGACCATTTTCGGGCATGAGAAGTCAATTGGGCTGGATCACATGTTCGAGAACTTTCGATTAGTGGGTCATTTTTGGGTCAATGCGGGTCAAATTAATTTTATCTAAAAAACGGCTCTAACGATTTTGATTAAATTTTGTGTCCAACGAGATTCGAGCATGATAAAAGTATTGGGCTAGGTCGTATGTCCCAGAAAATTCGTTTAGTGGGTCATTTCTGGGTCATTGTGGGTCAAGATCTAAAAAGCGGCTCAATTTACACTAAATTTTGCATCCAATGGTTTTCGGGCACGAGAAGACTGTTGGGCTAGGTCACATGTTCGAGAAAATTCAATTAGTGGGTCATTTTGGGTCATTTTGGGTCATGGTCAAGCTAATTGTATCTAAAAAACAGTTCAAACGATTTTGACGTAATTTTGTATCGGACCATTTTCGGGCATGAGAAGTCAATTGGGCTGGGTCACATGTTCGAGAACTTTCGATTAGGGGGTCATTTTTGGGTCAACGCGGGTCAAATTAATTTTATCTAAAAAACGGCTCTAACGATTTTGATTAAATTTTGTGTCCTACGAGTTTCAAACACTATAAAAGCATTGGACAAGGTCGCATGTCCGAGAAAATTCGATTAGTGGGTCATTTCTGGGTCATTGTGGGTCAATATCTAAAAATCGGCTCAATTTACACTAAATTTTGCATCCTATGGTTTTCCGGCACGAGAAGACTGTTGGGCTAAGTCACATGTTCGAGAAAATTCAATTAGTGGGTCATTTTGGTCCTGTGTCATGATATTTGAACTTAAATTTAATTTTGACCGACCATAGCTCGGTCTTCCCTGCTCGTTCAGTTTTAAAGAAACTTCTGCAATCGGGTTATTTGCATTTTAGCTTGCTGTTTTGAGTAACATTAGCTGAAATTTTAAAACAAAGATATAGGAAAGCTACCTTTTCCTCCCGGTACAGGCCGGAAGGACTTTTTAAAACTAGAAGACTTCCCCGATTGTTTTATTAATTTGTATTTTTATAGAAATTTCTTACGGATACATTTCTTATTCCCTAACCGCAGTATCTCGCTATAAATCGAACTACATAAATTACATTTAATATTCCAAATCATGGATAAGTAACTACGTTATTTAAATTGAACAAAAGAAAAAATATAAATCGGCATTTGATTGATAAAATCAGCAGTTTAAATAAGAATATCTCAATAGGCCCTTGAATTGGCATCCTATTTACGTAAAAACTATTATATATATATATACTTTTGACTAGATAATGAAACCCATTAAGTGAAAAAAAAATTGTTTTTAAGAAAATTGTATCTAGCATTAGTTTCAGACATACTACCCAAATACGCATGATAAAATATTATTGTATTTTCCTATTTGCAAAAGTATTAAACCATAAGCATATTTATTTCTAATGAGCAGAAGAAAGTTTTTTCAACTAGGTATATTCAATAGTTGGAGTATCATAGTTGAGATTTATTCCAACAGAGCGAAAAATGCCGGGACAAGGACTCGAACCTTCACTAAACCTATTCTTAACTAATTATATCTCTAATATCATCTACACTCTACAGGAAGTCCAATATTACCGATTTTCAGTAACTATTTTCTAAACCATTAGCTTTAAAGATAGATAGTTCCAATTGCAAAAATGTTTTAGATGTTGCTCTTCGTCACACTGAAAACCATTTACGTCTTTCCTTTTTTGTAAAGTTAAAAAATTTGATATTCTTCTATGATGTACGTTAAATTTTCATACACTGAGTGGTAAGATATAGATATATTTATAAAACATTCTCCATGCCTCATAAAATCCAATAATACAGGGTCATTCATAATTCCCTCCGGGGTTTCGAAACGTTATAGTAAAAAAACGAAGACGAATATGAAAAAAAGAAACATATGAAATTATTCCGAAACTATTCAAGTTTTACTTACATACATTACAGGTGTTCTATGTGTGAACCCTTGGTCACACGGCATACATCCATGCGATAGTCCAGTTCCTGCCATACTCCGTTTTTTTAAATTTCCGGTACCACACATGAATTGTTTTGTCAGTTGGTCCCTGTTTTCGATATTTATTACGAAAGGCCCGTTGAACTGACACCACTGATTCAGATTTAAAGAAACGGAGTATGGCAGGAACTGGACTATCGCATGGATGTATGCCGTGTGACCAAGGGTTCACACATAGAACACCTGTAATGTATGTAAGTAAAACTTGAATAGTTTCGGAATAATTTCATATGTTTCTTTTTTTCATATTCGTCTTCGTTTTTTTACTATAACGTTTCGAAACCCCGGAGGGAATTATGAATGACCATGTATAGCTCACTAAGTTTGGTCGTAAACAAACTATCATCTTTTAGCTTTTTACAGAATAGAAAAAGTTTTTCTAAACATAACTTATAAAAACCCAGTGATCCTATAAACATTTAAGTTCCATAACTTTTACAAAAACAACTACTTTGAGGTAGATGGTTTATAATATGATGAAGATGTTAGAAACATTTTTGTAACTGGAACTATACCTATAAATCTAATGATCTAGCTTTTATCTATTGGACAGAAATAACAGTAAAGCTACCATGCACAGCGTAAAATGTTTTGGAGATTTCATTAACTAGCAAAAGGTGTAACGAAGGAACACCAATGTGAATTTATTTCATACTTTATAACAACAGCGAGAAGTTGATTTCTCGGAAAAAAGGAATGACATACTTATAAATAATCTAAAACATTCAAAAATTCCATCAGCACACATTTTGTTTATTTATTTTAAACACAGTTTCATATAGAATTATTCATACATAGGTAGGATCATCAAATCCCTATTGTATCAAATCATCGAAGTTTGTAAAATATCATATACCATGTTCCCAACTCCCTTTGTAATATGTAAATTTGCACCAATTCTTCGAAATGTGCATTTTTGGTTATATAATTTTATATATATTTTTAATTTTTTACAAAAACTGGGGAGATCTGACACTGAGAGTTACGCTCGCAAACCTCTATCAGTCATCACAGGCTCTAAAAACACGCTGATGTGGTCTATATTAAAAAAAATCCTTCCGGTCTGAACCGGGAGGAAAAGGTAGCTTTCACAGTCCATGTTTTTAAAAATTCTACTGATTTTACTCAAACACCCGAAGCTAAAATTCTTGGAACCCGATCATAAAAGATTCAATCCCGGTTTTCGCTAATACTGATTTTGACAGTGAACTGCAGCATGAGAGTTACAGCATAACAAAAATCAGATTGTTTCAAAATGTTAGCCACCCTAGATTTTCAAACTGCCATATCTCAGCCATTTTTTAAGATATAGCCAAAACAAAAAAAATGTTCCAGAATCCTTGTATTACGTTCTAACTCTTAAAAAAAACAATTTTTTCAATTCATACCCTTTTTGTACCTCTTTTTGAAATTTTAAAAATTTAAATATTTTTGATTGCCCGTCATTTTGAAACAAGATGGCCAACAAACGTGGTCGAGACCTTGGTATGTTCTGTACACATGATCAGTCAAATTCATATCGGTTTATAATTATCAGAGTTACAGCATAACAAATATCAGATTGTTTCAAAGTCTCAGCCAGCCTATAATTTCAAACTACCATATCTCAGCCATTTTTTAAGATATAGCAAAAACAAAAAATGTTCCAGAATCCTTGTATCACTATCTAACACTTAACGAAAACAATATTTGTAATTATTTTGTAATTTTTTTTTATTTTTTTTTAATTTAAAATTTTTTAACTGGCCACCATTTTGAAACAAGATGGCGGATGAAGCTGGCTAATGAACTTGGTCGAGACCTTCGTATGCCCTATACACATACTCAGTCACATCCAAATCGGTTCATAAATAAGAGAATTACAGCATGACATATGTCAGATATATGTATATATACAGGGTGAATCTAAACTCATTGGCAAAACTTTAAGGGGGGATAGTACACATCAAGACAAACTATAATAAATAGGAAACTAAGGGTTCCCAAACGTCGTCCGAAGGAGATAGACGCCATTAAAGTTTAGGGTCCAAAATTTCAAATGATTATAAAAAACGGAAAAATTAGTCGATTCGTTTGCGGTTTTCGCTAAAACTATTCTTTATGTCAGTATTTTCTTGAAAATAAATTTTAAAAATAAAGTTCAAAAAATGCCGATAGAGGGTTCTTTAGGATTTGAAGTAACGAACAACTACTTTTTACCGTTATTTTTTGTATCTCATTAAATGCTTTCAAAAGCTTAGACATAAACTTAAATTTTGAGCTCAAAATCTGAATGGTTGGGAGTGGTTTAGTATCGCAAACTGAACTGT
This sequence comes from Maratus michaelseni, assembly GCA_963931845.1. NCBI lineage: Eukaryota > Metazoa > Arthropoda > Arachnida > Araneae > Salticidae > Maratus > Maratus michaelseni. The sequence goes on along the minus strand of OZ007588.1, from coordinate 200,805,837 downwards.
GTTCAGGAGTTTAAACACCCCTCCTCCCCTGAAAACTGTTCAGTTATTCTCGATCTTGGAGTCGTAGTAGACCAGGCAGAAACTACTACCCTCTATACGTAAAATAAACGATAGAGGGATGATAAAATTAAATAAAAAATTTATTCATAACAGACATGAGCAATTTATCCGCGCAAAATAAAAAGAAACAATTTGATGTACGCACGTAGTGCGCAATATGAATGAAGGTTGACACGTAGAAAATGGTACACGCAATCACAAAAACTGCTCGAAAGAGTGCCCACCAGCAACGATGCAGGTCTCGCACCGCCGGCGGAGGGTGTTGCGAACATTAGCTAATACCCCGGGCATCTCCCGGATATCGCCCGCTACGACGGCAATCCTAGCAACCAGGTCCTCTTCGGATTCGACGGGGCTTGCGTAAGCAAGACTCTTCATATGGTCCCAGAGGAAAAAGCCTAGGCAGAGAGGTAAGGCGAGCGTGCCGGCCAATTTATCGGACCATCCCGTCCAATCCATCGCCCTAGATAGGCTGTATCCAATGCATTTCGCACATCTACGCTGAAATGGGCAGGAGCTCCGTCATGTTGAAACCACATACCAGCCTCTATGTTGGCTGGAACACTTTGCAGTAGAGCTGGAAGCACCTCTTGCAGGAATACCAGATACGTACCGCCGTCCAGACGCCTTCGCATAAGATATGGCGATCAAATGATCGTGGATAATTCCGGCCCACACATTGACGCTGAAACGCCGCTGATATAAATGCAGACGGGTGGCGTGTGGGTTCGTGTACACCCAGTTGTGTGCATTGCGCGCATTAAAAATGCCTTCCAAAGTGAAACTGCATCCATCGGTGAATAGCACATGTGCGGCAAAGTCTGGTTGCGCATCCAACTGTTGGAGGAACCGACAAGTGAAAAATCGACAAGTGGGTGATGGTCGGTTGCGTTCAAGGCGTGCACACGCTGTCCATGGTAGGGTCGAAGGCCTTCGGCTCCTAACATTCAGCCAAACCGTCATCTGGCTCACATTTGTGGCGGTGGATATAGCCCGCGTGCTCGTTTCCGGATGCTCTTCGAATTCACGCAAAACATGCTCTTCAAGTTTCGGTGTTCTCGCCTTCCTGGTACGCCCAGTGTCGTGCATCCCGCTGACGAACGAACCAGTTTCTCCGAGACGCCGATGCAAGGTCCAGCAAGCGTCTCGAAGGGAATCGCTCCCCGTATAATCGCCGGGCCTCCAGGGCATTCTCATCCTCAGCTCCATAAATGAAATGCATATCGGCCGTTTCCTGATTAGTGTAGCTGGTCATCCCTACAGTCGTCAAAGAGGAAAACACGATAGATGCGGACTTTATAGCACTTTCGATCACAGCGCCATCTGGAGGTTACATCCTTCTGTACTACACATTGCCGGCCAATTGGATGACACGGACCGTTATTACGTAATGGCTACGCAACTGTAAATTATTTCTTGTTATTTTGCGCGGAGAAATTGCTCATATTTGTTATGAATATTTTTTTTATTTAATTTTGTTATCCCTCTATCGTTTATTTTACGTGTAGGGGGTAGTAGTTTCTGCATTGTCTACAACAACAAGATCGGGAATAACTGAACTGTGTTCAGGGGGGGGGGGAGAGAGGTGTTTCAAATTGCAACTCCTGAAAACAGTTCAGTTTGTGCTACCGTTAACCACTCACAACGATTCAGATTTTGTGCTCAAAATTTATGTCTAAGATCTTGAAAGCATTTAATGGAATACAAAAAATAACGGTAAAAAATAGTTGTTCGTTTATTCAAAATATAAAGCGCCCTCAATCAGCATTTGTTTTTACTTTATCTTTAAAATTTATTTTTAAGAAAATACTGACATAAAGAATAGTTTTAGCAAAAACGACAAACTAATCAACCAATTTTTCCGTTTTTTATAATTATTTGAAATTTTTGACCCTAAACTTTAATGGCGCCTATCTCCTTCGGAAGACTTTTGGGACCTTTAGCTTCATATTTTATATTGTTTATCTTGATGTGTACTATCACTCCTTAAAGTTTTGCCTAAGAGTTTAGATTCACCGTGTATAGAGATATATAGATATATATATGGATATGAATATATATATAAATCAACATTTGAACGGAGGGTGGTTTGGGGGTCTGGAGGTCATGATCGGTGAAAATATAACAAATTTTTTTGGAATTGCTTTCGTCCGAGTGGCTGTAATAGGTAGCTTTTTGTAATGAAAGCTACGTAATATTGCGGGAAATTGACTTATTTTTAATCAATCAGTGTCGATTTTTTGTAATCCTTTTGCTATTAATTTCCTTTTGACTAAGTGATTTTTTGGTCACTATGCCTAATAAACTGTAGTCGCAACAGGTAATCATGGTTCATTAAATCAGTTGAATTAAACCTTTGAAAATCAAATTGTTTTAAAATGGCTAAGTAAACAATGTCGCTGCCTCCTAAACGTCCAAAAACTTTATAACGACGTTATAAGATTTTTTTTAAAATAAGACGTTTTAAATGTAACGCTTTAAATATGACGTAACTTTCACCGTATTTTCTATCTCTTTTTAATATTCTTGTGTAAATACATTTTTAAATTGAAATTAAATATTATTATATGGGCTCTTTAAAATTTAGCAAGAAAAGATAAATAAAATGCCTTTTTCAAAATATGAAATAAATATTTTGTGTAAATATTGTCTTTCGACATATTTCAATGGAAAAGTTTTTAGAAATATTACTATTTGGGCTTTTATGATGTAAATTTTCTCCATTTAATTGTTTTAGAAAATAATAATATAATTATTCTAAATATTTGTTTTTCTTTTAATATTTACGCGTAATTATAGTTTTCAATTGTAAAATGCTAGTAATTATTTTCGTAATTTTAAAATTTGGCAACAATAGTTACAAAAATGACCTTTTAGAAATATGAAATACACCTCTATTGAAATAAAGAAATTTTAAATAAAAATAAAAAAATAAGCCCCAAAAAATTAGTCAAACTTAAAAAGATGATTGCATACGGCACACCGTTTGCTCATCAAGTTTGTGCCTGTGAAATATGGTTAAATAACTGTGCATAATTTTTTATCCAATAAAATTTTTTTAACGAAACTACTTTGACCGATTTCAACATTAAATAGCTCTTTAAATAATCCTTTGAATTAAAAATTTAAGGACCCTCTGCAATAACAAGGCAAGAGAAGTTACCTTGATTCCTTATAAACCATGTAAAAAGAATGCTTGTTGAACTACCTTTCTATTTTTCGGTCTCTAATTCGTATTCAAACCGTCATGGCTTGTAAAAACTTTTTTTTAAAGTCTGAAATGAATGAATTGGATTTGGAGTTTTATCACGGCTGATGGCAGTATTATGATCTCTTTTATAAAAAACGTTATGATAATTTCATATTTTGTAAACTCTTGTGATGCACTACATAAAAATTGTAAAAAAAAAAAAAAAAAATGTCATTATGTGTTCCAAATGTACTTTTTCTCTCACCAAAAACCATAGGATATGTAATATTAAGGTAAATGCTCAATTTTCAGATTTAAATAATGTTTCATTCAGCGTATATGGAAATATAAATTTTATGACTATAAGGAAAGAAAACATGCTAGAAAACTCTTCTTAATACGGATATATGCAAAGAAATTATATTCTAAATTAAAACGTTGAAAGTAAATTTAAAAACTTTGTAGTTGGAAAACTCCATTTTTCACTTGCCTTGTTATTGCAGAGGGCTCCTCAATTGTCTGCTTCAGCGTGTTTTTCAAAAATTTCTCTATAAAACTATCAATTTTTATATTTTTATATGGAATAGTTTTCTTAATATTAGCCGAAATAAACCTACGTGCGCAAAAGTTTCATTTACAGTAGCGTTATTTTATTTCTTATTTTTTAGAATAGAGTGGTATAAAGTATAGTTGAATCATTCTCAATCTATTCATAAAGGTTTTCAAATCCAAGAATATATCACGTTCGAAAGAATATTTTATGGAAAAACTCATCCAGTTATCAAATGAATAATGAATTTAAGATACATTATTCGGTAATCAGTTTTTCGTTAGTCACAAAAGGATTTCATATTTTTCTGTGAAAAACATATTTAAAAAAATCCTTTAATAATCAAATCAATCATTTTTACAAGAAACGAATTTGTTGCACTTTTAATTTCCCTCATACTTATATTAATTTTATGATAAAAGATAATCATAAGCCTATTTCTGACCACTGGGTTTTAACGCGACCTACGTTATACACGGCCGGCTCATGACGTTTAAAATGTTACAAGAAGTAGATCATTTTTACACGGGTATTGGTACAAAGCGTCACGCCCATCGTTTTGTCCTAATCACCGAGTAAAGATTATCCACTCCGTATGACGTTTTAAAATTTAGGAATCGGCTGTGTATAACGTAGGTCGAGATTTTAATCAGTTTTTGATACTGGATGATGAAGTTCACATTATTAGGGAAATGAATTTTCCCTCAATTTTATAGAAGTACATTGTCAAATGCAAGCTCAAATATCAAGATAATTTTTTTTGTTTTTTTTTTTGTTTTTTTTCTAAGAATAATGTAAAATTTCATCTATGATTAAAATAAAAAGTACCGTGGTGTAATTTATAAAGCTGTGATTTTTAGACATATTCTCTGCATTTCCCCTCATATAATTTCTAGACAAACGATAATATAGCAATATTAATCTATGATTAGTTGGTTTCAACAATATTTCATTGTCAATTTTTTTTCAAGGGTTGATGTTATATTTGAGATCAACTATCTATCACTTTCCGAGAGATAATTTCTCAGACGACCATTAAAGTATTAAGAAAATTGGTTTTGTGTTTTAAGAAATAATGTTAAATTTGAACTAAGATCAGATCATAAGTGACTACGGGTTATTTATTAAGATACGCTTATTGCACCGATTCTGTTAAATCTGCATATTATTTTTAATAATGTTAATTACTATACTAAAAAATTATTTTAAAAAATAATATTGTGTAGATAAAGTATTTGCAGTAAATTCATAAAGTTTTTTTTTAAATTCAAGGCCATATGAGTTTGAATAAATATTTTAATAAATAGTGTTTTATTTGTTTAATTAATACTAAATTTACATGAAATTAAGATTATTTAATTAATAATCAATATTTCTTTTATGAAAAAAAAATTATCTCTAGGGTGTACCAAATATTTTATCGAAAAGAATACTGAGTAATCGTACATCTTTCTTCGGACAATAAAAGAATTATGCGGGTATATTTTTTTCCTTTAGATACCTGCTATTTATATGAGAATATAATATAATGAGAAATCAATTTTAAATCAATTGTTTTCGACCGTTTTTCGATATAAAATTCATTAAGATTTATTGTTATATGAGAAATTAATAGCCTATCATTTGGAGCGAAGTAATTTGTGAGAAGGCCACTAGTATATTAAGTAAATTGATGATGTTTTCAATAATTTTCCTAAAAATGAATGATAAATTTGATTTCAGAATATAACAATACGTTTTGGCGTGTCGGTTACTAAAATAAAAATTTCTATCAATTCCTTAAAGTATGCATTTCCCATCATAGACCTTTATATGATATTTAAAGTTTTTAAAAAACAAAATAGATGTAGCTTTTAAGCATTCTCAGTACTTTAATAATGTATTATTTTTCAAGTTTAAGAGCATAAGACATTTGAATAATTATTTAACAAATAAGGTATTTAAATATACTATCAGTAACAAATTTAAATTATATTAGGATGCTTCTCTATCGTAAAATCAACATTATATAAGATTTTTTCTAAAAAAGAATAATGAATTTGATCTAAGAATAGGTTTTGACGTGTGATTTACTAAAATATAATTTTACATCACTTAATTTCAGTCTTCATTTACCCTCATATACTTTTATATATTCTGTAAAATTTATTAAAATCAAAATATGAGTATGTATAGCTTTTAATCATTCGCAATACATTAATAACAATTTTTTAGTTCAAGAGCATGTGACTTTTAAGTAAACTCGGGCATTCAACCCGGGCTTCCCGGGATAGAGAATATGTGTAAAAAACATTTTTTGGAATTGAAAACTCTATTTTTTTAGATTTCCCAATAACAACACCAAAGAGCATTTTTATATGAAATATGTCAATTATATATTCAAATAAAATTTTGAAATTTATTAAAAGTAAAGCAATTTCGTATTGGCCTCTAGCCAGAAGTTAATAGCCGAAGAAATCGCTAAAAATTTCGTTATCTACAGCATTTGTTTTAAAATTCCAATAATTTCAGCGGTTTTAAGCGTTTACTTCGATTGTATGTTAAATTTGTGTTTTATTTATACTATTTTATTTATTGCTTAATTAGCTGAAATCTAATGCTGAACTTTTTATATTGTTTAAAGTGCAAACGTATTAATATTTTGTAATCGTCTGCAAGCGATAGAGATAGATTTAACAAAAAAATCATGTTTGAAATTTAATTTAATGCTATAATAAATCAGTCGATTAAGATACAGTTTTCAAACAAATTGCATTTGAAAGTAGATTTTTTTTCCCTATATAACGGTGTAAAAATTAAAAGTGTGCGTTGTTTAGAAATTAAAAAAAAAATTGCAGTAGCAAAAATCGCAAAACCGAAATGTCGTCGTCAACTGTTTCCATTCGCAAAATGACGTCAACGTTACTCACGGACACGTTTGTCCTTTATGATATAGATAGTTTATCAAATGATGTTATCGAAATAGTTATCGAAATAGTAATAAATCTAAATGGTACTGGGATACTTTTTCCAAGAACCAGTATATCTTTTGTGACCAAATTATTTTGCTGTTTCCTGCTTAAAAAAATGCCATCGAAAATACTTCAGTAGTCCTATCACTTTCTTCTTGAAATAATGGGTTACATTTTCGGTTATCCTGAGTTGCTTATTACATCTATGATAAAATATAAGAAATCCATTTCTAATCATTGGGTTTTGATCTATGATAAATATTCATTTCTTTTTTTCAATATTGTGTATTATATGAGAGATGAACATTAAAAATAAAAAAGATGAACGATGAATGAGAGATGAACAGCCAGACATTTTTTCAGAGAAACGATTTGTCAGGTGCCCAATAAACCCTTAAAAATTTAATATTATTTTAAAATATTTTCATTTAAATAATGCTAAATTTAAATTAAGATTAGAATAATGCGAGTAAGTTAACGCCCCTAATTTACTAAAATATAATTTTTAGATTAATTTTTTATATCTGCATTTTTTTTTCATATAATTTTATATGCTTCTTTAAATTTTTATTTATCATCATTACAGGCACATTTGTTATATTTCTCGAACTCAAAAATGTTTTGTTATATCCACTTTACAAATTAATTGATGTTTTATAAGATGGTTGGCTATTTAGTGTGTGTTATCACCAATTATTTACGTGAGGGCTACGGGGTGGGGGTGGGGGGAGTTGGTCTTTCTAAACGAACCTAACATGTATTTAAGCAAGCTTCGAAGAAAATCACGAAATCACTGAACGGTTTGGCCAAAAGTCATGTCATGATTTTGAACCCATTACCTCCCATCTACCAGGTTTGACAACAGAACTTCCCAGCCGCTAGTGGGTGATGTTGGATATAAAACTGTTAGTATAATATAATAAAAATACATACTAAAACTAATTAATAATACAAAGAAACATACATTTATTAACTGAACTTTCTTTCTTTTTCTTTTTGCTTGGCAGATGACATAATTAAAAAGTGATTGAAATTAATTGCATTTATTATAAATGACAAGAACTTTGTTTATAATAACACATGATAGAAATTAAAAATTTAAACACAATCCAAGAAAAATTAACAATTTTTATCCTGACGGTACTTATAAGTACCACTTTAATAAAACAACTATATATTCGTAATATGACCGTTTTTCCTAACGGTATTCACAATGGCACAAAGGGTGTATTTCTGACAGCAGGCAGGAGATGGTAAATTCAAGCACATATCCTCTTTTTTTGCATTGTAGGGATTTTACATTTGCCACGCTACATTCGAAATCCATTTTGCAATAGAATTGACATGCATGTTGTTCTTCATTTGAGTAATTTTAGTGGTTAATTACCGGTTATTTAGTAGTAGTATTTTCTATTGTTTTCTATACTCTACAGGTGAACATTTCCTATATTTTATTTGAAGTTTACTATTTGAAATTTACTATTTTATTTTATATCATAGGGTAAAAAAATTATGGTGGATTACAGTTGCATAATTAACCACTAAAACACTATGAAAATTATTTTCCTCTTTCCTATATTTATTCTGCACCAAAACTTATAAAAGGATGCAAAAATAATTTAAAAGTAGCAGGAAAATTAATTCAGGATATAAAGGGTTAAAAAACAAATGATACTTCAATACGCTTTTTATCAAATAGTTTATTTGGTTTTATCAAGTTATTAATAAATTTACATGAAATTAAATTACTTTATCCAATAATCAATATAAGTTATTAACTAAATGGTTTTCGTATTTTTTGTTAAATAGATATTATCCAACAAATCTAGAATAATCTTATCTCTTTCTTCTTACAAGAAAAGAAAGTGGGTGTATTTTTGTTCCTCGGGTTCCTATCATCACTATAATAAAAGATAATCAGAAACCCATTTCTGATCAATAGGCTTCCGATTAATTTTTGATATCGATTTCTTTCGAGGTCAAGTATTTATTATATGGGAAATAAAAAACCTACGCTTTTTCAGAGAAATAATTTATCAAACGCCCACTAAAATATGAAGAAAATTGATATTGTTTTTAAAGATTTTTCTAAGAATATTATTGGATTTGAATTAAGATTATAATATAGTAAGTGTGATGTGTGATTCACTATAATATGATTTTTATATCAATTCTCATAAATATGCATTTCTGATATGGTTTCCTTTCGAGGGCAGGTATTATATAAGAAATAAACCACCTATCCAATTCAGAGAAATAATTTGTCAAACGCCTACTAAAATATGAATATATATATATTTATTTATAGATATTGCTTAAAAAAATTCTGAGAATAATTTTGATTTTGAACTAAAAATAGATAAATAAGTGCCGGCATTTATTTTACTAATGTACAATTTTAAGATTTATTCTCTTAAATCTGCTTTTCGAATACATATTTTTTGCAAGGTATGGAATTACATAAAAAATGAACAGCCCATATTTTTCAGAGAAATAATTTATCAGACGCCTACTAAAATATCAAAAAGAAATATATTCTTTTAAAGACTTTTCTAAGAATAATATTGATTTTGAACTATAAATAGAAAAATAAATGTCAGCATTTATATTACTAATGTAAATTTTTAAGGATTTTTTTTTTTTTTTTGCACTTAAATCTGCATTTCCGATACATTGTTTCTTAAACTACGAAAATATAATATAACAAGATTCCGAAAAACGTTCGTTATTTTTAAAACCTCAGAAACTAATAGATTTTAATGATTTAAAGGAGTATGTATTAAAACAAAATTTCTTTTGCTGCCACTGATTTTTGGGCACATTTTCGAGTAATATTTACAGTGTATTAATCAGTTTTCTCAAACTAGGAATACAGGTTTTTAGGACGCTTTCTATTCTCAATTGAGCATTTTCAGCTGCGTTATTGAATTTATGCAAGCAGGAGTAACAAACTAATATTATATTTAATGTTAACGTTAATGCTGTTAATTTAACATATTTGTCTGTAAAACATGTTTGTTGAACATGCAAATATTTACTTATGAGGAAACTGATTAATATACTATAAAAATTACACGTGAATGTTTCTGAAAATCACTGGCATCAGAAGAAAATTGTTTTTTTAAATGCTTCTTTAAATCTGAACTATATGTTTTATTCTGAAGTTTCTAAAGATGAAGTGCAAATGAAGTAAAATTTAAATCGTGGGTAACTCGGAAGAGGTTATTGTAAATTTTTGTTCTTGGTTATATTACATTTTCTTATTTTAAGAAACATCTGTCTTTTATACAGTACCGACTATTTTTTCGGTATTTAAATCCGAAATAATTTTGTTCTTTTTGTTTTACAAATTACACTGTACAACATAAAAAATCTCCTTTAGATGAAAATATTTGTTTCTTGTATATTTTTGGCTGAAAATAACAAATCTGTAATTATTTTGTGTTTACCACACACCATTTTCCTAAAAATCCACATTTTAGCTTTTTACATATTTTTTCGATAAATTTCTATTTTTTTAATGTAATTAAATTTATTAATAACCTGCATTTTCTATTGATCTGTTCCACTGCAGGCACAGTTGTGCACACATTTAGCAATGGAAATCTATATTGTAGCGGCAAGTGCGTCTGTACCGGAAAAACAACTTACAGGCAAAGGAAAGGCGCTCTCATTGACAGTGAGACTGTCGTCAACTTGGCGACCATTTTGGCGATCTTGATGACGTCGGCGACATTTTTGGCAACAAAAGCCTTACCTACTTTCCCTAAGTTTCGAGGCTCTAGCTGCATTAGGAAGCGAGATATTCGAGAATTCACTAGAAGCTTGGCGACTTTTCTGTCGAGAGCATTTTCGCCCTTCGCCAAATCTATATAAAGGACAAGCCGACTGACTGAGAGCAGTTCTGAGAGATCAAAGAGTTTTTGTTTATTTTCAGATGTTTCCTCCCACAGTCTTATGTTGCTGATTGAAATGTTGCTGGTTGAAAAATTCTAGTAAACGTTAAGTGTGAAGTGGGTACAAGTGTTATAAAGACAAGATTATATTACGTTCAGTGGATTATAATGTCTCGTCAGTGTAAAAATTAGCCAAACTTATTTTGTTATGTGTGGCGAACTTACACTAAAGACTCAAGAATGTAGCTTGTCACCATTAGTTAGAAAGACTTATAAACTGTACTTTGGATGTAGAGTTGGGGACCAGGATATGTCGTGGTTTCCACACATATGCCACAATTCATGTTCCAGAAATTTGAGAAACTGGTTACAAGGAAAATGTAGTAGATTGAAATTTGTGCTTCACTAGGGAAGATGTGTGCTTTATTTACTGAATATGTATGGACGTAGGAATATACTATTTGTATGATACTTCATAGGTCCATGAAATGTTCTTTATTGGCGTTGGGAATAAGGAAATAATGTCAAACTGATTTGCATTACACAGATGTTTAGGGATTGTTTGTTTGGAAATTGCATCGGAAATAGTATTGTATTTAATTGGGGGGAAACACTTTTAAAATAAAATATTTGAACGACTGTTTCATACACACCTTCTTAAATAATAAAGAAGATTATTTTACTGATATTGTTATAGTATTTTTTCCCGTTAAGTTTTGACGGGTTCCATCTAGTAACAAATAATTACCTTTACATTTATCACCAACTTATTGAAATTCTGAACATGTCAGAGAAATTTTAAAAAAATCTAGATACATTCTGCTTTATTTTAATACTAGGAGATCCAATCCGGGCTTCCCTGGTTATAGACCTGTTTATCTTTACATGATCTATTTTTCTATCCTGGTTATCTTTAGAAGAATAAAATATTGGATTCGTGAAACAATTTCGACTTCCAGTTTTCGATGAATTTATACGTTTTAGAAAGTCTTGAACAAAATTTCACTATTTTTAGAAAATATCTGTCTGTCTGTTGTGTGTGTCTGAATGTGACGAAATTTTTGTAGGCGCTGTATCTCAAGAAGTAGTGAACGAAATTTATTAAAACTTTAGATTGTGTTTTATCTTCATATGAGTTGTTAATGATTAGGTTTTGGTGTAAATACCCCAACAGGTGGCGCTCCAATTTGAATGTTTCAGGATTTACACGATTTTAGCGATAGTCATATCTCAAGTACTTATGCACGGAATTTCATCAAACTTCATATTCTGTTAGACCTTGACTATAGTGTGATATGTGTAAGGAAAATTGATCAGTGTGTGCTGATTAATTTTTCGTTTAAATCATATGAGAGGTGGCGCGGCTATGCTGAACTTTTCTTTTCTAATTTTCATAATTTTTAAAATAAATACGATTTTTGGTGTATTAACATGCATGAGATAGAAAAAAAGGTTAGGATTGGCACATCCGACTAGTTTTAAATAAAAACTTATAATATTTTTTAAATTTCATATATGTTTTTAGATTTCCCAATAAGAACACCAAAATACAATTTTATTCGAAAAATATATGTTCTAATGTATTCAAATAAAGTTTTGAAAATTATTGAAAGTGATACTTTCTTATTAGCCACATGTCAACAGTTAATAGCCAAAGAAATTGCTAGAGAATTAGCTATGTACAGTAGTCTTTTTGATTCTGTTAATTTCAGGGGTTTAAGCGCGTAGATTGATTTCATGTCTGTTAAATTCGTGTTTTATTTATATTGTTTTATTTTTTATTTATTTATAGATCAAATTATGATTTCGTAGTGGAATATTAGACTGAAACAAATGCTGAAATATTTATATTGTTTTAAGTAAAAATCAATTAATCTTTCATTATCGAGCTGAACGCGATAGAGATAGTTTTTTTTTTTTAAATCATGCTTGGAAATTATCTTAAAAACCATCAAAAATCATTAAATTGAGACATAGTTTTCAAATGTAATGCATTTGAAAGAACATTTGTTTTTCCTATTATACGGAGTACATTTACGTAAACATGTACGGAAATTTTACCTGGCGATTTGCTGCAATGGCGATTGGCAACAAAAACCGGTACTTACGTATTATCTGTGCCAGGAGATTGATCGCCAAAAATAGTTGTCCAGTACCAATCTTGTTTATCGTTGCCAATCATGCTTTCAAACACAGTAATTTAACATTATCAAATAACATTGTTAAAAATGGTAACGAATATAAAATAAATAAAATGTAATATATGTTTATTAAATATATAACATTGTTAAAAAGAGTAAATAAAATTAAAATTAATGAATGGTAAATAACATAGTAAATAAGAAATAATAATAAATAATATAAGAAATGGTAAATAATGTAGCATATTCTAGAAAGTTAATTTTGTTAATATTACTACGTATGGAAATGACCCCTACTAGAAAAAGTAGATTATTCCCAGGCATGTACCATGTAGCAAGAAAAAAAATATAAGGGTTACTATATTGGCTCCATGCCTGGTAATATTGTAATATTGTAAGTATTACAGTAATATTCCCAGTAAGTACTCCCAGTAATATTGGCTCCATGCCTGGAGCAGTTGGCTTAAAACTGGCACGGATAATACGTAAGTACCCAAAAACCTTGCACAGAGGCATAAAAATAATATATGCACTGATCGCTCTTTTTTTCTCTAAACAACTTTACAAGAAGGCTTTCATTCATAGAACGTAATAGATTTGTCTTTATAAATTATTATTTTCGGTAAAATGTTTATATGTTATATAAAGTAGGATTTTCATTTTTATAGTAGGACGCCAGATAAAACAAGTTTGTAAATTTTAATAATAGTTGTTAGTAGGTTGTCAATAAAGTATTGTGATTTCAAAAATGTAAACATTTACAATTGTGCTTGCCTATTTTATTTTCTAAGTTTGTTCGCAGTAGCTCAAAATGTATTGAACATTTTTAAAAAACGCCGTACATACTTTATGTAAAAATTACATTTTGCACATCCTGTTAATTGTAGAAAGCTCTGTACTCTACGATAGAATAGAAAACGAACTTGAAATTGTTGGATTTTTTTTAAATTATTACAATTTTTTTTTTTTAAATATGAAGTTTTTTTTAAATGGAGGTTTATCACAATATATTGCTTGGAAATTGGAACATTGTGTGTACCTCAGTAGGGTAAAACGTCTTATCGGAATGTTTAGTATAGATAAAAGTATTGTTTTTCGTTTTTACTGACAGAAAACGCCAAAAATTCTTTTCATTTGAAAGTTTTTCTAGATATATCTTATAAAACCGAAGGACTGTACAAAAATTTAAATTTCGTAACTTAAAAAAAAATCTATTTTGACGTAAATGATTATTGATATGATGAAGAATAACATTTGGAACATTTTTGCAGCGGAAACTTTACCTCTAAAACTAACAGTTTTATAACGATATGAGACTAAACCTGTATACAAAGAGGGGAAAATTTACATGAGATTATTAAACAACAATTCAGAATCATGCTAACATTAATTTATGTTATATCATTTGTTTTAGTATTTGAAAAATACCCCTTTCATCCAGGTCATATACAGTCCACAACAATGTTTTCTAATAAATTCTAAAACATCACTAATAAAAAAAAAATAAAAGGGTTGAAAATTCTTTCAGAAAGTATATTATGTTGCAGAAATAAGCCAATTTACTCCAGTGAAAGAGAACATACTAGTTGAAAAGTCTAACTTATAATAGTTTTAAAAGTTTCGGAATTTTTAGAAGATTACTGAAAGTTTTAGATCTAGTTGCAAAAAAAAAAAAAATTTCCTCCTGTTTATGGTGTGAAAATGATGTATTAGCAGAAGAGAGTGTTCTTTAAACCAGTGTTTCCCCACAAGGCTAATCACATAATGACAAATGACTTGCAATTTCCTTTTATTTTCTTAGTGTTTCTTGACTGAGGTATCTGATAAGAAATCAAAAACCGGCCAACACGTTTCTTAATATAAATTACAGAGAAAAAATGGGCTGTATAAACAATTAAAGTTCCTAATTCAGTATGTATACAGTCTCTATCCAATCCTTTGTAAATTAAATGCCATATCGAAAGCTGTACTTAATTTGTATAATTTTTGTAATTGGAAATTTTGGGTTTTCGGTTTTCGGTTTTTGCTGCGTCACTCGAGATACTAACGTATCTCATGATATGTCCCGGTTATCATCTGTTGAAGCGATGATCACCATTGCTCTACGTTGAAACAAACGCTATACTTTCTAAAGAAAGACGACTGCTTTCTAAACTACAAAAATATAATATTACCATGTATTAAAATATACAACTACTTCCGATTCAACCACGATACCGAAAAGCGTCCTTTATCTTTAGAAACTTCAAAAAACAAACAATGTTCGAGATTTAAAGAAAAAATTATAAAAAACAGTGTTTTTTTTTCGCTGTGTTACAGAAACCTCTCCGTGTAGTTTTTATAGAGTATTAATATTTTTTTCTCAAATTGGAATATCGGATTTTTCAATGCTATACATTCTAAGTTAACGAATTTCAGCTACGTAATTGAATTTATACAATGTAAGAGTAACAAAATACAATGTATTTTAATGTTAATTTTAATGCTGTTAATTTATCAAGTTGTCTGTAAACCATATTTGTTGAACTTGAAAATGTATATTAAAAATTTATAACATCTAAAAAAACCTATATTATGTGTTAATAAAACTGATTAATACACTATAAAAACTACTCAGAAACATCTCCGAAAATTATTGGCAGCAAAAGAAACTTTCGTTTTAAAAATACTTCTTTTAATATCGAAAATATATTGATTTGGGATGTTTCTAAAGATATAGAACACTGATCGGTTTCGTGGATATCTCAGAAGAGGTTACTGTATATTTTCATACGTGATTATACTTTTTTAGATTAAGAAATGACTGTCTGTTTTTACAGTGTATAACAGAGGCAGAGCGAAGTAAATTTTCATGTGGATATTCGACATTAATTTAGGATCCTGATAACATTAAATTTATAATATTTTCCGAAGATTAATATTAATATTACCATTAAATAAGAAAGTTAAAGCATGCATCAAGAATAGATTATGAAAGACATTCTACTACATCCATAATACTTAACATACCTAAGAGAACATTTTAGAAAACGCAAAACAAATTTGAAAACCAGATTTCAGCAATACAGAATATAACCAGAAACGTACTCAATATTTTTGTGCAACCCTGTATATTATCTATAGATTTGTATACATTCTATACAGTATGGTACAATTTAGTTTAGTAAGGAAACGCATAACACAGATGAAAATTCACTTTCAGCAGTTTCTACCAATGGACGAAAATAAATTTGAATTATTTTGTACAGCCATTTATATTACCTTAAGATTTTTATACACAGCACATATAATGCTAAAGTTTAATTCGGGCAAAAATATTCTGTGAAATCACACTTTCTCGAAATTATCATATATAAGCGACCATAAATCCAGTTCTTTACATCGTCCTGTACATAGATATGCAAAAAACCTGTTTATTCACTGGTTTATTTCCAATAGACCCAGTTTATTCCCTGGTTTATTCCTCAATAAACATGTTTTATTCCCAAAAACCAAGTTCAATCCCAAAAAACGCGATTTATTCCCAGGTTTAAATCGGGTTTTTTCTAGTCTTTGCAACTCTACCTGTACATGATTTTACTTATATTCAACAAACAACTCTTAGTATATTAAATATATTTCACGTTCAAATCGCATAAATCGATTTAACAAGCCCTTTAAGCCATTTAAGCTGATACACAGTAATACTTACAAATTCATTTGCGTGACGCCCTGTATATACCCTGTATATCTATACCATTTATATATACTATATAGTATGCACAAATGTAATTAAACGTATACCTAACTGAAAGAGCACTTCCAGCAATTATCACTTACAGCAATAATTCAGCTACAATACTGTTTCAAAATATTTTGTGTATCGCTGTAAATGAACGATATATGCTATGCACATCATATACAACAGGTAACTTCTAGTAAACCTCAGTAATGTATATCAATTTCATTATATCTGAAATACTGTAATGTAATTAAAATACGCTGCAAACAGTTTTTCTTAGTAGGCCATTATGCAAGCTAAGATTTTGATTGGCCCTGTAAGTTAATGATAGATGTTTTGCATACCATATTCTACAAAAGTCATGTTTTAGCCCACCTCAAAAATTCTTATCAATTTCACAATATTTGTAATAGTGTAACATGATTAAAATACACCACAAACGATTTTCCCCTATAGACCATAATATGACGGAATACTTTTGAGCTTCCCTCTAAAATAATTATAAGTGCTACACGTGCCATATTCGGTAGTAAGCCTCTCGTAGTGTACTTCAGTGATATATATCAATTTCAATATAAATAAAATAGTGTAACACTACGAAAAACACTGCAAAATATTTTTTCCCATAGATTTTTTCCATGAACGTCAATCTTTTGAGTGATCCAGTCAACGAAATATAAGTGAAAAATATTCCATTTTAAATCTCAAAATATCATTACATATATCAATAACATACATAAATTCCATGTCAATCCGAGTATATTCACGCGAGTAAGAGCACGGACAGGCGGCCATATAGGCAGACAGACTCCCAGACAAACTGAATTCATAAAAAAAAATTCAACTATGTTGGAAAATTTTAAAATGTAAAAAGTAATAATATCTCTTACTTTTAGGTCCTACACAATGCACAACATTCGCTTTAATAATTTAATATAATCCTTAATCTAGAAAATAGAGACATTAAAAAATATCATTCAAGTATATATTACAGAAATAATCCAATAAATTCCAGTGAGAAAGGAAAAACTAGTTAAAAAGTTTGACCGTTACTAGTTTTAAAAGTTTAAGACATTTTTTGGAAGATTAGTGACAGTTTACGTCGAAAGGCAAAGAAAAGTAATATTCCTTTGATTATGGTGTGGAAATGATAGATTAGCACAAAACTGTGTTCTTTAAACTACTGTTTTCCCACAAGGCTAATGATATAATGACAAATGACTTTCAATCTTCCTTCATTTTCTTTGTTGATGCTGACTAAGGTATTTTGAGGTTAAGAAGATTTATTTTGTTCGAATTTCATTTTGTCTGAAAGCTGAAGTCAGTAATTCAAAACGTGTTTGTTTCAATTTAATGTTTAATGACGAACTGATAAAAATACTTCACGCAAAAAAAAAAAAATATTGGCCTATTATAAATATTGATAACATATCTCCATAATTGTTGAAATAAGAGTAAATTTTTGATTTCAGCTTGAAGTGACACAAATTGACAAAATGGATTACGACCCTGATTTCATAGACGTACACCACAGTCTTCATGTCATAGTTGTACACATTTCTTTCGTAGAACATTATACAAGCGAATACTTTTGTGTGACCCTGTAAATGAATGATGACTGTTTCACATACCATATTTTACGGAAATCAGTTAGCCTTCAATTTTGTACTAATAATTTTGAAGCCACTGTATTTATGTATAACCTTAATACGTTACCTCCCAAATTAATTATAATTTAAATATCTTATTGTTTGTCATATATTGTAGTGAGTAAATGATACTAAGTACGCGAAATTTAAGAAATCCACCATTTAATTTTTTAATTACACCACGTCCTTATTTGAGGACGATGGCCGTTGGGCTTAAAAAAAGATGCAGGAATGTTGAAACGTTAATTGCAAGAAGAAGAATAATAACATCAGTAAATAATAATAATTAACACTACATACATATTTTAAAGGTAATTTGAAAGACAGAATTAAAGTAAATTAAATCCAAAGTATTGATAAGGAAAATACAAATTTGGCATGAAATATAGGAAAACAAGTGTTGCATAGAGCTACATAGCATTTTTTTTCAATACGCACGAGGTTTAGCATTACAGAATTCCAGCTGACATGTTTGCTTATCTCTTTTAGAAACAAAATGTCCATTTTTATCGAATTGTACACCTTGGGAAATTGTTGTTGAAGATGGCATAGTGATTGTCTACTTTCTCCACTTTTTAAATAGCAATTTCGTGGCGAAATTCCTTTATCAGAATTTTCTTATTGTCTTCTTGAATTATTTTGTACAACAAATATGAGTTCACAATTGACATGTCAATCATAGCTTGTAAAGAGGGGCGAATACTATTTATTCCTCTTATTGATATTGAGTGATTTTCCAAATACCAGTCATGCTGATCGACTTCTCTCATATACCTATTGTAAGTATACAAGATAGATGGTTGTGGAACATAAATTATTTATTTCTTTACTCTAAACCAGCACTACTCTTGGACCACTGGTTCTATTTTCTCAAAATTAGTTCCTATTGTTATTGGCTCTGGTAGTGCTGTCATCGTCAAAAATGTTCTTCATCAGTTAACGCTTCAACATCTTGTGGGAATGCAATTATATCTGCTCAATTTGCTCGGATAATAAATACTCGTGAGCCTCTTGAAAAAGTTTTAATTATTTCCGAGGCATTCCTTTAGACTTCAAAACTAGAAAAAAATACATTGTAATATTGTTTATTAACGTAAATATAATAATGAATCGTTCTTATATTCAGTTTTATATTTAAATATCATAAATTGCAAAAAATGCATTATTACACATTTACACACATATTATACAAACTTCGCTCAAACAAAATCCAAAAGGTGTGATCAAAAGGTATAATTTGTTCAAACCACGAGGCGTCTTCAAACGAGGATAGCAAAATATTACACCATCCTTTGGTAAAACCATTGCCTAATAAGAAAACAGAATATATTCAAACATGACTTACTTACTAGTACACACATTTACTATAACACATTTTACTTACTAGGCATTTGGATCATCTAATAACAATGAATTCAATGTAGTCCACGTGTTTGCAAAATACTCGAAATAACAAGAAATCTGAAAAGTTCCAGAAACACCTGCTCGCTGAACAATGAGTTGAGAAAAGTATATTGTGCTTCCATCTACCTTGGCATACCACAATTAGTCCAATCGAAATGAAAAAACTTTGCTGAAAATAGCATTTTATAACTGTCCTCAAATGAGGACGTTCAGCGCTAATGGGTTAAGGAAGCAAAAAATATTGTATATGGATATTAGTATGTTGTGGCCATTACAAAACTTTCTTCTATAATAACCAAATTAATTAAATGAGTTAAATAGTACAAGGAATTACATCGATTTAGCATAGATAGTTTTATTATATATTTCATATGAAATTTCATTCTATTCTACACAATAGTTCGCGAGTTAGATTGCGCACAAAATCTGTTTCACATACATACATAGAGACACACAGACTCACATTAGTGTTTCCCCTAGACGTTTTCGAGAGGGCGCAGCACCCTGCCCATTTTTTTATAGTTGTAAATGCGCCCTGCCCGTTTTTATATAGCTGGAAATGTGCCCTGATTATTGTGGATTCGCAAGAATTTGCTTTCGCGAATTTCACCAAAATTTAGCGGGAAAATATCACAAAAATCATCTATCGGTCATGAGAAAATATCGCAAGATTCGTCTATTGGTCACAGTAAAATATCACAGAATTTGTCACTTGGTCGCAAGAAAAATTACAAAATTCAAAAATCTCAAAATTCGGCAGTTTGTTGTAGGAAAAAAATTGGGAAATTTGCTTATTTGTCGCAAAACCTCCCTCCCTGCACAATTCGGCAATTGGTAGCAGGAAAATATTCTGAAATTCATCAGTCAGCTGTGGGAAAAATCACGAAACTATTCAGTCAGTCATGGGAAAAAATAGCGAAATTCTTCCATTGATCGCATGAGAAAAATTGCTAAATTTGTCAATCGATTGCGGCTAAAAATAGAGAAATTTATATATCTGTCATGGGCAGGGCATTCGGGGCACGGGCCCAGGGTCCCCGATTTTCAGGAGTCCCCAAATGCTACTAAAAATTTTTGAATTATTGGCCAAAACAGTTTTAACTGTTAAAAAAACAAAATTAAAATGGAAAAATCTGTTTGTCAGAGATTGTCTATGATGTGTCAAAGCAGGGTTGGCAAGTTTCTTCCAAAGTGGAAAAAACCGGCCTGAAGAAATAGGTTTCTTCCAAGTGGAAAAAATGGAAGAAACTGTTTTTCTTTAAGAATTTACCATATAAGTTACAACTTTGTAAAATACAATAAAAATAAATGTATTTTCTAATAGATAACCTTACATAAATTTAATTAGACTTATAAAAATTTAATTATGTATGATAAATTGATAATTACACCAGTTTTTTAGCCAAGATCACACACCTGTCTAAAGCTTTCCAATCATTGTGTACCTGAATAAAATAAATGGGACTTTTCTAACACCATGCCAAAATGTATGCTAATGTGCTATTTATTTCAACCCTGAACATGTAAATATTTTTATTGCAAACCGTGCCAAACATTGTGATTTGCTATTTATTGAACATGACACTTTTTAATTATTATTATTACTTAATTTACTCTGTAACCTCGCAAAACATCTTAATTTGCTATTTTTCAAATAGAAAATATTTAATATTTAGTAGTAACTTATATTTATTGTTGACACTAATGTGGATTTTACCATTAGGCATTTACCAGATGATGAGGACGCTGCAATAAAATTGTTTCAGGACTTTGGATACAAAAAAAAAGTATGGACGTCTTCATTCAAAAAGTGAAATGCTTACTGCAATGCTAAGAGACATTTACAATACTATGCCTGTAGTTTAAATTGAGTTAATTTTATTAATTTATCATATAATATTTATTTGTTCTTTTATTTTAAGTCTATATTCATGTCGATTTAATAAAATAGTTCGTGAAAGTCTGTAATTTTCAAATGTTATATTTTTAAATGCTCAATTTTGTGCCAACATTTTTTTTTTTCTAATTGAATCCTTTCACATGAATTTCATTTTGTGCCAATTATTGCACTTGGTGACGACAATGGTGTTGGTATAATGGAAATGTACCAAATAAATTTATCCAAAATACACAAAATCAATTAAATGTAATTCAATTCAAAAGAGGCACATTTTTTTTAATATATATAATTTAAACTTCTGTAACCAGTAGTAAATAGTATGTGGATCATTTACCTATTGTAGAATGAAACTCTTTTAAATAAAAGACAGTGCTTTGAATTTACGCCCATTTTATTAAGGAAACTAATATACAGTAATTACTGTATTGAAGGATTTCATTAAAATCTCCATTTTCCTTACTACAGTGCAACATTGTATAACATAAACTTTTTTACCAAAAATAGAACCGACTTCAAAAACTACTAAAAAGCGAAAAATAAATTTTTTAACCAAAAATAGAACCGACTTCAAAAACTACTACAAAGTAAAAAATAATTTTTTTTAGGTAATAGTTAATAAGAAATTAAATTAAGAGCATTGTATTTACCATGCATATTATTATATTTATGTACATTAATTTGATTTTTTGGAGTCGGTGCCAGCCAAGACAAGTTAAAGCCATGTTACCATTTTTAAAGATTTCATCTGATGTTATAAATGTGTATTTTCAAATG
Organism: Maratus michaelseni; assembly: GCA_963931845.1. Lineage (NCBI taxonomy): Eukaryota > Metazoa > Arthropoda > Arachnida > Araneae > Salticidae > Maratus > Maratus michaelseni. The sequence goes on along the minus strand of OZ007588.1, from coordinate 200,783,601 downwards.
AGATTAGCAACTATATGTCGACAAACATTGCTTTGGAAATTAGTTAATCATTTAAATCATTGTATTTTCTACCATTTGATGAGTTATATGTATTTTTTTTATTGTCTCGTATTTATGTAGATATAATTTATACGCGTGTTACAATGTATATTGGATATTTTGTTTTGAATTTTGTACTTGGCTTGGCTGGCACCGACTCCAAAAAATCAAATTAATGTACATAAATATAATAATATGCATGGTAAATACAATGCTCTTAATTTAATTTCTTATTAACTATTACCTAAAAAAAATTATTTTTTACTTTGTAGTAGTTTTTGAAGTCGGTTCTATTTTTGGTTAAAAAATTTATTTTTCGCTTTTTAGTAGTTTTTGAAGTCGGTTCTATTTTTGGTAAAAAAGTTTATTTTTCGCTTTTTAGTAGTTTTTGAAGTCGGTTCAATTTTTGGTTAAAAAGTTTATTTTTCGCTTTTTAGTAGTTTTTGAAGTCTGTTCTTTTTTTTTTGTTACAAAGTTTATTTATTTATTACTTTAGTGATATCCATATTTACATTAATTTATCTTTATTCTCATCTAATGTCTTTAAAGCCTTTAATGATATCTATATTAACATTAAACCATATTGTTGCTAAAATATTTTATATTTCACGCTAACCTTGGCAGTAGACTCGATAACGGAAGATTAGAAAATTTATCATTATTCTCATCTAATGTCTAAAGCCTTTAATGATATCTATATTTATATTAAACCATATTGTTGCTAATATATTTTTTTATTTCACGCTAATCTTGGCAGTAGACTCGATTACGGAAGATTAGAAATTTTACCATTATTCTCACCTAATCATCTTGAATATTGTGTCATAATCGGGCTGTATACTACAGTTTTGATAACTGTGTAACTCACTGATTTCGGTGCTTATGCTTAATGTGTACTGATTTTTACGATCCGTACAAGGTAAATACACTGCGCCAACAATGTCGCCTATAATACTATTTGGAGTAACCCCTTTCTTTCTATATTGTCACTCTATAGTTAATATTATGTAGTAGAAATATTAAAAGACAATTGCAGAAGCATTTATATACAACTGTATTGTATAATATAATATAGATATTGGATATTTTAAAGGCACTTTCCAACTAGTGCGCCACAGGTGATAAATCGCTAAATATTTTCTGTAACTCATACATTTGTATGGGATTTGAAACAACAATGTATTTAATTATGCGCCAATAAACGCTCGTCAAAATATGCCAAACCGCTGTGAAACTGCAACAATGGAACTTTTAAAAGATTCAAAAGTAGATTTGTTGTGGCATAATTTATAGTTTTTATCCGTACATTGTATTATATTTATCCAATTTACAATTTTATGTAATTTTGCTTTTCAAATTTAGCAACACTCAAAACTTTTTGTTTAGATCTTAAAAAGTTTGTTCTATGAAAATAAATCTAACAAGTTAAAGCTGATTTAAATATGTCAGTCTTTTTATTATTTGCAAATTCACGTAATAGAATATTTTATGATATTAAATGAAAGTCGTCTGCCCAACAAATTAACTATTTTTAAAATGCTTATTTTTTTTCGTTTTTATTGAATTTCTGAAAAAGTACTGAACCAATTTTCATAAAATTTAAATGGGACCAATTTGAGAGTATTCTCTTTCAAATAAAAAAAAATCACATAAATAGGACGCATAGTTCCGGAGTAATTGGTGAACATACATAAAAGATTTTAAAAGATTCAAAAGTAGATCTATTGTAGCATAATTTAAAGTTTTTATCTGTACGTTGTATTATATTTATCTAATTCACAATTTTATGTAATTTTGCTTTTCAAATTTGGCAACACTCAAAAGCCAACAAATTAACTATTTTTAAAATGCTTATTTTTTTTCATTTTTGTTGAATTTCTGAAAAAGTATTGAACCAATTTTAATAAAATTTAAATGGGACCAATTCGAGAGTATTCTCTTTCGAATAAAAAAAAAATCACATAAATAGGACGCATAGTTCCGGAGTAATCGGTGTACATACATAAAAAAAAAAAAAAAAACATACATACACGTCGAATTGATAACCTCCTCCTTTTTTGAGTCGGTTAAAAACAGAAGTAATTTAGCTTTAAGATGCTGCAATCAATTTCTCAACTTAGAATGGATGAATGCAAAAGATGAAAAAAATTCTTATCCCTGTAGAGTTTATTTTTAGAACATTTATCTTTTAAATCAGCATACTAGTATACATAATTACAAATTTGTTTGTTTTAAGTTTTGCACAATAGTTTTTAAAATATTGCATTTTTATATGATAAATAAGGAATTTGTAGGTTTTTTTTTTACAGAAATTATATAAACAATAAAAAAATATCCCCTACCTCTAAAGTTGTAAAAAACATAACCTGTAAATACCTGCTGAACCTGAAGTTTGTTATTAAAAAATAACTTATTTTTCCATAAATAATATTTTTAATATTAATTAAAATTTCCAATTTAAATTTCATATAATTAGGTTTTGAATTTAATTCTTTTATATAGTTAATATATTTTAATTTTGAGCATCTGTTTTGTTTTCTGTTGGTTTCTTCCAGTTTTTTCCATTTCTTCCAGTTTCTTCCGGAAGAAACCCAACCCTGTGTCAAAGTAACTTCATTTTTTCTTTATTGTCTTTTAACCCTTTGAGGCGTGATGGGATATATTATATCCCACCTAATTTAAATTTTACTTTTTTAACTTTGACGGGGAAAAGTTGAAAAATTGTTTTTCCTTATTTTGAACTAAATTACGGTGAGAATTGAAATGCTATTGTTTTATGAGTGATAATATCAGATTTATAGCTTGGAGGTACACAATGTATTTTCCTACTTTACAAAGCCATTTTGAAGGAAATGTTATGTGAAAAAATAAGGTACACAATGTATTTTCCTACTTTACAAAGCCATTTTGAAGGAAATGTTATGTGAAAAAATAAAGTGAAGAAAATAAAGAACTGCTGGTTTCTAGCAATACAAATTCTAGAAACATTTACAAAGTGAGCAATTCGACTTTTATGAAATGAACAGAAAGAGCACCCATACATCATATGTAAAGAATATGAATTTATATATTTGAAGTTATTCAAAAGAATTTATAGAAAGCCTGTTTTTATTTTGTTTTAGTGATTAACACAGAGATAAAGTATTTAATATATACAGCCCCTCCCTGCTCTTAACACATAAAAATAGAAACAATATTATTGTTAACATGGTTGCAAAAAGAAATGAGAGAATATGATATAACATAAAATTGCCACCATGAAATGCAGTTTCGCACCTAGAAAAAAAAAAAAAAAAGAATTAGGCGTCATTTGACAACGCTGCCCTTTCATGAGTTTTTGTTAAAAGCAAATATAGGTATACTGCAATAAAATAGTTTCATTTTGTACAAATAACTTGAACTACAAAGCTTTTTGTAAATAGTTTTTTTAAATTATAATTTCTGTTCCGATTATATTTATAAATGGCTAATTAATAAGTGGTGTGTTTAAAGTAAGGCATTTTAATTTTGTTTTGTAAAATTTATTTTTTGTTTTTCAGAAGAAGAAGAATAAAAATCTGGAAAGAAAAAAGTTCTCTGTGAAGATGACTGTAGATTTTCAGCTCTTGTTTATCAACTTAAATTAGGAAACATCAGAAATTTAATTGTAACAGGATTAAATTTTCTTGTAAAATATTTCTGATAAATTTTGAGCATCTTGTAAATACATAAATAAATGTTTTTTGGTTGGTTTGTTTTACATTTGTTGTGAAAAATAAAATTTATATGAAAAAAAAAAAGCATTCAGTTCTAGTGTTTTTAAATAGATATATTTATTTATGCAAGTGATGTTGTTAAAAAGGATGTACTATATATTTTCCCCTTCTTTCTCATTCTGAGAACATTCCCCCTTCTTTTTACAGGTTAAGATATAATTGAATAAAAGTGTTTTATGTAGGCTATATTTTAAAAACTGATAAACTGTTTTTGTTGGTTGATTATAAATTAGCATTGCTTGGAGATCAGGTATTAAAAATAATTTGCTGTATAAAAACTTTTGAAAATTTTAATAAAAATTTCATCATAATCTCATTAGAAGTTGAGATTAAAATTTTAATGTACATAATATTGTATGAATCAGTTTGAAATTTTGTTAGTCAAAAAGTCACATACCTCCTGCTGGAAGGAAAAATATTTTAAAGATTTCTTTATTGGTAATATATTAAAAAAAAAAAAAAAATTCAGTACTCATTACTTGCTAATTTTTAAAAAGTAAAAACAATGATATATTATTATTTATGAGTAATGTTTAGTCCATTTAAAAAAAAAAAAAAAAAAAAAAAAGATTTAGTGTATGAATGGTGAACCTGCCGTGTTCTAGAAGATCAACTGCCACTACTATTTTGAAAAAATATTAAACTTATTTAATAAGAGAAATTTTAAGATTACATAAGAAGGAAAATAGTGACAATTGGCTTTCTGTCAATTAGTAATATTTTGTAAATATATATACATTGAAATTTTGTTCTATGATGTGTATAAAGGGGGGAAGAGTCCTTAACAGACTAAAACATTACTTTATAGGAATACTGCTACATTTTTCTGATATTATATGCCAAAGAGATGAAGATAGTGAAATGACATTTTTTGAATGGACCTAATTTACATATATATATAGTTACATCATTTAAAAAAATTCTTAAATTTCAATAATCAGTAATGTCAACATTTTACCAATTTTATAAAATAGAGTTCCTGCGTTTTTGTTTTATTTTCAAGCTGGATAATTGGAAGAAACATCCAGGTAAGAAATTGTATTATAAAAGCACCAGTGGACCCATGCGAAGATTTCACACTGCAGTCTAATACTTTTTAGCAATATCTAATACTCTTTAGATGCAGGTTTAAACTTGTAAAGGAAAATTAAGGACTGAAACTATCTTCAAACAACATTAGTCGAGCCAGAATATCATCTCGTTTATTCCATCACAGTTACAGTAAAAACTGATCGAGCATAGCAAAGACAAAAAAATATATATATCTATAGTTAATTAACTGCTTTAGAGATGACATCATCTGTTTCGGAAAAAACATGGGACAAAGAAAAATAAATTGAGCATTTCAATTTTGGTTTTTAGTCATAAATATAAAATAAACCCGTGCAGCAACTATGTCCCACTTTTATCTTTTTTGTAGTATTTATTTTTTATAATCATTTTAAGCATTATATAATGTGGTATTTTATTTTTGTGGCCACACTAATTTGAGGAAAGCCTTTCATTTCTTTTATGAAAACAATGCAGATTTAATTTTTAATTTACAGCAATTTTTAATCAAAAAATATGTTTTATCGAGATGTGAGTGCACTATGTCAGAAGCTGGTTCAAAATCCTTTCTTATGGCATCTCGTTCATTGTTGTGCATTTCATATTTTCTGAGAAAAGGGGATGTTGATAACAGAAATAATATATACTAGTGGGCCTGTGTGAAGATTTCACACTGCAGCGTAATATTTTTTAGCAATATCTAATATTTTTTAGATGCATGTTTAAACTTCTAAAAAAAAATAAAGCCGGAATATAATCCAATTTATTCTTTCATACTTTACAGTAAAAACTGACTGAAAATATCAAGAGCTATATATATATATATATAAATTGTATTTTAACTACATTAGAGGGTGACATAATGTTTTGAAAAAAAAAAAAAAGGATAAAAAAAAATAAATTGAGCGTTTGAATTTAAATTTTGCTTTTTTATCATAAATATAAAATAAACCCATGCAGCAACCATGTCCACTTTATCTTTATTGAACATTTTTTTTATAATCATTGTTGTGGAATTTAATTTTTGTGGCAACAGTAGTTTGAGGAAAAACTTTCATTTTATTTCTGAAAACAATGCCTATTTAATTTATTACTTGCAATTTTAACCAAAATACATGTTTTAAAGAAATGTGAGTGTACTATGTCAGAAGTCGCTTGAAAATCCTTTCATATGGTATCTCATTTAACATTATACATTTTTTATTTGCTTCGAAAAAGGGATGTTGAATATAATCATTAGATAACAATTTTCAATGGAAATTCTGGCTGGACAATCCACCTGGTGAATTAGCTTGAAGAAACATAAATTGAAACTACTTAAAAATTTACTCCTTTGAATAGAATGTTTAAACCTATAATTTAATTAAAAATTGAAGAAAATTAGTTTTTTTTTCGTATTCTCACCATCATTGGTAATTTAACGCTCAATATTTATTTTGCACCTTATTTTACAACTTTTTTTTTATTAATTACAATTATGGCTTTTGCAACTTTTTCAGAATAACATTAAAAAATAAATCATAACCATATGGCCTTTTATTCCGATCTAATGAGATGCTTCCAGATTGAAAGTATTCTATACAAGATCTGAAGCACTTTCGATTTTATTGTATTTTGACCTTTTTAATATGGGGTGCTTATAACACCATTGCAGTTTTTAACTGAAAAATATTATAATAAAGTGAAACATGTTTGCATAAAAGTCAGGTTGGTGTTATGAGCTCTTGTTAAGAAAAATATTCCAATAGATTATTATTTTTTTTTTTTTTTCAAATTTTGAATAAAATATTTAGAGTTTTCAGACAAAAATTATGGACCAGTAAATTTAGATTCTAAAGTTTAAAATAACTTAAAAAAAGAAAAAAAATTGTCCCTGCCAAAGGAGTAAAAATGGAGATTTGCTCAACTTTACTTTTTTGAGGACCATAAAAAGTATAATTCTGGCCAGCTTCCATTCATGATATCTAATAGTGGCATGAATATGGCTAGCTTTGGGCTATCATTCATTAATGATGCCCATTGATGGCGACAAAGTGGCTAGCTTTCGGCATGCATTCATTAATGATGGCAACGAAGTGGCTAGCTTTCGGCTTGCATACATTAATGATGCCCATTCATGGCAACAAAGTGGCTAGCTTTCGACATGCATTCATTAATGATTACCATTGATGGCAACAAAGTGGCTAGCTTTCGGCTTGCATTCATTAATGATGGCAACGAAATGGCTAGCTTTCGGCTTGCATACATTAATGATGCCCATTCATGGCAACAAAGTGGCTAGCTTTCGGCATGCATTCATTAATGATTACCATTGATGGCAACAAAGTGGCTAGCTTTCGGCTTGCATTCATTAATGATGGCAACGAAGTGGCTAGCTTTCGGCTTGCATACATTAATGATGCCCATTCATGGCAACAAAGTGGCTAGCTTTCGGCATGCATTCATTAATGAATAGCATTGATGGTATGTGGATGGCTGGCTTAAGGCTAGTTTACATTTATGATGACCAATAAATTAACATTTATGGCCATCTTTGGGGTAGCTTTTATTCTTAACAAACGCAGGTGGCATGGCTGTGGCGATCTTCTGGCTAGATTTTATTCACGATGATCGTTAATGGCCAAACTGTGGCTAGTTTTCATTAATAATTGCCACTTAAAGTATAACTGTGGCCAGTTTTAGGCTATCCGTCAATTATGATTAACCACTTGTGGCACAATTATGGGCATCTTAATGTAGTTATGGCCAATTCTGTTGCGGCCACATTGTGGCCGGCGTGACAGTTTTTTTAAGTTGCCGTTACGGCAAACGATTGCGGCCCCTCATCTACTAGTTTGGGCCAAGGCTAACGTAGCCATCAGTGGCCCGCAAGTTCTGTGTTAGTTGGGGAGTTTATATATATATCCTTTTCGCAAGACGATTATTTTGACTCAAAAGGTTTTGTGCTTTCGTTTTTTAATTACGCTCGTTTTATTATTGTCGTTCAGGATTGCAACAATATTAAACGTTGAAAATAGGAGTTAGGTTTTCCTACGATTTAAAACGACGCCGCAGCGGTAAATGTTCCTGTGGAAAATGCAATAAATTTATGTTAGGAAACATAAAATTACGTACAATGGATGGTGTCATTATTGCAATCATCCACCGGCGGATCATAATGAATATAGATAGTTATAGAAAAGACTGCAATAAGTAAGTATATTTAGTTTAGTACTTGATTATTTTCTTTGAATGTGTAGTATAAAAACTGACACTCTAAAAGAAATGTTTTATGTTACAAACATATGTATATATCGCGGGTAAATGTATCATTCCCTTGAGAAATTTATTTTTTTATTAATAGTTACAGGTATTAAAGTCCAGTTTCTTTTGTATTATATTAATCAGTGTTGAATTTAGGGGGTGGCCTGGGGGGGGGCATTCCCTCTCCGGAACAATGATCGAAAAGTGTGAAATTTTATTCTTTTTAATGCACAAAAGTGCACCCCCCCCCCCCCCCGAAGCCGCAAAAATCCCTCCCGGAGAAAAATGTCTGAATTCAACACTGATATTATCTGTCAACGATATTTAACTAATCTCAGCTACATTTCCCATTGTAATCGAAATTTAACTCCAATAAAAAAATAAATCAAAACACCCAAAATTTCAGCAATGGACATTCTACAAAAAGTAATAGATATTGTTTTTATAATCGTATTTTATTTAGAATCGGAATTCAATATAATGAAAATATATACAAATGAAACAAATTAATTATTTTCAAATAAATTTAACATTTAGGATACCAGTAATGAAATATGTATGATAAGAGTTACTTTTTGAAATTAATTGTTGTCATCACAAGATCAATATTATGGTTATTTTACGCTGATTATTTTTAACGTTTATTTTATTTCTTTTTAATAAAGCTTTTATGCCTTTTTATGTATTTTGATATGTATAAAATAAACTGATATGTTGACAAGGTTATTTATTGAACCACAGAACTGACTTAGGCCACATGGACACACATTTTAATATTTCTTTCAATAAATTGGGAGTGGGAAAATTTTCTGTTATACATAGTATTCTGCCTTACAAAAGTTTAATATGTCTTTGGATATGCCATGCTGGAAAATCTTTCTGCAGTAGACAGAATTTACTGTGAAGATATAATATAACATAAAATATAATTAGATTACATTTTGTTCCTCTTATAGTTAAATATATGTTATAATGGAGTTATAATGGTGGCACATGCATGTGCCACCATTAGAAGAGGCACAGAATGTATTTTTAAATAAGAGGCACTTGAATATATAAATTTAGCGGCACATTGTGCCTCTTAATATCAAAGGCACTTACGCTATGCCCCTGAATCTCAAAGGCATGATGTACCTCTTAATTTCAAAGGCACCACGTGCCTCTTAATGTTCAGAGACACAAAAATTCAGAATGTACCTCTTAAATCAGAGGCACAGTTTTAAGAGTGTACGTTATTTCTTATCATGATGGTGACGCTGCTTCTACAGTCCCTGGCCAAATTATTACACGCACTCAAGTTTTTTTGTGTAAAATCATATTACTAGCTTCATACAGATGATATTATTGTACAAACAATTAAAATTCAGAATAAACATTAATTTTAGGGTAAGAATGAATAAAAAGCACGCCAGTGACTTTAAAATTATTTATTTTTGGAAGTCAAATTAAAATTATTGAACTTGAAAAACATTTTACGTAAAATTCGAAAATGTCAATATTTCGTGGAGCCTCCTTTGGCGGCAATCAATGCCCCTATTCGTCGTGGCATACTGTTAATGCAACATTGAATAGTTTTTTGCATGTGTGGGTGATGATTCCAGTCATGGATAAGTTTTTCTATCAATTGGGTTTTGTTCGTTATGACCTCTTTGGCCAACTACCTCTTCATCAGCTCCCAAACATTTTCAATGGGATTCATATCTGGTGAATTACCCGGCCAGTCCAATACAGGGATTTTTTCTTGTTGTAAATAAGCCTTTACTGACTGTGCTGCGTGGCAAGAAGCTCCACCTTGCATAAATGTAAAAGGTTCTCCATTTGGAAACCATTCTTTTAGTTGTGAAATCAACCGACTTTGCAACACCTCTTTGTATTGCTCTTGTTTCATAGTTCCTTTGACTATGTAAAGACGTCCAGTCCTTTGCCACTTATGACAGACCAAACCATGACCTTTGTTGGGTGCTTGACAGTTGGCACGACACAATCTTGATGAAACTTTTCGCCAGGACGACGACGCACAAACTGGGATTTGTTTGCTAAAATTTCAAAAGTGTTTTCGTCACTGAAGCAAACCTGAAATAAATATTTTTTAACATGAAGAATTTATCTAATGGTTAAAGACAGACATTGATAAATGTTTTAAGTATTAATAAAATAAAAATAACTTTATAATTACCAATTTCTAGAACTCCAATGTATTGTGTTTATGCTCTCTAGCCCACTTCAGTCGCTTAGCTTTCATTGCTTTGGTTAAGTTTGGTTTTTTAGCTGGTTTAAAGGCCTTGAAATTCACAGTTGTTAATTTTCTGCGTACAGATCGTTCTGACACAACATCAGACTCTTCGAGTTTCGATCTGATCTGTTTTGTAGTAGCAAATCGATTTTCCACGCAGATCTTCTTTAAGCGTCTTTCCTTGGTGTAAATACATATTTTCTTCCACATTTATTCTTTCTTTTTGGGCTCAATGTTTGTCCAAGCCCAAGTTTCGTCTTTACCCACCTTACACTTGCTTCAGAAACATTCAATTTTCTTGAAATTTCTCTATTCGAATATTTTTTAATATTTAAAAGCGCTTTTATTTCGCCTTTCTTTTCTGTTGGCAAATCTGTTTTTCTACCCATATTTTAATTACCTAAACATAGTATATTGACTATTAAAAATAATATGTTCACAATTAAAAATAATATATTCACAATAGAAATACAAATAAACATCTAGAAACTGAGTTTACAATGCCACAAACACCTCCATGATCGTCACACATAGCCACGTAATTGAAGCCTGTCATGACGTGTTTTAGTTCGGTTGATCTTGAGACAGTGTTATAATTCGACATGTCAACAAAAGCAGTTTCTCAAATTAGAAAAATATGTGGCGTACATTATTTTAATGAATTAAAACTTTATTACTACGTTGAATTAGTTTTTAGGGTCATTACATACCAAATATTCTAATAAAAACAACTGCGTCTAATAATTTGGCCAGGGACTGTACAACGACACAGAAGAGAATTGACAAATCGAAATGAAATTAATTATGGTCTACAAGATAAATATCGACTTGATGGAAGAAACAGAAGAGATTTGTCAAACCGTTTTGAGGTTTCTGACGATCGACAAGATAAATATGGACCTGATGAAAGGAACAGAAGATATTTGTTAAAGCGTCATGAAGTTCGTGATGATCCAGAAGATCAATATTGATCTGATGGAAGGCGCAGAAGAGATTTGTCAAAACGTCATGGAGTTCGTGTTAATCAACAGGATCACTATCGATCTGCTGAGAGGAACAGAAGAGATTTGTCAATCCGTTATGATGTTCCTGATGATCGACAAGATCAATATCGACCTGATGAAAGGAAAAGAAGAGATTTGCCAAAACGTCCTGAAGTCCGTGATGATCAAGAAGATCAATATCGGTCTGATGGAAGTAGCAGAAGAGATTTGTCAAACCTCTACGAGGTTCGTGATGATCGACAAGATCGCTATGGATCTGAGGAAAGGAACAGAAACAGAAGAGATTTGTCAAATCGGTATGAAGTTCCTGATGATCGACAAGATCAATATCGACCTGATGAAAGGAAAAGAAGAGATTTGTTAAAACGTCATGAAGTTCGCGATGATCGAGAAGATCAATATCGATCTGATAGAAGGAGCAGAAGAGATTTGTCAAACCTCTATGAGGTTCATGATAGTCGACAAGATGACTATGGATCTGAGGAAAGGAACAGAAACAGAAGAGATTTGTTAATCCGTGATGAAGTCCGTGATGATCGACAAGATCGATATCGATCTGATGAAAAGAACAGAATAGATTTGTCAAACCGTCATGAAGTGGACATGATCGACGAGATCAATATCGAACTGTTGTACAAAGGTATTAATATCGATCTTATTTAGCCTCTGGTTATAAAAACGATCCATACGATCATAACAAGAGTGAACGGCTGGTGAAGTATGCAATCCCCAGTTGTATCAATCAAATCTTTCACTGTAAAATTATTATGAGAAAGATATCATATCCTAGACCGAATAGTTACATTCAAAATAACCGTCTGAAATTTGATCAGCTTTCAGTAGCATTGTAGTAAAAATATGTAGCAGTAATATAGTACAAATATGTTGTAATGATGCAGTTTAACAATAAATATATGTTGCATGCAGTAATGAATTTTTACTTCATACAGGGAAACTCCAACTATCCGGACTAATATGTTCAAAGAACAATCCGCATATACAAAAATCCGGATAATTGGGGAAATAATAATAAAAGATTATGTCGTGAAATAAAAATTTCTTGAAAAATTATTTTGTTTAATAAGAAGATAAGCCTAAAGTATATTGAAAATAACGTCATTATAACTAAAATCAATTTAAACAAGACCGAAAAACATGCGTCAAGTATAGATTATGAAACACTTTCCGACACATCTAGAAAACTATAACGAAACTTCCCCATTAAATAAGGTATACGAAGATATGTAAGTAAACTCTCATTATATCGCGCCTGTTAGAAGATAAGAAAAAAACGCAATATATCCGAATGCGCGATATACCGAGGATATTAAAAATTAAGAAAGATAAAAACCTACTAGTTGAAGTTTCATATTCGACCCCAAAACGTTGATTTATATGCATATTACAATTTTCTTAACAAAATTGACGACCCGAAATTATACTTATTATGTAATTGACTTACATAAAGTTATTAAGTGTGCAGTTTAAGTGAAACTTATTTCAGGAGGAGACCCACAAAAAGAGTGGTATATGCGAATGAGCGATGTAACGAGGCGCGATATATTGACGGTTTACCGTGGTTTAGAAAACATAAACATACAAATCCAGATTAAGCATTTGCCTATCACAGTAAAAAAAAAGTATTATTATTATTTTGAACAACCCTGTATATGATCTATATGTTTGGAAATATACCACATAGCATGCTAAAATTTAATTCATTTCGAAAATTAACTTTTAAAAATTTTCGCCAATCGTTGGAAATGAACTGGAATTATTTTATACAGCCGTATATATTATCTAGATTTGTAAAGACCACATATTGAACTCAATTCAGCTAAAAAACGCATAACACAAATTAAAACGCACTTCCAGCAATTACCAACCATGAATAGTAATGTATCTTGTTCTTTTCGTTGTCATGTATATGAATTTATATCTTACAAACATCTATTAATATACTAAATATAGTTCAGCTGAAAAATGCTTTAAACAATAAAAAAAATCCTTAAGCAATTTATTCCCACAGTCAGTAATACTTACGAATTCCTTCGTGTAGCTCTGTATATGATCAACAGATTCTATACACACCGCGTACTATGGAAAAATTTAGTTCAACTTAAAAAACGCTGACAAAAGTTGAAAACGCACTCCTAACCATTATCGCTCATTAACATGTAACCGAATTCTTTTGTGCGTCCTTGTAAATGAACGATAATTGAAATGCACACCATGCTTTTCAGCAAGAGACTTATAATGCATCTCAGTAATGTATATAAATTTCATCATGTTTAGAATAGTATAACAACATTAAAATTTACTGCAAACGATTTGTAGACCATTATATGTAACAGAATTATTTTGTGGGACTCTGTAAATGATTAATAAGTGCTTTGCATCCCATATTCTCCAGAAAGCATATTTTAGTATACTTTGTAATTGTATATCAATTTCATTGATATTGTGTAACATAATCAAATTGCACTTGAAACGATTTTTTCCCATTGACCATAATGTAATTTTTTCATATTGACCGGTAAACTAACTATAAATGCTAAGCACTTCAATTTCATTAGCGACCTGGCTTTAGTAAACGTCAATAACATATAAACATTTAAGTGTAATGCCAGTTTAATTACGAGAGTTAGAGAAGGCCAGCCAAACCGAACTTTTCAACTATGTTGGAAAGTGTTAAAAATACAGTACAGTACTTAAATTATACAGTGTGGGCATACTTAAAGTGCAAGTGTTTGAAGGGCTTACAAGCTAAACTATTCGGGATATTTTTAAAAGCTATGGTATTTATGCTATTTAGAGTTTGCGGAAACGAGTTATGCAATAAAACACATTAGTTCGATATTTTACAAATAGATGGTGCTTACATGTCAGGGATGTTTTATTAGCAAATAATTAACAAAAGTAACTAATTTTTAATTAATATCTCTTTAGACGACGATATTCTTTCATGGCAGCGTTATATTTACTGCTATTTCGATAAAAAACCCTTTATTAATTGAGCGCGGCTTTTTTTTTTTTTGGCTACACTTTTAGTTCTCATAAAGGTCTTCACGGCTAAAACGCTAATCTGGAATCATGTGAAATTTGCGTTGAAAAAATTTTAAAAGGTAGGAAATATTCTACTATTTATTGTCCATATTACCAATTTATATTCAGACATTATCTAAAAACATGGTTAAAATTTTTCTCTTAAAACAATCCTCCATTTCAAAAATGTAAAACAGTTTCAAATAAAAACCTTCACCATTGCACAAAAGCGCTTTCGCTCTGGCTAGAGCATCATCAGTTGTTATCTTCAATTCTCTCTATCTCTTTTTCGATTATAACTGATGATGCTCTAGCCAGAGCGAAAGCGCTTTTGTGCAATGGTGGAGGTTTTTATTTGAAACTGTTTTACATTTTTGAAATGAGGGACAATTTTAGTGAAAATTTTTAACCATGTTTTTAGAAAATGTCTGAATGTAAATCGGTAGTTTGGACAATAAATAGTAAATTTACAGACATTAACAAATGAACGCCTGTTTTTAATTTTAAAGGAAATTTTCTATTTTCCTTTACTTTTTTCTTTTTCGATTGTAATGATATACAGCGCCACCTATTGGAAAATTTTTAAACTATTTTTTGCAGAACTTATTTCTGCATTCTGTAAACAGTATAAATACCAAATCTTTTAAAAATATTCCAAATAGTTTAGCTTGTAGAGCCCTTCAAAGACATTCACTTTAATTTGGTTTACCTGTATTTAAGTATGCTAGTGTAACATGTCCAAAAAGAGCAGTGAGGAATTGAATGTATATTTGAATATTCCCGAACATTTTTCTTGCTTACTCTTACCACATCTGTTAACAACATCCAACATTACCTGCTTTTCACTTAAAAATATTGTTGAAATTTCTCAAAATTTAAATGTATTCTTTAGATTTTCTTAGATAGTATGTTGATGTTTTGTTACGGTCGATTATCTGCACGAGATATACAAGCAGAAGGAGTTAATGCTATTCCGTGGAGGTAATTCGAAGGACACCTAACCCGTATTTATGCAAGCTAAGCAAGGTTTGAGGAAAACCACGGAAAGAATCCGAGTAGTCAGTATGACGAGCGCGACATGGATTCGAATTCAGAACATTCTCGTTTACCAGCTTTGAGAGCAGATCTTCACCGCCGCTGGTGGAGATTATATTTTCTTAAAATATGAGAAAGGAAAAATATAGTATTCGTGAAACTGGCGAAACGCCAACTTTATTTTTAATCCAAATATTAATAATATAAAGTTGGATAAAAAAAAATTATTCCAATATAGTCTTGAAAAATTGGAATTAAACATAAATTTCAAAGTTAGTTTAAATAGGAATTTCAATAAATTTATATTTTTATAAAGTACAAATCTGATTTCATTAATTCTTTTTATGCTTTTTTAACACTTTTCTACATACTTGAACAGCGTTTAAGAATTCGGTTTGTCTGTCTGTCTGTCCATGTTCCATCTTGCGTAAATATATTCGGATTGCTCTGAAATTCCTGCATGTTATTGAGGTTTACTATGGCATGTTCGATATTGAAAATGAAGTGTGTAGCTGTTATACCTCGTTTAACGGGGCACTGAAAACAACACTCTCACATATTATTGAGGTTTACTATGGAATGTTCGATATTGAAAATGAAGTGTGTAGCTGTTATACCTCGTTTAACGGGGCACTGAAAAAAACACTCCTACATATTATTGAGGTTTACTATTGAATGTTCGATATTGAAAATGAAGTGTTTAGCTGTTATACCTCGTTTAACGGGGCACTGAAAAGAACATTCCTACATATTATTGAGGTTTATTATGGCATGTTTAAAAATGGATATGAAGTGTTTAGCAGTTATGGCTAGTTTAACGGGGCACTGAAAAGAACACTCCTACATATTATTGAGGTTTACTATGGCATGTTTGGTATTGGAAATGATGTGTGTAGAAGTTATATTTCATTTAAAGGGGCATTGAAAAGAATTTCGTTACATTGCGGTCTATGGGGAAAAATCGTTGGTGGTGTGTTTTAATAATGTTACACTGTTTCAAAGATGTTGATAGAATATGGTATGGATAGCAGTCATCGTTCATTTACAGTGACATACAAAATAAATCGGTTACAGTACTGTTTATGACCAATAATTGCAGGAAGTGCACTTTCAGTTGTGGTACGCGTTTTTAAATTTCGCTAATTTTTTCCCTATTACTTGATGTATTTAAATTATATAGAACCTATACAGGGCTGCACAAAAGTTCTCGAGTACATATCCGTTTATTATCCAACTATGCTATGCGTTTGCTAACTGAACTAAATTTTAGCTTACAATGTAGTATATATAATCTGTAGATCGTATACATAGCTCTGCAAAAGAATTCGGATATTTATTACACTATTCATGGTAATTCCTGAAAATGGCTTTTCAAATTTGTTATGTGTTTTCCAAATTGTTTACTTTGACAACATAGTACTATTTAGTACTGCGCAGTTGGATTGGTAAATTGTATTTTCAGAATTTGTATTTTTGGAATTTTCTATTTTCAGAATTTGTATTTCAGCATTACATAGCATAATTATTGCTCCATGTAACAAAATATAATTTAGTAATGTTCAGTATAATCAGGTAAACAAACCTGCTGGGTGGGGCTAGTTGAGCTTAAGCCGAAAGGTAGGCCTCCCTGTCCGGTTTGACCTAGACTTTGTTTACTTTGACATAATTTTTCACCTTATGAAACGGTGATTTTTTTTACAGTATTCTGAATGTGTTGTAAAGTGTTTTATAATCTATGCTTAAAACATGATTTTTCGTTCTTGTTCTTTTTAAAATACATATTTCACCAAGAAATGCATATAACATAAACGTAATTGCCGGAAATCTAGCTAAGAAAGTATGTATTCGAGCAGGAAAGAATTCCCATTATTCTGCCATAAAATGTGTTTGGCGGCATTAAATTTTAAGAGACATATTTCCCGGATCTGTTTCGCATTATAGACTAAAACATGTGTTATAAATGTTTAACATTTTATTTTCCTAAGTAATTATCTTGATATATCTAGTGAAAAGACACGATTGAACATTGTCATGTACAAGATTGGATGTTTCCCTTACATTCTGTTAATAAAATGTTTCATGTGATTGTTTCTGAAATATTATAAACTAACACAAAAGACTATATTATTTTATGGAAGAGTGTGACTTCTACATATTGCAAAATTAAAAATATTATTATTATTTTTAAATAATTGATAACCCTTTGTTTCATCATTTGTAAATAATTTCTAGGAAATTTTGTTGCTTTAAAAGTAATGATAGCTGATTGTTACACAGGTACATATTGGCTAGTAAAATTTTTGTAAGTGCATAGACACATATTTCATTGATTTCTTAATTATTTAGAAATTAATAATTAAATATTTCTTAGGAAATAAAAACATTCATATCATTCAAAAGTATATTTTAGTTAGTTGAATGTCTTAATAATCTAAAAAGTTACAAGAGAGCATTAATTAAATATATTCCATTATAGCATTCCAGATATCATATTATCAGCACTTGAATTATCTCAGTTCTATACTTTGACAAAACTTACGAATTGGACTATTTTTGAGATATTTTTTTCACTAATGAGTACGAAAAATAATTTACCCAAAGTTACAAACTTACTGTGAAGCGATTTTTCCTTTATTACCATTGACCAATGGTGAGGAACCTTATCAAATTATTATGGCATAATTTAAATTATGTCAATTATTTTGCGAAAAAATATTTTACGTAATCATGACTTGCAAATTAAAAAATAGTAAATAAAGCATCAAAATTACCTGAAAACATTTTATTATGATTTAAAAAATATATGTAAATATTACGCCGTAATATTTTTAGTAACAAATATATTTTAGAAAGTAATAAAAAAAAATCGATTAAATGCAGTTTCTGTTGTTACATCTTGGATGAAAAAAAATAATATCGGGTTCACATTTAGTTATTTTTAAACAATGTAAGTCGAACGTGGCGTCATCTGACAATTGGAGTTTTTTATATTGTTCATTTGTGAAAATAATGATTCACAGAGAAAGTTAGACGGAACATTTGTTAAAATGGTAAATAACAGCTTCTCGGCCGCTACGAAATAAGTCGGGGGTAACAAGATTATTCACCAACCTCTGTAGCCGTTGAAGTGGTTAAATAACTCTGGAATTAAATTTCCAAGCTTCCATCATTGTATCATTGAAATGTTTACTTATAATGCCAAATAATGTTTATTTTTCCGTTTTTTTCCAAATCTTGGTTTCATAAAATTTTGAGCCCATGTAGAACTAGATTGGAATTTAATAAGCTACAATTAAAATTAACTAACATCCAATCAGTCGAAATAATAGATGATCAGCTTATCTAAATACGCTTGTTTTATGTAATCTCACTATATCTTGATTTAGAAACTTAAAGCATGTTATAACTTATTTAAAAACACAAATTGCACAAATTGTGCTTATTAGTTGCTAAAATCAGTGTAAAAATAGTTTTAAACTCATAAAAGAGCTAAAATCCTACATGTTTCGGCTTTAAACTTAAAGCCATCATCGGGGAAGAGGAACAACACAAACGACTACTGATCTTTTAATTTTCGACACGAGAAAATTGAAATCAACAGTATGGAAAAATTTAAATAAAATAAGCGGGCGCTCTCTGTTGCCAAAGAGCGAAAAACAAAACAATGAATTAACAAGGGGTTAAAAATGTATCCCATAAACTAGGTATGTTGAAAGAAAAGTTATCATTACAAATACAAGCTTTTCGAATTTTAATTTCCAATGATTCCCTAATGGCGGCTTTAAATGGGTTATTGAACCTATGGATAATTCTTGCTTTATCGAAATTAATTACAGTATCATTATTTTTAGCGTAAAACCGGGAGAGTGCAGTAGATAACTTTCCAAATTTTATGTCGTTTTTATGCTCTTTTAACCTTTCCAAAAACTTTTTTTTAGTCATACCAATGTAAAAAATAATATTATTATTTAAGCTAATGGGGATTTCATAAACACCTGCGAATTGATCAGGGGGATAGTATGAAAATGAACAGAAGGCAACAGAAGATTTTATCCATAAAATAGAAAATATTCAGATTTCTAAAGGAAATATTCTAGCTAGTTTAGATATTGTGTCTCTTTATCCATCTATTGATACAAATGAAGTTGTACAAAATTAAAAGGAATGAAGATGTTATAACTTTTTTCTTTTTTTTGAAAAAAATCAAAAAAACATTTTTTTAAATATTTTTATTCTTTAAACCCTTAAAAACTTTGTGGTAAAACAGTTTTTGAAATTCGTATTGGTTCAAAAGTTATCCGCCTTTTGGTGTTGCAGTGAGCATGCTCATTTTTGGCCTATTGTGTGTTGCGCGCAGATAGAAACAAAAGAGAAAGAGGAAGTCCGGAAGTGTTCATTATATTCGCCTGTTATAGATATTTTTATGTAAGCTGAAAATTGTCACTGTTATCTATGTTTGTTTAAAAATGTTGTAAAACTTTAAACCTCTTTTTCTCGATACTCTGTTTTACGAATCGGAATCAGGTGGAACTCGAGAATGCTTTTATAGTATATACTATAGTTTTGTCCCTCACGGATGCGTTTTTCAATATTCGAATTGTAAATAATTTTTTGCGCGATTTAAGTCTGGAAATGTTTGTAACTGAAATTTGAACAGCCGCCATTTTCTTCAGGATCGAAAAATTGATAAACCCATCCAAAAAAGACTACAAAATATCATAAATGTTAAGGTTTTTATTTTTATTTTTTTTTTGTTATAGAAAAGCAGATTCCGAGATTCATCTGGTACAGCGAAACGCTTCACTTTTTGCACACCCCTGTATCAAAGGCCGCCAGAGCATATTTCTTCAACCAATTTCCAAATAAAAAATTGTTTTTAAAACTTCAAGATATGCTCTTTTATTTGCAAAACCCTCATTATTATTACTGTGTAATTACGGTAATGAAAATAGCAAAAATTTGGAAAATTTTTAGTTAATGTTTTAAATAAGTTAGAACAGAGGATCCCAAAGTGTGCTCCGCGGAGCCCTTGGGTCTCCGCCTATATTTTTCAGGGGCTCCGCGGCGTTCCAGGAGAATAAACAAAACATGGAAGAAATTAGCATATTGCAAAAGAAAATTTTTCGAAAATATGTAGGAATTTGTGTGTGTGTGTGCCAAAAATAAATACATCTATCAATTGGTTAAAATATACTATAATATATTTTTTAAAATCATATACAAATTTGCATTATACATGTATCCATTTCCTATATAATATTTTTGGTTTGAACTACATTATTTTATGTCTCTGCATTAAATGTGTTTTAAAAATTCGATTCAAAATAAGCTACAAGAAATAGTATTGTGAACCGAATGCAGAACGTGAATCGAAAGAGCAAAGGCGCGCCCATGAAGATCGTGCCAGTACTGTTTTCTCTGCTTGCTGAAAAAAAAATGGAGAACAGTTTTCTTCTTAGGAGCTCAGCCTATTCACTCTGCCTTATTTTTATTTTTGGAATTTTAATTTCCTTAAACTGTTTATTTTATTTTTATTAAATTTTAGTTATTTAAATTTGTTATCCCATTTTTCATAATTATATTTAATTTTTGAAACAATGTTTGCTGCTGAAAACATCTTTTTTAAAACATCTCGTATTATTTAAAGCCCCTCATTAGATTCATTTTACATTTGTATATATTGTGTATATACAGGGTGTCCGAAAAGTCTGGAAACGGTCAAATAACCCGAGAAATACACATCGGATTAAAAAACGGCAAAATGCATGTTCAATATTTTTGAAAAATCTATTTAGGAATATGGAAGTTGCCATCCCAACTTTGCCCCCCGGGTGGAAGGAGGGCAACTTTGAAATCTTAAATGATGATCCCCATTTTTTATTGCAGATTCGGATTCTACGGGAAAAAATACGTAACTTTTGAATTGAACATTTTCTTCGAAACATTGCAGATGGCGCAGTAATCGAGTGCAATTCTGTGAGAATCGTTAGCAATGCAATGTCTGGAAACGCTCCAATAACTCGAGAAATATACATCAGATTGAAAAACGGAAAAATACGTGTTTAATTTTTTTAGAAAAATGGCAACTTTAATATCCCTAAATAGATTTTTCAAAACTATTGAACATGCATTTTCCGTTTTTCAATACGATGTATATTTTTCGAGCGATTCGAGCGTTTCCAGACATTGCAATGGTAACGATTCTCACAGCATTGCACTCGATTACAGCGCCGTCTACAATGTTTCGAAGAAAATGTTCAAAACAAAAGTTGCGTATTTTTTTCCCGAAGAAACTGAATCTGCAATAAAAAATGGAGATAATCATTTAAGATTTTGAAAAATCAACTTTCCCCTCCCCCCAGGGGGGCAACGTTGGGGGGGGGGCAACTTCCATATCCCCTAAATATATTTTTCAAAAATATTGAACATGCATTTTGCCGTTTTTCAATCCGATGTATATTTCTCAAGTTATTTGACCGTTTCCAGACTTTTCGGACACCCTGTATATATATATATATATATATATATATATATATATATATATTATGTAACTTTAATATCTTTAATATGTTTATGTTATTTGTACATTTATATTTTCGATACTGTTTTTCATAGTGAAACAACGTTTGTCGATTACAACTCATTAGATTCATTTAATATTTGTATACGTTGTGTATATAGTTTTCTTTATTCTTTTTGTAACTTTAATACCTTTAATCTGTTTATTTTATTTTTATTAATTTTATTTATTTAAATTTTCTATGCTGTTTTTCATAATTGTACTTAATTTTTAAAGCAATGTATGTTGCAGGAAACGCATTTTTTAACATCTTGTATCACTTAACAACCCCTCTTTAATATTTTGTTTTAATTGGTCTCTGCATTGGCTAAGATTCTTTTGTTATGATGCCACATTTTTTATCAGAAATAAGGCTGTAGCAATTAAAAAAATATATATGGGTTCTTTACATTTATCATCTCACTTACAATCTAAACTTTTGTTCAGGTCTACCCCTGGCTTAGACATTTCGTCAATGAATACCTGCCCTGATATAAATGTAATCCCACTCATATATCCCGTTTTCTTAGTAAAGTTTTTCTACTAGTTGCAGTTCTTTTACACGTGTAGTTTTTAACCGTATATCTATTTTCAGGCAAAAACAATGGTGAAAGAAAGTTTTTTCAAAACTATAATTAATAGCTAAATACTACACATTCAAAAAAAGTGAACGATGCTGCACCTAACAATACAGGTTATAGATTTTGTCCCGCCCACTTAAACACTAAAACGATGATCTGCTTCTAAATATATTTTTAAAAAATGGTTCAAGAGAAGCTCAGAGGCGATTCGTTTTAGTTGCATGTTTAGAAGTAGTAGAAACGTAAAGAAGAACGAAAAAAGAATCCGTAATCACATCATTCTATGACGGGTTGGCGGATCTAGCGAAAATGGGTTATATAATTACTCATGGGTGACTGGGCCTACGCATTTTCTTTCTTTTCGCGAATAGCATATTGGGATTATGCAGAAGTCTGTTTGTAAACGAAAACTGTACAACTTACCTTTTTTCTCTGTGAGTGTGGTTTTCCCCATAAATAATAATAGTTTCAGGTAAGCTCCAATGCAATGCATGACCCAGACAGGGTTACCAGTTTGATCTGTAATTCCAAGTTCATACTGAAAATCCCAAAAGAATATTTTTTATTTTAAAAAAATGGATGTCATTAACCCCTTAACAGTATTGCTCGAACGTCGCTCGGGTAAGAAGAGTTTGTTTTCTTCGCTACTAAAAGCTTTCAGAAACCACAATTTTTTATCTATAAATTTTGCTGTATTTGACGGACATATCCCGATTATACAAGGCAGATATTTTAATACAAAAAAGTGGTTTCTAGTTCTTATTTTTCATTTATTGTGTCCAATAATAGCAATATTAAATAAAACTGTTAAGGAGTTAATTTAAAAAAATGATTTTCAAAATTTCTAGTATGGATTCAGAATTTCTGTATCAAGAAAAGGGCCAAATTGAGAACCTTGATACTATGTTCGAAACTACTGGTTCGGACTCTTATCCAGAAGATCGTTCTCCGGTCCATAGGCATAAAAAAACATTAATTTGTAAACCATAGAGTACCGTAGGGTTAAGGGGCTCCGCCTTAGAAATTCTTTCCAAAAAGGGCTCCGCGAGCCCAAAAGTTTGGAAACCACTGAGTTAGAACATGCCTTACCCAACAGAGTGCCGAAAACTCTCTGTTCCGAAACATTTATGACACGTGTGTCATAAGTTCGCCACTACTGCATAGACTTTTTAACTACCTATGAAGAATATACGTATTTTTTTATGACTGCATCCAAAGTGGAATTAAATTCCCACTACTCATTGTTTGTTTTTATATTTAAAATTTTTTATTCGTTTTTCTACTAATTTCTAAATAGTTTCTAGTAACGATCATTATACTTATACTGCATATGCGTTGCGAAATGTAGTTTTAAAGTAATTCATTGATTTATTTATGATTATTCAAGCAACTTAATTTTACATACATATTTTTAGAATTAATTTGTTATTATTACGAATTCAAGAGCAATAAAAAATATTATTTTATTTATACAGACACCGTGAAATACATCATATTTATATTTGTACATCTTATGGATTTTAAGAGTTTCATTGCTATTAGCAAAAGTTGTTATTAATTGTTTTATATTCACTATTAATCGATTTTTCTTATACTTTGACTTTAAAATAGTGCTGTAATTCATCAGGTTTGTAAATATATTCTCTAAATATAATAAATGATTTGGGATTTTTGCATTAATTTATAGCTATTTATTAATAAGCATAATTATTTCCTTTATTCCAGCTACTGAATGACGCATAACAAAGCACGGATATCTTAGTTTTAATTAATTATACTTACTTGATATCTCAATTATATTTAAACCATTTATAATGTACAAATTTGTTTTTCTTCTGAATTTTTTTAATTGCATATTCCTTTGATATTATACAATTAAAAAGAGTATTACTGTAAAAAAAAAAAAACATATTTGTAAAGTTCCTCTGATATTTATACCTATTGTTATTAGAATCGACTTTGGAAAATGATGTAACAGATCCAAAATATCTTATTTTGCATACATGTTTGAAATACAAAGAGCGATGTAATATTCACAGCACAAAATCAAACCACAGTATTTTTTCCGCTTTGTTTTTACTGAAACAAAAATGCTATGTAAATCACCTATTTTGAAAAACTATTTATCTAAATATTGGAATTGGAATTTTGTTTCTCTCACTGAATTCAAATATTTACCTCTTTATTTCAATGACAGATATAAATACTTACTAAAAAATTATGATAATGAAATAAAAAATATACCCAGTTTAATATCGAAATGCAAAATAACCGCTTCGTTAGGAAGTGTGACTAATTTATTTTATTATGTTTCTAAATATTTGGAAAAAAACACAATTATACACATTTTCAACTAATTTAGAAAACAATATTTTTAATAGATTTTTTTATAGAGTCTTTTTATAGATGTACTTTACTATACCATTGAAAAAGGTTACTTACCTAATGTAAATTTAGTTATTTAAATTTAAATTTAAAAGTAAAAAAAACTGCTTAAATAGATGATTTTAACTATTTACCAGATTGGGTTAAATTTAATTAGTTTATTTCAATTTTCAAATAAGTCCAAGTTTAATAACATTTATATGCATACTTAATATTTCATTCTTATTACGTCAGTTCCATGCTGAATATGATTCTTATAAAAATTTAAACTTTCTCATATGCTTGTTAAAACATACATATTAAAACAGGCATATATTTTATAACAGATGCAACATACAGTCTGTCTCAAAAGTTTAGCTACAGCAAGAAAATGTCGTTTATTAATTATCAATATAAAGCTAAATAATCACATATTATTTACATTTTAGATTCTGTAAAATTATTCAAATAAATCATATCAAAATAAATAAATGAATATATTAAAAATTTGTTTTTTTTTTAAACTATTTTTACTTGTATTTCTTTGTACTTGTTTGTATTGATTTTTTTATGAATAATTCAGATAGTTGCAAACTAAATATCTTCTGTTTGCAGTTTGTTAGTATTAGTAACTTTGTGGATTGTTTAATTTCATGAAATTATGAAATATAAATGAATTTATGGGATACTGATGAGATATAGATGCAGGAATATTTAATAATACAAAATGTGCGGAGCATCATCCGTTCCCAGTTAAAGGGTAGAACATTAAAGAAATTGTGTTAAAGAACAACATTTGTCATTTTTTAAAATTCAAATGAGATTTCTTCAACAACACATTTATGGTAACTCACCATTTTTTAAATTAATTGTACATTAAAATATAGAGAGATATCTTTACAATCTCTTTTAGAATTGTAAATGAATTTGTCATTCCGTTTTGTTGTTTATTTTAGATTAATTTCTTTCAATTTTAAAATAATTTTAAAATAACCAGAGCCAAAGTTTAATAAAAACCCTTTCTTGTCATCCATCTTATCACATCACTGTTGTGACCTAAATAAAACAAGTAAACGGTTTTTAGAGTATCTTTCATTTATTCTAGGAAATTCTTTTTAACTTGAAGGTTGAAAACAAATTAGAAAAGGGAGTGACAAGTTTTATCTAGGAAAGAATATTACGTATCATTGTCTGATTCATGAGTTTAATTTTATTACTTGCAAAGAATAACCAAAGTGACAACATCAATTTTAATCCTTTTTGATTGAAAAATAAAATTTATAGCTTTTAATTTATAAGAAAGTCTTTTTTTTTTAAATGTTGCTTTATCTTAAAATATAAAGGGATATTTTTGCTTTTTAAGCAATACATGTAGTAAGTGAAAATGGTCTGCTTTCTATTCCATATTAAGATTTTCTTTTTTTCAAATATTTTCGTTCTTAACTAGAAGGCATACGTTTGTGATGACATTCAAATATGATAGCATTTGTTACTGCTTTAAAGCTTCTTGCGACAGATATATTTTACGTTTTAAATAATAAAACTTTTAAATTAGAATTAAAACTAGAAGAAATTTCAAACGTTTTTCATTATTTTTCTTATTTATTATATTCCTTAGAGTATTGATGCACGCACGGCAGAATCGTTTAAGTATCTGGAGATTTATATGTGTTTCCTGACGCCTCACAATTTATATATGCATTTGTTTGTAAAAATTTATTCTTTGTCATTCTTCACTATCGCATAAATTTCGAGTCAAAAGGTTCAATTATTTTTTTCGCAGACATTTTTCGATTTCACGGTTTTTCATTGTTTTGTATATATTATCCATAGTTACCAACTACTACGATTTTTTGGTATATGTAAAATTGAAAAGCAAACTTCGTTTAAATTAATCACAGATTTCTATTATTAAATAAGACAAAAAAATGGAATAGATGTCGCAGATGCACGGGAGTTTGCTTGATTGTGTTTAGAGCCATTTCCACGAGACTGTCTTAGATTACCTGTTGGGTTTAGCGTACAAAAACAGCATGTTACTTTTATTTTATTACTAAACAAACACAATTTTACTATAAAACACACACAATTTTTATTATGAATACACGCAAATTATTTTATTATAAAACATACACAATGTTTAATTTAATAAAAAATACACACATCCCCATGAAAACAACTGACTCAGTTGTTAAAACTAAAGGACGTTCATAACCAAACCACGCCAAGCAAACCATTGCCATTTTGGTGCCATGGTCCAATCCCGGTGCGATTGAGACATCCGTACTGAACAATTTATTTTTCGAATGTATTACAAAGAAAAAATCGTAGCAGTTGTCAGCTATACCCGTATCATGTATCTAAGTGGAAGTTAGACTATCCGTTCCTAATATGAATTTTATTAAATATGTATGATTTATCTAGATAGTGATTGATCCTGTCGTCATATTGCATGAAAAACCTATTTTAAGTAAAATTACCGTACATAATATTCTGTTGTCTTCGGAAATTAAAGTAAAAAAGAAGATAAAAACAGCCAAACAAATGAAGCACTAGAAATGTTATTTGGGGAAAAAATATTATTTACGTTATTTAAACAAATGCGAAAAAAAAAATACTTACATGTTTCAAAATAAAATTTCTATTTGGAATTATATTTCAACGAAATGAATTACCATCAATTCAGTGTGAAATAAAAACGGAAGGGAAATCCAGGAGAGTGAGAATGTTGTACATATACCCGAAAAAAGACTGTTTGGTTGCTTTGTCAGTAACGTGAATTTGCAAGCTAAGTTACTGAATTAACTGCTTAATGCACACCAAAGTCAGTAATATATCGCTTATCGTTAATGTTCAAAAGATGACACAGCAGTGAGAACTGAAAAGGAAGATTCCAATTTGAACACATATTTTTATAAAAAACAGGTGAAGCAAGATAGTTTACACCAATGGAATATGCGGGATGTTTTGGTGGATACATATGCTAATAACCTGTCTCTTTGGCTGTGCTGAAAATATGGACTCTTCGATTTTACTTTTATGGGGCGAGGGCTGTGATCAAAAGAATTGGATACACATATTTGATAACTGATTTTGAAGTTACCTTTATTCTTACAACAAAATTGAAGCTTATTTAAGTACGAGGATATATCAACAATTATCCGCAATGTAGTTATAAATTTTATTGCAATTCAGATAGGAAACTAGCGTTAAGATAATTTATCCCTTGCTTTTCAACTCACTTGGTCCATCGTTGCACAAGCTGATGCCCTCAGTTCCTGATGCCCTCAGAAAAGAAGGTTTTTGCCTGAGCATAGAACCACGCATGCACCGCGTCCTTCAGTTCTTGGTCCGAAGTCAAATGGATGATGCAGACAATGTTCCACTTCATCAATAGTCACTCGTCTGTCTAACAGAACCATGTTACTTGCACGCTCAATGTTGTCGTCATTTGTGGCCGTGAACGGCGTCCGGCTCCTTCTCATGCGACCATTTTTGAATTTTTCAATCATTCGTAGACATTTCTTTGCGGCATGAAACTGTTCACGTATTGTGGCGAAAGTCCGCGATGGAGTTCGGCCCCTGATACACCTTCCGACCACAAAAACCGGATCACTGCTCGTTGCTCCTCTTTGGTGCAAACCTCTAATGAGGCGGCCATGATCTATCTGCAACAAAAGAAGACAAATGGAGGAATTACTATCAAACTTTCATAGTATGACCACAACGGCATAACAATAAAATAAACGAGGACAAAAGTCAGTATGAACAATGTAAGAAGAGTGATGTAAAAATTGCGGATAATTTTTGACTTGCCCTCGTATTACACATTTTTAAAGTAGAATTTGTTCTTGTTTGTTTAAAGTAAGTTCATGGATTAAAATTCCTCTAGTTGTTCCTATGATGGTATTGGCTAATCAGACGAATTACCATATTTATGCAATCACACAAACACACAAAAAATGTTCAGGAATTTTTGTGTGAAAAAATGGTCAAGCTATTATCCAAAAGAAAATTTCTGAAAAATATTATGTTTTTCTATTCTGAAACATTCCTGACAATATTTGAAGGGATCACGGTAGAAATGTTATGTATTTTCAAGAAACGCTCCTTGAAATATTTCGGAATTTATCGTAAAACGTTCAAAAGCTCGAATCCAAAATTTACTATAACAAAAATCTTTCACTGTTATTTCATCGTAACAAAATTATTAAACTTTAAAATATTTAAACCCATAATTTTCAAAGAACATTTCTGGATTTTTTTTTCATTGTAACATTAGGTTTTGATGTAAATATAACATTAATTTGGGTCCAAATTTTAATTGTTTATTGCGATGATGCAATCCCAAATAATATCTCGAAATGTGATTTTATTTGAGTTTTAAACAAAAGAAAATTTAATCATTTTATTTATACGAGCATTTGAACTACGTATACATGTGTTTATGCGTTATTTATTTCTGTGGAAAAAAATTTCTTAAGATTTATGGTGAAAATATTTTACCTAAAAAATATCTCCTTTTTAAATATTAAAATAAGATATTAAGCAATAAAAAAATCCATTATAATTCTTGACGAATTTTATTACGTTTATAATAAAAATAGCAGTAATAATTTCAGTTGTAAAAAAGTCTCTTCCAATATTCCATTTTTTAAAATTTCATCATAATAAAAATATAATATACGTGGTTATAAAAATGATGTTTATTCAAATATGTCTCTGCTTTGTGCTATATTTTATGACCCTTTTGGAAAAACATTATTATGCACTTAAAAGTCCCCTTTTGTTTTATATAATAAGACTAATAAAATCAAATAACGAGTAAAATGCGAACGAAAAAAATGATACTTTATGAACGTTCAGAACAAAAAGAGGGGGGGGGGGACCCATTGTTGACATAAAAATTTATTTTGTGGTTGGAATGTTAGTTAATGGGTAATAAAGGAGAAACGATGAGTAATAATAGATAGTTTTTTTTTATAGTTTTCCAAAAACAAGCAAATGTTTTATAGGCGATTTTTAATGTTTTTACTTAATTAACACGCTTCACAAACCTCTTTTTTCTTCCTTTCATCTCTATATTTATGATTTTTGGGACTTTTTATGAAGGAGAAAAGTACATTAACCTTTTTTTTTATACTTTTTGGTTTACAGTTAAAAAGTTTAATTTTAATACATGACTTTCTGCATTACAGTTAACCTTTTGATTACGGGAGAGGACTGGCGACAACTTTTATAATCACTTGTACAATAATATAGCAAAAACATTCTTTGTGGTTGATATCTCTTGAATATATCCTAGTATATGCAGAGATTATGTTTAAAAAAGTTGTACGAATTGAATAAAAACAAGTTGGAAATATTACGTTAAACGTGTCAAATGAGGTGTGTTCCTATTTTACTTAGTTTTACAATGTAAAAAAAATCATACACCCCTGCAAGATTCCCTGTGGTGATCTTTCTTTGCGAATGATTACCTCCATGGTTTAATATTTTTATGAGTCATAATGAACGGATCTCTTGTGTTATTTTGAATGGACTTAGATATTCGGCTTTCAACCCA
Source organism: Maratus michaelseni (assembly GCA_963931845.1). NCBI lineage: Eukaryota > Metazoa > Arthropoda > Arachnida > Araneae > Salticidae > Maratus > Maratus michaelseni. The sequence continues at coordinate 200,753,127 of OZ007588.1, read as the reverse complement.
ATTTCAACTGAAGTTATCTCAGAATCTATACATGTTTGAATGTAACTCATCTCTCAAAGAGACAACTTTTTTGAATGATCTTTCTAAAATGTAAATTTTATGCAATTTTATTCGAAAAAATAATTTGGAATAAAAATGACCTCCTGGCATATAAAAAAAAGAAACGTCCAACGCGTATTTGCCTTCCTCAGACACATGATTTGCGTTTTTGTTATTATATAGAGCACGTATGATAGGATTTAATAGAATAAAGAAAACGTTTATTAATATCGTTTTAAGTTTTGATTCGATTTTCATAAAATTTGAAGTGACTCGAAATAATTCTGCAACGATTATATATATATTAAATTTCAAAGCATTCGGTTGGGTAGTTTTTGCGCTGTTATGTGCGGAAATACAAACGGACGGCCGGACCAAACGACGACTATAGGTGCTACGTACTTATATAATTATGAACGCACATAAACAGTAGTTTTAAGTAGGTATCCCAACCCATTTTCAAAAGGTTAATAACGAAATCGTAAAATGCTTATTTCAGGGTATGGAACTCTTCCCGAATTTCGTCTTTGTTAAACTTTCCTTATTTGCTTTACTCAGTCACATTATTTGTGTTTTTATTATTTTATAGATTACGTACGATAGGATTTAATAGATAGAATGCAGAAAACTTTTATTAATATTTTTTAAAGTTTTGATTCGATTTTCATAAAACTTGAAATGACTCTACACAATTCTGCAACGACTATATATATTAAATGTCAAACCATTCGGTTGGGTAGTTTTCGCTCTGTTATATGTAGACAGACGAACGGCCGGACAGACCATACGACGACTATAGGTGCTACGTATATATATAATAACGATCCCACCTAAAAAGTAGCTGTAAGTACGGTATACCAACCCATTTTCAAAAGGTTAATAACGAAATCGTAAAATGCTTATTTGAATTGTTAAAAATTTCGTTAAACTTTGTTATAAAATTATAGAAAAAAATATATAAAATAGTGTTGATACGCGTAGATACAACGTGCCTCTTTTACATAGTTTTCAAAATTGCGGCTTTCTTACTCAGTCTGGTCCGATTCAAATAAAATGTTTTCCAATAATATTATATAAATGTATTTAATAAAAATTTTTGTATTGAATATATGTGAAATTAGTTTTATTTTCATTTTTAAGTTAATTTTTTCTTTCGAAGCATGTTTATTTGTTCTTTGGTCAGACGCCGGAAGAATATGGAATCCTGGCAATTATGATTTATTATACAATCAAGAAAGTGCTGAATGTAGAAAACTTCATTTTATGAAATACTTGTTACAAAATATGTCAAGAATGTGTACATAATGGATTCATATGACAACGTTCCGGAACACTTTCATAAAAGTAGGTCGAGGAATAGTTTCAAACTGTAGTATATCATGTATATAACTGGAGAGATGCTTTTTAAGACGAATGTATTGACTATCGTTGGGTATAAGATATACATTTAAAAACTGAAAAAAAGCAATACAAAACAAAAGTCGATCAAAAAATTTTTAACCCTTATTTATGTTATCGGCAAATAGAAGCAGAGAAATACAAATATAGCCGATTTTTAAAATTATGGGAAAAGTTCCATATCCTGTGCTTTTTGACGCAATTGGCATAAAAATCCAAAGTGGCGCCAAAAGCGAATGACGGCAAATAGATAAAGTCCATTCCAGTGGTTAAAAAAGCAACCCCAATAGCTGAAGATCGCAACGACTACATAAAACATTTGTCGCCAAAAACAACTCGCCAAAAAAAGAAAAAAACAGCACAGGATATGGAACTCTTCTCGAATTGCGTCTTCCTTAAACTGTACGTTAAACAAATAATCCTACTAAACTCTCTTAATGCTGAAATTGTAACAATCACTGTGATGCTCGCAATGAATGCAAACACCTTATTTTGAAATACAAAAAACATTTTCATACATTTTAATTACCAAACTGTTCCAGATGAAAACAGAAATAGCTATTCGACAGGCTGGAAATTATGTATTTTCAAAATGTATATTGTAAATAATCTTAAAGGAGTATCTCGATACTGTAATAGTAAGAAACTCTGAAATTGTCGGCACAAGTTCTCAATTTTGACATTATGTTTACATTTTTTTGGTAAATATTACCTTGACATACCAAACAACAAGTCAGTCTGTAATGTAGTTTAGGAATTATACAAATGTAAAGTTTTAATATCCTAATGTTTATATTAAAACTTTTTGTGCAGTATAAATATGCCAAAAAATGTAGTTAATGCATTTATATGACAATGTTCCCGAATACTTTCCTAAAATTGGGTCCAGGAATAGTTTCAAACTGCAGTATATCATGTATATAACTGGAGAGATGCTTTTTAAGACGCATGTATTGACTATCATTGTCTATAAGATATACATTTGAAAACTAAAAAAATGTAATACACAAAAAAGGTAATAGTAGGAATAATAAAAAAAAGGTAATAATAGGAAAATAAGTTGCATTGTGGATAGTATTATAAGCGTAACTCAGGAACTACTTGGTAGAAAAAAAATAAAAATTCGCATTCACATATTTCATTATTCTAGAAATCGATTACTGTTAACATTTTTATAGATTACAAAACAACAATTTTTCGAATGTTACTTTTAAAAAGTCAAATTATGAAATTAGTATTCGTAAAACAATGTAACGTATAAAAAATCTAACAGAAATCGATTTCTAAAATCTTCAAATATATAAATTCCAAATTTTATTTCATTTCGCCAAGTCGTTTTAGTGATATGCTTAAGCAAATCCTATTATTTCAACTTATTTTGTTGGTTAAAAAATTGAATTTAATATTAGAATTTCAAAACTTTAAGAAGGCCTAATTTTTATACTACTTTTCTCGCCATGCAACTGAATTTACAAGTTAAAAAAATTGAATTTAACATTAGAAGAACAAAACTTTAAACGTGCTAAATTTTTAAACTGCTTTGTTTGCATTGCAACTTATTTTGCAGTTTAAACAATTATTGAATTTAACATTCTATACATTCTATATTGATTATATGTGAAATTTATTTGCAGTTTCATTTTAAAGTAAAATTTCTCTTTCGAAGAATGTTTATTTGTTCTTGGTTCGGACTCCGGAAGAATATGGAATTCTGGCAGTTATTATTTCATTATACAACTCAGAAAGATCTGAATGTAGAAAATTCCATTTTATGAAATACTTGTTACAAAATATGTCAAAAATGTGTAGATAATGCATTCATATGACAATGTTCTCGAATATTTTCCTAAAAGTAGGTCGAGGAATAGTTTCAAACTGTAGTATATCATGTATATAACTGGAGAGATGCTTTTTAAGACCCATGTATTGACTATCGTTGGCTATAAGATATACACTGGAAAACTAAAAAAAATAATACAAAACAACAGTCGATCAAAAAAAAGTTAACCCTATTTATTTTATCGGGAAATAGATACAGAGAAATACAAAAATAGCCGTTCTATTGAGAATTATGTCGTCCTTAAATTGTACGTTAAACAGATAACCTTACTAAACTGTCATGCAGAAGATGCTTAAAGTTCAAAAATTTTAACGCTGGTGTAGATTTAAAACTTTTTTGCTCACATTGCAACATATTTTGTAAACTAAAAAAATTAATTTCAAATTAGAATTTCAAAATTGTAAGCCTGCATAAATTTTAAACTGATTGAGCATATAATGTCCTTTTCAAAATACGTTCAGAAACTTTGCTCCAAAATACGATACTAATGTAACAGACATTCCCTTTATTTATTTTGTTTTAAATTTAGTTTTTTTTTTCTTTAGTTTTTAGTTTGGTTTTTTCTGTTTGGTATGTGTTTTTCCTTTGTTGATTGTAAAATGTATCTGGTACTCAATGAAATTTCATGATGTATATATTACTAAAGACGTTTTTGTTAGACATGCTTACATTTTGTTTATACTTAAATTTGTATTAATTCGCAATGCCAGACAAAAAACAAGACACTTATTTTTGTAAATTCATAATTTTAAAATTAATTAATAGCATTTCATTCATGATATTCTTAAATATAAAACTATATTTGTTATTTCTTTTTTACTGTTTTTGATTTAAAATGTAATGATTTAAATTTGATTTAAAATTGATTTAAAAAGTAGAAATAAACCATTTGAAATCACTGTGAAAAGACACTAATCAATTATTATTATATTAATAAGTGAAAAAATTTTATTAAAAATAATATTTTTAAAATAGGTAATTAGTGAGAAATCATTTGTTTTTCCAAATCATTCAGTAGCTAAATTTCGAATTATCGCTCTTTATTTTTCTCGTTGAGTCCATCTTGTAATGTATTCTGCTGACGGATTATTTAACATATACTATAAAATATAATACTTTGGCATTGAACATTGTCAGTAAAATTTAAAATATATATATTATTCTGCAGAAATTGCAAATGAAATTTTTACAGCAAACTTACGATAAATTCAATACTATTTGTCATTTTTTCAAAATATATTTCATAGACTGAGCTCTAAAGCACCACGCTATTGGAATAACAACGATATGTAGACAAACATACGAAAGAAACATAGTTGCTAACATTCTGGAATCAAGCGGGGCACTGTGACAATTTCCTTCAAACCACGTAATTTCTTTTTCTAAACCAAAAATTTGTTTAATGAAATGTTTCTAGCCGGTGTAAGGTATTTATTAGATTTCTATATTAAACTTCCTGGTTTAAAACATATTCAATTGATCTAAATTGACACAGATCTCCGGTTAATCTTTTTACTCTGAATTTGTTTTTTATTACAAATTGTTACAACAAGCGATTACTTTTTTTATTAAATTCGTACAACTATAGAAGCTGTGTTTAGTACAATCCATACCACTTTACCATGCAATTTCTAAGACAGTTTCAAGAGAAAGTTGTTACACAGAATTTTTTTTTTTTAAATGGTTCGACTAGAATATAAAAATAGTCGTCAGTGGCAGTCCTGCTATTGTTCCCATAGTTACCAATTCGGCCTCCTTTTTTCTATTCAGAAATTCAGAGTTCAAACTCGAAATTCCTTAAAAAGATTTTTTTTCTTTATGCAATCACAAAAAATCGGTTATAAGTAAAACAGAGATTACTTTGATGAATTTCTGGTATAAAAGCAGACTAAATAACAAAGGATGCTAAAATGCAGTCAATCAGTTAAAATCGTCGTAGCATGATGAGAGACGGGTCACAGGTTGATGACCATTTAGTTTATTTGATACACGTGGTTGTTAACTCTAATGAAGACTGAGATTTGGGCACTGAGACATTTGGGCAAAGTAAGTGCATCACGAGTCTCAGTCGTTAGATGGACCCAAAGGGTTAATTTCAGAAAATTGGAGACTGGAAATATGCTACACATATTTTTTTTCACACTAATCGAGTGGTAAAAAATTAAATTAAATTAGTTTTAATATAGTTTTACACGGTGTCCCAAAAGTCTCCGTACAATTTAAAAAATTTACTACAAAACAAAAAATAGGCATACAGCAAAAATAATTACAACAGTACATAGAGTAACTTAAAAAGTTTTTTCTTCTACCTTAGTATACTTGTACATGAGATCCTTTCGTTGCACGAAGAATATCAAGTCGATATTCCAATACCATCAACGTGCGTTTCAGCATGCTAACATCAACAATAGTTACAAGTGTTTGATGAAATCTGAATAAAAGTTAATATTATCATGGAATTGAAACAAAAGATCCAAACAGCAGTAGCTACTGTTGACGTTAGCATGAAAAACGTTCGTGGATTAAATTGAAATATCGTCTTGATATTCTTCGTGCTACGAAAGGATCTCATGTTGAAGTTTACTAAGGCTGTAGAAAAAAAAAACTTTTTTAAGTTACTCTATGCACTGTTGTAATTATTTTTACTGTAGGCCTATTATTTTTTTTAAAATAAATTTTTGAAGTTGTACGGAGACTTTTGGGACACCCTGTATATTATAGATGTCTGTAAAAAGGCAAAATAAATAACTTGTAATTCATTCAGAATAAAGCAAGAAGCAAGCGTGAAATATTGTGTGTATGTAAAAATGGAGGATGTGGAAACGCTGTGCCCCAAATTCAAATTATTCCTTAAAAACTAAGCTGCATATTTTAAATATCAAAAATACTTATCAAATTTATAGTTGATCGGAAGATTACTTTAGCTTGTAATTACGAGACATAAATTTGAAAGCCATTTTAACAGCAAGCTTGTGAATCTTTCTGAAAGAGAGGTAAACACATACCTGCCAATTTCCAACTATTTATTCTTCCGTAAATTGAGATTAAATTTGTTGCAGGTTAAAGACGTTTTGGAACAGAATATTTATTTAATATAGCTGTATTTTATGTTTCTGCATGGGAACTAACTAAGTTTAATTGAAAAAAGAAATCTGGTTCGAAACGTATTTAACGTAGGTCAACGTAACACAGACTTCACGGAAGAATGTTGAGAGGTTGGAAGGTACAAAACTGAACTGCGCCGCCAGCCGCCAGAGTGGCACCCATCAATCACGTCAACTGTCGCACCCAAGTCTTGAGAGACTTATAACTCGCACGACCGGTAACAGCACCGCCACTTGCGCATCTCTCCTATTGAACCTCTGAGGTGACGACATAGGTCGCTGCGATAGGCGATGGATCCCAATATCAGATTAAACCACCACGAAAACAATTGGGGAAGAGCCGGAATCCCCCAACAGCTTCGGAGCTGGACACCCAAAAGGGAGCCAGGTTCAAGGACTTAAGTCGGGTTTCCCCGACCCGCACTTGCTCTTCCAAAACTCGAGGGATGTGAAGACCTACAGAAATAATCATGGTTCATTTTTGTAAGGTATAGAGGTTAGAAGGTGTGGAAAATCATTATGCAGCTTGTAAAAAGCAATGAAGAACTTTTTGGGGGGGCTCTCCGTGACCGAGTGGTCAAAGCACCCCTCCGCTAATCCCTTGCGAGCGTAAAAGTCAGGGTGACGGGTTCAACTCCAGTCACCTCCATCGCACACTCATTGTGGCTCTAATTCTTCATTGATGTTATTTCCTTGTGCCTATCTAGTCATTTTCTCGAGGATGACTTATAAGTAGATATTTGTATCAAATACTCAAGTCAGATGTATGTTCTCAATAAAACAAACAATTAAACAAACAATTCTTTTTGAAATGATAAAATAACGAATAGCTAAAATTCCATGTTAAGTTTTTGTCCCCAGCTAGCTTTCCCCTTTGACTGTCATAAAACATAACAAATATTTTAAAAGCCTCATTCTGTATCGTGTGATTTGTTCTTCTAGCTTACTACCTCAAACAAATTATGCAGAGTAAGAAATGTTTTAACAGCATTTTAAGTTATAATATAATGAATGACAGTGAAAAGAAAATAATTAAGTAAGTTGATGGCAAAAACCATTTTACGGCTTAAATAAATTATTCAGTTGAGCTGCTTTATTACTGGCGTCGGCAACGCTCTGAAAGCAGAATATTGTGTGGCAGGCAATAAAGAAAAGTGATGCTACCTTTTCCACGCGAGAAGAGTTAAAAATATTCTCCTTATTGCTATTTTATGAAGCACGTAATTAAAAATTCAGTAATTGACAAACACGTTTCAAGATGTGGAAATCTGCAGGTACTTACTTTCATTAAAACGTCTCATTAACTAAATTAAAGAATGAGACACTTTGAATATCCATCATTAAGGCTATTATCTTTTATTAGTTAAGTAGCTCTTTTAAGAGTTTGGAGACGTTTGTGCATTTTGTCGGAAGTTGTAGTGTAGAAAAATATTCCCTATATTATTTTTGAAATATGTCATAGTAATGTGTATTGTAACACTACAAAGCTTTGAAAAGGAAAATATTTCACGTTAAATGTTTTTAAATATCTATGAAGAATCAAAATAAAATTATATATATATATATATATATATATATATATATATATATATATATATATTAAAAATTGTAATGGAATATGTTTAATTTTTATGTATTGAATTCGGTTCATAGATTTACAAATGTACTATAAAGAATATATTAATAATATGAATAAATATTATAAAGATAATATGAAGCTGCTGATAATGAAACCGTATAAGACATACGTTAACCGGATTGTTTAAATACTTATTACCCTGTTTTTTATATTTATTAATTTAATAAAATAACTGTTTAATTTTTATCACTTAAAATTCGGGAAAAAAACTGGGATGTATAAAATTTTAAAATATATAGAATTCTGGTAAATTTTTAGCTACGTTCTTTATATTACATTTTAGACCAATAGTACTTTCTCATGAAGTTGTCTGCTTTATAATAATTTTGGCCATAAATTAAATTTTAAAAATAACGCAAATACTTAAAAAAAACTATAAATCCATATACCTGCAACAGTTTGTACCTAAAACATAACATTACACTTTTTCTCAAGGAGACAACGTATAAGTAAAGTTACCAAATGTCGTCGACATTTGAGGACATCTGCAAATTTGGGGATTGTGTTTCACGTTGTTCCTGCCGTTTTTAATTTGAAACACATATTGCATTTAATAAGTGTTTTAAATTCACATATTATATTTAAAGGAGCGTATATTATATTTAAATGTAGCGTAGTGGTCAGGGAGCCTGTCTACCACACAACAATCCACAGCAAGAGGGAACGTGACTACCTCTGTAGGTTTTCACACCCTTCGAGTTGTGGTAAAGCAAGAGCCATCGTGGTAGCTCGACATATGGCCTAATGACCGTCTCCCCCTATGCGGTTTCGCGAACGAAGTCGCCGGGGGTTCATCAAGGTTCATCAAGGTTCCGTCTCTGCGGATGTTTCCTCCGAGTTTGGGGTTACTATCGTGGAGACCTATGTCATCGACCTTGGTAAAATGACCTGGGGGTGCACAGTGGGGAGCGGCCTCAGGCCGATCGCAGCGCCGGGGCGAGACAATGCCCCTGGCGCGGTATAAGTCCTTTAGAGGCTTGGGCGCGATGGTCGTATTCGTGACGCCGGCGACCCCCGTGGGCTTATGGCGGCGCAGGCTAGCTTTTTACCCTACCACACAACAGGTCCCCAGTTCGATTCTTGGAAAGATTCTCTTAACATTTCATCACTTCTGTGTTGTGAGTATTAAGCTTGCTTCATAACTAAATACTTAGAGTCCACGTTAGGCTGACCACTTGGCCGTGACATATTCTGCATAGCAGCTAAGGGCCGATAGTTCAGAAAACAGGCCTAGACACTGCAGGCCAAGATTCTTAATGAGTAGTAGAGCCGCAGGTTTTTTATTACATTTAAAGAAGGCGATGAAGTCGTAAGACAAATTAAATATATAAATTAAATAGTTATCAATTTTATAGTTATAAAATCTTTAAAAAATATCTCAATATAAAACCGTTACAAAATTTGCTTCTCCTAGATATAAGCATAAATTTTGTATAAATATATATATATATATATATATATATGTGTGTGTGTGTGTGTGTGGCGTTTTGACTAAGATGAGACACCACGAGATGCAATACTCCACGAGAAAATGGTAGTTGGTTAAATATATACAGAGTTGCAGTCGACATCAACAACGAAGAGGTGAGGCAATGAAAAGAGTCCACAAGAGTTTCTTCCATAAAGACCAGCCAATTTCCAGACAAATCTTTTATTTAGAATAAGAGCGATGCCGTACCAATTCCGACAGGTATAAACTTATCGCCCTCAGGCGCCACAATGGCTCACTACATTGATTTAAAGATGTTAAAGAACAGTGTGAAAATTCTGCGAGACGATAACACCATATACATATTTGTTTATACTTCCAAACACGTCAAAAATCCTCCGCTCCGAAGGATGCCAGCGTGTTTTGTTCACTGAGCGTAGACATATAGAAAAACGACGTCACGTGCGCACACACCAATGAGTGAGAGGCGATCTCCAGACCAGCGAATGAGGCGAGTGGGGGAAGCTAAAACAGGAAAGAGTTCCTTCCCTGGCAGCGCATCAATTTTGAAGTGAAAAATACCCAGCGCGTGAAATCAGAGCATGGAATAATAATAATTAAAATAAAATGGCTTTTTTAAAAAAACATTCGGAATGAGAAAACGTCTCGGAATTTTATAGATTGGGGATCTGATAAAGGCTACGAATGAACTTTAAATTTTAGATTAAGATTTGGAATAAGATAATTATTAATGTACGGGTATTTACTTTTAAAAGGACATTAAATAGGAATAAATATTATTAAGAATTAATGAAATACTGACTATGTCAGAAGTTAGATTAATTTAAAGGACTAATGCGAAATAAATGCGAAGGAAATATATATATTTTTTTATATAACATATATATATAATAAAACATTTGTAAATATTAACCATTAAATGACATAAATAATCGGCAATAGATATACTGATAATTACAATACAATACATAAATATAACCAAAATTTTAAGATTATCAAAATTAAAATAAGTGGGAAAAATACTTAAAGATATGTAGAGAAAAATTCCAATGTGTAGAAAGTGAAAATCCATCATACTTTATACTAAATTAAATAATTCATATCTCAAAAACATATACTAATTAGTTCACAAATGATATAATCATGATACGCATAAACCTCATAGAAATTGCCCAAACAAAAGTTAACATCCAAATATCAAGAAACTCAGATGCAGAAAGAAAGATATGACATTGTAAAGATATATACATATATATATATATATATATATATGTGTTATATAAAAAATTTATTTCCTTCGCAAATCCTTCACATTTATTTCACATTAGTCCTTTAAATTAATCTAAATTCTGACATAGTCAGATTATCAGTCAGACATCATAGTCAGACATCATTTAATGTCCTTTTATAAGTAAATACCCGTATATTAATAATTATCTTATTCCAAATCTTAATCTAAAATTTTAAGTTCATTCGTAGCCTTTATCAGCTCCCCAATCTATAAAATTCCGAGATGTTTTCTCATTCCGAATGTTTTTTTAAAAAAGCCATTTTATTTTTATTATTATTATTCCATGCTCTGATTTCACGCGCAGGGTATTTTTCACTTCAAAATTGATGCGCTGCCAGGGAAGGAACTCTTTTCCAAATCTTAATATGAAATTTTAAGTTCATTCGTAGAATTTTCATACAGCTATTTAACATCTTTAAAACAATGTGATGAGCCATCGTGAAGCCTGAGGGCTATAAGTTTATACCTGTGGGAACTGTTACTGCATCGCTCTCATTCTAAATCTGCCATTCTCAATCTCATTCTTGTCTGGAAATTGGCTGGTATTTATTGAAGAAACTCTTGTGGAATCGCATTTGCCTCACCACTTCGCCATGATTATTGATATCGACTGCGGCCTTCTATATCTTTGACAGACTGCCATTTTCTCGTGGATTATTGCATCACGTGGTGTCTCATCTTCGTCAAAACGCCACATATATATATCTATAATAGTTTGAGTTCATAAAATTTTTAAATTCCTCTATTCTGATTTTATTATATTTTTTACATACTTTAGTTACATTATTATTGGCTGTTTTCTTGGTCTTTTTTGTGAACGACTGAATAGGACGGTGTGTACTTAATAAAAATTGAAACTACTTATTGATGTCACATGTATTACAGTTCTAGTTTTATGAAATGTTTTTAGAATGTTTTTAGAAATTAAGACTTGTTAAACTTGGTTTATCATTGAATATTTATATACATACATACATACATATACCGGGGTCAAAACAAATATTTAATTTTTATTTTAGCGAACTACACTACAACTACTTTATTGAAAATGTAATTAACTACAACTACAACTACTTGTTTTAAAAACTAGCGACTACAAACTACTTTTTAAAAATAGTCACTACTTTCCAATTTTGTCAAAGGAATCAACTTACACACGAAATTGAAGACATAGATTAAATAATAAAGTCTCACCTCGTTATAACACGTTTGCCGGGATATAAATAAATAAGTGCAATATAATCGAGAGCTGTAAAAACTAGAAATATAACATACAAGAAAATGCTTTGCGTTTGTCTCCAAAATGTTAGTTTATACACATTTTTTAGAAAAATTAAGAATGATAAACATAATACAATCAATATTTAAATGAAGTTACATAAAAAAAAAGTGGGGTGATTTGTAAAGAACACTTTATAGAATTATGTGGGTTTAAAATATTAGAAATGCAGCAAAAATAAAAACTTAGATCCTAATTTAACAAATGTGAACTCTGGAAACCTGAAAAAAATAAGAATGTTTTAATATACATGCATACATCTATACATACCTATGGAATCATTCTAAAAATAGCTCTAACGAATTCAATTCACCTCAAAGTGTAAACATATACCAATATTTCTATAATAACGTTTTTATCAGAATTACAATACTGTCCTTACACTGTATGTGTACGAAAAGTAAAAGTACAATTAAACTACAGCTTATTTTTTGGGAGGCACAAAAAGAGAACTATCTACATTAATAAAAGAAAGTTTCGCTCTGTGTGTGTGTCTGTCTCTTTGTTTGTGATTGCTAGCGAAATCTATCGCACATAGATATCTGAAAAATTGTGTGCGGGTGGTTCAAGGCCGATCAGGATGCACCTGAAGCTCGGATTTTTACTGTTTTGACAATTAGCGTATATATTAATTAAAAAATCATCAAAAAACTCATCTCTTTCTTTCCATGACGGGAAAAAAGCTCACCCAGAACCCTAGTTCCGCATTCGGAGGAAATGAAGGACAGAACGAGTAGGTTTTTTTTGTGTTATTTCAAATATTTGTTTTAACCTAAATTGGAAAAAAACTTTCGGTACAGTTAAAATAGGAAGACATATTAAAGACATAAGAAATATCAGATACTTAAGTCTCAAATGCTGTAATCAATTCGAAAAAATATTGTTATTAACCCTTTAAAAAATAATAATAAAAAAGATGCTTCCACCCTTACGGCAACGCCTCTGCAAGGCACAATTTTAGAGGTTCCGATAATTCAAAACTATGGTCTTAAAATTGAAACCGTCTTGTTATCGACGGTGCAATTGTTTCTAAAAAATACTAATTTTAACACTTTTAAAAGAGATCGGTTAACACAGGTCATATAGCCTCACGGAGACGATAATTTTTTCTACGCTAAAAGTAACTAAACTTCCGTATTTCGACACAGTCTTTTTAAAGCATCCTGGTAGACCAGAATTACATAATCTGCATAATTTTCAAAACATTCGGACGTATAGAGGTATTTTTTAAACAATCCATCTGAGAAATTGAAAAAAAAATAACCCCCGAAAAAACGGGTTCTTTCGATTATTTTATCTAATGTTGATGCAGTCGTTGATTGAAATCATTTAGATTCGACTTTTGCTTTTAAAATTTAATGGTTACTTAACGGGTGCATTTCTATTAATAAAATACATGTATACAATGAATCACAGACAATTTTTAATAAAAATATTTGCATAAGTATTACAAATGGTCCTTTCTTTTTGTTTAGTTTTTTACAAAAGATTCACTTGATGAATATTTTTACGTTGCAAATTTTCTATTAAAAATAATAAGAAAACTATTTCATAAACGTTTGTTTTTCAATCTTGTATTGATTTTAACTTACAGTTTAAAAAGTTTAACCTCTTACCAGTGTCACCCGTACCGAGGTTATTAAAATGCAATTTGATTTGTGCGTTATTTGATTCTTTTACGTGAAGACCAAGCTGAATTAATTGAACATTTGAATAGATAGATAAATATATATTTCATTATCGTCATGTTAATTTTATTATACTTGGGATAATTTTGTTTACTTTGATAAGGGGGTTAAACGTTAAAATGCTGACGTAACAAATTTGAAAGCTTTAACGCATGATATCTCGTTTTAAAATAAAAAAAATTTCTAATCAAAAACCAAACTGTTTAGAAACATAAATATTATTAGAAAATACTATTTTCATGTCTGTGCATAAAAGTAAATATATGTATCAAATCTAAAAAAATGTTGAAAACTTCTTAAAAAGCATTTGTCTCTTATTCTTGTTTTTATTTTAAAGTAGCAGTTTTTAATTTAAACCATAAAATGTGTCCCAACGAGTTTGAAAGCAATATTGGTGTTACCACATTTTGGATCTCATGTTTTGTATACGAGAAAGAAATTTTTGAGAAGCAGAAAGATAGTAAAAATCTTTAAAATTAGATTTTTTTTTCAATTACATATATAGTTGAAAAATACAAAATGATAATTTATATTTTAACATAAATCTTCCTAAAAAGTAGAATCTGAGGACTAAAATCTCTTTTTCTAAATTGGAAGCTATAAATTTTATTTTTTTACTAAGAAAATTTAAATTGTTGCTTCTATTTTGGTTACCCTTCGTTGTTTTGGACAAGCAATGAAATTACATTCTTAAATCTGACAATGATATGCAATATTCTGTCCTAAGTAAAACTTGTCACTCCTTTGAATAATTATTTTTAGAAACTTCACGATAAAATAAATTAGTAAAACACATGAGAGATTCTCTAAAAACCATTTACTTGTTTTATTTATGTAATAACAGCGATGTAATAAGATACATAACTAGACGTGATTTTTATTAAAGTTTAGCTCTGGATATTTTAAATATATTATTAAATTGACAAACTTTAATCAGACAAAATAACAAAGAAGAATGGCAATTTAAAAATTAGTTATTTTAAAAGGAAATCTAATTATATATGTCTGCATTTTCAGAGCGATTCTACTAGAAATGAGATAAACGCCTTTTCATCTGGCTATACATTTCTTTTTAAAGAATTGAGACTCGAATTAAAATTTTTAAAATGTTATTTTTTTTTCTTAACACAATTAATAACGATATTTAAGACCAATTGGAAACATTGTTCTGCATAGTGTAATTCCGGGAGTGTCGCCGCATCCGGGATAGATGCCGTACCCCTTGTATTTCTTGTAATCATCGATAGATGACAGTCAGACGCACAGTATAGCTGCGCAATGAGATTACTTTAACCAGTTTATAGCATGAGTCCCAATTCGATGATTACTTGTAGCTGTACAATACTTATTTTGAGGTAAACGCAGGATTTCATTATCCAAACTTTTAAACACGTTATGCTTAAATACTTTTTAAACACTAATTACTAAATGCATGCATGATTTCGAAGTCAAAAGTCAGTGTAGCGTCTGTATAGAATACCATACAAAATGGGATATGTGCCGCACTGCGATCCGATATACATGCCGCAGTTTCTTTTGTACGGGATGCCGCGAATTATAAAATTTAGTTCATCAGACCCTGATGAATTTTCAAACAGTTTGAAGTTTACCACACCTGAGGAGAAAAAGGGAAAAATAAAAATTAAGAAGACGAACAAAGATGCAAGTCAAGATGATAATAATTAAAACTTGGATCACACATGTGACGCAGATGTTCTTTGCAAGGAATGTGTAGAAAACTACTCCAAAACTGAGAGGAAGTGTGTTTGGCTTCGTTGCATCATATGTCAAGTGTGTCTACACAAAGATTATACTATTTTTGACCCTTTTTGTGTAGATTGCGGTCGTAAAATCAGGTGTATTAAACCTTTAACGGATGAAGCACTTCAACTGCTAAAATGTCGAAATAAATGATTGACACAGGAAATTATAAACAAATTTATTTTTATATAATAAAAAAACGATATTTCTCATACATAATAAATGGAAAACATTTAAAAAAAATTCTGCTGTCATTGTTCAATTTCGTAATTAAAGTTTTGTGGTTTCCTAGGGAAACCAATGAACGTTAAAGGGTTAACAAATAAAACAATGTGAACAGTATTTTACTTTTTTTTCTGTTCCTCCTCTAATACACTGATGTTACGTTGTTGCTGAAATAATAATTAAAATCGAATCTTTAAAAAATAAGTAGATAATTTTAATAGTGAACAAAGTAGACAGACTAATATTGATTTGAACCTACCAGCGCGTTTCATTGTAATCATTTAGTTTCTTTTTGTTCTTACGTAGTTAATTATAGTCCAGATAGGAATATTTGTTTCAATATTTTTTATTTATAATTTCATTCTATTCTTATGACAAGCGCTGCGTAATTCCCTCACAAGTGCTGCAGCGTCTCACCCTGAATGTACGGGGGACGCGCCAAAGTGCAATGTCTTAGGAAAAAAATTGTTACAAAATATTAATTGTTTTTTAATATTGTTTTTGTCGCAGTACACATGTTGTATATTTAACATTAAGTAGCACAGCATTTTTATAAGAAGTTTATGTGCACCATTGGATTTTATACACAAATTCAAAAATATTTATATATTTATGCGGAATCTCCACCGAAATTACAGTCTATATTTTGATTACTAAATTTCTGCATTTGTCCCATTGGTTTCCACATTTCAAATGGAAGGAATCAGAATAATAAAATTTTAAAAGTAACCAGAAGATACCCTCTTGAAAACCATCTGAACTCCTCATTAGATGATCATTACAATGAAGTAGGTATATGTTTCGTTAGGTTCTTTATGAAACAATGTATCTATGTTGTATCTAATAGAAAACATATGTTATAAGATTCAGGTTTTAATATGCATATAAGAAAGTATATATTTCATTAGGGATGATTTTCAGCATAGGTAATAAGAATGGTGTAATAAGAAAAGACGCTAGTTTGAGTCCTTCAAAACCTCTTTTTTTTTTTTTTTTTTTTTTTTTTTTTTTTTTTTTCATATTCTAATAGCATTTGGTGTCTAGATAAGTGGCAGCGAATCTATGGCACGCAACAGAGTATTTTCGGCACGATGTTGTTTGTTGTTATAAATCAAGATATAGTGAAATAATACACAAATTCAAATAAGCTGAGAGTGATTGACAGATTGGAAATTAAAGAATTTTAATTGCAGCTTATCGATTTTCAATGTAATTCAATATAGGTTAAAAAATTTATCAAACTAAGAGAAGATTTCAAAACTATTGAAAATTAAAGGCATTATAATTGAACATTTGAATAATAAAAGGATGATAACATGGAAAGTAATTCCAGAAGTATTTAAAAAAGCTGCCATTTGCTGTTTGAACAATTTAATTACCTATTTATTTCTGCGATCCACAATTTTTTCACATGAATAATATAAAAAAAAAATCAAACACAAAGTCCATATCAGATGACCACAGTTCAGCTTACATTCTGTTAAAAGTATAAACCTGATATTAATTGATTTTTATCAAACTTGAAACAACAAATATCACATTTAGTCGCATTTTTATTATTACTTTCTGAAAGATAATTGTTACTATAGTTAAAACAATGTAATAAAAAATAATTACAAAGTAAATATATATATATATATATAGATATATATTTGCTATATATATAGATTGTGTTTGGCAAGTCATTGTTACTAAAATATTTTTTTTAACAAAATTGCATGCGGATGTGAAAAGATTTGCAACCCCTAGTCCAGGCTATATTAAAACAAGAAATAAAAACTTATTCACAAGCATAGATAATTAAACAATTTCCCAACCCATTCAGAATTTTGTAACTAAACTTAATTATTTAATAAGGTGGAAGATGGAAAACTATCCAATTTATTTTGAGCAATCTTCTATATAATCTATAGATTTGTATATATAATATAGATTATGCAAAAATTTAGTTGAGTTAGGAAACACATAACACACTTGAAAATACCCCTTTAGCAATTTCCACCAATAAGCTAATGTATGCTCGAATTCTCTGGTTTAGCTCTGTTTATGATTTGTAGATTTTAAACACACAGAGTAATAAAAAACATAGTAAAATTTAAAAACGCATGCCACGATTGAAAACACACTTTTAGAAATTACTGCCCCTAGACAGTACTTTACCCGAATTATTTTGTGTGTCCTTGTAAATGAATGATAAATGCTATATATACCATATTCTATAGTAAACATCTTGTAGTGCACCTCAATTAATATAGTGCACCAGCAAATAATTTTATAATAACGATACAAAATTTCTTTCTAAAATGTATGCAAGAAAATTAAATAATTCATGATGATTAACGATTTAAATAATTCATTATGTTTCCAACTGCATTTTGCATAAAACATATTGTTGAAATATCAATACTTTCTATTGCCCAAAGTTCTAGAAAAAAAAAGAATTATAAAATACAAAGTAATTGATTTGTATACTAATTTTAACTTAGAGGCAATTACCAAGTAACACATTAATCTTTCATAGATGTTAAGACAGCATTGAATAATGAAAATAATAACTACTTCACACATGTTGTATATTGTCTAGTAAATCATTTTCTGCCAGAATATCAATAAAAGGATAAGTCAAAAAAAGGCTAGTTCTCACACATTCTACCACAATATATATGGAAACAATATAATTTTTTTGAGTACTGATATCATGATAAATGTACTGCTATAATTAAACTTTACTTGGTTGTGTTTTCTAATAAATATTTACTTTCCTTATTAATCCAATTAACTAAAGCATAATTTTATGTACTATGAAAATATTTAATCTGTTAGAAATAGAAGAAATTACCTATAAACTATGAATATTTCGATTTATATAGAAAAATAATTTACACATTTCATGTATATGTTAAAATATATAAATGCAATAAATGAAATAATAATTTTAACTGCTGCGAATTTTAAATAATCAATTTATGTTTTCTCTATTTATAATCTTCTCATTTTCAAATCTCATTTGTTTAGGTTTTGATGAAAATATTGTGTATTTTTTAGTGTGCAAAATCAAATTGTATATTCCATGACGCATTCATAAAAACGAATCTCGCACTTGTATCTAAATCGGATTTTACTGCTGTTATATACTTAAATATAATGTCACTTTTGTTTTTAAAGCAAAAAATTCATAAGGTTTCACAAAAGAGCATTCGTGAAATTTCTTACATCCTTTGCGTTTTAAATACAATATTATTAACATTTTTACTTGAAAGAGCATTCGTGTTAAATACATAATGGCTGATGATTTATTCCTTTTCATGTATTAATCTTTTTAGAATATTTAAGAGAAATATTTTGCATCTAAAAAATGATTATTTATAATTAAAAAAACGATTTGTACAATGTTAACTACTACTTATTATAAAAATTTCCACCTTATCGTTTAAAAAGTCCTTCCGGCCTGTACCGGGAGGAAAAGGTAGCTTTCCTATATCTTCGTTTTAAAATTTTAGCTAATGTTACACAAACACAGCAAGTTAAAATACAAAGAAACGCTTACAAAAGATTCGTTAATACTGAATTTGAATAAGAAATTCGCTAAATTATTGAGCAAAATTGAGCCAAATTGGCCAAATTATTGAGCCAAATTGGCTTCATTTATGAAGACTTATTTTGGTCTCCAAATTTGGCGATATTTCGCCAAATGTCGCCAATTTTGCCAATTTTGTCGCCAATGTCGCCAATTTTGGCGCTAACGGATATGAATATATAGTTTTATGCGTATGATTGGGAAAATTATTACAACAATGAAAGAAAATAATTTGCGAGTAATCGCGTTAATGTGCTGTTTTGTTTCAAAATGTCAGCCACCCTAGAATTTCAAACTGCTCTATCTCAGCCACTTTTTAAGATAGAGGTAAACCAAAAAATGCTCTGGAATCCTTGTATCAAAGCCTAAAACGTAATTAAAAAATAAATTTTAATTTTTAATTTTTTTGTATATTTATTTTAGTTTTAAATTTTTAAATGGCCGCCATCTTGAAACAAAATGGCGGACCAAGCTGGCCAACGAACTCGGTCGAGACATTGCTTAATACACACAATTAGTTTCATCAAAATTGATTTATAAATACGAGCGTTATCGTATGACATAGGTCAGATATATATATAATATATATCAACATTTGAACGGAGGGTGGTTTTGGGGTCTGGAGGTCATGATCGGTGAAAATATATCGAAATTTTCCGGAACTGCTTTCCTCCGAACGGCTGCAATAGGTAGTTTTATACATTTTGTATTGAAAGCTACCTAAAATCCGTAATAAATATAAGTGAGAAAAAATATTTCAATGTCTTTCATTTTTCAAAGTTTCGTATATTAAAAATATAAAATGCGTAGATATAAAAATAATGTGTTTTCAATAAGTCTACAATGTGATACATTTTATAGCCCTTTTCAAAAGAAAAATATTGTACATTTAAAACCTTTTTTTCATTTTATATATTGAGAACTAATAAAAAACTAATAACTAGGAAAACGCTAGGCAAAAAGTTATATTTAATCAGTTATTAGAACAAAAAGATGGGGATCTATTTTTTGACATAAAAATGCATTTTGTGGGTCGAATGTTAGTTAATGGGTAATAAAGGAGACAAAAAATGACTAATTAGAAATAGTTTTTTTTCTGCTACAATGCCAAAACATGCAAATATTTTATAGCTAAATTTTAGTAATTTTATTTAATTAACACATTTCACACATCTTTATTATATTTTATTTTATATCTATATTTATTTTGGGGCTTTTTCACGACACGGAAAATGAATAGTAATCTATTTTTTTTTCATCCTTTAGTGTTTAAATATATAAAATTATACATCGCTTTGAGTATTATAGCATAAAACTAAACTTGCTGTTTTTTATTTAAATTTTTAAAAATAATATTGAATTTGAAAATAATTTCACAGGACAAAAATTATTCAGTCACTGGAATCATTTCTCAAATACTGTGTAAGATCGATTCTGGCTTCAATAACAGCGTGGATTCGGCGAGGTATAGAGGTCGCAAAGATTTTTAGATCACGTTATTCACGTAAGGCCACCAAACTGTGTGAAAGTGTCAGCATTTTACTCGCTGTTTCAAATAGTTCCACAAATTTTTCATGGGGAGGATTTATCGGGATGGTGAAGGTAGAAAACCATTTTTAAGCGTTCATATCCAACCAATAATTAATGAATGCAACCCTCTGCACCTGCTTGTTGTCCTCTTGGAAAATGGGAAAATGTCCATATAATAATCATCATAAATATTTTGCATAAAGGATAAACCCCTGTCACGTGCAATGTTGAAATATATAGCCTGGTACAGCTACTCATGGTCAGCTGAATCAATGGGCTCAAGTCATAGTATGAAATATACCCCCAAACCATCAAAGAGCCACCTCCGAGAAAAAATGCATCTTTCACACACTTATGGTTGAATGATTCATTGGGACTTCTTTTAAAGCCAACTCATTCGTAAAAACGACAAATAAGTGAGTTGTTGGAGAACACTGCACACTTCTATTCAGCCCCTATCCACATTCTATGTTTTTTATTCCATTCCAAGCGTATTACTACATTTGGCTCTGTAATTAAAGGCATCTTGTGAGGTACCTACAAATATTCATCGCATGATTTTTACTTCTCAATGTTTGATTGGAAATACTTGGTTGGCATGAAAAGCCATTCAGGGACTGCAACATTTATTCAGAAGGCCTGACACTCGTCTCTGTTGCATTTCGGTTTCGAAGTTTTTTTTTTATCATAATTTTGTCAACAAGATTTACGGCTACCAGTGTTTAACTAATTCTTGTAGGTACGTTGATCAGTACGCTTCGATAAACCAAGTAATGGATTTTTTTTTTATGATTGCTCGTCAATACGCCCAAACAAGATATCCAATTTTTGACACACTTTCACATATTTGTAATTACCCCTTTTTCCTCGATATTCCATACTTCCCAAAACTTTATTTACAATTTAACCACCCGAATTACTGATATGATCACAGAACAGCATTCTGACGTTCAGCTCAGATGACGACGTAAGTCGTGAACTGAGCTGAATTATAATAGCAAAAACATTGAGCTGTCACACAAGGTGGGAAATTGTTTTGTTCAGAGAACTTACTATTTATCAAAAATCTATACTAATAAAAGAAAGTTTCGCTCTGTGTGTGTGTGTGTGTCTGTTGGCGATGGCTAGGAAAATTTAGCGCACTTAGAAGTCTATAAATTTAGATTTAGGTAGTCCAAACCCTCTCCTGGTGTACCTGAGCATCAGAATTTTAATATTTTAATTACTTTCTGAAATGTTGATTAAAATGCACAAAGAACTCTCATTAAAAATACGCTTTTATTCTCTTGGGTTGGTTGGTTCACTGGTTCGTTGGATCGATTCTTCACAGAAGTAATTAAATAAACCAGAGTAGCGATGCATAAATAAGGATTTATAACTAAATAGTGTCAATATGGATTGAAGTTATCAGCGTAGAGGAGCCATGCGATTGTCGCGCCACCTGTACATGACAAATTACACAAACGTCCCACTGATTGAAATATTTTCCAGGCACATTTTTATTCATGACAATTAGCCGGGTTAAGGTTTTTTTTTTTTTTTTTTTTTTTTTTTTTTTTTTTTTTTTTACATGGCATTTATTATTATGATGGAGATTGTTAATGCAGAAAACTTTATTTAACATATTCTTTTTTATAAATGCGGGAATGAAGAGGAGCAAGGGTCTAATTACATGTCACCTTCAAGGTGTATTTCTAGAAAGCAGTTACCAGAATTTCCGAATAATAGTGTAATTCAAATTTCAAATTAAGTTCCTAGCATAACCAAATGAATCAATCATTAAAGATGTATTGTGACCCTCCTAATTAGTTATTTGCTGAAGGCCACTTGAACAACCCCCGCCCCCCTCCCGGTCCGACCTTCAAGATTTTTTCTCTAACTCAGCTCCGTTTCCATATCTGAGCCACTATCTTTCCGATTTCAACGCAAGTGATTTCAAACATTATAATTATTTTAATAGTCACCTTTTATAACATTAATCTAGATTTATGAGTAGCGGTTACCACTACTTACGAATAACAGTTTAAGCCAAATTTGTAATTAAATTCAAAGCTTAAGGAAACGAACGAATTTTGAAAGATGCATAGTGGTCCTCCTAATTAGTCATTTGCTGAAGGGCACTTGAACAACCCCTCCCCCCCCGGGACCTCCTTGAAGGTTTTTTCTCTAACTATGCTCCGTTTCCATATCTCAGCAACTATCTTTCCGATTTCAACGCAAGTGATTCCAAACATTATAACTAACTTAATAGTCTCTCTTTATAACATTAAAGTAAATTTACGAGTAGCGGTTACCACTATTTCCGAATACTTGGGTAAGCCAAATTTGTAATTAAGTTCCTAGCTTAAGCAAACAAACGAATTTCGAAAGATGCATAGTGCTCCTCTTAATTAGTCATTTGCTGAAGGGTACTTGAACAACCCTCCCCCCGGCACCTCCTTCAAGGTTTTTCTCTAGCTATGCCCCGTTTCTATATATCAGCAACTATATTTTCGATTTCACCGCAAGTGATTCCAAACATTATATTTAACTTAATATTCACCCTTTATCACATTAAATTAAATTTATGAGTAGCGGTTACCACTATTTACAAATAAAAGTTTAAGCCAACTTTGTAATTAAGCTCCTAGCTTAACAAAACGAACGAATTTTTATGCATGCATAGTGGGCCTCCTAATTAGTCATTTTCTGAAGGACACTCGAACATCCCCTTCCCTCGGCACCTCACTCAAGGTTATTTTCTCTAACTGTGCTTTATTGCAATAACTGGGCTAATAATGTTCCAATCTTCTCGAAACCAGCTCAATTTTGTAGTGCGCCTACTATACAATAACGTAGGCAGCGGGGACCTGTGTCAGAAGTTCGGTCGGAAAGAGGTTTGTTTAGAACAGAATGCTCCCCTGGCGGTGGTAGGAGGAAATAAAAGATTTTCTAGAGCGTACGAGCATGCCGGGTATACGGTTCCGAAGCCATCGTAGACCATGGCCAGAGTTGCGTGTTTTAAGAGATTTAAGTTTATTACAAGGGCTCGGGCAACGCCGGGCGGGTCAGCTAGTCTTATATAAAGTAATATTCTTCAGATATACGCGTAAATACCGACCGCATCTTTTGAAAAAAAAAGTTCAAAAAGGTTGTACGGAGAGACGTTTCGCCTCTACTTATTTTAAGAACAAAAAATCAAATAAAATATTTTAAATACCTAATTTTTTTCTAAATTTATAGCTCATCGTGTTGCTTATTGTACATTGTATTTACTTGAATAAAATTTCAATGGCATTTTAACAGCTCATTGTGATAGAAAGTTAAATATAATGCAATTCGAAAAAAACAATTAACAACTTGAAATTATAAAATGAATATGATCTGCTATTTCCGCAGTACATTTCTTACAAGTGAGACTGATTTCATTGAATGACATGTTTCATAACAAATATTTTAAGTACATCATTTGTGTGCAGCTCGCTTTTCTAATTTAACAGATAGATCAAATTACTCAGAATATGCCATGGTTTATGGATTTTTGAGCTTTAATATAATGAATAGAAGCGAGAGGAAAATAACTAAGTACGTGTATAGTTAAAACGATTTTTCAGTTTAAATAAATTATGGAGTTGAGCTTCGTAATTACCAATGTGGGCGACGTTTTGAAAACTGAATATTGTCTGACAGCTGATAACGAAAAAGGATGATACTTTTTCTCACACGAGAAGATATAAAAAATTATACAATGTATAATATACATGTTGGTATTTTATGAA
Source organism: Maratus michaelseni (assembly GCA_963931845.1). NCBI lineage: Eukaryota > Metazoa > Arthropoda > Arachnida > Araneae > Salticidae > Maratus > Maratus michaelseni. The sequence continues at coordinate 200,728,548 of OZ007588.1, read as the reverse complement.
GCACATTATTTAGAGTACTGTAATTCACAAACACGTTTCAAGATGTGCAAATCTGCTGGTACTTACACTCATTAAAATGATTCTTTAACTAAGTTGAAGTAACAGACAATTTAAATCGCCATCATTAAAGGTAATTATTATATTTTCTTAGTTAAATAGATCTTTATAATGATCTTAAAAAAATTTAATATGTTGCAGAAACTTTACAATATGACAAAGTTAAAAAGAATAAATTTTTCTACGCTCCCGCTTTCGAAAATGTAGCAACATCTTTAAACAATGAATATCTTACGTTAAATATTTTTAAACATTTGTACGGGTTCAAGACAAAGACGTTTTAAAAATTTTTCATTTTGTATGCTATAGATAAATGTTCTTTCATAATATGGAGAAATTTTCAGAATTGCAAACGACATATAAATAACAATTATAAATGTAATAAATATAACATAAAGATACTGAATACCATAGTAGATATACGTTAACAGAATATGTTAACAGATGAATATTAAAACTATAACACTGTTATATATTTATTCAAAATATTAAGTAAATGATTAACTTTTTATTAATTAAAATTTGAAAAAGAACGCGACATAATAAATGTTCATAAAGCATTGAATCATTAGTAAATATTTCATTACTTTATGAATACTTTAGACTATAAATTACATAGGAGGTTCAATAATTAACAAATTAAAACAAAGCAAAACAAATGCCGCTAACAACAGGATATTTTTGTATCTAGAAGTTAAAATACACTTTTTCGTATATAAACAAGATCGAATAAAATGATTTTGTATATACAGAGTGTTTCACAAAGGACCCCTAACTTTAAAAATCAATAACTCGGAAACAGTGATAGATAGAAACATGAAACCAGTGGTATGTTTATTAAAAAAATCGTAAGAATCTTATACGTAAATCTCGAAATTTAGTTAAAAATAGCACCGATAGATGGCGCTGAGAGCATTAAGAATCCTTCTAAAGAGAGTTCAGAAGCATAGAAAGACTTAGCCGTCTAAAATTTCGATATTGAAATCTGACCGCTATTTTCGTATGGTGAAAATAATTCGCATCGGCCACGTTGCCTGTCTGTTGAATTTTTTTGAAAAGCTCACGAATTGTTTTTCCATCTGGGCCTTTTGCGACTTGAAATCGTGTTTGAAAACTTCTCCTTTTGGCAGTAGAACTCTGATTTAATCGGTGGTAATCCAACACAATAAACACAAGTTCCTTCACGGTATACACTACTTTCGGAATTATTTTCAATATACGCTAATAGCGGCCAGATTTCAATGACGAAATCTTCGACGACTAGTCTTTCTATGCTTCTGAACTCTCTTTAGAAGGATTCTTAACGCTCTCAGCGTCATCTATCGGTGCTGTGTTTAACTAAATTTTGAGATTTACTGATAAGATTCTTGCGATTTTTTTAATAAACATACCACTGGTTTCATGTTTCTATCTATCACCGTTTCCGGGTTATTGATTTTTAAAGTTAGGGGTCCTTTGTGAAACACCCTGTATACATATATATTACGATATATTGCAGGTAATAATGAATGTCATTAGTGACTACCGGTTTTCTTATTATGGGGTAGACACCATGGAAATTACGCAGTCGTCACATCCTTAGGTATGGCAATTGATTCGCCGAAAATCAGGTACTGAAGGAATTCCACCGAATAATCGACACACACAAGAGCAGCAGTCAAGAACAAGACTCGTTGTAGGCGAATCAATGTATTTTTTCGTAGCAAAGTCACCCGTTTACATGATGCAGAGTAATAATTTGTCAGCACAGGAGTACTATGCCAACTCTCGAATAGATTATAGACACTGAAGAGAACACCACACACTTAGAAAAACACACTATATACAAAATGGAATACAATGTTCTTAGATGACCCATTATATACAAAGTAAAAGACAATGTTGAGTGAAGAATGGGGGTCGCTGGAGCCACATTTTATTTTAACAACCAAAAATAGAGCAAAATCCTGACGGTCCTGTCCGATGCAGTTTGTTATATACTCAAAAAATTGGTGTAGGAACACGAACGCGCGAAAATTACCGTCCAATAGTTTGTAAAAAGGGGTGTGGCCAAGATGAGAGCGCCGAAAAACTCAAGCGTCAATGGCTAAGAAATTAGGTTAAGGGTGTGTTAACCTGACGTAAATGTAAGAACTCATTACAGGAATCGGATGAATTTTGGAGGAAAAAATAATCGCGCGAAATCAGGGAATGATGGGACAAATCGAACGATATCTGAAAATAATAAAATTAAAAGAATGTAAAGAAAAAATATTCTTAAAGAATAAATTGACTGTCTCAATAAAAGGAATTTAATCAAATGCTTTTTAGGAAATTTTTGCAATTTAGAATATTTTTTTTACAATAGGGATTTAAAGAATATTTTGACTAAGATATGGAATTAAATTAACAGGGGATTTGAGATATAAATAAAAGACAGAGAAATATTAAAATAAATAAAATAGATAACATTTAGCAATTTAATAGAATGGTGATAATTTGAAATAAGGACTAAAAACATAGCGAAAAGAAGGGACTTTTTTTTTATTATTACATATATATATATATTTACACACACACACACACACACATATATATATATATATATATACAAATTTTTTTATTACGCCCTTGTTTATATACGAACTTTTATAACTTTCACATACCCGTATATCCTGATGTTTGTGGCATTTTGCCGCCCTTTATACTACACACACACACATACACACACATATGTATGTGTGTAGAGGAATGCATTTGGAGATATGTACATATTCTGTCTTTTCATTTTCTCATACATAATTTTTTATATTATTAATTCGTTTTACAGATCTAAAATAATAATAACACTATAAGTTACATCTTTTAAATGGAACACGGTTATATTTATATTTAGAATTTTGAATAGTTTTGTAATATAGAAAAGCTTATTAACCATATTTGTGATACTGAATCACATAATAAAGGAAAGAAGTGGTATAATAAATAACAAGGAAACTTTAATTGAATATATTTATGCTAATCATCAATTGTAATAATTATTAAAAATAAATATTGGAATGGAAAATAAAAGAAATAATATAAGAATTGCAAATTTTTCAGACCAAAATAAATGAAATTCCACTTGCAACGTTTAAGTAGTTGTATATTAAAATAATGTATATATATACATATATATATATATTTTTTTTTTTTACTTGTTGGAGATACGTCCCAGACAACACAAACACATCCTAAAAACATCCAAAAGATGTCATATTTAGGACAAGCTGATATCCTGTGGACCGATGAAATGGTCCTCTCGACAGTTACAGGACATCCCCTAAGTTTCGAAATGTCACACCTTTCAACGTCCTATGGATGTCATCTCATGACACATTTTGGACGGTTATAGGACACTTGCATTACATCCTCTGGATGGTCCTATTGATATCCTAAAAGCATCCACATAATGTCATATTTAGGATAAGCTGATATCCTGCGGATGGATGAAATCATCCGGTAGACAGTTATAGGATATCCCCTGGGTGTCGAAATGTCACACCTGTCAATATCCTATGGATGTCATCACACAACACCTTATGGATGGTTATAGGGCATCCTCTGGGTGTCAAAATGTCACACCTGTCAGCATCCTGTGGATGGTTTTCATGATATTACTGCCTTCAATTTGCATTTTTGAAATTCATATGTACATAAACATATGACAATGCATAGATCTATTGTTACTGAAAACATTTATTTAATAAATTTTATAGTTTAAAAATATCTTCATTTATTAGATTTATTAGAGGGAATAAAAGTTTTTATTTTTAAAGAAAGGTTATTGAATAATCTTTCTTTAAAAAAAAATATCCAATCTAACAAAGATATCATACACTATATAATTTATTTAATAAAAAATGTTTTCAGTAACAATATATTGAGGTATATATGAATTTTAAAAATGCAAATTGAAGGCAGAAGATATCTTATATTCTCAATAAAATTCAAGAAAATTTAAGAAATTTTGTAAAATTCCTTACTTATATATATTGATATATATCATATATAATTATATAGCCCTTTCATCTTATATTCTCGATAAAATTCAAGAAAATTTAAGATATTTTGTAAAATTCCTTACTTGTATATAATTATTTTTTACATATTTTATTCTTAATTTGAGCAAATATTATATAAAATGATGCAATTTTAAAAAGGTCATGAAAAATTTTTAAAGTGCTATGTCTGAAGTGGAACTTATCATTCTTGTCGTAAGAAGTCATATAAAAACTTAAGGCAGTATTAAAAAAAAATATTTTTCCATGCTCAACAGCTCAAAATTTTATGACACATTTTCAAACTCATTTTTAAAAGTAAAAACATGAAACTTGGCGGCATGATTTATGAAGAGATTTATAAGGGACCTACGTTTTTATTTTTCGTTCAATTAATTAGAAATTGATTTACAAACAAATATTTTCAAAGTACTTTTTTTTTTTCCCAAGCGCTATCGCTTCGGGAAATTCGGTTCAAAATGTCCATTTTGACAGCATTTAAAAAAATATATTCTGCCTTTATCAAAAAATCGAGACAACACGGACATTATAAAGTTTCTGAATAAGAGAACCTGCCAATTGGATGCATTTTCGAGCAAAAATGAATTTAAAAATGTGTCTCAAAATAAGCAGTTTGGATTTGAATACACCCTTAAGTTTTTTTTAAATAACAATTTTTTTTTACTTTGCAATTATTTGTTTTACTTACTAAAAAAAGCATGTAAATACCTGATCCACTTTAGGAACACCTGGTATATGCAACAAATGTTATGCATTTGATTGTCCTCTGATAAGGTGCCACATGAAATTTAAAAGTATCGTTTTGTCCCTCTGATGATGATTTTACATTGTTTTTCTAGAATAAAGCTACTGCATAAGTCATCTGTTAATACTTTTGCAAATAAAGGATAGAAAAGTATGCCCTTTCATATTTAGTGACCGAAGCACACATTTACTGCTGTGATAATTTGGCTATACAGCTTCAGATTCAATTTGTTTTACTTACCTTTGTACTTAAATACATTACCTTACTTTAACAAAATGAGACAGTACCATGATTATGTAAATGCTAATGGCCCAGAAAGTGCATTTGATATATGTCACAAAGTATTAACACAAATTTGAGCAATACTAAGATATTGTTTGCTTTCATTGTTTTAACTTTAATGAATAAACAACTTCTGTATTTTAAATAATTGCACATATTACACTAAGTGCTCAATATAAAATAATAAACTTAAATTATATGACATACAAAAATTAAATCTTTATGCAAAAGTCATCAGAAGTGAATACCTGAAAATTTTAAAATTTTACTCCCAATTTAATTGGAAATCAGTAAAGGAATAAAAATTAAAAAATATATTTCACAATGTCATGAAAGATAGTATAGGGAAAATGATAACCTCTGTTGAATAATCTTATTATTTTTTAAAAATTCTATAATGTTACAAATTGCACAATAAAAAAATTCACATTAAAAACAAAACAAATATTTATTTACAACTTTCACGATAAAATACAAAACAAATATTTATTTACAACTTTCCACATCACAAAACATAATTTTTTTTTTCTTTGCAACAATCTGGTTTCTTCCACCTTGCTGTTGTCACAGAAATTTCTGCTCGGCATACGTCTGTAAAGAAGAAAAGAAAAAATATACATTTCTACCTAGCTTTATAAGTGCATCACATTCATTCAAAATGAATAAATCAGCATATATACACAAGATATACAATAATTTCTTACCGTTTGTTTCTTCAAAAGATCTTACAGTAAAATTTATTAAGTTATTTTTAGGAACTTTACTATTTAAGCCTTATGGGATATTTGAACAACTATGAAAAAGTAAAAGCACATCTTATTTTATGTCGAAAAACGTCATACAGCATGAAAATACCCGCCTTGTTTTGTGTCAAAAAAAAAAAAAAAAATCTTAATATTTATAACTGATGGTAATGTCATATTTTTAATAATTAAAAATGATGGTAATTACAAGCAAAATGTACTACAGTAGACTCCCCAAATCCACATGAGTCCATCATAACACTGAAATTGTGCAAATTTTTGAATTATTTGCAGATTTCTGGTTTATTTACATTTTTTAAGCAGTAATACGAATGTAATAATGCATTTGAAATTACAATGAATATGTCTATAATAAAGTAAATTATTAAGTAAAACAATAAAGTACTAAATATTAAGAAAATGTAAAACTTGATTAAAATATAAAAAGTAAAGATCAAGTATGTATTTAGTAATGTGTAAGGTGTAAGTATGCTAAATAAAGATTAGATATAATCATCATCAACAACTGTTTTCAATCCACTGCTGGATTCTCACCCAGATTTTTCCATTGTTTCCTGTCTAGTGTTTTAGTCATCCAATTAACACTGACCACTTATATGATTTCATCACTCCATCTTACTTGAGGTCATCTTCTTGGTCGTTTTACATCATTGGGATACTACTGTAGGGTGTTTGTGCTCCATCTACTGTCTTAACTTTTTGCAATGTGCCCCGCCCATTTTCCATTTTAGACGTTTAATTCTTTCAATGACGTCAAAAACTTTCGTCTAACTTCTCATCCAGGTTATTCTCTTTCTGTCTCTTCTAGTTATGCCTAGCGTACATCTTTCTATACTTCGCTGTGTTCGGGTCCGGATACCGGGTTGCGTTAGTGAAGGAAACACTCGATGGAGAAGTTTCTGTAGAAGCACAATTTTAGTCATCAATATTGGTTTGACACTAAACGGTATTTGCCGTTCCGCTGCACCAGATTTAGCAATCCTATACTTTACAGATTAACAAACTACAACTTGTGTGTTCAGGGGTCGATGCAGGTTTTTTTTTTCTTGGGGCCCATTTTGTGAAAAGTGAAGGTTATTTTTGTGAAATGTATTATATTTTTGTGAAAAATAACATTTTGTGGCGAAAGTTGATATCCAGTTAATTAAATTCAGACCAAGCATTTAAAAACAAAAACCGTTTAAAATCCTTTTGCTGAAGTTTTCCTCTCTGGTAAACTTGCTTGTTTACAAATTACATATTTTAAAAATCACAAAATAATAAATAAATAATAAACAGTAAGTTTTTATGGAATAGCATTTTGTGAAGGAGCCCATTTTATCAAATTGATTTTTGTGAAGGACCCATTTTATCAAATTGATTTTTGTGAAGGGGTCCATTTTATCAAATTGAATTTTGTGAAGGGCCGATTTCATTAAATAGATTTTTGTGAAGGGGCCCTAAATAGGCCCCAAATTTTTCCTGTATCGACCCCTGGTGTTTCATTTTAAAATGCTTGTTGCACTTATGCTGAATTGGTGTTTGTTATGAGAACATAAGATTTATTTTTATAAAAGCTATGATTTATCAAACTTATAAGTTATAATGCTCTAAAATAAGACTTATTTTTGTATGGAGTAAAAAATTCAAAAAGAAAATAACAATGTGTGCAGTATTTGAACACACGGCAAATGTAATATGGTGAGAAAATGCTTTTTTAACCATTAAAATAATGTCAGGGCTTAATATACTTACATATCTACCGTATTATTGGGAATATCAGCCGTACCAATGAATATCTGTTTAAAAAAAAGTATATCCACGTAAGCGGCGCACCTGTAAAAATCTTTTTTAAAATGTATAGTGCCGCATCCAAGGAACTCAAATTTACGTATAAATATTTTCACTTAAATGCCACACACAAAAAAATTTAAACTAGTAATTAAATATAAAGAACTATTGTAATATTAGTAACAGAGTTTCCCCAGACAGTTTCAGAAGGGTGCTGCACCCTGCCTGCCCTTTGATTAACAAAATAGCACCCCTCTTGTCCCTCATAAAAAGAATTAGCACCCTTCTTGCCCCCTCCAGTAAAATAATTAGCACCCTTCTTGCCCTTAGTAAAAAAAAGTGCCCTTTCTCCTTTTTGCCTTAAAAATTTGCTTTCATAGTAAAAACTGACTCAATGTTGTCTTAAAAAGAGTGTTTTGACTTTGAAATATCAAAAGTGGTTTTAAAAATCAAAAGAATACATCTAACAATTAAAAAAAGTGTCTTTAAGAATCTGAAAAGTGCCCTCAAAAATCCAAAAAGTGCCCTTAAGAATAAAAAAGTGCCCTTTTCTCACCTGCAGCACCCTGCCCCTTTTTAAACCTGGGGGAAACTCTGTCACATATATACATTTTCTAATCGTATTTAAGACTTTCTAAGACGTATAAATCCCTCGAAAACTGGAAATCAAAATATTTCATTAATCCAATATTTTCTTCTTGTAGAGATAGAAGAAAGTAGTAACATCAATTTCCAGGTTATATAACAATAAAGTTCTAGTCCTTTTTTAACCTTCATATTTAATTTTTAGACTTTAAAAGTAAGAAATTTCCTATTTTTTTGTCCTAAAGAATGCAACATTTTGAAATAAGTTTTAAAAGATCATTAATTAAGATAATAAAAGGAGGATTAAAAGCTTCTTTAAAGAAATAGCAACCTCCAAAGGAATTACAATTTGAAAAATTCTGACCTTATTAGTTTTAAAAGTTTCGGAACTTTTTGAAAGATTACTGGCAGTTTTACGTCTTGTCACAAAGAAAAGTAACATTTTGCTGATCATGGTGTGAAAGTGATCTATTAGCTTAAAAGAGTGTTCTTTAAACCACTGTTTTCCCACAAGATAATGGCATAATGACAAATGACTTGCAATCTTACTTTTCTTTCTCAGTTGTTTCTGTCTGAACTATTTGAGGTTTAAAAATATATATTAATTTTTGTTAGAATTTGGTATTATCTCAAAGCTGAGTTGGATTATGAATTAACTATAACTAACAATATAGGATCTCGATCGTAATGGCATCACAATGTAGATAGCATCGCTTCTAGCGACAAGCGTAAAGAAACTTGTTATTCACTCAAAATGTCTGCTATTGAGCATTTTTATTAATATGATATTTATTTTAAAAAATGATATCTGCAAAAAAGCTTTTTTTTTCTTGTGTGTCTTTGTCCGTGAATTGCGGATTAACTATATTATTCAAAAAATTAGTAATAACACAGCAGGGATTTTTTCATTCACGATTTTTTATAACAATGTCAACGAACTCACATTCGATTTTTGGGGTGTAATATAGATCGCCTCCACGTGGTGCACCCTAGATAACGCAAAATGATGTACGACTAAAGCAGGGGTTTGGAGATTTTCTGCTTTCTTTGTCAACCACTGTGTCCCGCACTATCAAATAACAGTATATCTGACAGATATTGGGAGTCCAGAGAATTAATGAGGACCTCAGAACATCAGCCTAATTGATTGCATTCCCTGTATACAATGGACTTTTTGTTTTCTCTAAAATTTCTATATGTCACTCTTGTTTCGTTTATTGTTCAATTGTTTTGGAAGCATATAATAGTGTATAGATGTTTGTCTAAATGCTATTGGTTAAACAAAAAAGAAAGAAAAAAAAAGACTAAAAAAATACATTGAATTTTTAGTAAAAAAATGAAACAAATATGGAGAGGAGAGTTACGAAAAGTTTTATCAAACCTTTCTTAATAGTTTTATGAAATTATTAAAATTGTTTGAATGGCAGGAACGTTTCAAAGGTAGCAGAAATACAACTAAAGTTGGTACCGTGAAAAACGGCTTTCAACATCAGTAACTGATTTTAAACCAGACGAAGTTACCGTTTTTGTTTAAGAAATTGTCATGTGAATGCTTTACGAGAACACGTGCTAGATTATCAGCCGGAAATGTGCATAAAAATAATGGATACTGGTTCACAATAATGAGCAATCAAATACTGCTACAACAGTAAGCCAATTATCACCCCGTTATGAAATGGTAACTGGCATATAACTTACATTTTCACCATACTTGGGTCTAACAGACTTTGTTTAGGCGTATTTAACACTTTTATCACTCAAGGTTTTTTAAAATTTTTATTTACAATTTAAGCGACATTTTAAGAAAAATAAGGAAATAAGAATTTCTGAATTTTTTTTTCATAATATTAAGTAAAGACACTTTTTTCCCCAATTGAATCAATAGCATGCTTTTCAGGATAGATATATATTTTTTAAATTTAGAAATTCGAAATACATACCGTAAATTTCGATAAAAGATTTTTTTTAGTGTGTGTAATCATGAAACGTTCTATCATTAAATAAAGCAAAAATTTCTATTCAGAATTTCTGGTAGGAATTTGTAATTTATGGCTTAAATAAATCTTGAAATGACGCATGTATCCGCTAATGATGCAAATGGGTTAAACATACCATATAAAAGAGAAACTTATCCTTCTGCTCTAGTAGTGATAAAACGTACTAAATATAGTAAGTATATGTCGCAGTCTAATTGAGAAATCTGCTTCTTTCTAAAAGAAATCTGTTTGCAAAGAGCCAATGTAATGGAATCCGTCATTTCAAAAACCACATCAGTCAAGTTTTTTCCAAATATACGTTTTTTTGTTGCAAATGCTTCCTTAAAGTGAGAGTAAATGATCTGGGTTATAACCACATAAGTCTGTGTATTCCTTCCTCTTTGAACAATACCTTCTAATTAAACATTAATTTATCTTAAATTAAAAAACTTTCAACCCCTGAGTCACTTCTATCAGCCAAAGCCTATGCCTTGAAAGTGTCAATTAATAGTAAAAAAAATAGACGATTTAAAAAGAGTTAAGGATAGGATTCTAGAAGGGCATATGCGATTTTATCAAAACACATGTAGCTGGCCAACTGCCAATGTTGAAGTAATCCAATTGAGAATGATAAAGAATATGATTACGCACCATAATGATATTAAAACATAAAAAATCTTCCTATATAAATGTTATCTTCATTATTTTGATTAAAAATATGTTTAATATCACTGTTTTGTTTAAATTAAATACCACATAACCTTGTTTCTTGCTAAAACAACATAAGTGAGGGACAGTTTTTCTGTTCTTCTTCTTTTTATTATTCATATGTTATAAAAATTATTCAATATTTACAAACTTTGAAGTCTAAACTCTATAATCATCCCACCTAAATCCATAAAAATTCGTTTACTTGTGAATAATACAGTTTTTTTTATTTTCTTAAAAGTTCTGATTGTGTGACTTATGTGGTTTTTGAAATGACCGATTAAAATGAGAATCATCTGCCCTTTTTCTTACAGCCTGATGTTTTTCGTGCTTATTTCCAAGAGCCTATATCGCTTTAGTATAATTGGAAAATGGTCAATTGTTTCACCATAAGCCAGATAATTCTAAGTCTTATTGAATGAGTCCATGTAGCTTAATGTTAATTTGAAAATCACGAATTGTTTGCTAATCATCCTGCTTTTTTTAGGCTCATTGCAATGAACCTATGCAGTTTTAGGGTAATTCGAAAAATAACAAGTTTTTGTTTAATTAGTTGGATTCTTTAAAGGCTTACTGCAATAAGTCCGAGGTAGTAAATGTTTATACAAAATTTAACAAAAAGCAGCAAATACCGAAAATGATTATACAGATTTTATTTAGGTGTCTGAGTGCCTATAATAAGAGATTTTTTAAAGGTGTATTTTATGGAAACATTCCGTGCAGACATATCACTAATATTTGAAGATGAGGCATATACTTAATGTTTTCTCATAATTACGTAGCGAAGATATGTTGCTGAAAGAAAATATTTATAAAATATATACGAAAAATGCTAAAATTTGAAGATGAGACAAAATTTTAATATTTTCACAGAATAAATTAGAGAAACTGCTTTGATCAATGAAGAAATAATAAAAAAACAAACAGATAACACTATTGTAAGCGCATTCTTATCTCGGGTTCTATGGGCCCGATTACAACGGGGTTTGGCTAATTGAACTTGGTTTTCGATTGTCCTACAGATTTTAGTTCCACCTTCAACCGCAGGAGGCGCATTCTTATCTCCGATTCTGTGGTCTCGATTACAACAGGGTTTGGCTCATTCAACTTGGTTTTGAATCGTCTCAGGCGTGTGAGGAGCACCCGCGCTATACACTGCCTTAAGCATTGGGGTCCGGAAACTAAGTTATTTGAAACACTCTACTCTGCCGAAAGCGGTGGTGCTCCGGAAACTATATTTATTTGAAAGTTTTTCCGAAGATGTGAAATCATACAAACTCGAGTTTTGTTTAAGGTTATTATCACAGGCCCGGCAACGTCTGGCGGGTCAGCTTGTATAATAATAAATAAAATAAAATATAATCGCCTAGTGTGCTGATTTCCTGAGATTAATGAACACTTTAGTTTTAATTGAAATGTATATTTTGACCCTCCTACCAGAGCAGTATCATTACAATCATCTGTTGAGATATATTTTTTAAATTTTCATTTTTCAATCTCTATATAATTTTTATTAGTTCACTCTGCATTATTTGGTCTATGCATCTTCCATGATTTCAGGATATTTTCGTTCAAAATATATCACTGAAAATGACAATAAAAATATATTTTTATGAAGTTAATATCAGAAAAGATTGATCTCTGAAACGAATACTCACCACATTCAAAATTTTATTTTATTGCTGGTGAATTAGATTGTATCTAAAAATATTTTGATTAAACTAAAACTTAATAAAATAATTCCACATCTTTAATTTAGCCTAAATCTATGTAAGACTTTTGCAATAACACTAAACATATAAGGTTTATTACAAAATTGTTACGGGCTCTTTAGAATATCTGAAAATTGTTTTTACTACTCTTCTTAATGTTGCGGGAAAATTAACAATCTGCCTCATCTATTTATTATATGTACATTTTTATGAGAGAGGGACGCATATTTTACCTATATATATATATATATATATATATATATATATATATATATATATATATATATATATATATATATATATATATTAATATTAATTATTAACAGACACGTAAATTGAATCTGTGTAAAACAATTTGTTTATATTTGTTATTATCATTTTCATTCCGCAACCCATCTTGTCTATGTAGTGTTGGGAAAACAGTACAAATGTGACTCATGGAAGACTTTATTGATACTTTTACATGATGCGTTTGCTCAAATTATAGGGGCAGATGGGGTACAATAAAACAAAATTCACTATTTTTTTTTCCTATCCACAATTTTGCATGCACAAAAATATAATTAACGCATACTTTTAATGTTGTCTTTTCCCCATCTATATAAATTTTTTTAGGTTCTGAACAATATTTTTATGCTTGAAAAATAACAAAAAGTAAATGTCTTACAGTGTTTCATTGTACCCCGTATGCCGGGTACAATGAAACACTCCAAATGCTGCAAGCAATTTTCCCCCAATAATAGTTTATTTTATGAACAATGAGCTGAATACAAAAACAAAATTAATTAATAAAATACAAAAAAGAAATTTGATTAAAATACAAAAAAGAAATTTGATTAAAATACAAAAAAGAAATTTGAATAAAATACAAAGTATGAACTTTTTTTAAAAGACAAAAAAGGAATTGGATTAAAATACAAAATAGGAACTTTTTTAGAAGACAAAAAAGGAATTTGATATAGATATTATAGTCCTAAATGAAAAGAAAGAAAATTCTATTAGTTTAAGAATTATTTTTCATTTTATATTAAATTGACTCAAGTCAGTTTCAAAAATTAGCATTTCTGGATCTCCTTTAGTTGCTCCCGAAGGGATAGGGGGTGAAAGTTTTACCACAATCTAAGTTTTTTCAAAAATGTTAGTTTCTGCAGAATCCTCAAATTTAAAGTAAGGGTTGGAGTATTTTTATGTGAAGTATACTTCACATTCGACTTCATTTAAATTTATGATTTCTCCAATAAAATATATTTCTTTATGTTTCAGTTCACCCCCCTTGATTAAAACATAATCATTTATACAGATATTGCTTGTGTCACACATGTTGTGTGGATATCTCATTCTTAGCACTTTGATGATCTGCTTGAGCTGGAAAATAATCTGGATCATCGTCAGTTTCAGAGTGTAGCAGGCAGAATTTGTTTTGAAAACAATCCCTTCTTAGCTTTTTTCGTCTTTTTACTTTTTAATTGACTAACAAGAGCATTTTTTACTGGTGTGATTAGAAAAAAACTTTTTTCTGTTTTACTACTTTTATTTCCTTTCTGGGACCAGCCTTGGCGAAACGTTTTATCTCTTGAGGAGAAATTTATTTCCTCACAAGATTAGAGTTTGTGCAGGGTGTACGAACAGTTGCAGAACAACCTGAAATGATCTACTTAACTTATGGCAAGGTCCACCGCTTCTGATTATTGGGTTTTGTCTTTCTGGTTTTCAGCTTCATTAGTCTGCTCTGCAGCTTCATTAGTCAACTCTTCAGTTTCATTAATCTGACTATGGAAATAATTTTCAGAAGGCCAAGGCCTATCTGACACATACAAACACAAATAATCTTCTTCACAAATATTTTTTTCTACTGAAAGGCCATTTTCCAACATGTTTCATTGTACCCCGTCTGCAAGTGTTTCATTGTACCCCGCACTGAGGTTACCAAGAAAAAAATTATTTACAAACTTCTAATATTTATTTATTTTATTTTGCTTTTAGAGGTATGAAGACAACAACCCAAAGATAACAATGTATAAAAAAATAATTATTACTTATAGACAACAACGAAAAAGAAACAAAATTACTTTTAGTAAAGAAACTTACTTTCAACGGTGAAAAATCAATAATCTTTTATTGCTAATGTTGTAGAAGTGTGAATGTATACAAATCACATCAGTAACTGAGACATACAGTTGTATAACATATATATAAATTGTAACATTCTGTGACAAATTTTACTGATTTTACAAGTAATGTTTCATTGTACCCCGTCTTCCCCTATCCTTAAAATAAAAATAAAATATTCACTAAATGTAGACTCTCAGACGCGTAAATAAATTCCATCAATAACATATAAATTTCCTATACATTTTTAAAACTATTTTAATCTTCTGCTGCCATTTTTTATACTAAAAATTCCCATAAACTTTCACTATTTCATTTAGCTGGGATAAAAACAGGCAGTTTGTAAAATCACATGATCATTTTGTAATTAGTTTAAAATTGTAAAGGATCATTGCAATAAGCCTGAAATAATCCGAACTGATTGGTATACAATTGGTATTTTTCCAAATAGCTTGAATCTACATATGTTCATTGACATAAGACTGATCATGCTGACTGGGAAACAACTGATAATTTTCCATTTAGCCTAAAGCTGTTTATGCTCGTTACAATAAACCTGAAAAATATTAGGCTGACTGGAAAATATCTCATAATTCTCCAAATAGCTTTTTTACATAAACAACCGCCAGTCCGCTCCTCTGGGTGGTCCCGAATCGGCCCCGTCAATGGGGAAGACGACCGGGAGCCAGACATTGCGGGATGATTCCCGACACGACGGGGGAAGTTAAGCTGACGAATCACCACCTCAACGTGGAGGACGGATGTTAAAGTGTTGTCCGATTAGCCGGTAGTGCAGAAGGTGAGTGGACTCGCCGCAAACAGATTTCGGACTATCCCCTCCTTTGAGTCGGTTCTCGGCTGCAGGAGGTTTGTGGCCAATAGCTGTGCCCTTGAGTCAAACCAGAGCCTCACCTATGAACCGTGGAAGGTAACGCCCTCCGATATGAGGTCCAGTTTGATGTCTCTTGAGAGGACTTCGGGACGGCTTTGTGGTAAAAGGCATCACGAAGGCCAATCCCTCGCGCCTAGACGCATTGCACCCGTCGAGGATGGTGACACGAAAACAACGGACTAGCTAACGGTGATAGGATAGCTTCCACATTTATCTAAGGTGAGACGAAGGCCAGGACGGACTCTGTAGGATAAGGAGCACAGGTGGTACCGTAGTGAGGTGGCGTGTAGCAATCCTCGGTATTGGCAAGCTGCTGAACGTAGACAGGGGCGAAATGTGTGGGTGAGTTAACGCACCCTATGATGGCCTCCTTCTCATTCCTTAATCCCATGCACCTCCCTCTGTAGCTGAAGTAGTTGTGTGCTGCTCGCAATTTTCGGTTGGAAAGAGAAATGTCCTGCTTGACCAAGAGTGGTTCGAGTCACGCAGGGCCTTTCAGGTCCGAGGAGTGCTGCTCGTATCACCTTCTCTTGGACTGACCGATTACGAGGAACCGGGCAGGTGGCTCGTCAATCAAGTGATGGTTTCAGATTTAAGTCGGACCTTGGATCGAAACTAGTCTAGTGCGTCTATGCGTAGTCGTATTTTTCTGTGCTGGACGGTTGGGACTAGCAGGAGTCTAAGATATAACACTCACACTACTAATCTCGATCTGGACCGCCTCATTGACACTTTTGAAAGAAGTTTCCACGCCCTTCAGCGTCCAATAGTGGTATCTAACATAACAAAAATCCATTCCCGAAATTTTTTCTATCATACGTTGTATTAAAAAATCCTATCATGACTTTGCGTAGTTTAACAGTTAAGACTATCCTGCTGAACTAGCTATAAAAGAAAATAGATTCTAGCGTGAACAAATCCATGATTCATATGTATGGTCAGTATCATTTGTTGGTTTGTCAGTAGGATGATTTTGATATCACTTGTCGAAATCGCGACAAATCTATATCCAAACACAACATGTGCAACAAAGATAACCAAACTTACTGCCTTTAGATTTATCACTTACGGCTTGTCGAAAAATAACCGCCTTTAACAAATCACAATTAATAAAAATCTGTGTAATTGAGAAAATGGTATAAAAATAAACCGTTGTACAAAACAAAACAAAAAATCATTATTTACAAGTAACATTATTCAGATAGTCTAGATATTCTACTGAATTATCCTTTCTATATGCAGCAAAAGACCATATTTAAATTAATGTATCATGCTAAATATAGAAAATATTTAAATTATTGGAATAAACTAAATTCACCCTTGCGTCCAAAGATATGTCATTGCACGATAACACTTGTTCTTTCAGTTCTTGAACTGTCAGAAAATTCTAACATTACATACGGTCAGATAAGTTTCATTAAAGAGGTGATTACTTAATTAGGTTATCTTCTTGGATGTCATCTCAATTAGCATACTAATTTATGTGTCTCTAAATATACATTCAATCTTGTCTTAATTTTAATATTGAATACGGTATGCGTTTTTACTCTATTTCACATGACGCCTAATTATAAACTTAATTCCTGTTTCAGTTATATCCCAAGAGTTTTCTTTTAAAGAAAAAATATCTTTTCGAAATAGTTATATATTTATATGATTTATTATTTTTTAAATATTTTGATATGATATGATAAAATACATTTATTATTAAAACAGTTCATGAAAACAGTGTAAAATAACGTTAAATTATCCTTCATTAATCTGTTAACTGGGTATATTTCGTCATACACAAATTACTACTGTAATAGTTTGAATGCATTATTTCCACCAGTAAAATTTTAATAGAAATTTTCGTCTTATTAAAATGCCCTATTCATGCAAAATTACTGCCATAAATAAGGAAAAAAGTGTATCTTCTTTTTTTTACTGGTGGAAGTGTTCCCCGTTGGTAATTGTGAAACAAGTTGAACAAAAGTTTATTCCCCGGTTGACAGGTTAAATAATTAAAATTATCAGACAATAAATTTCAATTAAGTTTGAAATATAAATACAGGGTGAACAAGAATTTTGTTTAAATAAAAAAAAAAAAAAAATCTAAAAGAAATATGATAGCCATATTATACTTCACCTACGTTTAAAAGCAAAATACAATTTCTTGAGAAAACAAGATTGTAATTTGTGTGTTGTGAAACACACAGAAATAAATTACTTTTAGAGTTTCATTTGTAAAGCAATTTTAAAATTTCCCCAAAGACCACAAATAACTTTTTAATTAAGCTTAATTTTCAATAGCAAAACAACTGTACCATAAGTGAATTGCTACTTTTTTATGAAGGTGGTCTGGATTTCAATAGATTTTTAAGATTTGTGTGTAAACGTCTTGTAGTAATTCTAACATGGTTTTCCTTGAACATTCCAAGTATTCTGTTACTTCTTTACTTTTTCTTTGCAAAGTGTGACTAAATCTAGCTGAATCCGGTTTCTACGGTTATTTTATGCGATGAGATGTTAATTAGGTATTTGTGGTCGTCTAGATGGTATAAATACGGCGGTAGAAGTCGGCATCATCGCATTTTGTCGCATCTTGTACCTTGTGGAAGGTCAAGACTAGTTTTGAGCCTTCATTGAACCGTGTACGTGCTACATTGCCTGTGAATTTCCATTGTGTTATGGGAGCGATTTTTTCTTCAAAGTGTTTTTCTACGTGGTTAGGTGTTGAATTCCATACTTCAAATGGGTAATTCCATATTTCAAATAGCGTATTGGAATACATAGGGTTCCCTTCAATTAGTGGATATTTCTGCATTTTCTAGAGACATTTTGTGAAGTGCTATTTCAGAGTTACTAGTAACAACTAACGTAGACATCTTGTTAGAATTTAGTGTTAGAATTTAGAGAATTTCCTGAGGTTAGCAGTCCCGCTCTCTATTTTTAGTGCTTGAGCTTATAATTTGATCATTGTTAATTTAACTGTGCCGCTCTACTGCCAAAGGCCTTTACAATTGATTTTAAATAAATTGATTTTATTGCTAATTTCTGTGTTATAGCTACTTTCTTAGCTGACGGGCCCTAAGGATCCGCCACGCAACTTATAGTCAGAAGCATTCCGCATGTTCCCCGGTAATGCCTTCTTCCGATATTCACAGACAATTTTTCAAAAGAAGAGAACGTCAAGTTTTGATGATCTCGATGAAATTTTAAAATTTCTTTTATGCTTGAATCACTTTTTAACACATTCCCATATATTGTTTATGACTTTTTTTGTCTGCCTGTCTATCTGCTGCCTCTTTGTGGTCTAATTCTTGTAAATACACTTGAATTGTCACAATATTTAAATATGGTATTCAGATTTACAATAGTATGTCCCCTATTGATGTAATATTTAGCTGTTATAGTTCTTTTACAGGGATACAGAATGTATTACTTTACAATATCTTCTGTGAGGAAAAATTCTTTCTGGCGTATTTCAATTTTGCTATACTCGTTAAAAAATTAAATAGATGCGCATTAATTACGTAAGGGGCTAAAACACATCCATTATATAGAATTATGGAGCTAGTCGCATTTATAATTTAATTAAAAAGACACGCAAAAAATTACGTTACACTACACAGGTACCATCATCAGGTCTGATCTACAGGTAATTTTTTTGCAGTGTATTTCAATGATGTTGCACTACTACAAACATGATATGGATAAATGAGTTTACAACATTATAACACACATAAATAACGCCTGCATTCAGCATTTAAAGATATACAATTATTATATAGACAAATATACATTAAATACAATAATCCTACATGGAGTGAAACATTAGCCAGAGCAAGGAATCGAACCTGTGTCCACAGCGTTCCGGGCTGTTGCTCTAAACACTGAGCCACTCCGGCCGATTCCTGAGACTGCAATTTTTTACTAATAAACCATGTTGAAGATAAGGTCACCAGCCATCTAACAGACAACCTTGGATGACCGGACAACGGTGAATAGTAAAAACAGTCCGGAAGGCTCTGGACCCAGGTTCGATTCCTGGCTCTGGCTAATTTTTCTCTCCATGTTGGATCATTGCATTTAATGTATGTTTGTCTGTATAATATGAGTTTACAACATGCTTTCTATTGACTATGGAGTGCATACATTTATTTACAGAGATACATAAAGGGATTCTGTTATAGATTTGAATATGACAGAATTTTTCTAGAATCAACCTACAATTTTTTGGGTGGATTTATATTTATTATGTCCCGGATTTATGTTTATTATGCGAATTCAAAATTTCATATTTTTCTTCCAAATAGTTTTGAAATTATGCTTAAAAAAGCGGCAAGATGCTGGTTAAAGGGGCCGTCTATGATATGTAGAAAAGCAAAGTATGAAAAAAATATTTCACTCATTTTATTGTTGATTAGAATAAAATTTTTGTAACTTTTTCTGCGTCTGCTTTTAAATGTTTTTAAATTACGTAAATTGTATTTGCATGAGATGTAATTTTTCTTCATTTAAGTAAATTAGTTTCGCTTTTATTTTTAGATTAACAAAGCTCATTTTTTTAAATGAACAAATCTACCTTATTAAAAAAATCTTACTCAGTTTTTTTGTTACCTTTAATTGAATGTAAAGCCTCTTCTTCAATCTAATAAAACTTTTTTATTTTTTCTGCGTTATATATTTTTGAAGTAAAGTTTCTTATAAATGCATATGTGTTGTGTATTTGCTAAAAATGGTTTAAAATATGCAATTACCAATCGAGTTGAGATTTACTATCAGACTAAAAAGCACTTTGTCTGGTTTTTTTTTTACATATTTTCCTTATACTGCTTCATACTATTTGTTATTCTAAAATTTTTATTCGCCGATATTCTTGACATTTCTGCCAATAAATTGTAGAAAAGAACGAGTTAAATACATTCAGAATCTGAGAAAACGTATTATAAAAACACCTAAAAAATTCCAATTACATTCACATATTTGAAAAAATATTTTTACTGATTTTACTGATACTACTATATTTTTACTATTTTTATTGCTGATAAGATTATACTTTTCAAAATCGGATAATTCAACACATGTAAACATTATAAAATGAATATTGAAGGGGATTTTGTCGTATATAACAATAACTTAAAGATATTAATTGAGTAAAATGATCATATTGACAAAAAATAATACATTAATACAAGTGCCTTTGTCATTCTGTAGCATTTCAGCAATCGTGTACCGAACTCCAATTCGGATACAGCCCCTAAAATATGCTGATTTTAACATAATTATTTTCTCATCAGATTTTTGAGACAATTTGAATGGACGTTTTTGCAAATAAATGTTTGTCGCCTCCTTAAAAAATACAGAAATAGTAAGTAGACTTAGTTTTTAACGGTAATAGAAAATTTTCAAACTGCATTTTC
Source organism: Maratus michaelseni (assembly GCA_963931845.1). Lineage (NCBI taxonomy): Eukaryota > Metazoa > Arthropoda > Arachnida > Araneae > Salticidae > Maratus > Maratus michaelseni. The sequence goes on along the minus strand of OZ007588.1, from coordinate 200,707,503 downwards.
AGTAAATGCTATATGTGCAGTGATTTCATATACACAGTTTTTTACTGTGATCTGCACGTTTTTATGATATGAAAATATGTAACATTTAAGAAAAATATACAAACTTTCTTTTTTATTAAATTATTTGCATCCACCGTCTCACTCTAATACTGTATATCTTTAAATTTCTAATTTAACAAGTATGCTTTGTTAATAAAATTTCATAGCGTTTTTGTAAACATAAATATGTATGTGATGACATGACCAATCCAGTTGAACATAAATCTATTTATCTCGATATTTGAAATACACTCCACAGAAAATAACAGAATCACCAGATCACATCGAACATAAAAGCAGTCGCTTTCTAATATTTACTAGTTCTGGCCAATATTTGTTGAAATTCTTTCAAGAAAAAACACAGTTACTTATTTGAAGATGGTTTATTATTCCACAATAAATAGCTATTAGGAAATTCTCTCTGTCTGGTAGACATCTTGAAATGGCTAAGTAAATTGGATGTTAAATAAAAGCTTATTCGATTTAGTCATAATTCTCTCTCTAAAAACAGCAGTAAATTATCGGGACAGTACAAAATCACAAAAATATCAGCTCCGAGACACATGCATTAAGTTTTATGCCCCAACGCGCAGGTTTTTCTACGCTAATGCGGCAATAGGAATTCACCAATCCAAGCGCTAGGATGTGTTGGAAAATTTTACTTAATGCAGCAGTCCTAAGGCATCGGAGGAAAATAGCGCGAATCTGATTTTTAGAATAAAAAATAGGAAAAAAAGAAAATCGTACAAATGATAATTTTAAATAGAACAAATTCTGTTTTTTTATTAACGGGGAAATAAAAAAAGGTTTTTTGAAGAAAATTAATTATGAGAAGTGTTTTCACTATATTTTGAAGGGGGAAATATTAAATAAGTATTTTAAATAGAGAGATATTTAAACAAATGAAATAAAATGAATATTGTTTAAGATAATAAATAATTTAATAAACTAAGGTTGTTGGAAGAGTTTAAAAGAGAAAATTTTCATTAATTAATTTTAATAGAGTGTTTATTATAAGAATTACGTGTTTTAATAAGAATTAAGTGTTTAATAGAAAATTTTGATTTTTATAATATAAATGTTCAATGTATGAATTTTTCAGAGCATTCTTAACCAAGAGATAAACGAAAATCTTCCCACTAAGTTTTTTCTCTCGCATAAAAGTTTAATTTTTGAGATTTTAACGCACACAAAATGCTATACAATTTTTATTTTAAAATAAAACTTCTTGATATCATGTATGGAAAATTTTAATTATAATGAACGACGTTGACATGTATTAAACGAGGAGTTTGACAATTTTTCCTCAAGATATACAAACATTCGGTAAAAAATTGTTCTCGTAGTGAAAGCGTTGAAAATTCTAACAATGATTAATCGCGTTCTAGATAGTGACATAATAAAAGGGAAAAATGTTTTTTCGATAGTTTCGGGAGGAAATATTTTGTCATTAATGATAGTGCGACAGAATAAAGTAAAGTTGAACTCGTGTAAGGGGAAAAACTAAATCGATTCATTAAAATACACGGGTAAACGCTGCGCAATAAATTAAAAACAATATTTTGTCATTTAAATGAATACAGATTATTTTAGTAAATCTGGTAGACTAAATTTAAATATGCAATAAGATTTTTTTGTATGTACCATGGTTCTTGTGAAACGCTGTACCAGAAATTCAAGTAGCATTTAGTACTGAAGATGCCCGTTTTACAGTAACTAGACGAAAAGTAAGCATTGTTTACTTTAAAAAACTTTAAATGTTTTTTTTTTTTTTTTTTTTTTTTAACGCATTTTCTGTTGAGAAGAGTATCTCTTATCTCAATTAATGAAAATGAAAGCACTAAGGAATTCCATCTTCACACGGACTTTTTTGCAGAAATGTTGCAGCTGCGGTGAAATTGAATCCATCGGAACACTTTAAACCATCCAATAATAATAAAGCTTCCCAAATATTTCTACTCTCGCACATAAAAGTTTATTTGTTAAAATGTTTAAACACACCTAATTTTATGAAATTTTTATTTTTAGTAGCTTCTATTACAAAGACTAAGAAGACTACCTATTACAGTCGTTAGGAGGGAAACAATTAAAGAAATTTTCTATACATTTTCACCGATCATGACGCCCCCAGACTCCAAATGCCCCTTCCGTCCGAATGTTTTTTTGCATATTCTATCTATCTGTCTATCTATCTATCTATCTATCTATCTATATATATATATGATCTATGTCTTGCAATGTCACTAGTAATTATAAACCGATTTAATTGTAACTAAACATATGTATTGGCAGGGCTACACTAGATACCGGGCTTGCTCATTCATTATCATGACGTTACAAATGGTGGCTGGCCGCTATCAGCGATTGGTACAAAGCGAAACGACAAAATGAAAGACATACAGCGATTGGCACAAAACTACGGGCTCGTCGCTTTGCACCAATCGCAGGTCGCAGCCTGTCACCTTTTGTGACGTCATGATATAGAATGAGCAAGCCCGGTATCTAGTGTAGCCTTGGTATTGGTCGTACTAAGATCTCGACCAAGTTCGTTGGCCAACTTGGTTTGCCATCTTGTTTCAAAATGGCGGCTAATTAAAGATTTCAAACTCAGAAAATACACAAAAAAATTAGAAATCCAATTTTATATTTCCTTAAGTGATAGTCCTTCATACAAGGATTCTGGAGCATTTTTTTGTTTTGACTCTATCTTAATAAATACAGCAGTTTGAAACTCTACTGTTGCTGATATTTTGAAAAGAGACAACAGATTAAAAGAAAAAAGGGATTAGTTTATGAGTTTTAGGCGAATGTGATTTCTCACAAATTATTTTTCATTGTTCTAACCATTTTTAGAACTATACACATAAAACTGTATATTCCTACCTGCTAGCGCCAAACTTTTGAGAAACGCGGCGAAGTATCGCAACGTTTGGCGACCGAAAATACATCGCGTAACAAATTAAACCTCTAGCTGACTAATTTGGCGACATTCTCATTCAAATTAAGTATTGGCGAAAACTGGGAATGAATCTCCTCTAGTCGGGTTCTTCTCATTTTAGCTTTGTGTTTTCGAGTAAAATTAGCTAAAATCTTAAAACCAAGAAATAGGGAAGCTATCTTTTCCTCCCGGTACAGGCCGGAAGAACTTTTTAAATTTTTTTTCATTGATAGCAAATATGCAAAACTTTAATATTCATGAAAGTTGCTGACAAGTATTAAACGAGGTATTAGATAATTTTCTCCGCTAAATAGACAAGCTTAGTGTATAAAAAATGTTCTCGAAGTGAAAGCGTTGAAAATTCTAACAATGATTAATGGTGTTCCAGATAGTGACATGATAAAGTGAAAAAATGGTTTTTCGATAGTTTCAGGCGGAAATATTTTGTCATTAAAGATAGTGTGGCAATATAAAGTAAAATTGGACTGTTGTTAAAATGATGTAAAATCTCTATCGACTCATTAAAATACAAGGGTAACACTGCACAACGTTTTGAAAGCCGTTTAAAATAAATAAATAAATACAGATGATGTAAATCTGGTGCGATATATTCGAATATACACTAAGTTTTTCGTTATTGTGTTTATTTGTCTAATGTTGTAAGCAATACTGCACCACTTAGCGACACAAATGTCCATTTTGCAGAAATTATAAGATAAAATAAGCTACATTTAATGCAAAAATACATTTCTAATAATAATGAACTATGATGTCACAACCATGCACAACAGAATTTAAAAAATGTATTAAATCTGATCTCAACTGGAAATTAAGTAAATATACATTATAATTTCGTGAATAATATTTTTTAATAATAAAAAAAATTTAGAACAGCGATATTTTTTAATTAAAACAAAGCTGAATTAAATTTGAATATGGTTTTTATATTTAGATACAATTCGTAGTTTGAATTAGAGCAGAAAATTGAGTATATAACTTAACGATCTATATATGCAGATATACATGCACTCAACCAAACATATGCATGTATACAAAGAGTGAAAATGTTTATAAGTGTTTCGAAAGACAATTGCCATGAGTATACACAGAATATCTGTTAAAAGTGTAACTTAGAAAAAACTATATAAAATCTTTATATTTTCATACGTTTGATTTTTAACACTTTCCAATATAGTTGAAAAGTGTTTATGAATTCGTTTTTTTTGCCTGTCTGTCTATCTGTCTGCCGTCTCTCCGAGCTCTAACTCGTGTAAATATGCTCTGATTGCCATGCAATTGATATATGTTGTTGAAGTATACTACGGCATGTTCGGTATTGAAAATGAAGTATGTAGCACTTATACTCCGTATACAAGAGCACTCAAAAGAATGCAGTTGCATTATGGTATAAGGGGAAAAATCCTTTGCAGTGCATTTTAGTGATGTTACACTATTTCAGGAATTGATTTACATCGCTGAAGTGCACTACAAGATGATTACTATCGAATATGGTACATGTAGCACTTATTATTAAACCTTATCGTAAGGGAAACTCAAATGAATTCCCATATATTATGGTCTATGGGGAAAAATCGTTTGCGGTACATTTTAATCATGTTATACAGAAAAAACATAATGAAATTGATATCAATTGGTGAGCTGCACTAAAACATGCTTTCTGTAGAATATGAAGTGTAAGGCATTTCTCATTTATTTACAGGGTTATTCGATTACATAACAGTTTACGAAAAAACTGTTAGCTGAGTATTTTAATTACGTTACACTGTTTCAAATATGATGAATTCGTTATGCATTACTGAAGTTCACTACATGTTGTAAATATGATGTGCTTAGCATTTATCATTCATATACAGTCGATCATTTATCGTTCATTTGGAAGAGTGATTTCAATAGTTTACGGCGTGTATTTTCCTGAATTAAACTTTAGCTGAATATGTGGCGTGTATAAAAATATTAATGCAATATACACGGCTGTACAAAAGAATTCAAATATGTTTCCGTCTATTGGTAGAAACTGCTAAGTGTGAATTTTCAACTGTGTTATGTGTTTCTTACTAAAATAAATTGTAACATACGATGTAGCGTATATATACAAACCTATATATTATATACAAGGCTGCAGAAAAGAATTATAGTAATTTTCTGGCTATGGCCTGTAATTGCTGAAATCTAATTTTCAAAAGTGTTTTCCGTTTTCTAAAATGTTTACTTAAGTATCCTATTTACCTTACTAAACAGCGAAGATTTTTTAAAGTATTCTGGAAGTTTTGAAATGTGTTTCATAATCTAGGCTTACTGCATGATTTTACTTTCTTGTTTTTCTGATTTATGGAAACATACAGATCTAAACCAAATAAAATACTATGCTTCTCTAGGAAGTAAAACAATACTAGTTATATTGAGTGTCAATATTGCATACTTCCGATTATTTTCAATATTCGTTATGTATTGCATTCGTTATGTATTCGTTATGTATTGTATTTGTAATGCAAAAATTTGCTGTCAAATGCAGAATATTGATATGGTTGTACGAAAATATTGGCTGTGCATTGGAAATATTGGCAATGAAATATAAAAAAATATCTTAACCATGTTAGAGACATATTAGACAAAATAAAAACATATTATTGGGGACACATTTCAGGCCAATATAGCCAAGATTCATCAATATTTTGCTAGGATATTCTCAATATTTCTTGAATTTTACAATATAATCTGTAATAATTAGGGTAGGTGTAGACGCGAACATAACAGTTTGTCTGTCCGCGATAGCTAAGGAAATCTAACGCACGTAGAGGTCTGTAAATTTGATTCCGGAGAGACGAAGTCAGGTTGCAATGCATCTGAGACTAGGATTTTCGATTTTTTGACTAGATTTTTTAAAAGTATTTTTAGATGCTTTTTACCTTTTTTTCGCGTTACAGAGTGTTTTCTTGACATTCGTAAAAAGAATCAGGTTTCAATCTTTAATCCTAATATTGTATATTTTGAACTCTTTTCAAAGGTTGTTTCTAAATTCGTACAATGATTTTTTTAATTTTTCGAGATTTTTTTTTAAAGTTTCCTTTTTGCCAAAAAATCAGGACTTTGTTTTTTATTAACCAATTCCTATTTGTAATCTTAATCATCTAATCTTATATTATGAATTCTTGTATGGACGAAACTTTTGGAAACTATTTAAAAATGTTAAAAAAATATTAAATAGATTTTTCGGACAAATTTGTAAAGAAACTAATATCAGTGGATTGTTTCGGAAACGCAATGACGATCGTCAAGTTGATTTTTGTTACTCTGATGAATCAGAAACATGCTAAATCGCGTCTATATAGTAGAAGCAAAGTTAATTTATCCCGATAAAGAACGAGATTACTATGAATTTTTTCCTGTATTCGGCTACCGTGTTTTAACTCGTTTTCAGATATTAACCCGGGAAAAGGCGCGAAAAACAAGGTTATGAATAATTTTTACTTTGTCACCAATAGATATAAACAATCATCTTCACCTTATTTAACCGAAGACAATTTTTACAATTTATCCGATAAAATAAATCGAATATTACTTTTCGAAAAATAGTGCTGACAATTGTAAAAACCGTACGCACGCTGGGTATGTCATACACGGTGCGACTGTTCCCAGGTTAAGGAAGGTCTCGCGTTATTGAGAATGCCCTTTTAAACGATCACTGAGTACGATAGAAAAAACATTAAAATAACAAAAATAACTTTTACTTCAGGTTATTTATTTAATTTAATTTTTATTTATTTATTTATTTATTATTATTATTATTATTATTATTATTTTCGTTTAGACTGTGAAGTATTAACAAATGCTCAGTACAATTCGTAAGGTAGTGTTACTCCCACCACAATGTTCATTTGTTTACTTTATTTAACTTAATTTTAAATAATTTTGGGAGACTTTTGCAACGCCTGGCGGATTTGCTAGTTAAAACCTAAAAATATTAACAACGTACATTTATGACTATGCTCTGGATGAATTTCCACAAATAACTCTCTCATACAATTTAGCAAAAGTCGGTTATATTCTTAAATTTAATAACCTTATTTAAAATAATAAACTTTTCAAAATTTATGCTAACTACGCTTATGCTAAAGCCAAATTTAATGAAAATAATGGAGTTTACCAGAGTATTGCATAACGTAAATCAAGTATGTCTCTTTAAAACTTAATGTCTACAGAATTCAGAGAACATTAACATTCATAATTTAGGAATTATTGTTTATTCCGAAAGGTCTCTAATTTGTGTCCGAGATAATATAGATTATTCGCAATTTCCTTTGAACATTGCATTATAGAAATTCTCTATAAAAATTTAGAATTGGGAATTTAATTTTTAATTTTAAAGTTTTAATGTAAAGCATTTAAAAGTACAAAAATTAAAGTTTTCATTTTTTATTTAATTTGTTACTAAATTTGCAAGAAATGTAGTTAAATTTTTAAATGCTTTCCAATATTCCTAATAACTGTGTAAATAAAGATCTATCTGTCTGTCGGATTGTCGGAATTTTAACTTTCGTTAATACGTTCAAAAATCACGTCAATAGATATATATTTTAATGTTTACTTCAATAACATTTTTTCGTATTCATTTGTTTATTTGCCCTCAAATCACAAAAAAGCACATACCAGCTGTAAAAGAACCAAACTTCTCCAATATATGCATTGTTTCTCTCAAATTACATAGGATTGCCAGTATCTGCGGTGCCAGTAGTTTTTCTGTCATTGCTAATGGAATTTCTCACTTGCAAGTTTCCCCTCAAATCACATTAAATTTCCCAATGTAAGCTGAAAATTACATGATATTCGACAATGAAAGCCCGTAAATTCATTGAAATCACAATGAAATTTTGGAACTATGCTGGCGAAACTTTTCCGCTGGCAGATTATACTAAGTCCTATTTCTTTTAGCACCAACAATTGTATTAAAAATTTGTATGCTACTGTTGAACGCATACCAAAAACAGGTATCTACTATTTATTAAGAATTTGATTTTCAGAGCATAAGATATAGTACATCTAACAGATTTTTTTATTATGTTAAAATTCTAATTAATAAATATTTCAAAATAATGTATAGTTAACAATATAGGCTTTATTAAATTATGTAAGAATTCAACTAAAGTTATTCGAAGTGTTAGTCCTTACGAAAACACTTTTAAAAAGCTACATTACTTTTTTCATGATGTCTCGCGGTGACTCCCCGTGGTTTCACCGCGTATCGCAACGACCTACGTCGTCTATGTGGGTTCAAGGTGAGAGGGTCCGTATTGGATCGGCTCTCTGATCGGCAGAAGGGCCGTAGCGAGACAAAGCTACTGGTGCGATAAAAGTCTTTCAGGACTTGGGTTCGGTGGTAGCCTACGCGTGGTGTGCTCCCTCTTGGGCGCCTGCGGCGCAGCCTACTTTTATATCCTTTTCATTTTATTTCTTCTAGATCGAATAGGAATATCCAATACCTCCCATTTTCTTAAAAAATATAAATCATAATTAAGAATTGGTTTTTCAGAGCATAAGACATATAGTACATGTAACAGAATTGCTTTTGTTATGTTAAAATTATAATTAATAATTATTTCAAAATAATTTATTATGAACGATATAGGCTTTATTGAATTGTGTAAGAACTCAATCAAAAGAATAAGATTTTATTTTTATAATATTACTTCCCCGAAGTATTAGGTATTACTTCTTTAAATCTACAATTACTTTTTCCTTGTGATATCTTTTTTTCCTTTTTAATACCTTCACTTAGAATTAATCTCACGAAAGCAAAAGGCTTTTGAAAGTTTGTAATAGGACTAGATTTTTATCCCCCTACCTAATGAAAGACTCAAAGAGGATAAACTCTCTTTTTAGTATTATTTTTTTATCCAATAGTAATATACTTTACTTTTAGGAAATATATTTTATATGTAATCCATTATAAACTACTATCTTTGAAGAATATTTAATTAACATATTCGGTTATAAATCGTTTACTGAATTTATACTTCTCTATACACTGATGTATATTAACAAATTTTAAACATTAACTATAATAAAATTCAAATTGAAATAAGTTATATGTTGATAAAGCAGCTCATAAATTTTAAAAGAGTCATTTTAAATTTGATAAAATTGACATTAATAGTTGATATGGCGTGAAGCCGATTCGGTATAAAGATGTAAGTGTAATTTTCCAAGGTCGTTTGTATATATTAAAGACCCTATGGGGTCGTAAAGAATTGTAATAGGCAAGAGTACAAAGTTGTTCCTGCAATATAACTATTAGACGTCTGTTGATCATAGAAAAGAGGAACTGATTATGAAGTTATCCATAAAATAATTCCAGTCAGAACGAATCCTTGCATACAGTTTGTTTTATTGCCGAAACAGGAACACATCACTAAAAACAGACAGGAAGATGCAAACGAAGAATGGAACTTTCAGTCACCATCTATATCACCTTCAGTCCCCTCTCTTTCATTCTTCGTTTGCTCCATCTCGAGGCTAACGAAAAAGACAGGCTACCGCGGTGCATTTGACTTATCTTTTTTTACAGACCGCTAGAGTGACGTGATGCTCTTTTCGTACACCTTCATTGGTGCATTCGAGCATCACGTGACTCCGGCGGTCTGTAAAAAAAGATACGAGTAAAGCACCGCGGTAGCCTTTCTTTTTCGTTAGCCTCGGCTCCATCTTAGTGATGCAAAACGTGCACATTTTGAATCGATTGTGATGTCATTCCAATCTCAATTCCCAAAGGGCAGTTTGAAACCTAATTCTTGGATTTCGTACTGTAACTACAGCATACAGCGCCACTTATCGACAAAATTTGTTACTAATTTTGAAACTTCCGTATCAGATTTTTACGGTTTTCAAAATAAACATACCACATATATCATTCTTCAATCGATCTCCTCTTACGAGTTATTCAGTTTTAAAGTTTATATATATATATATATATATATTTAAATTTGTATTTACATATTTATTTATTTGTTTTGGTCGTACGAATATAAAATTTGAAAAGTAGTGCTACACGGCATTTACAGTCGAGAAAACAGATCTTATATATTATTTTTATGACGCTTACGAAAAATATATCACAGATATGAGAATTAAAATTAACCTAGAAATTTCTTTTATTTTGAAATGGTGCCGATAACGTACTTACAAATGAATTTCTCCTACCATTTTCCGAAGACATAAACATTTTGGTTACTTTGTTAATTCAGAGCATGTGTAATTCAAGTAAAAACAAGTGGGTAAGTGTGATCCAAGTTCGCACAAAGGGTTTCGTTTAATATTCCTTTCAAAACACTTTATCCTTTCTTTAAAAAATCCAAATAAATTTCATTTTCTAAAAAAAAAAAAAAAAAAAAAACTGTCTATTTTTCTCGGTTTTTCGAATATCTGAACCGGCCCGATAGCGGGTGAAGCCCACTATTATATTCTGTCATAATAATATCTGTCATGTGGACTAAATGCGATATTAAAAAAAATTAATTTCAAAATTAAACATGTTGTACACCTTCAAAATGTTAAAATATGTGAATATTTCCATAATCGGGTTTTTATCATGATTCAATACGTTCCTCAAACTCATATATTTACTATTCTCTATTACTCATATTCATACTCGCTTTGTATTATACTGAAACATTTGAAAAATCCGTTAAACTTGCGATATGACGTCAGATTTTCTTTTTAATTCTCTAATGACGTGTAATTAATCTGCTTTGTGTACATGCACACATATTCATACTCCTTGTATTATTAAGAAATCTTTCTGTTTTATTACCACTATGACGTCAATCTTTTTTTCAATTAGTGAAACTTTTTATTTCATTTTTATTTTTCACCTGGAAATCGTCTGATAGAAAATTAATTATTGTAGATAGAATTTCATCATGGATTTTTAATTTTTGGCATCTGCTATAAGGGAAAATGTTCAAATTTAATAAGAAAATGCTGTTAGAATTTTGGTTTTTTATCTCTATTTATTAAAATAACACGAATTTTTCAAATTTTAATATTTTCAGCTCTTCGCAGCTGATATTCTGATTTATACACAAAGTTTCAACTCTGTAAGTTACACAGTTTTCGAGAATGGCTCTGTGACAGACAGACAACGCAGCGGGAGCAATAGGGTTTCGTGAGATGAACGAAACCCTATGATAGATGTATGATGATTTAGGCAGTCGAATAATTTATAAACAATTTTTGATTTCATTTTGAAACATTCCTTTTGTCTGTCTATACTTTAAATTTTGTGAAAGTGTCTTTACGCTATTTGGATACGTTTTAAAAGTACTATTATATACGCCAAAAATAACAATCGTAGCAAACATAGTCCTTTTTCATTCAAGAACACGGCAAAACTTTAAATATATTATAATCTACTGTCTTCATTTAGTGACTCGAATTGGCCATGAAATCTCAATATGTTTTTGATTTAGACCAGGAAATTTTCTCTTTTGAATATGATGCACGCACACATTTTTCACATAGCCACAGGAAAAATAAAAGTTGTGTAGTATGTTACTGGTTATCTTTAGCTGAAATTGCATGTTGTGCGTTTTACACCGTAAGAAAAGACTGATGTTTTCGAAAATTTTGCAAAATTTAACACGGATTAAGCATATCGAAATATTATAATATAACTTCGACAGAGTTACCAATGATTCATAAAATGTTCCTATATCTTCCGAAACCTCATAAGCCAACACATTTTTAAGATTTAAAGGAGCATTTTTGAAAGAAAAGTTTCTTTTGCTGTCCGTATTTTTCCGAATATTTTTTTACAATGCGATTATGAGTATTCTCACATTTTCACATAGTTTAGTTTTACACATTTCACATAAAACTAAACGCAGTATGTAGCATTTATAGCAAGCATATTAAGGTATTCGTTGAAAAAAATATTCACTATGATATGCATTCACTAATAATGTAAACGTCAATTCAAATTATACTTTCTACAAAATAGCATGCAAGAGAAGTACAAAGGAGTGCAAAAACTTCACATATTTGTGTACAATACCTACATACAATGTGTTGTTGTGAAACCAATTAAAGAAAATATAAGAAAACTCGTGGTTTTTTTAAGAATAAGTTTATTTCTATGTAATTAGAATACAAGCAAAATTAAAAAGGCTATTATTTTTAGATAAACTACAGAAAAAATTAGTAATCCAAATCTCAAATATAAATACGTCCTTGGATATTATAAATCTGTATGACGTTTATTCGTAACCACGCAACATGCAATAGGAGGTCCTGCATTTCCAGTTGTTTTACTATCTTCATTTCCTCCCTTTCCAAAATCATCTTCTTTTTCATGAATCTAGGTAAAAACAAAAGCAGATGTTAAAAGAAATATTTTCTGGAGAATATTTTACCTATAACATACATAATGAGTATTAAATTTTAAATTTTGCTCATTAAGTTAAGATAAAAATACTCTAAATTCTGAACGAAATACTACACGTAGATATTTTGTGCAATATTTGCTTAAAAAATCACAAAAATGTGTTTAAAGTACATAATTGAAAATATTATGAAAACTTTTGGCTTATTTCACTATTTTGAATTAAATAAAAAGAGTCTTGTCCAAATAAAAATTTAAATGACAAATATTGGGGAAAAAATATAATTTTTTAGTAAAAATTTGTTATCTGTGCTATTAAACAATGCAATCATGTAACACAAACTAAATATAGTGTAGTATATTTAACTTCACCGTGTATAATTTAAACTTCCTCTCGAAAATTCTCCTTGAAAATTGCACACAAAACATCGTTAAAACATTTTATACAAATCCAATTTTCAAACTTTTTGTATAATATGACTGGACGAATATAGGGAAAAAAGGTGATTTTTTAGTAAAAAATTGTTATCTATGCTATTTATTGACTATATTATACATTTACTGTATAGTACATTTACTATACTATATATATTTATGTACTAGTATTTTTCTGTATCAATAATAGGTGACATATGTATTACGATGTATTACGTGTAACTATTACATACTGTTTGTGCTGTGATCTTAAATCCATGCTGCAGTCATTTTGCAATCATAAAGATACATTTTCAATGTATTAATTTTCAGTTATCTAGAAAGAATCAAGGTTATACGAATTTTAGTTATTATTGTATCATTGGTTACAAGTAAATAAGAGCAATTGTGTGTTTTATGAATATATGAAAATAACATGTTTTCTGAACGGCTTGAAATCATAAATTCTTATTTTTGAGCGTGTATCAAATGTTTGAGCTTTTGTGGCTCATATCACTCTGCTTTAAATTCCTTAATTAACCCTTTAATTATAGTCCAAAACTGGCAACTATTTTTATATTCAATTATACCGCAATTTACAAAAAAATTCTTTGTGGTAGATTTCTATTGAAAATATTATAGTTAGTGCTAAGATAAAGATTATGGTAATGCTATAAAGATATAAAGATAATTCTTTAAAAGGGTGGTACGAATATATATACAGGGTGCAAAATGTTATTTATCGCCGACCTTTAATTTCTCAACCGTTGGTTGTAGACATATAGTTCCAATTACAAAAGTGTTTAAAATGAGGTAGATATTCATTTTGAGGTGTTAATAAAGTAAAAAAAAAACAATATTATAAAAATTACGAAATCTTAACTTTTTATACGGTCCCCCGGTCCTTATAAATATATTTAGTAAATGTTTGAATCTATCATAACAAATACAACACAAAAAGTTTGACTTCTGTACGACAAATATTGACACAGTTATTAAATTTCAAAGTTTGAACTTTTTTCAAATGATTTTGTCTTTCATTCAGGGATCAGTTAAAAAATGAATTAGAGTAATTCGAGATCAAAACCAGGGTGCAATGTCCTTTTTACGGCAAAACAACATTTAGACGATATGGCTAAATCGGTGTATCACCAAAGAGGGTTATTTCATCTAATAATTTGAGCTGACTTTCAGGGGTCGTACACAAAACGAAGAATGAAATATTGAAATTAAACAGAAAAAATAAATATCAATCTATTATCATATTAGAAAACGGTCTACTATAAAAAATGAATACATCAAATACCGGAATCTACTAGAGATACTGCTCAAAGTGTTCTCCACTGGTGGCAATGCACAATTGAATGTGTAACAGTACTGAGTCCTGGACACGTCGGAGCATAGCAGGTGAACTGTGCGACAAGCAAGGATGATGCGCTGCTTCAGATCAACCAGAGAAGTAGGCTCAGTCACATACACCTGTGTCTTGATGTATTCCCAGAGGTAGAAGTCCATGGAGTCAAGTCCGGTGAACGCAGTGGCCACTCTAGCGGACCACCATATCCAATGATCTGTTGACCTCGCCCGCACAGTACGACACCAGGTAAGCTGGTCAACGAACGTGTGGTGCGGTATATGGGGAACTCAGATTGTTGGACCCATCTTCTACGATGGAACCCTAACGGGCGTACTTTACCTGCACCTACTATACAAAGTATATAGATATCAATTTATTTTAAATCCTTATCTATCCTAATAAAAGAAAGTTTCGCTTATTGTGTGTGTGTGTGTTTGTCTGCGATGGCTAGCAAAATCTAGCCCACCTAGAAGTCTGAAAATTTAGGAGTGGATTGTCCAAGGCCTGGCCTGGTGCACCTGAGTCTCAGAAGTTTAATACTTTGAAAATTAACAAAAATATTAATTTAAAACTGGTCAACAACTCATCTCTCTTTTTGCGAGCTGGGTTTCATAACTCGCGCATGCCCAGAACCCGATTTACTGTATCGCAAGAGAATGAAGAACGAGTTACACAAAGAATGTGTTTTTTTCACAACTCTGTTTTAAATTCTAACTAAACCGTTTGGTTTATTTAAAAAGTAAAAGCATATTCTGAAAGATCGCATTCTTACGTCCCAACGCCGTAATCAATTTGAAATCCCTTTGAAAAACAATATTGAAAAAGTGTCATTTTCCCGGGCTTATGTTTTCTCCCTTACGCCAACGCCCCTCAATAGCACAATTTTAGAGGTATTGACAAACCAAACATAAGCTCTTAAAGCTGAAATCTTCTTCTAATAAACGGTGTAATTATTATTTTTTTAAATACGGATTTTAAGTGTTTTAAAAAACACCGGCGAACGCAGACCATTTCGCGCCTCACGAGAAGATTTTTTTTCTCACGCTAAAAGTTAAGAAATGTTCGTATTTTGACACAATATTTTTAGAATATCTCGTTAGGTCAGATTTACATCACCTACAACAATTTCGAAGCGTTCGGGCGAGAACAAGCATTAAAAAAAATAAAATCTGAGATATTTTCGGCGAAAACCCATAACGGGATGTTTTTCACGGTCACGCTTGGCTTCGGGTAACGTTTTCACTATTTAATATGCACATATTTTCACGTAATCTTATAGAGAACTTTGAAAGAGTTATCTTTATAAACGGCTAAAATTTCAGAGGGATAGGACGACGAATAATATTCTTTTTTATGTTAACGGACCCGACGCGAAAAGAAAACATATTTATTTTACAACCACATTACAATATTTGTGACGTAATTTTTACACGGGCCGTAATTTTTACACGCGCTTTATGACCATTGAAAATTTCAAAGTGTTTGGACGACGAAAGGTATTTTTTAAATACTATATAACGATCCTATTTTTAAAAAAAGTAAATGGTTTTTTTTTTACGATTTGGCGATTTTGTCATTAAAGATATAAATCCATGCAAAATCGGGTAAAATATATAAAATAATACAAATTCGGGCTTTATTTAAGGTTTTATCACGCGCCCGGCAACACTGGGCGGGTCATCTAGTATAGTTATTAAAAATAATTTAGAGATTTATCAATCAAATTATAAAATTAAATTTAAATTCTTACACGGAAATAGCAGTGTTATCCAGTTAGTAACCACAAACATTGAATAAAATATCTACATTAAAAATAAGCAAAATTTAATTATTTACATGCTGCAGTCATTTTGCCATCAGAAAGATACAGTTTCAATTTATTAATTTTCAGTTATCTAAACACAATCGAGGTTATAAGAATTTTAGGTATTATTGTATGGTTGGTTACAAGCAAATAAGAATAATGATGTGTTTTATGAATGTTTGAAAATGAAACATTTTCTCAACAGATGAAAACAAAAATCGAGCTAAGTTCATGGGTTTCTAAACTGAATGGAATCTACACGAGATTTCATTTAACTTCTATAAGAGTCAGATGTTGCGTGAGATTGGAGGGTAAATAAGTTTTCTTATTAGGAACGGATAAAGTGTTGTACTGCGCGATGTTTTTGCTAATAAAATCACAGTGTAAAAGTACCGTAGATATGCCCACACACGTAGAACAAAACACACACACACACATATGTTCTTGAATCATGAAATAGACAAATGTTTGGTAACTGCAAGCATGAAGTTTATGAAACAGCGGGATTTCAGAGAGGACGAGACAGTCTGATTTTTTTTAAATTCTAAATATATTACAAATATAAGAAATGCGATTGCGTCATTGTAGAAAATCGAGTTAAGCGTAACATTTGTTGAAAGTTATAATTTCTGAATCCTCGATAAATCGCATATGCTTGTTTCCCATATTCATAATAAAAAAATAATAATTCGATTGTTGTTGAGGATATTATTTAAAAAACAACAACAACAACAACAAAAATTTAAAGGATGATTAAGGCTATAATTAATGAATAACAGGAGTTTAATATATCTTGGTTATTATTACACTTCAATAAAAGACAGCTATTTACAAAGTTAAGGATGATAAGGGGCTTTTGAGGCAAGCTGCCGCGGTTACATTGAGAATTTCGGCCGGACCATCTGTCCGATTTCGGGCAGCTCGGCTCTTCCTTTCAAGAGCTCGTACAACACCCGTCTGATCTCTGCCACTCGAAACTGAAATCTTCACTTGCTTTATTAATTTGTTCCCAGACCCAGAGATATAAAAATGTGTATCAGCAATTCCATTTTCGGCTGCGGTCGCCTACGCCAGAGTGTTCTCGTGAGAAAATGCTCATCGTGAGAAAATGCTCATCGAACATTCTCGTGAGAATGTTCGATGCTGTGCTTTCTTGTTGCTAGGCGAATATGGTGGAAACTATTTAACCACACTCACATTAGAATCATGAAAAAATGACTCTCAACACGGACGTTGAGACGTCTAATCTGCTTATTTACTAGTTTATTTTCTATCCTGTAAATGATCTAAATATACAGTGATCTATCATAAAATTTATATAAACCATTATACCTTCCCGGCTCATTATCACATTTCCTTAACACTTACATGGTCAAAGCACTTCTGTTTCAAAAATGTTAAAATGGTTGATTGACACCAAGAATTACGAGCAAATTTATATGGAAATAAGTAAAAACTTTTCTTCTCGTACGTTATAAAAGCCAAAATTTATTTCAAATTTCTGGTGCCAATGTGGCATTTGGGAATTAAAATTAAGTGTTATACATTATATTCTCCCGTCCGTCAAGGGGTTAATCATCTAGATCTCCAAATGTTGATTTTCAGAAAATTCTTAGAGGTATTAGGTCAGCAGATATCATAAATATCTATTTAAAAATAGTATTATATTATGATTAATATTATTATTACTTCAATTGAAATATATTAAAGATATTTGTTTATATTTTTGTTTAATTAACAATATTAACACCATTTATTAACACCATTTTGAAAGACTGAATATTACCACATGTTTTCTTACCACGATTGCTCTTTCCATTATAGAATAAGGTCCAGATAAATACAGCATTGGGTCTGTAATATCGATGATTGCTGCACCATCATTATCAGCATTTATATTTCCTAAGTCACCAACATGTCTAAAAAATTAAAAAGAAAATTAATAAATATTTTAGAAATAAAGACATGCAAAGTGAGTCCGGGGACTGCACTGCATTACATGATTTTCAACTAGTGTTTTCACAAACACACGTGTTTATTTTGCACGTATCATTTTGCATTAGTAAATATTCGTTCAATACCAGAACGGTCCTAAGCAGATATTTTGACGGGTACTAAATGAATAGTTTTTGGTTTGAACCAGTAATTTCTTTATACAATATGTTAAATATATAACACACATAAATAAATTAAATAAATAAATTAAATGCTTTAATCTAAAATTTTTAGTGTAAAATATATTTATAAAACATCAGTAAAATTTCCGACCGTTTTAATGCAAAGATGTCAAATTAAGTATCTGTCTGTTCAAAAATTGTTACTGATAAGTAATTCATGTAATAACTAAAATATTCAGAAATAGAAAAAATCTGAAAAAAATAAAATTCGATTTAGCTTTTTTAAGGTTGTTTTTTTCTGAATCGTGGTATTTCTTTCATATTATTTTCATAATTTTTAACATTTTCCCATTCCTATTATAGACTTACATTATTTTCTATATACATTTATGCAGGGCTGTACAAATTGGAAATTATCTCGTATCCAGCAAGAATTCCTAATATCCAGTAAAAAGCATTCTTCCTCATTCCATCATTGTTAGCTTTCTTCACATTTTAAAATTTTATTATGGATACTTAAAAAGCAACTTTTTTTTAATAAATTGATTGATTGAGAAATAATAACCACGAAAGTAAAACAGTATATCTTGAATTGTCTCAAATCTTAAACTCAGTTAGTTAAGTAATTTAGAAAGGTTATATAAATTAAGTTTTTCAACGAAATTTATAAAAATTATATTATGAATCTGAAAAAAATAAAAAATTAAACGTTTATAGTAATAAATTCAGACGTTTGTGTGTGTTTGTCTGGATATCTGGAGTTGTTTTAATATACCACTGTGCACAGAGCTACAAGATTTGGGCAGGAAGGTACTTGTATGTCTGAAGTTATACACCTCGAAGTCAGTTTTTTAATTTTTTGTATTTAATTTCTAATGCGATCATTGAATTTTTAGTACATTTTTTATGCAATTTTTAGCATTTATTTGCGTACAACAGTGATTTTAACACATTAGTAAAAAGAATTCATAAAAGGATTTTCGTCCCCACCCTTCCACAAAAAATCACAATAATTGAAGGTTTGTTTGACTCGAGACCGTAGCGGGCGATGCCTACACCGGTGTATGTTGTTGAAGCCAGTGAGACCCAACCCCATGTTCGTTTAATTCGAGGTTTATTTGGGAAAAACTGACCGCCAAAGCTCCGCTGTTATATTACTATGTTTAAATGAATAATGTATGTATATGCAACATCATAAGAAAAACAGTTGTTCTTTACTAGCAGATTATTATTATTATTATTTTAAAAGGCATTATTTATCCATAACACTGAGCAGTACACTAAAATTATCAGATTTGGGATACTTTATCTTATGTAAGAATGACACACATTTTTTCTGCATGGTTCTTCAAAATCTGCATTTCCGAATTTTTGTTTCCTTTTCAATTATTCGGTTAGCCGAGTGTGGATGGATATACGAGTATTGTTAACTTTTTGAATGTGCGTTGCCATAATTCTTACAAAAACTGTGCATACGCATTGTGCGTCTGTCGCCATTGTTATGTATAAAGGCATTCTAGCAATTCGATAACTTTCCAGAAGCAGCACCATGTATGAGATTTTTTTTAAACTATATTTTTTCTTTGCTTAAACAAAATTTCAGATTATAAGATCCATTTTCTTCCAAACCACACTCTCGTACGCCAATTGTTTGACCTTTTATTGAATTTTAAAATGTGTCAATGACCTTTGGGACACTCTGTATATTCTATTGAAGTGTCTCGATATTTATGATATTAAAGAGTCCCAGCAGGAATTACTTCTTAGAAATTCTAAAGAATAATTTTGTAAATATAAATTAAATTTAGTATGAAAGGGGATGAAGGTCTCATAATTTATCAAAGTAAATTTCTTTCTACTCTCTTGTTGCATATAATATTGACGATTTTAAAAATTTACAATATTGAAAATTTACAAAGTTAATCGTTTTTTTTTTTTTTTTTTTTTTTTTTTTTTAACGTAAAGAGTAAATTTTGTTAAAGAAGAAACATAAAAGAAATTTAGTAAAAAAGGAAGTACAGTGAAATGAAAAATGAAAAAATAATAAAAAGAAATAGTAAAGTGAAAATTCATAAAGATCATATAAACAAATCTACCAAAGTAAAATTTCTTTGTATGCTCTTGTTATACATTCTTTTGAGGTAACAAAGTCGCAATATGCCTTTGCAGATAAAACGCGGTAATGTAATGTTTTTAGAAGTCCTAAACTCAGAAGCCCATAAATTCGAAAACTGAAATTAAAATTGGAGGTGTTAGAAATATTTTTATTATATTTTTAGTGCCCTAATATTGATAGGAAACACCGATTCTATATCGGAAATCGTAAGCTTCTGTAAAATTTGTAAAATTCTACAATCTGAAGGACGGGACACCACCTTTATTTATCTATTGCTTGTCATGTATTTAAAGAATTTTAATTATACATTATAGTCTCTCTGATATTTTCTGCACTATTTCCAGAAAAAGCCATTGTTTACTATTATGTGTTGTTTAAACAAAATACAATAGTTTAAAATTTTCACGGTATTGATGTCAACATTAGAATATCAATTACTGATTTGCTACACCCAGAAAAAGGAATTGATTAAAACTACAAAACATGATTTGTTGAGTACATTTTGGTTGTTTCAGCAAAATTCAAGTAAAAATGAACCATTTTACTTGAATTAACAAAACATTTTTTGCTGACGATACAAAACTTTTTTTTGGAATTGCAAAAAAAAAAAAAAAAATAAATAAATAAATAAATAAATTAAATTTTCATTGACCTATATTTAAACAAAAAGTTTTGTTGGGTCAACCAAATTTTTGTTGATTCAACAAAACTTTTTTCTGGGTGTACTAACTGTTATTAACCCCTTCACTCCCAAAATTACCTATGCGGAACGCTTGAGATATCTATCCTGTGCCCAGCGACTCTTCTTAGAAAATATTTTCACAGAGAGCGCCATATGACCTGTGTTTATGTTTGTAGCATTTATAAAGGGTAATAAAAGAAATCATATTTCAATATAAAAATTTATTGCTGAAAACCCGATTTCATATGAATATTTTACACGCTTTAGGCTCAATATTTAAAAATGTTTTGTATTAGAGAGTTCCACCTCATTTTCTCAACGCTGATAAAAAGGAGTATAATTTAACATAAGGCAAAGTCTTGAGAACATGTTCTGTCTGTCCCTACCTGATTAAATCAGACGGTCCTCCATGCTGTAGTTTTACGGGATTGTAATGGCTTCCTGTAGAAATGCATCCTATAAAAATATATTAAAAATAAATATGTCTAATTTTCACCAGCCAAGATACGTAAAAATTATTTTATTGATGTTTTATCTTTCTTTGTGAATATTCTAATGCTTTGTACCTGAATATTTGTTTTGTAATTTTTGTATTATTTTCAGATATTAATTATCCTTTTAGTTTATTACACATTTTCATATTTTCTTATAAATATGTTGTAAACTGTGTATTGACATAAACAACATTTAGTTATATGGTATGATTTATGTTGTTTTTTTTTTGGGGGGGGGGGCAATAAAAATATATTAAAAGTTATATACATACTTCAATTATTATAATAATTTTGAATCTTTGATGTACGGAACGTTGTGTGTTTAACGAAAAACTGTTTATTTAATAAAAGATGGATTTAACTGAGATATCATGTGTATATATATGGAAAAGTCTTCAATTAATGTTTCTAAGCTTAATTAGTATTATAAATAACGCTCAACATTATGCTTGTCTGGCAGTAGATGTTTAACCCGATAGTAGTCGCGTATTTTTTCAGAACGCTATTGGTCGCTTTAGGTCTTTTTGCCGATAGTCCCCGCTACGGAAAAAGGAAAACAAGAAACAATTTTCATTTAATATTCAAATATGTGACATTTCAATGAAGTTATAGATCTGCAGTTTACTTAAATTATACATATTTCTGACGAGCTTTGGAATATTGGGAAAAAGTAAACATGAACTGACAGTAGTGATCGCTTTCAACACTTTCCACGAATTTCAAATATGGTTAGAATTTATACCTGAGAAAAAAGCAGAGACGTCTTATTACTTGAAACATTTAAAGGACATGCAATTTCTCCCATTCTATATGTGCGCAGGAGAAGTGTTAGGAGAAGTTAATTTACATGGGCGTAAAAAAAACCGACAAGAGGCTACTGCCGGGTTAAAAACATGGATTATAGGAACAGTTTATTACTAAAAATACAAACGATGTACAATTGTATGAGATGTAATTTTTCCCAACTGGGCGAAAAAGTACGGGCCAGGATTCGAACCAGGGATCTCTTGGCTGAAGCTGCCAATGCTCTACCAACTGAGCAACTGCTTCAGATATCAGACCAGATGCTATGATCAATAAGGTTAACTGTATTAATTAGTTCCACAATATTGCTCAGTTGGTGCAGCATTGGCAGCTTCAGCCAAGAGATCCCTTGTTCGAATTCTGGCCCGTACTTTTTCGCCCACTTAGGAAAAACTACATATCATATGATTTCTTCACTAATTTGATTAATTGATTCTAAATTAATCCAGTGAGGAACAATTGGTTTGATAAATGTAGGATATTTATTGGACATTCTCACATATACGTTTTTTTTCGGAGTATTTTTTGTATTGCTGTGATATATCCCTCGAGGCTTATAAAGACACTCCAGATCCCAATGCTCGTAAAATATGATCTGGCCCAATATGCCTCATGACTAAATTTTAAGGAAGTTGCCTCCGTGGATAAAAAAATTACGAGGTTTTTTTACCATTATATTTTCATTGAAATCTTGTGACGAATTCTTTAAACCTGTCAACTTGGAAAGCAAAAATGACACAGAATAACAATAACAACAATTTATTTGAAATTAATAATAAGATAGATAAGAGGCAAACTTAAACTAAAGATGATTCGAAATAAGGTTGAAATGTTAAAAGACTGAGAAGAGGAATGCTTTACCTAAAATATTCATCAAATTAAAGCACTAGCTAAAAGCAAAATGGCTACGTTTGATCATTTGCCGGAACATAAGTGAAGAACACTTCAGCTCACTTTAAAAATATAACAATAAACACCGCAGTTAGCAGTGTAGCATTTCACTAAACAAAATAGTTATGTTTTTTATAACACAATTTATTTTAGGTATAAATACATTTTTAATAAAAGAAAATAGTTAATGGGTATACATTTATCACGTTCACAAAATAAGGATGAATTTATATAATAGAATGAAAAGAAAAAAAAAATATTATAAATGTAACAGAATCCGTTTTTATGCATCATTTTTCCATAGCTATATGCATTCCATTTTTTTCCTCAAAAACTAATTATTGCTAAAAAGATCCTTAAGATTATAGAATAGACTCTTATAAATGTAATATAAAAATCAAGGATTATTATTGTAAATTGAAGGAGAAGAACGGATTTTAAAATCGTTGAATGAAAAAAAATGAAATTTTGGATTTAAAGTGCCAGTAACAGAGTTTATCTAGAAATATCTTCTAATAATATTCATAAGAGGTGAATGAAAACAATTTCGTAAAAAAAAATTCAAAGGGTAATAAGTTCCTTTAAAAGAAAATACACTGAAAATTTCATTGAACGTAAATTAAATTATAGCATATAAAATGATCGGTAATCTTGAAATGTGTTTTTCTCACATATGGTAATTAAATATGTTTAAAATTTGTGAAAATATGATTAAATATGATTTCTTTAAAACACAATTAAATGTGAAATTTTTATAACGAAAAGTATTTTTATATAAAAAAACAAGAATTGTAAAACTTGCCGTTTGATAAATTTCCATGTTCATGAACATGGAATCCATGTAGACCTGGGGAAAGACCCGTTATTTCACCTTTAATCTCCACTGGTTGCGCCAGTTCCTGGTAAAAGATAAGAAAATGTGAAAAATAATAAGTATTTTGGTAATTATAGTTGTTAATTTCACAAACAAATATAATTGAAAATTTCAATTACAAATTATGATGATCGATTACATATAAATTACACAAAACTGTGAGCGGAATAAATGATCCCCGCCCCCTCTCTCTCTATCAATTTATCTATCTATCTATATATGTATATCTATATATATATATATATATATGCGTATATACAATCACACATTCACACGCAACCTTTTCCCCTTATTATATATATATGTATATATATATATATATATATATATATATATATAATAAGGAAAAAAAAATTGTGTGTGAATCTGTGAGTGTGTGTATCTGTAAACTATGTTCTGAAGAAACCGCTGCACGCAGAGCTATAAAATTTCGAAGGAGGATACCTCTATGTATGTAGTTATGCACCCGAAGCCCGATTTTTGATTTTTTTTATTAGATTTTTTTTATTTAATTTTTACGCATTAATAAAATAATCGAATTTTAATGTATCCCAATATAGTAAATTTTGTTCTCTTTTCAATAAAGTTTATTCGAAATTCGTACAGCGATTTTTGAATTTTTTGCGAATTTTTTATGCGATTTTTAGAGTTTCTTCGAATTTTGCAGTGCTTTTATGACATTGGTAAAATGATTTCGATTTTATAATTTTAGCCTAATAGAGTAAATCCCCCCCCCCTGCGACTTTTAAATATTTAGCGATTTTTAAGGATTTTTTTTTTTTTTTTGACATTGGTAAAGATAATTCGGTTTTAAAATTTTAGTCTAATATGGTAAATTTTGTCTTCTACGATTTTATTTTTTAATGCGATATACAATGTGATTTTTATCGACTTTTTCAGATTTTTTGCGTTTTGCGTCGATTTTGTTTGTCATTTATCAAAAATTTTCGACTACAACGTTTTACTCATTACTGTAAATTTTGACCCCAAGGAATTTTGAATAAGATTTTTTATGCGATTTTCTCTGCAATTTCACCCAGAAAAAGGAATTGATTAAAACTACAAAGCATGTTTTGTTGAGTACATTTTGGTTGTTTTAAGCAAAATATTTAGTTGAAGTAAAAAATTGCTTTTGTCGCTTGGACTTTTTTTGCTGACGATACAAAGTTTTTTTTTGTTGGAATTGCAAACAAAATCAACAATATTTTTTTTTTTTGTTGATTCAAACAAAATTTCCATTGACCCATATTTAAACGAAAAGTTTTGTTGGGTCAACCAAATTTTTG
Organism: Maratus michaelseni; assembly: GCA_963931845.1. Taxonomy (NCBI): domain Eukaryota; kingdom Metazoa; phylum Arthropoda; class Arachnida; order Araneae; family Salticidae; genus Maratus; species Maratus michaelseni. The sequence goes on along the minus strand of OZ007588.1, from coordinate 200,682,293 downwards.
TTGAATCAACAAAACTTTTTTCTGGGTGTTCTTGCTTTTTTTCGGGTCTCGTGGCGATTTTTTGACATTAGAAAAATAATTTATTTTCAAACTTTTATCGTAATATAGTAAATTTTGTGCTATTTCCAATGCGATTTCCATTGAGAAACTAAAAAAATATGTATCAGGTGTGTACGGTGACAATACAAAATTTTATTAATTTTAGACACATATATTTATTATTTTAAACTTATAAATTTATTTTAAGGATTTTAACCTTAGTCGACCGCAGGTAATAAATCGCCAAATAATATTTATGGTTGCAATTACTTACAGTTACAAAAACAATGGAGATAATTATCCGCCAAATCATTCTCGGCAAAATATGCCAAATAGCTGTGAAATTATAACAATGAAATATATTAAACACTAAAATGTAGGAAATATAAATGAAAAATAAAGAATGTAAAATTTTAAATAAAAATACTCTTAAATAATTTAATACTTTAATTTTAATTAAATTAGAAATATACGTTGATAAAACTATTTAGAATTCCTGAATAAATAGGTTAAATAATGTTTTTACTTTCTTGTTGCCATATACATTTTAAAAGAAAGACAGGATAAAACGATCCTTTTATTTTAAATGGTCACCAATCTCGCTAATAGCAACTTTTTCTTTTGCGTGTGCAAATTAGACTTAAAATAAAATATTATCCTTATTTTTTAAAAAATATATTTATTTATTTATTTATTTGTATTTTAAATAAAATGAGTGAAATGCATGTATTTTAAATTAAAGTTATGTATATTGAATGAAATGAGTAAAATGTTTATATTGCAACTGAAAGGAATGCAATGCGAATGATGGCAATGTTACTAATATTTGGAGATTTATCACTTGTGCCCGGCTAACATCAAAGTTACAAAAAAATCTTCATATTCTGAAGTAAAAACACGAGAGAATATACACACAAAAAAAAATAAATCTTTAAAACGATATCAATCATGATAATATATGATAATAAAACATATACGTACGTTTTGTATCAGCTTTATGGTGCCTCGAATAGTGCCATTATGAATGATGCAAATTGAAAAGATAACTTCGTCAGAGCTCTTAATTGTGAAATTTGTTTGCGCATTTACGCAAGTTAACAAACAGCTTACAAGTATTAAAATATTCACTGGAGTTGCCATTGCTTTACCACCTGCGTGACAGATTATATTAAATGAATACAGAGATTTTGTACAGAATATGTTTCTTTTTTAACACCAGTGATGACGCAATATTTGCCATACACGATTACATTAATAAATATATCATTTCAATAAATTTCACTTCATGGAACTATTTTAAGTAATATATTTAATTTGTGAATTATAATTCAAACAAATGTGAAGAAAAAAATGAATAATAACATTAAAAAAGCTTCAGGCTATTATGCTAGCAGCAAACATGGATAACAAGAACTGATGATGCAATATGTATCAGATTCTATTAGAGAATAAAAACGACTGATATAAATCAGTTGCAACATTGCATAGAAATCTCTTCATTTAATAATTTTAAATGAAAACAAAAATGAAAATTCCTATAAATGCGAAAAAACAGTTCATGTAACATTTTGAAAATCTGACTGAGATAATTATATTTCAAGAACAGAGAACATATTTTGATGAAACAAATATATATACATTTCTATTTCATTATTTATTTAAATTTTTTCTTGTCGGTTACTTTTTCAAAGTGTTTGGTAGCGTCATTCATGTATGAGTAATTTCTCAGTGTTGAAAAGGATGTAGTTGTTGACACGTGTTTCAAATAATTTTTATGTTAGAGAATGAATTATTTCTAATAGTGTCTTCATTTTAATTTGTGTTTCAACGTTATTAGTTTTGTGATTATTTCAAGAAATTCTGGTAAGTTTAATACATAATAATGATTTCGCAAACCACTACATACAAGTTTAAAATAGTACAACTTTCTCTTTTTATTAGACGTCTTATCGAAATTCCAAACAAAAAAATACGTATAACTATTTATCACTTTTTGGATAAACTGTTTTCTCTTGTAAGTTAAAAAATTGCCGATTTGTGGCCCTCAATAAAAAATAAAAGCAGATGACATTAAAACATTACCTATTTTAATTAAAAAATATTTTTGTTTTCATTTGTTTTAATAAAATTGTAAAGAAAGACTCTATAACTTTATTGAAATCAAAAGTAGATATAGTTTTTTTAATAGCATTCCCTTATAAATATTCAATGCTTATCTTGAAAATGACGATTGCAATTCATGTAGTTCCAAAAAATGTCCGTTACAATATGCTAACTTGGCATGAGCCCTATTACTGAAAATTCACAGAATTGATTTACGTTTAATAAAAAAGGCGGGTTAGTGAATTAGTGAAAGATAATTATAATATTTGCAGTTTTTTTTTTCTTTAGATTTTTTTTCTTAACGGGAAACAAACAAAGTATAATTTAAACTATTTAATCAGGATCTTTAAAATTTTTTTCCTCAACGTATAGTCATATTTTAATTAATATTAAATTATTAAATTTTAAAAGAGTATGTTTTTTTAAATATATTACACTCAATACTTTGCACTCTATTACACTCTATACACTCAATTAGACTTTTTAGTGTTAAAAATATTTTGTTGGCACAGTTTCACAGTCAGTTGGCATTCTTTGGCATTCTTTGGCGATCGAGCTTTGGCACATAATTGACCATAACTTCTTTTGTTTTTGTATTTCGTAAACAGTTATAACAGTAAAGAATTATTTGACGATTTATCACCTTCGATTGTCTAAATAAAAAATACCTTAAGAGTAATTTACGATTTTATAATTAAGTTCTAAAAATATTTAAATGTTGTGTTGTCGTCGGAAACAGACCTGTGTACAGAATTTGTTTAATTATCATAAGAAGAAGTGAGTGAAAAATCCATTATAAAATTCAATCTTTACGTAATAATGCCAAGTTGGGGTAAGCAAAAGGGTATAAAAATGAATATTGTTTACTGTTATAAAGACAATGCTATTTTCCTATACATAGAGAAGAATGTTTTCCAGAGTACCATATATTAATATCTCTATCTTCTGACAGCCGAGCAAAAGGGCAAAATTGTAATGTTGTTTTCACGGCATTTTTTTTTAATGCTGAAAAAGATGATTTTTTCCTGCATGATGTAAAAAAACTTAATTACTTATATGAATAATAGTCCTTGAGAATATTAATCATTAAACCAATGTATTAAAACTGCATAATATTTTTAGAATTACGTTAATTTAAATAATGCTTCTATTACAGTGAAACCTACAGCTTAGTTTTATCAGTTCACGACAGTGAGAAGGTAGACAGAAACCTGTCTAAAATGGGTTTTATTTCCGGTTCTTCGTCATTCTCTTTCAGTAGGTTTTGCTGTATTATGCTTTACAAAGGTAAAAAGAGAGCAAGGAATTGCTTTAATTTTGATACTAAACATTTATTTTGGACAATGTTAAAGGAGGCCAAACTTTATATCCAGTTTTTAAGTTTCCTCAAACTTCATGTCGAATAATTTATGAATTGTAATACAAAATGCTGCGTGATAAGCGCTACATATAATTTCGGTTCTAATTAATTCAGAAACTGCAGGGCTTTAATTCGTAAATGGTTTATTCTAAATGTAGCGCGTGTACTCATAACTAAAGTTCTTATAGTAATTTTCCCTTCAAAATATGCAAACGGATTTATTTGCTGAAGAAATCATATTGATATTCAAAATCTTCAAGGAACAAAATTATTTCAGCTTTGAAAATGACGTCATTTGTTTAAGGTATTCTAAAAAAAACATGCATTTTTATTCTAAAAAGTGCAATTTTTTGCTATGATTACTCAAAAAGTGATTTTACTTTCATTGGTCTTACATATCTTCGGCAACTGCTTGACCGGCCGTAATACAAATACATTCGAACTTGTTTAAAAAGCGCATGGCTAAAATTAGGACACAGTTTACTTACGTGCTAAGAGCGGTTCATCATTTAAACAATTTCCACGCTTTGGCGAGCTACAAAAGCATAATCACGGCTAATAGGAGTAAAGAATCTGTTCATTTCAATATGCCGCTAGGCAAAATGTAGGGTAGAATTAGTAAATACATTATTTTCTTATCAAACACTGTTCTCTCTCAGCGAAAGTATTCCTACAACCCAACTATCTGTTGTAATCTAATAATTTATCAGTTTTACCAGGCAGAATTTTAACCTTCAAGGAGACTCCCCCTACGCACACACACAGTCACTCAGGAAAATGCAAAAGAATGTCCTGAAGTCTTGAAACAATGAAAGAAAGAAGAGAACGCTTCGAATACGAACACTTTGTAAAAATTTTCAACTGAGCCATGGTAAGGAAGAAGCATAGAAGAAAACCTTTGTTTGTGACTTTCTTTAAATCCCGATTCTGTGCCATATTAACAAGCTTTTTTATATCTGTTACTGTACTGCTAAAATGAAAAGGATTTCTGAATTCAATAGTTCAAAAATTTTAGTAACTATTCCAATGTTAGTCGAGTTTTTCCGAGGAAAGGAAGTATCAGTTGCATTCCTATAAGTCGTTCATGGTTGTTCTTTTGGAATTAATAGTGAAATATTTAGAGGCTTTCACTTCAGTACTGTAATTTTGTCTAAAGAAAAGACCCGTATCAAGAAAATGACACACAGAAAGGTAAGACTGATTATTTTATGTAAGCTTTGCGATATTAAGTTAAATTTATCATTGAGAGAGTTAGAGCAATTAATAGCAGTAATTAGTTTAATTATGTGTGCGTTTTAAGCCATTTTCTTATTTTTACGGGTATTACGAGTAACGTTTAATACGACGAGTTTTACAATTCCCTTGCTTCTCGTGTTAACCGAGTTCGAATGCATCTCATTTTTGGTATTCTACAACCATCGGGTCTTAATCTCAGACATGCAGAACGTTTTTCTCTGTTAAAATAACGTCCTAGTTAAAAGAAAAAATGGACAAAAACATTCAAAATTTACGAAAATTTATAACATTAATTACCAAAAATTGTAAAAATAATGTAACAAATTTTAATATTTAATTTTCTACATAAATCCTTTTAGAGTGCTTCTACAAATTTCCATTACATTCTGCCCACATCTTTTTACGTTATGATAAATTGCTTTAAAGCATAATATTGAAAATCTTATTTTGAGAAAAAAGCTGTAAATATTATTGAATTTCATATTCTACCTTTTAAATTCCTAATACTTAATTACATGAAATGCTAGTTCAAAGCAAGCCAGAAATCAAATTCAAAATAGTCCAGAAAGTTGAAATATCGTGTTTAATATTGCATCAAATTGAGAAAATTAATTTTTATTCGAAAAACTGTGTTTTAAAGGTAATCAAATACATCAATATAACAGACAGAAAATAACATTTTTGTAACAAACACTATTGATGAATTTTGCTGAAACCCAATGTTGTTGATTTTTATTACATCAATCACTAGTTGCAATGATGTAAATGATGTATGATTCAGGCAGAGAAACAGTTGATATTAAAAAAAAATGGGATAAAATACAATTTTAGAATTGTAAAGTGTTCTTCTTCTTCTTTTAAATGTTAAAAAGACCAGTTGTATAATAGTAATGAAATTTACCTCCTAAAAAAAACTAAGTGGTAACATACACTCCATAAAAAATATTTCTGTTATGTAATTTAAATTTTACACACTGTGAAAATAACTGTACCATTTAATGTTTTACACAACGTTTGCTAACATTAAACATGTTCTCGCAATTAAGCACAGTTCTGGAAGCTATATTCTTATCCAGATTCCATTTAATAAAAAAATAAGAAAAAAAAAACTTAAAAAAACAATACATTTCCCATGTTCACAGTGGATTTTCTGTAATAAATGTGTCAAGATTTCTATTGCATTTTTTAGAAATGTGGACATTCTTAATTTTAGAAACCCAATAATTTGCGGGGTATCCTATTTATTTTTAAGCTTCAGAAAAATGTAAAAGTTTGTGAGCTCACCACTTCTGAGAGGATCACGGGCATCCAATTTAAAGAATATTGTGCTAACAACTGCACCACTACGTTATTTATTCCGTCTTTCGAATAATTTCTATATCATGGGGATGTGGATGCATACTCTTTAAATCAACACCTCTCCGATATTTATTGACTATGGCAAGGTTTCCCACAAAAGTCGAAATTCGTACCATGGCTTTCCAATTTGCAAACAATTATGCTACCAACTACACGACTGTGACATTTCTTTTATCCCTTCATTATATTCTTTATGCTTTAAAAGTGAATGAGAACTTTTTACAGGGTTTAAATTAGCGTGGATAACTAAGAATTTACACTGAATTTTTGAAAATGATTCTTCTATTAAAAAAATATATTCTGTGTCTCAATTTTAATGTTTGTATTTGATATCTTTATTCTCTACATTACCAATTTACTATCAGATATCATGGCAGGTCAATCTTTTTAAAAATATGTTAAAAAGTTTTATAAAAACAGTCCACTAACACAAGAACGTTTTTGCTCTAACTAAAGCATTCTCAGTTTTCAATCTTCAGGTATTCTTCCTTTCCTTATTTATCTTATTCGGGAATGATAGATTCCTTAGAGGGAAAAGCGTAGCACTATATGGAATCTGTCAATTACGGGTCATAAATACGGAAAGGAAGGATACTTGAAGAGTGACGACTGAGGATGCTCTAATTAGAGCGAAAACGTTCTTGATTTGGTGGCCTGTTTTATATAAAACTTCTTAACATATTTGTGATGGTACCCCATTTTTTTACAAAGCTTTTTACCACATTTTTTAAAAGATTGGCCTGTCATAATTGGCATGGTAATGTAAAGAATAAAGATTTTACTGTATCAAAAAACATGTATTCCTAATTTTTATAAGAAATGTGATACATAAAATAATACTATTCATGATATTATTTAGTGACAACGGCATATGGAGCTCTTCTGCATCAGTTTCCATTTGAGCAACGACGTTAAACAACATAAGACGTGGTAGGTACTATAAATATACTCAGTTGACGCCCTATTGATGCGACAGGACTGGCAAGCAACATTAGTGGTGTGGAAGTCAAAAGATAGGAGATAGATGCCGAGCCGAGAGTTTCCCCCTTCCATTAAGCAGTAAAACTGGTAGGAAAAGTTCCAGCCAAGTTAGACATCCGCCCAGAGAAATAGATGCTGCACCCCTTTCGTTCAGAGCCTACAAAACCTGGTCTGATGTTACATTAATATAGAAAGCATTATTCACAACAACAGCACTATGTTATTTGTAATATGTCTGCACAATAAACTGTATTTCCTACGACAAATTAAACTTTTATCATGTTATCACGCTATTTTTTATCGATAGTAAATTATTATATCGGAGTGCGTTTTTGATAATGAAAGTTCTTAACCTCTTTATTTATATATTAAAAATGTAAAAATGAACCAAACTTTTTCTTTCTGTTAATTTTGTCATATAGAATGCCTCCTATATTTATGTGAACAAAAATTATAATTTTGAGAAATATTAAGTATATAGAACTAAAATAAATGATAGACAATTTTTCTTTCCTTCTTTATAGAAAGAATGATTAAATAATTATTTTAAAATAATTTCAGAACTGGGTACATATAGTTTTGAGTTAATAGTCTATTTACCTAAAATAATATGAATTTCGTAGTAAAATAAGTTTCCTGATGTATGAGAATCTCTCTCATTTTTTTCTCTTTTTATTACCTTTACTTAGACTTAATCTCTGGAAAGCAAAAGGCTTTTGAAAGTTTGTAATAGGACAAAATGTTTATCCCCCTAGCTAATGAAAGACTCAAAGTGGATAAACTCTGATTGAGTTTTAGAGAATATTTTTATATAAAATTAAGCTACAGTCCAATTTCTGTTATGGTTTCATTAATGTTTTCTTTATATAAAAGTGATTGCTGCACTTATCTTATTGTGTATGTGTGTGAGTTTTTAAATATATATGTGTGTGTGTGTGTTTGTAATATATATATATATATATATGTGTGTGTGTGTGTTTGTAATACATATATATATATATATATGTGTGTGTGTGTGTGTGTGTGTGTGTATGTGTGGGTGTGTATATCGTCATAAATGGACGTATAATCTTTAATGTGTTGAAAATGATTAGCAGAATCTATATTGTCCAATAACAATAATAAAATTAAACAGTGTTCAACATTACCAGTTTCACATTGTAATAAGTAATGGAGAAGGTAAATCTATAATAATTCAAGCATTTGTGTTGATGTTAGATACAACATATCATGAAAAAAGCAATCAACAGTTTAAAGCGTGAAAGAAAAAGTCAAGAAGAAACTTATAAGATAAATAAAATAATAGGAGCTTTAATATGAAGAACTTCATTAGAGGGTGGCTACCATTATGCCAGTAAAATATGTGAACTTTCTGTTACGTGAAAAGCTTCTTTAGTTTAAATGCAATTTTAATCCACCTCCGCTATCAGCAAATCTATAAAATAAATGATAAATCTTACCGGAAAAAACTAAAATAAGACGTTCCTTGAATAAATCAGCAACGAAACACAGTATATGTTACCGTGAAAGACCGAAATTGGAGAATGTCGACTTTCACCGGTGAATGTCAACAAACACCAAATGCGTCGGTGAAAGATCGAATATTTCATTACATTCTTGTACATTCGGACCCTCACCGGTGTATGTCGACAATCACAGATATGCTCTGGTGGAGGTCGAAAAGAGAGGAGCTTGAATCTCTTTCTCCCTTGCGGTAGCTAGCGTGAAGGTGTGATGTCACGATCCGTACATTCTGGCCCGGAGAGAAGTGTTACTGACCTGCGCGCGCAGCGCGATCATCGAGAACGCCCTGAGCCGACAAAGAGGCGACTGGCTGTTTCCCGCCAAATCCTTTGTTCTGGTGGAGTCAGTCAGCTTTGTCAGTCTTATGCAAGGTTTGATGGTGAGAGCAACATTTTTTTATTTTTTGTCCGATACCCTAATTTATACAGAATGGATACTGCAGTGAATCGTGATCTTTTTCTTGAAAAGTTAAATGCATTAAGGGGACAGATCACCTTTAAAATATTCAAAAATTCAATTTCAAGGTTTTGACGTCAGTAAATAGTGCATTTTATTCTGAGTAAAAAGTTACCAATGTTTTTCAGAGGCGATAATTATTGACGAAGATATAAAGTAAAACGCAACCGTCATTCTTTGTTTTTGAATGGAGAGTGAAAACTTTAAATGCATTTAATTCCCAACAATGATTTTCAAACTTGCGCGCACGATTTCTCCAAAAATAATTTAGATAGAACCTCAATTTTTTTCAAACTTATTAATGTTGTAACAATGAACAAAAAGAACTAGAATCTTTTAATTTGGTCAATAAATTACAAAATAATTAACTGTAATTCATCGAAAAGCGCATTAAAAAGGCGTTTTTAATGTAATTACAGTTAATTATTTTTTAATTTATTGACCAAATTAAAAGATTCTAGTTCGATCATTTTGTTCATTGTTACAACATTAATAAGTTTGAAAAAAATTGAGGTTCTATCTATATAATTTTTGCAGAAATCGTGCACGCAAGTTTGAAAATCATTGTTGTGAATTAAATGCATTTAAAGTTTTCACTCTCCATTCAAAAACAAAGAATGACGGTTGCGTTTTAATTTATATCTTCGTCAATAATTATCGCCTCTGAAAAACATTGGTAACCTTTTACTCAGAATAAAATGCACTATTTACTGACATCAAAACCTTGAAATTGAATTTTTGACCATTTTAAAGGTGATCTGTCCCCTTAATTGCGGGTAAACGAGAAGACAATTGTTTTTATTTTTCTCAAGAGAAGTACTCTAAAATACTTTCTGAAGTGGTTTCTGATAAAACTAGGTGCAACACACCTTTGGATTACAGACGATTAAAACGTTTTGACGTTTTAAAAATTAATGATGAAGAGAAGTTAATTGTACCAGTAAAACCAGGAGAAACGAATATACAGTATTATGTTACCAATGAGGAATTGCTCAGTATACTATATGAAACTAACACCAGAATAGGCCACGGAGGAAGAACACGTATGCTTAAAGAGTTGCAAAATAAATACAAAAATATTACATATGAAGTTGTAATATTGTATTTAAATTTATGCAAACAGTGTCAAATGAAACACAGTGCACCTAAGAAAGGTATTGTTGTGAAACCAATGATCAGTTCTGAGTTAAACTCCAGATGTCAAGTTGATCTGATAGATCTGCAGTCAAACAGAGATGCCAAACATAAGTTCATAATGGTGTATCAAGATCATTTAACTAAGTTTGTCCAGCTACGACCTTTGAAAACTATGAGGGCAGAAGAAGTACAGTATCACGTTCTTCCAATATTTTTAACATTTGGTGCTCCAGCAATATGGCAATCAGATAATGGTAGACAATTCAGTAATGAAGTAGTATCCTAAATATGCGCTATGTGGAAAAATGTTAAGATAGTTCATGGAAAGCCTCGTCACAGTCAAACACAAGGCTCAGTTGAAAGGGCCAATCAGGATATACAGAATATGCTAACTGCATGGATGAACGATAACGATACAAATAAATGGTCAGAAGATTTACCCTTTATTCAATTTGCCAAGAACACTACATACCACGAAGGAATGCACCAAAGTCCTTATGAAGCCATGTTTGGCATTAAAGCGAAAAGAGGCATAGCATCGTCTTTTTTGCCTAGCGAACAAATCGCAAATATCGAAACCGAAGAACAACTTGAAGAAAATGCCAATACATTTGAAACCGAACAACAACTTGAAGAAGTTGCCAATACTTTTGAAACCGAAGAACAGCTTGAAGAAACTGGTATTACTTCTGAAAAAAATGTGAGCGGTGGTCATACCGAAAACCATATTCCAAAGAAAAATATTGAAGAGGATTTTCAATCTACCACGTCTTCACATCAAGTTATGACTGAAAAACACGAGTTAATTTCTATAAAAAGAGCGGCCGCGAAAGATAATCTTCTACTGCAAGCAACAAAAATGTTACGAACCTCACAAAAACAATTTCCTCCTGCTCAAATTGGTGATACATTACGAATACAAGTCCCTGATGTCGACCGTGGTCGTACAGATAACCGAAATGTGTTAGCGGTTGTTGTTGGAATAGAAGACTCCGACTTCTATAAACTTTCAAATGAAAATGGTACCCTCAAGCAGCTTTACACACGTAATCAGTTCGTAATTTGTAAAGAAAACTACTTTCCATAGATGACACTTATTTTATAGAAATTTCGCTGAGAGAAGCAGCTGCAGCTAATTCAAGAAGCGGTGGGCAAGGCTATACACGCTGTTATTGCAAAAGGAAGTGTTCCACAAATAAATGCAGTTGTAAAAGCAAGGGCCTCTTGTGCAATTCAAAGTGTCATAATAGTTTAAGTTGTTGCAATAAATAAGATTTGAATCACGTAATTTAGTAAGTTTTTTATTACTATTATTTTATTTTCTCATTTAGAATGTACTGTATAATTAAGTATGTTTTTAACTTCTATTATTTTCCTTTCTGATTTTGAATGTACTGTATAAATAAGTAAGTTTTTAACTTCTATTATTTTCCTTTCTCATTTTGAATGTACTGTGTGTTTTAAGTTCTTAGTCATTCCTCTCAGAAAGAGAGGCGAAAAAATTATCGCCACTGAATTACGGAGAAAAAATATAAATCTCGGCCATATTCAACATTCACCATTAGTGCATGGTGAATGTCGACATTTACCGGTGTAAGTCAGAAATAAGGGTATTTAGCAAATATTTCGGACATACACCAAGCGACTATGTGTTTGTTGACTTTTACCGGTGAAAGTCGACATTCTCCAGATTTCGGTGTTTCACCGTAACATATACACTGATGGCGAAATACATGTTATACACAAATACATTAATAAATAAATCAATTGAATTAAATATAATTTCTGGAAACATTTTACGTAATACATTTATTTTAAATATATTCAAGTAATGTTCAAGTAAATATGAAACATAAATTGCGTTATAACTGTTTTAAAAACTTTATATTTTATACTAGCAAAAAAATAAGGATAATGAGAACTCATGTCGTATGAACAGTTAAATAACATTGCGGACATAATCATTTCCAATAACTTCCCTAAGCCATTTTTCTTAATTTATTTTTTATGACATAAAATTCAGATTAATATAAAAATATACTTTGTCTAACATAATAAATATTTAACTGAAGAAATATACAAGGTTAAACATTATTGAAACTAGGAAATTCAGTCTTGCCATTTTAGTCATCACACAGTTGTATCTAAAATTTGTTGTAAATATTACTCGATAAAAAGTAAATAATAAAATTTGAAATAATGTATGTTTGTACGAACATTTATAGTATGACGTAAGAATTACTAATTATATAAAATGAAAAAAAACATCAATTTGTAAAACTTAGTTTTGTTTTAAACTTAAACAATGAAAATTGATTAATCCAAGCAAATGGATAAAAAAAACTCTATAAAAAGAGCCAAAATATAGTTCTAAAACCTTATACAAGTACAAAAAACATTTATTTAACTGTTGAAGAAATAAAGAAGAAATCAAAATCGTACATCAGCTATAGATAATAAATCACGTTCAAATATGCCAGAATATTAGTATGAAACATAAAAGGAGGAATCTAAATAAGTGTTTACACAGTTTCCCTGGAACATATATGGTTCAGTAATCGAATTCTTTTGTGAAGCCCTTTATATGATCTATATAAATTTATACCTGTCATATGATATCATATATATCATATATATATCATATCATCATAAATAAATTTAGTTGAACTACAAAACTCATACTATAGTACAATACTAATTTAGGCAATTAACAAAGCGAAATAAAGAATTTAATCTTTGGCTACTTTGTTTCTCAAGCAATGTTATTTAAAAGTCCTTCTAAAAATTTCGTGTTGAGGGAAGAACATAGCTTCCTTGCATCTTCAAATTTTCATCTTTGCAAAAAAATATTTGAAAAACAAATTGCAATGATAGGAACATTTTTAATCGACCGATCTAAAATCAGACAAAAAATAAGCAGTGGCAATAAATATGTAAATATTTACGTAAATTTACCTTCTTCCTAGTTTCAGTTTTGATGCGGAAAGAAATTCATTTCAATTACAAAAATTCTGTTGTTACTACTCTGATGGAGAAAATATATCACATATATTCAGAAATATTTGCATCAAAACTATTTAAAAAGTGTTTAAGTAAAAAGACTCGAAGTTCCAATAAATCTGTGAATTTCAACGTTGAGAAATTCTGCTCCAAAACATCTGTGTCTTTGAAATTAGTGACTGATATAGCTCTAATTGAGACAGTAGTGATGTTTTACGTAACAATAGCAAGTCATAGATTAATATGAAACGCTTTTGTTTCACAGTATGATATATTTCTGTCACTTCTACTTTAGAATCCTCACCATTACTCGATCCCAAGCTTATTAGAATGAAACTAAAAGCAGAACATGAGTACTTTTTAGAAGTAGATTCATTGCCAGACATATGAAACAAATGCATTTTATTTTGTAGCCTATTTAATTATAAAAGTTTTGAAAATTACTAAATTGTGAGATTTAATTTTATTTAAAAATATTTAACATTAGAATTATAAATGAAAAATAACTTATTATCATTGAAAAATGCTAAAAGTGATTACAATCTGTACTAATATTATAAAGGAGTAAAGATTGTTTTTTTGTTTGTCTGTTTGTAGGGGGTAATCTGTGGAACTACCGAACCGATTTCAAAAGTGATGGTGGCAAATTGATGGTGACAACCCCTGCTCCAACATAGGCTATATTTTATGTCATAGTCACTAACCCCAGGGGGGTGCAAGAGCGAAAAATGTTCTAAAATTGCGATCTTTTTTATACTGAAGGAGCTAGAAATTTGAAATTTGGCGTTGTAGTTACTTATAACATGTAAATGCTCTCTAAGAACAAAATAAAAAAAAATCGAAATTTAAAAGGGTGAAATGAGCGAAAAGCGTTCTAAAAACATTCTAAATTACAATTTCTATGGAATCTCTGGAACTACCGAACCGATTTCAAAAGTGATGGGGGCAAATTGATGGTGACAACCCCTGCTCCAACATATGATATAATTTTAGTGGGTGCCACTATCCCCAGGGGGTGCAGGAGCGAAAAACTTTCTAAAATTGCGATTTTGTTTATACTGAAGGAGCTAGAAATTTGAAATTTGGCATTGTAGTTACTTATAAGATGTAAATGCTCTCTAAAAACAAAAAAAATCGACATTTGAAAGGGTTAAATGAGCGAAAAGCGTTCTAAAAACATTCTAAATTACAATTTCTGTGGAATCTCTAGAACTACCGAACCGATTTCAAAAGTGATGGTGGCAAATTGGTGGTGACAATCCCTGCTCCAACAGCCTCTTTAATAAAAAACTATGCGTTTCTGACGACTGGGTTTTTCGCTAATTGTTGCCACAGATTAATCTCGGAAAATGAAACATTTGAAGTTACTGAAAAAAAAATAGTAGCTCGAAAAGTATTTGTCAGAAAATTGTTAGGCAAACTGCGTTTGAAAGGTAAAAAATTGTATTTTTCTTGATATAATTTTCATATCTAATGATTATGCCATTTTTCAAATATTGAATTTGAAAAATTACTAAATTTTACAATGGAGTACCATAGTGAAACCTTCATGCGTAAAAAGATAATGATAAGGGCGACGTGTCCTGGCGTGTATACTGGCTATAGCATGAGTCACAAATTATAGTAGCCTTATTATTCTGTTAAAATATAAAAGTGAATTATGAAATGTCAATATTTTGTTGGATTAAATGTTCGTTATAAGAAATTGACCAGCGTAGCGGACGTAGCTTGCTAGTATAAACATAAAGGTTAAACAAAACCTTTTAATAAACATACCTACTAGTTTGGTACACACATACAGTGATATTTTCAAGATCAATAATTATAAAAACTATTTTCTCTATGAAAAATTTAAATATGAACTTCATAAAAAAGTCATGAGATAATAGACATCATGAAAGAAGATACTTTAATAAAAATTATCATGCGTTAACGTTCTTTATTATATCTTAGTTTTAAACTTATAAAGCATTTCACGCAAAATTCTGCGTAACGAAAAGGAGGCTGATACATTGCATATGATCTCGCTGCATATATAAATTTCTATTGATTCAAGGATAATGGACGGGAAATAAAATATTGAAAGATAAATTATTTTACTATTTTTAAAATGAATCTGTAAAGATTCTATGTTAAATAAAAGGCTAAATCTGTAGTTTTCTTATGGTTTTTTACATCTGCTGTATGTTTTCTCATCCTCGTTTTAAGCTTTCTATTCGTCATTCTTATATAATATTGCAATGATCTATTGGCTTTGGTGAACGGGATTTCATATACGCCTGATAACAGGATCAGGTTTTATTGGATTTTTTGTTCAAAATTTATTGTTCAAAATTTATAGCACCTCCTTTAATATAATCTCATTCGACTGCTATCCACTTCTGCCAACGTTTTTATCAATCATCAAAACATGCCTTTAAGTCATTTTTGTAAAACACCTTCAGAGTTCGTAGATAATTTTCTTTTATCGAAATAATTGACTCAAAACCGTGACCACGAAGAGAAAATCTCAACAATGGAAATGATGAAAGTTACCATAAAGTTCGGTACCATATCCGGCGAATAAGGAGCTTGTTGAATGTTTAGTTATAAACCCACAAATAATAATTACACTGTGAGAAGGCACATTATCACAGTGAAAAACCCATGAATTTTCCGGTAAAATTCAAGCCGTCATCGACGAATTGCTTCTC
Organism: Maratus michaelseni; assembly: GCA_963931845.1. NCBI lineage: Eukaryota > Metazoa > Arthropoda > Arachnida > Araneae > Salticidae > Maratus > Maratus michaelseni. The sequence goes on along the minus strand of OZ007588.1, from coordinate 200,666,405 downwards.
GCAAACCACGCAAACCACGCAAAAAATTATTTTATTGACTGTCTGGCCAGTTGGTAGGAATTTATAATGAACAAACAACACCACGGCAATCAAAGACGAAAATCAACATTCGCTCGATTTCTACGACGGACTCTATAACATTTTTAAGCTTTTTATACCAATCAAATACAGTTATTTTTGATACACAGTCGTCTTTAAAAGCTTTTGCAGCATTTCAAATGCTTTTGTAGCAAAAATTTTATTGCGAAAACACAATTTATTGCATATTCTTTGTACAATATCATAGGCCATTTCGAAAAATCAACAGAGCGAAAATTCTTATCTAATTAAAAACAAATTTATTTCCAGACGATAAATTGAAATTTTAAATTCCTGGCAATTGCCAAATGTTAATGGAGGTCGTAAAAATGTTTGATAAATGTTTGCAGACGATATGTACTATAGATGTAATTTAAATGACGCACTCCGCATACTTTTTGATCACAGATATTATGTTTGATATTAATATCCTTTTTCTTTTCTATGCAGATACAGAACGCACAATGATGAATGAGATGAATTTGAAAGGTTTTGAACAGTCCTTCGACATAGTACACGCATATTTCGTTAAAACACGTTGTTTGATTAAAAATTTATGTTTAGTAAAAATTATGGGAAAAAAACACGAGCCAATCTCAAAGCTTTCAATGCGAAAGTCAATCGTTTATCTGCAATTTAAAATAATAGAAGAGGTTTTACTGTATATCTTAAAAAGTTATCGTGCAGAAAACAGAAAGTAAGTTAATATATATATATATATATATATATATATATATATATATATATATATATATATATATATATATATATATATATATATATAATTTTTGTCTGCTTATTTTCTATTGTTAAATATATATTTATGTATTAAATTGAAACCTGGATTTAAATTTTCAAACTTAATACTACTAGGACTTCCCTCAAAGGGATTAGTCTGAGTGATATTGCTGAGAACATAGGGTTAACAATTACAATATAAAGAAAAAGAGCAAATTAAATGATATAATTACAAAATATCATATATAAATTCATATACACTGTTAAAAAATAGAAAAGAAGTACCGTTCATCAGATGTGTTGTCATAATTTGTTTTTAACATGTGGCAAAGAATCTCATTTTCTTAAGCGCGTATTGCGCAAAACGTGTTACGTAATTGGATTTGCAGTCAATAGATTATTCTATCGAGCGTGGCTTAACGCAAATTTAATTTCATTGTTGCACCTTTTTTTATGTGTGAATTTAAAATTTTTCTTCCTTTCTTATATATCTATTGTTTGTCTAAATGTTTATAGAAGCTCTTACACTTCAAACCACATTGATGGCATGCTTTTCTACAAACCAGATTGCAAAACTATAGTCTAAATTACTATTAAAGTATACAAAAAATCTTTCGATGACTTCTGTAAAATAACTTTTACATTAAATCTCCATATCGGCAAAATTGAAAAATTATATATATTTCAAAGTTAAGATTAACAGATACTTCTTGATTATTCTCTAGGAGGCTCTGCCCCCTGCGCCTTTACTGCGCCAATCCGCAGACTTTTCTTTCGTTTGTCTGTCCGTCTTTCCACAATCTGTCTGTTTCCCTATCCGTTCTTCTGCCCTTCTCTCTAACCGATTGTCTATCTCTCTACACGTCTCTCTACCTGTCTGTATATTTCTCTACCGGTCTCGCTACCCCCCAATCTATTTCTCTAACCGTCTGTCTATCCGTCTAACTACTTCTATGTCTAGCCGTGTCTCTATCCACTTCTCTACCCATTTGTCTATCTGTCTCACAACTTGTCTATCTGTCTCTCTAACCCGTCTGGCTATACGCCTCTCTAACTATCTTCTTACCCATCTCCGTACCCATCTACTGTCTCTCTACTCGTCTGTATACCCGTCTCACTATCCGTCTGTTTTTGTACCTGACTCTTTACCCGTCTCGCTACCAATCTCATTACCCGTAAGTCAACTCGTCTCTGGACTCATCTCTCTACTCGTCTCTTTATTTACCACGCTACGCGTCTCGCAACCTTTCTCGCTACATTCCTGTCTACCGGTGTTGCTACCCGTCTCGTGACCCATCTCGCTACCCCTCTGTTAACCCTCTTTTTACCTTTCTCTCTAGCCGTCTGTCTATTCATTTCGCTACCCATCAGCCTACCTATGTCGCTACTCGTCTCTCTACCCATCTCACCCTCTACCCGTCTGTTTACCCGTTTGTTTACTTGTCTTTCTACCTCTCGCCACCTCTTCCCAATACTTAAACAATTCATTTACTATACAGAAGCCGTTTATCAGTTATTAAATGCAAACAGAAGTAATTTATCTAAGAAGTGTAATCAGAAGCAATTTTTTTTAAATACATACATAAACCTGAATAATAATTCATCAGTTTTGTGTTCATAGTTGTTTATATCATTTGACAGTAAATCTCAACTTCTTAAACCTGAATTGTCTCAAGCTTTTTAAAAAAAACCACAAGGTCTGTATAACTGCAAAGTACCCTGAGGGCTATATTACCTACATGTTATTAAATTAAGTGAAAGTTTCGTTATCGCGTTTGCAGCCAATTGCTTATGTCAGAAAGCGTGGCTTAACGCCATTTTAAATTCATTACTGTAACTTTTTTTTTTTTTTTTTGGGGGGGGGGGGGGTTTCAAATATATTCTTCTATATTAAAAAAAAGTTATCTGGAACTGAGCCAAAAACGATTTAGAAATGGACAAATCAAATTCTGCGTAGATATTCCGGGTTATTTTCATCGCTTTTTTACTAGGGACTTTTTTGAGGAGCTATAACTTTTTTTCTAGCCATCCTACGGATTTGAAAATCATACCACCAGACGCGAAATATAACAAGCTTTCAGAAATTAAAAAAATTATCACGGTCGGACAATAAAAACTCAAAAAATTCTTAAAAAACGAGTAAAAAATCTTTTATTGAAAAAGTTTTTTTTTATATTGTTGCCAATTTCTAAATAAGCGCAAAGGATTATGTTTATCTCAAATAAACAATGTATTTGCGCGAGACTATTAAAAACAATAATGAAAGTTTAAAATAATAATTAAATGATCACGTGTTGAAAGCAGGAAATAAAGAAAATTATGTCATAAAAATTGTGTTTACACATGAATATTAAAAATAAAAAAGATGAATTAAATGAAAAAGCATTATAACCAGTTAAATGAAAAAGCATTATAACCTGATTACAGAAGATAGTCGCCGTTCGTGATATCTTCATCATCATCTTTTTAAAACAGGATACATTACCAGGTTTTAAGAGGCTGTGAAATCAGAACGGGGGTTGGTGAGCAGAGGGCAGAGCCCCCTAGTACATTTAAATTAAAACTTTTGCCTCCATGCCATTAGTGTTGTTTGTATTATTAACTAATACCTTGTAGACCGAGCTTCATTTGAAAAAAATGTAAAAGACTTCTTCTACAGTTTTTTTTAGGAGAAACTTTCGTAATTGGGCCCAAAGCCAATCGGAGCATTTAATATCATTATTGTAACTCTTATAGAGTTAAAACAATATTGTTGCTAGCTTTACTCTCGTTTGAGACCAGCCTTGCCTGTGTATCTGAATGAGGAAAAGTTTCGTATCCAATGTCGGTTGGCGAAAAAAATTTAAAATGATGCCAAAAGATAGTTTTAGCACCTTACAAAATTTTTCAAGAGAGCGGTGAAACATGTTTTTCAAATATTTACAAACATACGTTTATTAAAGCATGTTTTTGCACCATCTTAAAAAATTAAGCACGATGCTAAAATAAAATTTTATCGCCATATTCGATAGTTTAATAAGTAATGAAAATAAATAAACAAACTTATTTAACAAACCTAAGAGGCATTTTTGTGATAAATAATTGTTATTGTCAGGGGGGTAAATTGTAAACAATTAATAAACGGCTAGTAAATAATAAATAGCATTTAAAATCTAAAAATGGAGAAGTGGTCCGTATAAAAACATAACATAACATTATACGTTTGATATATATAAATCTTTTTTTATTTTTTAATATTTCCGAAGGCACAGATAAAAAGGTAAAAATCTCTTTTCCAAATGCCATTACAATTTAATATATATATATATATATATATATATATATATATATATATATATATATATATATATATATATATATATATATATATATATATATTGTATATATATATATATATATATATATATATATATATATATACAAAGTACTATATATATACTATATAGTACTTTATAGTATTATTTATAGTATTATTTATTTACTTAGTAGTAGTATATATATAGTATATATATATACTTTGTATATATATATATATACAAAGAAGAAAAATATCTGCAAAAAAATATATTTACATAATACTACATCTGCAAAAAGTCCTTCCGGCCTGTACCGGGAGGAAAAGGTAGCTTTCCTACATCTTCGTTTTAAAATTTTAGCTAATGTTACACGAAAACAGCAAGTTAAAATGCAAAGAAACGGTTACAAAAGATTCATTAATACTGAATTTGAATAAGAAATTCACCAAATTATTGAGCAATAGCCAAATTGGCTTCATTTATGAAGACTTATTTTGGTCGCCAAATTTGGCGATATTTCGCCAAATGTCGCCAATTTTGGCGAGAATTTGGCGCTAACGGATATGAATATATAGTTTTATGCGTATGATTGGGAAAATTATTACAACAATGAAAGAAAATAATTTGCGAGTAATCGCGTTAAGTTGCTGTTTTGTTCCGAAATGTCAGCCACCCTAGAATTTCAAACTGCTCTATCTCAGCCTTTTTTAAAGATACAGGTAAATCAAAGAATGCTCTGGAATCCTCGTATCAAGACCTAACACTTAATTAAAAAATAAATTTGAATTTTTAACTTTTTTGTATATTTATTTTAGTTTTAAGTTTTTAAGTGGCCGCCATATTGAAACAAAATGGCGGACCAAGCTGGCCAACGAACTCGGTCGAGACATTGGTGAGCTTAATACACACATTTAGTTTCATCAAAATTGATTTATAAATACGAGCGTTATCGTATGACATAGCTCAGATATATATATATATATATATATATATATATATATATATATATATATATATAAATCAACATTTGAACGGAGGGTGGTTTTGGGGTCTGGGGGTCATGATCGGTGAAAATATATCGAAATTTTCCGGAACTGCTTTCCTCCGAACGGCTGCAATAGGTAGCTTTATACTTTTTTGTATTGAAAGCTACCTAAAAAATAAGATTTAGAAAAAGTAAGCCAAATCCTGCAGATCCCAACAATCACATCGAAAACTTATCACCAAAAAAGAACTCGCCAAATTTTACGGCACAGGAGAAGGATTTTTCCCTCTGAATGCAGAATATTAGTTTTTTTTTCTTGTACGATGGGTGATTATAATATAATTGTTTCATTTCACATACTACATACCGTTTGATATATTGGTACTTTTATGTTATCCTGGCGCAGTTGATAAATCGCCAAATATTGTTCCTATAACATTTTCATATTGAATTAATTTCATTTAAATATAAACCTTTCACTCATTTAATTTAAAATACATGCCTTTCATCAACCCCATTTAAAATGCTAAAAAGAGAAAAAAAAAGAAATAATGCCATAAATCGAAATATTTTATTTAAACACCAAAGAATTTTTTTTTTTTTTATTTACACACGCGAAATAAAAAAAACTGCTATTGCTGAGATTTGCGCCAAATCTCTAATACCAAGTCTACCAAGTTATTGCGGGGTTTTTCTTTCAAACAGAAAAAAATCCAGATTAATTTTCGATTTCTACTAAATTGAAATATATTTTATTGTGCTGAATATTAGTGCGTGCTTTTTTTTTTGCTCCATGTACTCCATGAACTTTTCAATTCCGATTGGCTACGAAAATCTCCCGCCGGTGAAAATGACGTACTCACAAATTTTTCGTGACGTATGTACTTTAATTGTGCTTTTTTATCAATTTTTTAATATAATTTCCAAACAGTTTGACATTTATTCTTGGTAATAAATAGACGTCGTTGTCACCTTTATAGGTACCTGCTGTAAAAATTTGAACGAAATCCGTTAAATATTTTTTGAGTTATGCTTGACGAAAGTTTTTAATATCCATCGTAGCTATATATGGGGCAAAGTAATACTGCGCTGTGTATGAGTCTTCGTTGCACTCAGACAATGATGAACAAGCTGTAGTAATTTCATTTTAATATGGAAAAAAAAGATTTTTTTATGCTGAATCAAAAAATTATATCAAAATTCATAAGTTTTTCTATAAAAAAATATTGTTTTCTTTAAGCAAAATTTGAAGAAAACAAATGTATGCCCGGATAAACATTCATCCTATTATGTTAGATTACTAACAAAGATAAGGAAACCGAAAGAAGAATTATTTTCTAAAAATTAAAAACATAAAAATCCCTAACCCTTAATTTTGATTGAAAGAACTACAATAAACTTGCATATAAAATATAAAAAGCATTCTTAATTACACCAGTTTTGGGAGAAGTGCATAAAAATGGCAATATTTGATAAATAAAAATGTGTTTTCTTTGAAACACGACGTCCATTTTAACCGACTGGGACATTTCTGCAGTTTTAGATCAGGACGTATTGTTGTAGAATAAAGAAAATTAAACATTTAAAACACATTATCCTGACTCGAGGGCAGGAGTAATGCAAATTTGATTATTTTTCAGTTATCAGAGTAACATGTTGCACTTTTTTGAATAAAAATGCACGTTTTCATACAAACATCTGGAAAATGAATCGATTTAATTGTTTTTCAAGAAACATACAAGACCCTGAAAAAAAAACATATCTGTTATAGATCAACATTTTAATGTAACACCCATTTTCTTATTTTTGTACAAGATTGCACTGCCAGTACGGCACCAGTATTTGAGAGAAAAACTACGCTCTTGCTGATCTTTGCAATATTGCCAATAAATTGCCAATATTGTCAATGTAAAACAAACATATAATTTTTATTGGTATTCCTTTGGGTATATTTCGAATGAATTCTATATGGATGGAATTATTGCAATATTACGCCTTAAAATTACCAATGTTTGATTTGTACTAGAGAATGACCTATCTTAGCTTCCTTTAAATATAGGAAAAATAGAATAATATCTGTTATAGATCAACATTTTAATGTAACACCCATTTTCTTACTTTTGGACAAGATTGCACAGCCAGTCTGGCACCAGTATTTGACAGAAAAATTACGCTCTTTCTGATCTTTGAAGTATTGCCAGTAAACTGCCAATATTGTCAATGTAAAACAAACATATAATTTTTATTGGTATTCCTTTGGATATATTTCGAATGAATTCAATATGAATGGAATTATTACAATATTACGCCTTAAAATTACCAATGTTCTACTAGATTTATTTCTACTTAATTCTATTCTTAAATTTCTACTAGAGAATGACCTATCTTAGCTTCCTTTAAATATAGAAAAAATAGAATAATATATGTCTCATAAAAAATTACCAAATAGAGCATTTTAACTAAGTGAAATGCATAGTATATTTGAGTATCTTCTAATGAATTTATCTACATTTATAATACTTCTTAACAATTTAAATTCTTGCTTTCTAATAGTCGGTTCCGAAGTTGAACATTCTTAATTTATTCGATTCCCTTGGAAATAAATGAGAGCTTTCGAAGTTTTCGAATTCAATCATTAAATTTCCGATTGAAGTCATTCCCTCTCTTTAAAGATTAAAATGTCTTTTCCTTTCCTATTCTAGTATTCTGTCTCTATTACTGTTTTTGAATCATTCAAACAATAGGATTCATTGCAGTAGAAATAATAATAATAAAAAACAACTTTATTATACGTTTAAATCTTCATTTTTAACACTTTCCAACCAAGTTGAAAAGTGCTTATGATTTCAGTTTATCTGTCCGTCTGTCGTCTGTCCGTGCTCTAAGTCGCGTAAATATAGTCTGATTTTCCTGAAGTGTTTGTATGTTATTGTAGTTTACTATAGCATGATCCCTATTCAAACTGAAAGGTGTAGCACTTGTAATTATTTTACAGGGACACTCAAAATTATTTCGTTACATTACGGTCTATGGGGAAATATTATTTGCGGTTCATTTTAATAATTTTGCACAATTTCAAACACATTGAAATATCACTGAAGTGCGCTACAAGAGGATTACTATGGTATAGGGTGTGCATAGCACTTATAAGTCCAGTACAGGGACGCTCTTACATTACGGTCTATGGAGAAAACGAAAATTTCAAATGTGAGTAATCGATGTTATAATTTTGTTATGAAACTTTTTGTTTCCAATATGACGACCCAATGCTTTCAATTCTGAAATACCAGAAATACTCAGAATATTGAAACATGGAGATACTCAAAACTGAGCACATAGAAGTCAGTTCATACTCATTTTTGAAACATGGACATATTCAAAAATGATTAGAATCAGTTCAAACTCATTTTTGAAACATGGACATATTCAAAATGATTAGAATCAGTTCAAACTCATTTTTGAAACATGGATATAATCGAAAATGAGCACACGTCAATAATGACACATTATTGAAGTCAGTTCATAATCATTTTTTAAATATTTACATACTCAAATATGAGCACATGATGTTTTATTTTTGAGTGTGTGCATGTTTTCAGAAATGAGTATATACATGTTTCAAACTTGAGTAATTTTGATTCGGAGATATTCTGACTATGCGACATACTCAGATTTGAGTATTTTTTGCTCAGTATTTAAAATATCGCTTTTAGAGTGTGGGAAAAAATAATTTTAAGTGCATTTTGATGATGCTACGTCATTTGAAACATGGTGAAATTGATATACAATTATGAAGCGCACTAAAACAAGATTTTTGGAGAATAGGGGGTTCAAAGCATTTACAGGGTCAAACAAAAGAATTCTGTGGCACATTATTCTACGAGGAAAATTGTTTTCAATGCAATTTAATGATGTTTCACGACTTCAAACATAATAAAATTTATATGCAGTACTGAGGTGTACTATAAATTGGTCACTTAAAAGTATGGTGTGCACACCATTTATCGTCGTTCATTTTTAAAAGGGCAAGCAAAAGATATCACTTACAGTATATATACAATAATTACAGTCTAAGTGTGATAATTACGTTTTCCTATTGGTTTGTGTTTTTAAGTTTAACTAAATGTTTGCATAGGACGTGGTGTGCATAAATTCGGTTGATCATAAACAGGGCTATACAAGGGAATTCGTAAGCATTACAGACTATGGACGTTAATTGCTTAGGGTAGTTTTTATTATTTTTACTTTATTAATTTATTAATTTAGGGTAGTTTTTAATTGTGTTGCTCATATACAGGGCTACGAAAAGGAAAAAAATGCATTTTTGTTTACAGTTGGTAATCGCTAAAAATGCCTTTAAAGATGGGTTATGCATTTTTTACCTAAATTAAATTTTAGCTTAATACGGAGTGTGTATAAATATCTTTCAATTTTATACAGGGTTATACAAAATATTCCATCGATTGGAGAAAATTGTTAAATGTGAATTTTTCTAACTGATGTTTCCTATACTGTTTACATACATATATTCTTGCACCTTATTTAACGCTGAAGTTTTGTTACTGTTTTCTGGATGTGTTGGAAAGGGTTTCATAATCAATGCTTGACGCATGACTTTTCGTTCTTGTTTACAATAAATGAAGGACTTCTAAACGTTATTACCTGCATTACTAGTTTTTAATTTTTATCTTAAAGAAACAATAAGGATTTGATTTGATTTCTAAAACATCTCCAATGTATTTCTTTTTAACACTTTACAACACAGTTGAAACGTTTTTATGAATTCGGTTTGTCTGTCTGTCTGCCGTCTATCTGTTTTATATCTGCCGTAGGTGTGCAGTTTGTCTACCGTCTGTCCGTGCTCCAACCCTCGTAAATATCCTCGGATTGTCATGCAATTGATATATGTTACTGATGTTTACTATGATTTGCTTGGCATTGCAAATGAAGTATGTAGCACTTACACTTCGTATACAGAGATACTCAAAAGAATGCCTTTACATTATCTTCTAAGGGGAGGAATCCTTTGCAGTGTATTTGAATGATGTTACGCTATTTAAAATTTATTGAAATTGATATGCATCGCTGAAGTGCGATAGTTCTGCAGTGGTGGTGTTTAATTACAAATATAAAGTGAAGAAGAAAAGCTAAAGTAGAAATAATTACAAGGTTATGGAAAATTTTCCATCTTAGCGCATTCATCATCTGTTGTAAATATACTATAAAACATGTGAAAATTAGCCTGTATACAACGCAATCCTGTCTTAAACGGAAAATATTCATAGTTACAATATAAAGAATACCATACAATTATACTAGCTAAAACGGAAAGCCGTCTGAAACTAAATTTTCCCAGTTCTTAAATATTCCGACTCAGCAAGTTTAAATGCACTCTGTGTTCTTTTCGTCAGGATTATAAAATATTTTTTTTCGGCTGTATTCTGTTAGATGCACGTTCCATTTTCACACATTTCACTATATTTTCAATGCATATATATACTATATATATATATATATATATGTAGCATTTTGACGAGGTTGAGATATTACGATGAATAATATTCGATGAAAAGATGGCATTCCTTCAACGATATAGCCAGTTGCAGTCGAATTTAGCGAGTATGGCGAAGTAGTAAGGCAATGAAATGAGATCACAGAATTTCTCCAGTAAATCCAGCCAATCTCCAGACAAATAATTTTATTTGAAGACGAACAACATATAAACGATTCCCAAAGGGTCTAAAACTTATAGCCCTCGGGCTAACGTTGCTTCACTTCATTGAATTAAGATGTTATTGGGCCAGTTGAATATTCTACGGTCATACAAATACCAGACACATACTTGTTTAGCTTCCGAAAACGTCAAAAATCTGCCGCTCCGACCGGCGCGGGCCAGTTTTGATCTCTCCGCGGAAACATACACAGAATTACGTCACGAGCGCTCAACCCAATGAGTGAGAAGCTAGCTCCAGCCCAACGAATGAGGCTAGAGGGCGAGGTTAAAACATTAAAGAATCCCCTTACTTGGGTGCGGACCAATTTAGAAGTTAAATTCCCAAGCGCGCGAAAAATTCAGAGCAATAATAATAATAATAAAAAGAAGAAAATGGCTTTAAAAAACATTCGAAATGAGAACGCGTCTCAGAATTTTATAGATTGGGGAACTGATAACAGTTACGAATGATCTTAAATTTTAGATTAAGATTTGGAATAAAATAATTATTAATATACGGATATTTACTTTTAAAAGGATTTTAAATAGGAATAGATATTATTAAGAATTAAGGAAATACTGACTATGACAGAAGTTAGATTAATTTTAAAATATTAATGCGAATAAAATGGAAGGATACGAAGGAAATAAATTTTTATATAACATATATCTATTCACAATGCAAAGCGAATATTTAAACAATCCAGGTTAAAATTATTTATCTTGGATTTAAAAAATTGGTCTCAATAAATCTAAAATAACCATTATAGATTTGCTACTAAGATGAGGTTTCAGATTTCCTGTAAATAAACTGTTCTTTCATGACAAAAAAATAAATAGTATACGCGTTAATTTTGTTGTTCTGCTTATATATTGGGATTATTGATATTGGGAAATGCATATGAAGAAATTTACCATAAACTATTTAATAGCAACGAATAAAAAAATAAAATATTTATAAAGTGTTTGATTTTTAACTAGATAAAAATTAAAGTGTGCATTAAGATTTACTATTTCTTTCATACATTTTTATAGTTATAAATATTTTTTTTTAATAATAAACTGAATGAAAATGATGTTCTTTGTTAAAACAAATGAATATGGTAACGAATACCTCTAGAAACTTTGCTAAATACAACAATTAAAGTTAACGAAATGCATAGTTCTCCAGAGTACAAAATAACAAATTAATTTAATTTGATAATTACCTTAACGCTTTAAGTTATGGAGTCCTTAGACAATTTTAAAGTCAAACGTTCATAAATCATGCTACTCCCTAGGATATAAATTGAAGGTTCTTAAATTCTCTTTACCTCGATGAATGAAATTCAAATAAATTCTTTCATTGCATTTAAGCAAAGCAAAATGTATTTTCTTAATCGTTTTAACTGTTCTATTCTTACTAAACTTTTTAATATTTATACAGTGTAACACACTTTATATATATATATATATATATATATATATATTAATTCGAGTATTTGAGTACATTAATCACCCCAATAATATGCCAGTATACACAAGCTTGTAATTAATTGGTTAATCTGTAAACTTATAAATAATACCAACAATGCAGATTACTATAAAATAATAATGAATTGTTGAGTAGAGCTGACTCAACAAAATCTGATGGTTAACTTTTAAAACGCTGAAAAAAAATTCAAAACTGCAGTGCTCATATCCGTTTGTAAGATGCAAAGCAATTTGATGAAACACAGCATCAATGATGAAAATATTAATGAAAATATTCCACTTCTTGTATGTTTATTATTGTTTACATTAACAATAATCCGAAATGTAAGTATATATATATATATATATATATATATATGTTATATAAAAAAAATTCCTTCGCATTTATTTTTCGCATTAGTCCTTTAAATTAAACTAACTTCTGACATAGTGAGTATTTCCTTAATTCTTAATAATATTTATTCCTATTTAATATCCTTTTAAAAGTAATAACCCGTACATTAATAATTATCTTATTCCAAATCTTAATCTAAAACTTTAAGTTCATTTGTAACTTTTATCAACTCCCCAATCTATAAAATTCTGAGAGACGCTTTTGTCATTTCAAATGTTTTTAAAAGCTATTTTTTAAAATTCCATGCTTTGCTTCGCGCGCTGGGTATTTTTCACTTAAAATTCAATGCACGGCTACGAGGGGGATTCTTTCGTGTTAAATCTGCTCCCTCGTGCCTCATTCGCTTGGCTGGAATTTGCCTCTCACTCATTGGATCGAGCCCTCGTTACGTCGTCGTCAGCAACCATACGCACGGTTAACAAAATACGCTAGCAGGCATTTGGAGAGCAGATTTTTGTCGTGTTTGGAAGTGCGAACCAAATGGTTATCTGGTGTTGAAGTCACGTAGAATTTTCATAACAGCTCTTTACGATCTATTAAACGATGTAGTGAGCCATCGTCAAGCCTGAGGGCTATAAGTTTATACCGGATACTGTGGGAACTGTTACTTGCATCGCTTCTGTTCATTAATAAAAGATTTATCCGGAAATTGGCTGCTCCTTATTGACGGAGCTCTTGTGGTGTCTCATCACTGCCTAACCTCCTCGCCGTGATTATTGATTACGACTGCAATAATGCACCATCTTTAACAAACTGCCATTTTCTCGTGGAATAAAAAATCATCTTCGTAAAAACTTCATATATATATATATATATATATATGTATGTGTGTGTGTGTGTGTGTGGATAGAGATAGATAGATAGATAGACATATCTAGAATGATACTTTTAAAATAATATTCGGAATTTATGATTTATTTTACTTGAAGAGATGAACGATGCAAAAAATCATTATGTTGAATTATATGTCACCAAATAAATTTTGTAGTGTTCGATAAACTCTGCATGACATTATAATAATGAGAATAATCTATGAATTAACTTATTTTTTATCAACAAATATTATATTGTGGCATACATTGAAACGTACCATTTGATAAAAAGAAAATACAAACGCAAAATTAAAAACATTTTTTAATTCAAAAGCATATGTTGGTGAAATCCATTATTATTAGTGTAATTACATTAAAACCACAAATAAAAAGAACACACAATAGAAAATTAACTTATTGAGTAATCTTAAAATCAACCGTTGTAATTATTTTTTACTTTTATCAAATTATCTGTTCTTAATGTATTTTTCATGTTTTCTTTAATGTCTTTTTCAGTGATTTTATTTCTAATTTTAATGGAATCCGTCTCTACAGGGACATCCTTATCTTTTTCAATAATGAATGAAAACAATACTGTCTTTTTCTTTTATCATCGTATAGATAAATTTATATTTTTAATTGCTGTAACTAAACAGAGTCACTTTGAATAATTATTAGATGAATGTATTGAAAACAGGAATGCGTAACTAATAATTTTACACAGAAAAGAAATAACAATAGTTGATGAAAATTGTGAAAAACTCACTTTGATATTCAACAGTGACAAACAATTTCATATTCAAACCCTCCCCCCCCCACACACACACGATATCAATGAACTTATTACATTAGAAATCGAAAAATAATGACATGTTAAAAATAAACAATCAAAAATTTTATAGAAAGCTGCATAATAACAATAAACTTGCTAGAATATATTTCCATTCTAAATATAATAAAACACAGTGCGTTTATTCTGAACGTGTTACTTTGTTTTTATAAGTGAAGAAAAATTATTTTTTACTGTGACGTCACGAGAATGGCGTCTATTGGGTTCATTTTATCGTATGTATTATAACTTTATTGATACAATTTTTTCCCATTACAATTAAATAGATTTGAATTCCTATTAATTAAGCATAGAAGAACGTTATGATGTAAAAATGGGATGTTTGTATAAAAAATTTCAAAGTTTGTTACAATTTCAATATGGCGATGCCTCCTTCCCTCATCTGTCCTGAGCTCATTTTTAAGCAGAAACTGAAAGAAACCAAACCAATTGCCTAGTCGAAATTTTCTCTGCGACAATTTGGAAATTATAATGTACAATTAGACCCGCCCGTCATTTCCTGGGCCCGTGATAACACCTTAAATGAATTTCAAACAAAAAATACTGATAATTAGTTGTTAGATGTGTGTTTTTTTTAATTATATTATTTTTCTTAATTTAATTTTAATTGTTACTAATTACCTTTCTTTAAATTTACTCACAATTAGCAGTAGCCTTCACCTGTATGAATATGTAAGTATACTTAATATCCTCTAATAGTAGATTGAGATTACAATCTATTGTGTCCTTTTGTGATAATCAACCGAGAATCCACAAGTAACATTAAGATGACAGGTGCGATCAAGATTTTAAATTTTGAATAAAACCATCTGAAACTAGGTGAAGAGAATAATTTAGTGGTGGCTAAAGACAGCACCTGATCACAAGAAGAGCAAATCACAAAAGCACACTCTGTTTCATGGCAAGCATGAAACATCCAAAATTTTGCATAAGTGCTACTGAAGTCTTAAACATGAGTACAAAAGGAATTTTGCGTTGTGAAAATTAAAGTATAATATTAAGTTAAATTATCTCATTATCTGACAGTTTTGAGTAAATAAATGTAAATTGTAGAAGCCATGAAAGCATGTAGTAAACTAGCAATGTTCCTCACACTGAGTGTATCTTATAGTTTAAAATAATACTCTTCAAAGTTTGATCTTGACTCTCAAAATAGGCGGAACTACTCCTCCTTAACAGATGTGAACCATAAAAATTCATTAATTACATTAAGTCAATTTAGATACAATAAACAAACACTTAATTGAACAAAGTGAATAAGTTTATTTACAAGGAAGAAAGTAATTTTAAAACACATCGGTTCTTTCAAGCACACCTACTGAATTTATAGTATAAAATACCAGAAATATCTATTGAGATCAATATCGTAGGATCACAATCATTAGAAATCCGAACCAAGACATAGTTACAAGAAGCTATAAAACTCATACCTGAACACTTCCTAACCAGCATACCGAAAAGGTGATAAAACAATAATTTTTTTAATAAATTTCGAAAATCATAAGATATTTATATAACTAAACATTTTTACATTAAAACAGGATAGTCCCTTTGCTTCACATGATATAATAAAAACAGCACTCACCAGACAGCTTTGACAGGTGTTCGCCGTTTATCGGCTGGGCACAGCTTTCGTTTTATCAGTCTATTACCGAGGCACCTAGCCGCCTTTCTCCGTCAAATCTTACTGTTCGCCGTTTATCGGCGGGGCACAGCTTTCGTTTTATCAGTCTATTACCGAGGCATCTAGCCGCCTGTCTCCGTCAAATTTTAGTGTAGCGCACGCCACGCCAGTATTTACCAGGATTCTCTCCGCTGAGGACCAGGTCTAGGGACCCCTTCCTGACGTCTCTCCCGTTGCCTTTCCGTCAGTCATCGAAGTTATCCCGCATCGGAACGCTCATCCTCCCAGACATGCCGCATATAACTCGGACGAAGACCACCGAATGCATGAAGTCTGTTGCCGCTTGGGTTGAATATTCTGCGGCACGTTACGCTAAATACCGCAGTCGCCGTAACTTGCGAGACTTTTCAAGGGACGAGGGCCCACCGCATTCATCTACCGGTGCTCATGCATAACTCCTGCCACCAGAAACTTTCGTTTTTACCGTTCCAACCGTATTTCTTCAAAACCTTTAGATCCCACCCTCATTATTCTCGCTATATGTCAAAGTGACTCTTCCATCTTAATCTCCGCTCCTCGAACTGACATCCACGCCAGCCCCGTCAACTCCCTTCCATATGCCTAACCAATGAGCCTTCCGTGTCTTCCACCCTTTTTTGCATACACTTAACTGAGAGTGCCCTATTGGTCAAGGGTGCACACAGGGTCAAAGTTGTTGCTAGGGTCCACCCCGAAGAACCACGTGATAAAACAACCCTGTAGGTCCCTGTTTCATGGAAAAATCTTGTTGAATTTATGATGACAGCTCCTACCCATTACTGAAGCAATAACATGCAGTTAGATGCACTTTTAAATACACACGAACAACAAACCTTATTTTTATGAGTTTTAGAGAAACAGGCGATTGTTACTTGAAACGTTTTTGCAATAAAATCTCCCACTCCTGTTGTAAAAGAAAAATATCTACTGTGTGGTCCTTTAAGAGCCACACTCTCTCCCATGAGAACATCTTGTTTACAAGTCAAATTTTACGAGGAGGGGATGAAATCATCGACCACCACCCGTAACGTCTCAAACTAATACCATTTTGAGAGAAGGAAAAATTTTGCTCCCTATACAATTTGTGGGCTAAACTTTACACAATGTTTTATTTATTTACTTATTTAAATTTTATTTATTTATTTATTACATTTTATTTATTTATTTATATAATTTTTACAAAACGGGGGGAGGGGGGGGGTTAGAAGAAAACTGAAAAAGTACATTTAAAACTATAAAACAGTTAAAACTCAACTGTCATAACATATAATTCCCCATGCCAGGCAAAAAAAAGATATTTTTTTTTTAAACCACAACACAAAATATCTTTTTTTTACACACTGCAAAACCTCCAAAGCTATAAATCCGAAAACCAAATGGTGAGTGCCACCCTTACCATGAAAAGTTCACCCCAGATATAACTAGACAGTAAGCAGAAGTGACACACAAGGAAAATAATATGGTTAAATCTGCCAGCCGTATCCTCCCTGCAGAGCAAAATTGCAAAATTATCAGACACCGACACGTTTACAAAACTGAGCTCCAGAGTGAAGACAAGACCAATATCACAGTAGCATACCGGTAGTGCAACCACAAGACCTGCATCAATATTCAACTACCTCCTGCACATCACTCTAACCGTCACCTAGTCAATCTTTGCACTGAAACACTCTCAATTACTAAAATGCAAGACAATTATCAAACCACTGGGTATGTCATCCCTCCTAACATCCATGAATGCCCAACTCCATAGGACAGAAGCCAAACTCCATCAAACACTACAATTTACCTGCCAAAACACCTAGAAAACTGTGGTGAGTGCTACCAAAAGATAGGATAGAAGAAAAATTTATGTATTTAGAGAAACATCAATTTGGACTAATCTACCGAAACACATAACATATCAACAGAAAATACTCAAATGCTCTCAATGAATATAGAAAGAGTGAAAATTTTATGAAACATAGGCATATAATTTTTGAATAAGATAAGAAAATGAAACATTTCTTAAACCTTTTAGGAATGCCGTACAAGGCATCACTCAATTTTAAAACAAAACAAATACACATTAAATACATAATACAGTTAACACATATCAACCTGCTTCTGAAACAATGAATTGTTTACTCGGAACATCAATAAAAATACCTTTCATATATTTAGCATCACAGACTTTGTCTGTCACAGTTAAAACACAAATATTCACTCAGATAATCAATGCAGTATTGAATGTTCTAACACTGTATGAATATACTACCTACATATATCAACACATACTACATATATATCAACATTTTACAGATGCAATATAAAAGATGACAAGCAATATCTGAAATTTACCCGTGTAATAAGTTCCAAAGTCTATTGTAAATGAACAGGGTAAAACAAAATTGAAATTATTCTACATAATACTCCATTTGGTATAGAGCAGTACAAAAGTCAACAGAGCTGTGGCCGCTACAGGACATATAACTAAAAAAATTTCTCTATTTACTATTTTTTATATATAATTAATTTTCACATTTTTCCTTTTTTTTTTTTTTTTTTTTTTTTTTTTTTAGCTATCCAGAGGCCACACATCACCTACCCAACTATTCAAAGGCATAACAACCCTGCCCCTAAACATTATTTACTGCCAGTCATTAAGCTGTGAAGACTTCCATTAACCACATCCTCCGAAATTTACCATACAAAGTATTGCCTGACGATACAAGAGCATTCAATATAACATAATTTTGAAAATTTATTTACAATTTATGTACACATACACGGAAATTTTGAAAACCGAACACTAACATACTCACACAAAACGTAATTAATTTCAAGAACATACCTTATATACTAGTAATAGACGTATCCCAACGTAAAACGTAATGATAAACATTACTAAATCCATTGTTTGGCACGCGCATAACAGACACAAACTATCGCTTCAAATATCTAAAAGCATAAAACCCGTTTTATCACCCTTCCCGTATTTAAAACATTCCTAAAGATACCGAAATAAGGAGAATACTCATTGACAAAAAATTAAAACTACCGAAATCATCTCCAATTATATCGCGAACAGTAATTTCTTCCAGAAGCACGCGAGAATCTCGCTGCGTTTCGATTATTACTCGGAATAATATACCTCCGCGAACGCTTAATCGGCAATACGTTATCCCCTTCTCTTGTCTGCACTTGTACACTTGCAGAATTCTCACTCGTATCGAACGCTTCTCTTTCACCCAAAACGACTGATTGAGCTGAATCGAATTTCCCGACAGAATCGATCGGCGCGGGAGAGCTGTCAGCGGTAGTCGCGTCTTGTTTACAAGTTGCAGGAGGAAATTCCATCCGCGATTTCTGCTTCGTGAGACGATCAACGTGGACAATTTGAGTTTTTGTCAGTTTGGATTCGAGGGCTATCTTAAAATTTACCTCACCGATTTTCTCTAACACGAGATAGGGACCCACATTCGGTTTTACTAGTTTCTTACTTCTTCCTGGTTTTACAACAGGTGAAAATAACCATACTGAATCACCCACTGAAATGCATTTGTTGACCGCCGTTTTGTTTCTTAACTTTACTTGTTTTTCTGAAACCTCTACCAACCTATTGTACACACTTGAATAGATTTTCTGCATTGCAGGAATCAATAACTCACAAAAAGATGGGGCGTCTACATATTTACTCTCAAGTCGTGACTCAAAAATTGAGTATGGGAGCACTAAATTCCTACCATAGACTACAGCCGCCGGTGTTAATTTTGTTGAATCGTGAACCGAGGTACGCATGGCAAGGAGTGCAAATTTTAACTTTATATCCCAATCAAGTTGATTTTCATCAACCAAGTGCGAAAGGGCGTTAATTAACGTGCGATGTGCTCTCTCTAATTTCCCATTCGATTCGGGGTGATATGGCGAGGTTCGATTATGCTTTACGCCAAAACGAGCATACACAGATTCCATAGCATCTGACAAGAAATTTTTCCCACGATCAGTGATTATTTTTTTACTACACCCATGTCGTGATATGAAATCTGCCAAAGTATCTGCAACTGTCTCTGATACAATGGATTGAACAGGGTATGCTTCAATCCACTTGCTAAATGCATCTATATAGGTGATGATGAATCGGTTGCCTGACATGTTTGGCGTCATGGGACCCACACAGTCACAGTGAACCACTGAAAATGGACTAGAAGGGGTAGGCATCCTTTGCAAAGGTGCTAAGTGCTTTGACTTGTGAGCCCTTCTCTGCTGACAGCTGATGCAAGATTCTACTAAATTTTTTACATGAGCCGTCATCCCTGGCCAGTAAAAATGCTCCCTAATTCTCTCTATAGTTTTGTATTAACCCTGATGACATCCTGCCAGAGAATCATGAGTCATCTTGAAAATTTCTGGAACCACCTCCAAAGGTACAACAACTTTTCTCCCACTGTTTATCACCATGGAGTCCCTCGTATCCTTACACACTAAGAGGTCTCCCTCCAAATAAAATTTTAGATAATTTGGAGAAATATTCATACCCTTTTCCAGCCTTTCTACAATTTCCGCACATTTTCTGTCAGTTTTCTGTGCTGTACCAATAATTTTGATTAAATCATTATAAGGTTTACAAATATATACAAGATTATTATTACTATTTACATTTTGCACACAATTAACACTATTTACACTATACACATATCTCGACAAGAAATCTGCCACACTATTGAATTTTCCTTTGATATATTGAACTTTGAAACTAAAATCAGATAGTGTGCAGATCCACCTAGCAATTCTGGATGTAGGATCCCTAATTTTCAACACAAAAGTGAGAGGGGCATGATCGGTATAAATTGTAAAATGGGTATTAGCTAAATAGCACTTAAAGTGAGCTGTAGCCCAAACCAATGCCAAAAGTTCCCTCTCTGTTGTTGAATATCTAGTTTCTGCATCTTTGAGTTTCTTACTCGCAAAAGCAACCGGATGGAGTAAGTTATCTGTACCTCGTTGCATAAGTACTGCCCCAAGCGCTTCGCCACTGGCGTCCGTGTATAACTGGAATTCTTTTGAGAAATCAGGCAAGATAACACACGGTTTGGAACTCAAAGCTTCTTTTAAATCCTCAAACTCAGCTTGGGCCTCAGGCGTCCATCTGAAGATGCCATTTTCTTTCGTTAAATTGGTTAAATTAACTGCTCTCTTACTAAAATCAGGTATAAATCTTTTATTATACGTTAATGTGCCCAAAAAACTTCTAACTGCCTTACGGTTGTGAGGAATATTGAAATTTTTTATAACCTCGATATTCTTGTTTATGGGGGCAACTTGATTACGACAAATTTCATATCCTAAATATTGTATCTTATCTGTGAGAATTTTACACTTACTAGGCTTAAGTCTTAAGTTATGTTCACGTAGTCTGTCGAAGACTGTTTGTAATTTTGCAAGGTGTGACTCTATGTCATTTGAGGGAATAATAATGTCATCGACATATACTAGAATTCCCAAGTTTGCTAAATCCCCAAAAATGAAATTCATCAGTCTTTGAAATGCACTGCTGGAAGTGGCTAAACCAAAAGCATTTCTATTGAACTGATGTAAACCGCGATGAGTAATGATAGCAGTTTTATGGCGATCCTCAGGTCGAATTATCTGCTGGAAAAATCCACTGGTCAAATCCAATGTTGAAAAAAAAACTGAGCCTGCCAAAGAGTCAATTGAATCCGTGATATTTGGAAGAGGGTAATTATCTTTAATTAAGTTCTTGTTTAATTTTCTATAATCAACAGCTAACCGATACTGACCATCTGCTTTTCGTACCAGTATGACCGGTGATGAAAATTCGGACATAGATGGTGAAATGATGTTCGCCTCAAGTAATGCATCTAACTGATTGTTTAATTCCTCTCTCAAATTTATCGGTACTCGATATGCCTTTGATTTGACTGGTGTATCATCTTTAAGGTTTATTACATGCGGAATAGTATTACAACCCGGCAAGTCACGCACTGAAGCCGCAAAAACATCTTTATTTTTCTCTAAAAATTCTCTAACTATTTTCTTACTATTCTCATCCAAGTGATCTAAATTAATATCCGCATCCCAAGTCAAATCTGCATGATCAAAACTCACATCAGAGCTATCATTCACTACATTGCCACAAAAGTTGAATTTTTGAACTTCTTTTTCACAAAAATTTAATTTCGCCAGTCATATTTTTATTTAATGCTAATTCCTCCTCACTAAAATTAATCACAGACACAAACATACCATGTTCCGCAGAACAAATAGTTCTCGAAACTAACATTTTGTCCATCAATTTGTATCTGCAGGGTTCTAACACAAAATCACATTTAAAATTAGTTAAATTCTTTCTGCATTTAAGTTCAATTAGTTGTTTAGAAAATGGGGGAATGTTTACTTTGTTTTTTGCATATGCATAAATATCAGTATTTGTATTACCCTGTGAAGTGTCATTATTTTTATGTATTAAATTTTGGTCATTGGTCTCTTCCTGTATATTTTGTAATTGATTAGGGGGAATAGGCTGAGGGGATTCAGTATTTTTTTTGTTTATGTCATCAACGTTAAGTACTAAGTTATGATTAGAGGTCTCCTCCTGTATATCTGGTATTTGGGTAGTCAGAACCGGCTGAGGGGAATCAACAATTTGTTTGTTTACATCTGGGCTGATCTGATTTCTCAATTTTATAGTATTATCCACACAAAAAATCACTGCATTGTTTTTATTCAAAAATGGCATACCTAAAATTCCATTAAAACTTTTCATAAATTGCCCAGGAATAATATAAAAGGTATCTGAAAATTCTTCATTTAGGATTTTAAAGTTAGTTTTTACTGATTTATGTAAAGTAGTGGTGTCTCCACTAGCAGTCAGTATTGGAATTTTAACATTGGTAATATCAGTACCTGTTAAACTCTCTAGCATGTTATCAGAAATTAAATTGATGGATGAAACCGTGTCCGCTAACAATTTTAAAGATGTCCCATTTAAAATCGCTGAGATAAAAGGTAACTCGGCATTACACCCTGGGAACATGGAAAACACAAAATTCTGACAGTCTTCCGGCCTAGTTTGAGTCGATTCTGTCAAATAACGCTCAGGCCCTATACATTTAAAGTACTATCTCTCATTTCATTTGCATTATTGTAGTTATTCGCATCCCCTGGCTGTGGTCTGCTATCCTCTTGATTGTTCCTCATATTTCTGTTGTCATTCCGATAACCCCTATTTCCCTTAAAACTGCCTCGACCATTACCCCGAAAGCTGCTATTCTCTCTTCTAAAATCATTCGATCCTCCCCTGTAGTTCTGAGAACCACCTCTACCATTCGCATAACCCCTGTTATCCCTCCAGTTGCCTCTTTGATTTGTACGACTAAAACAATCCCTGACATAGTGACCTGGCCGATTGCACCGAAAGCAGAGATTTTCTTTCTTATTCGCTGTTTCTGCGGTTTTCATTGTTACAAGGCTTTCTACCTGCTTAGCTAACATATTTACTTGTTCCTTAAGCTGTTCAATATCATTTTGTCCTCTCTCATCCCTATGTGAAGCCGCACAGACCACATGAGTGGTTGCCTGCTCATAAGCAGATGTCGATGGTAAAGTTAAAAGCGCATTTGAAACTGGTTCCACCCTAACTGCTTCCCACGATTTTTCTTCCAGTAACGCGAATTTTAAAATTTCGTCCGGATCTTTTGGATCTTTCGCTATTATTCCTTTCTTTATTTCCGGTGTTAAATTGTTTAAGAGCATTGACTTCAACATTTCCGTCCTTGTCTTATTGATCAAGGCTTCATCACCCCCGTCAACAACTAACGCAGATAGAGATAATTGCTTCGCCCTATCAAAGAATTCTTGTACCGACATTCCCTGATTTTGCTTAAAGTTAATGAATTTTTGTAGTGCCACTGCTGGCGAGTCCTTTCTACAGTATCTGTGTTGTAAAATATCTGTAAGATCTTTAAATGTTTTTGCCTCCTTTTCGTAGGTTCTCAATAATTGAGCAGCAGGACCGATTACTCTAGTAAACAAAACAAAGACCTTTTCTTTCTCCTCCCACTCATATAGACCCGATAATCTGTCGAAGGAAGTTTTGAAATCTCCATAAGAAATAGAGCCAACTTCCCCACTGAATGTCGGAATTAGACCTATGTGGTCTACTAACGCCGTTTTTCTTTGAAGGCCCGCCATTGCCTTTTCTGCCTCTGTTAAAGCCATGATTTCGACAGTTTGATTGTGAAAATAGCACTAAAATCCCAATCAATTATAAGTTAGAGTCACTGACTGGACTGCCTGTCTCCTGTATTGACTGTGTAATAATTCTCCCTAGTAATATAAAGTTTTAATACAATAAATAATAGAACATTGAAAGGGGAACCTGAAGAGTCTGCTAACTAAATGCTTCCTAAAAGACCTCAGAACTAAAATTCACATTATATGGGGTAGATAAAAATAGCCACCACAACACCGTTGACCCTTACAATATAATATTTTCACTAAAATAAATCATGTATTTTACACAAAATATACAGAAGTCACAAAAGCATATGTCTGTGTATATATGTCTGCAGACTACTGCTCTCTACTACTTATATTTCCAAAAAATCACACTAACAATTTTTTTTTTTTTTTTTTTTTTTTTTTTTTTTTTTTTTTGTAAATATTAAACCAAAGCATATGACAAATTTAACCGAAAGCCAATGAAAGTTATCAAAATCCAATATATCGTGTTTAAAACCTTAGCCACATCAGACATATAATGCACAAACACATATTTTAAATACATATACAGATATATCTAAACTTCTATAATTTGAATAGAGACTTTATTTGTTTAATTTTAATTAATTAATTTATTTATTTTTTAAATCAATTGTTTCAAAAGTGCAGCATTTTAATTTTTTATAGCAATAACACAGATCTCTTTTTGTCACGGTACCAATTGTTAGATGTGTTTTTTTTTTATTATATTATTTTTCTTAATTTAATTTTAATTGTTACTAATTACCTTTCTTTAAATTTACTCACAACTAGCAGTAGCCTTCACCTGTATGAATATGTAAGTATACTTAATATCCTCTAATAGTAGATTGAGATTACAATATATTGTGTCCTTTTGTGATAATCAACCGAGAATCCACAAGTAACATTAAGATGACAGGTGCGATCAAGATTTTAAATTTTGAATAAAACCACCTGAAACTAGGTGAAGAGAATAATTTAGTGGTGGCTAAAGACAGCACCTGATCACAAGAAGAGCAAATCACAAAAGCACACTCTGTTTCATCGCAAGCATGAAACATCCAAAATTTTGCATAAGTGCTACTGAAGTCTTAAACATGAGTACAAAAGGAAAGTTGCGTTGTGAAAATTAAAGTATAATATTAAGTTAAATTATCTCATTATCTGACAGTTTTGAGTAAATAAATGTAAATTGCAGAAGCCATGAAAGCATGTAGTAAACTAGCAATGTTCCTCACACTGAGTGTATCTTATAGTTTAAAATAATACTCTTCAAAGTTTGAGCTTGACTCTCAAAATAGGCGGAACTACTCCTCCTTAACAGATGTGAACCATAAAAATTCATTAATTACATTAAGTCAATTTAGATACAATAAACAAACACTTAATTGAACAAAGTGAATAAGTTTATTTACAAGGAAGAAAGTAATTTTAAAACACATCGGTTCTTTCAAGCACACCTACTGAATTTATAGTATAAAATACCAGAAATATCTATTGAGATCAATATCGTAGGATCACAATCATTAGAAATCCGAACCAAGACATAGTTACAAGAAGCTACAAAACTCATACCTGAACACTTCCTAACCAGCATACCGAAAAGGTGATAAAACAATAATTTTTTAATAAATTTCGAAAATCATAAGATATTTATATAACTAAACATTTTTACATTAAAACAGGATAGTCCCTTTGCTTCACATGATATAATAAAAACAGCACTCACCAGACAGCTTTGACAGGTGTTCGCCGTTTATCGGCTGGGCACAGCTTTCGTTTTATCAGTCTATTACCGAGGCACCTAGCCGCCTTTCTCCGTCAAATCTTACTGTTCGCCGTTTATCGGCTGGGCACAGCTTTCGTTTTATCAGTCTATTACCGAGGCATCTAGCCGCCTGTCTCCGTCAAATTTTAGTGTAGCGCACTCCACGCCAGTATTTACCAGGATTCTCTCCGCTGAGGACCAGGTCTAGGGACCCCTTCCTGACGTCTCTCCCGTTGCCTTTCCGTCAGTCATCGAAGTTATCCCGCATCGGAACGCTCATCCTCCCAGACATGCCGCGTATAACTCGGACGAAGACCACCGAATGCATGAAGTCTTTTGCCGCTTGGGTGGAATATTCTGCGGCACGTTACGCTAAATACCGCAGTCGCCGTAACTTGCGAGACTTTTCAAGGGACGAGGGCCCACCGCATTCATCTACCGGTGCTCATGTATAACTCCTGCCGCCAGAAACTTTCGTTTTTACCGTTCCAACCGTATTTCTTCAAAAACTTTAGATCCCACCCTCATTATTCTCGCTATATGTCAAAGTGACTCTTCCATCTTAATCTCCGCTCCTCGAACTGACATCCACGCCAGCCCCGTCAACTCCCTTCCATATGCCTAACCAATGAGCCTTCCGTGTCTTCCACCCTTTTTTGCATACACTTAACTGAGAGTGCCCTATTGGTCAAGGGTGCACACAGGGTCAAAGTTGTTGCTAGGGTCCACCCCGAAGAACCACGTGATAAAACAACCCTGTAGGTCCCTGTTTCATGGAAAAATCTTGTTGAATTTATGCTGACAGCTCCTACCCATTACTGAAGCAATAACATGCAGTTAGATGCACTTTTAAATACACACGAACAACAAACCTTATTTTTATGAGTTTTAGAGAAACAGGCGATTGTTACTTGAAAAGTTTTTGCAATAAAATCTCCCACTCCTGTTGTAAAAGAAAAATATCTACTGTGTGGTCCTTTAAGAGCCACACTCTCTCCCATGAGAAAATCTTGTTTACAAGTCAAATTTTACGAGGAGGGGATGAAATCATCGACCACCACCCGTAACGTCTCAAACTAATACCATTTTGAGAGAAGGAAAAATTTTGCTCCCTATACAAATTGTGGGCTAAACTTTACACAATGTTTTATTTATTTACTTATTTAAATTTTATTTATTTATTTATTACATTTTATTTATTTATTTATATAATTTTTACAAAACGGGGGGAGGGGGGGGGGTTAGAAGAAAACTGAAAAAGTACATTTAAAACTATAAAACAGTTAAAACTCAACTGTCATAACATAGTAACAAAAGTGCTCGTAAGAAAACAGTAAAAAAATAAAAATATATATTTTGTTTTCCAAACCCTTTGAAAATTTTAATGGTACTAAATATAAAGGTTTTACAGCCCGTGTAATAATTACGTCAGAAATATTGATATCTGGTTGTAAAACAAATTTGTTTTCTTCCCAGGAAAATACCCTTTTTCAAATTCTATGGAAGGAGAAAACTCCCCCTTTCCCATTTCTCTTTCCATTCCTGCCTTAAATAAAATGAAAGTCCCTCCCTCCCTTCACCTTGTAATCCCCAACTCCCTTTTTTTCACCCCTGAGTCAAACAAAAAAGTTGGGAAAATAAAATGCTAAATCCAGGAAGAATAAATAATAATAGAATTAAGAAGAATTTAGGAGGAGTATTTCCTATCGGTAGGGTTGCCGTCAGTGCCGGCCATAAGGCGAGCTATTCTTTCTCCAGCCCTCTTGATTTTTCTTAATTATATTTCCTTCTTTATTCACCGATCAAAAAAGTTGAGACAGGCGCAGTAAGATTGAATTTGCACTGAAAAATTAAGACATTTGCTTCTCGCTTTAATATATTAGATTTCAGTGTGTATGTTTTTTCTTTTGATACCGACTATACAATTCGAAAATATTTTCTTCCAAATACATTCTAGAGTATAAGTCTCGTACTTCACAGTTTAAAAATTATTCTATTGCAGAAAATTGGAATCATGTGTGACGATACGTGTATCGTTTTATTTTCATTTCTTTCCGCGCGGGGTTTTATCATAGAAGCCTTCGTGAAACAATTCGGAGCTATTGTATGCCAAGAAAACATTAGAAAATGACTGCATTTTGGTTAGTTTTAAGTATCTATTTTCATGTTCAACAGACAAACGTGGGAAATTAACAGAGGAAAATGAACATTAGTTTGTTACTCATGCATCTATAAATTCTATCACGCAGATGACATTGTTTACTTTTGAGATTTGGTAGCCTTCAAATAAGTAGTATTTCGTGCTGATACTGCGTCAATAAAACTAATTAACCCATTCAGACCTAGACCGTATGGTGCCAGAATAACTGCCAACCATTTAGTTGTTTGAATACCAGTATTTTTTAAGAGAAATAGTATCTTTATATCATGACAAAAGCTCCGTGATAAAAGGAGAAAAACGTTGCTATTCTGAAAGATTGGTATGAATTGAAATTTTTGCATTTTAAAGTGAAAAATAATTCCGTCCTTAATGGGTTAATACGTTGTAAAACTATCCGGAAACGTTTCCGATAATTACAAGCAGTAAAAGAAAGTTCTGCTTCAGAAATGCTTCTTTAAATCTTAGAATTCCATTGTATTCTGAAGTGTTTTAAGATAAAGGAACGCTTTTCGAAAGCGTGGCTAACTCGACAAAAACTATATTATATTTTAGTAAACAATTCTGCTAAATCTAGAAATATTTCTCTTTTTTAAAGTGTACACAGTGTTAATTTTTCATTGTTTAAAAAATATGCAAGTTATGGATTAAAAAATTTAGAAATTCTTTAATTTTAAGAGAGCAAATTAAAGTACATTATACATTCAATAAAGATGATACTAAGAATTTAATCCGCTTGAACTTCTGAAGCGCACTAGAAACTGTGTAACATAAAACGTCTTTAAAGAATATAAAAAAAATTATGTAAACTCTATCCAATATGCTTGAATTATAAATATTAACAGTTCCAAAAGTACTCAAAAAATTTCAAAGAAAATTCTGAGCATATTTAGATAGATTTGGCAAATAATGAGGTACTTGATATGGACATTTCTTATAATGAAATAATGTTTGTTTTAAATTTCGACCGCACTCAGGGACATCGAATTTAGCTGAAGAACGTTCTTTTTGCTTTTCAAAGTTTACTTAAATAAAATTGATTTGAATAAAAGAAGATATTTGTTTATTGAAAAAAAAATGAAATTTGAAAATTTGTTGCATGTATTGAAAGAATTTTTATTCAATTCCGTTTTTTCATTTTTAAATATTTTTAAGGCATACTACACATGTGTTTATTTCCTTTTTCTTATTAAATTGTTTTATGAAGTTGTTGAGCTGATTTAGATGAAAATGGGGCACTTCGGAATAATATTAGTTTAATGATTATTACAAATAATAATTTTTGGAGTTCAAGTTTTATCAGATTGAATATATATGTAAATTGACACTTTGTCCAAATAATAAATGAAGTCAATAAATAACTAAAAAACAATTCATTTAAAGAAATGTAAACTTCTTTGATTGTCAGGCTGTAGCAGATTAGAACAGATAAATATTAATTTGTGAACAGTTACGAAATGCACATATATTAAAAAAAAGTAATTTGTTTTAGATTGAATAGAAATTTATTTAATAATATGTACTTTAGAAAATTAAATTTCACATAATATAGTTCTTCCACCTCAAATGGAAATAAAAAATGTCTTTGACTTATTGTCTTTTTTGGAGTTTTTACGTTCAGTAACATAACAGTACCATCAACAAATGACCTTAACATACGGTAATGTTGCCGTTGAACAATAACCCACACTGCTGATAGTTTTTTAGAAAAATCATTCATATTAATTGCTTATAGTTTTTTCAGTGCGATTCACATATGTAACGAACTTTTTAAGAAGAGTTTATTTACTGAATTGCTACGATAGCGGTTGATCTTATTGAATTTAATATACATCTCCAAAGTTGAGATACATTTTTGAGTAAAGAAGAATTAATAATGGATTTAGGTAAGAAAACTCACCATTCCATACCTTAAAACAATAACCCACACTGCTGATAGTTTTTTAGAAAAATCATTCATATTAATTGCTTATAGTTTTTTCAATACGATTCACATATGTAACGAACTTTTTATGAAGAGTTTATTGACAGAATTGCTACGATAGCGGTTGATCTTATTGAATTTCATGTACATCTCCAAAGTTGAGATACATTTTTGAGTAAAGAAGAATTCCAATAATGGTTTTAGGTAAGAAAACTCACCATTCCATACCGAAAAACAATAACCCACACTGCTGATAGTTTTTTAGAAAAATCATTCATATTAATTGCTTATAGTTTTTTCAATACGATTCACATATGTAATGAACTTTTTATGAAGAGTTTATTGACTGAATTGCTACGATAGCGGTTGATCTTATTGCATTTCATATACATCTCCAAAGTTGAGATACATTTTTGAGTAAAGAAGAATTCCAATAATGGTTTTAGGTAAGAAAACTCACCATTCATTAATCATTAGAAGATAATTTACGTATTTAAAGAAAACTTTAGTAATTATTATCATTCAGCTATTTTTACTAATAAATGTCTACTCGTTGTTATATTCAGTACTCAAAATTGTATATAATGACTTTTCAAAATCCAAAACAGCATTCTTTCTTTATCTCAATCATAGGCTATGTGCCGCATCTTTTATTAATGTACCTGGCAATGTGTTCCATTTTCTTGTTTTCTGATTTTACAATTATCCCTAATAAGGCTTGAGATTACAGCAAGCATTTAAAATTTAATAATATTATACATTTCTTTTAAATATTTCATTTTCTTTAAACAATTTGTATTTTTTACATTACTAAAAGATTTACAAATGAATCGAATAACGTTACTGCAATCTTGTCAAAACCAAAGAAACTAATATAAATTTTGTTCAAAGTTTGGATTTCAAAATGCACCCAAAAGTAGATTGCGTTTTTTCTATCAGTAGTTATGAGTAAAATTGTTCATTTGAGCTACAAATTCTAAATATACAGGGCCTCAAAATACCCCACTCTGTCGTATGTATATTTAATTTAGAAAAATCCTTTGTACTATATTTTTAGACTAAAATTTTAATAAATATAATTCATTTAGTTATATACACGTTATTTTGCACATCGTTCAGCTTACAGTGAATATGTTATGTATACATGGATTAATTTGTCTGCTATGTATGTATAAGTAGAGAAATGTATAAACATTATTTGTACAATATAGAAAAAAAGTGATTAACTAACTCCTCCGCAAAAAAAATCGTAAAAAAAATTGACAAATAATAAAAAAAAATAATAATCCATATACCTACATTTCGCTAAAGAGATCGTCTACATATAATAATTGTAACAAATTTTAAAATTTACAATACCAACACTTAATTTTTACTTCATAATAGGATTTTTTGGTAAATTTCGCGTTCGGATACAAAACAGGAATCATGGTTTGTTCAAGTATTTTGGTAATTATGCAGGTCTAAAGTTTCAAATTTCTAATGTTATTTTTATTTTTATTCTTCGCAAAACACAGATTGCAATGAGGATTGAATTTTATATAGTATAACTCAAAATTTACACTGCGGAATCCAGGGCTATACATTTTCTTTATTTTTATGTATCCATTTTTTAACAGTGTTTATAATGAATGTTTTCAGTAGCGCCGGCACAGTGGATAACTGCCTAAAAAAGAATCTTGAAAAGAAAAAAAAATTATATTTCTAAATATAACAAACACAATCCGTATTAATATATAAGGGCATTAACGTACATCGTAGCTTCTGTAAAATTGATTTCAGTGATTTAATCTACTTACACGTATCTCTGAAGTGCCTTTGAAATCGTGTTACGAAGAAGTTCTTTCAAGCATTAAATAAACCTGTTTAAATTCTACCAAAATATATGACTAATATTTTTTTTTAAATCTCTAAAGAGTACTCAAACAATTGAATAGGATGGCTCTGAGATTATTTACTTAGTTTGATAAATAATGATGTACTTGATATGTACATTTCTTATAACAAAATAATGTTTGTATTAGATTACAACATTCGTAGGTATCGAATTTAGCTGAAGAATGTTCTTTTTTTCCTTTGAGAGTTTATTTTAATAAAATTGATTTGAATAAAAGGGATTTTATATTATTGAACGAATTGGAATTTGAGAGGTTTGTTTCAATTTAAGGAATAATATATTTTCTTTGCATTTTTCTTTCGTTTTTCTGAAATATTTTTGGAGTATATGTAAAGATATGCTTCTTTTTCAATTGAAATGGTGTTACATAACTAGATAAGACAGTTTAGTTGTATATACAGGGTGTTCTAGAAAGGACTCCCCAACTTTGAAATGACATAACTTCGAAACAGTGAGAGATAGAAATGTGAAACAAGTTGAATGTTAAACAGATAGGTCTGGAATTTGTTATACACGAATTTGAAAAAAAATAGTTCTAATATTGGATAATAGGTGGCAGCACAAGCACACGGAACTTTAAATGGTACTCAGAAGTACAGAAATTTCATTCACGCGTCTGTTTCATTGCTGACACATGTAAAAAAATTGTATAGAATTAGAGAATAATTCGGAATTCAAGAATATCATGCCGTATTCCTTGGAACAACGAATTTTTATTGTACTTGAATACCATCGATTAAAATCGAAGTCCGACGATGACAAAGCGAAGTTTAAAAAAAAAGGTCCAGACTTGAAAACAATTCGCAATTTATTCAACAAGTTTGAACGGACGGGCAGTGTGACCGATGATTTAGGCGGAAATGTGGGATGCAGTCGATCAGTCATGACAACTGAAAATGTGCAAACAGTCGAAGAAATTGTTAGACGTTGTCCTCGAAAATCCATAAGGCGAGTCGCTGCTGAAGCAGGATTGTCAAACACCACTACGCACAGTATAATGCGAAAAGCCTTGAAGCTGTTTCCCTATAAAATACAGTGCCATCAAGCGCTCACAAATACAGCTCTACAACAAAGAGAAGTTTTTGCAAATGAGTTACTGCAGATGATTGATGAAAATAAAATTGATTTCGGTCATGTATGGTTCACCGATGAGGCCCATTTTTATTTAGAGGGATATGAGAAAAAACAAAACTGGCGAATATGGGGCACTGAAAACCCGTTTGTGTGTCTTTCAAAACCACTGCACTCAGCAAAAATTACAGTGTGGGCAGGACTGTCCAGTAAAGGAATCATTGGGCCCTTTTTCAGTAGGGAAACGATTAACGCATCTCGATATATTGAAATTTCACAGCAGTTTATTGGAACATTTCAAGTTCTAGAGGATGCACCAGAGATTTCATGGTTTATGTAGGATGGGGCCCAACCGCACCGTACTACTGCAGTGTTTGAGTTCTTCGAGGAATACTTCAGTGAGAGAGTCATTGCTTTAAATTATCTCAAAGTGACAGGTATTGGTATGGATTGGCCACCATATTCCCCGGATCTGAATCCATGCGAATTCTTTTTGTGGGGTTACTTGAAGGACGCTGTTTATTTTAAGAATCCCCAAACGTTGGAACAGCTTGAACAATTCATCTGTGAGACATGTGCATCCATTTCAATAGAAGTATTGCAACAAGTGATTTCGAATTTTACCTGTAGGTTGCGTCATGTCGTTGCTGAAATAGGTAACCATATCGAAACCATTGTAATGTGATTTTTATCTCAGTTAAAAAAGCTCACTTTCAGGAACTATTTCAAAGACACAGATTTGTGATTGCAGCTCCCTCTCGTGTCCAATATTGGAACTATTTTTTTTAATTCATGTATAAAAAATTTCAGACCTATCTGTCTAACATTCAACATGTTTCACATTTCTATCTCTCACTGTTTCGAAGTTATGTCATTTCAAAGTTGGGGAGTCCTTTCTAGAACACCCTGTAGATAGAACGGTCGTTATATATTATTTTCTTATCTGACTAATCTATGCTAATACATAAAGAAGTAATGTCTGTGCGTTTATGGGGTAATTTCTGGAACTACCGTTCCGATTTAAAAATAAAATGGTAGCAAAATGCTGGTGCCCATCTCTGCTACGACATAGGCTATGTTTTATGTCGATATTGCAATTTCTAAGGCGGTGCAGGAGCAAAAAGCGATCTGAAATAGAGATCTCTGTAATATTGTTAAGGCTAGAAATTTGAAATTTTACTGTGGTGGTTACTTTTAAGATGTAAATACTCATAATGAATGTTTTCTAAGAAATTTCGAAATTTATATGTGAGAAATAAGAGGAAAATAGTCTAGAAAATTACTAAATCAAGATTCCTTAGAAACTGCTAGGACTAGAAACTTGCAATTTTACATGACTGTTACTTTAAGACGTAAATGCATGCACATACACCATCTAAAAAATTCGAAATGTAAAAGTGTGCAGGCACATAAAACTTTCTGAAATTGTGATGTCTGTGACACTTTTGGGACTAAAATTTTGAAAATTTGCATGGTAGTTACTTTTAAGATGTAAATGTGCCCAAAAAACGGTTTCTGAAAAAATTTGAAATTTAAAAGAGGAAATTGAAAGGAAAATGTTCTAAAAACGTTCTATATTACAATTAATTTATAACTGTTAAGACTAGAAATTTGACATAACTGTTACATTTAAGACGTATACACTCGCAATAGAAAAATTTCCAAAAATTTAGAAATGTGAAAGGCTGCAGGAAGAAAAAGCTTTCTAAAATTTGTTATTTCTGTAATAGTGCTGGTGCGAAAAACTTTAAATTTTGCATTGGGTCACTTTTAAGATATAAATACATTCTAAGAATGGTTTCTATAAAATTCGAATTTATTTTATTTTATTAGTAATATTTAGATTATGAGACATTTTATTTGAAATCTAATCCGATAAGAGAAAAATTTGCTCAGTGCTTTCAGTTGTCATTAAGTAGTTTCTGCTGTTTATGTGAAAAACCCTTACATAGTCCAATAAATTTAGACCAAAAAAGGCTTCTGCCTGGAAAGTTTTGGAGAAGTTTTTTTTCTTTCTTCCTTTATGTTTTTAGAGGTGCTGAACACGAATTTCAACTTTGCCACCTCGTAACTGGTCTGCTTAAAAAATTATAAGCGAAAAACCATGAAAAAACTGGATTTTTTCGATGTTTCCCTTGTATTCCGAAAAGGGTTAAATGTTTTTAAAAAACTTATTGCACCTAATTAAACTAGAGAAAATTTCCTACATTTTTCATACACAGTTTTTTTTTCTATGGTTAATAGTTTTCGCATACGAGTAAAATGAATTTTAACAATATAATTGAAATTCCATAATCGCAGGGCGAAAACGCTGAATGTAATGTTTTTGTGAATGCAAAACGCGTGGGAGGGTGTCCTTGAAACACTCCCATGGCACCACGCACATGATATCACTCGAGCAGCAAGGCCCTACAGCTAAACTGTGGATCCAATACTTTGATATGGTGACTATTGTCAAACAATTCATTGAATCTGAAAGAAACGGCGATTGGGATTTGCATCTTCAAACTATATACAGAATGTTGCCATACTTCCACGCCAGAGGTCACCATTTGTATACCAAGTGCTATTACCTATAGCTTCAAGATATGCATCATTTAAAGGAAAAAATGACTGCTGATGACTTTGAAAAATTCACAACTGAGGGGGGATTCACCATTCGCCGTACAGACAAATTCTGGTCAGGAACATGGACTGACATGACGATAGAGCAATCTTTAATGAAGACCATGAAAACAGCAGGTGGACTCACTCATGGGCGTGGGGTCAGTGAAGAAGTTTTGGCAAGATGGACCATTGGTATGACGCCACTGCAACGGATATGCGAAAAAATGAAGAGTTCAGCGGGACAGCTTTTACAACTTCTGAACAACATGTAGAGATGAGAAACTCCAGTGTTGCCCGGGACAATGCTGATATGAATAAATTATTGGAATGGATTCACCAACACATTCCTTTCCGAGAAACAAATGTTCTCATTTTAATCTCTACTGGGGTTGTTGGAGATGAGAGAATTAACTGTCATATGACACAGGAAGTTTGCACTGCTGGCATATCAAGAATCATTAACAGCAATTTTCATTCCGTTACATTCAAGCGTAATGAAAGAGTGCAGCTATTATCTGTGTTGAATAGCGCTGTCAAGATAGGTGAAGAAAAAATTCATATCAACTTGACAGCACTATTACAAAGAATGAGTGTAACAAAGCAATCTAACCAAGAACTTGAGGAATATTTGACTTACGAGCTCTCTGCCTATCCATTGTCTTTTTTTGACGAATCCGGAATGCGAAAAACTGTCAAATCCTCTTTGTACAAGGAATTCACTCCACTCTCAACAGACATCACTTTTGGGAGCAGATGTATATATGTCATAGATGGCGGGTATTTACTGCACAGAGTTTTATGGCAGGGTGGTCAATCATTTGTATCAATTTGTGACAGCTATGTGGAACTTGTTAAGTCGAAATAAGCAGCAAACGCTCTAGTAATCTTCGATGGATACCCAGAAAACATTGCTGAAATGAGCACTAAATTTGTTGAGCGTGATAGACGATCTCGCAAAACGGTATCTAATGAGGTTGTTTTGAATGAGACTTGGTTGCCAACGGTTTCTCAGGGGAAATTTCTAGCAAACGACAAGAACAAAAACCGTTTAATTGCCCTGCTGATGTGTAGATTTGGCTCTGAAAGTATGATTTGCAAGTAGGCAAAAGAAGACACCGACACATTCATTATCAACACTGCTCTCAAGATGGCACCTAACCATGAGAACGTGATAGTCATTGGTGAAGATGTAGACCTTCTGGTAATCTTAATTGGAGTCTGCAACTTTCCCAATGTTTATTTTCTGAAACCAGGAAAAGGGAAAAGTCCCCAGAAAATCTATTCACCTTTGGTTGCAGTCGACAAATTAATTTCCAAACACATCCTATTTCTACATGCCATGAGTGATGCGATACCACTTCTGCATTGTGCAGTCAAGGAAAAACAAAATACCTTCAAATTTTGAAGGCATTTGCCGACCTGCAACATGTGGTCGATATATTTAAAAACCCTAGTGCTGTAGCCGACGATGTTATTAAAGCTGGGCAGTTGTTTCTGGTACACCTGTACGGAGTCAGAGGGAAAGCAGTACCTTCCCTAAACAGCCTGAGGTACAGGTGCTACGTAACATCTGCTTTAAAGACCGCTGCAAATATTGCATTACTCCCTCCAACAGAAGATTCAAGTCGATATCACTGTCTGCAAATTTACCACCAAGTACAGCTATGGGTAGGTAACTGTAAAAATGCTGAGGAATGGGGCTGGAATAAAACCAAGAGAGGCATCATACCCATAAAAACTACCAAATCTCCCGCACCAGAAACTATTCTGCGAAAATATCCTGCAAATGCAAAACAAACTGTAGTGGAATGTGTGGCTGTAGGAAAGGAGGTTTATTTTGTTTGCTCCTCTGCCTGAACTGCGATGGCCATTGCGACAATGTCAACTCCTTCATCGCCGAAGAGGACTTGGAAGCAGAAGTTGACGACCCAATACAGGATATTTTAACCCTCTAAGCGTGTGGAACGTAATATTCCGTTCACTAAGCTCCAGGTTTCACTGCAATATATGCAATGTTTAAGATAATATAATTCTATAGATTTAATGAATTTTCAAAGAATTGAAGAATGATTAATACTTTCAAGGGTTATATTCATATTTGTAATTAAGTTTTATTTATAATGCTGAAAGAATCATATTTTTTTAGCATTTAAAACAAAATCAGGAGAAAACAACATTACAATTTTACCCTTTTTCAGAGGGTTAAGTCAACTGGAGACACAACCTGAGCCATCAAGTGATGATGATGAAGAAGAAGACACTGATGAACCTCCTGTTGAAGAACATTAACCAGGCCCTTCACAGCTTTCTCTTTTCCTCTTTTTTCTTGTTTATTATCCTCCATGTATGTTATTATTATATTAAACTGACAATACTTATAATTGTACTTAAATCAGATTAATAGAAAAATAAAAATTGGTTCTCTCATCTATGCAGAGTGGTTGTGTTTTTATATCTTTCCAAATCATCTGATTTAAATTTATTTTCTTAGTGCTATAAAAGCTTTAAAACTTGGTAAGAAAATGTAAACATATTTGAAATGCAACCAGAAATAACTGAACAGCTTCAAATTGGTGTTTAAAATGGATGAATAGTGATTGGATCACGTTTTCACCCTCCGATGATGGAATTTCAATTATATCACTAAAATTCCTTTTACTCGTATGCCAAAACTATTCATCTTAGAAAAAAAATTGCATATGAAAATTGTAGGAAATGTTCTCTATTTTAATTTGGTGCAATCATTTTTTCAAAAATATTTAACCCTTTCCGGACACAAGGAAAACACCGAAAAAACTCCGATTTTTTCATGGTTTTTCGCTTATAATTTTTTAAGCAGACCAGATACGAGGTGGCAAAGTTGAAATTCGTGTTCAGCACATCTAAAAACATAAAGAAAGAAAGAGAAAAAAACTTCTCCAAAACTTTCCAGGCAGAAGCCCAGATTGACTGGACTATACAGTGGAAAACAAGATTGTTGTAGTGTGGAGTAGGAGATTCGACGTTGTCATTCTCATTTGTTAAAAAAAAAAAAAATATATATATATATATATATATATATATATATATATATATATATATATATATATATTTCATGTATTTAATTAGAGGGTGTTGTACGTAAGTATGTATGATGGATGAAAGTATATAATTAAATAAATAGTATATAAGTATAGAGCTGGGTAATTCACATTAAATAGGAAAAAAAGAACTACTATTATAGTCAGAATATTATTTTCTTTACTTTTATTTTTAAATTTATATTTCAAATGCATATTATTATCTTCATAGAATTTTTATTTATATTTTTTTATAATCTATGATGGCTTTAACAGCTTATATAATCAAAATGTCTTTCTGCTGGCTGTCGTCGAAAATATTTCATAAATTATTTTACTGATGTGCTAAATTTTGGGATGAAAACATATATATATATATATATATATATATATATATATGTGTGTGTGTGTGTGTGTGTATTTTTAGAGTATGTAACTTTATTAATCTTCAATTGTTATAACTCTTAATTTTCTCATAAATACATTTATATAAAAAAAGGTCCTAATGTTTTTTGTATAATAGTAAGTAATTAAGATTCATAGATGCTGCTACATGTCTCTAAATTTTTTATAAATGAAAGCAAACGAAGAACGCGCGTATTATAAGTTGGAAATTGCTGTGTATTGCTTCTCAGAGCTCACGTGAAAATATTTTCTCAAATCCTGGACATAACTTACATTACAATAAGTAAGTAGGTTTTATCATTGTCTTTCTCCTGCATACTATTTTCTATATAACATATATTTTTTAAAAATAATGCAAAATTGGATCAAAATTAATGCAGGTGTTCCTATTGTTTCTCAAAACCACATTGTTCTTTCATAGATATTGTTCAGACAGCATCAAAAAATTAAAAAAAAATGTCTTTCTCCACGTATTGGGTGACAAGAAAAGATCTAGGGGTGACAGGAGGACTCGCCAATATACCCATCAAAAATAACCAAATCGGATCATTTTTGCGGCAGTTATCGCAGAAGCAATTGGAAGAAATAAAGATACCATCCGCTAAAAAAATTTTAATCGTCTGAAATAGTTAAATAATTCTAAAAATTTAGAAAGTTTTTAAATTTTTATTAAATTTTGTTTGTTTATATACCTCATTAAAATAAGGTAATTCATATTAAAATATACGCAGCAATAATCTCAATCTCAGCCTAGTGTTAAATTTCCTATTTACTTTTTAATTTATTATGTTGGTGTTATAATTTACGAGATAAATTTATCTAAACTTTAAGTAATAGTGACCAATGTGTAATCTTCTATGGTTCAGATGTATAGCATTAAAATCGCAACAGCAAAGTTTTCTTTTCATGACTGGGATGTTTTTTTATCTTAACTGACACAGATGCCTTTAAGCAATCGGAAGAAATAAACATATTATCCGCTTACAAATATCATCATCTACTGAAATAGTGAAATAAATAAAAAATATTTTGAAACGTTAGAAATTATTATTTAAATTTGTTTGCTTATATACCTGATTAAAATAATAATATTCCTATTAAATTACATGCAAAAATAAACTCAGCCTTGGGTTAAAATTAATTTTTATTTATATCTTAATAATATTTTTTCTATGATATTATAATTCATGAGATACTTTTATCGAAAGTTGAACAACTGATGCACGAGG
Organism: Maratus michaelseni; assembly: GCA_963931845.1. Taxonomy (NCBI): domain Eukaryota; kingdom Metazoa; phylum Arthropoda; class Arachnida; order Araneae; family Salticidae; genus Maratus; species Maratus michaelseni. The sequence continues at coordinate 200,626,041 of OZ007588.1, read as the reverse complement.
CAGTTCAGAAAAGAAACATTTTACATAGGATGTAATAATTTGGAGGAAAAGTTCAAAAATCCATATTAAATTAATTAGTTGTGAATTCTTATGGGATGTAAATCTTTGTAAAAATTTTAACTGTAAATCTTACATTAAATATATTTAAATTTAAAATTCTTATCAAAGCATAAGCTTTCCACTTGGGAATACATCGTTAGAATAGAGAATGTCAAATTACAGGCAGGTTTGATTTCAAACATGTATATATTATTTTTTGTCTGGTAAAATGAAAACTACTTTTCTCCTTTTAAGGTTAATATTTCTCTTTAGTATATCTGCTGTATATATTAATTATATCTCAGGTGATGATTATGTAACAGAATATTAATTTATTTTAGAACTACAAAAATTTAGAGAATCTTTTAGAGCATTAAGAATGGATATTTAATTATTTAATGTACGATTTTTTTTATAAATTAATTTTCGATAAACAACATTTACTATATATTATAAATATAGCAATACTCCATTCATCAAGTGAATGTATTATTGTTAGTGTTGGCTCATGGAAACAGATGGGTAGGTGTGATCGAAGATCGCTCAAAGAGTTTCGTTTAATATTCCTTTCAAAACACTTTATATTTTATTTAATAAATCCAAAAAAAAAATTTCATTTAGCAAAAAAAAAAAAAAACTCATGTTTTTTGTTTTTTATAAAGAAAAAAATTACCGGTCTATTTTTTCTTTTTTTCGAATATCTAAAAAAGCCCGATAGCGGCCTAAGCCCGCAATTATATTCTGTCCTAATAATATCTGTCATGCGGACTAAATATAATATTTAAAAATAGTAATTTAATAATTAAACATGTTGTACACCTTCAAAATGTTAAAATATGCGAATATTTCCATAATCGGATTTTTATCATGATTCAATATGTTTCTCAAACTCATATATTTACTATTCTCTATTACTCATATTGATACGCGCTTTATATTATTCTCAAACATTTGAAAAATCCGTTAAACTTCCAATATGACGTCAGAGTTTCGTTTAATTCTCTAATGACGTGATATTAATCTGCTTTGTGTACATACACATACTCAAACTCCTTGTATTATTGACAAAATCTTTTAAAATTTCTTTTTATTACCACTATGACGTCAATCATTTTTATTTCATATTAATATTTTTTTCAACTGGTGAAACTTTTTATTTCATTTTCATTTTTCACGTGGAAATCGTCTGATAGAAAATTAATTATTCTAGAAAGAATTTCATAGTGGATTTTGAATTTTTGGCATCTGCTATAATGAAAAATGTTTCAATTTAATAGGAAAAGGCTGTTAGAATTTTGGATTTTTTTTATCTCTATTTAATAAAATAATACGATTTTTTCAAATTTTAATATTTTGAGCTCTTTATAGCTGGTATTCAGCTATATATACAAAGTTTCAACTCTGTAAGTTACATAGTTTCTGAGAATAGCTCTGGACTAATCTGAATCTCTCAGACAGACAACGGAGCAGGAGTAATAGGGTTTCCTGAGATGGACGAAACCCTAAAAAAGAGAATGTGACAGCTTCTGTTCTTCCGGAGATATTGAGAACCAGTGGTAGAAGTCTGACTTGGCTCCAGATTTTCCTACTAGCTAAAACTGGGCATAGTGGAATGGCCTTTACGCCATGGATGACACTACTAGGATAATACACTCCGGACGTACCTCGCCCATTCCGCCCAGTGTCACCCCCTCACCGCGGTGAGGTAGCTATTAGGACTCGAGAGGGAATTTTGACAACGGTATCAAGATTTTCCCCATTTGTGGAAAGTACAAGACTGCACCGTCCCCTCCTGACCATCCCCTTACCTGTTTGGACCTGACTAGGAGTGACCTTTTGGAGTATCCTTTCATCTTTTTGAACTTTCTCCAAATTTCTGGGCTCATGGACCTGGTATAGCCTATTGGCTAGATCATTTAGGATTAGAGACAACAAGAACATGTATTATTGATTAATGATAAATTTTTCATGATCGTAATCCACAACACAATAAAAGCTTTTCCTCATTTCTAGGCTACTTTCATCAGATGGCAATATGTTTCTTAAATGGTTAAAGGTTATATATATGTCTGCTGATTAAAATTTTCCTATTATCAAGTATAGTATTTAAAAAAGATTTTTGGCTTTTTTTCATTTTTATTACAATTTGTTAGCTACATATTGGATCAAATGAAGAAAATTTATATTAAAATATTGAGAATAAATACAGCTGTGTGATAAAAATTAAACTTCGTAATTTCTTAATCCTTTTATATTAGTATTATTTTGTATTGTACTTCTTTATCTAAAAGGACGATTTGATACACGAGACAGTTCAGAAAAAGAAACATTTGATTTAAAATGCAAGTTTCTGGAAAAGCTGAAAATTCCATATTAAATTAGCTAGATGTGCATCCTCTTGGGAAAAAAAGCCTTGTGCAAATTTTGCCGCTATCTATTACATTAAAGAGATTTAAATTTAAAATTCTTATCAAAACGTAAACTTTTAACTCGGAAATACTTCGTAAGAATAAAGCAGACCATGTTACAGTTGAATGGAGTTCAAACATAATTTTGCCTTTTTTTGGTGATAGAAATATTTTACTTTTCCCCTTTAAATGATAATGTTTCTCTTTAATATCTCTATTATATATGTTATTTTCTTGTTTCTGAAGATTATGTAAAACATGAAATATGAATTTATTGAACAAATACGGATCTGGAGAAGAAAAGTTTCAGAATAATATAAGTGGACATTAAATTATTAATTATATATTTTTTTTTCTTGTATGAATATAAGCGTGATTATATATACAGATTGAATACGCAACTTTCACTACACGCATTTGATATTTCAAATATTTTATCAACAAATAAAAAAAATAGTGATTACTGGCCCAAAAGTGGCTGATAGGTTCTGCTGTCAATTTTGGTAGACGTGAGGTGCTGGACGACTACAATCGTGCCCGTCGGCCTAATAGTTTGGAGTATTCCGTGGTGTCTTAGAATTTTGGGCTCATTTGCATAAATACAGGTTATGTGCCCCTAGAAAGACCCCCATGGAGGGCACACTTCCATCGGCCTGTATCCGTCGCATAGATAATCGGCCGTGATAAACAACACCAACATCAATAGTGTGTACTGTGTAATCATCTTTCATAATCCTAGTCCATCACGAAACATTATTATAATATTCGATAAAATAATATTTCTTTTATAATGGCGGTTCCTTTGTCAATTAATGTGACACTTTTTGATCATCAAAATAAAGAAATAAATGCACTGCTTAAATTATCCATGAAGAAAATATATAGTAGCATTTTAAAAGTATATTTAAATTCTTTGTAATAATTAATAAAATTCTTTTCGTTACATTCCGCAATAAATGAAGAAAATTTATCTTAACATTTTACATAAGAATATATGCACCTATAAGTTTAAGATTTCAGTTAGTAGTTTCTTATTAATTTCCCTTTAGATATCTTGAACGATGCCTCTTTATCTAAAAGGGTATAGTTGATTCTTGTAACAATTCATAAAAAAGAAAATGTTAGATAATAATAAGAGGCATAAAAGGCCTTCTGTAAAATCTGAAAATTCCATATTAAATTAATTAGTTGTGAACGCTCACGGAAAGAAAAGCTGTGAGATATATTTATACGTATCGTTTACGTTACAAGGATTTAAATTTAAATTTCTTGGCAAAGTGTAAGCTTTAAAATCGGGGATACTTTCTAAGAATAAAGCAGGTCATGTTACAATTGAATTTAGTTCAAACATAATTTTGTCTTTTTCTGGTGACAGGAATAGTTTATTTTTGCCTTAAAAGGTTAATATTTCTCCTTAGTATCTCTGTTATGATATAAATGTTCTTGCTTGTGAAGATTATGTAAAACAGGAAATATGAATTTAAAGTACAACAATGGAAAAAAAAAGAAAAGTTTAGAGTAATATAAGTGGACATTAAATTATTAATTATATATTTTCTTTTCTTGTATGAATATAAGCGTGAATACGGATTAAATGCACAACTTTCATTACATGCATTAGATATTTCAACTCTTTTATCCAAAAATAACAGTAATAGTAAATACTGGACCCACAAGTGGCTTAGAGGTTCTGTTGTCAAAGCTGGTAGACGTATGGTGCTGGATTTGGACACAATCCCATCCGTCGATCTAATCTTTTGGAGTTTTCCGCAGTTTTATTCGAACTTTGGGTATATTTGCATAAATACAGGTTGGGTTCCCGTATAAACCACCCCTATGGAGGGCACACCACCTTCGAATTGTATCTCTCGCGTAGATAATCAGCCAAAATAAACAACACCAAAACCAAAAATAACTACTGCGTTCGGCGTAAACATCCTTCATAACCCTAGTCCATAACAAAACATTATTATAATATTCGATACAATGATTTTTATTTTAGAATGGCGGTTTCTTTATTGTAACTAATACGACAATTTTTGATAATTGAGATAAATCAATATGTCCACTGCTTAAAAAATTCCTGAAGAAAATAGATAGTATTTTTAAAATATTTTTTAATTTCTGTAGTAATTATTAAAATTCTTTTCGGTACTAGATTAAATGAAGGAAACTTACATTAAAATATACACAAAAATAAATCCATCTTTATGTTTGAGATTTCTGTTAGTAATTTCTTATTAATTTCTCTTTACTATCATTTTACACGATCATTCTTTATCTAAAATGGTGTAGTTTATACATGCGTTAATTCATAAAATAAACATGTGATATAAAGTCATAAGAGACCTTCTAGAAAATCTGGAAAATCCATAATAAATTAATTAGTTGTGAAATCTCATGAGAAGAAAAGCTTTTTGAAATATTTATCCGTATCTTTTACATTAAATAGATTTAAATTTAAAATTCTTAGCAAAGTATAAGCTTTAAACTTGGGAATACTTTGTAAGAATAAAGCAGGTCATGTTACAGTTGAGTGGAGTTCCAACATAATTTTGTCTTTTTCTGATAAAAATAATACTCTACTTTTCCCCTTAAAGGTTAATATTATTTCAACAGGCGTTTCCCATTTTCTACAAATTATATATAGATACTATTGGTTATCATATATATGTTTGCTATTCATCTATAATTCGTACGGTGGATGCATAAAAGAAAATGACTAAAAATATAAGCATGTTTAAAATGTTTTGGTAAATGTTTTGTAAAACGTTTTCTTCCAAAATTATGTTCATTATTATTTCTTGTGAGTTTTGAGTACAATACCAACATACTTGATTAGTAATTCAATAAATTTCTATTTCTTAAAACAAATATTTTTAGTTTTTCAACATTTGTAATTTATATCTAATAAAAGAGAAAAATATTATTGGATTTTTATAAAAATAATAATTAAATTTTTGAATATCGAAGCATATCTAATTTAAGCAGTGGAATATTAATGAGTGTCAGGAAGATTATACAAATAAAAAATTGTATTAAAAACGAAATGAGGAAATCTCCATTGACGACTAATAAAAAACTAGTCAGGTGGGTAAGAACAGTAATAAAATTATTTTAGTTTATTCTATTATTCTTTTATTTAATGTAAACAAACTTGTATATTATGAAATGGCAGTTTTAAACACTGAGTAATCATCAATCATTCCACACAGGGCCTTTTCCAACAAAAAACACATCTTTTGTAACGTAGGCGCTTCTTTCAGACATCTAATTCATAGACTAAACATTAAAAAAAAAGATATAACAATAAGTTAAACAAGAAAATTCCCTCCAATATATTTACTGAAGTGTCTTAGAAAGTATCATATACATATAATGGAAACAATGACATTAACCTACACTAGTGTGCAAAACTTAAGCAACAAGCATAAAATGCTAATTTCTGAAGACGTGAATACTCAAAAGGAAATTCTATAAAGAACAAGTGTAGAAAATAGGTACTAACCCTAACAGCACAGCCAGTCGATGTGAAGTCTCCTTGACGTCACACATGGTTACAAGTGTCACAGTCGCTACGATGAATCAAAATATGGGATTTTTCACTCGTCTCATTATTAGTCTGAAATGATTGTTATCACTGAAAAGTCACTGTGACTGTTGCTTTTTGATGGGTCACCAGGTGACATTACAATGAAGTCACCTTTTGATTCTCACGTGACAGTCATTTGAATACTCAACTTTGAAGCCATTGTGAGCATTGCATTATGATGAGTCGCCAAATAATGTCGCAATGAATTCGCATGGTGACTTTCAGGTGACCGACACTCTACTGTGAAGTTACCATTGCACTCCTTTGTAAAAAGTCACCAGATGATTTCATTTTCTGTCACTTGAGAACTCGTCACAGAACGGCCATCATGATGGCTTTACAGTGGAGTGTTCAATTTGAATGAATCCGACCTGAAAGTCACCAGGTGATTTCATTGTGAAGTCGCCTGGTGACTCGTCAAAAATTAGCAGTTATGGTGACTTCTCAGTTGAGTGACTAAATGAGAGTATAAATGAGACAAATGAAAGATATCAGATTTTAGTTGTAGTGACTGTGACACTTATGACGATTTGTGACGTCCAGAAGACTTCACATCGTCTGGCTGTGGCTGTTAGGGTAGTACTTAGTTTCTACACTTGCTGTTTATAGAATTTCCTTTTGAGTACCCACGTGTTCAAAAATTAGCATTTTGTGTTTGTTGCTTAAGTTTTGTGCGCTAGTGTACTTAGAATTATTTTCCTTTATTTGGGGTACACAGCAAATTTTGGTATCCAACGTAAAGTGAATAAAACCGTATGCGGGTCATACAATATATCAAAAATTAAGAAATAGAATACATGCGAAAAACCGAGAGCCAAATTATAATTTGATGAAATATTGTATATTATTTACAAGAAATTTGTTGATTTTGCGCGAACATATGATTGACGAAATTTACCTCTCTCATATCAATGCCGAGCATGAACTCTGTATGTTTCCCGTTTAGACCAATAACTAAAATTGTAACAGTCATTTTGCTAATTTAGATAGTTAGTGCGAATTCGGACTTGTTTATGGAGACTTAATTTTGGCAAAGAATTTGTCTATATCATAAGTACGCCTAAGCTTGGAGAAATATCGTCAAATTGTTTTTGAGAGTTTAATTCATTTTATTTTCAATTTTGGAATGTTGTATGCCTCTGCACACATTTAATTACATATATTTTACCATTTATATTAAATTTTATTGTTCATAGTGCAGTAGATAGTGTAGGTCTCAGAGTAGAAAATTTCAACTGATTATCCGAAATATGTTTGTTTGGTATCGGTGGACCAGTTATATAATTTCTTAATAGTTTATAGACTAATCATCCTTCGCAATTAAGTGCTCTTGTTAATTTGAAATTTACATCCCTTTACCCAGCGCCTTCCGGACGCATCTGCTGTCTCGCTTGGCCAGACTGCATTAGAATGTATAGAAACAACAACAGCAAGGATCGTCATAACAGACGAAAATTAATCGGATGGCATATTACTAGTTTAACGATTTAAATTTACAACTGAGGGAGATTACTTGTTTTGCACGTTCCTTATTAAACGACCTGCTTTACTATTGGTTTTAGACACTGGAAAAATGTAGTGTTTTCCGGTTATGGAAAAATAAATAATGTACAGTCCTTTAAAAAAGAGATTATCCCTACTAACTCTGTTACAAATCATCGTATAAAAATTTCAAATGCACCAATAGATTAGTAATGACATCTACCAACTAGTAAATCTTCAGAGCAGGGGCCTCAACGTCAATTTTGAGATACATTTTAATTTTCATCTCATTTCACACAATAGAGTAGTGCGCAAATAAATTGCGACAAACTCAATTTTTTATGAATTGCGTTCTTTCACAAGGATTTCTTGTCTGTAAACAGATCCAACAGCCTTCTCCTATTGAGCAGGATTGAACTTGAGTATTTTAAACCTGTTTGATCACGTGATCATCATACGCTGGATGGAGAGGGAGCATTTTCGATTCAATTCGTTTCTCCCGCCTTTGGAAGTGAGATTGTTTAAATTTGTCGCGATGGATAACACTCCCAGGAAAAGGGCTAAAATTGTACCTTTAAGTGAGCATACATCTATGACGGTGAGAAATATTGCAGCAACAGTTTCAGTTTGGAAATCAGGTGTTTAGAGGATAATTAATAATCGAAATGATTTTGGGACAGTGTCTACAAAACGGCAGGAAAATTATGGAAGAAAACGCAACACAACATATCGGAGAGACAAATTTATTTTACGAAATAGTAAAATACATCCTCACAAGCCAAGTACAGATCTTCAGAAAGATTTATTGGCTACTGGTGTGAACGTTGTTTCATCGACAGTTCTACGTGGGTTTATTGAGGCAAGGAGAATTTCAAGAACACTAATAGAAAAAATGTTTAACACCTGAAATGATGAAAAAACATCTTTCTTGGGCTAAAAAATATAAATCCTGGAATGCATAACACTGGAGATAAGTCATTTTCAGTGACGAAACGCATTTTTTCGTCCAAGGATTTCGAGGGAAAACAGTAAGGCGTAGCGTTGGGGAACCCATCAGATCAGAACATCTTGATCAAACTGTTAAGCAATCTCCAAAGCAGATGTTTTAGGGTTATTTCACATCTACAGGACATACAACCTTTGTGCCAGTTGAAGAGATGATGAACTTTATAAAATACATTCAAATACTACAAGACAAAATGGTCCATTTTTTGTCCAAACGCTCACTAACGTTACCGTGTTTCAACATGACCATGCTTCATGACATAATTCTAAAAATGTAAAGATTGTTTCTAAAAATAAAAAATTAGAGGTTTTGGATTGCCCTGGTAATTTTTTTATGTAAACCCAATCGAAAATTTGTGGAGCATTTTGAAGAAACATGTCAACACAATGGACTGCTCATTCAAACAAAAGAAAGATGATAGAAAATCTCATACAAATTTGGTATCGTCATGACGATGTCAAAATTATATGTTCTACTTTAGTGGATTCTATGCCGAAACGATTAAATGCACCATAAAAGCCAGAGGGGGACCTATTTTTTACTAGATATTATGGATGTAAGTGAACCTATATCAAATACATTCTAAGAGTGAAAATTCTTCCCTTTGTCACAATTAATTTGTACACTACTGTATCTAACATCCTGAAATCCGAAATCTAATAGTGTTAGATTAAGTGTTTATTTCTATCCAAATCGGGACAAACCAATAGCGACAGGAAGTATATTTTTGCATCATGGACGCATTTCGTATTGTTACGTACTTCAGCTTTCTAGTACAGAGCATGACAAAAACTACTTTACGTATTCAGTTCGTCAATGATGTTCCAAAATATTCATTTCAAATTTAGCTACAACAGATTCATTTATCTGTAGACATTTAAACATATTGCATAATCTTCCGTAGTCAATTCTACTGCCAAATCGCATATTTTACCAAGTGTGATTTGCACAATGCACTGGATTTTGTGACTTTAATAATATTTGAATACGATTTAAACTATAGTTTTACTAGCATCGTTCATATCTAATGCTAACTTTATGCATGGATTGGATTACGAAAGATTAGCTATGTTATATATATATATATTTTAAATAATTTTGAAAACCTTCGTAAACGGGAGAGTTTCAATCATTGGATTATTTTAATACATTTTCTTTTTCTGAATTCTGGAAACGGAACTTAGACAACCACTGAAGTAAAAGAGAAAAAATATTTACTTTTGATTAACAAAAATATAAAATTTTAAATTAAAAATATTTTATATTGTTTGAACAGATGTAAAATTTTACCAAAAAATATATAGATAATCTGGAATGTCTGACATCCCAATTGAAAAAAAAATCAAAATAATTGGAATAATTTAAGCGTACCATTGAAAAATTTTAGCATCAATAATTTAACATTTATATCAACTATCCATATGCGTTATTATCTTTTCAATGAATGACAAAATTTTGAAATCTTCTGAATTATCATAAAAATATATTATGACATAAAAGAAATGATCTATATTTTTCGAACGAATGAACGAAATTCAACCAAAAGCTATAAAGACAATTCCCGGTACCCCGCCAATATATCTTTCAACTTTCAAACTATATTGGTGCCTTTTGCAATAGTTATCGCGGAGCGTACACACAAACACATAGACAAGCATAAAACATTTTAGTCTCTACAGCAAGCCTTCACTTGACATTTCGACAATTAATGCTATACTTAAATTTTACTTAAAAGAAGTTTCTACCTATAGAAATTATACCAATTTGCACGATTTTTATAGTAAAAATTTAATTCTGATATCATATTTGGAGTCCTCGGTAAATTTTAACTTCGGACATCGAACGAGAAGGGATTCATTGAAAAATTGCGTAACAATTATACAGGTTTGAAATTTGAAATTTCTAATGTTAAAAACATTTTTAATGGTTGCAAAACAGATTACAGTTCTGGTAGTTTTAAAAGCATAACTTAAAATATATCTAAATGAGTGGTAATTTTGGAGTATCCCATTCGAAACGTTTAGAAATCGATTTCTGTTAAAAAAATTATAGGTTACATATAACATTTTTTTCGGAAATTAATTTCAAAATTAAGCACATTTTGAAATTAATTTTCGAAATAAATATAATTTATGAACTATTAGATTTTTAACAGAAACAGATTATTAGACGCTTCAAATATGCCAATACAAAACTACACGGCTACCAAGGGTTAGAGATATTCTTTAAAAAATTAGCCGCATTTGAATCTGTTTTGAACCGATTAAAAATGCATTTAAAATTGTTTGTTCAAAATTTTGGTGCTACAGCAGATGCAGCAATAAAATGGAGAAACATCGCACCTTTATGCGGAGCTCCTGTTGAACCATAACTCCAAATGTTGGAACAAGATTTCACCATCCAGATTGTTTCAGCTACTGCAACACCAAAAGTTAGTTCAACCCACCATGTTTTTAAGAATGTATACAAAGATTGATGAGGATGTTGGACACTTAACTTGAGCAAACCTAGCTTGATGTTTTTTATTAAAATAATTTGTGCCTTATTTTCATGTGAGTTTTATAAATTAATTTTATTCTGCCTTACAATGTCACACTTCTACAAGCGATTAAGGACGTATATAGATCGGTGATTGGTTATCAAATAATTAGCAGTTCAGGGCTTCTAATAAAGTTATTTTTAAATGTATGATGTTATTATATACTAAATCAAGGAAGCTCTACACTTTTGTGATTGACGGTTTTTTAGCTCTCATAGCTTTCAAGATAAGATCGACAAATTTCGCCAGTTAGGTGCCCTGAAATCCCTCTCATATGATAGCCCATAATCGTTTTACTTTAGATCAGAGGTACTCGCTATAATGTAGAAGGGCCAATTTGTTTTCAGTTGCTAAGTAAAGATTTCTTTTACGGGCGTTAGATATGTGGCCAAGGCAGGGCTTAATTTCTAAGACAAAAGTACCGGAGCCCTAATATTCTGCAATACAAACATCCGCAGCGTACACCCCCCCTTCCGCCGTTACTCCAATCTGCATATTGATATTTCATACATTATTTTCAAATTTTAAAGCATTATTTTTTTATTTAGCAAAATAAAAATTTTAAATACATCTATCTGCGTACACTTAGCTATCAACTATTCCACTTTTTAGTTATTACTACTTCCAACTAGAAACCTTTGCCTAGTCTTAATGTTAATTAATCGCAGAATTCTGCTCAGAATTATGATTCGGAAATAGTGTTACCACGAAATATGAATACTTTGTAGCTAGGCAGAGACTATTTCTGTTTACTCTTTATTTTGTTCAAAATAGCATTAAAATGATTTGAAATGGAAATAAATAAAATTTTGAATTTAAGACAGATTGAGCTCGAGTCTGTCCAAACCGGAAGACTGATATAAAAATCGAGCCCGTTTCATCTCCATCTCTTACGGGAGCGACACATTACGTCACTTATAAGTGTTTCAATACAAAAGAAGGCAAAAGATTGGAGATAAGAAGGAAAGAAAAATGTAATTTAGTATTCGTTTTTCGGAAGCGTTATTGCACTGGACTCCGGAGCGCAGTGTTTATGAGCTCCGGTGAATTTTAGCCAATATTAAAATTTTTACTAAAAACAGAAAAGTACCGGAGCTGAGTTCCAGTGGGCTCCGGCGCAAATTACGCCCTGGCGCCAAGGCATAGGAAAACATTTAAATTAGTTGTTCCCGCATTATAACTACATACTTCTGTAAATCCTGAAAAGTAATTGAAAAGTAATAATTCTGGAAACATGTAAATAATGGTAAAACATATTAATTTTTTTTTGCTGATTCATCTGTTATTGAAAAGTCAGGACAATAAATTTGAAGACATGTGATAGAACGCAGTAGAAGCATGGGATGACATCGTAATTTTTTTCTAATTAAATGTTATCTATCCAAGCACAGGCGATGGAGTGATTAAAGAATCACGGTTACATTTTACAGCCAAGATTGGAATGTAAACCTATGGCGAGCTGTTTAAAGATGGCAAAAGAACAACAAAAAAGATTCGTTGCATATTAACCAAATGGGGTAGGGATGGGGTTAAGTTATTTGGTGCGAAGTTAAGGTACCAGAAGCGCTAAAAACGATGATTTTTAAATATTAACCCTTATGGGGGGGAAAAAGCCAAAAGATCATCTGCTTCTGCATATTTTATCGAAAGAGGAATCTGTGATTTTGAATGTTTAGGTTTTTACATATAATTGACTAACCATAACAGCCTTTGTTTTTATAAATTATTATTTCATTTTGAACGCGGATCAGAGGCATATGGTGAATGCAGATATCAATGCTTTTATGTCAATTGTGCTTTTCTTTCACTTTTTTCTTTTTATTGTAATATGTGGTCGCCTTTATAGAAGAATGGATCTAAGAGATTGCATACAGGAATAAAATAAGTTTAAATAAAATGACCTTTTCTTTTTATAATGATTGAATGCTAATTTTGAAAAGAAGGGATAAAAAATAATATATAATTTATAATATAAATTTAAATTAGGATATATATATATATATATGATGTAACATCATACTCCCTAAAAGCTTTGTTAGGATCAAACAAAATCTGTATGAGAATTTAGCTTGAAGGCGGCATTTATGTTTTTACAGTCATATGTTAACACGGTATTTAACCCGGTTTATATCAAACGACCAGTTCTATAATTACATATTTATTCTTAAATTATTTTACTGAATGCTCTGTATTTGGTACATTACCATCATATTTATATTCATCCTTTTTGTACAATAAATTTTAATTGATTACATACATCTTACATAGTTACATAAATGTTATAACTTACATATTTACTTACTATATGCAATACATTTCAATACATACCATTTATTTTACGCGATCAACCTTACACGTCTTAATACAAAAAACATACTTGCATGCATTTCATAAAATGCATATGAACTTGTATAAAGCAAATTTATTTACAAATATTAGATTTAACAATCCTTTTATTATCTGAAGAAAGTATTAGTGACTAATAGGAAATCTTTAAGAAACCAAATTGACTACACAAAAATCGCTAAATAAATAGTTTTTTTTATCGATGGGAGTTTGTTTATTATAAATACCACAACGTTTTTCTACCATTTCAAGCCAACTCGAAACTCTGCCCATTAATAAATTATGATTGCTTCTTTAAATAATTTAGTTTTGAAATTCATTAGTGTCTCTTCAAATAATAAGAGTTGTTTTAATATACATTTCGGAAAGATTAAAAAATTGGTTTAGAAAATACAAATGACTAAACTTTTTGTCGTAAAGACTTTTTTTTTACTGCTTTTCAAAATTTCATCCCAGTTTGAAGATTTTAGAATATTTCAATTATACAATAGTGCAGCAACTTGAAAGAGTGCATTTAAATATATGCATCTTTCATAATAATATCTTAAATTAATTCTCGTGTTTAAAGTCAGGAAAAACTTTTAAAATTACTTAGCTCCTTATAAATAACTGGCTTTCAGATATTACAATATTATGTTAACTTTAATGATCTTCATCTTCAGAAAACTTTTAACCTAATAATGTGTTTAATGATCTTTCCGCAGTTGCATAGTAGCCTGTTGATAACATTCTTTACTGAACACATTTTTCTATCAAATTGGCTTCATTAAATATATATCAAACGCTTCAATTACATAATTCAGAGCTTAGAAAACTTTTCATCAGTTTATTTTACGTAAAATAATTAACAACAAGTTTAAGAGAATATTTCAGCTCTTGGCGTAGATAAAATATAAGTTAAAATAATAATTTAATGTATGTATTTATAATAATAATAGCAAATTTTATGATAAATGGAAAATATTATAATTTTTTTGAAAAAATAATGTTTTAGAAGATTGATGTTTCATCTTCGTTTAAACATTATTGAATTATGCCAATAACGTAATTTTAGCTTAATATAAACATTCAGGTTGGCGCGAGAGTTCTTCAATGCGTAGAGTCTGTAGCTATGTTTTCAAAATTACATTATATTCTATATTTTACAAATTATGCATTAGTTTAAAGGAAAATTTGCAATATAAAATTTTTGACTTTTGAAGTGTTAGGGAATGCTGGGGAGTCTCCCGTATAAGATGCGAAATGCGAGACTTCTCCATTGATAAAGATTATACATATCCTTTTCTTAAATTCTAAGCTACTTGAGGCAAATTGTCGGATTCATTCGACTAAATTCCATAAACTGCATCCTTCTCGGTTATCGAAAAAAATATTTCTCGATTCAGTTCTGTTCTCAGCTGTCGCTCTTTGTCCACAACGTCTTACTATTTCAATATCATTCCAGAATTTACTGATCATGGTGATATGGTAAAGTACCAGTAATGGACACTTGTAAAAAAATTATCCAATTGATGAATAATGAAAACATAATTACAATAAAGGAATTATGCATAACAAAGTAAAAGTTACCAAAACATTCCTTAAACGTAGGCAGAAATAAAATGACAAAAATTAAACCACCTTAATCCAAGCAATAATAATAATTCACGATAATATGTTCGAACAGTCGCATTGTTTGAGTTTAAATCATATCGATTTAGAACTGATAGCTTTGAGTCTCTTTAGTCAGAGACGTTAACACTAAAGAGTTTTAACAGTAAATCTACATCAAGCACAAACTTTTGCACGATTTTCAAAACCAATTTTTTAATTCATATTTTTAAATGTCGCTTGCCGCTATTTTATATATTTCCAGAATTTCACGAAATGTGATATTTCATACAATGTCTCTTAAAATGTTTTCACGATCGTTAAAAAAATTTCAACTTTAAATAAACTGAATTTTGAAGAGAATCCCTCGAAGATAACTCTAAAACTTTTAAGACTGGAAGAAGACATACGCTATAAAAGTATTAGTCATATATGTAAATCTATACAATGTTCCGTAGACGAAATTTTTTTATTAAATATTGCAATTTAGCTACCATAAGCATAAAATTAAGAGAAAAAAGGAAAATGGATATGATGCGAGAACCTTGTCGTGCTATAATTTTCTAGCGTATTAAAGTAAGACTAACCCAAGAAGAATGCTTTCAACGTTTAGAATTAGCATGCTGTAACGTATTCACTATGTTCGCGTAACAGCCTATCTAGGTTCTAGCGAAGAGAAAAAATGCACTCCGTAGTTAAAGATCCTTTGTTTCCTGTCACCACCCCCGCGAGCTGTGAGGAGGGGCTGGAAGAAGAAGCAGGGAGTCGGTCAGTAGTTGATGTTTGGAGAAAGAGAGAAGAGGTCTCTCTGAAAATTCTCAACCTGAGAATTGGCGATTGCGAAGCGAAGTAGCTTCGATGTGTAACTAAGCTCTATTGATTTATCTGAAAGAGCAGATTATAAGGAACCCCTTAGTTCCTTGGTAGTTGTGTCGAAAACTACTCATAAATTGAATTCATGAGAACATTTTCGGTAGTCGAAAGACTATTATTTATTTTTGAGACACCGAGTTGGTACCTTGCTAAACAACTGTTTAAAGGAGATTTTGCAACTTAGTTTCCTTCTGCCACCACTTTTATTATCTATCCATAGTCCAAGAACTCAAACTTACAAATATAATTATTATCCTATAGACTGTTTATTCTCATATTTTGTTTTGTGAATAAAATATAACTTCATAGGTAATAAGAACCTGTGCTTTTTTTCGGTAATTAACCAATTAGCTACCCATAACGTCAAATTCCCGCCGAATTGGTACAATGCAAATGAAGCTCCATCTCTCGCCAGCCAATGTATTCAGATAGTTAATATCATTTCGTAGTGATCCATTTTCTCTCCTGGATAAAGAATGCACAAGGGGACTTTTGTAACCTGTAGTCTCAGAAAAAGAGGCAACCGTACAAAAAATGTTAATCGATGACAATTGCTGTACCTACCAAATGACATCGAAGTAACGATATTTAAAGTTATTCATGAATAATTGTATATGAAAATATTAGTCCTTCGTTGAATCTTCCATAATGTAACATAACACCAAAAAAGGAGCTCGTTCATATCAGTGAAACAACAAAACGAATTACTTGTGATTATAATAAGTGATACCGAATCATTTATAAAATTATAACTGTTGGCAAAACAGCAATAAGTTTCTTCCAAAAATACTTACAAAACTGGATTTTAGGTAACTTATCAAATTGAATGCTAGGTAACTTATAAAAATGAATATTAGGTTCAAAGTTATAGCGCATCTTCTCATTAAAAACGACAGTCGGATCTCTTGAGTAAAAACAAAAAATTGATAGCCGTCGTTTATATTCTTTAGATTTTGCTATGTGTGACTTTTGACTATTCTTTTATTTAAACAATATTACATGGATGTTGTTTGCATTTCGAAGACGGAATTGATTAGGCTATATAAAAGTAGTATTTGTTACCGATTCAAAGAAATGGATGGCTTCAAGTATTTAATTTTTAGAAAATTTGCCTGCAAAAGTGCATTAATGTTGGATTTAATTAAGGTTTGATAAATTTATTTTGCATCATTCAGTCGCATCATAAAAATTCCAGAGTGACCCTCGTATCTGATATTTGCTCTTTTCTGTATGGCAGATTTTCATTTTTCGTTTCCAGATATTTTAACATCATCTTGTAAGTTGTAATTATATACAGAATGAATAGAAATTAACTATTCATTCGCGAAAGTGATCGGTCCTCCAGCTATCGCTGTTCAAGATTATTTTTTGTTTAAAAATGTCAAGCATAATAATGAATATATGGTATTTTAATGGAAACATGCCACGTTTCAAATACGTGATTAAGAATGATTGACTTTATTAAGAATTCCAACATTTTGAGCTCAAAGAACAAATAGAAATATTTTCAATAAAAATTACAATCGCACACTTTTGAAAAAAAATATATATATACTTTTATGCTTGGCAAGATGCATATATTTTACATAATTTGTTCATAAAGTTATTTTTTCAAACTTTAAAGACACTGACGCTATTATGTGTAATTTTTATTTATCATTTAATTTTTTAAGTACAAACAACATAAATTACTGTAATTTACACACTGTGATAGAAGAGGAAAAATATTTCATTACCGCTTAAAATATATGCTGTTCTAAGAGTATTTATGTTAAAATAAAAAAGCATATTTTACAGCAATGCGTTTCTTTACGTGCAACATGATTAAACTCAAAATTTATTTTTTAAAGAAATTACATTTAATGAAACTGTAAGAAAGTGTTTTAACAAATTCCGCATATTCCGCGCGTTATACGCCGTAATATACGGTAAGGAAAATGGTTAGCACGTTTAAGTCTAAATTAAATTCATATATAATTATTTATACAACCATTAAGACATCATCATAATTCTGAAATTTTATAAATTATAAAACAACCATCACCTTTCTTCTAGCTATCACGGGAATATGTAAAATTGAAGCTCGAATAAAAATAATGGAGAATTTTTTTTTGTAATTATGTAATTTTCTAGGTGAATTATTTTTTAATGATTTGAATAGACGCATAGAATATGTAAATAATACACTTGAAAGATCATTAAGCTCAATCGGGATTAGAAACTGAAACTAATTTAATGAAAGTGCTTTCTTCTTTAATAGAATTAAATTCGATTTCAATTTTGTAGAATTTACACTATTGAGTAAAGAAATAACGTTTTTTTTTATTTTTCCCTTGCATTCATTATAAGTTTACAAAATTAATGATAATATAAACTAGATTTTCTAAAATCGGGCTAGAATAAATTACAGCTTATCTCAAATGAATTGCAATGGGGATGTTTTTTCGACAACAATTCAAAACTAATAATTTATTAAATAATGATGCAATAAATATTTATAAAACATTAGCGAAAATTTTTATAGCTTTTCATATCATCGTGAGTTTAAATGCAGTTTTTTAAATCAAAATTTTAACTAATTTTAATTATTTATTATATACAACTTGATTTTTATGAAATTTATTTCTATTGTTATTGAACATACTGATGAGAAGAAAGTGGGAAGTATATGTTTCATTCTTAAATAAACTTCTGCAACTTGAATAAAAATAAAATACGTACTGAACCAATTTAAAACTTCAAAAAAATATTTTATCTAAAAAAAATATTTGAAAATGATATTATTAAAATGTCATTTAAAATCTCAGTAATAACCTAGATACATAGTATATATTATGCCTTACTTGATTATAACGAATTTTTTTTTTAATTATTAAACTGTTAGCTCTAAATAGATACATATGAATATTTATGGTATTATTAAGACTTTATTTAAGTAATTACATAAATATATTCCATTCTAACAATGGGGGGGGGGGTTGTTTAAGATGAAAGTAAGAATAAGAATAATGAAAAAATATATTGTTATGATTTAACTATCACGAATAATAATTAATGTTATTTTTATTCTTAGCATGAACACACGTAAAATATGTAAATAATTCAAATAAAAGACTTTTAGAATAGAAAAAGGGATTAGCAGGTAAAAACTAATTTAATGAAACTGCTTTTTTAATAGCACTAAATTTCATTTTAATTCGCTAGGCTATTGGTTAATGAGGAAAGTTTAATTGCTTCTTTAGCGCATTCATTGTACCTATGTTTAGAAATTTAATGACATTTTAAATTAGTACCTTTAAAATTATATTAAAATATTTAACTAGTTGACCTTAATCGATGTATTATGGTGAATGCTTTTTTTTTTCGAAAACGATTTAAAATTAATAATTTAAAAAACAATAATTTCTAATTGGCAAAATGTTACTTAAAGTTTGTCTTTTAAACTATATTACTTTATTATTAATTTTTTGTGGCATCCGTTCATTGTGGTAGGTTAAATATTATGTAAAAATAATTTAAACAAAAAGTTGATTGTAAAGTCTTGGGAAGTATAATGTACATATAATTAATTAAGTGTGCAATATTGGAAAGGTATTTAGAATTCATGTATTTCATTCAAAGATTAAAAAAAAAAATCCTTCATTAAATTTTGTGGAATATTTCTGCAATCAGAATTCATTTAATTGTTTTGCTTTAAATCTAAGTTTTATCGGCAAGCATTTAATTTAAGTTGTCTTCTTTAAATATAAAGCTGTAAAAAGTAAGAGACAATAAATCTGAATGAACATATATATAAAATGATATATTTACACGTAGAAGATCATTACGCTATTAGGAATTACCAACTTTGAACATTTTAATGGAATTGCTTTTCTTCTTAATTACATACATCTATTTATATTTTTAAGTCTATCGGATGATGATCAACGTTTAATTATTTTTCTAATCTTCACTGCTATTTTTGAAGACAATTTAAAATAAGAAATTTGCGGAGACAGTCATTCCTCTCTAAATTGTGAAAACACTCCACGATGCATTATTTGCACCACCTACAATCTCACTCGCAGAAAGTCATTTAACATAAATCACCCTACATTTTCACCTGAATGTAAAACATTTCAATTTTATATCAGGCAAAAATAATCTCTGTTGTTAAATTCGACTTACATTTTTCATTTAGCATGCTAGCATTATTTTTTAAATACACACATAAAATTTCTAGTTTTACAGAACATTTTTACTTTCTTTTGTACTTGCCAGTTTCTCTTTTAATAATTCACTGTTATTCAAAATACATCGAATACATTTTTATGGTTACACTTAACTTGTTCATTTTTTAAGTTTGGTATGCACATTCATAGCATATATTGTTTCGATCAATGACAATTTGTGATATCCTACTTTTTCTTCCAATATGTAGTTTATGTGTCTTCTTCATTCACCGCTTATCTGCAGAAAGCGCTGAATGATTCTAATTTTTGCATTTTTGATTCTATGTTGTTGTTTTTAGTTGTTAAAGCCGTAATCGCTACTTAGATTTTCGCATTGAAATTTAAATGTTTCTTTCTATCTGTCACAATTTCATTTATGCCAATACTTTTTAATTTTTCTAATATTATTTCTTTGGCATTTCATAGATGTCGTTTAACAATTCAATTTCACTCATAGGAAAGCTACATTTTGATTTTGTACATGAACGTTATATTTTGATTTTTCATTTTCATGGATGCTGTATTCAAAATTTTCAGCTGGCATATTATTCATAACTTTTGAATGTTGTTCTTTCTAATTTTGTCAGACTCCATTTAGTTACCGGTTGCATTTTTAGAATATGTTTTCACATATTTCTCACCATTTTTCACGCAGTGTCGTTGTCGTATGTTCATTGGTGCCCATGGTACAAAGCTTACAATGACATATTTTGTTTTTGTTTTTCTCTTTTTGGGTACTTGTGGATTTTTGTGAATGACACTCCTCTCACGACATCTTCGCAAGATTTGCTGCAGTTACATAAATGCACAAAGAATATTTTCTACAAAGGTTACGTTTCTCTTTGCAGTAAACCTTGCATTGAAGTTGTTTACATACACTTACATATTACATGTGCAATTGTGTAATGATTGGTTCTCTACAAATTAACGATATTCTTTTACATTTTGTTTTCCACACATTTCTCGTTTTCTATGTCTCTAGATGTGTACATTCAAATTTTACACAGTTTATGTTAGGTACAAGTTAATCCATATATTTAAAGCTAATGGTGAATTCTGTTTTCCATGCAAAAGTGGGTTCTATACGCGTGCGCCAGCATTCAGCCAATCAGCTGAGGGCCGTTACTATCCAGAAACAGAACTCCCTTAAAATTTTGTTCAATACGCATGCGTCGGCATTCAGCCAATAAGCTGAGGGCTGTTACTCTGCAGAAGCAGATTCGGATTGACAAAACATATATCGCTATCTACAAGGCTTAATGCACGCTGATCTGTGTTTTGAAGGTATTTATTTTATTTATTATATAATTTGTATAAATAACTAGGTGTCGAAACTGAATTTAGGCTCATTTAATGTTAAGCATAAATATTTAGGTATCGATTTCGATTCTAGCGTTTCGTCAAATCCAAATCAATCTAGATGGAAATCGCTTTTTTCCTTCTGTTTCTATAGTACAACAAATAATTCACTTAATTCTTATTATACATATATGATGCTTCACACTTCACTAAATGTTTTCACTAATCCTGAATGTTTTGATTTGCAATATAATAAAAATATACAATAAATCTAGAGACACTAAATTTTAACAACTTTTATAAGCCCAGCATTTTTTTAAAGCTGCGAAATTAATCTGAGATGTATAAAATAATCTGCAGCGCCTGCTGCCGTTTATATGAAACTCATAATTTGACACAAATAGGTAATTTTATTAATTTCGTGCTTTACCCATGAATGCGAAAAAAAAAACTATTTTTGACATCAGGTGAAATGATTGAGGTTATTTCGGGTTTTCTTTTGTATATAAAAAATGTTATATATAAAAAAAAACCTGGCCATTAATCACATTGTTTATTGTATATTTAAAGACGATTACTTATTCTTTGTAATTATTTTTTTGTTGAGGTTTTTTGGGTGAAATAATATACTTTATAGATAGAAGCAGTTCCGCTAATCATTAATATTTACTTAATTATCTGACCGCCAAGCAAATGGGCAAATTTGTAATATTTTTTGTAATTAATTTTGTTATTTTTTTTTTGTATAAAAAATAGATGAATTTTCAAACTTTGTATAAAAAACTTAATTACGTATATGAGTATATTCTTTGACAGTATTAATCATTAATCGATATTTTAAAACTGCATCATATTTGTAGAATTATATAAATTTAAACAATGCGTCTATTGCAGTGAAACCAGAGCATAGTGAAAGGATATATCAGTTAACGACGGTGAGAAGGTTAATGTTTTATACAAGATTTGTATACATACAAACAATATAATGGGTACTTTTCCGTTATATGGACACCATGCCAAAATGTATGCTAATGCATAATGTATGTAAATGTATGCTTGGCGACAAAGAATTCCATATATCTGAAAAGTACCATATAATGTAAAAAAAATATCGTAAATATTAAGAGTTTGCTAAGATATTGAAGCATTCAGTGATGTGTTAGATGTATGCTTTTATCAAAACAATTATAATTTGTAAGTATGAGTTAAAAAAAAAAATCCCCATTTTCTCGCATATTATGAATTTTATTGTAGTAATCGGAACACCGTATGAATAAATAATAAACGGACTATAAGAGTTCCAATTTTGTATTATGTGAATTATTTTCTGTACTATACAAACAAAAGGACAGAGCTCAAAAAATGTAATTTCCATTTGGATAGATTTGGCAAACTATTAAATGAGCCTAAATTCATTTTAACGCAAAAATTAAAATCGACACCTAGATATTTATACACAATACAACAAATAAAATTAATTAAATACCTTCAAAACCCTTTTGATCATCACATCAGCGTGCAAGACAATTTTTTTACCTTAGACTGACGAATTTTACGATTTTACTGCAAACGATTGTTGAATTTTGCAGTTTATCGAATTTCATGATCTGTTCCATGAACGTTTGGCGAATTGCTCAAAAAAATTAAGAATATCGTCAAATTGTATCAGGTAAAAAAAATTTCGATATTGTCAAATGCCATCAAGAAAAAAGTTGCAAAATTCGCAAAATAGATATAATGATTATGAACCTTGATTGTTCTGGTATTGGGCAAGATTCATGTTTTTTCAGCAATTCTTTGATGAAATTAGTTTTTTTTCAGCGATCCTTTGAAGAATTTCGCATTTTTCTCGCGATCCTTAATGAAATTTGCATATTCCAGCGATTGTTTGATAAAATACCTTTTATTCCGCAATTTTTAGACGAAATTTAGTAAAAAAGCGTGATCTTTCGGTGAAATTTCCTTTTTTGCGATTCTTTGACAAAATTTGCTTATCTTTCGTGATCCTTTTGCATAATTCACATTTTTTCTGCGGTCTTTTAACGAAAGTCATGTTTTCCCATGATCCTTTGATGAAATTGGTGTTTTTTCCTCAATCATTTGACGAAATCTGTGATTTTTTCCCCCGGCGAAGATTGGTTAGATGTTTTTAGTCTGCAGGTGCCCTAAAAAGTCTGTGACGCCCGTTGCTGCATCGCACACATTCTTCCATGGGGCATCGAACGAAGGGAATTCATCCTAAAGAATCATTGTTTCATTCCTGACATTTCTGGAATGAAACAACGTTCAACTCATTGGCTGAATTGTAAAGGGCGAAATGTGTCAAACATTAGCGGAAAGAAAGTGCGCAATTTGTTCGTTCATGGAAAAAATCATGAAATTCGTTAATCGATAAATTGCGAAATTCATCAATCGATTGCGGAAAAATCGCAAAATTCATTAATCGACAGTAGAAAAATCGCAAAATTCATCAACTGGTTTCGGGGGGAAAAGTTTTGAAATATCAACGAATGGCTTCGAGAAAAAAAATCACAATCCATCAATTTCGGGGAAAAAATCGTGAAATTTCCCAAATGGTTTCGAAATTTGTCGAGTGACAGCAGAGCAAAAAAAATTTCCATTCAATCATCGCAATTGGTGAGTGTGACTATTATGTTTGACCAGTGGTGGCAATAAAATCCATTGTCAAATTTTCAGTATTACTCGCTGCTTGGCAAGTGCTAATTTTGTCCTATACTTTCAAAACCCTTTTGATCATCACATCAGTGTGCAGGACAATTTTTTTATGGGAGACCATTTGATGAATTTCGTGATTTTTTCGTTATCGATTGACCAATTTTACTGCTATCGATTGTTGAATTTTATAATTTATCAACTATTGATTAGCGAATTTCATGATTTTTTCCATGAACGTTTGACGAATTACGCAAAAAATTAAGAATATGGTTAAATTGTCTTGGGCAAAAAAAAAAATTAATATTGTCAAACGCCCAGTTGCAAGTTGAAACGCCTGTGACCTCTTTTTCATGTTATGCATCTCCGGGGTCCATCCTGCCACTCCCCCTCCTAAGGGGGGCACATTTCTAAATTTTGTTGACACCCCTCATGTCATATATTGTTGGAAAGGTCTGTGACTGCTTAATTATATTATGCGTCTCCGATGTCCATCACCCCACTTTGCCCCCCCCCCGAGGGGTACTTTTCTAAATTTTGTTGACACCCCTCATGTCATATATTGTTGGAAAGGTCCGTGACTGCTTAATCATATTATGCATCTCCGATGTCCATCTCCCCACTTTGCCACCCCCAAGGGGTACTTTTTAAAATTTTGTTGAAACCCCTCATGTCATATATTGTTGGAAAGGTCTGTGACCGCTTAATCATATTATACATCTCCGATGTCCATCTCCCCACTTCCCCCCCCCCACCCAAAGGGTACTTTCTAAATTTTGCACACAACCCTCATGTTATATATCACTGGAAAGGTCTGTGACGAGTTAATCATATTATGCTCCCCACTATGAAATTTGTCAAGTTAAAGCAACTATAAATTTTATTTTTATGGTACTATCAAGTTGTTTGCCGTCAAATTTTGACAGGTTCCATCTAGTATCTTATTAAAGTTCTTCTAATTTTTTTTCAGTGTCATTTTCCATTGTTACACATTCTAGCATTGCCACTATAAATTTTCATGTTTACACAGACATTTCTGAGTCTATTGTTTAACACAACATAAATAAATTATTACACTATAATTTCCTCTGTATAACATATGCTTATGTTTATGCATTCGGATATTTGATTTTTACTCTCTGTTCACATTATGTTACAGATACAAAAAAAAATTGATTTTTTTAAAAGGTTTTGATTATTGTTTCCACTAAGGATAATGCAATCTCAAGTTGAAATAAACTTTTGGTCATCATATTGCAAAATTTACTGTTGTTAAAAATTTTATGTTTTGGTTAACTGATAGCAATTAGTTATCTATTGGTTCAATTTATTTTGGATGCTACAAAATGCTTAAAATCCTTGAAAATTTTAATATTTTCAGATTATATACTCACATTCACTAATTATGGCTTTCTCACTGCAATTGGTGTGAAAACTTCATGTTTGGCTGTTTTTTTCTCTTCAAAACTTATAATAAATAAAAAAAAAAAAAAGAGAAATTTAATTTATTTTCAATTTCTCTTTCGTTTAATTTTAAAGGTGTGATAACTCCTTGTTATGCATGCTTAACATGCATTTTTCTTACTTGCCCTGCTAAATATGTAAAAACAGGAAAATGGTCTGCTTATTTTTACATGAATGTAAATAAACTTTTACAGTTTTGAAATGTGTATATGTATTTTTATTTTATATAAGTATATTTTATAGTAGGCTTGCAAGCGTACATTATCATATGACATTTTGAGAGTTGGTAATTGAGATAGGCCAACCATATGCACATGAAATTAAATACTATAAAGAACACTTTCAGAAAAAGAAAATATTGTGAACTTTTTCACAAAGATCTCACTAGTGAAGTAAATATATAGCATGAAAACAATGTTTAAAAAAATAATCGAATGTAGTCGACTACTTACTCACTACTTATTCACCTACTTACAACCTACTTGTTGAATTATAGGAACATGTGAAAGTTCCAAGGTGAGCTATATTGAAAAGAAAATCACATTGTTGTGATTATTATACGAATATTTACGAATGAATGTTCAAATAGAACTTATCAGTCATATAAGAGGGGTAGTCGGAAAATAAGTTTCCCCTGGCGACAGTGGACAGAGGTGTGTATGAAAGACAAAAAGTGTAATGACACATTAAAGACAAAAATAACTTTCTTTTTCCACATTAGTACCCGGTACATTGAGACATTTGTCATACCGCTTTATAAGCTTCAAAAAGCCCTCCAACAAAAAATTAGTGCTTTGCATACGGACGAAGCGTTGCACGGCTATGGGCGAAAGGCAACACAGCAGGTGAACGCGAACGTGCAAGACACCGATACACCATTGGGTAGAGGTCGACCGCGATCAAGCAGATGGCGCTGTTGCAGTGCCTGCACAGATGGAGCTGTTGACTTTTTGTCTTTCATACACACCTCTGTCCACAGTCGCCAGGGGAAATTTATTTTCCTTCTGACCCTCGTATTTTAAGAGCTCAATTTTCTTTTACTTATATAACTTTTTGTGTTATTTATTATACTTTTCTTTGCATATTGTTTTTGTATCATGCATGGTGTTATTGTTTACATATAGGATCATGGTGAGACTTAATTTTTTTTATCTTCTATTATTGGGATGTATATATATGATGTTGAATCATATATATCTTAAATTGAATTTATATTTTAAATTATATTTTATTTTTCATCCCTTCTTTCCAAATTTAAATCCCATTATTCTTAGAAGAACAAGGTCATTTTATTTAAACTCATTTTAGTTTGGTAGGAAATCTCTCAGATCTATTCTTTTATCAAGGCGACCACATATTATAGCAAAAAAAAAACATAATAAAAAAGAAAAGAAAAGCACAATAGTCATAAAGTATTGATATCGGCATTCACCTTAAGTCGGCGTCGTGTTCAAAATGAAATAATTTATAAAAACAAACGATGTTGTGGTATGTCACTTATATGTAAAACCCTAAACATTAAAGATCGCAGACGCCTTCTTTCTATAAACTCTCATGTTTATGCAGATGTTCAAAACATATAAATAGTTATATAACTAAATATTATCTTTAATTTACCTTTAATTAGCTTCTTAGATTATAAAAAAAACTATTATTATTTAGAATGCGATTCAAGTTACGAAATATTTTTCTTTAAAAATGCATGGGATTGATTGTTCCATCATATTCATAATCATTGAAAAGAGAAAAATGTTGTTTTAAAAAATATTATTCAATCTTTTTATTTTTGTTATACCAAATTATGCTTTTCATTGATTCAAATGGATGTAATCGTTGACAAAACCTTTTTATACAATAAAAACACACAAGAACGTTTTACAAATATTTCAAATACAAATTTTATTATCAACGCATAAAAATATCAAAATGTCTTGTTTACAGAAAATGAAATGAAATAAATCGTCTAGTATACAGCTAGAATAATGTAGAACTTTCATTAAAATAATATTCATGCGAATGCATTTAGCTGACCCACAATTTCTCATCCTTTCCCTCTTTTAATGTCTATTGCTTTTTCTGGCATGGAGTCAAGCAAAAGTCCGCTTAGGCCGTTATTTAAATGATTATTCGAGAATTAAAAGATATTTAGTTTGTATATCTTTTTCATAAGATCTCTTAAGATAAGAAACTTTTTCGTAAGATTCATACTTTCTTTTTAGAAATATCACATTACTATTTCCTGTCATTTAATGACAAAAATTGTTTTCGTCATTCCAGCTACAATTCGAAAATATAGAAAATAAAATAAAGAAAATTATAAAGATGATACGAATACATGATATATACGAATAAAGTGACTCTACACATAAATGGAAGAATTTTTTCAATGTGCCAAACTGGCTAAGATTAATAAAAACATTCATTCGGAATGTTCTATACTTAATACATTATACAATTACTGATGTACATTTTTTTCTTAGTTACATTCTTTCATATATACTTTTCAAACATATTCACATAACATGTTTACATATGTATGTATTATATATAAATTTATACATACATACTTACAACAAATTTTAATAAATGTAGCAGACATAAAAGACATGTGTTTCACAAATGAATGTAATATCAATTAATGAAAAAAAAATTGTAATTCTGATTCAACCTAGCATGAGATATATATTAAGTAATTTAAAAGTTCATAACATTTAATTTTTATTTCAAATAAATAGCATAGAGACAGTAATCAGATTTTTCTATATACCAAATGTACAATAGTAAATACTTTCCATGATCAAGGGTTTTTATCCCAAATATCACGACGTTCTCTACCATTGAAAGTAATAATAAATTATGTCGCTTAATAAAATTTTTATATATTTTATCTAACTAAACATTTCGTGCAGCAAATAATTGATTATTCAGTTTAATCAAACTTCAATTAAATAATTGTAAAAGTTAAATAATTGTAAAATTATTTTTGGCACATCTTATAAAATATTATTAAATGTTTTATTGATTATTTCTCATGGTTTATTGATGAAAGAAAAAAAACAGACGCAAAATTATCCTTTTTGTTGATTCAAACTGAAATATTATGTTTCAATACGTCAAATTATAAAATAAATGCATAATTGTGTATATTTTCCTTTGAAATAAAAATATGTTTTTTAATTATCAACACATGAAACATCCTGCTTATTGCGAATGTGATAAAATGGATCTTCTGGTATACAGCCAGAATACTACACTGTAAAAAATGACCATTGTTTCTTATTTTATGAAAATATACTAAAACCACAAACGAAAATATAATATAATCTTCTGAGTTATCTGAAATTCCAAATAGCGTGTTCCGTTGTCTATTGAATCCCCAGAAACCAATACATTTCCAAAATTTAAAGAATTATTTATAAAAACAAAGTATTTTTAGCTGCCCGTATTTTTTAGAAACGTTTCCGAAGGGTTTTTATAGTGTATTAATTGGTGTCCTCAGCCTGGAATACCTGTTTTTCGTATGTCATCCATTCTCAAGTAAACATTTTCATACTCAAAAAATATGTTTAACAGACAAGCATGCAAAATTAACAGCGTTAACAATAACATTAAAATTAAGATTATTTCTTTACTCTTTCATGTATAAATTAACTTATGCAGCTGAAAACGTTTACTTGAGAATGGATGACATTCGAAAAACAGGTATTTCAGGCTGAGGACACTAATTAATACACTATAAAAACCCTTCGTGAACGTTTCTGAAAAATACGGGCAGCTAAAAATACTTTGTTTTTATAAATAATTCTTTAAATTTTGGAAATGTATTAGTTTTTGGGGATTCAAAAGATAACGGAACACGCTATTCGGAATTTCGGATAACTCAGAAGATTATATTATATTTTTGTTCGTGGTTATAGTATATTTTTATAAAATAAGAAACATTGGTCATTTTTTACAGTGTACAGCGAAATAACTAGAATATCGATCGTTGAGTTTCATTTAGCTAACCCATAATATTTACTCCTTCTTCTCTATTGGCTGTTAATTTTTCTTACCCAACATACGTAGTATAGGGTAAGTTTTGTAATCATTTTGAAAATCGAAAAAAAAAATTGTGACGGATTTACACGTTTCAGACACTGGAGATTCCGAAAAACATATTTTTAGAAAAAAAAAATTTGCCGTCCGTCTGTGTGTCTGTAAACGCTCTATCTCCCGAAAAAATTGAGATAGAGACTTGAAATTTGGTATGTACTTAATATGTAATAATGGAAAGAAGCTTATTGAATTTCAGTAACCTCGATTATCCGGAACTATTTTTTTCGGATTCTCGAAATATTCGTTCTGATAAAAGGTGTATATTTTTTTATTATTATTATTTTAAGGAGTGAATATAAAAGACAATAAAAAACATAAAGAATGCATAAAGAATGCAGTCGAACCGATAATTATATGCCGAGATATTTGTAATTATATTTCCACACTCTTCGATTTTTCGTGAAAATGTATTTCATCCAATTTTCAATTCAAAGATATATTTTAATTAGAAATGAAACACTTAATCAGATGCAATAAACCACTAATTAACAGGATTATTGTTTTTGGCGTTATAAGGATGTTTCTTTTAAGCAATTCAGTAATCGAGCCTTTAAAGTTTATGACGTCATCAAGCCACGATTTTATTTGAATTGCAATGCATTTTATAAGTAGTTTACACATTGTTTTATTTTAATATTTTATATTATGCATATCTATGATGGGTAAGTATTACGGTGGCCCCAACGACTAGTTTTAGCTTGGAATTATGTGGAATTCCGTTTGTATCATTACGATAATGGCAGAAGGAAATGTATATATATATATATAAGAAGGAAATATCATGCGTATAGGATAGATTATGAAAGACTTTCCAACAGATTCGGAATAATGTAATAAAACTTCTCGGTTTGATAAGGTGAAAGAGGATATTTAAGTAAAGAGTTTGGAAAACGTATAGCACATTTGAAAAACAAATTTTAGCATTTACCATCTGTAGTCTGAAAGTATTCGAATGCCTTTGTGTAGATCTGTAAATGATCTATAGATCAGTATATACACTACGTAGTATGTTACAATTTATAATGAAAATTCCATTCTAGAATTTTCCCCCAATAAACGGAAATGTACTCAAATTCTTTAGTGCAACCCTGTATATAATCTATAGAATTTATACACAAAAAGTAATATGTAAAATATTAGTTAAATTTAAAAACGCATACCACAACTGATTACGCGTTTCCAGGAATTATCGCTCATAGACAGTACTGTAACCGAATTCTTTTGTATGTCCCTGTAAATGAACAATAAATTCTATGGACACCCTATTCTACACTAAGCATCTTGTGGTGTACCTAAGTGATTTTTATTAATTTGAATATGTTTGAAATAGTGTAACATCATTAAAATACACCGCAGCTAATTTTGACTAATGTAAAAGAATTATTTTGCGTGTCCCTGAAAACGAATTAAAAATGCTATATACTTCATAATAATCTCCAATAAGATAGAACAATTACGTGGAAATCCGAGTATATTTATGCGAGTTAGAGTACGGAAAGAAAGACAGGCAGACATATAGATGGCTAGACAAACCGAAGTTCTAAATACTTTTCTACTATGTTATAAAAGTTAAAAATGATTTGAATACAAAAAATATATATGCTTTCTTTAATTTAAGGATGAAAATGGTTTTCGCGATTTGTGTCACTTCGAAAGTAAATAATCGGCAAAGGGATGTTATATAATGTGTCAAATTTAATGTTACTTTACAAAAAAAGATTGCTCTTGAGTCTCCCTTTTAATACATAAATAATCTTTTTAATTTCACATTTCCTAAAATCAAAACATATCTTCTGTTTATTCAAGCATATATATGGACGAAGAAATCTTAAGTACATAACCTTTTACACTACGTTTTACAATACAATGGATTTTTCTTCATTATCAATGCATAAAAACATCTTGTTTATTTTGAATGGAATAACATGGACTTTCTGGTATACAACCAGTATACTCCAGCCCAATCATTAGTATAATGTCCCATGGCAATACATTTAGCTGTCCCGTAATTTC
The DNA here is from genome assembly GCA_963931845.1 of Maratus michaelseni. Classification (NCBI taxonomy): domain Eukaryota; kingdom Metazoa; phylum Arthropoda; class Arachnida; order Araneae; family Salticidae; genus Maratus; species Maratus michaelseni. The sequence goes on along the minus strand of OZ007588.1, from coordinate 200,594,408 downwards.
CCCTCAGTCCTCTTTTTTAAGAAATTTGATTTCTTGGCTTGGAATCAAATGAAATTCTTTCTATTCTTTTATATAAATCATTCTGTGAGCATGAATAGACATATAAGATAATTATTTTTATTTAAAAAAAATCTCTGTATTATTTCCTTTCATTTAACCATTAAAAAAATGTGATTTGTCGGAATTTGCAAAAATAAAATTGATTATATAAAAAAAAAATATTCTACCTTATTTCTCAAAACCATGTGATTTTTTACTTTAACTTTTTATTTTTTGTTTTCATGAAGTATCAATAATAAAATATTAAATAATAAAACAATCAATAAAAAAGTATTCATAAAATATAAATTTCAAAATAATGATCTTGCATTTCCCATTAAAAATGTGATTTTTAGATATTACACTAAATATTGAAATAGTGACTCATTAACGGAACAGTTTAATCATGTATTTAATTATTAACATAATACTTTTTTATTATAAACGTCGATTTGTTATTATTAAATATTACCTTAAAAATAGTGTTTGTATTTTAAAGGAAATTTTAAGTAATTTATCTTTTATAATTATTTATAATAATTAAACATTATTTTAATGAAATCCTGTCTTTTTATATCCGAAGCTACATTATAAAGCAAAAACATGTGCATGAGTAACGCTGGCTTAATATAGACGGTGGCAACGACATTAACAATAAATTTGACTTATCCTGCAATTTTGTTACCTTCTGAACATTGCAAAATTTCAAATTTTCACCGTCGAATACAAACCAAATTATTTTCAAATGCAATTTGTTGGAAAACTGTATCTCTTTACTGATTTTTTACAGTCTTTAAAAGGCTTTACAACCATGAATATTTTTAAATCTGCCTGCAACCCAGTTACGGAATATTAACCTGTTATCATTATTATTATTATTTATTTGTTTGTGTATTATTTGTTTATTTGTTTATTTATTATGTGTTTATTTGTTTATTTATTATTTGTTTATTAATTATTTGTTTATTTGTTATTTGTTTATTTATTATTTGTTTATTTATTATTTATTATTTGTTTATGTGTTATTTATTTATTTATTATTTATTATTTGTTTATTTATTATTTGTTTATTCATTATGTGTTCTTTGTTTATTTATTATTTGTTTATTTATTATTGTTATTTGTTTATTTATTATTTGTTTAAAATGTTTTTTTATTATTATTTGTTTATTTATTTGTTTAGCATTTGTATATTTTATAACTAAATTACTAAAAGAAATTCAAACTTAAGAAATAAATATTTAAAGTAAAAAGACACATATATGAAAATATGTAATTAAAGTACTTGCTAAACAGTGAATCACAAAAGTTGTTTGAAATAGTGAAGTGTTTTGTAATTGACCGCTGCATGCCGCTAAACCGAACGTACCAAAAATGCTATTTAATGTAGTTAGTGGCAATGTAAAAATTTAATAAAAGTAAAAATATCTATTATATTTTTTAATTAAAAAGGATTTTTATCAACATTCTGTACACCGAGTAGCATATCGGACAACTTTTATACGAGTAGTCCGAGTTGGATCCCCTGGTTTAAATAAAATAAAATTAAGAATTGTTTTTACAGTATCCTACACTGTTTGGCACCCATTTTGTTTTAAACAAAGCAAAAAAGAGCATAATATTATGTGTTTTAAATGAATTAATATATAAAATGAAAATTTTATTTGTTAAATAAATTATTTTGGTGTGATGCTTTTTCAGTTTTTGAAATTTTAAAGAGAAATTAAGTAATATACTCGATAGATACCAAAAATATGCTTATGGCAAAAATAATGATTGTTTCCCTTTTTTTTTTCAATAAATAAACTTTTTGATGTATGTATGAAAGAGAGGGTGTAAAATATTACTTTTATGACATTTTAGCAAATTTTTTAACCACTTTTAGTATTAATATGATTGCTAGTGTTAGCATAAAAAACATAGTTTTCCTAATCAAGAAATGGAAATACATAATAATATTAATAAAATCCGTATTTTATTTAGAAAAATTCCCATTTCATTAAATTTTGTGATAATGAAAGATATAGGATTTAACTAGGGTTGGACGATTCTGAGATTTTTAAACGGTTATCTAAACTGTTTGAATATCTCAATGGTTTTATCGATTGTTGAAACAATTTTCGATTGTAGACTCGATGCTTTTCTCCGAATAAGAGAATGAGTCGAAGTTTTACTATCTAAAGTCACACAAAATGTAGAAGTGGGGGGGGGGGGGGGTTAGTAGACGAGATCTCGAGCCCAACTCCCTAGATGTTCTATAGTCGAATTTGTTTATATCTTTAACAGTTAACTAAATGATATATCTGTTAAAGGTTATATTAAATATAATTAAATAGTAATGATATTGCAGCTATCAGTCACGCACTTTGACAAAACTCGGTTTTATTAAAAAAAACTGAATTGCTCGAACCTGCTATAAAGTTATTTTCAAAACTACTACAATGTATTTTAGGTGATAATTACCGCACATCAAATTTTGTAACCATTATTGAAGTTCGCATTTACCTTTCTATTGATGAAGAGGCAATCTGAGAAACATGTTTTTTCACAAGATCTTTCAGTTGACTGAGACATCATCTCAAAATCATATTTCGATATTCTACGAATTTGTAAGTAAGCTGTAAAAAAATTACAACTTTAATTAATCTCTACTAAATTTGATGTGGATGAAGTGATGATTAGTATCAAAGGAAAATTCAGCACTAATTATAAACCGTCATGCGTGCGGTTGTTACGATGATGCTTATAACTGATTTTAAGGAGTCTCCGGACTCTTAAAATTGGAAAAAATGAAAAAAATGACCATTTTTAACATTTAATATCTTCAAATGTATATGATTAATAAACACAATTTTTATTGGAATGAAAATATATAAGGGTGTTCTTTCATTTCACATATTTAAAAAGTTACAACATGCAGAATTAATATTTATAGGGGGCTTCAAACTGTCAGACATTTGTCGAGCAGAAAATTGACATGACAGCTTACGCGCACGATTACAAAATAATTTTTGTATCGAGAATAAAAATTTTGGAGTCTAATTATACTTCATATTGTAATAATTACACTGAACCTCAAAAAATTTGTATTTAAAGTATTTTTATACTTTTAATGGAAAGTTGTATTGAGCTAATACAATATTTTAAAATTTTCAACATTATATCCATTTAAAAAATAATTTTTTTAATAATCAAAAATGAAATTTTAGGTTCAATTTATGTAGACTAACATGACACATATTTTTGGAAAATTTCATGAAAAAATATTGATGCGTTTTTGAGATATCATGCGCGTTGTGCCCAAAAACATCATTTTGACAAAAATGACGTTAGGCTTCAGCTTTGAGTATGCTTGAGCTTTGAGTGGGTATAATTTTAAAAGCCATAACGTCTGTTCTAATGGGAATTTCAAGATAACATTTACACTAAAATGTTCAGGAAAGATAGGAGTTTATTATATAAAAAAATAAAAATTCGAAAATTTTGAAGGATTAAGAGTCCTGAGACTCCTTAAGTAAAAGAATTAAAAATATAACTAAGGGATTCTAATTAATTTTTTTAACAATTTTGCTAAGTAAATAGTTGTTTTTGTTATTATGTATTATTCTAATTTTTTATATACAATTAGTACTTTGAGGTGTGCCAGATATGTTAAAAAAAGGTTTGTTTAAATTTCTTCGTTAAGTTACTAATGTAATAAAGTGAGGAAATTGATTATACCGAACCCCGTACATAATAAATAATTTTTACGTTTCCTTCAGCATCGTTGTAAGCGGTTTTAACTATATACGATATAATTTACATGCATGTTTAAATGTTAGTACCATCATTAAACGTAAAATCTTAATCATAAACAATTAATGGGACTGATGATTTACAAACTTCCTTATAAATACAAAATACGCATGCGTTATACGAAGCAATTTCTTCTAAGAGCTGAATAGTTTCTTCATAGTCTAAAGGCCTAAATTTTGAGACCCGGACATGAATATTTTATTTTTTCCACTTCATGGTTTGCTCCGAGTAGAATTCAATGAAAGAAAGTTCATACCTGTTCAATTTCTAAACAAGTGGGTAAGTGTGATCAAAGATCGGTCAAAGGGTTTCGTTTAATATTCCTTTCAAAACACTTTATCCTTTCTTTAATAAATTCAAACAAATTTCATTTAGCCAAAAAAAAAAAAAGTCATGTTTTTTTATAAAGTAAAAATTTACCGGTCTATTTTTTCATTTTTTCGAATATCTAAACCAGCCGCATAGCGGGCCAAGCCCGCTATTATCTTCTGTCATACTAATATCTATCATACAGACTAAATGCAATATTAAAAAAAATAATTTAAAAATTAAACAAATTGTACACCTTTAAAATGATAAAATATGCGAATATATCCATAATCGGATTTTTATCATGATTCAATATGTTTATCAAACTCATATATTTACTATTCTCTATTATTTATATTGATACTCGCTTTGTATTATTCTCAAACATTTGAAAAATTAGTTAAACTTCCCATATGACGTCAGATTTTCTTTTTAATTCTCTAATGACGTGATATTAATCTGTTTTGTGTACTTACACATACTCATACTCCTTGTATTATTGAAAAATCTTAGACATTTTCCGTTTATTACGACTATGACGTCAATCAAGTTTATTTCATATTAATCTTTTTTTTTTTCATTTGGTGAAACTTTTTATTTCATTTTTCATGTGGAAATCGTCTGATAGAAAATTAATTATTGTAGAAAGAATGTCATCGTGGATTTTTAATTTTTGGCATCGGCTATAACGAAAAATGTTTAAATTTAATTGGAAAATGCTGTTAGAATTTGGGTTTTTTATCTCTATTTATTAAATAAATATGAATTTTTCAAATTTTAATATTTTGAGCTCTTCACAGCTGATATTCAGATTTATACAGAGTTCCAACTCTGTAAGTTACTTAGTTTTTGAGAATGGCTCTGTGACAGACAGACGACGCAGCGGGAGTAATAGGTTTTCGTGATATGAACGAAACCCTAAAAAAAGAGACGTTATTTCTTTTACCAACTTTATCCTACAACGAAATTTTTTTAAAGAATATTTCCTACATAGTATATGCAAAATTTACATTTTTAAACTATAATTGCCAACCATGAAATATGGAATAAGAATATTATTGATTAATTCGAACAACACTAATTGTACATTCGTTAAGAATCTTTATGCAGTGTTCGTACTAGTACTTTGTTTTGAATTTCCGTATTTCAGATTAATATTATTTACTTTATTTAGTGGAAAAATTCTGCTATTAAATAAGGTGAATATTACTCTTCTGAAATAGTAATTTTGAAAAAAAAAATGTTTAAAATGAAAGAAAAATGCAGTTAAAACACAAAATTTTGAAACTCTGTAAAGAAAACAGAAAGTAATTTTTTATAAATTGATTTCGTAAACTAAAAAAAAAGGCAAATGATTCCTATAAGAAATGTACATTATTACTTATTTTAAGAATGAAATGCGACGAAACCTGTAAGGATGAGTAGCAGACCTGCCAGCCCGAAACTGAAAAAAAAAGCGAAATCTCTGTCCTGGCTCGAATTGGATGAAAATAATTAATGCCGGACCCATGAAAATATCTATTTCTTCTATCAAAAGTATATAAATTTTGCGAACTTTTTTTCCTCAAAAAGTACAAAAACTTAAATAAAAAGTTTTACATGATTCATCAGTTCCTAATCAGTAAAAATAATAATAAAAAAACAGATAAAAAATGCAAATTTTATCCAAACAAATCAGAAGCTAAAGAGTGACGTCACATACAAAAGGTTCGAGGCTAACGGAAAAGAAAGGCTACCGCGGTGCTTTACGCGTATCTTTTTTTACAGACCGCCGGAGTCACGTGATGCTCGAATGCACCAATGCAGGTGTACGAATAGAGCATCACGTCACTCTAGCGGTCTGTAAAAAAAGATAAGTGGAATGCACCGCGGTAGCCTGTCTTTTTCGTTAGCCTCGCAAAAGGTTTATCTGTTCTTTCCATTGCAAAAATTAAAACACAAATATGGCCATGACCTTATTTTCCCCTTTAAAACTGAAAAATCTGCTAATTTGATTGGGAAATAATATATAAACCATCCGTCATTAAAATCCCGTTTCCTTTCACAATAATCGTTGAGTTTTGCAAATGCCATTTTTTTTTTCGAAAAAACAATTGAGTGGAGAACATCTCCATTTAATGCCTAAGGGAGGCCACACAGCTTGGCGAACCATGCCGTTGAGCGTACAGCCTCCCCCGATAGAACATCTCGATTTAATGCCTAAGGGAGGCCACACAGCTTGGCGAACCATGCCGTTGAGCGTACAGCCTCCCCCGATAGAACATCTCGATTTAATGCCTAAGGGAGGCCACACAGCTTGGCGAACCATGCCGTTGAGCGTACAGCCTCCCCCGATAGAACATCTCGATTTAATGCCTAAGGGAGGCCACACAGCTTGGCGAACCATGCCGTTGAGCGTACAGCCTCCCCCGATAGAACATCTCGATTTAATGCCTAAGGGAGGCCACACAGCTTGGCGAACCATGCCGTTGATCAAGCAGTCTCTCACGATAGAACATATCGATTTAATGCCTAAGGGAGGACACTCGGCTTGGCGAACCATGCCGTTGAGCGTACAGCCGCCCCTGGTAAGAGAGAACATATCGATTGTAGAATTTTGAACGAGTGGATGGCTGTATCGATTGTTATTTAATACGAAGTTGGTTGTTTTCGATTCTAGAGTTATCAACAGTTGCCCATGATTAGACTTAATACTTTAATAAGAGCAATTTTAGTGACTGACAATATAAATTTTCTGTTTCAATATCTGAATTATCGCTGAATTCAATCATACGTGTGTGGGCGTGTCTCGCACTTTTATACCTAACAAGTTTTGTACTAAAATAATTTAAAGCCCAAAATTTTATATTAATGCTTTTTTTTTACTTTAATAAAGGCATAATACTATATACGAGGGGCAGTCGGAAAATAAGTTTGCCCTGACGACTGTGGACAGAGGTGTGTATGAAAGACAAAAAATGTAATGAGACATTAAATATAAAACATAACTTTATTTTTCCACATAAGTACCAAGTACATTGAGACATTTGTGATACCTATTTATAAGCTTCAAAAAGCCCTCCAGGCAAAAAATCAGGGCTTTGCATGTCAACAGCGCCATCTGCTTGATCGAGGTCGACCTCTACCCAATGGTGTATCGGTGTCTTGCACGTTCGCGTTCATCTGCTGTGTCGTCTTTCGCCCATAGCCGTTCAACGCTTCGTCCGTATACAAAGCCCTGATTTTTTCATGGAGGGCTTTTTGAAGCTTATAAAGTGATATGACAAATGTCTCAATGTACTTGGTACTTATGTGGAAAAATAAAGTTATGTTTTGTCTTTAATGTCTCATTTCATTTTTTGTCTTTCATACACACCTCTGTCCACAGTAGCCAGGATAAACTTATTTTCCGACTGCCCTCGTATATTTTTAAAATGGTATTTGTTTCAGGTGTGACATTCATTCCATACCTACAAGGTTTAGAGAAAAAAAAAATTAGTTGAAAATGTATGTTATAGCGAACTGCTGTTAATGTATAGTAGCGAAATTTTGGTTTAATATTCAAATATTTATTTAAAAACTTTTGATTTTAAACCTTTGAAATACAAAGCTAATTTATGTGGGATAGTGTGAAACTATACCATGGATTGAACGCTTCATGATTTTTTTTATAACCTTGCAACATTAATTCGTGTAACAGTATTTTGTATAATCATATATTAAAACAACGGATACATGTTTATTTAGCTGATGATGGGCTGTTAAAAAATGTCCAGATGGAAACGCGTCCTGTGTGTTATTTTGTTTTTATGGGGATTCATTCAAAGTTTTAATATGTAATTGTGATTTATCGCCAGGTTTTCGGTGGTGTTTCATCAGTATTTTGTATAATTTAGGAGAAATGATTTTTTTTTTTTTACAAAAAGCTTGTGCGGGCATAAAAAAGCCACAGGTGAATCTTGAAACTCATCTTACATAACTGATTACATAAACGACTACTTTTACATAGTACATTTCTGTAACGGATTGTAAACTGGTTTCAAAAATAAATAAATGATTTAGATATGATTTTAAGAGCAAAGTATAAACTTTTTCAACATCGTCGCATCTCTTAAGCCAAACCGAATTTTGCAAAAATTATTCAGTAGCTTGACCTGGTGATGGAGACATGTAAGTAATTAATATGTTATGGAAAATGGTGCAGTGTTAAGGAAAAATAATAGAGCAGAAATGAAGGATTTTTATTCTGTAACGGAAATATAGAATTGCCTTCAGCTTTCAGCCTTTTAAAAAATAAGACCAAAACTGGAGCATTCCGAATTTACAAGGGAATGCAAATTTTGATAGGTATTTTTTTATTTATGTAGGGATTTTTGTAATCTTCTCTTCTCATCTTAGACAACTACGATTCTTGATTCGTTCCAAATCAGACTGTTATAATATCGGTTAACTGTGATGGAGGAATGCAAAGTACGTGCCTACAAGTTTAATACATTGACAACACATTTACGTTACCATATTAGTCTTGCACTTTTATAAGTGAAATTCATTGATCTTTATTTTTATATTTAAGCAATATTTCTATGTGTAGCCACTCAGTGTTGCACAAAAGGCACAAGTTTCATAGTCACAAAATGACCAAAATGTGATTTCGTTACTTACAAATATAAGGACACATAAGCGACCATAATTTGGTGATTAAAATGTGTAGTTCACTTGATAGTCATCACATGAGGATTTATCATGTGATCTCACATGGAAAGGATAAATTAAAAAACGATATACATAAAAGATAAACATAAATAGATTTGCAGAAAATGTATCTCTGCGTTCGTTTAGACTCGCCACGAAATAAAATATATCGACGTAAGAAAGAATAAGAAGGAAATCAATTCCCACGTCACTCGGCAATACATTTTACGCAAATTATTTATACTGTGACTTTGTAATTTATACTTTGTAATGGTATTTATACTTCACTTGCGAAAATGATTTTCGAAGTTTCCGAAAGAGGAAAGTGTACATGCATATACTAAAATCTAAAATAAATTTAAATTTCTTAAAAAAATTAACTGTAATATTTGTAATGTGAAATGCTTTTTTTTTCTATAAAAAAAATAACGCAATGAGTCACGTATAATTTGTTTTGCCATTTATATATACTCATAATCTAATATAATTTAAAGCTTCAGAACCCACATAATATTTGCCTGAGTTTTTTAATTTTTTCATTTGTTTTTACTTCTTTTGCCTCCAAATAAAACATGCAGATTTCTTTTTTTTGTTTATAATTGATTATTATAGTACCGAACGTTGCAATGTGTAATGGCTAATGGGACTTACAATACATTGCCAATTTTAGTACACACAACTTTTTAAACTATTAGACTAACGAAAATAAAATTAGTATACACCATTTACTAGTCGTTGTAAAAACAAAAAACTTAGGTAAAGTTGAAATGACGCTTTCCAAAAAGGGAAAACACGATAAAATTCGGAAATTTATAAAAAAACATATGGTTATAACAACAAGGATTAAATATACATCGACACCTTCATTCTTTCTCCAAGAAGCCAATTGGTTTGTTTGAACTTCCATGTGGCAATTTTATAAAAATTACAGAGCAAAAATGAGCTGCAGCCTATAGGGTACATTGTTAACAGAAGGGTTGAGCAAAATCTTACAAAACAACGTCATAGTGATTTGAATTCAAAGTATTTTACACAACCTGAATCAATATATTTTATTTATGATATTGTATGGATATTTATAATGCATTTGATGCACTTATAGCTTATAGCACCATGACCAATATGTAACTTTTATTGTCGTGATCATATGTAGAAGACGTGCCATATTCAAGCCACTATATCGTAAATATATCTGGTTTTGTTAAGCGTTAAAAATGTCTAAATATTTATTGAAGGTGAGCTCACAATGAAAACACGAAGTGGGGATTACCGAGAGTCATTATGGGACAGATTAAAGAAGTAGTCTTTTGAAACACATTAAAACTATAACAATTGCGATTATTTTGACGTCATAATAACGACCCGTACATTAGTATTGATAGTAGGATAATTTAAAAAAAATAGGGTTTCGATAAAAACTAAGTGTACATGTACATATTAAAATTCAAAACAAATTTAAAATTCTCATAAAACTACTTTTTATAATTTTTATTCTCAAAATATGAATGGATTATTCTGTAGAAATAAAGCGGAAAGTCACGCATCGTTACTTATCATTATAATCCACTCAAGTTATAAAATATTTTAAGGAAAATCTTTGAAAACAACATCATTTATCTTTTAATTTCAGTAGGCTTTTGACAAATCATTCGCCTGAAAGTGATAGGCAATATATTTTCTATGTAATAACATACCTTGAAAGAGATCGATACGAAAAATCGTTCGGAGTCGATTGATAAAAGATGGGTTTCGGATTATCTTTTATTTTAGAAAAAAACGTAGATGAATGTGTATAGGAGGTGTAGTTCATTTATTTTAGATTAGAATGAAATGAAACGATTAATCGATATAGGATAATTTGAATAAAATGACTAAGATAAAGAAAAATACAATCAGTTGATCTTAAAATAAAAGTATAAAGATAAGGCTATGAGATTTAAGGTATTACAAGTTACATGAAACTTTTATTTCTGTTTGTTTGTTGTTTAATGAGAATGTTTAAATGTATTCATTTCAAATGTTAAAATCATACCGAACATAGAAATTTCACCAAAGATATTTTGTATGACTCTCTGACAAATATTTTTAATTAAGTATTCCTGGTTAATTTTTCATAACACACATGTTCAAGTTATATGAGTTATAAGATTAAGAAATTTTATATGCATATTTATGGTTCTAGGTTTTATAAATATGTATCATTCATATTTTTCATTTCCATGTTTTGAAAATACACACCCCTCATACATTTACTTGTTAGAAATGTTCTAAATCCAATGAAAGATTACGTTTGAATGATATAAGTTACTTAGTGATGCATTCTATTTATACTGATGATGTTGCTGTTAACGTTTCATTACTTTTCCAGACATGCCAAGTCTCCGGCTTTTTGGATACCAGTATTTTAGTACAGAAAATGTTGTTTTATTTAATTGTAGTATTCTGTGATTTGAAAGAACAACATTTTTCTCTAAACAATTACTGGTGTGCAAAAAGCCGGAGACTTGGCAACTCTGCTTTTCAAATCATACTTATATTAATGCGCAATGAGAAATAAAAATTAAGTCGACTTTCTTTATACGTCCCAAAACGTCTAGAAAAGCATATTTATTTCGCTTTTTATGGAATTATGCAAGTAAAAATTTCAAAAACTTAATTTCTGACAGGATATTGATCTTTTAAAATACCCAGTTAAACATATTTCTTCTGAATGAACTAGTATACAAATGATACAATTGGCACAAATGATTATGTAGATTTGCTTATGAAATTATACTCATATGGAGTATCTCAAAATTATTGGTAAAATTGTTTAGGAGAGACAGATAATACCTTGGCAAGGATACATGGTAACCGGACCATTCGTTACTGTAAAATTTAATATGTTGCAAATGTTTTACCCTTAGATGAGCGTCTGAACTCTCAAACTTAATAATAAATGTGTCGTAATCCATTCTGTTGAAATCTTCAATTTTCTTTCGTGTGTGTTATCTCGGTGAAATTGTGATTCTCTTCAGTAGTGTGAGAACACGTGTTTGTTGGCATATGTGAAAGGTTTTGTGGTAAAAGAGGGTTTTGATTAATGGAGCTTCCCGGCTTTTCTGTAATTGAGTTCCGGCCTTTGTAATTCTTCTTGTGAGTTTTCACCAGCAGGTACCGTCGTTATCTTACTGGGTGAATGTAAGATCTATTATTTGTTATTAGAAGCCCCATAAAAGCTGTTATATAGTTCCTACTGTGTTAAGAGGGGTTTTGTTTTGCTTTAGTTAATTCACGGAAGCCGTTGTTAAACTTCACGGATTTCCAATGCATTTAGACATTGTTTTATTGATTTGTATGAGATTTATGTAAGCTTATTCTAGCTATCATGGACTGAGATTTAATTTATTTTTTCAATAGATAATTTTTGTAAATTAACTTTGTTTTCTTCATCAAGCTTAATTTATTGAATTTCAAGTCAGAATTTAGTTTATATCATTTCCAGGTGACATTGTTCACTAATATTTCCTTGTTCTTGTTAAATAATTTATTGTTATTCGTAACAGTTGAGAGATAGTTTAATCTAAAGACATGGAAACCCCAGGTACTGCCAACATTACAAAGTTATTTTACAATAAATAATTTAACTCAATGGTCAATAATTTAAATGACAAAAACGCACTGAATCTGGCTTGAAATTATTGACGAAAACTATCTAAACTAGAGATCTGCAACCTGTGGCCCACGGGTAACCATTTAGTGACTGAATATTATTTAATGCTACAGTGAGTAATATCTAGTGAATAATATTTAGTGATTTAAATTTTGTCTTTAAAAAATGCAAAGATTTCCTTTCTAAATTTGTGAAGTTAAACGACTTTCAGGCGAAAGGGTTGAAAACCGTTAATTTAAATCAATGTAAAGAAATAAACTATGCATGCAAATCAGTATATAGTACATAATAATTTGAATATAAGCATAGTATTAACCAGCAATATAATCCTAATTCTCTCAGCTTAATTTGTCATGTGACCCGTTAAAAGCATCTATGTACCTTTATCAATAATTCATATTACTATTTCTACAAAGAATATAGCACAGCAGAGCCGTCAAGAGAAATGCAACAAGTAACGTATTATATCTAAATTGAGAATGTGTTTAAATAATATAGCGATAATAAGCATCTGTATTCCTGGAAGGCATCGAATTACTGTAGGTTGTGCAGTCTCGTTTCGTAAAAGGTAAATTAAATGTGGTTGTGAGCATAAAATAAGTGTTCATTTTGTTGGCATAGAATTATTCATATTTTAGAAAATCTCTTGTATTTATTATCGTGGACCACGATATTGCATTAATACAAAATACAACCAATGAAATACCAATATTGGCCAAATGTTTTCATTACGTTGGAAACATTTGTAATTAGATGCCACTGTTACAAAATATTGATTTTTAATTCGAAATAGTTCAAATGAAACACCAAATTCCAACTTTAAAGGGACACGTAAAATATACCAATTAACGAAATCTCGAACTTTCAATAAAGGGAGAATTGAGTATAGAACTTCAAATAATATGAAAGAACGAACAATACAAAAGGTGTTCACACTTTATGAAAAGCATTTTTGCAGTTATTTTCTACGCATAAATGCCATTGTTTTCCTACAATTTGATTCCATTATATGGAATTGAATCTTGGCTATAGCTCTGGTTGGAAAGTTCCATGAAGGAATATACGTTTTAGCTCAGTCATGTTGATTTTATCTTAAAGAACTTGGATGGTTTTCCGAAGTTTTGTTAAGTGCGTTTGTAATTATATAAATACGTAGCACCTATGGTCGTTGTCAGGTCCGTCCGTTTGTCTGTCCGCATATAACAGAGCAAAAACTACCCAACCGAATGATTTGAAATTTAATATATATATATTCGTTTCAGAATTTTGTCGCGGCATTTAAAATTTTATGAAAATCGAAACAAAACTTAAAAACTTGTTAATGAAAGTTTTCTTTATCCTGTTAAACCCTATCATACGTAATCTATATAACAACAGCGCCAGTCATGTGACTGAGGAAAACAAATATGGGTTAACCACATCTTTTTTCATATGCCAAGCGGCCATTTTTATTCAAAATTATTTTTTCGAATAAAATTGCATAAAAGTGACATTTTTAGAAAGATCGTTCAAAGAAATTGTTTGCTTGAGAGATAAGTTACATTCAACAATTAATAGATTCTGAGATAAATTCAGTGGAAATTAGGTTAACCGAATATCTCAATCTATTAGAGTAAATAAAAACAGGAGATTCGTTCATTATGAGTCATAAAATGTTAAACTATGGAGCTAATCGTTCGCAAACCAAGATCTCCACGGTGAAAAAAAATCGCATTTGTAAACGTGGCAGCTCCAACTATAATAAAGAAAGACGTTTGTTTGTCTGTGTGTTTGTGTGTGTGTTTGAGTGCTTCTCGTTTGTGTTGTGAAGAGACCGTTGCACGCAGTTCTACAAAATTTGGTTGGAAGGTATCTCTATGCATGTAGTTTTGCACCTCGAAGTCCAATTTTGGAATTTTTGAATAGATGTTTTTTATTTAAATTTTTATGCGATTTTTATTGGTTTTTTTCCATGTTTTGCTGCGACTTTTCCACATAAGTAACAGGAATCCGATTTCAATTTTTTAGCCCAATATAGTAAATTTTGTCTTATTTTCAATGAAGTTTATGTGAAATTCGTACAGGGATTTTTGAATTTTTGGCGAAATTTTTCCTGCGACACTAAGCAATTTTGCCCAGATTGCTTGATTGGTTCGGTAGTTGCCTGCCTACCTTTCGGCCTCAGCTACGCTCAGAATCGTATTTTCCCCTCTCTTTTTAGCTTGAAGAGAGTTGATAATTCTTTACAGTTAAAAAAATCAATGATTTAAAAAGGGGATGGGCCGAATATTATTCATTGTGAAACAGGAATTCGTTTCCAATCTTTTAGCCCAATATACTAAATTTTGTCTTCTTTTCAATAAAGTTAATGCGAAATTTGGACAACCGTTTTTGAATTTTTGGTAATTTTTTTTCCTTTGACACTAAGACATTTTGCCAAGAATGCTTGATTATTTCGTTGGTTGCTTCTATTTCGTCCACAGCTACGCTCAGAATCGTAATTTTTCCCCTCTTTTTAGCTTGAAGACAGTTGATACTTCTTTAAAGATAGAAAATCACGATTTTTAAAAGGGATGTGCGGATAATTAATTATCCCGATATTTTTATTAGATTTTTTTTAATATCATTTTCATGCGTTTTTTTAACATTTTTGTTTCCTGATTTGCAGCGTTTTTGCTTCAAATGACGTCACAAATCTCCCACTAGAAGTTAAACACCTTTGAAGGTAAGTTGTGATTGATAGTTGATAGGTTTATAGACACAGATGGAAGTCAACCGGGCAATTGTGATTGGCAGATGAAAAGGTCGTCAGCTGAATGTAATTCGAACAGCGATTTGAGAATTTTTCGCGATTTGTTTTATGCGATTTTTGGAGTTTTTTCATGTACGTGACGTCATTTATGTATTTGATTTCAGAAATTGGCAATAATAACTTACTGTTCTTTTTTGTCAAAAAAATCATTTTGTTTCTGTTGCAAAAGTTAACAATTCCTAATTTTTAACGTCGTTGGTTTAATTATGAGGAGAGGGGGGGAGTGTCCGTTCGAAATTTAAATATCGCTTTAATGCTACGATCAATACTCCCTCCCTCCCCACTGCCTCCAAAATCATAACCTTCCTATTATTAGTCCGTTTCAAGCGAAACCCTTTTTTATGTTCCCCAGATACTAGATAAAGTTCGGTATAATTTTTTCAGCCCATGGTCACCACTATTTCTGAACATTAATCACCAGGGGGGCTGTTTTCTCGGGTTTTATGGACCCCAAATTCAAGGAGAATTAGTTCATTCAACTTAATACGAACTAATTAAGCTATAGATAATTAATTAAGATACAGATTTCGTATCACCTGACGGTAGAAAGTGAAACTAAAAGATTTAGCAATGCAGCGCTTGCGTAGCAGGCCTGCTATACGGTGTCGTAAGCAGCAGGGACACGTGCCAGAGTTTCACTCGGAAAGAGTTTTATTTAGAGCAGAGTGCGCATCTAGCGGTAGGAAGTGGGGCTAAAAGATTTTGCACTTAAAATTAGTCCGATTCAAACAATGGGCTCGATTTCAACAAGAATTATTCATTCAACTTAACATGGACCAATTAAGATATAGATAACTAATTAAGACGTACATTTGGTGAACCCTAGCGGTGGAAATGGAACTAGAATATTTTTAATGCGTGCACAGCACACTTTCGGTACAGTGGCATAAGCAATAGGGACACGTGTCGGAGTTTCGTTCGGAAAAATTTGTTTGGAACAGAGTGCGCCCCCTGGCTATGGAAAATGTAACTAAAATATTTTGCATTTTATCTTGGTCCGATTCAAACGAAATGTTTTCTAACATTCTTCCAAGGTCTCCCAGATAGGTGGTTCCAGAGGGATGATTTATTTTTTCGGCTTCTATGGGACCTATTTCAACGGGAATCGGTTCTCTCAATTTGACATGAATTAATTAAGATATAGCTAATTAATTAAGACATATATTCGGTACCGCCAGGCGGTGGAAAGTGGATTTTTCGCAGCAACAGATTTTCCGCGCGTGCACATCACGCCTTCTACACGGTGTCGTAAGCAGCGGGATTGGGTGCCGGAGTTTCGTTCGGAAATAGGTTTATTTCGAACAGAATGCTCAACCTGGTGGTGGAAATTGGAACTCAAAGATTTTCCAGCGCGTGAGTACCACGTCTGCTTTACATGGTGTCGTAGGCAGTGGGGACACGTGTCGGAAATTTGTTTAGAACTGAATGAATCCCCTGGCGGGGAAACTAATAATTCTCCTGAGCGTAAGCCGAAAAACGCTATTTTTTGTGGAAACCGCAAAAAAAGACAACGAAAAAAGTTTCATTTTCACTCATCCTCGAGTATTATGAAACGTATTGGAGGTATTAAATCAAAACTCGCAGTCTGTACGTAGTTTATGTTTTTGATTCCGAAAATGCAAATTTTGTGAAAATCCGACGGTAACTTTTTTAAAATTTGGACCAAAAACTGACCTGCATTGAATCAAATGATCCAGACATTTGAGGTAGTGGTATTAAATTTACTTCCGCTTCGGAGTTCAGCTCTATTTAATTTCCTAAAGACAAAGAGGTACCAGAGAAACGGTTTCGTGCAGCGATTTTTAGAGTGATTTCAAGTTTCGTATTATTTTTTGACGGGACCGGGCAACGCAGTGCGGATCATCTAGTAAGTAATAAGAAAAAAAGGCATGCTCATTTCGCTCCTAGCAGACGACATAATTTATTTCTCTGAAATAATGAGGATTTTTTTTTTTTTTTTTTTACAATTTGAAACTAGTTATAAAACAAACGCGCCTCATATGTCACGTTTAACGTACAATTTCCAACTTGTTTTTGAATGATAAATACCCGCTTTAACCAGTTAAATGCAGAAAAGTAGATAGAGGAAAACGTCAAATGAATTTACAGGCTTGCAAAAGAAACGCAACTTATTTCAGCTTGTGATTATTTTGTCGCTAAATGAGGCGTTGTGAACTAGATTAGACTATCCCACTTTTTGTGAAAAATAAGTTTGAAATGTCAAAGCAATGTATGTCATGGCATCTAATGGCTGTATAATGAATTTTATTAATTTCGGGACTATTCAAGTGATAGAGCCATTTGAAAAGATGGCCCAACGTAACTTCGATATTAAATTTCCGTAGTGTAAGAGTGGATAAAATGCCTTCGTTTACTCTGGTACTGCGAATTTAATCACCATATGCTTTCTAAAGAAAGTTGGTCTCCCTTGGCACTAGAAGAACTGGCCTATAACAATTTTACAAAAAAAAAAAATACAAATTTTAGAAAGCATTTTTCTCGAAATAACAATTGGCGAGGTTTGTCCATTATGGTTCTCAGCACCTCAAATAAGCGGCAGTTATTTGGATGTGTGACTGAAGACAATTTTCTGTAAGAAACTGGACTTTTTGAAGCATTTCATGTAAAAATTGTTTTTTTTTCTTCGGAAATATGTTCTAAAATATGTATTTATTTAGTTTGGCTTTACTTTTTATTTGTTTAATCTTTAGCTCTACACAAAATCCAGCTTCACTCATAAATTTCTTCAGAAACATTTCTTTACATTGCGGAACCCATTCCATTTCTTCATATTTTTTACATTGAATGACAAAATTTACTCTTTTTGTTATATTCGCATAAATAATCCCATGCTGTATCCAAATGGTTCCAAAACTTTCCATTTAGCACAAGCTAAATCTCAGTTAAAGTGACCATATGGCACGCACCCGAACGCAACAGAAAAACTTGAAAAGACTTTTGTAAGACAATTAAGAAGGGTTTCAGAAAATAGACAAAAATAGACATAGAAAATTTATATCATTTCTATGATGTATGAACAACATTTTGTAGATAACAGTTAACATTTTCCTAGTGACCTACCCCGTTGGATTTAAAAACAGAAAAGTCTCTAAGGACTGAGAACATAGAAAGGCATACGAAAGATACAACATAAATAAAGTAGTACGAAGCAACATTAACATCAGGAAAACAAACGTGAAAAACAAATACCAGCAACATTTTATTAAAAGGTATCATACAAGGGTAACCATAAATTATAGTCGTTTTTTTTACCTCATAAATTTTTATATAAGAACAGGATAAAAAATATTATTACATACTATCAAATTACGACATAAAAATCTTATTTAATAATACAAACTAAGTTATATAAGCGTGAAGTTGCATCTCAAAATATTATAAATCAAATAATAATTAATTCAAAATTTTATTAAATTTGTCAAAAATACATTTCCTGTAAGTAATCCAGAAGCGACATTGTGTAGTGGTATCAGATTTTGTTTCGAAGTTCGACAATACGCATATTGTTTTCTCTTGCGCATTCGCCATTTTAAATTCTCACGTCTCAGCCTTCCACAATGGGACGTCGATAGTGTTGCCGCATAAATTGATATATAATACTTACAAATAGAACGATACTCAATATTTTTTGATTAAAATATAAGTGTTGTTATTTGCTAGTAATTAACTAAGCAACAAAACAAGTAGAATTCTACTTAACAAAGTTTCTTTCTGTATAACTGAAAATTATTAGCTTGAAATTTCATTTTTAAGATCGCTGTCTTGAAGAGCAGAAAATATTCTCTTTTAGGGACTTACTCTAATACAAAATACATGAGACTTTTTAACTCAATATTTTAGTATCATCTGAACAAGTGGCTTCAAAATATGAATTACATATGATTTTCAACACTGCTTTGAATATGAATGTCAAACAGAATAAACCTAATTTTGAAATAACTAATCATTTCAATAGCTCAAATTAACCTTTCTACAGGCGTACATGTGGACTACCGGGTTCGGGAGCAGTGCGTCTAACATTCGCCTTTATTAAAATCGACATTAGCATCTTATTAAATACATTTTAACGTTTTTAAAGTGATCAGGGACCTCCATTAGAAAATACAAAGAAAAAACATTCAAAATCTGATTCAAAATATCTCATTTATTGACCACAAAATAAGTAAAATTCTAACAAGGAAGGTTGCATACTAAAAAAAAGGATGCTCAAAAAAATTAAAAAACATTACAGCATATTCTTGTAATGAGGATATATATGTTTATAGAAAAATTCCTGTGGAACCTCGATATAGCTTCCGTATAAAATAATTTAAATTTAGTTTTTTTTTTTTTTTTTTTTTTTTTTTTGGGGGGGGGGGGGGGTGATTTATTGCAGGTTTCCTGCACATTGAAATTTCATAAAAGAAGCTTTCATGATAAATACTCTTTAAGAAAAAACTTTTTACTCTTCACACTGAAATCGATTAAGTAAGTTTAAATTAAATAAATTAAACTTTATATCTGAAGTTTTGTCATATACATTTCTATATATATAATGAAATTTATCGATACAGTTTAAAACTAAATTTAACATGATTAAAATTGTTCCAAACTCAAAATTAAGGTCCGATTCTGAGCAAATTCACTTCGACTTCGGTATTGTCTGTATCGGAGACAAAATATAACAGTATTATTGCCATGGAAACAATGACTTATTCAATATCGAAATGTATAAAGGCAGTTTTTTCAATCAGGCTCTTACTTTTAAAATACACTTACAATTTATCCTGCCGTTGAAACCGTGTAAAATTAAATAGCTGCATCCACACGCATCTTGTATATATTATGTAAACATATAGAAATAATAATAAACTATTTCTGATTTAACAAGCAATTTACCAATGCATTAAAATCGCTTGCATAAAACGAGAAAAAAGTGTTGCTCGCCAAATACTCGAAAGTATTTTATTTTTTTACAGATTTTCTACTCGATTTCTTCAGCTAAATTTGACTGATCTGTTATAAAGTACATGAATATTTTTATTAATATATATTTCAAAATATTTTGAGTATGCGCTTTAAGGAGACCTTCCTCGTTAGCAATATCTGAGGTAAGCTTCACTAAGTTTGACAACGTGGCTGTCATGCACTCTCCAACCGATTGAGGATTAAAAGAAGTCGACTTCATATGAAAATTATATTTAAATATCAGAATTCTACTTTTATTGTTTCTAAATTCTGCATTAATAGAACGAATTTAATGCACTTTTTTTTTGATTTGTGGCAAACTGTTTAACTATTCTTGCACTCGATGTATTTGCTTTTGAACAAATTTCAAAATATCTTTCTACAATTAAAGTGATTGTAATAATTATGTGCAGAATGAAGAGTGGTATTAAAATTCGAAACATTTAAAGATAAAACAGTTTCACTCATTGATAGAACGTTAACGAAGACTGTTTCATTATTTTTTAATTCGTAACTACATTATTTTTATGTTATCAGAAGTTTAATTAAAATCTTTGAAAACAAATAAGATAAAAAATATTGAGTGAAACATTTATATTAAAGTTTAAAATTTTACAAACATATTTTTATAATAACAATAGAATATATAACTACAATATTTGATAAGAGTTATTTATGAAACATGTGAAAACATAGCATTTCTTATTTTTTCATTCAGAAATACTTTTAACACTGTCTCCAAAATTCCAGTTTTATCCACTTTGGAGGGTTGTTTTAAGGAATATTTCAGTGTTTGGAATAACGTTAATCTGTTCAAGTAATATACAAAGAAAATAAAGTGTTCTTTTTCTTGTTTTTTCACACAGAGATTTCCTTTTAACACTGTGAAAGTAAAAATCCAATCTTCCAAATAAATTACTTTAGACAGAGCATATATTTTATATATTTTTTACTCATCATACAAAAAAAAATATCGGAAAAGTATTAGAGTACAGAACAACAGCAATGGATGACGAAGATTTATTTCAATTTCGATGAAAAGAGTAATTGAAAACAGAGTGAAATAAAAGAGGTAAAATCATTGAACCAGAAACTGCTAACAGAACATTTGTGGCTGTGACCGTAAATGAAAAGGGAAAATATATGAATTGTGCTTCAGAGTAAATAGTCTTGTAGATCCGGATAATCTTTTATATTTTTAGGTGTTACGAAATTTTGATTAACAAGTAATACTACTTTCAAATCGGGAAACCTCTTTAAAAATATCCTTTAAGCTCAAAATTAAGATACACATAATGAAGTCGCAAATGCAAAGTAATTGTAAGGGTTATGTCATAAAAAAAATTTAATCCAATGAATATCATTTCGTAAAACTGTAAGTGCATTCCTTTGAATTTATTATTTTTTTGAAACTGATGTGAAATAAATGATTTATTTCACTTTTGGTGAATAGAGTATTGAAAGTTGGAGGAAATAAAAGCGGTAAAATCATTAAATAGAAATTATTAAGAGGATATTTGTGGATGTGAAATTAAATGAAAAGGAAAAATTTATAAACTGTGTTTTTAAAAACTAGTGATGTAAATTCAAATATTCTTTTGAAATTTTAGCCATTACAGGATTTTTATTAAGGGGTAAGATTAATTACTTTCCGTTGTAAGAAAACTATTTTCAAAAGAAGTATTATAAAAGCTGTAAGAATAAATAACACATAATGAAATCCGAAGTTCAAAGTAATTATGATGTTTGTATCAATTTTTTTTTTTGTTAGTACAATAATCTATACGAAACAACGTTAATGCATTTTCTTTATTATTTTAAAAAATAAATCCATACATTTAAGTATATATAACATTAATTAAGTGTATTTAGTAATAGAAGGTTAACAGCAATTGTTTTAAATATTTTAAACGCATGAAAAGTAATTTCGGTCAGGATTTTTCCTCAAATACTATTTTTTTTTCTCTTACAATGCTTACAATGTATTTCAAATTCAAAATATTCACGAAATTACCAGAAAGTTTCTCCCGCCTCTTTATGGAGAACCGAAATACAACCATTTGACGAATCCGTCGCAATTCACTTTCCGATTGGCTAGGGGGTTCCTATATACATACGCTCTAACCAATAAAATACCTTGAACTGATTCAGTGGAGACCTTTTTCGTGTTTTTCTGTCGTTGAATAAACCATGCCAACCTGTTTACCCACTACCTCCGTAATACCTAAATGCCTATCGTATTTGTCTCAAAAATGGAAGTCAGTATGTCCCAGATTTTAGCGCCACCTAGGCGCTACCATCTGGGGCATGTATTATTAGATGCTACCAGTAATTTTAATTTAATCGACTACTTTTTCATTAATATTTTTAAAACTTACTCATTGTTTTTGGCCTATTAATTAAATTTTATAGTGTTAATAAATGTTTTTACTCCATAAACATTGTTTGTGTTATTTTTTATGGAAATTCATTTATAAATAAAGGTTAGTGTTACTAATTTATATATTATAATTAATTAAAAAAAGAACTTTTACATTAAAAACAAATATTTTAGTTTAAAAATATCAGTTACTACAGCTATTTAAATTGTTATTTATAAAAGAAAATATAATAAATACATTTGTGAAATTCTAGAAATTAATTACAAAGTTTATTTTTTAAGCAATATTTTTTAACTTTCCATATAAATATTCTCAATACAGACTTTTTTATGTTATTTACTTATCACTACCTCTGTAATATATACTTTAATGTATTACAGAGATAGCGTACTGATATGTATTGAAATATAATGTCAGTTATCGCCGATAAATCGCACTGTACTCTGGGAAACAATTGACTTCCAATTTCTGTATGGGGGAAAAAGTAAATACGATCGGCATTTAGTATTAAGGAGGTAGTGGTTTACCTGAAGAATGTTAACATCTACTATCTCCGAAGATTTTGTCTGTCATTTTCGTATATGTTGACTAAATAAATTCATGTCAACTAAACTGGACTGTTTATTTTGGAAAATTACAAAGATATCGTGTCATGTTTTCTTCGCTCGACTAAGAATGTGAAACGACTGCCCTATATAAACTTCAACTATTTAGGAGATTATTATTACTGGTCTAAACTATGTCATAAATCGCAATATATGATATGGAGTAGTCATAAATTCTTTCCCTGATTACAATAATTTATTGCAGAAAAACTAATATAATTAGGCATATGCGTAATTCAATATAGTATAAAGACATTTATGAAGTTTTTAATACAAGTAATTACGCCAGTGAATTTTGATGTGAGCACCCTTGGTAGCTTGAAGAATGCCAAGGCGGAATTGCATTTCTCGCCACGTATTGCTCCGCATTTGGGCTGTCACACTAGTCACCGCATCTGTGAATCCTGGACTTGAGAGTTTCAATATATTTTAGTCTTGTTGCAAACACTCTGTGTTTTATGTGCCCCCAAATGAAAATCAAAAAATCTAGAGGATTCATGTCAGAAGAGCGTGGATGCCATGGTGCTATCAAGGGGGGGCCAAACTTTTACATTTCATGAAGTATGTAGTCTTATTAAAAGCTTTTTCATAGTTCTATCCCAAATGCACCGAGGGAATTTCGAAATTAAGAATCTACTCGATCCAAAACTTTCGCCATTTTTAAAAACGCCAGAAAATAATATTTCAATAAGTCGAAGGAGTCCTTTTAAAAACGCCACAAATAATATATTTATTCTTTCACTTTTCGTGCCGATAAACATTCGACAATGCCATTTCGTCACATATCTTAGAAAGTACATCTACAAAAAACATCTGTTGCCATCTCTTAATTCTTTATATAAATTCTAGTATAATTATAAATTCGCGACAATCTCCCATCTTGAGTATTCAACAGGAAAACTCAACAATAGGTACAACAAAATGCAAAATCAAACAAAATATGATTAATACTTACACTACATGGCCAAAGTATAAATATTCTTAACACTCATTTCAAAGACTAATTATACAATTTCCTGCAAAAATTCAAAAAAAATTAAACATATTATTACAAATTCAAATTAGCACTACGAAAGATATGATATATACTAAAAATAAGGAAAAAAGTTTATAAAGTTCAGTGTTCGAAAATAGTCTTATGACTGATAACGTTTTGGAACAGTCACTGTTCTGCCACTTCTCGTTCGTAATATTGGCTCTAAAGAGTGTTCTATTGGAATCGCTAGATTGTACAGTTTTTGTATTGGTCTCAAAAGTTCACTATTTTCAATTTTTTTGGAACAACTCTCGGGTGACCATCTTTTCCAGAAACTTGTTCTTGAACACGGGCTAACGTCCAATATGCACGTTTCTTACCAGACAGTACCAAAACGACATCACCAATGGTCAGTTGTTTGACATTCTTTCGCAAGGAATTTTGTTGGCGTAAGTGCCCTAAATACTCATTGCGGAATCGTCTTCTAAGATGATCTCCAACTTGCTGCATATACTTTACACTTCTCTTTAATCTTTTGCATCAATTGTATCAAAATATATCACATTTGAAGATCTTATTTCTTATAGAAACATTGATGGTGTTAAAATTGCTAGACATCTTATGGAGACATACGTTTGTGGTCTATAATTTACATTTATTTTGCAGTCACAAAGAATTTTGATAAGTGCTTCATAGGATAATGAATATCAACCTAGGACTTTCCACAAGACGCGTTTCACCACTTCTACTGACTGCTCACACCAACCTCCTCACAAGGCAGGTTGAATTTCCAACGAATATTTTGTACAGCTGCTGTAGCTGAGATCTGTTCCCAATCGATGTCTGAAAAGGCTCTATCTGCACCAACAAAATTTTTGCTATTATCAGAATAGTCAGTCGTCGGTCTTTTTCATCTCGTTAGAAAGCGCCTGAATTATTAGAGGAAGGTATCTGTTGACAATAACGTCACTAATTCTAAATGTATTGTCCTATACACTGCACAAGTGTACGGCACAATCCATACCGTTTTCTTCTCTTTAAATATAACGAGCCAGCTAGATCTACTCCAGTTATTTGGAATACTGTCGCATCTTCAACTCTTTCTGCTGGCAATGGAATAGGTTCTCACTCTGTCTTCTGTGCATAAAATATTTTGCATCACACTGTATACAAAACTATTGCTCGAATGGTTTTCCTGGTTTTCAGGATCCAGTAGTCTTCCCGTATGGATGTCAACAAAATAGCCACTCCTGCATTTAATAGTTCTTGATGTTTCTAGGAGATCCGTTGCTGGACTAGAGGATGCTCAGACGATAAAAGAATTGGGTATTTAAAATTTATAGTATCTTCTCGATAGATGACTGGTGTTTTTACTCTGATGAAACCATCTTCATTTATGATAGACTATGAAACTTCTTATTATTCTTTTCATCTTAGCTGTCTTTCTGGATCAAAATAATAAATTTTCTTTCGGCTTGTTCTATTTCAAAACATGTAAGTTTAGATACTTCTTTTGAATTCGGTTTTCTTGAATTACTTATGAATCGTAGAATCCATGCAATCAATCTTATTATTGTCTTGTATGATGAAAACAGTCGCTAATACCAATCATTAGGTTTCGTATTCTTATTTAATGCTGAAATGACACTTTTCCGTTTCTCAGCATTAATAACTTCTTCATCCTGTGATTCGACACTTTGAGTCATGTAAATTCTGGCTCAGCCAGCCAACTTAGTCCCTCCAACCATTTTAGCTGCAAGAATTGTTCAACGGAACAAACTCTGGGAGGGAGATCAACTGGATTAATTTTTTTTTCTGAAATATGTCGCCACTGATCCTTCTGTGATAAGGACTTGAATTCTTCTACACAATTCCAGACAAACGTTCCTCATCTATCATCCCGCTTTATCCAGTTTAAAACTGTGGTTGAGTCCACTATAACATATCTTCAAATTTGGAATTCTTAAATCAGCAATGACACGACTACCCATTACCCAACCTCGCTCCAATGCAGCATGATAAAAGCTCTACACGCGGTATAGTTAGTTTCTTAACAGGGGATACTCTTACGCGTTCTTGTATAAAACTCACCAAAATTTTATTATTATTCTTTACTCTCAGAAAAATACATGTGGCATATGCATGTTTACTTCCGTCACAAAATATGTGAAGACTTACATCATTATTTTCATAGTTATCTAGATTCATCCAACGCTCAAGCGTGATGTCAAAAATCAATTTTATTCCTTGCACCCACTTCAAAAATTGTTTAGCTAAATTCTCTGTAATTAACTCGTCCCACTTTAATTTCAATTCCCAGCATTCTTGTTTAATAAGTTTAGGGAGCAAAGTCACGGGTGATGTAACTCCTAGAGGATCAAAGACCTTCTGAGGCAATGAAAGTAGAGCTCGTTTTGTAGGAATATTTTACACTTCCTCAATAGGGCCGACTTTGCAAAATAGTGTATCGTTTTCTAGATTCCAGTTTAAGCCTAATACTTGTGTTAGGTTAACTGTTGAAATTTCAGATATAATTTGAATAGGATAATTTGACAGCCATCCCCGTAAATTGATATTCGATGTGGCCAGTAACTTTCTTGATTCAAATATAAACTTGTTTAACTATTGAATTGTGTTGAAACTATAAACACAATTATCTACATACAAAGATTGATTCAAAGTCTCTGCTGTAGAAACTAAGTTGTCAAGTGCACTTTCTAAATGATGTTTTAGAGTAGCCGCTAGTAAAATGGAGCTGCAATTAATTCCGAAAACCACACGTTTATGTATATAAATTATATTATCCTTTCATAAAATTCGTGTATAGTCCCTATCGCTTTCTGTAATACCTATCTGTAGAAATGCCTTTTCTATATCAGATACTGCACCAATCGGAAATTTCCGAATACAATGAAAATTTAAAGGAATCATTTCAATCATATTTAGTCCCTTATCCAGACAGTCATTTAATGAATGGGAACCTTTAACATGAGCCGAAGCATCAAAAACTGGTCTTACTTTAGTAGTTGCACTCGATTATTTATATACGGCAAATAATATATTTTGGATTCTTTATCAACCACCCTTTAAACTATTCCTGAATTTAACCATATATCAAATATTTTATTATAAACTTCAGTTTTACTCAAATTTGATAACATTTTCTTCGTTGCATCAAGCCGTATTCGGCCAATTCTCTATTACTAGGTAAGCGGGCAGTATCTAGAACCCAAGGTAATGCTACTTGATACCTCAAATCTGAATATATTCTTATGTTATTCTTAAAATGTTACATAGTTTTTTCATGAATTTCAGCTTTCGTTTTAGATTCAATTAGATCAGTTATACCGAGAATATCTAGCTTCCATAAATTAGCAATGGAACTTTCGTTACAAAATGACGAAATAATCATAAGAGAATCATTGGTTTCGGATTTAACACCTGGAATTTTCCACATGAGAATCCACTCCAAATGGGTGTTTACAGCGACCGGACAACTTTTTAAAACTTTAATATTTCCGTTTAATAATTTTCCTGCCACATAGGAACAAATTAACAATTTTATTTCATTTTCGGTTTTACATACATTGTATTCAACAGCAGAAATTTTAATACCAAATTTATTTAAATCAATTAACCAATGCCCATTTCGCACTTTTCTTATATTAGAAAAAATAACAGGAACATTTAAAACATGCATATCACACATTTATAACTATTATCAATACTACTATATTTGTTGTGATTTGTCTCACTTGTTTCAACACCACCAAATAATTTATGAAATAATATAATTTCACCAATATTTTTATAATTCAAATATTTAATTACATCTTCTGATAAATATGAACGCTCAGAGCCCGTCTCGTTGACTCCCCGTACAAATATCTCTTTCCCATCGTCCTTCACACGTACATTCAAAGCTTGTAATAACACAGTTGGGTCGGAACCTTTAGTAGTCAAAACAGTGTCACTACTCCTGACTCGTGTTTACGAATTTATAACGCCGCATTGCTTTCTTCATTACAAATATTTTGAAACATTATAGAACAATGCTTTTTAGCCCAATTTAAACATTTAATCTTTAATTTACAGTTACGTGAAATATAATTCTTTTTATGAGAGATAAAACAAGCCCCCTTTTATCAAAATTATACTTCGTTCATCTTCAAAAGAAAGCGTATTAGCTTTAAAACATTTTTCTGCTAAGTGACACTGGTCACACAATATACATGTTTCATCATATTTCTTAATTGAATGTTTATCTTGAGATTTATCACCTATAAATAAATCACTAGCTGTTGCCACAGAATCATATTCAACATTTTTAAATCTAGAAAAATTCTTAGATTTATCAAAACCAAAACTAGTAAGATCCAATAAATTACGTTCTTCAGACAGCACTTTATTTTTAAAGAAATTAAGTATAGAATGTAATTGGCACTTACCTTCAGCAGACTTTTCATGCTCCCTTTCCCAAATGCGAAGGACATCGTGAGGCAAACACGATTCCACCAACGGAAATAAAATGCTCGCATATTTATCCTATGTAACTCCAAGGGATTCCAGTGATCTGAGCTTGGTTCCAGCTTAGTTTCCAGCTCGTTTTCGTCCTAAAACGATGACAAGTTGCACTATTTTCTGGATGAATTATTGTTACATAATACCAGCTGTAGCAGGTCGCGAACATATATCTGTATAAAAGTGTCTTCTCTTCCAATTATTTTCTTCAGATGTTGAATTACTTTATGATAATTATCTGAAGATATAGGATAACTGTTTACTATTTGGGAAGCTTTGTATCTCGGAGTGATTGCTTGGAATAAATACACGAATTTTGAGAGATCGTCTAAGATATTATCATCATGAATTTTCTTGAAAGTATTCCGAAAGGTTAGCCACGATGTTGAATCTCCATCAAAAAGCTGCAAACTTATTTCATGTAATCTAAGCACTCGGGATCCCATTCTTTCAATTTCTATAGAATTCGGTAAAAGAGGTTGTTGTTATACGGCAGGCTTAACAAGAAATGCTTCACCTTTAGCTTGACCGATATCAATTTTTCATTATATTCTTCGCACGCATCAAATACTTTAACATAATATTTTTCTGGAAACCCATTCGTCAACAAAAAATTCAATATTTCATCATCTGTGGAACGTAATCTAGATCCTTTATCAACCAGCTGATCCAATAGTTGTTCTGTTACATTAACATCCGGGCT
This sequence comes from Maratus michaelseni, assembly GCA_963931845.1. Classification (NCBI taxonomy): domain Eukaryota; kingdom Metazoa; phylum Arthropoda; class Arachnida; order Araneae; family Salticidae; genus Maratus; species Maratus michaelseni. The sequence goes on along the minus strand of OZ007588.1, from coordinate 200,564,997 downwards.
TGAGTCGTTTAGAGTTTCATTTAGATAATTAAAAGTCGTAAATGCGCTTCTAAGTGACGTTCTTCTCATTTTTAGAGCATCCATACTTAAAGCTATGACCGTTTCATTTTCCACTTAAAAAATGTCATTCATACACCCTTCGTCCGGGCGCCAGTTATTGCAAACATACAGAGCTTTTCTCGAAATTATGAATCTACACGATCCGAAGCAAATTAAAATATAAAAATTTGGAATGTTATAGAGAAATGTTCAATAAACAGGCTGCTACAGACAGTTTTTAAATATAAGATTTATTTTAAGAGCTTTTTAATGTTGAAATCGGTCAATATAATTCCTTTAAATCAGTACTGTGCGTAGTAATTTAACCATGTTTTGCAGGGACGTACTTTACAAGCTTGCGGTGTGCAGTGTGCAATGTGCAATTAGTTTTTCAATTTGAATAAATAATTTTTTTCAATTTTTTATTCAAATGCTTATAATTTCAATAGAGATTTATTCCATATTTGGAAATGGTCATATTTTAAAATGTTGCCAAATTGTAAAACAGTGCAAAGTAAGTTTTTTCAGTTTAAAAATGTATTTACACTTGGCAATTCAAAACAGATAGAAAACTCTAAAATAATTATTAAATGATCGCGTGTTAATAGCCGGAAATAGGGAAAATTATGTCATTAAAAATGTATTTAGACGTGAATAATAAAAAAAGAAAGGAACCTTAAAATATTAATTTATTACACGCGGAAATCATTTAATGGTGAAAATATGTTTCATCACTTGATGCAGCATATATACAGCGAAATCTAAATATCTTATATACATAGATTTTCAATGCCGCTGTTCTGAATGTAATTCCCAAGCAGATGAATGTTTGTAGCCTCGAAACAAAAGGAAGAATATTGTCCATAGTGTCGTTATAAGAGACCAAGAGGAATTGGAATTTTTTATTTAATAATTTTATAGAAGCTGATTTTCAAATGTGTATTTTATTTTACTTATCAATCCCAAAAACAGCCGTCAGTTGTCGCTACAGCGGTGGATGAGGCTTTGGAAACCGAAAAATTCTCCCGTCAAACGGAAAAGCATGGCAACCCGATTACAGTCGATCGTCACCATGCGTGATACTATCATTCAATCTTTGGAAATTTTTTAAGTATCTCGCAGGGGGCCGCAGTTTAGAAAGAAATTTGTACTGCATTCTTACAGCGGTCCCCACAATTACGCTTACGCTAATTTTGCAGTAAATTTTGCTAAGGACATTGCCAAGCTCTTGAAGCGCTAACGTATCGTACACGTATAAGAGATAAATATATATATATATATTAATTAAATAATTAATATTTTATGTTAATAAGAATAAGTTACATAACAAATTCATACTAATGTTTCATAACAATTTCTTACAATGCTTCAGAAAAATAGCAACTTTTTGATATTATCACTTATACTAAGGGCCATATTTCCTGAATTGCTTACAATGTTTCATCAAAATATTTTTCGTGGTATTTTTTTCACAAGCATTCTGCCAGATATGATTCGTTGTGATGGCGAACTGTGCCTTGCTTTATTATTATTATTATTGTTATTGCGCCATTTAACAGAATTCTACATCCTTTCAACATTTTGTGTGTGACACCCACTGTTGGATCAACAACTTATGTTACTTAAGGTTCAACGTATAGTACATGTAACCTGCTTTATCAAGCTCATCTGAATTATTTAGCAGTCAATGTATATTGTTGATCCATCTTCTACATGTTCTCATATTTCCATTAGTGCACACTGTCATCTCTATTGGAGGTTTGAACGAGAAAGCATTCGCTATTTCCCTGGCGTTTGGCTCAAAAATCCTTTGTTGTGGGAACACCCTGCAAGCTACTGTTAATTCGACGTACGAAAAACCTTTCAGCGGTCTCAACAATTTTATTCACACAAACAATTCGGATATAAAATCTGTGTATTTGGTTTAAGGAAGACACTTCTCTCATGTAGAGGAAGGTGACCTAAAATGATCCCCTTAACGGAAAAACGTGTGTTAAATGACATAACTGTTTAAATAAATCTTTGGCCTTTTGCTATTATGTTTTACACCATTTTCTTTATTGTAAACATATTTCAGTAATAATTTAAACCCAAATGGAGTAATGAAAAAATTGATTTTTTAAAATGTGTCCAAAGGTTCATTTTACCCTCACCAAAAGGGCAAAATGAACCTTCATTTAAAAATAGTTGTAAATTGTTTTTTATTGCAAAAATAAAGGATATCAAAATAATTATGACAATACATAAGTGTAATTTACATCTAAAAACATACTCCATTAATATATTTCTTTTAAATTCTAAAAGGTGTAAATTAACAGCATAAAATAACTTTTATTACGTGGTTTGACATGTTTTAGCTCACTCCGAGCCATTAAAAAAAATGAGATAATGATGAACAAGTGAGTTGAAACATGTCAAACAACCTAATAAAAGTTATTTTATGTTGTTAATTTACTCTTTTTAGCATTTAAAAGAAATATATTACTACAAGGTGCTATAATTTATTATATTGTTATACTCCATTAAGTAAACCAAGTGATATTTGTACATGAAAGACTGTATATCTTAATAAATATGAAAGTTAGTGCTTACCTTATAACAGATATTAAAAACCCAATTTTTCAAAGAATTCTATTCAGACGCGTAATACTGCTATCGCTTGTATACCGCTATTGCTTCTTCTTCACTTATTACAACTAGTTTATGTGTTACCCTGTAGATAGTGAGATCTGTCTGGAAGAAAACATATATGGATCGTTTTGCCCGCTAGGATCATTTTAGGCCACCTTCCCCTTACTATTCCAATCAAGTGTCGCATTTTCACCGATATTTATTTTCTACAACTTTTTGTCGATGTTGATTCCTCTTTCCAACTGTACATAAATCCTAAAGCATTTTAAAACAGTACTTTCGAAGAACTAAGCCATTTTCCTAACAACTGTTTACATTGCATCTCTGTATAGTTTCATCATGTAACATACAGTTTCATATCATGCCCATTTTCCAGAGTTCTTTGTTGGGTAAATGCCCTAGGTTTTGAAAAAAAGAGAATGCATCCATCTCAGAAGAAGTAAATAAATGATTGTTTACATATTTATAAAACATAAAGAGAGGCGATTTAAAGAAAAATAATACACCAAGCAATAAAAAAATTATATATGTTCTGGAATATCGACTAAAAAGCAATTAGATGATAACATAAACAAGTGCTGTTTCTTTAGGACTGCAATCCATTTGACGAGATTTTGAACTTAACTTGGCAATATATCTCTGACACTTGGTTATTCATCCCCGGGCACTGCTATAACAAAGAAGTATCAGAAATGCTAATAACTTAAGATTTTTACACCATACTACGACATTCAATATTAAAAGAAATATTGGTCATATTTTGTCCATAAAAAGAAAGAATGTTTTGTCCATAAAAAGAAATATATTTTTAGAACATATTATCTCGTGCATAAAAGAAAAACAAATGTCAAATGTAGATTTTCGAGCTGATCATTCGAAAGTGAAATAGCTCTGCTATTTATTGCTGTATCTTAGAAGAATCATTTAACTTTAGGTGCAACTTATGTGTGACACATGAGTAAAAATAATGAATGCCCATGTTTTTTTAATACAACCTCATATGAGATCAAACAGCGTGAGAGGATTACAATGTAATGGTGAACAACAAGAAGAAAATGATGACAGATATTAAAGTCATGCTTGCAGGAATTTAATCGGTAAAATCGAGATTTTTTTTATGTTCTGGGAAACAGCGTCACAGTTTTCCAACCAATTTTAGCGTCAATGTTTTTTTATGTCAATTATACATAAGATAGTATTCAGCCGGCGCAACAGCGGAGTGTGGTGCCATAGCAACAAAACGTTACCCCTATAACATGAAATAAATGGCAGTTCGATTAGCGATGACTGCCTGTGAGTCGGACTAACATCAGTAATCGTGTAGCCATTCATTTTGCAGTACATCGGGCTTTGCGACTTTATTATGGCAATCCCTTTACTGCTGGCGCATCACACCTCACTGGAGGCTTTGTTATCTGTACCATCCAATCTATAATATATATCAAAATCATCGACGCTAAAATTGGTTGCAAAAATGAACGTTGTACCCCGGACAGTTAGTTGGCTTATTTATTTTAGTACTGCATTTGCTACGCTACTTCAAATTGTATAAATGCTGAAAATAGCATAAAAATTTGAAAACGCAAACTTCATTTTTCAACAGCCATTCAGAATGGTGTGTAAAACAAAGAGAACTTTTATCCATATTTATACGTTAGTCTGAGCATCATTACAGTATGATGCAGTATGCTTTCACTCCGTAACATTTATTATTAAAACAAGGAAACATGCTATGGAAAATCGAGAGAGTTTATTTTAGGAACCCCGTAATACGGTATTTTATTACTTTTATGAGCGCAACATAAATTAAATGGCATGCATATTTAAACAAAAATTACATATTTATATCAAATATAAATTAAAAAACAGAAGTTCCGCAATTTATAAGAATTTAATGTGAATCAGATTTTTGTAAGTCAAATATTTCATTGATGTTATTGAATTTAATAATAAAAAAAAATCAAACCGAAAATTTGAGAAAGGACGTTAAAAAAACATAAAATCTTTTATTTCTTGGTATTTCTTTTGTCCAAAAACGTAGAACTACTTGTTTGATGTGACGTTAACATGATTTAATTCTTTTTCCGTACAGAAACAAAATTTTAAATCTGTAGAAGTTTCTATTATTTCATTTTCTAAACTTTCGAAAACTTTGTAATAAGATAAAGGAAAACTAAGAAAGTCTTTGTAATTTTATGTTTTACTCGCTAACTTTGTTAAGAAAAATACGACAATTTTCCTTATCAGAAACCACTTTCTGTATCTTACTTTTATAGAAAGATAGCCAAACTATTTCCCAAATTATCTATAACCTATTATTATTTTTTAAATAAAAAACAAATACTAATTCTTAAATAAAATCTTGAGTACTTAAATATTTTATTAACCCTCTTAACATGTGACTGCTAGTTTTGTCCGACGATTGACGTTTAAGCTCCATTACCATACCGAAGAACGGAACACCTTATATGATTCATTGCAAGGCATTGACTACGAATTTAGTTTAAGAAAAAATTGTGCGCGTAATTTTGCATCATATGCAAAACTATTCAAAAAATTCTCCTACAAACTTGATTAACCGTTTTCTAATTTTTACTATAAAGTTAGGTTGCGAATGAGGTTAAATTATTTTTTTACTATTCGCAGAAAACATTTCAGATAATTATAATAAATTATATTTCCTATACCCTATAATACCAATATAATCACGTTTATGATTGCTGAAATGAAAATTATAAAACTCTGATTTAAAAAAAAAAATTAAAACACTTCTTTCGTTTCATTATCAAGGTTGACTTTGGTACAATATAATTTGCACCCATAATAGTTTTGTGTATAATAGAAACGGCATCGGTGTGAAAAAAATTGTCTTATATTTTTCGTGTATAAATGTAACTCTACATCTAAATAATATTTTGTTGATTTTATTTTGATGTCACGCATTTATACAAATAGTCTGTAGTATCGAACACGTTTACAAGACAAGTATTTTTCGTGATAAACCTTCTTGCTATCCAAGCTCAATGATAATGAAGCAATCGAGACATACCTTTATGTGACTTGTACCTATTTTTTGGAAAAATCATTTCAGAATGTTATTTCTCAATCTCTTTCTCATGCATACTGACATTGAGAAATTATGAACGAAACGACGATGCTAAGAAACAGACCCGACATCTTGAATAGGGTTCCCAGCTTTTTTTTTATTATTATTCAAAATTCCGAATTCATACCAAAAATTCTGAATAGTAGTTTTGGTTTTATTTAATGACATAAAATAAAAATTCTTCTTTTGATATTTCGGAAATAACAAACTGCCAAACTAACAACCCTATTTATGAATCCATTCTGAGCCTATACTAGTCAACATACAATTTCGTAAGCTAACGTTAAAGAGGCATTCTTTGTAAAATTGCATTACAATTTTTTTTAATTGCATAGAATATCTGAGGTCGAAGTGTAACGTCATATCTTACTAATCTTTGGATTTTTATCTCACTTATATTCAGAGGACACTTTCCATTTTGGAAGAACAAAATGGTTGGTTTCTTCTACTCAAAAGCAAAACTGAGACTGAAACTGCAACCGAAATAAATAAATAAATATATACATATATATATATATATATATATATAACAATGCAACATTATACACCGTCTTCAAATATTCTATACAAAAAATCACTTATGTATGTATTATTGAAATGCAAACGCGGAATAAGAAGAATGCCTCCATTGGGTTAACATTTGCTTGCGATTGTTGATGCTTAAATAGTGTAGACTCTTGATGAAAATGCAGTAATGCACTCTTATCACGTCAGATGCGGGTATCTACATATATAAACGCTATGGTACGTGGTTTCGAAAAGCGGTTATTTCGATTTTGTCGAAGACAAGGAGTGGTTTGTTTAGAAAAACAAACATGCTAAACCTAACTTTAGCCGGCTTCGTTATTGCTTGTGGTGTGAAATATTTTTTCTTCTATTTCTCGCAGAAAATGCGTTACTTATGATTCCAATATTTTATTTTCATAATTGTTAATGGTGTAGATAGTTTCAATATAATATGTATACACTTTTTAAAAATTTAAAACAGTATCCATTAACTATTCTGTGAATGAATAGGATTTTATATTCATGAAGCTCAAACAATACCCCTGTTTTCATATTTCTATATGATTTCCGTATATTATGATGTGTCTATATTTCAAAGTTCCCAGCAGTTTTTATGCATCTAAAGCGTAGATGCTCTGGGCGGAATCAGATAGTATAGATATGAAAATCAACAGGCGTAAAAATTATTTCAATAATACTTCCCCGTCGTCCAATACAGTCTCTTTTTCGAAGGGTATCTAGCCGCAGAGGTTTGGTGTAGCCAATCTTGTTTGTTGTCTATGCGTTCTGAAACCATTCTCACAAAAAGTGGTGAAAATCACATAAAATTATGAGTCGATTGCTTCACTACCTTTGATCTTCAACACCGAGAATATTTAGCACGACGACAATCTGTCGATACTGGAGATACTGCTCGATACTGCCTAAATGTGTGACATCGAAGAAAAATCAACATAATTTTATTGAAAGGTACAGTTATATTTACACACGAAAAATATAAGGCAATATATATATATATTTTAATTTGTGAAAAAATATCCATTCTTGCAAAATCCTACAAATTGGTTTGCAGTAATCAAACAGTGGAATAAAAATATTATAATGAAGCATGTGATATCAGGTTATTAACTAACTAATATTTAATAAAAATATTTTAGAAAGTTTGTTATGATTTCATGTTTTGATGATGTGACATAACTTGTGTATTTAAACATTTTTTCTAAGGATTTTAGGTATTTTTTTAAATAAAATTATTGTTTTTAAAATTCTATTTGTTACCGTGAAGGTTATCTATATTATGAAATTCATATTTTTAAATGTACTGTAAAACATTTTTCTTCATTTTAATTATTAAATGATATTTTCGTTTTTTTTTTCTTTTCTTTTTACATCAGAATATTTTTTGTATGTGTTGGACTTAAATTATACTCTCTTTAATGTTTTTTTCATACTTTATGAGCTCATTTATTTCACAAATTGTTTTTTCATACTTTATGTGCTCATTTATTTCACAAATTGTTTTTTCATACTTTATGTGCTCATTTATTTCACAAATATGTATTAATACTTCGTTAAAAAAGCTATTGAAAACTCCGAATTTATGTTAACTGAGAATAAGCGTACTTACTTTTGTATATTCCACAAATTTTGGATAATATTTATTCTTGTCCGTATCCAATTTTCCAATTTTAATGTAGAGATACATTTAACGCATTATATATAGTTAAATGTATGTAAATTCTATTTGTGCCTGAATAACAAATATGTGCTATTACTAAATAAAATATAAATGTGATACTACAGGAAAATTGGGAATTTAAATTATTTTTACATATAAAGATTGGCTATTAAATTGATCTTTACCGTATATGTTTAAAGAATTTTACGAAAATATTTCATAAGGGATTCGAATACATTCTGTAATCATGTTAATTTTATAAATTGGCAGACAAATAAATTTCTGTCATTGCTTTTGAAGCGGATGATTTAATCATGTATTGTTTTCGAAGTATTATTTAATTATTGTTTAAACTTTTGCTTTAACCTTTTGAATAGCTGAAACAAATATTAAATCTTACAAATATTAAATTATTTCGTTACATTTTGAAATAAAAATTATATTAATGTTATGAATATCAAGGAAATCATTTTTAACAGTTGAATTTCGTCTGATGACTTATCGTAAAATATCTTTTATCTTTTATCTCTATATGAAGAAACATAACACCAATTTTGAATATTCAACACACTTCATTTAACATTTAATTAAACGCATAATATGCATGACAAAAATTACTATGTAACGACAGTGTACAATATTGTTCTAATATAGTAATAATGATTTAACATCATTAATTTTAATCGGTTTAAAAAGATAGAAATAAATTCCAAAATATTTTTAGAGATTTTATTTTAATAAATCAAATGGATATTCGTCAAAGGATAGTTAAGACATCAAGTATAACATTAAATAGTTGTTCATTGTTGAATATTTTCATAAAATGTTATACTTTACTCATTTAAACATGTATTAACTTCATTAATATTTCATTTTTTAAATAACTTTGGTTTTTTTTTATCTTCGATCTTAAATATTATATTCTTATATTTTGTTAAAACACAATTTACTGAAAAAAAGACTTTTTTATAAAATTTCATTATTGTTTGGCCTTTTATATTAGAAAAATTTTAAGTAATATGTGAGGGAATTTTTTTAAATGTTAAGTAATATTAAATTTCATTGGGGTAAATTTATTCGAGACTAAATAAAATACCAATACATCAAATTTAAATATAACAGCACTATTTGTTATCGATAAAAATAATATGAATGTGTTATCGAAAAGGATAATATAAATGCGTTATATGAATTATGAAAATTTGAATTAATTTTATGTATAAAGATTAACTATCAAAATAGTTCTCTACTCTTATACATTAAAATAATTCTACGCAAACATTTGTTAAGGGATTTGAATAAATTCTGTAAACATATGAATTTTATAAATTGGCGGAAAAATGTAATTTATACCATCGCTTTTAAATCTGTGGGATTGAATATAAATCTGTTTCAAAACGTTATTCATTTATTGTTAAAATTTATGCCGTAACCTTTTGAAATGTTGGATATTTCGCAAATATGGAACTATAACATTATTTCATTTTCAAATAAAACATTTAATGTCAAAATGCGAATGTTGAGAAATTATTTCTTACTAATATAATTTAATTATTTAACTTAAAATATATTTTATTTGTTATCCTTATACCAAAAAACATAGCAGCAATTAGAAAATTCGAAATACTTCATTTAACAAATAATTAAAGACATAAAAGTATGATAAAAATAACTATATCCCTTCTAAGTAAAATATTGTTCCTATAAATAATGATTTGGCATCATTAAATTTAATCGGTTTAGAAATAAATTTATAAAACTCTTTTAGATTATTTTTTGAAAAATCAAAATACTAATGATCTTCCAATAATTAGAACAATGCGTATATCATTAAATAATATTTCGGTATTATTTTTTTTTATTTTAGTTTCAGTTTATTTAAACATGTTATTCTTTGATGATTATTTAAAAAAATATATGTTAAGTAATTTATTACTCGGTTGCTAACGGAGGAGGTAATACAATTCGTTTGTATCATTTTTCTAAATATGTCCTTGCGTAACTTTGCCCCACCAGTGGCTGAGAGGATCTGCTCTCAAAGCTGGTAGATGGGAGGTGCTGGTTTTAAACACCTGTCGCACTCGTCGACCTAACCGTTCGGAGTTTTCCAAGGTTTTCCTCAAACCTTGCCATAAATACGGATTAGGATCCCTTAGAAAGACCCCCACGGAGGGCACTTCCCCTAGGACCTATATCCCTCGAGCAGATAATCGGTCGTCATAAATCAACCAAACAACCAACCTTGCATAACTTTTGAACCGACGATCTGATTTCCATACTTCTGTTTGATTGAAAAGGTCTCTTTTTCATACAATCAAACAGTTTTTTTTCGGTAGATGCGGAAGATAGTTCAGAAAAGGCTATCGTTACGACTAAAAGTGCTAAAGTGGACGTTTTGAACCGAATTTAAAAATTTTGGAATTTATATTTTGATATTGAAATATTAATCACAGTCAGCAATACTGTTTATTAAGTTGCAAATTCGTAGTGATAAAGCACAACAGCAATAATAAATATATTCAGACTAAAAATGTATAGACTAAAAATCAGACTAAAAATATATAGACTAAAAATCAGACTAAAAATAAACAGACTTTATACAGACTGTAAATTTATAAAACTTTTGTAATTCTAGACTTCATGTACACAAAAACAAAATGACCATAAAAATTTTAGGCCTCTCAAAAATTCATCATAAAACAATAATAAACATTTTAGACATATGAATATAAAAAGTAAATAAAATATATATTTGTGGTGAATTTTGAAAATCAATGAAATATTTTTGCAATTTTTATGCTACCGTTCTTAAATAAAATTTATTTTTTATTAATTAGGGAACAAATAAATTTAATAAGCATAAAAATTTTCAGTAAAAAAAATAAAATAAAAAAATAAAAAATTTCAAAATCTATACGATGTTCACATATTTAAAAAGGTTATTTAACATTAGCAGCAACAGTAAAGGGCAAGTTTGGGGCATTTACTAATTCTTAATTTAAAATGCATTATTGCATATGATCAGCGCTACTTTCAAAGTTTTATTTAAGGATGTTCACAAATCCAAACTGGCTACTATCTGGCACATTTCTGAATTCATATTTGTATGCAAACGCTTCAAATTGGCAGGTGCTCTTATTCAGGAAATATACAATCAATCAGTTTTTCCATTTTTTGATAGAGGCAGAAGGTCGTTCAGAAAATGCTACCAAAATGGACGTTCTGAAGCGAATTAAAAAAATTTTGAATTTATATATTCATATTGAAATATTAATCAAAGTCAGCAATACTGTTTATTAAGTTGCAAATTCATAGTGATAAAGCACAACAGCAATAATAAATTTATTCAGACATATTTCCCACTTAAGATTTTCATTTAGAATTGAACATTTCATATCAAAACATAAAAATGAAATTTTTGAAATCATATTTCCATTTGAAATATTTTCTCAAAACTGACGATATCGTTTGTGAATATGAAAATTCATAGTAATAAAACACAACAGCAGTAATAAATTGATTCAGTCATATTTCGCATTTTAGGTATTAATTTATAATTGTACTTTTCATATCAACTATTAAAAAACAGAATTTTTAATTTATGTTTTCATATTGAAATATTAATCAAATTATAGTATAATATAGTTTAAAGTAAATCAATTAATGCCACCCAAACAAATCGTTAAGTGTTTAGTGCAAAAGCACACATATTCTAAAATTTTATTAAATTCCGTCTATTAGTTCTTGAGATAAGACTGTTGCTAAAATCGTGTAATTTCTGCAAAATTCAGCATAACAGCGCCATCTGTTGGTAGATTTAGACCAAAACCTAACAAACAACAACTTATGTCAACGTCTAAGTGAATCTGAAGTGTGATGAAAATCCGTGCATTAGTTCTTGAGATATAGTTATCGTGAAAATTATGGAAAAAGTAGCATAGCAGTGCCACATATTGGGTTATTTACACCAAAACGTAATCAGCATCTGTTTATGTCAAGGTCTAACAGAATCTGAAGTTTTGTGAAATTCCGTGCTTTAGCTCTTGAGATATAGCTATCGTGAAAATCAGGAATAAAGTATTATAGCAGCGCCACCTGTTGCGATATCTACACCAAAACATAATCAGCATCTATTTATATCAAGGTCTAACGGAATCTGAAGTTTGATGAAAATCCATGCATTAGTTCCTGAAATATAGCTATCGTGAAATACATGAAAAAGTAGTATAGCAGCGCCACTGTTGGGATATTTACACGAAACAGTAATCAGTGTTTATTTATGTCAAGGTTTAACCGAATATGAAGTTTGATGAAATTCCGTGCATTAGTTCCTGAGATATAGCTATCATGAAAATTATAGAAAAAGTAGTATAGCAGTGCCACCTGTTGGGATATTTACACTAAAAACTAATCAGCACCAATTTATATTAGGTACTAACTGAATATAAAGTTTCATTAAATTTCGTGCATTAGTTCTTGAGATAGAGCGCCCAGAAAATTTTTGTCACCTACATACAGACAGACATTTTCTAAAAACAGTCAAATCGTGTTCAGGACCTTCTAAAACGTATAAATCCGTCGAAAACCGGAAGTCGAAATTTTTCATCATTCCAATACTTTCGTCTTGTAAAGATAGAAGAATGTAAAGAGAAAAAGGAAAAAGCAACACTTTTGTGTACATAAAAAGTAAACTTTTAAAAGTACACTTTTATTCTCGGCGCTCATTATATCTCGCTAAATGATTGAAAACTTGTAATCCCTTCGTCTAATTTATTCCTTCGTAAAATCTTTCGTCTAATTTATTTATAGCCTTGTCAAGCGCACGAGAAATAGATGTCATAGATCCAATGTCACTGGCCAACGTAGGCGTGACATCTTTGACCGCTTTTAATTAGCCGGACAAATGTTTGCTGTTAACGTTTTTTTTTCTTTTTTGACTTTTTTTCTGTTTTTTATTGATGAGGGTTTACTAGCTTTGTAAATAAAATGCTAAGAAATTTATGCCAACCAAATATCATTTCTTCACATGCCCTTTTTCCTTCAGTGACTACCTATTTCTGTTTAAAAGTGACCTTGATTGCAAAATAAAATAAGCATATTGAGGGGTTACATCATATCTACATAAAAATTCTACTTAGCCTTAAAAGCAAACAATTACCGGAAGAATCGCATAATTTTTACATTTTTACATTTTATTTACAAGCTAGTAAACCCTCATATCTTAATAAAACCCATAGCTGGATAATTATTGTAATTTTAAAAAATCTAGAAATTTCAAAGAATTTTTACAATCACTTTTTCGAATTACGAATAATTAGTACTGATTCATACTTAAAAGTATACTACTTTAATAGATAAACATAATAAATTTAACTGTTATATTTGAAATACTTGAGTTCAGATGTTATATATTTTTTTTTTGCTAATTTGAATGAATAAAATGAAAATAAAGAATATTTGATAATAGATTAAAAATATTAAATCCGCTATTGACACTAAACTTATTTTTTTTAAATATTAAATTAGGGAGTGGATAAAAGTGTTGTTATATTGCAGTAGTGGATCACATTTTTTTTTTACAGAACACGTAGATTAGAGTCATACCATTCTAAATAAGTTGCCTTGTAAAAACTTTCAACATATGGAAAGACTAGAAACTGCATAAAAAAAACATTACTATTAACATCTTACATTAAACATCCTACATTAAAAAAATAATAATAAATAATGCTCGAAGCAATGAAGAAAATTAAATAAGAAAATGATTTCTTATATCAACTTGATTTATAGCTAGTAATATGAGACATATAATTAAAGAACATGTTTTACGGCGAAAGTATTTATTATAAATAATCTTCACTATCCTTCGAAAAAAAGTTTTCTAGATTATTTAAAAATATATGTTTATTAAAAGTTTGAAATTATTTTCTTTTCTTTTACAAGTTTTAAGTTATTTTTAAAAAGGGAAAGATAGAAAGAAAGAAAACGAAATGCCCCCACTTAACAATGCCAATATTTCTAATATATTCACGGATTCATATTTTACACAGAAACGCACGGAATTTTAAAATATTGCTTCTGAAGATGGTATAAAAAAGCTGGAATCATTTGTATAAAATGTATCATATCTTGATTTCTAGTCGCTTGCTCCTTAATGATAATCTTTCTCTAGCAATGTTATTTCTAAATTCTCTTAAATCGGCACATTTCATGCTATTTTCTAAAACATCCTTTGCTTTTATTGGAAAAAAAGAGAAAAAAAGGTGTTTGATTTCTCAGTATCTGTGTAAGAATACCTAGAAATTTCTTAAATTTAACAATAAACAGGACTTCATGAATCTGTCTGAAAATTTAGTGTTTAGATTTGACAAGAACGTTAATTGTACAAAGATAATGGGATTATTCATACACATTCGTAATGATAAATTTTCTCAAAAGTCTTTCGAAGTCTTTTCTAATTATGTTCGTTTTATTCATATTTTTAGTTTTGTATTTTCTGCATTCCCGAAATTTAGCAGATTAAAATCAAAACAAATTATTTTTATAACTGATCATCTTTCTATTTCTTACATTAAAAAACGATTTTATCTCAGATAGTTGTTTAAATATTCTAAATTTCAGCTCTTGTCGAATATTCTTTATTTTACTTTTATAAATCACGAAAAACAATCCTGTGTTTATACACAAGTATTTTAAATACGAGCATAACAGTTTTATTTACCATGTTCTATTCATCAAATAATGTTTTAAAGAATGAATGCGTATTTGTATATCTAAAAAATGACTACATAAATTTCTCCTAATAATCTAGTTTTTTTTTCTTTATTTTTTACAATAATTGTCGAGTTACCATTTATTTTTTAAGAGATGAGGGTTTAATGATTTGTGAAGAAAATGCTGCAATTCATACTCATACTTCTACGCATGCATTTTTTTTCAAAAGGATTACTGATTTTAAAAGTAAACTAGTAGGCTACGCCCGCTTCGCTGGTCGATATATTCTAACGAACATCTAATGAGTAAATCATCTTTTAGTTCCATCTTCTACCGCCAGGGGGATCATTCTGTTCAAAACAAACCTCTTTCCGAACGAATTTCCTGCACGGGTCCCCGCTGCCTAAGGCACCGTATAGCAGACGTGCTCTGCAAAAATAACTTAATTCCACCTTCCACAACCTGGGGCGCCGGATCTATATACCTTTCCCATTAACATTAACGCAATATTTAAATTATGACCGAACCGCCCCCTCCCCCCCCCTTCAAAATTTAACCAGTGACTTTTAACATTAACAAATATCGGTAACTTTTGACATAGAAACAAAATGTCGCACTTTGAACAAAAAACAAAATAGAGCGTTTTTTTCGATCTTGTGGGTCAGCTTTCTGCAAAAATTAAGAAAAATTACGAATTGATTTTTACAAAAATTGTATTTTCGTATGCGAAAAAAAATTCTACATATGTGTGGTGATTTTTAATTCTATATCTCAAATATCTTTCTTAATATTCTCAAATTAGTGAAAACAAACCACTCGTTGCCATCGGCAAGAGAGAAATAACCGATTTTTTGCTGCCACGTAACTTAGCGTTTTATATAGAGAGATAACATACATTTATATACCGCATGGAAAGAAATTCGGTATTTAATTTAGGTAGCTTTCAATACAAAAAAGTATAAAGCTACCTATTGCAGCCGTTCGGAGGAAAGCAATTCCGGAAAATTTCGATATATTTTCACCGATCATGACCCCCAAACCCCAAAACCACCCTTCGTTCAAATGTTGATTTATATATATAGATATATCCATTTATATATATCTGATCTATGTCATACCATAAAGCTCGTATTTATAAATTAATTTGGATGAAACTAATTGTGGGTATTAAGCTCACCAATGCTTCGACCGAGTTCGTTGGCCAGCTTGATCCGCCATCTTGTTTCAAGATGGCGGCCACTGAAAATTTTAAAACTAAAATAAATATACAAAAAAGTTTAAAATTCAAATTTATTTTTTAATTAAGTGTTAGGCCTTGATACAAGGATTCCAGAGCATTTTTGTTTTACCTCTATCTTAAAAAATGACTGAGATAGAGCAGTTTCAAATTCTAGGGTGGCTTACATTTTGAAACAAGACAGCACATTACAAAAAACCAACGATTAATTTATGAGTTTTAGTGAACGCGATTTCTAGCAAATTATTTTCTTTCATTGTTGTAATCATTTTCCCAAACATACGCATAAAACTATATATTCATATCGGTTAGCGCCAATTTCTCGCCAAACGTGGCGACAACTGGCGAAATATCGCCAAATTTGGCGACCAAAATAAGTTTTCATTAATTATTCCAACTTGGCTATAGCTCAATAATTTGGCGAATTTCTTATTCAAATTCAGTGTTAACGAATCTTTTGTAAACGGTTTCTTTGCATTTTAGCTTGCTGTTTTCGAGTAACATTAGCTAAAATTTTAAAACGAAGATACAGGAAAGCTACCTTTTCCTCCCGGTACAGGCCAGAAGAACTTTTTAAATTAATATAAATGCAAAACGAAGGTAAAAGTAAAAAATGTTTGGAAGAGACAGGTCGAGAGACCGTTTGCCGAGTAAGCAAGAAGCTATTCCTGTCGATCTCAGGGAGCGAGTTCACCCAACACCGACGCTGCCATTTCTTATTAGCATCGGTGTTTGTTCGCCTGAGCGATATGCAGTCGGATTCTGGCATTCAGCAGAAGTTCGGCCAGATAATATTTGCTGCTTTGGAGCCTTATAAATACTTTATATAAACATAACAATTCATTTTAAAGTAGAATTTTGATGTAGTGGTTGTAAATAAAAAGGAATCCAGCATACATCAGATTTCTGATAAACAGAAGCATAAGGGACTGTGAAACGGTGGGAAGTACAATAAGATGCGTTGTCATAAGTAAAAATTCAGTATTCTCATCCTGAAGATGTTAAAATCAATGCAATATTGAAGCACAGACAAATCCATGGAAAGTTTTTATTGCACGCGGTTTACGAGGAAAGCAAGGGATTGCCTCCGTAGCTTAACTTAATAGTTAGACCCTTCTAGCTTGGAAGTCAGAGATGATCTGATCTTTTTCATTAAATTACAATGACAAAATAAAAATGTTGAATCAAGAGCGCGAAGTTATTCACAACCTTTTGAGAGACTGCAGTGCTAATTTCGAACAGTAGCCATGTCAAAGGAACCCATAATTGGCAGGCTAGCAAAAATAAGTTAAAAAGCGCGGCACGGTTTTGATAGAAGCAAACTGTATATGCAATTATTATAAAGTTCGGAACCAGCAGATGGGATTTTAAATAGATATGCATTTGTTTAGTCTGAACAAAGCGTAAAGGATAAATGTAATATCTATTTCCATATGTAAAACCACAAAGAGCAGATTGCAAGCTTATAAATTGAATAGAGTAAGATATATTTAAAGGGTATGAAATTAACATTATGATATAATTAAAGCTTTTTGAATAAAGTATTTAAGTGCAGACGAAGAATTAATTTAGAAAATAATTTAGCCCATAATATTTTAATATTTAAGAAGGGAAAAATTAAATTTTGAATAAAATAATCCTAAGAATATATGAGCAACGCCATAATCATTAATAGAAAAATGGTAAACTATTTCATTTTCCACCAATTTTTGTAAAGTCAGTATAATACATTACTCAGAAACACAAATATTTAAAGCGAAATGCAAATTTTATTTAATTAAATATTTTGTGAAGATTTAATGTAAAATCCTTCTCTCCCTCTTTTTTTTAAATTTCTCTGCAAGAAAGAAATGCGTTTCCAAAACACAATAACATACATTTCCAAGAACTGTTTAATAAGTTTTATATCAATCCTTTTTATATTAATGTAATCTAATATCAATACATGAGCCATAATTTTAAATGGTCTTAAAAAATATTACAGAAAATATATTCTTATGTAATTGTTGTATTATATTTGGATTTATAAATATGTTACCTAAATTTATTTTAACGCAATAAGTTTATTCCAGACTAAATAATCAATCGGCGGCGATATATCAAACGAATATATGAATGCATTATATGAATTATGGAAATTTGGCTTAATTTGTGTATGCTGAATGACTATGAAAGTTTATCTTTAGTCATATATTTTAAAAGGATTTTGTGAAAATATTTCACAAAGGATTTGAATAGATTGTGAAACCATATCTATTTTATAAGTTGGTGGAAAAATGAATTTATGTCATTGCTTCGGAATCTGTTGGATTGATTATAAATATTCCTGAAAGCATTATTCCATTATTGCCGAAATTTTTGAAATATTTGTTTTATGTTGCCAATTTCACATTGGAAATTTTAAATTATATCATTTCATTTTTATATAAATTGCGTAATGTCTAAAATATTGTATTACTCACAACCGGAATTTTGTACAAATTATATGGAACACGATGATTTCGAATGATGATTTAATATAAAATATCGTTTATTTATTTTTTGCACGTTTTATTTTTGAAACGTTTATTTTTGCACGTTTTATTTTTAGTTTCCAATTTTTGAAAGATTTGAGAACTATTTTCTTAAAACGTTCAATGAGTGATTAAAAAACGAATTCTATATGAGTGATTTGTTCATCTAATTCAATTAAGATAAAAGAGAGTCTCACTACTTCAAACAAAATCAATTTTAAAAAGTATTTTAGCGCAGGACTCACAGCATTAAAAAAATCTAGTATTCATGCCATGTATTAATAAATATTAAGTATTAAATATTTTTATTATATAATAATAATTTATATTTTGTAAATAACTAATTATTAAATAACAAAAAAATACAATTATCTTTAAAATTTGCTATGAGAAAGGGTTATTAATATAAAAAAAAATTATTTTAAATATTTTTAAATATTTTTATAGAATTGTTGCTAGAAATATTATTAATGACTTTGAATATTATTTATATCACATTATTTTATTTTCAATTCTACTATTAAATGTTTCCAATGCTACTTTTAAATGTTTTTTTTCTTTTTTTTTCGTTTGCTTTAAGGATTCAACGGAATTTTAGTTTATTTTATTATAAGGGAAAAACATTTTTTGTGAAAATTGGATTTAATAAGATTTTATTTTCTTTCTTCTCAGTTATTTGATATACATACTATATATAAAGTTACAAAAATTAGTTAATAAAAAGAGAGTTTCATGCCTTCAACACAGTCATTTATACATTCTATTGTTAACACAATCATTCATATAATTTCAATAATGTATCCACATACATGTTTATATATTTTTACATCCTATTATTTTTTAATATTAATTTATCATTTACTTATTCATCTTATATATATGTGTTATGATTTTTAGGTAGGTGAAACTCCATCTTGAAGAATTTTTAAGATCATTAGCATAATTAAACCCCATGCAGTTATCATTATGATACCATCTGGCTTTGGTCGAAACACAATGACGATTTCCCAAATAAATAAGATTACAAAGCTTTGGAACAGAAAAAGTCAATTAATTTCTTCTAATAGACGACACTTAATAAAACATTCGCCAACATTCTTTCAGATCAATGAATACTTTTACCGCTAAAACTTAGCAGTCATATCATGCCTTTAAACATGTACATTACTCACCATGTTAATTTTATATCACACTTCGAATACTTGTGACTCGCTCCAGACAGCAACATATTTTTAGGAAGAATAAATGAAAGGGAAATCTACGCTCCATATCCCATGTTTCACGTAAAATATCGCAAGAGCGGAAGGTTATTGACGCAACGTGTGAGCATACAACAGCGAATTACAACCTCGAAACAGATACGAACTATATTTTAAGACCCTCTACTCTTTCCTGCGCATGCGGTCGCACGCGCATGTTCCGATCCACGACGGAGACTCCAATCACATCCCTATAGATATGTCTTGCTACTTTCTCCCATAGCAGCATAAGCAAATATGTTAACGGTTACCTTGTTACGACGTTTCATACCTTTTCATTTGAACACCCCTTGTAATATAACCACGAACGAATATATACAATAGCCTCTTCCGAGTTACCTATATTTCCGAAAAACATGACTTTTTTCATTCATCGTTGTCTTCTCAACATTTTTGCCTTGGACATGTTTTGAAAGACCCATACTTTACTTTATTGACGTGTTACAACCTCAAAAATCGGTATGAACTTTTTATCCCCAGTTATGATTAAAAATAATGCGGCGTCTTTCATTATTATATGATTATAGCGGGTTTTTTTTTTTCGATATTGACGCGGACACACTGTAAAAAATTACCAATGTTTCTTATTTTATGAAAATATACTAGAAACCACGAAAGAAAATATAATATAATCTTCTGAATTATCCAAAATTCCGAATAGCGTGTTCCATTGTCTTTTGAATCCCATAAAACCAATACATTTCCAAAATTGAAAGAATTCTTTATAAAAACAAAGTATTTTTCGCTGCCCGTATTTTTCAGAAACGTTTCCGAAGGGTTTTTATAGTGTATTAATTAGTGTCCTCAGCCTGAAATACCTGTTTTTCGAATGTCATCAATTCTCAAGTAAACGTTTTCAGCCGCATAAGTTAATTTATACATGAAAGAGTAAAGAAATAATCTTAATTTTAATGTTATTGTTAACGCTGTTAATATTGCATGTTTGTCTGTTAAACATATTTTTTGAGCTTGAAAATGTTTACTTTAGAATTGATAGCATTCGAAAAACAGGTATTCCGGGAGGTGGACAGTGGACACTAATTAATACATTATAAAAAACCTTCGGAAACGTTTCTGAAAAATACGGGCAGCGAAAAATACTTTGTTTTTATAAATAATTCTATAAATTTTGGAAATGTATTTGTTTCTGGGGATTCAAAAGACAATGGAACACGCTATTCGGAATTTCGGATAACTCAGAAGATTATATTATATTTTCGTTCGTGGTTATAGTATATTTTCATAAAATAAGAAACATTGGTCATTTTTTACAGTGCAGCTTTTAGGAATTCTGTTACATTATGGAACACTCTATGATCATATGTAGTTCTTAAATATTTTTTTTTTATAATTGCGAATCTAACATTAGGATACATCTGTACCATTTGGTAAGTACATCGGTTTTATTCAATTGACATTTTTAGAATGCTTGACACTATTTCTCGAGCTACAACTGATAGAGGTCTTCCTTTGTGTTCTTTATCTATCAGCAAATTGCGACATCTACTGAAAATCAGCTGAATAAAAAGGAACTTCATTTCCATATGGTAATTGCAGACGTTGAAGGCATTCTTCTAAATTTAGCCCCACTTTAAAGTCATACAAATTCTATACGCGGTAGGGCTCTCGCGTCAACTCCATTTAATTTTTCTTTCAAACTCTATTCTACAATAGCTAAATTGCAATGTTGCCACAAATTATTGCTTGTGGACGAGTTCAAAATTTGATATATGTCCAATAATATTTTTCGCGCATTCATTATTTTCATTTTTTCCAAGAACATTCTGTAAATTTGGAAAGTTTAGATACAACTGTATGCCTTTTTGTGTGTCTAGAGGGAGTGATGTCTACATTTTTAGTTCTAGAGCAGTATTTCCCATCATTTTATTGGCCACGTTCCACCGAATCATCTGTAAAATCACGATCCCCCCCCCCCCAAAAAAAAAAAAACAGTCTATAACCTACATCTCTTATTATTTAAAAAAATCATTTATTTCCGCATATAGAAAATCAAAAGGACTTTAATAATAACAAGTCATTTCGATTTTTTTGTTTATTAAATAGGTAAGGTTTCTGTCACAAATATGTTTTAACATAATAACTGTATAAAAGCAATGGGGCAATACATCTTTGCCTTTAGGACATTAAGAGTTTTGTTGCTCCTTGACAATTTATCTTAGTGTGAAACAAAAGTTTTATGTAGTCTGCATTTTTACCTTTACAAGATTTCTTCAAGCGACTCTGACATTTGACATTACATTCAATAGCATTTATACATTGTATAAGGTTTGTAATGCCTCGTTCAGCTATTGCAAGTATTTTTATATTAAATGTGTTCAAGACAGTCAGATTTAGAAATACTGTTTAAAAAAATAAAAGTTTCTTTATGTGAAAAATGAGTTTCTTTGTATGTAAAGTTCCTTTAAGTGACATATAGCTGATCGAATTAAAGCAGCACGTCGTATTCAATAAATAGTTCGAAAACTTTTTGAAATACAATAATAACAAGATAAATTATGAAAAATCTGAAATAAACAACATAAAAAAATTCTAAAATTCTTTAATGATTTTTTGTATAATAGAACTTTTTTCCGTTAAAACTTCTTTGAACATTTTTTTTTTCTTTTCCTTTATGAATTTCACTTACAATTTGATTTTTTTAGTTTGCAACATTATTTTTTCAAAATAAGACAAAAACACTAACATCCAATCAGTTAGTAACAAATTTGAATTTTCCCCCATGTGGGGCGTACGCCCCAAGTTTGGAACCAGTGTTTTACAGTGAATCTATTATTATATTATAATGACTGACGTAATGCTAAAATAACAAGAGTAACAAATTATTTTACTTTTATCCAAACACTCACGCATGCGCCATATATTACAATATGTACATAATATTTACGTTTTACATGTAATATATACGTCAAATACGTCTTATACACATGTCATTTTTATAGTCACATACACATCATATACGCCATAATAGATGAACTTCATATATGCGTCATATAAAACTATAACTTGGCCATATACATCACGAAATGTTATAAATATTATATATTATTATAATGTCATGTATGACGTATAATTTTGCGATGTTTCTTTGTCTATTGGGGATTCATCCTCGGAGGCCGTTATAGAAAAGAAGTACCTTTTAAGGGGAGGAATAATACTTTTTGTCATTATATGCCTTTAACATATTGTATATTTTGTATAGATTTTTTTATGCATTTATAAATCTTTTAAATATGTTGTCATATTCTACATCTTTATTTAAAATATTTCAGAGTTTGTTTTATTTAAACTTAGCGTTTTACAATGAAAACACCAAAATATACTATATTATTCAAATTGAGCTACTAATTATTCACAAATTCTATTGTTTCCTAAATATATAACTTCAGACTTTTCTATTAATAAATAACACAACAACACAATATAAAAATCTAAAATGCAATAAAAGTTAAAAGTTCAGTGCAAATTCACCTTGTTTAATAAATAAATTCATTCAGATACAACTAAATGTAAATATATTGCTTGAAGGTGCGTATAAACATACATAAAAAAAATTTAAAAGCACATTAAAGTCCTTTTAAAAATTCCAAAACGTTTTCAACCGAAACCCGGTCATCTTCAGCGGAAAAACTAAATTGTTGAGTTGAGTTGTTATCTCTTGCTTGCCCGGAATAAACTATTTTACTTCAAGGGTTTGGAAATAAGGTGGGATAGGAAAGGTAATCAATGATGCATTAATTCATTCCAGACTGCGTGGATATCATATGATAATACATCATTACAGACTATTTCTTTTTTAGACATTATTTCTAGAGACTCTCTTATGATTGCTTCCAGGTGATTATTTGTGCGGAATATAATTTTGAATCTATTGAAATCAACTTTTATAGGTTCCGTTTGCGCTAATATTGCTAACGCAGTGTGGGGTCTATTTAATCTCAGATCTGCTTCATGTTATTTTATTCTGTCCCGAAATTTCCTCATTGTCATACCTATGTACATAAAATCTTTGTTATCTTTCTTGAATGGTATAATATATACCCCTAGCCTGGATTGGGTCAATTTTTCTGTCTAACAAAACCCGCAACTTTGGGGAAGGGACTGTGATTAATGTAATGTCAAACTTAAAGAGGGAATGTCTCATACTTTCAAAAAACCGTGGGATGTAGTTAACTTTACAAAACTTCAAACTTTTAATTGTACCTGTATTCCGATTTTCTTCATCTTTCACTTTAAATTTATTTATGATTTTCCAATGAAACGGGATGGAACTGAATTCTCGGCTGCTATTTTTCTAATTACATCTAATTCTTCATTAAGGAAAAGGCATGAACAAACTTCAACCGCTCTTTTTACATAAAAATTGAAAGGTGCTAACTTGTATTGCGGTTTGATTGCAGTTTAATTGCAGTTCTCCCATTAGTTACAAGTTAGCACCTTTCAATTTTTATGTAAAAAGAGCGGTTGAAGTTTGTTCATGCCTTTTCCTTAATGAAGAATTCAGATGAAGAATAGATCAGGGGTATATATTATACCATTCAAGAAAGATAAAAAAGATTTTATGTACATAGGTATGACAATGAGGAAATTTCGGGACAGAATAAAAGAACATGAAGCAGATTTGAGATTAAATAGACCCCACACTGCGTTAGCAAGATTAGCGCAAACGAAACCTATAAAAGTTCATTTCAATAGATCCAAAAGTATATTCCGCACAAATAATCACCTGGATGCAATCATAAGAGAGTCTCTAGAAATAATGTCTAAAAAAGAAATGGTCTGTAACGATGTATTATTATATGATATCGACGCAGTCTGGAATGAATTAATGCATCATTTATTACCTTTCCCATCCCACCTTATTACCAAACCCTGGAAGTAAAATAGTTTATTCCGGGCAAGCAAGAAAACGCAAAGAGATAACAACTCAACTTAACAATTTAGTTTTTCCACTGAAGATGACCGGGTTTCGGTTGAAAACGTTTTGGAATTTTTAAAAGACTTTAATGTGCTTTTAAATGTTTTTATGTATGTTTATACGCACTTTCAAGCAATATATTTACATTTAGTTGTATCTTAATGAATTTTAGTTATCTAAAATGCAGTTCATTTTTTTTTAAATCTATGTATTTTTATCTGGTTTTAAATTTCTGTAAGAATTATTTTAATGCATTCATAAATTGATGGTGTCGGTGCAAAAAAGTGCCTAGCCACATTTTTGGTGAAATAAATTTAACAATGTAATCTGTTGCTGAATATTGTAAATAAATGTAACAATGTAATCTGTTGCTGAATATTGTAAATAAATCTAACAATGTAATCTGTTGCTGAATATTGTAAATAAATCTAACAATGTAGTCTGTTGCTGAATATTGTAAATTATAGTATTGTTTATACAATTTATTTCTAATGTCACTTGGTGCCAGCATATGTGACAGGTTTATTTTTTGCCCCAGATGTTCATGCCCCCAATGAAGATAGCTAATTTACAAAAAAAACTAATAGTAATATCGTTAAAGTAATGCTATATTGTTACTCAGAATATCTCAAATGTTACTAAGACATTGGCAAAAATCTTTAGGTTATATATCTTGATTTTAGTATTTGATCAAATTTTCAAATGGAAATATCTCAGAAGTTCAAAAATGTGGCTTGGCACTGTCTTGCCCAAACCCCTTTAAAAAAAGTATAAAAATATCCTAACGTTTTCAGAACAACAATAACAAATCGTCCATTATTTTGTTATAAAAATGTAAACAAGTGAGGAAATACAAATTATTTTAATTTATATTATTTTACTTGTATTTAATGTTACTTTATTTCTGTTATTTTTTGCCCCAAATATAGTTCTTAAGAAAACTTTTTAATCTTAACAAATTATGTTTCAGTCCCAATAAATATGAAACACCCGAAACAGTAAGCTGAAATACGAATCAGATTATCAGATTTATGATAAATAGTATTTTCAATTATTTTATGTGCAAAGGACAAAGATATCATAGTAGTGGAACAGCTAACTATTCCTGTAAAACAAAAAAACAAAAAACAAAAAAAAAAAAAAAAAAAAGAAGAAGTTGTTCCCGTACTGATTAATATACTTTTAAACAGCTTGAAATTTATATAATTATTATTTTGATTCACTACTAAGTTAATGAGATTAGATTATTTGTCTATAAAATTTAAACGAAAACTTTAGGATTTTATTCCGGTTTAAAGTATGTACTTTACAAAACTAAAAAATAAATAAATAAATAAAAATGTGATTTTATCTATTGTTAAGTAAGTAAATTATTTAAAATGTTGTATTTTTTAATTGCGTTAAATTTATACGTAAGTGTTTTCCCCTAAAATATTTTTGTTTCTAGAAGATAATTTAAATCACTCTCACCTCTACAGTTTTTTAAATATATCATGTTAAATTTTCTCTGTTTAATCAGATTAAATATATTCTTTAATCTTATTATTTTTTCTAAAAGATAATCCGTATTTTTTTTTGTCCAAGGCCTTTAAATAACATTGATTGAAGCTTCAATCCTAAAAAGGATTACGCAGATAAAACAATGAGATGTAATAATAATTAGATTTATGATACGCGTATATTTTATTTATCTTAAATGCAATGGGCAAAGATCAAAAGGATAATTGTAAGTGTGTAAATTTAATGTCCATACGGGCGCAGTATAAAAAAAAATAAGCTGATAACTGCAGTCTGCTTATGAAAAGTAATAGTGTGATTTATATTATATTTAAATTCTGTTTAGTTGCGGTCGTAATTATTTAAATACGTAGCAACTTTAGTTGTCCGTCTGTCCGTCTGTCGTCATATAACAGCGTATAAATTACTCAACCGAATGGTTTGAAGTTTAATATATATAGTTGCAGAATTTGGTCGAGTAATTTCAAATTTTATGAAAATTGAATCAAAAATTTCAAAGCTAGGCTGACGTTTCCCATTGGAATTTTCAGTAATGATCAACAAAAGATAAAATGTTGGCAATTTAAAATGTACTTATTTTATTACGGAAATTAAACAAATCATAATAAAACACGATATAATTCATTTCACTGAAATAATAAAAGAACGAATACACCGCATTTGCCACGTTTAACGTAAAATTTCCAAATTGTTTTCTTTTTTAACACTTTCCAACCTTGTTGAAAAGTGTTTATCAATTGGGTTTGTCTCTCCATGAAACTAACTCGCGTAAATATACTCGGATTGTCATGTAATTGATATACGTTATTGAGGTTTACGTGGCATATTTGGTACTGAAAAGGAAGTGCGTAATATTTATAGTTCATTTACAGGGGCACTCAAGGTATTCCGTTAGAATATGGTATATTGAGAAAAATCATCTGCGGTGTATTTTAATGTTGTTACACTATTTTAAACATAATGCTATTTAGATACATTATTGAGCTGTACGAGAAGATGTTTACTATAAAATATGTTATGCGTAGCATATACAGTATGTGTAGAGAAAAAAATAAAAACCCAATTTGAGTTGAAAGATTCTTAGGTATGAGCCCAAATTGGGCCATGCCTGTTTTAGGTACCACTCTGTATCCATTTTGGGCACTGTTGTATTTAACAATGCCCAAATTGGATACATAGTGGTACCCAAAACAGACATGGCCCAATCTGGGCTCATACCTAAGAATATTTCAACCCAAATTGGGTTTTATTTTTTTTTGTGTGTACAGGGAAACTCAAAAGTGTTCCGTTATATTACGTTCTATGAAGAAAAATTGTTTGCGGCGTATTTTAATGATGTTACTCTGTTACAAACGTAATAAAATGGATATGAATTTCTCAGGTGACAATAAAACATGATTTCTGTTGAATATGGACTGCAATCCATTCATCATTCATTTAGAGGGTCACACAAAGAGTTTGTTTTTTTAATGCTCTACGGGGAAATATTGTTCGCAGCATATTTTAATTATGTTGAACTGATTTAAATATGATGAAATAGATACACATTGCTGAGGTTTACTACAACAAGACGTTTGCAGTAGTATATAATGTGGAGCACATTTATCGTTCATTTACAGGGACACATAAAATATTTCGTAAAGTGCATTTGCTGAAAGTGCGTTTTCAGTTATTATATGCGTTTTTAAATTTAACTATATTTTTGTACAGTACTTTTTCTTTTTTTTTATTCTGTAAACCCTATACCTGGCTAGACCAAATAATTCATAAGCCTTACTGAGAATGAGTGTGAATTTCTTAAATGTGTTTTTTAATTTGAGCAATGCAGTTTCAAGCTCAACTACAATTAGTATACTAAGAGTTATTTGTAGAATATAAAGAAAACCATATACAGGTCTATTCAAAGAACTGGATACATGGCCGCGTTTGGATGATAATTTCTGGAAGTATGATTTAAGTAGTTTTATGTGTGTTTTTGACGCAATTAAACATTCTCTTAATATGTTACGTGTATAAAAATCTGTAAGTAATATACAACACATAATGCAAACGAATTCAAGTATGTTTCCGTAAATTAGTAAAGATTGATGAATGGGAATTTTCAACTGAGTTATGTATTTTCATACTAAACTAAATTGTAGCATACTATGTAGAATATATGCAAATGTATAGATCATATACAGAGTTGCAAAAATATTTAGAGTATGTTTCCCGCTATGGGCGGTAGTTGTTGATGACTGGTTTTCATATTTGTTATACATTTTCTAAAATGTTTACGTAGGTAGCTTTCTTACCTTAATAAACGGCGAAGTTTTGTTAAAGTATTCCTGAAGTGTTGGAAATTGTTTCATAATCTATGCTTGACGCATGATTTTGCTTTCTTGTTATTTCTTTGAAGAAACTTAATTACTGAATGTGTTTCAGAGGTAATTCGAAATATCAGAGGAAAAAGAATTAAAGCACAATTTATGAAATAATTTGTATACCTTTCAATAATATAAAAATGTTAACTATGATTTAAGTTTAGCTACGTTTTACAGACCAACACACACATATATAAACACATAGTGCTAGACAAATTAGTAAAAATATCAGTCTTTGCCAATAGGTGAAAAATAAATCGTATTCTAAATTTTAAAGCTCTAGCGATCAGTTTAAAAGTTGGAAAAATTCTATATTGTCATCATAAAATGAACAACCAATGTTCCATACAAAAGAAAGATTTTTTAAAAAAACGAATAAAAGATATAATTACTAAAAAAAATATTTTCCAACATTTTGTATTTTTAAATGGTAAGGTTTTCTTCTGAAATAAATAAATATATATATATATATATATATAATAAAATGATATAACGTGTTCAGGGGAACTTTTCTTCATTGAATCCAGTACTTTGGAAATAGCATTTATAAAATAAAACCCCCATAACGGACGTACCTGAATAGCGGACACCTCTATTTATCTAACACTTTTAAATCCACTATACGATTTTATTTGTATATTTTTACTTCTGAATAATAACCAAAATTCATACTCCTCAGGTACCTGCTGATGAGAATTTTTTATTTTATATATTTATATTTATATTTATATTTATACAGTGACGTAAAAAAAAAGATAGGGACGGAATTTAAATTGCTATAATTAGGATACAACACACCCAGAAAAAAGTTTTGTTGAATCAACAAAAATTTGGTTGACCCAACAAAACTTTTTTTAAATATAGGTCAATGAAAATTTTGTTTGAATCAACAAAAAAAAAAATTGCAATTCCAAAAAAAAAAATTTGTATCGTCAGCAAAAAATGTTTGTTAATTCAAGTAAAATGGTTCAATTTTACTTGAATTTTGCTATAACAACCAAAATGTACTCAACAAAACGTTTTGTAGTTTTAATCAATTCCTTTTTCTGGGTGCAGTATTTGGACTAAATCATCAAATTTTTATAAAAGGAAATTAAAGAAAACTTACATAAAATTTTGCAAAATATTCTGTAGTTTCATTTTTATATATTTTAATTATGTTTGTACGGGAGGGAAACTGGAAAGTAAAACAGGAAAAAGTGGAAGTTTAGTGAAAAAAAGCTAGCAAAAATATTTTCGAATATTTTTAAACAGTTTTTCATTCTAGATGCAAGAAAGTCTTTTAAGAGAATCTTTGTTTTTTTATTATTATTATCCCAGGGTATTTCGTTAGATGGTTTTAATTCGTCTTTATTTGTATAATACTTGCTTTTCATGAAAACTAACTTTTGTTTAATCTCACTATTATTCTTCACAAATTTTCTATTCCATTTATGTCAGGGATAATATAGATAGCCCATTTGTTTCAAAGCTTTATTTTGATGATGATGACACATGAATTGGGGCATTAACCTGTTCAAAATTTTATTCGCTTTTATGGTAGGCTAAATTTTTATCTTAAATTGTCAGAAAGAGTATATTGATATGATTTCAAATTTATGTTACTATTTAAAAATGATTTTGGAGTTGTCTCATTATATTCAAAAAGCAAAAACAACATCCTAGCCTAAACAAATTTCCTCCTCCTTACTGTCGTTTCAAGAATATTCCTTCCTGACGTCAAAAAGCATGTAAGTTCAAGAGATACAATTTGTTACAATAAATGGCACCATTACCAGTTCTTTATATACTGGTTCTTGTGAAACTCCACCTTATGAAAATGACTGTTTGTTTTGAATTTGGAAATGTGCGCATCGTACACATAAGACAGTGCTAGCTCTCCAAATAATACACCCTTCACGATGGGCAAGTTGTTTTGACCCGAAAGTGTCTGGATATATTTGTGCTTTTATTATTGTACGTAATTTAAGTAATTTTTTGAATTTTTAACATATCTACTTATATACTGATAAGCTATGTTCATTTTTTAATCCAAAACTTTTTATAATTTAAAAATATTAATGCATGACAACCCGATTACGAATATTACCCCTACTCGTGGACAGTTATCAGTACTTAGAGTGCCATTCAATTCACATTACAGTGGGCTGTTCGATGTTGCTACGGGCACACCCTTATTTGTCGCCACATGGCTGGCTGTTTCGTTATATCTACTATCTAATCAATCATATCTATCAAAATCATTCAACGCTAAAATTAATTGAAATATGTGACGGTACCTCTGAGGCTATATATACTGCATATCCCCCTCATCAAGTAGTTACACTGAAGCGGAACTTCCGGTGTTTAGTTCCTAAGCACTTTTGATATTTTTATCGACACTGAAAGGGTGGAATGTTCAGTAAACCTTGCCAAAACCTTATGAACCTCGGACCTGCTGGCCATACCAGTAGATGAGATGTTCTGCTCTCAAAGCTGGTAGACGGGAGGTGCTGGGTTCAAACCCCTGATGCGCCCGTCGACCTAACCGTTCGGAGTTTTCCGTGGTTTTCTTCGAACCTTGTCGTAAATACAGGTTAGGATCCCTTAGAAAGACTCCCATGAAGGGCACTCCCCCTTAAGCCTATATCCCTTATGTAGATAATCGGCCGTCATAAAATCAATCAACCAGCCAATCGAACCTGCAGTGTTGAAGAGCAATGCACTAACCACAGAGTTACCGAACTTAATATAAAAAAAGTCGAAAAACGTTTTGCTGTTTTCTCGATACTTTCAAAAATTACTTATATTTATATTTTTTAAAGAAAATAAGGATTCTAACATCTTATTAACAGTTTTTTATAATGCTAAAAAAATCTAATAGATATATTTCTATTTATTTAAAGAAATATCTTATATTCACATCCTTTATTTTAAAGATCATATGCATAATAATTTTATACTTTTGCCATTGATAATCAACATCAAACAAATTTACACTTTTTTTTACTAAATGTTCATGTTATTTGTGTAAAGTATAAATTTAGTAACTAGATGAAAAAAAAAATAATAAAAGAAATGATCCACATTTTCCATTTATATACCACAAAGTAATATTATTAAACAAGAAAGAGTTTTTAAACGAAAATATCCTTAAAGCATGAGAATAAGAAAGGAAAAGTAATATTAGTGTATCTTAAATCCGACAGCTATGGCGTGTTTGTTTAAAGATGATGGAGTATAGTTTCGATTTTTGCGTTAAATATAAAGCAGAAAACACGTTAAACTACCTGATCTGAAGTTTGAAATAAAAACATACTATTTATGTTTTAGATAAAACATAAAATGAATTATAACTGAGCTTTTCTAAAAGGGCGTGTACAAGGATTAAATATTAAGCTCGTTATTCATGATATTTTTTAAAAATTACGTAATTTAAATTATCTGTAAACTATTCAATGTTAATTATTACTATTATTATGAGCTTCTAATTTTAAAATGCGGTCATTATATTTCAACTGATTTAGAGCATTCTCGAATTAATACGGAATTACGTATAAAAATTACGCAAATCTTACGTTTAAAAATTTATCTATTAGATGCTTTGAAAATATCGAAGTGATTAGTTGCGTTTTTAAGCTTGAGATTGGTTATCGAAAAATGACCATTTCAGACGAAAACTAGTCGTTGGGGGCCACCGTAATACTTACCCATCATGGATATGCATAATGTAAAATATTAAAATAAAAATGTGTAAACTACTTATAAAATGCATTGCAATTCAAATAAAATCGTGGCTTGATGATGTCACAAACTTTAAAGGCTCGATTACTGAATTGTTTGAAATAAACATCCTTATAACTCCAAAAATAATAATCCTATTAACTAGCGGTTTATTGCATCTGATTTAGCGTCAAATTTCCAATTAAAATATATATTTGAAGTGAAATTTGGTTGAAATACAGGGTCATGAAAAATCGAAGAGTGTGGGAAATAGGATTACAAATATCTCGGCAACTAATTATCCGATCGACTTCATGTTTTATGCAAAATTTATGTTTTTTTTATTGTGTTTTATACTCATTTCTTAAAATAACCATTTTCGAAATTTTTTATATACCTTTTATCAGAACGAATATTTCGAGAGTCCGAAAAAAATAGTTCCGGTTAATCGAGGTTATTGAAATGAAATAGGCTTCTTCCCATTATTACATACTAAGTACATACAAAATTGCAAGTCTCTATCTCAATTTTTTCGGGAGATAGAGCGTTTACAGACACACAGACACACAGACAGACAGACGGCAATTTTTTTTTTCTAAAAATATGTTTTTCGGAACCTCTAGTGTCTGAAACGTGTAAATCCGTCAAAAAAAATTCGATTTTCAAAACGATTACAAGACTTACCCTATACTACGTATGATGGGTAAGTAAAGAGGATTGTTATAACTAATCTTTTAATGTAGGAATGTTGCAAGATATAAATAAGCATCTAAGATTGATGTAAATTTGTAATTTATATGTATGTAAACACATATTAATAGTGACAAGATATTTAAAAGTATGTAGGTAACTTACTATGAATAGAGTACAACGCCTGAAGATAATTTAAAGTTAAAAAAAATATTTTTTTAATTTAACACTCTGTAGCGTAAAAATATGTCTCAATAAGACAGTTTTTTATAATCATGTAATTATTTGTACTGTAGTTTGGAAATTTTCTTAATTCAATATTCCAATTTTATAAGTATGAAAGCACAAAATATCTCATAAAATCAGAAATACTTTTAAGCTATTAAAGCATTATGACTGAATAGATGTATTTAAAATAATTTTGACATATGGTCAGTTAAAAATTCTTTAAAAATTGAACTGATGCACATCAAAACCCTTTGAATCTCGTATTTAAGATTAATGTTGTTTGTAGTCTATATAGGTTTTAGAAAATTTAACTACTACAAAAAATATGTGTTTTTAGTATTATTTATGAATCCGATGTTCTTTGTTCATCAATTTACTGGAGAAAACAAGTATTATATTCATCTTGAATTTAAGAAATAAGCAAGAAAAATTCTAATTGTATGAAAACAAAAATTAAAAACATATATGATATTGAAATATTCGTTAATCACCTAAGGACTGTTTCGTCTATTTAAAACAGTTGCGGTCTGAGGTACTATAAAGCTTCTTTAGGAACTTAATTGATGAACATTCTTGGACACAAATAATTAGAAAAACAGCATTTCAAAAAGATACAGATACTAAAAGTATAAGTTCTGGTAAATGGAAATATTTCACTCAGACATACATTTGTTATTCCATTACCTATTATTGCAATTTATAAATGTTACTTTCATGAATGTTTTCTTTATTGTTTTATCTTCAGTTTTTTTTGTACTATTAAGCTTCAGATTACAACCTTATAAATAATTTGCAATTTTTTTTCTTACTGAAATTAATGAAATTTTACTAGTATATCTTATGTGCAATGCATGCGAATTTTTCTTCTGTTATTAAACATACTATAATTTATGAATAATACAATTTTGTTTTATCTTTGAATAATTGCAGATTATTAGATAAAAAATCATTCAAATATGATGTGAAGTTGGGAAATAAGTTCCCATTTTTACCAATATTCTTAAAGCAATAGGTAAATAAAAGGTAGATTTAATGAGTTATCCCCTATCATCTTGTGGAGTGCGACTTAAATCGTGCAGATAGCGAAGACATAGCGCCAGCAAAAAATGTCGGATGTGATGGGAACAGACGTGTGGATGAATTATGAAATGTCAGTTGTTGTGGTATAAATTAGCCCATTTGTACTAATCGGGTGTCGTTATGAACCAAATTGCACGGCGATGATGCCGTCAGTTGAGGGGCATGACCATTAACTGGATAGTTAACACACCCTCTCTTTACGGCATAGAAAAAGGCATTTTTAGAACCAATTAACCCTTTTTATCCTGACGGTACTTATAAATACCACTCTAACCCCTACGCGACGAGCGTCTTTTACAGAATTTTTAATCTGTTACCACCGGTATTTCAAATGAGAAATTTTCACCTAATTGAATCGCAAAAATGCTATGATCAGATAAGGAAAACTTTATAAAAAAAATAACTGGTGGGAATAATCGAGGATTCTGAGCATCTTATAAAGTAGCTGGAAAATTAATTCAGGATATAAAGGGTTAAGGAGTGAACCCGTTCTTCTGTATGCCAGACACGCATTTTTTTATCGTAGGTTTTCAAAATACTTTATGGTAAATGTGTATATGTCCTTGGTAATTGCACATAAAAATAAAGTAAGTTTACTTCTTTATGAATACCCTATATTATTATCTTAAATAAAAACGCTGTCAATAAGATCTTAGGAAAAATAGTATTCGACTCTATCTCATACATAGAAAAATATGTCGATTGAGCATTTATTTTAAATACATCAGTTTTGTTTGGATCAGTTTTGATTTATAGTTACAGGTTTTGATTTATATTTATAAGTTTGTTTTATATTAAAATATAGCATTTCCTTATGTTCAGTGTAATAGCTAAAACATTTTATTTAATAAATAGTGATCTAATCAAATGCGTAGGTATAAATTTATTTTTGTTTTTACGATATACCGAGAATATTAAATTGGCAAATCAAGCGTATTGCTTCACAAAATGTTTACTTTATATAAATAAATTTTGCATTTTGAAATAAATTGAGTATATTTCATCTGCAATATAAAACATTAGGACATAGTTTAATGCGTATATGAAATAAAAGTTAAACATTTGAAATGAGTTCCTGAAATAATATTGAAACATATTTAAATAAATAGTGTTTTGAAAATAATTAATTTTCATCACAACATTTTCTTTTATTAAAACTGTAGCGAATCATGTTACATTAGCATTGTTTAGAGTCGTAAACAATCTATTGTGCTTCATAATTCAGATATTGTTTAAAATGAAAGAGCTTTTATAATAAATAAAAGAAATTATTTAATTTAAAAGCATTTCGTTTGGGCAAACAATAGAGCAAGATCGCACGAGATTCTTCTTTGCATGTCATCTACATAAAATAAGTTTTTTTTTATACTTTGCCTTTCCCAGCATGACTACCATGTATGAATTTTTAAATGAAATATAACAAAAAAAATGGAATATATTTTTCTGAATGAAATACCATTAATAATATTCCTATTATTATTTTTTGTGAATACTTTCTCTAGATATTTTTCCTTCTTAGTAGTACAACATATTTTTAAGGATGTTTTACACGAAAAAGAAATATACAGGGTGACAATTATTGAACTATATGAAATAAACCGGAAATTATTTAAAAACTACTGAGTGCAAAAACTTTATTCAACATGTAAACGTCACTACAGATATTCGGATTTAGGTTATGACATGTTCGATATGGCTGCGATCATTGCCTATGATGTGACGCTGACGAATAGCAAAATTCTGCATGACCCGCTGAAGTGTCGGAATATGAATGCTTTCGATGACCTCCTGAATGGCAGTTTTCGGCTCAGCAATGGTTTTGGGGTTATTTCTGTACACATTGTTTTTAAAGTAGCCCCACAAATATGAGTCAGATGTGTTCAGATACGGAGAATATGGTGACCAAGCGAGTCCCATTAAAGTGGCCTCTGAATACCCCGGAGCCAGAATGCGGTCCCCAAAGTGCTCTTCCAGGACATCAAACACTTTATTGGTTGGATGAGGTCGAGCTCCGTCTTGCATGATTCACATGTTGTCAAAATCAGGGTCACTTTGGATAATGGGGATGAAACCATTTTCCAAAACCTTCACGTATCGTTCAGTAGTCACCGTGCCGTCAACGAATATCGGACCGATTATTCCATGACTGGACATTTCACACCACACAGTCACCCGTTGAAGGTGGAGAGTCTTCTTGATCGCGAAATGCGCTAAGGCTCGCTGTACCGTGACATTTTCACTTGCAAATGGCCGACAACAACAAGTTGCGTGCGCATGCGCATACTAATTCCCATCATACCCTGCGGCCAACCACGAAGTTTCAACTTCACCAGGCAAACCGCTTAGAAGTTATGACGATTTAATTTTGTATAGTTCAATAACTGTCACCCTGTATATATATTTAGTTTTAGAAATTTAAAGAGAAACTTTATATACAAAATCATTTATTTTTGGCAAACATTATTCTTTCTATAAATCATAAAACAATTTCGTACCAAAAAGAATAAACTTTTTATAGGAATGACTTGTACTAATTGACAGAAGGGGTAAGTTGTTATACAGCTTCTATTTCATACCACGGTGAAGTCAGGGAGCATATATCGCTACTTCGCAAAGACTTTCTGTATGTGCGTCATCTAATGCAGTTCGAGGCTAACGAACAAGAAAGGCTACCGCGGTGCTTTACGCGTATCTTTTTTTACAGACCGCGGGAGTCACGTGATGCTCGAATCCACCAATTGAGGTGTACGAAAAGAGCATCATGCCACTCTAGCGGTCTGTAAAGAAAGATTAGCGGAATGCACCACGGTAGCCTGTCTTTTTCGTTAGCCTCGTGCAATTTCAGTTTCAAGGAAGATACCAGACAGATAAAATGGATCATTTTGTGTATTTTGCTGAATATTTTCTCCCTCATAGCTTTTGTTATTTTTTGAAGCCGTAAATTATGATGACATACTTTAATGATTGCGTTAGATACGAGGGTAAATAACTTTTGTATTCATACTAGAGAGTATCCATAAACCCCAGACGAAAATAACATGAAAGTAAATCAGAGGAAATTTTTTAATTATTATTAGGTGGATGACTTTTTGTGGTGAAGTATGGTGCTTAGAAATAATCAAGAAATATAATATACATCGACGGCGAAGTGTACTGTGTATCCGCAATGGTAAAACAATGCCAATTCGGCAGAATGCCAAACATTACAGACACAAACAAGTATAAACACGAAAAAGTTTCTTCATTTACAGCTGCCAGTTCAAAGTGGCACCCGCTCTACTTTCTATGTAGACACTAAATGTTAGCTATTCCCTTCGTTATAGTTTAATTTTTTTCTTGTCACAAACCAATAAGAATGTTTATCGAAATGATGGTTGTTTTCTATTTAAAAATATTTATTAATATCTTCTAACTACTAACCACTAACTTACTTTATTTCACAGATACTAACACAGTGTTATACCATGCCAACCAACCCAGATGTGGGGTATATTAACTAAGTTGGAACACGTTTATAACGGCTTTGACGACTATACCATGCAATTTTATGTGATGTATATTCTTCATTATTTACTGCCAAGGTGTTCCATGTTCATCAGCGCTGATCTGTTTTACCGAAAGTTATCCTGTAATAATATATTATATGCTAGTATTCGAATCACCTTAAAGCGGTATTAAAAAAATAATTTTCCACGCTCAACAACTCAAAACTTCCTGACACATTTTCAGACTCATTTTTAAAAGTAAAAACATGAAACTTGACGACGTGATTTATGAAGAGATTTATAAGAGACCTATGTTTTTAATTTTCTTTCAGTTAATTAGAAACTGATTTACAAACAATTATTTTCACATTATGATATTTTTTTTTTTTTGTTTCCAGCGCTATTGCTTCGGGAAATTCGGTTCAAAATGTCCACTTTGACAGCATTTTTTGAAATATATTCTGCCTTTATCAAAACATCGACCAATATGGACATTATAAAGTTTCTGAATAAGATAACCTGCCAATTGAATGCATTATAGAGCAAAAATGAATTTAAAAATGAGTCACAAAATAAGCAGTTTGAATTTGAGTACACCCTTAAGTTAAACTTTGTGTAGAAACCTCGTCCAGCATATATATCGAAGCCTACGCGCTGTTTCAATGTAGTATTCATCAAATAATCCATCTCTTTATCGGCACAGACTAATTATTTAAT
The DNA here is from genome assembly GCA_963931845.1 of Maratus michaelseni. Lineage (NCBI taxonomy): Eukaryota > Metazoa > Arthropoda > Arachnida > Araneae > Salticidae > Maratus > Maratus michaelseni. Next base: position 200,526,594 of record OZ007588.1, on the reverse strand, counting down.
ATCATAAAAAACATTGTCATAATGGAACAAGGCAGCACACCTCAGAATATACAGTCGTCGCCAAAATTGTGGACACATTTTGGGGAAAATGCTTTTTTAAGTTTGATGGATCATAACACCAAATATTGATTAGTAATACCATAAAAGCTATATCCCTCTGGAACGATAATTTAATCAAAAATATTATGCAATACAGTTTGTTGAAGTATAATTATTTTAGCAAACGCTATAGCACAATAATCAGAAAAAAGCAGGAAAACCGGATTAGGTTGATGATAATTATTTTTTCTTTTTTAAATGTAGCCAGTGCCAATGAATGTTTGGAGTGAAAAACAGATTTTATTTTATTTGGTAATGTGACAATCAACGCGAGGGTAGGATTTAAAAAGAAATATGCCATACTTTGGTACTTATAGGACGACTTTTATCACTATTTTTTAGTATTGAACTGAAGTTTCTAAAGTTCTTTGCCACTTTTCAATTTTGAGCTTGTTAACCCTTTCCGGCGCGGAGTAAGTCTGTTTTTAAACTGATGAAATTATCCACTGACACCAGAATTTACATAAGAATTTATTAGAAAATAAAAACTTGCTTATTTTCCCGTAATTTATAAAAGGAAAAAATTAATTAAATATTCTTGATGTCGTTTGTCAGTTTTGGAATTAAAATTAGGTGTCCTTTTTTGGGGACACCGCCCGCTAAAGGGTTAAGCATAATAAAAATAAGAAAACACAATTAAGAGTTGATTAGTTACCTATAAATCAAAGTATAACTATATTTTTAAGTGTATATAGCTATAGTTATGTAGAAATTGGAAGTAAATTAACAAAGGGATGCATAAGTCACGTAAAACAAGACGACCCTGTGTATAGGTCACAGAAAATAATCATCGCGGTGTATGCAACATGAAATGGCGCACTGCAATGGGGGAACGGAATCAAAGTACTGCAGAAAGTGTAGGATTAAATCCGGTACTAAATACGGTGGTATTAACTTGAGTAACATTGGGAAAAGTACCCCACTGAATGCATCTGATGTTGCATATAGTGACTCTAAATTTCGAATTTGCATTTGACATTTATCATATAAATTTCTTAAAACACGAGCACCAGATGATTTTTTCAGAAAATCAGTATCCACTAAATTATTTAAGTGTGCATGTACAGGCATATCCTGTTTACCAAATCTCTTTTTAAAAACTGATATTTTCGCTGCATAATTTATTTTTTGTCAAACTAAAGCCACTAAAAAAATTAAAGCATTTGAAGATACTACGAATTGAAGCTTTTCGAATTATCTAAATTTTTCGACAACTATTCGGTGTGAATTTATCTACAGCAGTTTTAAATTGATTTCAAGATTCTAGGAAATTTCCTGGTTCACCAAATAACTTGTTTATCTACAATTTTGGTAGCTTTATTATTATTTATTTTTAATTCGGTAGTAACATGACCTACCTGTACTGTATCAACATTGTTAATATAAGCAATATTTTTATTAGAGTGTAAACTTTTAACATTAAAATTTAACTTACTTCTATATAATATCACTTTCTTTATTTTAATATTTTACATTATGCATATCCATGATTGGTAAGTATTACGGTGGCCCCCAACGACTAGTTCATATTGCGTAATAATGTTTTCTAATCGGCGAATCAAACGTTACGGGCTAATGAGGATGCATACAAAAAATCCGGAATAATCTATTGCATTCTATCTTTCCAATCAACTTAATCTGTCATTTAAGTAGAAATCTAGTCTAGCATCTATATCACAGTCTACACGGTTATGTAGTGTATTAATCTACAAATAATCCACGAATATAATAGCGTAAACTAACTTTTTAATAACATAACAAACACATTGGTACCATGGAAACACGCAAGCATCTCAGAATCTTCGTGTCTGCAACAGATTATTATTATTATTATTATTATTAATATTATTGCAGTTTAGATCAAAAAAGTTGAAAAAAGCGCAAAAAGTTTCGTAGGAATTACACATAACACATAGAAAAAAAAATAAAAAAAATATGCTAACTAGTTCCTGTCTCCCCTACTACAGTTTATGCGGAATAAATCGAAATATTTCTTCTGTTATCAAATTTATAAAATTTTATGACTGTTACAAATTGATTTTATTTATAAATAAATGGTACAGAGATAACGAAAATATTAGTGAATGTTTAAAATACTGTTGCTTAAACATTCATTTTGAAGTTACTCCATTAATTTGTTTTTGTTTCAATTTACATTTGAAAACAATATACATTTATTCATGTTCAACATAATAAATAAAACATTTTAATTAAATATGATTCTCTAATCAATTAAATACCTACGCATTTTTTTTTAAATATAGTAAGAAGATTAAATCATTTAATCAATTGCATTGTTTTACGGAAAGTTTATTTTATATATATAATTTACATTTTGAAAATAAATTCAGTGTTTTCGAACTGCAGCTTAAATCGTTAAGTAATATTTTAATTTGTTAATGAAATAAAGTATACATATTTGAAATCGGTGCCCAAAATAATATGCAAACTGATATTTAAATAAATGGTATTTAGAAAATGTATGATTTCCATCGCAATATTTTCTTTTATTTAAACTGAAACTGATAAAAGTACAAAAACCGTCGCTTTGAGTCGAAAACATTTTATTTTTTGTCAGCCATTTTTTTTTAACTGAAAGAACATTTAATATAAATAAAGGAAATTACATAATTTAAAACTATTCATTTTAGGAAACAATAGCGCAAGATTACACAGTAAAACATATTTTTACGGATACTTTACATAAAACAGAAACTTTTGTATGTCTGTTTAATTTTCGGTCTCACCAGCATATGATCAGGCAGACAAAAATATTAAAAAATATATTCAATAAGCTTTAATTTGGCACCAATTTCATTCTTAAATTCGATGACGTGATCGTACCTCCAAAATGACGAATTAGTGTTCTCTGCTACTCACATCGTTTTGTCCTACATCACAATTTCCATCTTGAAACTCAATGACATAGTCACTATTTTTTCGCCAAAACCGCTGTTCAGTTCTCGCACCTACAGGAGTGCTTCCATAGCAACATCGTACACCTAGTTGCAGTGGAAAATGAATGGCAACCCGATTACTGATGACGTCCATGAGTCGAGACAACATCAGTATGGAGTTGTCATTTGTTTCATATTGTAGCAAGCTGTGTTATGTTGCTATGTAAAATCTCCTCCCTGGAAGTGCGCCAGCTTCATAACAGTTCTATTATCTGTACCGTTTAATCTATCATATAAATGCAAAATTATCGAAGCTAAAAGTGATTACCAAAATGTGAAGCTGCCTTCAGGACTGCTATTTTCCCCTAACAGAGAATATACCTTCAAAAATGATTTATTTTAAAGGAATATATATATTCGTTTTATTTTTAAATGAATAATAAAGAAACAAAGAAAGCGGATTTCACACGCACTAATTTGAACGTTTATTTTTCGTGTCATGACAGTGTTTCTGCAAAGTTCACTGTAACATTTTATTAAAAGTTTCCCGAAGACATTCATTCCTTTCCATGACAATGTTAACTCAAGTATTTTCACTCTATATAATAAGAAAATTACTTAAGGAAACAAAATTTTGCACAATTATAACGGATAATTTAGCGTATGATGAAACACAAACTTCAGGAATACCCTGCCTGCAATTTAATGCGACTAAGCACATTTTATGACAGAATAATGGGAATTCTTTCCGCTTTAATACTCATTTTCTGACATAGATTTACGATAACCGCTTTTCTACTGTATGTATTCTATGCTTGAATATGAACTTTAAAGGGAAAATTTTGAAATATATGTTGTTACTCTACTACACTTGTAGTTATAGAGTTCGCATAAAAAATAAAATAAATAATTTATATCAATTTTCGAAAAAATGTTATGAAAGCATTTTTTTTTCTTTTCATTTCAGCATCATTTGAGATACTAGAAAAAATGTGTTTTAAAATTAAGCAAAATAATGTAATCAATTACCAGAAAACAAATTCTGCCAATACATTGAATGAGAAATGAACTATTCATTTGTCTGTCAATAATTTTCTCTTCGACATTTTCATAAGCATTTTATATTAACTTAATATATCACAATAAAAAATTCTAAAAATTCGCAATACTATCTTATTGTTTGATTTTATTTACACACATCAATGTCTAAAAATAAAAAAAATGTACACCCAGAAAAAAGTTTTGTTGAATGAACAAAAATTTGGTTGACCCAACAAAACTTTTTGTTTAAATATAGGTCAATGGAAATTTTGTTTGAATCAACAAAAAAAAATTTTTTTGCAATTCCAAAAAAAAAAAAAATGTTTGTATCGTCAGCAAAAAATGTTTTGTTAATTCAAGTAAAATGGTTCAATTTTACTTGAATTTTGCTAAAACAACCAAAATGTACTCAACAAAACATGTTTTGTAGGTTTAATCAATTCCGTTTTCTGTGTGTATATATATTTTTAAAGTTTTATTCTGTAGGATATATTCTACATTCTGGTGTGTAAATAAAGTCTGCGGATGAGGTATATTGTTGTTATTTTCAGTTCATAATCTATTTGTCATATTTGTAAGATTAGATTTTCCTTCGTTTCATTTCATGATCGAGATGACCGTTTCTTTATAACTATCAAAGTACCTTTTTGCTCATTGAGAAGCGAGCAAAAAATATTTAAAAAAATAAAAAAATTGAAAATAAAATTCCTATTTAAGAAGTTTATATGCGATTGAAGAAGTATTCTGTTCAAAAATATTTTTTATTTTAAACGAAAAAATGTAGTCGTGATTTTTTAAATATTTAATATATCTAAATGAAAAATTTCAAAGGAACAAAGCAATTTCCCATATACTAATTTGAACGTTTATACTTCTTTCCACAAAACTGTTTCGGCAAAATGCAGTGTCACATTCTATTAACGGTTTGCAGGAGGCATTTATGCCTTTCCATAACAATGTTAATTCAAGTATTTTCACATTATATAATAGGAAAATTACTGACGAAAACAATGTCTTGTACATTTATAACAAATAATTTAGCATATGATGGAACGCGAACATTGGGAATACCATTCCTACAATTTAATGCGACCACACACATTTTATGACAGAATAATGGGAATTCTTTCCTTCTTTAATACACATTTTCTGAGATAGATTTATGGTAACCGGTTTTCTACAACATGAATTGTGGGCTTAAATATGAAGTTAAGAGAAAGCTTTTAAAAATATGATGTTACTCTATACACTTGTAATTATAGAACTCACATACATAGATAAAAATATTCTTTAATATAAAAGCACTGCATTATACTTTTAAAAACTTATTTTCGCTTTTTGTATGTTGTGATATGAAATAATAGAAAAGTTCTCTTCTAGAAATATAATAAAAACTATTAAGTTTTAGTCATCACAAAACTTTCTTTTATATCAATAGTCTGGAACCAAAATTAAATAACAATGAATTCGTTATTGAGATAGATCTATCGCGGAAATCGTGAAAAACAGATTTAAGTAGAGCCACCTGTTTCATGGTATAAATCCAAACCTAATAAGAAACTATTTATATAAAGGTCGAACAGAATATTAAGTTTTATTGAATTACGTGCATTATCTCTTTGAGAAAGAGCGTCCACAAACTTTCTGTTGCATAGAGACAGATAGACAGGCAGTCTCACAGATAGAAAATTTCGAAAATCAGTCAAATTGTGTTCAAGATCTTCTAAAACGTATAAATCCGTAAAAAAACTGGAAGGCAAAATTTTTCAGTGGAAACCAAACACGTTTCGGGTCCCCACAGTGAGCCTCAACTGATGATTCGGCAACAATGGCTTTCCGCGCAAAATCTTAACGTTTTAGATCGGCTGTGTTCAAGTCCAGACAGAAACTCACATTAAGAACATTAGGTGTATCCTAACACGGGATGTATACAAGAATGGAAAGCAATATGACTCTACTAAAGAAGTATATGCGGTCATTGAAAAGACATAATTTAATAATAAAAAATGATTATTTGACGTTATCCCAAACGTGGAAACTTCTATTAATATACAGTGTCACGTAAAAGTGTTAAATGATGTGTTTTTTTTCATTCTCACTAAAAGTTTGAGGCACTTATAGTTAAAGTTACTAATGAGTTTTACTTACATTTGTAACAATTTTTTTATTCATTTTGATGTGATTTATTTGAATAATTTGAATAATCTCATAAGTAAATATTCCGCTTTAGCTTAATTACTTACCCATCATACGTAGTATAGGGTAAGTCTTGTAATAGTTTTGAAAATCGAATAATTTTTTTTGACGGATTTACACGTTTCAGACACTGGAGATTCCGAAAAACATATTTTTAGAAAAAAAAATGTTGCCGTCCGTCTGTGTGTCTGTATATCTGTGTGTCTGTATATCTGTGTGTCTGTAAACGCTCTATCTCCCGAAAAAATTGAGATAGATACTTCAAATTTGGTATGTACTTAGTACGAAATAATGGGAAGAAGCTTATTGAATTCCAGTAACCTCGATTATCCGGAACTATTTTTTTCGGACTCTTGAAATATTCGTTCTGATAAAGGGTATATAAAAAATTTCGAAATTGTTTATTTTAAGGAGTGATTATAAAAGACAATAAAAAACATAAATTTTGAATAAAGCATGAAGTCAATCGGATAATTAGTTGCCGAGGTATTTGTAATCCTATTTTCCACATTTTTTGATTTTTCATGACCCTGTATTTCAACCAAATTTCAATTCAAAGACATATTTTAATGGGAAATGATGCGCTTAATCACACTGTAAAAAATTTTCAGAAACGTTTCTGAAGGTTACGGAGACCTGTGCTGCACGATACTAACAGAAAGGTTTCTGATTCGATCAGAAAAATGTTTCGGCTAAAACACGGAACCTTTCCGATTCGTAATGAAACTTTCCTGAGTATATCTGAAACCTTCCTGAACATATCTGAAACCTTTCTGAATATATCGGAAATCTTTCATTATGGATCGAAAAAGTTTCTGAATATATCGCAAATCTTTCATAATATATCGGAAACTTTTCTGAATGTATCTAAAACCTTTCTGAATATATCTGAAGTGTTTCTGAATATATTTTTATCTTTTTTTATTATATATTATCTGAATTTTAAAAGAATACTTGAAAAGATAAGAATTTCTGTTCTTTTAAATATTCTAATCAAACTTATTTTTTATAATGATTCTTTTTTCTAGGCGAAATTATTCGGTATATTGCGTGATATTTTTCAGTTTATATCAAAATTTTATCAAATGTGTTTTAACCCTAATATTTAAGAATATTCACGAAGTGAATATTGGGGAATTGAGATATTTACCTTGTTTTTTAGCAACATATCATGAAAAAAAAATGGGATTCATACAGCTTCACAAATCAAGTATTTATTTTTAAAAATTTTAAAAAATAGCATATATACTTAGAAAGAAAACTTTCAAAACTTTTCATTAACATGAAATAGACAAACTAAAGCTATACTAATATATTTTAGATACATTTCAAATAATCTAACTCCCAGCAACATAAAATGATTAAAACTTATGTATGAGCTTTCCAAAAGCAATGCAGCTTCAGAGATATGTTTATCTGTTAATTTTTTCGGTCCTTAAAAGGTAATTTTTCATATTAAAACAAGACAATTTCACAAAAATTCTCATCTTAAAACTGGACCCTTTCACAAAATTTTTCGTTCCAAAACAGTATCCGTCACAAAATTCTTTGTCTTAAAAACAGGACTTTACCACCTCAAAAACTGAACTTTTCACAAATTTAATGATTTAAAAATAAAATCTGACCTATCACAAAACAATTGAACTTATCAAAGTGCATAGCTTTTTTATGTGTAAAGGATAGATACAAAGGAACCTGATATAACGATAATTTCAAATTCCGAAAATTACGACCGGAATTTTTAAAAATATTAAAAAAACTGCACAATTTCACAATAACAGGACCCTGTGAGAAAAATCTGGACATAACCCTGAGATTAATAAAAACACCTAGGATTTTTTTTTTTTCAGAATTAGAATAAAATAAATAAATATAGTTTGTTTATTTTAAAACGATATTTTTAAAGTCAGACAAGTCAATTTTCAATATATAGTATTATAAAAGTTAGAGTTCTGAAACATCGTTAAAAAATATATATAAACAAACACACAATACCGCCGGCCGATATTATTCTTTAAGAGATAAAATTGCTACTAAATGCTATTTATAAATCGTATTTATTGAAGCAACATTAAAAAAACTTTAAAATGAGAGACAAAGGATTTGTATTTTTATATTTTAGAGTATATTTTAATAATTATCCTTCCAACTCAAAGTATCTAAATGCTTATGTAAATAGTCCTAAAAGTTAGGGTTAAGACATTTGTTAAAAATATTGATATAAACTGAAAAATATCATACCATGTATGAGATAATAATGAATATAAAACAGAATCATTATAAAAAATATTATTAGAGTAAAAACAGCAGAAATTCTTACCTTTTCAAATATTCCTTTTTTTTAATTCTCTTTTTGGACCGTTCGAATAACTAACATTATATTCCACATCCAACAACGTACTGCTTTATTTTTGCCGTTAACGGCGTACACTGTTTGAAATAGTTGAGAAGAGAAATACTTGAAATGCGGACAAACTGGTTTGCTATAGAAGAGGGTCGGTTTCAATCACCTAAACCTAAAAATTCGGAAAGGTTTCTGATGGTTTCAGAAAGTGAAAATAGCTCTCAGATATCCGATGGTATCAGAAACATTCCTGTTAGAATACTAAACGTTCCAAATATTTTTTACAGTGCAGATGCAATAAACCGCTCGTTAATAGGATTATTGTTTTTGGAGTTATAAGGATGTTTCTTTTAAGCAATTCAGTAATCGAGTCTTTAAAGTTTATAACGTTATGAAGCCACGATTTTATTCGAATTGCTATGCATTTTATAAGTAGTTTACACATTTGTTATTTTAATATTTTATATTATGCATATCCATGATGGGTAAGTATTACGTTGGCCCCCAACGACTAGTTTTGTATTGTTATCAATAAACGACATTTTCTAGTTGTAGCTAAACTTTTGAGACATACTTTACTTAATAATTCTAGCATATCGGAAAATGATTGGCAAATTAATTCGGAAAATCCAACTTTTAAAGATTGTAAAAGTAATATTGAATCGAACAAAACAAACTTTCTTAATATTAATTTTAATGTTTATGCTTTCTCTTTTAATTTTGTTTACTAAAATTCGCTGAAATAATTTGCTAAAAGTTTTTTTGTAGCAATCTATTAATGTCTAGGATAATGTTGATTCTGTTTTGTTCATCGGATATAACTGGAAAGTTATTGACGAAGACAGAAATGTTTCACATTCATACCAAGTGTTTTAGCGCAAGACGCAAGGCAAACATAAAGAATACTCGTTGTATAATTTAATGCTACCAAGCGCATTATGGTAGTAAAATGTAGAAACTTTCCGGATTTAATACATAATTTCATAGATAGATTTATAGTAATCGATACAGCGAAAGATGCCTTTTTGGCTGTAGATTAAACTTTAAGCGTGAAATGTTTCAATTTATCATTTTACTTTCGTACACTCTTTATTATATAACTAAATACGCAAACAAATATTCACATTAATGGCTCATCTATACTAATTAAATAAAGTTGTTTGTCTGTCTGATTGGTTGTGTATGCGTCTATGTGTGATGGCTAGTGAAATCTACCGCACGTGGAGGTTTGAAATTTAGATAAGGATAATTCAAAACCTTTCATCGTGCACCTGAGAATCATAATTTTAATATTTTGAAAATTAGCCTAGATATTAATTAAAAAATCATTAAACATCTCTTCAAAAGCTCATTAAAATGCCGTTCGAACATGGCTATTTTAACCGTAACCGCAAATGAAAATACCCTTCTTAATAATTCCAGAAAACGAAATATTCTCATTTTCATTTATCCTTGAATATTAAACAAAATATTGGAGGTATCCATTCGAAACTCACAGAAAACGTAATTTACTTTTCTGATTTCAAAAATGAAAATTTTGTGAAAATCGGACCGTAACTTTTCTTTATTTCGGCCCAAAACTGACCAGACTTGAGAATCGGAACCAGACAAAAAAGGTACTGTAAATGGGCGCTGCTAGATTGAAAGTCAACTCAGAGTTTTGTGGACCGATTCATATAAATAAAACTATTGTGATTATCGATAAGATATTAGATGTATAGACATAAAAAAATCACGATTTCAAAAAATATAAATTAATATAAATCGATAAGTAACTTTTAGAAATATGATTTAAAACTTATTTATGAAAATGGGAAATGATTTTATTTCTTTTTCACCAGGAGAGTGAACTGGACGTGTTTCAATAATTCTAGACTACGAAATATTCTCTTTTTCACAATATAAAATGGCGGACTAGGCACATTTTCGCCTCTATACAATTATTAAAACAATGGCATTAACCGGTTTGAGAATTACACATCTATGCAGAGAATGTAACGCTGAACCCAGAAATCTAATTTTCATAAAAATCTGATAAATACAACGGGAGATATTAATATATTTCATTAAATTGATCTCAGAAAAGAATGAATTTTAACATGCCATTGCACGTCAGACATACTCTGAAGTCAGAAACTCTGATTGAACTGAGGACAATATAAAATAATGCATTAAAAATTGAGTGGGATTATTATACGTTGCATAAAATTACAAAATATATTGGATTTTTGGATTGCAAAACTATGCATCCTTGCTCAAATTGGTGTAAGGATTAAAATTTTCAAAAAAATTGGAAAATCGGTCGGTAATTTTTCATTTTAGCTAAATCCTGATACGGAAAATAAATAAAACACTAATGGACAATGATGTAATTAATAAAGAAAGTTGGCAAATGCGAATAGGGATTATTAAAACACATGGGAAGAGGGAGGATACTGTTTTTTATTATTTATCGCATTTAGTCCACAAGACAGTTATTATTACGATAGAGCAGAGTAACGGGATTCTAATTTACATCGATGTTTTCAATAACTTTTTATTTGTCATATTTGCGGGAATAAGGGGAGGGGGTAAAAGTCTTTTTATAAATATCGCATTACAGGGGTGGTGCTATCGCTCTACGGCCTGGCTTTGCTGGGCCGAGTGGCCTCCCTTAGGCATTCAAATATCGCATTAATGGTACGTCACTGCGTGCCCCCTGGCGGCCGTCTTTTCGTTATTTGTCACCTTTTTTAATATATTCATATCTACTGCTATGATTTTGACGGAATTAATTCCATTTAACTAATTTAACATTTTTAGCTTCTTCACAGCGTTTAATTGATGTTATGTATACATAATTTTCACTATTTTCGAATAGTAACATCAGCAATTTTTTAAGATACAAATTTTTCAACGAGTCCCATTCTTTGAGCAAGTACTTCGGTAGTTTTAATTAGTTATTTAACAAAAAACTGTTTTAACTCTGTTCCCATCCCTTCAAGTTTTTAATTCTAGCTATGGCCAGTTTCCATAACTGAGTAACTATCCTTCGGATTTCAACGAAACTGATTCCAAACATTATAATTAACTTAATAATCACTTTTTATAACATTAAAGTAAACGCATAAGTTATATATATCACTTTTTTCGAATAATAACTTCAGCTATTTTTTATTTCATTTCAAGACATCTCGGACTCTATGGGCCCGATTACGACGGGATTTGATTCATTTGACTTGATTTCGATCACCTAAGATATTTTAGTTACACTTTCAACCGCCAGTGCGCGCATGCAAACTGTTAATAAATTTTAAGTAAAATTTTAATGGAATATAAATTATTAAAAAATAAATACATGGATTTTTAAATGTTATCAATGATTGAGAATGTGGATCATAATTATGCTAGTTTGTTGAGGAATAAATAAGCATTATCGTTTTAAATGTCATTTAGGAAGAATATTTTTATACGAAATCGGGTTAAAGCCTGGCAGGGCAGCTAGTTTTAAAATAAAATATGCAGCATGCAGAATAAAATATCCCTTTCTTTCTTAATAATTAGTTGTTTCATGTTAAACGTTTCTAATAAAAGAAAAAAAAATACATTTTTCTTAAAAATTGTTATTTATTTAACACGAAAAATTAATCGCATAGTTTTTTCTTACATTTAATACTTGAAAAAGAATAACCAATACATTCGTATAATTTTTAGTAATGTAAAACATGAGTGTATTTGAATTAAAAGTATTCTCAATTTAAAACAAAGATACGTAGACGTTTTATTTAATAAATATATTTCTTCTATTTAAATAAAATAATATTTGCATAGTTTCTAAATACAGAAAATGTACACGCATATTTTTTTAAATATACTTTATTTACTGTAAAGAAATATAGATAGATTAATTCTAAATAATTAACATTGAAACGAAAATTGAATACTTCCCACTTGCTAATTTTCAATTTGTGTTTTTTTTTAACGAAAATGTTTCTAGAAAGATTTCTATTATAATAGAATGTAAACCAATAATAATTACTAGTGGTTTACAAGAAGTTTCTATACAACTAAATGGTATTTCTGTCGATGACAATGTTAACTCAGTATTTGTTTTATATAATAGGAAATTTACTGACGAAAACAAAATGTTTCACATTAATAACAGATGTTTTAGCACATGGTGCAACGTAAACCTAGAGAATATCTCTCCTTTAATTTAATGCCACCAAACACATTTTATGGCAGAATAATGGGAATTCTTTTCTGCTTTAATACACGCTTTTCCAGATAGATTTATCGCGACCGCTTTTGTACTACATGCATTTTATACTTGAATGCGAACTTTAAGAGGAAAAGTTTTAAACATGCGGCAATTGTTAAGTACACCGATAATAAAAGAACTTTTGTAAATATATTTAAATTTCCGTTAATAACTAAACACAACATAATATTTTAAAATCATATTTGCGCTTTTTAGGTGCGACATGGAGTGCTAAAGGAAACATAATTTCTGTGGTAATTATGAGTTAAAATCAATCAATTATGAACCAAATATTCAGTCAATTAAATAAATTCGAAATATGTTTGAATTTTAATACTTAAAAAAATATGTTTAAATAATTTTCTATTTTATTGTCATATTTTTTTTTTAATTTTAACACGTTTTACTCAAACCAATAGTGGAAAATGTCCGTCCAGTTCAATTACGTGTAAAATACATCTTTTAAAATAAAAATTTATGAAATATTAATTCAAAACTCCCATATATTACCAAGGATGTTTTTAATTTTATCATCTTGTAAAAAAAAATACACTCGTGCATTTGTTTTTATTAAAAAATTAATTAAAATGTATTAAATGTAGTATTAAATTAATACAAAATCCATAATTGAAGTATCTTATAATGTACGAAAACAACATTATTTCTACAAAAAAAATGACGGCCAATCGGACATTTATTTATTGTATTTTCATCTTGCCACTTTCAGATTCAATTTTTAAAATGTTTTTAAATTAAAATATGCAGCACGCAGGGTAAAAAGTCGTTTTGATTCTTAATAAAGATTTGTTTCATATAATTTGGTTTACGAAAAAAAGTAATAATACACCACAAAGAAAAAAAAAAACATTCTTCTTTTCGTATAATGACAACCTAACAAACTTATATATCAAGAAAATGCTAGAAGATGGAAAAAAAAAGAAAAAAAAGATTATTCACGTACATTTAATGAATGTTCAGAAGACAAAATACACATATATATACATACATATTTGCACTTTTTTTTTAATAGAACGTTAGTAAATAAATAGGTAATAAAAGATAAATTATGAAATGATGAGGCAGCAATCAGACCGGTTCAGATTTTCGAAAAAGCGAGTAAAATAGACCGGTAAATTTTTACTTTATAGAAAACGTGCCTTTTTTTGAGGGGGGGGGGGTAGGGGAATGAAATTTATTTGGATAGATAATTTTTGTCATCGCTAAGCAGAAACAGCCAAATAATTTACAATCTGATTACGTACTTGAACGTAATTATCTCCATTTTCACTTTTTCTCACCACAAAGAAAAAAAAAACATTCTTCTTTTCGTATAATGACAACCTAACAAACTTATATATCAAGAAAATGCTAGAAGATGGAAAAAAAAGAAAAAAAAGATTATTCACGTACATTTAATGAATGTTCAGAAGACAAAATACACATATATATACATACATATTTGCACTTTTTTTTTAATAGAACGTTAGTAAATAAATAGGTAATAAAAGATAAATTATGAAATGATGAGGCAGCAATCAGACCGGTTCAGATTTTCGAAAAAGCGAGTAAAATAGACCGGTAAATTTTTACTTTATAGAAAACGTGCCTTTTTTTGAGGGGGGGGGGTAGGGGAATGAAATTTATTTGGATAGATAATTTTTGTCATAGCAGAAACAGCCAAATAATTTACAATCTGATTACGTACTTAACGTAATTATCTCCATTTTCACTTTTTCTCACCACAAAGAAAAAAAAAACATTCTTCTTTTCGTATAATGACAACCTAACAAACTTATATATCAAGAAAATGCTAGAAGATGGAAAAAAAAGAAAAAAAAGATTATTCACGTACATTTAATGAATGTTCAGAAGACAAAATACACATATATATACATACATATTTGCACTTTTTTTTAAATAGAACGTTAGTAAATAAATAGGTAATAAAAGATAAATTATGAAATGATGAGGCAGCAATCAGACCGGTTCAGATTTTCGAAAAAACGAGTAAAATAGACCGGTAAATTTTTACTTTATAGAAAACGTGCCTTTTTTGAGGGGGGGGGGGATGAAATTTATTTGGATAGATAATTTTTGTCATCGCTAAGCAGAAACAGCCAAATAATTTACAATCTGATTACGTACTTGAACGTAATTATCTCCATTTTCACTTTTTCTCTTTTTCAGTTATATCCGTACTAATTTAGCCATTTGTTTGTGGAAACAATAAACACACTTACAGTCTATCGTTGTTGCTGTTATTTTGTTCTTTGCAGATTATATTTGAATATGAATTCATATGGAAATTACTTGCATATTCTGTTAATTGCAGTTTACATTCGTTAAAAAAAAATAAAAATAAAAAAAAATCACTAAATTTTAATTATTTAAAAAATTACGAATTTTAATTATTTAAAAAATGAAACAGTAAATTAAACCAAATATGCAAACAAAATCAACTTGTTAATATTCCGTATTTAGGTTACATTTGACTTATTCAGGCAAAAATGTATGGGGTCTCACTGAACATTGAATCAGAATAATTGTTCAGAATATTTATAATAATGAAAACATAGTAACGGTATTTTTAACACTTTTATCTTGCGTTAGGTGAAATGTAGTAACATTAAGGAAAAACTTGATAACATACAGTAACGTGTTTACTCGCCTAATATTCCCACTTTTTGTACAAAAAAATAAAATCTGTTGATTAAACGAATTTTCCCTTGGTTGTATCTATATTATAAAGGACAAACGTGTCCGTGCGTAACACTGACGTCATTTTATGAATGGCAACACTTCATGATGAAATTTCGGTTTTGCGACTTTTGCTACTACAATTTTTTATGTTTCTAGACATCGCACATTTTAAATTTTTACAGCGTTATATAGGAAATAAATCTACTTTTGAATGAAATTTATTTAAAAACTATATTTTAATTGACTAATTTATTATAGCTTTTCAAAATAATTTTCAAGCATGAATTAACAGGCTATTAACTCCTGGCACGAAGCCAATATCGCTTTTAATTTTAAAACTTTATTTGAATCCATAATTTCACTTAAAATGCCTTTAAACGCCTTTCTTTTAAAAATGATTTTTGGTCCATTTTAGCCCGAGTCGGATCCCTGAGTTCTATTAAAGCACGAAACTTACGGCATTGGTTTACCCATTTCCATCTAAAATAGAAAAAAATTCCTGAAATCCTTTAATCTAAAGTTTAATTTTAGTCAAATCATAGAGGTGCGGCGATAACTGTGCGACCTGTTACTTTTTAGGGTTTCGTTCATCTCACGAAAGCCTGTTCGTCCCGATACGTTGTCTGTGCGTCACAGAGCCGGTTCTCAGAAACTATATAACTTACAGACTTGAAATTTTGTGTACTTATAGCTGAATACCGACTATGAAGCTGAAAATCATAAAATGTTTAAAAAGTCGTATTATTTTAATATAGACAGATAAAAAACCAAAAATCTAACATCCTTTTCCTATTAAATATAAACATTTTTCGCTATAGCAGTTGCCAACAATTAAAAATCCACAATAAAACTTTTCTATAATAATTAATTTTCTATTGAAAGATTTCCACGGGAAAAATGAAAATGAAATAAAAAGTTTCACCAATTGAAAAAAAAAGATTATATGACGTCATATTGGTAATAAAACGGAAATTTTCAAACATTTATCAATAATACAAGGAGTATTGGTATGTGTAAGTGCAGAAAGCAGGTTAATATGATGTCATTAGAGAATTAAAAAGAAAATGAATCTGACGTCATATTGGGAGTTTAACGGACTTTTTAAAATGTTTCAGAATAATACAAAGAGAGTATCAATATGAGTAATAGAGAAAGAAAATAGATATGACGTCAGCAAGTGATTATAACGCCCTATGAGTTTGAGGAACATATTGCCCGATTATGGAAACATTGGGGCATATTTTAACATTTGGAAAGTCTCTAAACAACATGTTTAATTTTAAAATTGATTGATTTTTAATATCACATTTAGTCTGCATGACAGATATTATTTTAACCCTCTAAGCGTGTGGAACGTAATATTCCGTTCACTAAGCTCCAGGTTTCACTGCAATATATGCAATGTTTAAGATAATATAATTCTATAGATTTAATGAATTTTCAAAACATTGCAGAATGATTAATACTCTCAAGGGTTACATTCATATTTGTAATTAAGTTTTACTTATAATGCTGAAAGAATCATATTTTTTTCAGCATTTAAAACAAAATGCAGAGAAAACAGCATTACAATTTTACCCTTTTTCAAAACGCTCAGAGGGTTAACAGAGTATAATAGCGGGCTTCGCCAGCTATTATGGCGCCCGCTATTCATACAAAGAGAGTATCAATATGAGTAATAGAGAAAAAAATATATATGACGTCAGCAAGTGATTATAACGTCCTATGAGTTTGAGGAACGTATGATAAAAACCCAATAAATGATAAAAACACAATTATGGAAATATTGGGGCATATTTTAACATTTTGAAGGTCTATAAACAACATGTTTAATTTTAAAATTGATTTTTTTTAAATATCGCATTTAGTCCGCATGACAGATATTATTATAACAGAGTATAATAGCGGGCTTCGCCCGCTATCGAACCGGTTCAGATTTTCAAAAAAACGAGGAAAATAGACCGATAAATTTTTACTTTATAAAAAACAGGTCTTTTTTGTTAGGGGCGGGGGGGGAATGAAATTTATTCGCAAATAATATATAAATAATATAAAATATATAATATATAATAATAATAATATATAATATATAAAATATATAATAATATATAATAAATAAGAAATATTCGCATATTTTTACATTTTGAAGGTGTACAACATGTTTAATTTTGAAGTTATTTTTTTTAAATATCGCATTTAGTCCGCATGACAGAATATAATAGCAGGCTTCGCCCGCTATCGGGCTAGTTTGGATATTCGAAAAAACGAAAAAAAAGACCGGTAAATTTTTACTTTATAAAAAACATGACTTTTTTTTTGTTGCTAAATGAAATTTATTTGGATTTATTAAAGAAAGGATAAAGTGTTTTGAAATGAATATTAAACGAAACCCTTTGTGCGACCTTCGATCACACTTGTTTGTTTTAGAAACATATTTTTTACATATGCTGTGTTTCTTTAAATCTCTAAAAACAGTGTTTCTTTAAAAAAGTTGGAAATTTCTTCAAATGAGAGAAAAAAATTATTTCAATGACAGGTGTGTTCTGGCAACTTGCTGTCTGTTCTCGTTACGTTTTTTGATGAATTTTTTTTTTTTTCAAAGTGTACGCAAAGAAAAATAGACTGCGATCGTTATAAGAAAAATTATTTTCATGATTTTTTTTTTCGTTTAAAGGAAGTGTGCAACTATTATGCGAGTAAAAACGCCAAATCTATCTGTGTCACTGTAAAACTGTCTCTTGCATTCCGAATAGTATGTATCGTCTGACTTAATGTTTCTTTGAAATGTGTGGTGCCGTGATGTCATCACATTTCTCCCAAAAGAAGGTAAGTAAAAAAACAAAGAAAATATTTAATATTAAAATATTATGAATGATTCATTTAAGTTCCGCTTAGAGTTCAGACACACTGAATTTTTGATTAAAGGAATGAGTAAACACTATGTTCTTATATCATGCTCGTTTGTTTTCGTACAACTGATATGACATTTAACTCATTTTCGCATATTTGAGAATCATCTTGCATTTAATGATTGTATTTGCGATTTTTGAAGGACTATCTTGTTGAGTTCATTACGGAAAATATTACGGGAAACTCCCCACCCTATAAAAGTAACCACTTGTCTTTAACAGTAACGCGATTTTTAATTTTCCGGCAGAAGTGAATAAGATAAGTTGAAGCCGAAAAAGAAGATTAATATTCAAAAAAATTGCTAGCTGGGATCTAAGAAAAGTTTTTAGTAGTTTATAAAGGACCCACAGGACTCTAGAACTTTGTTAAAGAAAATTGCAATAGAATCGGATCAGTTTTAAAGAAGCTGCACTAAGGAGATTAATATTCAAAATTGGTGGTAAGGACCTAAGAAGTTGTTAGTAAAACAAAATAGTGAACGGACCATTTTTAAGGCAGCTATAGTAGGGGGCCCCAATGGGGTTAATGATAGTTGAGAGCAGGGTCCTAAGATGAAAACTTGTTAAAAGGCCCTAGTACTTCGCGCTTTAAATATTCAATTAAATAATATTAATTATTGGGTAAAAATTAATCATTAGAATAAATATTATCCCAGCAAAACTTTTCCACTAAAAAATGAAAAGAAAAAAGAGCGCCAAGTTCTTCTTAATGTTTCGTCCACAAAAAGTACTGGTATCTGAAGCTCGCCACAAGTTAAACACCAAACATCCCAAATCTTTCATTGAAAATGGCTTCCTGTGACTTGCGCGTTAATGCACGCTAGAGGGTTTTTCAAATTATAATGAAGTATAATGATCACCACGCCTACTGCATAAATTAGAGCATTTTACGCATTTCGTGGCAGATAGTACTGAAATATAATACATATTTAAATAAAAGATATGAAACCACTTCAGAGTCTATTTAAATATTTTGTAAATGAAAAATAGCAAGATACCTGTAATCAGAAGTTAATTACTGAATGATATTCAAAAGAGCAAATTGCGCAAACATAATTATCCGTTTTTCGATGATTAAAAACGAGTAACTGCATTTTAACCTCATTGCAATAACTCTTAATACATCCAAACAAACTATAATAAATATTCATATGAAATGAATCCCTTTCGTCAATGAACAAGATTTCAACATTATACAATACCGTATAATGTAACACATTGCGAGATTTGATTAAAGTAGATTTTTTTAATTCTTGGGTTTCGGGGCCCCATAAACGAAGAAGAGTGGATTAAAAGGAAGCAAGTTATTAACAATTTAAGGGTTACAGAAATCAAAAATCAGAAATTTACAAAAATCACCCACTCGTGGACAGCCAACGGTGAGGTATAGGCTCAAAAAGTCTAGGAGAGGAAAAAAGAAATTCTGCCACTTACCGGACCACAGCCAGAAGACTGGCCCCAGAAAGTAACGGGGAAAGGAAAACCCCCCGATCTGACCTCGCCAGAATCCTGAGAGAGTCTGAGAGGTAAACGGTTGGTCTCCGTTCCGATGACGAAATTAAATTGAATGTAAAGATATATAAAATATTATACAATATTAAGATACATACAATAATAATCACATGCGCTGCCCAATTCGCTTATGGCTGGGCGAGCGAAATTAAAAGTTGCACATAAATATTGTTGTAAGATTTTGATATTCTGATACAAATTATTAGAACAGCTGTAGTTAATAAGCATTTACACAGTAATTACCAATTAATATATATATATACTAAAGTTTCTACCAATGGTTGCAAAGTATAACATATTTGCATAACATCAATATTCAAAGATTAATAGCTTTTTCAAAACTCATAAGCTGTGTATGAGTTGATAACAATAACAATTCATTTGTACATTGAGCAGCAAGAGATTTTAAAGACAAATGAAATTAATTATAGTGATATTCATAAGCAACTACACTTGTACTACATCAAACATTAATATCAACATTCATCAAAATTAACAAATTCAGTATTTATATTTCAATATTTTAACTGTAAGTTTTAACAATCATGTTAACTAAATATAAACTATCCAGAAAGATTAAAAAAACAATTATACAGAAATTTTCATTTAAGAATTTTCAAAAGTTAGAAGCAGAATTATTGTGCAAAATGAAAAGGTAATAGTATATAAAATTAACAGAAAATCAAATGAATTTGAATATTGTAGGTTTTTGAAATATTATATAGTTAAAGACAGTTTTTATAAACTTTTAGAGATGTATGAAAAGTTTTTTTTAGAATATTATAGTTCTGTGTGAGCTTAATATAATTGATTGGATCCAACAGAGTTCTTTGTAAATTCTTTCTGAGTGTTTTATTTTTGTGGAATTTGAATTGAAATTTCATTAGCGGACAGTTTCCGAAGATATAATGAATTGATTTTCCTGCAGATTTTCCACATGGACGCATAGCTGATATACATTTACCTTTTTTATCTAAGAAGTCTGGAAAACAGCCATGGTTGCTTAAGTAATAAGCTAAGACTGGGTGTTCACAAATAAAATCTGGATTCACTTTGTTAAGAATAATGTAGGTATCTCTTCCTTTTAAGGAGTTAGGCCACGGTCGTTGCCAATCACAGAGAGCTTTTTTAGTAAAGAAACTTTTGACTACTGAAGTTGGAATTAAGAGATCTAGTTTTTCGTTATGGCATGTTTTGCGAGATAGTCCGCCCTTTCATTGCCCACAGTTCCGACATGAGATTTTGTCCATGAAATATAATTTTCAAGAACAGTTAAGAGGGTTTTGTAGATATTTTTGATTATGTAGTTTCTCGGAAAAGCCAAGTTAAGAGCTGCTAATGAAGATTTGACTATCTGTAATGATAAGGAGGGTATTATAGTTTGATTTTTTGAACCAGTCTATTACATTTTTTATAGCATACATTTATGTTTGGTTGATTGAATTTAGTCTGTTGTGTCTTGTGGAGTGGTTATAAATAAACATTTTGTTCCTTTGTACTGTAAAAGCTGAAGAGGTACCATTGTCCATTACTGATCCATCTGTATATATTATTATTTCGTGATTATTGAATATTTCTTGCGAATTTAATTCTATTATTTGTAGGTTGTTAATCTGGTAATATTCTGGGAAGGTAAATGATTTTTCATTCTGCATCAGCTTTGACTTGTTAATTGTGTAACCTTGAGTAACTAACTGTCTGCTTTCTTTACAAACTTGTTCATGGCCTAGTTCATTTCCAATTAGAATATCTATTGGTATGGTACCAGTCAATATGTTTAGTGCATTCGTTGATATACTTCTATATGTTCTGATTAGACCTATTAGTGCAGTTCTTTGAATTGATTTTAGCTTTCTGATGTCATGAGCATTAAGATACGGGAAACAGATATCTGACTCATATAGGATTTGTTTCAGCAATACACAATTGTACCATGTTTTAAGAATTTTAGTTTTTAGACCCCCCCCCCCTTTAAAAAAGTGAGGACGTGGATAAGCATTGACGAAGTTTAAATTTTTTGTTTTGATATGAATTAGATGATCTTGGAAATTTAGCTTAGAGTCCAGAATTAGTCCTAAGTAAAATATGTTGTTCTTTATACTTATTGTTTTACCATTAATTTTGAAAATTGGACGTCTGTTTTGCAGTAGGTTTTTGCCAAATAATATTGCTATTGATTTTTCTTCAGATATGTGCAGATTTAGGCTATTGCATTGATTATGAAAGACTTTAATTCTGTAGTTCGCTGTTATTTCTAGATCTTGACGGGTGTTTCCTTCAACTATAACTACAAAATCATCTGCATATGCTGTAAAGTATAAGGCTTTCTTTTCATATTGTTTCGGTAGATGATCAGCAATCAGGAGCCAAAGGGGTGGTCTGAGGCAGGAACCCTGAGAACAGTCTCTAAATGCCCTGAACAACTCTAAAATATTCACCAGATAGTGACTATTGAATCGGTTTGAAATGTAATTCTTCAATAAACATTTTAAATAATTAGGAAGTGGGGATTGATCTATTATTTGAGATATAGTGTGCCAATTAATTGAATCAAAGTCTCCTTGAATATCAAATGAAATTAATCCACAGTACTTGTTTGTTACTTGCAATTCTGTTATGTTATTGATTATATGTTTTACAGCATCTGAAGTGCTGCAGCCGTCTCGAAAACCATATTGATCCTTGTCAAGATATAATAAATCCTCCAGAAAAGTCATGATTCTCATTTTGATGAGTCTTTCTAAAACTTTGCCTAGCATTGGCAGCAATGTAATTGGACGGTAAGATTTAAATTGCAGTGGATCCTTGTTTTTCTTTCTGAAGAAGATAACTAAGCCCTTTTTCCAAATTGCTGCGAAGTGACCTAGTTCAAAACATCTATTATAAATATTTTGCATTAAAGATGGGAATGACTTTATTAGATTTTTACCATTCTTGGGTCCATATTGTTAAAGCCTGGGGGCTTTTTATTAATTTGTTGGTTTGCACAATAATGTAATTTTCGAAGACTTATTTAAAAATTTTCTATTGAGTCTGCTGTAAATTTTTCACCATCCGTAAAATTACGTATAGAATTTGGTGGGGCAGTTCCGTAGTGAAAATTCATCAATTTTAATTGGATGTCGTAGTATGTGTCGCAGTGTTCTGAGGTCTCTAATATAGAGGGGATCAAATCTGTATTTTTAAGATACTTCTGTTTCATAATTTTGAAAACTGTGCCGTTAGTACTATTAGTATTTTCACAAAAGGTCTTCCGTGCTTAATATTTAGTTTTCTTAATATTTAATTTATATTTTGCACGTTCTTTTTTATAGGCTGTCTGATATTCTATTATTTCTGGGTTTCTTTTATGTCTTTTATATAAAGCGTTTAATTTACGTCTTTGACAGTTTAATTCGTCTGAGTACCATTTTACGTTTATGTCTGTTGATATTTTCTTTTTCTTCAAAGTTATGTTCATTACAAATTGGATTATTTTTTCTAGATTTTCTATCCATCTATCTAATTTTGATGTTGTATGAATTTCCATGACGGACTGCTCCAAATTTGTGGCATAAATATTAAAAACTGAACTAAATTTTTTGAATGTCATGTATTATGTTTTATATCTGTATGAATGTATTTTTATTGGT
The DNA here is from genome assembly GCA_963931845.1 of Maratus michaelseni. Lineage (NCBI taxonomy): Eukaryota > Metazoa > Arthropoda > Arachnida > Araneae > Salticidae > Maratus > Maratus michaelseni. Next base: position 200,503,024 of record OZ007588.1, on the reverse strand, counting down.
TCTGCTTCTAGTTTGTATCTTATATAAAGGTGATCGCTCAAAGACATCGTCTACTTTCCAAGATTGGATTAAGTCATGAATGTATTTTTATTGGTTCTGCTTCTAGTTGGTATCTTATATAAAGGTGATCGCTCAAAGACATCGTCTACTTTCCAAGATTGGATTAAGTCACGTCTTAATAATCCACAAAGCGTCGTCTCAGGAGTTCCTTTTATACTGTCAAGTTTGAAGGTATGGCTAGCTGAAGGATCATTAACTATATACAGGATATTCAGGGCCAAATAATTTAAGAATGTGTCGCCTCTTGAGTTATTTCCTTTGTAACCCCAATCCTTGAGATGAGCGTTGAAATCGCCACATGAGAGGAGGTTGTCACAGTTATCGATGGAATTCGTCCAGTCTTGCAAATCAGTTTCTAGATCTCCTGATGGCTTGGAATATTGTGAACCAATTTTTATATGACATTTCACTTTAATATTGTCTAGTTGTTGTGGATGGTTACTTTGCTGAGTATCTTGTATTTCTTGAGGGGAAACTTGGGTGTTTTGTTTTATACTTAGATTTATAAAGACACTGTTGTTAAATTCTAGGGCTTGAAAATGAAAAAAGAGTTGGTTAACTATAATTATTGCAGCAGTTTGTTGGAATGAATGGTAGAAAGCCCAACCCACTGGGAGTCTCGTGAATAAGTTTACAGTTTTATGATAGTCCTGTATAATTGCTATATCAATTTTCTGTTCTGCTATATATTTTATAAGTTCGAAGTTTGCTGCTCTACAGTTATTTAAATTTATCTGGACTATCTGAATTTTGTGATTTGTTGGAAATGAAGAAAAGGATGAATTACTGAAAACGATATTTGAAGGTTGAGTTAAAACCGTGAACGTGGAGCATTGTAATTTATTTCTCGATTTCTTCGATTGATTTTATGTTGAAATATTGGGCATTCTGAGGAATCTGCCCCGTGGTAAATGTCTTTCGGTGCATCTTGTTTCTCAGATACTCTTATGCAATTTATACAGAGATGTTGCTGTTTATTTTTTATTGAGCATTACGATGAATTATGGTTTTTTGTGCAGTAGTCACAAGCTCTTCGGCAATAACATTTATCTTCAGTATGTCCATATCTTTGGCAGTTATTACACCTTATAATTGGTGAATATGAGGTAATTCTGCATGAAATGAATCCTATAAGTATTTTACCTTTGCGAAGCAAATGAAGAGCTTTTGATGTTTCGAATTCTATTATAAGTTGGTAAGTTTTCAGATGTTCCTTTGACATTTGCTTATGGATTGTAATTTCTGAAGATTGATTTATTTGTGATTGTAGTTCCTTCGTAATCTCATCTATCGTTATATGTTTTGGGATTCCCAAGATTATTAGCTTTTTTCTTCTTTCTGTAGAGAATTTTAATTCCAATAAATTTGAGATTTCTTCATTGTATTGAATTATATTTAAAAGGTTAAAATGTCCTGTTCTTTTTCAGTTTGTATTATTAATTTTTGCTTATTTCTCGAGAGTTGGCATGTGAATTTTGATAATTTTTTTTTATTTATGTAATTGTTTCTTTAAAATTTCCCTTATGTTGAACATGGACATTCTTGTTGTTGATCTTCTCGTTAGCACTATTGCTTCTTTTGAGAGTTGAGAAATATTATTGTTTGTAGGTTGTTGAGGAATTACCTTTGAGTACAGTAAGTTATTCGGGACAAATTGATGTTGTGTCCAAATCTCATGATCATGAGAGAACTCTTCTTTCGTTGATAGTTTTGTTTTAATTTATTTTGTTGTCTTTTCATAATTTTCTAGCTTTTCCAGGATCTGATTAGTATTTTCTCGAGTGTTATGATCTTTATACTTTGTGGTTTGTTGCAGTTGAAACTCATATTGTTTTATTAAAGCATCTTTTTCTTGATTTTTCTGTTCTAAGTTATTTGATGTTGCGTTTTGAATTTCTTTATTACCATATTCTGCAATTTTTAGTTGCATGACTAATAGTTCAGCAGCTTTTTCTTCTAATTGAGTAGATAGGGTATTAATGACTAATTGCATGCTTGAGTTGTTATCTGTGCATAGTGTTCTACATTCTCTTTTAATGTCATTTCTTGTTTTTTTATTTGCCTCTCTTCTAATTTAATTTTTTCTCTTAATTTCGCCCATACGCGTACGCATGATTGAACAAGAGATATATTTATAAATACATATATATATATATAGAACAAGGTATTTTTCTTTAGATATATAAAAAAATATTTAAATGCATAATTTGGATTGAACTCTTGAATAAGACTATTAAATGAATATTCTATCTTTGGTACTAAAGAAAATGATTTATGTTTATTTTAAAATTACCTAATAAAAATGCAAATAATACCTTTTTTGTATCAGTTGTTGTACTCTACACCGCAAAAGTTGGCAACATTTATCGATATATCGCCAAGCTTGGCGGGAAGTTTACGCTGGCGAATATTAATATATTGTATTAAACATATGAGTTGGAACGATGGGTACAACAATGAAAGAAAATTTGCGCGCAAGCATGATCACTAAAACACATAAATTAAACCCTTTTATGGAGGAATCGTGCTGTCTTTTTTCAAAATGTGAAAATAAGAATAAAAAAATCTTAAAATTTTAATCTTCTATATCTCAGCCATTTTTTACGATAAAGGCAAAAAATAAATTGCTCCGGAATCCTTGGATCAAGACCGAACATTTAACGGAAAAAACTTTTAAGATTTCTAATTTTTTGTACAATTTTGTTTAATTGAAAATCTTTAAAATACTATCACAGCGCCCTTTTCTGGCGGAATATCCCAAATTCAAGTGAGACCTACAGGCCATAGCAAAAAACATATAGAAAAAATGCTTCAATTCTCTACATAACTTCATACATTTTTCGATAAAACAATAAAAAAATGGAACAAAAATCGCTATCACAGGGTATCCTTTCGTCGGAATATCTCCAAATTCAAGTGGGGCCTGATAGCCATAACCAAAAACCTATAATTGAAATTTCGTTTCAGTCTAGACGTAACTTCATACACTTGATGCAAAGAGGACATACACACGGAAAGACAGCCATTTTGTGAAAAGATGATTTCCGGAATCTCTGACCCGTAAAACGTGTAAATCCGTCAAATAGCGGAAGTCGAAACATTGTTTGATTACAATACTTCTTGCTATTATACACTGCTGGCCATCCAAAATGCAACACCATGGAGGCATGCAAATAACAGAATGAAATTTATTGGACAAATACATTATAATGGGACGGACAAGTGATTAAATTTTCAGAAAATTTGGAGATTTAGATCCTGAGAAATCTACCAGAGCAGCCACCTCTGGCCGCAATTACAGCATTTATCTGCCTAGCCATGGAGTCGAACAAAGATTGGATGTCATGTACGGGTACATCAGTTAATGCAGCTTCAACACTATGCCACAATTCATCAACCGTCGTGACGGGCGAGTGGTGGCGGGTCAGTCGCTCAGAAGCCATTGAAAGGAAATTTTCAATGAGAAATCAGGAGAACGTGCCGGCCAAGGCACAGTCGAAACGTTCTGTATCTAGGAATGTCAGGATAGTACGAGCAATATGCGGTCGTGCATTGTTCTGCTAAAACGTAAAGTTTCGGAGGCAACAAAGATAAGGCAGAAACAAGGGCCGTAACACATCAGAAATGTAACGGCTGCTGTTGAAATTTCCGGCAATTCGAACAAGATGTTACCAAGAAATGTATCACACTTCATACCGTCACTCCAGGTGGTATGACAGTATGAAGATTCGAATGGAATCTGGCTATTTGCGTTTTCAACGATGCCACCAAACATGGATTCTGGCATCATGATGCTGTGTATGACGCAGGAATGGCGTCTCACGTCGTCTTTTATGAATCCAGGCTCTGTATGCAGCATCATGATGCCAGAATCCATGTTTGGTGGCATCATGGAAAAAGCACATTCCCAGCTTGCATTCGAATAGTCATACTGTCATATCACCTGGAGTGACGGTATGAAGTGCCATTGTAAACACATCTCGGTAATCTCTTGCTCGCATTGCCGGCAATTTCAACAGCAGCCGTTACATTTCTGATGTTTTACGTCCCGTAGTTTTGCCGTATCTTTGATGCCTCCGCAACTCTACGTTTTAGCAGTACAATGCACTACCGCATGTTGCTCGTACTATCCTGACTTTCCTTGATAAAGAACGTGTTCAACTGTTGCCCTGGCTGGCACGTTCTTTTGCTTTCTCACCAATTGAAAATGTCCTGTCAATGGCCCCTGAACGACTGGCCCGCCACCACTCTCCCGTCACTACGGTTGATGAATAGTGGCATAGTGTTGAAACTGAATGGACTGATGTACCCGTACATGACATCCAATCTTTGTTCTACTCCATGGCAAGGCAGATAAATGCTGTTATTGCGGCCAGAGGTGGCTGCTTTGGGTAGTGTTTTCTCAGGATCTATACCTCCAAATTTTATGAAAACGTAATCACTTGTCCTGCCCATTATAATGTATTTGTCCAATAAATATAATTCTGTTATTTGAATTATTTCATGGTGTTGCATTTTGGATGGCCAGCAGTGTAGATAGAATAAAGTATAAATTTATATGAAATAAAAAAAAATTCAAATAATTTTTTTCTAAATGTTCAAATTGATCAGAAAATTACTGTTATCATCTTGCCAAGAGCTATTATGTATAATGTGTAAATATTGAAATTTGTAAAACATGTAACTTATATAATTATTGTGTATACATTTTTTTAAAAAATCTACTTACCTGTAAAAAACTGTAGCTTTAAATATTGTGTATATAATCTATAATATTCAAACATTGTATAAAATCAGGCACGCCCTGAATAAATAGGGCTGCCATTTGTGAATTAGAGTTTGTATAATTTACTATAATTTACTTTTCAATTTGTAAATGTTTTCCCATGGCACGCCCTGATAAATAGGGCTGCCACTTATGATTGATGGTGCAAGAAATTTTAGTTAATCCGGAGACGGTGGTGTCGTTTGGACGTTAGAGACCTTCCTGCCTTGAGCTTGGGGCTTGTCCCGATCATATGCCAAAAGCGGATCCTCAAGGCGGGTGACAGCCAGACAGCCAGTCGTTTTGTTGAAAAATAGTAATGGTTTACTTCATGTTTGTTTTCTTGGACACCCTTTAAACCTATTTAAATACTATAATAAACTCCATTCGAAACAAAAGTTTAAAAATGTTGACAAAAGAGACATTAATCTGCTTGCTATTCAAAAGTGTCTGTAATAATAACATAACTTTCATTTTTCTTAAATGGCATTGAGTAACTAAAACATTCTGATCAAAATTGAATACAAGTTGGAAATCCTTGCTCTGCCCAGGAAAGTGTCATGTTACTTACTTGAAAAAACGACGCAGATCTCTCAAGAGGAATTGGAGTTCTTAAATGCGTCTTCACAATTTTCAAATTTTTCGATGTGAGGACACTACTGAGTCCGTACGCCTCTCCCCCTTACAGACCTTCTATATTTTCAGAAAGTCTTAGAAGACAGTGAAAGAAAGCTTGACACTACCTCTTTACTCCCTTAGCGTTAACCTAATTGCCACATCGGAAGATATAGCACTCATTTCGGTAACATAAAATTATTTTAGGATTGCACTTGAAAAAGTCTTATTTCAGAGCGTTTTTTCTTTTCGTCTTCTGTTGAAACATAACACGTGTAATTGGTTATTTAAAACCTATCACGAATGCACATATTTAAATTAGAATAATATACGTTACCCGCGAAGAGCGTCATATAGAGAATATTAAAAGTTCTATCACCGGCATTTAAAATAATTTTTTTTAGGTAATTGAATTGCAGAAACGCTTCGATTAAATATGGTACGTTATTCAATGAAAAATAACCAGTAGGAATAATCGAGAATTCGGAGCACATTTTACGTCGCGTATAGGTGACGTTCGTCGCGAACTGGTTCTGTACCGCATCGTCTGCCGTTGGCACTTAAATTCCCTTCGAATGATTTATAACGTTTCAACGATTTAAATATAATTTTTCAAAATATTATTCGGGTGGTCTTTAAAATGTTTTCTTTTTCTGTTTACATTAATTGTAATAACTCCCCTTATTGTTTCTGACTATACTAAAATTTCACGTGTTAGAATACTTTTTTAATCAGTAGTCTTAGTTTGAAGTGTACTAAAATCAAAGCGAATAAAGATATTCAAAATTCAAAACTATTTAATTAACTAAATGAATGTTCTATAATCTAATTTTTCCTTCTGACTTAATACTTATTTGAAATTCTTTATTAGTCATGGACAACAGGTTTCTTTTACCGAATTTATAATGGAATAAGTAAGCGGATTTTTAATGAAATGTTAATGTAATAAGATAGACTGACAATAACATAGTGGAATGAAAAAAAGTAAAACAGAATTATTCAGAATGTGCTTAAGATTGGAGAGTATTTCGTAATTCGGGCTTTAACTGAGAATTTTTAATCTTTTCTTTTTCGAAAGATACCAAACAATTTTCGCACACACTGCAAAAAATTAACCTTCTGACCCTGTATACAGGGTGTGCCCTAACATTGTTCATATTTCAAAAATTGATACAAAATTAACATACCGTCGTCTTGGAGTGGGGTTTGCACCATAAGAGTTTACTCTTTTATTTATCCTCATTACACACTTTTATTTACTTCAAGATGTAAAAATGTAATTTGTAAAAGAATTTTTATCCAGTTCCTGATAGAATATAATTATAAAAAATTAGATATACAGGTGTGTTTCCAATGACAGAACAGCATTTTAATAATTCTAGAACATAATTGCAAATTAATAAATTGTTTTTAAGACATTTTCCTTTAGCCGGACACATGTGATAATCCGCCAAATATACTTTATGGCTACAAGTTTATATGAATTAATCAATAGCTGTGTTAATTATGCGGCAAACTACACTGGCTAAAATATGCCAATCTGCTGTGAAACACTAACAATAAAATATTTTAAACAGTAAAAATTAGAAAACAAATTTTATTTAAAATAAAAAGTGGAATATATTTTTTAAAATATTCGCTTTTATTAGGATGAAAAAGTCGTTTAAATTTTCTTTGAACTATTTTTTGCCACAAAAATTCCGATCGCTTGACAATTCTTATGATGAAAATAGCTCTCCAATATGACACTTTGTTATTATTATTATTATTATTATTATTATTATTATTATTATTATTATTATTATTATTATTATTAGAAATATGAGCAGACTTATTGGAATCTTTGAACAATTTTTCTGTTTTGCCACAAACATTCCGATCGTTAGAGAAATCTTAGAATTGAAATAGTATTACAATATGACAGTTTGTTTATATGTATATATATATATATATATATATATATTCGATTTGTGGCGTCGGGTGCCGCCATCCGAAAAATCTATAAGAGACCACGCCATTTCTTCCGGTCAAGGGTCCATTCTTCCTCCAGACACCTATCCTTCATGGTTTTTTTTATATCATCCGTCTTTCGTGGTCTTCCTCGTTTCCTCTTTTGGTTTGTTCTGTAATTAGATGCGATTTTGGTAGTCTCTCATCACTCATTCTTTTAACATGGCCATACCAGATTAGTTGTTTCTTTTGGAGATCGTCTAATATGGTTCCCTTTATTTTCATTTATTTATTTAATTAATTTTAAAAATTTGAACGGACTTACGAAATATGATGAAGTGAATAGCCCGCCAATATGACAGTTTGTTTATTTATTTAATTTTAGAAATGCCTTATGTGACTTTTTGAACTACGTTTCCTTTATTTTGCCATAGCAAATCCCACCCTGTAGCAAGTCTTATGGGACTAACCGTATTTGGATGCTGGAATTTGTTACTGTTTTTAATAATTCTTTGAAATATCGAAATCCTTATGGGTATCTTTAAACTACTCTTTTTTATCACAAAAATACGATTATTTGAATTCTAGTCTTATTCTGCAGACGGTACTCCGTTACAAAAATTTATTATTAATATTTTTTTTTGGTGTTTTTACGATTTTTTGAAATATGAACAGATTTTTGAACACATTTTTATACACACAGTGAGATTTTTTAAAGCAAACATTAAGTTAATGAAATAGTGGAATAAAATAGTGAAAAATAGTTTATAATAAAACATTTTAAGAATTTCATTTTCCATGTCAGATGATAAATGTTATAACAGACCGAAAATATAAAACATCGCTTTTATTAAAAGACTTTATTTAATCGAATGTGATTTTTGACACAACGCATGCACTTTTTGCTTTACTTTTCGACCAGATGGTGCTAATTGCTGTAAATAAAATACTCTGCTTGAAAAAATATATAATGTGTCACAGTCATTTTAAAAAGACTGTATTAGAATTATAAGTTAAATTTTTTACGTCAAATGCTCAGCTGTGAAGGACATAATTTATGAAATGTTTCGGTAATAAATGACGGTATTTTTAAAATTGCATTTTTTTCAATATTAAAAGCTCTTAGTGAGATGTTTCATTTTAAGAAAGCATTATTAAAAATTTATCCACGGGTCTTTTTATTTCATTTAATGTTTCATAAAGTTTTTACAATTTTTATCCTATATTATTTTATGAAATTCTCATTTAATTTATTAAACATTATTTTCCAAACTTAGTCTTTTTTATTAAAAAACTAGAAAATAAGTTATTTATATTTAATGTTATGTATAATAAAATTGATTGTAATTAAACAAATAAGTAACATTGACTTCAAGTGATTGTTCATTTTTTATTAACTTATTTCATGCCAGTTGGTGTATTTTATCTAGACTTCTTTCGGTTCATATTCATTTTATATATAAAGAGCACATTGTTATCATCAAGGCTAATTTTTTTAAAGCTGGCGATCATGTATTACATAATAATATGTAGATCTTCAGAATAGTATATTGCTATTTGCTAAAATAATCTCTAATGATTGTATAAATTTTAAATGATTTTAACTAAACATTACTAAATTTTGATATGTTTTTGAAAAACAACTAAACACGATATGCTGATTACGGTTAAAACGGGATGGTGTACTTTATACCTTAACATAATATTCAAATTTTGTGGTCATTAGACATTGCATTCGAAAGTTATCAACAAGGGCGGTCGCTCTGCCAAGCCAAGCTTTAAAAAAAAACGCCACACGAACAACGCCAAGAACTGGACTTAACACCGCTACTGCTTACTTACAGAAAGCAACTTTGCAATGTTAAATCGACAAAACATGCCAGATTAAAATATCAGATATCATATAAACCAAGCGTCGCAGAAAAAAAAAACGAAAACTAGAAGAATCTAATGAATAATTTCTTCAATTTAAGACCAAACTCATCTTCATAACTGATTTATAAACAGAGATATAGATTTTTTTAAAAACGTCGAGTTACTTAAAATGATCACTTTTTTCTTCGTCAAACTTTTTTCTTCGTCAAACTTTTTTCTTTTCAAACAACCTAGAGACCTTAATATTGGGCAGAATAAAAAAAGGATTGCATTTTTGGACAAGTAATTACGTAATATATGTGCTTTTATAAAATAATGTAAAAAAAATATTTTCTATCCTTAATTAGCAAAAAACTGTTAATTAACTTGGCGATTAAAAAATTATGCCAAAACAGAGATAAAATCCGCCAATGACCATGTACCATCTGTATTATAATAGCACAAACAGTTACAGTCTATAATCACATTAAATTTCATCTGCAAGTCAGCCATTTTCTTCTGAAGATATTTTTTTTAAATAAAACTTCATAATTATAAGAACACACATTTTATCAGATAATTAAATATGATTGCAAACTGTGGTAGATGACTGTTTCCAACATGAATAAGTATGAGAAATTACCGGTCACGCTTGTCGGTCTGGGAGGCTCAGTCGCAGAGCGTCAGCACGGTACGCATAAGGTCCCAGGTTCGAGTCCTGGTCCGGGTCAATTTTTCCCCCATGTTTGTTAAATGTATTTAATTGTCTGATAAAATGCGTGTTCTTATATTATTGTAAAATAAAGTAATCAGACGTAGTGTTTGTTTTAAAAAATATTTTAAATATATAATTTACGTTTTTAGAAAGATCTTTAAAAATAAATTAGTTTTTGAGAGAAGACGTACCTTTTAAAATGATGTATACATTAAGAGTTATCGGCATTTAAAATTTCTTTCCAAACGTAAACAAAATTTTTTAAATGAATTAAATGTGATTCATTTATTTCTAACAAAAAAAAAAAAAACACGGTAAAGGACAGGCATTTCGTTCGCAGGAATACCTTTCACGTCATTTTCCTATAAATTAATGAAATCCAGTTGTTAAATTATTTTTGTTTTAGAAGTGAAGTTTCCATTTAAATTTATTGTAACAGTACAATGTTTAATTGAATAAAATAATGTAAATCTAAGAAATTGCTAAGAAATTCCAAACATGCACAGGGCAACGCAAATAAATAAATAAATAAATAAAATAAATAAACAAAAAATAAAAAATAAATAAATAAATAAATAAATAAATAAAAATCAGCTTTCAGAAATTCGAAAAATTGTTCATATATCTTAATTACAAGCTAAAGGAGGGTTTATTTCTATATTATTCTATGTATAATAGTAATTTCAGCAAATATATTAAATTCCAATGTGATCTGTTTTAAAGTTTAAGGTAGTTTATAACACATGATAAAAAATTTATAAAAAAGAATGGCGCGTCACATTTCGGGGAGGGGATGGGGAGTGGCGTGAACAAAATTAGGAAGTATAATAAGACTATCTGTTTGAAACTTTACGATATTTTATAACACATAACATAAATTTTAAAAATAAATCCACGTCAAAAATTATAAGGAGGGGTGGAGCGCATTTTGCCTACACAAGGGGGGGGACACTTTTCTAAATTTTAACGATATCCGTCATGTCACATATCGTTACAAAGGGCTATGATCACTTATTCATTTTATGCACCACAGGTGCCACCCCCACATTTTTCGCCCCCCCCGAGACTACTCATGTGGTATATTGTTCAAAAGGCCTGTGACCGTTTATTCATATTATGTATCTTCGGGGTCTATCCTCCCACTTTCACCCCCCCCCCCAAAGGGGTCACTTTTCTAAATTTTGCCAGTACCTCTCATGTGATATATCGTTGGAAAGGTCTGTGAGCGCTTAATCATATTACGCAGGGGGCGGGGGGTATTTTCTAAATTTTGCACATACCCCTCATGTGATACATCGTTGGAAAGGTCTGTGAAAGGTGGAAGATGGAAATTGAGCGTGCGCAGCACGACTGCTATATGGTGCGAAAAGCAGCGGGGACCCGTGTCGGAGGTTCGTTTGGTTAGAGGTTTATACTATTCGATGTGCAAATTAAGGGATTATCCGGTGCCGAAGGCAGCGGGGAACCAGGTCGGATGTTCGTTCGGTTCAAAGTTTATCTTATTCGAGGTTTTACAAGATTCGAGGCCCCGATGTAAATTAGAGGCCCGCTAGCGGGCGAAGCCAAATAGTGCTAATAATGAAAGAGTGTGATATCACGTTTGATTTCAAATGCAGCGCTGCCACGCTATGTACGTGTTCCATTTTTATTCATTTCATGGATAAGTCAGTGATATTTTTTTTAACGGATGATAACAAGTATTATAACAAGCCACATTTAGTATGTTGTTTTTAAGAGTGTGATTAGTTTAATTGAAAAATCTACTGGTATTTCTAGTTAACCCTTTAAACAGTGACTGAAAGTAAAATGTAATTTTAAATTATTTCTCATGTTTAGATTATTTAAATTATGCTTTATCTATTTAAAAAAAAAAGAAATGATATCTACAAAAACAACTTTTCAAAAGTAAAAAAAGCCAGGCTTAAAAAAGTTATGGCTAAAAATGGTGTGATATCAAATTTCCAAGCTATTATATTACTTATTTAACTTTTTTCCATTAAATAAGTTATCATATATATAAGTCGAGTGCCTACGTATATGTTAATAGAAATCGTTTTCTCCTGTATTAAATACATCCAAACGAGTTTCTGAAAAATCAATTTTTTTCAAATTATGCATGATGGGCTTGGCGGCCATCTTTCCATATTTCTAAGCACCCAAATTTCTAAAGTAAAAGCGTAATATGTTTGCAATGTAATATGTTTATAACAATTTCGAACTTCAGATTTTAACTACGGACAGATAAATTAGATAAGACTGATATTTTGAGAAATTAATTTTTACTAGTTTGAAATTATTAATTATTCTAAAAAATAAATCATAAGAAGAATCTTTAAGATAAGTCATCATTATCTTAAGACACAATTTTTAGAGAATACAAGTCTATAAATGAAACGCTTAAAATATTTCCTTAAATAACAATTTTGAATTTCGGATTTTAACTACGAATTTGGGTGCTTAGAATTTTGTGAATAATATGCAAAGATGGCTGCCAAGCCCATCATGCATAATTTGAAAAAAATTGAATTTTCAGAAACTCGTTAGGATGTATTTAGTACAGGAGAGAACGATTTCTATTAACATATACGTAGGCACTCGACTTATATATATGATAACTTATTTAATGGAAAGAAGTTAAATAAGTAATATAATAGCTTGGAAATTTGATACCACACCCTCTTTTAGCCACAACTTGTTTTTTTTTCTAAGTTTGGCTTTTTTTACTTTTGAAAAGTTGTTTTTGTAGATAGCCTATACAGGCAAGAAAACCCAGACGGGAAGACAATCATACTGTTTTTGATTCTTAATGAAATTCACTCAACGAAGCATTTCCAAGAAAGAAAATATTTTTTCTTTCTTTGAGAAACTCTTTACAAGTTTACCTGAGTATGCTGTAAAAAACTAGGGGATCCAACCCAAGCTTACAGCGTTACAGAAATATGGTGAAAACCATTTATTTTTAGGATTTCGCTCATCTCACGAAACCCTATTCGTCTCGCTTATCTGTCTGTCCGTCACAGATTCGGTTCTCAGAAACTGTGTCAGTTATAGACTTATAGTAATTTGGTGTACTTACGGCTGAATACCTACTGTCACGCTGAAAATCATAAAATTTTGAAAATGTTTTCATTAACGCAATATAGGTAAATGTACCAATAGTCGGCCACTTAACTGGTTTTTTTGTATATAAACCATAACGTAGAATTTTTAAAAAACGACACAACATTTTTAACAGTAATATATGCTAAAACATAAGTTTCTTATTATGTTTCAGCAATTATTTTTAAAAAACACGGTAATAGTTTTTTTTTAGACAAAGTTAAGTTCAAAAAGAGCAAGTTCTCCAATAGTCGGCCACTTTAAAGCTAATGTTCGGCCATCACTGCACCAATAGTCGGCCACTTCAGAATTTTGTCACTTTCTTCTATCTTTACAAGAAGAAAGTATTGGATTCATGAAAATTTTCTACTTCTGGTTTTCGACAGATTTATACGTTTTAGGAGGTCCTGAACACGATTTGACTGTTTTTAGAAAATGTCTGTCTGTGACTCTGTCTGTCTGTCTGTCTGTATGTGACAACAATATTGTGGGCGCTCTATCTCAAGAACTAATACTCGGAATTTAATAAAACTTTAGATTCAGTTAGTACCTGATATAAATTGGTGCCGATTACTTTTTGGTAAAAATCGCCCGGCAGGTGGCGCTGCTATGCAGCATTTTTCGCGATTTCCTCAATAGCTCTATCTCAAGATCTAATTCTCGGAATTTAATAAAACTTTATATTCAGTGAGTCCCTGATATAAATGGATGCTGATTAGTTTTTGGTAAATATCGCCCGGCAGGTGGCGCTGCTATGCGGCATTTTTCGCGATTTCCGCAATAGCTCTATCTCAAGAACTAATGCTCGGAATTTGATAAAATTTTAGATTCAGTTAGTCCCTGATATAAATTGGTGCTGATTAGTTTTTGGTAAAAATCGCCCGGCAGGTGGCGCTGCTATGCAGCATTTTTCGCGATTTCCGCAATAGCTCTATCTCAAGATCTGATTCCCGGAATTTAATAAAACTTTAAATTCAGTTAGTCCGTGATATAAGTTGGTGCTGATTAGTTTTTGGTAAAAATCGCCCAGCAGGTGGCGCTGCTATGCGGTCTTTTTTTTGCGATTTCCGCAATAGCTCTATCTCAAGATCTAATTCTCGGAATTTAATAAAACTTTATATTCAGTTAGTCCTTGATATATATAGTGCTGATTAGTTTTTGGTAAATATCGCCCGGCAGGTGGCGCTGCTATGCGGCATTTTTCGCGATTTCCGCAATAGCTCTATCTCAAGAACTAATGCTCGGAATTTGATAAAATTTTAGATTCAGTTAGTCCGTGATATAAGTTGGTGCTGATTAGTTTTTGGTAAAAATCGCCCAGCAGGTGGCGCTGCTATGCGGCATTTTTCGCGATTTCCGCAATAGCTCTATCTTAAGAACTAATGCTCGGAATTTAATAAAACTTTAGATTCAGTTAGTCCCTGATATAAATTGATGCTGATTAGTTTTTGGTAAAAATCGCCCGGCAGGTGGCGCTGCTATGCAGCATTTTTCGCGATTTCCGCAATAGCTCTATCTCACGAACTAATACTCGGAATTTAGTAAAACCTTATATTCAGTTAGTCTCTGATGTAAATTGGTGCTGATTAGTTTTTGGTACAAATCGACCAGCAGGTGGCGCTGCTATGGAGCATTTTGCAGGATTTACACGATTTTAGCGATAGTCATATATCAAGAAATAATGCACAGAATATAATAAAATTTGAGCTTCAGTTAAACCTTGATATAAATTGGTGCTGATTCATTTTAGTGTATGCGAAACCTGTGTGAGATAGAAGAAAGTTTTGGGATTGACACATCCAACTAGTTTTACCTGGAAAACGACGCTAACAAATTTTACTGAATTTTGCATTCTACAAGTTTCGGTTATAAGAAGGTGATTGAGCTATCTCACATGTTTGAGAAAATTAAATTAGTGTGTCATTTAGGGTCACTGCGGGTAAAGCTAATTTTATTTTATCTGCTAAATGGCTTTAACGATTTTGACTAAGTTTTGTATCCTACATTTTTGGGATACAATAAGACCATTGGAACTGGGTCGCATGTTCGAGAAAATATCATTAGTAGGTCATATGATATGGGGGTCACTATGGGTTAAATAAATTTTATCTAAAAAACGGCTCTAACGATTTTGACTAAATTTTGCATCCTACCGTTTTGGGGTACGAAAAGACCATTGGTTGGGTCACATGTTTGAGAAAATTCGATTAGTGGGTCATTTTAGGGTCACTACGGGTCAAACTAATTTTATCTAAAAACGACAAACGATTTTGACTAAATTTTGTATCCTACCGATTTGGTGTACGAAAAGACTAATTGGGTCACAAGTTAAGGGTCACATGTTAAGGTCCAAGGTAATTTTATCTTATCTAATAAATGTCTTTAACGATTTTGACTACGTTTTGTGTCCTAACTTTTTGGGATACAAGAAAACCATTTGGCTGGGTCACATGTTCGAGAAAATTCGATTAGTGGGTCATTTGGCGGTCACTATGGGTCAAACAAATTGCATTTAAAAACGGTTTAAGCGATTTTGACTAAATTTTGTATGCTACAGTCGACTGCAAAAAAAAAAAAATAATAATAATAATAAATAAAAATAAATAAACGCTGGTACCCCTTCTGGTCGCGCTCAAATTGAAGTTAGATTAAAGTGGGTTTTGAATCAAATTACGCATTTTGAATCCCGCAGTGGAAAAGCGAAGGGAGGGGCAGTCCCAACTGCCGCAATCCAATCTAGTTGTTTTAACACTTTTCAACAGAATTGAAAAGCAAATAATGGGGGTACCAACTGCCGCATCTAATCGAGTTGCTTTTAACACTTTTCAACATAGTTGAAAAGCAAATATGCATACATTCGTGCATCAGCGAAGGGGCGGTCCCAACTGCTGCATCACGTCATTCCGATCTAGTAGTTTTAACACTTTTATGCATTTTGAACATGAAATATATTTAGTATGTAGTTATTAGTATACGAGTTCATTTGGAACCCCGCAGTGGAAAAGCGTAGGGAGGGGCGGTCCCAACTGCCGCATTTCAATCTAGTTGTTTTAATACTTTTCAACATACTTGAAAAGCAAATAATGAGGGTACCAACTGCCGCATCTAATCTAGTTTAAGAAAAAGCTACTGTGTACGAGCATTTGCGACTTTAAAGTAACCCCGATATCGAATATCAGTTTTCTATCCCTATTAATTCTAAATAAATCATAATTTAGAATGATAAACAACAATTACTGATAATTTCAATTTTTTAAATTTCGAATTTTATAGAAACCATTCTTTGCGAGAGCTTACATCTTAAAAGAAAACCCCATGCAAAATTTGAAGTTTCAAAGCCACAGAAATTGCAATTAAAAAAAAATTTTAGTTGCTTTTAAATTTCTAATTTTTTAGAAACTGTTCGGCTACGGTCAGACCACATACGTATGGAAAAGGTTATCCATGTCTAATTTCAAGTTTCTACTCTAAACTTTATTAAAAAAACATAATTCAGAACATTTTCCTCTCATTTCAGCATTCTAAATTTCCAAATTTTTAGAAGCCTTTCTCAGCCGGTTGTTTATGTCTTAAAATTGACCACCTTGCCAAATTTTAAGTTTCCAGCAACAAAACTATCACAGATTTTGAAACTTTAGAACGTTTATTTGGTTCTGTACCCTTTGAAATTCCGTTTTTTTAAGAAACTATTTCGTACCAGCGTTTACATATTAAAAATGACAGAATTAGGAAATTTTAAATTTCTCTCCATAGTAATTCCATATAAATCGTAATTTAGAATGTTTTTAGAATATTCACTGTTTTTTTCATTTTCTAAAATTCCTCCTTTTTTTAAATTGCCTTGATCCAGAATTTACCTCTTAAAAGTAACAGACATGTTAAATTTCAAGTTTATATTCCTAACAATTCTACATGAATTGTAATTTAGAACTTTTTCCACTCATTTCACACTTTTAAATTTCGAACAAAAACCATGCCAACTTTCAAGAGGGCAAAAAGGGCACGTTTGGAATGTTTTTTGCTCATCCATCTACTTACGAAAAGTGGCCCTGACGTAAAATATAGTCTATGTCGGAGCAGAGACTGCCACCTTTACTTTTGAAATTATTTCGGTAGTTCTAGTAGTTTCCCGTACAAACAAACAAACAAGCACGTAAAAAAAGATTTTTTTTATACAAAATTATTTTAGATGTAGAGATAAAGTTATATCTACCAAACAATAAATAAAAGTGGCACTCCGGGAGTGCCGACAGAAGTGAAAACTTGAACAATTACGAGTGTATTTTTTTATTCGCCAGGAAATGTTTTATTGTGCAGGAAATACTTTTAAATCAAGTGTTTTTTTATTCATTATTATAAACTACTACTACAAAAATTATATTACAATTTTCATTTAATGCGCTATTGTACATAAAAAATCATGCATATTATTTTACATACAAAAATTTCGGGAACCAGACTTCAGTCGCACTATACCGCTCACTATACCGCTTACATTTTTCTGCGTTACTATACCGCGTACATTTTTCTGCGGTACTATACCGCTTTCTATACCACTTACATTTTTTCTGTGTTACTATACCGCTTACTATGCCGCTTACATTTTTCTGCGTTACTATACCGCTTACTATAACGCTTACATTTTTCTGCTCTTACTATACCGCTTACATTT
Source organism: Maratus michaelseni (assembly GCA_963931845.1). Taxonomy (NCBI): domain Eukaryota; kingdom Metazoa; phylum Arthropoda; class Arachnida; order Araneae; family Salticidae; genus Maratus; species Maratus michaelseni. The sequence goes on along the minus strand of OZ007588.1, from coordinate 200,485,294 downwards.
TTCTGCGTTTACTATACCGCTTACATTTTTTCTGTGTTACTATACTGCTGACATTTTTCTGTGTTACTATACCGCTTCTATACCATTTACTATACAGCTTACTATACCGCTTACTATAACACTTACTATACCGCTTATATTTTTCTGCGTTACTATACCGCTTACTATACCGTTTACATTTTTTCTCCGTTACTATACCGCTTACTATACAGCGTACTATCCCGCTTACATTTTTCTGCGCTTATTCTAACGCTTACATTTTTCTGCGTTTACTATACCACTTACTATACCGCTTACATTTTTCTGCGTTTAATATACCGCTTACATTTTTTCTGTGTTACTATACCGCTGACATTTTTCTGTGTTACTATACCGCTTCTATACCACTTACTATACAGCTTACTATACCGCTTACATTTTTCTGCGCTTACTATACCGCTTACTATACTGCTTACATTTTTCTGCGCTTCCTATACCTTACTATACCAATTACATTTTTCTGCGTTTACTACATACATTTTTTCTGTGTTACTATACCGCTTACTATACAGCTTACTATACCGCTTACTATGCCGCTTACATTTTTCTGCGTTACTATACCGCTTACTATACCGCTTACATTTTTCTGCGTTACCATACCGCTTACTATACCGCTTACTATACCGCTTACATTTTTCTGCTCTTACTATACCGCTTACATTTTTCTGCGTTTACTATACCGCTTACTATACCACTTACATTTTTTATGTGTTACTATACCGCTTACTATACCGTTTACATTTTTTCTCCGTTACTATACCGCTTAATATACCGCGTACTATCCCGCTTACATTTTTCTGCGCTTATTCTACCGCTTACATTTTTCTGCGTTTACTATACCACTTACTATACCGCTTACATTTTTCTGCGTTTAATATACCGCTTACATTTTTTCTGTGTTACTATACCGCTGACATTTTTCTGTGTTACTATACCGCTTCTATACCACTTACTATACAGCTTACTATACCGCTTACGATAACGCTTACTATACCGCTTACGATAACGCTTACTATACCGCTTACATTTTTCTGCGCTTAATATACCGCTTACAATACTGCTTACATTTTTCTGCGCTTCCTATACCTTACTATACCAATTACAATTTTCTGCGTTTACTATACCGCTAACTATACCACATACATTTTTTTCTGTGTTACTATACCGCTTACTATACAGCTTACTATACCGCTTACTATGCCGCTTACATTTTTCTGCGTTACTATACCGCTTACCATACCGCTTACATTTTTCTGCTCTTACTATACCGCTTACATTTTTCTGCGTTTACTATACCGCTTACTATACCACTTACATTTTTCTGAGTTTACTATACCGCTTACTATACCACTTACATTTTTTATGTGTTACTATACCGCTTACTATACAGCTTACTATACCGCTTACTATGCCACTTACATTTTTCTGCGTTACTATACTGCTTACTATACCGCTTACATTTTTCTGCGATTACTATCGCGCTTACCTTTTTTTTCTGTGTTACTATACCGCGGACATTTTTCTGTTTTACTATACCGCTTACTATACCGCTTCTATAGCACTTACTATACAGCTTACTATACCGCTTACTATACCGCTTCTATACCACTTACTATACAGCTTACTATACCGCTTACTATAACGCTTACTATACCGCTTACATTTATCTGCGCTTACTATACCGCTTACTATACCACTTACATTTTTCTGCTCTTAGTATACCGCTTACATTTTTCTGCGTTTACTATAGCGCTTACCTTTTTTTTCTGTGTTACTATACCGCTGACATTTTTCTGTGTTACTATTCCGCTTACTATACCGCTTACTATACCGCTTCTATACCACTTACTATACAGCTTACTATACCGCTTACTATACCGCTTCTATACCACTTACTATACAGCTTACTATACCGCTTACTATAACGCTTACTATACCGCTTACTATACTGCTTACATTTTTCTGCGCTTCCTATACCTTACTATACCTCTTACATTTTTCTACGTTTACTATACCGCTAACTATACCACTTACATTTTTCTACGTTTACTATACCGCTAACTATACCACTTACATTTTTCTGCGTTTACTATACCGCTTACTATACCACTTACATTTTTTCTGTGTTACTATACCGCTTACTATAAAGCTTACTATACCGCTTACTATGCCGCTTACATTTTTCTGAGTTACTATACCGCTTACTATACAGCTTACTATACAGCTTACTATACCGCTTACTATACCACTTACATTTTTCTGCGTTTACTATACCGCTTACATTTTTTCTGTTTTACTATACCGCTTACATTTTTTCTGTTTTACTATACCGCTTACATTTTTCTGCGCTTACTATACCGCTTCTACAGCATTTACTATACAGCTTACTATTCCGCTTACTATAACGCTTACTATACCGCTTACATTTTTCTGCGTTACTATACCGCGTACAATACCGCTTACAATTTTCTGCGCTTACTATACCGCTTACTATACTGCTTACATTTTTCTGCGCTTCCTATACCTTACTATACCGCTTACATTTTCTACGTTATTATACCACTTACATATTTCTGCTTTACTATACCGCTTACTATGTCGCGTACTATACCGCTTACATTTTTCTGCGTTACTATACCGCGTACTATACCGCTTACATTTTTCTGCGTTACCATACCGCGTACTAAGCCGCTTACATTTTTCTGCGCTTACTATACCACTTACATTTTTCTGCGTTTACTATACCGCTTCCTATACCACTTGCATTTTTTTGCGTTTACTATACCGCTTACTATACCGCTTACATTTTTTCTGTGTTACTATACCGCTTACATTTTTCTGCGCTTACTATACCATTTACATTTTTCTGCGCTTACTATAACGCTTACTATACCGCCGTGCAATAGCGCACAGGCAAGCTTGCGCCGCGCCCGTCCCGCCCTAGATCATACCTAACTATACACAATACATGCACATACCTATATACAGAGGTGTCGGTTACAGTAACAGTGTCGCGAGTTCAATGGTTTTTTCCCATCTCAAAAAATGCCCAACGCGCCTAAAGAAGTTTTCACTTCAATAAACTCAAAAAAGTACAATAAGTTATGTATTCATTATTCAGCTCCTGGTGGCCGACTTTTGGATATGTAAGTAAAGTTAATACCCAATGGTCGGCCACATTAAAATTAATTAAAAGCAACAAATTTATTTACTTTTTATAATCAAAAACATTAGTTTATTTACCCTGCTAATATTCTAGCCTTATAATTTTAGAAAAAAATAAAAAATTAATTAATACTTGCCTTTTAAAATAATTGCCATCTGTTAACAAAAAAATAGGGAAAATGGCGATTTGACCTCAATCTTGAAAAAAATGGCTGATTACAAATTCAATAAAAGTACCCATAATTCTTTGATGATGGTTTATGACTTATGAAAGATGGTTGCATGTAACCAAATTGTAATATTTCATTTAGAACCAAAAATAAGCTATGCGTAAGGCATTTTATATCAATGTGGCCGACTATTGGGGGGTGGCCGACTATTGGTACGTTTACCCTATTAATTAAAAGCTTAAAAACCCACTCTTTAATGTTTAACATTATTCAACTAAAGCATAGAATTTAATCAACCATAAAGGAAGTTCATTCTGATAGGTGGGGGGAGGGTTGCCAAAGTCACAGCATTGCAATTGGCGATAACAGATTGGACGTTTTCAAAGAAACCCCTACCTCATAAACTATTCCACCTAGGAAAGTGAAATTTCGAACACACACGCAAAAAAAAAAAAAAAAAAAAAAAAGGTTTTAGAAATTCTATTTTTTTTTACCCCTACTTTTTACCCTTTATAAATATCAATTAAAAATCGATTTGAATAAATTCGTTTAATTTCCTGTCATTGGGAAACCACCGACGAACAGTCTGCAATTGTTTCAACAGCCCAAAGATGGCAGATTAGGCATTTTTCAGGCTCTTTAGAATTTTTTTTTAGTATTGTATTTATCGATTTGAAATTAACATATCTATGCGTGTTTTTTTTTTTTTTTACGACGAACGCAGAAATGAAATTTTTATAAAGATGGTGTAATCAGAACAGAAATTACTAATTATTTTTACGTTTTTTTTATTAACACTTTCCAACCTAGTTGAAAAGTGTTTATGACTTCGGTTTGTCTGGCCGTCTGCCGTCTGCCGTCTGTCCGTGCTGTAACTCCCGTAAATATGCTCGGATTGCCCTGCAATTTTTATATGTTATAATCGTTATCTATAGCATGTTCCCTATTTCAATGGAAGTGTGTAGCACTTATAGTTTTTTTACAGGGACACTCAAAAGAATTCCGTTACATTGCGGTGTATGGGGAAAAATCATTTGCGGTTTATTTAAATAATGTTTCACTATTTTAAACGCACTGAAATTTATATATATCACTAAGGTGCATTAGAAGAAGCTTAATATGGAATAGGGTGTGCATAGCACTTATACTTACTTTACAGGGACAGTCAAAAGAATTCCGTTACATTACGTCTATGGAGAAAAATCGTCTGCGGTTTATTTAAATAATGTTTCCCTATTTTAAACGCATTGAAATTTATATAAGGTTCATTACAAGAGACTTACTACAGAATATTGTGTGTATAGCAGTCATCGTTCATTTACAGGGACACACAAAAGAATTCTCTACTGTATGTTAACAATAATTCCTGAAAGTGCGTTTTAAGTTACTGAACGCGATTTTAATTTTAAATCGCTTTTTGTCTATTACGTGGTGTGTATAAATTCTGTAGATCCTATACAGGGAAGCACAAAAGTTCGGGAACACATTTCCGTATTATTTAACTCCAGACGGAGAATTTTAAACTGTGCTACGTGTTTCCTAACTGAACTAAAATTTAGCAACCTATGTAGTATATATACAAATCTATAGATCCTATGTATACAGGGCTGAATAAAAGTATTCGGATGACTTAGATGTTATCTTTTAGCTTATTAAAGAGTATGATTCGTAAAATTATTTTGGAAGCGTTGGAAAGTGTTACATAATCTATGCTTGACGCATGATTTTTCGTTCTTGTTTGTATAGAAAAAAAGAAACAAAATTCTAATAGACAATGATGTAATTAGTAATGAGAATAGGATTATTAAAAAAGAAGGGGAGAGGGGAGAAACTACTTTTTTTACATATTGCATTTTGTCCACATGGCAGATATTTTTAAGACAGAGCAGAATAGCGGGTATCGCTCGTTATCGGGCCGTTTCAGATATTCGAAAAAGATGAAAAAATAAACCGAAAATTTTTTATTTTATAAAAAAAAAAAAACATGACTTGTTATTTTGGAAAATGAAATTTATTTGGTTTTATTAATTAATGGATAAAGTGTTTCATAGGAATATTAAACGAAACACTTTGTGCGATATTCGATCACATTTACCCACTTGTTTTTAATTCTTGAAAACTCTACTAGATTTTTTTACATTTAATACATCACTTCAGATTGTCCACTAACAACAACAAAAAGCATTTTTATATGTAAAATATCAATTTGTGTTTTCAAACAGAGTTTTCAAAGTTATTAAAAAACTGTACTTTCGTATTAGCCTCATGCCATAGAGCTAAATAAATCGCCAAATAAATCACTAAATAAATCACTACTTACACAACCCTTTATAATTCTGATAATTTCGGTGGTTTACGCGTGTAGTTCAATTAAATGTCTATTAAATTTGTTTATAACTTGTATTATTTTATTATTTTACATATGTAATGGATCTTTTATGCATTAGAAATTTTAAAGATTCTACATACGTATTAAACTAAACAAGAACGAAAAATCATGCGTCAAGCATAGATTATATAGCACTTTCCAACGCTTCCAAAATAATTTTACAAATCATACCGTTTAATAAGCTAAAAGCTAACATCTAAGTAAACAATTTAGAAAATGCATAACATATTTAAAAACATAATTTCAGGAATTTCCAACATATACAATATTCGGAAAAATATCCGAATACTTTTATTCAGCCCTGTATAGGATCTATAGATTTGTATATATACTACATAGGATGGTAATTTTAGTTCAGTTAGGAAACGCGTAGCACAGTTTAAAATTCTCCGTCTGGAGTTTGTCAAAAAACAGAAATGTGTTCGCGAACTTTTGTGCTGCCCTGTATAGGATCTGCAGAATTTATACACACCACGTAATAGACAAAAAGCAAGTTAAAATTAAAATCGCGTTCAATAACTTAAAACGCAATTCCAGGAATTATTGTTAACAGACAGTAGAGAATTCTTTTGCGTGTCCCTGTAAATGAAGGATGACTGCTATGCACACAATATTCCGTAGTAAGTCTCTTGTAATGCACCTTAGTGATTTATATAAATTTCAATGCGTTTAAAATAGTGAAACATTATTTAAATAAACCGCAGACGATTTTTCTCCATAGACGTAATGTAACGGAATTATTTTTACTGTCCCTGTACAGTAACTATAAGTGCTATGCACACCCTGTTCCATATTAAGCTTCTTCTAATGCGCCTTAGTGATCTATATAAATTACAATGTGTTTGAAATTGCGTAACATCATTAAAATAAATCGCAAATGATTTTTCCCCGTAGATCGTAATGTAACGGAATTCTTTTGAGTGTCCCTGTAAAAAAAGTATAAGTGCTACACACTTCCGTTGAAATAGGGAACATGCTATAGATAACGACAATAACATATAAAAATTGCAGAGCAATCCGAGCATATTTACGGGAGTTAGAGCACGGACAGACGGCAGACGGCCAGACGGCCAGACAAACCGAAGTCATAAGCACTTTTCAACTAGGTTGGAAAGTGCTAATAAAAACGAATAATATTCATTAAACGAGCATTAGAAGTATTTTAATACATATTCAATTAGCTTAAGATTACCAGAATCTGATTAAAATATTAAAATAACTGACGAAACATTAATGCTGAACTTTTTTAAATTTACGATGTTGATATTACGATATTAGCATTTTTTATACTTTTGTATTGAAAGTTATATATAAATTTCAAATCAGTGGTGCGAACAAGAGATTGAAAATAGAAAATATGTATACAAGGTGTCCCCGTATAACCGGACCGACCTTTATTTTCGCTACCGTTGGTTCTAGATGCATACTTCCAATTACAAAAATGGTTTAAATAAGGTAAAGAATTATTTTTAAAGCGATTTGGCTCAAGAAAAACATTTATTAAAGAATTACGAAAATTTTTATACGGTCCCCCGGTCCTATAAGTGATATTTAGTAAAAATTTACTGCGACACTAACAAGTAAGACAAAAAAAGTCCCATTCATCTAACATTAAAATTGACCGAGTTATGAAACTTTCAAATGCATTACATATACCATTTTTTTGCATCTCAAAGCAGACGATTTCAGCCATGCTTTCAGGGGTCGTATATAAAGTACTTAAACTTATTTCAAGGTATCTGCGCTTTGAAAAAAATCGTACAACTATTACGATTGAGTTAACTTTTATTAGTTAAGTTTCAGATTATTTAAAATAATTGTATTTTAACATATGTTTTATTTTGTAATGATTTAAGGCTATGATTTCTTTTAACAAAAACTATTTTATTTTTATAAGATTTTATTTAACTTGCAACGATCGTCTTTCCAGTTTAAAATTTCTACTCGCACTTTAACTCACTTTCAAAAGTCCGATCGAAGTTAAATTTTACATACTGACTTAAATCCAATGACAATGTAATATTATTAGGATTTTCGACGATTAGAGGATAACACAAAAAAAATCGGATAGATTACCGTCAACAAGTTTAAGAAAGAGCTTTAGATTAGATAACATAAAGCTGAAATGGTTGTATTTTTTAACTTTTATAAGTACGTTTCATGTATTTTTTAACACTGAATTAAAAAATTACATTCTCTTTTAACCATCCTGTCAGGAGTTTTCGCAAATCGTAAATTTCAAGGTTAAAAAAAAAGCTAAAAATCTGATACTATAAAATAGATGTAAGATTTTTTTATTCAGTTTAATTTTATTTAATTCAATAATTTATTCAGTTTTTTGGCTTATACTGGATTTCTTACAGCTAAACAGCTGAGAGGACCAATGAGGTTGGAAGGGAAGGGGGATCAATTTTAACTTTAAGCTTTTTTACTTTGAAATTTGCGATTTGCGAAAAATCCTGATGTGATGGTTTAAAATGAAGGTCATTTTCGTATTCAGTGAAAAAAAAACAAAAAAAAAAAAAAACAAAAAAAAAACATAAGAATCAATTTTTAAAAGCTAAAAAACATGACACAGTTCAAAATTTGAAAGACATGTGTAATCTGACAGCTTTTTAAAATCTGTATCATTTTGTAAAGAATTAAGGTTGTTGTTTTTCATCCTTTTATTTAACAAAAATTCTGTTATTTTTATCCTCTTATATGTACAATACAAATTATATATTTTCATTAATATGTCAGAATGATTATAGATTTCACATTTATATTATATTGAAATGTTCTCTTTGCTCTGAACTATTTTTTTTCATATATCTGACGATTATTTATATTTCTGCTGCACTACATTTGTGAATGACCCCTATTTCGCAGCAAAAAATATACTCCAAATTTAAACAGCTATTACTCGGTCAGTTTTAATGTTAGATGAATGGGACTTTTTTTGTCTTACTTGTTAGTGTCACAGTAAATTTCTATTAAATATCACTTATAGGACTGGGGGACCGTATAAAAATTTAAATTTCGTAATTTTTTAATAAATGATTTTATTGAATCAAATCGCTTTAAAGATAATTCTTTACCTTATTTAAACCATTTTTGTAATTGGAAGTATGCATCTAGGACCAACGGTTGCCAAAATAAAAGCCAGTCAGGTTATACGTGGACACCCTGTATATACATTGTGCGGTATCTTTTGAGAACAAAGTCATGCCTGCCTTCAAACTGGAACAGACACAAGATATGGATTTTTTTTTTTTTACATTTTAACGTTCTGTACAGATGCCTACGTACACAATGGATGACATCATTCATTGAAATCACCGTCAATCTCAATAACAGCCTCTGCATGCTATCGAAACCGACTGCAAGCAATAATGAGATGGGTTTTGGGAATGTTTGTCATTGCATACCCAACCAGTGTTGTGTGGATACCTACTGGAGTCGCTCTAAACCCTGTCCCATACGTAATAGTTCATCGGTTTAACATCTGGGGATTTGTGGGGCCACAAAGTTGAGAATGACTTTGTCATGAAAATTTTCGGCCATCCGTTATTGGGTTGTGTGTGCTGGAAGGGGAAGTGCGAAGTCTTGTTTAAAAATGTAGAGATTGCACCTACTACAGAAGTAATCCAAAGTTTTAACACCTTGGTATAAACAATGGCGTTGACTCTGGAATGTTGAAACAAGAACGAAAAATCATGCGTCAAGCATAGATTATGTAACACTTTCCAACGCTTCCAAAATAATTTTACAAATCATACCGTTTAATAAGCTGAAACATAACATCTAAGTAAACAATTTGTAAAACGCATAACATATTTAAAAAACATAATTTCAGGAATTTCCAACATATACAATATACGGAAAAATATCCGAATACTTTTATTCAGCCCTGTATATGATGTATAAATTTGTATATATACTACATAGGATGCTAAATTTTAGTTCAGTTAGGAAACGCGTAGCACAATTTAAAATTCTCCTTCTGGAGTTTGTCAATAAACAGAAATGTGTTCGCGAACTTTTGTGCTGCCCTGTATATGATCTACAGAGTTTATACACACCACTTAATAGACAAAAAGTGAGTTAAATTTAAAATCGCCTTCAGTAACTTAAAACGCACTTCCAGGAATTATTGTTAACAGGCAGCAGAGAATTCTTTTGTGTGTCCCAGTAAATGAACGATGACTGCTATACACACAATATTCTGTAGTAAGCCTCTTGTAATGCACCTTAGTGATATATATAAATTTCAATGCGTTTAAAACAGTGAAACATTATTTACATAAACCGCAGACGATTTTTCTCCATAGACGTAATGTAACGGAATTATTTTGACTGTCCCTGTAAAGTAACTAGAAGTGCTATGCACACCCTATTCCATATTAAGCTTCTTGTAGTGCACCTTAGTGATATATACCAATTACAATGTGTTTGAAATTGCGTAACATCATTAAAATAAATCGCAAATGATTTTTCCCCGTAGATCGTAATGTAACGGAATTCTTTTGAGTGTCCCTGTAAAAAAAGTATAAGTGCTACACACTTCCGTTGAAATAGGGCACATGCTATAGATAACGACATTAACATATAAAAATTGCAGCGTAATCCGAGCATATGTACGGGAGTTAGAGCACGGACAGACGGCCAGACGGCAGACGACCAGACGGCCAGACGGCAGACAAACCGAAGTCATAAACACTTTTCAAGTAGGTTGGAAAGTGTTAAAAAGAACTATGGAAGTATCAAGTCTTCTTCGACACTCAGACTCATCAATTATTCTAGACATTTTCTGTGCATGACGGTCGGAACATATTCGGGTATTTTACATAGCCACTGATCTTTTTGCAGTTTACTTTATGGACCTCGACAAAGTTTTTCTCATCGAAGGAAAACCACATTTTTCCTGTCTTCTCTGTATGTTTCAGCTTGTTAAGGAGGCGCTTGTCTCTGGTCTGGCGGTTTACGCTGTTTCTCTCGGGCAAGAACTGTCCTATCCTCATCCCGTATGACGTCTAAAGAAGGTTCTCATGCATCACACGTCGGATGACAACATTAGTATGTTAAATACTTCGCTAATCTATCTTCATTATCTGTTTAAATTGTGAATTTTAGCTTGGAGTGAATCACCCTGTATTTTTTACTATCTAAGCGAATTGTTACCCTGGTTTACAGAAAATTCGTCTTTGATGGGAAAAAGCATCCTTGCCATTTTAATGAAATAATTTACGCACACCCTGAACATAATTATTCCAGTATTTCTGAATTCTTTTTTTTTTACAGTGCAATATTAATAAATAATCAGAAATGTTTACGCCATTTACAAAGGAATTTAAATGTTTCTAGCAAAGCATGAAAAGGAAAACATATATCTTAATTACAAACATTACGTTATTTATCAGTGAAAAGACACCTGATTATAAGATAATAATAAAACTTCCATTTCTGTGTCGTCGATATGTCAGAAAACATTCCCATATTATCATAAATCTTTAATTCACGACATGATTACAAAATTAGGATTTATTCTTGAATGTCATTTTCATTAACATGCTAATTTATGCCATCTTGAACACCGCGTGTTGACGTATTATTTCTGATTTAGTAGTCTGTATACAAATTTCGCTCGTCTCACATGATGTATTGCGATCAAAGCTCACTGAGGTCAGTAAGATGTCCTATGAAATTAATTTTCCTTCAAATAATAGTTATAAGAACTCAACATTAACCTAAAATTAGGCTATGTCTGCTTTCATCAACAAAAGCGACATAAAACTAAAGATCTTTATATGATAATTGTGTAAAATTTATTCTTTCTAAATATTTTGTTTTATTTTTAAATTAATATTTGGAATTTTTTTACATATTTTACCTTCTTTTTATGACTACTTAATGAGCATTCTTTTTTAAAGTGTGCGCAAGTATCGATGTTGTTTAGTTCGTTACTATTCAAAGGGCTATGCAAAAGCAAAAACACTTATTTTTATTGCCAGACAATAATGCAAATTCATAAAATTCAAAGTGTCAAAAATCGATAGGTTATATTTTGGCGCAAGTCAACATTTATCTAAATATAAGGTATACGAAAACAGGATCGTGCAAAATATAAAATTTCTTATTTTAATACATAAAATGACTCTTACAAAACGAATGTTATATATACAAGCTGTACGTGATATATATATAACTAAATCCACTTATTACTATTGCTAAAAAGGGGTCACAAATGCTAAAAAGGTGAGTAAAAACCATTAAAAATCATAAGAAACACAACCCACATGTTTCAAGGCCAACGGATGTCAATGCCGAGGTTTACATTAACAATATTTTGGAACATTCTAAACTATATATCAGCAGAAAATGCCTTCTATCGACATCAAATGTTAATACTATTGTGATTCTAATTCTTATTGTTATTTTTAAGCTTACGAAAAATCTCATGTCATGGCTTAGGTAATTCGAAGGATCGAGAATCATCGCACATGGCTCCTTTACACATAATTATAAGAATGGATTCACAGATAAGAGACTTAAATTAAAACTACCCGGGATAAATAATTATGTTGTCATTAATATTATTTTGTACGGATTTTTCATTGGTCGGCTTGTCGAATGCAGTAGGTTTTCTACTGCATTGGCCATTTAGCATATGATTCTGAATCCTTCGAATTACCAAAGACTAGCATGAGTTTTTTTGAAAATTAAAAAATAAACTAACAAGAAATAAATATCTTGCGTCAATAATAGATTATGCACTGCTTTCCAACACGTGGAGAAAACTGTAACGAACCTTTACCGTTAAATAAGGTGAAAGAAGACATGTAAGTAAATTGTTTAGAAAACATATAACACATTTAAAAATACAGTTTTAGCAATTACCTTCCATAATCAAAGAAGTAGTTTAATTATTTAGTGCAACCTTGTATATAATCTATATATTTCCCTGTTACTACCTAGCTGGCAAAAATTTAGTTCAGTCAGAAAATTTACCGTTAGCAATTTTCGCCAATAGATAGAATTTATCTGAAATTCGTTTTCAGAGAGCACTGTATATTATATTGACTTTTGCATACAACACATATTAAACTAAAATTTAATTCAGATAAAAAACGCATAACACAATTTAAAACGCACATCCAGCAATTGCCAATCATAAACGTCAATGTATATTGTCATTTGCGTTGTCCTGTATATGAATTTATTTATATTTCACAAACTTCCATTAGTACATTAAATATAGTTCAGCAGGAATATGTATAACACAATTAAAAACCATCCTTCAGCAATTCCTTCCCATAGACAGTAATACTTACGAATTCCAGATTGATTTCGATTTGTTTTTAAGACGTCACTTTCTTTCGGAATCGATGCCGAAAGTGAATGTAACCCCTATATATATATATATTTTTAAATGCTACAAAAACCGATAAAGTTAAAGTGTATCTGGTTAGAGATCAACCTCAGATCCCTCAATCCTAGTTTTTACTTTTTTCGATTTTTGATACAGATTTTCTATTATAAATTTGCTTTCACTTTCGGAAACTGTTTCGAAGGAGAAAATAGCCACACTTAAAAAAAAAAAACTAAAAAAAAAACAATTATAATTTAAACCTTAGCTTATTTTATGCAATAAATAAATAATTAAATAAATAAATTAAATTAAAATATTAAAAATATTAAAATGAAAACAAGAAACTTGAGAAGAACACTCCCATAGGTTTAACATTAACTTGTGTGTTTCTTCGCAGGAATAGTGTATAGGCTCTTAAGAGCTTCAACTCAGGAAAAAGGAAGAAATCATGCTTTTTTTTTTCTCGTATCTCATTCAATCATACGTAATTGTCCTTTGCATTTTGCATTTAGTTCTACTTTATGAAATTTTCCTGGAGTTTGTGAATATTTACGCTCTTTTATTGCTTTTTTCAATCTGTTTTTTAACACTTTCCAACCTAGTTGAAAAGTGTTTATGACTTCGGTTTGTCTGGCCGTCTGCCGTCTGGCCGTCTGGCCGTCTGCCGTCTGGCCGTCTGGCCGTCTGCCGTCTGCCGTCTGCCGTCTGTCCGTGCTCTAACTCCCGTAAATATGCTCGGATTGCCCTGCAAATTTTATATGTTATAATCGTTATCTATAGCATGTTCCCTATTTCAACGGAAGTGTGTAGCACTTATAGTTTTTTTACAGGGACACTCAAAAGAATTCCGTTACATTGCGGTCTATGGGGAAAAATCATTTGCGGTTTATTTAAATAATGTTTCAATACTTTAAACGCATTGAAATTTATATATATCACTAAGGTGCATTAGAAGAAGCTTAATATGGAATAGGGTGTGCATAGCACTTATACTTACTTTACAGGGACAGTCAAAAGAATTCCGTTACATTACGTCTATGGAGAAAAATCGTCTGCGGTTTATTTAAATAATGTTTCACTATTTTAAACGCATTGAAATTTATATAAGGTTCATTACAAGAGACTTACTACAGAATAATGTGTGTATAGCAGTCATCGTTCATTTACAGGGACACACAAAAGAATTCTCTACTGTATGTTAACAATAATTCCTGGAAGTGCGTTTTAAGTTACTGAATGCGATTTTAATTTTAAATCGCTTTTTGTATATTACGTGGTGTGTATAAATTCTGTAGATCCTATACAGGGAAGTACAAAAGTTCGGGAACACATTTCCGTATTATTTAACTCCAGACGGAGAATTTTAAACTGTGCTACGTGTTTCCTAACTGAACTAAAATTTAGCATCATATGTAGTATATATACAAATCTATAGATCCTATACAGGGCTGAATAAAGTATTCGGATTACTTAGATGTTATCTTTTAGCTTATAAAAGAGTATGATTCGTAAAATTATTTTGGAAGCGTTGGAAAGTGTTACATAATCTATGCTTGACGCATGATTTTTCGTTCTTGTTGTATATAAAGATGGAATTTTGTAATCGATTTTTAACACCCTTTTTAATATGCTAGAATTATAAATATTATGTACAAAGGTGTGTTTTCGATGACAATACAACATTTTAATATTTTTAGAATTTAATTATAAATGAGTACATTAGTTTTAAGGCATTTCTCCGTTAGCCCGTTATACGTGATAAACCGCAAAATTCACTGCAATCCGTACAATTATAATATAGTTGAAACAATGATGGATTTTATGATACGCCAATAAGTGCTAGCTAAAATACGCTACATGTCATTTCAACTGCAACAATTAAGCATTATAAAAGGTACAAAATAGAGAATAAATTATAAATAAAAATGAAGAGTGTAATATTAAAAAAAAAATACGCTTTTATAAATTAATAGATTAATAAATTTACGATTATACATTGACAAATCAATTTGGAAATTCTAAAAAGATAATTTCCATAGTGTTTCTTTTTTTCTTTCTTGTTGTCCTATCTTAAAAATAAACAAAGCAAAAATTATATACATTTTAATAAATTCACTTGCTTGCATTTTTTACCAAGGGTAAAAAAAAAAAAAAAAAAAAAAAAAAAAACAAGTGGGTAAGTGTGATCGAAGATCGCTCAAAGGGTTTCGTTTAATATTCCTTTCAAAACACTTTATTCTTTCTTTAATAAATTCAAACAAATTTCATTTAGCAACAACAACAAAAAAAAAGTTTTTTTATAAAGCAAAAATTTACCCGTCTATTTTTTCGTTTTTTCGAATATCTAAACCAGCCGATAGCGGGCCAAGCCCGCTATTATATTCTGTCATAATAATATCCGTCATACGGACTAAATGCAATATTTAAAAAAATAATTTAAAAATTAAACAAATTGTACACATTTAAAATATTAAAATATGCGAATATTTCCATAATCTGATTTTTATCACGATTCAATATGTTTCTCAAACTCATATATTTACTATTCGCTATTATTTATATTGATACTCGCTTTGTATTATTCTCAAACATTTGAAAAATTCGTTAAACTTCCCATATGACCATCCCAGATTTTCTTTTTAATTCTCTAATGACGTGATATTAATCTGCTTTGTGTACTTACACATACTCATACTCCTTGTATTATTGAGAAATCTTAGACATTTTAAGTTTTATTACGACTATGACGTCAATCAATTTTATTTCATATTTATCTTTTTTTTCAATTGGTGAAACTTTTTATTTCATTTTCATTTTTTCACGTGGAAATCGTCTGATAGAAAATTAATTATTGTAGAAAGAATTTCATTGTGGATTTTAAATCTTTGGCATCTGCTATAACGAAACATGTTTAAATTTAATAGAAAAGGCTGTTAGAATTTTGGTTTTTTATCTCTATTTATTAAAATAATACGAATTTTTCAAATTTTAATATTTTGAGCTCTTCACAGCTGGTATTCATCTATGTCCACGAAGTTTAAACTCTGTAAGTTATATAGTTTTCGAGAATGGCTCTGTGACGGACAGACAACGGAGCGGGAGTAATAGGGTTTCGTGAGATGAACGAAACCCTAAAAAAACAGCAAAAATTTTTATAATTGAGTTGGGCACTTCTCCAAACTAATGTATTGCAACGAAAATTTTTGGGAAAGAATACGAATAGCAGTAAAAAAATAAGGCGTGATTTTCAAGATGAACATTGAATACTTATAAAAGTGTTTATTATTATTATTATTATATTTTTTCTTTGATACTTATTTTTGCCTATTATTGTAGCAATATTGCTGTTTCTAAAATGGATAAAACGCTTACAACTTCGAAAATTAAATCTTTCCGAAGTTATGCTGTATAATAAACATTTAATTTCTCATAATAACTGCAAATTAGTAAATTAGAGTGTCTTCAACCTGTGAACGCGGTTCACCTAGCTACCACTATTTTAAAATAATTTAAAGTATCTTGACATTTTTCTGAAAAGTGTTTTTAATAAAGAGCTTGTTACTGCAAATAAGAACTATAATGTATAATTAATGCATTTGAATGTCGTTGTCGTGTAAGTCTAAGCACAGGCTCCATCTTTCTTGGGTGGCGCAAAAGACATCTGCAAGCATATGCGGTGTATTTTGGGCTGATGCATCAGTTATTCGTTGTTTTAGTTGTTCAATTGTGTGGATCTTCACTGCGTACACCTTCGACTTCGTGAAACCTTACACAGAAAAAAAGTCTACGGGTGTTAAGTCAGGAGATCACGGCGTCCACGGTCTACGTGAACCGCGAGCTATCCACCTATTGTTCATCGAAGTCTGGGACAATTCCTGCGAAATGGGGTGGTGCATAGTCTTGATGGAAAACAATTGCGTTTTTTATTCCACCAGTTTCTAATTGCGGCTGAAAAAAAAGCATATTAAGGTAGATAGATGTGCCCTGTAATTGTTGGCTCCAAAAACACAAAAGGTTCATAGATCTGCAACAACTGCAGTTATTTCTTTTATTGTACACATTTCTTAAATAACCTGGAAAACAAAGGAATCATTAAAACTTTTTATATGAAAATGTCAAGAGACTATTGAAACACCCTGTATGTCCTTTTCGCCTTAATTAATGTGATTAGAGCTTCTGATGACGATTCACGTATCAGGTGAGTTATTATTCCGGCTTTTCAACCATCAAAACGTGTTAACATGTAGGCAAGAAATTATCTATTCAATGTATAAATTATTCGGAAACAATCAGAATACCAACACAAACACGAATTTGGTTAGCCGCAATTAAAAAAAACTGAAGTTTAATACTACAGAAAGTATAAA
This sequence comes from Maratus michaelseni, assembly GCA_963931845.1. Classification (NCBI taxonomy): domain Eukaryota; kingdom Metazoa; phylum Arthropoda; class Arachnida; order Araneae; family Salticidae; genus Maratus; species Maratus michaelseni. The sequence continues at coordinate 200,467,813 of OZ007588.1, read as the reverse complement.
TGTAGATTTTTTCTTAACTGATTCTTTACCAAGAAAAGGACATTTTTTTATGCAAATGGAAAACAAGCATCTACGATTTCTAAATTACTTCCAAAAATAAGACAGATAATAAATTTTCCTTTGAAAAGAAACACTTTGAGAAAAATATTCCGAGAAGTTGGATTAATGTGGAAAAAAATCACAAAACAAATCGAAAATTATAACTAACTCATATACTTATGGGAAAATTTAAAGAAAAAAGCAAATTACCATTAACCTCTTTTATTTTCATAACTTATCTTTTATATTATATTTAATGGATTTTTTTTGTTTGTTTTTTCTTATAGTTCAAAGTATTGCTAGCATAAAACTTCAATTACGTAAAAGTAGAAATAATTTAAATAGTGATATATGTTTGTTTGTTTTTTTCACTTCAATAGAAATTTGTTTACTTATTGTTTTTCATTTGTCCTGTATGTTCTTGTTTTTCAATCTTCAATTGTTATAAATTAGAAAGTTTATTGGTTATTATAAGCTGTTGCATTTTTAAATTACATAAAATCAAAATAGAGATTGAATGAAAAAGCAATATAACAATGTGCATCTATAGCTTTGACATTTTCAGTGGCAAGTTTTGAACATGTCTGCGGGCATCACTAACAACTAATCGATTCTTCCATTTCTGTCTTTAAATCGGATGTTTACTGTTTAATCTAATCATCGGTGGTACGACAGTACTTCACCGAATGACTTCATCGTTGGTATCCCAAAGTGAAATCGTAGAATAAAAAAAATATCAATTCTGCATTAAGTGTTCCTTTTGAAAATGTTAAATGTTGGTATGATTTCAGTGTAAAAACAGCCCTCTCCAAAGCTTATTTTCAACATAACTTGATAGAAGATAGAATTATTAATTTAAAGACTACTTCATTTTTCTTTTGCAACAATTTGGCAATTAAAATGTATGGTGTAACTTTTTTTTGCCGATTGCATGTGTATTTGCGCATGTGTGTGAATAAAAATTTGCTTTTTCACCCGTAAGTAATATAGTTTGAGATTAAAATTATTGCAGAAATGTACAAAATATCAAATTAAAAAAGTCAGTATATCACACTATTAAAAATTTGCAGCAAGCTGTCCAGTCGTTCAAACTTTTTTATAGAAAACATTTACATAATCGTAATTTATCTCTATTCTGACCAACGAGAACGCTTCATAATATGGCCAAGTAATCGTTATCTATAAAAAAAGTTTGAACGACTGAAGAGTTTGCTGCGGATTTTTAACAGTGTAGAACTCAATATCATGTGAATATTTTTATGCAAATAAGCTTGACTGTAAAAAGCAGAAAAAATATCGAATCAAACAAAAAAAAAAACCTTCTAACCAAAAAAAAAGTATTCTCAAGTTTAAACAAGTGAAAACTCAAGTTTTAAATACTATAATTTTTATTTAATTTTTTCGTCATTGATATTAAAATAGGTTCAAGTTGAGTAATCTTGTATAATCTTATTCGTGGAAATATGATAAATATTTCAATTCTTTAAATACAGTGTGTTTATAAAGTCCCGGACCCATTTTGATGTTTAATAACTCATAAAATAATGAAGATATAAACAAACTTATGGCATTTATTGATGGAATAACTCATATTTTCCTTTTCAGGTTTGAATATCCTTACTTTTGTAAATATCGTCTGCGCGTGTGGTTAATTTCAGATAATTTCATTTTCCAGTCTAAATATCTGTACTTTTCTAAATATCGTCTGCTTATTAATTGCATTTTTCTCTTTTGTTTTGGCAATTATTGCAATGTTATGTTTACTTTTGATGTGTTTGTTCTATGTTACTTTTGTATGTGATGTTTTATTCGAGCGGATATTAAGGAGAATGCATACACCGCAAGAGAAAGCACAGATTTTATGGTGGTTTATAGAAACAAAATCGATAGTGAAAGCACAGAGACATTGCAGAAGAATTTACCAAAAAGATTCTCCATCCAAAAGCAGCATCTTGCGGTGGAAAAAGAATTTTCTAGAAACTGGAAGTATCGCAGATAAGAAACGTTCCGGACGTCCCTGCACAATTGATTTTGATGTTGAGCGTGTCAGAGACACATTTTTATACAATCCTAGAAGATCTGTGAGATCTGTGTGCACCACCTCATTGGGGTACCATCGTTCGTACTTCTTTGAATGACCATTTTCCAGGAAGATGGATTGGGCGAGGAGGTCCAATTCCTTGGCCACCCAGATCACCTGATATAACGCCGCTGGACTTTTTTCTTTAGGGATTTGTAAAGGACAATGTTGACAGGAGGAGAGTGTCGAACATTGATGACTTAAAAGCCAGAATTACAACCGCAATAGTCTCTGTGGATGCCGACATGCTTGCCGCTACCTGGCGTGAAATTTACTATAGACTTGATATTCTCCGTGCGACGAAGGGGGACACACGTGAAAGTTCATTGACAAGGGTCATGAAACTTTTTGAGTCTATCTAACCATTTATGTTATTAATTTTAATCTATCTTTATCATTTTATGAGTTATTAAACATCAAAATGGGTCCGGGACTTTATAAACACACTGTATATTTATGAAAATGTATTAAGATACTAGGAGATTTCAGTTTACGATATGCTTTGATGATAAACCGTTTGCGTTTTATTGAAAAGAGAGGATTTCAAGAAAATCCTAATAAAATCCTAATAAAGAAAGGAAGATATGAAAAATCTATCTAAACAATAATATGTAATATTATCCCTTATGTAAAATCCTTTGGGCGCAATGTATTTGCCCAACAAGGCCGTGCGCTATTTTAGTTTATGAAAAAAATTATTCTTACTAAAAATAGTGCTATTGTCGAAACCCAGCTTTCTACCATATATTTCAAATTATATTTCAAACTAAATCTATTTAAACTTTCTTTCAACTAAATACAAGCCAGGTTTCTCTTCCGTACTGCTGAATATGATTGAATTCAATTAAACTTCTATCTACTAAAAATATACTCATAAACTAAATAAATACCAGTTAAACTCATAAAATTTAAAACTATCTATCTCACATTATGTACAGAAAACAGCATTATAATACCTCTACATCACAAACTTAAAACTTCATAATAAAATGCGGTTTAAACCACCGGAGACAACTCCGTACAAATTCAACATAACAAGTAAAAACAATCTAAAAAGTTTACTAGTTCATTTCAGTTCTAAAAAAAAACAAACAGCTTCAGTTCCGATTCAGGGTACCAAAATCTCGAAACATACGGAAATTTCAGTTCAATTCAGGAGGAAAGTGTTTTAGATGGAGCTGATCTTCAACTTACTGGTATCGAAAAACTCGGGATTTACAAAACTTTCAATCCAATTCAGAGGTAACTACGAAGAGTGACTAATGGAGCTTGCCGCAACATACTCCCCCGTTGTTTTTTTCTATGTTGAAACTCAACCACAGTCGAGGACAAGTTCATTAGGTTTAAACGTTCTGGTCTTCGAATTACTCGTCCATATTTAGACACTCTAGGAGAATTCTCGTCATGAACAACATGATCGAGAGATTTATTTTCTGGCGTTTTGTTAGGAGCACACTTGATATTTCTCAGAGAAAATTTATTTGAATCAAAATTTGTCTCTTATGGATACAGTCTTTGTACAGGACGAAGTATTTCCCCATATTTAGTGCGTAATTTTGCCAGGCGTACTATCCCATCCTTTCCTGGAAACACTTTAATTACCTTTCCCAGAGGCCAATTTATTCTTTTTTCCTTTGTCCCAATTATAACAATATCTCCAACTGAGAGTTTCTGATACCGATTTGCCTTTTTACGATAATTCCTCAGTTGTCCCAAATACTCCAACCGGAAACGTTTTCTCAAGTCCTCCCGCATTTTTATTCTATATTCATATCTCTTTTGAAAATAATTTGCATCTATATTGTCCAGATAAGGTACAACACCTTATTTTATGTCACGAAGGAACATAGCAGGCGTTAAGGGCTCTAATTCAAGATCTTCAGATATGTATGTCAACGGCCTGGAATTTACAATATTTTCGCAATCGCACAGAATATTAATAATTTCTTTATATTTCAATGACGCATTTCCCAATACCTTCCTAAGAATACTCTTCATCAATCCGATCATACGTTACCAGAATCCTCCTCACCAAGGAGATGCAGGAGGATTAAATTTCCAAATAATTCGTTCAACAGTATGATCTTTAGTCACATTTTCCCAGTCTATTTTCTTTAATAGCGAACTTGAACCAACGAAATTACCTCCATTATCTGTATACACCATCTGAGGTCTCCCTCGTCGTGATATAAACCGACGGAATGCAAGCAAAAATTCTCAGTGGATAACGAAGTGACAAGTTCGTGGTGGATAGCTCGATACACGGCGCAGGTAAACAAAACAATCCAAGATTTTGATCCATTCCTCAAAAACAAAGGTCCCGCCAGATCGGCGCCCACCACTTCAAAAACGGAAGAATCTGTAATCCTATCTTCTGGCGAAGGTGGCATTTGGACATTGTGAGGTTTTGCATCAAATCTTTTACATTTTACACAACTCTTCAAAACGCCTCGGATCGTTTTATGACTCCTTAAAATCCAATAATTCTCACGTAAAACTGCCATCAATGTTTGCACTCCGCAATGCAGTAATTGTCTATGTTTATCCATTACTAATTTCATAACAACCGGGTTTTCAGATGGCAAAATTATAGGTAATCTAAAATCTTCTGAATCTTCTCTCATAAATATTCTTGATTCAAGTCTTATAAGTCCGTATCGATCTATGAAAGGCCTTAAATGACATAAACGTTCATCCTTTTCTGATTTGAAGCAATTTTCTTGCACGATTTTCCAAACAATGCCTTCTGCTCTTTTAATCTCCTCACATTTTAAATTTTCTAACATTCGTTCTTCCTTATCACTTTTACAATTTTCAATAAATCTCTTTATCCAAGCAGTGATTTTAATTATCTTGTGAAACTGTGAAACTCGAGTAAAATATGGAAATTCTTCATCCAAAGCAATCCAGGATGATACAATTAATTTCTTCCTCTCTATCAAACTCATCCGTTTTTGGATCTATATCAAAAGTTGGCCAAGAGCCTCGCTCAAATTTTAGCCAAGTCGGACCCTCATGCCAATTATTAACCTTGAGTTTTTCCACAGAACATCCTCTTGAAGGAATGTCAGCTGGATTTAAATCTCCAGGAACAAACTTCCAATTCTCCGGATTACTATATTTCCTTATTTCTCTTACTCTATTCATGACAAATACCCCCCCCCCCAATTTTCATCATTCTTAATCCAATATAGTGTATTCATCGAATCAGTCCAATAAAATACAGGAATATTTTCCAACTTTAAATCTTGCCTAACAGTTTCCATCAGTCTAACTCCTATAGTGCAAGCCAATAATTTAAGTCTACAAATTGATGTAGGTTTCAGAGGGGCCACTCTAGCACGAGCTTGAACAAGTTGACATGATATCTCTGTTCTGGTTTTAAACCTTAGATAAATGCAAGTAGCATATGCCTTTTGCGATGCATCACAAAATACATGAAATGACAAATCCCTATCTGATACAGGATTAAGCATCATATACCTAGGAATCTTTAATCCTGTCAAATGGCACAAATCCTTTTTCCATTTAATAAATTTATTATTAATATCCTCAGGAAGAGGCTCATCCCATGTAACTTTCAGTTCCCCTACATTTTTGTAATAAAAGTTTTGGAATCAGAGTTATACCACATATAAAATCTACGGGATCATAAATTCTGTATACCTCGAACAATATAACACTTTTTGAAATGAATTTATCGTCGGATTCATTTAATCCCTTTATATCACAGCTCAAAGTATCATCGCTTGAAATCCAACCAAGAATAGGAACAGTTTTATTTTCATTAGAACCATCAAAACATTCAAATTTTGAATTGTCTGAATCCGAAATTTCAGGAAAAGACGAATTCCTTCCAACTTGGCTTTTTGTTGGCAAATTACAAGCCCAATCTTGCAATTCAAATTTAGCACTGGCCAAAATTTCAATAGAATTATTTTTAAATTCATACAGTTCATCCTCGTTGTTCACACTAGTAACCAAATTGTCAACATACCAAGATTCAGCTAGTTTCTTCGCCGTTGATTTAAGATGTTCAGGTACGTCATTCATCAACTTTGTTAAAGTAGCACTCAGTAAGAAAGGACTACTAGATATTCCGAAGACGACACTTCTATGTCTATACATCTTCAAAAATTCTAGATTTCCTTTTCCCCCCCATAGGAATCTCAAAAAATCTCGATCCTTAGTGTTAAAACCTATCTGGTGAAACGCCTTTTTAATATCCGAACTCACACCGATACATTTTTCACGAAACCTGTTAATAATGGCAAGAATAGTTTCTATCAAGTTCGGACCTTTTTCTACGCAATCATTTATTGAAGGAAAATCCTTAGTTTTCGCCGACCCATCAAATACTGGTCTTATCTTTGTAGTTTTGGAATTCACTTTAACAACTGCATGGTGAGGTAAGTAATAGCAGTACTTATCATATTCCTTTTCAGGTACAATTTCTATTATTTTCTCTTTCTCCCAATATTTGAAAACTGCTTCATAATCCTCTAAGAAACCTTTATTTTTCAAATGTTTAACCGAATTTTTTAACCTTCGCTCCGCAATCTCTTGATTATTAGGCAATGGGGGGTAGCCTTCAATCCAAGGCAAAGAAACCTCCAATCTGCAATCGCTGTCTCTTTTAACTGTCGAATGAAAATGCCGCAATGTTTGTTACTGTAACTCCTTTTTAGTTTCATTTTCAGAGGGATCAAAAATTCCCAAAGTATCAAGATTCCACAATTCAGCAATTTTATAATCTGAGACATACATCGAAAATGTAAATGAGTTGTCAATTTTCCTCTCTGATTCCAAAGGAACCTTCCCCATAACTGTCCAGCCTAAGTAAGTTTGAACACACACCAAACCACATTTTAACTTTCTTACATCACCTGAAAGTAATTTTCCAGCAATGTCCGCCCCAATAAGAACATGAATTTCAGTGGGGGATGATTCAAACAACAATTTATCTTTCATGTAAACAGTGTCATTCAAAAATATTCTATGTTCTTTAAGCTCGTTTAACAGGGGTTTTAATTCTATTTGCGGGATATCGGAACAGATTTTGGTTTGATCAAGGGCCTTAAAATTACATTTATAATCACCCTTATCATTACTCAAATACACAACAAATTGTCGATGAATTTCAGAAACTTCTCTTCCGCTAAACAGACTATGAACAAGGTTACTTTCGCTGATGCTATTATATTGCATAATTTTTGCAGCAAATTTCGAAATATAGGATTTTTGTGATCCCGTATCAATTAAGCATCGTACAAATCTATCTTTACCATTTCCACGAATTCTTACTATTAAAGTTTGCAACAAAACCCTCAGCGTACATGTTTTATTTGATAAATTAAAATCTTTATCATCACTACGTTTTTTCTCTACCACTTTATTGTTCCTATCACAAATTAAAGAATTATGTCTTCCACTGCAATATTCACATCTTAATTTTGAATAACAATTTTTTGCCAAATGATTTCCCCTTTTCATACAAAGGTAACACATTCCATTTTTTCGCAAATATGCTTTTTATTCTACTACCGATTTAGAACAAGCTGCCGAAGTGTGCTTAACGGATTCAGCAGAATCTCCGCAAAAGCTGAACTGCATTATCGTAAATCTCAATGAAGCAGCAGTAGGACCTATATTTTTATTTATTCTCCTTTCCCCATGCACTTGCGCTGGATTTGAAAAGATAACCCTGTCCTGTATCTGTATTGCAGTTTCTCTGCATTCCATTTCAGCCCGCAAAAAGTCAAGCAACTCGTTAACCTCAAAAAGATCATCTTAAGACTTTCTTTTACGTTGAAATTCCAAATTTAACTCATTAGGAATCAATTTAAGTAAAATTGGCGTAAGTAATGTACCATATGTTCCTGAAGTTACTTTAAGGGAATTTAAACTTCTTATTTGTGTTTCAATGTTATCATAAAGTTTCCGTAATGCGAAAGTATTGTTCACATTTTTAACTGTTTCTAAATTCAACAATTTTCCCATACGAGCATTTATATTTAAGTCTTTACGACCAAAACGCTTTTCAAGTAGTTCAATCGCTGCCATATAGTTTTCACTTGATAGAGAAAATCCACTGATAGCGTTAGCAGCAGCTCCGATAAGAAGGGAATGTAAATAATTAAATTTACCAACGTCAACTAAGCTATCCTTCTTATGTATGACATTATTGTATTGGTTCCAAAATGATAACCAATAAGCGGGATCTCCATTAAATTTATTAATACTCAACATCGGTAACTTTATCTTAGAATGAGAGCAAGAAGCAAAATTCTCCGTTGCGATGTTTTCATTAACGAAACTCACCCCCTTAATAGAATGTTTGGATTCAACTCTTGCCTTAATAGCATAGGTTAACTTTGATTTCATGGAAATTATTTTCTCATAATAACTTTCTGCAGTTTCGAATTCAGCCTCCAATCCGCTCTCATCATCCATTTTATCATATATTCTAATACGAGCAAATCTTGTGGGTGGTTATATATATATATATATATATATATATATATATATATATATATATATATATATATATATATATATATATATAATCCAGCAAAAACTTGATTTTGGCCTGAACTAGCACCACCCCCCTCACCAGAAACAAGACAACACAAGAAAACACAATTAGAAAATATATGTAAAAATAAACAGAAACAAGCTGCGGCCTCATCAGCTGTGGGTAAATTCAAAGGCAGCCAAGCATCCGAACAAAAATATTAACAATTAGTGGCAGTGGGTTTCGGCCAGAGCGCTGCGTAGTAAAAATTCAAAATGTACAGAAACATATTTGAATACTACTTAACAGACGCTCCCCCCACCGTACCCTACGCCACAGTATAAGCGAATGCTGTACCAAAATCACAATACTGAATCACCATGGTTGAAACAAATGTCTCTTCGAAAATACACACAACCAAATCAGCCACATTGCCACAATTAAAAAAGTAAAACACGATAAACAAACCAAATCCGTTATTCAGTACACAAACCAGATTCGTTCCACGTCGGATGCCAACAAACACAGCCATCATCATAAAACCGTCCTTTTCAGGCTTTAGGAATTACGAGTCATTTAGTGTTGAATGTAAGCAATCTATCAATAATGGAGGCAGTCTGCAAAATCTGAATATTTTTTGATAAAATTAAGAGGGATATTGTTTTTATAATATAAATGACTGATAAAATAAAATAGTTCCTTATTAAACAGGTTTTTATTTGAACAAATTCTGTAAAAACGGTAAATTTGACCAATTATAATATTTATATATATATACGTTTGTGAATATTTGAAGACCAATGAATTAATTGATTCACAGTAAACGGTAAACTGGTACGCTTATCAAAAACTGAAATATGTAAACCATTTTTAATCAAAATTTTTAGATCCAGATAATTAGCGAGCTTGTTATCATCATTAGTTTTCTTTAATACTAAAGAGTGAGGGTAAATTTCTTGAGAAATCACCCCAAAATCCCCATCGAAATTTAAAACAATTAAATCATCTACGTATCTGTAAGCAATAAATCGAACATCAGCTGTATTGATATTATATTGAAACTCATAATAAAATAAAATGGCCGCTTAAAAAAGTTTTAAACATGTTAAAATACAAATACAAAGATACTAACTGCTTTCGGATAATTTCGAACAGTTATGATATAGCAAGGAAAATAAAAAGTGATAATATACATTCCATCCAAACTTATGATTTCGAAAATTTATTTACAAATATCCCTATTAATAGCTTAAAGGAAGCACTTTTAAAGACAGCTGAGTTGGTTTTAGATGTCATGGATTTTAACTCTACTTTATTTTTCAAATTATGTGATTTCTGTCTTTATAACAATTATGTTTATACAGGTTCCAAAATATACTCGCAAATCAATGGTATCGGGATGGGTACAAGTTATTAATCTACGGCCGCTAATTTATGTTTATTTTATTATGAGTTTCAATATAATATCAATACAGCTGATGTTCGATTTATTGCTTACAGATACATAGATGATTTAATTGTTTTAAATTTCGATGGGGATTTTGGGGTGATTTCTCAAGAAATTTGCCCTGACTCTTTAGTATTAAAGAAAACTAATGATGATAACAAGCTCGCTAATTATCTGGATCTAAAAATTTTGATTAAAAATGGTTTACATATTTCAGTTTTTGAAAAGCGTACCAGTTTTCCGTTTACTGTGAATCAATTAATTCATTGGTCTTCAAATATTCACAAACGTATATATATAAATATTATAATTGGTCAAATTTACCGTTTTTACAGAATTTGTTCAAATAAAAACCTGTTTAATAAGGAACTATTTTATTTTATCAGTCATTTATATTATAAAAACAATATCCCTCTTAATTTTATCAAAAAATATTCAGATTTTGCAGACTGACTCCATTATTGACAGATTGCTTACATTCAACAGTAAATGACTCGTAATTCCTAAAGCCTGAAAAGGACGGTTTTATGATGATGGCTGTGTTTGTTGGCATCCGACGTGGAACGAATCTGGTTTGTGTACTGAATAACGGATTTGGTTTGTTTATCGTGTTTTACTTTTTTAATTGTGGCAATGTGGCTGATTTGGTTGTGTGTATTTTCGAAGAGACATTTGTTTCAACCATGGTGATTCAGTATTGTGATTTTGGTACGGCATTCGCTTATACTGTGGCGTAGGATACGGTGGGGGGAGCGTCTGTTAAGTAGTATTCAAATATGTTTCTGTACATTTTGAATTTTTACTACGCAGCGCTCTGGCCGAAACCCACTGCCACTAATTGTTAATCTTTTTGTTCGGATGCTTGGCTGCCTTTGAATTTACCCACTGCTGATGAGGCCGCAGCTTGTTTCTGTTTATTTTTACATATATTTTCTAATTGTGTTTTCTTGTGTTGTCTTGTTTCTGGTGAGAGGGGTGGTGCTAGTTCAGGCCAAAATCATGTTTTTGCTGGATTATATTGAATTTGTGTGTTCTAATATGCAGCTTTGGCGCTGTTCACACGAATATTTAGCTGTTTTGTTTGTGTTGTGATGGTTACTGCTTATATTTTGTATTTTAATTGTGTGCAGCTTTTTTAGCGCTGAATTGGAATGAAATTGCTTTTTATTTTTTTGGTTTTGGACTGGCTCGTTTTTCTCACTTTTTCTTGTTTTTTCTTATTTTTCTTGTTTCTGCAACGAGTATATTCGCTCGATAAAAATATTCATAAATATGTTACGAACAACAAATAAAATAATTATGGTTTTGGAAAAATGTAAAGATAAAAGATGTAAAACTTGACCTAATGGAGATTTGCCTGCTAATACATACACTCATAGTATGGTTAACTTAAATTTTCAGCTCTGAAAAATTACACATGTCATATACCTTTTAACCTGTACAATTTGTAATCAGAAATATGTAGGTGAAACATCCGGTGAGCTTCATATGAGAATGAACAACCACAGATCTTCATCTATTAAAGATGATCCTAATTCGTCTTTTGAAATTAGACACTTTCATATACATGGCTTTATTAATGTTAAAATTCACGTTTTAGAACAAGTTATAGATGATCCTTTCAGATTAAGGAGTGAAAGCTTTTACATACTTCGTTTAATAACTTTATATCCGTATGGGCTGAATACAAAGTTAAGTTATCAAACTGGACATTCTACATGTATATATAGTCTTTTTTCATCAGTATTTATACCTTCGTTTCTTTATAATAGAGGTAGACGTGGAAGTCACAATAATAAGTTTTTACAGGAAAGTATTCTGACATAAACCCCTCTATTATTTTACAGGATCTATGTAATATATTTAGCAATAGTTATAATATCAAAGAACTTAAAACCATTTCATTTGGTTTAAAACTTAAAATTCTTAAAAGATTACAGCATAAGTTAAAAAGTTTTAAGTGTGATAATTTGCAGTTTATAGATTTAGTTACTGATATTTTGTTGTTTAAAGTTGGCGTATACAAACCTTCAAGCACTGATAAAGTTTATTTTGTATGTACATTTCAACAGAAAAGTTTTAATCATTTACAGTTGAGTAAAATTATTTCTCATTATAATAGCATATTTCCACTTAGAAATATTACAATTATTTCAACTTATAAATATACTAAAACGTTAGGCAGTATACTTTTTAATTACAGAAATGTTTCTCAAAATCTTGACTCTTACCTTAATTTAGATTGCCATTGTAAGGATTACGAAAATTTAACTTTCTTGGATAGCAATAGTCAGCACATTGTAACTGGAAATCTAAACATTATTGCTAACGTATACCTCCGTAATTTAATGAATTTTGGTACTAAGTATCGTATTAATAAAATATTAAATCAAAAGAGATCATTGGAAATATTTAAAGCTGAATTGAACACTTTTATTTTAAATTTAAGTTACAAATATAATAAACCAATCCCCTTTTTTACTGATTGGAAACTTCATATTTTAAATGATTTTAAATCTTTTCAAAACAGTTTTATTAATAATTCTGCATATACATATCATAATCTCAATACGGAAATTAGAAATGAAATAACAAAGTTAAAAGAAATTTTTGTTTTTTGTCCAGTCGATAAGGCTGTTGGTAATTTTGCAATTATTTGTAAAAAATATTATGCTGAAATGCTCAATGCAGAGCTGAATAATAGTTTAACCTACAAAATGTATAACTCTTCAGTACAAACACTTATTAAAAAGCATCTGGCATTTTCTAAACAAATTAAAATTCCTTTTCCTTGCAATAAAAACTTATCATCTCCATTTTTATTTATTTCCCCCAAATTTCATAAAATACCGGTTAAATACAGGTTTATATGCAGTAGTGTCAATAGTATTAGTAATAACTTTAATAAGAAATTCGAAGAGCTGCTTAAAAAAGTTTTAAACATGTTAAAATACAAATACAAAGATACTAACTGCTTTTGAATAATTTCGAACAGTTATGATATAGCAAGGAAAATAAAAAGTGATAATATACATTCCATCCAAACTTATGATTTCGAAAATTTATTTACAAATATCCCTATTAATAGCTTAAAGAAAGCACTTTTAAAGACAGCTGAGTTGGTTTTAGATGTCATGGATTTTAACTCTACTTTATTTTTCAAATTATGTCATTTCTGTCTTTATAACAATTATGTTTATACAGGTTCCAAAATATACTCGCAAATCAATGGTATCGGGATGGGTACAAGTTATTCATCTACGGCCGCTAATTTATTTTTATTTTATTATGAGTTTCAATATAATATCAATACAGCTGATGTTCGATTTATTGCTTACAGATACATTGATGATTTAATTGTTTTAAATTTCGATGGGGATTTTGGGGTGATTTCTCAAGAAATTTACCCTGACTCTTTAGTATTAAAGAAAACTAATGATGATAACAAGCTCACTAATTATCTGGATCTAAAAATTTTGATTAAAAATGGTTTACATATTTCAGTTTTTGATAAGCGTACCAGTTTTCCGTTTACTGTGAATCAATTAATTCATTGGTCTTCAATTATTCACAAACGTATATATATATAAATATTATAATTGGTCAAATTTACCGTTTTTACAGAATTTGTTCAAATAAAAACCTGTTTAATAAGGAACTATTTTATTTTATCAGTCATTTATATTATAAAAACAATATCCCTCTTAATTTTATCAAAAAAATATTCAGATTTTGCAGACTGCCTCCATTATTGATAGATTGCTTACATTCAACAGTAAATGACTCGTAATTCCTAAAGCCTGAAAAGGACGGTTTTATGATGATGGCTGTGTTTGTTGGCATCCGACGTGGAACGAATCTGGTTTGTGTACTGAATAACGGATTTGGTTTGTTTATCGTGTTTTACTTTTTTAATTGTGGCAATGTGGCTGATTTGGTTGTGTGTATTTTCGAAGAGACATTTGTTTCAACCATGGTGATTCAGTATTGTGATTTTGGTACAGCATTCGCTTATACTGTGGCGTAGGGTACGGTGGGGGGAGCGTCTGTTAAGTAGTATTCAAATATGTTTCTGTACATTTTGAATTTTTACTACGCAGCGCTCTGGCCGAAACCCACTGCCACTAATTGTTAATCTTTTTGTTCGGATGCTTGGCTGCCTTTGAATTTACCCACTGCTCATGAGGCCGCAGCTTGTTTCTGTTTATTTTTACATATATTTTCTAATTGTGTTTTCTTGTGTTGTCTTGTTTCTGGTGAGGGGGGTGGTGCTAGTTCAGGCCAAAATCATGTTTTTGCTGATTATATTGAATTTGTGTGTTCTAATATGCAGCTTTGGTGCTGTTCACACGAATATTTAGCTGTTTTGTTTGTGTTGTGATGGTTACTGCTTATATATATATATATATATATATGCAAAAATTATCTTAAAAACGGCTCTAACGATTTTGACGAAATTTCGTATCCTACCGTTTTGGGGCACCAGAAAACCATTGGGCTAGGTTACATGCTCGAGAAAATTCGATTAGTGGGTCATTTTGGGTCATGGTCTAGCAAATTGTATCTAAAAACGGTTCAAACGATTTTGACGAAATTTTGTATCCGACCATTTTCGGGCATGAGAAGTCAATTGGGCTGGGTCACACGTTCGAGAACTTTCGATTAGTGGGTCATTTTTGGGTCAACGCGGGTCAAATTAATTTTATCTAAAAAACGGCTCTAACGATTTTGATTAAATTTTGTGTCCTACGAGTTTCGAGCACGATAAAAGCATTGGGCTAGGTCGCATGTCCGAGAAAATTCGATTAGTGGGTCATTTTTGGGTCATTGTGGGTCAAGATCTAAAAAGCGGCTCAATTTACACTAAATTTTGCATCCAATGGTTTTCGGGCACGAGAAGACTGTTGGGCTAGGTCACATGTTTGAGAAAATGCAATTTGTGGGTCATTTTGGATCAAATTAATTTTATCTAAAAAACGGTTCTAACGATTTTGGTTAAATTTTGTGTCCTACGAGTTTCAAGCACGATAAAAGCATTGGGCTAGGTCGCATGTCCGAGAAAATTCGATTAGTGGGTCATTTTTGGGTCATTGTGGGTCAAGATCTAAAAAGCGGCTCAATTTACACTAAATTTTGCATTCAATGGTTTCCGGGCACGAGAAGACTGCTGGGCTAGGTCACATGTTCGAGAAAATTCAATTAGTGGGTCATTTTGGGTCATGGTCAAGCTAATTGTATCTAAAAAACGGTCCAAACGATTTTGACGAAATTTTGTATCCGACTATTTTCGGGCACGAGAAGACTATTGGGCTGGGTCACATGTTCGAGAACTTTCGATTAGGGGGTCATTTTTGGGTCAAAGCGGGTCAAATTAATTTTATCTAAAAAACGGCTCTAACGATTTTGATTAAATTTTGTATTTTACGAGTTTCGGGCACGCGAAAATCATTAGACTAGGTCACATGTTCGAGAAAATTCCATTAGTGGGTCATTTCTGGGTCATTGTGGGTCAATATCTAAAAAGCGGCTCAATTTACACTAAATTTTGCATCCTATGGTTTTCCGGCACGAGAAGACTGTTGGGCTAAGTCACATGTTCGAGAAAATTCAATTAGGGGGTCATTTTGGTCATGGGTCATGATATTTGAACTCAAATTTAATTTTGACCGAGCATAGCTCGGTCTTCCCTGCTCGTTCTGTATCTGTTCATCTAAAGTTACTAAATTATTACACTTAGCATTCAACTGGTCACTATATTCCGTAAGAACAGAAACTTAGTGTTCTGTCTTCACAAGACATTGCTCACACGTATTATTTAATTTAGCAGCCGCTGTTCTCAAAACGGTACGTTTCTTCCTTAACTTTTATATATCAGCCATATTTATCAATAACTTGAAACAAAACTGATTTTAAAATATATTAAAAACTTCAAAACAATTCTTTTCCTAAAAACGCAATCAAGTAATATTAAAACGAAAACATCAATAACTGTTCACTAACATTAAGTTTCATCTCTCCCCTTAATTCTTCATTCAAATAAGATTCAATCAAACCTGGAGTCCCTGTTCGGGCGCCGTTAAATGTCGAAACCCAGCTTTCTACCATATATTTCAAATTATATTTCTAACTAAATCTATTTAAACTTTCTTTCAACTAAATACAAGCCAGGTTTCTCTTCCGTACTGCCGAATATGATTGAATTCAATTAAACTCCTTTCTACAAAAAATATACTCATAAACTAAAAAAATACCAGTTAAACTCATAAAATTTAAAACTATCTATCTCAAATTATATACAGAAAACAGCATCATAATACCTCGACATTACAAACTTAAAACTTCATAATAAAATGCAGTTTAAACCACCGGAGACAACTCCGTACAAATTCAACATAACAAGTAAAAACAATCTAAAAAAGTTTACCAGTTCATTTCAGGTCTAAGGAAAAACAAACAGCTTCAGTTCCAATTCAGGGTACCAAAACCTCGAAACATACGGAAATTTCAGTTCAATTCATGAGGCTACGAAGTGTTTTAGATGGAGCCGGTCTTCAACTTACTGGTATCGAAAAACTCGGGATTTACAAAACTTTCAATCCAATTCAGAGGTAACTGCGAAGAGTGACTAATGGAGCTTGTCGTAACAGCTATAAGATATATATTTTTTAAACACTCTGAAGCTTAAAAAACTCTGATTGGGGGCCAATATATTTTTATTTAGTCATTTAAAACGGCATTTATAAAATTAGTCAATCTACAAAAAAATATTGAACTAACATATAGTTATCGATTTTTTTAGGTGCGTTCGTAATTATATAAATACGTAGCACCTATTGTCGTCGCTTGGTCCGTCCGTCTGTCCGTCCGTCCGTCTGTCTGCCCGTCCGTCCGTCCGCATATAACAACGCAAAAACTACCCAACCGAATGGTTTGAGATTTAAGATATATTATCTTTGCAGAATTTTGTCGAGACATTTCAAATTTTATTAAAATCGAATCAAAACTTTAGGAGATATTGATAAAAATATTTATTAAGAAATTTGAATTTTTTTTTTAAATCGGTGCTTTCTTGTTAGAGGAGCTTCCGATGGATGTTAAATCGTCAAGCGACCGAGACACTAATTTTATTACAGAAATTAATCTGCAGACGATATAATTCATTTCACAGAATTAAAAATCATCTAGGTCTGAATATTTATATAACTAGCTACAGTACGAACGCACCTCGTTTGTCACGTTTGACGTACAATTTCCAACTTGTTTGTAATGTTTAAGTACCATATCTCATTCCAAAAATGACCTTGGAAGATTTCACTTGAAGGGAGACACCTTGTATTTTGAAATCTATGAGTCAATTAGAAGTCTGATTTCTTAAAAAAAATTATTTTTCTTGAAGAAAATTATCATCCTTAAATATTTGTACTAATTTTGAAACACTTTATATATATCAGTTACATTTACGTGTGTCTTATTATGAAATGTTACTACTATAAGACTCAAATAATATATATTTGAAACAATGTACTTAATCCACCAATACGCCATTTCCATTTTGCTATTTGAAATATCTTGAAAATATAAGCCTACATAAATGGGAAAATAAGGAAAATAAATTTTGATTTATGACTGATACTGAACAGATAATCTAGATGGAATGGAAAAATCTGATTCATAGATTTTCTACGACGATTAATATTGATTACTTTCCTATGACAAAGAAAGTATCATATCATGATCTCATTGTTATTACCGGATTTCGATTATCGGTTATATTGATTCTCTATATATAATCAACTATTTCTTTTTTTCTTGATACTTCCATGTTGAAAAATATATTTTTAAAACACAGAGGAATTATTCCTATAAATAATCAATATAAAATTTAATATAATGCAGTTAAATAATTGTATTTGCACCAAAATATTTTTATTTTAGATTATATTCGGTTGTCCGGAAAGTTCGTGATACTTGGGAAAATCGATTCATACCGGAAATTTCTATTATTTAATTATTAGACATTGATTCCGATACCTAATATCTAATGATTAACGTATAGAATTTTCTGGTATGAACTTTCCGGACGACCCAATATGTATGTAGTATATACAGGGTGGTTACAGTATAAGTATCTCTATTTGGAGCTGTCTGTAGCTTGAAGGAATAACCCGAATGAAGCCAAAATCGGTATACTTACTATTCAAGAAGGGGGAAGAAGAATGACACAATAAAGAAAAATAGTTGCAATAATCGCCAATAGATGGCTCTATGGGGTCTGTCGATGCAAACGTCGTTGTGTATTGTGTAGGTGTCTCAAACGTCAATGACTTAAAAGATCGCATATCACAACATGTGGAAAACATCATTCTTGATGAGTTACATTCCACAAATGAGCACGTCGTGCACCGCCTGGATCGTGTCCTCCAGCACAATCGCCATGTGGAACATAAACTTGATCTACACCGCCTTGCGAAAGCGTAACCGCATTTACTGTGACACTTTCCAATAAATTAGGTTCGACATCCGGTTATACGCCTTAATTATTTGGTCTTGTATTACAGATTGCATTTCACACTCAAAAGTGCCATCTGTCGGCGATTATTGCAACTATTTTTTATTCTTCCAATCTTCTTCACTCTTCTCGAATAATAAGTGTATCTACTTTGGTTTTATTCGGGTTATTCCTTCAAGATATAGACAGCTCCAAATAGAGATACTTATAACCACCCGGTACACATGTTTATCATCAACATGACTATGAGTCGATTAGAGGTCTGATTTCTATCATTCATTTGCATAATTTCTAGGTGTTTTCATAATATTAGCTTCTGTTTTCTGATGTTATATATGTCTCTTCGTATTGTTGAGATTTAGCTAATTTCGCAACCGTTAGTTTTGGAGGTATAGCTCCAGCTGCTTAACGTTTCATATGAAATTCCTACCTAAGTCATAATTGTTATTGTTAAAATAATATGAAATTTAAATTTTTATATTGTACTTGGGCTCTATGGGTTATAGGTATGAAAACATTTCTGTGCTAGAACAAATAAACCATTAAAAACTCGATTATTTAAGGAGCAAACCAAACCAAGTTACGGTATTTATTTATTTTTTTTCAATTTTCGGCGCTTTCTGGTACTAAAAAAGGACAAATAAATTTATTTCTCTGGGTTTTACAAGTTATACTTAGAAAATATTTTTTTACAATTTTACGCATGAAACGTCAAAATTTGATTTTTGTGGAAGGGAAACTGACCAAGTGCTTTGAATGTTATGATTTTTCAGAGTTTTGTAGCACTAAAAACACTTTTTCCGGTTTTAGTGCCAGAAAATTAATAAAATTCAAAGTGTCATAATCCAGTAAGTTTTGGTGGTAGTACAATGACAGTTTTAAAATAACAATATTGCATATATACCAAATTGTTTCAGAATGGCTGCTGGTAAAAAATTATGAAAGTTTGCAGCATGTGAACATATTTTTTTCTATTAACTGAACAAGTTAAAGACCCTTGGAAGTGAAAGGATCTAAAAAGGTTACAAATATATCACGTTAGTTAGCGTCCTTAGATATCCGATTAAAATAATTAAATTAAAAAAAAATTAAATGCTAAAATTCGAAAGAGAAATTTGTAAAGAATGCTTCAATTGGTTTGCTATAGCTTGAAAATATTGACGCATGACTAGGAATGACAAGGGATGACCGCCTCAGGAACACAGTTTTCGCTCAAGGGTATAAGTGCAATTCCGGGGCGAAGACACAAACCCACTGTTTGCTTTAATCCTACATTGCATAGTGTAGCAATTGGCAACACTTTCTACATAACTATGCTACTAAATAAAGTTAAAAATCTATCTTAAAATTTCTGGTCTCGAACTCTTAATATAAGTATAAAAAAACACAATTCTAAAAGAAAAATTCATGCACTGTAGTGTTAACATACACTATTACAAAATCCCAAGTATAAATTGAAAATATTAAAGAATTATAATTGTCAGTATTAATAAATATTTTAAAGTAACTATCAAAACAAACGAAGTTAAACAAAGTGTGAGCAAAATTTGCGGAACAATGTCTTGATGTGCCATTAATAAAATTTAAAAAAAATAATAATAAATAAATAAAAAAAGCAGGTAGTATTGTTAAGACAAAAGAACAATATTGTGAATAAAATACTTAAGCAAAAAGAAAACAAACTCGTAAAATGATAATTAACATGAATTGCCAGTACTAAAATGAAAGGAATACAATCATAAATACACTGACAGAAAAAAAATTCCAACACCAAGAAAGATTTGTGTTAGATAAACGAAATTTTTTAGGCGTGTTTATACATCTGAAAGATGACATCGATTCAAATTTCGCGCTTCGCGCATAAGTGTGGCGATAGCAGCACCACTCAGAACTTGCAAATCAGATTTGCTTTAAATGCATGCCGTAAAGTTCGTGAGCATTATTTATCTTCGAAATTTGGTGTATTGAGTTGATGTTAGCCAAGAATGCCTTTAAGAATATGAAGAAACCATTATCAACAGCTCACCGAGGTTTAACGAGGTCGTACAATAGAGGTACGAAAAGCTGGATTTTCTTTCAGCGATATTGCAGAAAGACTTGACCGGAATGCATCCACTGTGTATGATTGTTGGGAACAGTGGTCAAGGGATGGTACTGCCTCAAGAGGACCGGATTCCGGCCGGCCACGTGGCACTAATAAGAAAGAATACCGCCGTATTCGGCGTACGGCTGTGTCGCATCGTACTGCGTCTGCGGAAGAAATTCGAAGTGCAGTTGGTACCACTGTAATATAACGAACTCTTAGAAATCGGTTACTTCAAGGACAGCTCCGAGACAAACGCCCTGTAACGTGTATTCCAGATTACAAGCCATTGCCGTTTGCGTCACCAGTGGTGTTAAGCCAGAGTTCATTGGAGGACAGAGTGGAGATCTGTTGTGTTTACTGATGAAAGCAGGTTCTGCCTTGGTGCCAGTGATGGCCGTAAGTTGGTCAGGGGGAGGCCAGTGAAACGCCTGCAACCAAACTGTCTGCGACCTAGACACACTGGACCTACACCTGGTGTTATGGTCTGGGGAGCAATTTCCTATGACAGCAGGAGCACTCTCGTGGTTATCCACAACACACTAACTGCAAATTTGTACGTCAGTCTGGTAATTCAACCTGTAGTACTGCCATTCTTGAACAGCATTCAACGAGGAGTTTTCCAACAGGTTAACGCTCGCCCTTCAACCGCTGTTGTAACGCAACGTGCTCTACAGAGTGTGGACATGTTACCGTGGCTTGCGAGATCACCAGATCTGTCTCCAATTGAGCACGTATGGAATATCATTGGACGACAACTCCAGCATCATCCACAGCCAGCACTGACCGTCCCAGTATTGACTCAACAAGTACAACAAGCATGGAACTCCATACTACAAAGTGACATTCGGCACCTGTATGACACACTGCATGCACGTTTGCAGGCTTGTACTAAAAATTCTGGAGGTTACTCCGTCTATTAATGTAACAGCATTTCACATTTGAAATGCATTTTCTTGAGCTTAAATTAACCTGTGATCTTGAAAATCTAATCAATTAAACATGTTAACTAGACAAATGCATTGTCCAAATTTCATTACTTTACAATAATTTTTTCTTGGTGTTGGGATTTTTTTTTCCGTCTGTGTAATATAGTAAGAAAAATAGACTAACCATGTGATACCTTACTTATGTAAAAATAATGCTAAATTATTTTTAAAATGATGAGCAATACTGATGTAATTTAACTATGCAATTCAAAATAAATTATTAATTCTAATAATTTAAAGAAAAATTGCTCAAATACCTTACTAAGAAGGCTAAAAAGCTATTTTACAAACTAAAACATTAAATCAAATTGAAAATTAAATTTAAGAATGAAATTACGATGAAAGATTTGAACAATTTTACATATACTATAACGCAAAGTGATAATGTTGTTATAAATGTATCAATAAGTAAAATAAACATACGTTAGAATAATTAAAAAAATATATTAAAATAAATTAAAATAAAGTTGTTTACAATTTATATACGTATTAAAACAATTATTTATCCCTGCATGACTAGTATAGGCTCTTAATGGGGGACACAAAACGATGCAGTATTTTGAAATTTATATAATTACAAAAGCTACAGCGACAAATATGCCTCTAAAGCAAATTTTACAACTTAAAAGTATTTTTTTCAAAAATAAGTTTTTTTTTTTTTTTTTTTTTTTTACTACCTGATCATTTGGATTGTTCGTGAGCGTCTATGTCTATATTCTTTAAGTTTTAATATACATATTCATTGTTGAATTCTCAATGGCGATATTTATATATATATATGTGTGTGTGAATTTTTTTTTGATTGTTAGAAGCCTTTTGAGGTCAAATTGATTATTTTAAATGCCGCCATTTTTAAAAAATATGTATATTTTGAAAAAATCTACATTACTCCACATTGATACTACACCGCAGATCAATTGCATTAAAATTTTATTTATTTGGATGTTTCAGGAATGTTCGGGGCTAGCAGGCAGCTGCCACTGCAGTTTCAAGATATCCTCGTTTACGTGGATTCCAAAAATGATTTTATGAGATGTTTATTTTAGGAACAAATTTACACTCTTCAGATATCACTTAATATACTGAAAACGTCAACAGTTTATGTTGTTATTGAAACCCATCCAAAATTTCTACAATTCGACATATAACTTGTGTTCGCAGACATTTTCAAAAGTAAAACTGTAGCTAGTAAACTGAGAGGCATATCTGCGAAGTTACATATAGGCATGAAGCTAGGTACTTGATTTTGATTTTGCAGTGATGATTATAACCACAGGCGCCGAATTCACGTGTGTGAAAAAGGTTATCGGACATACTTAACACTAGAACGTCCGCTGGTGTCATTTCGACACCAAACCAAATTTAGCCTTATCTCTCTAACACATTTTATCACCTATATTCTTCAAATTGTATGATTTTTAATCATTTTACGTAATAAGCACACTATCGAAATTTTTATTATGTGATTCGATTAAAAAAAAAAAAAAATACAGCCAAATTCACCTAGAACGTCCGTTGGTGTTATTTCGACACCAAGCAGAATTTACATCAAATCATCGTTCTTTTATGAAAATGTAACAATATAAGCTTAATTAAAGTACAATGACGCAATATACTGTTAAATTAGAACTTATAGCATCCATTTTGCATAAATAAATTAGTGGTGTCAAAATGACACCGGCGGCTGTTTTAGGATGTCGAAATTTTCGGCCGTTTGGATTTAATATATTTTTCTGTAAAATTAATCATCGTTCTTTCGTGAAAAGATAACAGTATAAGACTAATTAAAGTACAATGACGGAGTAAAGTGTTAAATTAAAATTTATCCCGTCCATTTTGCATAATCAAATTAGTGGTGTCGAAGTGACACCGACGGCTGTTTTAGGATGTCGAAGTTGTCGGCCGTTCTTGTGTTAAAACACTAAGTTTGCAAAAAGTATCCTTATTAATCACTGTGATTTATTAAGAGAAAAATAATATTTTAAAATTTGTGGCAGAAGTTTGCCTGATGTGTTGGAATTTTGTGCCCTTAGATTTCGTTAAGTCAGTTGCTATGATTATAACAGCACTTGACAGGCTACGTATCGTCCTCTATCGTCAATTTTTAACTGAATTAGTTTCTTGTATTTCCCTTTTATAAACAGTAAGTGTTCCCAATTTTGGATTATTTATTTCAAGCTACAGACAGCTTCAAAATAGAGATAATTTTTATAACATGCCGTTTTATGTAAATTGCGCCTTCTGAAAAATTTGTTTTTGAAAGCATTTTTTGAATTGGTTATAAACATATAATTATTTAATACATTTTATTTCTTACATTCAATCTCTTACGAAATTATGCAATATGAGAGAAATAGTTTATTCCGTATTGTTATAAAAACATAGAAATTGGTTATCGATTTTAGTCTGATTAACCTAGTTCTCTTGATGACTTGTCAAATTATTGAAAATTCAAAAACAGAACCAAATGAATGAAAACTATTGATTTCTTTACTAAAGCAGAATCAATAATCTAAAGAATGAAAATAACACAATGGCATTTTCAGATGGATCATTTCTGAGTTAATGTACTTCTGATTCATTTTTGATTCCTTTTGGTAATGACTCTTGAGTGATTTACTCACTAACTACGAATTATACGACGTGCGAATACTTATAGGAATGCATTTTTCAAATAAAGGTCACCCAATATGCATTTTATTTTCCAAACTTATTTTTTAAGAAAGTGTTGGATCAAATTTTTACTTTCATATATATTTTTACATTGACATACATATATTGATGGATTGATCACAAGAAAATACATTTTATTACTTTTATTTCTTATGGTACTTGTTTTTTCTTTACGGGCTATGACAAATATATTTAGCAGAAATAAAATAGGGATTATCAGAGGCAAATTATAGTCATTTACAAAAATTTGGAAAGAACTTCCTATGGGTACTAGAAATGAAGATACGATGAGTTTTGTTTTCAAAGATCATTTTTGGACAATTTTTGGTGTCTCTTTTCATTTTGTTTAACTTATTGCATTTAATTTTATAATCATAACACAACGTTGCATTTTATTACGCATAAGTACACATGCAAGTTTTAATTTTTTTACTTGTAGATAATAACAGTTAAAGCAGTTAGAGAAAAAAAAATTGTAGTTTTTTTCAACATTTTATATTTAAAATCTAAAGACACATTTATAGTAATTTAAATACAAGAAATTCACATGACTTGAATATATATTTTTACCTAATTATGTCATTTTGTCTCCCTTCGCTCTCGGATTATCTTTTAGATTTTGATATTAGGTATATATCCAGATTAAAAAATAATTTTACCCCCTTAAGTTGGGGCCCCTTCAATATTATTCTCCTAAGGTCCTACTCTTGAACTGTGCCGAGACGCATTCCCCGAATTGGTGTTCCAATTCATATTTCCATTTACAAAATTCGCACGATGAATTTCTTCGTGCTGTTTTGGGGGATCAATGTGGTCTTAGGGGAGCAGGGGCGGAGGCATTTTTGTGGTAAAAAAAGGCAACGAGTTTGACTGTTTCTCATTCCCACTCCACCTAAGGCAAAGGTAAAAAACCTAATGCCGATCTCCTCTCACATAGTTAGCTGCGAAGTGATGGAGGAGATGGATTTTGGTGATCATCGTTTAATAACTGTAATATTAGATACAAAAATTCCTAAGCTTCCCAGACGACGATTCAGAACAAAAAATGCATCATTTCATATATTTAACACAGGTTTTCACAGTCAAATAGAAGAAAATAATATATGCTTTAATAATATAGAAGATATAGATACATTTAATAATATTTACGAAAAATTCATCACATTACTCATCAATATCTGTAAGAAAAATTTTAAAAGAAGAAAGTCAGCGTATACACCACAAATAACATGGTGGACGGAGGATATCAGAAAACAAAGAAATTTGGTTCTAGCTTTAAGAAAGAAATCAAAATTACCAGAGTCTACTCCTGAATATTATGCAAAATATAAATTAGAGAAAGCTAAATACAGAAAGTTTATAAAGAAAGCTAAGCATGATGCATGGAATCAATTTTGTAAAAAAACAAAAAATCCATATGGGAAACTACAAAAAGTAGCTTTTCAAGATTTCTATCATAAAGAATCGTATGCGCTATCTTCTTCAGACACCATAACCCAAACTAAAAAGCAACTATTCACAGATCTCACAAAAGGAATTTTTGGTACATCAGCTAATCCAAAAGTTAATCTACATCCACAGTCAACGGACACTGTACCACCGTTCACTATTCAAGAATTGAGAGACATCATCTACTCTTTTGATGCTAACAAAGCGCCGGGAATAGATGTCATCGATCATAGCATAGTAAGAAATATTTTCAAAATTAAAAAAGATCTCCTACTCCAAATGTACATAAAACTATTGAAACTGAAATATTTTCCAGATGTTTGGAAAATAGGAGAATTGGTGTATTTTTTGAAATCGGGCAAACCCCCTACATAGATTGACTCCTACAGGCCAATAACTTTGCTCCCTGTTTTCGGAAAGATATATGAAAAACTCTTACTGCGAAGGATAAACTTCTCTTTACACAGAAATGGAATACTCTTTGAAAATCAACATGGATACACGGAAGTGAGATCAACAGAAACAGCAATTCAAACACTATTCTCACACATAGAAATAATTAAACAAAACAACTCGTATATATCCCTGTTGTCAATAGATTTTAAAAATGCATTTGATAATCTTCCGTGGGAGCAGACATTAATCCTACTTCAACAACTAAATATTGAACAGCCCTATATTAACACGACAAGGTTCTTCCTAACTAAAAGAGGAGCTGGCTAATGGATGAAATACATTGGTTCTTCAAAGGCTGCCCACAAGTCTCGTGCTATGGTACTTTCCTGTGGAAAGTGTTTATGCAGCAATTAATCGATATTCTCAGCAATAAAAATATAAGAGTCATAGCATATGTGGATGATTTAATTTTAATTATTGAGGCAACAACTAGAGCCGAACTAGAAAGGAGAGGAAATGCAGCTCTTCAAATAATTAGCGATTGGGCTCAAACTTCAGATCTGAAAATATCATATCACAAGAGTCAATGTCTGAATCTCAGACGTCCAAAGTATTTAAAACGGCGTCCAATCTTCAAACTTGATTCACATAATCTTAAAACTGAAAATACTATGCCATAACTAGGAATAAATTTAGATTCAACCCTATCATTTTTGCCACATCTTAGAATCAAACGGGATGAAATGTCAGCAACAATACAAAACTTGTTAAAATTCGCATCAACCACAAGTGGCATTTGCAAACAAATCATAAAAACTTGGTAAACTTCCATTCTAGAAAAGAAAGTTTCATATGCAGCAGCTAAATGGCTTCCAAGATTGCAAAAGTCACATGGCTTTCGCCTGCTCTTATCTATTCAGCGTCGTTGTCTGCTACTAATCTCTGGAGCATATAAAAAAATCTCCTACATCTGCTCTAAATGTCCTGACAGGAATTCCTCCACTACCTTTAAAACTGAAACAGATTGCAGACCAAGGAATTATACTGAGACTGGGAGTGCCCTCACACCCACATCACTCTGATACATTTCAAAACAAAGCTTACAAAAAATATATAGATACCTCAAAAGAGTATCTTAATATAATGGATGCACAAAATAAAATAGAGACAGATGTGCAAATATACACGGATGGCTCAAAAACTGAAATCGGCACGGGTTACGCCTACTGTGCAGTGCATTTAAAGAAGAATAAATAATATATACATATCAGCAAAGAATACAGAACGAAAACTCAACGTATCAAGCAGAACAGCTGGCGATCTTGGACTCAATACAATTGTCAAAACAATCAAAATATCGCACAATAGTTATAAAATCAGATAGCCAATCTACAATATCAGCACTAAAAGATATATCTACAAAAGATATAATAATCAGCCAAATAATCCAATCTCTGCAAAGAGCAACAAAAAAAAATATCTACAATGGGTCAAAGGACATTCAGGCATAACTGGTAATGAATTAGTGGATCGGTTAGCAAAGGAAGCAACTGACCCAAATTCATTAATACCAGAAAAATTTATACCCTATCCATCCTCATATCTTAAGAGAATGTTAAAGCAAACTTTACATAACTCATGGCAACGTGATTGGGACTTATGTCCCACTGGGCGATATACCTATGCATTGAAGCCAAAAGTTTCAGAAGACTATCTTCTAAGTCATCGATAACTATATATATTCGCTATCAATCATGGCCCTTTCCCGGCTTATTTAATTAAATTTAATAAAGTTTTGTCTTCAAGATGCACTTGTGGTGCAAGAGGGGATGCGCTACATTACGTTCTCACATGCGCATTGACAGCTACTCTACATTTGCGGAAAACAGACACCATCTCTCTGTCGAATTGGTTTAAATCAATCACGTCTAATTCCTCATTGCTTCAAAAGATAATTAGCTGCATGTCCTTAATAGAAAAAAACCAATTGTTATTCCAAATGCCACCAGTACACATCATTGGTGTCGATGATGATGATGATGCTTTACCTGCTGATGAAGAAGTCTATTGAAAAAATCCACTGTCTCTACTTTTAAAATATTTTACGCTAAAAATCTGACAATTTCAAATAATTTTTAAACTCTTATTAATTGTGACTTTTCGGTTGAGTATGACTTTTGAGTATGACTTTTCTGCAAATTAAGCTGGGCTGCTTTGTCAAATATGTAAAAATATGTAATTTTTTTTCTTTTTTTTTTTTAAAATAAACTTGCCAAGCAGGGCTTGCAGGGGCTAAAGCCATATGGTAGGCCTCCCTGCTTGGTAGAATCTGAATCTGAATCTGAATCTGAAATCTGTTATTACAAGAATACGGACAGACACTTTTTGTGTACATGTCATTAAAACCCGGTTCTTTCTAGTCCTGTGCTCCGGCAACTTTTTTAACATTTTCATATTTACTATATTTAAACTCATTACATTCAATTTCATCTTTTACAATTAACGGTTTTTTTACATTAAATATTCAGTAGCATTGTGTTTATATATCCTCCTGAGACCAATATACTCCTGTCCATCTTACATCATTACTATTTTTGGACATCAATTACTATTTTTGGTATAAAATACTTAATTTCAGTTGGAACTTGTAAAAATTTGCTCTCCATTATAATGGATAGTCTAGTGCTTCTATATGTACAACGAAAGAGTAAAACAATTGCAGCAAAATGTGTATTTTTATCACTTTGAAAATGGCGGCGAAAAGGTGAAAGACTGTTGAAAGTACGTACATATTTTTAACTCGAATTTTATATATTTTGGAAGAGTATTTTGATATTAATGCAACATATTTTTTATTTTAAATGTTGTATTAATGAAATTAAATCGTAATTTAAGTAATGGAATGTATACTTTGCAGGATAAACACATATTTTTATCGATATCCATTGTATTGAACGTTGGGTCTTCATCAGTTGTTTACATTCATATTAGGCTCTTTTTGTATTCTAAAAGGAAAGATTGGTTTTTACATAAAATTCCATACTGTATTGAAAAATAACAAATGCAGAAATAGATAATATATATTTCTATATTGTAATTAAATAATTATTGAAATATTATCCCATAAATGTATAATTCTACAGAAAAAATGATTGTTCTAAGTTAGTACAATGTTTAATTTTTTATTTCAGTGATACGTGTTTTTTTGCAGTATTTAGTAAATAAAGAGATTTACAATGAAGTTTTTCTTTTAATTTTTTTTTACTCATTGCCAGATTTTTGTATTTTGTTTATGTTAGTATGTTGTTTGTAATTAAATTAATTAACTTAATCAAATTAAAATAACAAAATTTAAAAGAAAATATAATTAAAGATAACATTATAAGATTATAAATAAACTCTTTTTTTTATTTCTTTTAAATTTCTACTTTTTATTTCAGTGAAATGTGTTTTTTTTTCAGTATTTATTAAATAAAGATATTTACAAATAAACTTTTCTTTTAATATGTTTTTCCTTTCTTAATCATTGCAAGATTTTTGAAATATTTTTCTGTTAGTATGTTGATTCTAATTAAATTAATAAATCACAAAATAAGATCACTAAATATAAGTAAAATCTAGCGAAATGCTTAAGTAATACAAAAAGAAACAACAAAAGGCTTATGAAAAACCTTTTAGTGATCAACATACGTTTCAACGCTCATACGGCGCCATATTCAAGAAATATAACGATAAACAAAGTATTATCTTAAATTTGGAAAATAAACTTGAAAACATGTTTTCAAGTTTATTTAAAGGAAATAAACTTGAAAGTTTATTTGTTTATGAATACTTTGTTTATAGTTATATTTCTTGAAAATGGCGCCGTATGAGCGTTGAAACGTATGTTGATCACTAAAAGTTTTTTTATAAGCCTTTTGTTGTTTCTTTTTGTATCATTTAAGCATTTCTCTAGATTTTATATTAATTAATTAACTTCATCAAATTAAAATAACCAAATCTAAATAAAAATATAATTAAAGATAATATTATAAATAAACTCATTTTTATTTCTTTTAAATTTCCACTTAGCATTCAATTGACAATTGTAGTAGCTGTGCCACTAATTATTATCATTATGCTAGGAACCAAACGGCTATTGTTGAGATAGATTTTAAGCAAAATTATAATTGAAAATTAGTTAAAAGTTTATTAAACTGACCTACAATTTTTGTATTTGATGATGTAAAAATTGAACTTATGCGATGTTTAGAAGTGATGGATGAGTGATAAAAACACACAAATTTTAAAGTGAAATAAATAAGATTTTGTCTAAACTTAATAAATAAGCTTAGTAAGTAATAATTTAATAATTAATAACTTAATAAATAATAACTTAATAATTAAACTTATAAATAAGACTTTGTCTAAAAATCTGATTTTTAAGGACTATCTTTTTTTAGAGATATTTGAAAACTAGCGTCATTTAGATCTAAATAAAGTTACTGAACAATTTTTGAAACAATAAAATGAACTGTGACGTGTCAGATCTTGACATTAGTGAAGAAAGCAAGGAGGAGGAAAGCAACAAAGAATTTGAATTAATGAAAGATCATCCAACTATTATACTTTAAAGTGCTTAATGCTAATCAGCTTTTGAGGCAATCGAAGTGGAGTTATTCAAGTCATAACGAAAACTCATACGCCAACACCTCTCCACCTAGCAACCACGCGCAAACGCAAAAGATCGGATTCAAGTATCGAGTCTACTCAGTTCTAAAAAGACAGCAGTTACCTAAAATAATGGACAAATAAAATGCAATGAGATTCAAAATTAAATAAATAAATAAATAAGTTTAAAAAAACTAAATTTGTGTGTACGAAATGCAACTTGTTAACTACAAAAAGAAGTTGCTTTTCTGAAGCACATTCATAAAGTTCTGAATTTTAAGCTCATCTATTTATTTTTTGCATGTAATTAAATTTATTATAACTATTTAGTGTCTAATTAAATTCATTTATAATTAATTTGTATCTAATTCTATTCGTAAATATCTAATTCAATTTTGTGCCATTATTTTTTGTCCAATATTAAGGGTTGTCCAATCATATTCATGTAGTTTAATAATATGTTTTCACAAGAGGAAGACCCAATGTCCATTTCATTGGACACGCTGAAAAACAATATATATATAAATATATTAAATAAATGAAAGTATGTATTGCTTTCTAGTCTCAACATCAGCAATAATCTGACTTATTTTAATATTTGCGAGAAAACCACGAGCTTGGGTCTCAAGAGGACATATGTATATATTTCCAGTCGCTGGTATTTATGTTTTATATATACTTTGCATAATTAGATAAATATCACATCTGCGTTAAATGTTTCAAAATGAGAAATGTTTACATAATTTCTCAGAAATTCGTAGCCATGACAAAAATTATATTACTGGTACTAATCAAGTCAAACAAATTTCAACTAAATAAAGTAAAAGGAAGTCGTGCAAAGAAACTTGTGGATTGATTAATAAACTAATGAACACAGGAATTGTCATAACACAATATAATTAATGCAAAAAAATAATAATAACCTCTTATATATTTTTCTTATTGTTTATACTTTTTTAATTATGCTTATATACTAGTATATATACTTATATTGTTGCGTTTCTGACCCTAGTTGCAGACACTTTGGTGTGCACACGATAAATCTGTGAATTGAATAGAAAAAACTTTTGTTTATAAAAGAAATTGTTCTATGTTTTTATGGGCGAGAAGCACAATGGTAGAATGAAACTCCCGTTAAAATCGGCGCATAGGAGAAAAAGAATGCGACGGTGCTGTTCCAAAATGATACTAACGGTATAAGATATATATATAAGAAACATATATATATATATAAGAAACATACTTTTAAATGTAACTAAAGCTAGTTAAGTTAGGTACTGCATGCAATCACTACAGGTCATCGCAAGTGTTTGCCTGATGAATCAGTATTTCAAATTTCATTTTTTATGCGTTTTTGTAACCTTTCTTTATGTTTTGCAGCGTATGAGATCACTTGATGCTGCGAGAAGTCAAATACGGTTAGAGAACAGTTGTGATTGGTAGGTGATAGGATTGTAGGCACAGCGAGAAGTCAACCCGGTAATTGTGATTGGCAGATGAATAGGTCGTCCACTTATTGCAATTCGAACAGAGTTTTGAATTTTTTGCGATTTGTTTTATGCGATTTTTAGAGTTCTTTATGTACGTGACGTCACTTACGTATTTGATTTCAGAAATGAACAACGATAATTTACTGTTCTTGTATGTAAAAAATTCATTTTGTTGCTGTTAAAAAGATTAATGATAATTCCTAATTTTTTAACGTCGTTGGTTTAATTCTGGAGGGGGAGGAGGTGCGTGTTCGGTTTTAATGTAAATATTGCGTTAACGATCTGATCGAAACTCCCTCCTTCCACACTGCCTCCAAAATCAGGACTTTTTTATTATTAGACCGATTCAAATGAAATATTTTCTGAGGTACTAGATAAACTTCGGTATAATTTTTTCAGCCCTTGGTTGCCACTATTTCTGAACATTAATTACTAAGGAGGGGTATTTTCTCGGGTTCTATAGTTTCAATTTCAACGGGAATTAGTTCATTCCACCTACCATGAACTAATTGGGATACAGATTTGGCTCCACCCGGCCGTAGAAAATGGAACTAAAAGATTGTGCAGTGCGTGCGCAGCTCGCCTACTATACGATGTCGTAGGTAGCATGGTCACGTGCCGGAGTTTCGATCGGAAAGAGTTTTATTTAGAACAGAGTGCACCACCTAGCAATGGGGAGTGGAACTAAAAAAAATTGCGTTTAAAATTTGTCCGATCCATACAAAGTACCCGATTTCAACGAGAATTGATTCATCCAACTTTACATGAACTAATTAACTGACAGATAACTAATTAGGATATATTTGGTGTCCCATAGCGGTAGTAAGTGAAACTAAAAGATTTTAAGTGCGTTCACAGCACGCGTTCTATACATTGTCATTACCAGCGGGGACAATTGCCGGAATTT
This sequence comes from Maratus michaelseni, assembly GCA_963931845.1. NCBI lineage: Eukaryota > Metazoa > Arthropoda > Arachnida > Araneae > Salticidae > Maratus > Maratus michaelseni. The sequence continues at coordinate 200,434,587 of OZ007588.1, read as the reverse complement.
CTTTCGGAAAGAGTTTTGTTTCGAACTGAGTGCACTCCCTGGCGGTGGAAAATGTAACTAAAATATTTTGCCTTTAATCTTGGTCCGATTCAAATGAAATCTTTTCTGACATTCTTCCGATTCACCCAGGTACTGAATAAACTTCGGTATAATTTTTTCAGTCCTTGGTTACCACCATTTATGAATATAGATATCCAGGTGGATGATTTATTATCTCGGGTTCTATGGGCCCGATTGCAACAGGAATCGGATCATTCAACTTAACATGAACTAATTAAGCTATAGCTAATTAATTAAGACACAGATTTGGTACCCCCTTACGGTGGAAAGTGGAACTAACAGATTTTTCTTGGGTGCGTTCTACACGGTGCCGTAAACAACGGGAACGAGTGCCAGAGTTTCTTTCGGAAAGAGGTTTATTTAGAATAGAAAGCTCCACCTTGTGGTGGAAACTGGAACTAAAACATTTTGTAGCGCGTGCTTAGCACATCTGCTATACATGGTATTAGCACACGATATTATTCCCCGGCAGCGGGGACACATGTACGAAATGTTTTTTAGAACCGAATGCATACCCTGGCGGTGGAACTAAAAGATTTTTCTGCGCGTGCACCGAAAATGTTTATTTTTATAGAAACCGCAAAAGAAAGTTACCGCTTTGATAATCCGAGACAACGAAATAATTTAATTTTCGCTCATCCTCGAGTATTAAGAAAAGTATTGGCGGTATTGAATCGAAACTCGCAGTCCGTACGTAGTTTATTTTTCTGATTCCAAAATTGTAAATTTTGTGAAATTCCGACCGTAACATTTTTTTTAATTTTGACCAAAAACTGACACGCTTTGAAGCAAATGATCCAGACATTTGTGGAGGGGATATTAAATTTACTTTAGCTTCGCGGTCCAACTCTCTATTTAATTTCCAAAAGTCAAAGAGTTACCAGAGAAACGGTTTCTTGCAGCAATTTTTAGAATGATTTCAAGTTTTGTATTATTTTTTGACGGGACAGGGTAACGCCGGTCCGTTCAGCTAGCGATAAATAAATCTCATTAGTTCGTTTTTTTTTTTTCGCAACAATGGAAAAGACGTAATAGGCACTTTTTTGACGAAATTTGATAAACAACTTTTAAAATTAAAATTAAAATATAACTAGTCGGATGTGCCAGTCCCAAAACTTTATTCTATCTGACACAGGTTTCGTATGCACTAAAAACGAATCAGCACCAATTTATATCCTGGTCTAACTGAATCTGAAGTTTTATTGATTTGCGTGCATTAGTTCTTAAGTTATGACTATCCCTAAAATCGTGTAAATCCTGAGAAATGCAGCATAACAGCGCCACCTGTAGTAAGATTTATACCAAAACCTAAACAACAACAACAACAACTTATGTCAACATCTAACTGAATCTGAAGTTTGATGATTATCCGTGCATTAGTTTTTGATATATAGGTATCGTGATAATAATTAAAAAAGAAGCATAGCAGCGCCACCTATTATGCAATTTACACCAAAACGTAAGCAGCATCTATTTATGTCAATGTCAAACAGAATCTGAAGTTTGATGAAATTCCGTGCATTAGTTCTTGAGATATAGCTATCGTAAAAATTGAGAAAAAGGTGGTATAGCAGCGCCACCTGTTGCGCTATTTATATCAAAACGTACTATTTATGTCAAGGTCTAACAGAATCTAAAATTTGATGAAAATCAGCGCATTGGTTCTTGAGATGGAGCTATTGCGGAAATCGCAAAAATGCAGCTTAGCAGCGCTACCTGTTGCGCGATTTTCAGCAAACACTAATCAGTATCAATTAATGTCAGGAACTAACTGAATATGAAGGTTTTTTTAATTCCTGAGATGGAGAGACCACAAAAATTTTGTCACATACAGACATAGAGACAGACAGAGTCACAGACTCACAGACAGACATTTTCTAAATACAGTGAAATCGTGTTCAAGACTTTTTAAACGTATAAATCCGTCGCAAATTTTGATGAATCCAAAACTTTCTTCTTGTAAAGATAGAAGAAAGTAAAAATGTTTTTTTTTCAAAATAGCTAGTGTGAGCTCATCTACAAATAAACAGCTTTCAGTTTAAAAATAACCGTTAAAATTTTTTCAATAAAGGTCAGAGCAGATGACTCAAAAAACAGAATTGTGTTTTAAATATAGGAGATGCGTAGCAACGCGATGTATTGCTTTTGAATTGATTGCATAAAATAAATCGATTATTTGGGCAAATGAAATCTATCTTTAATGTAAATTTCGAGGACAATTGTAATAGTAATTTTATTAAATACATTATTTCAAATAATAAGCTATACTTAAAATTTATGTTAAAAACTTTCCTAATAAAGTGCTTTCTTATTATTTTTTTTTTAACTTTGTTTGTCGGGACCTTTCAGTTCTTCCAAGATTTGGGTACTAATTTCGGAGCTGGTTGAAATGACGTCATTTGGGTGAACGTATACAAAAATGACTTTGTTTTGACGAATTTATTCAAAATCATTTTAAATTTCTGAATTAAAATGATTACTTGATTTTTGTTTTCCTGGCTAAATTATTTTGGTTTTAACACATTTGTTTTTATCGCTATCTTGAGGCAATAGCTGAAAATCTGTTTTCCTACTTTAAATTATTTGTTTTTCTAAATAGGGAGCAATAATTCTATAATTAAAAGCAAGGTGATGAATTTAGATTTTGCTTTACCTCCATAGTTGAATGTACATTTTTGAAAAGTTACAATAATTTCTTTATGTTACATTTTCGACGGATGTTTTTCTTTCTTTTTAAGATAAATTTATTCCTAAAGCTTAAATATGTGAAAATCGGTGTTTATTTCTTCAAATTTTATTGAAAGTGTCATTTAATCACGATATTGTCATACTATTAAATATACTCATTCTTATTAATTTATCTGACAAAATGACATTGATAAATAATATTCCCTATTAATTTATTTTTTATTTTTTCTTATCCATAAAAACGTTTACATAAATATTGAAATTATTTTCCAGTTTATGAAATAAGATAAACACTTACGTAATTGCATTTTCTTGCTAAACCAACCCGGCTTTAAACGACTTTGCGAAAAGCTATAAGAAATCGCCATAAATAAGAAATAATTACTTAAAAAACTGTGTCTCTTCTTTAAATTCATTTTTTGTAAATATGGGACTATAATTCTTTACTTAATGTAAGGAGCTCAAATGTGTTTTTGCTTAACCTCCTTGTTGAAGGTAAAACTAAATACAAAAAAAAGAACGTAGATTATGAAACACTTTCCAACACACCCAGAAAACTGTAACGAAACTTCACTTTAAAACAAGGTGAATAAAGATATGTAAGTAAACAGTTTAGAAAACATATAACACATCGTAAAATACAGTTTTCGGAATTACCTTCCATTGTCAAAAACATAGTCGATTTACAGCCCTGTATATGATCTATGTATTTGGATATATACTACATAGCATGATAAAATTTAGTTCAGATAGAAAATTCACATTTAGCAATTTTCAACAATCGATGGAAATGCACTCGAAAACTTGGTACAGCCCTGAATATTATCTAAAGTCCTTTGTGCTTTAAATTAATTGTCATCATTACGGAAATGCCATTAAAAAATACAAACATTAATTCAAAAATTAATTCAAATTTTAAAATTCAGAGATCACTTTTGACATCCTCAGATACACGAGGATAATTGCTGTTAATTTCGTTGCACAACGTTCCATATCCTCTGAGCAGTAGCTGTGAAATACAAACGCACAATCACTTTTTAATGTAATAGTTTGATGAAGTTTGAATTTATTTATGGAAAATGAGCCAGAGGTAAACACTGAACTATTTATATTTTTATGTGTAAGTGTATAATTATCCCTTCGTAATAGAGCCGGCTAGCGATAGACATAATTTAAAAAAATCAGGATTGAAATTTGTTTTAAAATCCATTATAAATCAGTCAATTACGATACAGTTTTCTAACAAATTGCATTTGAAAGTAGATCTTTTTCCTGTACGACTGTGTAAAATTTTAAAAAGTGAAATGTTTAGAAGTTTAAAAAATTGCAATAGCGAAAATTGAAAAAGCGAAATTTCATCGTTAGTCGTTACCAACTTCAAAATGACACGAAAATTACTGAATGATACCTGTGTCCTTTATAACATATATACATATCTTACAGCATAATTCATGACTGATTTCATAATTTTCTAAATCGATTAAATCAATTTTTACTTAATGCTGGAATAATTCTAGAGTAATTGTTTTTATATTTTGTTATCTGATATACATGCAGTAAAAACAAATAGCACCTACAATATTTAAACATATAAATTTGTCATGGAAGTTTACTGCTAGTCAGTTAATGATAAATTTATTTCGTTTCTAATTAGAGACTTGGTTCATAATTATAACATAACATGAAAATGCCTTGTTTATGAAAGTTTGGGACACAGATTACATAATGCTACATCCAACAAATTCAACAAGAAGAATCTTCAAAAGACATGTCATAATATGTGAAACTTTTTGTTTGACAAAGAAGTTTAATATTACTAATTTACTTAACATAAAATTAACGGTCGCATTTGTGGTTGTTTGGAGATTTAGACAAAGGAACTGTACATTTGTGTTTTGGATTAAATTAATTTCAGCTCATAAATTAACGAAACTCATACTTCTTGAATATCCTAATCAACAGCATGTGTGGAAATGTTTATTTAGTAGTTTAAGTGTATTTATCTGTGTATCAGTGTGTGTGTTAATTTAAGCATTATAAAAAATCAAGTCAGAATAAGAAAAAAATAAGTTTTAAAATTATTATCGAAATACAGTCAAAGGCATGGGGAAAACTATAATTTAATTTAAATATTTTTAGACTTTCATAATACTGTTATTCAAAGTTATTACCATCAAAATCATTTTAAAAACTTTTCATAAATAACTAAATCGTAATAACCGTAATTCCTGAAATCTACTATAACATGACACAAGAAAAAATATTAAAGAGTAAGATTATTTATATATTTTTTAATGTTTTACATAATAATACGTAGAAAATTATGAATAGTTTTTTTTTAAAACATTCTTTAATAAGCCTTCAATGTTTATCTTAAAAATCACGTGAATTTACATGACTGCAATTCATGTGGTTTTAAAAAAAATTTCGTTACAGAACGTATATTTGGTGTGGACTACGATTGTGGAAAATTCCCATCTTTGCTATATGCTTGGTAGAAAACTCAAACTACGGAATTTATTTTTTAAAAAAACATTATTTCAATTATCTATTCAGGAAGGCTAATTTTTTTTCTCAACGTATATGTGTAACTCAATTAATATTAAACTACAAGCCGCCGCTGGCGACCAATTTAGTCTCCCTTAAATGTATACTATGCATTGCACCATGTTGCTTTTATTCATAATTCAATTTACTTGTTTGATTCTTTGCCAAGTAGGAAGATTCGTATAGAGAAATTAAGAGCTCTTTTCGACTATGACATCATTTTGTATATTTCCAATTGTTATGTATCTCGTCTTTATTCACAGAAAGCTCTGGACTCATTTACTTAGTCCTTTATGCTTCATGTTCGTTTGCAATACTTCTGTAATTGAGTTCACTAATCAAATAGCATATTTTAGCTAATACAATTTGCTGCAATGAAGTTTTTTTTCTTAAACCTTTTAATAATAACCACATTTACATTAAACCATATTGTGTCTGATATCTTTCTGGCTTTACGATGACCTTGGCTGTAGACTTGAGTTCAGAATATTCGAAAAACTACCATTATTATCATTTAATCGTCTTGGATAATGTATCATAATCGGGCTGCATATTTTTTGAAGTGTTTTTTTGCAGAATCGTTTATATATAACTGTACAATATATAATATAATATAGATATCTATGATACATTCATGAATAAAGTATGTGGTTAGAATATACATCTCGGTACTTTTCCAGTGTAGGTGCCTTGACGTTTAAAAAATAAAAAAAAATGTCAATTTCGGGCTCTGGAATATGAGATTTGTTTCCAAATTATATAAACATCTATGAAAACAGTCTTAATGAACATTTATGCTTGTTTATAGAGCAACTTTTTAGTATTTTGGAACTCGTCACAAAAATAGTATATCAACATCAGAGAAACTTGGATATGACTCAACCTCATTGTCATGTGACAAAAATTACGACGATAAATGCTGCATTTGGGTCACAGTGCTTTCACAATTTATTCATATTTTGTTCACGATGGTACTTACCAATTCAAAAAGCTAACAATAACATCACCATTTTGGTGTGACCTATTCTTTGTAAGCTATGACGTATTTTGCTTGTTTTCATGTTTCCTCAGATCACTTTAATTTTAGTGACTTTCCTGATAATAATTTTTGAATATGCGTCCTTGAAATTAACCATGAAGTTTTTCATAATAATACATATAAACATTTTATATATTATTGTTGTTGTTTCTTTATTCTATACAATGTACTAGTTTATATATGAAAAATAGATAAATGACGGTACAGATGTCGCAGACGCACCGGAATTCCTTTTTAACGCCAAAATGGACATATTTTCATTCGACTCATTTGTTTCTCATGTGCCTCAAATTTTATCATATATTTGCATGTGAATGCAAAGTACTTAAACTGCAATTACTTGTAACAGATCATTGTCATTACAGCTATAATGAAATTAAATTTATTTGTACAGTTCCTGAATACAATGCATTAAAACATTACCACATTACATTAACGTGGGGTACATGTCTGATAAAGCATGTGAAGGCTGACAGCCTAACATAACATAAACATCTATGAAAACAGTATTGATGAACATTTATGCTTGTTTATATATGTATTTATATACATATAAACATTTTATTTATATATATTATTATTATTGTTCCTTTATTCTATACAATGTACTTTTGTTTGTATATGAAAAATGACGGTACAGATGTCGCAGACGCACCGGAGATCCTTTTTAGCGCCAAAATGTACATATTGTCAAACGATTCATTTGTTACTCATATGCCTCAATCTTTATCATATATTTGCATCTGAATGTAAAGTACTTAAACTTACTGTTGTCGTCAGTATGCACTACAATTACTTGTAACAGATCATTGTCATTACAGCTATAATGAAATTAAATTTATTTGTAAAGTTTCTGAATATAATGCATTAAAATATTAGCACATTACATTAACGTTGGGTACATGTCTGATAAAGCATGTGAAGGCTGACAGCTTAACATAACATAAACAGCTATGAAAACAGTATTGATGAACATTTATGCTTGTTTATATATGTATTTATATACATATAAACATTTTATTTATATATATTATTATTATTGTTCCTTTATTCTATACAATGTACTTTTGTTTGTATATGAAAAATGACGGTACAGATGTCGCAGACGCACCGGAGATCCTTTTTAGCGCCAAAATCGACATATTGTCAAACGATTCATTTGTTACTCATATGCCTCAATGTTTATCATATATTTGCATCTGAATGTAAAGTACTTAAACTTACTGTTGTCGTCAGTATGCACTACAATTACTTGTAACAGATCATTGTCATTACAGCTATAATGAAATTAAATTTATTTGTAAAGTTTCTGAATATAATGCATTAAAACATTACCACATTACATTAACGTGGGGTACATGTCTGATAAAGCATGTGAAGGCTGACAGCCTAATATAACATAAACAGCTATGAAAACAGTATTGATGAACATTTATGCTTGTTTATATATGTATTTATATACATATAAACATTTTATTTATATATATTATTATTATTGTTCCTTTATTCTATACAATGTACTTTTGTTTGTATATGAAAAATGACGGTACAGATGTCGCAGACGCACCGGAGATCCTTTTTAGCTCCAAAATGGACATATTGTCAAACGATTCATTTGTTACACTTATGCCTCAATGTTTATCATATATTTGCATCTGAATGTAAAGTACTTAAACTTACTGTTGTCGTCAGTATGCACTACAATTACTTGTAACATATCAGTGTCATTACAGCTATAATGAAATTAAATTTATTTGTAAAGTTTCTGAAGAGAATGCATTAAAATATTAGCACATTACATTAACGTGGGATACATGTTTGATAAAACATGTGAAGGCGAATCATTGATTTAGAAGTGTCTTAGGAAGCATGCGAAAGCTATCACTAGTTTAGAATATTCTGGGAAATTATAGAATGGAACACATTCCCTACGCGCTCTCAACACTTTGTTATGAAGTTAAATCTTGTTCAGAGTGTTTAGATAGTTTGAAATGATTACGTCTTAATATAATGTGAATCTAAATTCAGAAATTCCATGTTGATATCCATTCTGAAATTGCATTCCAGATTAGTTAGTTAACATAGATGCGTATTCCGATATATAAACTGATATTTTGATGTAAAATAAAAGAAATTACTTCATTATATTACCGAAGTACTCTTATAAATAATAAATGTATACAAAATGATACAGATATTGCATTTATATGTTTCATTAAATTTATTTTAGAAGATGTACAAGTTATTTATTAACAGTAAAGTTTTTTCAGAAATTAATAGCTATTTTATTATTTTCTGTTCTAAATCATGAAATATATTACTAATATACAAGTAAATAAATTAAAAAAAATAGTGCTTTATTTCATGCATTAATTACAAGAATGTTGTAAATGTTCAGAAATAGAAATTTTTCTTTAAGTTTTTAAAAAAAAAATAGTAAACTTATATATATTTTTCTTTTTTGTTCAATTCCTTATGCATCATAAAAGTGTGATAAGAGGCTTAAATATTCAAGTAAAATATACTTATATACTTATATATAAGTAAAATAAGCGCCAGCGTTAAAATATACAAAGCAACATGAGAGAGTAAAGGAGAGAGATAGGTTGAAAAGAAAAGGCGCATACACTTTAAAAACTAAAAAAAAAAAAAAAAAAAAAAAAAAAAAAAAAAAAAAAAACATTAAATTCTCAAACAATAGGAAAAAAGTTTAAAAAAATCATAAAACGTAAAAATCTCTTTTTTAAAGGCGTTATTAGTTTATCTGTGTTTTCATCACTGAATTTTTGTACAATAAAAAATAAGATCCTGTAGAATTTGTATGCATTTAGATAGCAGTCGGAAAAACTACTTTTCTTTTAGTAGCGAACTACAACTACAACTACTTTATCAAAAATGTAGTTAATTACAACTACTAGCTTTAGAAAGTAGCGACTTCAAACTACTTGTCAAAAGTAGTCACTACTTCGCTACGTATAGATTTTGTTGACGGATTCACTTTACACTCTAAATTAATGGCACAGAATTACAATTTTGTAAACTTGAAAATTCTGTTTAAAGTCAAACCGAAACCCAACCCAAATAAGGCCAAAGAAATCGTCAACTCGAAACCGACCCGAACCCCAAAATTTGTATACCCAAATCTGATCCGAAACCGAAGTGAAAGAAAACTAATTCACATTTTAATACAGTTTTGAAAAAGTAGTCTAGGATTATATATCTAATATCAATTTTATCTATTTGTATAAAAATGAACGCACATACAGCCATTAATATTCAAATATATAGTTTATTTCATTAAAAAATATTCAGGACTTGTTTCTGAAATGTTGTGTCAATGTAAACTTTCAATTACAACACTCTAGTTTGAAAAAAAAAATATATATATACTTTGATTTGTACTCATATACCAAATTTTAAGTAACTCCGACTGAAAGTAGTTTTACAACCTCTTGTATCAAATTTCCATAATTGTATGATATGAAACCAGTGGATCCGTGCGAAGATATCGCACTGCAGTCTAATAATTTTTAACAATATCTAATATTTTTAGATAGTTTAAAAATTCCAAGCAATTCATGGATTAAAAAGCAATCTATTCTTATGTAGTCGCTTTCATTTATCGCTTAAAAATTACCTATCTATTTTATTACTCAGGAAAGTAAATTATTATTATTTTAAATTTAATTTGTCGTTTCTTTTCTGATTTAAAAAAGCTATTGTTTATTTGTTTGAAGTCTCACACATGGATGCATGATTTAAAAAAAATTACGCTTGCTGTTTTTCATGTAGTTACAAATATTCCTCTTTCCAAAATGGTTAAGAGTAATTTATAAATATACCTAACAATTTTCCTGAAATTAATGGTCATTATTCTACTAATTGAGTACTATTTCACTATTTTACTATTGTACTATACTCTATTTAACTAACAGGCAGAAAAACTACTTTCTTTGACTATGAAAGTAGACTCTGAGAAGCATGTTTATATACTTTATGGCAATCTCCTACTATAATAAAGAAGCCAGTTTGTGTGTGTGTGTGTGTGTGTGTGTTTGTCCGTCGTGTTTTGAAGAGACCGCTGCACGCAGAGCTACAAAATTTAGTGGGAAGGTACCTCTATGCTTGTAGTTTTGCACCTCAAAGCCAGATTTTGGAATTTTTGAATAGATTTTTTTAATTAAATTTTTTATGCGATTTTTAGTGTTTTTTCACGTTTTGATGCAATTTTTCCACATTAATGAGGGGAATCCGGTTCCAATCTTTTAGCCCAACATAGTAAATTTTGTCTTCTTTTCAATAAAGTTTATGCGAAATTCGTACAGCGATTTTTGAATTTTTGGCGATTTTTTTCCCTTTGACACTAAGAAATTTTGCCAGAATGCTTCATTGGTTCGGTGGTTGCGCTTCCATTTCAACCTCAGATACCATCAGAATCGTTATTTTTTTTCTCTTTTTTAACTTGGAGAAAGTTGATAATTCGTTACAGATAAACAATCCTGATTTTAAATATGCGAATTTTAGTGTTTTTTCACGTTTCGCTGTGATTTTTTTACGTTAATAAGGGGAATCCGGTACCAATCTTATAGCCCAATATAGTAAATTTTATCCTCTTTTCAATAAAGATCAGAATCGTCATTTTTTTTCTCTCTTTTTAGTTTGGAGAAAGTTGATAATTCTTTACAGATAAAAAATCTTAATTTTAAAAGGAAAGGGTGGATTATTTATCATCCCGATTTTTTTATTAGATTTTGTCCTTTTAATTTAATTTTTTATGCGTTTAAAAAAAAATCATATTTTGCAGCGTTTTTTACTTCAAATGACGTCACAAATCGCTCACTACAAGTCAAACCAAGGCTAACGAAAAAGAAAGGCTACCGCGGTGTTTTACTCGTATCTTTTTTTACAGACTGCGAGAGTCACGTGATGCTTGACTGCACCAATGCAGGTGTGCGAAAAGAGCATCACGTCACTCTAGCGGTCTGTAAAAAAGATAAGTGGAATGCACCGCGGTAGCCTGTCTTTTTCGTTAGCCTCGAAGTCAAACGTCATTAGAGGGCGTAGCTGATAGAATTAATTGTAGGCACATGTGGAAGTCAACCGGGCATTTGTGATTGGCAGATGAAAAGGTCGTCAGTTGCTTGCAATTCGAACAGCGAGTTGTGAATTTTTGCGATTTATTTTATGCGATTTTTAGGTTATTTCATGTATACGTCATTTATGTATTTGATTTCAGAAATTGACAACAATAACTTACTATTTTTGTATGTATAAAAAAAAGGTAATTTTGTTTCTGTTTCAAAAGTTAATGATAACTCCTAATTTTTTAGCGTCGTTGGTTTAATTCTGTGGTGAGGTGGAAGTGAGTGTTTGGTTGTAGTTTAAATATCGCGTTAATACTCTGATCGAAACTCCCTCCTTTCCATTCCCCCCCTGCCTCCAAAATCAGAACTAATTAATTATTAGTCCGATTCAAACGAAACCTTTTCTCAGGTCCCCAGGTACTATATAAACGTCAGTATCATTTTTTCAGCCCTTGATTACCACTATTTCTGAAAATTAATGAGCAGGCAGGGCTATTTTCTCGGGTTCAATGGGCCCAATTTCAATGAGAATTAGTTCATTCAACTTAACACGAACTAATTAAGATATAGATAACTAATTAAGATACAGATTTGGCGCCAGCTGGCGGTAGAAAATGGAACTAAAATATTTTGCAGCGCGTGCGCAGCACGCCTGCTATACGGTGTCGTAGGCAGCAGGGACACGTGCCGAAGTTTCGATCAGAAAGAGTTTAATTTAGAACTGAGTACACCCCCTAGCGGTGGGATGTAAAACTAAACAATTATGCATTTAAAATTTGTCCGATTCAAACAAAGGGCCCGATTTCAACGACAATTGATTCATTCAACTTAACATGAACTAATTAAGATATAGATAACTAATTAAGACATAGATTTGGCGCCCCCTGGCTGTGGAAAGCGGAACTAAACTATTTTCTGCGCGTGCACAGAATGCCTTCTATAATTTGTCATAAGCGGCGGGGACACGTGCCGGAGTTTCGTTCGGAAAGAGGTTTCTTTAGATCAGAGTGCACCCCTGGCAGTGGAAAAATGTAACTAAAATATTTTGCATTTAATCTTGGTCCGATTCAAACGAAATCTTTTCTGTCATTCTTCCGAGGTGTCCCAGGTACTAAATGAACTTCGGTATCGTTTTTGGACTTTGGTTACCACCATTAATATTAATATCCAGGGGGGTGTGATTTATTTTCTCGAGTTCTGCGGGTTCGATTTCAACGGGAATCGCTCATTCAACCTAACATGAACTAATTAAGATATAGCTAATTATTTATGACACATATTTGGTACTCCCTGCCGGTGGAAAGTGGAACTAACAGATTTTTCGCGAGTGCACGACACGCCTTCTACACACGGTGCCGTAAGAAGTAGGAACGAGTTCCTTAGTTTCGTTCGTAAATAGGTTTATTTAGAACAGAATGCTCCACCTGGTGGTGGAAACTGGAACTAAAAGATTTTGCAGCGCAGGCCTAGCACGTTTTCTATGCATCGCAGGTATCGTAGGCAGCGGTGACGCGTGTCGGGTAATTTGTTTCGAACAAAATGCATCCCCTGGCTGTGGAACTAAAAAAAATTCCTGCGCGTGCGCCAAAAGTGGCTATTTATATTGAAACCGCAAAAGAAAGTTACTTATTTGGTAATCCCAGACAACGAAAAAGTTTAGTTTCACTCATCCTCGAGTATTAATAAAAGTGTTGGATTATTTCAATCGAAACTCACAGTTTATTTTTCTGATTCCGAAAATGCAAATTTTGTAAAAATCAGACGGTAACTTTCTTTTTTTTTAATTTTGACCAAAAACTGACCAGTTTTAAATCAAATGATCAAGACATTTGAGGAGGTGGTATTAAATTTATTTCAACTTCGGGTCCAACTCTCTATTTAATTTCCGAAAGACAAAGAGTTACCAGAGGAAGGGTTTCGTGCAGCGATTTTTAGAGTGATTTCGCATTTCGTAGTACTTTTTTGACGAGACTGGGCAACGCCCTGGCGGATCTGCTAGTATTAAATATTTTTGTTCCGCTCATAACTAAAATATTTGTTATAAGCACTTGGATCATGTTGTGATATTTTTCTTCATTTTTACAATGTTCATTTTTAATTAAAAAAATATTTTGCATATCAGTCTGATATTTTTCCCACTAGAACATTTTTTATTATACATATAGCTATACATTATAGATCTAAACACACTGCTGTTTTATGTATTGACACTGTCACATTAAGTGCATTATAAATCTGCATCACAAAAGAAAAATCTCTTTTAATCGCACTTACGTGCTCGTTATTTTAGATTCTGTTTGATAGAGTACTGAGTGTTCTCGATATTTAGCTTATTAATACGACAGTACAAACCTGTAGAAAAAGTAATTTGCAGTATATTATTTTTCTGTGTTAGATTTCTTAACCCTTTTTATTATATTGTTTATAGTGTAGAGTTTTTGTTTGATTAAATTATTGTTACCACTCTAATTATTTTAAGAATAAAATATACGCATTCATCTTTTTTGAATGTTTTCATATAATACCGGGAATCGTAAAGACATTACTACAACATGTGTTTTTTTTATTATGATTATTACATGTTAATTTTGAATAGGAAGATTTTTTATATCTTACTGATCCGATCTAATTGTTTTAAAATTCGAATAAAATATCTCTAAATCTTAGCAAATAACATTTTCTTTTTCATGTTCACAATCTTCATTTATTATCCAAAAATAACTCTTGCCTATTATTGTTATATTGCAGCTCTCTACAAAAAGTTTTTAAGTTATTTAAGGCTATATTTTTCAGATCCAAACCCATTTTTCGGTAGCTTTCATAACAAAACGCTATATATTGCAGCCGGTTCGGAAGAAAGCAATTCCAAAAAATATTGTTATATTTTCACCGATCATAAACCCCAGACCTCCAAAACATCCTCCGTTCAAATGTTGATATATATATATATATATATATATATATTATATATATATATATATATATATATATATATATATATATACTAGGGGGCCTACCCCCTGCGAGCTACGCTCGCCAACCCCCGCTCAGACTTCGAGGCCTCTAAAAACATGACAGCGTGCTTTATTTTAAAGATATTGGTAAATCTGTAATTGGGTTGCCATGCTTTTAACTTTTTAATGGGGCGTGTTTTTATTATCATGGCCTCATACACAGCTGTTGCGACAACTGACGACTGTTTTCCGGATTGATAAGTAAAATCAATTACAACTTGAAAACCAGCTTGTATAAAATGGTTACGTTTAAATTGTGGCTACCTCTAGGTCTTTTATAACAACGATCTGTATTCTATTCTTCCTTTGCGTTTAAGGATGAGAAAAATTCCATCTGCTAGTGAATAACTTTAAGAACCACGTATTGAAAAGTACTATGTTATAGACATTTTCAGTAACAGGTTTTAATTTTTTCTCTATTTTAGTGCACCATCATGCATATTTTCATGTTATTTTAAATATGTAAATTATTTATTTTAATTAATATGTATATACGAATTTTCTAATAATTATTTATCATACAAAATTAATTAAATATTTTGTGCATGCATGCCTACATTTATTCGGCATCATTTGATGAGATACTTAAACAAATTTGCTATCCGCGATAAATTTACACCATGTTATGTGACTTGAATATTGTCCATAAGAAAGTCGGGTACTTTTCCAGTATAGGATCTTTTGGTTTGGCGTATTAGGTTTGGCGTAATTAGAGCTTCAAAAAAGAGATAGATTATTATAATTTTAGCGATAGATTCGTTAATATACATAGATTTGTTGCCAAAAGTTATGAAAACAAACCCAATGAACTTTTGGTGCTTTTCTATTATAGGGGTCGTGACGCTTATTTAAAAAGCTTGGCGCAATTCGGGAATCAGAAAGTGAGATTTGGTGCCAAATGACATAAACAGCCATGGAAACAAATTCGACGATTTTTTTGTTTATATGCGTATTTTAATTATACGTATATTATTATAGTTTTTTCTATACAAATTACTTTTGATTATATATAAAGTAGGATAAATGACATTTTACGCTAAACAAATTGTATAAATATTGAAAAAATGCTTCTGTATCCGAAATGACAAAGTGAATAGGTTGACAGAAAGTATGTTGCCAAATTTCCTTTTTCGCCAAGGCTATTTTTTCTGTTTCGTCAAGGTCCCATATACTGGAAAAGCACCGAACTTTTATGCTTGTTTATACATGTATTTATATGTATATGTACTTTTATGCTTGGCGGAAAAAACCAAGCAGGATATTTTATTCTCTTTCTGTTCAGTTGGGCAATTATTATTTTATATATTCGTTTCAAATATCCGAATTAACGATTTTATAAATTCGTTTTATTAAATTATACAAAAAAATAACAAAATGATATCAATAAATAATAATTACTATTAATTCCTTTTAACCCCTTTCTTTTGCGTTTACATAAATGACGTCATTTGGACGAATTTATTCAAAATATTTTCAGTTTATAAATTAAATTAAATGCTGACAGACGATTGAATCCTGTCGATAGAAATGTGATTTTTTTTTCAAATTTTCCTGAAAAACATAATTTAATCACAATCTTGTCTTCATTATCGATTGAAATAAAAGATAAATTCAATTTCAATTTGAAAATCACGAATAAAAAGAAATCAATAATCCCTGTCGTGATATTTTTCAATTTTTTTCCCTTTTTTGTCACAAAAAAACTGAGTAATTCGTTGCCATCATTACAGATATTTCATTAAAATTAGAAAAAAAAAATAATATCTCGAAAACTAATTCCAATTTCAAAATTCTATTACCAGTTTTGACATCCGCGGATTTTTATGGACAATTTTTTTTAATTTCACCATCAAGCGTTTAATATTTTATTAAAAATAGCCCTGAAACATAATCAGTCAGTCGTTTCATAAAATCGTTTCATAAATTCGTTTCATAAAATTGTTTCACAGATTCGTTTCATTAGGATTTTATATACCGGGTGATTATAATTAAAGTTACGATTTCAAAAATCGATAATTTTAAAACTACTGGTCAGAATGACTTGATATTTTAGCAGAACAATCGTGAGACAATGGAATTTTGTTTGGCGAAGGAAAAAAAAATAGTTCCAAATTGTGCCGATAGATGGCGTTGTCAGGGTAATGTCAGGGGAAAGACCAAAAATGTATTCTTGAACCCTTTCCGGCGCGGAGTAAATTTGTTTGCAAAATGATGAAATAATAGACTGACACCGGAATTTACAAACGAATCCATTAGTAAAAAGAAACTTGCTTATTTTTCTGGTTCTTAATGAAAGGAAAATTTTAATTAAATACCGGGTGATTATAATAAAAGTTATGATTTCAAAAATCGATAATTTTAATTAAAACTACTGGTCAGATTGACTTGATATTTTAGCAGAACAATCGTGAGGCAATGGAATTTTGTTTGGCGAAGGAAAAAAAAGTTTCAAAATGTGCCCATAGATGGCGCTGTCTGGGTTCACATTGTCTGAAGATATGCAAATTACTAATACGTGACATGCGCACCGCAGACATAGCAACCATAAAAATGCAGAGCAGCAGCTCTTTGCCTGAATGCTTCATCATGACTCTGACTATGAAGGATCGCGCTCTGCTCTTGAAGCTTTTTTATAAGAACGATGACTTACAGCTATTAGGAAGTTTCGGACATTAAAATCCATTAAAAAAGGTCCAATAACAACAAATGGTCTGCAAAAAATGATTGCTAAATTCGAAGAGACAGGTTCATTTGACGTTAAACGGGGTAGAGGAAGGAAACCAGTTTCAGCTGCGGCAGTGGAAGATGTGGCTACAGCATTACAGGAACATACTGACAGTGATGCTGGAATCAGCAGTGCAAGGGGGATTGGCCGAATGCTGGATATGCCGAACAGCACGGTGCGTAAAGTCCTACGGAACGTCTTACGCTGTTATCCGTACAAGATAACTCATGTGCAGGAGTTGCTACCTGCTGACCTGGAAGCACGTCAATCTTTTGCACTACAATTTCTTGCCCGGATGGAAATGGACAACGGATGGCCATGGAACATTCTGTGGTCTGACGAAGTCCACTTTCATTTGCAAGGTTCTGTAAATACGCAAAATTGCAGGATATGGGTGACCGAGAATCCGTCCCAGCTACAGCCATTACCTCTTCAGTCTGAAATGGTCACTGTGTGGTGCGGAATAACGGCAGCGTTTATCGTCGGTCCATTTTTCTTCGAGGAGATCACACCTGCGGGTCTCGTTACCTGCACAGTTACTGGCAAGCGGTACGAAGCACTTTTGCGTAACCATGTTCTTCCGGCACTTCAACAGCGTCAGTGTGTGGATCGCATAATATTCATGCAAGATG
The DNA here is from genome assembly GCA_963931845.1 of Maratus michaelseni. Lineage (NCBI taxonomy): Eukaryota > Metazoa > Arthropoda > Arachnida > Araneae > Salticidae > Maratus > Maratus michaelseni. The sequence continues at coordinate 200,416,798 of OZ007588.1, read as the reverse complement.
GCGCTCCTCCTCACATTGCTACTACTGTGAAGCAGCTACTGAGTGATAATTTTGGAGATGATAGGATCATAAGCCGCCATTTTCCAACAACGTGGCCGCCACGTTCCCCCGACTTAAACCCGTGTGATTTCTGGCTTTGGGGGTACCTGAAGAATGTTGTTTATAGCGGGCGGATTCAGAATCTAGCCGACTTGAAGGCAAGCATCACACAACACACCCATTGCATTAGTACAGATAACCTCCGATCTGTTGTGGAGCATACCGTTTTGCGCTTCCAATTAGTAGCGGAACAAGGCGGAGGGCATATTGAGCAACTTATGCCTTAATAATCAGTAAGGTGTTTGTTCCATGAAGCTCTTTTTTTTTTTTCATTTTTTGTCATTATCGCTGTCGTCGCTGTAAACACGTAGTCTTGTCTTTTCGCTAATAAATTTTTAGTAAATCTCTGAACTCTATTTTTTTCCTTTTGGCAACATCATTCCTATGTTTAACCCTTTCACGGGCGGTGGTCACAAAAAAGGACACCCAATTTTAATTCTAAAACTGACAAACGGCACCAAGAATATTTAATTAAAATTTTCCTTTCATTAAGAACCAGAAAATAAGCAAGTTTCTTTTTACTAATGGATTCGTTTGTAAATTCCGGTGTCAGTCTATTATTTCATCATTTTGCAAACAAATTTACACCGCGCAGGAAAGGGTTCAAGAATACATTTTTGGTCTTTCCCCTGACATTACCCTGACAACGCCATCTATCGGCACAATTTGGAACTATTTTTTTCCTTCGCCAAACAAAATTCCATTGCCTCACGATTGTTCTGCTAAAATATCAAGTCATTCTGACCAGTAGTTTTAAAATTATCGATTTTTGAAATCGTAACTTTAATTATAATCACCCTGTATATAGGGTAGATATATATCTGACATATGTCATGCTGTAACTCTCTTATTTATGTACCGATTCGGATGTTACTGAGTATGCGTATAGGACATACCAAAGTTCCGACCGAGTTCGTTGGCCAGCTTCATCCGCCATCTTGTTTCAAAATGGCGGCCAGATAAAATTTTAAAATTTTAAAATTTCAAAAAGATGTACAAAAAATTATAAATTGAAAAAATTGTTTCTGATAAGTGTTAGAACCTGATATAAGGATTCTGGAACATTTTTTGTTTTGGCTCTATCTTAAAAAAATGGTTGAGGTATGGCAGTTTGAAATTCTAGAATGGCTGACATTTTGACACAATCTGATATTTGTTATGCTGTAACTCTCGTATTTATGAACCGATATGACTGTGACTGATCATGTGTATAGAACATACCAAGATCTCGCCGAGTTTGTTGGCCAGCTTCATGTGTCATCTTGTTTCAAATGGCGACAAGTTAATTTTTTAATTTTTTTTATTAAAAAAGCTGTGTAAAAGATTATAAATTGAAAAAGTTGTTTCCGTTAATTGTTAGATCGTGATATAAGAATTCCGGAACATTTTTTGTTTTAGCTTTATCTTAAAGAATGGCTGAGATATGGCAGTTTGAAATTCTAGGGTGGCTGACATTTTGAAAGAATCTGATTTTCATTATGCTGTAACTTTCATGGTAAAATTCGAATTCAGATTCAGTATCAACGAAAATCGAGATTGAATGTTCTATAATCGGGTTCCAAGCATTTTAGCTTCGGGTGTTTGAGTAAAATGATTTGAATTTTTAAAAACATGGACTATGAAAGCTACCTTTTCCTCCCGGTAGAGGCCGGAAGGACTATTTAATATATTAAACTTTCTCATCTACTGTTGCCCAATAAGAATTCGAGTACATATTAAATATCTCTTTATATCTCATTTATGTGCTCTCTTTTTCTAGATTATGTTGATTGAGTTCTGAGAGGCGGATATTTAGTTTATCAATACGAAAATACAAATATGTAGAAAAATTTAATTTGCAATATATTATTTTTTAGTTTAAGATTTCTCAGCTGTTGTGATTGCATTTTATAGAATGTAGAGTTTCCATTTGATTAGTTGATTGTTATCATGCTATTTATTTCAGGCGCAAAAAAAATAAGCATTTAATTCCTCAATATATTTTTTTCTAATACCGGAAATTTAGAATATATTAATTTAAAAAATGCTGCATTTACTGTACATTAATTTTGAAAAGGAACACTTTTTTATCTATTATTAATGCGATCTAATTGCTCTAAAAATTAAAAAAAAAATTCTAGTAATTATAAAATAATTTAAATCATAATTGTGATAATTAAATTATTTTCCTCTTTTTATTCAATATGCTAACTGTTAATTCAAACGATAATTTTGTAAATCAGCATGATACTTCTACCCTCTGAAAAAACTATGAATTTTATATCAAAATTTATTCGTTAAATCCAAACGCATTACTGTTTTATCTATTGACCCAGCCACAAGTTATCACTATATGTGTCATATTTATTGCTTAATAAGAGCGAATCACATAGTAAATACGTATCTCTTTTTATCTCTCTTACGTGCTCCTTATTTTAGATTCTGTTGATAGAGTTCTGAGAGTTCTCTACATTTAGTTTATTAATACGACAGTACAGATGTGTAGAGAAAGTAATCTGTAGTATATTATTTTCTGGTTTAAGATTTATCTGGCCTTTTGTTGCGTTTTTAACAGTGTAAGTTTTTGTTTTTTGGATTGTTTGTTACCCGATATTTAGTTTGGAAGTAAAATATAAGAAATGTTCTTTTCTGAGCATTTTCATATTATACAAAACATCAAGAACATTAATACAACGTGTGTTTTATTTACTACTAATTGGGTTTGATTAGTATTTTTTTAATGTACCTAGCTATATTTTAAAGTGAGTAAAATGTTTCAAATAATTATAAAGAATAACTTAATTTATGACTTTGTTAATTAAATATTCTGTATTCGTGATTATAATGGTCATTTAAAAACATTAATGCGTGCATTAATCTTCTAACGTATTTTTTACTGATATTCTCTATTTTAATTTACGGTTCTTATTTTAAAATTTACATGATTACCATGGGTGGGGGAATTTTCAGAAAATCTTAACAGCCAAGGATTTATTTTGCCAATTAAATTCATAAATATTATTAAAATACACTCTCGTAGTTTTGTTTCTATAAAATTACTATATACAACAGATGAAAGTTCCGTATAGGATAGAACATAGCATCATCGCATAGTTCGACTATAAAAATTTTATTTTTGTACTTCTGGCCCTTGAAAACATAAGCGATTAGCTGGTTGATCTTGAGACCTGGCGAAAAAAATAAATAAATATTTTTTCTTTAAAAATACAAAATTGGTTACAAATAACAATTACATTGAATACACATAATTACAAAATATTTCCTTATTTTAATCTAAATAATCTTTCAACCAAATGCAGATTTTAAAAGTGAAAGCTTTTCTTCTTAACATAAAAGAAAAAAAAAATTAAAAAAAATTGATTTGATTTAATACATATGAAATATATATTTAAAATACATACTAAACTATTTTTGTATTAAAAATGTGTTTCAATAATTTAAAGGCTACATCAGGTTTAACTGTGAATCAAGCGGTAAAATTTAACAATGAACTTGCGGAAGGCTTTTTACTCAGACCATGGAGGAAGAAGTTTCATTTAAGATACTAATAAGCACAGAAATATTGTCCCATTTTTAAACAGGATTATATAAAAAACAAGAGTTCTTCTAAGTTAGCGAAACACATCATTCGCTTCATCTAAAACCGATTATTAGCATATATTAATTGAAAAAAGAATCGCTCTAACAATATTCGAGAAAAAATTGCATCATGACACTTCCAAATTATTTAAAAAATGGGATTCCAGATCTCAGAGTATACTGCATGTAGTAATGCAGTAATTTCAGAATAGGCTTAAACAGAAGAAATGAGATTGATTTTTAAAAAACAAAACAATTTATCCCATATTTTCGGATATATTAAATGGCGGAATTTTGCGTTTCTTTAATCTCAAGTTAGGTGTATATATAAGAGTACCGGAATACTTCGCTATTGGGGTTTACTGCGTCACTCCAGATACTTTCATCTCATTATTTAAAATGAATTATTTAGAACTAATGAAGTTGAGATTTAAAAAAAAAAACATTACATTTATTATATTTTTACAAGGATATATCACAGAATTTTACAAGTGCTAAACAATTAAGTATCGATAGCTATTAAACATATTTTTGTGATATTTAAAACTAACTTTCGAAGCTTTAACACAAACTAGAAAATAAAATATAAAACATTTTTCGCACATGTGCTTGTTTATATATAAGAGTAGGAATTGATTGCGAAAATCCTCCCCCTCCCGCACAACATAAATTTCCAAAGGCGGATTTAACTTCGTATGAGGATTATATATAATAAGCGAGTATAAATATAATCTACAGTTCTCTGAAAATTTTTTCAATAAAACCTTATATTAGTTTATTATGCAGAGGAGGTTGGAAACAATCTGCATTTCTGAAAATTTTCATATAAATGCAAAACTTCAAGAAGACATTAATATAGTTACTGTTTTACTCCAAAATACGTTTTTGTACATTTCAGCTTTTACAAATCCAATAAAATTACATTAAAATTGAAAAATATACTACTAAAAATCATTAAATAACTTAAACCATAATTAGTTTACTAAAAAATTAAATGATTAATACACGTTTAATTTAATTACATTATTTCCGACTATAAGAATGTATAAATTAATTAAATTTTCAATGATAAGAATACATATATGTTTTTCTGTTTATGCAGAGCTTTGGATTACATCTGAATTACTAACGGATAATAAATATTGCATGAGAAAGTTGCAAAAATGCTGTATCTAAAAGAAAGTTGCAAAAATAGTTTTAAAAAAACAATTAGTGTAAATTTTACGAATTTTGTGCGATTATTACAGCAATAATTTGGAATGGCATTTAAAATAATTTGTCCGTATACACATAAACAAACTTATTCATTTTTAATACAAATTCGGCACTTGTTTATTTGAAACGATTGTCTTTTAAAATTGCGCGTATACTGTAAAACTCAGTATTTTAGAAACACAAAATTCTTCGTGAATGATAAACCAGCTTTGAAAAGATAAATTTATGTTTTAATAAAATATTATTTTTCTGCAAATTATTCGAATAATTACGTAGAAAGTTATACGAAGGAAAACTTTAACACATTAATTTAGAAAAGCTCTTCCTTAGAAATACATTTTTAACTGACATAATATTTTAGTATTACATTTCTTATATTCTTTATTTATACAAACTATAGGGCGATCATGAAATCTTTCCCTGATTACAATAATATATTGCAGAAAAACTAATATAATTAGGCATATGTTTGTTTCAATATATTGTAAAAACATTTAGGAAGTTTTTAATACAAGTACATACGTTAGTAAATTTCGATGTGAGCACCATTGGTAGCTCGAAGAATGTCAAGGTGGTATTCCAATTCTCGACACGTATTGCCCATTATTTGGACTGTCATATTAGACACAGCATCTGTGATCATGACCTTGAGTGTTTCAATAACTTTTACTGGTGTTGCAAACACTTATGTACCCATAAAATAAAAAAATCTAGAGGAGTTGGTCCATTCCGCCCGATCTATCTTCCAGGAAATTTGTCATCAAGGAACTCATGAACGACGGTAGAGACTGTAGTAAAAAACTTAAGAAAATGACCTTTCCATAATAAAAAAAATTAAAGTATTACATTCAATAATTTGTTTGTAATCAGGGAAAATCTTTATGACCACCCTGCATATTATATATTACTTTCATAGAACTCTGACATAAATGCTGAACGAATCTCTCAACAAAGAAAACATGAAAAATAATATATAATTTCTTCTACGCTACAAAGAGTGTTCTTCAAACCAACGTATCTCTAGCAGTATTGTTTACCGCTTATTTTATGTGAAAACTTACAACAACAATAATAATAACAATAAGCTTATGTTTGGAGTATATTTTCAGCCGTAAGCGTAAACGAAAATATGCGTTCTATTGAAATATAATATAAGAAGTAGAAAAAATATGAATGCTAACAAACTAGAGTAAATATTTGTGATTGGTCGAGTTTTTATTTTTTATATCCCAGAATTCTCAAAACTCATAAACTTTCTTCCAAGTAAGCGAATCAATATTAGGGATTCAAAAATACATTAGGGAATAAGGGTTATGCTTGATGGAACTTATCTATATTCTATCTATAGTTAAGCATCAGAATAAAGCATTTATTTGTCTAAGTACATACTGCTAGAATATAAAGTAAAGCTAGGATAGTTTGCGCACAATTCAAAACAATAGCAATAAAAAATCTAAATATTAATTTTTTGCTAAACTATTCATGAATAATTTTTACTTCAATTGTTTTTTATGCATTTCCATTGCTATTTTGTTGTTATGTTGCAATTTAATAGAACAATTGAAATAAAACCAAGAAAGTTATTTTGCGCAATCTGTCCTTATAGGGTTGGTGAGATTGCGCACATGGGTAGGAGAGATTGTTACTAATAATAACTACAATTAAATTGTTAACAGTAATAATTACACTTAAATGACATTGCTGTAAGGTTTTTGTGAACAAATAGTATTGTATTAGGAGTGAATATTTCAACCTAATGATTAAAGAATCAGAAAAAGGAAATAATTTTAAAAACAATTAAAAAATTCTAAGTAAAGGAAAAAAAAATAAAGAATCAGAAAAAACAAGTCCAGATAAGATTACAAAATAAAATTGTTTCTTAATAACACGTTTAACTTAAAATTAGTCCATTTACATTTTTCATTTTTTATGCAAATTTACCAATAAGCTGCGTAATCTCTCTTAGCATGGAAACTAATGGGAACACTGCGCCATCTCTCCTAAGTAGCAGATGCGCAAACTCTCCAATTTCGGTAGGAGAGATTACGCGGCCTTTTATTAAAACATGACCTCTTCTAAAACGAACCGTTGATGTTCACATTGTTAGTCTAGATTAGTAGCTTATGAGAAATCGTTTAAGTTTAAAATATTTTGTACTATTGAAATTGTATAGAAATTCTGATGAATATCTATGAAAATTCAAGCACTTACTTTGGGAAAACAAAACAAAATAGCAATACTTTATCTTAGATGCTCAAAGCAATCAACCTGCACTTTCAAGTAGACACTCCACTACCTGGAGTCGCTGAGCACTCACTCTACTCCTTCCCCCCCGAACCTCTATGTGCGCAATCTCTCCGACCGCGCCATCTTTCCTGGCTTTACCTTACGTAGTATTAAGTTTTTGTATGACAAAATTTTCAACTTGAAACTAAAACAAAACTTTATCTCATTAATCCAAAAATAAAAATAGAAAACACTGGAATTATAAATCTTCGATCTAATAATTCAGATTGATTGATATATTTTTTTTTCTATCCAAGAATTCTCAAAACCCATAAACTTTCATAAATGTGAATAAATAAAATTTAGTTGGTTTGATAAACGCATTACGAATATGCTTGATGGAATCATTTATATTCATCTATACTCAAAGAGCAAAATGAAAGTTTTTTTAAAATCTAAACACAGTCTGCAGAATTAAAATATTAAGCTTTATCAAAATGATATTTTCCGCCTTAGGATGAAACAATCTTTTTTCCTATTAAAAAATATGGATAGATAAATGTCGGTAGAATACGAATTCTGATTTCTAGTTGTAGTAAATCTGATTCTTCATTTTTCTACATAAAACAAAAATCGCAAAATTCACAAAATATACGTAAGTTAATTAAATTTAAGCGGTTAGTTATATATATTAAAGTATATCCCATGTTTTAGTCAAATTTAAGTAATGGAAGAAAATACTCATTTATATGAAAACATAGACTCATAATAAATAATTATCTTATTCCAGAAATATATTTTAAGCCAAAACAGTTAATGGAAAATAATTTTGTCTTATTAAAAAGAGCTAAAATATTTTTTTAATGCTAAATTCTAGAGGTAATAAATTTGAGTGGAGGAAATTTTATTTTTCCTATCCAAGAATTCACATAACTCGCAAATTTCCAAAATGCCTAATTTCACAAATTTTCATAAAAAGCCTGAATCGTATTCAGACATTTAGATAAATGCATTAGGGATAAGTTTAATTGTATATGCTATTTTCTAATTATACATCAGTAATATGCCGCGTTTTAGTCAAATATAAGTAATTAATAAAATGCTTATTTAGAGACAGAATAAAAATTTATGTTATTTCAAAAATATATTTTCAGCCAAAATATTTAATTGAAATTTTCGTCTCATAAAAATAGACTAAAAAGATTTTTTTTTTAATGCTAAATTCTAAAAGTAATATTTTCGGATGGAAGCAATTTTAATTTTTCCAATGAAAGAATTCTCGAAACTCATACATTTTCATAAATGTAAGATATTGAGCCTGAAATGTACTCAGACAGATAGATAAATGCAGTAGGGATATGTTTAATGGTATCTGCTATCTTCTAATTAATCATCAGTAATGGAATAAAATGTTTATGTATCTAAAAAAACACAGCCAAAATATAATATTAAACAAATACTAGAAGGGCATTCTTAGCCGTAAGCTTTACAGAAATTTTGTGTCATGTTAAGTGAGATAGAACCTGTAGAAGCACATGAATTCTATTCCATAGAGAAAATAAGTGATTCGTCGAGTTTTTGTTTCTTTTGAGTAAAGAATCTCAAAACTCATAAACTTTCGTAATATTAAGTGAATTAAATCCAGGCAGTTAGATAAATACATTAGAGATATGACTGATTGTATTTGCCATGTTGTAATTGGACTTAAGTAATGGAATACTAAAATGTTTATTTATCTGAAAACGCACGACCAAAATATAATTGATGCGATAATAAATACTTCAATTCTTGTATTTTTCCAGGAAAGATATTCGTACTATACCTATTCTTCAGAAAAAGGGATATATTTAAAAAAAATAAAGACAGAAACTGTCAGTAAAAAAATTTAAAAAATATATATTGACTCGTTTCCAAACAATACTTCGCAAAAATTTATTATTGGTAAATAATCAGATAGCGCACACATAGATATATACACCTATACATATTTATAAGGTGATTTTTTAAAAATATAACCGTTCAAAATAACTAATAAACCGAATTGGCTACAGCCATTAATATGTTTTCTATGTATAGTAAGAAGGGTACGCCATGCATGTTGAGGTATACTTCACATGTACCCAAGCGGAAAATTGCAGTTTTCGAGAACTATGTTAAATATGGCCAAAATTTAATTACAAAGTTGTAGAGTATCATCGATTTAATAAAGAAGACATATATCCGATACACATTTTCCTGTATAAACCGTAATATCTGACAGTGACAAGAGAATTTTGTTTATGAAAAACATGACTTTCTTACGAAAGGGAAATAAGAAGATTTTTAAACGAATGAAAATTCTATTCAGCTATTTCAGAATGTGATTGCAAACAATTATGAAGCAAGAATTTTTTTAAATAAACAAGGGAGAAAATGGAACTTATAGTTACATTTGTTTGTAAAATAAAAGTTGTTATTAACGGATCAGGCACATTTATCAGTAAATTCGAGTGTTTTGCATTGTAAAATAAATTTATTGCTTGTCATTATATCTCTTTAGAAACTATCTCACTGTGATTTCGGATATTTACTTCTGCTGTGTCGACTATTTATCACATCCACGTGCATATTATGTCATTTCTTACTAAATTGATGACGCTCTGCAGCATTGCCTTTCAACTTTTTCCTTATCTTCTACTGTTTTTGAGATACGATCTCTAATTACAGAAATTACCACTAGTGGGTGGTGTCAGGTACATCATTGTGTAGCACACAGTCTTTTATTATTACACTTATGCATTTATGGCTATAGCTAACTTTATTCACCATTTATTTGATGCGAAACGGCCTTCAGGAATCCCCCTGTATACGTATATGACCATTCTTTATTTATTTATTTTTTTAATTAACTGAAGCAGAAATGCTGCAACTATTAAAAAACTTTTTGAATAGTGGCAAATTAATCTAAAATTCTGTAAAATTAGACATTAATAAGCTATATACTAGCTATATTATATTGTATAGCAAAAACGTGCGCGGGAGTAACGCTGATATCATATAGATAGTACCAACGTACTGAGGAATCCATTTGATTTATTGCAAATTTTGTAACATCAAAACATCGCAATTTAAATTTTTACACCTTTGAAGAGGGACAAAAATGTACTGTTACGTGCAATTATTTTGAGAACTGTACATCTATATACTGGATATAAGCTGTATATGTATATATTGCATGTCTATTTAATGAATATCAATTTACTGAGTTTCTATGTTATTTAAAATAAATTTCGAGAATGATTTTTTTTATATCTCGGTATATCGCAAGCATATCCAGTACGAAAGATTACCCCGTTTGTACTTACAGAGTGCGGAAAAAGTTTTGGATTGCTCAGTCAACAATATTATCAAAATGGGATTTTGCAGAAAGTGCTCAAACCTTTTGCTCAAAAACGCATTTCTGGACGAAATTGGGTTTTCAGCAAGACTCTTCTCCAACACTTCTCCAACACAGCAAGACTCTTGACTGGCTTAGGGCGGAACATTGAATTAATTTCTCCCAATGAATGGCCCAACATCAATCCAATACATTTTATCGTTTGGAGAATTTTGAAGGCAAAGATCTTATCTACTTACGATCAAAGTTTGGATTGTCTGAAAGCAAAATTTATTAAGGATTGAACCAATTTTTTCGCTGAGATATTTCGTGCCGCAGTCAATGATGTCCTACCCTGAAACTCCTATACACTACATCTTCGGTAACTGCCCTCTTATGGAATACAATTTTAACTTCAATAAAAATAAAACATTAAAGACAAACTTAAAACGTGTGCTATTAGATGCTTCCAATTACGGAAAGTTAGATAAAAACTATAATGTCCTAAATAAAAACTTTTCATATATCGAAGAAATATTATAACCTATATAAAATTCTAGATTTATAGATTTTAAAAACTATGTTTTAAAAGACTTAATAGACTAGTGCATAATACAATTGAAAATTTCAAGTACAATATTATTATTGTAAATATCTGTAAATATTTATCTTTAATATTATGTAATCTTATCAGTATATTCATATAGAACTTATATACATGTAATAAATTTGGGCTCACCCAGCAATAAGCAATATTGGGTAGCTCGTGTGATTTTTTTTTAACTTGCTGGGGACTCCGGGTCTTTGCACACTGGGGTTCCTGGTAGATATAGGTTTTCCCCTCGTGGACTCATAGGTCCTATGCCGAGAGGTTGGCTGTCCACGAGTGGGAGGTTTCTGTCAATGATGTCCCAAAATGGCTAAGGGCATAAATCAAAGATAAAGGTGGATGCATGGAGTTCTAATCTGCTTTTCCATTATTAACATGTTAAATTTAATATATTTCTTAATACATTGTTGCCATTTACGGTTTTCTCGAAAATAATGGATTTTATATCCATCCAAAATTTTTTCGCACCCTGTAATATACTTAAAACTATATAAATAGTTCAGCATTTGTTTCCAGCTAATATTCCATAACAAAATTAGCGCTTCATCAACCAATGAATAAATAAATAAAATAATATAAATGAAACACAAATCGAAAAGATATGTAATCGAACTATCTGCTTAAATACTGAAATAATCAGAATGTAAAAGACAATTTTGAAAGTTTGGCCATTTCTTCGGCTCTTAACATCTGGCATGCGGCTAATACGAAAATATCGCTTTTAATGCATTTCAAAATTTTATTTGAATACTTAATTGGTATTTTTCATGCAAAAATGCTTATTGTGTTGTTAGTGAACAATCCAAAAAAATATTATAAATGTAAAAATGCTATTAGTGTTTTCAATTAAAAGTTATTTTCACCTATGATCTGTACGCCGGGCAGTATGTTTTATAACGGAAGTCTGAATTCGTTCTCCGGGGTAAGATTTAAAAAAAATATTTTCCTTCTAAAAATAAGTTTGGTAATTTCTAACGAATTTTTAAAAAAAACTGTCATGGAGTAGTTTCAACTGGAGTTACACATGTCTCAATTGTAGTTTTAAGTTGCATCTCGGAAAGTGCCGTATGAAAATTTCATTCATTAGGAGCTTAAACGAAATTTCACATTGTTTATCATTAAAAAAAGATATTTTTCACTGTCCACGATGAAACGTTGAATGTATTTTACTTTTACTATATCTAAAAGAAATTTCAGTTCCGGTAAAACATACCTTTAGAAAGCGGATTAATTCTCATTGGAAACGAAATGAAAAAAACGTTTCCGAATACATCTCGTCTCGTACAGCCGTTGAATTGCAATTTTATTTTCCCTATTATTTCTACAATAGATGAGGATTATTAACTATTTAGTTTCGTCAGAAAGTTAATGAAATACAATAAAGTTTGTTAGTGAAGGGGACGAGAAAATCGAAATTGATGTTTCAACAGTTTTTAAAATACAAAAGTGCATTTAGTAATTTAATCACGCAAAATATTTTGTATGTTTATATGTTATTGATCTAAAAAGGTTAAACACTACCAACTTTTGCATTAGCTTAATATATTTATTAAATTTGAATACTATCAGTACTGTAGGAAGTGTCTTGTCAATAACTATTAATTTAATTTTTCATTTTTTGAGAAACGTATTGGAATATATCTGAATGTATTTAAAATTGTTCAAAATAAGTATGTATATGTATATTATAAGATGTACCACATCTGGTGGTTAATAACTATTAATTTTTTTTTTCAAGAGATGACGCATTAAACAAGGGTTGGTTCGCAATCTAGCCTCTTATGACATTTTGTAACTATGGCAGTGCGTTTCAAAACTCCATTGATTTTTAAGCGATTTCGAGTTAGCGATATGTATTAAACATGTCACGTTTCAAGTCATTTTAAGAGGATATGAGGCACGTACTTCTTTTTAAGTTCAATCAAAAGAAAAACACGAGTGAAAGCCGACGTATTTTTGTGGAAACTTACGGTGACACTGTCGCAATGCACGACCTAGGACAACCATCAAGATCTACGGCGAGTGACGAGTTGATGCTTTAGGCAGGTATTGTGCATGAGCAAGTTTATGTCGTTACAGCATGTTATACATATTACATCTGTCATAAATTGATGCAGCATATCACACATATGACATACTGCATCATATGTATGCAGCATGCATTGCGTTGCGAAACGGTTCTTCTAATTTCGTTGTTTGAAGGTGGCAGTACGTTAAAGATGTCTGGAGTGATTACGAACCCGTCTAAACAAGACTAACGTACAGCAATACAGTTTTTATCGGTAGAGGGATGCAAGCCTGGTGAGATTCATCGGAGAATTGTTGCTGTGTATGGAGAAAAGACTTATCAAAGAGAGCTGTTCCGGATTGGTCGTAAATGTTCCGAAACAGTCGTGAGGAAACGATGAGTTTTCCGAGTCTTGGTCAGGCTGAAAAGGTTATTACCGAGACACTGATTGTGTATATTGACACTGCAGTCAATATAAACCGTCGACGAAGCAACCATGATTTTGTAAGGCAATTAAACGGTGGAGCAACAACCGAATTTTCTCTTAACTGACGGCATTTGACGTCTTCCCAAACAGTGGGGTAGGTGTCGAATTGACATGGGTGACTTTTTCTAAACAGATGTGTTAGCTATAAGTTTAAATATATACTATTACATCTATTTCATTCCATTTTGTGTTCCCTTTATTCATGTTACGCTTACTAGAACTGTCGAACGGATTTCATTCGAACACGTCTCATTTATATATATATTACTCATAAAGTGTTAAACCCTGCACGACGATCATCGCGTATACGTGACGCATAACCTGATTTTTGACTATTCCACCAGTAATTATTAATTGAAAATCTTGCTTTATTCAATCAAAACATTTTCACGATTTCCATTTTGAAAAACCGGTGATAATTGATTAGAAACTCTGTTAAAAAACTCTTCGCGAACGGTTAAATACATTTTCCTTTATTTTTTAATTGCAATAAGAAATGAAGCTATGCAACATGTCGGCGGTTTTATGTCGCGATAAAACATTTTAAAGACAGATATAAAAGTAAATTTGAATTATGTATAATTGCTAATGAAAATGTGAGAATTTGTTTAAGCTTTTTAACTTTTTTTTTACAAATTTATCACAATTTTTAAAAAATGATATAGAGTGTTAAGCAATATTAACTCCAAATTAAATGTAAATTTTAAAAAAAGTGCGACATCACATTAGGGGAGAAGGTATAGCTTGTATTTTACAACCTATGACGTACAGAGAGGGAGTGATCCAAAAAAGACGCAATTTGCGTTACGTAAATATTGGGTAAACCTATATGAGTAAGGAATGATTGTATATAATTATGGAGATAATACATAACATATGCAACGCTCCACATCAAAATAAACTACACTCTGGCGCATAAATAAAATCTGCTAATAAAGAACTTATTTTCACTCTTCATTTCTTTTGATTCTTTTTTTTTACATATTTATTCGTTACACAATATTATACAAACACAAAAAAAATCATAATTTAATTCAAAGAAATAAATGTAACTCCGCCGTTGCAATAATATGATAAACGAAAATAAAAACAGTAGAAGACATTAAAAGATAAGGTGAAAACGAAAGTCTGATATAACGTTTTTATGGCATTTACGTGAAAGCATATTATGTATATGGGCATAAAAGATACCTGAGTCTTTTTTATTTCTACATAGTTATCGCATGGATAACTAACCAATAAAATATTTCTTACATTTCTCCTAGAAAGGAAGATTTAGTAGGGTTTTCCTTATTAAGTTGAGCAAATGCATACCAAGTAAAAAGAAAATACGCTCTTTTTTATTTAGGCCATTAAATAGTTTATATGTTTGAGTTCTGCATTTATACATATGCATGACTTTTTCATATATATGCGGGATAATTTCTATTATTATCTGCTAAATGCTCATTTGCCGGTAAAAAAAGGTATACATAGAACATGTATTTATAATAACTGTAATTTATGCTTACAGATTTATCGCCTTATAAACCTAATAGTACAGTCAATTGACATGATGTCACAAATGGTCACAAGCGTCACAGTCACAACTACATTCATATATCACATCATTCATTCACATGTGATATATTGGATTCGCATGTTATGACTCTCCAGTGACCGTCACTTCGTAACGCCACTGTTAATTTAATAGTATAATTTTTGAGTTATTTCCACCTCTTTAGAAAATAGTGGAACATATCAGATTTACGTTGACGTCACAGTGACTCATTTTCCGTGACACATTACGACAATGTGGCCAGTAAAATGTGCATTTTGTTAACGGATAACAGAAGATTTTAAAATTTTACTTATGTGTTTTTAAAAATGTAATGTAAGTTCTTACAAAACGTTAGGTATATTCCTGTGATAAGCAAATCGTTCTTACAGATGGCTGAAAATAAAAGAATACGTATATGTAAATCTTATATATAATATGTGCTAACCTCCAGTGAAATATTGTGTGACTATCTTTCACTTGTGACATGACGGATTTAAAAATCAAAGAATACTCATTGTTATTAATTAAAAAATAAATATCTCCTATTATTTAAACCTTGCCTGCTGAATTGTGAAAAAAGGACAAAATAAGTAAAAATATTCGCACTTTATACCTGGTCTACTGGTGATAATGAGTTATCTCGTATTATACAGCTAAGATAACGTATTATCAAAAAAATTAAAACAAAATTGCATCGTTTTTAGAATAAATCTGTTTGAGGCTCTTTTGGTTTTCTAGAAATCGGGTGCGTGCACAAATATTTCACCAGGTATCAGTAATTGACCATCAAGACATAAAATCTGCGGAAACAAAACAAAAAATAATGAACATATATTAATTTTGTCGATAAGAAACGTATATAATATCCAATGAATCGCTTTTTTTACAAGTTATTGTTGCCACTAAAGTTGTGATTGGATATTAAAATGAATTAATTATTACAAAGCTTTCAATGAATCATTAAAAATGAAGCTCCCATTCTTACTAAAAAATAATATCATATTAAAAATATATATATATCTGAAAACCAGGTTCGAGTCCTGGCTTCGGTCAATTTTTCACTTAGGTTGGGTTTGTGTATTTAAAATTGTCTGAATTAAAAAATGTTATCTAAACTAAAAAAAGAAAGTTTTGCTCTGTGTGTCTGTGTGTGTGTGTGTGTCTGTTGGCGATGGCTAGGAAAATCTGGCCCACCTAGAAGGCTGGAAATTTAGATTTAAGTAGTCGAAACCCTCTCTTGTTGCAACATTACTTCAGAATTTTAATATTTTAGTTACTTTCTGAAATATTAATTAAAATGCACAAAGAACTCTCATTAAAAATACGCTTTTATTCTCTTGGGTTGGTTCGCTGGTTGGTTACATACATTCTTCACAGAAGTAATTAAATAAACCAGACTAGCGATGCATAAATAAGGATTTCTAACTAAATAGTGTGAACATGGATTGAAGTTATCAACGTAGAGGAGCCATGCGATTGTCGCGCCACCTGTGCATGACAAATTACACATACGTCCCACTGATTGAAATATTTTGCAGGCATATTTTTCTTTATGACAATTAGTCGGGTTAAAGGTTTTTTTTTTTTTTTTTTTTTTTTTTTTTTTTTTTTTTTTTTTTTACATGACATTTATTATTATGATGGAGATTAAAACTTTATTTAACAGATTGTTTTTTATATTTGCGGGAATGAAGAGGGGCAAGGGTCTAATTACATTTAAGCTTCAAGGTGTATTTCTAGAAAGCAGTTACCAGAATTTCCGAATAATAGTGTCAGCCAAATGTCAAATTAAATTCCTAGCTTAACCAAATGAATCAATCATTAAAGATGTATTGTGATCCTCCTAATTAGTTATTTGCTGAAGGCCACTTGAACAATCTCCCCCCCCCACCCCTCCCGGTCCATCTTTCAAGGTTTTTTCTCTAACTCTGCTCCGTTTCCATATCTCAGCAACTATCTTTCCGATTTCAACGCAAGTGATTTCAAACATTATAATTAACTTAATAGTCACCCTTTATAACATTAAACTAAATTTATGAGTAGCGGTTACCACTATTTACGAATAACAGTTTAAGCCAAATTTGTAATTAAATTCAAAGCTTAAGGAAACGAACGAATTTTGAAAGTTGCATAGTGGTCCTCCTAATTAGTTATTTGCTGAAGGCCACTTGAACAACCCCCTCACCACCCCTCCCGGCTCGTCCTTCAAGTTTTTTTCTCTAACTCTGCTCCGTTTCCATATCTCAGCAACTATCTTTCCGATTTCAACAAAAGTGTTTCCAAACATTATAATTAACTTAATTGTCACTCTTTATAACATTAAACTAAAATTATGAGTAGCGGTTACCACTATTTACGAAAAGTAGTCTAAGCCAAATTTGCAATTAAGTTCAAAGCTTAAGCAAACGAACGATTTTTGAAAGATGCATAGTGGTCTTCCTAATTAGTCATTTTCTGAAGGGAACTTGAAGAACCCCTCCCCCCGCAACTCCTTTCAAGTTTTTTTTCTCTAACTATGCTCCGTTTTCATATCTCAGCAACTATTTTTCCGATTTCAACACAAGTGATTCCAAACATTATAATTAACTTAAATGTCACTCTTTATAACATTAAACTAAATTTATGAGTAGCGGTTACCACTATTTCCAAATAATTGAGTAAGCCAAATTTGTAATTAAGTTCCTAGCTTAAGCAAACGAACGAATTTCGAAAGATGGATAGTGCTCCTCTTAATTAGTCATTTGCTGAAGGGTACTTGAACAACCCTCCCCTCCCCCTGGCCCCTCATTCAATGTTTTTCTCTAACTATGCCCCGTTTCTATATATCAGCAACTATCTTTCCGATTTCAACGCAAGTGATTCCAAACATTATATTTAACTTAATAGTCACCCTTTATAACATTAAATAAAATTTATGAGTAGCGGTTACCACTATTTACAAATAAGAGTTTAAGCCAACTTTGCAATTAAGTTCCTAGCTTAACAAAACGAACGAATATTTATGCCTGCATAGTGGGCCTCCTAATTAGTCATTTTCTGAAGGACACTTGAACATCTCCTCCCTTCGGCACATCACTCAAGGTTATTTTCTCTAACTGTGCCTTATTGCTATAACTGGGCTAATAATGTTCCAATCTTCTCGAAACCAGCTCAATTTTGTAGTGCGCCTACTATACAGTAATGTAGGCAGCGGGGACCTGTCTCAGAAGTTCGTTCGGAAAGAGGTTTGTTTAGAACAGAATGCTCCCCTGGCGGTGGTAGGGGAAAATAAAAGATTTTATAGAGCGTACGAGCATGCCGGGTATACGGTTCCGAAGCTATCGTAGACCGTGGCCAGAGTTCCGTTTCTTAAGAGATTTAAGTTTATTACAAGGGCTCGGGCAACGCCGGGCGGGTCAGCTAGTTATAAATAAAGTGATCAAAAGTATTGTGTTTATGTGCTTTAAAATATATATCAAGTTTAATTTAATTCTCCTTGATAATTAATTGAGAAAATTGCTAATTAATGGTGCTTTGCAAATAAATTTATTGTTGTTTAAACAATAACGAGTTATCTAGTTATTAGGAACGGGTTAATTACTTGCTCACTAAAGTGTCAACTTCGCAAATAATTGACCATAATGCTACATAAGTTATTTATTTTTTCTAACTTACCTTAAGAACCAAAACTGAGCATAACTTCTTACTTATATTGCAATATTCATTTACTTTTATTCAGGAAGAAATAGTTAAGCAGTGTGATTAGTTACTAAATTTTCTTCGTCAGTTATTTTGTCGGTTATTCAAATGCGTATTCCAGAGGTTTACTATTTTTTTAAATTAATCGTTAAGTATTGTAACTCCAAATATAAAATATTTTAAACGTATAAGCATACATAATATTCACTGTTTATTATTATAGAAATTCACAATTTCTATATTATATAAAAAGTCTGATTCAGATTAAATTCAATTTTTATAAATAAAGGGATACAGTTAACAAAATTTTTTTTTATAAACTTATAAGAATGTTTTCCTAATTTAAGTACGGATAAAAACTCCATATAGTTATAAAAAAGTAAGATAAAGCTTTTTTTTAAGTATTTTGAAGATGACTGGAAATATGCAATTATTGAAATGAGAAAGAAAAATAGAAAAATGGTGAAAGATTTAATATTTGTCAGTTTATTTTTATAGATAAAATAAAAAGTAAAACAATTACGAAATCTCGGAACTTAAAACAATCTTTACACAAGCAGTAAAAACACATTCTTACACAGCTAATCAAATTCAAATATAAAAGATTATTTGCAATACAAAAATATACTTTTTAAAACACGAAGAAATAACATTTTAATATTATAAGAAATGCCTATTGAAATAATATGCTAATCGTTATCCCACCTGAAAATAAAGCTGCTGATACTTAATTCAATTTTTCATTAACATTTCATCCACAAATTAGAATTTAGAAGCAGTAAGTATTAAACATATGTTAATGACACTGTGTTTCTTAATGTGTATTTTCTTCTCTTGAGTCAGATCACAAATACTTTTAATTTATTATTATTTAGAATAACACTATAATAAAAAAAAAATTAAATAGTTACATTATAATATTTATACACTTCCTTTCTGATAATTATAGTAACACATTCGCATTTGCATTTAAAATGGTTATATATGTAAGGTATCCAGTAAAATTATTTCTTATTCCTGTTACTTTCGACCATAAACAGCTATAAGAATAAGAAAACAATCTACGTAAAAAAATACAAACGTGTATTAATTTACGAAAATATAATATAATCACGTACGAAAATAAACAATAACCTCATCCGAATGATTCCGAAGAGCATTCTTTATCTTTAGAAACCTCAGAAACCAATATATTTTTCGAGATTAAAAGAAGCATTTATAAAAACAAAAAAACAATGTTGCTATTGATTTTCAAAAACCTTCCAAGCAATTTTTACAGTGAATTAATCAGTTTCGTCAAGCTGGAATATCCGTTTTTAGACTTCTATCAAATCTTAATTAAACATTTTAAGCTAAGTAACTGATTTGATGCATGCAATAATAAAAAAATATTATTAATTTTAATATTAATGTTAAGGCTGCTAATTTGTACATGTTTCTGGGTAAAGCTTGTTTGTTGAACATAGGATGTGTTGAACGATGTTTAATTGAGAATGAATTGCACCTGAAAAACCTATGTTTCGGGATCAAAAAACTGGTTAATATAAAAACTACTCGGAAACGTTTCCGAAAATCAGTGGCAGCAAATACAGCTATGTTTTTATAACTGCTTCTTTATATGTCGAAAATATTTTCATTTCTAAGGTTCCTAAAAATAAAGAAGTATTTTTGGAAACTGTGGGTTACTGCCCAATTCATAATACAGTCTGCGGTAACATAATAATGAAACAAAACCATTAAAATAGCATACATTAGATTTGTTTAGCAAGTAAATAACTAAAAATAGTTTAAAAAATGAAAAATGATGTGGTATTGGCTTTATGTGGGAGCTCAAGTAATAATTGCACGGAAGGGAAATTTTTCGACAGATTACATGATAAGCCTGTTTGACTTTCTTATTTCAGATAACATAAATACCTCTTGCCTAACTTGAGTCCCATACAGGGTTCTCGCTGCTGATCGCAATTGTGCCAAATCGCAACAAAAAATGTTTCACTTGGAGAGAAAACAAAGGTTTGATCTACCCAGATTGCGAGAGTTTAAAATAAATCTGCGATATTCCCAAATATTGTTATTTAACGTTTAAAAGATTTTTGTGTAACTCATTATTTGTATCTTGATTTTTTCAGAACTCATTCACATTTAAATATATATATATTTCTTTGATTTGTATCATTTAACTCATTAGAATGCTATCCCGAATCTCGTGTTAATTCTGGTTTTCCTTCTTAAACTATATAGTAAATCGAGATAGATTTGTTTTCTCGACTTTACGAAGCATTTATAATACATTTGTTTTATTAGTTTCTGTAGACTATAGCTCAATAAAGATCAATAACTGCTCTAAACACAATTACAAAATTTGGAACACATATTGAAAAGTAAAAGGGAATGTTTTAGAGCGTGTAACAAAAACTTTTAAATCAGTGTTTCACAATGAATATATTGCTAACATTATTTTCATTTGCCTATAGTTTTTCTTTCGTGATTAGCCAAATTATTAAGCTTAGTCAAAAGCCAGTGAGATCTCTGGTCATATGATAAGCGTTAAACATCCGTTAAACAGTGATCATACAGAAATCTAAAACACACGACAGCATAGAAGAAGTGCAGGACGGAGTTATATTGAATAACGGTGTATACTCCTTCCTGGCGGATTTTAATTTCTGAAAAGGTGGTCACTTCAATCCAAATCCTCAAAGAAATATCTTGAAAAATACCGAAAATTGTGTAATTCCCCACGGAGTATACAGAATCAGCTTGTTTGAAGGATTCAGGAAGTTACTGGAGAGTAATTGTGAATATGCCTACAATGATATGAACCATTATATAACTCTATAAAAGTTTGAACTTTTATTCTAGTTTGTTCTTCAATAATTGGATGCTACAGAGAGATGTATAACTGCGCATTATTACTAACTTTAACTCTCCACTCTAGCCATTACAAAAAAGTGCAACAGTGCGCTTTCACATTTCAGAACAACATCACTGTCATTTGTTGCACTGGTTTGTGAACGCTTATGATTTCTCTCTTTTTGACTGTATTGTTCACAAATACACTGTTAAAAACAAATTAAACAAACAAGTATAAAACTCAAGTAACTGGAATGAATAACACGTTTTCAGCTAAAAACATCGAACTTGCACAAGATCGTTTTTGTCATACTTGACATCACTTCGAATTGTAGAATATCCCACTTTTGAGAAAAATAAATTTTAATAAAGATATAATATATGCGATTAAATGTACGGTAGGGAAATGTATATGTTACTTTTTACACGTTTTAGAGATACTTCGAAAAATTTTATAATGTGTGTGGACATTCCTGTCCAAAAAGAACAACCTTTACAATCTTATTAACCTCCTTTCATTCTTTCATGTTAACACCATTTTTCAGAACGCGACAAACGTCTTTTCAACTACATGTTCCACCTTTCACACGTGATAACAGTATTTGAATATTTCTGAGTTCCGATGGTGAACATCATTGGACTGCGTGATGACTTTGACCGTTATTTGCCAACCTACTACCTTTTTATGGACTTCACATAACAGAATTAACATAAAGTACGTTTTTATAGCTGTTCCTTTAGTTTTCCTCACCCGTGTATATATATAAATAAGTATACAGGGTGATTATAAAAAAACTATCCCGATATATGAGTCCTTAACTGTCACACCCGTTCACAGAAACTGACTGAAATTTTGGTTTTAAGTATTTTGAGGTATGCGCTCAAGAATCGTATGAAAAACAACAGTTAAACTCTAACAGTTACGGTTACAGAGACAAAAATTTGAAAATTTCAAATGACAACACCTATTTTCTTTTATTGGAATGAGATATTCATAGTGAAAAACCATAAAAAGCGTTGAAACGGTACCTGTAACACGAAAATTGCCGGCGCTAGAGACTAAGAAGAAAAGTGAAAACAACCAATAAAGGACAGAGAAGCAACAGAAAGTAAAACATTTTATTATTCAGTGCTATCCACCATCTGCCGCATGCAACGTGTCTTCGTGTGTGACGTGGAAAATTTGTGAAACACAATAAAATGTTTTGTTTTCTGTTGATTCTCTGTCCTTATTCGTTGTTTTCACTTTTCTTCTTAGTCTGTCTAGCGACTGCAATTTTCGTGCTACAGGTACCGTTCCAACGCTTTTTATGGTTTTTTACTATGAAGATCACATTCCAATAAAAAAAATAGGTGTTGCCATTTGAAATTTTCAAAATTTTCAAAATTTTGTCACTGAAACTGTAACTGTTATAGTTTAACTGTTGTTTTTCATACGATTCTTGAGCGCATACCTCAAAATACTTAAAACCAAAATTTCAGTCAGTTTCTGTGAACGGTGTGACAGTTAAGGACTAATATATCGGGATAGTTTTTTTATAATCACCCTGTATATTTATTATTTTAAATGTCTTTTAACAAGAAGCTTACATATTTCTTTGTTTGTTATTCTTTTTTTTTAAATATATCAAACATAGATTTACTTTTGCTAGTTAATTATTTCAAATAGAATTTATTAACAGTGAATATTGGTAAAGAATTAAAAAAATCCATTAAAATCAATCTATTCTATCAGTGAGCGATATTAATGAAAAAAAGTAATTTCATGAGATAGAATTAATAATTGGAAGATTTGAAATAAAAGAGTCAGAAACTTGTATTAAAGGATTTTTAAGGAATAATGACTTCATAATTATTTCAGAAAAACAAATAATAATTTCATTTTAGAATCGAAAATTCAGCTGCATTCTATATATTTCTACTTAGTACTTCTCAAGAAAACCATCATTTCTATTTGGCACTAGTTCAGTTAGTTAAATTCAAAGGGCATTTATTCTAAAACTTTTCAAAATGTAATTAAATAATTATGTAGTATCTACCGAGAGTGACAATCGGTGGAAATGACAGGTTGGATTTATAACACGAAACGTCCCCTGCTTATCTGTACAGATCCTTCATTTGAGCCTGAATGTCATGTATCTAATTAATATAGCTTCACAAAACGGATTGTCACGTGCTTAATAATTTAAACCTATATATTACACAAAATAGGCTACAGAATATAAGAGTAACTGAATGTCCATTTTAGCTCATTTATATTCAGTAAATTAACCTCTGTAATTATAACAAATGTATATTCAGATTCCATTTGTACAGCTATTGATTAAAATTCGTAAATCTAAACTGTTAAGACAGTAACACGCCTACTCACAGATATGATAAGAGATTATGTGACAAAGCCCAAAATAATAAGTAAAGCCAAAATCAATTGAAAAGCTGACAATAACTACTAATGATTGTATTTAAAAATATTTAAAACTAATAATATATAGGGACATTTCCGATATTTATTTTCTTATATCTATACTTATAAAAGAACATGTCCTGACTGACTTATATTCAACGCCGAGCTTCAACCGTTGTTCCTAGGACAGTGAAATTTGGAAGACGTGTTCCTTACACAATTTGGCACCCACTAAAAAAAGATTTTGGAAAATTCACCCCCTAAGGGGGTTACATGGAGGGTGGAAAGTTTTAGGTTATTTTGCCTTTTCGCCATATCTCAGCAGCAGTTTTAAGTAGAAGGGTGAAATTCAGGATAACAACTAAAATAACTAGGATCAACTAAATTCAGGATAACAACTAGGATTAACTACTAAAAATAGTTAAACACGTATTTCAGCGATTTTAGAAATTCACCCACTAATAGGGTTAAATGGGCAGTCGAAAATTTTATGTCATTTCGGCATTTCGCGTTAAATTCAGGATAACAAATGCTCTGATAAAATAGTTAAACACGTATTTCAGCGATTTCAGAAATTCATCCTCTAAAGAGGGTTAAATGGGGGTCGAACGTTTTAGGTCATTCCGCCATATCTCAGTAGAAGTTATAGAAAGGAGCGAGAAATTCAGGATACAGAATGTACTAACAAAATATTTTAAGAGGTATTTCAGCGATTTTATATATTCATCCACCAAAGGGGTTAAATGGGGATCGAAAGTTTTAGGTCATTTCTCCATACATCTGCAGTAGTTTTAAGTACGAACATGAAATTCAGAATTAAAATCTACTTAAATAATAGTTAAACACGGATTTCAGCTATTTAACAGCTGCGGAGTTTGTCGCCAACATGGGCTAAGAACCCTATCATGGAAGATTAGAGGAACAAGACCACTATTGCTCATTTTTTATTAGATATTTTGAGTGAATTTTTTCGAAGGAAATTTGTTTTTAATTTCATAGATTTTTTACTGTTACAATAGAACCAAAACAATAGAACTGTTTTGCATTTTTCGTCTTTCAGCGATCGCATTTAAATTTTTATACAAAATATAATACATTTCCTCCTCTGTTCAAAATATTTTTTTGGGACTTAAAGATTTGTGTTTTAAGTACTGATCGCCATATTTATGTTCTCGGGTATGCACAAGACTGCATTATAGTATTTGCCGTATAATCAGTTTACAGGCGTGTAACCCAAAGAACTCTGTTAAAATAATTTCATTTTAACGATTGATGTACGCAATATAACTGAACCCCATTATAATGATCGCTGTATTAACGATAAAAGGCTGAGAAATACACAGAACGCCCTTATTTTGATCACGTCATTAACAATTTATGGGCGTGAAACCACAGTGCCATGTATGTTATACAATCCTATTTTCTTTATTTTAGCTAAAAGCGCACCTTTCACCCTAGATAATCATGATCAGAGCTGTACTTTGTGAGCGGGCCCATGAAAAACAAATATTATTTCTGTTATTAAGTTATAACAGTTATTAAGTTAAGTGAAAGTTCCGTAATCGGGTTCGCAGCCAATTTCTTATGTCAGAAAGGGTGGCTTCACGCCATTTTAAATTCATTTCTGTAACATTTTTTTCTTTTTTTGGTGGGTGGTTGGGGGGGCGAGGGTTCCAAATATATACACTTAAATTCAAACTTTTGCCCCATGTTAATATTAGTGTTGTTTGTATTATCAATTAATACTTTGTTGATCGAGCTTCATTCGAAACAAATGCAATAGACTTCTACAGTTTTTTTTTTCTAGGAGAAAGTTTCGTAATCGGGCCCTAAGCTAATCGGGGAATTTAATATCATTATTGTTTCTAACTCTTATAGAGTTAAAACAATATTGTTGCTAGCATTACTCTTGTTTGTGACCAACCTCTTCTGTGTATCTGAATAGGGAAAAGTTCCGTATCATATACTGGTTGGTGCCAAAGGCAGTTGTAGAATCTTACAAATTTTTCTAGAGAGCGGAAAAACATGTTTTTTAAAATATTTACAAATATTCGTTTATTAAACCATGTTTTTGAGCCATTTTAAAAAATTAAGTACGGTGCTAAAATAAAATTGTATTGCCATTTTCGATATTTTAATAAGAAATGAAAATACATAACAAACAAATTTAACAAAACTAAGCCATTTTTGGGTACTTCTCTATTATCCCGTCGACCACTTTTCATAACAAAAAACTATCGCCAAACTAAGATTAAACGCCAAAAATACAGTCCCATTTACTTGATGCCAGAAGCATTATACGTATTTGTTATGCCATCAAGTGGTTTTTAATTCGACATTTGCGTGTATTTTTCATTATGTTTTACTAATTTATTAGTTATTTCATTCATTAAAGTAACAATTGTGTCCTGAAATTCTTATATTTTATTTATTTTGATATTTCAATGGCAATGTTCTCCCGTTTATTTAGCGTTACAGTTTGGCGATAGTTTTTTGTTATGAAAAGTGGTCGACGGGATAATAGAGAAGTACCTATTTTTTGTGATAAATAATTGTTATTGCCAGGGGAGCAAATTGTAAACAATTAATAAGCGAACTAAAAAAATTACCGGAAAAAACTTGTGGGAATCTCAAGAAAGAAATATCTGATATAAATAGCATTTAAAATCTTAAAATGGAGAAGTGGTCCGTATAAAAATGCAAAACATTATACACCTGATATAAGAATTTTTTAATTTTTTTATATTTCCGAAAGCACAGATAAAAGGGTAAAAATCCCGGCACAGATGCCATATACTCACCACGTTGGCGCGATTTTTCCACCGCCCCTTTGGTGAAAACTGTTTGTTGTGTTGTTTACTTTTATTTTTTATTTTAATTCTATAGATTATTTTTATATGTATATCAATATTAATTTAGGCACAGATGTCATATACGCACCAGATTGGCGCGATTTTTCCCCCGCCAATTTGGCGAAAACTTTGTTTTTGAATATTAGTTACAAATACCATACAATAATAGCATGTCATTTTTTATTTCAATATAAAAATAAAATAACGTAATAAATGAAATAGTTCCTATTATTCAAAAATGGGAAATAAAAATAAATAAATGATAGTTTGATATAAATAAATATTGATATATATATAATAAAAACAATTTATAGAATTAAAATAAAAAAATAAAAGTTAATAAACAACAATTGAAACAAAATAACCGGGTTACCATGTGAGGCATAAAATTGCCATTTTGTTGCAATCGCGCCAATGTGGTGCGTATATGACATCCGCGCCTTTATTTATATCAAACTATTATTTATTTATTTTTATTTCCTTTTTTAAAATAATAGAAACTGTTTCATTTATTACGTTATTTTATTTTTATATTGAAATAAAAAATCACGTGTACTATTTGTCACACTATTTGTAACTAATATTAAAAAACAAAGTTTTCCCCAAGCTGGTGGAGGGAAAAATCGCGCCAACGCGGTGCGTATATGACATCTGTGCCTTGTTTCATTTCACATAGAGGTATTGCTCTATTATCCCGTCGACCACTTTTCATAACAAAAAACTATCGCCAAACTGTTAGATTAAACGCCAAAAATGCAGTCCCATTTACTTGATATCAGAAGCATTATA
Source organism: Maratus michaelseni (assembly GCA_963931845.1). Lineage (NCBI taxonomy): Eukaryota > Metazoa > Arthropoda > Arachnida > Araneae > Salticidae > Maratus > Maratus michaelseni. The sequence goes on along the minus strand of OZ007588.1, from coordinate 200,389,103 downwards.
CGTGTTTGTTACGTCATCAAGTGGTTTTTAACGCGACATTTGCGTGTATTTTTCTTTATGTTTTACTGATTTATTAGTTATTTCATTCATTAAAATAACAATTGTGTCCTTAAATTCTTATATTTTATTTATTTATGTATTTTGATATTTCAATGACAACGTTCTCCCGTTTATTTGGCGATAGTTTTTTGTTATGAAAAGTGGTCGACGGGATAATAGAGAAGTACCCACATATGTATTGGTACTTTTATGTTAACTTGGCGCAGTTGATAAATCGCCAAATATTTTTCTCATAACATCTTCATATTGCATTCATTTCATTTAAATATAAATCTTTCACTGATTTCATTTGAAATACATACATTAAAAATACACGTCTTTCACTCATTTAATTTAAAATACACGCCTTTCACTAATTCCATTTAAATTACTAAAAAGGAAAAGAAAATAAGAAATAATGCCACAAATCGAAACCTTTTATTTAAACATCAAAGAATTGTTCCTAACATACACACGCGAAATAAAAAAGCTGCTAATGGTGTGATTTACGCCAAATCTCTAATACTAATACTACTCTTACTAATCTCTAATACTTTTCAAACAGAAAAAATTCCAGATTAACTTTCCATTTTTATTAAATTGAAATATATTTTATTGTGCTGAATATTAGTGCTTGCATATTTTTTTGCTCCATGTATTCCATGAACTTTTCAATTCCGATTGTCTACGAAAATCTCCCGCCGGTGAAAATGACGTACGCACAAAATTTAGTGACGTATGTACTTTAATTGTGCTTTTTTATCTATTTTTTTAATATAACTTCCAAACGGTTTGACACTTATTCTTGGTAATAAATAGACGACGTTGTCACCTTCATAGGTACCTGCTGTAAAAATTTGAACGAAATCCGTTAAATATTTTTTGAGTTATGCTTGACGAAAGGTTTTAATATCCATCGTAGCTATATATGGGGCAAAGTAATACTGCACTGTGTATGAGTCTTCGTTGCACTCAGACAATTAGTGTGAATAGCCTGTGAGCTCAATGCCCTCAGTTTAACTTGGCAGTTTTTTTTTTAATTATTATTATTCTGCACAGACTGCACAGAAGGCATAGTGGCCAGTATTTAGCTTTTTCTTCCAGAATCTGCTCCAAATCAAATAAAAATATTTTAATCAAGAAAATTTATTTTATAAAATACTAGCAAGCTACGCCCGCTGCGCTGGTCAGTTTCTACAAATGAACCTTGAAGCAAACAAAATATATCGTTTAATTTGACCTTGTATTTGAAAGCAATCTGTATATTTACCTGGAATATCCTTCCACATTACTGAAAAATGACGTGATTGCGCTATTATATTTTCTAATGTGCAGTCAAAATTTTTGCTGTTAAGGACCAACTCTTTTATTTGGTCATTTACAGTTAAGGTTTGCTAAAGAATGATAAAACTATATGCAATATACTAAAACCATCACTAAAAATTATCGAACTAACAATGCAAACTAATTAACAAAATCCATTCAGTAGAAGTTTTTATAAAGGCTAATCTTTTATAATCGGGTTCATCTGATTATAGAACTTTTCCACGTAATTCTAAAACAGAACAATATAAAATATACTAAAACCATCCTTACAAATTATCTACTTAACAATGCAAGTCGCAAAAAATACGCCCAGTAAAAACTTTCAAAAAGGCTAATCTTTCGGAATCGGGTTCTCCTGACTGTATAACCTTCACACAACTGTTTGACTAAGCAGCGTAGAACAATATGTAGTACATTAAAACCATTCTTGAAATAGCATCTGACTAACAATACAATTCTCATCAAAATCCGTCCAGTAGAACTTTTTCAGAAGGCTAATCTTTCATAATCCGAATCAAATACTGAAAAAGCTAATCACACAACTGTTTGACTAAGCAGCGTAGAACAATATGTAGTACATTAAAACCATTCGTGAAATAGCATCTGACTAACAATACAATTCTCATCAAAATCCGTCCAGTAGAACTTTTTCAGAAGGCTAATCTTTCATAATCCGAATCAAATACTGAAAAAGCTAATATTTGATAAAAAAAAATATCACCTGATTTTCGAATTTCCCCCTATAATTCCTTTCTTTTTTTAAAATAAAATTAATAACAGCTTTTTCTTTTATTTTTCCAGCTGTATAGCCATTTCAATTCTTTCTGCATCAAAAAAATAAAAGACACCTTTTGGCTTAAAATCAAATTGTTTAGGATCAAAAGTAAAATCAAAATCGCCAAAAACAAAAGATAAATCGCGAAATATTGTTTCGATAGCAATCTTGCCCCTTGAATAATTTTTTGAGCATTGCGAACATTCCCAATCATGTTTAAATTAAATATTTTCGTTTTATAATATTCTCTCATCAAAACTCTTTTTTCTTTCTTTTTCTTTTTTTTTTTTTAATTAATTTAACACAGTTTTTCTTTTATTTTTGGAGATGTATAGCCTTTTCATTTCTTTCTGCAACAATAATGATCGCCAAAAAAATAGCAATGGTAACCTTTTCGGCCAAAATAACAAAACTTTCTATCATAATTCAATAACTAATCTACGTAGAACGTCGTGTTATACATATAAACCTTCCTCTTGAATCACTCTATCTATTAAAAAAAACCTCATCAAAATCCGTTGCGTAGTTTTAAAGATTTAAGCGTACATAGGGATATAGGGACAGAAAAAGCGACTTTGTTTTATACTATGTAGTGATGTAATGTTTAGATGTGGTGTTTATATAATTTATCTTATTAAGAAACATTTCTGGATCAAAACGTAATTATTTGATTTACATCCCACTTCCGAAGGTAACGAAATGGAACAATGGAATTTATTAACATTTTTAAGTAGTTGAATACTTTTAAATGTAGGTGAACTCAAATGATTGCGGTTTGTCGGTCTGTAAATCCAAATGCTAATTATCATTAGTAATTCTTTCTAAATTTAATACTGGAAAGGGAATATTGTAAACAAAAGTATAATTATTTTATGTTCATATGTATATTTTTTTGTTGTTATTTTCTTTCATTTGCGTCATCTATACAAATATTATAAAGGAGTAAAGATTGTTTTTTGTTTGTTTGTTTGTTTGTTTGTAGGGGGTAATCTCTGGAACTACCGAACCGATTTCAAAAGTGATGGTGGCAAATTGATGGTGACAACCCCTGCTCCAACATAGGCTATATTTTATGTCGGTTCTACTAATCTTAGGGGAGTGCAGGAGCGAAAAACGTTCTAAAATTGCGATTTTTTGTATACTGAAGGAGCGAGAAATTTGAAATTTGGCATTGTAGTTACTTATAAGATGTAAATGCTCTCTAAGAACAAATAAAAAAAAAATCGAAATTTGCAAGGGTGAAATAAGCGAAAAGCGTTCTAAAAACATTCTAAATTGCAATTTCTATGGAATATCTGGAACTACAGAACCTATTTCAAAAGTGATGGAGGCAAATGGAGGGTGACAATCCCTGCTCCAACATAGGCTATATTTTATGTCAGTGCCACTAATCCCAGGGGGGGTGCAGGAGCGAAAAACGTTCTAAAATTGCAATTTTTTTTATACCGAAATAGCTAGAAACGTGAAATTTGGCATTGGAGTTACTTATAAGATGTAAATGCTCTCTAAGAACAAATTTTAAAATAATCGAAATTTAAAAGGGTGAGATAAGCGAAAAGCGTTCTAGAAATATTCTAAATTACAATCTCTGGAACTACAGAACCGATTTCAAAAATAATGGTTTTAAATGGATGGTGATAATCCCTACTCCATCATAGGCTTTTATTTTATGTCGGTTCCACTAACCCTAATGGGGTGCAGGAGTGAAAAATATTCGAAAATTGCGACTTTTTTATACTGAAGGAGCTACAAATTTGAAATTTGGCATTGTAGTTACTTATAAGATGTAAATGCTCTCTAAGAATAATAATTTTTAAAAATCGAAATTTAAAAGGGTGAAATGAGCGAAAAGCGTTCAAAAAACATTCTAAATTACAATTTCTATGGAATCTCTGGAACTACAGAACCGATTTCAAAAGTGATGGTGGAAAATTGATTACAATCCTTGCTCCAACAGCCTGTTTAATAAAAAACTATGCGTTGGTGACGACTGGGTTTTTCGCTAAATGTTGCCACAGATTAATCTCGTAAAATGAAACATTTGATGTTACTGAAAAAAGTAATAGGTGGAAAAGTATTTGTCAGAAAATTGTTAGACAAACTGCGTTTGAAGGGTAAAAAATTGTATTTTTCTTGATATAAATTTCAAATCTAATGATTTTTTAAATATTGAATTTCAAAAATTACCAAATTTTACAATGGAGTACCATAGCGAAACCTTCATGCGTAAAAAGTTAATCATACGGGCGACGTGTTCTTGCGTGTATATTGGCACGAGTCACAAATTATAGTAGTATTATTATTCTGTTAAACTATAAGAGTGAACTATGAAATGTCAATATTTTGTTTGATTAAAAGTTCGTTAAGAGAAACTGACCAGCGTAGTGGGCATAGCTTGCTAGTATATAATATAATGCAGATATTACTTCATACATACAATTTTACTTATAATCATATATTCTGGCAAATATGGGATATTACTAAAGATATCATCAGCACATAACTCATTCTACTTCCATTCTCATATTATCTTATTTCATATAAATATTTTCTTTACTAGTACCTCGAAGAATTTACTTTTATTTTCATATGAAGCGTATGCGAAACTGTCTTGTTAATCTATTCATTTTTTATAGTCACCAAAAAAAATTAAGCAAACCCCAGTGTTGAGCTTACAATGAAAGAAGATTTATAATATTTCACTGTGAATAAATCAACTATATGATAAAGAATGTTTACTCCGCAAGGCCTATAGGTTTATTGACAATATGTGTGCACCAAAACATAAAAATTTATCATTCTATAAAAGTCATCAGATAAGAGTATTTCATTAATCATTGCCTCGTAGGATTTTTACGAAAATACTTTTTCATTTATTTCTCTAAAATTAGTTAGGTTAACCTGGAAGCCCAAGGATGAAGCACATTATTTAGAAAGATGACATTGAAAGATGATTACATGGAAGATCGACGGTAAATAATCTCAAAGTAATATAGAAGCCATGTAAGTAGTAGCATATGTCATTTATATTTGCTAAAAAGTCAATAAATAAATAAAAATATTTCTATAAAGAATTTTTTTTTAATCTTTTCGCTATTGTAGTATTATTATTATCAACGGCGTACATTAAAAAATAAGCTATATTTCTGCTTGATACAAAACAGATGTCTCGATAATGACTATAGCATAGAAAGTTTTCCTAATACCTTCATTATTGCATGGATATACAACCAAATTTGTTTACAAACTATACTACAAATATCATATAAATTATAATCTTTATTACAAAATAATATTTATCGTATTTATTTAATTTCTATAAATCTGAAAGTTAAATATATGCATAAATATTTGCATTGTAAAGATTTTGGGCGAATATCGTAATACTACTAAAGTGTGTAAGGGAATCAAAATGTACAATTTACAAATGTACAAATGATGCAAATGTACAAATTTACATCAAAATGTAAATTTAGTAACCTTGTAATTCTATAACTAGCTCTAACCTTGATGTAATAAGTCGTTGAAGGAAATGAAAGTGCTTTCAACAATAGAAAGAGCCTTTCTGTGATTCATGAATTTATAAAATCAAATTTGGTGCAACTTTCAACCATATTTCAGTTCACTGTACAATTTTGTTTTAACAATCAAATTTGTAAAAAAAGTTAATTCGATATTAAAAGGAAATATTTTTAAATAAAAAAAAAGAAAGAAAATATTCGGATTATTTTCAATTACGGATAACATTATATCCATTAAATATATTCATTAAATAAATTGATGTCTAATATACTCATAGACATTAAACTAGAATATTTTTAATTACAAATGAATTATGCTGTTTTATCGTTTCGCTAACTATATCAGATTAAATCTTTTTCTGATTATGTAAAAATAAATAATAAAAAATAGTGTCAATGAATGACTTTTTTTTTCTTTTGAAATCAATAGCAGAAAAAGTGTTGTTTCTGGCATTATGATGATTCAAAAACGTGTTCTACAATAAAATGAAATATAGAAAAGGTTAAATACGATTTTTTTTCAAAGAATTTTATTGAAGAAAAAAAAATAAGGAATTTAGAAATTGTATGAAACCTGTAAAGCACACATATTCAAACAAGCTATACAATAATATATCCCCATGCCAGCGTAACAGTGGCGTAGTGTCGAGATTTCCAGGAAGTGATTGTCTTGGGCACAAAATGTTTAGGAGCACTAAACATTCTTGCCATATAAAATTATAGCATAAAAAATTCTACGAGTTGTCTCAATAGAGAGATGCAATATTGCAATAATGCTTCGTATACTCCGACCCACCTTATGCCACTGCATCGTGATTCAATTCCCTTTTGTTAAAAAATATCAAAATAGTGTTAAAATATGAAACAAAATTCAAAGCAATTTTTAATATTTCGCATGTCAGTAATTAATCGAGGTAAAATGAATCATTGCTTACTTCATTTATATGCTGCTACTTTTGAAAATGTCACATAAAATTTGCTTTCGGGTAAATTTGTAGTACAACACTATGTTTTTGTGATCAATTTTTTATATTATATCATTACTGATATACCATCTTATTTTTATGTGCGTTACAATCTAATATAATATCTGAAACAACAACAGAATAAACTATCAATATATGAGAAGAGTATAATTACTTTTCTTTTATATAACGCATACAACATTATGTAATACACATATTTATTCCAAATGCTTCTTCAAATAAACAGAAAATCTTCTGACGAAAATCTTATTACTTCAGAATTTCAACTCTACAAAATATTTGAATTTTTACTAAAATTTATAAGCTTCAAATATTTTGAAACCATAATGGATGGTTGATACCACAGTGGACGATGGAAGCCTCGGGATAAATTTATTTTCATTTCTCATTCAAGCAAAAGAAAAATAAATAGTTGAATTGGTTCGAAATCAAATACAGATTTATCCCAAGGACAACTTCAAATGCAGGAATATGCATAAAATTTCAAAGTTTTTAGAAGAATAGGTATATTTAATTGTTTTGCATTTGGACTGAAATTGGAATAACTGAAATAAGGCGTTTTTATAACTCTTTATAAATATTATTAGTAATATAAAATTATGACTAAAGACAATAATACAATATCTGAAGCAGTAATACAATCAAATAACAATATTGAAAAAGTGTATGGTTGTATTTTTGAAAAAAAAATGTAACATACATTTATCTTTCAAATGTTTCTTCAAATAAATCAAAAATTTTCTTGCCAAATAGATGTCTTTCTTTTAAAATTTGAACTCTACAAAATATTTGAATATATTACTAAAAATTATATAACATCAAGATATTTTGAAACCATAACGGACGGGCCATACCACTGCCAAGAGATGAAAGAGCTTCGAGATAAATATACTTTCATTTTTTGTTTAAGCGAAAGAGAAGTGAAATAAAAATAAAAAGTTGAATGATTTCGAAATCAAGCATAGATTTTTCCTAAAAACATTTTTAAATGCAGGGATATGCATAATTTTTTTAAGTTGTTAGGAGGATATGTACCGGGTGGTTATAAAATAAGTATCCCTACTTGGAGCTGTCTGTAGCTTGAAGAAATAACAAGAATAAAACCAAAAGGGGTACACTTACTATTCGAGAAGGGGGAAGAAGAATGGAACAATTAAAATATCAATTGCAACAATCACCGATAGATGGCGCTTTTGAGTGTGAAATGTAATGTGTAATATTGTGCACCGTGGAGGTGTCACAAACCTCAATGACTTTACTGCATATCATGAAACATCACTCCTGATGCATTACATTCCGCAGTTGAGCACTTTGTGCACGGCCTGGATTGTGTCCTCCAGCACAATGACCTTGTGGAACCTGAACATGATCGCGGCACCGCCATGCAAAAGAGTAACCACGTTCACTGTGACATTTTCCAATAAATTAGGTGTGCCATTCCGTCTGTGTCTTAATTTTTTGTTCTTGTATTACACATTACATTTCACACTCAGTAGAGCCATCTGTCGGTGATTATTAAAATTATTTTTTATTATTTTTCCATTCTGCTTCCCCCTTTTCGATAGTAAGTATACCGATTTTGGTTTTATTCGGATCATTCCCTCGGGCTACAGCCAGCTCCAAATAGAGATACTTATTTTATAACCACCCTGTATATTTAAAATGTGTTTTTTTAAACTGTAGTTGTATTTAAATTGTAATGTACATTTTTAATAGGATTTTTATCAAAACTAATGTATATATTTTGGTTTTTATCCTTATTCGGCGAAAGAATAATAAACTTGGTTATCGTAATTGCTGAAACATTTTTAAAAAGGACATTTAGCAAAAATTTGTACATTTGAACAAACAAACAACAAACAAAAATGGTACTCCATATAATTTAATCACCAGTTTTATTTAATCCCTTAACCATTCGATAGAGAATTGTGTCTTCTGTAATTATTTTCATTAAAGTGCTATATACCTCCATGTATGCCACCACCTCATGTAGCACAATGTCCTTCATTTTAAGACCTCGTGCATTCATTCACACACCATCAATTTATCTCCACAATCCATCACCACATCAATTTATCTCAACACAGATTATCGAATTTCGTTATTGGATGAGTTCGCTTACGAAAGCTAAATTTATAAACAAACACTAGATTAGCGATAATAGGAACCTCACCACATCTGTTTCTATACCAAATCCAATCGACCAATTAAATTTTGAAGACTTGATTTGATATGTATTTTTTGTCAGGGCAACACTAGATACCGGGCTTGCTCATTCATAAATAGTGGCTGGCCGTTATCAGCGATTGGTACAAAGCGACGTGCCCATCGTTTTTAACAAATCGCTGTATGTCTTTCGTCGTGGCCAGCCACCATTTGTAACGTCATGAGAATGAATGAGCAAGTCCGGTATCTAGTGTAGCAAGGCAACTCTAGATACCGGGCTTGCTCATTCATTCTCATGACGTAAAAAACAGTGGCTGGCATCGACCAGCAATTGGTAAAAAGCGACGCGCCAATCGTTTTGTGGCAATCACTGTATGTCTTTGGTCGCGTCCAGCCACCATTTGTGACGTCATGATAATGAATGAGCAAGCCCGATATCTAGTGTAGCCCTGAGTGTAGCCATGCTTTTGTCATATATAAAGGTACTCTAGTTAACTAAATTAGAAAATTTGCAAAACAACTGAAAGAAGTTGGAGGTTCAATACATGGAATGGGTCTCATTCACCAATAAAATCTTATTCAGAATCGAGCCTTAAGAATAAGATTTTATTAGCAAATGAGACCCACTCAATATATTTAACCTCCTTCCTTCGTATCAATGCTGGGTCATTTTAGTTTTGGCATGGATTGCACTCCTATCGCTCGCAGCGCCATCTATTTCTGGTAATTCGAATTAAATAAGGAATCGTAAAAAACTCCTGACATCTTACATTGCTCTCCTGGAAGAATGTTTTAAATATCTGACACCGTATTGAATTTTAAAATCTGTCATCAGTCCCTTTTAGAACACCCGTTAACTTCTAAATCATCAGTGGCGGACTTACTGCGGATGAGATTTTAATGTCAGTTTGTCAGTCTGTCTGTTAGTCTCTCTCATGATAATTACTACAAAAAGCATCAGATTAACTGGATATTTTGTAGATATGTTTGTAGGGTATACCAAATAATCTGTACACATTTTGGTCCCATTCGAAAAATAAAGAACTTTTTTTTAAATTTCATAAAGTTTTTCTATTGCTTGTTATCAACTTCTTGAAATTTTAGGCGATATTAAAATTTTATTATCCACTGACAAAAAATGGGTCACAATTGAATCAGTCCTTTCAAAATCTACGTACGTTTTCATGAATCAATACAAACGGTGCTAAACACAAATGCTGGATATTTTTAAACAGTTTATGTGCTCATTATGTTTCATAGATATTTATAGCTGTAGTAAATAACAATTTATCTTTAAATATTCATGATATCCAAATATATTATATTTTGTAACCACTAGTAGAAAATTTTGTATAAAATTGTAATTCATTTTTTTTAATTGATAATTATTGTGTAAATGCTTGTTAACTACTGTTTTTCTAATAGAATTTGTGTTAGAATATAGAAAATCTTACAACAAGTTCTATGTGTAACTTACAATTTTACTCATCCAGCCATAGGTGAAATTGGGCAGTGCATGTGATTAATATTGTAGCAATCTTATTATTGTATGATATTCTATATAAACTATATATATATTTAAATTCAATTTATTTTCATCATGAGAACGGAGACTGATTGTTTACCACTCAAACTCTCTCGGGGTCTGGCGGAGTCGGCTGGAGAGTCTTCATTCCCCCGTTGCTTTATGGGTCTGGTCTTCTGGCTGTTGTCCGGTAAGTGGCAGAAATAATTTTCTTTCTCTCGTGAACTTTTTGTGCCCGTACCGCATCGTTGGCTGTCCACGAATGTGTGATTTCTGTAAATTTCTGTCCGATGCTAATATGTGTGCATGAAAGCGACATCCATCGTTGCTTTTCCTTTAATTTTCACTAGTGAGATTCTGCTCCCTGAATCGAGGTTATTTCATGCAGTTTTGTGTTAATCAGGTCGTGGTGTTCAGCTGGCGAACTATAAATATGGTAGTGAAGTGTTACTTGAGCGGATTCGAATCAAGTCCTGCCTCTCAGAGAAGCTTGAGACGTAGCTTTGGATTGAAATCTCGCTCTACTGCGACCTGTCTAGATTTTTCTGTCTTGTAATGGCGGAAGAGTTCGCCGTAAGAAGTTCTTTCTTCGTATCTTAATAAAGTACATAAACGTTGTATTTAAACGAAGTACTCAAGTTTAAGGCCACGTGTTTAAAGTGTTTAGTTACATTTAGGACACTTTGGTTGTATTCTAGAAAAGCACTAGCTTCTTCGCCAGCGAAGACATATTGAATACCATCTTGAGAAGCCATTTTGTATTGCGTAACTTAAGCTTTTATTAGAAGTTTTGCATTTAAATTGATTTGACTGTTAGTGGAACAGTGAATTGAATTGAGAGTTATTTGGGTTCAATTTCACCTCCAATTGAATCTAAATTTGATCAACATAGTACAATTTTCCCATTTCTGCAACACAAACTACTTCTATTTTTAATAAACATTGTTTTTTTTAACGTAAATCTGTGTCACATCGACCTTATTAAGAGACGTAGCGGACACGTCCGTTATAGTGGTATTTAAAATATGCAATAGTTAGCCACCTATTCAGTAACCCATTAACGCCCAAATTATTTTCTTCGTTAAAATTTAAATTTTAGATTTTCCAACACTTTTAAATGAAGGATATTTTTTATATTACTTTATCAAGGGAATTGTCTCGGGAAATTGAGTATATATTTATCTTCATATTTACTGGTGTGAAAGACGTTTTCTTGCCACGAAGTGTAGTGATCTAAAAATATGCCACTGGGCGTTGATGGGTTAAGAGAAATATCCATTATTCACCATCTTATTCGTCCATATTTTCATATTGTTCCATTGGATTTTATCTTGAATTGTGATTGACTAATGTTGTTTTTACAATAAACGGCAAATGTTTCGTGGATTTTGGATGGCATCGGATACATAAAACCATAAAATTTTTACCTACATATTTTTAAACACCTTCAAGGACACATATCCAACAAAAACTGCATTAAAAAAAGTGAAGTAGATTTTGAAACAAAGAAGCAATTCCTTTAAATTAATGCGACGTGTTTTTTTAATTATTATAAAGAAGTTGTTACATCTAGCTCAATTTGTAGTAATTATATAATTTAAAATTTTTACTCGAATTGATAAAAAAGTCCTTTCAAATAAAGTTTCTTTCAAAATAAAATTAATCGATTTATAATGATTCAATCAATAATTTTCAAACATTTTAATCAATCAAAAACGGCATCTGACAATTTATTTTTTTCATCTGAACATTTTATAAAAATTTAATCTTTAGAAATAGAAAAATGATGAACAAATATCCAACATTTTGATTCCCGCATTAACTATCAAAGTAATTCAAACCAAGGTGGATAATGCGAATGACTGAAATAGTGATGAATAAAAATTCGTGTTAAAATTTAGTTGTTTTATAAGACAGTCAAAAATACAGGTGATACAGAACTGAATATAGAAAAAATAATCATACTGAGGTTTTCTCAAAACTGCTCATATTGAGGTTTTCTCCCAAATAATTATCTGAGGTTTTCTCAAAATTACAAATAGAAAAGTAGTGTAATTAATCGTCGATAACGTATAACTTGAAATAACATTTGTTATATTATGAAAACATAACGAATACAAGTACAAACTTGTAATTCATTGATTATTACATGTAAGTATTCTAATGGGTGTTCTAATAAAACTAGTAGAATGTCATTGTTCCATGTGAAAAACATGAAATGCTTAAAATATAAATAAAGTGCTTAAGTGATACAAAGAGGAACACAAAAGTTTTATGAAAACCTTTTAATGATCGACATATGTTTCAGCGCTCATACGCCGCCATTTTCAAGATATATAACGATAAACAAAATTATTCTGGCAATTTTTTGAAAATAAACTTGAAAACATAAATCACGAGATCATATATGTAAGAAAGCTGGTGCTTGCAATTGTCAAATGTAAACGTGAAAATTAATATTTCCTTATTGCTTTTTGAAAATTGAAATGTACCTTGAACCAAATTTTAGGTAATTCAAATGAGGCGGATTCATTTCAAATGTTCACGTTACGCATATAGATTTATATTGATTCACGGATAATAGATGGTAATACATCTATTATCCCATCTATTATCATTTACGTCCCATCTATTATCCGTGAATCAATAGACATTTATTCCCATCTATTATCCGTATATCAATATAAATCTATATGCGTAACGGGACCATTTGCAATGAATCCGCCTCATTTGAATTCCCATCTATTACCTGTGAATCAATAGAAATCTATATGCGTAACGTGAACATTTGCAATGAATCCGCCTCATTTTAATTACCTAAAATTTGGCACGAGGCACTTTTCAGTTTTAAAAAGGCAATAAGGAAATATTAATTTTCACATTTACAGTTGAATTTGTCATTCACAAGCTTTTTTACATATATGATCTCGTGATTTATGTTTTCAAGTTTATTTTAAAAAATTTGCGAGAATAATTTTGTTTATCGTTATACATCTTGAAAATTACACAGTATGAGCACTGAGACATATATCGATCATTAAAAGGTTTTTTATAAGTTTTGTGTTTCTCTTGGTAACACTTAAGCATTTTACCTATATTTTAATTATGATTAGTGATCTTATTATGTGATTATGAAATGCTTATTGTGTGTATCTGTAAGTATTAAGCATTTAGGTATGAAAGACAGTTTGATGCGTAACTACAATTCAACCGAACTTAGTTTTAAGTTATTGATACAGGTAAAATAGATCAAAAATTGAGTAGAATACAACTGATGGCCATTCACGAAAATTTTGGAAGAACTTCGTTTTGTCACTAAAATGAAGATCCGATGTTTCCCCTAAAATAAAGTTCTTTTATCCTGTTTTTTTTTTTTTTTTGGGGGGGGGGGTAGGTGCAAATTTTAATTTAGAAAGGGGCGGGGAAATTAAATTTGTTTTTTGGGGGGTAAAAGGGGGGCATTTTAACTCAGAAAGTTGGTGGGAATAATTTTTTTAAGTAGATCAAGTAGGGTATCATTTACTATATAATGTTTCAATCTGAATAGAACCACACCATTCGCAAATCAATACGATCTTTTGTTGCAAAGTTACGCCAAGTTTTAGGAATGCAAATACGTTAAATTCAATTTAAATGCAGTTAATATAGGTTTTTACAAAAAAAACTGATGGCCATTCACGAAAATTTGTGAAGAATTCCATTTTGGTACTAGAAAAAAAGATCCAATGAGTATCCAAAAAATAAAGTTGTTTTATGGTATTTAGTAAGGGGCAAGGGGGGCAAAGTATATTTTACCTGCGCCAAAGTAAAATTTACAACTATGTATTCCCAAAACCAGGTGTAACTTTGCAACAAATGATCGTATATGTGGTTCGATTCAGAATTACAAAATACATAGTAAACGATACCCCATTTTACTTAATTAAAAACATTGAGTTATCCACCCCCCCTGAGTTGAAATGTCTCTCTTTGCCTCTCCCAAAACACCATAAAACAACTTTCATTTTGGGGGACTCATCGGATCTTCTTTTCTAGTGCCGGAAAGTTCCTAGTTCTTCCTAATTTTTTGTGAGTGGACATCAGTTGTTTCTGTAAAAACCTACATTAACTGCACTGAGTTAAAATCGTCGACTTTGTATTTGTAAAATCTGGTGTAACTTTGTAACGTAGTTCGATTCAGAATTAAACAATGCATAATTAACGGTACCCTACTTCACCTACTTTAAAAAAATTATCCCCCCCCTCCCTGTTTTAAAGGTTGCCAATTGTTTCCCTCCAAAAACAGGGTAAACCACCTTTATTTTTCGGGACTCATCGAATCTTCAATTCTAGTGCTAATAGGAAGTTCTTGCCAAATTTTGGGGAATGTTCATCAGTTGTTTAAAATAAACTCCTATTTTACCTGTACTATATCGTTCATTTTTTGAATAGTCATCAATATATTCACGTTGCATTTGTACCAAAATAGATATTTATAAAAGCTAAATTAAGTTATTTCCAATTCAATTATTTGGAACTTGCTGAAATTCATGGAGTTACACTTATGAAACTATGGAGTCAACGGGTGATTGCGGTGGCAGATTCCTTTGTTATATCGTTTTAAGGTATTTATATAATAAAAATCATTTATATAATAAAATTTCTTCACAATAAAACGAATATCTTGAAGTATTTGTCATGTAATCGTACTTCTGGTTGTAATTCCTGAGATTTAAATCTTTTAGAACTGCTTGAAGTCTGACTCGCAGAGATACTAATATGAAAGAAATGGCAATGCGAGTTGAAGAGTTTAAAAATAAAATCAAAATAACTCAAAATAAAAGGTCGACTTGCAAAGCCCATTTAGGTGTCCCTGATCAACAGATCTACAAATACATTAATAACTAGCTGAACCGCCCCGGCCCGGCGTTGCTCGGTTCCGTGATAATAAAATTAAACAAACCTAAAGTTTGTACGATTTGATATCTTTAACCCGATTTTTATAAAACTATTTACTTAAAAGAGCTTCGCACGGTGACTGGATATCCTTTATTTCCACTTTCCGCCGATACTGGCGCATTTTGATAAAAACGAACCTCCGACACGTGTTCCCACTGCCTGCAGCACCGTATAGTAGGCATGCAGCGCACGCACTGCAAACTCTTTTAGTTACACCTTCCGCCACCAGGAGGCGCACCCTGATCAAAAGAAACCACCTTCCGAACGAAACTCCAAATCGTGTCCCCGCTGCCTCCGGCACCGTATAGTAAGCGTGATGCGCACGCGTTCAAAATCTTTTAGTTCCGCTTTCCACCGCCAGTTGGCGCAATTTGTTCTATACGAACATCCAAAACGAGTACCCGTTGTATAAAGGGAGTTGAATGAACCAATTCCTGTCGAAATCAGACCCATAGAACTCTAGAAATTAATACGCTCCCTGGCGGTGGAAGGTGGAACTAAAATTTGTAGCACGACCGAAAAGCAAGTCGAATCATCCAAAAGCCGTTGTGATCGGACTCATAGAACCCGAGAAAATAATGCACAGTTAGATAAAGAAACTTGTAGAATTGCCCGCCAGGGGGCACTTGGTCAAGTGCTCAACAACAATTCATTTATTTTGATTGTTGGTATCCATCAGTTATATACGGGTTGTATAATTTTATTAAAAACATAAATTTAATTTTTATGAAAATCGTTATTTGAAATTTCCTGTATTCTCTATATATAACATTTATAAAACGCTACGTTAGAAGCTAAAAATATTAAATTTCTTAAGTGGAATTTGTTTTGTGTAAATCAGAGCAATGCGATTAATCCCCTCTCTCCCCATACCAGCAAATATAAAGAATAATTTGTTCAAGAAAACCACCTTCACGTACATTAACGCAATCATTAAAAAAAGAATTAATTTTTTCTGATAATTAGAACATAACGAAGACGCTACGCTAAAAAAACCGCTAGATGACACCCCTTCTCATCCTCAATTTCAAATCTATTAATTAGTTATCTAAATTTTTGTTCATTAGTAAAAATTGGCAATTATTTCCTTTCATTTTCGCAAACTAAATGGAAGAATCGGCCAGAGAAACAGATCTCTTCGTAGTTCAGTTTTTAATGAAAGCAGATCCCTGTCTGAAACTTTCTCGGATTTTTTTCACTGGCGCCGGCAGATTTTTGGCAGTTTTTTGCAAAAATTAAGAAAAATTACCGGCCGATTTTTTTAAAAATCACATAGTCGAATGCAGAATTATTTTTTTTACATATGCTCTTAAATTTTCAAATTTATATCTTAATTAGTTTTTTTAAAAATCGCTAATTAGTAAAATGATTTCGAATTCGCTCATTTCCGCTTACAAATCCAGAACAGCAGTTCTTTTCTTTAGCCATTTTGAAATAAAAGATGGCATTTTCGATGCGATGTTTAATGAAATTATAACTAATATGTTGGGTAATTATCAAAATTTTAAAATTCTGAGGCTCAGGTGCACAAAGAGAGGGTTTGGACTACCTAAATCTAAATTTCTAGGCTTCTAGTTGGGCTAGATTTCCCTAGCCATCGCAGACAAACAGACAAACAAACACACACACAGAGCGAAACTTTATTTTATTAGTATAGATGAACAGGGAAAAAAGGGGCGGTGTTAAATTGCTTATATTAGTATATTATTATATTAGTATTTTTATATTTCTGTATTAATTTTTACAAGAACTAAGAATAATAAAATGAAGCATTTATCCTTTTAAAAAAACTTTATTAAAAACATTTTAAAAACCTTTATTAGAAGCATTTTAAAAAACTTTATTAAAAGCATTTAAAAAAATTACAAATGAGACATCTTTTTTTTACAGAACAAAGATATAACTTCTTCAGTCAAATATGTCTTCCTTTCAATCTCACACACCGGAACAAATTCAGATATAACAGGAAATATTACGAATTTTCTATATTTTAAAAAGCATACCCATATAGACGTATCTTTTTTATTCCAATGACAGAGCATGAACGCTTCAGCGCATATTTATTTTACTTTGTCAACCGACTGAAAAGCAATACAAGAATCTTAAATATTTCAATGATTCCGAATATATACATAAATTTATTGCAAGAAAGATTTTTCTTTCCTTAAGAGAACATTTATTCTTTCATATACTTAAGAAAAAAAATGTTTATTTAAATAAATAATTCATCACTCATTACAGCAATTCTTCTTTTCTGTTACTCTATTCATATTTATCGGTTTATATTGTTAATAGTTCTGTTTTGTTAGGGACTTAAAAAATGCCGAATTCGTAATTAATTAGGGAAAAGCTAGAAATTGTTTTAAAGTCTTTAGTTTAGGTTTTTAATGAACGTACTAAGTTTTCCCCCTCGTACTAGGTGAGCTTCAGCCGCTATGCATAGATTTATAGTCGAAAAACATGTTTTTTTGTAATTACCATAACAATATCTGAAAACAATGAACTCTATCAATATTATCTATACAAATGTTGTAGAGCTTAAAATTCTTAGTAAAAAATGAGTATCCACACTTATTATCTTTTCTGAACTACAACAGAGTTCACAACTCTATTTCAAAGTTTTGCTAAATTACTAACCAAGAGCTTGAAGCTAGAATAGACCAAGTTATCAGTCTTCCACCCTGCCTCCAATTTTTATATACATGTACATTTTTAAAAATTTATTTAGACCTTCACGATGTTTTTGTAATTATTTTAGGGCTTTATTTGGATATTTTGATGATTATTATTTAACCTCTTGATTTCGTAATAAGACTGGGGACTATTTTTATATTCACTGGTACCCCAATTTACAAAAAAAAAATTATTCGTGGTAAATTTCTTTTGAAAGTTCTTACTAAAAATGTATGGCAGAAGTTTTTTTTTTAATATATTGCGAATAGAATAAAGAAATAGTTACTGGGACGACATAGGTCCGAACCCAGTAATCAAAGTGTTAACAGAGAAAAACATGACGCGAAAGCTTGAGCAATGTTTAAGACGATATAAAAAAAACATGCATGTCAAACATTTATTATTTAACATGATAACTGAAGTAATATTACATACAATAAAAAACTTTTTATATCAATTTATTTTTTTTAGATATTAAAGGTGTGTCGCAATCATCAATCTCGGTTTATTCATTGTCACTTTCCTTCACTTGCACTGGTTCACACTCTACCTCCAAAAAGTTAACTTCTTCTGAAATTACATTCTCCATCATGATATTAATATCCAACTCTTGGTTGGCTGAGTTAGTAGTGATGTCATCATACAGCGGAGAGTTGGTATATGCTTGCCCTTTGCAGTGGTAGCAAATTGTAGAGCAATTGATGCCAGCTTTCCTTCAACCGCAGTCTAAAGTACACCTTTGTTTATACTTGCAGGGTATTGTATAAATAAATGCCGAAGAATATGGTTCCTTGTGGTCGGTGACCGGGAACAATCCATGTTTTTGTTTCAACCCAATCCATAGGATTTCTGGCAAATCTACTCCAAAGTTGAACCTGTAGGTATGCACGGGCAGAGTGTTCACTTGCAGCTTCTAAAGTGGCGGACAGAGAATCTAAATTGAAAATCATTTATTTTTGTGATTTTATTATCATTGATTTTTGAAAAGGCGAAATCTCAAATAAATGTAATGTTTCTACGTCTGCTCTGTCTCCCATACAAAGCTATAAAAATTTTGTGTCCGTCTTCAAAGATGTCATCAAGGTAAAAAAAAAAATTCACGGAAAATATTCACAACTTGATATAGTACAATACTCTCTAGAACTTTGACTTAATTATTTTCTTTCTTAGTTTAAAATGAGAGGATATGATATCGCAACCACTGAACGCATGGAGAAACAAAATGCTGTTTCTTATGTGTGGAGCAATGTTGAGAGTTTCTGAACAAATAAAGCATCTTCTTTCTTACCTCTTCCAGGCTTCAAGAAGTAAATGCTTTCGGAAGTAGTGGGTGCCCACATTATTACCTAGAGGTCGATATCTTCAGCAATTACCACAACACATTGTGATGCGTTTTCCATTTCCAAAGAACTTTTAATTATTAGATAGATATCATCTTCATCAGAATGCTTCACAACAAAACCTTCGTTTTGAAACTTCACACATAACAAACTTATAAGCTGTCGCTTCTTCTTATCATTTGATAGAAAAAAAGGACATAGTGGATGAGACTGACTCATCAAATAATATGTTTCTTTGTTTGTCTGATACCTTCTGCTGATTTTGTACTTTTTGCTGCAATAGTTTAGGGTAACCATAAAAAAATATTGTGGCCACTGCTTTGAAGTTCTTTTTGGCATTATTAACATATTTTTGTAGGAAAGAAAAAAATATGTCATTTGTCTGCCACAGCACACACTGAAACTTAAATCCATAATCACCAGCCTATCATCAATCCATCATGACAAGTAGAACTGAAATATACTACATCAGTCGCAGTAGAAAATAAGACATAAAATACTGACTTGCGGATCTTGCGCAGACCTCTTTCATCAAATTAATACTTTTTAATTGCTCATACTTTAAAGTTAAATTTACTTATTATATTTAAGAAAAACAGTTTTTTTACAGATTTTTAATTTACAGTATACTTTGTTGAATAAGACGTCCAGATTTAAAACTTCCTTAAGCGATCAAAACTTAATGACATATAACAATGTTATCTGTTTTTTTTCAGTGATTAATTTCAGTGCTTGTGTTTCATTAATTTATAAATTGATCGTTTCTGAAAGAAATAAAATTAAACAATATAATAGTTAAGCTATTTTAAGAAAAGGAAATCTGTTTTTTCTTCTAAAAGTAACATATGAATTGTATTTTTTATTTTTATTTTTTTTTGCCAAACAATCAATTTGATTTATACTATAGCTGCTCCCAAAAGCATTACAAAATATATTGAAATTATTTCAGTAGTTATCGAAAAAAGCTTCTTTGCATGCCATTTCGCAATTGTTATAGCCATCCTCAAAGCTTAGTTTTAAAAGAATGTTTTTTTTTTACGTAAAGATTACGTAAAAAAAAGTTCACCTTACTCATACAAAAATAAACCAAATTATAACCATAGTTTCGTTTTCATTTTTTCCAGTCTTATATGTTCATTGAAGACCTAAACTAAAGGTTTTAACACTATTTCCAGCTTTTCCCTAATTAATTACGAATTCAACTACCTAGCCACTGGGATAGGGTTTATATTGTTATAGCTTTGAATGAAATTAAATAATTTTGTCTTTTTATTATTGACAAAATCAGTAATTTATCTACACTGCTTTTATCAAAGAAAACCGATTAAAATTTGCAATTGCGCGTTATATGCCGGATATAAAAATGAAAGCTTAAAAATTAAGCCTAACGATTGAGATTTCTGTATTAATGAAGGAGAGAAAAAGAAGTGATTATTTGAATAAGTCAGTGTACAATTACCAACGCTTTGTGGGGATTCAAGCAGATAAGCTTGTCAGTACAGTGTTTGTCTTAACTTCGCAATTGCTTATTTTCTTTATGTTTATAGTAATTAATATTTTTAATGCTCTTTATTGCATTCTCATTGTACGTATCTCATGACGGTTTCTAGAGAAAAAAAGGTGCTTGTATAGTTAAAAATAGAAAAATCAGTCTCAAGTCGTATATGTGCGTTTTACTCCGGAATATATGGCAATTTAAATACATTTTATATAATAACAACAAAACGACCATAAAGTACTGATATATGTTATGATACCATTTATAAAACTATATCAATGTTATATTGCAACAATTTTATGCATAGAACGTGATGTTGTGCACAATTAAAAAACTTTCATTCCTATCTAAAAATTAAAAAGTCCTTTCCTCCTGTACCTGGAGTAAACGGTAGTTTCCCTATTCCTTGGTTTTAAGATTTTAGCTAACTTTACTTTAAAATACGAAAGTAAAATACGTATTTTCCAATTCTAGATGTTTATTTCCCAATTTTCGTCATTTCTGAGTTTCAATGAGAATTTCGCCAAATTAGTCATCTCTAGTCAAGTTAGCTTGATTTATAAAAACCTATTTTTGTCACAAAATTGGCGATATTTCGCCAAGTATCCCCCACATTGGCAAGAATTTGACATTGTGAGATATGACAAGGTAGTTTTAACCGTATAAAAATAGCAACAATGATTACAAGAGCGAAAGTAAATTTGCAAGAAACCACGTTTTCAAAAGATCATAAATTAAACCTGATTAAGGAAATATAAGCTTAACTGGACTATCTATATCTCAGCTATTTTTTTAAGATAGAGGCAAAACAAAAAATTTTCCGCAATCCTTGTATCAATGGTGAGCAGTGTTTTTTACTTCAATGTAGCTGCGTAAAATGATCATTAAAAAATGTACAAAAGGGAAAAAAATCCAATGTCGTATCTGTATATTTAATAAATATGCAGGTGCGATGAAAATGTCTACTTTTAGTTACAAAACACGGCTTAAAACGAATGACTACAGTTGAATCATTTAAACCACACAAACGGGATAAGTTAACGGGTCATGGAAACGAGATGTTCTGGCCGCCACTGTCAGAAACGTGCAATGCCGTGTTAAGCTATTTTTGTAATTTGAAGCACTTCCTCTGATAAAAGCATTCTTAAAAAATATAGATATGGCGTTTTTTTTTTTCCACGTGTATTTTGTTTTCTACAGTAACATTTTTCAAGCCTAAATTCAAGTTGGAATCGCTGTAGATATGTTTCTCGATTTTAAAATTATAAAACAACGTTTTCTTTTACAGAGAAAGTCAGATTGTTATAAAACAGTAATTCAAATTTTGCACGCAATATTAAAAATAATTTTTTATCTATAAATGTATTATATTATACATAACTCTGTATTCTTTTTGAAAATTGTTATTAGATATAGATGATATAATATTATTAAAGCACTCATTACTATATACTAACTTTGTACTAAGAAAAGGTTGCCCTCTATCTTGAGAAGATAAAAAATATAATTGCAAACAAGTAACTTTTTGGCAAAAAATTAATAAAATTAAAGATATTGAATAAACCAATAATTATTCTGACAAACGGAACAACTAAACGTTTCAGAAGCAACGTTTTAACTGTGAATGGAACACGTATGGTTAATAAATTGACACAATTTCCTTTCAGTCACAATAAGGTATCTAGTGGCTCTCTAAAAAAATGTTAATGTAATGTTAAATAAGACAATAATTGTATTTATTTCAATAGTATATTGATGTTTCGTATAGATATTGGTGCATTTAAAAAGTAAACTTAAAACTAGATACAAAATCTTGTGAACTGAAAAATGTTTTTTTAACTTTATTATTATCATTATTCTAGACGCATAATAATTTATTATATTTAATCTTATATTTAAAGAAGCTATTTAAAGAAGCTACTTAAATGCCTTTTAAATAATAACAACCAAACAACAATAAAGTACTCAAGTCTTTTATGATATCATTTCTAAAAAATTATCGATGTTCAATTTTATTCGTATAACATGATGTTCTTCACATTTTAAAAACTTTCATTCCTGCCTAAATATTAAAAACAGTAGGATTTTTTAAAAAGAAAATAAAACAATTTATTTTCATGGGATATGTGTTTCTATTTTGTCTTTATAATAAAATTTCTCATAAATGTTGAAAATTATCGCGTCTTTTTTTAATAATCTACATGGCTTTCGTTTTCATATACTGTACAAGTTAAATTTTTATAGGGGAAAACTATATCGCATACATTCATTCAATAAATAAAAAAAAACAGATTTTCTTCCTCTAAACCGGAGCCAGAATCCGCTCTCCGTTTAGAACTTTAAGTACAGTGATAAATGTGTCAGCATACATTTTTTTCTTTGTATGGAATTTAATAGAGGAAAATGCCGGAAATGCATTGTAAGTTTGTCAGATGTACGTACAGTCGACCAAAAAAGCAAGGATACATCCCAAACATTCTAATCTTCAAATTGTCAAAAAACTTAATTAGCCATCAGATTAAAAATTATATCTTATTTCAATTTACGTTTAAAAGTAAGCTTACGCACTTAACACAGAATGATTGGTCCAACGTTAGCGAATTGTTCGCAAATTGTCTTTCCACGTTCGACCGCAATAATAAATGTCCGCCTTGTTGTGCTTTTAGCCAACGAACTATTTGCCCACATAGGCCCATCAATGGTCCAGCTGTTCCCTGCTCGAAATCCTTCTCCGACACGCTCCATATTAGAGGGATTATCCCACCGGAAACAAATGCTAAACTATTTATATTGTTTTAAGTCCAAACGGGTTAATCTCCCGTAATCGGTTTTCGTGCGATAGGGATAGAAATCATAAAATATCTGTAAATTAGGGTACAGTTATCCAATAAATTGCATTTGAAAGTACATTCTTTTCCTATTCGTGAGTGTAAAAATTGAAATTCTGCAAAGGCCTTTGATTTAAGTGTATACGTTTGCAATAAATATATATATATATTACACAAGAGGACAAGTTATTATAAATGGAACAAACTAGAATAAATATAATTAAAAAAAAGAATATTGTAATCTTGATTTTTTTCTCAATTTAAAATTTACAAGTATTACAAAACAAAAAATAAAAAATACTTTACTCGCAACATTATATTTATGAGAAATGAGCTATTATGTGACGAATAATGTCATAATCAAAAATTAATCTCAGCTAGATCCTTGAAATAAAATTTACGAGTATGCTTTTTGAAAATTCTATCCTTCAATGAACTTGCTATTTTTACTATAAAATATAACAAAATAGTTTATTTTCGTTAACCCTGATAGAGCCTTTTGCTTGTGCTATTAAATAAATTTTAAAATGCATTATTTCTTCCACATGTTTTAGTATGCCATGAAATTTAAATTCAAGTGTATCGTAGGATAAAATATATTGAAAAGCACAGGAATCTGTAACAATGGTATTAAAACATATAAAAAAACAGACTAAACAGATACATATATACAAGCAGGCCTAATAAGACTATACTGTCTTTGAAAAAAATTATTTTCAGCTTTTATTGATTAACAAATATTTTGGGTATCGTACGCTTACTGTTTTATGTATATTTTGTATGTTCTTTTTTTGGTATTTTGTCTTCTTTTTTTTTTTGTTACAACGCAAGGCTAACGGACTCTCACTACCCCAAAAACTCACTATATTTAAGAACATTAAAAGAAAGTTACTAACTACTCTACATCGAAAAGAAAAAATATTTATAAGTAGTACACCGACATAAGTGGATGGATACAAAGTAAAAGGGCTACAAGAATAATAAAAAAATATTTATTAACAATAAACTGGAAATCTACAATGGAATTTAGAGGCATATTTGCGGATCACTTTTCCACATAATCATCAAATCTATTAAGGTAATTATCTGAACGCACGACCAACTTGTTTACTTGGTAGAAATAACGTCTCTGTCCATTGAGCCAATTCGCGGCAGATTTTTTCACATCACTGTCCGAATAAAAGCAGATAAGCGATCCTTCATTGTCAAGAAATAGTCACTGGGTGCCAAATCAGGGCTGTATAGGGGTGGCTCTAGACTTCCCATATGAACCTTTGTAGCAATTCTTGAGTTTGGCGATCAGTATGGTGCCTGGCAGTTTCAAGCAAGAAAATGATACCACCACTCAACATTCCACAGAATCTTTGCTTATAAGAAACAAATCATGGCTCGCACCTCCAAGCGAGACCACGTTTCTAAACGTCTCTCCATTTCAATTGCTCTGACGCGTCTGCGAACTTACACTATCCGCACAACCGCTGTAAGACAACTAGCGGCATCTGTCTCTACTCAAATATTCCTTACAATATAATTAATTTTCAAATGCTACTGCTTGTAACATTTTAATTGATTCCCCCCTCGTAGTATAATGCACAACATAAATTCTTAGCTAAACGAAATTCAAATAATTATCGTGATATAAAGGGAAAAAAATATAAAAGGTTGGATTTTTTTTTCCTGCACAACATCCTGATACGCTTTCTTGTACGAAGAGTTCCCTGGAAGACTACATGGTAACAGGACTCACTAGACCGCTTCTATCAAAGAGCAAAACATCTTCTACAAAGAGCAGGTAGTAATCATCTATTAAAGAAACTTCAGAATCATCTTTAGTAATGCGTTTAGTAATGATTTTGCAAACTTTGCCAGATTATAACTTTTGCGTACTCTATTAATAGTTTATTAGTAGCCTATACTTTGAAAAATCTATTAGTAGTCTGTTCTATTAATAAACTATTAGTAGTATAATCCTATTAGCAGTCTATTCTATTATTAGTTGATTCTATTTTCAGTCCTTGTTATAGACACCTTTTATAGCCCATGTGAACTGCATTAACATTGAAGTTAGGATGACATCTTAGGTTAACATCTTAAGTTAGGTTTCATGATAATTATCGGCAATAAAACACTAATTATGCACCACATATATTGCCAGTCTATGTGACATCTTTCTGATGTCACACTGATAAAAAATGTCAGAATAACAACGTTACCAAAATGTGTGCGACAACATTTTTTCCTCACATTATGATTCTCAGATGACCTTCACTTTGTGATTGCACTGTGAAATCACTGTGACCTATATTTCAGTCATTTTAAATTCGTCTCAAAATGGGACACATATATTTCACGTCATATAGAAAGGGCTCCTTTTTCACTGAGACAACAATAAAATGTGAAGTTCGTTACTGTGCAATTGGAGTGTGTAAATCGACAACAGGGAGAACTTTTTTAGGGATTTTTAGCGTCCCATTTTTTTTATTAATCAACTTACTTAATTTGTTATACCAGGGCACTATGGGCTTTAAGCACGTTCTATTTTATTTATTGTCTCCCTGCATAAAATAGAAACTTTTAAAATGGGTCTAGAGATATTAGAATGTATTTTTTTCTTCTTTTATACACTTTACACTTTCTATCTTAAAAAAAAAATGTTAAAGTCAAAATATTATTTTCGAAGCAATATCTAAAATCCTGTGCAAAATGTAACTTTATCGAAAAGAAAACATTGGATTTTATATAAAATAGTCTATTTCACAGTAACCTGAGAGGAAAAAAAGTTTTCTCTCTCGAAAGATTGTACATAAATAAAAGATATATCTTTGAGATATATTGATTTTATGTAGACTGCTGAAATGTATCCTTAGTCCCATTTCTTATTTGAAAGTATTAAGTTACATGGAATGTATGCGAAAGAGTTTGAAAACGAACTTATTCAAGTTTTCCACAAAATATTCACAATGCAGAAAGTATATATCAAAAATATTTATGTAAAATTGTGAGAATTGATAAAGTTCATAGAAGAATGTTATGTTTTTCTTTTTATGTAAAGTTCATCATTTCTTTTATTTTAGTTCACTGCTTTAAGTAGCAGTAGAAAATTATATTAGAAACTCCATCATATTTTTACCTCGAGGTACAGGACAAAGATGTACTTGGTTTCTACTACAAAAGTTTCAATCTTAGCATAATTTAAGAATTGTTTCACCTTTTAACGAATGTTTCCGAGTATTTAAATGTTTGCCAGAAACAATTTATTTTTAGATTCATAATAATTACTACACAAATATCACTTGACACATTTCAATGACCACGAGTGCAAAGCCGCAGCTTTGCTTTTCATATTTTTTTTTCATAAAATATTATTTATAAACTGAAGAAAGTATACCAGAATTTCTTGTTTAATATATTCAATTAAATCTGAATGAATTCTGTGAGTACACGATTACACAAAATTCCTTCTCTTCTCAATGTCTTTTTGGTGATAATTTAAACAAGTGGGTAAGTGTGATCGAAGATCGCTCAAAGGGTTTCGTTTAATATTCCTTTCAAAACACTTTATCTTTTTTTTAATAAATCCAAATAAATATCATTTAGCAAAAAAAAAAAAAAAAAAAAGAAAAAAAAAAAAACTCATGTTTTTTGTTTTTTATAAAGTAAAATTTACCGGTCTATTTTTTCGTTTTTTCGAGTATCCAAACAAGCCCGATATCGGGCGAAGCCGGCTGTTATATTCTGTGATAATAGTATCTGGCACGCAGACTAAATGCGATATAAAAAATAATTTCAAAATAAAACATGTTGTACACCTTCAAAATGTTAAAATATGCGAATATTTTCATAATCGGATTTTTATCATGATTCAATATATTTCTCAAACTCATATATTTGCTATTCTCTATTGCTCATATTGATACTCGCTTTGTATTATTCTCAAACATCTAAAAAATTCGTTAAACTTCCAATATGACGTCAGAATTTCTTTTTAATTCTCTAATGACGTGATATTAATCTACTTTGTGTACACACACATACTCATACTCCTTGTATTATTGAGAAATCTTTGAAAATTTCCGCTTTATTACCACTATGACGTCAATCATTTTTATTTCATATTAATCTTTTATTCAATTAGTGAAACTTTTTATTTCTTTTTCTTTTTTCACGTAGAAATCGTCTGATAGAAAATAAAATTATTGTAGAAATAATTTCGCCGTGAATTTTTAATTTTTGGCATCTGCTATAACGAAAAGTGTTTAAATTTAATAGGAAAAGGCTGTTAGAATTTTGGTGTTTTATCTCTATTTATTAAAATAATACGAATTTTTAAAATTTTAATATTTTGAGCTCTTCATAGCTGGTAATGAACTATATACACAAAGTTTCAACTCTGTAAGTTACATAGTTTCTGAGACTAGCACTGTGACAAACAGACAATGAAGCAGGAGTAATAGGGCTTCGTAAGATAAACGAAACCCTAATAAAAAACGAAATTTTACCTATTACAGCTTTTAAAAATTAATATTGCACATTTTTTTTTCATCCACAAAATTAGATTTTTTTTAAACTAAATAATGAGTTTTTAATTCATCAGATGATTTGCAGTTGATATATTTTAGTATTATTATAATGATTTAGTTACTTAAATTAATTAAAAGTAGGCATAGGGCTTCAATTATCACACTTGTATAATTATCAAGAAGAATTGTTTATTTACACATGACGTACACATCTAAACCCCAGCAAAGAATTACGAAGTTCTAAGCAATATTACAGCCTTAAAATAAACAGTCCTTGTAATCTAGCGCGAAGGCACTTAAGTAAATTATTTTATCTGGACATTTAGTGGTAAAATTTCTATCTATCGTTTAAAACAAGCACTACAGCTCTCCGCCACTTACTAGTGAAATCTAGCGGGAGTTCTTAGGCTTAACTTTGCGTGGAAATATAAATATTTTTTTTTAATGAATCAAGAAGAAAATAGGAATTTTTCAATTCCTCGGTGCGTACAGAAATTCTTCTCCTCTTTTCTTAAAAGCCAAAGTATGCATGGCATATATTTCTTGCTTGTCTATTTAAATTACATATGGTGACCCGCGGAACATCAATAATATGCTAAAGTTGTCCTCGAGCGTGAAAGGTTAAAGGCCCCTTGTCTGCGTAATTGTGGAGAGCAAAAAGTTTTGATTTTTACATAATTTATTAGCAGTAGGAATATTTTTAGGTATGGGGATATTAGTGCCCTGCAGCAGTCGAAGAAACATTTTAAGATTGTGAACAGTACGTATAAATATTATAGAAGTAGAATATTTACAAAAACTAGCTAAATGTGAGAAATAACCACGCTCTCAGAAAAAAACTGTAAATTTATTAGCGCTGCCCTTCATATTTCAATGGCAAAAGGCTTATTTGGTGAAAAACGGTCTGATCCACTAAATAAGCGACCTTATCTCTTAGATACTTAGAAAATTAAGAGCAATCCACATATTCTTGCAGCTCTAGCCCATATGTTAGCAAAAATATGGTACGACCCCACACATTGTCCTCGGCTAGGGTGTAACCCTTCATTTTACTCGTGTTTCGAAAATTTTAACCCGCCAAAAAAAGTGATTCTGTGATGATTATCTAACGTGTTACGTGCTACGGAGCAGTAAGTAAAGTGTTATTGTGTTTTAAAGTGCATTATATCCCGTGCATTATAATTCTGTATTACTTTGCCCCGTAAAATTACGGGCTGCACAAAATGATGGGCATGGATTGTTTTTTTACGGAGTATGACTGGAATCTCTGCTGCCGGCCTCTGCCCGTAATTTTATTGCAATTTTTTTTTACAGTGCATATCGGCAACGTTGGAGTTTCCGTTTGTTTACACCGAAATTTGCATTATTTTTTATATTAAGTTTTGCATAACTATTTTGAAAATACTATATATACATAACTATTTTTGTAATTTTACTACACGCAATATTGATAACTATCATACTTTTACTTATAATTTCTGAAACATTAAATTCTCTATTCTGTAAAGTCTCACCATTTCTGAAGGCTTCACAAAAAGTTAGCACACCAACGTGAGAAATTAATTTACCCTGAATACTGTGGTTTTCCAGTCCTCTCAGAAATTGTTATAAAAGATTATCGTTTAATTTATCACCCGAGAAAGCGCGATGAGTATATATTTTTTAATCTAGCAGAAAAATCTTAAACAGTTTCATTTTATAATTAAAAACACTACCGAAATTTATCCCTTTTTCTAATTTTGTTCGGAGTCGCGCTCAAATGTTTTATCAGAATATTAACAACTAGCGAATCGAACCTGGGCTTCCCAGGTTACAGAACATCGCAGAAGACTATTTTTTTTTACTGAAAATTCTAACAGATGTTTTACATTTAATATATATATACTAAAAGAAATGGCGCTTCTAGTACTTGTCGAGAATTAAATAAAAATCATGCACTCGTGATATCATAATTCACTTTTATATTTTAACAGAATAATAAGGCTACTGTAATTTTTGACTCGTACTATAGCCAGCATAAGCGTCAGGACACGTTGCGTTATCATTATCTTTTTACGCGTGAAGGTTTCGCTGTGGTACTCCATTGTGAAATTTGGTAAATTTTTAAATTCAATATTTGAAAAACGGCATAATCATTAGATTTGAAATTTATATCAAGAAAAATACAATTTTTTATCTTTCTAACGAAGTTTGTCTAACAATTTTCTGACAAATACTTTTTGTGCAATTAATTTGTTCAGTAACTTTAAATGTTTCATTTTCCTAGATTAATCTGTGGCAACGACTAGCGAAAATCCCAGTCGTCAGCAACTCATAGATTTTTATTAAAGAGGATTGCATTCTATTTTGTCGTTTAGGGAGCCGTAAGAAAACACAAATTACATGATAAATTACACAGGTTTGGCCCCATAAAGGAAATAACTGCAACTACATTTCGTCTTCATGAACATCATAAAACAAAATTCCGTTCAAGCCTCTTAACACAGTCTGAGAAACTTTTAATAGACTCATTATGTTCCTTAAATTTTCTAAACAAACTACTTGTAAAGAAAAAATTAATTGAGACTTAACACCATAATAAGGAATAGATTAATCTTCAATTCAGGCGAAAGAATCTTATCATGCATCCATAACCTCACAGCGAGACCATGAAAATTAATTGAAATATATTCGAGAACAAAGTCGGATGTATTTATTCAAATAAATCAAACTTATAAAACGCAATTAGGTGAGAGCTCATAATTATTTACGCTCGTCGGCATTATAATATATCAGTAACTTAAATTAATTGAAAATAGAAATAGCTTCAATTATCGCACAAATTATCATTTTAATTCAATCACATAGATTGGTAAAGCTATCATTCAAGTTGAAAATTTCCCAACTGAGGGAAAATGTACCCAGATCGAGAATAGAATCCAGAATAATTTGGCTTAAACTGACAATGTTCTTCCAATTGAGCTACCTCTAAAGATATCAGGCCGACACAATTCACTTAGACAATCTTTTCACATTAGCATATGGCCGGTCATGTAGGCAGATCAACAGAATAGACCGCTGGTAAAAGATTATCTATTAAACGAGGGAATTCTAGATACACTTTATTTTCAACTCGTATGATATATCGTTAGCAATCAGTATGATTTTGGCATAATAATAAAATATATCTAAGTTTACATTGTTTAATGGAGTTCCTTTACCTGCGGCTTATTTTGCTGAACTGTCTAGATGGCAGAATAGATGCTATTGCTAAAATATTGTCTAAGTATATTGTATCAGTCGGTTGTCGTGTCAGGTATCTCAATTGGAAGAGTATTGGCAATTTATGCCAAAAGGTTCAGGATGCTTTTCCCGAACTGGACACTTATTTACTCAGTTGGAAAACTTTCAAATTGCACTATAACTATTTATCTTAATCCAGTGTAAAGTGTTTAACAATCGACCTCTATCTGTAACTTAAAGCATAAATGTATCCGCCGGTAACGGTAGATTTCAAAGTAATAGTAGGGGAGCATGGGGCATAGTGAAATACTTAAAAATAATTACAATTTTCAAAATGAACAAACAGAAAATTTATTTGAAATTTTACACTACATAATTTATAATACCCTTGCCTTATGAAATTATTTTTTTTTTCAAATTTTTATTATTTAATTTCAGTGGTATATTAATCATGTAATACAATAGTAGAAAATTATCACTTTGCCCCAGGTATTGGGCAAAGTGATATTTTCAATGGGGCAAAGAGAAATATTAACAAGTTCAATTCTTTAAATCATTTTTGTCAGTTCTGTGCTTATTATGCTAATCCACATAAGAAACGAATTTGTCCATGTCTGAGTTCTTTCACTTTACACAATTTTCCCAGTATTTCTGTATAGTATACAAGACTTTTATCATCAGTTATAGGCCAAACATAAATATCCTTTTTTTGTCTGTATGGCCGCATGAACGTAACTCAAAGGAAGTATGGTACATCTTGCGAGGGAAACGAAATACTTTTATCATTTTACACTTTTAAAATTATAAATATGTTGTAGGGGCAGAGTGAAATAAAATATTTCAGTTTGCAACTTCACTAAAAGTCTTTTTCACTTTGATCCACATGTACATAATAAATGATTTTAAAAATTAAAACCAAAAGTAGGCCTAATATTAAATAAACAAATATTTCACTAAGCAGCAGAAGAATCTAATTTATATTTACAATATTAATAATGAGAACTTTATCATTATAATTGAAAAAATGTTATTTACTTACCTAATAATATTACAATATATTCATCCTATTTGAAAAATGGTTACTAACATCATACATGTTGCTCTCTTGAAGTGATTGCTTCCTGACAGTAAGCAAGTAGATGTGAAATAACATAATTAAAATATCGGCTGATAGGTGGCACTGCATACAAACCATTTCATTTTGCCCCAAGTTCCCCTAGATGTTATAACAAACTCTGTCGATTTCATTTTCATTGCATATATCGTCGATTTCATAAATCGCATACTTCAATATTTACAGCATGAAATGGAGCAGAAAAGAAATACTTTCAAATAAATTTTGTTTGAAAAATTTTAACTTATTTAAACGATATTTTTAAAGTACTCTACAAGCATTTCAATTTTTATGTATCAACAGGTGACGTAAAACAAAACATTTTATTTAACAGTGTAAAATAACATTTACAGTAGCATGAAAAATACAAAGCTTTGATAAAATGTACTAAAAAGGAAGTTGCAGAATTACCACAATATGCAATGAATATTCCCCAAGCATGGCGACGGTCCTTCTTTTGGTATTTTAAAATTATTTTATCGTAAAATTTAAACGTTCTTTGTGTATAATGTATATATCTGTGTGTTTGCAAATTTCAATGTGAGTGCTCTTATGAGAACAACAGAAATTGCAATATCTTGTTGGAAACAGCTGATATTGAAATACATATTTCTCAAGAACAACTGGGCGAATGTAATATCTTTTGCATAGTTTTTTTTTCTATTTATACATAACTGCAACAGTTGGCAAGAAATAAAAATGAAAAAGGAAATAGTTACACAATTACACAATCTCGAAAACAAAATATTTTAGGGGTTTTTTAAACTAACTTTATTAAAAATGAAATTAATTTCCAGAAAAAGAAGACGATTGAAATATTGTTAATTATAATACCAAAAAAGTTAAAAAAAATATATAGAGAGAGAAATTGTTTCAGTACTTCCACAGAAAAACGTATTTCAATGTCGGCTGTTTTCCATTAGATTTCGCAAGTGTGGTTGCCCGTGGTATATTTACTTATATCACTTAATTTTATTTACAAGCTGCCAAAAGGTAACCAGAATTTTTGAAAAAAAATTGCTTTTATATGTACGAAAAGAAAATAATTTATTTATTTTCAAATCAATTTGTTTGTAATATCTGGTGGCATTCGGTGATTTGAACATTTTATCCCCGTAATTTCTTTTCACCTGAAAGAATTAAGGTGACCAGAAAGGTTTGATATTACGAAAAAATGTATTTTATATTATTATTATTATTATTATTATTATTATTATTATGTTTAACCCTCTAAGAATGTCGCACAATTGGTCCGAAAAGAAAATTCCTAAAATTACGTTCGTACGAGTCATAAATGATGAGCACCGTACAACAGTGATACCTACGAATTTAAATATTTAAACTGATTTATCTCGAAATATTATTTTTCGAAGTTTTTGCTACGATAACTTTTGAACAAGTTAAAAAAATTACATGTTTCTTTTTTTTAAGAAAAAAAATAAAATTTCCACAAATTTTAGCTGAAAAACAAACCAATTTTGTTTTTCAAGTTATGACAAAAAAAAAAAAAAAAAAAAAAAAAAAAACAACGAAAAATCATTTGTCAAGCATAGATTATGTAACACTTTCCAACGCTTCCAAAATAATTTTACAAATCATTACCGTTTAATAAGCTGAAAGATAACATCTAAGTAAACAATTTGGAAAACGCATAACATATTTAAAAACATAATTTCAGGAATTCCCAACATATACAATATTCGGAAAAATATCCAAATACTTTTATTCAGCCCTGTATAGGATCTATACATTTGTATATATACTACATAGGATGATAAATTTTAGTTTAGTTAGGAAACGCGTAGCACAGTTTAAAATTCTACTTCTGGAGTTTCTGTCAATAAACGGAAATGTGTTTGCGAACTTTTGTGCTGAACTGTATATGAAATACAGAATTTATACACACACAGTAATAGACAAAAAGTGAGTTCAATTTAAACTCGCGTTCAGCAACTTAAAACGCACTTTCAGGAATTATTGTTAACAGACAGTAGAGAATTCCTTTGTGTGTCCCTGTAAATGAACGATGACTGCTATACACACACTATTTTGTAGTAAGCCTCTTGCAATGCACCTTAGTGATATATATATATATATTTCAATGCGTTTAAAATAGTAAAACATTATTTAAATAAACCGCAGACGATTTTTCTCCATAGACGTAATGTAACGGAATTCTTTACACTGTCCATGTAAAGTAACTATAAGTGCTATTTACACCCTATTCCATATTAAGCTTCTTCTAATGCACCTTAGTGATATATATAAATTTCAATGCGTTTCAAACAGTGAAACATTATTTAAATAAACCGCAAATGATTTTCCCCATAGACCGCAATGTAACAGAATTCTTTTGAGTGTCCCTGTAAAAAAACTATAAGTGCTACACACTTCCGTTGAAATAGGGAACATGCTATAGATATCGACAATAACATATAAAAATTGCAGATCAATCCGAGCATATTTACAGGAGTTAGAGCACGGACAGACGGCCAGACGGCAGGAAAACCGAAGTCATAAACACTTTTCAACTAGGTTGGCAAGTGTTAAAAAAAAAGAAGAAAATTTTATACATATTTAATTTTTGTATGTTTTTCAAGTATAATCGATAAACAACGTAATAAGCAGAACATGAATGTCCAAATAAAATTATGACTAAAAGTATGGAAAAGGGCAATCAAAAATTTGACAACTATTTTTGTAAGATTCATTTTGTCGTACAATATTAATTCTTCTCTTTTCTTTTTTTATAACTTAACAAATGCCTTTTATTTCTCTGAGACATAAATATATAAATGCAAAATTGGATAATAGAATAAATTAATTACTTAAATCGTAATCCATCATCAAATGTTAGTCAATTTTTGACCTTTTAAACCTTTCTGGTCCCTTTAAAAAATATAATAAAAATGCATTGCTTCTAAAGCAACCCTATCTTTATTTTCAACATTCACATATCCTTCTATATATAAAAAAAGTAATGGTTTGTAAATGGTCCAATGAAAATCAGCGTAGATACCGCGAAACGTATCTGATTGGTCGGAGCTTTCTAACTTTTCTTAGGGGGGATTAACATGAAAGTAGAGAATTTAGATATGATGGGCGCTATTAGGGGGGTTACCAAGGGGAAGGGACCCGGGTCTGTCGCCAAGTTTGGCGCCAACTTGACGATATATCGCGAAATTTGGCGGCCAAAATTAGATGACAAAAGTGGCACCAACTTGGCGCTATTTCCCGTATTTCGCCAAATTTCCATAGACCTCCCATTCAAATCCAATAGCGTTTACTCGCTTGCAAAAAATCAACAAATTGAGATATTGCAATGCAACAAAAATTAATATTAGCTTATGAATAGAGCTTAATTGAACTATTTACATTATTTTTAAGCACAGACCCTAACTATTTACAATATTCGTAACGCTATATATACAATTGGTACTTGTTATTTATCCTGTCGACCAAATTACTGTCGCCACGATGGATGAAGCTGATTTTTATAATAAATTTAGGTTTCATTTATATTACAACAACAATTACGACATGGAATCTAAAAATTGAATGCATAGAAAATAAGGGATCGCGAGGCGATCCAGAATGGAAACGCGAAACGATTACGTCTGGGGTTGGCTAGGGCGCAATTACGCAGGGGGTTGGTTAGCGTAGCGAGCAGGGGGGCCGAGCCCCCCTAGTATTTAAAAAAAAGTATTTTGTAAAGAATTGTTATTTATGTTTTATGTTTTAATTGGTAAATTCCAAAGCGAAGTAACAATTTACAGATCAATTCATTTCATTTTCACACATAGATAATAAATTACAGATGTGTGAGCCGTTGCATACAGTTCTATCATAATTTTTGAACAGAGCACTTTGACTTATATAGTAAAAGTGTTGCAAATTCTGCAATTAATCACAGAACGTTTTTTTAATATGAAGAGAAAAATATTAGAAAAAGATTTCAAATCTGAAATAGTGGTGCCATACTCCTAGGAAATTCCAAGGAATTCACGCACCTTGTAAGAGTAATTACAAGATTAACTGTAGATGTAGTAAAATATTTATAAAAAAGCAAACTTATTCACTTTAAAATAGTTTCTTATTTTTAGGTAGATTTCGTAAGAAATACTACCTATTACATTCTCACCTAAGTTGGAAATTTTGAAAAATTTTTGCAGATCTACGCCGATCATGACTCCCAGAACCCAAAACCACCCCCAGTTCAAAACTTTATATATCTATCTATCTTTCTATCTATCTATCTATCTATCTATCTATCTATCTATCTATCCATCTATCTATGTCACTTTTTTCTGACCACGATAACTGGAAAAATTCTGCATTAATCTTTTACAAACTGATACATAAAATCAAGGGGCATAAAATCTCGGTCAAGTTCGTTAATGGGCAAAATCCAACCAAGGGGGGGAGGGTGGGGGGGCTTTTTGTGAAAACAGAAAAAAACCCATAATTTATTAATTATGATACGTATCGAATCCGTTTAAAGTTATTATTACTTCTAGGGTCGAAAATGTATGTATGACAGATTTTTGATATAATTAAAAATGGCCCCAAGGGGGGAAAAAGGGGGGGTTTTAAGAGAAAAAAAATCATAGCTTCGTCAATTCACAAGATATCAAATTCGCGTAAATTTATTATTAATCCTCTTAATATTATCTAAAACTTTTATATTGACAAGTTTTTTATAGGACCAACCGTTATAGCAAAAAAAAAATTAAAAACAAAAAAAATCCCTGCCGGCTCCGCCTGCATACAAGTTATTTTTCGAAGTAGGCGGTTCCAACTCCCACATCTTTTCGAAACTGATACATAAAATCAAGGGGCATAAAATCTCGGTCAAGTTCGTTAATGGACAAAATCGAACCAAGGGGGGGGGGATGGGGGGGGCTTTTTGTGAAAACAGAAAAA
The DNA here is from genome assembly GCA_963931845.1 of Maratus michaelseni. NCBI lineage: Eukaryota > Metazoa > Arthropoda > Arachnida > Araneae > Salticidae > Maratus > Maratus michaelseni. The sequence continues at coordinate 200,351,709 of OZ007588.1, read as the reverse complement.
AACCCATAATTTCTTACTTATGATACGTATCGAATCCGTTTGAAGTTATTATTACTTCTAGGAGAAGGGCCGAAAATGTATGTATGACAGATTTTTGATATAATTAAAAATTGCCTTAAGGGGGGGGGGAGGGGGGTTTAAAAGAAAAAAATTCATAACTTCGCCAATTCTCAAGATTTCAAATCCGCTTAAATTTATTATTAATCCTCTTAATATTATTTAAAACTTTTATATTTACAAGTTTTTTATAGGACCAACCGTTATAGCAAAAAAAAAATTAAACACAAAAAAATCCCTGCCGATTCCGCTTGCAAACAAGTTAGGTTTCGAAGTAGGCGGTTCCAACTGCCGCATCATCGTAAAAAGGTCATTTCTTCCGCAATTCCCGACAAACAGGCACCCCACGGTCTGCGTCTTCGAAATCTACCTGTGCCTGTAGGCCGAGCCGTCAGGGATTTTTTCATTATATTATTAATCTTTGGGTAATAAAACATGTGAATTGCATTTAGGCTTTGAACTCTTCAGAAATAATCTGTTAATTATAAGCTTAGTGTTACAAAGCATAAGAGGATTATCGATTTTTTTTCAAATTTCCTTATACGAATGTCATTACTTAAACAGTAACACATATTTGCATGTATCAGCTAAGCATAACAATACATTTTTCTCATTAAATTCATATATTATCTTTTAACGTTTTTTTAAAATTTACAAACTTGGCAATATTTTATGAAGTAACAGAAAATTGAATTTTTAATTTGCTTAAAAACTTTTTAAATATAAAATTTAAAAACTATAGAACAGTAACAATAGATAATAGTATAAACTCGTAAAAATATTAATTTGATGTTATTGAGTTTGTTAATTATTAACTGAAATTTCCGTACTTCATCTTTTAATTCAAGATCATAACTTCTAAATTATATGCAATAAAGAAAATAATTTTATTTTAATGAAAGAAAGATGTTTGTGCGTTTGTCTGTATTTCTGTGTGTAATAGCTAAATATACCGTTTGGAGAGGTTTGAAAATTTGGTTGATGATAGTAAAAGGCAGCTCCTGATCAAAAAGCATATTTTTCATTTTTCCATAAATAGCCGAGATATTAATTAAAACGCTGAACTGTAAGGAGTCTGCCGAAAAAACATCGCAGCCGGGCGTGGCATAAACCCGATCCGAAACGCGGAAGCAAAGATAATCAGCAAGTACTAAAGGAGCTATATTTCCCCCCATCTTTCCAAACACGCATTGGCTGAACCGCTCGAAATACAAAAAAATGAAAGACACCAAAAGTTCTTTAAGCTTTCTATTGCGGAGCAAGTCATAAAAAACAAATTTAACCCTTTTAAAAAAATTATTAAGAAACGTCTAATTCATTTGTTTTTCCACCCTTTTTCGAAGCCTGAATCCACTTAACTAACGAACGTTAGGAAGAACCTGTTGCACAAAATTAAAATCCGCACTTTTACGTTTACAACATTATTTGATGTTTTGATGTTTTAATGTTCTGATAATGACTCAGATTGAGCTGAAACGTATGTCAACAGTCTAGTAAAACCTATTTTACTGTTTAAAATCTATCTATTTTACACCTTTTAGAAATTAAAATGGAGTATATAATTACAAGGTGTTATGATTTGTTATATCAGTGTTAACCTTAAAAAAAAATGCTACCTTAGTGCCGTTTTACTGTTTTTTGTGATTTCTGTAATTTGAAAAATCTGCATCCGCGCTTCTGATCAAACTACGATCCAAAACTACGAACTAAAAATACCAGATCATATTTACGTATATTTTATTTTCGAATGCCGCAATCTGTTTTGAAAAATACGAATTGAAATTTGAAAAAAAAAAATCATTTGCAAAACTCCGTTTCTCGAATTCCGCTTCTTCTGCGATGTTTAACGTTTAACATTCTTCATCGGCTTTGTATATCAACATACGAAAAAAAAATAGCACACCACATTTACATTCATTTTCTCTTCGAATACCTCAATTCGTTTAATAATCTCTTTCAAAATAGTTCGTTACCAAGAGTCACTTACGCGATTTAAAATTTTTTGCGCTATGTTTAAAAATCCGCACAGGCTTTGTAAGTCAAATTATGGAAAAACGAAAAGTATCAGACCACGTATGCGTTCATTCAGAATTCCGGAATTCGCAAAAAAAAATTGAATATTAATCTTTTAAAAGAAAATTATTTCCTAAGTTCAATCTCATGATTATGGTCACATACGCTGAACAAGGTTACATACGCTGAACAAGGTTACATACGCTGAACAAGGTTACATACGCTGAACAAGGTTACATACGCTGAACAAGGTTACATACGCTGAACAAGGTCACATACGTTTTATAAAGATGTCGTTGGTTTAAAAAAAATTATTATTAACTTAAAAATATACGAAAAGAGTCACATTTTTTTATTTTTACTAGGGGGCTCTGCCCCCCCCCCCCCGCTCGCCAACCCCCGTTCTGACACCGCAAACTTTAAAAACACTTTGATTTGATCAACTCTAAATCGATTACGAAAGATTGTATTATAATTAAACGACCAGTGGCAATCTGCTGTAACCGGGTTTTCATTCATTTTCTTTTGACTGAGGGATTTTAAAGTCGAATCATCTGCTGTCGAAGCAGCTAACAACTGTTTTCCTGATTGATTATAAAAGATCAATTAAACATTAAAAAATCAACTTGTGTGAAATGGTTAAGTAAACAATGTCGCTGCATCGGAGAATTTTATAACGATGCTATAGAAAGTTGGTTACTTCTCCATTATCCCGCCGACTACTTTCTATAAAAGAAAAGAACTGTCGACAAAATGTATGATTTTACGCCAAAAATGCAGGATCGTGGCGTCGCGTCGAATTCAGTTGACAGGAGATGTGTTACAGGTATTAGTTATTTCATCGAGGGATTTTTAATTCAAAGTTAAAAAGTTTGTAAAATTCAAAGTTTTCGGCACTTCTCCATTATCTCGTCGATCAATTTTCATAAAAAAAACTATTAACAATTTGTAACGCCAAATAAACAAATAGAAGAGTTCTGCCACTGGAATCTAAAAAAAGGAAAACTATAAATAAAATACAAGAAATTCGGAAAATCCCCACTCACCAAAGTGTCAACTATCAGTCAGCTTTAACAATAAAACTTATAATATATTAATGAAAACAAAAAAAAAAAAATCTTGGACATTTACTTACATTATTGTTCTTAATTTTCCCTCTCAGCTTTTGAATAAATGTTTGTGACGTCAGTTGAAACTGATCTTTTGTATGTAACTGTTCATTTTCTTTTTAAATATCATGGCACTGCCGTTTAAAGGTGTAATTGTTATTTTAATTAATGAAATAATTAATAAATTAGTAAAATATAATGAAAAATATATGTATTTGTCGAATTAAAAAACACTTGATGCATAACAAACACATGTAATGCCTCTGACGTCAAGTGAATTTGACGCCGGATGCATTTTTGGAGTTAAATCCTATAGTTTGGCGATAGTTTTTTGTTATGAAAAGTGGTCGACTAGATAATGGAGAAGTACCATATTGTTAATGATAGTTTAACTATTTAATAGTTATTTCGGTATTTTAAAGGTAATTATTAAACATAAAAATACAGTGTTTAATTGAGAGGAAATATTATTGATTACGCTGTTTTAAAATTTGCAATAATAGGTAAAAGATTTGTGGAAATAAATTAATCTCTCGTGTAAATATATTTTTTAATAGAAACTGTCTGGAAATAAAGTATTTGAGCAATTTAAATATGACTTTAATGCTTTGAAAACGCGTAATAATTTATTTCTTTATTTTTATATTTACGCGTAAGTATATTTTTATTACATAATTTTCTACATTTACTGCTTTTAACACGTGATCATTTAATTATTTTTTTAAAGGTTTTATTGTGTTTTTAATAGTCACGTGTGAATACATTTCTTAATAGAAAGGGAATATTATTATGTGCGCTATTTTACGAACTGGTAACAATTCAAATAATGGATTTTATGAAATATGAAATAAATCTTCATCACAATAATGAACATTTTAAATAAAAATTTTAAATATAACCTCAAAACATTACTCAAATTAAAAACATAATTGCAGTCTGCACAACTTGTCAATTATATCCTTAAAAATTATAATTAAATTCCTGTGCATTGTTTTCGTTCCTATAAAACTTTTTTAAGATAACTATTTTGATCAACTTTAATATTAAATATCTCTTAAAATAATTCTTCGATTTAAAAACTGTCTGCTACAGCGTGTTTATTAAACATTTCTTTATAAAATTGCCAGTTTTCATATTTTTATATGCAATAGTTTTCTGGATATTAGTCCAGAAAAACTACAAGACACAAAATATTTATTGACAGTGGCTGCGGCGGTGGTTATTGTTTTTTAATATAGAGAGATCATTCTTTTCTGGAATTTATTTCATGATTTTTTTTCTGATCACTTGCGTAAATCATGAATACGCACGTGACTTTTGATCTCTATCTGCAGCTTTTTAACCACTAAATATCGATGTTTTAACACGGAAATTATACACAGGTTTTAAAAACTTTATATTTATAACTTATAAAAATCCCACCGAGATTGGACAACAAGATTTTTTTTTTTAATTTAAATGTATTCGATGACAGTCGATTAAAAAAAAATAGAAGAACGGTTCTTTCCAATTCTTTTTACTAAGTATTATTAATTTAATTAGAGGTTTGTTTGGAAAAACAGATCGGAGCGTGTGTAGCAAGCCCGCTGCAGAAAGCCATAGACTACCCAACTCTAGGTCCGATTGCCTTGATTTTCGTTTAAAAATATAACACCATACAAATTCAAGGGGTCCACTGCCAAAGGCAGTAGGACCCGCAACATCAGGTTCATTTGGAAAGATTTTCGTTAAAAAAAAATATAAGATCAAAACAGACCGGAGAGTGAGTAACACGCACGGTGTACGCTGCCGAGGGCAGAGTGGTCATTTGTGATTTAAAATAGGAATTTCGCAATAAAAAATCCACCAGATTCCCACTCATCAACGTTTAGCTGAAAAGACTAATGTCAGAATCACGAAATTTGGACAATAGATTACTGTTATGACCTAGGTAAGCAATAAGGAAATATTTTTCCACCGCCCCCCCTCCAAAAAAATGTGTTAAAGGGGAGGGTCGAAATGTTTATGTAATTTCGCCATATCTGAGCAGCAGTTAAAGGTAGGAACACGAAATTCAGGGAAAAAAACTACTAAAAAATGGTTAAACGCGTATTTCAGCAATTAAAAAAATTCATCCCCTAAGTGGGTTAAATGTGGGGGGGGGGGGGGGGCGTTAGGTAAAAAAGAATGAATCTTGAAATAATACAGTTAAAAAATAATATCACAGCAATAGTTACAACAATGAAATTATAACAATGAAATTACAAAACATAAAATACAGCTAAACCAATCTGCTAAAAAAATAGTTAAATATGCATTTCAGCTATTTTAGTGATTTCGTCGACAACATCGGAAATGAACCCGATTATGGAAGATTAGACGAATAAGACAACTATTGCTATATGTTTTTAGATATTTTGCGTAAAACATTTTTACAAGGAGCTAAACACAAACAGCAGCCCCATTTCGCAGCCTGTACAAAAAGGTGTAAAAAAGGGGTAATATAATGGTTAATAAAATAACAAACATTCATGATCCTTATATAAATTTATTTTTTATATTATACAATGTATTTTGTGTAAGTAAAAGACAAAAGAATATTCAAAATCGTATTTTTCTTTCTCTTCAATGCACTTTTTTCGTTTAAAATATCTCTAGGCAATCTCTTTTCTTGTAGACTGTATTTTGTCGTGACATATCCCAAAAGATTTTATAGAATGTCATTCAAGTTCTGTGATTTTCTCACTATCGCGTTGAAATTTCTAGAAATTCTACAATGCGAGTATATTTTTACTAAACTAAAATTGTTAAATATTAGATAAGAAATTTAACAATTTATAAGCGACAAAAATATCCCACTCTAATTGAGTCAGTTAAACTCATCCCACTAAAAAAAGAATTAAAGTTGGTCAATATATATATATATATATAACAACTTCCAACAAACACAGGAACTGGATTGAATTACAAATTAAAAATAATATATTTAATCTCTAAATAGTACCAAGTATTAAAAACCAAAACGATTACTTTATAAATTTGAAGAACATCATATTTCATTTTAACTTTATATTCTTATGTGTTTATAATTGTAAAAATGGAATTTCTAAATAATAATTCTGAAAAAACTCTTTGTCCATTTTGATTAAATGCAGATTTATTTATAAAAATATATATATTATTTCCTTTGTATATGTAATTATAAAATTAAATATTTAGAAATGAGTTGTAATTTTTCGTCCAGTTGGAAAATTACAAATCATATGATTTATTTACTAGTTTGAATAACCCAATTGTGTTAAAATTAATCTAGTGTAAATATTTACGATTCGGACGTTAGACATTCTAAAAATTAAACAAACCCGATTCTACTTAGAAATTTTATCTCCGGTTAACACCCCCCAAAAAAAAGAAGAGAGAGAGAGAGAGAGAAAGAAAGAAAGAGAGAGAAAGAGATAAACGAAAACAATATTTTCTTCTTAAACTTTGGATTAAGAACCATGCCATTTAAAAATAAATCGGTCAAATGTGAGTATAGCTCGCGCTCAAAGTGTTCCGTACATTGAATTTATTAATTACTCTTTATCAATTAATAAACTACTACTGCTTCTAATTTTTCATAATTTTAGTTTCAGTTGATTCGGAAATAAGAGAGAGTGGAGGGGCATATTTATCCAGTACTTTCGACGATATCTCTGAAAATATACCTAGAACTAACACAAATATATTTTTGAGTTCGATGCTACGAGATCTTTCGAGCGATACCCTAAACGATATATATATTTTTTTCAAGTAACTTAATTAATATCTCCGCTAATTACGGACAATGTTTTTCGAAAATCATAATCAAATATCCTTGGATGATTCTACGTTGATAGATACCTCGAGCGCCTTTCAACTCCCACGCTGACCACCACAGGAAAGTAAAGTTTTCGTGTAACGGAAAAATTAGTCTTTCTTAATATCTATGTTAACTAGGAAAATCTGTATAATTTTCCTGCAAGGTTTAAATACTTATCTACTACCCCAATTTTTATTTTTATAATTTTAGTTTCATTAGATTCAAAAATAGAGGGGAGGGAACATATTTTTGCAGATAATTTTCGACAATATCTCAGAAAATATAATACCTACAATTAAAATTATTATATTTTTGAGTTCGTTATTAGGAGATCTTTCACACGATACCCCACACAATATACAATCAGAAAACTTTTTTTTAAGTAACTTAATTAGCCCCCTAAATTTTTCCTAAATATATTTGTGAATGGCTAATATTCTGAAAATATGTGGGTAAAAAGGCTTTATAACTTTCCTAAGTTTGAACTTTCCCATAGTTTACGAGAAAAAGGCCTCTGACAGACGGACAAACAGACATAGGAGTGATCTTTTAATGGTTCCGTTTTTACTTTTTAAGTACGGAACCTTAAAAAAAATAATAAAATTTTTTTTTATTGATTTGATACTTAATTTAAAGTTTATTTTCGGAAAGTCATACTAAAAAAATTATTTTAATACGACATAGAAAAAAGTTTTATTAATAATGGTTTTGATTTTCTAGACTGTATGTGTAGATGATTTCATAAGAGAATAAACACTGAAGATAGTTATGTAAATTCAGTTCCCACATTATTCAATATATCCTACCTAGATAAAATAATATAGTAGAATCAGAATTGTACTTCTGTTTTTTTCAGTGTATTCCTATTGCTTAAAATACCCATAGTCAATCTAATTCCTTTTAGACTATATTCTTTAATAACATATCCTAAAGGCTATTTTGGAATAGATTTTGTCACTATTGTACTACATTATCTCAAAACATATAAATTCTACAATGCGAATGCAATGTTCTAAAAACTAAAACTCATTATTATTTAATTAGAAATTAAATATATTATAGATGAGAAAAATAGTTCTTCAAAATTGGATTATCGAGAAATATTTTATTATAAAAAATTGAGTTTTATTAACAATAAAAATTCTTTCAGAAAACACAATCAATGAAAAAAATTAAATTCTAAATAACAATCTATATTAATAGAAGAAAGATGTTTGTCTGTCTGTGTGTCTGTTGGCGAAAGTTAGGGAAATCTACCACACGTAAAGGTGTTAAAATTTGGATGATGATATGAAAGCACCTGATGTTTCGATTTTTAATGTTCTGATAATTAGCAGAGATGTTAATTAAAAGCCTTATTTGAAAAAGGATATAGTTTTTAAAAATTTTTCTATTTAAAAAAAAAATCTAATTTATTTTCAAAGCCATGTCATGATTTTATATATTTTATAGTTGGAATTATTTAGTTTAGCAATTTTATTTTATTATATGTAATTGTGAATGATTTAAGACGAATGGCATTCCAGCTAGCTGTTCGCAATAATTTACCGCACCCTTCCATTCTCATCTGGGACAAAAATGGCAGTGACCAAGTGCTTGCGCTGCTTTTTGAAGTGACACAGGAAGTCTCTGTTCGAAAACCTCAATCATTATCGCTCGCACGCATTCAGGTATTCACAGAACAAAGTGTTCTACTATTTTGCTTCATACTGAAGGAAGAATTAGGGAAAATAAAATTTAATCCGAAGAAAGTGTACAATGTAGACGAAACTGGCATCACTATTGTCCAAGCCAAAGCCGAAAAAATCGTAGCCATGGAAAGAAGATTCGAAACAAGTGGGTAAATGTGATCAAAGTTCGCACAATGGGTTTCGTTTAATATTAATTTTAAAACACTTTATCCTTTCTTTAATAAATCCAAATAAATTTCATTTAAAAAAATGTTTTTTATAAAGTAAAAATTTACCGGTCTATTTTTCACGTTTTTTCAAAAAATTGAAACAATCCGATAGCGGGTGAAGTCCGCTATTATACTCTGTCATAATAATATCTGTCATGTGGACTAAATGCAATATTAAAAAAAAATCAATTTGAAAATGAAACATGTTGTATAGAGACCTTTACTATTTTAAAATATGCAAATATTTCCATAATCGTGTTTCTATCATGATTCAATACGTTCCTTAAACTCATGTGAAGTTATAATCACTTTCTGACGTCATATCTGCTTGCTTTCTCTATTACTAATATTGATACTCTCTTTGTATTATTCTCAAACATTTGAAAAAGTCCGTTAAACTTTAAATATGACGTCAGATTAATTTTCTTTTTAATTCTCTAATGACATCATATTAACTTGCTTTCTGTACTTACACATAGTCATACTCCTTGTATTATTGAGAAATGTTTGAAAATTATCATCTTATTACCAATATGACGTCAGATTAACCTTTTTTGATTGGTGAAACTTTTTATTACATTTTCTTTTTTCACCTGGAAATCTTTCAATAGAAAATTAATTATTGTAGAACGATTTTTATTGTTGGTAAATGCTATAACGAAAAATATTTACATTTCATAGGAAAAGACTGTTAGATTTTTGTTTTTTTTTATCTGTCTATATTAAAATAACACAATTTTTTTATTGTATGATTTTCAGCTTCATAGTAGGTATTCAGCTGTAAGTACACAAAAATTCAAGTCTGTAAGTTCTATAGTTTCTGAGAACCGGCTCTGTGACGGATAAACAACGTAGTGGGACGAATAGGGTTTCGTAAGATGAAAGATTGTCTAAGTTTGTCGGCGATTTTGATCGACTCATAAAATCAATCCAAGTTCAATCTTCTCGCCCATATACAGAACCGCCGCAGAATTTGCGCAGTGTGGCGTTCTGCGCGATCGTCAAACGCCACCTTGCCCTTTCTCTACACCTGACCAGCGTCCACAAGCGAAATAAAGACGATGGCAGCGGCTTCGAGTTTAATGTTTGAATTCTGTAGGACTATGTTTCCTCTTTTCAATAAAGTTTATTCGGAATTCGTACATCAACTTTTAAGGTTTTATCGATTAAAAAGTCCCCTTTCTGCTTAAAATCAGGACTTTATTCTTTATTATACGAGTTCTTACCGACTTAACGTTATATTTTTAATCCTCATATGGAAAAGATCATCGCCAATCGATTAAAAAGTCAAACATATTAATAATTTAAATTTATATGATTTTTTTTAATTATGTTAATCATAGAAGTTTTCAATGGTGCACCCGAGACAGGATTTCCCTGCGTTGGATTGTTTTATTAAGCTCTGTATCACCAAAGCCTGTATCTATGACAACACGTAGTTTTCAGGTTGAAACTTACGATAATTTATTTTTTTTTCAATTTCGTTGCATAAACACAAACTTTTGTTTCTGTTTTAGTTTTTTACAGATGGCTATTTTTAGATCTGCTCGTCTTTTGTTTTCAAAAAGATTTTATTTCATGTATTTAACGATTGCACGATTAAATAAAATATGCGCTTAACGAAATATTGTTTCCTACGATTGTTGCTTTATCAATCAATGGGCACCATCGAAATTTTGAAGTCAGTTTTTTTTGTTCTTTTTTAAAAAAACTTTTTTATTGCTTATTTTAACGATTGCTCAATATATTCGGGCCTGTCTGAGGCTAATTTTCTCGTATTACAATTGTCCTGGGACCAAACTTATTTATTCTCGGCTGACTTGGGACGGGCAGGCCTGCTAGTATTCGAATAAAATATTTACACTTCTAATCAAGGAACATCTATAAATTAAATAGTCCCGATTCTATTTACGACTTTTTTTGCAATGTTACGAAAATAAATTCAGATAATATAGATAAATTGAAACAAAAAGGATACCTTTTTCTTAAATGATTTGCATTTCTTTGCATACAGAAAATGCAGCTCTATAAAAAATATATATCTTTGAATTTTTTCCTTCCAAGCTCTCATTTAACCAGTTTCTATAAATATTGTAAAGTTGTATTTTTTTTTTTAATCCGTAAATCCAAAATACACTAGTGTACAAAATTTAAGCAGCAAACGCAAAATGCTAAAGTTAATAGCGAGTAATTAAAAGAATGTGATATGAATATCAATTGTAAAAAATAGTTACTATACCTACAGCACAGTTGGTCCGTGCGACATCATTTTGGCGTCACACATGCCATAATCACGACGGGGAACCAAAATATGGTATATTTCATTCGGCGCATTATTAGTCTCAAGTGATCGTCATTTGATGACTCCACTGAGAAGTCCACTGTGACTTTTGCTTTGTGACGTGCCACTAGGTGACGTTACATTGAAGTTACCTTCTGATTACCACCATTTGGAGACTACATTGTGAAATAATCAAGAGTGATGTGTTATGGTGATTCACAAAATAAGGTCACAATGAAGTAATACTGCGACTCTCAGATGTTCGACATTTGAAGACGCTACTGTGTAGTCACCATGAATGATTCTATGTGAAAATAACTTTATTTTGCTGTCACTTGGGTACTGATAAAAAAATAGCTGTCAAGATGACATGAAAATGAAAACACCAAATAACAATCATTTAAGAGTCGCAAGGTGAGTGTATTGTAAAGTCACCTGGTGGCCTGTCACAAAGCAGCAGACACGGTGATTTCGCAATGAATAGACCAAATGACAGTCACTTGAATGTAATAAAGGTACGACTTAAATATATCACATTTCGGTAGATATACTCCGTCACAAGTGACTGTGACACATGTGACTAATTGTGGCGTCAAAGCGACGTCACATCAACTACATGTAGGTTAGGATAATATGCTACATATAACGTTTATATCTGTTATTTTTTGAGTAATCTGAAAATAGAAAATTAGTGTTTTGCGTTTGTTGCTGAACTTTTGGACACCCGTATATTCATGAATGATGTTTTTCAGTTTTCTTCCCTACATATGAAACTTTGTAAAATGTAAGCATAAGCTTATATAGTATATGTAAACTTATATTAATATAATATAAGCATTGAAAATTTTTATATAAATACATTTCCCACATCAATCAATATATCTTGTGTAGATAAAGGACAAAAATAGCTTCAAAATCTTACTTTTCTTTTTCAGTGGACTTCTTTTGTTTGAAATACCCCTAGGCAATCTCATTTTTTTAGAGTGCTTTTCTTTTTCAATATCCTGAAGAATTTCTTGGAATGTCATTCAAATTCAGAGATTTCGTCACTATAGTATTAAAATTTTTAGAATTATGTAAATTCTACAATGTAAAGAAAACTTTGTTAAAACTGAAATTGATAAATATTCCGCGCGAAATAAAATGATAGGTGATAAATGTTTTTTTACTGTAATTGGGTTATCGCAAAATATCCGCTAAAGATTAATATCTGTCAATAATAATAAAAAAGCAAGGATAAAACGAAACTGCAGTATTTGCTTGTTTTATTTGTGAATCTGAGGGGGTAAAGTAAGTAATTTGAAAAACGAAGAAAAAACGTAATATTTTTAACCTTTCATAGTACTTTGGACACAAACATCAAATTTGCTTAATCATTTCTTGCACATATTTTAGTTAATAAAATATAAACGTTCAAGATCTTTATAAGTACATACCCTACAGTATTCTGTATATCTTGTATAGATAAAAGAAAAAATAATTTAAAATAGAACCTTTGTTTTTTCAATGTACATTTTTGTTTAATTTTTACTGTATTTGTTCGTGACATAACTTAAAAGAGTCTTTAATATATGATTCAAATATTGTAATTTTGTTACTATTGCATTAAATGTTTTATTAATACATAAATTTGTCAATGTAAGGTTACAGTTTCTAAAAGTTACAATAGCTAATGAAGAAACGTCCATAATCGAAATTCAGCACAAAACCATAACTACAATATTGAATTGTTTCGATGAATTTTTTTCATTAAATGGCATGGTTTTTCAGGCTATTGATAGCAATAAACAGCTTCGTCACTCAAAAATATTAAAAATATATGGGCACATATTTGTTATTCCGTCTTCCGTATAATCCGTTATCGTGGCTATGTGATACTGGATCACCCATAAGTAACAAATTTCTTTCAAATATAAATTTCGAAAATCTAAAACAATTTTTAAAACAATCTGTTCGAGATGTTTCTTTTTTATAATATCTTCATGTGAAATTTTGTGGAGATTGGACTTTCAGTTTCTGAGTAACAATCGCTACAACAATGGATTTTCGTAATCCAAAGTGGCATTAAGTAAAATGTTTATTCTGTAATTAAAAGAAATAAAAAACTCTAAAGATAGAGTTTTTTATTTCTTTTGATAAAAACAATTAATGAAAACAATTTAATAAAAACAATTAATGAAACAATTAATCATTGAAAAATTCATTAAACAATCATTAAACAATTAAAAAGTTCTCTATAGCAAACGCAACAAGAGATAATGAAAAATAATATGATTTAATTCTAAATAATAACAAATATTAGCTATAAATCGAATGTTTTCATATTTTACTTACACCAATTTTATTCCAATATTATATATTTTTTTTTTAATTTATAACTGTATGATATGAATAGAAAAATTCTATGAGAAAAATATGTATCCGTACAAAAACAAATGAAACTATCTTTTTGCAGAAAATATTTATTAATAACGGAAAAATAATTATTAAAAGAAACAAGTGCATTTTGAGAAAATCCAAAAATTAAACTGTTGTGATTTCATTTAAAGAAATTGTTGCAATTCTTTCGGAGTAAATTCTTATAAGATATATTCAACGCCCAAATACAAAAAATAATTAAACATCAACTTAATACTTTTTTCCTACATTTTGCATTTAAACATCTGCACTTATTTGAAGAAAATGTTTTAATTCTTTTAATTATAATCTTCCTTCTCAAGCTTGTGTTCTAAATGTTACTTTATGGTTTGCAGAAGTTTTACTATTACAGTTGTACTATTACTACACTAAATAGGGTTTCCGCCATTAAACAAATTAAGTATTAATGGCTTTTAATTTCTTAATACCGAACAGAATATTTCGTTTTTATCCTGCTACATTTCTTATATCTATTACTAGAAATTAAGAAAAATAACAAATCAATCATCAAGGAAAAACATGATAAGTATTTAAAAAAAGGGTGTAACGTATCCCATTCTAATTGGGTTTCTTAAAATATACCATTAAAATCAGGAATTCATTAAACAACAATAAATAGATACATTTTTACACAACGATCAATGACAAAAGCAATAAATCCTATATAATATTATACGGTAAAACCTCTGAATAACAGAATCCTCCGGAATGCAATATTTGTCCACCATTCACAGGTAAAAATGTACAAAGAGTAAGTGTTGGAGATCGAAAAAGTGTCTGCTAAATAGAGGTGTCCGCTATTTGGTCGTGTCCGTTATGGAAGTTTTACCGTATAATAAGTGCAAATGAATAATACTTTACAATATTTAAATAGAACGCATTTAGTTTCAATTTTATATATTTTTATTTAAGTATTTTAAATTATAATGATTGCTTTTACACAAAACATCTGAAAAAAATATTTCCCTATTCATACCCGAAAATATTTCCATGATTATTTTATTTATTTTTCAGTAAATAATTATTACATGAAAAGTGTGTTTTCCTAATTTAAGATTTTATAAAAACTAAATAGCTTTGATTTGGTTTAAGAATTCTTTTTGCAATGCTTCAAAAATAAAATTAAAAATATTTAAAAAAAGGAATTGAAATAAAAAGTATTACTATTTATCAAACTGTGCATTTAAATTGTTTGTATTTGTTCGAAAAAAAGTTTTTTATATTTGTAGCTCCAATATTCTCTTCCAAGCTTACATCTTAAAGTTTCTTTGCAAACATTGACTAAAGTATTTTTAATCTGATACCGAAAAAGAAAACAGTAATAATGCATTTTATTTCGTAACTATTTTATAAAATACTTATTTGTAATTGTAATCAGTTTAGTGTTGATCTTCACACTAGAAAAGATTTTCTTTCTACAGAAACATGTTTATTTTTGTGTCAACGTAATAGCGTAAATTGACTCTTTTTCCTATATCCGCTTGAAAACCAAACAACTATTAGCAAGTAAGAAAACCATGAATCACTGCTCAAGAAGCACACTATCTGTGATATACGAGCAAACTTCTAAACTCATTCTCAAAGTTTTAAGTATTTGTGTGTAAGTAATGAAAGTCAATTAGGCAGATACTCTGCATTCTCGCAAGCAGAAAATTATTTGTACAGTTTACGGAATGTTATTAAATAGTTATATTCAATTTAAGCGCTTGAAATAGGCTATAAGAAACTTTTAATATAATTGTGTTATTTAAAAAAATATATATAAAATAAAATGATTAAGCTCTATTAACAATAAAAAATAATTATAGGTGTACACCAAAAACAAAAATGATCAAAGGAAAAGAATCGATTAAATCCTAAATTGTTATACATTTGAAATAAAAATATGGATTTTTCATAATATTAAACATACACTATTTTATTTGAATTTTATTTAAGTTATTAAAAGTTGAAAGTTGGAATTTCTATGCGAATATCTGAAGCGAATATGTACCTATATGGAAATATATATATTTTTTATTTTTATAAAATCATTATTTATTTCGATTAAGCATATTTTAAATAACATTTCCTTTTAAAATCTGAGAAACTCTAAATACTAAATAGCTCAGATTTGATTTAAGAAATTTCCTGCATTGTACCGAAGTTATATGCAGGTAAGTTAAATGTAATAAATGTGTTAAAGCAGAAAAAATACAGATATTTTTTTATAGCTAATCAGCATTGAAAACGTTTGTATCTATCTCTTTGAAAAATTGTTCTTATTATTATAGCTTTGATATTTCATTACATACTTTCATTTTAAACGTTTCTTTGAACTTTGATAAGGTTAGCTAAACTATTATTTTAATCTGTTGTCGAAATAAAGTATTAATAATGGCTTTTAATTTGTAACTACTCAACAGAATACTTAGTTGTAATCATGCTGGAAAGTGATTTTCTAGAAACACGCTTGTTTTTGTGTCAACGTAACGTAACAGCGTAAACAAACTATTTTTTCCTATGTCAGCTTGAAAACTAAGCAAATATTAGCAACAATGAAAACTAGTCGTTGGGGGCCACCGTAATACTTACCCATCATGGATATGCATAATGTAAAATATTAAAATAAAAATGTGTAAACTACTTATAAAGTGCATTGCTATTCAAATAAAATCGTGGCTTGATGGCGTCACAAACTTTAAAGGCTCGAATACTGAATTGCTTGAAAGAAACATCCTTATAACTCCAAAAATAATAATCCTATTAACTAGCGGTTTATTGCATCTTATTAAGCGTCAAATTTCCAATTAAAATATATCTTTGAAGTGAAATTTGAATGAAATACAGGGTCATGAAAAATCGAAGAGCGTGGAAAATGGGATTCCAAATATCTCGGCAACTAATTATCCGATCGACTTAATGCTTTATGCAAAATTTATGTTTTTTATTGTCTTTTATATTCATTTCTTAAAATAAACAATTTCGAAAATTTTTATATACCTTTCATCAGAACGAATATTTCGAGAGTCCGAAAAAAATTGTTCCGGTTAATCGAGGTTATTGAAATGAAATAGGCTTCTTCCCATTATCACATACTAAGTACATACGAAATTGCAAGTCTCTATCTCAATTTTTTCGGGAGATAGAGCGTTTACAGACACACAGACACACAGACACACAGACACACAGACACACACACAGACACACAGACGGACGGCAAAATTTTGTTTCTAAAAATATGTTTTTCGGAATATCCAGTGTCTGAAACGTGTAAATCCGTCAAAATTTTTTTTTCGATTTTCAAAACGATTACAAGACTTACCCTATACTACGTATGATGGGTAAGTAAAATGAATCAATTATCAAATAGCAGACGATCAATATATGACAAGACATCTAAACTCAGCGTTAATTCGCCCGTGCTCTTGAAAACCAAGCAAGTATTAGCGACTAAAAAAATAATGAATCATTTCTCAAGAAGCAGACGATCTGTGATACACAAGTAAACTTTTAAAGTCATTCTCAAACTTTTGAGTATTTTGTGATTCGATTGATACTTGATAGTCAAATAGCCAGTTACTCTACATTATCATTAGCAGACGATTATTTCTAGAATTTAGAAAAAATTATTAAATAGTTATTCAATATACATACCTGTAATAGATGATAGAATATCTCACTTGAATAGGTATATTTACAAAGATACCACTTTAGAAAATTAAATTCTGATAGCAAAAAAAAAAAGATACATTTACATCTGGTGCAACAATTACAAAAAGATCAATGAAAAATAATGCGATAAAATCCTAAATTGTTATAAAAAATGCAATACTTTTATAATTTTTAAACACAGCACATTTTTATTCTATTTTAGTTGAGTCGGTAAACTTTTGAACTTTTTTTAATATTGTTTCAGTGTTTTAAAACACCTTTTTGGCATATTGTTAAATGATTTTATGAACGAAAATGATTTAATGAGGGAAAATGGGCATATGGCGTAGTAAATTTTGAAAAAAAAAAAAATGTTTTGAAAAGTATTTGTAAAAATACAGTAAAAATGACTAATTATTTAACATTTTTATATTGAAAAAATAATTTTTTTTTTATTACTGAAAATCCGACCACTAATTTTATGAAATGCTCCTTAAGGATAGTTAAAAAAATAGCGAATCAGTTGCAACAATGTGGGAGTTTAAATATTTTGATCTTATTGATCCATCGAATAATCACAAAAATGAATTTAAATATTGAAAATATATTTACATTTAAAGGGAAATATTTGAAGCATTTTTGTACATTTATAAGCGCGAGATCTGTACGTAACTTCTCGAAAATATACTAGGGGACGTCTAAATACATTTTAAGCAAAAAATTGGAAAATTGCTATTTTCGTCATTTTGCTTTTTTTTTTTAATTTAAAGTTAGCATTTACAAATAAACATAGGAAACCAATATCTTTTTTATCTGAATATTAAAAAAAAAAGAAAGAAAGAAAAAGAAAAGAAAAGAAATATATATATATTTTTTTTGCATAAGGTCTTCATTTATTCCGGATAAGAAAGTTTAAAAAGAAATGTTTGTATTCCTAATTTCAGAAAATCGAAAAAGTAAATAGCACACATTCTATTTAGTAAATGTTATTCGAAATGGTTCGAATATCAATGTTCAATGGTTCGAAATTAAATGCAGATAAATTATATATTTTCAAAAAAAAAAAAAAAAAAAGAAAAAGAAAAGAAAAATAAAGAATTTAAACAAATATGAATTCTACTTCTCAAATTCTGCTATTTATAGCGTGTATCCGTTTGATAAAGCAAAATATTTATTCTGATGGCTGTATTCTTTTCTCCCAAACTTAAATTCTGAAAGCTACTTCAAATTTAAACAACGGCGAAAAATCGTGCGTCAATCATAGATTATGAAACACTTCTCAACACATTCAGATTACTGTAGCAAAACTTACTACTAAATAAACAAAGTCAATCCGGGCGGGGAGGACTACCTTTCGGCTTAAGCTCAAATTATCCCGCCCATTACTAAGTAAACAATTTAGAAAAAAAAAACGCATAACGCATTTGAAAATCCAATTTCAGCAATTATTACCAATAATCAGACAAAATGTCCGATTTATTTGTGCAGTCCTCTATATGATATATAGGTCTGTATGTAGACTACACAGTATGCTAAAACTTACTTCAGTTAGGAAATACATAGCACACTAGAAACTTCCCCTTCAGCAATTTCCGTCAATAAACGGATTTGTACGTGAAATCTTTTGGCAAACCCTGTATATAATCTATAGAAAATATGCAAAATTGCAATGAAATCACCATAATATTAAAAAATTATTAATTAATATGTAAAAAATTGTTATATTTAAAAGCGCATTCCTCAACTAAATACTATCTACCAGCAATTGTTGTTCATATACAGTACTATAACCAAATTATTTTGAGTGATCCTGTAAACGAACGATGCATTCTGTGCATACCATATTCAACAGTAACCGCCTTGTAGTGCACCTCAGTAATATGTATCAATTTGAATATGTTTAAAATAGCGCAACACCATTCAAATACGTCGCAGACGATTTTACGCCATAGAAAGTAATGCAACTGAATTCTTTTGAGCGACTCTTTAAAATAACCATAAATGCTACATAATTCATTTTCAATACCAAACATGCCTTTGTAAACCTGAATAGCGAATATCGATTTCAAGGCCATCTGAGTATATTTATGCCAGTTAGAGCAGGGGCAGACGACAGACAGACACACAGACAAACCGAATTCATAAAAATTTTCAACTATGTTGGAAAGTTTTAAAAAGTTGTGGCAAAATAAAAGTAATTATTAATAACTATAATTAATGATTTATGACTTATTTTAACCGTGATTGAAAAAATGCATTAATAATGGATTTTAATGAGTAACTACTGCGGCAATTAATTAGTTGTAATTGGGATACATTCTTATTAGAAGAAAGGTTTATAGAAACCAGATTAGTTTTGTGTCAACGTAAGGATTTAAATAATTTCATTTTTAACAATTCCCAACGTAGTTAAAATTTGTTTATTAATTCGGCTTGTCTGTGTGTCTGTCCGTGATTTAAATTGCCCAAATATAGTCCGTTTGACATGCAATTGATATGTGATATTGAGTTTTACTATGCCATATTCGGTATTGAATATGAAGTATGCAGCCTTTATAGTTCATTTATAAGGACACTCAAACGAATTCCTTTACATTATGGTCTATGGGAAAAATCGTTTTCGGTGTATTTGAATGATTTTACACTATTTCAAACATATTTAAATTGATTTATATCACTCAGGTGCACTTCAAGAGGTTATTACTAGAAGCTATTACGGTGTGAATAGCATTCATCGTTTATTTACAGAGACAGACATAAGAATTCGGTTGCACTACTGTCTATAAACAATACTTGCTGGAAGTGCGTTTTAATTTGTGGTACACATTTTTAAATTAACCTAATTTTTTGCCTATTACTTGATGTGCATAAGTTCTATAGATGATGTGAAAGGCAGCACAAAAGATTTTGAATCATTTCCGGTTGTTAACGGAAATTGCTGAAGGGGGATTTAAAACTCTGCTATGCGTTTCTTAACTGAACTAAGTTTTAGCATTCTATGTAGTATATATGCATATCTATATTTCATATACTGGGCTGCACAAATCAAAATGTGTTTTGAAATGTGTTATGCGTTTTCCAAATTATTTACTTAGACATCATCTTTCCCCTTATTAAACGGTGAACTTTTCCCTAGGTAAAAATCGCTACAGCGATTATTGCTTTCTTTTATCATTGTGTTTTTATCCTAATTGACAAAATATTCCCGATATTTGATAGCACTCACCAGCATTTAAACAATACAACAAAATTTGGCGCTATTCCCCTATCCCATCTCTTGGTACTTATTACTAATCCTCGCTGTGGGAAATGATATAACCAATAAATACCAAAATATTCTTACCAGAAAGTATTTTTTTCTTGTAGAAAAAAAACATACTTTTGTCTTAACGTGTCAGTTTAAATGAACTCTTTTTCTAACAACTCCTTGAAAACCAAACAACAATTATCAATTAAGAAAACCATTAATCACAACTATCAGAAGAAGATGATCTGTGATATATGACAAAAGTTTCAAGCTCATTCCCAAAGTTTTGGGCTTTTGTAAGTAAGTACTGAAAACCAATCAGGTCAAAAGTCTTTAATGTCGTAGCAGAAAATTATTTCTACAATTTCAGAAAGTGTGTTCAAGTTTTGGAAAAAAATTAAACGGTACAGGGATTTGCATAGAAAAGATTTAATTATAGTTATTTAATGCTTGCAAATTAAAATAACTTTTTCTTGTAGAAAAAAAAACATATTTTTGTCTTAACGTGACAGTTTAAATGAACTTTTTTTCTAACAACTCCTTGAAAACCAAACAACAATTATCAATTAAGAAAACCATTAATAACAACTCAGAAGAAGATGATCCGTGATGTATGACAAAAGTTTCTAGCTCATTCCCAAAGTTTTGGGCTTTTGTGAGTAAGTACTGAAAGCCAATCAGGTCAAAAGGCTTTAATGTCGTAGCAGAAAATTATTTCTACAATTTCAGAAAGTGTGTTCAAGTTTTGGAACAAAAAAATTAAATGGTACAGGGATTTGAATATAAAAGATTCAATTAGTTATTTAATGCGCGCAAATTAAAATATAAATTAAATGTGAGAGAATAATAAAAGCTTATACTTTAAACGCATAGTAGCTGAATTTTTTTTAATCATTTTATTAACAAATCAATACCAATTATAAATTACTATATAGGAATGGCTCTGACTATTTTGAAATAAAGGACAAATATATCGATAGTTGAAAAAAAAGGGAAAAGAAATAAAAACAAAACGCAAAACAATTTTTTTTTTTTGTAATATCGGGTTTTTATAGTGTAATCTCATTAATTTAACTTTTTGATTACGGGCTAGGAATATCGACTAATTTTTATATTCATTCGTACCGCGATTTACAGAAAAAATCTTTATCCCAGATTTCTCTTAAAAATATTTCACTGTAAGTGTATGACAGATATTATTTTCAAAATGTTGTAGGAATAGATAAAAAAATAGTCACTGAACGACGTATGTGCCGACCCTGTAGTCAAAAGGTTAATCAGAATTAAATCTTTATTTATGACGGATACGTATTAATGACGTAAATGTTTTACAATTTCCGTACTTTTCCTATCATGATAAATAAGATTAGCATTAAAAGCTCATTATTTCACTTTAAAAAAAAATCAGATTTCGAAACTAATACACAAAATAATAATTTACTTGATAACAAAAATAATTCCATTAAAAAAATTAAAGTAGTTTTAGAAATCAAAACATTTAAACACAAATTAGTGAGTGAAATATAATTTTTCTTTTCTTTTCTTTACGAATTGTTTTCTAAACTTATACCTCGAAATTCTTTCCAACTTTTGAAAGTTGAAATAAGTTACTCCTTTTAATTCTTCAAAAAAAGTTTCATTAATACTCGCTTTTAATTCAAATATACTTTTAAAAATATTTAGTGTTATTGATGTTAGAATTCTTGTTAAAATAATTTTTCTGCAAACATAAATTATTTTTCTGTTAGGGTAACTATTTTGATTGGCTTTTTTTTTTTTTTTTTTTTTTTTTTTTTTTTACCTATCTTTGAAAACCAAACAGCTAGTTGAAAGTAAGTACTAAAGAAAGCAGAACTAAGTAAGGAAATCAGGAATCACTGTTCAAGATGGCGATGATCTGTGATACATGAGCAAACTTCTAAACTCATTCCTAAAGTTTTGAATGCTCGCCTGGAAGTAATGATCGTCAATTAAACAGACGCCCTGCATTGTTGTTAGCAGAGTATTATTTCTAGATTTTAAGAAAGTTTTAATTAGTTATTATTTAATTTAAGCGTTTGCATTTTTAGTATTTATAGTATTTATACTTTCTTTACAGAATTTGATTAGCATTTATTTAACATTTAATAGATAATGGAACGTTGTACTTTCCCAGTTGCAATAACATACGTTGTCATCGCAGTATTATAAATTGCATAATTTTCTGTAGATTGCAAATAGTTTCGATAAAAACAATTTTCATTCTTAATTTGATAAATAATTTTGGTACTTCTATATTATCCCGTCGACTACTATCCTTTAAAAAAGAAAACAATCACCAAACTATAGGATTTAACGCCAAACTTGCATGATTGTGATGTCACACTCACTTGACGTCAGATGCGTTACACCACACATGTTTGCTATGTCATCAATGGATTTTTAATTAGACGTTTATATTTTATTTTTAATGTTGTTTTACTGACTTATTTGTTATTTCATTAATGAAAATAAAAAATACAGTATTAAACCAGAGTTCGTACGTTTTACCACATTTTTAAAAATAATATTTTGCCTTATTTAAATGCAGAAAAGCTTTACAAATTCTGCAATTGAATGAGGTGGCTACAATTTCTGCTATTTAAATATTAAATAAAAAATTATATTAAAATATTTTGGAGAAAGCATATGAACCCTGTAAACGGTGACCTCATGATATTGAAAGGAAAAACATTGAAAAAATGTTGCGATGCATAGTTACGTATAATAGATGTGTTTCAAATGACGTCACAAACATTTATCCACCAGCGGAGAGGGATAATAAAGAAAAACTATCCAAGATTATTCTGTTATCATTAATGTGTTTTACATATGTTTAAAGTTACTGCTAGTTGACATTTTAGAGAGTGGGTCTTTTCCGAATTTCTTGTAATTTTTTTTGCGATTCCAATGGCAACATTCTTTCATTTGTTTATTGAGCATTACAATTTGGCGATGGTGCTTTTTATGGAACGTGGTCGACAGTTCAATGGAGAAATACCATAATTTTTAAATGTAGAACTTTTATTAGGCATTTTCTAACATAACTTTAAAATGTATATGTATTATACTGTTTTAATGTATATGTATTATATTAAATATATATGTATTATACTCTTATTTAATATAGAATAAATTCCAGACTGAAACGTTCGAAGCCCTTAACAACATAACTTGTTATCGGATTTAACTAGGATACACAGATTTATATCCAGCGTAACTTCGGTGGTCTTGTGAGTTTTGTAAATACTCTCAGAATGTGCTTTATGCAAACATTCTTTTTTATATATTAAGAAAATACATCTTCAGATTTTCATGTTTATCGGTGTCATCAAAGTCTTTATTTTATTTGGATCTCGGTCTTGATACTTTTTGTAGACATCAAAGATACAGATCAGGACAAAATAACCCGGTCAGTCACTGGACAAGTGTTTCGGTACATTTATGTGTATACTACTGTCTGAACGATACCTGCTTCTATAAAGAATTTAAATAAAGAAGCAAAATTTAAGTATGCAAAGTTCTCTGAGAGCTAATTGCTTATATGAGATTTATAACCATTACAGTGTTAAATTTGTATAAATTAGACATTGCGTGAGGGTTTTTATATAAAATGGGATAATTTCTATGGCCTAGCGAACAGATAAGAACGTTAACCACATAGGAATATTTTCTGGCTAAATACATTGCACTAAATATCGTGGGCGTGTTTTTTACAGTCTTATTTTTTTATGGCAACAGTATATTGTTGCATTCTATCAAAACTTTATGTATTGTGCGTTGTATCAAAAATTTATTATAGCTGTGTAAAATATTCGGATATGAAAAATTCTAATATTTTGCCATTAAAGAAATAAATTAAAGTAACCCTTCTCTCTCTCTCTCTCTGTTTTTTTGTACAGATCAAATGTACAGATCAGCGCAAAATATCCCTGTCAAACACTGGACAAGTATTTTGGTGCATTTATATGTATCTGAACGATCTATCCGACCTATCTTATATCTATCTGAACGATATCTGCTTTTACAAAGAATCGAAGATGGTTAAATCCGGGGACCCTGTGGCCTGTACACTGAAAAAAATGGGTACTCAAAATTGAGTAAAAAGTACTCAATTTTGAATATGTCACATACTCAAAATAGCTCCGATCCAAATGTACTCAAAATTGAGAAACGCATGTACTCATTTTTGATCCCATGGATGTATTCAAATATGAACTCCTATGTACTCATTTTTGATCCCATGGACGTATTCAAATTTTTAAAAAAATATGTCGTTAAAATAAAATTTATAGGATAAAAAAAAAAGTTACTTCGCGAGGACAACCTTATAAGAGATACATACATTTCTGCTCATTTTTTTCATTCCTGCGTGAGTTTATAGTAATTAACCAACACTTGCCTATGAGAGCAATCGAACCCGTGATGTCCTGTGTACTAACCTGACGACTGAGATCAACGCGCCATGAGTGGTCACGCCTCCTTCTCAAATGTTGTTAGTTATTTTGCCAAACTTGCAAAAACTTGAGGTTTCATCTGTAGGTGGATTTTTTCAGTTCCAATGTTTTTAATATTTTCTTTTCATAATTTTCAATATTTTGCTGTATGATTTGGTGCCTTATAGCAGATAAATTTCAATTTATTATGTATTATATGCGTAAAACATTGCATTAAGAATACTGATTGCTTCTTTTTGCAACAGTACCAACAATTTCTTTATTCGAACATATACTTTTTAAAAATTATTTGCCTGATTATCTATTTATCAATTCTAATAAAAACAACAATTATCTTAATCAGACGTGTTTATTACATGCTATTAAAATATTTTTTTTTAATGTCTTATTTTAAAAAAAGTATGTAAATATTTTTTTTTATAATAAATAAAATTATTATAGTTCAGCTATGCTGAGAGCTTTTGCGTACGGTTCGGTTAAACTAAATAGTTAAAAAAAAAGGTTTTTAGAGACAAATTTGAAATTAATGACCTTGGGATAGGTAGGTTTAAATCTGGACTTATTGATTTTATTTAAATTAAATTAGTTTAATTTATAAAAATATAAGCTAAAGTAATAAAACGTTATAAAGCTAAAAATTTTATTTTTATAAAAGTAAAGAAAAAATATTAACTAATTTTATAAATTTAAGGAAAAAATTATAAACTTTGTAAAATTATAATTTATAAAATAATAAATTTTAGCGTAATTCATAAATTTGTAAGCCAAATCAGCTTAGTTTAATACCAATTTGCGTAGCTATAATTTGCAAAGATATTACGTTATGAAAATTTTAAATGACGCAATAATGCTTCACGTTAAAAAAGTTAAAATAAATTTTAAAAAAAAATTATGGGGAAAAAAATCATAATTTTGAAGTACTATCAAGGAAAAAAAAAGTAGATGTGTAAAATGTGAGGAAAAAAAGAAAAAAAAAAGAGTAAATGTGTTGTAGTGGATCCACTTTGATGAAAATCCCGAACAACCAGATCTACTTTTCATTTCTCTTATTCTTCGTTTTTTCTTCAAATAATAGCTTTTTAGGCTCCGAAATTTCGTCATTACACATTCTGAAATATACAAGTATGTTGGGTTTGAACATATGTTCATTTTGGATCCAAAAATACTCATTTCGAAATGAGTACATGAACTTACTCATTTTTGAGAATGCACATGTTCATTTTTGATCCAAAAATACTCATTTCGATATGAGTACACGGACTTACTCATTTTTGAAAATGCACATGTTCATTTTTAATCCATAAATACTCATTTCGAAATGAGTATGTACCATTGCCACACATTGTTCCTACATAATAGCATATTAATAGGGCTAGGAACTTTATGTTTTTTTATTAATGTGTCCTTCGATTAAGAAAAGTTGAAGATCCGTAGTTTTATGCATGGTTTTTTAAAAAATGGACCGAAAAACATATTTTGTACATAAAATGGATTTTAAATGGATTATTAAGATTAAATACTACTAATTTGTTTTTTCTACAAAATTACAAAACGAAGTTCATACAACATTTACATGTAATACAAATTATTATTATTTGTTATAAAATAGTTTCTGTGATATTTAAATATGGGGCATGTTAAGACAAAATTAATAAAATGTGATTTTTTTCTTGTTTAGATCCAAGATCCGAGATTCTTTGATAAAATATCACATGCAGAATCGAAACAAATCTGTCAAGAGCGAATTTTTCTTCTAAATATTGCAAAATATTTCTGATATCTATTGTTGCATTTCACAAGCATGCTTGAATTCTATATGAATTTTATATATATTGAAGAAGTAAAATTTAAGTAGGCAAAGTTCTCTGAGAGTTATTTTAGAATGCAAGCTTATATGAGGTTTTCAACCATTGGATGGTTAAATTTGTATAAATAAGACTTTTCCTGATGAAAATTATAAAAAAATGGGGTAATTCCTATGCCATACCAAACAGATAAGAGCATTAACCAAACAAGAATATTTTCTGGATACCTTGTAGTCAATATCCTGGGCGTCTTTTTCTCTTTCTTTATTTCTTACTAAAATATCTTGCATTGTGAAGTCTATCAAAAATCCTTTAAAAGTGGGTTGAATAATTGATTGTGAAAAGTGCTAATGTTTTGCAATACAAGAAATAATTTAAAGAAATCTCTCTCTCTATCTGTCTTTCTTTTTTTTTCTTATTGATTTCTGTGAAACCTAATAAAATATTATAGGGCGAATGCATGTTCGAAACACTGTAAAAAGGAAAAAAATCCTTTGAATGTTAGTACAATTTCCGGATGTTTATAAAATTTTGTGAAAAGTTACGTATCCTGTGCCGGTTGGTGGGATTGGCGAAAAAATACAAAATTGCGCCAATAGGCAGTTTTAGCAATTTACCAAATTTTTCAAGATGACGGAAAAACATGTTTTTTAAAGATTTATAAACATAGGTTTATTAAACCATGTTTTTGCACCATCTTAAAAAAATATGTACGATATTAAAAGAAAATGTTATCGCCATTTTGGAGATTTTCACAAGGAATGAAAATACATAAACAAAAATATTTAACAAACTGAAGCAGCCTTTTTATGATAAATAATTGTTATTGTCAAGGGCAAATTGTAAAAAAAAATATAAACTAACGAAAAAACTTACCGAAAATAACTTGTGGGAATCTTCGGAAAATATATCTCATATAAATATTACTTAAAATGAAAAAAATGCAGATGTGGTCTGTATAAAAATGGGGAAAATATACGCTTTATAAAAATCGTTTATGTTTTTTAATATTTCCGAAGACACAGATAAAAAGATAAAAATCTCAATCACAACTGCCATTACAATTTTAAAATAAAAAATACACAAAATAGAAAAAAATCTATAAAAAATGCCAAAAAAGTAACAAGATCAGAACGACCACATCGAAACATTTTTTGCCAGAAAGAAAAAAAAAAAAACTCTCGAAATCTACCATCCCAAGATATAAAACATTTCCCGTTTTTTTTTTTTTTTTTTTTTTTTTTTTTGAGATTATTCTTAACACATAATACTAAATTTACATTTTTTTCTCTAAAACTGCAGGATTTAAGGTACTTCCGTGTTATAGCGGCCATAAAGGATTAATCGCCAAGCGACCAAGATTTATCACCAAATTATAATGCATATATGACGTGATAATAATATATGATGCATATAACATTTCGTGACGTAACTGGCCAAATTATATATGACGCATATATGATGGATATATATGACATGCGTATAAGCCGTGTATGATGTATAATAACACATTAGACGTAAACAATATGTACATATATAATGATGTAGTATATGCGTACATATGATGTATATATAAGTTTTAGATTGATCTAGGTGAAGTCATACTTGCAACCGAGGTATAATCGTAATTAAATTGTAATTGTGACGTAACTGGCCAAATTATATATGATGGATATATATGACATGCGTATAAGCCGTATATGATGTATAATAACACATTAGACGTAAACAATATGTACATATATAATGATGTAGTATATGCGTACATATGATGTATATATAAGTTTTAGATTGATTTAGGTGAAGTCATACTTGCAACCGAGGCATAATCGTAATTAAATTGTAATTGTTGTGGTCACTATAACAGGAAAGTACCCGATTTTATTATATTATTACACTTCAGAAAAGAAAAAAAGAAACGTAAAAATACTGAACTTGTACTAGAAAAGACGAAAATTCGTTTTAGAGTGTGAAAATATAAAAAATCTCAAACCCTTAGCGTAAATGACAAATTAACTAGATTTTTTGGGAAAAATATTCATAAATCCATATTCGCTACTTTCTAACAGATTCACGAAATCATTCCATCGAAGAATTTTTGTTTAGTATGTGTTTCGGTTAGTAATGTCGATTTTGCTAAGAGATGGCGTTACTAATATATTTGTTTGTATATGTATAGACGAATGAAGTCTATGGCGTTTTGGAGAGTAAACATACGCCATCAAAAGCCAGTTCGTTATTAATTGCCATTGTGTAAAAAAAAACCTAGTTTGTCATAGCTTTGAATGTTTCGAATTTTGTACCAGAAAAATACTTTTTGCGGGGACATTTTTTTATTTGACGAAAACGGCTGCTGAAAGTTAACGATTGTTGTTTGAAGCTTATGGTAAACATGCTCTAACAAAATAAACTTGTTAACGACAAAAAGTGGTTTAACGGTTTTAAAGGGGTTATTTTGATAGAAAAGACAAGTAGCGGTCAGGACAGCCAAGCAAGCTTGAAAATGCAGATATGCAAGTATTATTGGATGATGAACCTAGTCAAAAAATTACTGGCGAACACTTCGACAACAACTGATAAACGTGAACCTTGCTTTGCCGGAAAAACGACCAGAATACGCCCGAAAAATAAGATAAAGTCATTTTTCAACATGACAATACTCGGTCCTAAGCTGTTAAATGTGTAAAAAACTAGTTGGAAAAGGTTAAATGTGACGTCCTACCACAACCGCTGTATTCACCAGACTTAGCCCCTTAGGATACCACTCATTTCGATTCCCATCACGGAATTTCTCAATAGTATATGAATTCTTTCGAAAAAATCAAAAGCTCTATTCATGGATTGCTTCAAAAGATGAGTTTTTTATCGACGCGGAATCCATCTCTTGTGAAAAAGATTTAAAAATGTCATAGATAACAATGAACAGTACTTTGAATTTATTTTGTTATGAAAATAAATGCTCAAATTTTGCGAAAAAAACGACATTATTAACCGAAACACATATTATATATAAAAATACAGATATTATACTGGCAGTCAATGGAATATATTTTTACAAACCCGGCGTCATACCGATTGTGGCAACGATATGAGCTTTAGTTTGTATCGCACAGATCTTAGTTTCTAAAAATCACATAATTTCAATTTTTACACTACTAAATAGAGTAATAGATGTATTTTTAAAATGAAAAAAAATTTAAAGCAGTAACTCAATTTATTCTTTTAAGAATTTTTATAGAATTCTCAATAATGATTTATTTTAATGTAGTCAAGAATAACCATTGCATTTCGACAATAATGTAAAGGTATAATGAACAAAGGACCTAGTTGAAAATACTTTCCTTTGTTCTTTATGACCTAATTACATGGTATACAGATGTTTCCGTGTTATTTCAGAATCATTTGTAAAATGCTATAGTTATAGCTCGGATGAATGAAATTAGGGCTGAAGTTTGCAGCCTTGTCCAACAAATAAGAATGAAATATGCCAGCCATGATATCGTTGGGATAGCTCAGTAGGAAGAGCGTTGGCATGGTAAGCCAAAGTACCCAAGTTCGAGTGCTGGTCCTGGCATTTTTCGCTTTGTTTGAATAAATCTCAACTATGATACTTCAACCACTGAAAATGTAAAGTAATGTTTACAGTAATATAAAAAAGAAATATGCGAAACTAAAATGGATGTGTGTTGCGCTACCACAGTTAATACTTGATAATCCAAATTTGGTTTCATGTCTTCATCTTGACATGAAACACATAACAACAGAAAAATGAATTTTCTTACGGAAAAATGACTGACACAAATTATTTGAAACTTTACTTATAGAAAATTCATAAATGACATTGGAACATATGATGGGGTTAGAATGACAGTGGAATAAGTCAAAATTTTGAAATGTGAGAAATGAAGGGTTTTGTGAAACTTGCTGTATTGCCGTTGAATTAAGTGGTCCAACTTGTTTTGCCCTCTAGCTACTCACTAAGTGAACTATGAGTTATTTGACTATCGCACTGAGCATATATTAATATATGTTTAGTAAAAATATGGTTATCTCTATATTTTTTCAAATTTTTGACTTACTCCACTGTTATTTTAACCCCCTCATATGATGCTTATTTTATTTAACAATGTAGTTATTAAATGCTATTCAAAGACTTAACTTTCGCCTATGTAATTGGTATATTTCATATAAAAATTTCATTTTTGTGTTTAGTTGGTGAATAACCTAAAAGCATATATATTTGTAATGCAAAAAATCTGTTGCAGTTTCCAATTAACAACAAATTTCACCAATGTTCTGACAGAAGCAGTATGTTTTGTAAACAGGACTCCGATAATAATCAATGTGTGACTCCCTGGTAATTACTAAAGTAGGTACTCAGTGCAATAGCATGTTTAAAAGTAATTCGTATATTTTTTTTCTTAAAATGTAAGATATATGTAGAAAATGTTTTACTTAATAAATCTAAAATATAATGATTTAAGAAACTATAACATTAAAAACCCTGACTGTCAAGTTTTAATTTTTCCTGTATTAAGAGAAATCACTAATCATTAGCAAAATGTTACTGTCGTGTGGCCTTTTACCATTAAATTCTAATAAGTTTTAACCATTACTTTATAAGAAACAAAAAAAATATTACTGAATATCTTGAAACCTAAAATAACTAATTTTAAAAATCTGATAACGTCTAACTATTTCTCCAGAAATAATAATCTACAGCACAAAATGTATTATGGTATTACGTCATATATTATCAGCCAAAAGATTAAAAATAAGATAATACTTTCAGTAATAGTAAAGAAAATAGTAAAAAATAACAGATAACAACTAAGAAAAATTGCTCTGATCACGTGCTTAGATTCTAGCCACAAAAAGGGGATTTTTTTTTCTCTATAGCTGGTCGTTTATTTTCGTGAAACATCGTTAATATAAGTTTATTTTCTTTCTAATTAATACTTCTCACTATAGCAACTGATAAAGATAAAATATTGTTTATAATAAGTAAAAAAGTTGAGTTGTACACAAAGTTACCATCCTTCTGTTTTATTTTATTTCGAATAAAGACACTTTGAAGCAGAATTTTTTTTAGAGAAATGTAATCGAATACGAATCACATAAAAAACAAGTCACATTATTAAATAAATTTTATGATACAATGTATGTTTTTTGACTTGAAAGAAAAAACGAAAGGTTGTAAGCTATGTGTTGGCGTGAATAATTTATGTTTATAAAGCTGAAACAGGTTCTTAGCAATATGTGGATCCACAGGTACGAATCACATAAAAACAAGTGACATTATTAAATAAATTTTATGATACAATGTATGTTTTTTAACTTGAAAGAAAAAACGGAAGGTTGTAAGCTATGTGTTGGCCTGATTAATTAATGTTTATAAAGCTGAAACTGGTTCTTAGCAATACGTGGATCCAGAAATACAAATTTTCTTTTCTTTATTTATAAGCATTTGTTAATGCATTTTTTTCCAGAAATGTGTATTACTATAAAGATTAATTTTCAATTAAAATATTTTTGAAAACATTGATATTTTGTTAATAAAAAGTTTAAATTTTAAATTTTAAACTTATTTAATTTTTGATGTAACTCAAGAACTACTTGTCTTATTTCATTACTTATTCACGATTATGTACAAAAAGGTTTCTTGTTGATTTGTCTTCAGGATTTGTAAAAAAAATTACCAAATTTATAATAAACTTAAAAGTATAAAAAAGAAAATTTTCGAGAGTGATTTTTACTTCGAAGGCCATAGTTTGAAAAATTCCACAATAAATTAAAATTCCTTAAGACAATTTATTAAAAACTTTGTACAAAATTTCATGCAAATATCTTGCAAGGAAGTTTAGATAGATATCCTTTTAAAGATGATAAATTATGAAAAATCCATTCTCAGATAAATGGACCTGAAGCTTTGTTACGGACGGGGCACGACTGATAGTACAAATCAAAACTTCTTAGATCTGCTAGTGTAACTATTGTAGAAATGCGATTTGTAGTATTTTATTAGTAAAAATAAAGAAAGAAAAAAGAAAAATGCATTTTTTTTAGAATTTTGACCCACAGATCCCTTTAACAAAATTATCTTTTTTTTTACTTAATTGTGCAACATTGTTCAGTTCTGTGAACAGTCAAATAACGTTGTATGCCGTTTATGAAAATAGAGTACAATCTCTGTATGGAATAAAGTTTGTTGTTCCAGGAATCATAATATTTCGTTGAGCATTTTTAATTAGGAAATAAGGAAATAATTAGAGCCGTGAATTTACTATATACTACCAGATGAAAGGAGTCCAGAGTTGCGTATAGATACATCTTTTATTACATCCAGGTCCGTTGGAGATCGCACAACAAGGCCGGCTAACAATCGCCGGTGGCTAGAGAGGAGGCATAAACAATTTTACATATTTTGTCTACACAGGGCAAGAGCTCAAATCTCTCTCGAGAGCTGTTACAACTTTCTCAGCTCGTATGAAGCATTGGCGAAACAATAGCAATAAAATTAGCCAAAAATATCTATTTCTGGCGATACAATACAGCGAGGAGACACATGTGGTTTTTATCCATTAGTTTTAAGTGAATGGGATTACGTCAGAGAGGAATTATGAATTTTTAACGCCAGTCCGATTAAAACCGCATAATGGAACCCGGTACATTTTTGAGGGAAACCACCCTAAAAGGTTACTATCTAAAACAGGAAGATGTGAGCTAAAATTATCCCAAACAGGCGCCGGCATACCATATATGGCAAGTAAAAGGCCATGGGAATAATAATAAGACGAAACAACTTTTACATGCCGTGAGAAATGATATCAGATGATGATCCGTTAAATAAAGATGTAAAGTGCATCTGTGAACAAAGATTTCTAACTGTTGGTAGGCACAAAGCTTTCTTTTCTTTCTTTTTTTTATAAAGTAGATGAAAATGTGGTCAGAAGATTTTAACGAGCGAAATAAAATGAGAGCTTACATTTTAGGCAACGGAACTGAGAATAAATAATTTTGTGACCAGACAATTAAATTTCAAGTTAAACAGGAACCATATACCTTAAAGTTGGGGAGGGGGGCGATTTAACATATAAATTGCATTCTAAATATATGAAGTTAAATCTCCTTCATACTCTGATAAATATTTCTTTCTTGAAATGCAAAATACACATAGAAAGCGTTCTTCTTGATTCAGTAGTCACTCGTTATATATCCTTTCCTAAGCTCATTCATGAGGATAAATCGCTCCTTTTTCCAAGTGTCTAAACAACTGCACATTTTAAGTAACTTGATATGCACTCATGTTCATAAGTTCAGGATAATGAGCGGACAATTTCAATTTTAGACATTTTGCCGAATGCTTACAGAAATGCTTGACGATTCGTCCTTGAACTTCGAGGATGTAAATAACATATTTGACCACATATATTTCAATGAATATTTAGTCATGAGGACAATTAAGAACCAAAACCAAATTAAAAAAAACTAATAATATTTACTTTTATGTGTAATAGAAAATGCTCCAAATGGTCTGTCACTGACGCAAATGACTATGTGTGATCTGTACAAAGTTTGTATACATTTGTGTAGCAATAGCGCGCATATTTATGAAGATGTAAACATTTCTGTAAAAAATTCAAATGTTGTTTGTTCATCGCATGCACAGTTTTCAACTACATTTAACGACACATCCCAAAACATTGGCAAAGTGTCATAGAAACATTATGACAAGCAGAAATGCTTGATGAAACGTCCTTCAGATTTGGGTATGCAATGAACATGCTTGACCTCATAATTATCAGAGAAGATTTTGTCATGAGTGCAATTAGGGAACTTGAAGTGACAGAATATTTTGAGGATTTCCTGTTGCAGGGTAATTGCAGATATTATATTTTTATTCAGTCTTTTGTTGGCGCTCTAACTGCATGGCTTAGTCTTCACTGGAAATTATAAGGACAAACATAGTAAATTTTTTCAAATTCTCTTTCAGCAGTGAATTACGCCTGTAATCCTTGAATAATAACCAGTGAATTTTTATCCTGCTAATTTGCATGATTATCTAGCAGAACAAAAATTCACTGGTTATTATTCAAGGACAAACATGTTCTTCACAGCTCTAAATCTGAAAGACGATTCATCAGGTATTTAGATATTCAACAAAACTTTTAAATATGAAAGTCCTGCCATTATCCTTAACTTATGAGCATGAGTGTGTATGTCGATTACAATTAATGTGGCGTTTATTTCTTTAAGAAAACTGCAGTTATTGATTTAACTAATAATTTAGATACAAATATGAAACATGCATTTGTAGATTGCAAAATTTCTTAATATTTTTAATGTCCTCAGTTATATTGCTCTTTCGGTTATATCGCAACAATACGAGAGGCTATTGGATTAAATCTAAAATCAAACATTTAATAAGTTACAAAAATACAACATTCAAATCTTTATATATGTATATTTATATTTATATTTTACTTTCTTCTATCTTTTCAAGAAGAAAATATTGAATTCATGACAATTTTCGACTGTCGGTTTTCGGCAGATTTATACGTTTTAGAAGGTCCTGAACAGGATTTGACTGTTTTCAGAAAATGTCTGCCTGTCTTTCTGTCTGTATGTGACAAAGATTTTGTAGGCGCTCTACCTCAAGAACTAATGCCCGGAATTTAATAAAATTTTAGATTCAGTTAGACTTTGATATAAATAAGTGCTGATTAACTTTTGTTGTAAATCGCTTACCTGGTGGCTCTGCTATGCTAAAGTTTTCACGATTTTCACAATAGCTATATCTCAAGAACTAATGCACAGAATATCATACAACTATACATTCTGTTAGAGCTTGAAATAGATAGACGGTGTTTACGTTTTGATGTAAATAGCCTTTTCATGATGTTTACGATAGTTTTATCTCAAGAACTAATGCACATCATTTATCAAACTCCAGATTTTGTTAGAACTTGCCATAAATAGATGCTTTTCATGTTTTGGTGTAAACAGCCCAACAGGTGGCGCTGCTATGCTACTTTTTTCATGATTTTCAGGATAGTTATATCTCAAAAACTAATGCACAGAATTTCATCAAACTTCAGATTAAATTCGACATTGACATAAGTTGTTGTTGATTAGGTTTTGGTACAAATCGCCCAATAGGTGGCTATGTTGCATTTTACAAGATTCACATGATTTTAGCGATAGTCATATCTCAAGAACTAATGCACGGAATTTAACAAAACTTTAAATTTAGGTAAACCTTGATATAAACTGGTTTTGCTTTGTGTTTGATGTATGTGAAACCTGTATGAGATACAAGGGAGTTTTTGGATTGGAACAGCCGACTACTTATTATTGTATTACATTATTATTTTATTCAACTGGATTAAGAAAAATAAATAAATAATAGCAAAATATTATTGTCGTGTACCTTTCTATTAATAATACCTAATCAGTTTTAACCAGTTCTTGATAAAGAAGACAAACTTTTACTGAACACAACGAACCTCAAAATGTAATTTTGAAAATCTGATAGCATCTAAATATTTTTCAGAACAAATAATCCGCAGTACACAATTTATTACGACCTTAAGTCATATATTATCAGCCTTAAGATTAAAGATAAGATCATTCTTTTGGTAGTAACAAAGACAACAGTAAAAAACAACATATAACAACAAAGAAAAATCGCTCTCAACCCATATTAAAACAAAGAAGAAACTTTCATTTTTTTTGACAATTCTAAATCTTTTCGTTTCGTTTGAT
This sequence comes from Maratus michaelseni, assembly GCA_963931845.1. Taxonomy (NCBI): domain Eukaryota; kingdom Metazoa; phylum Arthropoda; class Arachnida; order Araneae; family Salticidae; genus Maratus; species Maratus michaelseni. The sequence continues at coordinate 200,315,186 of OZ007588.1, read as the reverse complement.
GAAACATCGTTAATTTAAGTTTATATATTTTCTTTCTAATTAATACTCCCTTCTACAGTAACTGATGAAGATAAAATGTTGTTTATAATGAGTATAACAGATAAGTTGTGAAGTGTTGGCGTCATTAATCATTGTTTACACTGCAGGAACAAGCTCTTAATATGAACAAAACAATATTTTCTTTCCGCTTTTATTGAATAACAGAGTTGCTTATTACTTTCAACAATCAAAAAATATTATGCCGTTTACTATAAGCAAAACTATCTTTGAAACAAAAAAACACTGTGAATGAAATATGACAAATTCTTCACAAATTATTATTATTTTCTTTTATTGCAAAATTGGGTTGTTATATTGTTATTGGTTTTAACATATGCTTTTTTATCTATTATAACTGCTGCAGCTGTTGCGTTAAGTTGTTGCATGCATAGCTGCAAATTTTTTCTCTTTATTCTTGCAACTAAAATTTAATAATAAATTTTGCCTTATTTATTTGCTAAAATTTGCGATTAAGTAAGGCAAAAATTTTTATGATATTATTATGAAGCGTAAAAGTTAGCAGCTACGTAATAAATTGTTGTAAGTATGTATGTTATAAGTAATAAATATGTATGTATATATGATAAAAGATATATGTACGTATACAATATATATATATATATATATGTTATATAAAAATTTATTTCCTTCGCAAATCCTTCACATTTATTTCGCATTAGTCTTTAAATTAATCTAACTTCTGACATAGTCAGTATTTCCTTAATTCTTAATAATATTCATGCCTATTTAATGTCATTTTAAAAGTAAACACCCGTATATTAATAATTATCTTATTCCAAATCCTAATCTAAAATTTTAAGTTCATTCGTAGCTTTTATCAGCTCCCCAATCTATAAAATTCCGAGACGCTGTCTCATTTCGAATGTTTTTAAAAAGCCATTTTCTTTCTTTTTTTTTTTTTATTATTATTCTATGATTTTCGCGGGCTAGGTAATTTTCACTTCAAAATTGATACGTGGCCAGGGAAGGAACTCTTTCCTGTTTTAGCTTCTCCCTCTCGCCTCATTCGCTGGTCTGGAGGTCGCCTCTCACTCATTGGTTTGTGCGCACGTGACGTCGTATTCTGGATCACTCCGCTGAGTGAACAAAACTGGCTCGCATCCTTCGGAGAAGAGGATTTTTGACGTGTTTGGGAGTAATAACAAATATGTATCTGGTGGTTTAGTCCCGTAGAATTTTCATTTCAGCTATTTAACATCTTTAAAACAATGTAGGATCCATCGTGGAGCCTGAGGGCGATAAGTTTATACTCGTGGGAATTGTTACGGCATCGCTCTTATTCTAAATAAAAGATTTGTCTGCAAATTGGCTGGTATTTATGGAAGAAACTCTTGTGGACTTTTTTCATTGCCTCACCTCTTCGCCATGATTGTTAATATCGACTGCAACTTGCTATATCTTTGACGGACTGCCATTTTCTCGTGGAGTATTGCATCTCGTAATGTCTCATCTTCGTCTTCGTATATATATATATATATATATATATATATATATATATATATATATAGCACATTATGTATTAAATGTATTCGGCAGACCCAGAATTCCGCACAATAATTAAACTAGGAATAAATAACAAACATAAAAAATAAACAGATATAATCTGAACAAGAAAAAACCAAGAAAAACAACCAAAAAGCTGTGGCCTCGTCAGCAGTGGGCACATTAAAAAGCACAGCGATGTTCCCGACTAATTACAAGCACAACAAACTATTATACAGTAGTGGCAGTGGGTTTCGGACAGAATGTCGTGAAGCATAAATCAAATGCATGAAAACAAATGAAAGCATGTCGCGAACATTCCCCCACCGGACACAACGCCACAAACAACAGCACGACTGAATACAAAACGTATGCTTAACATACACTGAACCAACAATAGAATTATCTTACCCCCTCCTGAGCCACACAACCACAAAAACAATAAACAATAACCAAATCCAGTGATCCAAAATCTATCCATGTACGTTCCATGTCTGTTGCCACAAAACTGCAAACATCCTTGTAAAACCGTCCTCGAAAGGCTTTAAGTTATACAAATCATTAATTGTCAATTAAGTAGCAACTACTCAAAAATGAAGACTGTCTGTAAAACTAGTATATCTATTAATGAAACTCAAAGGAATGTTATTTTTATAATACAAGATACTGGTTAAATTAAAAAGTTCTTTAAGAAATAAATTTTTAATCGTACAGAGTTTATAGTAGCGAAAAATCTGACCTATGATAATATTAATGTAAATACGTTTATGTACATTCGAACACCAGTTAACTAATTGGTTAACTTCAAAACTGAAGCCATCCCGTTTATTGTAGATTGCAATGTTTATTCCATTAGAAATGTGTATTTTCAAATCAAGATAATCAGCTTCATTAATATTTTCATTTTTTTTTTTTCAAAATTAGGATATTAGTATAAATGTCACATGATATCCCCAAAAATCGCGATCACAGTTCAAAATTATTAAATCGTCAATATATCTGAAAGCCAGAAAATTAACGTCATTATTAACCGTACAAAATTGAAATTCATAAAAAAATAAAAAAAAATTAGCTGCCGTAGAGGAGTAACATGTACCCATTCCTATCCCATTTTTCTGTAAATAAATATTTGAACCTGTATAAACATAGTTGTTATATAAGCAAAATTTACAGAATAACATAAATAAATTAAAATCTAAATCAATATCAGCAGTAATTAAATCAACAATTTTTAAAAGGACATCATTTAACCCTGCAATAGTAATATTTGTGAAAAGATTCTCAAAATCATATGTTTGGATACTCTGTATATCATTTTTAATTAATTTATCTCTGATTTCATAACTGTTCAATATAATCCAATACATATTACTATCTTTATACTTAAATTTTAGGATATTCAAAATCTTTTTCAGCATTTCTTCAAACTTGCGATTAAATCCATTACCTATACTGTTTACATTACTGCAAATAAATCTGTATTTAAATGGAATTTTATGAAATTTCGGTGTAACGAAAAGAAAAGGTAATGAGAATTTTTTTACTTTAGGCAAAGGAATATGAACTTTTTTTGAAAAGGCCAGGTGTTTCTTAATCAGAATTTGAATAGTTGAATTATATAAACTGTAGGTAACATCATTGTTAAGCTCAGCAAATATCATATTGGCATAATAGCTTTTTCAAATAATTGCAAAATTGTTAGATGCTTTGTCGACTGAACAAAAAACAAACGTATCCTTCAAGTTCAAGATTTCCCTCTCTAGATCTGTATTTATACTATGATAAGTGTAAATAGAAGAATCATTCATATAATTTAATTGAAATGATTTAAAATCACCCAAAATTTTTAATTTCCATTCATTGAAAAGGGGGATAGGTTTATTAAATTTGTAACTCAAATTGAGTATAAACATATGCAATTCAGAATTAAATAGGCTGAATATGATTTTTTTAAATTTATATTTCATAAAATTCCAATTAAATACAGATTTATTTGCAGTAATGTAAACAGTATAGGTAATGGATTTAATCGCAAGTTTGAAGAAATGCTGAAAAGGATTTTGAATATCCTAAAATTTAAGTATAAAGATAGTAATATGTATTGGATTATATTGAACAGTTATGAAATCAGAGATAAATTAATTAGAAATGATATACAGAGTATCCAAACATATGATTTTGAGAATCTTTTCACAAATATTCCTATTGCAGGGTTAAATAATGTCCTTTTAAAAATTGTTGATTTAATTACTGCTGATATTGATTTCACAAATTTTATCATTCTGAAATTACTATAGAGTACGAAGTGTGTTTAAACATAAACACTTATAAATGGTAACAATTTTAGTGCATAAGCAAAAGCTGCTAACAAAAAGGGGGTTTTAATTCTATCTTCTCTTTTGTATAAAATTTATAAAATTAATTGTTTTTTGTTAGCTGTTAGTTTTAATTTCTATAGGCTGTATTTAGAAACGTGAAATCCATTATTTTTCATTCAAAATTGAATAATTTTCATATTATTTTATCTCAGATAAAAAAAAAAAAAAAAAACAATTTGTTCATGTAGATGTAGTAACTTTTTACCAAGTCTTTCACACATAAGTTTGCAGTTCTCGAGATATATATAAAATAATTATCAGTTTAGCATCTGCAGTTTAGATGGTTGCCTTCTTAACGTAATGGTTTTAATCTTACTGTAAATAAATTAAAAATAAAGTTTTGTTCTCTGAGCATCTGCGGCCGTTTCGACAGTTGCTTGTTTGAAGGGGTGCCGGTTAAATTGGTGAATTATTAAGGAAGCCAATATGGTAATCTGTTGGCATGTTTCTATTTCAAAATTTTATATGAATTTGTGCCTAAAGATATGTTTTTCCTTCGCGCCATTACTCGACACAGATAAATATTGTTGGCATCTCTAAACGTCACTTGTTTCTGAATTTTCATGCCATAGAATACTGCGTTGTTTGAGTGCCGGAGGGTGGACACCTCTCTGCTCTTGTTTTCCTGCCAATAAACTTTATCCGTGGATTTTTTTTAAGTTTCCTATGTTTTTCTGTGCAGGGTGAGACACCTCAGATTCTTGCCAATAGCATATATGTTCTACTTACCTAACGATAATCACAAGGTTTTAATAAATATGTCACGAAAATATAGCTGATCCAGACTGTTTATAAAACTTAAATAGCAGTGTCACAGTAATGTATTTGATATATAGCTAAATGGTATAAGTTAAACTTATCAACTCTTTTATGAGTTTTCAATGTAATTCTTTCCAAGATCGATGCGCGTTTGTAGACGAATTTTCCGATGTTTAAATGTCTCAAACCATCCATTTCTGGGAATAAATGTAAAATATGGTTTTATAGCGTCATCAATATCATCTTCGGAATGAAAACGACGCCCACGTCATCTTTTTCACATTAAAAAATAGCCAAAAGTCACACATAGCAAGATCCGGAATATATATATAGGCTAGAAGTTGTGTCATTATGATTTTTTTTTCATGAAATTCAACTGTAAGATTTGCTGAATGGGACGATGCATTGTCATAGATGCATTGTCATGAAGCCTGAGCCCCTAACATTCCCTTATTGAATAATTTCTTGAAGATAGTGAATGGTAACCATTTAGTTGTAACTGTCTTCTATTTCTCTAGCTTTATGGCTTTGACCAGCCATGTAATTCTGAAGAATTCGGTATACTTTACTTTTTTCATTGCTATTTTTTTCATCATCATTGGTATGGCTTCATCTTCAAAGAACCATACCTTATTGACGTGTTGTAACTTCTATAAAATATATGTACCAGTTATATGTATATTAGTTGTAGTCTTACGTATCACCAGTTATTTTTAAAAAATAGTAGGGTACCAACCATCATTAAGTAATTTTAGGACTTCTTTACTAATTTTGACACGCTCCGCTTTTTGGTGTTCTGTTACATTAAGGGGAAGAGACGAGGGGGCGACTAAAACAAATTTTTCTTCATGAATAATTTCATGTATAGATGCGGAACCTTTTTCGTACATCCAAGCCATTTTTTAGAACTACGGCTGACGAAGGCTTGCCTGTGTTCTTCCTCCAGGAGCGAATTTCTACCTCTTCTAAATTCTGTAAACCATCTCAATAAAGTCACGGGAGATGAAGCTTCATTTACATATGCCAATTGGAGATGTTGAAGGTATTTTTCATCCTAACTTTAAATTCATACAAAATCATAGCTTCATGGAAAAATCATGGAAAATGGAGTTAATGCTCTCGCGTCAACTCCATTTTCTCTTCCTTCAAAATTTATTCTACGATAGCTAAATTGCAATTGTTGACACAAATTATCGTCTGAGGACACCGTCTGAAGAGTTCATGTTTAAATATACGACTATTTTTTATTTATTTATTTATTTATTGTCTGTTTTTCAAAAATACAGTGTTAATCTCGTACACATAATATAAAGTGTGAAAGAAACTAAAAAATGTCTAATGTATGGGAACAATACTTCTGTATGTTTCTTATAATTTACACTATTTAGAAATTGTGTTTCACATTTAGGACATGAATGATATTACTGTACTTATCCAACTCAAAGAGTAAATAAAATAAATATATTATTTCCCATTATATGTTTTATCATTTTCATTTTTGAAATACACGTGATATAGTATTTAAAAATCATTGTTTAATCATCCAAATTATGAAACTATTTTATAATTTCAAATTCAATAATGAAATGATAATGTTTTCAATAGAAATAAAATATTGTTTCACATTAATTGTTTCATCATCCAAGTTCTTTAACACAGAGCATTTCAGCTTTATAATTAAAATCAATTTTCATCTGAAATACTCCAATAACCTGCTTATATATTGTGTTTAATTACTGAGAGATATATTATTTCAGAGCGTATCATATCCCATTAAAAATGAGAGATCATGTCAATAAAATTACAAACTTCCGACAAAAAATGTAATATCAAGAGAAAATGTAATTTTCTAAAGAACTTTTTACATTAATGCAAAATTGACCGTTCTTTCCGAAACTAAACATATAATCCATATCATGTCACTTAATCGTCAAGTTTCAAGAACATTTTCCCACTAAGAGTTATACTGTTAAAATAAAAATTTGTATAATACATAAATATTTGATGAAGAAATTTAACCTGAATAATTGGCTTTAAAATTAATTATAAAAATATGAATATAATGAATTTAATTGATTATTTAGCTTTTTTCTAAATAGCCGGAATTGAAGCAAGACATGGAAGAACTAATTATTATTTTAAATAACGAAATAACTGATGGTTTCCTTGAACGATATTTTACGCGAATGGAAAATATAATGGAATTTTTCACAAGCACTGAATTTTAATGGTAATAAATTTATTAAGGAAGAAAGGGGTTCTGGGATATTTTCACACAAACTTCCTTTTTTTACATATTCAATATATTTTCCTCCAGATAAATATTTAAAATCTTTGTGAAAGTGTATTTTTAGATGGCTGTAATAACTTTCTTTTAATACACGAAAACATTACTTTTATAGGTTATTTATAATTCTGAGATTTAAGAATTTCCTTTTGCATTTAAACTGTGATTTTTCTTAGCATACACTTTTTTCATTAATTTGACCCAATCATTCTAAGTGCTAAATAATTTCTGAGTCAATTGTGTCAGCCAGATTTGTCAAGAATAGCTCAGATGGTAGAGCGTTGGCCGCTTAAGAGGCTAGTTCACTCAGACGAAAACACCCGCTCGCTAATGTTAATCCTATGGAGGAAATATTTTAAGATATCTCGTTCGCATTTCAATATTTTTAAATGATTTTTTTTTTGTATTGGATAGCTGAGGACAATCTCTGTGCACGCTCTTTTTTACTTTTTCGATTTTTGTTGCAGTTTTTGTTTTTATTATTGAGGATACTTTCAGTTTCGAAACCGGTTCCGAAAGTGAAAGTATCTAATTAAAAAACTTGTAATCAAAATCGAAAAAGTAAAAAAGAGCGTGCACAGAGATTGACTTCAGCTATCCAATACAAAAAAAATCATTTAAAAATATTGAAATGCGACCGAGATATCTTAAAATATTTCCTCCATAGGATTAACATTAGCGAGCGGGTGCTTTTGTCTGAGTGAAGTAGCCTTCTTAAACGAAAGGTCCCTTGTTCAAATACTGGCATGAACATCTTTTCCCTCAGTTAGAAAATTACATACTTTTTTCGTAAAGACTATATTTTTATTAGCAATTGAAACTGTATTCCAATTCTATATTTTATAATAAACGTTATTCAATAGGGTTAATCTAAGTCTATAATTAAAATTATTTTAAAATAAAACATTTTATATTGTCATTGTTGATAGATAATAATTTAGTGGCAACCATCTTTCATGTTTGGAAATTAAAAAGAGATCATTGTGATAAAACTATGCGTTTGAGCTAAATAATGTACTGAGAATCAATCGGTAAATGTATTTGCACAAAAAACTTTTTACATTAATTCAAAAATTATTAGTTGTACATTCCGGATATAACTATATTATCCGTATTATATTACTTAGTTTCCAACATTCAAGAAGTTTTTAACATTAGGCGTATGCTGTTACAACAGACATCTGTGCAATAGATTGTTTTCATGAAATCGTTTAACTTGAGCATTATTAATTAGCTTGAAAATTAATTATAAAAATATCATCAAAGTAAGTTATAATGACTATTTAGCAATCTTTTAAATAGAGATAGTTTAATGTAAGACAATCAAAAATTAATTTTTAATTTATGTAGGAAATAACTGGTGGTTTTCTTTAACATTCTGTTTCGCGAGTTGAAAATATAATGGTACATTGGACAAGCATAAATTTTAATGAAAACGAGTTTATAAAGAAGTATAGTTTTCTGTTACATTTTCAAACAAACTTCATTCTTTAGATTTTACTCTAATAATATTACTCTAAGTAATATTTTACTCTAGAAAATTATTTTAAAACTTTGTGAGTGTGTATTTTTAGGATGTAATCTATATCACGATAATCACTTCCTTTTAATGCACAAAAATATTTTTTATATACATTTATATAATTCTCAGATTTTAGAATTGTCTTCTTCATTTTACCTTTTGACTGCGGTCGGGGCATATATGTCACACTGGGCTATTTTCCTTTTATGTAGCTTTCAATACAAAAAAGTATAAAGCTACCTATTGCAGCCGTTCGGAGGAAAGCAATTCCGGAAAATTGTGGTATATTTTCACTGATCATGACCCCCGGACCCAAAAACCACCCTCCGTTCAAATCTTGATTTATATATATATATATATATATATATATATATATATATATATCTGACCTATGTCATACGATAACACTCGTATTTATAAATCAATTTGGATTAAACTAATTGTGTGTATTAAGCTCACCAATGTCTCAACTGAGTTCGTTGGCCAGCTTGGTCCGCCATCTTGTTTCAAGATGGCGACCACTTAAATATTTTAAACTAAAATGAATATACAAAAAAGTTAAAAATTCAAATTTTTGCTTACGTGTTAGGCCTTGGTACAAGGATTCCGAAGCATTTTTTGTTTTACATCTATCTTAAAAAATGGCTGAGATAGAGCAGTTTGAATTTCTAGGGTAGTTGTAATTTTGAAACAAGACAGCACATTACAAAAAACCAACGATTAATTTAAGAGTTTTAGTGAACGCGATTTGTCGCAAATTATTTTCTTTCATTCTTGTAATCATACGCATAAAACTGTATATTCATATCCGTTAGCGAAAAATTCTCGCCAAACATGGCGAAATTTGGCGAAATATAGCCAAATTTGGCGACCAAAATAAGTCTTTATAAATGAAGCCAATTTGGCTATAGCTCAGATATTTGGCGATGTAATTCTTATTCAAATTCAGTATTAAAGAAATTTTTTTGTAAACGATTTCTTTGTATTTTAGTTTGCTGTTTTCGAGTAACATTAGCTAAAATTTTAAAACGAAGATATAGGAAAGCTACCTTTTACTCCCGGTACAGGCCGGAAGGACTTTTATTCTACTCTTTCCACTTTTTGGAAAATAATCTCTGCCATACACATATACTAGCATATTTTCGAGAGGATCTATCAAAAATATTTTTTTTTTGTAAATTGTGGTACGATTGAATATAAAAATAAACGCCAGTTTTGGCCCGTAATCAAATACACTGCTCAAAACAATTAAAGGATATTTGAAATTTTATATAAAATAAAGATATAAACGAAATTTCTTTTGCGGAAAATAAAAGAAGAGAATCACAAATGCAAATTTTTCTGGTTTTCAAACTGTGGAGTATGCAAATTTTGAGTTCGACGTCAAAAACGTCGCTTCAGCGGCAGCGAATGAAATTTGACTTTCAACTGGATAAAAGAGAATGAAGACAAGGATGATCGGCATTCAGTGATTGCTTTGTTTCGATGAGTACGATGTCTCAGCGAAGTCATTTGACAGATTCAGAAGCTTGAAGAATTGCTGGTAGGTTAGAAGGGGTCCAAACTCAAGCCGAAGTAGCGCAAGCCATTGGAGTGTCACAAAGTGTCATTTCCTGGATCTGGAACCGTTTTTTGGAGAGTGGATGTGCAGGCCGAAGACCAGGGCAAGGTCGTAGATGGGCAACAACGCCCAATGAAGATCGGTATTTAGCGTTAACAGTTCGGAGACACCGAAACATGAACGCTACTCTTCTCCAACAACACCTTCGCTCGGCTACAGGCACCACGATTTCAACTCAGACTGTCCGAAACCAGCTCCATGCTGTAGGTCTGTATGCTTGCCGACCGATGGTATGTGTTAGATTAACATCAAGGCATCGTCGCGACCGCAGGGAGTGGGCAACCGAGCATGTCAACTGGAGGAGAAATGAATGGAGCAATATTCTGTTTTCTGACGATTCCCGTTTTTCTGTGCATCCGGATAATAGGCGTATTTTCATCTGGAGGGACCGTGGCAGTAGGAATAATCCTGCGTTCGTGCACGAAAGTGTCAGATTTGGCGGTGGAGGAGTGTTGGTGTATGGTGGCATCTCCATTGACGGGCGCACTGACCTCTACATCATTCGAGATGGAGCTCTGACTGGTCGCCGATATAGGGATGAGATCCTCAGACCTATTGTAGTCCCTTACGCTGCAGCAATCGGAGATAACTTCATTTTAATGGACGATAACTGCAGGCCACATCGTGCAAACCTGGTGGAGGATTTCCTTTTCGAGGAAGGAATAGTTCGTATGGAATGGCCAGCGTGTTCTCCAGACATGAATCCAATCGAGCACGTTTGGGACGCTCTAGGAAGACGAGTTTCTGGCCGCCAACAACCCCCACAAACTCTCCAAGAACTGGAAAGAGCTCTTCTGGAAGAGTGGGGCAGAATACCCCAACTCGTCATTAATAGCCTCATTGAGTCCATGCCTCAAAGGTGTTCAACGTTGCTGGCCGCCCGTGGAAACCATACCCCCTACTGAAAATGATTTTCTTTGAAGAAAACACCTTTTCTTATTCTTTTTCTCTCATATGCACAAATTGTGTTTTTTTCCTTTTGTACACAAATGCACAATAAAATGCATTTTTTTTCTGCCAAACATGTGTAATTTATTCTCATATAACCTACTATGTCTGTCGACCATCTATCAATCAGCTAAAAGTTTCCCAGATACAAAATCCACCTAAAACTGCAATATCCTTTAATTGTTTTGAGCAGTGTAGTTAAACTGCGGGTTTTTATAGCACATATTTTTTTCTTAGATATTTTATTTTTATTAGAAATGGAAAAAGTATTTCAGCTATCTGTTTTATCATCAGTTTTATTTAATAGGATTAGTCTAACTTTTTAATGAAAATTCTTTTAACATCTTTTAACTACTTATAAAAGTAAGGCATGTAATTATAAACTAATAATAATTTAAATTAAAATAGGTAATATTTTGGAGGCTATCATTTTATATGTTAAAAATTAAACAGAAATAAATGCAATACAAGTATTGGTTTGAGTGAAACATGTATTGAGAATAGCTGACAAATGTAATTTTATAAAGTGCTTTTTAAATTAATGCTTAAATGCTTAGTTTTGCGTTCCAGATGTAGACATATTATCCGTATTATGCAAAACTTAGTCGTAAGCGTTCAAGGATATTTTCACACTGACACACATTAGGTAACACATTGGTATAAAAACAAAATGTTTAAGAATAGATTTCATGAAGAAGATTAACATGAACATTCTTAATTAGTTTGAAAAATAATTACAAAAGTACCTTCATAATGAATTATATTTAGAATGACTAATTAGCAATCCTCAAAATAGCGAAAACTGGTTACAAGACAGGCAAGAATTAATTATTAATTTAAGTACGGAAATAACTGATGGTTTCATTCAACAATTTGTTACGCAGCTGGGATATATAATAGAATATTGGACAGTCGCACATTTTAACAATAATGAGATTATTAAGAAAAATAGTATACTTCAAGACTATTTTTAAAGAAATTTTACTTTTGCTATATTTAGCTTTTCAGTTTAATTTATATACTATTACCGGATGAATTTTCCGTATTCCCAATATTTTTATTTGAGGTACATTTAAATTTCATTGTGTATCAAACTTTAGTTAATCTAAAATGCTTACCATTTAGTGTTATATATATATATATATATATATATATATATATATATATATATATATATATATATAGAGAGAGAGAGAGAGAGAGAGAGAGAGAGAGAGAGGGGGGGGGAGAGGGGGGAGAGAGAGGGGGGGAGAGAGAGAAAGAGAGAGATTGAAGTTTTTAGAAGAGACTTTTTTCCATTATTCAAACGTAACATTGCCCAAAATTCACGACAACAATTCAAATATATTAAAGTTAAAAAAAGTATGCATTATTCAAACGTAACATTGTCAAAAATTTATACCAAAAATTTAAATATTGAAGTTTTTAGAAAAAAAATATATGCATTCCTCAAACATATCATTTTGAAAAATCCATGCCAACAATTCGGGTATAATTAAGTTTTTTTAAGACATTTTTATGCATTATTTAAAAATAACATTACCGAAAATTCGTGTATACGCATATATTAATTTAAAAATGCCCATATATTAATTTAAAAATTACATAATGCATATCAATGTCAGACAGTGTTATACACTAAGGTGCGGAATTAAAATACAATTGTTATCAATTGTTATATTAAAAATAAAACTGGATGTCCATTCCACTTACTTTATATTTACATCTTTCGTTTTATTTGTTTATTTACTTGTTCTCTTTTATAATACAATAAATAAATTATTCTAAATATATTTTTTAATAATAAAGGTAAACGGCGGATGGTAGACGGCGGTAAGTGTTTATGTCTCAGCATATTATAAAAAAGACCACTGCACGTGATTCTGGATTGACGAAGAAGTCTTCAATGCATCTGAGACTCTCATTTTAAAGTTTTTTATTGTTTGTTGGTGTTGTTGTTGTATTTTGATGGGGTTTCTTTTGTATATTTTACCGCTTGTTCACCGGAGGTATTAAACCAGTTGTAAAAGCAATCCAATTTCAACCTTTTAGTGCAATCTATATATATATTACGCTATCGTATGTGGCACAGAAATCGCGATTATTTATCATTTGCCGATGACAACGAGAGTTTTCTTTTCTCTAATTTGCGAATATAAAGAAAAGTATTTGAGGTATCGATTTAAAAGTCACCACACATATGTACACAATTTTTTTGCATCCAAATATACAAGTTTTGTAAAAATTGGCCGGTAATTTTTCTTATTTATTAAAAAAAACTAGCTACTTTCTAAAAAGGAAAGAAAATAAAGTGTGAAACCAAACCAAGTGTGAAACGCAGCAGTTTGTTATTAATTAAAATATTAACTCCATTGTTATACCTTATGCACTTTTAACCTCATTGTTGGCCGCATCGTTATGACGTCAATGTTACGGATGCACATATTTGTTATTTATAATATGGATTGAGTAAATAACAAATAAATAATAACAATTAATAATAAATGAATAAAATAATCTTAGTGGGTGAAGATTTCCGTCCAGTCTGTCCTACCTGTCATTTTTAGAGGTTCAAGATCACCAACAGTTTCAAGTTGCACAAAGAAGAGAAGATTTTACATTATGCAACTTACAGAAAATATGCGTGCTCTTCAAACAGAGAGAGAGTTAGCAAGTTGGATATTATAGGTTGGCGAATGTCATAGTGGGGAAACTATTAAGTTGCCCTCAATTTGCTATCCAGATATACAAGATCCAGTGCAGCAACTTTTTAGTGCCATCAACACCTCAAAAGCTTAAAGGACGAGCCAACAGTGTCAACAGAACAATTTGTCAATTGAATTGAAGTCAAGACGTTTTCGATGCAGAAAAAAAATATTTTCTTAATTGTGAATGGTATAGATATTTTCAATGTAATATGGATACACTTTTTAATTTTAAAGAGTATCCAGCAACTATTGTGTGCATGCAAAAGTTTTTATATGCACGATGCTGAAAAAATACCTCTGAATTCATATTTCTAAATGGTGTCCATATCTTATGACGTGTATTTATTTTTTATTTCAAAGTATCCAGTCCTAAGTGGAAAAGTTTTTATGTATGATATTTACACATATAATGCTGAAATTCGTGTATTCTAATAGGCGTATAGTATTTAAAAGAGTAGATACTAGAGTGCAGATACTCTGCGCGGGATCGGCTAGTATAATATTTTTTGTAATCATTTCAATAACGCTTGTTCAGAATTCGTATAGAAATTTTCAAATCTTTCCCGATCTTTTAAGTCAATTTTCAGCGAAAATCAGAACTTTGTTTTTTATTTAACGATTTCAATTTGAAATTAATCCCTCTATTCCTATATCGCATATCTCTGTGAGGACAAAACATTCAGAAAATTTCCAAAAAGGAAATAATTTGAAAAATAAAAAATAGATTTTTTGGGGCAAATTTTTAAATAAAGTTATGACGGTAATATTTTCTTGACAGCAGGAACGAACAAGAGAGTAGCAAACACCGGTTTCTATACCGACTAATACGTGCATGAAGAAGGCAACAGAGCAAATTTTATTTGTTTGAAAGTAGAGGTTGCTGTCTTGGTTTAGGATGGACGGAGGCAGGTTAAAATAAAAATTGCTCTCAGATGTTTGATTTTTTGATTATATTCTTTGTTATTTTTTGTGGAAAGTGAAAATGTTTCGAATTTCCAAGTTTGCTGGAAAAATTGGGGCAAATTGGGGCATTTTGAATTTTTTTTAACTGAAGGATTTATTTTAGTTATTATTATTATTATTACGGAAACTCGGAATTTAAACTTTTTTAAGGAATTACTTTTTGAGCAGAACTATCACGTGACGCTACTCTTTTATTCTGTATAGCAATACATAATAAAACATTGTCTAATTATAATTACTTTGGTGTAAGATTTAACAGAAATAGCACGGTAAAAGGTGGTCTGTATGAATTAAACTGGTTACATGTTAAAATTGTCAACCTTCAAGGAAATCATGGGCAAAGCCACGTGGTCTGGAATAATACTAAATTTGTGTCTAACACAAAATTCTGATAATGATTGTTGTTTTTTATAGTGTTTTAGCGAATGAAAAGTCTTTTGAAAAACCTATTATTCAGAAGTAAATTATTTTGATGATCATTCTTCTGATTACTTTATTTTATCACATAAAGACGAAGGGAGAGCTGTTTAAACATTAAACACTAAAAATTAAACTGAGAAAAATCTATGTATATTTTAAGGAACGTACAAAGAATTCTATCTATGTAGGTAAAATTGAGCAATGTGGAACGTCATCAAAATCTGAAATTTCTACGATTTTAATAGTAAAAGTAAATTTGAAAAGCTGTTTCACCAACTTTTTATTTTAACCTTTCTTCTTATTAGTTTATAAAAAATTTCTAATCTTATTAATACAATCAAATATTCAATCCAATCTAAATGTCCAAATGTCTAGACTTCAAACCAACAAATGTCTTATCAAAATATTAAATAAATAAATCACGAAAATGTTCTCTAAAAGTCTTATTAAACAGTCCCCGCAATGATTGTTATAACTTGTAAAGTTTTATTAAATGAAAATATTTTGGAAAATCTACCACCCAGAAGCATATTATTTTAATTACACATTATTTTGTAGATTCCAATTAGTTTTCTCATTTTTAATGAAAATTATAATGGTTAAAACATTACTCTAAAAACAAAACCATGTAATGTACTAGAGTACACGATTAATCACTAAATGAATTTAAAAATATATAAGCACTCTAATGTGTAATAATAATATAAAATTATTATCGATTTTAAAGCTAAAAATAAAATTTCAATTAATTTTAATTTTAATATTTATAATTATTTATTTATTATTTATTTTTGTTTTGATAAGACAATGATAAAATTAATCTAAATGTGAAACGATAAAGAAATAAATAGTAATTTTATTATATAAAAATCTTATTGGAACTTTTCGTAATGATTGTTGTATCGTCATAATAAATGTAATATAGTTTTAAAAAACTATGACCTTTTTGAAGTGTTTTACGTTAATTAATTAATTCATACGATTGCTTTGTTTTCTCGTTTGACGACAGAGTGATCTCAATTGAAAGACCTTATTGATTTATTGATCCTGAGTCGCTCGACTAGATAATCCCTATTATTAAGCGACAAACAGAACTATTTTTTCTACGCATTTGTTAATTTTGACATAATGTTATGCAGTATTGACTAATATTGTTCAATGACGCATAAAACGGACTTTGTTATAGTATCGATGAAATAGAAATAAAATTTATCCTTAAATATCAAGATTTCACATTTGAGTTTTTACCCTTTAAAAAGTAATTTGTATTTTATATTTTATATTTTATATAACTGATACTATTAAGAATTACCCGTAAAATACAATTTTTTATTTTCATAAATATATGTTGCCTCCATGTGCTATTCAAATCAATGAGGATATTCATTAGATATATTTATTGTTTCATTAAAACAATGCAATTCTTAAATCAGTCTAAATGTTTTGCCAAAACAATTAAGAATTAATTAGTAATTTTTTTCTCTTGTGGATTTATTTGAAACGTCTTCTTTTGACTGTTTTATCTTGTAACGTTTTAATAAATGCAGAGTCTTTCGAAAACTCATCCCCATTCAAAACACATTACATTAATTAACTTATTTCTCAGATTACTTTTTTCTTCGTTTTATGACATCCTAATTTCATTTGAAAGAATTCATTGATTTATTGATGTCGAATTAATAAACTCTATAGTCACTATTATTAATCTAATTATACTATCTTAATCTTACTCATTCATTACATGTGGCATAATTTTATACAGTATTATTAATATTGTCAATTTTGTGTAACTTTAATTTAGTGTGTAGTGTCACAAAAAAATAAATAAAATCATCCTTAAAATTAAAATTATTAGATTTTCTCTAATTATTTAATCTGTTTTTCATTGAGATTATTTATTTTATATTGTAAGATTATCTAGATTTGAATGAATAAAAAGGTCTTTCAAAAACATTCCACCCCACCTTTCTATATCTTAAATAACTCATTCTTCTAAAAAAATGCACTTTTTTATTCTCATTATATATGTATAGACTAACTTAATTCATCATCCTTATTATATATTTAATGTTGAAATTATCTATTAAAATGCCCAATTATTCAGATACATCCAAATATCTTAGCAAACAAATCAAAAATTCAATAATACGTTTTTCCTCTAAAAATTTTATTGAAAAGTTCTAGTAATGATTGTTGTATCTTTTAAGGCAAATAATAAATGAAAATTATTTTGAAAAACTCATCATTATTCAGAAGCATATTACGTTAATTAACTCATTCTTCCGATTACTTTGTTTTCTTGTTTGACGAAAGAGTGAATTCATTTAACAGACCTTGTTGTTTTATTCATTCTGAATTTCTCGAGTTGATAGTCTCTATTATTAATTCACAATATTTCTTTTGCAATTTTATTGTGTGTGACACAATTTTATGCAGTATTAATCAATATGTTCCAATATGATATAAAAGTTAATTTGTCTGTACTGTCAAAAATAAAAATAAAATTCATCTTTAAATTTCAAATTTTTATATTTGATGTTTTCTGCTTTTTTTCTATTATAAAAATGAATTAAGATTATATAAAATTATTATTTTAATTGGTGGTATTAGGAGTTACCCCTCTCCTCCCCCAAAATTTTTGTAATGTATGCTGCCTTTATGTGCAATTCCAAACAAAGATATTATTTATTGATATATAAAAATAATACAATGATCAACTCAATCTAAATGCTAAAACAATTAAGATACAAATCGTAAATGTTTTATCATAAAGATTTATTGAAAAGTTCTCAAATTGGTTGTTATATCTTTTAAGTTCTTAACAAAAGAAAATACTTTTGAAAAACCTATCGCCATTCAGAATCATATTACGTTAATTAACTCATTCTTCCGATTACTTTGTTTTCTCATTTTATGACAGAGTGATTTCAATTGAAAGATTTTATTGATTTATTGATCCGTAATTGCTCGGCTCGATATTCTCTATTATTTAGTGACAATATGTGTTGTGCTCTTTTAGTATGTGGGACATAATTTTATGAAATATTATGCAGCATTTTCCAACACCATATAAAAATTATTTTGTTTTACAATGTCAAAAATATAAATAAAATCATCTTTAAATTTCATATTTTTATATTCGATATTTTCCTTTATTATTATTATTTTTTAAAGAAGAAATCAGAGTTTTACTTTAACTGGTTAAATTAACAGCTAATCAAGAAAAAAAATTAAATTTCCATAAATGTGTGCTGCTTTTATTTGCTTTTTCCAAAAGAAGATAATAATTATTGATATATCTATTGTTATATAAAAATAACCCAATGATCAACTCAATCTAAATGCTAAAACAATTAAGATATGAAACAGTAAATGTTTCATCTTAAAGATTTATTGAAAAGTTCTCGTATTGATTGTTATATCTTGTAAGTTCTTAACTAAAGAACAGTCTTTTGAAAAACCTATCACCATTCATAAGCATATTACGTTAATTAACTCATTCGTCCGATTGCTTTGTTTTCTAGTTTTATGACAGAGTGATTTCAATTGAAAGACATTATTGATCTATTGATCCTGAATTGTTTGGCTTGATATTCTCTATTATTTAGTGACATTATTTTTCGTGCGCTTTTATTGTGTGTGACATAATTTTATGCAGTATTATACAGCTTTTTCCGACATCACATAAACGTTATTTTTTTTTTACAATGTCAAAAATATAAATAAAAATCATCTTTAAATTTCATATTTTTATATTCGATATTTTAATGTTTTTTTGCATTTTAAGAAGGAATTAGGACATTACTTTAACTGGTTAAATTAACCGTTAACCTTCTGACCACCATGAACTCATATATCCGTTCAATATGCTGTAGGTTTCATCTAATAGAAGTGTTATTTAAATTAATATAATTATACAAATATACTGAAATTTTAAAACATCGAGTAATGTTTAACTTATTAACGCCGGTTGGCTAGAAAAGTTGTCACTTAAGGCGTACGAAATATTTAAATTTCGAAACCAGTATTTCAGCACGGAAATTTCCCCTTTCTCTAATCTGAAATTTTGACAGATTAAATAACTGAAAATTATAGCATAGAAAAACTGGTGTCAACTGGTGTTGAAGAATTAAAAAAGTGTAAAAGATTCTCATCGTGAATGGGTTAATACTCCCAAAGATTATACTCATATACATAATTAAGTTTTTTATATCAAGTTTGAAAATTCATCTTTTTTTAGCATTTTTAAAACATTACAGGGAAAACAACATTATAAATTTTCCCTTTTACTCGGCAGTCAGGTGGTAGCGAGAAAAAATAAATAAATTTCCATAAATGTGTGTTGCCTTCATGTCCTTTTCCAAAAGAAGATAATATCTATTGGTATATTTATTCTTATATAAAAAGAATGAAATGATCAAATCAGTCTAAATGTCTTGGGAAAACAATTAAGAAGTAAATAATAAATTTTTCTTTCTAAAAGTTTATTGAAAAGTTCTGGTATTAATTCTTATATCTTGTTAGGTCTAAATAAATGAAAATGCTTTTGAAAACCTATCAAAATTCAAAACCATATCATGTTAATTAACTCATTCTTCCGATTACTTTGTTTTCTAGTTTGACGACAGAGTGGTTTCATTTGAAAGACTTTATTGATTTATTGATCCTGGATTGTTCGACACAATAATCTCTGCTATTAAACGGCATAATCAATGGAATTTTATCTTGCACTTTCATTACTTTTGACATGATATTATGCACCATTGACAACCATTGGGCAATATCGTACAATACTGGCTTAAAATATAATTAATTGCATTACGTATATCAGACAAAATCGGAAACTAGAATGGTTGTTGGATATTAAAACTAACAATGAATGCGAGTAGCAATTTCATTCATTTTATATCTTAATATTTATTTTTTAATTTCGTCGTATTAAAGTAATTATTTGATCAAGCCAAGCTGAATAGCTTATATAAACTACTCAAAAATGAATTGCCATTTTATTTTCCTATATCAGTATTTACTAAAATGTTTTAATAATGATTGCTTTGTCTTATATGATGTAATGGATAAAAAGCCTTTGAAATATACTCAAAAACAAATTAATTAACACTCTTCAGTTTATTTTGCTCTCTCGTATTACGCAAAGTCATAATTACTTAATATTCAACAAACAGACAAACAGACAAGCATTCGTGCATATTCTAGACTAGACATGGAAGTACGCATATTGTAAAATACGATTTGTATAAAAAAATTAACAAAATTTATATTTTAATTAAAATGTAATTATTGCTTAAAATGATTAAAAACGTAACGCAAAAGGTTTAAAAATACGTTTTAATATAGATGACATATGTTTCCTTCGCTCAAACGGTGACATTTTCAGATAAAAATGATGAATAATATATTTTCCCAAAGTTTTTGAAAATTATAAACACAAATCACGAGATGACATGTCCAATGTAAGCAGGTGTTTAAATTGATTAAACTGAAAAACATGAAAATTGTTATTTTATTTTTATTTTTATTGCTTTTTTAATTTGTAAAGCATCGCGTGCCAAATTTTAGGTTATTTAAAAGAAGCTGATTCGTTAGAAATGTCATCGTTTCGCAAATATATTTCTTTTGATTCACGGATGGGAAATAATATGTTGATGAAAAAAATATTTTACTATTCTTGAAATCAAGCTGAAAATAAAAGAACATATGGCAGATATCAAATAAGACAGAAGAATTACTGCCTTAGCTAGACTACATAGTATAGAGCCTTTGCAGATTGATTTCAAGAATAATAAAATAATTTTTCCATCAAGAATTTATTTCCCGTCCATTATACGTGAAATAATAGAATTATATTTACGAAACGATAACATTTGCAGCGAATCAGATTCCTTTGAATTACGTAAAATTTGGCACGCGATGCTTTTGAAAATTAAAAAAACAATAAAAATAAAAATAAAATAATAATTTTCACGTTTTCCAGTTTGACCAATTTACGCACCTGCTTACATTGGACATGTGATCTCGTTATTTGTGTTTATCATTTTTAAAAACGTTGCGAGAGTGTTTTATTGATCATTTTGGTCTGAAGATGTCGCCGATAGAGCGAACGAAACATATGTAATCTATATTAAAAAGGTATTTTAAAATATTCCGCGTTATGTTTTTATCACTTTAAACATTATTAGACTTTTATTTAAAGTCATGAACAATATTATGCAATATTTAGATGTATTTAACTACAGTAAGTGTATAAGCTTGAAAAAAAAAATGGAAAAGAAGTAAAGTTTGAGCGAAGGAAACATAAGTAATTCTATATTAAAAGGCATTTTTAAACCTTCGTGTTATGTTTTTTTATCACTTTAAGCAATAATTACACTTTAAATTAAAGTTAATAAGTGATTTTATTACATTGTTTGAAACTTTATATTATTAAAATATTACGTCTCATCTAGTTCATACATATATAACATAAATTAATCAAACACAAATTTCATTTATCAATATTGCAGTTATTATCGGCAGGTATTAACTATGGAAGATTCCATGGTATTAACCAGTAAACGTCCTTCCTGATAAGGGCTAAACATAGAGATAAAGTTCAAGTTAAGGTAACGAAATAAAAATTTTCTGCGAAACAACTTTATCTTTCAACTCCATCTTACTTAATCTCTTTAGACTTAAACATTCTTAAATTTAATTATCTTTTCTATGAACTGCAGGGTCGAGAATCAAGATGAAATTGAGAAATAGAATATGTATTATAAGGAAGAAATACGTCTCTTTCATTAGGTTTTATGTAATATAACTGAGGAAAGAGATGATTGTATCATGCAGTTTTGCAATTCTTAAATTTCTAAAGGTTACAAGGGAAGGTACGAAGTAAAAAAAAATAATAGATTTGGTATAAAATATCCAAATAAGATATACATAGAAATGACGGGTATGAAATTGTATATTAGTTTAATTTATTTTATAAAAAAATATGTATCATATTTTAGACGTGCATGTAAAGAACAATCATTATGGCAAATGCATATAAATGTATTGTTTTGCATTTTTTTTGTAACGTGAAACAAGGAAAAATTTACAGTAAGACTTATTAATTGAACATCTAAAATTCCATTTTTAGAATATCGAAGCAATTTTCTTTGCACAGTCAGACATAACACTCTTAATTTATTTTCTACAATTAAAACGTTTTACTTTCACTTTTTTCTCAAGCTTTCAAAATTTGATTGTGATTATTATAAAATTTCTCAATGACTGTTTTACTTATAATACTTGAAACGAAAATGTGTGATTTCATTCTGGTTTATAAGAAAATTTATTTCTGGAACGTTTATTAAATTTACAAACATGTAAATAACTATCTTTTAATTCCTATTCTTCTACACAAATTGGAATTAGTAGTGCAAAACTAAACTTTATCATTATTGACATTGTTAGTTTTCTAATATTTTATAAAATAAATCCTTCATAAAAAGGGTGCGTAGTTGGCGCGAAACTAATTTTGATTAGGTTTTTTTTTTCATATTTCATAAGTTGTTTTTGCGCTTTTCTTCTTTTAGCGATCGGTTTGCAAAATGTATACAAAATATAGCATATTTCCCCCTGTTGTTCAAAAAATTTTTTGTATAGATGTACGATTTGAAACTGATCGCGATATTTATAAACTCGAGTATGAACAAGGTTTCCTTATAGTGATGCCTTATGATTAGTTTATAGCTGTTAATTCCTCAGGGCTCTGTTAAAATGATTGTCGTCTTAACCTTTTATGTACGGAAAATTCCGATTATAGGATTGACTTTTAATGATTTATGGGGCTCGAAATACACAGAGCTCCATTATATGGATCGCTATATTTAAGATATATGTATGAAAAGCACACAGAGTCCCGTTATTTTGTCACCGTATTAACAATTTATGGGCGCGAAAACCATACGGCTTTTACAATTATCGACATATATCTTATCCCATTTTTTTATTTCATCTGGAATCTCTCTTTTTTCTCAAGATTAAAACGAGCAGGTTCAAGCGGGTTTTTGTCAGCGGGCTCATGAATATATTTTTTAATGTTATGAAATCTTTATTTACATGCTTTTTCCATATTTTTATTTGTTATTTTGGTAAAAATAAAGTATTTCATTTATTTATTATCTGTTTGCATGTAACATGCACTTTGTGATCCCTGGCCACAGATATACGTAGCAAAAGACAGTTGTACCCTTTAACTGACCGTCTAGACGAGCAAAGACCAGCTAGTATCCAACAAATAAGAGTGGCTTATGCCAGCCTGATTTTGTTCGCGTAGCTCAGTAGGAAGAGCATCGGCACGCCAAGCCAAAACACCCAGATTTGAGTCCTGGTCGAGACATTTTTCGCTCTGTTGGGAAAAACCTCAACTATGGTACTCAAAGCATTTAGTATGATTTACCAAGTTTAAAAAAGACTTTCCTCTGCATTATGACCTAATTACATGGTATACAGGAGTTACCATACTATATCAGACTTTCAACATGTAAATGTAGTTTGTAGCTCGTAAATTGTAGCTCGGATGAATGAAATTTGCGCTACAGTTAACAGCCATATCCAACAAATAAGAGTGAATTATGCTAGCTAGGATATAGATCGTGTAGCTCAATAGAAAGAGCGACGGCACGGAAAGTCAAAGCATCCAATTTCGACTCCTATACTGGACATTTGACGATCTTTTGAAAAAAACCTCAACTATGATACTCTAACCATTGAATATGAATATTCTCCATTTTTTTCACATTTTACTTTTTTCTATCTTTACAAGAAAACAAAAATATTGGATTCGTGAACATTTTCGGCTTCCGGTTTTAAAAGTATTTGTATGTTTCAGAAGGTCCTGAACACGATTTGATGTTTTTAGAAAACGTCTGCCCGTATCTGTGTATCTTTTTGTCTGTCTCTATGTGTGTATCTGTCTGTATGTGACACAAATTTAGTGGGCGTTCTATCTGAAGAACTAATGCACGGAATTTAATCAAAATTCAGATTAAGTTTTATCTTGATAGAAATTGGTGCTAATCAGGTTTTGGTGTAAATCGCCCAACAGGTGGCACTGCTATGCTGCAGTTTTCAAAATTTCCGCGATAGCTATATTTCAAAAACTAATACCCGGAATTGCATTGAGCTTCATATCCTGTTAGACCTTGCCGTAAATAGATTGGATTTTTGTGTAAATCACCAACAGATGCTGCTTGTATGCTGTATTTATCCTGATCTCTGGGATAGTTATGACAACTAAAGCACGAATTTCATCAAACTTCGTGTTCTCTTAATCATTGACATAAATAGATCATTTTTAGGTTTGGGTGTATATCGCCCACAGATGTCACTGCTTTGCTCTACTTTTCGCGATTTCCGAGATAGATATATCTCAAGAACGAAGAGATTGTCATTTTTTATCATGATTGTAGACGGTTTGATTTATATAGAACTAGCTGACCCACCCAGCGTTGCCCGGGCCTGTAATAAAACATTAAATAAACCCCAAATTTGTATTATTTTATATGTTTTACCCAATTTTGTATGAATTTATATCTTTAATGACAAAATCGCAAAATCGTAAAAAAAAACAAAAAAAACATTTACTTGTTTTTCAAGAAGGAAAGTTATATAGTTTTAAAAAATAGCTTTTGTTGTCCAAGCCCTTTGAAATGTTCAATGGTCGTAAATATAACGGTTTTACAGCCCGTGTAAAAATTACATCAGATATATTGTTATCTGGTTGTAAAATAAATATGTTTTTTTTTTCGCGTCGGGACCGTTAAAAAAAATAGTATTCGTCGTCCGATCTCTCTGAAATTTTAATCGTTTATATATATAACTGTTTCCAAGTCCTCTATAAAATTATGTGAAAATAT
Source organism: Maratus michaelseni (assembly GCA_963931845.1). Classification (NCBI taxonomy): domain Eukaryota; kingdom Metazoa; phylum Arthropoda; class Arachnida; order Araneae; family Salticidae; genus Maratus; species Maratus michaelseni. The sequence continues at coordinate 200,290,133 of OZ007588.1, read as the reverse complement.
ACGCATTTTAAATAGTAAAAATGTTACCCGAAGCCGAGCGTGACCACGGAAAACATCCCGTTATTATGGGTTTTCGCCGAAAATATCTCAGATTTTATTAAAAAATATATATATTTGTTCTCGTCCGAACGGTTCGAAATGTTGTATGTGATGTAAATCTGGTCTACCGAGATGTTGTGTAAAAATACGAACATTTAGTAACTTTTAGCGAAGAAATAAAAACCTAATCGGAGGCGCGAAATGACCTGCATTTTCCGATGTTTTTGAAAGGGTTAAAATCCGTATTTATAAAAATTTTATACCGTCTATTAGAAGAAGGTTTCAGCTCTAAGACCATTCGTTTGGTTTGTCTGTTTATGTAAAATTGTACTACTGAGGGACGTTGGCGTAAGGGAGAAAACATAATCTAGGGAAAACGAGCCTTTTTCATAGGTTAACTTATATATATTTTTTCGAATTGATTACGGCATTGGAGACATATGCTTTTCGTTTTTAAATAAACTAAACGGTTTTGTCGGTATAATTTAAAACAGAATTGCGAAATAAACTTATTCTTCATGCAAATGGTTCTTCAGTCTCGTGCGCTGCGGTAAATTGGGTTTTCTGGGCATGTGCGAGTTCTAAAATCCGGCTCATAAAAAAAATGAGTTATTGGTCAATTTCTAATTAATATTTTTGTTAATTTTCAAAGTATTAAAATTCTGAGACTCAGGTGTACCAGACCAGGCCTTGGGCTATTCACACGTAAATGTTCAGACTCCTAGGTGGGCTAGATGTTGCTAGCCATCGCAGACAAACATATACACACACACACACACAGAGAGAGAGAGATAGAGAGAGAGAGAGAGAGAGAAACTTTATTTTATTAATATAGATAATGTTTTGCGATGCCCACAACATACTAGTTTTATCTAGAATAGATCTTCTTAATCACCGTTTTTCAATATGGTTAATCCGTCTGTTGAAATTGGTTTCTAAAGTCATTTTGTTCCAAAATGAATAAATGCAAATCAAATTCAATTTTAAAATTTTAGTATACTACACGTTAAAACTAGTTTAAAGAAAAGTGACATTAAAGAACGGACACTTGAAACGGATGTATATTATCATTACTAAGTCAGATCTTATCTACAAAATTGAGCATGTGCGAAGAGACCACTACGATAACATGTTCTTTTCCTTACTCATCCACCATCAAAACTAATTTATTCGAAAAATAACATTTAACCCAAATATACTTAATCATAAAGGAACGCGATTAAATATTTCGACAAACTCGTTAAAAATATCGAGTCAGCGCTTTCACAGAGTATGTAGATAGACGCAAATTTTCCTTACATAAATGGATGCATTAGTTTCAAATTATAAAAGCATTAACTTCAGCTTATCAAAGTGTTTTGAGATAGAATTTTCTCCATTAAGACGGCTATTCAAATTTGATTTCCAATAGATGTGGTTATGAATAATGAAGAAATATTTCCGTATGGCATATATCAGCAATGTATTTTCAATGTTGATAAATTTTGCGGCATTATATGAAAAGGAAATCTGATAAACAACGAAAAATAATGAAATAGACTCTTAAATCGCTGTCCTAAATATGAATTTAAAAATATAATGCAATTTTCTACATTTCATTGAAGATTTGCAGGTAGTAAATACATTAGTGTGTTATATATATTTTATTTTGGTATTTTTTTTTATTTTTTTTTTATCAAGCATTTTTAATTTAATCTCTTTTTTTATAATTTCTATACATTTAAATCAATTTTGATTACAATACTTATGTTGTTCTTATAAGAATATTGTTTATGGATAAAGAATGATTTATATTTAAATAATATTTTAATTTTGTGTTGATCAAAAATACATAAGCATTTAATAACAAATAAAACGATTTTACTAACGTAATGGAAAAATATTTATGACTTTGGTTTAGCAATCGGTACTTTGTCGTGTGCATGCCTTACAGAAGCGCTTTCGATTGATCTCTCGTTTGGTGAATATGTTACAGATCACTGTCGCAAGACTGTGTACATTTTCAAAGAAATTGGCAAACGGGTTTGATATTTAAACCAAAATTCAACCATTTTTCAACCAATCTGTGACGATAACTGAAAAACATTTTCTTTTATATTTCAATCATTCAATTAATTTTTTTTTATTGTTTACGCTTATCTTATGTCGCTTCAACAATCTGACAATGTTTCAACTGAATTTGACTTAATTTAGTAAAATATTTTCGTTTAAATAAATAAGGAAAAAAAAGGTTTTATTTATCTGATGAAAGGGAGTAAAAATTTATATAAAGCATATTTTAGGGGAATAAAATAAACTTTTACAGAAAAATATTAACCGACTTAAAAAAAGCACTAAAAAGTATTAAATAATTCTTTAAATTATCTAATGACAAAATGTTATCCATTAACCACAAATCCGATATCATGTGTCGGAATAAAAACGATAAATTTAATTTATAATAAACGATAAATTTAATTTAATGCCAAACAACCCCAATCGATAAATTAGTAGATACTAGGAACAATATATTCACAATTCTTACTATACTTAAGGTAGTTTGGCACCGACTTTAAAAAGTAATTGATTGCTTTTCATATGTGTAAATTCGTAAACTAAATCATAAGTCTGTATATTCATCTCTTGTAAAATTTATTCTCCCGAAAATCCATGTTTGGTGGGTATTAAACTGTACATATTAAATTTATCGTTTTTATTCCGACACATGATATCGGATTTGTGGTTAATGGATGACATTTTGTCATTAGAGAATTTAAAATAATTATTTAATACTTTTTAGTGCTTTTTTTTTGAGTCGGTTAATATTTTTTTGTAAAAGTTTATTTTATTGTTCTTGCTAACTCTAAACCTTTTTGTTTTGCTCTAACTCTGAGCTGTAAATATTTTTATCACCGCTATAAACTTTATTATTTAAATAATTCGACATGTAGTGCAAAAAACATTCAGTATTTTTCTGGTTATATACTCAACGCAGCCTATACACAAGAAAATGCATCAGACATTAAAGCCATTTTATATCGACTATCAAGGTGCTTCATCAGAGTTTCCCTCAGATAGTTTCAGCAGGGTGCTGCACTCTGCCTGCCCTTTGGTTTACAAAATAGCACCCTGCTTGCCCTTCATCCAAAAAATTTAGCACCCTTCTTGCCCCTCAATCAAAAAAAGTGCCTTTACTCATTTTTGTATTAAAAAAACTACTTGCAGAGTAAAAACTGACTCACTGTTACCCTGAAATGAGTGCCCTGACTTTTACATATTAAAATAAGGCTTTAAAAATCCAAAGAATGCCTTTAAAAATCCAAAGAATGCCTTTAAAAATCCAAAATGTGCTCTGAAGAATCCAAAAACCGCCCTCAAGAAACCAAAATGTGCCCTTAAGTAACAAAAACATGCCCTTAAAACCCCCAAACATGCCTTTTTTCCACCAGCAGCACCCTGCCCTTTTTTAAACCTGAGGAAACTCTGGCTTCATCATCACTTTACTTTCTTGTTTTTCTTTCAATTTTTTTTACAAGATCTTTCGTAGATATACACAGCATCAGCAATGCTGCAGTTATCTTCTTGAATTTTTTAGGGCATTTGCAATTCGTTCCAGTTGTTCAAGCATTTCTTTTCAAAACAAAATTAGACAAAATATTTTTAATGTGTGCATCGATTTTCTCTCTGTTGTCTTCGTACTAAATGTTCCGTAAAGTAGCCCAACTTTTAATGTAAACTTTGAGAACATCTTTCATTGAATTCTATCGAGTTTCAGTAGGGAGAACTAATCATATATATTATTTCTCCTGTCAACATCCCTTTTTCTAAGAAAATATGAAACACAGAACAACGAATGAGATACCATATGAAAGGTTTTAGAACCGGCTTCTGACATAGCCCACTTAACAATTCGTTAAAACATGTTTTTGATTAAAATTTGCTGAAAATTAAAAATTAAATCGGCATTGTTTTCATAAATGAAATGAAAGGTTTTCCTGAAATTATTGTTGTCAAAAAAATAAAATACCACATTATATGATGATCATAGAAATTATTATAAAAAAACACCACACGGGTTTATTTTATACTTATGATTAAAAAGCGAAATTGAAATGTTTAGATTTATATTTCTAAGTCCCATGGTTTTCCCAAAGCGGATGACGTCATCCTCTAATGCAGTCAAAATACGATTGCTATTTTTTTTTCTGGCGCGTGCCTTTAGCAATCTTGGATCAGTTTTTAGTCTAACTTTGATGGAATAAATTAGATGATATTCTGGCTTGACTAACAACTAAATGTTGTTTGCAGATATTTTTATCCTTGCTTTTTTCTTTAGAAGTTTAAACCTGCATCTAATAAATATTACATATTGATAAAAAATGATACTTCTCTATTATCCCGTCGACCACTTTTCATAACAAAAAACTATCGCCAAATAAACGGGAGAACGTTGCCATTGGAATATCAAAAAATTAATAAATAAATAAAATATAAGAATTTAAGGACACAATTGTTATTTTAATTAATAAAATAGCTACTAAATCAGTAAAACATAATGCAAAATACACGCAAATGTCGAATGTAAAACCACTAGATGACGTAACAAACACGCATAATGATTCTGACATCAAGTAAATGGGACTGCATTTTTGGCGTTTAATCTTACAGTTTGGCGGTAGTTTTTTGTTATGAAAAGTGGTCGACGCGATAATAGAGAAGTACCTAAAAAATATTAGATTTCAGTGCGAAATCTTGGCACGGGCCCTCTGGTTTCAAAGTATATAATGCATTTGCAAAGTGATTATTGCAAAAGTACTTAATAATTTCTAGCAAGTTACTTTGATTGTAGGATACTGATTTTGAATGTCATTGGATAACACATTTAACACATGTGCTGAGCAGACATGTGTAATAACATTTAAATGCTCATTTGTGCTTAATCAGTGTTCATACAGAGTTTGCTACAAGAAAAATAAGGACTCTGTACAGACTTCGTTAAAAGAAAAATAAGGACTGTGTAAGGACTTCGTTAAAAGAATAAAATAAACTTTTACAACTACCTTAAGTTTAGTAAGAATTGCGAATACATTGTACCTAGTATCTACTAATTTATCGATTGGGGTTGTTTGGCACCGACTTCAAAAAGTAATTGATTGCTTTTCATATGTATATATTCGTAAACGGAATCATAAGTCTGTATATTCATCTCTTGTAAAATACGTATATTCTCTCGAAAATCCATGTTTGGTGGGTATTAAACTGTACATATTAAATTTATCATTTTTATTCCGACACATGATATCAGATTTGTGGTTAATGGATAACATTTTGTCATTAGAGAATTTTAAAGAATTATTTAATACTTTTTAGTGCTTTTTTTTAAGTCGGTTAATATTTTTTTTTGTAAAAGTTTATTTTATTTCCTACTTTTTAGTTATTAATACAGTAATAGACAATTATCTTGATTTTAACATCTGCTGAATAAATAAGTAATTTGTAATAGAAATTATAATTTACCAAAATTATACATTAAATAAATATTTTTTAATAAAATCTTTGACAGAATCAAATTCTTGTCAATCTGGACGACAACTGGAGAAATATCGCCAAATTTGGCGATCAAAATATGTTGCCCTAAATGAAGCCAACGTGGTTATAGTTGACTAATTTGACGAAATTCTCATTCAGATTGACGAGAGTTGGGAATGAATCTTCTGTAATTGGGTTCCACACATTTTTTAATTTTGAAAAATTTTTAACAACAAAATTGTTCTAATCATCAGAATTTGACGAAATTTAAATGGGACCAGGGTGTCTTACACTTTTAAACAAAAAAATATATATATCAAAATCGGTGCACATTTACGAAAGTTATGCATGAACAGGACTAAAACATACATACATACATACATTGGGTCAAATTATTAACATCCTCCTTTTCTCACCTTCTTCTATCTAAATAAAAAAAATATTGTGATCAAAATTTTTTCAACTTCCGGTTTTCGACGGATTTATATGTTTTAGGAGTCAAAGATTCCGAAAAACATGTTTTTACAAAATATCTGTCTGTCCGTGTGTGCCCTCTTTGTATCAATGAAAAGTGTGTCAAGTTATGAAGCAACCTAGAATTGAACGAAATTTCATTTATAGGTTTTTGGCTGTGACCAGCAGGTCCCACTTGAATTTGCGGATATTCTGCCGAAAGCGGGCGCTGTGATAGCGATTTTTGTTCCATTTAACTTATTGTATCATCGAAAAGTGTATTAGCTTATCCACAGTACTGAACCAAATTTTTTGTATGTGTTTTTTACTATGGCCTGCAGGTCCCAGTTGAATTTGGGGATATTCGGCAAGAAGGAGGCGCTATGATAGACACTTAAAGATTTCAAATTCAAAAAGATGTACAAAGTCGTTAAAAATATTAGAAATCCTAAAGGTTTTTTTTCAATTGAATGTTCAGCCTTGATCCAAGGATACCGGAACAATTTTTGTTTTGCCTCTACCTTAAAAAATGCCTGAGATATAGCATTTTGAAATTTTAGAGTGGCTGACATTTTGAAACAAGACAGAAGGATTACTCCATAAACGGTTTTAATTTAAGAGTTTTAGTGAACATGCTATTTCGCAAGTTTTATTTCATTGTTGTAACCATCGTTCTAACTCTCACATTCTCAACACTATATATTCATGTTCGCCAGCGTTAAATTCTCTCCAAGTTAGGCAACATTTGGCGAAATATCAACAAATTTGATAATATTCACGCGCAAGTATATTTTTTATAACGTATTTTTCTACATTTACTGCTTTTAACACGTGATCATTTAATTATTGTTTTAAAGTTTTATTTCTGTTTTTGATAGTCACGTGTAAATACGTTTTTTAATTGAAAGGGAATATTATTATGTGCGCTATTTTACAAATTTGCAACAATTCAAATAATGGACTTTTTGAAATATAAATTAAATTATCAAAATTATGGAAATTTGAATAAAATAATTTGTTCTAATGATCAGATTTTGACGAAATTGAAATGGGACCACCTTGGACCCTTACTCTTTCAAACAAAATAAAAATTATCAAAATCGATGCACATTTACAAGAATTATGCGTGAACAACATAATACATACATACGGGTCGAATTGATAACATCCTCCTTTTTTTTTAAGTCGATTAAAAAAATGGCAAAATAGCTACATTTAAAACATCTTAAAAATCTCATTATCATGACTATGTCAACTCAATTTCAATATTTATTTTAATTCATTGAATTTATTTTCAGCATGAATGAAATTAAAATTCATTGAAAATTACGTCATAGTTGCAGCTTTATGAATGAAGATGCACGTTTTTATTAGAACATGTGGTCATTTTCACTAGTGGAAACAATTTACCTTTGTAAAATTAGTGTTTTTTATCTATATATTTAAAACGCTAAGCGATTTCTCTCGACAATCCGTGAGAACAAACTACTACATAAAATTACACCATTCTTTTTTAAATGAAAGATATTTGGACACAGATTTGTTATCGTGCATTCGTTTGTTCGAAAGTTTTATTAATTAGCCGTAATTTTCAATTAAACTTTTACTTCTGCATATGACGTCATAAAGTCGGCAATCAGATTTGCGAGGCACAGAGTAACGAGAAACTCTATGGCTGGGAAGATAAAAGAAAAATAATAAATATTAAAAGCTTTAGGCCGATTATTATTTTTTTTTTTTTTTTCAAATATGATTTCGGTAAAACTATTTATCGCGTGCACTTTATATTTATTAGCGAATAAAAATTCATATTTATTGTGACGTCATGGGAATATTGTCCATTGGGTTTATTTTATCATTATGCATTATAACTTTGTTGATGCCATTTTTTCATTACAATTAAATACAAAATATATTTTTATTTGAATACATGGTGTTTAAGCATAAAAGTAACATATATAAAGTACGTGTGAAAAGTTTCCGCCGGTGCAAATGACGTTATGCTTAGCTTGAAATGCGTTTTAACCTTGATAAAAGAGAAAAATTACTAAAGAGAAATAATTACATGGTTGTGTCAATATTGCGTAATTTTAACTGATTTTTCCATTCTTAATTATAAAGATTAGAATTGGAGCCTTTATTGATTGCTTCATCTTGATTGCATAACTTGATTACATGTTACCAATTACTTTTTTTTTATTATAGGTTAGACGATTTCATTTTTTAATAAAAATATTCACAAAAGTAAAGGATTTCAGGAAAATTAAAATTATTAAAAATAGTGTTGTAGATGTGTGTTTTATTTACTATGTTCTTTTATTGACTGAATATGAGATGAACGTAGGAATATACTATTTGTATGATACTTCATAGGGCCATGATTTTTTTTTTTTGCCGTGGAAAATATGGTAACGTCAAACTGATTTGCATTATTACACAGTTGTTTACGGATTGTATGTTTGGAGTTTGCATCGGAAATAGTACTGTATTTCACTGTGGAAAAAAACTTTTAAAATAAAATATTTCAAAGGCTGTTTCATGCGCACTCCTTCTTAAATAATAAAGAAGCTTATTTTACTGATATTGTTATAGTATTTTTTTCCGTCAAGTTTTGACGGGTTCCATCTAGTTTATTTTTATATTAATATTTACTCGAATGAACAATGTTCTTTAAAGTGTTAGGAAAGTCGAATGGAACCTCTACAGATTTAATTTTAAATAGAAACTTGCCTTTTCGTTCATAAAAATTAAATGTACAACGATTGCATGAACATGTTTTTTTTTTCTAGGCGCTTTTAGTTGTGAGGTTTGAAAAAAGAAAGAACCAACTTTTCACTTAATATAAATCCTACAAAAGTTTAAAACCACCTCTAAAGTATTAGAATACTTAACCATAAGGTAAAACTGTAGTATATAATCGGATAAAGAAACAAAACATAGCAACAGTTTTTTTATAGTTTGTTTAACGTCATACTGTACGCATTTGATAGAAATTGAGGTGATATTTGAGTTAAATATTATTTTATTTTTTTCTCTGAATAAGTTTCTTGAAATTTAAGTGTCTCATATATACTTTAACTTCAAATACATGTAATTGAAAGTACTACGTCATTTTAACGCACTTGTAGTAAACGGTTTTAATTATACAGTGTGTCCCTGAACTCATTTACCAAACTGAAAGGTGTGATAGAATACGGTCGAGAAGCTCATAACAACATGCAATGCAGGGTTGTAACTCAAACCACGTGAATTGCTGCAGGTCGCTTTCTCATTATGAAAAGAACTATGTTTCCTACAAAATTACGACTTCCAGAGTACTCAGAACCGCAGCACCCTGCATGAAATGTATTCCCGCTTTTTCCTCATTAGTAAAACCAGCTCTCCTTTTTGAAATCCAAGGTGACCATGTGTGTAAAAAACCATAACTTTGTGTGTTTAATGACAGTTCTATTTAGCAATTCGCCGCTTGAGATACGGTCATGCATTGTATGGAGAAAGTTTTGCCCATTTGTTCTGATTCATCCTCAGATTCTCTGAAGGGAATTGGGTCCAATTTAAGATACCTTGTCCTTGCCGTAAATACGGATCCCTTAGGATCCATTAGGAAGACCCCATGGACGGCACACTCACTCACTAGGTCATATATTCCTCGAGTAGATAATCGGCCGTCATAAATCAACAAACCAATTTAAGACACATCACCCCCCCCACACACACACACACATACACATACTCGCTTGAGCTCAATTATTTCTCAAATAAAACTGCTTACTTTGAAATTTAAATATTTTTTCTTCTAATTTTTATTCATATTAGCATTCTAATTTGTAACACTATTCCGCCTGTATAAAATCAGCAATCATTTGTTACATAACTTATGTAAGGGGTGTTTTTATATAACATGGTGCTCTCCACAATCAGAAAGCGCCCCGCAGCGCTTCATTGCTTGAGTTACGACCATGCATTGTATGGTGTTTTGAGCTTGTCTGGGCGTGTTCTATCACAACTTACAGTTTGGACTATGAGTTCAGGGACATCTCATTTATAGGAAAAATTCGCATTATCTTCTCAGAATGACGTCAATTTCGGATTTGAAAATACGAGTAATAGTGAGTGAATCTAATTTTTTATTGACTTATAAAAATATTATCCATACGCAGTTTCTTTTTGTGGCAGCGCGAAAATTATTTGCATTACAAAAAAAAAAGTTTTTTGTAACGATAAAATATGGCAAGAGGTTGAAAAAATGGGCAAAGAGTGATCTGATTATTTTTAACATTTTACAGCATAGTTGAAAAGTGTTTATGTATTCGGTTTGTCTGGCCGTTCGTCCGTCTGTCTGGCCGTCCGTCTGCCTGAACTCTAACTCTAGTGAATATAGTCGGATTGCTATGTAGCTGATATATGTTATTGAGATTTACTATGGCATGTTCGGTATTGAAAGTGAAGTGTGTAACATTCATAGTTAATTTACAAGGATACTCAAAATTTTTCGTTACATTATAGTCTATGGGTCAAAATCATTTGCAATGTATTTTAATAATGTTATACTATTTCAAACATATTGAAATATACATATCACTGAGGTGCACAACAAGATGCTTGCTATTGAATATGGTGGGCATAGCATGTATCGTTCCTATACAGGGGGACAAAAAATTGAACGGTTACACTACTGTCTTTGAGAGATAACTGCCGGAAGTGCATAGTCAGCTGTATTATGCATATTTAAATTTAACAATTTTTTTGCATATTACTTGGTGTGTATAAATTATATATATTATATAATAAATTATATAATACAAGGCTGTACAAATAAATTCTAATACTTCTTTTTTTAGCGACGAAAATTGCTGAAAGGGAATTTTCATATGCGTTAAGCGTTTTTTAACTGAAGTAAATTTAAGGATAATATGTATTATATATACAAACCAACAGACCATATATATAGATTCACAAAAGAATTTCAATTATTTTTCGACTATAGATGGTATTTACCGAAATTGTGTTTTCAAATGTTTGATGCGTTTTCCAAATTCTTTACTTCGCTTTCACCTTATTAAACTATGAATGGTAATATGCAATCAAATTAGGAAATAACACATAGCAGCCATTTATTTAGACTCAGTTTGGCGTCACATTGGAAACCTTTAATAGAATTTGACGTCATAGCTAGCAAATCTTTTGTCTTTTTCCTAAATAGTTTTCTTGAAATTGAAACGTCTGTATTAAAGTAAATGTGTTAACTTCAAATAAATTTAAATTAAGGTGCTACATCATTTTCATCTATTTTTATTCGACGCCAATTTCGGAAATGCAAAAATATAGCAAGTGAGTCTGAATTTTTATTGGCTTATAAAAAGAAAGTACACGTGTTATAATTCTTTTAGTGTTTGTTTTGTTTTTAAGGGTGTAGCAATAGAAAGAATGATTATATAATATGGTCTAATCTAATAAGTATAATATAATAAATGGTCTAATAAATATATATATATGATCTGATAATATGTAGTATATATACAAATCAACAGACCATATATATAGATTCACAAAAGAATTTCAATTATTTGACGACTACAGATGGTATTTACCGAAATTACGTGATGCGTTTTGCAAATTCTTTACTTCGCTTTCATTTTATTAAACAATGAAAGCAATCGAATGGTAATATGCAATCAAATTAGGAAATAAAATATAGCAGCCATTTATTTAGACTCAGTTTGTCGTCATAATTGAAACATTTAATAGAATTTGACGTCATAGCTAATTTTTTTTTGTCTTTTTCCTAAATTGTTTTCTTGAAATTGAAACGTCTGTATTAAAGTAAATGTGTTAACTTAAAATACATTTATATTAAGGTGCTACACCATTTTAATCTATTTTTAGTTGACGTCAATTTCGGAAATGCAAAAATATAGCAAGTGAGTCTGGGTTTTTATTGGCTTATAAAAATAAAGTTGACGTGTTATAATTTCGTTAATGTTTGTTTTGTTTTTAAGGGTGTAGCAACAGAAAGAATGATTGTATCAGAAATTAAAAAAAAGAGAGTTAACTATAACGTTAAACTATGACAGGTGGATGAAAAAAGGGGTAAAGCGTGGTCTACTATATATTTTTTAAGTTTACAGTACTTGTACTCATGTTCTAAAACGTATACATCAAATTTCATGCAAATCGATCAAAGAGTAATGATATGTATAAGGAACATACAAATCGAAAACAGCTTTTATATACAGGGTATCCACTCTTAACGATGCCTAATGACTAATTCTTAAACAGTTAGACATAGACAAATAGTTCCAATCGTAAAAACATATTAAATGAGGTAAAGAAGTATTTTAAAAGAGATTTGGGTCAATGAAAACATTTTTTTTAAAGTAACGGAAGTTAATTTTCTATACGGTGCCCCGACTTAGAAATGATATTTAGTAAAAATATCCTATCACACTAATAAGTAAGACAAAAAGTTCCATTCTTCTACCATTAAAACTGAAGGAGTAATAGATTTTTAAAGTTGAAGAATATTTTTTGCTGAGAAATAGGGGTCATTCTCAAATTTACGAGAAATATAAATAATCGTCAGATATAAAAAAAATCAGATTGAGTGTAAAATTAACATTACAATATAAATTTGAAATCTATCTTCATTCTGACATATTAGAGCAAACTGTACAACTTGTACTAAAAATATAAGTGAAAAGATAACAGAATTTTAGCCAAGTGAAATGATGAAACGCAACAGTCTCAATTCTTTACAAAATAAAACGCATGTTAAAATACAATTATTTTAACTAATCTGAAACTTAAATACTAAAAATTAACACTATCATAATACTTGTATGATGTGACTACTTTCAGTTAAAGTTCAGATACACGCGAAATAAATTCTAGTAATACTTTAAACACTTTGTGTACGATCCCTCAAAGCATGGCCCAACGTATCTGTGTTCAGATGCAGAAAATTGGTATAAGTCATGCAATTCAAAGTTTCATAACTCGGTGAATTTTAGTGTTAGATGAATAGGACTTTATTGTCTTACTTGTTAGTGTAATAGGACATTTTTACTAAATATCACTTATAAAACCGTGGAACCGTATAAAAAGTTAAATTTCGTAACTTTAAAAAACAATATTTTCATTGACCCAAATCACTTTCAAAATACTTCGTGGCCTTTTTTAAAACATTTTTGCAATCGGAACTATATATCTTTGACTAACGATTTAGGAATTAGCCATCGGACACTGTTGAAAGTGGACACCCTGTATATTGATTTAAATGTCTTAAAAATAATATTTAACGTTATTTTTGACTTTTTTATGCGGAGTCTTCGTAAACTAATAGTATAAATGAGGTTGTAATAGACGCCCCACTCTAAACATACCCCATAATTTTATTCATAAGTTTAACATCAGTGAATATATTTTATTAAAACGTTCAAAAGAGTTAAACATTTTTTTTTATCTTTTTTTGTGTGTGATATGTAACGATATGACGAAAAGCAGTGAAAGTAGCCGGCCCCTCTTTCCAAATATTGCTTAAGAGCGTACACTAGTCACGCGAAGAACCGTGTACGCTAATGTTAAACCTATCCAAGTGTTCTATTCAAATTTAACATTTGAAATTTAGTGTTGTTAAATGATTTTTTGGGGGTATAGGATAGCTGAGGTCGATTTCTAATCCAGCTAGTTTTTTCTCTTTTTAATTTTTGTTGCAGTTTTTTGTAATAAGGTTACTCTCACTTTCGGAACAATTTTTGAAGGACTAGTATAGGTTATTTACTAAACTTTCCATATTTTGGAATGTAGTTGATAATACATACGATGCCACTGACTGAAATACTGCACCATTTTTGGTGTTTCTGTGATGTCATCTAATTTCAATTAAATCAAAGTAAGAGCGTATAAAATATTCAATGTCATTCTAATTTTTAAAGTCTTGAAGGCAAATCCCAATTCGGCTGAGAGTATGACAACATGCATATTTGATTGAATAAATTGATTGTGTTTCCTGTACATATTTCTTTGTCTTTATATATGTTATCAAACCATTTATAGAGTTCAGGAACCATCTGCGTATGCAAAATATATGCGTTTCAATTGAAATAATGTATATTTAATGTATATGTAATAAGTATTTTTTAAAAGAGCTAAGTTGGAAAAATAAAGACATTTGTAATATGTCATAGAAAAGCCACAATGATTTTTTAAAACTATTAGTAATATAAAATATATTAATGCACTGATAGTTGAAAGATATTTTAGACGTACATTATAAAAACTTCTATTAATACATTAAAAATATGCAGTGTAATTGAACATAAACAAAAACTCGCTGTTTTTATTACTTTAACAAATTTTCTTTGAAAAAATATATTATCTAATATGTATTGTTTAAAAGAGCTCAGTTGGAAAAATAAAGACATTTTTAATATTTCATAGAAAAACAACAGTAACAATTTTTTTATCCAAGACTTCTATAAACAATACATTAATTTACTGACAGTTGAAAGTGATTTTAAACATATATTATATCTTCTTCTATTAAATAATTAAATAAACAATGTATTTCAAGGTAAAGAAAAACTCGCTATATATATATATATATATATTATTTCTTTAACATGATATAAATGATTTTTTGGGGGTATAGGATAGCTGAGGTCGATTTCTAATCCAGCTAGTTTTTTCTCTTTTTAATTTTTGTTGCAGTTTTTTGTAATAAGGTTACTCTCACTTTCGGAACAATTTTTGAAGGACTAGTGTAGGTTATTTACTAAACTTTCCATATTTTGGAATGTAGTTGATAATACATACGATGCCACTGACTGAAATACTGCACCATTTTTGGTGTTTCTGTGATGTCATCTAATTTCAATTAAATCAAAGTAAGAGCGTATAAAATATTCAATGTCATTCTAATTTTTAAAGTCTTGAAGGCAAATCCCAATTCGGCTGAGAGTATGACAACATGCATATTTGATTGAATAAATTGATTGTGTTTCCTGTACATATTTCTTTGTCTTTATATATGTTATCAAACCATTTATAGAGTTCAGGAACCCCCTGCGTATGCAAAATATATGCGTTTCAATTGAAATAATGTATATTTAATGTATATGTAATAAGTATTTTTTAAAAGAGCTAAGTTGGAAAAATAAAGACATTTGTAATATGTCATAGAAAAGCAACAATGATTTTTTTAAAGCTATTAGTAATATAAAATATATTAATGCACTGATAGTTGAAAGATATTTTAGACGTACATTATAAAAACTTCTATTAATACATTAAAAATATGCAGTGTAATTGAACATAAACAAAAACTCGCTGTTTTTATTACTTTAACAAATTTCCTTTGAAAAAATATATTATCTAATATGTATAGTTTAAAAGAGCTCAGTTGGAAAAATAAAGACATTTTTAATATTTCATAGAAAAACCACAGTAACAATTTTTTTATCCAAGACTTCTATAAACAATACATTAATTTACTGACAGTTGAAAGTGATTTTAAACATATATTATATCACTTCTATTAAATAAATTAATAAACAATGTATTTCAAGGTAAAGAAAAACTCGCTATATATATATATATATTTTATTTCTTTAACAATCTGTCCACAAAAATGAAAATTCCATATTACACAGTTCTGCACTATTTACGTATTATTGAAATAACAGAAGACAATACCCTCGGGTATACTCAATTCAGTATCATGTTTCCAATCAATTAATCTTGCTGATTTAGTGAGATCTATGCATTTTTCATATCACATAGAGTATTAAGAAGCCGTTATAAACCCCAGGGAATAGAGATAACATAGATTCATAGATAATAGATAATTTATACGGAGAAAAATTGTTTCAATATGTATTATTCAATAAATACGAAATATAAAAAGACCATTTTTTTCTTTAATGTTTAGATTATTATATTATAAAACTCCCAATAAATAATTGTGTATCTTTTGAAATGTTTGTGAGATTATTTGAGTGGTATGAACCATATAAAAAAATAATTTTTGCATTTATGCAATTTTTGGATGATTAAATTGTGATATAATTGTCCCTTTTTATTGCTTTATAAAGTAAAAACGAGCAGGGAAGACCGAGCTATGATCTGTCAAAATCCGCTTTTAGTTTAAATATCCTGACCCTGACCAAAATGACCCATTAATCAAATTTTCTGGAACATGTGACCAAGCCCAATTGTCTTCTTGTGTCCGAAACCCGTAGGATGAAGAAAATAGTCAAAATATTCTCCGTTTCTTAAAACGGAAATTATTAATAAAATTAGCTTGACCCACAGTGGCCCAAAAATGACCCACTAATCGGATTTTCTCGATCATGTGACCCAGACCAATGATTTTCAAATGCCCATAAACCGTAGGATAAAAAATTTAGTTAAAATCGTCTGAGCCGTTTTTAAGATATAAAAGCTTGACCCATAATGACCACTAATCGAATTTTCTCGAACATGTGACCTAGCCCAATAGTCTTCTCGTGCACGAAAACCATTGGATGCAGAATTTAGTCTAAATAGTCTGAGCCGTTTTTTAGATAGAATTAGCTTGACCCACAGTGACCCAAAAATGACCCACTAATCTAATTTTCTCGGACATGTGACCTAGTCCAATGATTTTCACGTGCCCGAAACTCGTAGGATACAAAATTTAATCAAAATTGTTAGAGCCGTTTTTTAGATAAAATTAACTTGACCTGCGATGACCCAAAAATGTCTCACTAATCGACAGTTCTCGAACATGTGACCTAGCCCAATAGTCTTCTCGTGCCCGAACATGGTAGGATACAAAATTAATTCATAATCGTTTGAACCGTTTTTCAGATACAATTAGCTTGGCCCTGACAAATTGGGGATCCAAAATGACCCACTAATCGAATTTTTCCCAACATGTGACCTAGTCCAATGGTTTTCTTGTGCTCCAGATCGGAAGGATACAAAATTTCATCAAAATCGTTACATCATTTTTAAGATAAAATTTGCTTACACATATATATAACCACACAAGTTTTTCTCGTATTAGAATATATGATATTTATAATGATATTACCAGTGAAAGCTTTTGTTATCCACTAATGCTAAAAAGAAAACAAAAAAATAACAAAGCAACAACAGCTGAACTAGATTCTAGATTTACATTAAAATATTTTCTACTAATTGAATAAGTATGTAATGTATATCAAGATAGATAGATAAAGAAAATTATTTAAAAGTTATTTTCTTGCCTTAACAATTTGTTCACTAAAGTAAAAAAAATATCTGACACAGTTTTCTTCTATTTCTCAATTATCGGCAAAAGATAAGCCTAGAGAATATACCAGGTTTCTGATTATTTAATCTTGCTTATTTAGTACAATCCAGGCATTTTTCTTATCACATAGGATATTAAAGCGTTCCTATAATCCACAAGGAATATAGATAACACAGATTCACAATTAATACATAATTTATATCGAAAAACATTATCTCAATATGTATAGTCTTGGTGATTTAAAGTGATCACCGTAGCTAACTCTAACAGAAATCATCCTTTTCGAATAAGTATGTAAAAGAAAGTTTGAAGTTTTAATTTTGTCATTGAATATTATTCAGATATAAAGACTTTTTTATATTGTTTTAAGTGCAATGGAGTTAATCTTCCGTAATCAGGCTGCTCGAGATAGAGATATATTTTTATTTAATTCATGCTTGAAAATTATTTTAAAAATCATAAAAAGCTCGTAATCTGGGATAGAGATTGCCAGCATATTGAGTTTGAAAGTACATATTTTTTTCCTATTCGACATCGTAAAAATTTAAACCGCACGGTGTCTAGAAGTTAAAAAAAATCGCAGTAAAATCAAAGTTTGATGGTCAGAACGTTACCTCAAAATGACGTCGGTGTTACACAGGTATATGTTTTTTTACTTATAATATAGATTTAGATCAATAAAATGCAATACATATATACTTTTTTGTTTTTATTGTATATAAAGTTAAAGCAGTTATAAATAAAATATTAGTGAAAATATTTTTATCTACTAATTTTATAATAAATATTGTAATATAGCATTAACAGTTGAAATATATTCTGTATTAGTGCTTTCTAAATTTCTCGTACATTAAAATATTTTCTTCTAATTCAATAAATATTTAATTCATATCAAGATGATTAGAAAAAGAAAAGCACTTTAACAAATTATTCACAAAAGTCGAAATTCGATATGGCAATTTTAAATAGGTTTTTAACAATTTTTTTATGTTATTAAGAATGGTTTAAACCATACCTATGAGAATATCAGCTTCTTACGCAAAATACATATCTTTCTGATCACTTAATCTTACTCATTTAGTGATCTTTCAAATCACATACAGTATTAAGGAGATTTTATAATCCACTGGGAATCTAGATAAAAAAGATTCTGAGGTAATAGATAACAGTGTAGGAGATAATTGTTTCAATGTGTACTGGAAGAGAGAGAGATGTAACTATATTATTTTTTTTCTTCAATGTTTAGAATACAGAGACATCGAAAAATATTGGATACATTTCAAGAACTTATAACTTTAAAAGTAATTAAGGAAATGCAATGTTTTTTTTTTTTTTTTGCACAGTACATACAGGGTGTTTAAAAAATGACCGGTATATTTGAAAAGTCATTAAAAACTAAACGGGCAGCGATAGAAATACACCGTTTGTTGCAATATGCTTGGGACAACAGTAAATTTTCAGTCAGACAAACTTTCGAAATTAGTTACAATTTTTAACAACAGATGGCGCTGCAGTCTGGAAAAATTTAAACCTCGATATTTTCCACATATCCACCATGCGCAGCAATAATATGGCGTAGTCTCTGAAAGAAATTACCAGAAACCTTTGTAAACGTGTCAGGCGGGATGGCTTCACATGTAGAAGAGATGTACTGCTTCAGTTGTTCAATTGTTTCTGAATTGTGGCGCTACACCTGGTCTTTCAAGTGTCCCCACAGAAAGAAGTCACAGGTTTACAAAGGTTTCTGGTAATTTCGTTCAGAGACTACGCCATATTATTGCTGCGCATGGTGGATATGTGGAAAATATCGTGGTTTAGATATTTCCAAACTGCAGCGCCATCTGTTGTTGAAAATTGTAACTAATTTAGAAAGTTTGTCTGAAAATTTACTGTTGTCCCAAGCATATTGCAACAAACGGTGTATTTCTATCACTGCCCGTTTAGTTTTTATTGATTTTTCTAAATATACCGGTCATTTTTTAAATACCCTGTAGCTCTCCTACAATATTTTTTAATTACCAGTGGACCCGCGTGAGAATTTCGCACTGAAATCTTTAAGATTATTTGATTATACGTATTTTCATTTAATTTTAATTAACTGCAATTTTTAATGAAACAAAGTGTTTTCACAAAATGTGAGAGTAGTATAACAATATAATAGATTATAACACCTTGTAATAATACATTTCTTTTAAATGCTAAAAGGTGTAAATTAACAACATAATAAATACACAGTAAAATAACTTTTATTAGGTTGTTTGACATGTTTTGAGTCACTCAGAGACATTTTCAAAAACAAATGAGATTATTTCATACTTGCACGATCTTTGAAGTTATTATTTAAAATGCTATCATTTAATTTTCATGTACTTTATAAAAATTACGCACGTTATCATTTATTTTCACTTGGTTGTTTATTTGTATATATGCAACCATGGAGTAACTCGAGCCACAATTTCTGTAAATTAAAAGATGCTGCATCGTTACCTATTGTATTTTTGCGTGTCAGTATCTCTAAGGTTTCTCTTATTATGGATGGATAGTATAGACTGGAAGAAAAAATTATTTTACTTTCACTGAAATTTAATTTGGATGGTTTCTTCTTGATATAATCTTGCCAGGGCTGTATTTTTCTTATTATACTTAATATCAGCTATGTGCTCCTTTTGTCTGTAAGTAAATTTGCTGATGGTCATGCCAATATAGTAATTCTTAGACCTGTCTTCTTTAATAAAAGATATTTCATATACTCCTGAAGAATTCTCAAAATTAAATGGTACAATTTTACTGCAAGTGATATTCTTTAATTTCTGAGGGGGATCAGAAAAATATCCCCTAGAAATTAAAGAATATCATTTGCAGTAAAATAAACCACAGCCCTAGCAAGATTATTTCAAGAAGAAATTATCCAAATAAATTCCAATGAAAGTAAAATAATTTTTCCCTCCAGTCTATACTATTCATCCATAATTTAAAAAAAACCCATAGAGATACTAACACGCAAAAATACAATATGTAATGATGCAGCATCTTTTAACTTATCGAAGTTATGGCTCGAGTTACTCCATGTTTACAGATATAAAAATAAACAAGCAAATTAAAAATAAAAGATAGCGTGCGTAATTTTAAAAAAGTACATGAAAATTAAATGATAGCATTTTAAATAATAACTTCAAAGACCGTGGAATTATGGAATATTCTCATTTGTTTTTGAAAATAGCTCTGGGTGAGCCGAAACATGTCAAACAACCTAATAAAAGTTATTTTATTGTGTTTTTATTGTGAGAGTAGTATTTTAAAAGCCTGTTTAAAATGTTTCGTAGGATACCTCATTCTTCGTTGTGCATTTTTTATGTGTATAAAAAAGGAATTTTGACATCAGAAACGACATATATATATAACTGTTTCGAAGATACGACGCTCGAGTGAAGCGGTGAAAGAGGCGTGGAATTTCTGTAACCTGTATTTGTCTATGATCCTTGTAAGTTGATCACAAAATAACTTGGAAGGCAGGATATAAAGGACGGTAAAAAAAAAAAAAAAAAAAAAAAAAAAAAACTATTCTGTAGGATTTTAAAAGTGAATATTGTGATGGAGTATCTTGAATAAGGAAAAAAAAATTATATATTAAAAAATCGTCTGTATTTTTTTTTTCAGAATAATTTGAAAAGCATACGTTTCTTACACATTTAAATTTAGTTCATATTCTAGCAGTTTATTTTATATTTTACCATATACAGAGTAACTGAAAAAGTTTGGACTCATTTAATGAATAATTGCTGATTATAGAAGTCCTTCAAAGAAGTTGAGGGTGAAATACAACTTATGGCCAAAACTTTAAGATAGAGTAACAGTTAAACAAGCTATTTTCATACAGGGCATGGGTGTATCGCATGATGCGAATCGATACATATGGTGCTGTAATTAAACATACAAAGTGCTGATTTTTCATACGCATCTTCATCCGTACGGAAGATTTAAAAAACATGGTGATGCCATGGAAATCATTTAAACCAATCAGGAAATGTCGGACATGCATTTCATGCATGACACTGCGGTTGTTAATTCTCTGGAAGTTCTATTAGTGTAGTAAAGAGTGTTCTCTCCTCCAATCAGAAAGCGCCCTGTAGTGCTTCACTGCTTGAGTTATGAACATGCATTGTGTGATGTTTTGAGCATGGCTAGGTGTGCTATCACGCCTTTCAGTTTGGACCATTTTCATCAGGGACACGCTGTAGAGAATCTAGATTAACAGAAAATAGGTAATTGTTTAGGAGAAAAATAGCTTCAGTATGTTACTGCAACAGACAAATTCAGAAACGAACAAACGAAAAAAGACTCTCTTTTCTGTCAATGTTTCGAATATTATATGATACATTCTTAACAATAGTTTTTTTTAAAATTAATTTATGGGTTTTGTGAGATTATTCAGGTAGTATGAATCATGTTAAAATTTATTTCATAATTATTTTAATTTGATGATTAAATTGTAAGATTTTCCTTTTGTTTTTATTGCTGTATAAAGTGGATATACTTATTAAGAAAGTATTATTGAAAAATTTCCTTACCTAATAATTCCATAAAAAAATATTGTAATATAGCATTTAACTGTTACAACATTTTCTGCATTTATTTTATATTAAAATAATTTCTACTAATACAATATATATGTAATAAATTATGACCAGTGAACTCAAGAGAGGATTTCGCACTGAATCCTAAAATTTTTTAGCAAATTCTAATATTTCTTAGATGCAATTTAAACTTTTAAAGAAAAATGAAGGATAAAAATTTCTGAAAACGACATTAGTCAAATCAGAATATCATGTCATTTATTCCATCAAAGTTACAGTAAGCAACAGATTGAAGATGGTAAAAGACATGTGCGAGAAAAAAAAAGAACAATCATATTTTATTTGTATTAGAAGATGACGTCATCCGCTCCTTGAAAAGCATCAAACAAAATAAAATAAATTGAATGTATTTAAAATACAATTTAATCTTACATAAACAAAGCATATATTTTATTTTACACCTGAAATACCACTGCTCAGATCGATCGATGGTGTATTTTTCTTGTAATCATTTCAATTTCTATTTTCATTTTTAATCATAAATAAATATAAAATAAATCTGTGCAACAGCAACGTCCAACTTTATATTTTTGTACTATTTAATTTTTTATAATCATTGTTGAGCACGATTTAATGCTGTATTTTATTTTTGAGGCAACATTGATTTGAAGAAAATCTTTCATTTTATTTACGAAAACAATGCTCATTTATTTTTTAACTGGCTGCAGTTTTAATAAAAAGCATGTTTTAACGAAATGTGAGTGTACTATGTCAGAAGCCGCTTCAAAAGCCTTTCGAATACCACATTCATTATTGTGCGTTTCGTAAATGCATCGAAAAAGGGATGTTCACCACATAAATGATATATATGATAGTTAGCTAAAGTTTTCCACCTTTTTCGTATAATTGAGAACATAGAAAGCCAGATTCTGGAGCATACCAACTTCTATCGCAAATACATTAAACTTCCGATCGCTTAATCTTGTTGCTTTACTGATCTCCATGTATTTTTCATATCACATAGAGTATTAAGTAGCTGTTATAATCCACAGGGAATGCAGATAAGAAAGATTCACAGATAATAGATAACTAATAAAAAGAAATATTTCTAGTATATATGTGCAATGGATAAATGGAAAAAAAGAATTTTTGTTCTTTCAATATTTAGAACATCATACCAGTATCTTTAAAGAAGTAGAACACAACAAAAAATTCACAATTAATAACACTAAAGTTTAAAGATTTAACTTATCTTTTAGTTTACCTATTTATGCTAATTACACGTGGCAGTCCAATTAAATGCTTGTAATATATTTAATGCAATAATGTATTGCAGTTTGCTGGTCACATGACTTTTAATCACATATTAATACATTTATGATTGCCAACTACTGTTTTCTATTTCAATATTCACTAAGTAATTATTCAATCGTCATATATAATAGTTTCTAAACGTAAAATTGCATCAAAAAGGCTCCAAATGTATATTTTTCTTTGTCTAAGGGATATTTTTTATTACGTTCTTTCACAAAAGTACATTAACGCTTTCAACAATTACTAGCACTATCTTAAATAAAATTTAAACTTAAACCTTTTAATAATATTTAACAAATTTTAAACATTTGTGCTAACCGACATTTTTTGTACTCGGGCTATCTGCCATAAAATTAAGACCAGAACAACAATATCGCTTGTGAATCAACTAAGAACTGATGTTCTTCCGCTTAATGGTGTTGTCGCTTCAGTCAGTTGCTAAAAAGACACTTCTGCCATTTAGGGTAAATAGTGAAACACATCTTTTCTCGACCGCACTCACATAAAAATGCGAAATGTTATCAATTGTTTTATATAATACCCTAAAATCCTTAAAATGCTTCTTCCTTTTTAAATAACACTGAATATTTCAATCATTACCCAATAAAGACCTACTCACGACCAGTCATATCCGGTTTCGACCAACTATACGGCTTTAACCTACTTTTCCCTACATCAAAATATTTTCTTCTAATTCAATAAGTAATTAATGTATATCAAGATTTTAAGATAAATAAAAATTTTATATGTTTATTGCTTTATTTTTTTTTTTTTTTTTACCTAAAGTAAAATTTTGATTGTTTATAATTAAAATAGTTTTTCTTTCATTTAGTCAGTTATGATACCATTAAATGTTTGCCATAAAATAATAAAATAAATTAGTTTACCACCATTTGCGCATAGTTAAGAATCAACATATTATTTTTTAATTAATTGTGCTCCATAGTACGCTCACTAAAATAAGGCAATTTTCTGTGCACCAGATTATAAAACTTGCCTACTTAATGATTGCGTATATTACAAAAGATCCCTACTTTCTGATTTTCATGATTCTAGGATTAGTGATTGCGTCTAATTGTAAGTATGCCCGTAATTGTCATGTGATTTTTTACGACTTAGTAAGTATTAAGAGGCAGATTTTATAAGAATGAGGCAGAAATGGGGGTGTCATTATACACACCATTTTTGATTTTGCCGAAATTTTTATGGTGGTTTTGTCTAATGATTTTAGAAAAGACCTATATATTTTTTTTTCACAAAAAATTTTTTTGTGACCCACAAAAATTCTTAAAGTTGGTCGTGACTCAGTATTTTTCTCGAATCGACATCTTTCTGTATTCGATTATCTCAGTGCATTGAGCATCAGCCAAAGTAATTCTTGTGTTTACAACATGACCTTTAGTAGCTAAATTGAATTATTTTGTAAATTTCATGGCTGACCTTCAGTGCAACCTGGCAGTGTTCGCCAAACTTTGTCGCGGAAAATGAAAAAACGCCATATCTGAGACCTCATGGACTCATGCACTGAGGGTCAGCCATAGTTTTGGGGTTTAACTTGTGTAGTACTACTCAGTATTAACTTAATTAGCTCATTTGTTGCGTGGCTCACCCTTAGTGCTGCTGAAAAATAGCTACTTTTGTATCTAAAAAAAACAAAAAAAGTCCTTTTGGTGACCCTGTATTTCAGTGCACTGAGGGTCAATGTGGAACTTGATAATTGTATTTCATAGTATGAGACCTGTCTTTTAACAGACAATTGACAGAACTTTGGCTAATGGCCATGCCAACACATAAGGCTTACTTCAAGACATCGTGGAAATGGAAAATATGGTAACAAAGCATACAATTAGCTGTACAGTAAGGTTTGAAGTAGGAAATAAAAACTACTTGCAAGTTACCAAATAGCTAAAATAAGATAGAAAGCTATAAAATAGCAGTTTTTATTTTTTATTTTCTAAAATCCACTGTATAAAAAAGTTGTGACATTCAAAAATTTCATCTTCTCTGAAAACATTGACAGTCTATGAGTTTGGGTTCCCTGAATGGTTGGTGGTTCCAAGCATTTCAAGATGCTGCTTTGATGAACCCAATCTTGGTTGTCTGTTGTTTTAGGCCATTGGAAATTGTTTTTTCCTTTGCTTCCACTGGGTTTCATATAGAATTCATTTGGATCTGATCATCTTTTATTTCAACACCATCACCTATATCAAAACATTTTTTTTCATTCACCAAGCATATCTTGAAATCAAAATAGGCCTATTTTCAAAATAACCTACTTACTAATGTACCATTCTCTGCTGTCTCTGTGTACAGCTGCACTGCCACATAACTACCAATTTGTCCTGGAATTCTCTGTCCATTTATAATTCTTTGCAGAGTAAATACAGCGCAATCATTACCACCATAGCAACCAGCATTATCCGATTTTTAATACAGGTTGCGATGATGTGGATGAAACTTTGCAAGAACATGTGCAGCAATGTTCAATGTGTCTTAATCACATCTGAAAAGACATGTAAAATAAACTTCTTTCTTGAGTGTCTCGCAGTTTTCTTCCTTGTGTGAATAAAACATCAATGTGGAGAGGAATGACATACCCCATTTCCCAAAATAATCCTTTTGTGCCTCTCGATATTTTGTTGGTATTACTTTTTGTGCCCAATCTTTCAGCCAGAATCTCATGGCGTTGTTTATTTATGCTGGTTGTCTTAGATGCATTCTGCTGCACACCATGTAATATGTGCCTCATCCAGTTCATCACATAATTCTGTCCAAGATTGGCATCATAAACCGTCTCATTTTTCTTAGCAGTATCTTCAACAGAGAACACAATTTTTGAAGTTGAATCAAATCTTTGAAACACATTACAGCATTCATCAAAAATTTCACTAAGCTCATGTTCACACAAGGACTTGAAGCAGTTATCATAGGCATAGGAAAAAGCAAATACTGTGCAATGCGAAGTGCATTGGCTATTCTCTGAACAGTGGATAGCATATCCGAGTTTCAAATAGCGCTGAGCTTTCTGAAGCATAGCATTCAGTTGTTTTATTTTTTTTCAAATCAGCAGCACATTCATTTATAATTGTTTGCAGCATTTGGAATTCATTTAAGCCTTCCACGGTGATGGTGTCCATTCCTGCAATATTGTGTTGTTTACTAGGCTTCAAAACATTGAGGATATGTAAAAGGGAACTTACTGATAAAGGTGTATAATTAACTTCGGAACAGAATTAATCGTATTGTAAAATAGTGTGGCTTTTCAATGCATTAAGGATGGCCCGAGGTACAATCTGCTTCTCTCTGCTGTCATACACTAATGTACTTGCACCATATGCTACATCTTGAATTGTGCCTGATTCAAATAGATAGTGAAGAAAATGTTCACACTTATGGATGTCCAGTTTCTTCCTGGTTGTTTTTTCAGGGACTTCAAAAGCTCCTGGGCCATATGTAGATCTCCATTTCCATGCTTTGTCAACTTCATACTTTGTACATTCGAAAAAATACATAGTATCACGTTTGGAGATAAAACACTCAAGATTAAAATTTTTTTTGTTGTTTACTGCACTTTCATAGGCTCGTACAATATGCTGAAGTAATTCTAGTACATCGCTTTCGGACTCTGAGGATGGAGATGAAGATGACACTTTATACAATACTTTCCCTTGCTCTGGTGCAAAATTTTCACAAAACTTGTTTTTAAAGTTATTTTGGCTTCTTTGTATTTACATTTAGCATAATAAATACTTGATTTTGAAAGTTCTGTGACTGGATTTGGAATTTGGAATTTTAGAGGACTCATGTCAGGAGCTGCAGTTTCAGTAAAGGTGTGCATTTGTTGTTTACGTTAATCTCTCTCTGCCTCATTTATATATAAAGTACCAGCTGGAGGCTCATAATTTGGATCAGCTGTTTCTTCTGAATGGTTCTCATCCGCTATTTCTGTTCCATGGTTCACATCATCAATTATTCTGTGCTTGCTAAATAACATGCCATCCATTGGAAAAGATGGAAATATCAAATTACAATGTAAATATACCTTCCATGATGCCATGCGAACATTTTCTTGTTTCTTAGCAGGATGCACTGTATGATCAGGGTGTGCAACACCTACTTGATGGCTGCCAAAATATACCATACGGTGTCTGTGGAATGCACATATCACACCTTCAACAGTAGAAATGTTTTATTGACTCTTATTACTAATAAGCTGAACTTCAGAAACATTTCGTTTTGGGTAAAATCCAATTTTTCTCATTGCGGTAAAAACATAAAATAGTATTTGTTACAATTTTTTTTTAAGGTGTTCAATAAAAACGTTTTACCAAAATGATGAACATTGTTTTTGACTCTTTTTTTCAGTTTGAGGGTGTACATCATTGCATGGAAAATTATTTCTCTGAATATGATTGCTAAGAATTACAACGTTATTTTTTTATTGCTTATGCTACAAGTGAAATTATGACATTGTAAAAAAAGGATATGGTTGCCTACAGACTAGTCACATATAAAAAAAAAAAAAAAACATATGACATATAGTGAACAGTTTATAGGCCTAATATATAGCTAATTTGTATGCTTTGTTACCATATTTTCCATTTCCACAATGTTTTGAAGTAAGCCTTATGTGCTGACATAGCCATTAGCCAAAGTTCTGTCAACTGTCTGTTAAAAGACAGGACTCATACTATGAAATACAATTATCAAGTTCCACATTGACCCTCAGTGCACTGAAATACAGGGTCACCAAAAGGACTTTTTTTGGTTTTGTTAGATACAAAAGTAGCTATTTTTCAGCAGCACTGAGGGTGAGCCATGCAACAAATGAGCTAATTAAGTTAATACTGAGTAGTACTACACAAGTTAAACCCCAAAACTATGGCTGACCCTCAGTACATGGGTCCATGAGGTCTCAGATATGGCGCTTTTTCATTTTCCGCGACAAAGTTTGGCGAACACTGCCAGGTTGCACTGAAGGTCAGCCATGAAATTTACAAAATAATTCAATTTAGCTACTAAAGGTCATGTTGTAAACACAAGAATTACTTTGGCTGATGCTCAATGCACTGAGATAATCGAATACAGAAATATGTCGATTCGAGAAAAATACTGAGTCAGGACCAACTTTAAGATTTTTTGTGGGTCACAAAAATTTTTTTGTGAAAAAAAATATATAGGTCTCTTCTAAAATCATTAGAAGAAACCACCATAAAAATTTCGGCAAAATCAAAAATGGTGTGTATAATGACCTGCCTGACTCTTATAAAATATGCCTCTTAACTAAAGTATTCAATATTAACAATATTTCTGTTAATATTAGTGGATCAATAGCCAAATTTGGCATAGAATATCAGCAAGGATTTAATTATGCAATTAAATGTTTGCAACACTATTACTTCAATGTATATTTAATTTTGTGCCAAATCGCTAGAATGTATCTGTTGGTTGTGAACCCAATTAGGGAAATATTCTCAGAATCATCAGCAATGGCTAGTCAGATAATCAGATTGGCAATGGATACTTTTTTATTTCTTAAGTTACGCTCTGTCGTCGATTTCAAGTGTATGCAAGTTACAACAATGGTTACAGCAATGAAAATAACTTTGCTCCAAAATATGATGTTATTTGTCGACCAGATTACGGACGAGAACGCTTTAAAAACAAAGTGACAGCTCTATAACTAAAAAAATATAAAACAATTTTTTATATACTAAAATCATCCCTGGAAAAGTATCTAACTAACAGCACAAGTCCCATAAAAAGTTGCTCAGTAGAACCTAAGTTATAAACGGGTAGAATAACACACGAACTCGCATTATATACACACATATATATAGTAGATAATTTTAAAATACATTTTAATACTGTTGAAATAGTTTCTGGATATATTTTTAAATACTTTCTGATTATTCAATACATGTGTAATGTACTTGTGTATCAATATATTTAGATACAAAAAATGATTTTTTTTTTTATTATTGCTTTGTAAAATGTTCACAAAAGTAAAATAAACAAAACTTGTTTTCCACGTATTATTTGTAATAAAAAAATCCCTGACGGCTCGGCCTACAGGCACAGGTAGATTTCGAAGACGCAGACCGTGGGGCGCCTGTTTGTCGGGAATTGTGGAAGAAATGGCCTTTTTGCGATGATGCTGCAGTTGGAACCGCCTACTTTGAAACCAAACTTGTTTGCAGGCGGAGCCAGCAAGGATTTTTTTTTTTTTTTTTGCTATAAGAGTTGGTCCTATAAAAAACACGTCAATATAAAAGTTTTAGATAATATTAAGAAGATTTATAATAAATTTAAGCGGATTTGAAATCTTGGGAATTGACGAAGTTATGAATTTTTTTCTTCTAAAACCCCCCTTCCCTCCCCCCCCCCCCTTAAGGCAATTTTTAATTATATCAAAAATCTGTCATACATAAGTTTTTGGCCCTGTTCCTAGAAGTAATGATAACTTTAAACGGATTCGATACGTATCATAATTAAGAAATTATGGGTTTTTTCTGTTTTCACAAAAAGCCCCCCCATCCCCCCTTGGTTCGATTTTGCCCATTAACGAACTTGACCGAGATTTTATGCCCCTTGATTTTATGTATGAGTTTCGAAAAGATGCGGGAGTAGGAACCGCCTACTTCGAAAAATAACTTGTTTGCAGGCGGAGCCGGCAGGGATTTTTTTTTGTTTTTAATTTGTTTTTGCTATAACGTTTGGTCCTATAAAAAACTTGTCAATATAAAAGTTTTAGATAATACTAAGAGGATTAATAATAAATTTACGTGGATTTGATATCTTGTGAATTGACGAAGCTATGATTTTTTTTCTTCTAACCCCCGCCTTTTCCCCCCCCTTGGGGCCATTTTTAATTATATCAAAAATCTGTCATACATAAATTTTCGGCCCTTTTCCTAGAAGTAATAATAACTTTAAACGGATTCGATACGTATAATAATAAAGAAATTATGAGGGTTTTTCTGTTTTCACAAAAAGCCCCCCCCATTTCCCCCCCCTTGGCTCGATTTTGCCCATTAACGAACTTGACCGAGATTTTATGACCTTTGATTTTATGTATCAGTTTGGAAGAGATTTATGCAGAATTTTTCAAGTTATCGTGGTCAGAAAAAAGTGACATAGATAGATAGATAGATAGATAGATAGATAGATAGATAAAGTTTTGAACTGGGGGTGGTTTTGGGTTCTAGGAGTCATGATCGTCGTAGATCTGCAAAAATTTTTCAAAATTTCCAACTTAGGTGAGAATGTAATAGGTAGTATTTCTTACGAAATCTACCTAAAACAGCAATATACTTGGGTATACCAGTTTGTATCACAGAGTATTTATCTTTCCGATTACTTAACATTGCTAAGTTACTGCGTTTTCATGTAATATAGTGTATTAAGTAGCTGATAAAATAATGAGGATTAATATAACACAGATTTACAGATTATAGGTAACTCATGAAAATTGTTTTAATATGTACGTGCAATTAACGAGTGGAAAATGAATAATTTTTCTTTCCATGTTAAGGATATTATATGATAAAATTATAATACGTAGTTTTGTATTTATTGATGGGTTATTGAGATTCTTTAATTCGTTTGAACAACATTAAAAATATTTTTTATAACTTAATTTTCCACAATTGAAATGTCATATAATTTTCAGTTTTCTTTCCGATTTCAATCGAAAGTGTTTATAAACAAGAAAGAAAAATCATGCATCCAGCCTAGATTATGAACCACTTTCTAACACTAGCAGAATATTATTATTATTATTATTATTATTATTATTATTATTTCGTAGGATGAAATAATATATCTAAATAAGCAATTTCAACAAACACATATATAACTCTGTAAAAATCCATTTTCAACAATTGCTGCCCATATTCGAAATATTTCGTGCAATCCTGAATCTGATCTACAGATATTCTAAACAGCACGTAATACACTAAAATTGTATATCACAGCGGCAAGAGCATTTCTAGCAATTACCGATCATAGTCAGTCGTTTAACCGAATGAGAATTTGGTTAAATCCTACACACTCCATTGTCTATCGAAAATAATTTGTATTGTATCTAAGTTATACTTTTAAATTTAATTATGTTTCAAGTAGCAAAACATGTTCAAAAATGCACCGCAAACAATTTTTCCTCGTGTATCATAAAGTAAAATTCTATTTTGTACGTCCTTGTAATTGAACTATAAATTGTATACGTAAAAGCACGCTATAGTCCACTCCAGTAATGTATATTACTTTCATTATGTTTGAAATAACCTAACATCAATAAAATGCGCCTCGAACGAGTTTGCCCCATAGGCATAATGTAAACGAATTCTTTTGTGCGTCCCTGTAAATGAACTATTAAGGCTACATTCTTCATTTTCAATACCGAACAATCTATAGTAAAATTCAATAATGTATAAAAAGGTTCATGGCAAGCCGAGTGGATTTACGAGAGTTAGAGCACGGACAGACGGACAGACAGACAGACAGACGGACATACATAAAGACAGACAAACCGAATTCATAAACACTTTTCAACTTATGTTGGAAAGTGTTAAAAGTGTAATAGCACAAACTTGTCTTGCCTACTTCACTGTAAAAAAAAAAAAAAAAAACGGCAAAATTTGTTGTCATTTTGTACGCTCAAATTGCCAGCCTTTTTTCCTGTAAAATTTAGCATAATTACAGTCATTTGTACAATAAAAGTAAAATAATTGCATTATTATAAAATAACTGCATTACTGAAATTTTACTGTAAAATTCCAAAAACAAAACTTTTTAAGGCACATTTTGCTGTTAATTTACAGTAAATAATGCTGGCAATTTCGGCTTATAAATTTACAGAACATTTTGCTGTATATTTTGCCGTTTTATCTTGCAGTGTTATTCAAAACAAAATATTCTAATATATCATTAATAATTTAAATAGTTTATAAGATATACAGTCTTTCTTTTGATTGAATAAATATGCAATGTGTTTCAAGATTGTAGATTCAAATAAAGGCTTATAGTTATTTTTATTGCTTTAGTAATTTTTTCATAAAAGTTAAAATTCAATATGACACAGGTCTTCTTTATTTAAGAATTATTGGCATAACAAAAAGCATTATGCATTATTAGGATAATGACTATGCTTTTGGGCATACATATTGTTATCTTAAAGCAAGGGATTTTTATTCCGATCACTTAATCTTGTTGATTGAGTGAGCTCTATGCATTTATATATGATATAAAATATAAAAAAACTGTAATAATCTATAGGGAATGTAGATAATACAAATTCGCATATAACAGATAACGTATATGGAAAATATATATAAATTCAATTTACAAATGGAAGTATACTTTTTTTTTGTCCTTCAATGTTTTGAGCATTATACGACAAAACATCTAAAAAGTAGTTTTGTAATAATTGATTGTTTTCGTAAGATTATTTTGGTGCTACACACAATGTCAATACAATAAAAATAGTTGATTTATCTGGACGTTTAAAATGTGCTCTATTTCAATTTACCTTGAAATGTAAAAGGCGCAATGCAAAAATGAAAAAAAAATATTTTTTCCTTTTTTTAGAATTTTGTGTATTAAAAATTCTAACAGCTCTATCATTGTAAAAGTTAAGAGGAATTAGAAAATTGGTATCTTTTGTGCATGAATAAAAACAGGAATATATCTGCAATGAAAACAAGTCCAAAAGACAGAAAAAAGCAGCAGGAAATTTTTTTTCTGAAATCGGTATTAGGTGAAACAGTATTACACTGTTGGCTTAACTTCTGGAAATTAAATTCAATCAACTTCATCAATTTATATTTTTTAATGATTATCATGAGTACTTTCCTTCTTAATTAAGAAACACTAATTAAGAATGTTTCTATATATCTGTGTATGTAGAAAAAAAACGTTAGAATTTTAAAAATAACGAAGCTAATTTTACACATATAACAAAAATTATTCTAAACATAAATTACTACTTCGCAATCTTTTACAGATTCGTTTATTTTTATTTAATTAACGTCACTTTAAGAGTAGTTTAATGTAGTATGGCAATCTATCTAGCTTCGAAACATATAATTTAATTCAGAGAGAATCATCATCTCATCATTGGCGGTTTGTGGAATCCGTTGGAAAATGGTAGCGGACAGAGGTCTCTCTAGTTTGGAGTTTATCTGAGCAAAATTCTTAAAGACTAACAGTTATCTCACTGTTGGGCCTTTTGTGTTAAATGGCTCGTTGGCCAATGGTACAATAAGAAGGACAATACTTACTGTGGACAAAAATTTGCCAACATAGTGACCTTTGGTGCTGTTTGGTAAAATATCAATTGCAAAAGTTACTCTGTCCTATTTAATATCTAGCTCGTCAATAAATTAAATATTACAGCTGAAAATTACTTTTGCAATGCAGTGCGTGGAAAATAGTGTTACTGCATCAACAAATAACAGTTTTCTATTTATGGTTTTAAATATTGGCAGTATTGTGAACATATACGATGTTGTAGGTTTTAGTTATGTGTTTACAGCGTTCATTATATTGATTATATTTATATTATAAAGTTATTGAAATTATATTATGGGTTATATTGATTTTGTTCGTTTATCATGTAAAAGCATGAATTGAAAAACTTAAAGGACAAAATTGTCTCATCGCACGCACATAAGTGTTTTGCGAACAGATGAATTTTTTTTAATAGTTAAACAATGATTTAACAAACCAATTGTTAGAACATTAACTCCTGTGGAATGGTTTGCGCATTCCGCTTCGGCGATGGTTTGGAGTGGGGTAACATCTGATGCGAAAACGTGATTTGTTTTTGTTGCAAATGGTGCTAAATACAGTTTAAAATATTAAGAACAATATTCATTTGAACAAACTGCAAAGTCGTTAATCGAAATGTACATGAATGAAAAAAGTTTGAATTTTCAGCATTAGGCTGCACGAGTCCACTTTGCTCGTTAAATGAGTGTCCAACTGTAAACATATTTTCATCTGTTCACAAAACATGTATATGCGTGTCATGAGACAATTTTATACTTTGATTTTTTTATTTATGCTTTTACCTAAAAAATGAGCACTTGAAACACATAACTAAAAATGTATATCATCATTTGGCATCAGTACATTGTCTATATTTAAATATCTGAATCAAAAATGAGGTATTTCGTGCATCAAATCATTCTCCGTGCCCTATAGTTTAAATTTATGTTTTATTAACACCACTCAAAAATGTGTTTTTTGCAACACATCACGCTAAAAATTTATACTATTGAAGTACCTACATATATTTTTATGATAATTTCTCAACATTTAAACTTTAGGTTGTTCTTTTTCCGGCTTTTGCAATCATTCAGGAAAGTTGAGATTTTGATGCAGACATTAGTTTAATTATTTGTAGTTTCATGTTTGTTGACATTTTGTTGTAAAATGTAGGGGTACATTCATTCCTAATCCTTAAATAACTTCATATCAATCAAAATTTGTATTATTACTGTTATTATTCTGTATCTAAATGTATGTCATATTCTACCTTGAAATATGCAAAACAATCACATAAATGTGTATCACTCACCAATTTGGAAATTTTCAACAAGTAGCATCGTCAACTGTAAAACTATCACTGATTTTACATGCATGATTTAATTTTTAATTTAAGCTTATATATAAATATAAACTTTGAAAATTAAATCTGTATAATTTGCTGTTGACCGTACTGATTACTTCGGAGACACGTATGATGTAAATCGATAGGTGCACTTCAAAAGACATATCTATGATTTTTACAGAAATTGACACTTATTTATACAAAAAATATTCATTATTCACATCATACTAAATCTGAAAAAAAAAATGTAAGCGATCCAAAAGTGACTGAAATTTATGTTATTAAAATGTCATTTTCAAAAAGATATTTTTATTTTGCTTTGTCCTAACTTTTTTCTCCCCTTTTTCATTTTCTTTAATTAAAAGCAATGTTTATTTAATTGCAAATTTAAAAACTATAACAAATTCAACTCAGTTTTTTGCAATGAGAAATGTTGTAATGAGAAACAATCAAACATTGCTAAGCATTTATTTCAATAAATTAGCGTTAAATTCAAATACTTCTTGAATTAATATTCTATTAAATTGACACGTGTAAATTAGTGGAAGCCAACGTATTACTGAGAGAATATTACATAGCATACATGATTTAATAACGCTTAGCAGAATTAATTTAGAATTTCATGTGCATTTCAACATTAGCATTTGTATAATTTCAAACGCTGGTATTCCATTTGACAGTTTTATGATCAATCCAGATGTTCTACAATAAATGTGTGAAAACGCCCTATTTCCTAATTCTTGTGTTTTATTATGTAGATGCAGATATTTTTAAAGGAATGTAAGTATCATAGAATAGATATTAGAATCATTACAAAAAAAGTAAGGACAATTTCATAAAAATAAAACAATCTCTGAAGAATGGCAGTGCAATTTAAGTGTTATATTTAATATACATGGTGGTATCTTCTTACAGCTTATACATACCTAGTTCCAAAATCCTCGATTGGAGAGATAAAGTTCTAATTTCAAAACTATTTTAAGCGTCGTTCTCCATCATAAAAAAAATCCATTTACATAAAAAAGTATACTTTTTTTAATTTTCGAAATTAAAATGTTTAAGAAAAGCTTGACGCTTTGAGTAATATTTAATGAAACCCTTTCCATGCTCTAGAAAGTAAAACAGTAAAATCTCCATTTTGTTGCAATTGAAACTTATCTTTATGTAACTTTCCATTTTATGAAATTTAGCGTTATCTGGCACTAAAAATACGTAATTTGCAACGGTTTTGCAATTAGAACTATATCTATAAAATCAACGGAAAGAAAAGCCTTGCATATTGTAATAAAATATTTATACGTGGAAATCTTATAATCCGCGCAACAATAAAATAAATCATTCTTAGTCAACATGTTTAAAAGATTAACTACTTAATCAACTTTGTTTTCTTTTAACTTAAGAAACACGATTCGTTGCTATTGTATCCTTATCTTGTTTGGCATTTTAGGAAATGCTAAAATAAATCAAAGAAAACATAATAGCCATAATTTACTGTTGATAAAAATACTTAACACAATCATATTTTATACCATTTTTCAAATTATTTCAAGCCAAATCAAATTTTTAGTAAGATGTCAAATGAGAAACAGATATAGCAAAACATACAAAAATTTAAAAAAGACAATTTTTGTTATATGTAACTGACAGCTGAGTGTGAATGATCTGAGAATATCAAATAGAGCAACGATGTTATGCAGGTATTCAAGAATTATTTCCTGTAATTATGTTTAGTGACCTCACCTTTAAGACATTGGAAGGGTATATCTTAGAATCCCCTTGATATTTAAACAAGCAATCGAGAGGTGATCCGAGTCGTTATGAACGACTGATGGATGTAATCATAGCATAATTTCTTCAAAAAAACGTCAAAATTGTCATTAAGTTTTCATTAAACGAATAAAATCCAACATCGGTTGTGACACTTCTTCACTGCTCATTATTAAATTTAGATGATCAAGTGTTAATATTTCCATAAGTTGACAAAAAGTATAAAATACAACAAGCTAGCAAAACAAACTAGAAAAACTAGTCTATCATTGTTACAGCGTTGCACTGGCCGCTGTCGTAAGTTTTCGACGCCAGCTTTTGTAGTCAGCTTTCATTCTATATGAATCCTTCGAAAACTGTAAGAACTTTCATAAACGTAAGAAAACAGTTTTGTTTTATTAAAAACTGCAAACTACAACAGCTTCTTTGTTTCAACATTGCATTTAAACACATATCTATTCAGAAGTTTTACAAATTGCTGGTTAACTTTCCTGCGCATTTTTTTAAACACTAAGAGAATTCAAATTTTAGGCATCTGTGGAAAATGTTGTTTATCGCACGCACCTGTTGTAATAACAGAACGGTAGTTATATTGAACCCTATTTGTAATTAACAATAAACATAGTCATTTATTGCAAAAACATTTTGTGTTTACTGATCAATTTAGCAATTACGCATTCATTTGTCATAAATATTGTTCTTTCAGCGCCAAAATTACCCCCAGTGATGACTTTTAGTGCTAAGATTTTCTTTTATTGAGCAATTAAAACCACATGTTTCTGTATGCAAATACTCCAAATGGTGTTACATTTCGCCCAATAGATTACGCGCTAGAGAGATCAAAACACCGCCATGTTATTTTAAGACTACCCGGTAGATAACTGTAAACAGATTATAAAAGCGTTATTTAGATTAAAATAAAATACTGGTCATAGTTGGAAAGTTAATTAAAACGTTATAAATAGAAACATTACATAAAATGCTATAGCTGTTGCCAGAAAAGACTATTTACTTTTGTTAAAAGAAAGACGTACTAGAAAATCTATTTACGTCAAAATAGTTATTTTTCTTTTAAGTTAGAAAATTTCATACAGTAAATTTACATTTTTTAGAAAGATTCAGGTTTATAAAGTGAATTTAACATAAAATTCCTAAAATTATAACATATATTAAGGTAGTCCGTAATTAGGAATTTCAGGCCTATATCAAAAATCTATATATCGGGTCAAAGTAACTATTCGTAACATGAATGTTAGACAATCGTTAGGTATGAATCTATCGGTTTTTTACATCCGATACGTCGATAGTTCACAAGAAATAATATTTTACATGTGGAATCAACTTTGCGTATTTTGCATGTATATATTTAATTAAAAGTAACCAAATTCAATTATACTCATAAAACATATTAGTAAAAAGACTCATTTTGTCAGCTTATTTTTGTTTAATGTAGCTAAACGTATTAAGTATCGTGAAATTATCCTTCACATCGTCCGAGTAGCATAATCCCATTTATTATTTACATTATTTTTCAATGATCACTATCAGCAAAAATTGAAAATGGGTAAAAAGACTGATCTTTACTCCATTCTATCGCCTAAAATAATCATCTTTTCCCAGACAATACAACATATTATGCAACAGCTGTAACAAGAAAATAATTTCAATAAATTACTCGATCACCTCCCTTACAGTACGAACTTATCATCTTGTTGCTATCATTTATTTGGATCCCTTTAAAGACGATTTAATAGGAACAAGTTTTACAACACAGAACGAAGTCAAAGAATTTCTGTTCTGTATGATTTATACGAGCCCTAGTTCTTTTTAATATACACAATAAAAAAAAAAAAAAAAAAAAAAAAAAAAAAAAAAGTGTGCCGCTAAAAATGTGCAGATGTTAATGAAATAAATCTAGAAAAATAACATTAGTATAATTTTGGTAAATAATATTTCAAAATATTGTGTTAAAAACTCCTGCTTTATATCCCTGATTCACCCTCGTATTTATTTCATTTTCTCGCTATCAATAATTAAAAAAATTATTGATTAATTACACTGTTTGATAACGATGTCGTGTTAAAATACCATGATTATAATATACAAATCAAAAATATATGTTTACTTATATAAGAATCGGATTGCGAACATTTGCGACGGAATAAATTAAATTTTGTTAAATTAACTAACTAGTTTGGTCTGAAAATCTCTAAGGAGAACCTTTAATGGGAGCAATAAAATTACATGAAATGCACAGTGCTCTGCAGCATTAGTTAATGAAATTAATCTAAATTTATAGAGTCCTTAAGTCTTTCAATACCATAATTCTTAGAGTCGATTTTGTAGCTGAATGTTTGTTCCTTATTCATTTGATTTCCCTTGAAATAAATTGAAGGTTGCGGATTTCTTCTCTCAATCAATGGATTTCGAAATAAGGTCGCTCATTTCCTTTAAATAAATAGACTGTATTTTCCAACGTTTTGGAAAGTTTTATACATAAAGTATTTTTATTTACTGGAAAGTTTTATATATAAAGTATTTTTAATTTATTTTGAACAGAAGTTTGCTATCACGTGTA
This sequence comes from Maratus michaelseni, assembly GCA_963931845.1. Classification (NCBI taxonomy): domain Eukaryota; kingdom Metazoa; phylum Arthropoda; class Arachnida; order Araneae; family Salticidae; genus Maratus; species Maratus michaelseni. Next base: position 200,251,011 of record OZ007588.1, on the reverse strand, counting down.
TGTATGTTACAAATTGAAATTTCATTTAAAAATGACTATTTACATGAAAATTGTAAGCACGTTAAAAGATCTTTTACCCAAAAGACAGATAAGGCTTTTCGAAAACTTCAAATATGATATATATATATATAAATTATGGTATGTATGACATAATTGAATGATTTTTAGTTTGAACTATGATTGTGATATATATGATATTGTATATGTTATATTTAAATTTGAATCACAAATTATAATATGAGAGATTGAAAATCATGATGCAAATAGAAATCACAAAAATAGCGCCTTATTTATGTCCACAAGGATTCAAGACTTCATGTAAATGACAAATTTTACCATATATAGAATACTTGCACAAAGTTATCTGGATATCAAAGATTTTTAAAAATTCAATTTTTATAAAGGACGCAGAAATGAAAAATGGTGCATCTACTCCGAAATAATGCACGAAAGTTTACGTAATAAAATATATTTTTTAAATATTTAACTTCTCTTATATTTAATCTAAATGTACCCCCAGTAAATTTTATTATACTTCGAATTAAATGTTATTATTTTCTTTTTCTGTTATAAAATCTAATTTATTTTCTGAGCGTGTCGACTGTATCTTTGTTACGCATTTTGTAGACATGCACAATGCCCTTAAATTATTTTGCTCGAATACCGGAACTCCGATATTGTGTGTTTTCAAATTCTTCTAAACTTGCAACATCTAAGAGTGAAAAATTATGGCTGAATAGTACGAATTAATACTTTTAAGTCTAATTATGCAATTGGGGACGTTTTTCGTAGCAGTGAGCCCTACCTAAAACTTTGCTTTAAGAAATGTATTTCGATAATGATGAGTTGTGTTTATTTTTGGGTTAAAACCTAAATGGATTGTATATCCTGAATTTTCATAACATCACGATTGGTGTGCTATGTTAAAACTAAATATCGTTCTGAACTTGGTTTGTGTTGTCGCTTAACTCTTCGATTAAAATGAAGTGATATTGCTTAGAGTAGTTCATATCGAAGATTTGTGTACTTGAGATGTAAACATGAATATCTATTTTAGCCAGTTATAGCTACATAAAGTACGTAAATAGGGATACATTACGTAAAGAGCACTGCAGTAGTCTACGATAGTGATGAACTGTACAACGAGGACTAGTGATATAGAATATACTATATATATATATATATATATATATATATATATATATATTACAAATTTTAAACTTCCATACGCTATTAAATTTATTATATAAAAAATTCCTTTTGTTAATATTCTATTTACAATCCTAGTTTATTAAAATATCCCCTTTCTTAAAAATATTCCATTACTGTCCATATTTGAAACATTTTTTTAATCTTAATTCACTTAAATTCACTTTTTATTCCCGACAACTAAGATGCAAAATTCCCATTTCATAAGAATATTTCTTCTTAAGAAAACCTATTTTCTTCAATTCTTTATTAAATACTAGCTGACCCGCCCGGCGTTGCCCGAGCCCTTGTAATAAACTTAAATCTCTTAAAAAATGGAACACTGGCCACGGTCTACGATGGCTTCGGAACTGTATACCCGGCATGCTCGTACGCTCTAAAAAATCTTTTATTTCCCCCTACCACCGCCAGGGGAGCATTCTGTTCTAAACAAACCTCTTTCCGAACGAACTTCTGAGACAGTTCCCCGCTGCCTATGTTACTGTATAGCAGGCGCACTACAAAATTGAGCTGGTTTCGAAAAGATTGGAACAATATTAGCCCAGTTATTGCAATAAGGCACAGTTAGAGAAAATAACCTTGAGTGAGATGCCGAGGGGAGGAGATGTTCGAGTGTCCTTCAGAAAATGACTAATTAGGAGGCCCACAATGCATGCATAAAAATTCGTTAGTTTTGTTAAGCTAGGAACTTAATTACAAAGTTGGCTTAAACTCTTATTTGTAAATAGTGGTAACCGCTACTCATAAATTTAATTTAATGTTATAAAGGGTGACTATTAAGTTAGTTATAATGTTTGGAATCACTTGTGTTGAAATCGGAAAGATATTTGCTGAGATATGAAAACGGAGCATAGTTAGAGAAAAAAACCTTGAAGGGAGGACCGGGGGGGAGGGGTTGTTCAAGTGTCCTTCGGCAAATGACTAATTAGGAGGACCACTATGCATCTTTCAAAATTCATTCGTTTGCTTAAGCTTTGAACTTAATTACAAATTTGGCTTAAACTATTATTCGGAAATAGTGGTAACCGCTACTCATAAATTTAGTTTAATGTTATAAAGAGTGATTATTAAGTTAATTATAATGATTGGAACCACTTGCGTTGAAATCGGAAAATTAGTTGCTGAGATATGGCAACGGAGCATAGTTAGAGAAAAAACCTTGAAGGAGGTCCCGGGGGGGGGAAGGGATGTTCAATTGCCCTACAGCAAATGACTAATTAGGAGGACCACTATGCATCTTTCAAAATTCGTTCGTTTCCTTAAGCTATGAATTTAATTACAAATTTAGCTTAAACTGTTATTCGTAAAGAGTGGTAACCGCTACTCATAAACTTAGTTTAATGTTATAAAGGGTGACTGTTAAATTAATTATAATGTTTGAAATCACTTGTGTTGAAATCGGAAAGATAGTTGCTGAGATATGGAAACGGAGCAGAGTTAGAGAAAAAACCTTGAAGGCGGGCCGGGAGGGGGGGGGGTTGTTCTAGTGCCCTTCAGCAAATAACTAATTAGGAGGATCACAATACATCTTTAAAGATTGATTTATTTGGTTAAGCTAGGAACTTAATTTGAAATTTGGCTTACACTATTATTCAGAAATTCTGGTAACTGCTTTCTAGAAATATTGAAGCTTAAATGTAATTTGACCCTTGCCCCTCTTCTTTCCCGCAAATATAAAAAAGAATCTGTTAAATAAAGTTTTCTGTATTAACTATCTCCATCATAATAATAAATGTCATGTAAAAAAAAAAAAAAAAAAAAAAAAAAAAAAAAAAAAAAAAAAAAAAAAAAAAACTATTTGTCATGAAGAAAAATGTGCCTGGAAAATATTTCAAGTATGGTGGCGCGACACTCGCATGGCTCCTCTACGCTGATAACTTCAATCCATATTGACAATATTTAGTTAGAAATCCTTATCTATGCATCGCTACTCTGGTTTATTTAATTACTTCTGAGAAGAATCGATGCAACCAACCAGTGAACCAACCAACCCAAGAGAATAAAAGCGTATTTTTGATGAGAGTTCTTTGTGAATATTAATTAATATTTCAGTAAATAATTGAAATATTAAAATTCTGACGTTCATTTACATCAGGAGAGGATTTGGACTACCTAAATCTAAATTTCCAGCTTTCTAGGTGGGCTAGATTTTCCTACCCATCGCCAACAGACGCACACACACACAGACAGACACACACACAGAGCAAAACTTACTTTTATTAGTATAGATTTTATTTCCTATTTATTTCTGCATTTAAATCACTTTTATTTCTTTCAATCTGTGTAAATTCACCAATTTCCCTCTCCTAATAGTCTAAAAATCATTCTTTTATTTTGTTTTCAATACGCAAAAACCGAAACTTATTCTTTCAGTTTCCCCCGTTTTTTACTTTCGATAATGTTCTAGAAAATTCTTTTCCCGCCAAAAGCACAGGAGAGATTTATTTCTTCAATATTAATTCACCGATAAAAATGAGTGCGAGCGAAAGTTGAACATGCAATGGTTAAAGATGGTCACATGTTACGAAATTCTTCTACCGCCGCTTCACTTAAAACAAGCTGACGGACGCAGAGAGGAAGGGATTTTGTAGACGAAGTGATTGTTAAAATAATATGTCGCTGACGTTCTAGTTTTAACATAGAGAATTGCTAAGAGAGAGAAATCCCCTGGAATTTAAAGATGAGTGGGTTTAAATAAATGAATTCGAGTGTCATGTTGTTGTTATTTCCTTCATTCTGTATACTACACGGCCTACTACTGCTTAAAGTTCAAACTATGACTGCATTAATTTGGAGATGTTTGCCATTTTTTTTCTTCGATTGTTGTATTGAGATTAAAACAATAGCAGAATGCAACATATATATATATATATATGTATATATATATATATATATATATATATATATATATATATATATAGAGAGAGAGAGAGAGAGAGAGAGAGAGAGAAAGAGAGAGAGAGATAGACAGATATATAGATAGACAAATAGATAAATAAATAGATAGATAGATACAGGGGATTCAAAACAGGAGCGACAAACTTTAAAAGGTGATGGTACGCACCAAAACATACAATTTCCATCAGAGAAAACTACGTAGTAATTAGTATTATTTTCACTGAAACACGTTTTGAGAATAATCCATTATACAGTCTATAATTTCATTATCATTTAGGTCTTTCTTGCTATACATTCACTTGTACATCATTATCATATTTGTTTCTCAATCTTCACCTAATATACTTCAGGTGTTGTTGGTCAACAACAATATCTCTATCTCATGATATTTTATAATTTCTTAAATAATAAATTCATTTCTAATAATCTTAAGTTTAAAAAGAGTTGAGTATGCTTAGAATTTCAATAATAACAATAAAATAATCGATAAATAATAACAGTATTAAATAAATAATCAATAAATAATAATAATAAGTAATCAATAAATAATGACAACCGATTATTGTATTGAATTAAAATTACATAGCATAAAACTAATTTCTTATTAAATTTTGATAAGAAATGAAATATACTAAGTCAAAAGAATAAAATAAATTAAAATAAATAAATCCTTTTAGATTGACTACCAACACCATGAAAACAAAAATCTTGACAGGTGTTATCTCCGAGATGTAAAATAAAATAAAAAGTTTTACATGTGGTGAGTTATGCAATCATAGTGCAACATAGAAAGTAAAAATCGTATATATTATTTCTCCTGTCAACATCTCTTTTTCTAAGAAAATACGAAACGCAGAACAACGAATGAGATGCCATATGAAAGGATTTTGAACAGGCTTCTGACATAGTACACTTATTTTAAAAATATGTTTTTTGATTAAAAATCGCTGTTAATTAAAAATTAAATCGACATTGTTTTCATAAATGAAATGAAAGGTCTTCTCAAATCAGTGTTGCCACAAAAATAAATACTGCATTATCGGATGACGTCATCCTCTAATTCTAATGCATTTAAAATACGATAATCGGGTTTTTATTTAATTTTTACGCGTGCGTCACCTATTGTTTATTTGTTTTCTGTGTTTAATTATGGCTGTGTATATGAGTACTGTATCGGAGCACCGGTAAATATCTTACTTTAAGGATTATCTTCGAATTATATATACATTTCATTAGGATTTACAAAAATTGTAAGTATATATTTTTTAATATTTCATTTAAGTTGTTAATACGCCAGCGAAGTCTTACGTCACTTAAATGGCTACCGGATCATAAGGCTCGGAATATCCATGTTCAGAAATCCCATGTTCAAGTTTCCACAGGCTTGCAAAAAAATGGTGTACCAAATATTGATTTATGTATTTAAGACATTTCTGGAACAGTTTTGCAAAATCTGAGGAAATGCTTTCATATGAATTCACTAAACGTCTGATTCAGTGTTTCATTTTTTTTTCTTTACAGTATAGGAGTCTTGGCAACCTAAAAAAATGACCTTGGCGAGAGAAGAAAATTTGGCAACAAATTTTCTGGCAATCTATTCCCATTTTCCTATGCACAAGCAATCATCATATATATGATTTCTGTTGTCAACATCCCTTTTTCTATTCACATACAAAACATACAATGATGAATGAGGTATCATTCGAAAAGTTTTTGAACAAGTTTCTGACATAGTACACTCACATTTCGTTAAAACGCGTTGTTTGTTTAAAAAATAAATCAGTTAATTAAAAATTAGTGCAAAAATGTACCAGGAAATAATCTCAAAGATTGTGGTGCGAATGCTTCGCACGGGTCCTTCTGGTAAATAAATAAACAATAAAAAATTAAACTTTGTTGAGAACTAGGACACTTGTATAATCAGTAATTATTTGCATAAATTTTATCAGTTTGGGTATTTTATAATATTTTTAGATTAATTGTTAAAAACTTTAAAAAAAATTTCAATTCAAAATAATTAAATTCTATTCCAACGTTAGTAAAAGTTCAAATTCTTCAAAAAGTTCTTTAAATTTCAAATAACTAAATTGTGCCTGCATATAATAAAGCTAATTCAAACAAAAATCTCAAACAAGTAAATATCCCTGTCCGGATTCTGAAAAGAAAGTTGTTAACCAGTTAATTTAATAATTTTTTTTTAAGTTTAAGCTATGGATTTAACTTGAGTTTGTTGTTTTTCATGAGTCAGTTTAAATTTATCAGGAGAATAATAAGAACGCAATCTACATGTACTATATCAAAATTTTTAGCAGTATTGTAGTTATAGTATTATGTTAGTAAGGTATAAAAAAATTACATTGGATAACTCACTAATTATTGTATAAGGCATTATAAATAGAAAATGACTTAAAGAAAAGAAGTAAATGGAATACAGTTAAAGATTGGAAATAATTTAATAAACTAGAGTTGTATAATAAATTTAGAGGGGTGAAATTTTTTAATGGAATAATTTTAACGAAGCGCGGAATTTTAATTCTTATATATATATATACAGGATATATATATATAAACAGGGTGTACACATATAAACCGTTTGTACATAGGTATGTGCAACATGTGCAACATATGCAACAGGGCACAATTTTAAAAGCGGAAAAATTTTTGATTTTTGATTTATGATTTTTTTAATTTTTTTTTTTTTTAAGATGGCAAAATATTGCTAATAGTAAGAGGATGTTAATATTTTTACTGCTTTTTCGTATGAAATTCACTGTAGATCAGCGAACTCTATTGAGATTGTATGCAAGTATTATTGCACCACTTCCGTAAAGGTAAAACTCCAAGTAGCTGACAGTAATGAATTGTTCATTTGGGAACCACGAGCGTCTAAAATCCATAACGGCTGCTAAATACGACTATGTTATGCCAAACTGCGTTTATTCCAACAGTTCAAACTTCAACAACAGCTTAGCTGGATAAAAATTTGATCTCAAGACGGTAGATGTACCAATGTGCGTATAACGCAATTTGAAATCGAACACGGGTAACCAGTTTTGGAAATCATACACGTCCATCACTATTTCCAAATAGTAATTTCTGCCTTATTTTTGACAGAAATAATGCTTTTCGAAGGTAGTGGCACTCCATATCCGTCGTCTGTCCCCGGTGTACTCATGCCGTAATTTGTCCCTGCCTGAAAAAAATAAATTAAGCTAGTTTAAATAGTCTATTCTGAATATGGTATACGGACAAGTACGGGACAGTTTGTCGTTCAGATTTTCGGATTATCATGAATCGAAAAATACTATACAGATAATCAAAAACTCCGATTTTCACAATCGACAAAGATTTTTCAATTATTATGCATAAGTTGCTATTCGTTAATCTGCGTTCAAATTAAAAAGACTTTCATGAAAAACAATTAAGATTCTTAGCATAAAAACACTATATCTCTATAAGTTTTTAACGAAAATTGTCATGACAGATTGTTAATTAAGATTAATAGGGAATGAATCAAAATATTGTCCTCATTGTATGAAACTTGGAATGCATAAACACATAATGCAATTCAGTGTATTATAAATTAAGTTATAATTATTTTAGGGCGCAATTCCTTCGAGTGTCCTTTTGAATTATATAACTTTTAGCAGTTTCAATGTTAAGCTTTAGAGATAACGGGCAGTACAATGTTGTATAAGTGCAGTACGGTTTTTAACACTTTCCAACCTAGTTGAAAAGTGTTTATGACTTCGGTTTGTCTGGCCGTCTGCCGTCTGCCGTATGGCCGTCTTTCCGTGCTCTAACTCCCGAAAATATGCTCGGATTGCCCTGCAATTTTTATATGTTATTGTCGTTATACGTTTATATGTTATTGTGTTTATTGTTTATATGTTATTGTCGTCGCATGTTCCCTATTTGAACTGAAGTGTGTAGCACTTATAGTTTTTTCACAGGGACACTCAAAAGAATTCAGTCACATTACGATCTATGGGGAAAAATTATTTGCCATTTATTTTAATGATGTTACGCAATTTCAAACACATTGTAATTGATATATATCATTAAGGTGCATTATAAGAAACTTAATATGGAATTTGGTGTGCATAGCACTTATTGTTACTTCACAGGGACATTCAAAAGAATTCCGTTACATTACGTCTATGGAGAAAAATCGTTTGCAGTTTAATTAAATAATGTTTCACTATTTTAAACGCATTGAAATTTATATATATCACTAAAGTGCATTACAAGAGGCTTACTACAGATGTTGTATGTATAGCAGTCATCGTTCATTTACAGGGACACACAAAAGAATTATCTACTGTCTGTTAACAATAATTCCTGGAAGTGCGTTTTAAGTTGCTGAAAGCGATTTTAAAATCAACTCACTTTTTGTCTATTACATGGTGTGTATAAATTCTGTAGATTATATACAGGGCAGCACAAAAGTTCGCAAACACATTTCCGTTTATTGACAGAAACTCCAGAAGGAGAATTTTAAACTGTGCTACGTGTTTCCTAACTAAACTAAAATTTAGCATCCTATGTAGTATATATACAAATCTATAGATCATATACAGGGCTGAATAAAAATATTCGGATATTTTTTCCGAATATTATATATGTTGGGAATTCCTGAAATTACGTTTTTAAATATGTTATGTGTTTTCCAAATGTTTACTTAGATGTTATCTTTCAGCTTGTTAAATGGTATTGATTTGTAACATTATTTTGGGAGCGTTGGAAAGTATTACATAATCTATGCTTGACGCATGCTTTTTCGTTCTTGTTTTACAAAGGTTATACAACTACTTTGAATATTATATTGAAAGATAGAAAATTTTTGAATAATGTTTGGATTGTGAAAGTATGACATTGAAATTATTATCAACAACTCGATGATGTGAACGCGAGGACGTTTGTAAGAGCTCGAATACAAATAAAAAATCAATGTAATTGCATTTAGAACAATTTCAGTAAATGAAAAGCGAAAAGTTAGATGTGTAGCTGAGGGTCCTAAAAAATTAGAGTGTATTGAGATAAGAAATTCTGAGATCAGAATGGGGATTTATTCTGCAATAGTTTGCGCAAAGCAGTGAAAACTGTAAACCTAGGATGGGAATATTTAATTTGATGTTGAAATGTCAACATCCTCTCTTATTATGACTGAGATACAAACCTATTTCCTTATTTAGAAAGGTTCAGATCAAAAGAAATTTAGATTAGAATCAGAAATCAGTTGCATCTTTTTCAAATGATGAGATGTCAAGACAAAATTATAAAATTAAACGTAAGCGAAGTTTTTATGAATCCTCTGAGTGAAATGTGAAATAAAATAAAGAAATAAAGAAACAGAAACGTATTGTTTTAAAAATGACGATGAGTTCTGGAGAAGAAGGGAAATTAGATATTGTAAAATAATACAAAATGATCAGAGTGATTTACAAAAGATGTTTATATTTGTAAAGAGTATAATTTAAGATTTTCATTATTTTTCAGATATCACCGAAATGGAAGATACTTCATTGCTGCGAAGAACATTCGAGCCATTTACGATTCAGACATAGAGGGGAGCTTTACTGACAATTGCATCTGTTTAAAAGTTAATTCTAACTATGGAAGAAGAAAAGTGATGACAAGTCTTCCATTTTTCTGCAGGATGTTGGCTTCAAAATAAATTAGTGATGCTTATCCAACTATGCACACTGCACTCAAGATTTACAACTGTGCTTCAGCCAGAAACGTTTCTGCTGAAAGCAGATTTATGCTTAAAAACAGATTAAAACTTATTTACGAATAGCACAGAATAAAAAACGACTGATATTGGAGTGCGGGCCATATAATGAGACATCACAGACGGTCTCAATTTTGAATAAATAAAAAAATCTCTTGCAAATTCAAAAGGGAAAAGAAAGTATTTTTTTTTTATATTCTGCACGTATCGCAAAATAAATCCCAAATAATAAGTTATTATAAATTTGTAAAGCATATGTTTCAATGTACTGAACTAGATGTTTCTGGGAAATATAGTTTTTAATTCTCACCATCAAGCTGTAGTGATTATTTTCTGTGTATTTCTACTTTACATTTTGTGTGATTAAATTGATGATATTCGTGAATTTAACAGACAGTCTACACTAGCCACGGTAGGAAACGCTCAAGCTAATGTTATTTCTATGGGAAGGTTATTTTCAAATTTCTCGCTCGCATTTTAATATTTTTAAATGATTTTTTTACATAAGATAGCTGAGGTCAATAGCTAATGTTGTTAGTTTTTACTTTTTCGATTTTCGTTGCAGTTTTTTTTATAAGCAGGCATTTTCAATTTTGGAACTGGTTGGATCCGGTTCTGAAATTAAAAGTACCCTTATTAAAAAACCAGAACCAAAATGGAAAAAGTAAAAACTAACAACGTTAGAGATCGACCTCAGCTATCCTATGCAAAAACAATCATTTAAAATTATTAAAATGCGAGCGAGAAATTTGAAAATAACCTTCCCATAGATTTAACATTAGCTTGCGCGTTAATTCGCATGACTAGTGTATGGTCTTAACAGGTAAAATTAAAACTTTAAAGATATTTTTCTGTGATTTCTATCGGATATTGTTTGTTTGAAAAAAGGTGAGTTTTCCGCGAAAATTTTTGAAAAGGGGCTGATTCATTTTAGTCACTATTTTCTGCGTATTGGGCGCTTCTACTTTTTTAAAAAGAATAATTAATAAAACTTTAACTTGCATATTTGTTTATACTTTATGTATTCCGTTAAGTTTAGATGTTTTATATAGTTAAAAATTGAAGTAAATAATTCCACAAATTATTCGAGTTCAACTGCGGGAACAGAGGGTAAGGAAGTCGTAAAATAAATCACGGCACAAGGATGTCGCACATCTGAAATACGGGCCAATATCTATATATAGATAGATTATATATATCTGATTTTTGTCATGCTATAACGTTCGTATTTATGAACCGATTTGGATAGGGCTGAGCTGAGCATGTGTACAGTAGGGTGGATCGAAAAGTGAAGGAAAAAACATTTTTTCGAAATTACTTTTGGCGCGGGGTGCAAAAGTTGTCTTTTATGTATATTAGTTTACATGTTTTTTTAAATTAAAATCCATTCATATCTTCCGGTGCCCCAAGCGCCCCAAAAATAGTAGAAAATTGAAATTTTTATAAAATTTTATTTATTTATTTTTATTATTTTTGGCGCGGGGTGCTAAAGTTGTCTTTTATGTATATAAGTTTACATGTTTTATTTTATTGAAATCCATTCATACCTTCCGGTGCCCCAAGCGCCGCAAATATAATTAAAAATTGAAAGATTTAAGGTAAAGCCAGGAGAGATGACGCGGTCGGAGAGATTGTGCACATAGAGGTCCGGGGGGAAGGAGTACAGTGAGTGCGCAGCGACTCCAGGTAGTTGTACAACAGCGGTAGTGGCGTGTCTACTTGAAAGTGCACGTTGATTGTTTTGAGCGTCTAAGATATAGCATTACTATTTTGTTTTGTTTTCCCAAATTAAGCGCTGAATTTTCATAGCTATTCATCAGAATTTCTATACAATGTCAGTAGTACAAAATATTTAAAATTTAAACGATGTCTTATAAGCTACTAATCTAGACTAATGGTGTGAACATCAACGGTTCGTTTTAGTAGCGGCCATGTTTATATAAAAGGCCGCGCAATCTCTCCTACCGAAATTGGAGAGTTTGCGCATCTGCTACTTAGGAGAGATGGCGCATTGTTTCTATTAGTTTTCATGCTAGGAGAGATTACGTAGCTTACTGGTAAATTTGCATAAAAAATAAAAAATTAAAATGAACTAATTTTAAGTTAAACGTGTTATCAAGTAACTTAATGTTATTTTGTAATCTTATCTGGACTTGCTTTTTCTGATTCTTTATTATTTTTTTTTCCTTTAATTAATTTTTTTAATCGTTTTTAAAATTATTTCCTTGTTCTGATTCTTTAATCATTAGGTTGAAATATTCACTCCTAATACAATAATATTTGTTTACAAAAACCTTACAACAATGTCATTTAAGTGTAATTATTATTGTTAACAATTTAATTGTAGTTATTATTAGTAACAATCTCTCCTACCCATGTGAGCAATCACACCAACCCTGTAAGGACAGATTGCGCAAAATAACTTACTTGGTTTTATGACAACTGTTTCATTAAATTACAACATAACAACAAAATAGCAATGGAAATGCATCAAAAATTATTCACGGATAGTTTAGCAAAAAAATAATATTTCGATTTTTTTATTGTTATTTTTTTTAATTGTGCGCAGACTCTCCTAGCCTTATGAAAATTTATAATCTTTCTGTTTATTTATTTATTTTTTAACTTCATTTGGTACCGGGTGTGAAAGTTGTGTATTGTGTGTACTACATAATTGTGTAGTTTATATATTTTTTCAAAAGATGTGGTTCAAGATTTCCAACTTTTTGCCAGTCAATAAGTTCATGATAATCTTTTGCTTTGAAGTGTATTCTTGGTACTTGAAAAATTCTTACTTTTGGTGATCCTCTATTTTCATATCTAGCATAAATTAGCTTTCGTTTTCCTAAAGACCTGATAGGCTCTCTGTTATCTGAGAGCAATGACAATAAAAAAATTTCAGGATGACAAAAGAAGCTATTTCGTTTAACAACAGCGTCTACTATCTTTCTTTGATTGGATTCCAAATATCTAGAAAATGTGATAAGTTTCCAAATATGCCGCTCTCCTTCTGTTATGGAGGGCTTTGTTTTGATATGGAACCACACAGGTGCATACCTTCATAATATATAATGTGAAAATAATAACATTCTCAGATGGATTTTCTGTGGACACATGCAACCTTATATTTCTGACTGCACTTGTTAGCCAACTTGAGTGAACAACTGGACAAGGTTTTTTTAATGCGAAATCAGAACCACATTCACGACGTGATATTGCTATGCAAAAATCATATAAATATTGCTGATCATTGCTGAGAACCATTCTATCTATGTTATCTGAAATATTCCCCACACTTATTGAAGAAAAGGAAGCTACATGTAGTTCCTCGCAGGTTTCGATTGCTATACTAAATGGCCCATCTAAAGAATTTAGCTGCATCATCCAAAGTATTTAGTAAATGTCGTAAAGTCAACTCATTTGAATGAAGCAAACAAATGCATCATTGTAAGGGTCTATTGAGTTCCAGCTCCATCAGGCGAATAACTCCTCCTTTGTGTCCAATATTTACATTTGTTCCGTTTCATCCAATTACTGTAAGTCCATTTAATTGTATGTTATTTGATTAAAAAAATATAATTGCCTCATTTGGGTTTAGTTTCGCCTGTTGCAACTTTAACGTGGGTAATATACATAGAGTATGTTTCTTTTAGTAGAGTTTAATGTTCCCCCTTTGTGGTTTTGGTGTAGTACATTGTGCTCCTCATCACTTGCACTTTTGCGTTGTCTATTCACACATCAAGACATAATAAGGTTAAAATAGACAGAGACACTTCTAAATTGCTCGTCTCTACAATTAAATGTCGAACCTTTGTACGTTGTCGACGAATTTTGATGCGATCTACTGCATTCGATATCTCTTTTTTGTGTACAAATCCCATATCTCGTAAAACAGCACCGGAAATTGAAGCATCTGTTCTATCTGAAATTTCGTAAATAACAATATGGTATAAAAAAAATTATTTATACATTTAATAACAAACGATAAACTATTTTTCACCGTCTGGTTCTACTCTTTATGCTATACAGATGATTATTTAACTGTTTACTTTTAATTATTATTTTTAGTTTAAAGTTTACATAAAAATTGATTTTCTGCAAATATTTAAATGTTTTGGAGCACCGGAAGAAACTTATCGAAGGGAATTTTTTTTTTGCACGCATGCTAGTACGCTTAAAAGACAACATTCGACCCCGAACCAAAAGTAATTAGAGAAAAAAAAATAAAAAAACAAAAAATTAATAAATTTTCATAAAACTTTCATTTTTTAACTATTTTGGGGGCGCTTGGGGCATAGGAAGATATGATTGGATTTTAAAAAAAACAAAAAAAATGTAAACTAATATGCATAAAATACAACTTTTGCACCCTGCGCCGAATGTATTTAAAAAAATTAATAAAAATAATAAAATTTCATAAAAATTTCATTTTTTAACTATTTTTGGGGCGCATGGGGCACCTGAAGATATGAATGAATTTCAATTAAAAAAACAGATATAAACTAATGTACATAAAATACAACTTTTGCACCCCGCGCGGATTCGATTATCCACATTTCGATTTTTCGATCCACCCTAGTGTACAGTACATTACATGTACATACTGTGCATGGCAAGCTTCATCCGCCATTTTATTTCACAATGCAGCCACTTAAAATTTATTGAATTGTTAAAAATTCAAAAAGATGTTCAAAGAATTAGAGATTAGAAACATTTGTCCTTTAGGTACAAGGAATCCGGAGAATTTTTTGTTTTGCATTTATCTTGTAAATTGGCTGAGATAAAGCAATCTGAAATTCTAGGGTCGATGACATTTTGAAACAATCTGAATTTTGTCACGCGATTGCGCTGGTATTTATAAACTGATTTATATGTGAGTAAGCATGTATAGAGGCCATTCCAAGGTCTAGACCCAGATCGTTGACCAGCTTCATCCGCCATATTGTTTCAAAATGGCGGCTATTTCAATACTTCAAATTTGAAGAGATGTACAAGTAAATAAGGAATCTAAAAAGTTTTTATCTTTAATTGTTCCGTCTTGATTAAAAAATGCCTGAGCATATTCTGTTCTTCCCTTATCTTAAAAATTGGCTGAGATAGAACATTTTGAAATTCTAGTGTGGCTGAACTTTTCATAATTATGTTTCATTTACGAGCTTTAGAAAGCATTGTTTCTCGCAATTTTACTTTAATTGTTGTAACCATCGTTGTTACTCTTATACAATTAAAACTACAGAGTCATATCCGCCAGCGTCAAATTTATGCCAAGCATTTTGATACTTATCGAAATTCTCATTCAAGTTCAGAATTGGCTAAAGCTGGGATTGAATTTTCGATAATCGTGTTCCACGTATTTTAGCTTCGTGTGTGTATGTAAAATTAGCTTTTTTTTAAGAATATGGAAGCTACCTCAACAGCAAGAGATATCGGCTAAATTTCGGACTATTGTAAGAATTGTCGATAAATGAACGGTAATAGTAAAGAAAAATTCCCACGATATTGTAGCGACTATAATAATCGAATTATCTAGTTGTAAATCAAAAGCAAACGTCGGCAGTAAATCAGATTAATGTCGGAAATAATTTAGTCGTCTAATAATGTTAAGTTTGTAGCCGGCCGATGTTTGTAAACGACACATAGCTGAATCATTTTACTGAGAGCATATTGTCTCCTTAGTAATCCGCCCCATGCAGTGAAATGTGTCATGTGACATAAACCCATCAATAACCTTCAAGACCTTTTCATAATATCCTTTATCTCACATTTCCTCAAAAAGATGTGTCCAGGTTTCAAGGACAGACCAAACCATAGTTTTAAACAGAAGACGATAAAAGCAGTACAAGTTAAAAATACTTCCAAAGGAAAATGTTTCTTGGTGAATATAAATAATTATTTATGCACAAATCAGAAAATCTTAATATGATAAAAAATTATCGATAGATATTGATGCAAAAGAAATTTAAACGAGTTCCTTTTATTTATTTTAAATAATAATTACTTATTAATATTATTACTTAGATTTTAATACATAGATACGTATTTAATACATATTTAGATTTTAATTCATAATTAAAAATATGCTTTGATTTAAAAAAAAATGAAAATGTTTTTAGCAATTCAGTTGATTTAATTATTTATTCAAAGTAGATTAATTTTGTCTCTTGTTGCAGAAAATAATTGCCAGCTTAATAATTAAAAATACTTTTTAAATCTTTATTTAACTCTAACTTCTTAAAACTGTAACAGATTTTTTTGTTGCGCTTATGTTCTATTTTTTTTAAAGTATCAACTATTTATAATACAGGGTGTCCCAAAAGTCTCCATACAACTTCAGAATTTTATTACAAAAAAATAATAGGCCTACAGCAAAAATAATTACAACAGTACATAGAGCATCTTAAAAAGTTTTTTCTACTACCTTAGTATACTTGTAGATGAGATCCTTTCGTTACACGAAGAATACCATGTTGATATTCCAATTCCATCCACGTGCGTTTCAGCATGCTAACATCAACAGTAGTTATAACTGTTTGGATCTTTTGTTTCAATTCCACGAGACTGTTCACTTGAAACAAAAGATCCAAACAGTTGTAACTGGATTAATTTTAACAAAATTATTCAAACTGGTAAAGGAATGGTAACTGATGTTGATGTTAGCATGCTGAAACGCACGTGGATGGAATTGGAATATCGACTTGATATTCTTCGTGCAACAAAAGGATCTCATGTACAAGTATACTAAGGTAGTACAAACCAAAAACTTTTTAAGTTACTCTATGTACTGTTGTAATTATTTTTGCTGTAAGCCTACTATTTGTTTTGTTATAAATTTTTGAAGTTGTACGGAGACTTTTGGGACACCCTGTATATTCTTAAATTCTTCGTCATTCCATTATTTCACTTATAAAAAAAGCTTTTCTTTTCGTAATTGTTTATTTCAGAAAATATTTAGAAAAAAAAATAACTTTAACTCAATAGCGTACGGAAGATTATTTGCATATGTCTATGATATTCAACTAATAATACATGATTCATGAAAATAATAAACGATGTACTGCCGAGCGATGAGTTATTCTATGAATATAATATGGAAGATCAATAACGATTACATTAAGAAAATATTCGTGATTTCATATAGTTGACGAATGTTACCATAGATAGAATAAATGAATGATGATGAGTAAATCACACAATGTAATCTCAGCGATTGAAAGCACTGATGGAAAAAGAAATATCTTAAATAATGGATCTTGAATGTCCATAAGTAATGTGAACAAACATTTTCTTTATTCACAATAAATGTATCAATAAATATATTCTTTGATATTTTTTCTTAAAAAGAAATTATGTACACTGTTAACAATTTGCAACAAACTGTCCTTTCATTCTAGCGTTTTTTATTAAAAATGGTTACATAATTGTAATTTAACTTTATTATAACCATAATATAGTTATAAACCATATAGTTATAACCATAAATCGTCCCTAATTTGGTCAGATACGCTTAATAATATGGTCTAGTAACCGTTATCTTAAAAGATCTGTTGATTCGATAACAGTTTGCTGCAGATTTTTAACAGTGTATAATAAAATTAATAATATTTTGATACTGATTATGAACTACATGGTGATTCAAAATATGCTGGACAAACATTTTGAAAGGGTAGAACATAGTGCATCAAACAATTTTTGTAAAGCAAGCCAGGGTCATATTCCACTTTTTTTGTCAATTGCTCAGTGTGATCCAGTTCAGTTCAACCAAGACTTTTGCTCATAATTTTTATTCATAATTACTTTATTCAAACAAATTTTAATCAGTTTTGACTTGTTTTGATTGACATGTAAAGAGATAACAAGAGGCAGTGGAATCAGTCATAATCCTCATCCAAACACTGCTGAACGACAGGTTCCACATTTTGAAATGTAGTTCTGAATACTGAACAAATTACAATGAACTTGCAGCATGTAATTTTTTTTTTTCATTTCACTCAAAGCAAGCTAAATATGAAAAAAATTCGATAAACAATCTTCATTTGCTGTTAAAGTAATGAACTAAAATCTGGATTTGTATTAGAGTGAGACACACTGTATATTTGACGGAATAAATACTAGATTACAACTCTGATTTCCTATAAATAAATTGTTCTTGTAGTGATCTTTACCATTTCATAAATTTTTTCGATTATTTTTTGTTCATCTTGTAAAAGCAAATCAGATGTAAAGAAACACCACATAGGAACGTAGAGTCTCAAATCACGTATTTATTAAAAAAAACAAGAAGTGACAAATTTTAAGCCGAACGTGTATTACCTTCAAAACCTTTAACGATAAAACATGAATACATTGTAACGATATTTACAGTCTACTTCCTTTGGCTGCAGTTAAATGGATGCCATCATGAGATGTGCTCGACTTACACAGTAATACTGTCAGTGTTTAGCTCATAGTGTGTATAGTCGGTTAAAATAATAAGGAGGGGGACCCTATCATACCATTTTAAAGCCAAATTGTCACAGAGAAAAGCGTACCATTCGACTGAAAATTGCATCTTCTACAATTCTGTATGAAAAAAGAAAGCTTATTTTGTCATCTCCATGTTGCAACATAATAATAATACAAATAAACATTTAATTTAAGAAGAAAGAAGAAGTTTAATTTAGAAATAAACATTTAAATTTTCAATACTAAGGCTTAATTTTGACATTGCATTTGGATTCTATGGTGAATTTACACCTTCGGATACTAAACGAGAAGTCATGTGGAAGAAGTTTCGGATGTTGAATTCCGAGCGTTGGATTTATTTTTAAATGTTTGCAAAACGAGCTGCAATACGGTTAGTATTTTAAGTGTAACTCAATACCTATTCGCAAAATGAGCTCAAAATTTAGATTACCATATATTTAAAGCGTGAAGAAATTGATTCCCGTTCAAGTTTTTCTGTGTTAAAATAGATATTTTGTACGAATATTAATTTAATATTTTCTGTATTATGAAATAAATATTAAATAACGGTCAAGATAAGAAAATATATTGTCCATTACAATAGTCATATTATACAAGATATTTCAATTTTTAAAAGTTATGTATATGCTATATTATGAAGCTACTACGTTTATCACAATATGAAATAAATACATTTTAATTAAACAAATAAGCGCTTAGTCGCTGAATAACTGATTATAGCAACTTATTAATTTCAAATAAACCAACAAATTATTGGTCTTATATTAATAATGAATAATCTTCCAACAGCATATTTATAAGTGTAATTAGTGCAAATGAAACGTATGAGCCAAAATCGCATAAGTGTGGTTTTTAGCTGCTGATTCCTGATTTATAAAAGTCTCATATTATGCTCAATTTGAATTCTTAATAACCACCGTTATATTGCAAAGTAATAATTAGTAGATGGGCAGAAACTTTATTGAAAAATAAATATTATATGGCAGTTTGTGTCATACAAAACACAAATTGTTAAGGACAGTAGTGACATTTTTTACAATTTTGTAACTTTACTTTTAAAAAAAATGGAATGTTGTATGCACCATTTTCAAAGTTATATAAAACCTACAATTAAATGGCTAGATATTGATTAATCTACAAATAACAATATTTTAATTAACAATGCGGACAGTAGTGAAGGTTAATAAAGGTACGCTTACTTTCCCCCAATCTTTTCAATCCAGAAAATCTTCTTTATTAACAAACAGCAAGGAATGGCGACTTTTCCAGAACATGAGCTCCACTACTGGAAAATATACTGAAAATGACTGCATACTGCCATCTGATGGAAATATCAGGAAATTCATACATCGGGACAGTAGTGACCAAAACATGAGGGACACAACTTTAGACACAACGAAAACAAATATTACACATGTCACTTACAGAAAAATTATATTTTTATACTCCATGTCACTCATACTTCATATTTGTAATAAATGCATTAATTTTGCAAACATTTTTTAATAAATAATATTTGTGGATGGTTTTAATGATCCAGTTATGGATTGAGGACATGGCACAGTATTGACTTTTGAGATATTTATATAGCATTTCAAAGATTAAAAAAAACATAAATAAGATTCAGTCAAAGATTAAAGTAATATAATATTGTAGAGCAATCACAGAGAAACAATTTAACATTAAATGGGAATTTATATTGCAAAGAAATCCCGAGAGATTCACTGATGACTGGAAAATCACATATATGAGATTTTGGCCCATATACGAAAATTTGTAATGCAGTGAAATGATAATTATACTTATTATCTGAAAAACTTATGTATGTCAAGATATTTATAGTTACAATTTTCTTAAGTAAATTTACAATTTATTGTTTATATTTAGTTTGTTTCTTACTTTCCAATCTTGTGTATTTTAGGCCAAGTTTCATTTTCATCCTATTAAATAAGAATTATCAAGAGATTACAAAATAATACTTTTTTTTTCATGATATGCTTAATTGTACAAAAGAAAAGTGTTATTTAATTAACACAGTACATATTTTTACACGATTGGATTTGTTTAACATTTTTTACATTTTGTTTTGTTACTAGGTTTCTTATTTTTTTTTGTCTATTTATATAGAGAAGAAAAAAAAAATATGCATCAGAAAAAATCTCTAAACAAATTGAGTATAAGTAAATTTTATTGACTTTGTGTCTTCTGAACAAAAATTGTAATTTGAAAGCAATTCTTTTAAAATATTTAAGGTCAATAAAATTGCAAACATATAAGCTTTATTTTTGCTGAAATGTATTCACAGAAAGAAATTAGTTGTTTATTTAGTTTTTCACAGAAGTTGAACTAAGACAAATATTTAAATTTTGAAATACCCATTCATAGTTGACTTATTATGATTATAAAATATTGTGAGATTAACTATTATTAATATATTTAAAAAATAATAATAATCCCCGCTTTAACAATAAATTTAAAGCAAAATATCTTATATATTACAAACTATTTTTTTATTCTGAACTTTTAACATAGAGTTAGAAAACAGCCTCACATCAAAAATAAGAACATCAGAATACGAGAATGTAATATCTATATAGTTTTAAGGAAAGGGAAAAACATTTTTCTTCTTCACAATTTTGTTTCTCTATATTGTGGCGAAGGGGGTTACTTAAAAGGCATTTAATATTTTTAGAATTAATGTGAAATTGATTGAACGTCTAATTTATTTTCATTTGTATATATAATGTTTCACGGTAGTTTAAAAAATGTAATATGTTTAAAGAGTTTAATCTTTTTAATCTTTAAAAACAAAATATTTAAGTCCCAGTTTTTATATTTTTATCTTTTCTTTTTTTAATAATTAGTTAATTTCGTACAAGAACTAATTTTCAGAGAATACTTATAAACTTGTACATTAAGGTGGGTCCTTAAATTACAAGAAAAAGAAATAGAAGCAAAATATTTGTGTTTAAAAATGCATAAAACATAAAGCTTTATTTATTAGAAGAAAAAAATATATTATTTGATGCTGTTGCTTAACATACCATTTCCTTTTAATGAGAAAAATTTACATGCGAAATAATATTTAATTTTAGCTAAATGATATGTTTTTGTACATAAAAAATTATTATATATGCGAAAATATTATAATGAACAAAAAACTTAAGCTTTAGAATTATATAATCATATCTAATTATTTCTGATGTCATCATTCCCTTTTTCTATGCATATACAAATCATACAACGGAATGAGGTATCGTATGAAATATTTTCAAAAAGTGTTTAACATTGTACACTCACATTTCATTAAAACACGATGTTTGATTAAAAATTCCAATTAATTAAAAAATAATGAAAAAAGTATCAGTAAATAATCTGAAAGATTATAATGCGAAAACCGCGCACTGGTCAACTAGTTTATAAGTAATCTCCCTGTTATAAAAAAATACTAATGCTGCTTATGTCGTAATAGAATTGATCTTTTAACTTTCTGACTTTTTCCTGAAAAAACTTAAAAACTGGTAGTTTTATACAGAAATGTACGATAAGCACGTTAAAGCAGACAATTTTTAAATCCAAAAATTATTTTAATCGTTACTAAATGTTAAAATCGGTCAATACACTGTTAAAACTACAGGTGACACATGGCACCCCCTAATGGTGAAAGGCTTGTCTCACTGGTGATACATCTAGGGGAGCCAGAATGGCACCCTTAATGGCACTCCTAATACAGGGTGCCCAAAGGGGTGAAAGGATGGCACCCCAGGAGAGAATAGTGGCACCTCTACTCCAAGATGCCCAGCGGCACCCCACAAATGAAAGCATCCCTCCCCCCATTGTCTAGCAATTGTAATGAAAAGAGTTTAAAAATTCTCATACTTAAAAAAGTAAAAAAAAAAAAAAAAGCTATACATATATAAATATAATGCAATGTTTAACTTTAGCTGCAATAAACTGATAAATACTTCATTTTCTCTGTTGAAATTTATACAAAGTTAAAAGTTGATCATCTCATGTCAAGAGTCGATCCAGGCAAAATTTGTGGCCTATTCAGAGCTCCTTCACAAAAATCTATTTAATAAAACAAGCTCCTTTACAAAAATAAATTTAATAAAATGGGCCCTTCAGAAAAAAACAATTTGATAAAATGACATCCTTCACAAAACTCCTTTAAATAAAACAAGCCCCTTCAAAAAATTCCTTTTAATAAAAGAAGCCCTTTCACAAAATTCTATTCCATAAAACTTACTATTTTTATTAATTATTTATTATTTTGCTATGTTTTAAAATGTGTAATTTGTAAACAATCAAGTTCACCAGAAGGAAAAACTTTAGCAAATAGGACTTTAAAAAGTTTTTTTTTTTTTTTTTTTTTTTTTTATGTTAATAAATGTTTGGTTCGAAAGATTGTTTACAAATTACACATTTTAAAACATAATAAAATAATAAATAATTAATAAAAATAGTAAGTTTTTATGGAAAAGAATTGTGTGAAAGGGCCTATTTTATTAAAAGGAATTTTCTGAAGGGGGGGGCTGTTTTATTAAAAGGAATTTTGTGAAGGGAGGTAGTTTATGAAATAGATTTTCAAATAAACTGAAGGGGCCCAATTTATTAAATTAATTTTTGTGAAGGAGCCTGTTTTATTAAATAGATCTTTGTGAAGGAGCTCTGAATAGGCCCCAAATTTTGCCTGGATCAACCCTTCACATGAGAGGATCAACTTTTAACATTGTATAAATTTCAGCAGAGAAAATGTAGTGATGATCTGTTTATTGCAGCTAAAGTTAAACATTACATTATAATTATATATGTATAGCCTGTTTCACCCTTTTTTTAAGTATAAGAATTTTCAAATTCTTTTCAATATAATTGGTAGACAAGGGGGGGGGAGCATTTTGTGAAAAATATAATAAATTTCACAAAAATAACCTTTATTTTTCAAAAAATGCCCCCCCCCCCGTCACAAAATATATATATATATATATATATATATATATATATATATATATATATAATAAATTGAAATAAAATAAAATAAAAAAACCTGCATCGACCCCTGCATGTGTAGGTTAATATGTATGAGAAATGTATTATACATCATCAGGTGTAAATAACCAATAGACACTATACACTATAAACGCCGATATGCCGATTAAGATGTTTGGTTTTGTTTAAGATTTAGAAGTCATTTTACATGCAACTAACTTTGTTAATAAATGTTTTCAACTTGTAACTCATGCTCTAAATTGTGAATAGATAGTTTCAGCTTAACAATAAAGATTTTTATTACCTTCAAAACTGATTAGTATGTATTACCATTTTTACTATTATTATTATTTTAAGTTAGATGTAGTACAGATATATTTATTTATCATTATTATTTTAATATGGAAAAAAAATTCTTTTAGCTATGCAAGTTAAATATATTTTCATAAATCACTCAATCATCTAAGACATTCTTACATCCAGCCACACTGTGAAATGTTCCAGTGATTTATTATTAATAATATGTTATAGTACAGGAGACTCAAGAAACATTTTTCAAGATAAGACACATGTATAAATGTCAAAATATCAATTCCGGAATTACGGTTTATTTATTTTGTTAATAATTCATAATGAGTATTGAGGTATAATTTTAGTTCATTTCATGATTAAACACAAGCTCTAAAAATTTCGATAGTAAAAAGTATTTGATTAATAAATATGTTTGCAGAAATTTATAATTTGTCAAGTTTACTATTTCTTATGTATACATATTATCAAATCAACTAATTTAAAATTGTCAAATATTCAAGTTAATACGTTTCAAGTTAGTAAAAAGCAATTCTCGGTAAAACTTGTAAATTCTTCAATTGTTTACAAATAGAAAAATAAGAAATTAAACTATTTTTTTTTAAATATAACTACCTATATTTCAACTTTTTTTTTTTTATAATGCATCATTAAATTTATTTATGGATGGTAAGCAACAAAAACTGTGCGAGAAAATTCATTATATAAAAATATGAATAAAATGAAATTATTATAAGATCTACATAAATAATAAATTAAAACACGAGCAAATAGATGAGGCGATATCATTCAACTTTCATGAGATAAAACTCTGAACATTCGACATCAAGATTATGACTTAAAATGTCTTATCTTGAAAATAATGTATTGAGCCATTTATAATACAACATATCAAAATTTATTTAATAATAAAACATGATATAAAAGCACACTGAAACATTTCACTTACCTGTACTTAAAGTGTACCCTTAAAGTATATTCCTGTATATTTCCATCGTTTATTTATTCGCCATAAATGGCATTATGTAGTCTTTAAATGGCGCACGATACACTAGAATCCAACGTCAGCCATTACAATTCTACTTGTACAATCTTTCTCTCCCGTCCCTTGTGACGGCGAAGTGAAAATGAGGGAAAATACGTCACAGCGCATGCTCAAACGCCAGACACCCTCTAGGGCGTCATTACTTAGTGAAAAGCACATTAATTCGCTTCAAACACACCGTGAGAGGCGAAACGGCACTCCAAACCCATTTTCAAGCCTCTATGGCACGCATGGGTTCCAAATGGCACTGGCTATTCACCCCGGCCTCCCAAACGGCACCGATTTGGCACCTTCAGTTTTAACAGTGTATAGTTCAGTTAGATGAGTTTTGCAGGATCAAAAACTATGCATACAAATGTAAACACATTTTGCAGGCATATACTTGATAAGATTGTGGTATGCAATGTCTAATAATTATATAAATTTGTCTAATTGTTTTAAGTTTTTGAAATTTAAAATTTCATTATCTAAAGAGATATTTAAATCATAGTTTGAAATAGCCGTTTTTATCTAGCATTGCCAGATTAAAAAAAATCCCTAATAATGATATTTTCAAATACTTTTTAATTCAAAAACATTTACATGTAAATGTTAAAAAGGAAAAATAATTAAGATAATTATATTATTACATGCGCAAAGCATTTAATGGTGAAACTTGCGTCATATTTAAAAAACTTTTCTTAAAGTGTCTAAAAGAAAAACGTTTCTGCAAGACTTTATATAAATCCGGGATACAGCGACATTTTCTACTTAACCCTTTTATCTGACTTGATTTTCAAATGTGTAACTCAAGTTACTTAATTTTCAAATCTGTAAGTCGTGTGTCGAATCAGCGGTGTATGCGACCTTGGTAAACTAAAAATACCCCTTTCAGAATTAAATTTATGACAATCTGATTACAAAATATTGCTACTGGTCGTAATAATATCATTCATTACTACGTAATCAGAGAGTCAGAGCAAATTAGCTTGATTTTAGAACCTGTAGTCTGGACTGGAGTTGGCGATCGTAGCTCGTAGAGGACAGATAGTCCTAGTTTAATAAATAATTACTGTTGAAATTTTTGCTCAACAAAACTTTCCATTCTCTTGCTATGAGAAAATAATGTTTTCTTGTGCCTCTTATACACTGACGCAGAAAGGTAACACATTGTTATAATTTCTTCTTTCTCTCGTTTCTGGCGATAGAACACACGATTGATGAATATAGAGATAAAAACCAAAGGATGGCACCTAGATTAATGGCGAACAAGATTAATACCAGGTAAAAGTACCGAATTAAACATGTGAAAAAAAAAGTTTATCATTAAAGATAGTCACGATTTCTTTGCTACGGAAAACAAGAATTGATTAACGATTATAAGAGGACTGAAATTTGATCTAGACTTTTGGTGGAGAAAAGTACTGTATAATATCAATCAATATTACGAGCAAATTAGCGTGCTTTTAGAGCATGTAGTCTGTCGTAGGGGGCAGATAGCTCTAGTTTAATAAATAATTGTTGTCGCAATTGTTTGCTTACAAAACTTACTAATACGTTTAAGGAGAAAAGATTTTGACAAAATCGTTATTCCTCCCTATAAAGTTAAATTACAAAATTTTTCATTCAGTTAAATTAACATTAAAATGACTTTTGTAATTAGGGATTGCTTCTTCTTCGTGTTTATTAAGTGAGTAAATTAATAACAGTGTAGAATGCTGAACTAAACAGATGAAAACAACGTTTAACTTATCATTTCTCTAGCGTATACATAACACAAGTTAGGCAAGCTATATAAGTTAGACAAGAATTGACTTACTGCTATGAGAGACTTAATTTCATAGCAGTTAGTCAACGATTTAGATAGGCAGTACTTTCTACGACGTTATGAATTGTGAAAAAAACAATTCCCATTAAAAAATAAAATTCCTTTTATCCTTGAATATCATTTATTTTTATAAAAAAAACCTTACTATGTAAGATATTGCATAAATATATGCAAAAACTGATGTAAGGCATTTTTATAAATCTTTAACTTAAAAAACACATTAAAATATGTTTTTATATAGTTTTTAAAATCATATAATTTATTAAAATCATTCGTATATTTCAATTCCAAACTCTTTTTTCTGAGAAGTCTAAAAAGCGGTTATCTTGTGCATCGTAAATTGACGCAGAAAGGTAACACATTGCAATTTCCCTTTCTTCTTTCTCAAATCGAGAGAAAAAATTCGATTGAGGAAAACAGAGGAAAACAAAGAATCACATCCAGATTAGTGGTGTATGAGATCAATACCAGAAAGGAATGTCGAATTAAACAGATGAAAAGAACGGTTATTCTTATAGATTGCTAGCATTTCTCTTATGTGTAAGAAGAATAAAAAACAAGAATTGGTTAACAGAATTATGGACTGAAATGAGATGGATAGTATTTTTTATGAAGCTAAGTACTCAGTGTCTTTAGAATGCAATGTTGTTTTTGTTTCTTCTCAATATTTGTTAAATATAAAAATTAAATTGTACTTTATATGGAAACTTATAGATTCCAAATTCTGTTAAACTAACTTTTAATCTTAAAAAAAAATATTTTATATAATTTAAATATGGATATAAATTATCAGAAATTATTCCATAAAAACCATACGTTTCTATTCATATAAACAAATATTTTTATGATTTCAAAAACATTATCTGGAGACACGGCAGTGCTTCAGGCAATTCGAGAAAGCACAGCCTTAAGCATCATTTTCAGGAAGACACTCAGGGTTCTTTTGACTCTCACATATCTTCGTGCTGGAATTTTCTAAAAACCTGAAATGTAGAATTCGTAATCCTTCGTTTATTTAGAGTACTTTGCAAAAGGGGCCAAATGTTTAAATTTCACGTTTATATATTTTCTAATTCAAAAGACATATGAACTCAAAATGTAGATTTTTTGACACTGCAAATCACTCACTCACCGATCATCAAAAATCTGATGTATATTCCGTAGCGGTAAAAAAATGAAATTTTGCATAAAGGAAATATTTAGGATACAAAAAATAAAGAAAATATATAAAAAATCCGAAAAAAAAATTAAAAAAAAATTTTAATTAAAAAAATCGAAATATTGAAAATAGTTTGATTTTTTGAAATTTTCCGTATTTTTTAAGCTTGTCTTTCTTTGTATCCTAAACACTATCTTTATGCAAAAAATCAAGTATTTAGGGCTGCGAGTAATACGATCGATAGCACTTTCCTGGAAGCAACTGAGAGTACTTTATGTCCTCCCTCATACCTCGGTTTTGCAGTTACCTAGGAACCTGAAACTTCTTTTTATATAGAGGACTTTGTAAGCGGAACTAAAGCTCTACATTTTCGGTACCTTCAAATTATAGGGACATGGAGTAGGTTTGACGAAAACCATTGGAAAATAGCCTAAAAGTACCCAAAGTCAAGAAGAGGAAGACTACTTACAAAAAGTAGCAAAATTCCATCAAAAACATCTCATGTAAAGCATGTAGCCGAATCTCGCGACTCAATAACATAAAAAAGTTCTGAGATAATCTAGATACAAATTTAGCTCTCTTATTAACTCTGAAATATTCATTCACAAATCATTACTAGTTTCTACATCTTTTGTTAAATAATATTTTGTGATTTAGCAATTTTTCGGCTCGAGGAATTTATTACACCTTACAGTCGTGTTGTGTAATGGGTAGGATTATTTGATTAAATTATTAACGCAAGGGATATAAGCGCAAAAGATGGATGTGCGCGTGAAGGTCTTTCTAAAAGAGAAGGGGTTGTCCCGTTACATTCTCATGCGGTGTACTTGTCAAGTCACAAAATATTATTTAACTAAATATGTACAAATTAGGACTGATTGTATAATGTCATTTGGTCTCTACATGGTTTCAGATATTTTTACAGTTAAAGAGTGGCGAGAATTGGTACATTTTTTACATGAGTGTTTTTTGATGAGATTAACAATTTATACACCGGCTATACTTTAAAGTACAATTAAAGAAAACTTAATACAAAATATATTTAGTCCAACTATTCATGAAAGTAGAT
Source organism: Maratus michaelseni (assembly GCA_963931845.1). Classification (NCBI taxonomy): domain Eukaryota; kingdom Metazoa; phylum Arthropoda; class Arachnida; order Araneae; family Salticidae; genus Maratus; species Maratus michaelseni. The sequence continues at coordinate 200,222,329 of OZ007588.1, read as the reverse complement.
CTTTCTTTTCATACAAAATACATTGCTGTATCTCCTTTAGAAAACATAGCGAAATATTCGAAGATAAATATATTTTTTAAATGGTAATTTTCTGAACCATTTATATAGATTGTAGCTTTTCGATTATTAAAAAATGAAAAACTCCCTACTAACAATCACTTTTCATTTACGAATAGGATCACAATTCACAATACATTTCTTTGCATTGTTTTTATAAAGATTGTGAGATTTCCATTATGTTATTTTTTGTTAATTGATTTAATTTTTCTTATAAATAGTCTACAAAAAATTCTGTAACTTCTGTTTCATTAAATATGTTTTAATGAGAAACGAATTTACATTTATTAATATTATTATTATTATATAATTATTCTAATGTATCTTCAGGCATTAATGAAGATAACTATTGACGTGAGATAATTTCTGGATTCATAATTTATGACATAAAGTGTTGAGGCGTATCTTTCTAATGCTGTAATGAAAAATTCAATAGAAATGAAGTAAAAATTTTTAATGAATAAAAAAACATTGTTTTATAATTATTATGCCAAATTAATTGCAGAAATAGAATTTAAATTATATAAACCATAAATAACTTAAAAATACATAATTCATTAATACATGTGCTGTAAAAAAAAAAAAAAAAAAAAAAAAAAAAAAAAAAGAGAGTATGGCCTTTTTTAATTTTTTTTTGGCCCGTTTTTTCATCACCTGGCATTTGTGTGCTGTTTCGCGAACATGTTCCGAACCCTATTTTTTTTATATTTTCAACTTCCTTACTAGTAGTTAGTTATAACTACAGCTATACCATTTTACTTTCTTCCTAATATTTAGACACTTTCCTTAATCTCTTTCGCTTTACTTTTTTTTCCCAAATTTATATCCTTTCATTTCTTAATTTTACATCTATCCTTTTCTCTATAATTGTTCCTTTATCTTGTAGTTAATACTACATCTTAACTTTTCCCAATGGCTCAATTTTATACAAGACACTCTACTCACGATACACTGAGCGTTAAGTTGTCTGCAACTCGGAAGCCCCTTAACCGACTTCAACCCTTCGGCATCGTAAATTGGTACATAAAGATAATATATTACTATAAATATTTTTCTTTTCACCAAGGGAGAGTTAAATTGACTTGAAAAACAATAGATAACATCCAGATTAGCGAATACTAAATTAGTACGAGAAAGGTATGTTGAATTACAGAGACGCAAAAAAGTGTTATCATTATAGATTGCCCGGCATTTCTCTGCTATATAAAATGTAATGGATGGCACTTTTTATAAAACTAAGTACTTTAAAAATAAAGATTTGAAGTGAAAGGAAGGTTTTGAGAAAACAGTCATTCATAAGGATTAAATTAAAATCACAGATTTAATAGATTTTTTCGCTTTTAATTCCTTATAATTTAATTTTACACTATAGCTTTGTATTTATGTTAATATTTTAGATTATGTAATTATATATATATATATATATATATATATTTACAATTGCTATAACTTATAATTTATAAAAATATTTAAATTCATAAAAAAGTTATAATTTTTAGAAATATATAATTATATTTACAATTGCTATCACTCATAATTTATAAAAATATTTAAATTCATAAAAAAGTTATAATTTTTAGAAACATAGGATTTATTAGCGATTTTTAAAATTATAATTATTTGATTATTTGGAAATTTCCCCAATAAACTCTAGTTATGAAGAAAGCTTTTATCCAGCATCGTGTATTGACTCAGAAAGGTAACATATTGCTATCATTTTTTCTTTTTGAAGGGAGAAAAATTCGATTGAGGAAGTCAGAGGAAAAAAAAGGATCACATCAAGATTAGTGGCGCACAAGATCAATACCGGAAAGAAGTGCTGAATTAAACAAATGAAAACAACGCTTATCCTGCTAGATGGTCGGCGTTTATCTGATATATATATATATACACACACACACATATATATATATATATATAGATAGATAAAGAATTGGTTAATGGCTGTAAGAGACTAAAATGAGATAGATAACTGTATTCGGAAAAAATAAATATTGTGAAAATATAAGTTTCAGTAAAAACGCACGAGATCGATACCAGAAAAAAATGCTGAATTTAACAGATGAAAAGAAAGCTTTTGCTTCTAGGTGATCGGCGTTTATCTGATATATACATATAGGTACATATACACCCACCCACATACATATATACATATAAAGAATTGGTCAATGGCTGTAAGAGACTGAAATTAGACAGATAACACTCTTTGCAAAGATACGAACTGTGAAACTAAATTTTAAAGAAGTAATATTTAGACAGAATCGTGATTCTTAAGGATAAGCTAAATTGTGAGATTTTTCCCTTAGCTAAAGGGATAAAAATTAAAATTTATAATCCAAGATTGTTTCTTCACTTTCTTGTTGAGTGAGTAAAAATAAAATGTGCCTTTTTTAAAAATTTTAATACTTTCCATTTTGTTTAAAATATATTTTAGTCTGTAAAATATTACCTTTTATCTTTTATAGGTAACGTTAAATTTTATTTAATAACTTTATGCATTAAGACCTATCAGTTGGGTAGTGTATGCAAGATCACTAAAGTCGTATGCAATATTTTACAGAAAGCACATCAAATAACAAGCATAAATGCTTTAAACAATGTAAGTACTTGTTTATTGTACTTGTCAAATTATTCATGAAATAGACATATGACTGAAACTTTCAGTCACTGCTTCTATTTCAGTCAGCGGAAATGTACCAAATTCAACGAAATTGGAATTTCTTTTGATTGCTTCGGCATACAATTCACTAGAATGCCATGCTTTATTCCAGGTCGCGTTTTTTAACCAAACCCAACATGAAGAAAATTGTTGTTGTTGTCTAAATATCACAAAACCATAAATCTCACCGTCGTCAACATAATCATCTCTGCCTGTAGCATATATCAAATATACATGTTTTTCAGGATCAAACTCCGGTAAATAACGATCAGTAGTGCAAAAAAATAACCAACGGGTAGCCGTAATCATAATCAGCAAAAATAAAACAATGATTAATGATTCTCTTAAAAACGCATCTCTATATATACGACTCGTTATCTAACTGGACTCTGAATTTAATTTATCACATTACACATGCCATCGGCACTTTTCATGAAACTCAACGAAAGCCAATACATTACACATATCAAATACGCCTGACGAAGCGGAACTTGACAAATACTAACTTTGAAACACGCACGCATTTGCTGAAGCACACGAAATTTTATACTATACGAAAATAGCACCAGGCAACAAGCTGAACCACTGCCTTCCCTCCCTTTTATCGAAGTAATCTGATACCTGTTATCTGATAAATCAGAAACAAAATGGCATTCTAAAGAAAAAAAAATGGCCGCCATCTTGGACGTCTGACGTCATCAATTACGTCATCTGGACGTCTTGCGCAATCATTTACGTCATATTCTGGACGTTTCAAAGGTCACTTGGACGTTGGACGTCTTCCACTAAGGTAATACTAATCTTAGTGGAAGACAACGTCCAGACTCGCAAGCTGTTTTACGCTTGTATGAAAATAAGGCTTATACAGGTTTTTCTTGTTTTTAAGCATCCAGCAAATAAAAAAGCCTGAAAAAAATTATATTAAAATTATCTGAAAATTAATTAACGGAAAATTAAAACAATTAACACAATTTTACATTTGAAAGTGCTAATGCACGCATTTATTGAAAATTATAATCACATGTCTTGCTTGAAAGGTTTACAAAAATTAGGCTTTTTTTATGAAAAAACAACAGGTTGAAAACAAGAAAGAACTCGACAGCTGTTTCGGACTAGAAGCATCAGCGGCACTTTTTCCGGACAGGCTGGAAATCGTCATCAGAACAGCAGGCTGCATCGGCGCTCGAACTCGAAACCTCACTTTCACAAATAACACTGCAGGGCACAACACCGCTACTGGACACGGAACACACAACACTTGCGCTGGCTTTATACCCAACAATATTATATAGTTTATCTACTTTTTTTTCGTTTTAGCATTGTTGCCACAGGTGACTATGTTTTTTGCTACGTTCTACCATTATTTCTAAACAATGTGTAGATTTTTACAAGATGCTTATCATGAATATTATATTATAGAATAGTGGCAGACAAACTGGTAAACACAATTTATCGCCTATGGCAACCTTGCTTTTAGTCTAATATTTCTAAAAATATTTCACATGAGGGAGCAATAAATGCCAATGACAGCATCCGTGTTGAACAATTATAGCAGCAGAAAGTTAAATCGAGAAATGAAAGTAAATTTAATGAAACAAATTTATCAATAAGTATTTTTTTTAAAGATCACGTCCATATCAGTATGCCTAGAGTCCACCTACAAACACTTTAGAATCACAAATTTCGGAGTTCGAGTAATCAAGTATAGTCAAAAAAGGAAAATGAAAATCTGCAGTTGAATTACTCACAGTAAAAATATTACAAGTGATTTCCGACCTAACCCTCTTTCTAATGCAGAAACACAATCGTTGATTCTCTCTTTTTCCGAAAAAATAAAATGTGTTCAAAGAATATCTTAAATCAGAATTTCGAACAGACTCAAAAATTTCGAACCACCTTATTGATTTAAAAATGTTTCATCATCACACTCTGGATATGAATAAATTATTGTGAGGAAAAATAATCAACTATATTTTCAACAAAGAAATTTTGTATGTTAAAATATACTATACAGTCGTGAAAAAAAAATAACGCATCACCTCATGCTATTTTGATCACCGTTTTCCGTAAAAGAAAAAGAAAGAAACCAATCTATTGGAAATAATGTTTGAGATGAATGTCGAATATGAATGCATTTTCTGCATAAGAGGTCGTCTATACATATAAAAATGTCATTGCGTTCTTTTTCAACTGAAAACACAATGTTTGACACTTTATTTAAGTTCTTTGGATCAAATCAACAATTTGTATCAATAGAAAATTTCCTGCACGCATGCAGACCATTTTTGAATTTCTACGATTCTATGTGTACTGCATATTAAATTAAGCATACATATTCCTCATACAAGCTACCGCAGATATTTCCTTTTTAACACTTTCCAACATAGTTGAAAAGTGTTTATAACTGAGATCTTATAATCGTTCATAATCTCGTTTATAATCTTCTCGTCTGTCTGTCTAACTATCAATCTGACAGGCTGTGTGTCTTCCTAAATATACTTTGTACTCTAAATACACTTTGATTACCATGAGCTTGATATATATTTTTGAAGTTTACTATAGAAGATTCCTTGTTGAAAATGGAATGTGTAGTATTATTAATTCGTTTACAGGGACACACAAATAACACTGTTACATAAATGGTCTACGTGAAAAATCATTTGCAATGTATTTTAATGATGTTACACTAAACATTTTTTGGTAGAATATGGAGTGCATGACCAAAATAATTCCGCTTAAATTTTAGTCTATGGCGAAAAGTCATTTGGCGTGTATTTTTGAAATGTTACGTTATTTCAAACGTAATAATATGGATGTGCATTGTTGAGGTGCTTTACAAGACGCTTACTGTAGAATATATAGTGCATAGCATTTATTTATTAATTTAGAGGGACACAAAAAATAATTCGGTTATGGTTTTGTTTCTTAGAGATCATCGCTGGAATCGCGTTTTCGGATGCGGTACGCATTTTAAAGCTTAACCAAATTTTAGTACATTACGTGGTGTGTATAAATTCTGTAGCTCATATAGAGAACTGCGCAATAAAATTAGTAAGTATTTTACTGTCTGTGAACGTGAATCTCTTAGAAGTGTTTTTTAATTATGTTATGCATTTTCAAGCTTAACTATATTTAATTGGTATATACTAAGATATGTTTGCATACAAATAAATTAACCATTAATTGCATTGTGATGTAAATTTCCATCACTGTTTATTAAACTTTTAATAAATCAACTTCCTCGACACCACTATATTTATATAGAAATATTAATCGAGTAAATTTCCCGTGAACTATGTTGCTGAAAAAGTTAAAAATCTATCTTAAAATTTCTGGTGTCTAATATTTAATATATGTATAAAAAACACAATTGTAAAAGAAAAACTGATGCAAAGAAGGGTTAATATACAGGGCTACGCAAAATCTGAATATATTATCGTCCATAGATGGAATTGCTGGAATTGAGATTTTAGTTGTGTGATGCATTTTCTATATGAATTAAATTTTAGCTTAATATGGTGTGTGCATAAAAAATTGTAGATAGATTGTATACAAAATTGTACGAAATATTTGAAATTACCATACATAAATGGTAAATGTTGAAAATAAATTTTCAAATGTGTTTTGCGTTTTATAGCTGATAGCAAATAATGTACAGTGTATACAAATTTATAGAAAATATACAGGGCTGGTCAAAAGCATTCGAATATCTTATCGATTGCAGGCGCTAATTGTTTAATTTGGGTGTTTAACTGTGTTGTGCGTTTTCTAAATTGCTTATTTTTATATCTTCATTTACATTATTAAATACTGACGTTTCGTTAGAGTATTCTGGAAGTGTTCGAAATTATTTCATAATCTATGTGTGACGCATGATTTTTATTAATTCTTTTAAATTATTTAGTTAGCTCTATATAAGACAAATATATAATATTTAAACATTTATTTTTTTTGATATGGCTGTTATAGTATCGCAAGCTGCAGTGTACATTGAGCACTGGATCACACATTACTGTTAAAGTATAGCATTTAAACGACTACAATTATGTGTAGAAACCAAATTTAAAATTAAATGAAGTTTTAAAACAAATAAGAGTATATATTAGATTTTATCCCGAAACAAATTATTTATCAGTTAAATATGGCCGAATATAGGAAAGTTGTCCTATCTTTTCCATACACAATACTTTCAATTTTCAGATACAATACTTCTAAAAGTGTTATATCACACTAATGTGTGAAAAAAATGCCGGTACTCACCCTTTAAAAGGCATAATTGAACGCAAAATTTAGGCAACGCCAAGAAGTTGTGAGTGAAAATGGAACGAAGAAGTTCAAAATGTTATGAAGAACATCTTGGTATGGCAGCAAGTGTTGATTAAATATCAACATCTTCACTATTTCCGTAAAATGCCGATAAATGTGTATTAACTTTCCTGTTAAGTTTTTCAAAATTACGGAGCAAAAAGAAGAAAGCCCAATTTTTGCACATTAAAAAAAAAAATACTTTAGAATAAATATTAATTTAATTTCTGAAGTAAATTATAGGGAGTGTGCTATGGAAACAAGAGGGTTAAATTACTAATAAAAACCTATAATTAATTATTGCAATTAATTTACTATCTATACATGTTATTGAAAACTTATGAAACGGATTTTAAAAAGTAAAATATTCTATATTTTCTACAATTGCTTTTAACTTTTACTTTAGAATAAGTTCTTAATTTAATTTTTGAAACAAATTATTCTAATCATCAATGTAGGAATGATCCAAGGAATTTCGAATAGTTTAATTTTGGAAATGGTCAATTATATCTATCTGATACATTTGATAAGATGATACTGAATCTCTATTGAATCGTATTATCAGAGAATACTTATTGCAGTAAATTACAGTAATTAGGTTAAGAGGCCACACATATTACTGTTAAAGTATAGCATTTAAACAACTACAATTATGTGTTGAAACCGAATTCAAAATTGAATAAAGTTTTAAAACAAATAAGAGTATATATCCAGATTTTATCCAAAAACAAATTATTTATCAGTTAAATATAGGCCGGAGATAAGAAAGTGGCATAAAGTAGAGATTGTAGAATTTTCTAACTAATCCAAGATATATCGGGATAATATGTATTAATAATATAATTTGGTATTTGAGCCTACTTTAAGATAATGGCACAACTGTTATGTGAGATTAATCCTTTTAAGCGAATGTTAAAGCAGCTTATGTATGTATGTATGTATGTATGTATGCATGTATGTAAGTATATATGTATGTATGTATCTATGTATGTAAGTATATACGTCCTCAATTTTCTCAAAAAATACTCAACGGATTTTAATATAAGTTTTTACATACAATTCCTATTCACCAGTTAAGGTTTTAAGCTATAAATAGTTATCGTACTATGTATTTTTTTTTTTCAGAAACCTGTTAAAATTTTTATTACATGAATGTTTACTGTGTGTTAAACATAGAGTTACAAAGGCTGGGAAAAAATTGGTGTAATCCTGGAAATTAACTCTAGTTAAACCTTAGCACGACTGGAAATTAGAATACCTTTAAAAATGAGAGAGTGGCGACATAGGGACAAAAAAAATGTTCGTCTAAATCATGTAATCGACATTGTTTAGGCGAGTATTGCTAAGTTGGGTAATGTGGGTTGCTACAGTTTGGACAAAAACTTCCAATCTAAGCATGAGCTCGTTGCGTATGTCGCTTCTTATAAACTGAATAAGGATAGCAATAAGGAAAGATCAGCTGACGTCACTCAGGGCAAAACTTTGACGTCACTGAGGGCAAAACTTTGACGTCAGTCAGGGCAAAACTTTGACGTCACTGAGGGCAAAACTTTGACGTTAGTCAGGGCAAAACTTTGACGTCACTCAGGGCAAAAGATGGTTTGATTGGTATAGGAACAGGGACGAGTTTGTCTGATCGGTTAGAAGAGTGGGAGATTGGTTGACGGGAGTGTTTGTAAACATGCCCTATCCTTATAAAAGGGTTATGACAAAAATAAAAATAAAACACTGTTTTGTGGCAAACAACTTTCACTAAAACACGCCAACTGGCATTAACAAGTAAATAGAAAAAAATAGTCAGTGTTAATAATATGAGTTTTTTTTTTTTTTTTTCACATTTGAAAGCAAGTCATGGAATAAGAAACATTTGCTTCAAATTGATTTTTTAAAATTAAAAATTACTTGTTAAAACAAAATTTACAGGCTGAATGTCACCATTCTCAATTGTTTTCTCGCATGAAAGATGTGATAACATGTTTAAACTCATTGCTAAACTGTCCACTGGCAAAAACAAGTGCTCTTTTTTTTCTTTTTTTTTTCTTTTGCCGATTTTATTTCAAAACTGTAGATGTAAAATCAAAAATACTACAAACAGCTGTGTGTTAGTTAGGTTGTGATGTTTGTTTACGGTGGATTATTTATTCACAGCAATTATAATAGCAAAAAGGGATTTTTATTTTCTTATTAACTATGAAGGCATTCATGACATGAACATATATGACATAGCAAACGGCATTTATGACATAGCAAACATTTATTACATAAGCGTACACGAATATGTGTGCATAGAAAAAAAATGACACAAGTATGGATTTGATAGATAACAGGTAAATGCACTAAATTTAAATTATGATATCTGTATTTTTCTTTACATCTTGTAAACAAAAATTTAAATCTTAACTTATATAAGATTTTTTTTCCTCTTGAAATTCGTTCCTTTTTTTTTATTTATTTCACAAAATTCTATATTAAATCACATAAAAAAATGGAAGACTATTTTTTTTTATCAGTATATAATTTATTAGAATTTTATTATTATTTTTAAAAACTGATATGAATTCTTATCTACAGAATGTCAATACTGTAAGATGTTCTCTTGAAAAATAAAAGTTTGCATATAATTTAGAAATAGTTAAAATTCGAAAAAGAAATCCCCGAGACTTAATTAAAAAGCATTTTTTCGATTACAATTAATGTTTCTTTTTCTTAAAAAAGCACACAATTGTGCATCGAGGCATGCTTTTGGAATATATTTAAATTCTTCTTCAAATATTTGCTTGAATTCTTTTTAAAAAATGAATTAAAAATTCAATTCGCAGAGCGATCGTGTTTAATCAAAATCTATGGAATATCTATAATATGCGTTTCATGTATTCTTAAATTTTAATTTAAACAATGGTTCAAAAATAAATTCCCGTGTGTTAAATTATTTGAGTTTTTTAACTATTTTAAATTATTTGGAATCATTAATATTTATTAAAGAAAGTATATATCCATTAAGAAAAAACAAAATGCTAATCAATAAAACTGGTGTTTATAAATAAAAAAACATTCAATAGAAATTTTTGTTGTATAAGGATTTGTCATTTCGTAAAAAGAAAATTAACTTCAGAAAATTAAACATATATTTTCTTTGTTTTTCATTTACACGATAGAAAAATTGTTAACCAATGCAAAAATTCCTACTAAGGCGGAATCGTATAAGACAGGTGGAAGGTATTTTTATTTTTATTTTAAATCTTACAAGGAAAGTGCCAAGCTTGGTAATCACAGATTTTGATTATTTTTATATATGTTGTAGGGTAGAAGCCCCTTAGTCTCAGGTTCAATGGATTTTATACAACGATCCTTAGTTCTCGACAAATGGGGGGGGTCTAATATTATAACACAACTTAAATACTTACTTTGTAACGAAATAATTTCGCTGGCCGTAGCTCAGTTGGTATGGCTTCCGAAGGCCCGGGTTCGATTCTAGAACGCGTTACGTTTGTTTTTCCCATTTTTTTAATAAATATATTTGTAATTATAATTTAATAATCTCAATAAAAAATTTTGTTAACATAATTAAAATTTAATTTAGAATTTTTGATTTTTTTTAAATCATTTTTAAAATGTATTCCATATATGCTTTATCAATGCAACGATGTTGAACAATTGTGTCAATTCCGGATTGTGAAGAAACATCATTTAAAAATTGCCTTAACAAGGGAAGTCAATGCGATGGTAATACTACTCTGTTTTTAAAGTAAAGAGCATAATTATATTAACATTTAGCATAAGAATTAAATTACACATATTTATGTTTTATTTTATTGTAACTAGAGGGCGCCACAACAGACTTTGGTTATTTCTTTTCCTTTTTCTTTTTTTTTTTTAGTTTGGGGCAGTTAAATGGCTTTTGTTTTCAATCTTTATCGCACAGGTGCGTATCATTCTATAACAGCTTATAATCGTATAAAAATGGAAGAAGCAAACTGTAGTTCACAAGAAAATAAATCTGAAGTGTCGGGATTCGATGAAAATCAGAAAAGGGATGTCGCAAATGCGCTGAAGTACTGTAAAATTCTATTGCAAAACAATGGATTTTTAACAAATAATACAGCATCTGATATATCTTCGTTTTTTATTGCGATGGTAAAAGAATTCTATAATTCAATAGTAAATATGCTGATTTTGTAACGATTTTTGAATTTTTACTAGTCAATAATAGATTCAATATTTTCAAAGCTCTTTAAATGATGAGAAATGTTTAATAATTGTTTAAAAATCAAAAATGCTAAATCAAAATTTAATTATGTTAACAATTTTTTTATTAGGATCATTAAATTATAACGAGCAGAGAAGACCGAGCTATGCTCGGTCAAAATTAAATTTGAGTTCAAATATCATGACCCATGACCAAAATGACCCACTAATTCAATTTTCTCGAACATATGACTTAACCCAACAGTCTTCTGGTGCCCGAAAACCATAGGATGCAAAATTTAGTGTAAATAGTCTGAGCCGTTTTTAAGATAAAATAGCTTGCCCCATAATTACCCATGACCAAAATGACCCACTAATTGAATTTTCTCGAGCATGTGACCTTGCCCAACAGTCTTCTCGTGCTGGAAAATCACTGGATGGAAAATTTAGTGTAAATTGAACCGCTTTTTAGATCTTGACCCACAATGACCCAGAAATGATCCACTAATCGTATTTTCTCGAACATGTGACCTAGCCCAATGATTTTCGCGTGCCCGAAACTCGTAGGATACAAAATTTAATCAAAATCGTTAGAGCCGTTTTTTAGATAAAATTAATTTGACCCGCTTTGACCCAAAAAGACCCATTTATCGAAAGTTCTCGAACATGTGACCCAGCCCAATAGTCTTCTCGTGCCCGAAAATAGTCGGATACAAAATTTCGTCAAAATCGTTTGAACCGTTTTTTTAGATACAATTAGCTTGACCATGACCCAAAATTACCCAAAATGACCCACTAATTGAATTTTCTCGAACATGTGACCTAGCCCAACAGTCTTCTCGTGTCCGAAAACCATTGGATGCAAAATTTAGTGTAAATTGAGCCGCTTTTTAGATCTTGACTCACAATGACCCAGAAATGACCCACTAATCGAATTTTCTCGGATATGTGACCTAACCCAATGATTTTATCGTGCTCGAAACTCGTAGGACACATAATTTAATTAAAATCGTTAGAGCTGTTTTTTAGATAAAATTAATTTGACCCGCGTTGACCTAAAAATGACCCACTAATCGAAAGTTCACGAACATGTGACCTAGCGCAATGGTTTTCTGGTGCCTCAAAACGGTAGGATACGAAATTTCGTCAAATCGTTTGAACCGTTTTTTAGATACAATTAGCTAGACCATGACCCAAAATGACCCACTAATCGAATTTTCTCGAACATGTGACCTAGTCCAATGGTTTTCTGGTGCCCCAAAACGGTAGGATACGAAATTTCGTCAAAATCGTTAGAGCCGTTTTTAAGATAAAATTTGCATATATATATATATATATATATATATAACCACACACAAGATTTGCTCGTATTAGAATATATGATTACAACTATATTTATAAAAAAAATGAGAAAAACAAACGTAGCGTGTTCCTGCATCGAACCCGGGCCCTCGGAACAACGAGCAGAAGTCATACCAACTGAGCTACGACCAACGTAGTTGCTTTGTTTCAAAATCTATATATTTAAAACGCTAAGCGATTTCGTTCGACAATCCGTGAGAACAAACTACTGCATCAAATTACATCATTCTTTTTTTAAATGAAAGATATTTGGACACAGATTTGTTATCGTGCATTCGTCTGTTCGAAAATTTAATTAATTAACCGTAATTTTCAATTAAACTTTTACGTCTGCTAATGACGTCATAATCGGATAACGCCTACTGTTCCGAAGCACAGAGTTTATTTTCTAAACTCTGTGATTGAATAAAAGAGAAATAATAAATATTACAAGCACGCGGTTTTAAGGCCGAATTTGTTAATTTGCAAGTTAAATTTCGGTAAAAATACTTATCCGCGTGTTTTATAAGCGAATAAAAATTCATATTTATTGTGACGTCACTGGAATATTGTCCATTGGGTTTATTTTATGATTACGCATTATAACTTTGTTGATGCCATTTTTTTCATTACAATTAAATACAAAATATATTTATATTTATGTGTACGGTGTTTAAGCATTAATGTAAGGTATATGAAGTACGTGTGAAAAGTTTGCGCCGGTGAAAATGACGTTATTGAAGTGCATTTTAACATTGATAAAGCTAAAGAGAAAAATGTATGTGATTGTGTTAACATGACATAATTTTTCGGATTTTTGCATTCATAATTATAAAGATTAGAATTGGAGCCGTCATTGATTTCTTCATCTTGATTGCATACCTTGATTACATGTTACCAATTGCTTTTTTTTTAAATTATAGGATAGAAGATTTCTTTTTTTAATAAAAAAAATCACAAAAGTAAAGGATTTCAGGAAATTTAAAGTTATTAAAAATAGTGTTATGGTAGAAAAAAATCTTGAAATAATTATTGTATTTTTTGCTAGAATAAACAATGTAAAACTAATATTTCATAGGAATTATTTTGGTAGATTTATTATAAGTTCATTTAACAGTTCCTTATTAGCGCAAAGTCCTATTTCTTTCACTGTGAATTTCTCTTTCGATGTCAAAAAATGTTTTTCCACTTTTAGACGCCAGCCAAAATACAGTGGCAATTTTTAGAAATGTACAACAGTTGTGACAACAAAAGCGCTATCGCTTTAGCTTTCATCGCGCTTACATCACTTCGAAATACTACAAATTTCTATTTTTTCCTACATTTTACAATTTCAATTCTTACATCATCAATTAGAAAAAACATTAGCTTTCGATTGAAATTTATTTGAAAACTGCCGATTAATTTAACGACTTTTTAAATAATTTTCAAGCATGAAAAGTTTTTCAATTCTATCTTATCAATGACCACCAGTTTACTTCAATAATTTAAAATGGCCCCTGGGAAAGTTGCCACAATTGAAAATAGATTTCCCTAACCATCATAAAAAGTGAATAATAATTTTTAAAAAAAAGTGATAAATCAAAAGATCAGATTATCCATAAGATGGAACATTTTGGCGCTAAACAAAAATCTGTCAGAAAAAAAGACTATTTTTAGTTTATGTTGAACATAAAATTGATATGTTGAATTCGTTGATGAATATGTTCCATCAGATATCAGGATATGCTAGGAATTTCATTTTTTTATTTTTTTACATTTGCCAACTGTATAAGAGCAAAAATATCCCCGACTGTGATGGAAAAGGGATAATCATCCTCATTATCTCAAGGAACCGAAGAAACCATACAAATAAATTACACTTGAAAACATTAAAAATCTCCCTCATCTGCAGATAGATTTATTACTGTAAAAAACTTCTTAATCTTTGCATAAAAATTGATTAGTTTAAAACAATGGATGCGTTTTAGAAGATATGGATTTGAAACGAAAAATGATTAAAGAGGACATTTTAAAACTTTTAATTTAATCATTTTAAACCTTTTTTAACGTTGAATTTTGACGGTGCTTTTGGGCAGATGCAATGCACATGCGCATAGGAGCTCATTCGGTTGCATTATCACAGGGGGGGGGGAGATGTGTGCTTTATTTACTATGTTCTGTTATTTACTGAATATGATATGAACGTAGGAATATACTATTTGTATATACTTCATAGGTCCATGAATTTTTTTTCTTGCCGTAGGGAATATGGTGGTAATGTCAAAGTGATTTGCATTACACAGTTATTTACGGATTGTTTGTTTGGAGTTTGCATCGGAAATAGTATTGTATTTGACTGGGAAAAAAATATTTGAAAGACTGTTCTATACGCGCCCCTTCATAAATAATAAAGAAGCTTATTTTACTGATATTGTTATAGTATTTTTTTGCGTCAGGTTTCGACGGGTTCAATCTAGTAAGTATTTATGTTGTGTTAAAATATTAGACCCCCCATTTCTCGAGAACTAAGGAGCGTTGTATAAAATCTATTGAACCTGAGACTAATAACCTGAGACGGGCTTCTACCCTACAACATATATAAAAATAATCAAAATCTGTGATTACCAAACTTGGCACTCTCCTTGTTAGTCCCGTTTCTTAAAGTTATATTTATTACTAGTGGAGCTGGGCTGACGTCACAGGTCGGTTTTTCCAAACAAACCTCAAGTCAAAATAACCTCTTTCCAAACAACCAAGGGTTGCAGCTCCGGCAGCAAATACCCAAACGGACTACGTTCCAATCAAACGTTCGATGTCTCGAATCAAAAGAACCTCGAATTATTGTGATAACAATTGATTTACAATTTTCCCGATTCACGCGTTTACAGATATCCTCTTTGAGATTATCATTCCGTTTTCAAAACAATCCATGGTTATTTTTGTCTGTAAAATTTTGACAATTTTTTTTTTATTTTAAACGATAACCGAAGGTTAAAGGTTAGTGACATACAAGGATACAAAATATAAGATTCCATGTGTGAGATTTCAAAGAGAATATCTTTTAATAACGAGTCCTGATTTTTGGCGAAACGGGAGAATTAAAAAAAAATAGCAAAATATTTAAAAAATGCTCTACGAATACATATATTAAATACTTAATACATATACTGAATACATATATTAAAAAGAAAACAAAATTGACTATATAGAGTTAAAAGTTTCAAAAGGGGTCCTTTTTTACGAATGTCAAGAAATTGCCACAAAACGCAAATAAACTCTAAAAAATTAATAATCGAAATTAAAAAATCTTATCGTAAAAAAAATAATAACTGTCTTTGAGGAACATATTTCCAGACTTACATGTATCTTTCTTCCTGATCGTGCTGCTCTGTGCACAGCGATCTCTCAAGAAAACAAACCAAAGAGGGATGCACTCAAACATTTTCCTTCATTATTTTAGATTGTCCTGGGCACCATGAAATCTTCATTTTTATTTTAAGTTTTCGTTATTACAGGTACCGTTTACACAAGTTTTAATGTAGTATCATTTAACGATGAATAACTATTAATTCCATAACTTTTCATTGTTCCATATGTGACTGATTTTTTCGAAATCATTTTGAAATGCATGTTTATGTCATTAAAGCATCTATATATTTTATAAATGCCCCGTGATTTAATTAAAACATTTTTGAGGATTAAAACTTTTTGTACCTTTTAATAAATAAAGTCCCATTTTGTACATCGAGGCATGTTAGCAAAATATATTTAAATATTTTTCTTCTTTTTTTTCTGAATTCGTTTAAAGGATAAATTCAAAATTCAACTGTCGTGGTGATCTAGTTTAAATACAATCTACCAAAAGATCTATAATTTGTGCGATGGCTACTGAAATTTTTATCACTAAAATAGATTTTAATTAAATTGCGGGAGATAAATTATTTCAGTTTTCAAACATTTCTAAAAACCTACGCAAATATCTATAATATGTGTCATGTCTATTGAAATTTTTATCAATAACATAGATTTTAATTAAATTACGGGAGATAAAAAAATTCAGTTTTTAAACATTTCTAAATTATATGCAACATTTTAATTTTATTTTTAAACCAAATAAATTTGACTCTTGATACTTTATATTAGCAATTCCTATCAGTTAAAAAGATAAAATGCTAATCACTGAAATTCTGTTTGTTAAACAAAAAAAGTCAAAATATTTTTTCTGTATACAAATATTTATATTTTAGAAAAAGAAATTGATCTTTATTAAATAAATGTTATATATTACTGAGTTGCGAAATTCGCGAATTTATTTACAAAGAAGTGAAATAAGATTATTTCTTTACCTTTGAATAAACTTTTATTTATTTAGTTATAATTAAGAAATAGAATAAAACCTTTTGAGACGAGATGTAAGGGATCGTAAAAAATTCAGATTTAGACAGGTTTTCGCTATAGCATGTACCTGTCTCTTATAACTATACTATAGCTCAGGACAACCCGCTTCGTTGGTTTATTTATTTATTTATTATTCATTTATTTTTTTGTACCTATGTGCAGTTTTCTTCTACATTTAATATAAAAGATGTGCATTAAAATAATTTATTGTCTTATTTTATTTTTTAGAACATTTTAGTCGAAATATTAAAATGCCATAGGTGGACCGCTCTCAACCACCATATCTCCCACACCCCCACAGAATGGTATTGGAACATTCCAGAATGTTTTCGATCCTTCCGTTCCATATGTTAACCTAATAAAAAATATGTATATGTATGTATATACACACTACTGTTCAAAAATTAAACGGCAGTGACCGGACGCTTTCGCCGACGGGACCCGAAAATCGGTGATTTGTTCGAAATGTGCAATATTCGAAAGAATTCTCCAGGTAAAATGCACAGAATTAAACGAAACTTTACTCATAGCATTGTTAATTATAGGTATACATTGTCATTCCATTTCTGTTGCAGACATGTAAGAGGGGGTGACCAAATTTAATGATTTGTTCGAAGAACAATTTCTATCTTATCTGGCATGTCTTCCAAAGATTTTTTGCCAGCTTAAATCATTTAATTTATTTGATTTATGCAGAAGAACGTTTTGTTATGGCCACATCATGATATTTAACATTCCGTGGCTTAAAAGGTTTTTTTAATACTAAGAATTATCTTGCTTTATCATACCAATAAAATCATCTTTCATACAATACCTCCATATAAAGACAAAATAAATTTGTTTTATAATGTATATTGATTTGAATTTGATTTTACATTCTATGAGGCAAAGCAAGCTTCATTACACTTCATGGAAAGAAAAATATTTAATATAGACTCAAGTTAAATATGAAAAACATCCTTAATTATATTTCTTTCGAGAAGAAAACTATTAATATATTCTATTCATCCAGTGATTTGGAAATAATTTATTCATACCACATATTAAACATCTTTTAACAGATAAAAAAATATGATGATGAAAAGATATTCTGACTTTTTTTTTTCATTTTTAATTATCTCTGATACATGGTTTTATATGTGGAATACTAAATTTAAAATCGTAATGAAAATTAAATATTTTTAAAAACTCATTATATAAATTTAGATGAAAATTTATTTTTGTAAGTCCACAACGAGGTTTCTCAATAAAAGTTAATCTTCCGTCTACCAAATTGAGTTCATTAGATCCGAAATAAATCTTTGTTAGTTTGTATGTAATGCACTCAGTAATTGGATGTAATAAAAATAGTCTTATTATTACATTATATATATTCATTATTATTTATATAGATTACGATGCATTACTTACTAGTATTCTTATTTTAAATCAATAGTTCTTTTGCATTTTTGGTAATCCTGCATGTTTGCATACGAGTTCAATGGACTTGACTAGTAATTCTTTTATAGTTTTCTTTTTTTTTTGGTAGTCACAGGGTTAATCATTACATACATTGACTTTTAATTAATTACAATTAAATAATTAATATGTGTGAAAATATTTCTTCAAATTTTATGTATTTTACTATGTTATAGTAATAATTCTTAATTACATTTTATTTTTATATTTCATTCAATTTTTGTATTGTTAAACATGTATCATTCTATTTATCTTTCTATATTAAAAAAAAATAATAATAAATAACCACCGCCGCTGTCAATTAAGTTTTTCTGCCTTGGGGTCTTTCAGGACAAATATTTAGAAAACTATTGCATATAAAAATATGGAAATTGGAAGTTTTATAGTGAAATGTTTGATAAAGACGCTGAAGCAGACAGTTTTTAAATCGAAGAATTATTTTAAGTTAAAATTCTTAAAAAACTTCTTAAAAAAATATTTTATAGGAACAAAACCCAAGCAGAAGAATTTAATAATATTTTGAAAGGATATACTGAATAAGCTTGCGGTGTGCAGAGTACACATATTTTTTTCTAATTTTACTAATTTTTTAAGGTTTTTTTATTCAAAATTTCATTATTTTAATTGAGATTTATTTCACATTTAAAAAAGTCTATTTTATAAGTTGATGCCAATTTGTAAAATAGCGCATATAATAATATTCACTTTCAATTAAACAAATGTATTTACATGAGACTATTAAAAAATAATGAAACTTTAAAATAATTATTGAATGATCACGTGCTAAAAGCAGAAAATGGATAAAATTACGTCATAAAAAAGGTAATTGCGTCTAAATATTAAAAAGAGGAGTAAAACTTGAAATTAATAATTAAATTATTACGCATTGAAAGCATTAAATGGGGGAAACTTACGCCATATTTAAAATGCTCAAATAACAATATTTACAAATAGTTTCAATTAAAAAATATATTTACGCGAGGGATTTATTTATTTCAACAAAATATTTTACCTATTGTTGTAAATTTTAAAAAACAGCGTAAATAATAATATTCACCTTTAATTAAATAGTATATGTTTTACGTTTAATAATAGGAAGAAAATTGTGGTGAAAATTACGTCATATTGGAAACAATACATTTAAAACTTCTTACTGAAAACAATTTTCGATTCTTCTCCATTATACCGTTGGCAAAAAAAAAAAAAAAAAAAAAAAAAACTTATTGTCAAACAATTCGCCAAATTCTAACGCCCAAAAAACAAATGGAAAAACGTTGCCATTGGAATCTAAAAAAAAAAAAAAAAACAAGAAATTAGGAAAAGTCCCACACAGTGAAATGTCAACTCTCAGTAACTTTAACAATAAAATATATAATACATTAAAATATATATATATATATATATATATATTTAGAACTTACAATATGTTTCTTTAATGTATTTCTTTATCCCCTCGGCTGGTGGATAAGTGTTTATGACATCAATTGAAACGTATCTGTTGTGCGTATCTATGCATATCTATATTTTTGCAACGCTTTTTCTCTTTTAATATCATGATGGAGCCGTTTACGGTCGCAATTATTATTTATTTTAGCGAAATAACTATTAAATTGGTAAAATATCATTAAAAATACTGATAAATGTCGAATAAAAAATCAGTAGATAACAAAAACATGAAACACATCTGATGTCAATTGAATGTCACGCCACGTTCATGCATTTTCGATGTTAAATCCCATATTGTGACGACAGCACCATATAATGAGGTATTTTATTTTTGTGGCAACATTGATTTGTAAAAAAAAATCTTTCATTTCATTTATGAAAACAATGCCAATTTAATTTTTAATTAACTGCAATTACTAATTAAAAGAAACCTGTTTTTACGAAATATGAGTGTAGTATGTAAGAAGCCGGTTCAAAAACCTTTCGATTGATACCCCATTCACAGTTGTGCGTTTTGTAAAAGCGTAGAAAAGGGATATTGACAACATAAATAATATATATTATTATTCCCTGAAAAGGCAAGTTTTATTACACTTTGTGGTAGGAAAAAGATTTAAAAGAGATTTAAGTAAAAACGAAAAAAGTACTTGCATATCTTTTCTTTGAGTAGTAACCAATAAAACATTCTATCTAAATACTGACTTGGGGTTAATTTATTCGTAGTGAATATTAATCCTCTCTTAACAAACTAGAAAAAAAAGCGTTTTTTGATGTATATATATTTTTTAATTTTCAATTATGAATAATAGACAAAATTTGGAAGAAAAAGTTTCAAATATTTGTTAAGTTTAAATATTTAATAATCACTATATAAATTTATATGGAAATGCTTTTCTTTAAATATCACGTGAGATCTCTATATATGAGTTATATGCACATATATTAACATTTAATTAGTTAAAACTGAATTAATTAACAAATAATTGTTTAATATACTTTTTAATTAATGAAATTTCTCATAGTATTTCTTAATTAAATTCTGTGTTTACAAATTTCATTTGTTTATTATATTGGAAAACTTCTAATTATATTTAAAAAGGATATTTTTACAAAAATAGATTGCATTATTATTGGTCATTTCAATGTTCTGCGATTTGCAATTGCATTGAATAGTAAGAAGAATTTTAAATTACAATACGGAGGTGGGATTTATCTTACAATACCTAAATACAAAGAAAAGCTAAAAATATAGTATCATGGATATTGATTTGGATTAATTTTGTATTAATAGAGGCAACAGAAGCTTTATTTCACTTTATGGAAAAAAAAATAATTTTCTGCAGAAAAAAATGCATAGTACTTTTTTGTTCGGATAAAAAATCTATATATAAACATCTATTCAATTACTGACATGTAACTTATTTAATCCTACCGCATATTAATCATTATTTAACAGATTAAAAAAAAGGATTATGAAAAATATTATGAAACTTTTTTTTTCATTTTTAATTATAGATAATATAAAGTTTTAAGTGCAATTAAGTTTTAAGCGGAAAGTTTTAAGTAAATCCTGATTAAATGTAACCTTTTTTTTTTAAACCCATGATATAAATTTATATGAAAATAATTTTCTGTAAATCTAAAATGAGGTTTCTAAATATAAATTTATATGGATAAACGAATTTACAGAAATATAAATTTAAATTTGATAAATTTCAATGAAATAATTAAGATGTGTAAAAATATTTTTTCATGTTTTATATATTTTATTACATTTATAAAATTATAGTTAAAGTCATTTTATTTCAATGTTTTATATATTTTATTGCATTTATAAAATTATTGTTAAAGTCATTTTATTTCAATGTTTTATATATTTTATTACATTTATAAAATTATTGTTAAAGTCATTTTATTTCAATGTTTTATATATTTTATTACATTTATAAAATTATTGTTAAAGTCATTTTATTTCAATGTTTTATATATTTTATTACATTTATAAAATTATTGTTAAAGTCATTTTATTTCAATTGTTTATTGCACTGTTCAATTTATATGGTATTAATTATACTTTAAAAACGATTTATGCCCTAGAAGATTAGATTATATTGATCAATTAAATATTATATGGTTTTGAAATTTTTTAATACTAAGCTGTATTTGAAATTGTAGCACAGAGGAAATAATTTTACATAATATATCTCAATACAGAGAAATAAGAAAATATTTTTATATAGATGTTGATTTGAATGAAATTTACGTTTTTAAAAGCAAAGCAAGCTTCACACTGCTTCATACAAGCTTCATAGAAAGAAAAAAGATTAAAAACACACACAAGTAAAAATCAAAATGTTTACGTTACTCTCGCTCGAAATATAAATCTATTTTTTTTTATCTGTACAACAAACTGACTTGGAATTGATTTATTGATACCGTATATTTATAATCTTTTAACAGATAAAGAAAAAAAAATATTCAAAGATTGACTCTTTTCTTTTTTTTTTCCTTTTTAACTTTCAATAAAATATAGTATTAAATGAAGAAGTAAAATAATGAATTGTGATTAAGTTAAAATATATTAGAATAATTTACACGGAAAGAAAATACTTTTTTTATATACAGTTTCTTCAAGTCTTTAGTGCAGCGTTTCTTAAACTTTGTGATCTCGCGGATCCCCTTTTGATGTGATAAGCATTTCACGGACCCCCAACAATATTTTTTCTTAATATAAGATAAGAAATTATTTTAATGTAAACATCTTATTTATAGATCATTACACATATTCTCAGAGGTGCCAAGCTCTCATTAATATTCCTTAATATGCGGGTTAATTTGACCTAGGTATAACACGTTTTGCACCAGAAATTTTTTAAAGAAATTAAATTAAATAAATTACACGTAGAAACCTGAAATTTAATAAAGATTCATCCTATATTTTTTCTGGTTTAAAGCGTTGTTAAACTGGGTTAGATTAAACCACATATTACGGAAGATTAATGGGAACTTGGCACCTCTGCATATTCTATATGTAGTTAACGGTGTTAGAAAAATCAGCTGCATTAATAAGAAAAAAATAATTATAGCATACATTTTAAGGCATTTAAAATACACTTACAACTATTTGCTATGAGAAGGATGCTGCTTATCTTTTACTACCAGGTGTGCAGCATTCGACATCCCGTCGAGTTCTACAGTTGTTCTTCATGGTGCACAAGACTGAAGAAAGTCTATTCCCACAAATATGTAGTGCAGAATGGAAGTAATTCTTTAATAGCTTGAAAGCGATTTTCATAGTACCGTCGCATGATAATCCCGCATTTTGTTTCTGCTCCACATCAAGGTTTTGATTTTACTAATTTCTTGGAAATGAGATGGTTCACTCATCCACATTGTATCAGGGGATATTGAATTAACAGAAGTTTGTAAGAAATCAAATAATGTTGGGAATGATTTAAATATTATTTTCCAGTTGATTTGTCTAGAATGTTTTTTTGTTGTTGTTGTTGATTCTACTTAGTTCTGGACTTTGAAAATGTCTACCAAAATTTCTTGTAAGCTTAAATTCAGTTCATTAAAAATAACCGTTCATTAAAATAAAAAATAACCGTCAAATACGTAGCCTTGACAAGTCAGGAGAAATCATTGTACCGATCTTTGAAATTGATTTTGTAGTTCATTAAAAACAGTCTTACTTCATTACGAAAGGCAAAAATGCAATTTAACCCTCGTGACAACCACATAATTTATGTATCCAAAAGTACCTGTTTGAAGTGACTCCAGTTTCTTTGCACATTATTTTAAAACGTTCTGAATTCGATAGATGTAACTTGATATAATTTTCTAATGAAACAATTTCGTTGAATGTGGTCTTCAAATCTCCAGGCATTTTTTGCCAACTAGCGACTCACGCTCAATACAATAGTGTGTCCCAAACAACATATGGTGCTTTTGTTTTAACCAAGCTGATCAAACCATTAACAGTTTCATTCATAGCTTGAGCTTCATCTGTACTTATTGCGATACATCTTGAAGATCTTAATTCTTTTTTTTTTATTATTATAAAAAAACTGTTTAAACATGTGAATAACTAACAAAAGTCACAGATCTTATTACCAAATTCATAACGAACGAAAACTGTCAAACTATGTATTAGAAATGTCTAAACTCTCATCTAGTTTCAATATGAAAAAAGAACAGATTATTTATATGGTCAATCATTCGCTTCTTAATATATTCAGACATATTCCACCTCTGGAACATTGAAATGTCTCCACCGACATATTTGGGGTTTTATGCTTACAAATGATATAGCCTAGTAAAAGTTCTAGTGTTGGAAATCCCTCCTCATCCGGAGCTACATAATTCCTCCCGAAGAAAAAAAATTCTTAATTCAACATTGGGCTTGAGGACCCCTGGCCTTAAGCTCGCGGACCCCTGGGGGTCCGCGGACCACAGTTTAAGAAACGCTGCTTTAGTGTATTTGATACATACAAAAGTTTTTAATTATGGAGTATGAAGTAGTTGGAATGGCTCTGGTTCTTGCAATAAATAATTTAAAGTATCTCCTGGATTGTTTTTTACACAGTCATTTAGACAGATGTCCTGAAAACTTGGGTAATTATAGTGAAGAGAAGGATGTACGGGTCCACCAAGATATCAAGATAATGGAACAAAGTACCAAAGATGTTGAGTGTAAAAGTACCAACGATGTACCACATGATGGCTGACGACTACTCTTCGAGCTTACAAAGAGATTGTCCTGAAGAGAAACATTCTAGAAAATCATACAGGAGACGGTTTTAATTGTAATGTTAAATATGTATTTCTGTTTTGAAATATCTATCTCACTCAAAATACAATATGTTACAAAATATGAAAAAAGCCTTTATATATTTAATATTACTTTTTGTACTTGTACTAGTATCGGATTGTTGGTTTTATTTAAAGAATGAGATCTAATCCAGAAAATTTCATATTATTTTCGTATTCAACATGCACACATTACTCGAAATCTGATGTTAAAAATCGTGCCGCAAAAACGCTGTTCCCTGGTAAATTATACATATATATATATATATATATACAAAAGTTTTATAAATTGCAGCCAAGCCACTTAATATAAGTTAAATGTGCGCAGAAAATGTAATTTTAGGATTGTAACTATTTAGCTACTTACATGCTTGCTCAAGAACATACTTCATAAAAGATTTAAAGGCATTTATTTAATTAAAAGAGATACGAATTGTGTCTGTATTTTTAACAATTTCAATTCCAAAATCACAAATATTTAGAAATCAAACTAATAGATGAGAGAAAATATTTGAAGAGAAAGTTCGCTGAAATATTTTTGAATCAAGATCGATGTATACTTCCCGGTTAGTTTTTTTAAAACCATATGATTGTGATATAATTTAATATGAGAAGTAGCTAAATATATTTGTTATTTTGCTAAGAAAATTAGAAACTTTGATTAAAATTTATCGTGATGGTTCTAAATAATTGAGAATGTGAGTTTCAAAACTCCCTTATCCAGAAAATATAATTTTGGGAAATCGCAAAAAAACACTAACTGCATCCATTGGTTTCCATCATAAACCGACATTTTACAATACCAGAAATAGATGCTAAAAGTAGTTTTTTTCCTGTGTGTGTGTGTGTGTGTGTGTGTGGAGATTACTGTGTTTTTTCGGTGCCGTAATCAAAGTTTTTTAATAAGAAGAAGCCTAATTGCATTAATTAACATTTTTCTATTTTCCAGTTGTGTTCAGTTAATCAGTGAGGCATAAAAAAAGTGTTTTGTTGATTTCGGGCAGACTGAAATTTTTTGTTATGTTCATGTTTAATTTAAATTAAATTTTTGGGTTTGGGGCGCCCTTGCCTTAATGCTTTAATTTCCCTTTTCCCTTAATTTCTTTAAATCCCTTTAATTATTTATTTTTTTCCTTTTCTATTGAATATATCAGATATATAATATCACATATGCTTTATCCCATAAAGCTATTCAAAGACACTTTTCCAAATTAAATTATCTGAAGTATCTGAAAAAATATTGCGAACAAATAAATCTTTCCATTTCAGTAAGTCAAATAATCAAGATTCAAACAAGTTTCTTGAAATTGATACAAACAAAGGAACTGTGTTATAAAGAATATAAAACAGACTTAATGCAATTTTCGTTTATATATTTCTTTCGTGAAATTATTTATGGGATAAAATTTTCGGTTTCAGAATTCGATGTTTTTGAGAAAGAATATAATTGGAAATATAACTTTCATATATTCGATCGATCGAAAATATTTTTAAAAAGTATTATTTGAATATGAATTTATTTTATTATATTGTATACTTCAAACAGATTATTATAATATCTCTCATAAATAAGTATCATAAATATTACAAAAATATGCAAAATTACACATAAGCTTTATCTACTCCTGTGCTTAAATGCATAAATCATATGTTCATACATGAATTATAAAATGCATATTTATTTACAACACATTTTAATATATACATAACGCTTCTGCCAACTTATTGTGTTTAATTCAAGTCACATAAATATGTTTTGAAACAACAACAACAACAAAAAAAACATATTTAAAACGATACTGTGTCGTCCGTGTAGTACTTATTGGAATTCATTTATTATGGACATTTTAGGATTCAAAATATATTTCTTAAACTTGAAAATAATATATGAGATTGTGAACTATGCATACAATACCTAGAACGAATGCAACTTAATTTATCAGAGTAGCAAAATACGGGCTGTAAGGAGCTTACACTTTTTGCTGAGATTTCGATATCACATGTGAGATTAAAATGACGTGAGAAAACGATATGTTTTAAACAAAAACACCTTTTACTCTCGTTACGTTATGAAATTATCGATTGTCATAGTTAACTTCAAATATTTAGTTATGAGCATGCGCTCTCTGTGTATGTTGCCAAACTAATAAATAAAGACATCCTAGATATAACACCAGTTTCTTCAACACACTATAATAGTGTAATGACTAGTTTTTTCTAACCATGATTAAACTAAAATTTAGTAAATTTAAGGTGTATGCGTAATTTAATTTAATTTAATTTTTATTTCAATGTTGTAGCTGGTAATTGTCAAAACACGTCGGCAGGATGGTAAATTGATATTATCATATATAATTTATAAAAAATTATGTATTTCACATTTGGCATATTTTCTCCAACAGCTAAAAGTACTTTCTTATCATCTTCAGGGTTACTCCTTTTCTGATGTGTACCATAGAGCTCTGACGAAATCTTTCTAAAACTCTCACTAAGTGACATTTTCAGTAACAGTGACAAATTTGACTTTTTGATGCCTACCATTCTTATCGAAAATACAATACAAAATAACGCAAACAAACAAAACAAAATCTCGTATTTGTTAGATACTGTCCAATCATTCGACCGTTTTTAAAGATAATAATGGTTACTTGAAAATATTATTAAGCATATCTGACAGTATTATTGATCATATTATGTTCATATTACCGCAAATACACATGGAACAGGAAATTGGAAAATTATCACGCAGTATATTACAGCATGCTACACACCGTAAAAAAATGCAGCAATCTGTCTAGCCATTCAACCCTTTTTTGATAGCGTTTATTTGACCATTATTATGAAACGCTCTCATTGACAAGTATAGAGATAAATTACGCTTAACTAACTGTGTTCTATGAAAACTGTTGAATGACTTTAAAATTCTTCAGAGTTTAGGTAACAAATTCTAATATACTTAATAGTGAAATTTCTCCGATAAATTTACCATTTTAATACCCACAAGCAATAATGTAATTTATGAATGTTACAATGTAATTTTCATAATCTATTGCTTTTTAAAGTAAATCTTGCTATTATAATTTTGTATTTCGAGATTATAATTAAACATTTTGCCTTTTATTTGGACGATGCGAGTACGCCACATTAACCGCAAAATAACACGTAACAGGAAAGTGGAAAAAAATCATGCAGAATTTTTTATCTAAAGATTTCAGCATACTGTCCAGTTATTCAACTATATTTTGATAGCAGTTATTTGTCAATATTTGCTATTTTTAAATAATATACAGCGTTCTTATTTGTCAAAATATAGATAATTTACTTTTAACTTTCCATTTGTTATAAAAACGGTTAAATTCCAAGACAGTTTTCAGCAAATTTTTCCTAATGCAGATAATTTCTAAAATAATAAAAAAAAATCTAGTGTAGATGAAATTGTGTTATTTTTAATAAATATACCTAAAATATCAAATAAAAAAAACTTCCCAATTCCGTTGATCTACACTCTTCAATGCAATATTTCATTAAAAAAAAATTTCTAGTTATCGACTTTCTTTAAAATTAATTTGAACTACTCGCATTGAAAAATGCTAAATAATGTTTGCTTTTTTATGTACATTTTTCAATATGTAATTATTTTTATAATGTTTTTAAAAAAGTGTTTTGTTATGATATTGAATATTACATTTACTGAGGATCGACAAAAATTCTTTTAAATTTTAATGGGAAAAAACAGATTACTAAAGACGAAAGGAAAAAAACCGAAAATCTGTTTACAATAGTTCTGCGGTAATGTATTTAAACGAATAAAAAATTTTAATCTATTGGCATGGCTTTAAAGAAAACAGCAATGTTTAATTCTTTCCTTTTTTTCCTTGCAAATTATAATCTAAAAAATGTTTGATTGAAAATAAAATATCTTATGTTAAGAAAGAAAAATGCAAAAAATAAATGTTTTGATTTTCAAGAAATTTTTTCTTCTTATTATTATTTTTTAATCAGATTTCTTTTTCTTTAAGTCGATAGTAATTATTTTTTTATTTATTTCAGAGAGTTGCCTATTCAATTGGTTGAAATCTTAGAATATTCGTCTTTTAATTGTGATTAATGAAACTTATGAATAAAAAGATTACGATATTTCTTTTATACCTTTTTAAAGTTATTTACTGTCTTGAAAATTAAATTTGTATAATATAAATACACTTAAGAGAAAAACTAGTGAAGTACTGTTACTCTCAAGTAATTAGGTAGATACGTAATTATCATAATACGGAATGGGTATATGAACTATATGTTTTCAAATCTAAATGAATCTATGAAGTAGAAAACATTTAAAGAAATTTTTTCAGAAAGTTTAAATATAGCAATCAGTTTTTATTGTATGTAGCATATTATACTATACTAGCGGCCCGTCCCGGCTTTGCACGGGTAGACAATGTATTTTTTTTTTGTACATTTGTTTTCCTGATTTTCGCGCTCCTACCAAAAACTGTTGCTGAGATATGGCGAAATGACCTAAAACTTTCGAATCCCCCTTTAACTTTCTTCGGGGGGGGGTGGGATGATTTCTAAGTTCACCGAAATACGTGTTTAATCATTTGTTTAGTAGATTTGTTTTCCTGAATTTCGCGCACCTACATAAAACAGCTTCTGATATATGGAGAAATGTCCTAAAATTTTCGAAACCACTCCTTTTAGAACCCTTCAGGGGGAATTTCTAAAATCACTGAAATGTGTGTTTATCCATTTTTTAGTAGATGTGTTTTCCTGAATTTCACGCTCCTACTTAAATCTGCTGCTGAGATATAGCGAAATGACCCAAAACTTTGAATGTCCCTTTAACCACCTTCTGGGGGGAATTTCCAAAATCGCCGAAATACGTGTTTAACCATTTTTTAGTAGATTTGGTTTAATTAATTTCGCCCTCCTACATAAAATCTGAGATATGGCGAAATGACCTAAGTAATTCGACTCCCCATTTAAACACCTTCTGTGGGGAATTTCCAAAATTACTGAAATACGTCTTTTATTCATTTTTTAGTAGATTTGTTTTCCTGATTTTCGCACTCGTAAGTAAAACTGCTGCTGAGATATGACGAAATGATCTAAAACATTCGACTCCCCTTTTAGCACCCTTTGGGGGGAAATTTCTAAAATCGCTGAAATAAGTGTTTAACCAATTTTTTAGTAGATTTGTTTTCCTTAATTTCGCGCTCCTACATAAAACTGCTGCTGAGACATGGCGAAATGACCAAAAACATTCGACCACAACGCATTAACACCCCTCCGGGAGGGGAATTTCTAAAATCGCTGAAATACATGTTTAATCATGTTTTTAGTAGATTTGTTTTCCTGATTTTTGTGCTCTTAACTAAAATGGCTGTTGAGATATGGCAAAATGACCTAAAACATTCGACCGCCCTTTAACCCACTCCGGGAGGTGAATTTCTAAATTTGCTGAAATACACGTTTAATCATATTTTAGTAGATTTGTTTTCTTGATTTTTGCGCTCCTACCTATAACTGCTGCTGAGATATGGCGAAATGACCTAAAACATTCGACCACCCCCCTTTAACCTCTCGGGTGGGGAATTTCTAAAATCGTGGAAATATATGTTTAATCATTTTTTTAGTAGATTTATTTTCCTGATTTACGCGCTCCTACCTATAGCTGTAGCTGAGATATGGCGAAATGACCTAAAACATTCGACCACCCCCCTTTAAACCCCTTCTGGGGGGAATTTCTAAAATAGCTGAAATAGGTGTTTAATCATTTTTTTAGTAGATTTGTTTTCCTGTTTTACGCGCTTCTACCTATAACCGCTGCTGAGATATGGCGAAATGACCTAAAACATTCGACCACCCCCTTTAACACCATTCGGGGGGGGGGGGGAATTTGTGAAATCGCTGAAATACGTGTTTAATCATTTTTTAGTAGCTTTGTTTTCCTGATTTTCGCGCTCCTACCTATAACTGCTGTTGAGATATGGCGAAATGACCTAAAATATTCGACCACCCCTCTTTAGCCCCCTTCTGGGGGGAATTTCTAAAATCGCTGAAATAGGTGTTTAATCATTTTTTAAGTAGATTTGTTTTCTGGAATTTCAAGCTCCTACCTATAACTGCTGCTGAGATATGGCAAAATGACCTAAAACATTCGTGACCCCCTTTAACCCCCTTCGGGGGGGGGGAATTTTCAAAAATCCCTTCTTATTGCTTGCCTAGGCCATAACAGCAATCTACAGTTCAAATTGCGTGGCCGTGACTTTAGTAGTCTCGGCTGGGCGTTGATGAGTCAGTCAGTCAGTCAGTCACCGTTTCCTCTTTATATAATAGTATAGATTATACATACATATATATTATATATCGTTATATCGTATATACGTATATATCTTATCATTATAGCATACCATCTTGGTAGTCCAAAGTTTAATTCGTCACATTATTACTCTCAGGTGTATTCAATTTCTGATTTCACTTTGACGGACAATTTAGCCAGCTCCAACTTCTAACAAAATAGAACACAACCATTTCAAAGTATCTTAGATATGACTCAATTTCCACGTCACGTGACGATGATGACGACAACGATAGTTGCATTTTGGGCACGATGCATTCACATTTTGATGCCCGCGGAGAGCGAAAAAGAAAAATGCTTTTGGATCTAGCGTGAATTACGGAAATATAATATAACACTTCCGACTAATCAATGTTTTCGAAAAGTCTTCCTTTATCTTAAAAAAAATCTGAACTGAATAGATTTTTGAGATTTAAGGGAACATTTCTGAATTAAAAGTAAATTTTGCTGCCTGTGACTTTCGGGAACATTTTCGAGTAATTTTTATAGTGTATCAATCAGATTTCTCTACCTAGAAAATCGGTTTTTCGGATTCTATCAATTCTCAAGTAAACATTTTCAATTCGAAAACATGTTCAGCAGAATTGCTTAATTAACAGCATTAAAATTACATTTTTTTGCTATTCCTGTATATGTAAATTATTTTACGCAGCTAAAAGTGTTTACTTGAGATTTGATGGCACAAGAAAAAACCGATATTCTGGGTTAATAAAACTGATTAACGCACTTTTAAAAATACTAGGGCACGTTTCCGAAAATTACGAGCCGCAGAAGTAACTCCTGTTTATGAAATTCTTCTTTAAGTCTCAGAAATATATTAGTTTCTAAGGTTACTAAAGGTATTAGAACGCTTTCAACAATCGTGAGTAACTCGGATATTATATTTTCGTAAAGACATTTTCAGAGATTTAGAAAAAACAATTACAGTGTGGATTAGTGATAGACAGTGATAGACATATTTTTTGTATGTCTCTCTAATCCGTTGATATTCTTTGAAAGAATACTAAATGTATTTTGTATTTTACATTTTTTGTGACAGTATGTTCTATCAAAAAAATGTAATTAGATAAAAACTTACACATTTAAATATGTCATAATGCATAGAGATGCATTGAAACGTGAAAATTAATTTTGAAGTTGTGACATGTGTAGAAATGAGTGTATTCCCCAAAAGAGGACAAACAACATATACCCTTTAGTAACGGATATAATCTTTTGCTATGGTGTTTTTCTGCCGTATATTCATAAACAACAAAAAATTGAATAAGTTTTTTTCATTCCTATAGATATTCCAGTGAATGTATTAAAGTCTTCCTTAATCAAATGTGGGAAGGGGGTGGGGTACAATTAATTGATTCTCATTCACATTGCTACACATTTAATGTTTAAGTGATTACTTTATATGGAAGTTTTAAATCTCGGCCTGAAACGTACGTTAAAGTTAAGTAAAAATTTTATCAATGTAGCAAACATTTATCAAATAATATTATTATCGTAATATTCTCACCAGCGAGTTATTGCAGCGAATGTCCGTATGACCCATCCTCGAAACTTCCTAAAAGAGAACTGTATTTTTAAAAAGTAGCATTTCCTTTAAATGATTCTGTATCGGAATATCTTTGTTGTGGACTTCGTTATCATAGGTTTCAACTTTCCAAATTTAGCGGTTTCATCCTCAAATTCATTCTGTAGAACAACTATTGGAAAGTATCGTATGACTGAAAAGCAGCGGTGAAGAAATGACCTACACGCTACTGCTTTGATGAGTTGCCATCAGTGGCGTTTGCATGCAAGAGCCTGAGTGTAGGCAATTGCTTTAGATTTTGTGAGGTTTGCGTATCCAAAAAATGTCGTAGCGCCTTTTCAGGGGGTCAGCAAATGTCTCTTGCTCAATATAAAAATTCTCACCTGCCTAAAATAAAAGAGAAATCTTAGGTAATTATTACTTTTCATCTGGCAAATAAATTGAAAGGGAAAAAATAATGAGAATATTGTTTAAAATAGAGGTGGTTTTTATATATTTCGTTTATTTTATATCTCCTCTTTTCGATAGAACAGCAGCGGTGAAGAAATGACTGCACGGTTTTGATCAATTGTCATCTGCTGTTGGAATGAAAGTGCCCGAGTTTAGTAAATTTCTTCAGATTTTTATAGATAAGGTCCGCGTATCCAAAGATGTCACAGCGCGTCTTCAAGGTATCCGCAAAGGTCTCTCGCTCAATATTAAACATTTCACTTGCCTAAAATATAAGAGAAATAATAGGTAGTATTACTTTTCATCTGGTAAATAAATTGAAAGAAAAAAAATTAGAATATTGTTTAACATAAAGTATAATTGATTTTTATATATCTCCTTTATTTATATCTCCTCTTTTCGATAGAATAGCAGCGTGAAGAAATGACTAAACGATTTGATCAGCTTCCATCGGCAGTTGGAATGCAAGTGACCAAGTTTAGGCAATTTCTGCAGGTTTTTATAGATAAGTTCCGAGTATCCAAGGATGTCGCAGCGCGTTTTCAGGGGATCCGCGAAGATATCTCGCTTATTATAAAATTTCACTTGCATAAAATATAAATATTAGGCAGTATTACTTTTCATCTGGTAAATAAATTGAAAGGGGAAAAAAGAATATTATATAAAGTAGACTATAATTAATTTTTATATATGTCTTTTATTTTATATATCCTCTTTTCGATTAAAAAGCAGTGGTGAACATATGACTTATGTGCTGCTGCTTTGATCAGTTGTCATCTGCCGTTGGAATGAAAGTGCCCGAATGTAGCCAATTGCTACAGGTTTTGAAAGGTGAGGTCCACGTTATCCAAAGATGTCGCAGAGTATCTTCAGGGGATCCACGAAAGTCTCTCTCTAAATATAAAAAATTTCACTTGCCTAAAATATAAAAGAAATATTAGACAATATTACTTGTCATCTTGTAAATAAATTGAAAGAAAAAAAGGAAGAATACTGTTTAAAATGGGGTATAATTAGTTTTTATATATTTCTTTTGTTTTGTATACTCCTCTTTTCTGTATTAACTGACACTCTAAATGATTAGCTAATCCAATTAAGCATTTGTGGGATGCTTTGAGGAAAATGTGCCTATATTCTTTGTCTAGTAGTTAGGGTGATAGCTATAAATCAAGAGGAATTCCGTTTCGGATTTGGATGTTAGTAGTATATGAATTTCACTATAAACAGAATTACAGGTTTTCTTAGTGTGTGTGTGTGTAAATATAACTATTCTTCCTGAAACAAAATAATAATACTTAAGAAAAATAACTTGCAATATGTTGTTATTCATTGTAGAACGCGCAGTTATTTTCATAGATGCTCATTTATGCTTCAAGTGTGAATATCTACTAACAATAAAAGAAATCATTACTTTAAATATTTCTTAATAAACACTACAGATTTGTAATGGTAACATTCGTAGAAAAACCGCTGAATGTTTATGAAAAAATAATAATTTAAAACAGTTTTAAATAGCTCAACTTGAGTTATAAATATTTTTTGTTTTTATGTGTATAAATAAAATTAAAATAAATAAATTATCTTTGTTAAAAATGTATATTTCATTCTGAATTCACATTATAAAGTATTATTGCCTAAGAATGTTAATGATGAAGAAAGCAACAATTTAAAAAAAATAGCAAAAACATTGCAAAAACTATTTTAAATCGAAAAGGATATATATCAATCTTATATTCAAATATATAAATAAATCACCACCCTGCTTTAATTATTAAGGGAATGTTAAAAAAACTTTCATTTATAATTAATAAAAATCTGTACGTATTATTCCACATTTAAATTTTATTGTTTTCTCTTTAAATAAAATATAACCTTATAAAATATATATTTAGAATGGATATAAAAAAGTTGATTAAAATATAATCTTGCAATTGTTTTAATTAATGTGATAAAAACAAAGAGAAATATTTATTTTAAAGGGAGAAAATTGTCTAATTTAATATTTGTGATTAAAACAAAAATGTATCAATTGCAATATGGTAAAAAAGAATTTCCTCCAGGAATATTTTTACTTCATTTCTTTTTTAATATATATTAACGTATTCTGCTTCACTGAAATTTTAAACGTATATGACTTTCATTAATTATCTGAAATATATATGGTACCCCAAATGTCCTTGAAACAATTTAAAATTCAATTAAAAAAAAACAAGCAATTGGCATGCGAATGTGTGGTTTGAACGAAAATGCTTCTTATGATCTGAAATGTTGTTTAAGCAAATAATAAAAAAGTTTTCTTTGGAGCTTCTTCTGGGAAGTTATGGAATAGGTAAAATGCTTTTAGGCATAACAATGGCTAAAGACGCACAATGCGCATGCACAATTTTTGCCCAAACTATGGCAACCCACATTCCAGAACTTAACAATACTCGGTTTCCTGAGTTCGATTAAACAAGTGACGATGTATAGACGAGTATTGTTAATTTATGGAATGTGGGTTGTCATTGTTTGGACAAAGACTGTGCATACGTATTGTGCGTCTTTCACCATTGTTGTGCTTTAAGGCATTCAAAGTATTCGATAATTTTTCCAGAATCAACGCCATCTATAAGAAATTTTTGGAACTATTTTTTTATTTGCATAACAAAATTGCACATCATAAGAAGCATTTTCGTCCAAACCGCACTCTCGTACGCCAATTGCTTGATCCTTTAAATTGTGTCAAGGACTCCTGGGACACCCTGTATATTTTAACAAAAAATATGGCTTTATGATGAAGGAAACACTTATGAAGAAACCATTTATAAATTTATCAAGCTAATTTATAATGCAACGTGTTCCGTCAATTAAGAATAATTAACAAAAGTAACAGTAACCAATAATAAATATGATAATAATAATGTCGTTTTGAATTTAATGAAACAGAATTAAAATTATACATCACACAGTAAAGTATGAAATAACAGGAATTCAAATTGTAAGTGAATTATGGTTCATTAACCCTTTGCTATATCACTCCTCGATGTATTGCTCATTCAAGTAATCAAACGCTTTTTGGCTTTCCCCCTCAAAATTTTATTGCCTTAAAAGACAATATATAGTACTTTATTCTGTTACATTAAGTGTCATTCTGT
The DNA here is from genome assembly GCA_963931845.1 of Maratus michaelseni. Taxonomy (NCBI): domain Eukaryota; kingdom Metazoa; phylum Arthropoda; class Arachnida; order Araneae; family Salticidae; genus Maratus; species Maratus michaelseni. The sequence goes on along the minus strand of OZ007588.1, from coordinate 200,186,219 downwards.
ATCCGTAACTCCTTTAGTAAAATTGCAATATGCGCATAAACAAAAAAATTTGAAAAATATATAAAACTTTTGTTTATAAATTATTAATATTGATAATTATTTATTATTATAAGTTTTTTTGCGCATCCGGATATATCGTTTTTCACATTGACTCCCGACAGGCGCGTTATATCCAAAGCCTACTGTATAACATGTATGAAATTCATAAATAGGACTGTATGTGCCCGTTTGATGCTAAAAAATAAAAATCAACAACACAGAATTTAAAAAATTGGTTAATGAGTAAAAAAATATGTGTTGTGATAATCTTAATGCAGAAATAAAAACAAAAATTCTGTAAATATAAAGTAAAAAAATAAAAATTATTAACACCACAGAATGTTAAAATTTGGTTAATAAGTAAAAGAATATTTTTTATGATAATCTTAACTCAGAAATAAAAACAAAAATTTTGTAAATATAGTTAAAAAATAAAAATTATTAACACCACAGAATGTTGAAAATTGGTTAATGAGTAAAATAAAATATTTGTGATACTCTTAATGGAGAAAAAAATTCTGTAAATATCAGTTGAAAAGAACAGACAATTTATAGTTATTATAATTTCCACAGTATAATTTCTCAGATTTTTATTCTTTTTTTTCAAGACTTTGTTCAACGAAAAAGTAACTAATTTTCTTTTCCCCTCTCCCCACTTACCAGTAAGCAATCCTTAAGTCTACGTGTGGGCTACGTGTGTGTTTACTTTGTTCCAAGGAAAAGTAACTAATTTTCTTTTCCTCTCTCCCCACTTACCAGTAAACAATCCTTAAGTCTACGTGTGTGCTACGTGTGTGCTTACTTTGTTTCAAGGAAAAGTAACTAATTTTCTTTTCCTCTCTCCCCACTTACCAGTAAACAATCCTTAAGTCTACGTGTGTGCTACGTGTGTGTTTACTTTGTTCCAAGGAAAAGTAACTAATTTTCTTTTCCTCTCTCCCCACTTACCAGTAAACAATCCTTAAGTCTACGTGTGTGCTACGTGTGTGTTTACTTTGTTCCAAGCAAAAGTAACTAATTTTCTTTTCCTCTCTCCCCACTTACCAGTAAACAATCCTTAAGTCTACGTGTGTGCTACGTGTGTGTTTACTTTGTTCCAAGGAAAAGTAACTAATTTTCTTTTCCTCTCTCCCCACTTACCAGTAAGCAATCCTTAAGTCTAGTGTGTGCTACGTGTGTGCTACGTGTGTACATAATAAAATACCACCCATATAATTTAATTGCCAGATCGTCGAAGAGAAAACAAAAATAGTCATTCGGTTAGGAATTTTGTCTTCTTTCAGTTTATGTAAAAAAAAAAAAAAAAAAAAAAAAAAAAAATTCTAGCAAACCCAGGGATTTTCAAACGGAATACCCAATTTTAACAGAATATTTGGATTTTTTGGTACATTTAACATTCAAATGCAAAAAGGGAAGTCCTTCGCTCAAATAGTTTTGGAATTATGAAAGTTTTAAATCTGAAATTTGTATAGTTAAATTCTTTTCCTTTCGTTGCAAAATAGATTGCAATGCAAGGTATTTTTAAAGCGAAACTCAAAAACTACCTGTGGAATGAGCTACAATTTTCGATTTCAATACTTGAAGCTTCTAGAAATCTATTTCTGTTACGATTTCATAGGTTAAATTTCATTTTTTTAATCACTTTCAGAAGTATGTATATTTTAGAAATTAGTTTTCGAAAAAAGTATGAATTGTAATCTATGAATTTTTCAACAAGAAAAGTTTTATAGAGGCTTCTCAATACACTAAATCAAAATTACAGTTCATTCCGAAAAGTAGTTTTGGAGTTATGCTTTAAAAACTACATGCATAGTCACCTGTTTTGGAGTTATGCTTTAAGAACTAAATGCATAGTAACCTGTTTTGTTACGATCAAAAATAAACTTAACTTTTCAAGTTCGAAATTTGAATCTATCATATTTCCTAAACTATTTGACCGCATGATTTTTCGTTTTGCCTCTGAAAGTAACATGTGCCGAAATATACAAACATGCTGACAAAATTGGGTTTTCGTATTGCGTTTTGTAGAATTTCAATATAAAGCTGACCACGTAAGCTTATTTTATAAAAAAAAAATACGTAATATGGAAGAAGACATACGTCCTAATCGAATGGCTATTTTCGTTTTTCTCTGCAACTATTTCGGTGATTAAATTTTATGGGGTGTAGAATTTATGTATATATATGTATATATATATATATATATATATATATATATATATATATATATATATACATATATATATATATATATATACTGACTAAACATAATTTTTTAAAGAGACATAAAAACTCCGTACAAAACGTTCATCCTTTTCCACTTTGATAATTTAAACACCGATTTAATAAATAAAATTTTAGATTTCTTCACGTCATTATCATCAGACGAAAGTTTACCAAAACGAAATTTCTTTCAAACAATTCAATTAATGTCCATTGTGTTAAAACTGCTTCTTATCAGAGTTTAAAATTATCTTAGGAATATCTTCAAGGCTCTAGGGAAAGAATTTCTAATTAGTATAATCAGACATACTGCGTGGAAATAGTAATAATGAGCATGTATATAATTGCAGTTTTCGAGATAAAAGCATTGCCATAAATTTTTAGAAATTTTCATTTTACATAATTTGATGGTTGATTCAAGAGTGTCTACTTTTTTTACAAATATTTTTTTTATTTCATTTCTATTTCTATTTATATATATGTTACATTCGCCTTTGAATGCATACTCGACACTCGGAATACTTTTTGTTACGAAGTGTGCAGTGTGTAATATGAATAATAGGCATACTTTTAGTAGATTCCTATTGATGACAAAGTACACCCAACTGTTGCTAACAACATTGAAGCCTCCATCATAAATTTTCTTTACCACTTGACGTCAAGAGCCCATTAGTACCATTTCCATACGGGCTCATATTTTTCTATATACCAGCAAATACTCACAAACTAATATTTTTCACCAGCAATATTTTTGACCAACATGACGCCGATAACATTAACAATCGTAGATGTGTATCTTTAAAAAAAGAAAGATGGCAAGTGCCGTAATCTCAAGTGTTTTCCCAGAAATAATTTGCAGTCAGATATCCATTTAAGGAAAATATTTATTTTCCAGTAAACAAATACAAAACGATCATTCACCACACATTTAAAAATCCTCATAGCATTGGTATGAGCTACAGTGTAATGTCGGTTGAAATTCCACGCACGTACAAAATTGTGTCAGCACTTTTCAAGATAAAATATATGTTACAAAAATATCCATACAGTAATAAAACTTTTAAGTATGTAAATATTACTTTTACAACCATCTTATATACGGACTCAACTTATAACGTACATATATATAGTCCAATAAGCTCTGATGTACACAATGGATACAATAGCACTAAAAAATGGAAAAGATAATAGCTTATTAAGAATTTTTTTTTAAATCTCATTCAATTAAAACATAATACATTTATTAAGAAGAAGCAAAAGTGAATAGCGTTTATTTTTTTTACTTTCTGATAAATAGCAAACAATTTGGAGTGAGTAATAGATTTCTCAACCCAGAATACCAATAGTAAAATCTTCATATGTATGCTTTTGGATACTTTAAGCGTAGAATAAATGAATAGAACTTTAAATTACTTCATATAATTGACATATCACTCATATATAGACTTCATATCATTCATCACTTTGACATTACCACCATATTCCCCACGGCAAGAAAGAAAATTTCATGGACCTATGAAGTATCATACAAATAATATATTCCTACGTTCATCTCATATTCAGTAAATAAAAGAACATAGTAAATAAAGCACACATTCCCTTCCCCCCCCCCCCCCTGCGATAATGCAACCGACTGAGCTCCAATGCCCAAAAGCACTGTCGAAGTTCGACGCAAAAAAAATAGGTTTTAAAATGTCCTCTTTAATCATTGTTTGTTTCAAATCCATATCTTCTAAAACGCATCCAGTGTTTTAAGCTAATCAATTTTTATGTAAAGATGAAAAATTATTTTTACAATAATAAAGCAATCCGCAGATGAGGGAGATTTTTAATGTTTTCAAGTGTAATTCATTTGTATGGTTTCTTCGGTCCCTTTACGTAATCAGGATGATTATCCATCACAGTCGGGGATATCTTTCCTACAGTTAAATACCCAATGGAACTATTCCTAGCATATTCTGATGCAACATATACATCAACGAATTCAAAATATCAATTTTACGTTAAACATAAACTGAAAATAGTTTTTTTTTTCTAATCTTATGATTTATTAGGTTTTTTTTTTAAACTTTTTATGGTGGTTAGGGAAATCTATTTTCAATTATGGCAACTTTCCCAGTGGCTATTTTACATTATTAAAGCAAACTGATGGTCATTGTTCAAATAGAATTGAAAAAATATTTCATGCTTGAAAATTATTTAAAGAGATGTTAAATTAAGCGGCAGTTTTCAAATAAATTTCAATCGAAAGCTATTTTTTTTTCTAATTCATGATGTAAGAATTGAAATTATAAAATGTAGTAAAAAATTGAAATTTGTAGTATTTAGAAGTGATGTGTAAGCGCGATGGAAGCTAAAGCGATAGCGCCGTTTGTTATTACAACTGTTATACATTTCTAAAAATTGCCACTGCGTTTTGGCTGGCGTCCAAAAGTAGACTACCATTTTTTGACATCAAAAGAGAAATTCGCAGTGAAAGAAATAGGACTTTGCCGCTAATAAGGAACTGTTAAATGAACTTATAACAAACCTACCAAAATAATTCCTATAAAATATTAGCCTTACATTGTTTATTCTAGCTAAAAAAAAACAATCATTATTTCAAGTGTTTTTTTTTTAAACCTAACACTATTTTTATTAATTTTAATTTTCCTGAAATCCTTTACTTTTGTGAATTTTTTTTAATTAAAAAATGAAATCTTCTAACCTATAATTTAAAAAAAGTAATTGGTAGCATGCAATCAAGGTATGCAATCAAGATCAAGCAACCAATAAAAGCTTCAGTTCTAATCTTTAAAATTAAAAATTGAAAAATCAGTTAAAATTACGTCAGGTTGACACAATCATATAAATTTTTCTTTTTAGTTTTATCAATGTTAAAATGATTTCAAGATAAGCATAACGTCAGTTTCACCCGTTGAAACTTTTCACACGTACTTTGTATACGTTACTTTTATGCTTAAACACCATGTATACAAATAAAAATATATTTTGTATTGAATTGTAATGAAAAAATGGTATCAACAAAGTTATAATGCATAATGATAAAATAAACCCAATGGACAATATTCTCGTGATATCACAATAAATATGAATTTTTATTCTCTTATAAAACACGCGGATAAATAATTTTACCGAAATTTAGTTTGCAAATTAAAAAAATTGGCCTAAAAGCCACGTGCTTTTAATATTTATTATTTCTCTTTTATCGTCGCAACCACGGAGTTTAGAGAATAAACTATGTGCCTGGCAACAGTAGGCGTATTCAAAATGCCGACTTTATGACGTCATAAGCAGATGTGAAAATTTAGTTTAAAATTACGGCTAATTACTAAAATTTTCGAACAAACGATTGTACGATAACATATCTGTGTCCAAATATCTTTCATTTAAAAAAAGAATGATATAATTTGATGCAGTAGTTTGTTCTCGCGGATTGTCGAAAGGAAAAGCTTAGCGTTTTAAATATATAGATTTCAGATGGAACTAGTAGCTTTTATTAGAAACAAGTAAAAGGAAGAAATAAACGTAAATGTATTATTAAAAGTGACTTTTAAACTGAAATATAATTTCTACTCTTTTTAAGCCTGTAAAAAATTATTGTAAGTTGTATCTTATCGCGTTAAATTCCTTTAAGATTAGTTTAAATCTTTATTTGTATGAACTTTTACAGAGTAAATATCCAACATTGTACATAACATACATTTATATGAATTTTGATAATTTAAAAAGATAATTAAAAAATAAAATTTAAAATTTCTTCACATAATTATCATTAGGCAAAAGTTAACCAGAACGAAAAAAGTATTTAGCCATTCAGTTAATGCCTGTTACCTCTTTGGAAGAGTTTTCGTTTATAACAAAGCTCCTCTTCTGAGTTTAAGTAATTCTACTAAAATCTTCTGCATCCAGAAGAAGAAAGTAAAATTAGTATAATCAGACAGTGTATCTGTGTTTGGAAATTTAAGAATAAATTTTTTATAATCCTACATTTTTCAAGAGAAATGCATTGCCAAACTTTTCTGAAATATTTCATTTTACATAAGTTGACGGTTTTTTAGAGAGATTATAATATATTTAGATATATTTAGGAAAATCTTTCCATTTGTTTTTAATGTGTAGTTTTTAATTATTACAATGTATTTATATTTTAAAGTTACTGTACTTTTAATAAAATATTAAATTGAACGAGCGTGTTTACTTACGTTAATTTCATTGGTTAGAATATGCCATTTTTTAACATATCATTTTACTGTTTTTTAGCGTTTCGTTCATCTCACGAAACTCTATTACTCCCTCTCCGTTGTCTGTCCGTCACAGAGCCATTCTCAGAAACTATGTAACTTACATAGTTGAAACTTTGCGTATATATAGCTGAATACCAACTATGAAGATCAAAATATTAAAATTTGAAAAAATCCTACTATTTTAATAAATAGAGACAAAAAAAACAAAATTCTAACAGCCTTTTCCTAAATTTAAACATGTTTGGTTATAGCAGTTGCTAAAAATTAAAAATTCACAATAAAATTCTTTCTACAATAATTAATTTTCGATTGAACGATTTTTACGTGAAAAATGAAAATGAAATAAAAAGTTTCACCAATTGAAAAAAAGATAAATATGAAATAAAATTGATTGACGTCATAGTGGTAATAAAACGGAAAACTTCTAAGATTTCTCAATAATACAAGGAGTATGAGTATGTGTATGTACACAAAGCAGATTAATATCTCGTCATTAGAAAATTAAAAAGAAAATCTGACGTCATATTGGAAGTTTAACGAATTTTTCAAATGTTTGAGAATAATACAAAGCAAATATTAATATGAGTAATAGAGAATATTAAATATATGAGTTTGAGAAACATATTGAATCGTGATAAAAATCCGATTATGGAAATATTAGCATATTTCAAAATTTTGAAGGTGTACAACATGTTTAATTTTGAAATTATTTTTTTAAATATCGCTTTTAGTCCGCAGGACAGATATTATTACGACAAAAAATAATAGCGGGCTTCGCCCGCTATCGGGCTGGTTTAGATGTTCGAAAAAACGAAAAAACGAAAAAAATAGACCTGTAAATTTTTACTTTATAAAAAACATGACTTTTTTTTTTGTTGCTAAATGAAATTTATTTGGATTTATTAAAGAAAGGATAAAGTGTTTTGAAAGGAATATTAAACAAAACCCTTTGAGCGATCTTCGATCACACTTACCCACTTGTTTTTCTTTCTTTCTTTCTACTTTAATATAAAACATAATCAGGTTTAAGATAAATTGAAAAAAAAAAACAACTGTCTATACTATTGATTCTACAGCTTCCAAAACATGGAATATTGAAAATTTAAACTTTTACCCAATAAGGTAAATTCCTAAAAACAAATATCTCATTTAATACGACAAAATAATTTTCACTTGCTATAATGGTTACAACTTCCTGAGTATACGTCAGGTTTTTTGAATTCATTTTAATAACTAAAAACTTTTATCTTAACATTCAATTTCCCTTAAAGTTTTTCTAAATCTCTCTTTATATATAATACAGCAGAGTAAACAAAACATTCTGAACAAAAGATTCATTCATTTGCATTTTGATAATTTAAGCAGTGAATAATGTATAAAATTTTAAATTACATCACATAATTATCACCAGACAAAAGTTAACTAGAACGAAAAATTTCTTCAAACAGTTCAATTAGTGCCCGTTATCTGCTAAGTAACGTTTTCGTTATTAACAATGATTCTTATAAAAGTTTGAAATTCTTCTAAGAATATCTTTTGTGTTCAAGAGAAGAATATGTAATTAGAATAATCAGATACACTGCATGAAAAGTGAATAACAACAAACTCTTGTAAAACAGCAATTTTCAATACAAAAGTATTCTCAGGCATTTTTATACCGTTTCTTTTTACATAATTTGATGGTTGTTTAAAAAAGTTATAAATACTCCCTTTATAAATACTCTTCATTTTGTGAAACTTAAGATTTTTATATAATTTTTATAATATAATTGAAATACTTTTAATTAATTTTGAAATTAAAAAATATATATTTAATTAGCTTACTGATATGTGTATTGTTTTATAAAATCTAGTTAAATATGACAATCTTTGACCCTCTTTTCATTTCTCTAAGGGGTATTTTTAACGGTAAAAGTTTTGTCTTAACCGATTGCAAAATTCCATGTCGAATTGTGGGAAAATTTAAATGGACGATTATTCATTATCTACTACAAATATCTAAATACGGTTTATATCATCAGAAAGTAGACAAAAATATTCCAACTTATTGCTTTTTGAAAAATAACTTGCTTAAAATTTATATATTTTGAAAAAAAATACTTTGAATCTTTTAATTGAGCAAAAGTTACAAAAATCATCATCTACTTAAAAGTAATTGAAATGTTTCGGAAACATTTTCTAAAGAAGCCTTATGCTGTGATCGAATGTCCATTTGTTGATAGTAAAAATCGTATTTCTATAATTATGTGAGATAATGAGGTTAAAATTACAATTAAAAGTACAATCCTGTTAAAATTACAGTCGTAGAATTATAAGGGTCGGCCAAATGAAATTAGCATTGTTGTAATAATTCCACCATTTGAAGAGAAATATGACTGCGCATGCTCCTTTAGAGGGCGCAGAGTACTGATAATGCATGAGATATCGTCAGATCCCGCCAGATGCGTGTGTGATAGCGTGGGAGCACAAAGGCGTAGCGTCAAGGGGGGCACGATCACTTTACTACCAGTATTTTTATATACTATATTTGACCTCATACCGTTCAAAAATTAAATAAGGCCAAATGTAGTTTATAATTATACTGGTAGCAAAATGATCGTGCTCCCCTGACGCTACGCCACTGCCAGGGAGCACGTTAAAAACCATCGTTCGCATCATGGATGTTACCAAACGGTGTCAACGCGCAGTCGTGCAATTTTTAACAGCGGAAAATGTGAGTGTTAAAGTGAAATCCCTCGTCGAATGCAAAATGTGTATGGAACGGAGTGTATGTCCGTTGGTATTCCGATGGTATAGGGATTTTTTTAAGGGGAGCAATTCCGCTGGGAGGATCTCGAACATCCCCCTTACAGCTCAGACCTCTCGCCGTATAAGGTCTGGTTGGCAAGCTTTATCCGCCAGTTTGTTTCAAAATGGCAGTCACTATAAAATTTCAAATTAAAAAAAATGTACAAAAAAATATAAATATATATTATTTGTTGTATCCGGGCCTTTTTTTTGTTTCACCTCTATCTTATAAAATGGCTAAGTTAGTAGGTGGCTTCTATTTTGATATCAAACAGCAGAATTCCTCAATGAACGGGATTATTTTTATTTCATATTTTATTAAACGTAGATTTTCGCAAATATTTTTTCATTACTGTAACCATTGATCTAACTCTGATACAATTAAAACTACATAATCATAGCTGCCAACGTAAAATTCTCGCCAAGCTTGGTGGTAGATGGCGAAATATCCCCAAATTTAGCGACAAATATAAGTTATCATAAATGAAGCCAACTGGCCGATAGCAAGCATATTTTTGAAACGTCAATACAAATTCAATATTTACAACATCTGGTAAAAATCGTGTTCCACGCATTTTTGCCACGTATGTTTGAGTAACGTTAGCTGAATTCGTAAATACATGGAACAAGGAAGCTACCTTTTCCTCCCGGTACAAACCACACTGACATATTTTTTACTATTTTATTTCGTTGGCTTTTTATGGATGCATTATCTTCTTCGACGTAGTTTCTAAAATATACAGACTATAATTAATTTAGAAATTATTATAAGAAAAATACTTAAATTCCCTTTGATTTAATTCGAAAAAACTCTTTTTTCGTATATAATTAATGTCTTTTTTAAAGGAAATCAATTTTATACAATCAATTTTATACAAAAGTGTGTTACTGATGTACACACACATAGCTTTTGTACATCATGGCGCGATTTCAGAATATTTTCAGATTATTTCTAAGATATATTTCTAAGAATATTTTAAAATTATAAAATATTTTCATCAGTTCTTTTACACATTGAATTCAATGTTCAATTTTGATAGCGATTCAATATAAATAAACCATATACAAAGATCTGTAATTGGTTTTATGCATTCTTAAATTTTTTAAAGTCGAATGAACATTCGACATTTTATTCTAATGTGCGCAACGATAATAATTAAAATACTTATTTTTGTAATATTAAAAGGATTTACTTAACAAAAACTCACATTTTGTTTTTCAGAAAACGCTTAATAAGAAATATACGTTTTAACTTTTTCATGATTGCTAAAATAATTTTTTTATGTTCCGAATAATTCATTTTTATGTTTCATATACATATATAATTTTTAAGAAACTTTTTGTAAAACCTATTTGGTTTTAAAGACATATTACTAAAAATATTATTCAAAGTATTAAAAAATGCTTTGAGGTTTTCATTTTAAAAGCTTTATATGAAAAAAAATGAAAGATCAAATATTAAAATGTGTCATTTTACACACTCAGCAGAAATTTCATTATAAATTTGTACTTCGACAAACTTCTAATTTTGTAATAGTTTTTGAACATCCCTCAACCGTTCAGCATTTTGTGTTGTTGAGATTTATTTAATACTGGGAACTATATAAAAACCAGTGTCGAACAAAAATTCTTTTTATCGTATAAAATATTTAAAACAAAAATAACAATTATACTCGAAAAAACAACTCAGATAATAAAAACCATTGATATCTTTAATCGCCAGTGATTTCAAAGTTTCTTTACTATAGAGAAATACTTTAAAGTGCGATTTTAAAATAAAATATGTTTTCTTATACTACCTCAATACAAAGAAATATTAAGAACATCATATCTTGGATATGGATTTGGATTAATTTTGCATTATAAAGGTAAAAAAAGCGTCATTACTTTTCATGGTTTGAAAAGGATTCAATTCAGACTCAAGTAAAAGAAAAAAAAAAGACTTACATTTCTTTTGTTCGAATAGAAATGTATAAAATGAAATTATATTCAATCACTGACTTGGAACTGATTTATTAATATCACATAAATATCATCTTTTAATAGATAAAGAGAAAAGTTGATGGACGGACTTTTTCATTTTCTTTTTCATTTTCAAATATCTAAGCTAAATTTTAAATGAGGAAGAAAAAAATTCAAAATCGCTAATAAATGTAAGTGTTTTAGAAACCTTATTATATAAATTTATATGAAAAGGTTTTCCCTTAAATAGACAATAAGGTTTCTAAATTTAAGTTGATATATGTATATTCTTAACTTATGATTATTTTAATTAAATTAAAAAATAATATATGTGTAATTATATTTCCTAATATTGTATGTTTCCATATATTTATAAAAATATAATAATCATTCGTATGTACGTTTTGCCTTAATATTTTATTCGTTTAATATATTGTTAAAGTAAAATGCCTTTTTTGTATTTTTAGTAAAGGATTTATGAATCAATAGTTATTGTATATCATTGATCCTGTTACTTTATTCTATTTACATAAGAAGAAAGTATTGGACTCGGAAAAAGTTTCGAAATTTCAGTTTTTGATGGATTAATACGTTATTGAAAATCGTGAATAATATTTCACACTTTTACTCTAGAGTCTGTGTGCTATCGGTCGGTCTGTATGTAATACAAATTTTATGGGCTCTCTAACTCATGAAATACTGAGCAGAATAGGACGAAATTTCATATTAAATTCTATTCTTATCTAAACTTGTGCTGATTAGTTTTTGGGCAAATTTACAAAAGAGGAGCTGCCGTAAATAGATGATTTGTTCCATTTATTTAATGCTTATATCACCCGTTTTTGTGCGCAGAACTCAACAAAACACCGAACTTAGAATCCTCATAGTTGGGCTAGAATGCCGAAATTCGACGGTTTTGCACAGAATTCAACGAAACTTCACGTTTAGTCTCCTGAATATGGTAATACATTGTCCTTCGATTTTGGTTGCAGACATCTAAGAGGGGATGCCGAAATTCAATAGCTTATTCGAATAATGCCATTCCTATATCTCCATTTTAACTGGCATATCCTCCAAATATTTTCTCAGTGTCTAAATTATTTAATTGATTTGATTTATAAACAAGAAAGTTTTGGGATGGTCAAAACATAATATTTAATATTCTATGGTGTAAAAGTTTTTTTTTTTTTTTTTTTTTTTTTTTTTACTACTACGAGTTATTTTAAATTACCGCAAAAAGAAAATCATCTGTCTAATAATACCTACATATAAAGACACAATAAATCTCTTTTATAATGTATATTGTACACTCTCAGAAAAAACTGTAAATTTATGAGCGTTAGCCCTTCAATTTTCACGGGCAACAGCCTTATTTGATGACAAACGGTCTGATCCACTAAATAAGCGGCCTTATCCCTTAGATACTTAGAAAATTAAGAGCAATCCACATATTCTTATAGTTCTAGCCCACATGTTAGCAAAAATACGGTACGACCCCATACATTCTCCTCAGCTAGGGTGTAACCCTTAATTTTACTCATGTTTCGAAAACTTTAACCGGCCAAAAAAGAGATTCTGTGATGATTATCTAGCGTGCTACGTGCTACGGAACAGTAAGTAAAGTGTTATTGTGTTTTAAAGTGCATTATATCCTGTGCATTATAATGCTGTATTACTTTGCCCCGTAAAATTACTGGCTGCACAAAATGATGTGCGTGGGTTGTTTTATGCCCGTAATTTTACAGCAATTTTTTTCTGTGTGTATTGAATTTTATTTTGCATTCTATAAGGCAAAGCAAGTTTCATTACATTTCATGAAAAGTTAAATATTAAATATCGACTGCAGTGAAATAAGAAAAACGTTTTATTATATTTTGTTCGAGTAGAAAACTATTTATATATTCTATTTATCCAGTGATTGAGAACTAATTTATTGATATCTCATAATAATCATATTTTAACAGTTAAAGAATATGATAATGAAAGTATGTTAGGAAAATTTTTCCCATTTTTAATAATTTGTAATGCGTCGTTTTAAAAGTGGAATACTAAATTAAAAATTTTGATGAGAAATTGGATATTTTAAAATTATCATTATATAAACTTAAACGAAAAGCACTTTTTTAAATTCACAACTTGTTTTGTAAATAAAAAATAATCTTCAGACTACGAAGTCGGGTTCGTTAGATCCAAAATAAATCTTTGTTCGTTTGTAGGTAATGCGTTTAATAATTGAATGTTAAAAAAGGAAGTGTCTTATCATTACATATATTTTTCTTTCTATTTCGTATAATGATGTATTACTTATTATTTTTCTCATTTTAAATCAGTAGTTATTATTATTTTTTGGTAATGCTACATATTTCCACATGGGTTCAATGGACTCGACTAGTAATTATTTTATAGTCCTTTTTCGTTAATCGGACGGTTAATGTTTACATATATTAACTCATAAATTATTACAAAGAAATAATAAATATGTGTGAAAAAAATTATGTGTTTTAATATATTCATAAAATTATAATAATATTTTTAATTACATTCTGTCATATTTCATTCGTTTGTTGTATTTTTAAACATGTATCATTCTAATTATATTTTAAAAAATGAATTTGTATTACTGATACTGAAGTATTTTTAATACTAAGACGTATTTTAAATTGCTTCAAAATCTTTTTAGTACATCTTCAAAACACTGATACGATAAGAATACTTTATAATGGATATTCTTTTGAATTTAATTTTGATTTATTCAAAACAAAACAAGTTTCATTACACTTCATGGAAAGAAAAGATTTAACAGACTTAACTGAAGAAAAAATCCTTTTCTATGATCGAGCAGAAATGAATAACAAATTCTATTCAACCACTGATTTGGAATTAATATATTCATACTTCGTATTAATCATCTTTTTAAAGATTAAAATGATGAATATGGAAAATTTTCTGAGATTTCTTATTTTCAATTATTTTTAAGCAAAATTTTAAATGCGGAAGGAAAAATTTTAAATCGAGATTAAATCATGATTTATATAAATTTATATAAAAACGGTTTTCTAAAAACCTCCAACGAGATCTGTTGCTATAAAAAATTGTATGCATATATTAATTTATCATGAGTGAAAATTCAATTAATTAAAAAATATTTGTGAAAATATTTTTATATATTTTATCAATACAATTTTTGCAATTTTTTACAATATATATGTATAATGTTTTCTACATTCTGTTTATATATTTTTTTTTCGTTTATTGTTATTTATATTTATGTCATTCTAATTGTGTCGTCTAGTTGCAAAACCGGCCAACCCCTCAAAATTTGAAAATGTGTTTTTTCAGCTTTTTGAGTTCTAAGTAAACGCTTCTACCATCTGGAAACAATAAACAAGCCTAAGCTGGTCAAATTCCTGTGTTTTATGCGTTTGAAAATCACGATGTGCTGCAAAACTGGCCAAATCCATAAACTAGTGAGGTTCAAAAGCGGCCATCTCCATATCCGCTAGATGGCATTTCTGCTTCTCCCCACAGTAACCTCTCACTTGATTAATGATTAGATTAATGTTATAGTGTTTTCTCTCGCCTGTGATTGCTCCTCCTTGGTGCATACAAAGTTTCTAATAATTTAGTTTCGTGTTTTCCCTGACTATGGAAAAGTTTGTGGAGGAGGTCCTAATCAATCAAGGAAGAAGAAAAGTGACCTTACGACGTGGAAAAGGAAAAAAGCCAAAGTTCACCTTGTGATAACCAGGGGCGGATTAACATGTTTTTATGCTCTAGGCAAAATACTTTTCTACACCCTCTCCCTTCGCTTTCATAAAACTGTAAGTGAATTTTCTCTGACAATTTAAGAATTTTTTAATATATTTAATTTTTTAATAAAATATTCATTTAAATTTTTTTTATAAATTTTAGTATTTTGAGGATAGTAGATGCGGAATGAACGGGTTTTTGCTACAGTTAAAATCTGAGAGAATACATTTGTGATTACATTTTCATAATTTCTGGCATTATTTTTTTCAGGTTCTGCCCTACTGGTAATCCAAGAAATCCAAGTTGTGGACACTCTTCAAAAGCTTACCAATGCTCCTCAACGCTTCCTCGAACATTTTTGTGTGTTTGCTACCCCTAAAAACCCAATATCACATTACATTTAGCAAAAATTAATTTCTGGTTTGTTGCAAAACCGGCCAACTCGAAAATAAGTTGCAAAGGTGGGCAAATCCAAAACAAAGACTTAAATAACCCCCTCATTTCATGTGCCCCTGCCACCTTATTTTGTGTTTTCAAATATACTGTCTTAATGACTATAAAACTAAAGAGTTTTGCTTCTAATCTTATTTTGGCTAAGTGTTGCAAAAAATCAGCTTTTTCTCAAAAATTTACTTTTTGGAGATGGCCAGTTTTGCAACTAGACGACACAATTATACTTAAAAAAATATTTATGCACCAATAGATTCTTTATATCATAGATCCATTTAATCTTTTTTTTTTTTTTTTTTTTTTTTTTTTTTTATTATTACTCAATACATTTTAAACTCCATTAATAAAAATTCTTTTATTTTTTATTTTTATTTATTTATTTATTTATTTTAATACTTTAATCCAAAGCATTAATAAAAATATTTTATAACGTATATTGATTTGTATTTAAGGATACATTATTCAAGGCAAAGCATAGTTCATTACAATTTATGGAAAGAAAAATATTTAAAACAGACTCAAGTAAAAATATAATAAAATACTTTCGTTTATTTTGTTCCAGTAAAAACATATAAAATGTTCTACGCAAACACTGACTCTCAGCTGATTTATTCATATTGCATATTAATTCTCATTTAACAAATAAAGATAAAATACGATGAAGTTTTCTGACTTTTTTTCATTTTCAATTATCAATAAAGGGTTTGGAAAACAAAATTTTAAACCGTGACTGAGTTTAATATTTTAGAAAATCATTATATGAATTTATATGGAAATTATTTTCGATAAATATAAAATATGTTCTCTAAATACAATTTAATATGTACACATATTAACATATGGTAAGTTAAAATTCAGTAAATATATATTTAATATACTTTTTAAATTCATAAATTACAATAGAATTTCTTAATTCCCTTCTATTGTTTTTACATTTAATTATTTTATTATATTGTAAAACTTCTAATTATACGTACAAATGATATTTATAGATGAATAGATTGCGTAAATGTTTGATCATTTTTACATTCTGTGATTTTGAAGGGCATTGCGTTGTAAAAAGTAATTTTAAATTGAAATACGGAGAAAGCATTTATCTTAAAATACCTCAGTACAAACAAATAATAAAATTATCTTATCATGGATACTGATTTGGATTATTTTTCCATTATTCGAGGCAAAGTAAGCTTTTTAACACTTTATGGAAAGAAAATGATTTCATGCAGACTTCAGTAAGAAAAAAATCTTTAGTAGTTTTGTGTTCTAATTGAAAATCTATAAAAAAAATCTATTCAACCACTGACATGGGACTTATTTATTCATATCCCATATTAATCATTTTAAAGAGAACAAGATTATGAAAGAATTTTGTGATTTTTTTTTTTTTTTTTACATTTTGAATTATCAACAATTCAAAGTTTTAAGTGCAGAAAAGAAAATTTTAAATCGTGATTAAATGTAAATAATTAAGAAAACTCAATATATAAATTTAAATGAAAATAATTTTCTGTAAATCCCCAATGAAGTTTCTAACTATGAATTTATATGAATAAACTAATTTATAAAAATATCAATATATAATTTATTAAATTTCGATGAAATAGTAATTAATATGTGTAAAAATATTTTTTCAAGTGTTATATATTTTGTTACATTCAGCAAATTACAATTAAATACTTTTTTGATTGTTTTATTGTATTGTAATACTTGTAGCTTTTTAATTATTAAACAATTTACTAGTAGATTATAATTATTAATGACCTATTAAACGTCATATGGTTTTGAAATTGTATCAATACTAAGCAGTATTTTAAATTGTAGCACAGAGATAATATTTTTCTTTATATATCTTAATACTGAAAAATAATAAAAATTGTTAATATATATATATATATATATTGGTTTGAATGTAATTTGCATTATTCAAAGCAAATCAAGCTTCATTACACATCCTGGAAAAAAAATAATATAGACTCAAATAAAAAAGAAATAAATGCTCACGTTTCATTAGTTCAAATATAAATCTATTTTTTTTAATTCAACCACTGACATGGAATTGAATTATTCATTCAGCAAATTTATAATCTTTTAACAGATAAAGAAAAAAAGATTAATCGAAAAATTGTCTGTCTTTTTTTCTTTTTTTTCCTCTCTTTTCAACTGCAATAAAGTTAAGAATTAAGTCAGGAGGTCAAAATTTTCAATTGTGATTGAGTTAAAACATATTAGAGCGGTTATATAGTTATACTAGGGGGCTCTGCCCCCTACGAGCTACGCTCGCCAACCCCCGTTCTGAGACCGCATGATTTAAAAACACTCTGATTTGATCATCTCTAAAACGATTACGGAAGATTGTATTATAATTAAACGACCAGTGGCGATCTGCTGTAACCGGGTTTCCATTAATTTTCTTTTGACTGGGGTATTTTAAGGTCGAATCGACTGCTGTTGAAACAGATTACAACTGTAACTGTCGCCAAAATATATGTTTTAACGCCAAACGTGCATAATCGTGGCGTCGCGTCGCGTCACATTCAGTTGACATCAGATGCGTTGCACGTATTAGTTATTTCATCGAGGAATTTTTAATTCAACGTTTATTTGTCTTTTGATACTTCTCCATTACCCCGTATAAACAAATAGAGGAATTTTGACATTGGAAAAGAAATATTATTTACGCTGTTTTAAAATTTGAAATAATAGGTAAAAGATTTGACGAAATAAATTGATCTCTTATGTAAATATATTTTTTAATTGAAATTGTTTGGAAATATTGTTATTTTATCATTTTAAATGTGACGTAAATTTCCCTACTTACTCGTATTTCTCTTTTTAATATTCACGCGCAAGTATATTTTTATTACGTAATTTTCTACATTTACTGCTTTTAATAGTCACGTTATTTAGTTTTATTTCTGCTTTTAATAGTCACGTGTAAATACATTTCTTAATTGAAAGGGAATATTATTTTGTGCGCTATTTTACAAATTGACAACATTTCAAATAATGGATTTTATGAAATATGAAGTAAATCTTCTTCAAAATAATGAAAATTTTGAATAAAAAATTGAAATATAACCTCAAAAAATGAGTCAAATTGAAAAAATAATTACAGTCTGCACACCACAACCTTGTCAACTACATCCTTAGAAATTATGATTAAATTCCTGTGCATAGCTTTCGTTTCTATAAAACTTTTATAAGAAAATTATTTTGACCAACTTTAATATTAAATATCTCTTAAAATAATTCTGCGATTTAAAACTGTCTACTTCAGCGTGTTTATCGAACATTTCTTTATAACACCACCATTTTTTTAATTTTTATTTGCAATAGTTTTCTGGATATTAGTCCAGAAAGACTTCAAGGCACAAAATCTTCATTGACAGCGGCTGCCGTGGTTACTTTTTTTTAATATAGAGATATACATGTATATAAAATATTTATAAATGGGAAAAGCCACTGAACCTACGTTAAATGTGTGTCGAAAATATATTTTCAGAATTTTAACACTTACGCTACTGGAATCCTTGACCAAGGACATACTTTTTAAATTATTTTTAGATGCTTAATTTAATTTAAAAGAATTTTACAAATTTCATCTGCATTTTTATCATTTCCCTACAAAAAGCACAAATATTTAAAATTCAAACCAATGTATAAAAGAAAATGTCTGAAAGGAAATTTCACCTTTTACAGAAAAATTTCAGCGAGAAAATTTTGGAATCAAAGTGGAGGGAAAAAATTCAGATAGGCCTTTTTAAAATCATATAATTTTGATGAAATTTAATATCAGAAGTAATTAAATATATTCGTTATTTTGCTATGAAAACTTTGAATATAGAAAATTTGATTTGAAATTATCCTGATGATTCTAGTTATTATAATTTTTGTATAGGGATTTTTTTAAACGCATACTCACGATGTTTGTTCATCCTCTAACGAAAAAGCTATCATAAAGAATTTTTTTAGATTCCTTTTAGCATGTTCGAAGCATTATTACTAATGTGTGAAAAGTTTACAATTTTTATTTCATTTTTAAAATGTTGGTAGTGAAAGCGAAAAAGTACTACATTCTTTGATTTATGATTTCACTACTTAATAGTTATCGAATTTGTTATGTGCAGTGCCTTCTCGTTAAGGAGTTGCATACATTCTCGGCGGCGAAAAATTGATATGTTTTGGAATTTTTATTAGAAAGGGAGTAAAACTAATTGAAAAACTAATAATTCCACGTTTTTTTCTGTAGCTTCAAATATTTAAAAATATTTTTTTCGTTAAAGGTCACATAAAGGTCAAACCTGCAATTGCGTTGACATGCTGTGCCAAAACCTCCGGCCTCGATGAGAAGCATCCTAACTGCCTGTAAAAACAAAAATATATTAAAATCTCAGTTTCTCCTTGTAAAATAAAGTTGTAAACTAAGGGCCAAATTTTAAAATATTTTAAAAATAAAAAAATTGCGCTATTTTGAAAAAAAAAAAATTCAATTTTTAGTTTAAACTTTTTAACTTTAAAATTATTGGAAAAATATAAAATAAAGAAAAAACTGCCGAGTTAAACTGAGGACATTGAGCTCGCAGGCTATTCACACTAATTGTATATTAAACTCTTGAACCGACTTATTACAATGAACATATATACAAAATTTGAAGCAAATCGCATAATTCTGCATGAAAAACCCACTTATCTAAATTAACGGGGGGGGGGAATTAGACCCCCTTTCCTCGTTTATACCTAACCAATGAACCCCCAAAACTAATCAGGAAAGCACCGTATCACAATGAACCTATATACAAAATTTGAAGAAATTCGGATAATTCTGCATGAAAAACCCATTTATCTAAATTAAGGGGGATTAGCCCCCCGTTCCCCCTTTATACTTAACCAATGAACCCCCAAAACTAATCAGGGAAGCGCCTTATCACAAGGAACCTATAAACAAAATTTATATCAAAACGGTTTGTTCTATCAAGAGTTATCGCGTTACGTACATACGTACATACATACAGAACGGGCGAGCACATTAGCTCGCAGGCTTTGATAGCCTGTGAGCAAAAAAGTAAACTTTTCAAAAAATGACTCGATGGTTCATAGACAATTTAATTATGCACATATAATCGCAAAAAGTATCCAAAAATGTTAAAAATTGTTCCAGTTACCATGCTGCCCATGTTGAAAAATGCAGTTTCCAGAAAATTGCGTTTAAAGTTTTAGAAGAAAAAAAATATACTGATTTTTTTGTTCAACTTAATATAATTTGCCATTCCAGTGCCATACTGTGGACCTCCTGTGTCTTAATAAGCTTCAAAAAGAAAATAGAATATTTAGTAGAATCTTTTCAGCGAGGTCAGTTTTATCGATCGTGCTCGCGCTCTTATTTTTTATCATATCAGTCTTAATAATTGAGATATCATTTCAAATATTTTTGCCCCTAATTTTGCACACGTTAAAGATTTAATTTTCATCAAAAAATCGATTTTTGGAATGTTGAGAAGATTAGCAGCCTGATTTTCCATATATCTTTTGGAATAAAATCTTTCAAAGGAAAATTGAATAAAAACATTTTAAACGTATTTTATTCTTTTAAAACCTAACAGTTAGTTAGAAATTTGCACATTATTCTCAATACGTCGCTTCAGGGTTTCGTAAATTTATATACAAAGTTTCCAAGAAACCCAGAGATGAGCCTGGACATGCATGCGTCGAATTTTTAAACAATCACGAAATATGAGATATAATTTTCCCAACTGGGCAAAAAACTTCGGACCAGGATTCGAACCAGGGATCTCTTGGCTGAAGCTGACAATGCTTTATCAACTGAGCAATACCGGACGAATATGGCGGAACTATTTTTATAGTGATATACTGTATACGCTGATATTTTTGTTCAACTTACATATAATTTACTGTTTCAGCGCCATACTGTGGACCCTCCTGTGCCTTAATCAGCTTTAATAAGGGAGTAGAATATTTAGTACAATCTTTTCGGCGAGGTTGGTTTTATCGAAATAGGTAATTGCCTTAACCCTTTGATTACGGGCCAGAACTGGCGACTATTTTTGTATTCAATCATACCACCATTTACAACATTTTTTTCTTTCTTAAGATTTCGCTTGGAAATAAACTAGAATAAGTATACGGCAGAGATTGGTTTTAAAAAAGTGGCACAGATAGAATAATAATAATTCCACTGGGACGTATATATACATATCCTAATCAAAGCGTTTTAATAAGAAGAAGATAATTGCATTTATAATCTCCGATTTCTGGTTTCGGGTTGTGTTAAGTTAAACATGAGGCATCGAAAAAATTATTTGCTAGATACAAAATTATTCTGTTATGTTTATGTTGAATTTAAACTCAACAATCGGGTTAGAATTGGGTAAACCCTTGAATAAGTTAATAATAAGAATAAGCTTGATTAGAATAAGTGTACGGCAGAGATTGGTTTTCAAAAAGTGGTACAGATAGAATAAAAATCATTCCACTGGGACGTATATATCCAATTCGTAATCAATCATATATTAGAAAAACTTCCAATATCACGTATGTTTTATCCCATAAAGCTATTCAGAGACTCTTTTCCAAATTAAATTATCTGAAGTATCTAAAAATGATTGCGAACAAATAAACCTTTCCGTTTCAGTAAGTCAAATAATCAAGATTCAAACAAGTTTCCTGAAATTGATACAAACAAAGAAACTGTGTTATAAAGAATATCAAAAAGACTTAATGCAATTTGCGTTTATGTATTTCGTTCATGAACTTATTTCTGGAATCAAATATTCGGTTTCGGAATTCAAAATTTTTCAGAAAGATGATAATTGGAAATGTAACTTTTTTTCTTCGATCGATTGAAAATATTTTTAAAAGTATTATTCGATTATGAATTTGTTTTATTACATTGTATAGATCAGACATATTATTATAACATTGTTGAAAAATAAATATAATTAAAATTTTATATTAAATGCAAAACTTAAAATATCCCCTATATTAGCTAAATTGTATTTACGCTCCGGAGTTGCTAGCATTTTAAATTTGAAATTAGTTCCATGTTAAATATTCCATATTTAATACACTATATATGTACTTTTCAAAACTTACACATGTCCTTTCTTACTTACATGTTTAATTGTATACATCTTGTATACATACATACGTTATAACATACATATTTACTTACAAGGAAATTTAATACATGCACGTCGCTTCTGCAAATCTTTCGTATTTCTTTCAAGTCAAATAAATATGTTTAAAAATATTTAAAAAAAAGGTGTTCTGTCTGTTTTTTTAATTAAATTTTTTATCTACATTTGCTGGTTCCAACTATGTTTATTCAACTTGAAAATAGTCATTAGTTTGGCAGCTATGCATATAATACATAGAACTAATGTACTTTAATTTATCAGCGTAGCGAAATACTGGCTGCAAGGCTCTTACACTTTTCCCCTAGCACGGATTTCGATATCGAATATGACATCAAAAGGACGTGAGGAAACGATGAACAAAGACCGAAAATTATTTTTCTCTTGTTTCGTTAAGTCCTTTTGATGTGACATACGATACCGAATGCATAACGAGAATAAAGGATAAGCCTTTAGATTTGCAGTAAACGAGAGGATTTAAGATAGACAGACTTGGCAATATTGAGATTAATGTGTACCTAATGATTGATTACTTATCTAACTTCTCTAAGTGAACTCACCCCGGCGAATATTGCGTAGTTCTAAAATATGGTTTACCATCGTTTGGGCCGAAATATTCTATTATGAGCAATCGCCCTATGGGTATGTCACCACACTAATAAAAAAACAGCCTACATATCATATCCGATTCTTCAACTTACGACTTAATAATGTAATGAGGAGTTTTTCATAATCACGATTCAACTAAATCTTAATACATTTAAGGTTTAAGCGTAATTTCATTGTGTTTAATTTTTATTTCAATCTAGTTGGTAACTTTGAAAACTTGTCGGCATGATGGTAAATTAATATTTATAATTTTACATAATTTATAGAAAAAATTTCTCGATTTTTGGCCTTTGTTCGTAAAAATGACTCGAACAAAAGCCAAAAATCACAAAAAGTTCACAGCTTTAAATATAATCACAGCTATCACAAGAGACGATACTATCTCGAGTGACGCAGCATTAAATATACAGCGCATACAGATTATATAACTCTCCAACTAATTATCAGTTTTATAATACACCATTTTATAAAGACTACTTCCTATGACGTAATCAATAGTTTCGGCTCTGCACCCCGAAAATTAGGCCTGCGCGCTGACACAAAAATGGATGCAGTGGTAGACCGAAATTTTTTAGCGTGTGCACGGAACCTTGGAATTCAATACCAATAATTTCTAAAAGTTTTCTGTGCCTTATTTGTCTGACATTCAAAAAGTCAAAGAAAACTTTTAGAAAATACTGGGGTGTAAAATTAGGGGACCGTAGAAATGTTTTACAAAATCGGCCATCGAGCGCCGCCATTTTTGTGTCAGCTTTCAGGCCTAGTATTCAGGGGGCGGTGGTTTCGGTGTTGTTTGCATAGTGCACCCTGAACAAATAGTCAAAAAACGAAGTTTTTTACATGTTAATTTCAAACTTGCCCCATATTCTCCAGCAGCTAAAATGCATTATTTTATAATCTTCTGCGTTACTAATTTCTGATATGTAACATAGACCTACGACAAAAGCTTTCTAAAACTCTCACTCATTCACATTTTCAGTAACAGTGACTTCATTATGCCTATCTTTCATATTGGAAATACAATACAAAATAGAGTTCCGCAGTTGCTCGGACGGTTAAGCTCGGTTTTCGTTAGATCACCGAAAGTGAAGCAGCATCGACCAAGGTCAGTGCTTGGGAGGGTGACAACCTCTCTCGACTGCCGCTGCTGTGAGACCGTGTACGTTAATGGGAGCTGGTTCACGTAAAATCTGTTCGTGGCTCCAATGTCCTCCAAGTTTAGTATAAGCATTACCTCTGGGGATGTCAATCCAGGTTCAGGTCTCTCGTCTGGAATTGGTTCAAAATTAGGAGACCAGGTCTATTCCAGCTAGTAGTCCAACCTCTCTTGAGGCTCTGGAATCCCTTCTTGTGCCTTGGCACTTTCTCTGACACGCTAACAACAACAATACAAATAGCACTTTTTTTTTCTTTTTTAATAATTATACAATACTATTCTCCATTTTACAAACGCATTAAAATATAAAATAGCTGAAAAACGCTAATTCCATCACGAACTCTGAGGATAATCTAATCAACATGTTTATTTGGCTTAGTATGAAAACGAATTTGAGGTATTATGTTTGCGCTATAATTATATGCTTAAAACTATTTCCAAATAAAACATTACGGATGTACGGAAAGAAATTTTTAATTTCAAATTATTGTTAATTAATAGAAATTACAGACACAAAATTTAACTGTTGCACATACATAGAATGAAATCTTTGATTTAATCAAAAATGAAGTAAATTGGTGCAGTGGTTTTCTGTCACTAACAGTCTATAGATAAGACTTTGCATTTTAAAGATTTAGATAAATAACATACAATGTAAACAATTTGCAGCAAAATTGTCCAGTTATTCAACCGTTTTTATAAATAAAGGTTAATTAATCGTAATTTATCCCTATTTTGACCAATGAGAATGCTTCATAAAATGGCCAAGTACTCGTTATATATAAAAACTCTTAAATGACTGGAAAGTTTGCTGCAGTTTTTTACAGTGTATAGGAATAAATAAACAATATACTATCCCCTTCAAACAATAACGACACAGCAATATATTTCATATATAATCGGAGATTTTTTATCATAATTACATCATGCGTTTTGGGTGATGAAAATAAATAAGAAACCCTGTCGCTTAAAATTATATTACTAGTGCTTATTAGGTGCGTTCGTAATTATATAAATACGTAGCACCTATAATCGTCGCCTGGTCCGTATGTCTGTCCATCGTCTGTCCGTTCGTCCGCATATAAAAGTGCAAAATCCACCCAACTGAATGTCTTAAAATTTAATATATATAATCATTGCAGAATTTTTTCAACTCATTTCAAATTTTATGAAAATCGAATCAAAACTTAAAAAATATATTAAGAAATGATTTCTTTAATCTATTAAATCCTACCCTACGTAATCTATATAATAAAAGCGCAAATCATGTGACAGAGGAAAACAAATACGGGCTGCAAGAAATAAAGAATGGAGGGAATTAAAGATCTACACTTCTTTTTTCATATGCCAAACGGCCATTTTTATTCAAAATTATTTTTTCGAATAAAATTGCATAAAAGTTACATATTTAGAAGTTTTTTTAGAAGCAAAAGTTACATTTTTTGTTTGTTTGAGAGATGAGTTGAATTTAAATATATATATATATATATATATATATATATATATATAGATTCTAAGATACCTAAGTATTTGTAAGTAAATGATATGTAAATAGTCACTTTACTGAACCAATAATCGATGAACAGCAAAATACGAACTTTAATTTCAAGTAATACACTTTTGGTTTAAACTATATAACAAATTTACCTTACAATAATCCAACTAGGCCTAATAGCGCCTTTACCGGCTATATCCATTTTATATCTCTTGCTTCATAACAAAATTTAGAAGACTGGCTCTTAGCCAAATCTCGCGATTCAAACTATTTACAACTCGCGCAATGCATAATAATAGTACTTAGTTCAGTTGATGAAGTGAAGTGTCTAACCATGGATAATAGCACTAGAGTGTCAGTTCATATCATTTACATGAAGTGTTCAAACTGGAATCCTACAAATCGGTCATCCTGACGTGATGGCGTCTCGAAATCAGCATCTTGATTTGTTATGTTTTTCCATGCCTAACAGTTATTTTTTTAAGATTTTTATTTATTTCTGGATATTTCTCTCTGTCTTCAGCATCTGAATATCTATTGCTTCAAGAATGATAAGAATTTGCATAATCATCTCGTCCACTATCAGCTCCTTTAAATCCATGATGAGAATTATTCTTATGTGATGGTTGTGAATATTTTTGTTCATTATAACTAGCCTTGCACGATCGTTGGTCACCATAATTATAATTATTTCGACCATGGTAGTAGCTTCTGTTCATGTATCTAGGGGAAATTTTGGATTATACTTTGCTTTTGAATTAGGTGAAGTATTTTCTGTTATGTCTTGAGGTATCAAAGAATTTTCAGTCTCAAAGTTTTCAGGAATCTCAGATTTATTTTGGTAAGAATTCTCGGAACTCTGTTTCCCATAT
The DNA here is from genome assembly GCA_963931845.1 of Maratus michaelseni. Taxonomy (NCBI): domain Eukaryota; kingdom Metazoa; phylum Arthropoda; class Arachnida; order Araneae; family Salticidae; genus Maratus; species Maratus michaelseni. The sequence goes on along the minus strand of OZ007588.1, from coordinate 200,159,478 downwards.
CCAAATTTATTGTAATTTCCATGGTTAAATGACCGCTTAAAATATCTTTGGCTATATCTGTTACTGCTTCTGTTATCAAATGTTCTATTAAAATTTCTGTTATTTCCCTTATGACTAAAATTTTTACTGCGATCTCTCACATAGTCTTTTCTACCATGTGCAGGACTTCTTCTTTCATAATTTTCTTCTGGAGATGGATAGTCAACATTCCATTCATCGGATAATCCTGTATCTTTTGTTTTATTCGGCTTATGTGGTTTTATTAATTTTCTTATTTTTTCTCCGTTTGCTAAATTTGCAATACGAGTCAAATTCACCCCGTCATTTACGCAGTCGATATTAACCATATCTTCCCAACCTCGATTATCGTTGTTTATACTTGCTCCATCAATCTTTGTCGGTACTTCGTTAATTTTAATGTATCCTACTCGAACTGTTTTGCCGCTTATTATTCTAACACCTAGTTACTTTTAACGTCATGCCTTCTACTGCTTTTCTACCTATTATTAAATCGCAGTCCGTCTCTTGTACCACGTAAAATTTATCCTCGATTTCTGTATCGTCCACGTAGACTTTATGCCAGAAAAAACCTGTTGGCTTAATTTCTTTTTCACCTATGCCTGATATAGATATATTGTCGTTGGTTAGTTTTGACGCGTTTATTGCAGTATGATATCTTGAACTGGCGATAGAAATATCGCTTCCTGTATCGATTATTACGTTTGTTTTTATTCCGCTAATATCTAACATTCTTCCTTTTTTACAATTTAACATTCCCATATTAACTGTTTTTCTTTGCGTGTTTTGGGTCTCATTTTGGTATTTTGTTTATCGCCAATTTTGATTATGTTGCGGGTAAAAATTTGAATATTCTCGTTCTGTATTACTCGCCATGGCACATTTTGCACTCACGTGACCATGGTTGCCACAAGCAAAACAGATTATATGCGACTCTTTGCTTTCGTGACCTACATAATGCCTATTATTAACTTGGCGTCTTTTCGAATTCGCGTAGTCAGCCACTCTCGATCTTCTGTCATCAAAATCGCTGCTTGTATCTTAACTGATTGTTTATTGTAAACCCTTCGTGCTGTTGCTTAATTATCTAATTTATCAACTAATTCATCAATTTTCTTTATTACTAATAAGTCTTCTATGAAATTTGTCTTTGTTTCCGTAGGTAAATTATGCCTGAATTTATTAACGACAATTAATTCTGCTAAATCTTCAAAGTTATTTACTTGAAGACCTTCAATCCATTGTTGAAAATACACCTTTATCTCATAAGCGAAATCTCTCCAATTGGCTGATGGCTCCTTTTTAGATGAGAAAAATTTCAGACTAAACTCCTCTAGAGATAGTTTGTAGCGTTTTAGTAGAATATTTTTTATGTAATCATAATCGTGAACTTCAGGTTCGTTTTCCCTTGTTATTATATTGATCACATCTAACGGCATTAAATTAATTAAATAATGTACCCATTCTTTTTTATCAATGCCCGTTTGAGGCCATTTGTCTTTCGTACATAGCTAAATATAAACTGATATCATTCGAGCTATCATATTTAGTTAATAATCTAAGCAATTCAAATTCTTACATGGATTTGTCCTTGGGTTTTCATTAATGTGTTCTCTTGAATGTTCTTGTATATGCAATTTCTTAATTTCAAAATTTTGCTCCAATTAGATTTTCCATTTTCTCTCTTTCATTTCCATTTTCAATTTCTTCTCTTCCAGTTCTGCTTGTAATTTCTTCTCTTTCTTTTTCTCTTCTCTTTCTTCTTCTGTTTTCTCATTTCTAGCTGCTATCACTACTTCTAATCGATCTCTTATAAATTCTTCTTCGTAACTCTCCCAACTCTTGATCAGCATTATTAGGACGGTTTTTGCCGGTTTTTCTGGTGCTTCAATTCCGCATTTTTCGCAGAGGTTTATTAGATCGATTCTCTTATCTTTATTGAGAGTTCTCATGCTTATATTTCAAAAATTGTACTTGAAGTGATGCGATTACGGTTTCACCTTGCTAATTCTTAACCCAACTTTTGATACTGGCGTTTTACAACACTTTACGTTTGGTTTCCATTTCACTACTAGTGGCTTTTACTTTTAATAATCTTGGCATCCGAGCCCCCAAAAATGTAAGTAAATGATATGTAAATAGTCACTTTACTGAACCAATAATCGATGAACAGTAAAACTTTAATTTCAACTAATACACTTTTGGTTTAAACTATATAACAAATTCACCTTACAATAATCCAACTAGTCCTAATAGCGCCTTTACCGGCTATATATATTTTATATATCTTGCTTCATAACAAAATTTAGAAGACTGGCTCTTAGCCAAATCTCGCGATTCAAACTATTTACAACTCGCGCAATGCATAATAATAGTAGTTAGTTCATTTGATGAAGTGAAGTGTCTAACCATGGATAATAGCACTAGAGTGTCAGTTCATATCATTTACATGAAGTGTTCAAACTGGAATCCTATATATATATATAGATTCTAAGATACCTTTAGTGGAAATTAGGTTAACAGATGAATGTCTCAATTCATTCAAAAATACAGTTTTCGAAATTACCTTCGTGCAGCCCTGTATATGATCTGTAGATTTGGATATATAATACATAGCAGGATAAAATTCAGTTCAGTTTAAAAATTCACATTTAGCAATTTTCGCCATTCGATGGAAATGCAGTCGAAATCTTTTATACAGCCCTGTATATAATCTAAACATTTTTGTTCACATCACATATTAAACTAAAATTTAATTCATATAAAAGACGCATAAGGCAGTTTAAAACTAATTTCCAGCAATTACCAACCAAAAACGACAATCTATTTTGTTCTTTGAGTAACCCTGTATATGAATTTATTTATATTCCACAAACTTCTATTAGTCTACTAAATATAGTTTAGCAAGAAAAGGCGTAATACAATTAAAAATAGCTCTTAAGCAATTCACTGCCATAGTGTGTAATACTTATGAATTCCCTTGTGTAGCTCTGTATATGATCAACCGCATTTGTACACACCACGTAATATGAAAAAATTAAGTTAAACTTATAAACGCAAACCAAACTTGAAAACACACTTACCACACATAGACTGTAATTATCGCATGTTTACTGTAACCGATTCTTTTGTGTGTCCCGGCAAATGAACGATAAACGCAATGCACACCATACATTTAACAGCGTAACTTATAGTGCACCTCAGTAATGCGTATTATTTTCATTATCTTTGAGACAGTAAAACATCAATGAATTACACTGCAGACGATTTTTCCCGTAGAACAATGTGTAACAGAACTTTTTTATTTGACCGTGTAAATGAACGATAAACGCAATGCACACCATGCTTTTACGGTAGCATTTTATAGTGCACCTCAGTAATGCATATAATTTTAATTATGTTTGAAATAGTGAAACACTGCAAACGATTTTTCGCCGTCGAACAATGTGTAACAGAATTGTTTGACCCTGTAAATGAATAATAAATATTTTGTACCCCATATTCCACAAAAAGCATGTTTTAAAGCGCCTCATAAATATATATCAATTTCATTATGTTTTAAATGGCATAGCATCAACCAAATGCACATGAAACGATTATTTCAAATTGACTGTAATGTAACGGAATACTTTTTACTGTCCCTGTAAAAAACTATAAGTGCTGCACCCTTCCTTTGAAATAGGGAACATGCTGCAGTAGACGACAATAACATACCAAAATTTCGGGACAATCCAAGCATATTTACGCGAGTTAGAGCACGGACAAACGACAATCAGTAGACAAACCGAAGTCATAAACAGTTTTCAACTAGGTTGGAAAGTGTTAAAAAGACATGTCCATTTCGGTCATAACAGACGATTTAAATCATTTCGCTGAAATAATAACAATGTTTTTTTTTTTTACATTGTAAAACTAGTTATAGTACGAACGCACTTCATTTGTCACGTTTAACGTACAATTTACAACTTGTTATTTATTAAGATTATGCTTAACAAAATTTCTATAAATTTATCATTTTAATATACACTTAGCAATTATGTAATTTATGAATGCTGCAGAGATTTTTTCATAATCTATTATTTTCTAATTATTGCGAGTATAATTTTACGTTCTGCGATTAGAATTAAACATTTTGCGTTTCATTCAGACCATGAAAATATGTAACATTTACCACCAAATCACACGGAACGTGAAACTGGAAAAATATCAGGCAGTATTTTACAACATGCTACGCATTGTAAACAAATTGCAGCAATTTGTCTAACCATTCAACAGTTTTTTTTACATAACGATTATTTGACCATATTAGGAAACGTTCTCATTCGCAAGAATAAATATAAATTGCGGTTAACTGACTATCATCTGTGAAAACGGTTGAATAATTCGAAAGTTTGATAAAAATTCTTCACGGTGTAGATGACAAATTTTAACATAATATCTAGTATTGCTTAAATTATACCATTTTCAGGTGCGTTCTTAATTATATAAATATGTAGCACCTATAGTCGTCGTCTTGTCCGTCCGTCCGTCTGACTCCATATAATATCACAGAAACTACTAAACCGAATGGTTTGAATTTAATATATATTGTCGTTGCAAAATTTTGTCGAGTCATTTAAAATTTTATGCAAATTGAATCAAAACTTAAAAAGATATTAATAAAAGTTTTCGTTATTCTATTAAATCCTATCGTACGTAATCTATATAATAAAAGATCAAGTAATGTGACTGAGGAATACAAATACGGGCAAACCACTTTTTTTTCATATGCCTGACAGCCATTTTTATTCAAAATTATTTAATTATTTTTTTCGAAAAAAATGGTATAAAAGTTACATTTGTAAAAAGATCGTTGAAAAAAAAATTTTGTTTGAGAGAATAGTTACATTAAAAAATGTATAGATTCTGAGATAACTTCAGTGGAAATTACGTTAACAGCCCAATATCTCAATCCATTAGAGTAAATAAACACAGGAGATTCGTTCATTATCAGTCATAAAAATATTAAACCATGGACATAATAATTCGCAAAGCAAGATCACCATGGTTAATTTGACAGTGCTGTCTGGTGTAGAAAAAAAAAATTGTAAACGTGGCATACGTAATAAGAAAAGAAGGGCATGCACATTTCGTTCATAGCAGACGATATAATTCATTTCGCTGAAATAATAAGGATGATTTTTTTACATTGTGAAACTATTTATAAAACGAACCTATGTCACGTTTACCGTACAAATTCCAACTTATTCATAAATAGACCTGATATATCAAAATTTTACAAAACACACTTCCCAGTTTCATTTATCCACACTATTTACTACAATATTTCATTGAAAAAAACTTTATTTATTTTTCAAACTTCTTTAAAATTAATTTGAACTACCCGCATTAAAAAAATAATAGAAATTTTTTTTTCTTGTTTTATGTGCTTTTCTAAATGTGAGATTTTTTTTTTATTAATATTTTTAAATTTTAGAAAAAAATATAATCTTAGAAAAAATAACGATATGGAATACAAACAACATTTTGTTTTATTTTCGAAGGAATATCAATTGATTAGTGAAACAAAAAAGTTATTTGTTCGGATATTGAAAATTTCATTTACTGCAAATCTACAAAAAGTATTTTCAATTTTGATGAGAAAAAAAATATATATTAGTAAAGAAGAAAGAAAAAAAAACAGGAAAACCTATTTACAGAAGTTCTGTGGTAATGTTCTTAATGAATAAAAAATTAAAATCTATTAGCATTGCATTAAAGAAAACAGCAATGTTGAGTTCTTTCCTCCTTTTTTCTTGCAAATTATTTTCTGAAAAAAGGTTTGATTGAAAATATTAAGTCTTATCCAAACTGAAAGAAAGAAAAATGCAAAAAATAAATGTTTTCATTTTCACGGAACTTTTTCTTATTTTTAAAATGAGATTTCTTTTCCCTTGAGTCGATTTTAATTAATTTTCCTTCTTTCAGAGAATTGCTTATTCATTTGATTGCAATCTTAGAATAATTGTTTTTTAATTTTTATTAATGAAAGTAAAAAAAATAAGATCACGGTATTTCTTTTAAACTTTAAATTGTTATTTACCGTCTTAAAAACTAAATTTCTATAATGTAAATATAGATTTGGATTGTGGCATAAAGTATAGCGACTTTAGTTAACTTTAAATATAATATTGAAATTAAAAAGTTATATTAAAAATAAATGATCAACGTATAATAATATATAAAATGGGAAACAGCTATTTCTGAGCCTCTAAAGCTCCATCATTAGTGCCAAATTTAAAAGATTAAAAACTGATCCATCCATTCAATCTTGGGCGCGTGCGGATACGCAAGCATATTTACATGACTAACTTTTGAATCAGTTTTTTGTCTTTTAAATTTGGATCTGATGATGGAGCTTTAGGGACTCCGAAAGAGCTGTTTGCCATTTTATGTTTTTTTTTTTTTTTTTTTTTTTTTTTGTACTATTTTACGTTGATTATTTATTTTTAGTATAACGGCACAAAGGTCAATTCATCTATTTTATAAAAAGTTATATTCAGATAGTTACAATTTGTAATTAATCATTTTTAAAAACTGGATCACCGTTTAGGTTACTTTTGTATCACCACGCAGTACGCATACGTCTAAATCTTTCTACGTATTTCCGGCCTCTGGCGAAATCACCGACATTAGTCCATAACTGTGGCGCTGATGTGATTTATTCTGTGTACTCTGGCTGGATAGAGGTGCCATCTACTGACACTGTCTATCCTGCTTGGCGTGGCCTCATGGTGCCGATGTTGCCAGGAACTGAAATGCAAAAGAAAATCGCAACAGCTACAGAAAACAAACAAGGAAACAAACATTTTTGTTTTAAATCTATCAACTTTCTGAGAACTGGTGATATTTTTTTCTCGTCTTGTGTTATTCATCTTATCTTCCTAATATTTGTGATTACTTACCGTCTTGATATTCGTCATACTAATTTTAGTTGCTATTTCACAATGCTGTATACGTCTAAGTATTTACGAAGTATGAAAACCACTTCTTCTGTGTGCTCTGGCTGGATAAAGGTGTCATCTACTGACACTCGTCTATCCTGCATGGTGTGGCCTCATGGTGACTATGTTCTCAAGAACTGAAATGCAAAAGAAAATCGCAACAGCTACAGAAAACAAACAAGGAAACAAACATTTTTGTTTTAAATCTATCAACTTTCTGAGAACTGGTGATATTTTTTTCTCGTGTTATTCATCTTATCTTCCTAATATTTGTGATTACTTATCGTCTTGATACTCGTCATACTAATTTTAGTTGCTATTTCACAATGCTGTATAAGTCTAAGTATTTACGAAGTATGAAAACCACTTCTTCTGTGTGCTCTGGCTGGATAGAGGTGCCATCTACTGACACTCGTCTATCCTGCATGGCGTGGCCTCATGATGACTATGTTCTCAAGAACTGAAATGCAAAAGAAAATCGCAACAGCTAGAGAAAACAAACAAAGAAACAAACATTTTTCTTAAAAAATCTGTCAACTTTCTGAGCACTGGTGATCTTTTTTTTCTCTCGTCTCCTGTTATTCATCTGATCTTCCTAATATTTGTGATTACTTACCGTCTTGATACTCGTCTTACTAATTTTAGTTGCTATTTCGCCATGCGGTATACGTCTTAAGTATTTACGAACTATGAAAACCTTTCGTCTTGAATTAATTTTCAATTAAACAATATTGTATTACACTTGCAAATAAAAGAAAAAAGTAATGATGTTCTCGAACTGAAATTGAAGAATCAAAAACACACTTGAATAACAAAACAAAAGATCTCGTGTATTCCAAGACAAAATAAAACAAAAGAAAATATGGAAATATGTACAGAATAAAAACAAAATGTTTTAAATGCCATATTTTACGTCGTTGATCACGGTTGCATCAAATCAGCTGCAGTGGGTGTTCTAATTTTGACCTTCATGGTGTCCAAACTCTTTCCACCTCATATATGCAACATATATTTAACAAATTTAACTTTGTTTGGACCGAAATATTTCATTTTGAGTTTCGGGCCAGGTACGATTTGATTACGCTGAATCGTGACTAAATCAGCAATTTGATATATTTTCGGTGGTTTTCTACGTTTGTCATAATACCACTTTGTCTGTTGTTGCTGTCGTAGGATATTTTTCTTATCAATTTCTAGTAACTGCTTTTTATAGGCAATGCTAATTTGGTATGATCTTCTTCTAAAAATTTTTTATGTTAATGTCATTTTTAACACTTTCAAACATAGTAGTTATGAATTCGGTTTGTCCGTCAGTCTGTCCGTGCTCTAACGCGCGTAAATATATTCGAATTGTCATGCAATTGATATATGTTATTGATGTTTACTATGGCATGTTCGGTATTGAAAATGAAGCTTGTAGCACTTATAGTTTTTTTACAGGGACACTCAAAAGAATTCCGTTACATTACGGTCTATTGGGAAAAATCATTTGCAGTTTATTTTAATGATGTTACACATTATAAAACGTATTGAAATTGATATTTATCACTAAGGTGAACAGTAAGAAGCTTACTATAGAATAGGGTGTGCATAGCACTTATAGTTCGTTTACAGAACACCATCAAAAGAATTCCGTTACATTATGGTCTATGGAGAAAAATCTTTTGCGGTTTATCTTAATAATGTTTCACTATTTCAAACATATTGAAATTGATATAAGGTGCATTAAAAGAAATTTACTATAGAATATTGTGTTTATTGCATTCATCGTACAGTTACATGGGCACACAAAAGAATTCGGTTCTGTCTGTTAAAAATAATTGATGGAATTTCTTTTTCAGTTGGTGAACGCGTTTTTAATGTTAATTCATTTTCTGTATATTACTTGGTGGGTAAAAATTCTATAGATCATATACAGGGCAGCACAAAAGTTCCCGAGTACATCTTCGTTTATTGACGGAAATTCCAGAAGGAGAATTTTAAACGATGATACGGTGTTTCCTAACTCAACTAAAATTTAGCATTCTATGCAGTATATATACAAATTTATAGATCCTATGCAGGTCTGCACAAAAGAGTTCGGATATTTTTCCGATTATTCTTAGTAATCCCTGAAATTGGGTTTTTAAATATATTATGAGTTTTCCAAAAAGTTTACATAGATATCATCTTTCATCATATTAAACGGTTAAGATTTATAAAAATATTTTGTAAGTGTTGGAAAGTGTTACATAAACTATGCTTGACGAATGATTTTTCGTTCTTGTTATTTTTCATTTTAACTCCACCCAAAATTAAAATTGGAAAATATTGTGATTTGAACAGATCGGAACAAAATGAAACATGTTTGTATCATTCGGAGGGATTTTCTGAAGATAGTTTTCTGAGAACTGTTAGCAAAACGGCATACAAGTAGAGATCATAACATGCACATGCTGTTCTCTTTCACAAAAAGTTTTAAAATCATTCGATGTAAAAGCAGAACCTCTAACGGAAATAATGTAACATGGACTTTGAAGACACTTTGCTGGAGTTTAAGCTTGTCTAAATCTAGCAGACAGATGTCGATTTAATAAGATATATCCACAAGAACTTTGTGAATGTATCAGTATCAGCCACTGTAAAGAGATAATTAGAGTTTTTGTGCGTCGAAGATAGTGGTCCGAAAAAATCTGTAAGGTATGTCTCAAAAGCCCTAGGGAATTGGGTGAAGGAAACCTTCAGGCTTCCCTAACATTTTGGAGTACAAAATGCTTGGTACGCAATTTGCAATGACAGTCTGTACTAGCTTAATAAGATTTTGAATGTAATACTCTCTTTTTGAGATACGCAGTTTTTTGTGCTGAAAAATTATCTTTAGAATGAGGGTCTTGTGTTATTTGATGATGGATGACTTGAAAAGCAACTAATAGTTCGTGGTATTAGACAAGGTTGTATAGTCCAGCATTGTTAGAGAATAAAGCATTCATGGGGGAATGCCTCAGATATAATATATTTGTGTAATTTTTTTTGTATGTGTTTAAGGTATCCGCACACCTTAAAAGGTGATTTTTTGAAATCTTTGAAATTTTCTCTTTATACCAACTTTTCTAATGAGGTTTAAGTTAAAACTTTGAAAAATATATAAGAATTTCAGAAATTACACATAAATAATTTTTTAAGTGAAAAATAGTCAAAATTATGTGAAAAATTGATATTTGTACAAAACATAACTCAAAATCAAATCAATGCATTAACATTTTATAAATTGCATAATAAAGAGAATAACTTTCTCTAGGACATAGACCAGCTACATTATAATAGCATCTCTATCGTAGAAACTATGGCACTTGAAATACTAATGTAATGAAAAATTCATAAAATTTCTTGCAACTTTTCAACTTATATACCGTTGTAAATATAAAACTAATTAATATATCATCATGATTGTACCCTATTCCCCCAATCAGCATTTTTAAAATAAGTAAAAAAAAAATTCAAGGCATTTCATGCATAATTTTTTGTTATAGGATGCTTTGTGTACTGTAAAAATCTGAAAATTTTCATTTTGTGACAAAGGAAAAAATAACTTTTAAAGGTGGTTCTTGCTATAAAAATAATTATTATCATTTAAAGGTTTAATTATATACTCCATGTATTTTCTTGAACATATAATCCAATTTAAATGCTAAATCTCGAAAAAGATGAATGTAAACATACATTTCAGCTTACTTCCGATTTGCAGAACGAAATTTCCGGTTGTAAAATTCATCAGCAAGCTGTAATAGATGTAATTTTTAACGTCTGTAACTCGGGTTCTAATTCAGATATGACACAATTAAAGCAGCATTCGATAGATAAATGATAATTTTAATATTATTGCAAAAATGAAAAATCGATATTTTAATCGAAAATAAAGTTTCAAAGGTATGCGGATTCCTTAACATTACTGGGTATCGACATTGAGCGTCGATGCGTTGCAATTGTTTTCCAGATCTGTGAACGACAACAAAATAAAATTTTTGCAGAAAAAGGGCCCATCTGGTGACTTTCAGTCTAAGCTCATCTTTATCCGTAGATTTTTGGAATTCTTCGCATTCCGTGACAATTTTAAATTTCGTTCCATGTAAATATACTCTGATTTTTTTTAGTGCGTCAATGACCGCAAGAACTTCCAATTCATAATTATACAATCACTCTTCCTGGTGGGATATATCTTTTTACTCGCGCATAAAAATGGAAGAAATTTACCATCCGTAGATTTTTGTAAAATAAATGTACTGAAAACGAACTTAGATGCGTTGATATGCATCTCTAATTCAGAAACGGGGACAAAAAGTCGGAGCACAGAGTCTTTTGTAAGCAGCTTTTTAAAGTGGAAAATGCAGCTTGTTGCTCTGGACCAAAATAAAATGCAGAAGAATTCCTGAGAAGTTCACGTAAGGATTTTACAATTGTTGTATATCCAGAGATGTATTTACGAAAATAACCAGCTGAGACTAAAAAAAGTTTGTAATTGTTTAGTATTTTTAGGGAAATGCTACAGCGATTTGATTTTCGAGGCCGATGATGCAATAGTGTTATTTTCTATCCCATGTCCAAAGAATTCGACTTTACGGAAAAGAGACTGACATTTTTTTTAAAATTGATGTTCAAACTATAGCTTGATGTTATTTGCATGGCGCGATTCAAATGGACATGGCCTTCTTCTTCAGTTTTCACAGTTTTGATAAGTCATCCCGACACAAACTTAATGTGTCGTCTGCTAGTAAGTGACGAAAGACAAAAGCTAAACATCTGTTGAAAGCAGCAGGGCTAATTCTTAATCCAAATGGGTTTTTTAAAAATTACCATTGTCCATTATGAGTGATGAAAGCATTGTGTTTAGTACTGTTGGAAGCTATATATCAACATGGATTTTGGAAAATCTGCAGCTAATCAGTCAAGGCATGCTTTCCAATAGTTGTTTCACAGAACGTTTCTGAGATTGAAACCTATGAATTTAGGACATTGAAACCTGTGAAAACAAATTCCACACCAAAGATATTCTGATATAGTGGCATTTAAAGAAAATACTACTTTTTGATAATATATATCTGGTTTACGGAATTTCGATGATGTATCATACGAACTTTCACTATAATTCCATCCCTGATAAGAGTGCTACGATCGTAATATTATTACTTTCTTCTATCTATACAAGAAGAAAGTATTGGATTCATGAAAAATATCGACAACCGGTTATCGTCGGTTTTATACGTTATAGAAGGTCCTTATAGAGGGTACGTTGTAGAGAGCGAAATTCTATGATTTGTTCAAAATATGAGATGCTTGTATTACCAGTTTAAATGCACAGAATTGAACGAAACTTCTGGCTTAGTATCCTGTGTAAAAATCGATGTACTTTTTGTGCTTTTTAATTTATTTAATTGATTTCATTTATATAGAAATAAGTTTTGTGATAGCCACAATATACTTGTTTGATAATTGTTAGCTGCATCAGATCAATTTTTTACATAACTTTAATATTAAGTTGTAGACGAGATTTGAATTTTTCATATGAAGTATTTAATTAAACATTAAATGCGCAGAAAAACATTAAAGGGAATCAATATTAATTGTACCCCCTTTAAATTAAGGGAGACTTTAGTATTTTCACTTGAATACTTATATGCTCCAATATTGGATATCGCCAAACAATAAAAGAAAAGATTACCTTTATATTTTCTTAATAAACACTGCAGATTTACAAGTGTAACAGCCATAGAAAATACCACTGATTTTTTATTAAAAAAAATTAAATATCTCAACATGAGACATAAATAATTTAATATTTTATGCGTATAAAGGAAATTAAAATAAATAAATTCTGTTAGTTAAATATGTATATTTTATTCCAAATTCACGTATTAAAAAGTAATATAGCCTATGAATGTTAACAAGGAAGAAAGCATCGGTTTTCAAATTTTGACAGAAATATTAAACACTTCTATATCAAAAATCATATATATAAATCTTACATTAAATATGTAGGGTAAGGTGGTGCAAGAGTGTGTGCTGTACAAGTGTACGCAGAAAGATTATCCAATCCCAAAACAGAGTTTTGTGATTTGCTACATTTGTAAATGTTGTAATGATACGTTTATGGTGAAACAAATCTGCATATTTTGGTGAAAATTTTAAAGGTTTAGAAGTGAAAAAGTTATTTGGGCCTTCTCGTTATAATATTTATGGTTTTTATAAAAAGGATCATAATAAATATTACAAAGGTAATTAAAAGTAATATATCATTTGTTTTAAGAATTATAAATTAATAATTACTAAGCCAACTTCAGTTTCCCAAGGTGTAGCTTTGACTTCAACAACTTCATCTTACGTTAAATGAACAGAGGTCGCCGTATCCACAGTTATCTGTGCTGCAATCCTATAGTAAGTATATAGAAATTTTAAACAGTTCACCACACAAAAAGCAGCTTTAAGTTGACGCTTCGGAAAAATCGCGTTTTTGGCGTTTATATTTTTCATAAAAAGAGAAAAGGTGAATCCACAAGAAGCCAAAAACTTCAACAAATAAAAACTTCTGGATATATTCAGGCTGCTCAGAAATCTATAGAGAAATCTATAGATAACAAATCGCAGATGATTGGATTGAGTGCATTTCTTGCAGAGACAGTAGGCAGGAAAAGTGCACAGACTACGCAGGTTGTGGTCACTACAAATATGACGTTTGTAAGTCAAATACTTATTTTTCTTATTGCTCACTCTTGCTCTCTTTGGTTGTACTAAAGTGCACATTCAGCAGTATGTTGTTATTTTCAAATAATACCGAAAGTGTTTTTTATAAGTGAATTAATGCTACTTTTTGTTAACTTAATAATCTAGTAAGAGTACATATAAAGTATAGAAACATCCGTTAAATCTCTTCATTTATTGTTATTTAAGTAAATAACTAAAGTGCGTACTCCTGCACCACCTTACCCTAAATGTATCCTCCCCCTTCCTGTATTAATAAATAAATGTTTAAAAAAATTACTTAATTCATAATTACTGAAAAACTGTACCATATTATTCTCATTTTTTTCAATAAATAAAATTTAACCTTACAAAATATATGTTTTTAGAATGGCTCAAAAAATATTGTTAAAAATGTCATCTTGCATTTGTTTTAATTAATTTGATAAAAACAAAAACAAATATTTATTTTAAAGAGAGAAATTTATTAAATTAATTATTTTTGATTTAACAAAAAAATGTATCACTTGCAATAGGGGCAAAAAATTCCTCCAGAAATGTATTTTCTTTATTCTTTTTTTTAAATTTACATTAACATATTATTCACTGAATTTTTAAACATACATGATTTTAGTTACTGTTTTCAAAAATTTATTTTAACAAACAATATATCTTTGTGATTAAGGAAAGAATTATAAAAAAACTATTTATTATCTTATCAAAATAATTAATTATGCAGTCTGTTCTATAAATAAAAGGAAAAATAATGACAACTAATAATAATAATTTAAAAAAAGGTCATTTTGAATTTAATGAAATTGAATTTAAATTATGCATCACACTGTAAAGTATAAAAAACTCTAATTCAAATTGTAAGTCATTTATGATACAGTAACTTCTCGCTTTAACTCTTCTCGTTACATCGTTCTTTCGGAAAATCATAGTCCCACAAAATATACTATATCCAGATAATCATTCCACACAAAATATATGGTCTTGTTAAACGGCAATTTTTAATAAGGGAGACCGGCGCTTGTTGGCCCATTTTTCTTTCAGTATTTTTATTTGATTTATTTTATTAAAATTTAATCTATTTTTAGATTTGCAATCAACGTACCTTAAAGCTTAACCACGTACGAAAAAAATAATTAATAGTTTCTATATGAATCTCAGATGAACATCAAGTCACTGGGCCGACCTGTCGCCGAACGAGGTACGTTGACCCACTAAATAGATTAAATTTTCGGATTGAAAACGGAAATGAAAAAGCACATTACATGTCTAATGTAATTTTAATTTGGTATGTAAAAGATACAAAGGATAAGAAAAGATATTTTGTTCGACTTAATTACTGCCTTCATGGAAATCTTTCTTATCATCACAATGAATGCAAACATATAATATGATATCCACAGTGACATATGATTCCATTTGCACTTGGTACATTGAATCCACTCTTCTAATGATTTACTATTTTTGACTGACTTCAAACAGCGAAGACATACGGAATTCTTTTTATCTTTTTGTTCTTCTTCACTGGATAGATTTATTGTATCTTTCATTGTTTTGTTCAATTTCACTTTGAGAACATCCGATTTCTGTTCTGGAACCTTTCCTCTGTCTGATATTTTAACATAATTACGAACTATCTTCGTATCTAGAAATGAGGCAGTAGCTGTAGTGGGCCATAGACAAAATTTAAATTGGGACCCACATGTTGTTGCTTTTAAAGAAATCTTAAATTATGTCACTTACAATTTATATTAATAATATTACAATTTATATTTACAATATAGAATACAATAAACTAATACAATAGTTTCATAAAAAGTTTCTGGAAATAAACTTTCCCAAACTTCCTAGCTTTCAAGAAAGAGCTATTCCTCGAGTCTCTTTTACATTACACCGTTTTTGCGTCAGCTATACACGGAATAAAACAAAAAGTATTTTATTAATTCAGATTAGTTAAAAATTTTAAATTATATAAAAAATAGATTTTTATAGAATTTTAATAGTACTTTTATAATTATTATTTTCTGTTTATAAACCCAGGCTCTTGCGATTTACAGGCCTAGATATTTTTCTTATTTGCCAATTAGTTAATACCACTCTGCCGAATAACACACTTATTTAAAGAATTTTATTAACATTTACAGGCTTATGAATCTAGAAAACAAAATATTGGGATGCGGGGCATGCTTGTCCCATATCGCCATTTTGGTTTTGATCGTCGTATCAGAATATTATGTTAATTTTTTTAAAAATCAGTAGGTAGATAATAATCTCTGAACAACGGTCTTTTAGATTGCTATTCACCAAAGTGAAATTTTTATTTATAAACAAATATGAAGCGGTTATTGATAAGTGCAAAAACATTTTACCTGAGTGAAAAATTGAATATTTGAAGTGGCTCTCGTTTGATTGCTTGTTCACTGTTGACGTTGTTATGGTGAAAGAAGACGGGATAAGACACTTGTCACTTAGCTGGTAACGCTATCCCCCGGAAAGTTTGAAATATATCGCGGATGGCCCAACGTGTCCATATGGCTAGCTTGCCCTGGTCTTCTTTACTTTATATTTTCAGATTAAGTGTAATTTTGTGTCCTTAAATTTCTTAATAAAATTGTAATATGCGCATAAATTAATGTTATGGAAACAAATATAAAACATTTGCTTATAGAATATTACATTATATAAATCTTTAATACTTTGAGTTTTATTGAGATTTATTTATATTGCTTTCTTTCGTGACTCCCATGCGTGATATATCCTAAGCCTACTGTACTACATGTATGAAATTGACAAATCGTATGTGCCTGTTTGGTAGTAAACGAAAAATTATTATTAACACCACTTAATTAAAAAAAAAAGATTAATGAGAAAAGAATATTTTTTGAGATAATCGTAATCCGGAAATAAGAACAAAACTTTTAAAAATATTAATTGGAAGGAAAATATGATTTAAAATTAATACAATTTCAAAAACGTGCTAGGGATACGTCGGATTTTTTAAAAAGTTTATTTAAAACATTTATGCTACGAAAAGTAACTAAAACATTTATCTGATCACCCCACTTTCCAGTAAGCATTGCTGAAATATACTATGCTTAATCATAATAGTAACATTTAAGCAAGGAATTTATTTTAATCATATATAATAAAAACTGCTTATAACGAACCTGGAGGATGCATTAAAATTATTCGATGTGTACAGGTTTCTTTATAATCAGTTCCCCACCACAATAGTAACATTACCAAACAATTTAGGCATATTTACGTTAACACATCTGACACATCGTAAAGGACTTGTTGTACAGTTAGTATAAAAAAATGATACACTCCGTAAAATTTAGTCGCCAAATTATCTCAGAGAAAACGAAAATAGCCATTCGATTAAAAATTACGTCTTATTTCAACTTATGTTTAAAAAATGAACTTAAGAAGCTATCTTCTTACCGAAATTGTAATAAACTGAAATTTTCAATACGAACGCCCAATTTTGACAACAAATTTGGATTTTTCGGTACATTTGACATTCAGATTGAAATTGGGAAATCATTAAGTCAATTAGTTTATATATCATGAAGGAGTAAAGATTGGAACTCGTACTAAAAAATTTCTTTTTAATCAATCCAAAACAGATTGCAATGCATGTAATTTTTAAAGCACAATTCAAAACCTACTTATGGGAATGATGTATTATTTTGGATTAGCATATTTAAAGCTTCTATATAACTACTTCTGTTAACAGATTTATGGGTTACAAGTCATATGTTAAAATAATTTTCGAAAGTATGTATATTTTCAGAAATTATGAAGTGTAAACTGTGAATTTTTTAACAGGAGGAGATTTCTAGAAACTTCCCAGTATGCGAAACCAAAATTGCACTGCATTCCAACTAGGAGTTTTTGAGTTATGCTTGAACTGAGTGTATTATATTCTGTCTTGCAACGATTAAAAGAGATTTTAACATTAGTAGTTCCAAACTTTAAACTTTCATAATATCTAAAATATAGCACCGCATAATTATTTTTTTTTTGCATTTGAATGCAACATGTACCGAATATTCTAAATATCCCGTAAAAATTGGGTTTTCATATTGAGTTTTGTACAATTTCAGTATGATGATGACCCCTAAGCTTATTTATTTAACACTAGCTGGTCTTCTCCCGTCTAGCTGGTAGTTTCTGAGTGGGGCGCAGATACATAGTGCAGCGTACCGCCCTGACTTCGCTTAGGGCCCAGAAAGTGCATTTTATCTGAAACCAGAAAAATATGAATAAAATACTTTAAATTAAAAGTATACGAAAATAACTAATAAGAATATGAAAAAAGCACTTAAATAAAGATTTCGCGCCATAAATATTTTTTCATGACCCCCCCTGACAAAATAATACTGGGCCCTACACGTGATTATATAGGGATGGGGCTCAAGTAGTACTTTGTATCTGGGCCTCACTCGGAAGCGATCGTCTAGTATATAATAAAAAATCAGTAATAATTCTGTTTTTCGTCTAAACTTCCGCAATCGGGTTCATAGCCGATGTTGCCCACAAACTCGCTAGCTCTAAAATCGCTGGAAAATACATGATTAACTACTTTTTTTTGTATATTTGTAAAGCGGAGTTTCACATTCTTACTTAAAACTGCTGGTGAGATATAGCACAATTACCTAAAATTTTCGACACACAGTGTGACCCCCTTGATGGATTATTATCTAAAATTGCTGAAATACATAGTTACCTATTTTCTAGTACATTTGTTATCCTAAATTTCACGCACCTACCTATTACTGAGATATCGCAAAATAACTTAAGAAATCCGACCCCCATTTAACTCTCTTTAGTGGATGATTTTCTAAAATCACGGAAATACATGTTTAACTATTTTTTAGTAGATTTGTTATCCTGAATATGTGATTTCAAGCTCATAACTAAAAATGCTGCTAAGATATGGCGAACATTTAAATGACCTAAAATTTTCAACCCCATTTCTAAATGGGTGAATTTCTAAAATAACTGAACTATGTGTTTAATTATTTTTATAGCAGATTTGTTATCCTGAATTTTACGTTCTTATCCAAAACTACTGATGCGATATGGTGAAAAGGTGAAATCATCGAATATTATTGACCCCCCATTTAATCCCCTTAGTAGTTGAATTTCTAAATTCGCCTAAAATACTTTTTGTACTATTCTTTAGTAGATTTGTTATCCCGAAATTCACGCTCCTAACTATAAATTCTACTGAGATATGGCAAAATGGCGTAAAACATTCGACCCCCATTTAACACTCTTTAATGTCAGAATATCTAAAATCGATGAAATATGTGTTTAACTATTTTTTAGTAGACTTGTTATCCTGAGTTTCATGATTCTACCTATAATTTTGTACTGAGATATGGCAAATTGACATAAAATATTTGACCTCCTATTTAACCTCCCTTAGTTGCTGAATTTCTAAATATGCGGAAATATAGGTTTATCTATATTTTTTGTAGATTTGTTATCCCGAATTCCGAGCTCCTAACTAAAAATGCTGCTGCGATATAGCAAACAGGCAAAATGACCTAAAACGTTCGACCCCCCCCCCCATTTAACCCCCTTAATTGATAAATTTCTAAAATTGGTGAAATATGTGTTTAATTATTTTTGTAGTAGATTTGTTATCCTGAATTTCACGTTCCTATCTAAAACTGCTGCTGAGATATGGCGAAAACGCGAAATGACTAAAATCTTTGACCACCATTTAACCCCCTTAGTGGTTGAATTTTTAAAATCACTGAAATATGTGTTTAACTAACTTTTAGTACACTTGTTATCTTGAATTTCGCGCTTTTAACTAAAACTGTTGTTGAGATATGGTGAAAAGGCACAATGACCTAAAACTTTAGACCTCCATTTAACCCCCTTTGTGGTTGAATTTCTAAAATCGCTGAAATAAATGTTTAATTATTTTTTTAGTAGATTTGCTATCTTGAAGCTCACGCTCTTACCTAAAACTGCTGATGAGGTATAGTGAAAATGTGAAATCACCCACATTTTTCGACCCCCCATTTAACCCACTTAGTAGTTGAATTTCTAAAATCGCCTTAAACACATGTATAACTATACTTTAGTAGAATTGTTATCCCGAATTTCACGCTCCTACATTAAATTCCTGCTGAGATATGTCGAAAATACGAAGTTATCTAAAACTTTCGACCTCTTATTTAACCCCTTTAGGTTGGGAATTTTCAAAAATCCTTTCTTAGTGGATGCTTACATTGTGTAAAGACCATGTCTTCCATATTTTATCGTTCTAGGACAAACGGTTAAGGATCGGCGTTGATTATGAGAAAATCAAGCTACTCTTTTATAAGTACAGATAAATCGAAAAAATATATAATTCCTGATCGAATGGCTATTTTCGTTTTTCTCTACGACAGTTTTGGAGATGAAATTTTGAGGTGTATATATACATATATATATATTTACTGAGTGATCATATTTTTTTATAGTGAGATATAACTTTGTACAAAACATTCATCCATATGCACTTTGTTAATTTAAACACTGAATTAATGAATACAAATTTTTAAAATTTCTTCATGTAAGTGTCATCAGATAAAAGTAAAATTAAAACAAACAAAATATTTTCAAACAATTTAACTAATACCCATTTTATTAATAATGCTTGTTATCAGAATTCTCTTTGGAATATCTTCAGAGCTCTAAGAACAGAAAGTCTAATTAGTATAATCAGACATACTGCGTGGGAACTTAATAATAATGGGAATGTTTAGAACTGCAGTTTTCAAGCTATAAGCATTGTCTGAAATTTTTATAACTTTTCATTTTACTCAATTTTACGGTTGTTTCATGTGTGTACTTTTTTGACAAAGAATTTGTAATTTAATTCGAATTTACTTTTATTTATATTCAAAGAGTAAAGAAAATAATTTTAATTGAATTTCAAATTGATGCAATCTATTTAAACAAGATATTGATCTGCCGCAGTAAAATTAATATGAAAACATAACTGTTTTTATATGAAATTAATATGATATTTTTAACATTTTTATTTTACGACCATATTCAAAACTCTATATTTAACCCTCTGACTACTTAATTGTTCTTTCAAAATCGTTTCGACCAATATGTATTTGAACAGTATATCCTCTACTATTATTTATCTCAAATCATCATATATTTGAAATATGCAGTATGTTCATCATTTGAATTTTTCCCCTTTAATGTTGAATGTTTAAAACAGAATTGCTTCAAAATATGTGTATTATATAAATTTTTCTACAAATGACTTGCCTGTGGAAATTGCGGAATAAGCATTAAGGCGGTTTAATAAATAATCTCTATACTTACATACATCCTTTTCTTATTTACATGCTTACATACGTACATTCATGTTACTACTTACATTTATCTTGCATAATTCTATCTATCTTATATATTGACCGATCTTATAACGTACATATAAGCTAATATAAAACAAAATGATAAAAACATCTGGAAAAGAATGTAATTTTTTATTTGTAGTATATTGGGCCACCTTTGTTCTTCATTATAACTTGCATTCGAAGTGGGATTCACAAATAAAGGTCGTGCGCAGAGTTCAAGGGAAATCGCACCCATTCCTCGTCAGAGCAGTCTCGAGCTCAGGTAGTGTGCGTGAAAATGGAAACCGAGCGCGTACTTTGTTGTCTAAAAAAACCCACAAAAGCCCAATGATGTTAATATCAAGGGATTGAAGGGACACTACAAGAAATGTTCCACTTCACGCTCATCTAGCCATGTTTGAACACAGCAAGCCGCTGAGCAGACGCGCTGTTATCTTGGAACGCCAGACGTGCTCTAGGTAAGAGTCTAGGAAAGCAGAGATTGGAAATGATCTGCGAGAATACTGCAATAATACTCGGCTGTGATCGGCCCGCTCAGATCAACTAGAGACCTCTGGGCCACGCCAATATATGGCGCACACTCCATAACAGAGCCCCATCAGTGCTTCACGGTAGGAACCAGAGAGTCAACATGAAATGATTCTGCAGTGTTTGCCTCAAAACCACATGTCCGGTGGTCTAAAATAGTGTAAATTATGATTCGTCAGAAGAGATGACCAGTTACCTCTGCATCTGTGTCTAGTTTTGGTGGTCCTGGCACCACTGTCGTCACTTTATACCATTTTGTGGTGAAACTAATGCCTTTGGAATAGCTACTCTGATGTGAATGGTCGCAGCATTCAGCCCTGTTGAATAATTTTGGTGCATACGGGGTTCTGGAGATGGGTGTTCATCTCGGAAGTTATCTGCGGCAGTGTAGTCTTGCATTTACGAGCGACTACATTCTTTCATTCTCGTCTCTCCCGGTCAGTCAACTGCGACTTTCCCCAATAAATTTCTTTCTACAGGACAATTTTATGGGTTAGTGTAGGCTGAGATAACATTTGTCACAGTAGTTCTTAAAACACTAACAAACTTGGTTATTATGGACACGGACCACATGGACACATTATGGTTATTTGATCATGTGATGCGAGCTCCATTGATCATGACACTTCACATGTGAGACAGGTTGGATATAATAGTGCTTTGATGGGAACAGAATTTTCTAATACAACGGTCGGCAAATGCATGACCGATAGCCTACCTTTCACTGCCCCTAGATGTGAAGCTGTTGCGACACGTGGCTGGGTTGTATCGGACGATCGAAGTACGACATATTTCGAAATGAGTGTTGCTATTATTTTGGCCATTACCTGCGTGTATGTCTAACAACATTTAAAGATACAATGGATACAATAACACAACATTATTTAATATAATTATGATTGGATTAAAACTTATTAAAACTATGAGAAAAAAGTAAAAGTGGATAGCTTTTTTTTGATGCAATTAACATACATAAAGGAGTCAGTAATAGTTTATCTCCACAAAATAACGATGATATATAGCAAAACGTGCATTTAAATATTTTTTGTCCAATTAATCACAGAATTAATGAATAAATTTTAAATTTCTTCAGATGATAATTAAATTTCTTCATGGGAAAGCTAGTCTGAACAAAAATTTGTTAAAACGACAATTAATGCACGCTATCTCCTAAGCAGTATTTTCGTTAATAACAATGATTCTTATCAGAGTTTAAATTTCTTCTATGAGTACCCTCTGGATTCCGAAGAAGTTGATCTAATTAGTATAATCATATACATGCATAAGATAACAGCATCGTCTGAAATTTTGATAACATTTTATTTTATATTATTTCATGGTTGCTTCGGAAAATTGCTTCGAACAGAGTTTTAATTTTAGTATATTTGTTTATATTTTAAAAATAACGAAAATAAATTTAATTAATTTTCATATTGAACTAGTATATTTTACTAGATAAAGTGAAATGCAGGAATAAAAGTAAAAATGTCGTTTATAGTGCTTTTTAAGATGAAATATAATTCCTACTCTTATGAGACCTATAAAAATGTTACTATTAATTGTATCTTATCGCCTCAATTTCCTCTAAGAATAGTTAAAATCTCTATTTGTATAAACGTTTACAGAGTAAATATCCAACTTTGTGCATAACATATAGTTAAATGCATTTTGATAATTTAAGAACAATATCAATAAATAAAATTTTAAATTTCTGTACGTAATTTTCATCATGTGAATGTTAATCAGAACGAAAAAAATATTTAACCATTCAATTTTCCGTTATCTCTTAAGCAGTGTTTTCGTTTTTAACAAAGCTTCTTATCTGAGTTAGAAATTATTTTAGGAATATCTTCTGGAATCGAAAGAAGAAGGTCTAATTAGCACTATCAGATACTGTATCTGTGTAAAGGGAATTGAATAATAAATAATTTTAATAATACTACAGTTTTCAACATAAATGCATTGCCAAACTTTCTCAAATGTTTCATTTTAGATAATTTGATAGTTCTTTCAAAAGATAGTATTATCTTTAGGAAATATTTTCAATTTGCCTTTATTGAATCGTTTTTAATTTTCGTAATGCATTTATATTATAAAAGTACAGTATTTTTAATAAAATTCAGGTTGTGTCAGCGTGTTTAATTCAGTTAATTTCATTGGTAAGAATACTCCGTATGTTTAATATATCATGTTACCGCGTTCTTTGCTTTTTCTACTTCAATATAGAACATAATAAAGGTTATGAATTAAAAAACAACAACATTTGTCTATATTATTGGCTCTAAAGCATTAAAAAATGTTACAATGTTTTTTCACATAATATTAATTGGTTGCAGAAAAAATCGTATTTAATAAGAAAATGTAATTTTCCTCGTTTTAAGGTTTATAGCTTGTTGAAGATACTTCAGGTTTTCTAAAGATATTGTAAATAACTAAAAAAAAAAATTACTCTATCTTTCAATTTCCCCTAAAGTTTCTCTAAATCTCTCTTTATATATAATACTTCAGAGTAAATAAAACATTCTGAACAAAAGATTCATTCATTTGCATTTTGATAATTTAAGCTGAGAATAATGTATAGAATTTTAAATTGTACCACATAATTATCACCAGACGAATGTTAACTATAACGAAAGATTCTGACAGTTTAATTAGTGCCTATTATCTTCTAAGTAATGTTTTAGTTATTAACTATGCTTCTTACAAAAGTTTAAATTTCTTTTAAGCATGTCTTTTGTGTTGCAGAGAAAAATATGTAATTAGAATAATCAGATACACTGCGTGAGAATTGATTAACAACAAACTCTTGTAAAACTGCAATTTTCAAGACAAAAGCATTCCTAGAAACATCTATACTGTTTATTTTTACATAATTTGATGGTTGTTTCAAAACGTTATAAATACTCTCTTTAACAACACTTTTTTATTTTTATTTTTTATTTTTTTATATTTTAAATACAATTAAAATATTTAAAATTAATTCTCAACATAACAGAATACGTTTTATTAAGTTATTGATCTGCACACTGTTTTTAAAAAAATCTACTTAAATATGTATGAGAATCTGACACCCTATTTTGTTTCTCTAAGGGGCCGTTTTGCCGATAAAAGTTTTCTCTTAACTGATCGAAATATTTCGAGTTAATTTGTGGGAAATGTTAAATAGATGATTACTCATTATCTAATACAATTATCTAAATACGGTTCTTACAATCAGAAAGTAGTTGAAAATAAGCCAGCTTACTTTTATACCAACTTATCAAAATTAATTTTCTAAAATGTAAGTATTTAGCAACCGGTTCTGAAAGTGAAAGTACCCTTATATAAAAAAAAACTGGAACTAAAATCGAAAAAGTAAAAACTAACAACGTTAGAGATCGACCTCAGCTATCCTATGAAAAAAAAATCATTTAAAAATATTAAAATGAGAGCGAGAAATCGCGCAAGAACCTTCCCATAGACTTAACATTAGCTTGCGCGTTTTTTCGCATGACTGATGTAAGCTCTTAAGGAAACATTTTCTAAAGAAACTTTAGTTGTCATTTAATGTCTATTCTCTGATGGTGAAAATCGTATACGATAATTTATATCAGGTACTAAGTATTTGCCTGTTAAAATTCCCCGTATTCTAACATAGTATTCCGCGATCGGCGGTGAACAGTGAGCACAATCGTGTCACAATCGTGTCACAGGGGGTAGGCCCCTTAGTAGATATATAAATAGATATATACGTAAACAACATACACACACACATACATCATACATCATCGTACAAACACACACACACACACATATATATATATATGCTCAATAAAGATTAAAAATAACCTAAAATAAAACTAAAAATAAAAATAAAAATAAAATCCATGCGATAAGCGCTGTAGCTGCAATTTATCACACAGATTAAATATAGCACATTATGTATTAAATGTATTCGGCAGACCCAGAATTAATCATTATTCATTGATCATTTTTAAATCATTTCAATTAAAATATATGAATGATTCTTCTACTTACACTTATAATAGTATAAATACAGATCTAAAGAGGGAAATCTTGAACTTGAAGGATACCTTTGTTTTTGTTCGGTCGACAAAGCATCTAACAATTTTGCAATTATTTGAAAAAGCTATTATGCTAATATGATATTTGCTGAGCTTAACAATAGTGTTACCTACAGTTTATATAATTCTACTATTCAAATTCTGATTAAGAAACACCTGGCCTTTTCAAAAAAGGTTCATATTCCTTTGCCTAAACTAAAAAATTTGTCATTACCTTTTCTTTTCGTTACACCGAAATTTCATAAAATTCCAATTAAATACAGATTTATTTGCAGTAATGTAAACAGTATAGGAAATGGATTTAATCGCAAGTTTGAAGAAATGCTGAAAAGGATTTTGAATATCCTAAAATTTAAGTATAAAGATAGTAATATGTATTGGATTATATTGAACAGTTATGAAATCAGAGATAAATTAATTAAAAATGATATACAGAGTATCCAAACATATGATTTTGAGAATCTTTACACAAATATGCCTATTGCAGGGTTAAATGATGTCCTTTTAAAAATTGTTGAATTAATTGCTGCTGATATTGATTTAGATTTTAATTTATTTATGTTATTGTGTAAATTTTGCTTATATAACAACTATGTTTATACAGGTTCAAATATTTATTTACAGAAAATGGGATAGGAATGGGTACATGTTACTCCTCTACGGCAGCTATTTTATTTTTATTTTTTTATGAATTTCAATTTTGTACGGTTAATAATGACATTAATTTTCTGGCTTTCAGATATATTGACGATTTAATAATTTTGAACTGTGATCGCGATTTTTTGGGGATATCATGTGACATTTATCCTAATATCTTAATTTTGAAAAAAACAAATGAAAATAATAATGAGGCTGATTATCTTGATTTGAAAATACACATTTCTAATGGAATAAACATTGCAATCTACAATAAACGGGATGGCTTCAGTTTTGAAGTTAACCAATTAGTTAACTGGTATTCGTATGTACATAAACGTATTTACATTAATATTATCATAGGTCAGATTTTTCGCTACTATAAACTCTGCACGAATAAAATTTATTTCTTAAAGAACTTTTTAATTTAACCAGTATCTTGTATTATAAAAATAACATTCCTTTGAGTTTCATTAATAGATATACTAGTTTTACAGACAGTCTTCATTTTTGAGTAGTTGCTACGTAATTGACAATTAATGATTTGTATAACTTAAAGCCTTTCGAGGACAGTTTTACAAGGATGTTTGCAGTTTTGTGGCAACAGACATGGAACGTACATGGATAGATTTTGGATCACTGGATTTGGTTATTGTTTATTGTTTTTGTGGCTGTGTGGCTCAGGAGGGGGTAAGATAATTCTATTGTCGGTTCAGTGTATGTTAAGCATACGTTTTGTATTCAGTCGTGCTGTTGTTTGTGGCGTTGGGTCCGGTGGGGGAATGTTCGTGACATGCTTTCATTTGTTTTCATGCATTTGATTTATGCTTCACGACATTATGGCCGAAACCCACTGCCACTACTGTATAATAGTTTGTTGTGCTTGTAATTATTCGGAAACATCGCTGTGCTTTTTAATGTGCCCACTGCTGATGAGGCCACAGCTTTTTGGTTGTTTTTCTTGGTTTTTTCTTGTTCAGATTATATCTGTTTATTTTTTATGTTTGTTATTTATTCCTAGTTTAATTATGGTGCGGAATTCTGGGTCTGCCGAATACATTTAATACATAGTGTGCTATATATATATATATATATATATATATATATATGTGTGTGTGTGTGTGTGTGTGTGTTTGTACGATGATGTATGATGTATGTGTGTGTGTATGTTGTTTACGTATATATCTATTTATATATCTACTAGGGGGCCTACCCCCTGCGAGCTACGCTCGCCAACCCCCGCTCAGACTTCGAGGCCTCTAAAAACATGACAGCGTGCTTTGTTTTAAAAATATTGTTAAATCTGTAATTGGGATTCCATTCTTTTAAAGTTTTAATGGGTCATTTTTTTTTATTATCATGACCTCATACACAGCTGTTGCGACAACTGACGACTGTTTTCGGAATTGATAAGTAAAATCAATTACAACTTGGAAACCAGCTTGTATAAAATGGTTAGGTTTAAATTGTGGCAACCTCTCGGATTTTTATAACAACGATCTGTATTCTATTCTTCCTTTGCGTTTAAGGATGAGAAAAATTCCATCTGTTTGTGAGTAACATTAAGAACCAAGGTATTAAAAAGTACTATGTTATAGACATTTTCAGCAACAGATTTTAATTTTCTTTCTATTTTAATGCACCATCATGCATACTTTCATGTTATTTTAAATATGTAAATTATTTATTTTAATTAATATGTATATACGAATTTTCTAATAATTATTTATCATACAATATTAATTAAATATTTTGTGCATGCATGCCTGCATTTATTCGGCATCAATTGATGAGATATTTAAACAAATTTGCTATCCGCGATAATTTTACACCATGTTATGTCACTTGAATATTGCCCATAAGAAAATCGGGTACTTTTCCAGTATAGGATCATTTGCTTTTAGGTTTGGCGTATTTCGAGCTTCAAAAAGGGATAGATTCGTTAATATACATAGATTTGTTGCCAAAAGTTATGAAAACAAACCCAATGAACTTTTGTTACTTTTCTATTATAGGGGTCTTGACGCTTTTTTAAAAAGCTTGACGCAATTCGGGCATCAGAAAGTGAGATTTGCTGCCAAATTACATAAACAGCCATGGAAACAAATTCGACGATTTTTTTGTTTATATGCGTATTTTAATTATACGTATATTATTATTGTTTTTCTATACAAATTACTTCTGATTATATATAAAATAGGATAAATGACATTCTACGCTAAACAAATTGTATAAATATTGAAAAAATGCTTCTGCATACGAAATGACAAAGTTAATAGGTTGACAGAAAGTATGTTGCCAAATTTCCTTTTCTGCCAAGGCTATTTTCTCTGTTTCGTCAAGGCTTTGTTATTTATGTGTAAACATATAATTCATTATTAAAAAAGTAATGCTACTGAAATATTCATTTGTTTTAAGCTTTAATAGCATTTCTCTAAGGTATAGGGAGCATTTTTAGGTGCGTTCGTAATTATATAAATACGTAGCACCTATAGTCGTCGTTTGGTCCGTCCGTCTGTCCGTCCGTCTGTCTGTCTGTCTGTCTGTCCGTCTGTCCGCATATAACAACGCAAAAACTACCCAACCAAATGGTTTGCAATTTAAAATATATTATCTTTGCAGAATTTTGTCGAGACATTTCAAATTTTAATAAAATCGAATCAAAACTTTAGGAGATATTAATAAAAATATTTATTAAGAAATTTGAATTTTTTTTTAAATCGGTGCTTTTTTGTTATAGGAGCTTCCGAAGTTTAATCGTCAAGCGACCGAGATACTTATTTTATGACAGAAATTAATCTGCAGACGATATAATTCATTTCACAGAATTAAAAATCATCAAGATCTGAATATTTATATAACTAGCTGATACATATATATCTGAATATTTATATAACTAGTTAAGATATTTGTATGAAGAGTGTCATAAAATATATACTTAACTAGCTGTTTAACCCGTTCTACGCACGGGATATCATGAATTTAATTCTAAAACGTGCGTACGAACGCACCTCGTTTGTAACGTTTGACGTACAATTTCCAACTTGTTTTCCTTGCTGCCAATAAAAGAGAGAAAGGAATAAATGTCATTTTACCATAATTGACGTCATATTCTCATTAAAATTGGAAAGAAAACCAAGCAGGATATTTTATTCTCCTTCCGTTCAGTTGGGCAATTATTATTTTATATATTCGTTTCAAATATCCAAATTAGTGATTTTATAAATTCGTTTAATTAAATTTTACAAAAAAATAACAAAATGATATCAATAAATAATAAGAAATAAATAAGTATTGCACTGCCGCGCAATACTTAAATTACTATGAATTCCTTCCCCCCCCCTTTCTTTTGCGTTTACATAAATGACGTCATTTGGACGAATGTATTCAAAATATTTTCAGTTTATAAATTAAATTAAATGCTGACAGACGATTGAATCCTGACGATAGAAATGAGATTTTTTTTTTCAAATTTTCCTAAAAAACATAATTTAATCACAATCTTGTCTTCATTATCGATTGAAATAAAAGATAAATTCAATTTCAATTTGAAAATGACGAATAAAAAGAAATCAATAATCCCTATCGGGATCCTTTTCAATTTTTTTCCCTTTTTTGTCACAAAAAACTGAGTAATTAGTTGCCATCATTACAGAAATGTCATTAAAATTAGAAAAAAATTAATATCTCGAAAACTAATTCCAATTTCAAAATTCTATTACCAGTTTTGACATCCGCGGATTTTTATGGACAATTGGTATTAATTTCACCATCAAGCGTTTAATATTTTATTAAAAATAGCCCTGAAACATAATCAGTCGTTTACTCAGTCGTTTCATAAAATCGTTTCATAAATTCGTTTCATAAAATCGTTTCACAAATTCGTTTCATTAGGATTTTATATATATAGGGTAGATATTATAAAGGACAAACGTGTCCTTGCGTAACGCTGACGTCATTTTGCGAATGACAACACTTGACGATGAAATTTCGGTTTTGCAATTTTTGCTATTCCAATTCTTTAAGCTTCAAAACAACGCACATTTACAAATTTTACACAAATATATAGAAAAAAAAGTCTACTTTCAAATGCAATTTGTTTGAAAATTGTATCTTAATTGACTTATTTAATATGGCTTTTAAAATACTTTTCAGGCATGAATTTTAATATATTTTTTACAATTTCTAATGCAATTATTCTTTTCAGTTTCCACACACTAAAAAATGGCACAATAATAATTAAAAAAAATTATAACACATTCACTTTGTTTTTATACGACAATAAGAATTCACACAAATTTGAAATTGACGTCATTATAAGGAGAAAAAGCGCATTTTTTATATATAATTAGAAAATGATAACTATAAGTGCGTTAAAATGATAGAGTAGTTTAATTTAAATGTATTTGATGTTAAACATCTACTTTAATACAGATGTTTCAATTTCATGTAAACAATTTAGGGAAAAAAGCAGAAAAACCATGATTGCTAGATACGACGTCACATTTCATAAGGTTTTCAATTTGACGTCATACAGTGATTTTTTTTTTTTATATACCACACGAAATAAAATTTCAGTAAATGCTGCGCTATTTATATGCGTTTACTGAATTTTTCCCCGTTTTGTCAGGGAAATCTCATTTATCAGTTAAACGCGCAAAAGAAAACATGCATTCTAATTTTTCGAGTTCTAAAATTACGACTAAAAAACATGATGTTTTTCACAAACGTCGCGTTAAGCATTGTCAGGTTAAAATTTTGTAATCGAGTTAGATTCGGCTAATGCAAAAGTATCGCATTATTAAATTTCAAAATTTTATCTGAATATACTATTGATATTTTTCGTATAAAATTCTTTTTGGTGTTGTTAATTAATTAGTTAAATATATACAGTGGCGGACAAAAAAACTGCATCGCCTGCGAAAAAGTGGAAAACGTTGCAAATAATGTTTTTCAAGTACAGGTATTATGGAAGGATGATATTTTTTCGATAAAATACAGTTGTAGGATTAATCTCAATTAAATTTTATTGGGATTTATAAATTATTTACGCATAATTATTTGGAAAAATGGAAAAAGGTGAAAAACGCAATATTTAAAGAAAACTTGGAACAAAGTAATAGATGCACAAATTCTGTAGTTAACGTAAATTTTACATAACTGCAGTCATATTATATATACTTAGATGTGTATACATGCATAAGAATCAGTTCAGTATTTGGTAGATCCTCCAAGAGCTGCGATGACAGCCTTGTAGTGGTCCCGCATAGAATATATCAAATTCTGAATGTAATCCTGGCCAATTTCATGCAACCAGACCCTAATAATGCTTTCCAGCAATTTTATTTTAGTAGCAGGATTCTGAGCAACAATTTTTGTACCCATTATATGCCAACAATTTTTAATGGGATTCAGGTCAGGACTATTCCCAGGCCATTCCAAAATTTTAATGCCAGATTTTTTTCAGATAGGCCGTCACCTAAAGGGAGGAAACTGGGTGAAAATTACTTTTCCAATATCCTTAATGTTATGGAGATTAAAACTTGTAAATTAGGCAACAAAATAATTCATGAATGATTTAGATTGTATTTACCAATTTCGCTGTATGGCAGGGTGCAGAGTTCTGTTGAAAAATACAATTTCTAGCACCTTTAAAATCATCCTTAATAACTGGTTTTAAACACTCCTCTAAAATCTCGGTATAAACGGGGGCATTTACAGTTCCAGTATAAGTTTCAGACATCCAACACCTTTGCTGGATACACATCCCCAGACCATTTGGCTGACTGGGAATTTTACAGTAGGTGATATGCAGTCTGGATGATAAGCTTCACTTTTACGTCTTCGAACATACCGCTTACCATGTGATCTATGTAGGTTGAACTTAGATTCGTCCGAAAACATTACTGAATCCCACTGAGCCTTTGTCCATGAGACATGCTCTTTTGCCCAAGAAAGTCGTTTCTGCATCATTTTTTTTCGTAAGTAAAAGCTTTTCTTTGTGCGATACGCATGCTAACCGCATTCCACCAGTCGTCTTTGGATAGTTCTTGGGCTTAAATTAACATCACAGACTTTCTCAAAAAATATGTTTAAGTCAGGAGCACTTGCATGACGATTACTCTACATCCGTTTCAGATATCGATCATCAGAATTTATGGTCACCCTCTTACGACTCGATCCAGACTTTCTATCAACATTACCAGTTTCACGTTCTAATTCAATCGTCCTCCAAACTGTCGATTGATTGCAACCAATTTTTTTAGCGAACACACGTGTCGAATATACTTTTTTAATTAAAGCCAGTATCACGCATTTTTTTTCTTGCGTCAATTGAACATACAAAGCCATCATTTGACCACTTAAAGAACAAGACAAATGACCGTTTTTCCGCACTATTTTTAAAAATTTGATGACGAATACTTCATAAGGGGTATATTATACAATAGGAATGTAGAGTTATATCTTATCTTGCTTTGCAGCAACTAAGATTAATTTATTTGAACGAAATAACTCATTAGCATTACAAAATGTTAATTTTTCTAGGTGATGCAGTTTTTTTGTCCGCCACTGTATATATTAAATATGAAAAATCTATTAGAATTAGAATAAAATCGCTGAATTCGCTAACCAGGTGGCGCGCGCCGTCCAACGTCCCTATGACCTTCATCCCGACACACTTGGCCAGTGTCCAGACGTGAAATAGAGACGTCACCAATAAAAATTTGAAAGCCATGTACGATGCAGAGAAAAGCGGGGGGAGTTGGGCTCGGGGCTCCGAAATCATCGGACAACCGCAGCGGCTTCGAGCTTAATGTTCGTCAATAATATGTTGTAGTTCGATGACATACTTGCAAAATTTGTGTGTTATTTGTATTATGTTATTGATTTATTTATTTATTGATGAACTGTTAATTTTGTTACGTAATATTAGCTGGACATTAAACGCTGAACTTTTTGTAATGTTTTATGTGCAAGCGAGCTAATCCTTGGTAATCGAGCTGCAGGCAATAGCAAGCGAGCTGTTTAATAATTCATGGTCAACAATTATTTAAAAAAAACTATAAAATATCAGTAATTGGAGATAAAGCTCATATACACTACATTTGAATGTTCATATTTTTCCCCATTCGACCGTATAAAATTAATATTATGCGATGTTTAGAAGTAATTAATTTTTCGACAAAAGGTAAATTGATTGCTCCGGTCGTAATCATTGATATCAGCGTTACATGTGTTTCTTTATAATATTGCTAGATCAGCTAAAAAATAAAAAGGAAGATGTCTTAGATTGAGAATAATCGTTAAAAAATGCAAATATCATCAACATCCGTAATCAGATAAAATAATTAAAAAAAATAATATGTTACTGGAACCTAAAATTCGATACTGTGCATCGATAGAACGTTTCACAGAATGTAACTGTATTACCCTTCTCTGAAATGAACTATGAAATGTTGTTTCTGCTTAAAATCTTGTGTTTTACTTTTGGAACCTTTTTTATGTCTAAATAAAGTATTAAATCGTAGCGCACATTAACACTGCTCATGCAACGCTGTGATAACTGTATATGTCCTTTTGACCGTTTAGTGCGTACATTTAGAATTTATGACCCCATGATTCTATGCTATTATTGCTTGTTTCCGTGTTTCTGATTTCCGTGCAAATTATTGAAAACATAATCTTACTCATCGTAAATATACCTGTTTTTATTTCTATTTATATTGGTAAATTCAAAAGAAAAGAGTAAATGTGATTTTAAACATGAGACATAAACACGTGGGGCTATTTTAGTCGGGAAGAAACTCAAAATATTGGTTCAAATGTTTTCTGTTTAACCCATTCGGGACCATGGGTGCATATATGCACCCTCAAAAAGAGCATACAGAATTTGTTTTAGGCACCAGTAAAAAAATAATAGTAATATTTGCTTTCTCTAATTAGAGCATTTTTGTGATAGTTTAAGTTAAGGTAGCTTTTTAAAAAAAACATGGTGCCAACCGAATAAAATTTGTGCAAAAGCCGCCGGTCCATAAGGGGTTACTTTCCTTTTTTCTAGTGTACGTGTGAAATCGACTTTGCTGAATTTGTATGAAAAGAAAGAGTAAATAAAAGCAGATATTTTTAAAATATTCTAAATTTTAATGTAACTATTTTAGACGTGCATAACTGAAATGAAAAGAATTATATTTAAAACTATTATAGTATTATTTGAACTGTTATTTATTGAAGTTATTATTTATTGAAACGATTGTTATAGAACTAGTATTCATTGATTTATTTAAAAATGCACATTTTGTTCTAAATTCAAGAGCTAAAATAAAGATATTGCCTACAAAATATTACTAATAAAGAAATGGCAGTTAAGAAAAAAAGAATTTTACAAAAAATAGATCAAAACACAAACGAATGAAATATCCGTTCATATGATAAAATAAATCCCTCACTTTATCATTAATCAATGTTGAAAAACATATTTAATTTTATTTATAATTTTGAAAATATTTATATTATTATCCACTATCCCTTTGCACTATTTTTGAAATAATTAGAATATAATCCTACAAACATATCCTAACATTTCAAAAAAGAAAAAAGTTAATAAAAGATAAAATCTTTCATTTTTTTCGTCAATTTAATGAATAGAAATAAAAGAAGACTGTTTATTTTAATGCGAAAATTTTATTTAAAGAATGGAATTGTCGATTTAACGAAATTCTTATCAATTAAAATATGTGAAAAAATATTTTTTCTCGATGATTTTTTTTTTCTTTATTAAATAAGCCGTTTTCATTTATTTATTTTTTACATATATTTTTCTTTCATTTTTTGAAACATAAATGATATCAATTATTCATTTTTTAAAAAGAACATATATTTAGATTGGAAATTACACCTGTTTGATAGAGGGTAAAAGAAAACAATAAATAAATTTATTAAAACCAACCCTTATACATTTAAAAGAAACTGAAAGAAAACTCACAAAAAAGGGATATAACTGGAAAAGTTATATGTGGATTTTAATGAAACTAAGCCGAAGTATTTAAA
This sequence comes from Maratus michaelseni, assembly GCA_963931845.1. Classification (NCBI taxonomy): domain Eukaryota; kingdom Metazoa; phylum Arthropoda; class Arachnida; order Araneae; family Salticidae; genus Maratus; species Maratus michaelseni. Next base: position 200,124,093 of record OZ007588.1, on the reverse strand, counting down.
ACATAGTAATGTGTAAAATAACACGAAAACATATTACAAGAAAATTATTATGCATTAAAAATTAATACGTGCATAACCATGATAAATAAATGTATCAGTTTTGTATAGAAAAAGTTTCTTGAATATGGAGGATGAAAACACCCCGTATAAATATGTCGCGAACAATGTCAATTATGCACTGAGTAAGGAAGTGGGAGAGTTATTGTTAAGCTCTTCTGACAAGCGAACTACTTTTTGTGCAGATTGTATCAAACATCTGTTGATTAGTGCCAAGATAGCGTACACAATATTCCACGTACTACTATATTTGGATACAACCCCTCATACTTTTCCTTCCTTTTGGGAACAACGGATTTCGGGCTTATTCTATCGACGATAATTTTCAGAATTTATAAGCTATGATTATGAGACTTTCACAAAAGTTGCACTATACACTTAGCTAATACATTATGAATATTATATTTTGATTGCATTCGCGCATGCGCAGTGAAACATTTTTTAGTAAACCTGCTCATTCTTCATCCAATTTTTATTATTTTCTAATTTTGATTGCAGAGTATTATGTACAATGTTGTTTGTCCTATTTTTTTAAAAGAACTTTTTTTTTAATATTAAGAACTCCGCAAATTATAAGCAAAAAATTAGGCGAAATTTGGGACTCTTTTTATAAAAACCTTAATTTCTTTACGAGTATACATGCTATCCTCATAAAAATGAACACAGTATATTACAATAAGCCACTTATCAATAATCTGGAGTTTGGACGCCTTTGCTACATTAGTTTTTACAGGGTTATCCAAAAGATATTCGTTCTTTTTTAATTTGTTGACAGTCCTCTATGGGGTTTCGTGAAAAAATCTTCCCGGAAATATATAACCTATACTATACTGTTTACACACCTGCAGTTTCAGGTTAATTCTTCATGTATTTTTCTAGATAGTTAACAAAACGTCTGAAATCGCAAGTGACCGGTCACCTTTGGCAATATAGTGTATAAGGCTTTAAAATGCACCAGGTCTCAATGCTGTGTGCGAGTTGCACCAAAAGTGGTTCCCTTGTGAGAGACGAATTATTTGAACCTACACATTTCCACCCTATAGCATCAAAAAAAATATTGGATGGGATTTAGATTCAACAATTGAGCTAGCCACTTCATATGATGAATGGCTTGCTGCTGAAGATAATTTTCCATGACACGAGACCTACGTATTAGAGTGGAGTGTAAATTACCATAAATTTTTTTCTTTGGACAGGACTTAAAATTTGGCTTTTGGCACACTGAATATTAGGTTAAATTTTCATTTCATTTGGAATTCATCTTTAGGGCTCTACCAACTCTTAAAGATTATGCCCTTTATACGTGAAAAACCAAAGGGTGTAAATAATGATGAATTATTTTTTTTTTGGAATTTTGTCTTAGGATAGGTCTCAAAATTACTCTATTGGCACACTGAATATTAGGTTAAATTTTCATTTAATTTGGAATTCATCTTCAGGGCTCTACCAGCTCTTCAAAATTATGTCACTTATATGTGAAAATCCAAGATATGCACTATGCAGTGTAAAATATTCAAATTATTTTTTTTAGCGAATTTCTTTGATTTTAGTAAAATAACCCATAAAACATGACTGATTAAAGTATTACTTGTGGTCAATCCAAGTGTTGTCATGTTTTGACACCTTGAAGGTAAATGTCACACTAAAATGTGAATTGTTTGCAAAGGTAAAGAAAAAGTAAAATAATTAGATATACAGTTCACTTTTATGTTTTGAATATACATGAAAGATAGCTCTCTGAATGTATAGGAAAGACAATTTTCTGAATATATAGGAATACAATAAAAGGGATATATACGATGTACTGTAAAACGATCTGATATTTCACTCTAATTTATATTGGCCTTTGATATCAAAACTAGGCATTGTGTTTCGTGATTTGATTTTTGCACGTATATATCCGTCCCTTGCTTCTACTCCTACAACTGCCAATGATGATTCTGTAACTAATTTTACGCATCTTTCAAAATCCAACTTTTAATCTTTTGGCAATCTTTGTTTCAAAAAATCTAATAGCACTATTCTTTCTCACAATGTTTACAGCTGTTCCATCACAACCTACAGCCATAAGTTTGCCAAGGTTTAAGTTGTTTTCAGTGCAGTATTTTAAAATGCTTACTGCAATATGCTTTCCGGATCCCGAAGATGGTGTAATGTATCCCTGATACAGTGAATTTGGCTTTTCAACAAGAGATAAACGTTTTTCACTTATAGTTATTCGATGTAATCTATCTCCAATTTTCTCTTGATATAGTGTTTTATGTTTTCTTCCATCAAAATGTATACTTTCGATTCCTGCTTCTAAAGGTTTTAGATCATCTTTTTTTAGCACATTCTCTAGTTTTCTTTTGTTCTCTGCGTACTTTGCTTCTGTCAATTATATGTGATGAATATTTCTCTGTTGTAATGCCAATATCTTGTAGAGTTGCAGAAGCTATTGCTGCCACGAATCTATCAGACACCCCATACTGATCTGAGACCCTTGAAACCGTAGGATATGTGTTCTCATTTGTCTCTGTGACTCTCCTTTAGAAATAGATGCTTGTGATACGGATATTAATTCTGCACACCTCGATGAAGAGATAATACTACTTTCTTCATCACCACTGTCAAAATATATAACAACTGCACTGCCCTGATTAACTGCAGATTTTAAACTTGGCTTTTCAGCCCTCATCGAGTCCCTTGTTTTCCTGCGTCTTCTCTTTGTCTCAATTTACTTGTCTCGGCTTTATCGACAATAACCCCCTTTCTTGTTGACCTTTGGTCAAGAATAAATTCCTCTTCTTTTGGAGGCACCTTCTTTTATTTTTCACAAGTACATTTAGGAATTGGCTTGTATTTGCACTCCGAAATGTCTAGAAGTTTACTTACAGCTTCAGATTTGAAAAACTGAACCTTCTTCATGTAATTATCATTTCTTTTGGATTTGGTTTATCGAATAAGTTTCTGGTATTCAGAAAAATCGTTGTCTATCATTTGATAAATACCCCTCTGGGAAATTATAAGAATTGATGTTTTCTTCCAAATTTCTTCGATCTTCTCTCTTAGGATTTGAAGTACCTTTGACTGTGATGGATCTTTACCATTCCTACTCTGTTTTAATTCTTGTCTTATATATAAGTAACATTTTATAACGTCTGCTATTGTTTGCAAAACAACTTCATTTAGTTTTGAAGGCGCACCAAATATGAGAGATTTCACTGCACTTCTAGTAATAGTAAACTTCGGTTTGCCTCCACTCGCACTCATTTTTGCGTTAAAAATGAAAAAAATAAATTGTAAAACTCAATAAAATATTTAAAATTTTTAAAAATAAAGATTTAAGGTTTATAAATGATAAAGGAAGTTACACGAAACATTTTAAATTTAAAAATGTCAAACTAGATTACCAAAGAACACTGTAAATGTACAATTTATGGTAAAAATCTATTGCGTGAAACATTGAAAATATAAAGGTCATGGTAGAGCCCTGAAGGAATTTTTCAAAATTAATGAAATTTTGCACGTATATTATAAGTACTAAAAGGCAACTTTTGGCTGCCATCCGAAATCAAAATTCCAACTTTCGTTTTTTTACTCCACCCTACTACGTATACTAGCCAATGTCACCAATTTTGCCTTTTTTATATTAAAATCGCTATCATCCTACCAGAATTTCTGTATAGTATTTTTTGTTTTATTTAATGACAGACACTCCATTCTTAAATAAAACAAATTCGATTAATATATACAAATTCTGTACTACATAATTTTTTTTCGTACTTCTTTCTTATAACGGCTCCCAAAGGAGAATCGCCAAATGACAGAGATATAACCGATCTTGGTTGAAAAATCTCGTCAAATAGTTTACAGTCCTAACGAAACAATACATGTTTATGCCGGGTCGTACGTAATAATAGTTATTATTATGTATGCCACAGTTTATTCTATCGTTTCATTTTTCGTTGATGTTCCAAAACATTTTTAATATTTATTTTTTCTTAATTGCATATTGCATTGTTTTTCTTTAATTGCCTGTATTTATTAATTTTTGTAATTAGGGAAATAATCTTTGATTTACCAAGTACTGAGTCGGATGCAATCTGTTTTTTTTTTCAAAAACAAAGCATTTTACGCAACAAACAATCCTGCAAAACTGACCATGATATGAAACCGTACGTTCAATTGAAACAATGAAGAATCCAAATGGAGATGCATCGTAAAAATTTGTAAAAAATAGGCTTCCGTATTGGAAATTGGTTTAGATCTTAGGTGGCACATTACTGATTCACTCACCTTAGTTACTTCTATTAAGTTGACACTTTGTTCGTTATTCTGAAATATTTATACTTTGATTGTTACTTTAAATTTCTTATCGCGAAATAAATTGTATAAAAATTATTTCCAATAAAACATTCAATCAAACAAAGATTTCCAAAAAAGTGATTTTTTTTACATAGACGTAAGAAAGTTTTCTTTGACTTTTTTATATGTTAAATGTGCGGGATAAAGTTTTGCATGAATCAAAAATATACTTAAGCTGCAAACAAACAACTATAAAATAGTTTTGAAACTTTACGTATTCAATAAACTAAAATCATAAAATAAAGATAGCTCTCCATCGATGGGAATAAAAGGAAAAGTAGCTTTCAGTGTTTTCTTACAATCTTGGATAAAAAAAGAATATTTTAACATGCTTTATTTTCACAGAGATAACATTCAACACATTTTTTCGTAAAAAACGTTGCTTTTATAAAATATTATGTTTTATTTTTTATAATGCATAATCTTTTAAACTTTTAGCTTTTTTATCATTGAATTATGACTTTAATAGTCACATTTAGTTCTGAAATTGAATAATGATATAGAACAATGACATTATATAACGAATAAAACTTTGATTTTTTACATCATGATGTTTTTTGTGCACTTTCTTTCCATTTAATAATGACTCACTTTATTTATTTTTTGTTAGTAAATTGCATACTTTGCATTTGAAGTAACATAAAATTTGATGAAATATAAAATTTGCATTGTAACATTGTATTTAAACATTCTTTATAACATTTAATATTTTCGTAATTCTCATTCATCAATGATATTAAATGACAACTAAATCTTTCTAACTTGCTTTTCACATCACTTTATTTGTTTAATATATTATCTGGGATACGTCTTAGGTGTTTCTATTGAATAAAATGTATTGAAACTTTCATTTTTACATCTTTTAATTTGTTTGTCGTTAAGTAAATTATATTTTTTTAAAGCACATTGTATTGAAACATGATAAAAAGTCATTCAGCCAAACAGTTTCAAATATATATACATTAAGAGAAATTTCTTAAATAAAATTATGAAAGCTTTCTTTGACTTCTTTTTTCATTTAAATGTGAAGCATAAAGTTTTGCAGGAATGAAAAAATAAACTAAAGTTCAAAAAAATTTGTTTTTTGAAAAGACGCAAACATGTTAATATATATATATATATATAAGTATTAATTACCGTAACTAGCAACAAAAACATTTACATATTCATGTGAACAGAGCTCATAACTGCATAATTGAACATACAAATCAGATATAATCCAGCGAAAATATGTATTTGGTCTGAACCAGCACCCCCCCCCCCCCTACACACACATAACAAGATAACACAAAATACATCTTGAAAAACTAAAAAAAATAGAACAAAAAACTCACGGAAGACTAAACCAAAAACCGGAAACATGCTGCGGTCTCGTCGGCAGTGGGTTAAATTGAAAAAGACGAACGCTGCGTAGCTAAATCAAAATGTACAAAAACATATCTGAAGGCTACATAACAGACGCTCCCCCACCGGACCCTATTCTACAATATTAAAAGAATGGCTCACAAGGAATACAGCACTGAAACAGCTACAGATGAAATAATTTTTTTTTGCTCTAGAATCCCCACAACCGCTATTTGCTATATATACAAATTAAAAACTTTTTTTTCCTAAGCAAGGTGTCAAATACATGTAAAACAAAATTTCCAAACTTGACATGTTTCGGTGTAAAGTATAAAACTATAATCATAAGCATACATACATCGTCAAAAACAAACCCGAATGACACTGGATGCTACAATATTTACAAAATACAACACAACAAACAACGCCATCTACAATCAAACACACAAAGTAAAAGAACAGAAAAACATTAAACATCAACTCAAGATTGTATACACAATTGCCTCCCTCTATTCAAATCAGCCCCACAATATTTATTTAAAAGCTCTAACCATAAAGGTGGAATAACAAAAGAGAAAGTATCATTACAGATTAAGCCGTTCCGCAAATGCATTTCGATGGCCTCTCTAATACGCCAGCGAAGTGTGACGTCACTGTAATGGCTGCTGGAGACAAGAAGTTTCGGTTTCCATTTAAACGTTAATGTAGTCAAAAAATAAAGTCGTGTTAACAGTATTAATAATTTTTTTAAAGAAATTTCTGTTACAGTTTTGCTAAATATGAGGTAAGGCTATGAATTCAACAAACTTCTGGTTAAGTGCGTCATTTCTTTTAATTCATCAAAAAAAAAAAAGATAAACCTTCATGGAGAGCATTAATGGCGGATGTTTTGAATATTTGAATGTAATTTTAAAATGTTTTTAAAGTTTTAATTTCTTTTAGTTGATATTTCTATTACTCAGGCGTACTCTATGTTAAGTTTCATCTGAGTTGAAATGTGTTTCTGCTGTTTTTTTTTTTTTTTTTTTCTAACAGTTAGAGCATTAATGATAATTTTATTAAATGATTCTTCACAGTTGCTGGATTATATTTTTTTGCGCGGTCATCGCATAATTAAATGCAGGAAGACGGACTATCTTTATAAAATTTTATTAAATACTAGGAAAGTAAACATTTGAATATAGACCATTTTCGGTAATCAAGTAAAATAATTAAGAAAAAAACAGCACAAGTAACATGAAAGCGACTGAAAAATACATTTAAACTGCAGGAATATCAAGCAAAATATATTAAAATATCACCCTTGCTTTACGATTCAGCAGAGAAATTTATGTAAATAATACACCAAATGAAGAAAAAATTTAAAAAAAAGAAAAGAAAAGAAAAAAACCCAGCAGAAACACAATTTAACTAAGATGAAACGTAACATAGAGTACGCCTGAGTAATATAAATATCAACTAAAAGAAATTAAAACCTTAAAAACATTTTAAATTACATTCAAATATTCAAAACATCGGCCATTGATGCTCTGCATGAAGGCTTATCTTTTTTGATGAATTAAAAAAAAAATGACGCACTTAATCAGAAGTTTGTTGAATTCATAGCCTTACCTCATATTTAGCAAAACTGTAACAGAAATTTCTTTAAAAAAATATTAATACTGTTAACACGACTTTATTTTTTTGCTAACATTAACGCTCAACGGGAAACCGAAACTTCTTGTCTCCAGCAGCCATTTCAGTGACGTCATCACTTCGCTGGCGTATATGGGACTTGCGGTAATAATTCGAAATAAAAATCAATTTAATATCTTCAAATAAAATTTTAATCCCCCCTCCAAATATAACGTAGACAAAGCTGTTTTCATGCAGCCAAATTTAATGTCAGATTCATGTTCCCTCTTTCTTATACTTAATTTTCTCCCTGTCATACCAACATAATAACTGATATCACCCCCTTCATTAACATACGGAATTTCACATTCCGTCTGTTTTTATGTTTTTAAATTTTGGAATTAAAAAACAGTTTTAACTCTTTTTGCTGCCTTTGACTTAACGCAAATCTCTTTTAAAATTTTCCGGTGGGATCTTGCTTGATAGAGGTATCATCTTCCCAACACTTTTAAAGAACTAAGATTTGTTTGCAGCCAATTAGCGTATTTTACATAGTTTAGCTTTATGCAAATTTAATTTCATTGTTGTAACAAGTATTTGAAGTTAAAATGTCTGTAGGTGGTCCGCACACTTTTTTCCTGAACTGTGAATTAAGCTGTTTTGCCATACTTGGAAGTGGAACGTTTATTTATGCAACAACATGCAAATGCAATCAGATATTTTGCCTGGACAGTCATTTACTGACAATCAGATATCTTTTCTGGGCCTTTTGTAGACAAAAATCAATTCTATATGAATTATACTTATTTTAATAACTACACTCTAATTTTAATAATTACATTCAATTATACTCTATTTGTATTAATAATTCATTATTATGTATTGCAGTATAATTTAATATTATGAGTATTTTGTGTATACTGTCGTACATAATACACACATGTACACAAAAAAATATTTGAATATTGTCTTTTATGGAGAGGAAAACAGAACATCGAACGACATAGAAAGTTCGGCGATGGATTGAACCGAGAAAGAGAATTGGCGCGCTTCATTTAATATATACAGGGTGATTCGCCAACGCGTGTACAAGTTTTGTGCGGTGATACAGCTCCGTAAAACAGAAACAGAAATTATTTGGGAAAGCTGGGACACATTCTACTTATTCAGACATAAATACATGGTTTCTCACTGTAAGTCGAACACGAGTTTTTGTTCACAACTTTAACTGTAAAGAAAATATTTTACCGATATATTCAACAGATTTATTTTACTTTTCTGTGAAATTGATAGATATCGTGGGAAGTCCACACTATTTAGGTCAGTGATACTTGTATATTATGATCTACATTCCAAATTACTGAAGCGTCTATGTCAGTGTTGTGCGGACGCAGATCGTAGCCATTTCGAGCAATTCTTGGGACTTTAACACATTCCATAGAAGGCAGAATAAGTCTGTTGAAAATATTAATAAATACTTACATTATTGTTAAAGATATGAGCGAAAACTCGGGTTCAAATTACAGTGAGGCACCCTGTATTTTTGACTGAATACGAATACCAGTATATAATATAATAAGTGACCCAGCTCTCCCATACATAAAATGTGCGTTTTAGTAAGCTGTACCATCTCTTAACGTTTGTACACGTGGTAGCGATATATTACTTCCGATCGATTGCGACCGCCATAGGAAGTTTCTCTTCGACCATGCGATATTAAGCACATATTTTGTGTGTGTGTGTGGGTGGCGGGGTGACAAACATTTACATGTGAATTTAAATGTTTGTCTCCATGCTGTTTAAAGATGTAATTAGCTAAACATGTTTATATATATCGGGTCTTTGACTACAATTTTAGTTGCAAACTCCATTACGAAACTTTATTCATATCGTTATTTCAGTTAATGGCTACAGAATTCCGTAATTAAATAATTAGATCTTAATTTTAAATACAAAAACCAGCCTGACAACGGTTTTCACTTTTCCGAATTTATACGAATAATAAATGGTGAGTTACAATAATTTAATTATAAAATCATAAGGACAGTAGTTTAAATTATCAAAAGAAATTTTTGGTAGAATAGTTCGTCATGTTCAATATTAAAATATACATATTTATCTCACAAATATTTAAAATTACTATAATTTAGCGGTAAACAAACCCTTATTTTATTTATAATCACTCCTAATAAATTAAAATGTACACACAAATAAACATGTAAATTCATTACCTAAAACATAACTAAAACATTAATGAGATGTTAAAACATAATCATTTTTAATGTTTTAAAATCTAATTAAAGTTTTAGTCCTCTTTAAGGTAATGGAATCACATGTTTATTTGTATGTACTTTTATTTTAATTTGTCAAATATTAATTTAAGCATTCCGAACTTATTTTATAAATTAAAATGTATTATGATATTTCAAAATCCACTGAAGAGTTATTTTAAATACATGGTACATATCAGAGAATAGTTGATTGTATTAGTTTCTCCTAATTATTATTTTTTTTGTACGCAAAATCATAATTTTTCGCCGTTTTCGATTTACTTACCAAGCGTAATACATATCAAAGTTATTTTAAGAAGTATTATGGTTTATTACGTGCGCCGTTGGATATTTTTTTCAGTGAATATGACGCCATATGGATACAATCATAGCAAGATATTTTATTTTCATGGATGAAATACATATTTTCCTATTATATTAACATCATTTTCACAAATGAAATCATTGCACGCTCCGTGGCTTAGGTCATCGTTTAACGAAATTGTTTTAAACTGGTTGCGTTTTTTTTTCTTTTAAATATGACTTCTTATGGTGAAAGCATGCGTCATTTTCGTTTGAATAGCAAGTTTCGGCCTCAAATGCCACAAAAGTAGTTTTCACTTGAAAAGTTTTTTAATTTTTCTAAGTTAGTAACTGTAATCCTACAATAAAGATAAGTTATTAAATAAAATATCACATTTAATAAGACATAAAAGTTACATAAAATACAATTCAAACATTAAAAACATTAAAAATTACTGCAAACGTTTCAGGCTATAATTTAGCCCCTCATCAGTGCGACTACGTACGTTGACCGGATAATTTTCAACCACGTTTACAGTTAATAAAGTCAACCAGTTATAACATGAAAAATTTTGACGAAGTTCCATTAGAGCAAGATCGTGTACTCAGGTGGAACAGCACAAGATTCATTAATTAGCAAAGTCTGTTTACGAGTGAACCAACCCCCAAGAAATGCTCTACTCTTAACATAATTGACACTAGATCTGATTACTGCACTATTTGCGAAATCCGGAATACGGTCAGTATCCAAAGAATGCTGTTAACTTTACTTAACTGGAATGCTTAACTGGTTAACTTTATTAACTGTAAACATGGTTGAAAATTCTCCGGTCAACGTACGTAGTTGCACTGATGAGAGGCTAAATTATAGCCTGAAACGTTTGCAGTAATTTTTAATGTTTTTAATGTTTTAATTGTATTTTATGTAACTCTTATGTCTGATTAAATGTGATATTTTATTTAAAGACTTTTAATTATCAGACATTAAAAATGTTTAATTATTTTAGTTATAATTTATTAAATTTATAATTTCCCAATTTGTATCCGTTCCCATAGAACAAAATGGATATTTTTTTTTTTGGAAACTGAAATAATTTAGATTTAATATCCACAGGCTTTCTTTTATACGAGCTGTTACACATGTACTGGCGATGTCTTGTTGCAAATGTTCTCCGTCATTTTTTAGGCAAAAATCATCGGTGACAATTTAATAGAACAGTATCTTCTACCGGAACGCCTTGATGGGAGAAAATACCTCACTATTGAGCAGGAGGTATTGCTAGACTATCGATGATACGACTATATGACTCTATCGATGTGCAAATTAAGAAGAATAGGTTTCAGCGTTTTGTTACAAGCCTGAATTAAAATATAATAATAATATCTTCACACATTTTATTTCCACAGAGATAGTCATTCAACTTAACATTTTAATAATAAATATTTATTTTATAGAAATTTATGTTTTACTTAATAAATATATTCTATTTTAAACTTTCATAATTCACATAATGAATAATGATTTGAATAATAATGTTTATAAATGGCAATAAATATTGATGTTGAATAATGACTAAAACACCATTTTAACATAATTTTAAAATTTTAGCGCATATTTTTTACGCATTATAATTATCTATTTACCTGAAAAAAGAAAATTAATAATGACTACATCGATTCAATTTTTGAGGCTGCAGGTAGATTATTTTCCACATTTTGCATCTAAACATTGCATTATAACATTTCCATTGTAACGATATATTTAAATTACTCTAAAACAGTACGTTTAACGTTTTCAGGATTCCCCAGTGAATAATGGCATTGAATGATGCTAAAACCTTCGTTCTCACACAATTTTAATTTGTTAAATGTGATATTTAATAAGATTTCGAGATTCTCGTTGAATATTGACTTGAATTAAGAGTGAAACGTAAACAGAGTGAATTTTAAACATTGAATTAAAATTACGATTTCAACTTTTACGTCTTTGTTGTTCCAAAAATATATATTAAACAACTTCGTAAATAAAATTATAAAATTGTAAAAAAAAAAAGGAAAACTAATAAATTGTATCTGTATAAAAACTTTACCATGTATTATTTGCAATGAAATTTCCCATTCTAAAATTGGACTTTCCTTTTTATATTTTAAGTTTTCTGGATTCTCACTGAATATACTCACTTAATAATGACTTTAATTTTGATTCTTTCAACCCTTAATTTTTGTATGGCAAAATAAATTGTACTGTGAGAAAAAATAATCTGCATTTAAACACTTAGCAGTTTCATCCAGTAAAAAGTTTCAAAAATATATTGACAGATAAATTTCTTAAATAAAAGAATGAAAACGTGTGACAAAGTTTTTCATGACTCCAAAATATACTAAGTCTTCAAAAAACTATCGAAAAGTTTTGAAAATTTTCTTATTCAATAAATAAAATGCATAAAATAAAGATAGCACTCTATCAGTCTACATAAAAGGAAAAGTAGCTTTCAGTGTTTTCATACAAGCCTGAATAAAAAAGAATATTTACAAATACTTTATTTTCACAGAGATAACACTACTTTTTTATAATTTTTTTTTATGTAGAAATTTATCTTTTATTTTCTTTAATACAGTGTCTTTAACTATTTCAATATTCCTACTGAATAGTGACATAAATAATGAAATTGAAAGTGATACCGAATAATGACATTGTATTATTCGACTGTTACAACATTTTAATTTGTTAAATGTATTAACTTTTAAGATTAGAGACTTTCCTTACTGATTAAAGTCATTGAATACTGACTACACATTTTATTTTGTATAGCTTAGTAAACTCTCTCTCTTTATGTATATATATTTATATGGAGTGCTTTTGGGAAGAACAATAGTATTTTGAAGAATAACATGCCTCTCTGTTTGAAAAGAAAGTTGTTTAACCAATGTGTTTTGCATGCACTAACTTATGGAGCAGAAACATGGACGAAAACAAAACGGATGGTACAAAGATTACAAACAACACAGCGAAGTATGGAAAGATGTATGCTAGGCATAACCAGAAGTGACAGAAAGAGAATAACTAGGATAAGAAGTCAGATGATTTTGACATCACTGAGAGAATTAAACGGCTAAAATGGAAATGGGCTGGGCACATTGCAAGAAGACGAGACAACATATGGAGTACAAACACCCTACAGTGGTATCCCAGAGATGTGAAACGACCAATAAGACGACCTCTAGCAAGATGTACTGACTAAATCAGAAAAGTGGCCGGTGTTAAATGGAGGACTAAAGCACTAAACTGGAAACAATTGAAAAATCTGGGGAGATCTACATCCAGTAGTGGGTTGAAAACTATCTATCTATCTATCTATATTATAAAGGCCAAACGTGTCCGTGCGTAACGCTTACGTCATTTTGCGAATGGCAACAGCTGACGATGAAATTTCGGTTTTGTGATTTTTGCTATTGCAATTTTTTTAATTTCTAAACATAGCACATTTTCAATTTTAACACCGTTATAGAAGGAAAAAAAATTACTTTCAAATGCAAATTGTTTGAAAACTATATCTTAATTGCCTGATATATTATGGCTTATAAAATAATTTTTAAACATGAATTTTGAAACGCCCAATAAACAAATGGAAGAATGCTGCCATTATAAATTTTTAAATAGTTACAGGTAGTAAAATTAATGAATTTTGAAATAAAAACGTCACGAGAATAGGGTGCCTTTATATGAGAGTAGCGTTATACCGGATACAAAATTTGATTAGTTCAGACGATTTTGGAGAAAAGGAAGCTTTGTAATAATTTAAAAATTAAAAATATATATATATTTGTTTACACCATAAACAAACATCGGATATTTTAACAGATAATATAAACAGCAGATATTGTTTTATATATTGCATTTTTATGAATAAAATATTAAAAAATTATTTCACAAATTTAATAAAAATGCATATAAAAAGTTAATATGAGCAGTAAGAAACAACGTTTTAATTCATATTTCATTAGTATTACAAATGTTAACGGTCATTGCGAAGTTGGAAAAACGAATATATATGAAATTCGTTAATATCGCAATCACTATATCGCATACATAAGAGGATTAATAATAATTCAACAAAGAAGCATCAGTGGATGCAGCGAACTCCCTGTATTAATAATACCAAAAAAATAAACAAAACCATTGAAATTCGTTAATGTCGCGATCACTATATCGCATGTATGAACGCTTAATACAAAAAAAAAAAAAAAAAAAAAAAAAAAAAAACTGGATGGATACCGCATGTATGAGCACTTCACGCACAAGAAAAGCAAAGAAACCAGTAAAAAAAAAATTACTAAATGCAGCAACTTTGACAAATAAAAATATGAAAAATCTATTAGATTTAGGGAAAAAACTGGTTTTCGCCTGTGTTCTGTAACCCGGGAAGCCCGGGTTCGATTCTCTAGTTGATAATAATGATATAACTTGTGCCGTGTATTATTTTCAATGAAATTTCCCATTCTAAGATTGGACTTAATATTTATTTAGAGCATTATCTTTTCTGTTTCCGGAATTTCCATTGAATAATGATATTACATAACTACTTTATCTTTAATTCATTTATGCTTTTAAATTTTTCACAGAAAAAATAAAGTATATTTTAAGAAAAAACTTTACATTTAAATATTTAATAATTTCGTCCATTAAGAATATTTTAAATTTAGAGATATTTCTTAAAATAATGAAACGTTTCTTTAACTTTTTATTTTTATAAATGTATGACAAAGTTTTGCATGAATGAAAAATATTCAAAAATTTCAAATAACTATCAAAAAGATTTCAAACTTTTCTTATTCAATAACTAAAATCATAAAATAAAAATAGCTCTCTATCGATGTGAATATAAAAAAAAAAAACTTTCTTTCTTACAAGCCTGAATAATAATAATAAAAAAAAAAAGAATTTTGTATACTTTATTTCCACAGAGATAACATTTACTTTATTCTTATAAAAAATACTTTTTTCGTAAAAATTTAAGTTTTATTATATTAGTAGAATTTTTTGGGGGATTTTTTCGTGATTCGATTTGAAGACCCACTTGAATAATGACGAAATCTTTGAGTTTTTCATCATTTTAATTTCTTTATAATATCATATTTTACGTTTTCAAGTAAATAATGATTACGTTTTAATTAAATAATGATTACGTTTTAATTAAATAATTATTACATCTTTTTTAATGTGTTTGTCGCTAAGTAAGTTGTAATACAAAAGCATTTAAACAATGCTTTTAATATTTACACTGTAACTTTCATGTTGCAAAATTGGATTTATAGATTTTTCAAAACATTATCTATTAGGTTTTCAGTATTACTTTTGAAAAATAACACAAAATTATGAGTAAACTTGTTATCCTTTACGGGCGCTACGGTCTTCTCTTGCACCCGAGGGTTAAGCAGGGCGCAAACTCCGTTTACATTAGAATCCAACCCACTACAGACACCGATAACTGAAAGGGGGTGCGGACGTGTCACAGCTTGTTCAACAGCCAGCGATTTAACCAATAGACAAACAAGTGGACTCTTTTCTAGTAACAGCCGTGCATTTTATTTAGGGT
This sequence comes from Maratus michaelseni, assembly GCA_963931845.1. Taxonomy (NCBI): domain Eukaryota; kingdom Metazoa; phylum Arthropoda; class Arachnida; order Araneae; family Salticidae; genus Maratus; species Maratus michaelseni. The sequence goes on along the minus strand of OZ007588.1, from coordinate 200,108,561 downwards.
GGACATTTTCAACACTTTCAATAAAACGGAGAAATGTATCAAGTCCTTTCACAGTATCCAAAAAACTAGGAATTTCTACATCCTCTTCTTCAGTTTCGCTCATTTCTTCATCATTACTTTGTAAAATCACAAATATCATATATTATAAACACTTCACATGGCAATACTGCATCATCTATTGAAACATAATCCCCAAACGATGCAATGAAATCTAGCAATATTTACAGCGTCTTCCAATCATCTTCAATAAATAATTCATATTCTTCTGGATTCTCTATCCAAGAATTATGCTTTTTGAAACAATTGACTATCACACATGGTGTTACTAACTCTCATACAGACAAAACAAAATGAATCGATTCCAAAACGTTCACTTTTCTTAGATCTTCAGTATTGTCTAGTTCTGATTCATAGATTGTAAAAAGAAAGTCGAGTTCGATGGTAGAAAATGCACTTTCATGTTACTAAAGTTATTCGTGTCTTTGGAATTGTCGGGGCAACTGCTTACGAAAAGGATGATGTCCCGCTTAGCTATCCTCATTTTAGCATTGGGTCTTTTCGTATAAACTTCATAAAGTGTAATTTTTATCCACGCAGGTTTGTAACTTTCTTAATCACAAAGCAGAGATTTCATATTCCGAAAACATCTGGGTTCCTTCGATTTTATAACAACCAAACTTGTCAGTTTCTCAGAACCGTTCATGTTACTGTCAGTATTTAATTAATTAATCAAGCTATTTTTTCATCCTCCTATCAATCCATCCATTTGAGGGGGTGAATTCAGTCAATTGGCAATTTCTTCAGCCTTTTCTCTAAGAATAGGTGCTTTTTTAGGAATATTGGAGGATCTAGCTTGTTTAATCCAAATTATCAATTTTGCTTCCATGAATTCATATTTTCATATTTTCACTTTTTATTTTCGAGATTTATCAGAAGAGTTAAAAGTAAGATTCCTTTTTGCTACAATTCCATTCAGGGTAGTCACTGGCATGTTCAACTTCTTTTGCAATTTCAGCTCTTGTTATATTTGAGTTGTTATCAACTTCTTTCAGAATTTTGAACCTGTCTTCAATTTGCAAAGCGTTTCTTTTAATTGCCTTTGGGAAAAAATTAGAATTTTTTGTTCGTAAATATTTTAGCTTGAAGGATTTGACGTTATATTCTTCACACTGATTTAAAAACATTAAATTGAATAAATCTGACACAGCTTTGGTTACTTCTATTCCTGGAAGTGGTGGGGGAGATCTGTCGTAAAAGAAAGCAAATGGTCAACGTTAAGAACTGCCCCTGGGTAATTTAAGGACGGACCATTTCTATTACGGACCATTCCTTATCAGTCACTGTTGTTACAGTCACAAGTGATTCATTCTCTCTCCACACTCCATCACACTTGTTGGACTGAAACAGGTGTGAAGGTGAAAGAAAGTTGCCCACAATCATTTTCAGAACTAAACATTGATCTTTTTAACTAGCGAAGAATATTGTAAAAGTCTTTTTCAGCACTACAGAAAAAATAAATCGGTCAAATATGAGTATAACTCGTGCTTAAAGGATTCCGTACATTAAATTCATTAATTACTAGTTATTAATTAATAAACTCTAACTACCCCTAATTTTTTCATACTTTTAGTTATAGTAGATTCGGAAGTAGGAGATGGGGGGGGGGAGGGGAATACTTTTCTTGTATAATTTCGACGATATCGCTGAAAATATAATACTTAATATTCAAACGAATATATTTTTGAGTTTGATATTACGAGTTCTTGCCCACGATATCCCACATGATATACAACAAGAAAACTTATTTTTCAAGTAACTTAATTAGCCCCATAAAATTTTCCAAAACATACTTGTGAATGGCTAATAAGCTGAAAATATGTGAGCAAAAATCCCTTATAACTTTTCCAAGTTTGAACTTTCCATGTCCCATAGTTTACGAGAAAAGGGGTTCTGATAACCGGCAGACAGACACAGGAGTGATCTTATAATTATTCCGCTTTACTTTTTATGTACTGAACTCTAAAAATAATAGTCCAAAAGACGAAATAAAAATGTTTTGCAAGTAAAATTTAAAAGGGATTTTTTTTTTTTTTTTTAAGCGGGAAAGAGTTTGGAAATAAACTTTTTAAACGGGTTATTTTAACATTGTAAAAATAAGAAGAAAATGGGAAGCTAAAATGTAAACTTCATAAATGGGAAAACTTCTTAGACAAGAACTTCACGTAAGAACAAGCGGGGTTTTACTGTATATCTAATTATAACATAAAATTTTACAACAAAAAAGGTTTTCTTCAGTTTGATCAAAATTCGTTTTGTTAAGCAGTGCTTAGGATAATATGTAAATTATTACAGGTAATTTGGCATTAAATTTATTACATTAAAAAATAAGTTTTTGATTTTGATTTTTAATTGTTTGAAATTATTGTATCGTAAGAAAATATTTTTAATAAGAATTAACCTATAACAACAGCTCTTCTCATCTATATAAATAAATTCAAAATATATAAAAACGTCTTTAATCAATATATCAAAACCTGCTTTCAAAACATTTAAAACATAAAATTGTTGTTTTAAATTTAAGACAAAATGTTTTTAATAAACGAAAATAATGGTAAGGCTTCAGGTAACAAGCATCCATCTAAATTTTACAAACTTTTCTTGTCCTCCGTAAATTTCCTCACCTGTCTCAAGTTTATATATAATAAGAAATTAAATTTTACAATATTATTCACAATATAGGACGTATAATTAACTAATCTAGCAACACATTTTTTTCAACATTTCAAAATTTCTTAAATCAAATTATGAAAAGAAACACTTTGAAAAATTTTATTTTCTTTTTAAATTTGATGCAAAAGGATTTACAAAAATCAAAAACATTCTAAGCCTTCAGAAATCAAGCAACCAACAAACATTTGAAATAAGTTTCTCATTCATTTCCTAAAATCATCAAAAGAAAAATTGTTTCCCATCGACTTTAAAAATCAAATTAGATAAAAATCCATTTTGTACCAGATACCTTTTATTCCTGACAAGTCTAAATAAAAAAATATCATACATTAATTTTAAAAGAATATATATTCAGTGTACATCTCTAATCATTTTTTTCTAAAAATTCATGTTTTGTTTTATCAGTACTTCCTTATGTCAAAAGTTTTGATTATTTTTATGGAATTCTTCAATAATATTTTACTCTTTAAAAGAGTAAAATAGTGAATAAAGATCATCAACATTAAATGGTTCTGATGTTTCCTTAAAATTCACAAAGAAATTAAAAAATATTGGTTTCTTAGGTTTTCGTGTCTTGTTTTTTCTTCGATGTAAAATGATAAGATAAAATGTCACAGCACATTTCTAAAGATAATTTGAAACTAAATTTACAAAATTTAAATATTTATCCTTTTCTTATTTACTCATGTGTTCCAGATTCTTATACCACGAGATAATATATTTCAACATAAAAAAAAAACATATCCTTTAATAATTATTAATTTAATTAATTTAATAATTATCCTTTAATAATCCTTTATAATTTTAACATATCCTTCTAAATCTATTACATCCAACTATCTAATATTCAATTACTTCTACCCATGCAATTAAAGAAAATATTTCAAAAATCCTTGAATCAAGTTATCGAAATCCATTTTTCCCTTTTTTTTATTTTAAAACGAATCAAAATGTTTCACATAAATCAAAATAATTGTAATGCTTCTGCAATCAAAAATCCATCCGAAGTTTGCAAAATATTTTCAATAAATTCGAAAATCATCAAAAGGGAAATAGTTTCACTGCCGTACGTTATAAAATAAATCCAAATATTTATCGTACCGTTTTGTTTCCTTACATATCTAAATTTAAGCAATTTCGTATTTTTTTTTTCGAAAGTCACCTTTTCATTATATCTTTTTGTAATAAAGATTATTTTTAATAACATTTATCCCTTTTCTATAATTCTCAACTTTTGGTTATTTTCATTGAACAGTTCAGTTTCATATACTGTTACACAAAACGTAATATTAAATATAACATTCGTCAAAATAAGGTGTTTTTCTCTTTCTTTTCATAAAATATTAATGATAATAAGAAAAATTAAATAAGAGTAAAGAACATCAAAATTACCATATTGTATTCACTCAACAGGACGATAAAAAATAACAAATATATTCTCATTTTAAAATTAGATTAATGTTGAATACAACGTACTTTGTAAATTATAGTCATAATTACATATAAATCTTTTTTCACTCATACATTTAATTACATATATCGTCAATATTTTTATTCATCTTACATACATACAAACATCTTATACAAGACAGGCACCTTATAACATACTATGCACCGGTACCGTCAACTGTTCGTTGCAACTTTAAAAATCTCTCTATTAAAAAATGTAACTAACAATGTACGTGTACAATGTACAAGTGCAATGTACACAATGTAACAATGTTCAAATGTACAATGTACAATGTACTTGTACCGTAATTGAATTTATTGTGACCGAGGTTGTTATACTTTTAAAATTAATATTGCATATAAAACTTGAGAAATGATAGTAGTATTGAAAAATGTATGGTAAACTTGGTGAAGCAGATAGTTTTTATATAGAAGAATTATTTTAATCACTATTTAATGTTGAAGTTAAAAGATAGTTCAGTTACATAACTTTTATAGGATCAAAAACTATGAATAACATTTTAACCATATTATGGGCGTATACATAACAAAATTATGGTGTGCAGTGTCCAATCACTTTTTTAATTAATTTAATTTTTTAGTTTAGTTTTTAAAAAAAATTATTTAAAATTTCATTATTTTAATTGAGATTGACTTCATATTTCGAAAATGATGTTTTTTATCTACTGTTGCCACATTTCAAAAATTACAAATAATAATATATTTCCACACATTTTTCAATTGAAAAACACGTGAATATTTAAAAAGAAACGTAACTTAAAAATAATAAAATTATTACGTGAAAAAGCAATTAATGGTAAAAATATCGACATATTTATAAACGCCAAATCATATCGTTTCCAAACACTTTCTTGAAATAAAATATATACATGTGAATATTAAAAGAGACATAAAACTTTAATGTAATTAACACTAGAACTACCGGAAATTTTACTCAAGTTTTTTAAAACTGTTTTACACCAGAAATTTTATTTAAAACTACTTAACTTATTCCTTTAACGTTTTCCCGTGAGTTTTATATTTAATTTATTTCGAAAAGAAATTCTGGTTCGAATCGTAATATATTCATTTGATAACTGTCAAAATGACGGCTCATGGTAGTTCTGGTGTTAAATTACTACATGCGAGAAGCATTAGATGGGGAAAACTATGTCATATTTAAAACAATCTATTTAAAATGACATATTTGAAACGAGTTTTTTATAGCATCTAATATAAAAAAAAATTCTAGACGTTATTACACAATCACGGGAGGCAGCGACATATTTTATTTAACCATTTTATACAAGCTTATTTTCAAATATGTAATAGCTATACTTATTCAATCACAAAAACTGCCGTCAGCTGTCGCGGAAGCGATGGATGCGAACTTGGGACATCCCCCAGTCAAAAAGAAATGAATGGCAACCTGATTACAAAAGACCACCATTGGCAGTCATGATACAATTCAATCATCGGTAATCGGGTACTCTTTTTAAATAGAGAAAATAAGCGTGTTTTAATAGCCTGCGGTGCCTGAACAAGGTTTGACGAGCATAGCTCGTAGGCCCTACTTCATTAAAAAGTAACAAATCTTCCTATCGTAGGGTACTTATACCATAAAACTTGCCAAAGAGTCAGATTTAACAATAAATTGCTCAAATACATCCAAAGAAAATTAAGATTCGAAAATTTCATGAATATTTAAAAAATGGCCATGTCGGTGGACGCTTTACACCATAAAATTTGACAGAATGTTAACATGACAAAACATATTTCAAAGATTCCAATAAATCCTTACAAATTTGAAAAATTCAAAAAATTGTCGTATCAGAATGCGGTTTAAAGCATAAGACTTGGAAAATAGTCAAGATTTTCGCAGCAAAAAAAGGCTCAATGAAAAATTTAACTATTTTTTTTCTTTTTCCATAAAATGTTTCACACTTTGGCAAGTATTATGGTCATACCCGTACTCTGATACAGCAAAATATTATATTTCAATGAATTTGTAAAGTTGTGACGAACTTTCGAAGAATCCGATACTTACATACGACATTCTTCTAAACATAAAATTGGTACAGCAACCTTTTATTCAAATTTTTTTTCAAATAAATAATAATTTTTGATGAATTTTCCATAATTCTTAACTACAAAACAGAAATCGTTTTAGTTTTCTTTTATAGGGGTACTTTTATGATAAATGACGTAATTAAAAGCCAAAGCCCGTTCTATTAACTAATTTATATAAAATGGTTAAATATTGAACCTTTACCATTTTATTGAGCCACTGTTCAAAACAATTAGGGGAGCACATGATTTCAACGAAATTACACAAATACTTACACCAATAAGTAACAAATTAAAACATCCATAATTTAAAGCATAGCAGAAAACAGAAAATAAAACTTCAAATGCAAATCAAAGTTCATGACGTCAAAAACCAGAAAAAGGAGATAAGTGCAGAAATATCTGTTTCATTCTCTTAGTAGCGAAATTCAGATGCACAGTTTTTGTTTTGACAAAAGGAGATTTGAAAATATCACAACAACGTGATTTACTGGAATCCATGGCTTGGCATATTAGATAGATAGTTGAATACGGGCAAACACAACGAAGTGCAGCGGACGCTGTTGGAGTTGCATGAAATGTCTTTGCAAGGCTGTGGAATCGATTCCAAGAAACATGAAATGTTAGATGTTGACCAGGGCAAGGTCAACCACGTGCACCACAGCAACAGATGGCCGATATATCCTGTTAACAGTTCGTCGAGACAGAAAAAGTTATGCTACTCAGCTGCAAAGACAGCAGCTCTTGGCAACACGACGAAGGGTGTCCAGCCAAACAGCGCAAAATATGCTTCATCAGGGTGGTCTCTGTGCATGTAGGACTATGATCTGTATTCCTATGACCTCAAGCCACCGTGCGGCCCAAAGAAAGTGGGCTGCTGAACATCAAGATTGAACGCAACGGATTTGAGTCAAATGCTATTTACAGACGAGCCCCTATTCAGTCTAGAGTGTGACACTCGATGTGTTTTGGTATAGAGGGAAAGGGGTGCACGAAATAACCCCACATTTGTTCGTGAAAGCTCACATTACGGACAAGGTGGGTTAATGGTATGGGGTGGAATCAACATAGGTGGACGTACGGACCTGCATATCATTTGCAATGGACCTTTGACGGCCCAAAGGTATGCAGAAGAGATACTGAGACCACTTGTCGTACCTTACTCTTCACCCATGGTGATTCCTTTGTTTTCATACATGATAATGCCAGACCGGATACAGCTCGTCTGGTGGAAAACATTGTTGCAGCTGAAACAGTACAGCATATGGAATGGCCAGCATGCAATCCTGGCCTGAATCCGATCGAGCATGTTTGGGACACACTCGGACGACGCATTGCAGCGATACGAACGCTTTATTTTATTGTCTAGGACAAGGAGATTGAAATTCTTGAATAGTGGAACAGTATTCTTCAAATTCTTATCGATAACTTCATTGCATCCATGGAAAACAGGTGGTCTTAGCTCTTGTAGGGGAAAACACGCCATATTAAACACCTTGCATCATTACTAAACAATACTTTTTTTGTAATTTACATGTAACCAAATTGTTGCGATAAAACATGTTTTCATGTTCTTTCCATCCGTTCGAAGAATTAAAGCTCCCTTACAATTTTTTTGCGTCTTTTTTTCTGTATGGCAAATTGATACACGTGTACTCTCCATTTTATACCCATGCATGGCTGTCTTGCACGGTTGGCTTCTCTTCTTTGCTTGCTCCTCTAATTTTTTGAGCAGTGTATTACAATAAAGTCAATGAGTTATTAATATTAAAAAAAATGCTTTAGTGTTTTGTGGAAACGTACAAATTTGAATTTTTATTTGTAATAAAAAATTTAAACAAAGAATATTATCTGCATTCATTAATCATAATATAAAACGAATGAACATTTATGGAAGTAACTTTCAACTAAGTTTATAAAATTTAGATTTTCATGATTTTCCATTTGGATTCTTTAACTGTTTCAGTTTTTTATATTAATAAGAGAATATATTTTGTAAACACAATTCTCTATTTATGACATCCAATTATCTGATCTAGCCACGCAATTTGTTTAATTATTTCAAGAATTCTTGAATCAAATTACGAAAGTATCCTTTAATAGTTTATTTTACGTTCGAGGCAAAATATTTTACATAAATGGAAAAACTTCAAAGTCTTCAGAAACCAAACATCTATCTAAAGCATGGAAAAGTTTCTTTAATCAAGTGCGAAAATACTGAAAAGAAAAATGATTCACTGTGAGTATAAAAAATAAATAAAACATTTTTGGTGTCAGAAATTTTTTCTACTACTTACATGTCTAAATAAAAAAAAAAGTCCCACACTTTGTAAAATCTCGAAGCAGTAAACTTTCCAGTATATCGCTCTAAAAATCAACTTCTCTAAAAATTCGTTGTTTATTTTAATCAGTGCGTTAATTGGAAAATTTTGAATGTTTTATTTGAATAATTCAGTTTCACTTGATTTTGTTTAGCAGTAAAAATGAATAAATAAAGGATTCTATTATTTAAAAATAAACAGAAATAATTTAGATTCTAATGCTTTCTCTTTCGATATAATATTATAGTATATAATGGTCTAACAAATTTCTACAATTAATTTGAGACTACATTTTTATATTAATGTGTAAATAAATTTATAAAACTTTTATATTATCATTGTTATTAGTATTTTTTTCAGATGTTTCGAATTCTTATCGCCTAAACATAATTTTAAATCTATAATATCCACTTCTTATTTTTTTAGAAATATTTCAAGACTTTTTGAATAAAACTGCAAAAGTCTACTTTTCATTTTTTTTTATTTTCAAATCTCAAGCAAAGTGTTTTACATAAATCAAAAGAATTTTAAGGCTTCAGGAATCAAACCTCCATCCAAAGTTTCCAAACTTTTCTTATTCAATTGCGAAAATCATCAAAAGAAAAATAGTTTTCTATCAACGCCAAAAAATAGATAAAAATATCTTTCGTGCCAGGCGCTTTTCCTTTCTACATCTCTAAATATTAGAAAAAAATCATAGTTTATTTTTTTTATAAAAGTATATTCAGTATTTTTGTTTATTTTCACCAGTGTCTTAAATCATAGTGATGATTTCCAGTGAAGAATTCATTTCCATTTTATTTTAGAAAAGTAATATCATTATGCGATATATTATATTCAAAGGAAATAATCAAAGCCACAGCCATCTTTTGCAGATTCCTTTTATGGTAGGATGGTGAATCAACTATTAATGACATTTTATTAATTGATTATTTTTGGAATATTTTACAAAAATTATACGATATATATTTTTATCGATAATTAATAATCTTTAATAGTTTTCTTTAACATATATACACTTATTGCAATATATTGAGAGGGTTTTTTTTAATAATTATTTTATCAGAAATAGATCTAGGTCGTGTGTGATTTTAATTGTATAAAAATTAACTTATTTGTCTGACGAAAATGTTTCTTTTCTTAAGTTTCTTTAGGGGTGTCAACACAAATGCTACTCCGAAGTTTATAAATTCGGACAATAAGGAAGATGGTCAAGGTTTGTCAAGTGAAATTTATCTTATTATTGTTTTGTTACATCAGCTGTATATGTTCTTCCATTGCCCTGGGGAAGAAGCACATTGGGATCTAAATGGAACATTTAGGACCGGTAAGATAATTATATACACCACTAATTCCAGACTGAGTGCAGCATTAAATGACAGACAAATAAATCTAACACATGCATGTAAGGCACAGTTTATTTTAACAAGAAAATCAAATTAAATACCTTCAATGCGTCCATATTGGCAGAAATGCATCATTCATTCTGCGTGTGTTCAGACAGTTGACACAATGAGCATATTTAATTTTTTTCTTATTAAAATTAATTTAACTTTCATGTGTTACTTTTAGTAAATCCGGTGTCTTCCGTATAACTCTACACATCTGCGCATGTTATTAGTTTTTGTATTTAAATTCATGATATGATATAAAAAATTATATTTCAGGATTCTAATAAAGTTGATTTTACATGAGAGGTATCATTTCATTCTAAATCAAGGGCCCTGTACAAATTTGTAATTTACTATATTGTTATGTCTGGTGCCGTTTTTGAGATAGTAGCGTTAACACCTCAATTTGATGCAAGATGGCGATGTAATACGTGACATCACAGTGACACTGAATGTAGAGAGACTAGACATTGGCGCGCCGCACAGTGTGGCGTTTTGTTGATCTAGGTGGGCAAAATTCATTTTTCCGATTATCTCGGAATTTAACAAGACTGCGTGTACTGGTAGCTGAATGTCTCTTTTGTCAAGATCCGTACGAGTTTTGTCGAAAAAAACCGATGTGTCGATTAACTACGACCGTAAAGAAGGCAGTTGATTTGAGAGACTTTCAACAGTTGCATTATTTTTCTGTAAGTTCGAAAGCAAGTCGCGACTTTTCTGTTTTATTTGAAAGCAGGAGTTTACTGGACATATGTCACATGTTTGTCACACGATTTAACCTATTGTTGTTTGAAAATAAGCGCTATCTTGTTTACAAATTTCACCTTGACTTTTAATACAGTATTAAGCATTATTAAGCAATAAGAATTTTTTAAAATCAAAGTGCCATTCCTAAAGTATTGAAAACTTAAGACAGCTCCTGCGAAAGTTTGCGAATCCTTAAGTTATATTAACTGGAAGTGTGCGTCTGAGCGTTTAATTCAAATCTTGCAAGTCAATTTTCACCACTTTTAATTATCCGATTGAGCTGAAACTTTGAATACATGTGTAGTATCAATGACAATACAATATTATAATTAAAAAATAATAATAATATAAGTAATAATATAATAATAATAATAATAATAATAATATAAATAATTAAATAAGTCAAATATTTATCACTGTTTGGTTATTTTATTACTCATACAGTCGGAAACCCAGCAAAACCTAATTAAACTTCAACGAAATAATTTTGTCCACCTAGATCCTCAAAACGCCCCACTGTGCGCCGGGTTGTTTGGGATATCCGCCATTTTACTTCGGACTTCAGCATTCCTCACCATTGCGCTTTGAAGGACTATTGGATAATTGATCGTACAGATAAAAAAAAATACAACCCATATTAACTTTCGATTTTTAAAAATCAATTGAAAAAAATATCCCATTTTAGATTTTTTTACGTTCATTCAAAAACGCTTACATACAAAAATGTTAAAAGACACAAAATTCTAATTTCTAATATATCGGAAGTAGTATATTAGTTTCGACTAAAATAGAAGATCGTTAATTCGTACTGTTTGGTTAAGTAGCCAAGCATTTTGCGGATTTAAGACATTTTACGGTTACAGATCATGTTTATTGAATCTTCTGTTTAAGCTTTTTTAATACTTTCCAACCTAGTTGAAAAGTGTTTATGACTTCGGTTTGTCTGCCGTATGGCCGTCTGCCGTCTGGCCGTCTGCCGTCTGCCGTCTGTCGTCTGTCCGTGCTCTAACTTCCGTAAATATGCTCGGATTGCCCTGCAATTTTTATATGTTATTGTCGTTATCTATAGCATGTTCCCTATTTCAACTGAAGTGTGTAGCACTTATATTTACTTTACAGGGACAGTCAAAAGAATTCCGTTACATTACGTCTATGGAGAAAAATCGTTTGTGGTTTACTTAAATAATGTTTCACTATTTTAAACGCAGTGAAATTTATACATATCACTAAGGGGCGTTACAAGAGGCTTACTACAGAGTACTGTGTGTATAGCAGTCATCGTTCATTTACAGGGACACACAAAAGAATTCACTACTGTCTGTTAACAATAATTCCTGGAAGTGCGTTTTAAGTTTGCTGAAAGCATTTTTAAATTTAACTCATTTTTGTCTATTACTGGGTGTCTATAAATTCTGTATTTCATATACAGGGCAGCACAAAAGTTCGTGAACACATTTCCGTTTATTGAAAGAAACTCCAGAAGGATAATTTTAAACTGTGCTACGCGTTTCCTAACTGTACTAAAATTTAGCATCCTATGTAGTGTATATACAAATCTATAGATCATATACAGGGCTGAATAAAAGTATTCGGTTATTTTTCCGAATATTGTATATATTGGAAATTCCTGAAATTACGTTTTTAAATATGTTATGCGTTTTCCAAATTGTTTATTTAGATGTTATCTTTCAGCATATTAAACGGTAATGATTTGTAAAAGTATTTTGGAAGCGTTGGAAAGTGTTACATAATCTATGCTTGACTCATGATTTTTCATTCTTGTTGTTATTTCTATGTTGGGCAAATGTAAATATCTTCTGAGTCACTGGAGTGTCAAAAATAGTGTTTTCTGTAAATGCATGATCCACTTATAATACTTGTGCACAATATGAGAAAATTTAGAATATGCATGAATTCTATTATGATCAATTCTATTATGATGAGTTTTATGCATTTCAATAAATAATAGAGAAAGACGATATAATTTTTTTAAATAGTTTTTTTAAGAACATTTATTTAAACGCTATGTAAATTGTATATAGATATTTCACAATTGTTAAAATTCCATCTGTTTAAAACTATGAAATAAAGTTTTGATTCATTTATATATAGTAGTTGACCAGAAAGTATCCTCTTTTTTAGAGGACAGTGATTATAGTGTGACCAGAGAGTAGTGTTTGGCAAACGCGTCTTATAGATGATGCTACGTATGAGAGAGATACGTTGTGCTTGATGCGCGTGATCTTTGAAGTAAACAACCATTGATGTGAACGTATTGTTAGTGAGTGACGAGTTTACTTATTTTATTTCTATTTTTATTTTAGTTTTTGAACAAACAGAGTTACAGCTACTAGATCAGGGATAGGAAATCCAATACTTTTCATATGACATGGAACGTAATCGCATGGTCGATAAAAAGTGGATCAAGAACACAATCCAATGATACTGCGTGCCATACGAGAACTTTACTCAGATTTGAGGCCTTTCTCTGCTCTGGTAGCAGTTATTTTATTTGTTCAGAAGACAAACTTAAAATCGTAGTTTATTAACAATACGCACACATCAACAACTGCCTAATATGAAGATCATGCGGGGATACGTCGAACTTATATCGTTCATGGTTGAATGTGTTAAATGGTTAAATGCGTTCATGGTTAAATGTGTGAATTCCATTATGGAGCTACAAATGTTTAATTGAGAATTGATAGAAATCGAAAACCAATATTTCTTATTAGTACCAAGTTCAAAGAACTGGTTAATATACTGTAAAGACTACTCGGAAACGTTTTCGAAAATTATCGTCTGCAAATGAAATTTTTGTTTCAAAAATGCTTGGTTAAATTTCAAAAATATATTGGATTCTAAGATTTCTGAAAATAAGATTGAATATTTTTTTTAATCTTGTGTAAGTCGGAAAAGGTTATATTATATTTTCATAAACCTCCATGGTAGACCAAGAAATATTTATATTTTTTACAGAGTAAAAAAGAAGACATCTTTAATATTATAATACTTAACATTGACCCTGTATATACATCACCCTGTATATACAATTTTTGCAATATATTGAGAGGTTTTTTTTTTTATAATTATTTTATCAGAAATAGATCTAGGTCGTGTGTGATTTTAATTGTATAAAAGATAACTTCTTTGTCTGGAGAAAATGTTTCTTTCCTTAAGTTTCTTTCGGGGTGTCAACACAAACGCTACTCCGAAGTTTATAAATTCGGACAATAAGGAAGATGGTCAAGGTTTGTCAAGTGAAATTTATCTTATTATTGTTTTGTTACATCAGCTGTGTATGTTCTTCCACTGCCCTGGGGAAGAAGCACATTGGGATCTAAATGGAACATTTAGGACCGGTATGATACTTATATACACCACTAATTCCAGACAGAGTGTAGCATTAAAAGGCAGACAAATAAATCTAACACATGCATGTAAGGCAGAGTTTATTTTAACAAAAAAATCAAATTAAGTACCTTCAATGTGTCCTCATTGGCAGAAATGCATCATTCATTCTGCGTGTGTTCACTTAGTTGACACAATGAGCATATTTAATTATTTTCTTATTACAATTAATTTAACTCTCATGTGTTACTTTTAGTAAATCCGGTGTCTTCCTTATAACTCTACACATCTGCGCATGTTATTAGTTTTTGTATTTAAATTCATGATATGATATAAAAAATTATATTTCAGGATTCTAATAAAGTTATTTTTACATGAGAGGTATCATTTCATTCTAAATCAAGGGCCCTGTACAAATTTGTAATTTACTATATTGTTATATCTGGTACCGTTTTTGAGATAGTAGCGTTAACTCCGCAATTTGATGCAAGATGGCGATGTAATACGTGACATCACAGTGACACTGAATGTAGAGAGACTAGACATTGGCGCGCCGAACAGTGTGGCGTTTTGATGATCTAGGTGGGCAAAATTCATTTCTCCGATTATCTCGGAATTTAACAAGACTGCGTATACTGGTAGCTGAATGTCTCTTTTGTCAAGATCCGTACGAGTTTTGTCGAAAAAAAACCGATGTGTCGATTAACTACGACCGTAAAGAAGGCAGTTGATTTGAGAGACTTTCAACAGTTGCATTATTTTTCTGTAAGTTCGAAAGCAAGTCGTGACTTTTCTGTTTTATTTGAAAGCAGGAGTTTACTGGACATATGTCACATGTTTGTCACACGATTTAACCTATTGTTGTTTGAAAATAAGCGCTATCTTGTTTACAAACTTCACCTTGACTTTTGATACAGTATTAAGCATTATTAAGCAATAAGAATTTTTTAAAATCAAAGTGCCATTCCTAAAGTATTGAAAACTTAAGACAGCTCCTGCGAAAGTTTGCGAATCCTTAAGTTATATTAACTTGAAGTGTGCGTCTGAGTGTTTAATTCAAATCTTGCAAGTCAATTTTCACCACTTTTAATTACCCGATTGAGCTGAAATTTTGAATACATGTGTAGTATCAATGACAATACAATATTATAATTAAAAAATAATAATAATATAAGTAATAATATAATAATAATAATAATATAAAAAATTAAATAATTCAAATATTTATCACTGTTTGGTTATTGTATTACTCATACATTCGGAAACCCAGCAAAACCTAATTAAACTTCAACGAAATAATTTTGTCCACCTAGATCCTCAAAACGCCCCACTGTGCGCCGGGTTGTTTGGGATATCCGCCATTTTACTTCGGACTTCAGCATTCCTCACCATTGCGCTTTGAAGGACTATTGGATAATTGATCGTACAGATAAAAAAAAAATACAACCCATATTAACTTTCGAATTTTAAAAATCAATTGAAAAAAATATCCCATTTTAGATTTTTTACGTTCATTCAAAAACGCTTACATACAAAAATGTTAAAAGGCACAAAATTCCAATTTCTAATATATGGGAAGTAGTATATTAGTTTCGACTAAAATAGAAGATCGGTAATTCGTACTGTTTGGTTAAGTAGCCAAGCATTTTGCGTATTTAAGGCATTTTACGGTTACAGATCATGTTTATTGAATCTTCTGTTTAAGCTTTTTTAACACTTTCCAACCTAGTTGAAAAGTGTTTATGACTTCGGTGTGTCTGCCGAATGGCCGTCTGCCGTATGGCCGTCTGCCATCTGGCCGTGTGCCGTCTGTCGTCTGCCGTCTGTCCGTGCTCTAACTTCCGTAAATATGCTCGGATTGCCCTGCAATTTTTATATGTTATTGTCGTTATCTATAACATGTTCCCTATTTCAACTGAAGTGTGTAGCACTTACATTTAATTTACAGGGACAGTCAAAAGAATTCCGTTACATTACGTCTATGGAGAAAAATCATTTGCGGTTTACTTAAATAATGGTTCACTATTTTAAACGCAGTGAAATTTATACATATCACTAAGAGGCGTTACAAGAGGCTTACTACAGAATATTGTGTGTATACCAGTCATAGTTCATTTACAGGGACACACAAAAGAATTCACTACTGTCTGTTAACAATAATTCCTGGAAGTGCGTTTTAAGTTTGCTGAACGCATTAATTAACTCATTTTTTGTCTATTACTGGGTGTGTATAAATTCTGTATTTCATATACAGGGCAGCACAAAAGTTCGTGAACACATTTCCGTTTATTGAAAGAAACTCCAGAAGGAGAATTTTAAACTGTGCTACGCGTTTCCTAACTAAACTAAAATTTAGCATCCTATGTAGTGTATATGCAAATCTATAGATCATATACAGGGCTGAATAAAAGTATTCGGATATTTTTCCGAATATTGTATATATTGGAAATTCCTGAAATTACGTTTTTAAATATGTTATGCGTTTTCCAAATTGTTTATTTGGATGTTATCTTTCAGCTTGTTAAACGGTAATGATTTGTAAAAGTATTTTGGAAGCGTTGGAAAGTGTTACATAATCTATGCTTGACGCATGATTTTTCATTCTTGTTGTTATTTGTATGTTGGGCAAATGTAAATATATTCTGAGTCACTGGAGTGTCAAAAATAGTGTTTTCTGTAAATGAATTGTCCACTTATAATATTTGTGCACAATATGAGAAAATTTAGAATATGCATGGATTCTATTATGATCAATGCATTTTATGCATTTCAATAAATAATAGAGAAAGACGATATAATTTTTTTAAATAGTTCTTTTAAGAACATTTATTTAAATGCTATGTAAATTGTATATAGATATTTCACAATTGTTAAAATGCAATCGGTTTAAAACTATGAAATAAAGTTTTGATTCATTTACATATAGTTGACCAGAAAGTATCCTCTTTTTTAGAGGACAGTGATTATAGTGTGACCAGAGAGTAGTGTTTGGCAAACGCGTCTTATAGATGATGCTACGTATGAGAGAGATACGTTGTGCTTGATGCGCGTGATCTTTGAAGTAAACAACCATTGATGTGAACGTATTGTTAGTGAGTGACGAGTTTACTTATTTTATTTCTATTTTTATTTTAGTTTTTGAACAAACAGAGTTACAGCTACTAGATCAGGGATAGGAAATCCAATACTTTTCATATGACATGGAACGTAATCGCATGGTCGATAAAAAGTGGATCAAGAACACAATCCAATGATACCGCGTACCATACGAGAACTTTCCTCAGAGTGGAGGCATTTCTCTACTCTGGTAGTAGTAATGTTATTTGTTCAGAAAACAAACTTAAAATCGTAGTTTATTAACAATACGCACACATCAGCAATTGTCTAATATGAAGATCATGCGGGATACGTCGAACTTATATCGTTCATGGTTAAAAGTGTTAAATAGTTAAATGCGTTCATGGTTAAATGTGTGAATTCTATTATGAAGCTACAAATGTTTAATTGAGATTGATAGCAATCGAAGACCGATATTTCTTATTAGTAACAAGTTCAAAGAACTGGTTAATATACTCTAAAGACTACTCGGAAACGTTTACAAAAATTATCGTCTGCAAATGAATTTGTTGTTTTAGAAATGCTTGTTTAAATTTCAGAAATCTATTGGATTCTGAGATTTCTGAAGATAAAATTGTATATTTTTTTAAGCTTGTGTAAGTCGGAAAAGGTTATATTATATTTTCATAAACCTCCATGGTAGACTAAGAAAGATTTATATTTTTTACAGAGTAAAAAAAAAGACATCTTTAATATTATAATACTTAACATTGAATAATTTACTTAATATCCATTTCTTATATTTGCATCTATTCTACTAAAGTATCATCACTAGTTTATTTATATGTCAAACATTTAAATGTATGCTCCATTTCTTATATGAGCTAAAAAAGTATTTTCTCTCAAAAAATGAATCCTTTTTTCTATAAGGCAAAACAATAATTTCCACTGAAAGCCATCAACTTCGCAACTTTCTTTTAATGTCAAAAAAGTGTCCTCACCCTACTTTTCCTACTAATATCCTGAACCTTATCGAAAGTAAATCAGAGAAGTTTCCTTTGTTTCACAGATTTCAAGTTTTTTTGCAAAAAATAAAAATAAAAAGACATTTGCCAAAGGCAGTCTTTGAATAAATAGCTGGAAAAATTCAAAATATGTGAACTGTATTCAAAAAACAACTGGAATGAAAAGTAAAAATGAAGTTCTGGCAGGTGAAAATGTAAAATACGATTTTGAAATTTCCTGCAACGTTATAGTTCTTTTTTTTTTGTTCTCAAATGCAGTTACGATTTGAAAAGTAAAATATTTCTAACTTGCGATAAAATTAAACATTGTTTATATTCATTTTACTAGTTTACATATTTTAATTTTTGTATTTTAGATATTTTTATACATGGTTTGGTTATCATACAAATAAAAATACATTTTTAAATAGGTTTTTGGTTATACATTTTTTAGATTCGGATCTCAAGTTTCATTTTATTGTCCGCTTCATATTACACTGGTCCACATGGTGGTAGGAACACATAAGTCAATGAGTGTTTCATAAAGTAAGGTAATGAATGGTAATACAATCAGCGCTCTTAATGCAGCCACTTGACAGTTCCACAGGGTTAATTTCAACATTAACTAGCAAATGGTTCCAATAGCTTTAAAAGACGCTAAGAAAAAGCTACAAGCCTCATGCCAAGCGGGATAATATTTCTTATCTATATTTCTTGGCTTCCAAAGCATTAGTAGTTATTTTGATTTGATATGTTTACTTTTTTGTGTAGTTTCTGAAAAATGTAATGCAATGTTGAATTTGTTTTTTATTACTTCTCAATTATATGTTATGTGTGTTATTCAAATAATTTATGTTTGTGCAAGAAACACAAGAGCTTTCAGATACCTAGCTACAGAAACAACTAGCCACTACAAACAAAGCAAGACAAAATGACTTTATTTGCCAAGATTGCGAATTTTGAACAAGCATTATACTTTTATGCCACTTTTAATGGGAATTCAGAGGGTAGTTCTAATATTGATCTATTGGTTATCGATCTTTCTCCATTTTTGAAGGCATTTTGAAATGTTTATTTTAATTCTTTAGAGTTATTTTAGTTGCATTCGATTAATTTCAAATATAAATAAAGTTTTGTTCATATGAGTAATAAACTTGTGCTTTTTCAACACTTTACAACATATTTGAAACATGTTTCAGAATTTAGTTTTTCTGTCTATCTATCTGCCGTCTGCCGTCTATCTCTCCGTGCTCTAACACTTGTAAATGTAGTCGGATTGCAATGATATAATTTTATGCTATTTAAAATTACTATAGAATGTTCGATATTAAAAATGAAGTGTGTTGCACTCATAGTTCGTTTACAGAGACACACAAAAATTTCGATACAATATATTCTACGGGAAAAAATCATTTGCAACGTATTTTATTTATGTTACGATATTTCAAACATAATGAAATTGATATGGATCACTGATATGGATAGCAACATCAGTAGTATAAGAGTTATAAGGAGTTATTAGGAGTATAGATTAAGTAACATTTATAGTTTGTTTAAAGGGACGCATAAAATATTCCATTACATTATGATTTATTCGGTAAAATTGTTTGCGGTGCATTTTAATGATGCAATGATACTTCAAACAAAATGAAATCACTGAAATACACTACAACATATTTGCTATTGGTTGTGGAGTGCATAGAATTTATCTTTCATTTACAGAAGCGTACAAAATAATTCGTTTAAAACCGACGAAGATAACAATTTCTGAAAGTGCGTTTTCCATTCGCAGTTTTAAACTTATCTAATTTTTAGTGTATTATGTGATGTGTATAAATTCTATCGATTGCATTCAGGGCTACACAAAATAATTCGCACACATTATCGGGTAAGGACAGTAATTTAAAAAATGAATTTTTACTTAGTTATATGTTTTTCAAACTTGCTTATTTGGAGATCTCATTTCATTCTAGGAGAAAGGGAAATTTCTTAATAATATTCTGCTAGTGCTGGAAAGTGTTTCATAATCTATGGCTTATGCATGTTCTTCCGTTCTTGTTTCATTATAATTTTGGTTTAAGTGAAGTACAACTTAGTAGAAATGCATTTGTTGTAAAACACATAAAATTGCACGATTTATCTACACTGGCCATATTACCAGCAAATAAATGTGTTATTGGAAATTTGAAATTGATAATGAAAAGTAGAAAAGTTTTCAAATTATTAATTTCTTATAAAGGAAAATATATGAGTAATAAATGAGAGTTCTTATTTTTATTTCACTGTACCACATCCATGATAATTTTAATTTGAGATAAGTGTGCCCGTATTACTCTCGGTTACCTTACGTTAAATGTTGAAAGAGAAAATATGATCGGAAATACTCTATCACGTCATGTTTACTAGATATATAATTTTAAAGTTCCCTGTTATATCATTTTCAGCACAAAATGAAATCAATTTACTATTTTTATAAGACGAGTAATTTACCTGAAACCAATAATAAATATTTAGTCATTACTTTGACATCAATGAAAAACATTTCTTAAACAATGTGTCAACCACGTGGGATCTGTTTGAAATCATGTAATCTTTCAGTGCAAATAAATCCATTAGCAATTGTTTCAGTGTGTGTTAAACCATGCTAAATTCTGTGAGTTCAATAGTTCGTTATACTTCGTCAAGTTACGCGAGTTTAGTTAATGCTAATAAATTAATCAATGCTCAAAATAGTATTGTTCACGTTGCAAGTTTTATAATTTTTTAGGAATTTCTGATGGTTTTATAACAAATACTAGCGGCCTGTCTCGGCTTCGCGCGGTTGGACAATCTGTCAACTACAGTATAGGGTAGGGATGGGTGGGTAATTTAATAAATTGTTCTAAATCAGATAAAAGCAAGAGTGAGACAAAATTGCAGTTCTTACAAATTTTAAACTT
Source organism: Maratus michaelseni (assembly GCA_963931845.1). Lineage (NCBI taxonomy): Eukaryota > Metazoa > Arthropoda > Arachnida > Araneae > Salticidae > Maratus > Maratus michaelseni. Next base: position 200,087,505 of record OZ007588.1, on the reverse strand, counting down.
TAAATAAAAGTTTGTAAAAATGTGATAAATATTTTTTTATGTTTATGCACATATTTAAACAAATTAATTTAATTTAATATGCAACCTGTGGCCAGAAAGTTCGGTGAAGGAGTTTGTAGAGGTCGCTGCTGTACTAATAGAATATCAACGCACTGCGCATGGTGAAGGTCAATATCTGTTTGAATGTTTGGCAAGACCCCAAGTGCGTTTATTCCCTGTTACGTTTAACGCCGAGCGCAAAAGGTTTATTGTGGATTGTCGCGGTAAACAAAATGGATCAGAGAATAAACATGACCGCCTTGGTTGTACAGCAGTTCCTGGCCGCGAATGGAGTTGTGACACTTGATCATCCCCCTTATTCACCTGATTTGGAACCTGCAGACTTCTTCCTCTTCCCCAGATTAAAGTCAGCCCTGAAGGGAAAGAGATTTACGGACATCACCGACATTCAACGCAACGTGACGGCCGAGTTCAAAGCCATTCCGAAAGAACTGTTTTACAAGAGTTTCCAGGACTTGCATACTCGTTCCCAACAGTGCATTACCATCCATGGAGATTATTTTGAAGGACAGTAAATTGTATTTGATGCTGTAGAATACTGTATTTGAAATAAAAATTCATTCACCGAACTTTCTGGCCACAGGTTGTAGCAGATCGGCTTCGCTCGAGTTAATTTTGACCATCCGGGTAACGTAAGTAAAAACGTAATATCCTAAAAATACACCGATCACAATAACGCATTCGAGTCCATAAACCATCAAAATGACAATCAGAAAAAAAACTGATCTTATTTTACGCAATCATACTAAATCCCCCAAGTGTAGGAATAATTAAAAAAACTACTTTTAAAAATGTGTTACGCAAAATATCTAATCAGGAATAGCTGTCTTATTCGTCTAATCTTCTATAATCGGGTTCATATCTGATGTAGACAACGAAATCATTAAAATATCTCTAAAATAACTGAAATACGTGTTTAAATATTTTTCAGCTGTATTTTATGCTCCTACTTAAAACTGCAGCTGAGATAAGGCGAAATGACAACCCATTTAACCCTCCTTATTTGTTGAATTTCTAAGATCACTGAAAGACGCGTTTAACTATTTTTTGTAGATTTGTTTTCCTGAATGTCATGCTCCTTCCTAAAACTGCGACTGACATATGGCCCTAAAACTTTCGACCTCCCCCCCATTTAACTCTGTTAGTGGGTGAATTTCTGAAATCGCTAAAACACGGGTTTAACGGTGGTTTCTTTTAGTAGATTTGTTTTCTCGAATTTCATGCTCCTACCTAATACTGCTTCTGTGATATGGCGAAATGACCTAAAACATACGAAACTGTAGGGAAAATGATAGCCGACTTTCGGTATCACCCTGTCTTAGTTGTTACATCCTCTGAATCTTGTATGGACAGTAGCGCAAAATTTGACGCATCAATTTTCTCACAGTGGAAATCGGCATATCGACTTCATTCGCAATAGCTGGAACACTTGCATTACCAAATGATGACTGGCTTGCTAAATCCACGGCAGCAGTAGCAATATCTTCAATGCTAGAAATGTCTACCTTTTTTCATGCCAGTCCCTGCCAGGAAGAATGTCAAGTTTTCCTGTTTCCTCGAACTTTTTAATCATTTTGTGAACTCCACGATCCGACATTGGTCCACATCTAACATCTTTTAGTTTCCGGAATTCTCGAAGAGCTGCAGCTGCGTTGCTGTTATTTTGATAAAATAACTTTACAAGAAGTGCCTTTTCTTTCAAAGTTACCATTCTCCACAAAGCGTAGATTCAAATGCTTTTCAGAAACAATCAACGGTTCCAGTGTCAAAGAAATCACAGACAAACTTTATCAGCAAGTTTTAAATTATCAGGTGGGTAGAAGGGTATTTCAAGTTTTCAAAGTTGAGACGTCACTTTGACGTCGTTCGTCGAAAATTTGAATAAAATATAATCTTTTTCAAGCGTTGGGTGAAATTTTGTGATTCTGTGTGTTTCATCTGGATTGACCGAAATTGATATAACGAATCTGAAAAAGTTTACTTTTACCAACTGTGAAATAAAATTTCCTGTATTTTGTTTTTTTACAAAATAAAGGAATCTGCAAACATCGGCTTAAATATTGGCGCAGCGCCACCTATTGACAAGAATTAAAAAAAAAATTCCGATTTTCGCAGAGCGCATCTCTTCAACTACGTACTAGTGAAATTTTGTTTCGTTTGGAGCCATAGAACCAGCTCTAGAGCCTTCTGAATAGGTGAACTGTAATTATAACAACCCTGTATATATGGTAATAAAAAGAAAACTATGACATTACAACCTATATACTTAAAAGTCTGTTTACTTAGACATTTGGTCTCAGCTTTTTAGTGAACTAATTTAGTAATTATTTTTTAACCGAAATCTGTTTATTTGAAGATGAGCCCGACCTGGCATTTTTTTTCTTTTAATATTTCCATCTTAATATTTTATTTTTAATTAAAAACTTTTCAATGAAATTTCTTCAAAATGATGAAAATGAGGTTAAGAATTTCTCTCTATAACAAAAAAATAATTTGCCTAATCATATACAACTAATCAGAAGCATAATTCTACCAGTGAAAATTGTGTTATATTTAAAAGAAAATTTTCAAAGACTTTCATAATTTATTTATTTGTTTTTGTTCATTTCATTCTTTCACTTGTTAAATATTTGACTTTCATAAAATTTAAACATAGGAAAGATACTGCATTAAATTATGTACTTATCTCGGAAGAGAAGAACACAGATTACTTATTGAGAAAATAATATTAAATATTCTTTTTAAAAAATAAATCAGTAAATAGTCCATCGTACTATATATATCTAACTAAATATATCTAACTAAGAGTGAACTAAAACAGGGGAAGGAGGGAATGGGGCAAATCGAAAAAACAGATGCATTTTCACCGAAGTATTTTAAATATTTTACTATGACTGTGTCAATATGACATCATATTCCCTACTTTTTTCCTGCACCTAAATGTACTGAATTCCTGCTATTTATTTAAAGATCTTTGGTATGTACAGAATAAATCATTTCTGAAAATTACGTCATTTTCATAAAATTATAATATGTATTCGATGAAACTCAGTAAATTTTAAAACAATTACAAATGATGTCAATCGTGGAAGGGTTGAATGGTTTCGATTGTAAAAATTATGTGCTTTTCAAAAGAAAGATATACATTATCATATATACTCCAAATGTGTGACGAGACGCGATATAATGTTTCCAAATAAACAACGTGTTTCTGGATATGTTTTCCCTTGTGTGAAGGGGTTATCACGTGGAAAGGCACAGAATTCTGTGTAGCTTTTTTTACCGATAACAGGTTCGATATGCTACCTAGTACAACTAATATATCTTTTAATTTAATTTAATTTATATTATATAACGTAATTTTTTTTTATGTCACCTGAGCCGTAAGAAGTGTATTTTCTTTGGCCATAACTATTTTGGTTTTATTTGTGTTTTTTACTTCAGCAAATAAACTGTCTTTTTTTGGTATGTTGAATGAATTTCAACTGTCTATAATCCAGGTTTTCTTCCCAGTTTTACATCAAGAAATGCCAAGCTTTTATTTGTCATTTGGTATCTTTACTACCATATAACATTTTTTTTATTTGACTCATTTTTGTTTATAAATTTATGATTTGTTTCGAAACGTAAAGAGAAGGTGCTCTGTTTGCGCGTAGTGTCTTGCTTTCTGCAAGCAGTTAATTATTAACTATGCGGACATCACAGATCTTCAATAAAATATTATTGTTAAATACAAATTATAATAGGTTTTTCATTGATATTTAGTAAGAAATGAATTTAAATATATCTCTGTAAATATTTTTGTACATTAATATGTAAGATGATTATGTTTATTATTATGATTATTATTTATGACCTGTCATATAAGAGCGTGCGTTCGTTTTTTTTCTTTTTATTAAGCCGAGTAAGAAATGAATATTACAAAGAAGAATTTTGACACATATTACTAAAAATTACATTTTAAAAAACTTCTTAATTTTAAACATCGTTACGGAAGATCGTAACATAAAATTGGTATTCAGATTAGACTTCTAGCGATTTTTTTTACCTTTGGAACAGTCAAACAATAAAATTTTTATACAAAATTCATTTCTGTTTAAAACCTCTTCAAGTATATTTTGATATTATTTATACATAAATGCCAAAATCAGTACTAATTATTAAATTTTAGAATAATGTGTAAATATTTATTACATTTTCTATTAACCAAAAATTCATAATAATATTTAAAACAATAGTTATTTACAGGAAAGTTTTCATATAACTTCAGTAACACACTACTTTAACGTGTAAATTACAACTTTTTCTTTTTTATGTAAAAAATAAAGTTATCAATATTTATGCAAATATTTTTTCTACTTTAATTCCCAAGAAGATTATTGGTAACTTGTTAAATTACAGCTTACATTATACTTCTTCCGATGCTTAAAATCACATGGGTATTTATCGGTTGAATGTTTACATTTATAGGCATGCTTTACAATTTATTTTTAAGACTTTATTTATTTTAAGCATTTTTTTTTTAAATCGTGCTATGCAACATATACGAAAATCAGATTTCTTGTTTCTTTTGACCGTTTAAGCAGTAAATAGTGAAAAATAAAATAAGATTAAAAAAAACATTATTTACTGTTTGGAAATTTTTCAAGTATATAATGTTAATTTCATGAATAAATGTCAAAATATGTGCTGTTATAACATCACACGATTTATGTGTATACAATTTCCCAGTATGAAAACATTCAAATTGTCTTTGTGAAATAAAGAAACAAATGAAAAAGCGGTTGAACATCTTTAAAACCCTCTCCCTATCCAGCATAAAGGCAAAATTGTAATGTTGTTTTCTCTTTATTTTTTTAAATGCTAAAAAATATGATTTTTACAACATTATCCAAAGAACTCATTTACGTATATGAATCTTATCCTTCAAAGTATGAATATTTACTCGATGTATTAAAACTGAATTATATCTGTATAATTATATTAATATAAATAATGCTTGTAGTGTTACTTGGAGCTTAGTGAACATATTAACACGGGCGTGTCAGTGAGAGGGTTAAAAATAAGAATAATATGAATAAAGGAAAAAATTAAACAATTTTTAAGTGTGTTTAAAGATTAAATATATATTAATATGATGAATTCATTACTTGATACTATTTAGTAGATGTAACAATTTTAAATGTTTCTGGTATTGTTTTCCTGTTATTTAGTGGATGATCATTGCACGTACATGGTATTTACTCATATTTAACAATTAAACGCAATGCCTAAAATTAAATATATTTCGTAACCTTTATAAAACGTAATCTTTTGAATATGTAATTTCCGAGATTAACATATACAATAAAGATTATTAACATTAAGTAAACTTATATAAGATTTATCAACGGTAAAATAATAGTCCAGAAAGTTTCAAAAAAAGTCCTTCCGGCCTGTACCGGGAGGAAAAAGTTGCTTTCCTATATATTCGTTTTAAAATTTTAGCTAATGTTACACGAAAACAGGAAGTTAAAATGCAAAGAGACGTTTACAAAAGATTCGTTAATACTGAATTTGAATAAGAAATTCGCCAAATTATTGAGCAATAGACAAATTGACTTCATTTATAAAAAGTTATTTTGGTTGCAAAATTTGGCGATATTTCGCCAAATATCGCCAATTTTGGTGAGAATTTGGCGCTAACGGATATGAATATATAGTTTTATGCGTATGATTGGGAAAATTATTACAACAATGAAAGAAAATTATTTGCGCGAGTAACCGCGTTAATGTGCTGTTTTGTTTCAAAATGTCAGCCGTCCTGGAAGTTCAAACTGCTCTATCTCAGCCATTTTTTAAGATAGGGGTAAACCAAAAAATGCTCTGGAATCATCCTCGTATCAAGGCCTAACACTTAATTAAAAAATAAATTTGAATTTTTAACTTTTTTGTATATTTATTTTAGTTTTAAATTTTTAAGTGGCCGCCATCTTGAAACAAAATGGCGGATCAAGCTGGCCAACGAACTCGGTCGAGACATTGGTAAGCTTAATACACACAATTAGTTTCATCAAAATTGATTTATAAATACGAGCGTTATCGTATGACATAGGCCTGATATGTATATGGATATATATATATATATATATATATATATATATATAAATCAACATTTGAACGGAGGGTGGTTTTGGGGTCTGGGGGTCATGGTCGGTGAAAATATATCAAAATATTCCGGAACTGCTTTCCTCCGAACGACTGCAATAGGTAGCTTTATACTTTTTTGTATTGAAAGCTACATAAAAGTCTTGTTCTCGTGAGTTTTTGGCCCAGAGTGCTGTTGTAAAAACTCCTATGAACTGCAATTAACTTTAATTGTGCTTCTTCCCAGCAGTTGATTTTTCCATTTTGGAACTATTTATTTTATCTAGAGTGCCCTTTGCTACATTAATATTTTTCTGTTATCTGCACCTGGAACGTCTCATATATTGTTCCAAATCATAACTCATTTGTTTTTATAATTTAACTCTTTAAAACAATTTTGCTGCAAGAGGAAAAACCCAAATCTCCCCCTATTCTGAGTGTGAATTATTTATATTTAATTAACTTGAAATTTTGAATAATTGAGCAAATATAAAACATTTTTTTAAGTAAATAATACATATGTAAGCGTTACATTTATTTATTTAAGTATAAACACTCTATGTAATGAATTTAAAATTTGCAGCATACAGTTATTATTAAGAGAGTAAAAATGTCGTGGATATTTAACTCTCGTGGAATTTTTTCAACACTTTCCAACATAAAAACAACACATTACAAAAGTGTTTATGAATTCGGTTTGTCTGGCCATCTGTTTGTTTATCCGGCTTTCCGTGCTCTAACTCGCGTAAATGTACTCGGATTGCCACGTAATTTATATATGTTACTGATGTTTACCATGACATGTTCGGAATTAAAAATGAAGTGTGTATTATTTATAATTATTTTATAGGGCCACTCAAAATTATTACATTACATTACGGTCAATGCAGAAAAATCGTTTTCAGTGCAATTGAATGTTACACTATTTAAAAAAAAATTCAAACATAATGAAATTGATATGCATCACTGAAGTGGATGCCAACATACTTTATGTTGAGTATAGAGTAATTAGTTATTATAGTTCGTTTAGAGGGGCCCACAATAAATTTCATTACATTGAGATCCATGGGGAAAAACTATTTTGAGTGTATATTAATGATGCTAGACTATTTCAATGAGATTGATATACATCACTGAGGTGTAATATGCATGTTTTGTATACATTCATTAGTACGTGGAAATTATCGTTTATTTACAGAGACACACAAAATAATTCGATTACAGGACTGACTGGGAGTCATAACAACTGCTGAATGACCGTTTTTCAGCTGTGATATCATATTGAAACTTAATTAATTTTTAGTCTATTACGAGTTGGTAGATCATATACAGGGCTGCACGTAAGAATTAGCACACATTACAAGTTATATGCCGCAATTGATTAAAATAAAGTTTTACTGAGTTGTATTTTTTATGTTATTTTATATATCTCATTTCATTGTATGGACAAAAATGAAATTTATAAAGAATATTGCGATAGTGTTGGAAATTGTTTCATTAATCTATGCCGGGATGCATGATTTTTTGTTTTTTTTCCAACCTACTTTAGAAACTGTCAAATGCTAACGAAAAAAAAAATATGTAAAAGAGCTTGTGTGTAATTGTGAATCATCTCATTTTTGAAGTTGTATACTTTATTGTGTGTAAGGTTTTAACTTCCAACGGCATCCTGCAAATTACATTGCTATTTGGTGAGAAAAAACTTTAGTAGCAATCTACAGCCAGTAATAACAAACATCAATTGCTGATCACAATGTGTGCTCGAGTTTTGGTTAGTGTGATGTTACTGGCTACTGCTAGCTCTTTAGTGCGTGGTTTAAATACTACTTAACTTTTTATTGTTTATATAATTCATTATATTTTTGTCTTATACTTTATGACTGGCATACAGAAATTGATTTATTTGTTTATTTATTATTTTATTTGCTAATATTAATTTCATTCCGAAAACATTATTGTACGTGTACAACCCGCACGCCAAACTCTGTTTAATTTTACTTATATTTTATTAATATTCATTTCTGATGATATTGATGGACATGAATATAGCAATAAATAATAGCATGAACCGCGAAAGTCTCAAACAATGTCATAAAAAAAAACCTATATTATTTTGACAATCGTAGGTGGTGGTATGCTATTACAGTTTTTATCTTAAAGGCTACGGTAGTAACGCGAATACACTGGGAAACTAATGTTAAACCAATGTCAGCGTTCTCGTGAAATTTCTCGCTTGTGTTTTAATATTTTTAAATATTATTAATATTATTATTTTTCATATGACATTTGAGGTTGATGTCTACCGGGTGCTATCATACTTTTCAAAGTTAGTTGCTTTTTTTTTTTTTTTTTTTTTTTTTTGAGTACAGATTTATTTTCGAACCGGTTTCGAAATTCAATACGACTACAGAAAAAAAAAAAAAAAAAAAAAAAAAAAAAAAAAAAACAGTGAAAATCGAAAAAGTTTAAAAGTGACCCGTTAGACATCGATCTCTGATTTCCTATGTGAAATAATGTCATTTAAAAATAATAAAATGCTAACGAGAAATATGAACAGAACGCTGACACACTGATTTATCATTATCTTACAAGTGTCTTCGCATTAGTAGCCTAATGTCTTAACGGTGTCAGCTTCTAGTTCTTTATATGAAATTCAGTGTTTTGCTTTTATGGTAACTTATAAATCTTGTACACGGACTGTAAAAATTATAATTTATTTAAAAAAAATAATTATTCTTACGCTTAAAGAATGTTTAAGATGACGTGCAAACCTGAATTCAAAATCACTAAAATTTACACTTCATTATTTTAGTTGTTGAAATAATATTTTTTAAGAATTCGCTTTTTGAATCTTTCAAGTAGGTTTCATCCTTCTTATATGTTAGAATAGTACGGTGCCATCGATTAGCTAAAATTTCAGCAATTTTCTTCAAATTACTACGTACAAAATTTAGGTGTTACATTAATTTCATGCTACATTTTCCGAAATGCTGCATTGAAGTACTTAAATTTAAAATAAAATAAGTTGAAACTGGTGTGAAACACTAAGAAATAAAATAACTTCTTAAAACACCATAGAAACTTTAAAATGCGCTTGGCCTTTCGAAAGATCTGAGTCTTTCTTCGTCAGGCGCAAAAAGACGTGCGTCTACTATGAAAGCAGCAGCAAGACTGAAATGAGAGGTAAGGGAGAGGAAACAAGCTGATGCAACAGCCAATAGGAAAGTAGAAAACAACAGCCAATAGGAAAACAGAAGACAACAGCCAATCACAGAAGAGTAAAAACAAAACAATAGAGAATACAAAATAGAAGGGAAATAAGGAAGTGAAAAAAAATAAAATAAAGTAAAATAAAATAAAAAATAAATAAATAAATAAATAAGTAAAATAGATTAAATAAATAAATAAAATAAAATGAATATTAAATAAATAAATAACTTAATGGAAAAAAAACAAAATAAATAAATAAATAAATAAATAACTTAATGGAAAAAAAACAAAATAAATAAATAAATAAAAAATAAATAAATGAAATAAAAATAAATACAGCACACAAATACATTAAAAAAAATGGGACCAGATGAAAATTAAGAATTAAATAAGTTACCAAAATATATAAATATATATAAATACAGACTAAAATTAATTAATACAAAATAAATTATATGGAAGTACTGAAGAGGTTTTTCCAAGCAGCAGAGAGCATTGTGGAATCGGATTTATCATTAACAATAACTTCACGATTAAGATAAATAGCTAAATTTTCCAGAAAGTCCAATTCAGAGATACTATTAGCATTAATGATAATTTTTGCATTTTTAAAATTAAAACAATGGCCGGAATCCCAAGAGTGCTTGGCAATTGAAGATTTAGAAATTTCTTGATTAGTTACATAACGAGAGTGTTCTTTTAAGCGGATTTCGAGATTTCTTTTAGTTTGACCAATATAAGATAAATCACAGCCATTACAAGGAACATTCCCCATTTACGAAGATCAGGAACAGGAGATTTGGTGGAGGGGAATTTGAATTTATTGACAGGTTTAAAGATAATGTTAAAATTGAAGCGTCTGAAAACGTTAGCTAATTTGAAACATAAAGGAGGATAAAAAGGGAGGACAACCAAATTATCAGGGTTTGCTTTTCACATATTTAGAAAGAGTAGATTTATAAGACGGTCTATTGAATTTCTTCACAGCATTGTTGATAACAGAAGGATTGAAACCTCTTTTGACAGCAACAGTTTTTAAGTAATTAAGTTCATCCTTAAGGGATGCAGAGTCGGAACAAATTTTGAGAGCACGATATACATACGTATAAAATACACCGATTTTTTGGTTGACAGGATGATTTGAGAGAGCATGAGGTGGGTTAGAGACAGAAAAAGTTTTCTATAAACGCAAGTTTTGAAAGAAGAATCACATTTGATAACTAAAACATCAAGGAAAGGAAGTTTATTACAATTTTCTAACTCAAAAGTAAACTGAATATGAGGGCCAATAGAATTGACAGTTTGAAGAATGGTAGAAATATCAAAAGGATTATCAACTAAAACAAAAGTATCGTCAACATAACGCATCCAACATTTAAAATTAACCAGATTTAATAATTTTTCCTCAAAATAATGCATATAAATATCACAAAGAATTGAAGATAAAGGATTACCCATACTTAAGCCGTCTGATTGTTTGAAAAATTTATTATCAAATTCAAAGGTAGTTTGGGAGATGCAAATTTTAGTTAAATTAACAAAATCTTTGACTTCAATATCAGAGAAATGAAATTCACGTAATCTTGTTTCCAAGAAGATTTTTTTTTTCACTTCCTTATTTCCCTTCTATTTTGTATTCTCTATTGTTTTGTTTTTACTCTTCTGTGATTGGCTGTTGTCTTCTGTTTTCCTATTGGCTGTTGTTTTCTACTTTTCTATTGGCTGTTGCATCAGCTTGTTTCCTCTCCCTTACATCTCATTTCAGTCTTGCTGCTGCTTTCATAGTAGACGCACGTCTTTTTGCGCCTGACGAAGAAAGACTCAGATCTTTCGAAAGACCTAGCGCATTTTAAAGTTTTTATGGTGTTTTAAGAAGTTATTTTATTTCTTAAAATTAAAATTCGAAGTAATTTTTTAGAGATACCCTGTATAAACAATACCAAAATATTCTATATGAAATCTGTCTTATGGGTTGTTCATTTCAAATCTTCCAAAAGTATTGCATTAATTTTAGAACAGAATTACTTCAATAATACTTTCTTATGTCTATTTATAAACATTTCAGATTGTTGCGATTTATAGTCTCTCTATTATATTTAAGCTATTTATATTCTCTCTATTATTTTTATGTATTTTAACTAAAAAATTGCAATTATGTTTTAATTCCAACTGGGCATTTTTATGGGGGTAAATAAAAAATACATAAAAAATATCCTTCATTAATGCTTCCTTTCATAAGAGTTTTGGAAGGTTCATGACATTTATAGACTAGATATGATACAGCTCATAAAACACAAGAAGAACAAGTCCACACAAAATGTAGATTACTAATTCCGATTTGGTATATTTTGGTATGTAGTACTTTAGAACCAAAATTAAATCAAAGCAGATATATCAAAGCATGCTATCAAAGATGAAATTTTTAATCAAGTGCAGGCTAATTAATATCTTGTAACCTATACATTTGTGATGCATCCATAAAAATAAAAAATATATATATTTATCAATCAATATAGAAGATTTAAATGCAATTTATAAACGCATTGTTATAACGGTTATTTTGTATCAGAGAAAGCAATGTATGTATTAAGTTGTAAGATCATGCCCACTGAGTTTGACAGATAAATGGAGCTATTGTAGAACATTATTCCTAGCGATCAGCTTGCATAATTGTACTGCTGATTAATTTTGTTCTGAATGAGAATAAACTTTATAGGTTTTCGTATTGATTTATATCTAAGAGTTTGACATATTTCCTTTTTTTTGTTGAAATTGTACTGATCTATACATTAGTCATTGATTATATTGAATATCTACTACACTTATTGTTGGGCAATGATGACTATGATTTCAATCTACCCTACCCATTGAAATGCTACTTACTGTAGACTTAACTCATCTATTTACTGTGTAGACACACGCGGTTGATATGAATGAATACAGAAGGGCCAGCTTTAGCAGACACGACGCTGTAAGTGAATGTGATTCAGCGTCGTTACAAATGATACCTTTTAAAGAAACTACTAAATTTTAAGAAATTAGTATGCTTATTTTCTGTTTTTTTTTTAGTTTTTCACGCCGCAGTCTGTCGTCCGACATCCCCTCCCTCATCAGATGGCTCCGAATACAGTTACATTACCAGGAACAATTAGAACCCCGTGTGTTCGTTGCACTAACGAACACACACGGGCTAAATAATGACACAAATAGCTAATGCGTTTAGAGATAGATCGCTTTCGCTAGGCCCTACCTCATAAATGAACATTTTGAATACTGATCTAATGAATAATTTTTTCATAGATGTGTGTAAGAATACAAATATATTATACTATGACGAATTATATTTAATACATATAGTGAAATACAAATAGAAGGGATCGAAAGTTTCTCAGACAATATGTTCAGACTTATTATACAGACATTTTTTAAAGCTACATTTATCTTATAAATTAAAATTTTATAATTTATTTCCAAGTGTTTCTACTGGTAACTGCTCCACACAAAAAAAATCCACACCTTCAACAATAATTTTCATCCCTTTACTTCGAAATTAATAAAATGAAATTTTTGTAACTCAAACAGTTTTACTCGCATGAAGATTTTTTATCCTAAGCTCGTTAATAACAGTTATTTAAAAAAACGAGTGAATGTAAATAACAAAGTTGACAGAGAAAAATGAATGGAAACAACGTTTTCATGAAGCATAAAACTATATTAAAATTTTCTTCCAAGCTGTAGATACTTTTCTATGCTCTTTCTAAATTTTAAACTTTATTATTGTTATTTACCTTAAATCAAAATAAAAGTTAAAAAGTTTATCGAATCGTAGTTAATCCAGAGGAGCCTTTTACGAATGCAGACGACAAATATATGTTATTAATATGGTTATTTTATGACTACACTTCAGAAAAATAATTACATTTCACTACATTTTTGTAGATACACTATATATTAGAAGTGTATTTAAAATAGTTCTTCTATATTTTGATGATCTTAGGTTTAAATTATATGATAAAACAGATGTTCGTGAAATCAAGCAACAGAATAAGGCGAATGCTAATACATGTCCAGACAACTAATATTTATGTAGGAAACTCGTATATCAATATATTTATTCATTTATTCATAATACAAGATATTCATAGAGAGTCTTTCTTCAAGCTAAATCAGTTTTTTGTTTATACATGTAACAGAAATAAATGTATTTCAACACTATTTTCAACAGAATTACCTTTCATTGATTGCAATGAAAGAAAATCCAGAGAATATGTAAAAAAATGTACTATATTTTCCAAGTAGAACTTAATCAGACCCTTTTCAGATTGTAATTGGCATTGTATATTCTATCACAAACAGACTTTATGTGCAATTTCAACACTTTTAGTGATGACTTCCCATTTTTTAAATATTTCAAAACAAATCTGTATCATACATCTTTATAATGACTTAAATTAAAATTTTCAATAAAAATAAAAATTGTTTGACCGGAGATATACTATACTTTTGAATGAACAATTGGAGTGTCATCTTAGTACCCCATGCAATGTTTTTTGCTTTTGTCCTTTATTGTCACCATTCTTAATTTGTTAATATAATTCATTAAAGTATATGCAATGTATAATTTTTCAGTACCTTGAATATACTAAATACTTTAATTTAAAAAAAAAACTATATTGAAACGTAATTTATCAGCATGAGACTATTTCTAAAATACTATGTTTAAAGTATACATTTTCCAACAAATTTTAATACAATATCAAAATTCATCTAAAAACAAAGTATGAAAGCGATCATTACTCATTAACTTAAAAAAAAACATTTTTTATAAACTGCGTATTTTTCATGTTTTCTAAAAAATTGTGTTTGGCGTTTGCAATGTGAAATAAATTTTATCATACCTTGTGTAGTGTTTGAATATCTTTATACTTATATATAGGGCTACACCAATGAATTCGAATAAGTTTTCGACTTCGAGCATTATTTGTATTCCATTGTGAATTAAACTGTCAAAAGTGTTGAAAATGTGTTTACAACCGTGTTATACATTTCTCAAATTCTTTATTTAGATATATTCATTCACTGTATCCAAATATGGACTTTCATAACGATATTCTGGACGTGATTGGAAGTGTTTTTATAATCTATGCGTGACGCACGATTTTTCTCCATTTTTCATGATGGCTGCATACTGGTGAAACGGATAATGTTTCAAATTCTTTATATTAGCTAAATTTTCAGAGAAAAAAAAAAAGAAAGTTTGATGCGAGGACAGGAAATGCATAGGAAATTCGCCAAATTTAGTTTCAAGCTATTTTTTTTTCCTTTGAATCAAGAAAATATTATTTTTTTTTTATATATAACAAGATTTTCTTATAATCTTATTGAACATTTGATTAATATTCTATAACAATATCCTAAATATTCTGTAGTATGTCTCTCAAATGAAAATCATTTGGTATCAATTTATCAAATAAGGATACCGCCATTATAATTATCAAAAGATAAAGAAAAATAGTGGGTAAATTTATTTATCCATCTTGCTGTTTCCGCTTTTGTGCTTTGTGAAATGATTAATGACCTGAAGATATTAATGAATAATTATTTTTAGAATAACAGCATGTAATATTCATCTATTTATCTTCTTTGTAGTTAATAAGTTTTTTCATACCCTTTTTTCATTAATGTTTCTTCATTTTTTATTATATCTGTATATTTTTTTACTTTTATTTCATCATTCTGTTTTGGTATATGCATTACCCCTTTATATTAATATATTTTTTTTTTATTTAAAACTATCTTCTGAATTAATAACAACTTAAAAATACATTTTAGTACAATTTTGTAATATCCATTGACATGTACTACATTTGAAAGTATTAAATTAAACTACATGACAGCGATAAATTAGATTGCATTCTTGCAGTTATTTTAGTGTAAATATATATATTTTTTTGGTAAATACCAACTAATCTTCATTAATATAGTATCATAGAATTAAATATAATAGTAATTTTAGCCAAACCTTTATAGACAGGCACTATTTAATTTCATAAACTAATAGAGATAAAATCTTTATTTTTTCTTTTCAAATTTTGAAGTAATTAATGATTTCTAAAAACTAGTTCTTAAAATTACCTACTTTACTGTTGTAATATATATATAACATTTCACTTGTACACGAGAAGACATAATAACAAAAAATTTAAATTTTAAATGTTTTCTATAAGTTTTGTGGAATAATAATAAGAAATCTTCTATGCAAGCAGCTGCGTTCCGTGAAGAGTGAAGAATCAGTTGCAAAATATTTCTCCCTGAAGCACACGATATACAATGAATATTTTCTGACACATGGTAGGAATGAATAATAAATTGTCATATTTAAATTCAAAACTTTGTGGTCTCCAGCCGATACAACATTGTATGTAAATGCAAAATCAGATTTAAAATATGTTACGTACTAGCTATTTGAAAAAATATACATTGCCAGAAAGTTTTCTAAAAATGTCAGTCGAATATTATTTTTTTATGTATGCTGTTCTATCAATATTTTTCTTTCATTTATTGCATAGTGGATTTCTATTCTGAGTACTACTGATGCCAATTATATTCGAAATGATTTTTCCCTATTAAATGTAATAAATCATGTCATAAAAAATATATTTTGTCGACTTGTGTATTTATTGAGAGTTACAATCTATATAATTATACAGATTCAAATTTAATCTGTAATTTTCAAAGGTCATTTTCAAAGGTCATTTAATTTTATTTGGCATTAGATCAAAGTTTTACTTTCTAAGTTGTCATCTGGATTCAATAAGTATTTTCATTTATTGGCAAATAACAGAAAAATTAATAGTTGTAAATAATTCTTTGAAATGAAAACAAAGAAAGTGATTTTAAAATTTTATTTTAAACAGTCTTTATATCTATACTAATAAAAGAAAGTTTCGCTCTGTGTGTGTGTCTGCTGGCGATGGCTAGGAAAATCTAGCCCACCTGGAAGGCTGCAAATTTAGATTTAGGTGGTCCAAACACTCTCCTGATGCACCATTACTTCAGAATTTTAATATTTTAATTATTTACTGAAATATTAATTAATATCCACAAAGAACTCTCATAAAAAATACGCTTTTATTCTCTTGGGTTGGTTGGTTCACTCATTGGTTGCATCGATTCTTCACAGAAGTAATTAAATAAACCAGAGTAGCGATGCATAAATAAGGATATCTAACTAAATAGTGTCAATATGGATTGAAGTTATCAGCGTAGAGCCATGCGACTGCCGCGCCACCTGTACATGACAAATTACACATACGTCTCACTGATTGAAGTATTTTCCAGGCAAATTTTTCTTCATGACAATTAGTCGTTTTTTGTTTTTTACATGACATTTATTATTATGATGGAGAATGTTAATACAGAAAACTTTATTTAACAGATTCTTTTTTATATTTGCGGGAATGAAGAGGGGCAAGGGTCTAATTACATTTAAGCTTCAAGGTGTATCGCTAGAAAGCAGTTACCAGAATTTCCGAATAATAGTCAAAGCCAAATTTCAAATTAAGTTCCTAGCTTAACCAAATGAATCAATCTTTAAAGATGTATTGTTATCCTCCTAATTAGTTATTTGCTGAAGGCCACTTGAACAACGCCCCCCCCTCCCGACCCGTCCTTCAAGGTTTTTTCTCTAACTCTGCTCCGTTTCCATATCTCAACAACTATCTTTCCGATTTCAACGCAAGTGATTTCAAACATTATAATTAATTTAATAGTCACCCTTTATAACAATAAACTAAATTTATGAGTAGCGATTACCACTATTTACGAATAACAGTTTAAGCCAAATTTGTAATTAAATTCAAAGCTTAAGGAAACGAACGAATTTTGAAAGATGCATAGTGGTCCTCTTAATTAGTCATTTTCTGAAGGGCACTTGAACATCCCCCCCCCCGGGACCTCCTTCAAGGATTTTTCTCTAACTATGCTCCGTTTCCATATCTCAGCAACTATTTTTCCGATTTCAACGCAAGTGATTTCAAACATTATAATTAACTTAATAGTCACTCTTTATAAAATGAAACTAAATTTAGGAGTAGCGGTTACCACTATTTCCGAATAATTGGGTAAGCCAAATTTGTAATTAAGTTCCTAGCTTAAGCAAACGAACGAATTTCGAAAGATGCATAGTGCTCCTCTTAATTAGTCATTTACTGAAGGGTACTTGAACAACCCTCCCCTCCCCCGGCTCCTCCTTCAAGGTTTTTCTCTAACTATGCCCTGTTTCTATATCTCAGCAACTATCTTTCCGATTTCAACGCAAGTGATTCCAAACATTATATTTAACTTAATAGTCGCCCTTTATAACATTAAATTAAATTTATGAGTAGCGGTTACCACTATTTACAAATAAGAGTTTAAGCCAACTTTGTAATTAAGTTCCTAGCTTAACAAAACGAACGAATTTTTATGCATGCATAGTGGGCCTCCTAATTAGTCATTTTCTGAAGGACACTCGAACATCCCCTCCTCTCGGCACCTCACTCAATGTTATTTTCTCAAACTGTGGCTTATTGCAATAACTGGGATAATAATGTTCCAATCTTCTCGAAACCAGCTCAATTTTGTAGTGCGCCTACTATACAGTAACGTAGGCAGCGGGGACCTGTCTCAGAAGTTCGTTCGGAAAGAGGTTTGTTTAGAACAGAATGCTCCCCTGGAGGTGGTAGGGGGAAATAACAGATTTTCTACAGCGCACGAGCATGCCAGGTATACGGTTCCGAAGCCATCGTAGACCGTGGCCAGAATTTCATTTTTTAAGAGATTTAAGTTTATTACAAGGGCTCGGGCAACGCCGGGCGGGTCAGCTAGTGTGTATCTAAAATAGTTTCTAATCTAGCTCTTTTATGCCGCAATACATGGCATCACAGAGTTGAGGTTACAGGAGAAATGAATTTCAGTCTTCATAAGCGTCCAACAGATACTCTTCTTTTAACATCGACAACTGATGTAGTGCTGTTTTGTCAGAAACTGCCTGTTGTAGTCTGAAATTTCATCACGAACAAAAACTAGTCGTTGTGGGCCACCGTAATACTTACCCATCATGGATATTCATAATGTAAAATATTAAAATAAAAAATTTGTAAACTACTTATAAAATGCATTGCAATTCGAATAAAATCGTGGCTCGATGACGTCATAAACTTTAAAGCGAGGCTAACGAAAAAGAAAGGCTACCGCGGTGCTTTACGCGTATCTTTTTTTACAGACCGCAGGAGTCACGTGATGTTTGAATACACCAATGCAAGTGTACGAAAAGAGCATCACGTCACTCTAGCGGTCTGTAAAAAAATATAAGTGGAATGCACCGCGGTAGCCTGTCTTTTTCTTTAGCCTCGCTTTAAAAGATCGATTATTGAATTGCATAAAAGAAACATCCTTATAACTCCAAAAACAATAATCCTATTAACTAGCGGTTTATTGCGTCTGATTAAGCGTCTCATTTCCAATTAAAATAAATCTTTGAATTGAAATTTGGATGAAATACAGGGTCATGAAAAATCGAAGAGTGTGGCAAATAGGATTACAAATATCTCGGAAACTAATTATTCGATCGACTTCATGCTATATGCAAAATTTATGATTTTTTATTGTCTTTTATATTCACTCCTTAAAATAAACAATTTCAAAATTTTTATATACCTTTTATCAGAACGAATATTTTTAGAGTCCGAAAAAAATAGTTCCGGTTAATCGAGGTTACTGAAATAAAATAGGCTTCTTCCCATTACTAAATACTAAGTACATACCAAATTTCAAGTCTCTATCTCAATTTTTTCGGGAGATAGAGCGTTTACAGACACACAGACACACAGACGGACGGCAATTTTTTTTTTTCTAAAAATATGTTTTTCGGAATCTCCAGTGTCTGAAACGTGTAAATCCGTCAATTTTTTTTTTTCGATTTTCAAAACGATTACAAGACTTACCCTATATTTCGTATGATGGGTAAGTAAAATTGGATGCATCAGGAAATGTTATAATTTTGTGTTAAACTGAAAAAAAAAAGTCTAACATGCGTTCGATACTACTGAGCGCTAATTATTGGGTTCTGAACAACGTTAACGTATGTTCTTACAGAGCACTCCGCACTAACGATTTTCTCATCAGTGATAACATATCGCTTTATATTCATTAGATGCAGCTCCAGTCAACTTGTACATTTTCCAGTAGAAAATTCCGGCTAAAATATATCCATTTTCAATCCGTATCATGAGAAAAATTCAAAAGCCTTAAGCAAAATGACTTTCAAGCGTCGTTGAAGCAGACTACATCATAATATGACAAACTCTGAGAATATTTTGTTCAGTTTTAGATATGTATTATACTTTTCATGCAAAGGTGTAGTCCAGAACCTTTTATACACCCTTTAACATTTTGAGTTTTATTGAATTTATCCACCATGAAAAATTTATCTTGTAATATTTCACCTAATCTTCACAATAAAAAATGTCATTCCTTGGTATAATGTTATTTCTCAATAATCAGCTAGAGGTAGATGACTGTTGAAATTATTGGTAAAATTAACTGTTTTTCATATGTGTTATTTCTTTCTGCATTAATGTGTACTCGTTATGAATCTTTTTATTATTGATGTTTAGAAAATTCAATATTTCAATGGTGCTAATGATATTACATATTAGTTCAAATTACAAACAGGGAATATAAAGTATTTGCGAAAAATGAAAATAAAATTAGTCGTAAAGGGACAAATACACAACACAAAGGAACTAATGGTCGCAATTCACTTATTCAAAAATACAAGTGTCTCGCTTTAATTAGAACCTGGTTATTCAAAATTACCTGTTAATTAATGATACAATTAATGCTTAGTTATATTTGACAATTTTTGCAACATATATCTCTTTTAGGAAAGTGATGACGTTATGATAAATATTGGAAATTACCACAAACCGTCTCCGAGCATCTTTTTACCAGACGTTACAGTATTTTCAACATACGTTGCTTTCTGTTGAATGTTAATATCATTAAGACAAAGTCCTCAACCTGACCAAACAACACAAAGTTATAAATGATAAACAATTTAAAATGCGACTATATATACAGCATCATTAACCTAATAATAGTGCAATGGCACATATCCTGTAATGTTATCACATTTCCCATGAAGCAAATATATTGAAATGTCCGCTAAAATACCCTTGTTTTTCTTAAAGTTATCAACAATTTCCAAACTCTGCTTGGACTAAAATTCCCCGTAATTTTGATAGAATAAATCGATTGTCCGTCATTTTGTCTGTCTTTTATAACGAAACAAAAACGATTATACTAATAATACTGTTGAGTCATTCCGTGTGTGTAGATAAATTTAAAATATCTTAATACGAGGCTTAAATACTATGAAATACAAATAATGTACGTATGTCACAATTTACCCAATCCACCATTTATACGTTTTACGGTTAGAATGTAAAATACATAGAAAACGTCAGATTATATAAATAGGAAAATCTATCAAAAGGCGTCCAAATTTATGACCGATATGAAACGAATCATCTGTATTGAATGGTAATATCTGATACAAAGGTTCTCCATGATGATTAATATTTATTACTATCGTATGACAGAAAATGGAACCTATCATATTATTATTGTCATTGCTGAATTTTGATTATCAGTAGTATCGATTCTTGAAGTTCTCACTATATTTTTCAGTTACTACTTAGATCTTGAATAATACTGGAACATTTTGTAAGACAGAAAGGATATTTTAATAAATTATCATAATGAACTTTGCTGTATTGCAGTTAAAAAATTCTATTTGCACCTTCCAATACATATATTTTTCTTATACAGAACGACGATCACACTGTATTCTCTTAAGACAATAATAAAAAATGCAACAAATTTCTGAATAATTTATATATTTTTTTTATTAAATATTATTATTAAAACCGAAAAACGCGAAAAAATAATTTTCAAAATTATTAATCGTGTTAATTATATGAGACCCAAATGGGTACTTCAGGAATGCATGCTAATAAAATATATGAGCTAAAACTTGTTGCTTGTCGGTCATTTTTCTAATTAATTTTTAGCCCACATAAATGATAATATTATTTTGATTATTATCTATATTATTAATGTTCGGAAACCTCTGTCTGTGTGTCTGTGTGTCTGTACCTGGAAAAACTCGGCAACCGTAGCGAGTAGCGAAGCGCTTTTTGTTTAAAAAAAAATCGGAAAAATCCCGGAATTGTTGACATTCAGTATCGAAGAAATCGGCCTTCAATTAAGACAGTTATTAATTAACAAAGTCTCGAAAATTAGCGAAAAAGAAGCATTTTTTCAAAACAAAGAAACGATTTCAGTTTTGACTTGAACGGGGCTCTCCGTCGAGGCTAGCAACCGAGCCAATCAGCCAATCTTTCACCTGCACCCCGATATTTTTCATTCCGGCTCTGATAAACATGCCGTACTGGAAGTTTTCCAGCCTTTTTTCAAAAAAATCGCAAAAATCGTCATATCGGCACGAAAATTTGCAGACGGACGTAAAAAAAAAATCGCGAATTCATGAAGGTAAAATTCGTGAAATTCAACCAATTAGAAGAGAAGTTATCAATTAATAAACTTTTAATTTTATGTCGAAAAAAAGATCAGTTTTATTTTCAAAACTCCAGCAGGCGTCTAACGGCGACAAACGTCTGCTGAAGAAATAACAAAACAAAACATCTTTTTTTATAGTGGAAGTATTCCAGGTCTGTCAAAATTTTTTGAACTATTACATTTATCGATTTGAAAATTATACATCCATCCATAAATTTTCACAAGGATTCCAAATATGTAGTTTTCGAATTTCTCCGATAATTAGGACAGAATTTACAATTATTCTTATATTTAATTAGACCACTTAAAAAGATTTTATTTGGGAACACCTGATATCTCAGTTATATTTCATTACCAGACATCACGGCGTTTATTCACGGAGATAAAACAATTCCTTTTTAAAGGAACTGCGGTTTCTATAAGCTTAATTTTTTTTTTTAAATAATAATTTTTGGATCTGAAGAGTACGCATCCTTGCTCAGAGTAGGGTGACATTCCAGGGATTTAAAAAAATTTCGATTTCGGACCATAATTTTTGATTTTAGCAAAATCCCGATTTTTGTATAGGAAAAAAAGGAACTTAGGTGTTATCTATTTCTTTTCAAAATATCTCCTATCGTATGGGTCCCATCGCGACGCGGTTTGGCTCATTCGACTCGACATCGATAGAGCTTACCGATTTCAGTTCCTTTTTTCACCACCAGGGGAACGGTTTTTTTTTCTCTTAACTATGGTCCGTTTCTATAACTCAGAAAGTATGTTACGGATTTCCACCAAACTGATTCCAAACATCATAATTAAAGTAATAACATTTTTTAAAGTTTCTGAGTTTATACCACTCTTTTCGGATAATAATATCAGATTTATATATTCATTTCATAACTTTTCGAGTTCTGCGAGTCCTATCGCAACGCGGTTTGGCTCATTCGACTCGATATCGATAGCGCTTAAATTTTTTAGTTCCAAGCTTCACCACCAGGGGACGCTTCCGGAAATCGGGTTCTACGGGCCCGATTTCGACGGGGTTTGGCTCTTTCGACTGGATTTCGACAGCTTTACAGATTTCGGTCATGTTTGTATAGAACAGATTGCGCCCCCTGGTGGTGGAAGGTGTAATTAAAGAATTTTTCGGTCAACTCGGGTTCTATGGGTCACATCACTACGCGGTTTGGCTCAATCGACTCGACATCGATAGAGGGTACTAGAGCTTATCGGTTTTAGTTCGTTTTTCACCACCAGGGGGCGTTTTCTTATCTCTGTTTCTATGGCCCGAATCACGACGGGGTATGGCTCATTCGACTCAATGTCGATAGAGGATACTACAGCTTATCGATTTTTGCTCAGAGTCTCACCACCAGGGGGCGCTTTCATATCTCTGTTTCTATAGAAAGGATAACGACGGGATATTGCTAATTCGACTCGACATCAATAGAGCTTATACATTTTAGTTCGTTTTTCACCACCAGGGGGTGCTTTCCTATCTCCGGTTCTACGGGCATGAAAACGACGGGGTATGACTCATTCGACTCGACATCGAAAGCCTTAACGATTTCAGTTATGATCGTATAAACGGATTGCGCCACCTGGTGGCGGAAGGTGGAACTAACATATACTGCAGCGCGTGCGCAGCACGACTGCTATACGGTACCGCAGGCAGCGGGGACACGAGCTGGAGGTTCGTTCAGTTTGAGGTTTATGCTACTCGATGTGCAATTTAAGGGATTATCCTGTGCGTGCGTAGCATGACCGGTATACGGTGCCGAAGGCAGCGGGGACCGAAATCAGCCACTCGTGGATAGCCACCCGTGAGGTATAGGAACAATAAGTCCACGAGGGGAAAAATAAACGCTACCCTACACCGATAGCACCCATTCGTTCCAACCCCCAGCGCAGGAGGCGCCTGTTTATTAGATTTGAAACAATGAATATAATTACATAACAATAATAAAATATAAAAGGTTATAAATAATGTAAAAAGTAACAATTTTTTGTAAATTGAAAGTTAAATATAAAATATTTTTGAAGTACACTAAGTTCATAGGCAGCGGGGACCAAAATCACCCACTCGTGGACAGCCACCCGTGAGGTATAGGAACAATAAGTCCACGAGGGGAAAAATAAACGCTACCCGACACCGATAGCACCCATCCGTTCCAACCCCCACCGCAGGAGGCGCCTGTTTATTAGATTTGAAACAATGAATATAATTACATAACAATCGGAAGTTCGTTCGGTTAGAGGTTTGTACTATTCAATGTGCAAATTAAGGGATTACCCGGTGCCGAATGCAGCGGGGACCCGGGTCGGAAGTTCGTCCGGTTCGAGGTTTTACAAGATTCGAGATTTTCTACAATTCGAGGCGCCGATGTAAATTAGGGGCCCGCTAGCGGGCGGAGCCAGCTAGTCCTTATTATTAATGTTCGTATCCGTCTGTGTGTCTGTGTGTGTGTGTATCTGTACCCGGATAAACTCTGCGAGCGTAGCGAGTAGCAAAGCGCTTTTTGTGTCAAAAAATTCAGAAAAATCCGGTCCTCCAGGAATTGCAGTTTCGAAAAAATCGGCCCATAATTAAGGGAGTTATTAATGAACAAAACTGTTTTAATTACTCAAAACTAAACATTTTTTCTGCGACAAAGAAATAAATTCATTCCTGACTAGATTCAGACCTCGAGGCGAGGCTAGCGAATAGAGCGACGACCAATCGGCTTCCGTCTTTTTCGGGGCCTTTTGGCGAGGCTAGCAGGAAATCCAGTAAACATCACGTGATTTTTATAGACTACGGGTATTCAGGGGGCCGCCCCATCTCAGAATCTGAAGGGCGCAGATCTTCCGTGCTCGCGCATTTCGACGTAAAAATATATCAGCTTTCAGAGAATCTAAAAATTATTCTGATATCTTCATTACGAGCTTAGATATTAATTATTACGAGCTGAGACATTATTTAATTATTGATATTTCAACTATGCCCAGACAAAAATAATAAATTAGAAGCAGACGATTGGGAACAGAAGATTCTCTGGTAAGATGTTCAAGCTGAGATATTATGATTTTAATTTAACATTTTTTTTTATTCATCCCTAGCGTTTGATTGTGTTTATGTATAGAAATTACCAGTATTTTCGAATAGTAAATTCAGAGTTTTTTTTTTTTTTTCAGTTCTAAGTTTTTCAAGTCGTCTTTGATCAAGTACTCCGGTAGTCTAATAGTCTAATTCAGTTGTTTCAGGAAAAGTAGTGTCATCTTTCTTTTAGAGTGGCAAATAGATATTATGACAGAGAAAAGCGGGCTTCGCCCGTTATCGAATTTTTTTTTTCAGTTTTAAGTTTTTCTAGAGGTCCCTGTCTTTGAACTAGAACTCAGGTAGTCTAAATCAGTCGTTTGAGGAAAAGCAGTGTCATCGCCCCCTGCCCCCCCCCCCTTCAGGTTTTTTTTCTCTTAAGTATGCTCCGTTTCTATAGCTAAGAAACTATGTTACGGATTTCCACCAAACTGATTCCAAACATCATAATTAAAGTAATAAGGACCCTCTATAACATTTTTAAAAGTTTCTGAGTTTATACCACTCTTTTCGAATAATAATATCAGATTTTATATTTTGATTTCACAATATCTCGCGTTCTACGAGTCAAATCGGAACGCGGTTTGGCTTATTCAACTCGATATCGATAGAGGATACTAGAGCTTATCGGTTTTAGTTCGTTTTTCACCACCAGGGGGCGTTTTATTATCTCTGTTTCTATGGCCCGGATTACGACGGGGTATGGCTCATTTGACTCGACATCGAAAGCCTTGACGATTTCAGTTATGATCGTATAAACAGCTTGCGTCACCTGGGGGTGGAAGGTGGACTTAACGTATACTGCAGCGCGTGCGCAGCACGACTGCTATACGGTGCCGCAGACAGCGGGGACCCGAGCCGGAGGTTCGTTCAGTTTGATATTTATACTATTCGATGTGCAATTTAAGGGATTATCCGGTGCGTGCGTAGCACGACCGGTATACGATGCCGAAGGCAGCGTGATCCAGGGTCGGAGGTTCGTTCGGTTAGAGATTTCTACTATTCAATGCGCAAATTAAGGGATTATCCGTTGCCGAAGGCAGCGGGGACCCGGGTCGGAGGTTCGTTCGCCTCGACTGGGATGCGAGCCGGTGAATACAAAAGTTTTGAGGCACCGATGCAAATTAGGGGCCCGCTGGCGGGCGAAGCCAGCTAGTCTTTATTATTAATGTTCGGAAACGTCTGTGCGTCTCTCTCTGTGTGTGTGTGTGTCTGTACGTGGAAAAACTCTGCAACCGTAGCGAGTAGAGAAGCGCTTTTTGTTTCAAAAAATTCGGAAAAATCCCGAAATTGTTGACATTCTGTATCAAAGAAATCGGCCTTCAATTAAGACAGTTATTAATTAACAAAGTCTCGAAAATTAGCGAAAAAGGAGCATTTTTTCCAAAACAAAGAAACGATTTCAAACCCGAAAAGAAAATTTCCGTTTTGATAATCGCAGACATCCAAATTGTCGCTTTTTAACGCATCATCGAATAACAAAAAATCTACCTGAGGTATCGATCCGAAAATCGGGGTACACACGCGGCCGATTTTTGTTGTTCCAAAAAGTCAAATTTTTTGAAATTCGGACCTTAACTTTTCTTTATTTCGGCCAAAAACTGACCAGACATCCAACATTGACCACAGTCGGGAAAAAAGTTGCTGTAAAGAATGCCGGGTTGACACATCCGAGATCAAATCGCTCCATTCCTTTTTGAAACAAGTGGAAATAATGACTCTACATTCACGAAAATTTGCACACATATGTAAAAAAAAAATCGCAAATTCAACAAAAAAAAAAATTCATAAAAATCAAACAATAACTTTTAAAGATATCAATTAAAACTCATTAATGAAAATGAAAAATGAATTTATTTCTATTTCAACTGGGTAGAAGTAAAATATTTGCAGGTGTTGTCATCAGACATTTGGACGCCTTTCTGCCAAAAGAGATAAATTGATTAAAAGATGCATTTTAAAATGATTCCATTTTTTATTGGCAATATATATATTTTTTAAATATTGGATTTTCGAATCTGAAAAATATGAATCCTTGCTCTGAGTGATCTCGCATTTCAGGGATTCAAAAAATTTTCGAATTCCGACCATAATTTTTGATTTTAGCAAAATCCCGATTTTTGTATAGGGGGAAAAAAAAAAAGAAGCTAAGGAATTAGCTATTTCTTTTCAAAATATCTCCCGTCGTATGGGTCCCATCGCGAAGCGGTATGGCTCATTCGACTCGACATCAATAGCGCTTACATATTTTAGCTTCCAGTTCCATCACCAGGGGGCGCTTCCGTAAATCTGGTTCTATGGAACCGATTATGACGGGGTTTGGCTCTTTCGACTGGATTTCAATAGCTTTACAGATATGGGTTATGTTCGCATAGAACAGATTGCGCCCCCTGGTGGTGGTAGGTGTAATTAAAGAATTTTGTCGCTAACTCGGGTTCTATGGGTCACATCACGACGCGGTTTGGCTCATTCGACTCAGCATCGATAGAGCTTATCGATTTCAGTTCCTTTTTCACCACCAGGGGGCGCTTTTCTATCTCCGGTTCTATGGGCACGAAGACGACGGGGTATGGCACATTCGACTCGACATCGAAAGCCTTAACTTTTTCAGTTATGATCGTATAAACAGATTGCGCCACCTGGTGGTGAAAGGTGGAACTAACGTATACTGCAGCGCGTGCGCAGCACGACTGCTATACGGTGCCGCAGTCAGCGGGGACCCGAGCCGGAGGTTCGTTCAGTTAGAGGTTTATACTATTCGATGTGCAATTTAAGGGATTATCCGGTGCGTGCGTAGCACGACCGGTATACTGTGCCGAAGACAGCGGGGACGGTCGGAGGTTCGTTCGGTTAGATGTTTGTACTATTCAATGTGCAAATTAAGTGATTATCCGGTGCCGAAGGCAGCGGGGACACGGTTTGGAGGTTCGTTCGGTTCGAGGTGGATGCGAGTCAGAGGGTCTTTCGTTTCGATGTTTTATAAAAAAAAGGAGTTTTGAAAATATTCGAGGCACCGATGTAAATTAGGGGCCCGCTAGCGGGCGAAGCCAGCTAGTTATTATTAAAAGAGAAATTTTCGAAAAAATTCTTTTAAAAATTAATAATTATGTTAATGATTTGGTCCCAAATGCATACTTCTGAACTACATGCTAATGAAGTCGACGAGTTAAATCTTGTTGTCGGCCATTGTTCTAATTTTTTTTAATCTTCTCTATTATTTTGATTATTACTATTATTAAAAGAGAAATTTTCAAAAAAACTACTTTCCAAAATATATAATTATATTAATTATGTGTTATCCAAATGGGTACTTGCGAACTGCATGCTAATAAAGGCGATGAGATGAAGCTTGATGCTTGTCATCCCTTTTTGCATTATGTTAAAGTGTCCCAATGTCTCACATGATTATTTAAACAGACATTCCCTAAATTTGTTCCTTAGAAATGGAGTCTGTAAAATAAAATCTTACAAATTTCAATACATTTTATAAAGGTACCCTACTGGGTCCTTAGAGTTTATGGAAAATTTTTTGTAGTTAGTTTTGTACTTTTCCAGTACAGAGTCCTTGGCGATATAAAGAAAATGGCTTTGGCGAGAAAAGGAAATTTGGAAACATATTATCTGCAACCTATTCACTATTTTAAAGACACCAGCAATTTTTCAATATTTATAGTATTTATACAATTTGTTTAATATAAAAAACTATTTATTTATTTTTATATACAAACAGAAGTAAATTGTATATAAAAAACTATAATATATATATATATAATGTTTATATATACATAAATAAACAAGCATAAAATTTCATCAAGTTTGTTTTCATAGTTGTTTACACCATTTGACGACAAATATCACTTTCTGAAGAACGAATTG
This sequence comes from Maratus michaelseni, assembly GCA_963931845.1. Lineage (NCBI taxonomy): Eukaryota > Metazoa > Arthropoda > Arachnida > Araneae > Salticidae > Maratus > Maratus michaelseni. Next base: position 200,058,551 of record OZ007588.1, on the reverse strand, counting down.
TGACCATCTTTGTAAAAAAAAACCCTCCAAAACCCCGATACTGAAAAACTACCGCTGTTCTTTACGCATAAATTCCATATTTTTAGCTACAATTTCCCTCATTTCGGTAACTTTGGCTTTTGACTACAGGTCTGACACGAAATTTCAAAAATTTCTAGAGTTTTCTAAGTAAACCAATGAAATTTTTTTCTTCATCACTTTGGAAGCTTTTTTGAATTATTTTTAATGTTATTCGATAGTGACTTAATAATACTTACTTTAGCAATCAAACTGCAGAAATAGGGAATCGCCATATGAAATTACAACTATTTCTTCAATAGCGATACATATTATTCTCTTTTCTGGATCTTTTTAGCTAAGTATGCGACAGTTGATTTGGTAGTGTGACTGGAGTCATTGTCTATATGAAGCTCGGCTTTATTGATGTCTTACATAAATCTGGCATAAATCGTATCATAATCTTATCGCATTTGGCATAATCTTATCATAAAAATACATCCTTGATCGAGAATCGATGATATATTTTTTATAATGATTTTTATCAGTAATGAGCAATGTAACCAAAATTTGTCAAGTGGTTTTAATTTGTTTTATGTACGTATTTTGTGTGATACCTTACTTAAGAGCCTACATCAGTCAAGCGAAAAAATGCGCAAGCTAATGTTAAGTCTATGGGAAGGTTCTTGCGCGATTTATCGCTCGGATTTTAATATTTTTAAATGATTTTTTTGCATAGTATAGCTGAGGTCGATCTCTAACGTTGTTAGTTTTTACTTTTTCGATTTTGGTTCCAGTGTTTTTACATAAGGGTACTTTCACTTTCAGAACCCGTTCCAAAATTAAAAATCGCCACTTATATAAACTGTAACCAAAATCAAAAAAGTAAAAACTAACAACGTTACATATCTACCTCAGCTATCCTATGCAAAAAAAAATCATTTAAAAAAATTAAAATGCGAGCGAGAAATCACGCAAGAACCTTCCCATAGACTTAATATTAGCTTGAGCGTTTCTTTGCGTGACTAGCGTAAGCTCTTAAGTAGACAAAAATTTTTATGAGTTTATATGTTTATGAAAATGTGGTATTACCTTTAAATTTTAAGATTTAAAAAACATTTTTAGGAATATAAAGTATTTTGCTGATAGTAGAGAGAGTTTATTTTAGCTAAACATCATACTTTATTGAGATTTAATTTAGCTTCATAGCAATATCCAAGAGTAATATAAGGTATATTTTTGAAAAGTTTAATTTACTTTCCCGAACCCATTACGTTGAGGTTTTTCCCAACCATTATTAAAAATAAAATGCATTATTTTTTTTCTTAAGGCTACGTAAAGCCAAGTTTCATCGAGCGGTAAAACAAATTTCAATTTAGTGCCAACTATAGGTGTTTGTTAAAGCAAGCGTCAGGAGGACACATCTCACGAACATTGAAAATAAAATAAGAAAGCTGCAAAAGACGTATGGAACAACATTGACATGATTTTAATAATAAAATTTCTTATATCGTGGAAATTTAGAGCCATATCTATTGTGAAGTTTCATGGCTACATAATATATTCAAATTATTTGAAAGAATACAACAATAATGTCTGGAAATTAGCTGGGGAAATCACATGCATAAAGTATGAACGACCGTTTCAATACAAGTTATGCATATTCAGATAATTCATTTACGTAAGTTTATCATTTTCTGTACCTTTTTTATTCATGGTAGAGTATTTTGTTGAATAAAAATACTTATTGAATAAAAGAAATTGGTGTGAATGAAAAACATATTTCATATTAGCGGTAAAACAGAATCGACTTTCGATATCAGAGAATTACAAAGAAATATAAGAAAATATTTGATCTCACCTCGTCCTGGTTCTTGTTTTAAATATCTTCAAAATATTCGTACTCTTCTTTAACTAATAAAGATGATTTATTTAGGAAAACGATATATATTTACATTAATGACTTACAACACACAAAATAACTATATACAAAGTAAACATAAATACAACAGTCAGTCAACAATTCTACGTGCTTAGCGCCATCCGTTGGCTTTTTTCCGTTTCGCAACAACTTACGTCTCTCGAGGTACGTCCGGAGACGAAAGAGTGGAAAGTTCAAGAGGGCAAAGAATCTGCACTCATGTTCTAATAACGGCTCCATTTGGCAAGTTCACTGTGCATGCTCTTGCTTGACCATCACTTCTAGAATGGGTATAGATTACAACAACCACTTTTCAGATGAGTTGTGAGGTTCTGTCCTTTATGAAACTAGTCGGATGTGTCAATCCCAAAACTTTCTTCTATCTCACACAGGTTTAGCTCAAGTTTTATTAAATTCCGTGCAGTATTTCTTGAGATATGACTATCGCCAAAATCGTGTAAATCCTTCAAAATGCTGCATAGCAGTGCCACCTGCTGGGTGATTTTTACAAAAAACTAATCAGCACCAATTTATATCACAGACTAACTGAATATAATGTTTTATTTAATTCCGAGCATTAGTTCTTGAGATAGAGCTATTGCGGAAATCGCGAAAAATGCTGCATAGCAGCGCCACCTGCCGGGCGATTTTTACCAAAATCTAATCAGCATCAATTTATATCAGGTACTAACTGAATCTAAAGTTTTATTAAATTCCGAGCATTAGTTCTTGAGATAGAGCTATTGCGGAAATCGCGAAAAATGCTGCATAGCAGCGCCACCTGCTGGGCGATTTTTACCAAAACATAATCAGCACCAATTTATATTATGGACTAACTGAATCTAAAGTTTTATTAAATTCCGAGTATTAGTTCTTGAGATAGAGCGCCCACAAAATTTTTGTCACATACAGACAGACAGAGAGATAGACAGACGGACAGACAGACAGACGGACAGAGTCACAGACAGACATTTTCTAAAAATAGTCAAATCGTGTTTAGGACCTTCTAAAACGTATAAATCCGTCGAAAACCGGAAGTCGAAAATTTTCATGAATCCAATACTTTCTTCTAGAAGAAAGTAAAAAGGAGTATCTTCTATGAGCTTCAAGTTTCGTTCTTACGAACTTGTGCGTCATTTTCCATACTATTGAGTCATTTTCCATGTGTTTGAAATCAATTTCCTTCTCAATATTAAGGATGGATTATGGCCATTGGCCATAAGCTTCCATCAGCTGCTCTCTTGATTTAATTTACCCTGTTCTTGACAAATATCTTTAATTTGCGAGAATTATTCTTCAATGGTATATCACTAGCAGTACTTAGGACTTCAGCTGCGAAATTCCAGCAATAGTCAAGGATTCTGAATGACTTGGATTCATTGTTAACTTCTTTATATCGATCATGCATTGGGTATATATTAGTTCTCAATTTTCTAATATTAAAGCCTGCTTTTTTTATTCATGGTTGGTGTACGCTAAAACTGTATTCTAGTCTCTGAATCAGATCGTCTACATGCAGTCTACTATTCAAAATGATGAATACAGCTGGATAGACTTTTTTGTACTTTTTGTAACAATTATTTTTTGACATTTCTTATTTGTAGAATGGTCAAGCAAATTAGAAATAAAGACTATATTGTCCCTGTTCAAAACTTATATACGAACTTTAGACACTGTTGTATATTTTGTTTAATATTAAATTTTCCTTAAAGTTTTTTTAAAATGTTATATTCTCCTTATAGAATATCATTTATCTGTTTATTCTAAGTTGTCCTTTGAGAAAAAATAATAATATAAGAAAAGTCGCCTATTTTTCACACTCCTACTTTTTGAACAAAAAAAAATAATAGTAATAAGAATTTCGCAAAATACGAGAGTTATTGAAATAATAGCTATATTTGGTTCTCCACAGAAATACTGTGATTTTTATAAATAATTTTTCTTGTATCCTTTTTTCGTTATTCTGTATATATCTAGTTTATTATTATTAAAAATAAATATTTTAAATGCCAAACTATTTATTACATTTTACTTCATATTTTCTTTATCCATTTTGTTTTTTATTTTTTCTGATTAACTGATAACACTCTTAATAATACAATACATTTCGTAAATAGCTGTTTGCTTTAAATGAATTTATTGAAAACATTGAGGGATGTTTTTAATATTGTGTTGTTTAATCTGTTACAAACATTAATATAGAACATTATTTAAGAATTATTCAATAAATAAAATAAAATAAAATAACTCTTTTTATCGTAAATCGGTTGAAAAATTTTACATTAAATTAGGTTTCCTTTAGTTAATTTATGAAAAATATCGCAATCAAAATTGTTAATATGAATCACAGAAGGTAAATTTTGAAAAAAATTGTAGTAGTTAAATCGAAAATAGTTATTTAAGTAGAGAAAATTTTGCTGCTAATAGGCTGAAACATACCAGTATATTTGGAACAGTTAACACTGAAAAGAGAAAAAAAAAGTCTATTTTTCATTGATTTCATCTTTTTTCTTACAGTGGAAATTTTGTCCGTATCTACATTATATAAGTAAATTTTTATTTTGCGTGTATATATAAAAAATATTAGAGATATATTGAATTTAAAACATTGAGATATAAATTAATGTCCAATAATGCTTAAGGTAATTAAAAAAAAAAAAAAAAAAAAAAAAAAAAAAAAAAAAAAAAAAAACATAACACAGAATATTTTAAAATACCCTTTTCCTTAATGTAGATAACATATGTTTCATGCACAACTATCGGTGACATCTTCAGATCTTAATAATAAATACAAAATCCTCGAATATTTGAAAATAGTAAAACATCTACCACGAGATCGCATGTCAAATGTTAGTAGGTGCTTCAAATTACGGCATGTTACAAGATAATTTAAGTTCAAAAGTTCGCGATCAAGTCGTAGTCTTTCATATTTAAAATGCGAAAATACTTTTTTATCAAATGTATAAGACATTCCGATCCAGCATCGATGAAATGATATAAATAATGTAATCCAATCACTTGTTAACTTTAAATTAATGTCCAATAATGCTTAAAGTGATTTAAACAAAAATATATCACTTTAAGCATTATTGGACATTAATTTAAAGTTAACAAGTGATTGGATTACATTATTTATATTCAGATATAATTTATGTTATTATGTTTATTTTATGCGCATAGAATTATTCGTATTTATATATATATATATATATATATTAATTATATGCGAGTATATATAATAAGAAACTCACTTCTACTCTCATTCATGAAGCAAGGAAACTGGCTTACATAAACGTTTCGTTTATAAAATATGTTTCTTCTAACATTATGCTACTAGATTAGCCAACTTCGTAAAATATTTTCCCGCATTTTATTTTTTCTGTTTGACAAGTGAAACATGTATTTACAAAGGCGAAAATGATGAATAATGCATTGACGTAATTGTAATGCATACAACACTTTATTATGCATAATCCAGTATTTTATCAAGGGAAAACTTTCATAAACAAGTAATTTTCATGTTATGAATTTTGATCTATAGATGGAAATGATGCTTAAAATGTGATTTTAAGAACTCGGATAAACATTTTTTTTTGTACATATATTTTTTTGCGTCCATATTTATGTAAATAAATGTTATATTCTTGGGTGCTATTAAAAATGTAAAGGTTAATGTGTGCAGAGATGAAATATTAGAAAATATAATTTAATAAAAAGAAACAGAATATTTTCATTGTTATTTTACGTTATTATTAGAAACTACATATGACTATGTTCATCCTCTTAATATATTTATTTTTTATTCACTCTACTTTAGCAAAATAAAATGGGTTATAAAACTGATTAATATGTATTAAAATTAGTTTTGTAGTTATTACGATATGATATTTAAATTATCTAAATATATAATTATAAGTATGAAAGAATCTGTAATTAATGTATATAATATAATATAATATATATATATATATATATATATATATATATATATATATATATATATATATATATATATATATATATATATATATATATACTGGCGTCCAGAAACTAAGGGGCAGTGACCAATTTCCGACGTTTCATCAAATATCTTAATGAAACTCATGAGGAAATTCCCGGAATGCCCTTGAACTTTGAGGATATGAAGAACATGTTTGACTTCATGTGTTTCAGTGAAAATTTTGTCGCGAGGACAATTAGGGGGTAAATGATAATTTTAATAATAAAATAATATTTTCGATAACCCAAGTAACAGAAAATGGTAAAAATGGTCTGTCACTATAGCAAATGACTATGTACGTTCTGTTCAACATTTGTGTGCATTTGTGTAAGCACAACACGTGTATTCGTGAAGATGTTTCTGTGAAAACTTCAGATGTCTTTTTTTTATATAGCATGCAGATTTTTCAGCCGAATTTAACACCGCTTTCCAAAAACTTGACAAAAAATCGTAACAATAGTATACTGCAATTAAAATATTAATATATTGAATATTTGATGAGATTTAGGTTACTTATGAAATACATTTTAACTGCGCATGCGGGAACTACAGCAAAGATTTTTTTGTCATGATTTGATAGTCAATACTAAAGTGCAACTCATATAAAAAGACCAGTGAAATATCGTGAAAACTCAAAAAGTTACAGCAATAATTGAGAAAATGACAAATATGCCCCATAAGGATTGCCAGTTTTTGTCAGTAGTTCAATAATATGAAAATTACACTCTGGTTTCAAGAAGTAACCACGGATTGATCTCTCGTTAACCGCAATGGATCAAAGTTTCTTTCCTTTTTTTTAACATGCTTTTCTTATTTACGTTCTGGTATTTAGTGAGGGAAATATAACTTAGTTTTCTTAGGTCTGGATCGCCGACGTCATTAAACCTGTTTATGCAAAGTAAAAACTGTGTCGTTTTTCTGTGGTGTTTTGTCATGAAGCCCTTTGATTAAGTTAATCCAGCACAATGTGGAGTTAAGTCAAATCTTTATTTTGTTATTAAGTTTTATACATTGTTTAACTTTTAATATGTTTACTTTTTTGATTTAATAAACGTATTTGTCTTTTTAAACTTCTCTGTCTTTGTTAAACGTCCCCACGCATTTTACTTTTATATTTTAACTTTTTCTTCAACAGGTCTTAAGGTTTACAGCTCATTAAGTTTCTACTGTGTTTATAATTTAATCTCCGTTATATAAATTTAAATACATCTTAATTTATTCATAACAGAAACTTAATCCAGTTTATCCGACAAAGACAGGATTTTTCCTTCAGCAACAAGTGAATTCGATTCATCTGATGGAGAGTCTATTCCCTAAACACCAACTGAAAAAAAAAATAAATCAAGAAAATATTTTTGCTTTCTGCTAGTACAGTTTCCAGTAGTGGTCAAACTCGAGAACGTAGTCAAGGCCGACGAAACAGAACTCGAGAACTAGGAAAACCAAACAGATGAGGAAACAGCAAACGATGTTTCAATTTAGAAAATAGGGACTATTTTGGCACATTTTACAGGAAAACTTCCCAATCTTACGAGAAGTATCTGGGCCAACTTCCCATGCAAAGAGAAAAATAACTGATAGAAACGCAAGTTTGCATGGGGATTCTTTATCAACGAAAGAAATATTGCGTCACATTCAAGACTGTATTGAAGAAGAGGTGCATAAAAATTCCAAAATCCTAATTGGTGTTTGTCACTTGATGTATTGGACTCTTTCATATCGTTGTTGTATACTTGTGGAGCTTTCGCTGCTAAAGGTCTTTCTGTATTAGGTTAAAGGTCAAAACACTGGGGACCGACATTTTTCTCTGAGATAATGATCAGGGATAGGTTCTTGGAAATTATGAAGTATTTGCACTTTGACATGAAGTTAACTAGATCCCAAAAGCTGCAAACCATTTGTCCATTGTTTCACATATTTGGAATACATTTATTGGAAACTGTTTGACGTATTATAAACCGGGTTAAATAAATACAATAAAAATATTGTAGTGGATGAACAATTGTTTCCCACGAAGACTCGATGATGATGTATTCAGTATATGCCTAAAAAGTCCTATAAATTCGACATTAAATTTTGGCTTGCTACTGATGTGCAGTAAAACATTTAATAAACGGATATCCGTATTTGAGCAAGGATGAAACAAGAACGGTTGGTGAACATGCTGCTTTTCGCTTGATTAAACGTTACTATAATACTGACAGAAACCTGGAAATGGGCTATTTCTTGATATCGCTGGAATTAGTAAAGCAAATTAGAGATGCAGGAATAAGCTGTGTTGGTACAAATAATCTTGCAAATAGAGAAGTACCTCATTATTTAAAAAAAGTAACCAAGAGATGTGCTGTATTCAAGATACATTTTTAAGCATGAAAATATTAAGTTTTACGCCTTATCAAGTAAAAAAGAACAGAAATGTCCTGTTCCTGAGTACTTTATACCCAACATTGGAAATATCATCTAATGAAAAAATAACCTGAAGTTATGAATTTTTACAATTCGACAAAATATGGAGTTCATATTATGTATTAGATGGCCAGAAAATACTCAGTAAATCCTCATACAGACGTTGGCCATTTCAACTTTTTTAATATTCTTCATTTAGCAGCGATAAATGCATGGATATGTTATAAAGAGATAATTGGATATAAAAACTACAGCCGCCGTGATTTTATTTTGAATAGGGCTGAGGAGCTCGGAAAGATATATATTTCATCAAAAAACTCCACGCTTTCTGCTTCTAACCTGATGAGAATTGATGCTTATCACACCCCTTCCCGTAAACGTAAACAATGCCAAATACATGCATTAAAAGTCAGCTTAACTTTGTATATTTGTGAAAACTGTAGCAAATATGTTTGTGGAACCTGTACAGGTAAAATTAAGAAATGACGAAAGAGTGTAAACTGCCAAACCAAAGAATGTAAGTTATAAATTTAATTAATTTTAAATAAAATTATTTCATAGTTAAAACTATTGTGACTCTATATATTAAAAGTTAAGAAGTTTGAAAACATCTAGGATATTTTTTTATTGTTTTAGGTCTTTGTCATGCTGAATTAGCATTTGTTTACAGATGTTTACTTTATATACTTCTTAAATAAGCAAGTTGTATACTTATAAGCTTTATCTTTACAAAATATTAGCAAAAAAACACCCCTTTTCATTTATTCGGGACAAGCGGACCGCTGTTAAATGATCACTAATCGTAGTTATACGTATAGAGGAAACGGCATAAGGATATTGTTAAGCCACTCAGTGGATAAAGACTTTAAACAATACTACATGGAACCCGTCAAAACTTGACGGAAAAAAATACTATAACAATATCAGTAAAATAAGTTTCTTTATTATTGAGAAAGGAAGGAGTGTGTATGAAAAAGTCTTTTAAATATTTTATTTTAAAAGTTTTTCCCCCAGTGAAATACAGTACCATTTCCGACGAAAACTCCAAACAAACAATCCATAAACAACTGTTTAATGCAAATAAGTTCAACATTACCGCCATATTCACCACTTCAAAAAGAAAATTTCGTGGACCTATGGAGTATCATACAAATAGTATATTCCTACGTCCATATCATATTCAGTAAATAAAGGACACATCTCTCTCCCTGTAATAATGCAACCGAGTGAACTTCTATGTGCATATGCATTGCATCTGTTCAAAGGCACCGTCGATATTCGACGTTAAAAAAGTTTTAAAATGCTTAAATACTAAAAAGTTTTAAAATGTTCTCTTTATTCATTGTTTGTTTCAAATCCATATTTTCTAAAATGCATCATTGTTTTAAGCTAATCAATTTTTATGTAAAGATGGAAACTTTTTTTTTACAATAATAATATAGAATCTGCAGATGATGCAGATTTTTGATGTTTTCAAGTATAATTTATTTGTATAGTTTTTTTCGGTCCCTTTCCATAATCATGATTATCCCTTTTCTACATTCATGATATTTCCCCTCTTATACAGTGAAATATACCATGGATCTTTAAAATAATAATAAAATACAATTCCAAGCATATTATGATGCAACACATACATCAACACGCATTCAACATGATATCAATTTTATGTTGAACATAAATTGAAAATCGATTTTTTTGTTTGAAAGATTTCAGTTTAGCGCCAAAATGCTTATGATTAATCTAATTTTATGATTTATTCAGAGTTTTTTTTTTTAATTATTATTTTCTTCACTTTTTATGTTGGATAGGGAAATCAATTTCCAATTGTGGCAACTTTCCCAGGTGCTAGTTTATATTACTGAAGTAAACTGGCGGCCATTCTTGAGATAGATTAAAAAAATAATTCATGCTTGAAAATTATTTAAAATGTTGTTAAATTAAGCGGCAGTTTTCAAATAAATTTCATTCGAAAGCTAACATTTTTATAATTGATGATGTATAAATTGAAATTGTACGATATTTAGAAGTGATGCAAGCGCGATAAAAACAAAAGCGATACCGCCGTTTGTCACAATCGTTATACATTCTACTCTTTATAATAAAGAATTTAAATTGGTTAAAATTACGTCATGTTGACACAATCCTATAAAATTTTCTCTTTAGATTTATCAATGTAAAAATGCATTTCAAGATAAGCATAGCGTCATTTTCACAGGCGCAAACTTTTCACACGTACTTTATATACGTGTTATGCTTAACCACCATGTATACAAATAAAAATATATTTTGTATATAATTGTACTGAAAAAATGGCATCTGCCGTATATACCCTGTCCAGATGGTGCTCGTACCGCGACATACGCAATACGTAATAATACCTCATACTGGCTTGTTTTTCAGATTCAAAGTTTGAGAAACATTAATCGCATTTTTAAACACATTAAATACATATCCCCTTCAATTTCATACGATTTATAAGAATTTTGATACTTCTTCGTTATCCGGTCGACCACTTTCCATTAAGAAAATAACTATCGCCAAACTATAGGATTTTAACGCCAAAAATGTATTATCGTGGCGTCAAACTCACTTTACGTCAAATGCGTTACACGTGCTTGTTATATCATCGAGTGATGTTTAGTTCGACGTTTAATGTATTTTTAATGATGTTTTACTGATTTATTAGTTAATTCATTAATTAAAATATAAATTACATCTTCGACAACATGATATTAAAAGCGAAAAAGCATTGAAAAACTGGTGCGATGCGCAGTTACGTACAATAGATCAATTTTAACTGACGTCACAAACATTTATCCAGCAGTCGAGAGAGAAAGAATTAAGAATAAAGAAAAATAATTTAATTACATAAATTTCCAAGGTTATTTTTGTTTATGTTTTCATTAATATATTGTAAATTTTATTGTTTAGAGTTACTGATAAATGATACTTTAGTGAATTGGGCTTTTTCAAATTTATTTCTTTTTTCTTTTTTTTCTGAGATTCTAATAGCAACCTTCTTCCATTTGTTTATTGGACGCTACTGTTTGGCGAATAATTTGGTGATAGTTTTTTTATATGGATAGTGGTCGATGGGATAATGGAGAAGTACCAGAATATTAACGAAGTCCGAACTAAGAAAAAATTTCCGACCAAATAATTGTATTTCGTTAAGAATTAAATTTTCTTATTTTTAATCTCCTAAAGAAACAATGATCATGGATTTAATTAATTTTGCAAGATGCGGTACACACAAAAATTTTTGATTAAATCGGCACAGATGTCGCAGACGCATTGGTTTCTTTTTGGTGCCAAAATGGCGATTTTTGCTTTGTATGGCAACTTGGTGTTAATAAAATTGAATACGTGTGTAAATAAATAATTTAAAATAATTTACAGTTAACTAATTAATACTAATTAATAATTGCGTGTGCTTAATAAATAATAATGCGCGAAAATAGCGCAAAAAATAAATCGCGTCAATTCCTGTGCTTCTGCTGCTTCTGTTCCATGTAAGGGTATTTTTTATTTTATAAATAAAATTTATTAACGTTTAAAAACAAATTTATGAGTAATTTAATATATTTTAATCTTTTTGAATTAGTTTTAATGTTTCAGTAAATGTTAAAAGTAAATAAATTGGTGACATTGATATTTTTATAACGTATTCGATCTTTGTTTGCAATTCTACCTTGCCCAGATAGCTTGAAGTTACGGTCAGACTTCAATTTTATGAAAAGTTGCAGCATCCTCTGGCGATTAACTTTATGACGTCATAGCAGAAGTAAAATTTGAATTTAAAATTACGGCTAATTAATAAAATTTTTGAACAAACGAATATACGATAACAAATCTGTGTCCAAATATCTTTCATTAAAAAAAAAGAACGATGTAATTTGATGCAGCAGTTTGTTCTCACGGACTATCAAAAGAAAACATATAGCGTTTTAAATATATAGTTGTTAAAATATTACCTAGTTGATATTAGCTAATGTCAAAAGATTGGCGAACCACAGAGTTTACAGAATAAACTCTATGCCTTGCAACAGTGGGAGTTGCCGACTTTATGACGTCATAAGCAGCAGTAAAAGTTTAATTGAAAATTACGGATAATTAATTATATTTTCAAACAAACGAATGCACGAAAACAAATCTATGTCCAAATATCTGTCATTAAAAAAAAGAATGGTGTAATTTATTGCAGTAGTTTGTTCTCACGGATTGTCGAAAGAAAAAGCTTAGCGTTTTAAATATATAGATAGATCACGAACACTCTATGCAAGGGGATACCACTCCATTTAATATAGCATCACAATAGTGGAGGACTGGATATTAGTTCTAAAATTATCCAAATTCCTTATCGGAAGATATAATCTCCCGACTCGGTAAACTCTCACTCACCCAAGTACCTTGTAGATGGCTTTCCATTCCACTGCTTTTCCGTGAAAGTGTATGGAATCCACACTGTCCAACTGTAGCGTAACATTATCTTGCGGTGATTTTCCCAACTACAAACCATGCTCTATGCTGTTGCACTTCAGTATTTAGGACAGAACCGGCATTACATGATACGTGGATGTTAGACAAACTATTACTATTCATATCATTATCTAAAATAGCAGCAAAAATTTGTCATACTTTGTAATAAGTAGATAATTGTACGTATAGTCTTTTGTAATACAACTTATTTAAATTTTCCTTTTTCTGAACTATTCATACTCCGAGATTTTATGGATGTCCTATGACAGTAACACCCTTTCTGAAAACGCATTTAATCAAGTTGTCCTTCATTCGCTCTTACCTCTTACCACTGGTATCACAAGCAAAAAAAAATGTCTCTAAAATATTTAATAAACTTTGTACCATGACATTTTCAATAGCAGCTGTTTAATCGGGGTAAATTATTATAATTATATCTTAAAGCGTAAATGAATTTTAAATCGCAGTATTATGAAAATAACCTAAAAAAGGCAGTGACAGTCCCCTGAAAACTAGTCCTACGCACTGACTCGAAATATGGCGGCTATCGTGGGCTGATTTTTCTCTGAGTTCGAACGGGGCTAGAATTTGGCTACAACTATTTTCACCTTTTTTCTCTGATTAAATGAAATGAAGATTACTAGTCGGAAATGGTAAACTTAACAAAACGGTTTTTTCCCATTTTAAAACAAGAATTTTACTATTTCAGGATTTAGATTTATTCTGGTTTGCTAAAAACACTCTGCTTAATATTTCAAGTATCGAATGAAAGCCTAAAATACTTTCATACACTGGGTGTTAAATAAAAAATTTTGAATTATTACATGGAAATTGCAAACCAAACAAGTGTTTAATGTAAAAATGTTAGCAACTTTGTAATATGCTAGGCTAAAAATACAATATTAAGAAGAAATTTGCGAGGAAATCTGATATATATATAGATATATATATATTACATAACGATATGGGAAAATGAAAAATATGTATTTTACGCTAACTTTATTTTTGTATAAGAATTACGATAGAACGATTTGTAAGGAAGAATTTATATTTAAAAGATACACATGTAAACATTTTTATTTCCTTTAATATTGACAAGTCCAGCATGTATAAAATTTTCAGTAAAATAAATTTATTGCTACAGTTCTTTATCTACCGGAATTCACCGTTTATAAAACGTTTTAAAACGAAATTCAAGCAATTCATCCTAATTTCCAACATTTTAAAGGTGTTGTATACTAGTCGTTTAGTATTATTTTCCTACTAATAAAATTAAAAACTTACATTAATAGGAAAAAAAGAGAGGATAACCTTAACTTATAAATAAATTATGCTTCTCTATCATATTTTCAATCGTTAAAATTTTCTTTTCTGCGTTCTTTGAAGCGTTAAAAACAACAATTGTTCTCTTAACTGAACAAGAAGAGCGATATAATATTGATTATATGCAAATTAATAAATTATGTTTATTTTTTCGTTTCATTTTTTCAAATGAAATATTTGTTTTTAGATAAAACATTCCCAGACATTTTTTTTTCTTCTAAGAAATTAATAAATTACGAAGACAGTTCAATGAAAATGTTTTATTGATTTTTGAAAACTAGTTTCTTTAAAGCATAATAATAGTAATTAGAAAAAAAGTTTTTTATATAACAGTTTTTATATGTGGCAAAAATGACGAAATGCATTGTATAATTAAAATAATTTCATGTTTCGAAAGTTTCTTTGGGTTGTTAATCATCGTTGTATGTTTAAATAAATATTTCTTAATATTGGTTTATGTTATACATCAAAATATTATAACTATGGTTACTATTATTCCTGATATACTTCAAATAAAAAATAAAAATTTTATATGGCAAGTCAAGTATTTTTTTAAATAAATCAAACAAAACTTTTTATTATAATTCTGTACATCTATCAATTTCAGAGTTTATAATACGATGGCTTGTAAAAGTTTGTGTATTTCAAAATCCATGCTGTACAATTAATATCCGACTTACTTTCGTTGTATTAATAATATATTTCTTTTTAATTCTACATTTTGTATCCACATTGAAACTTTTATATAAATTAATTTTTAGAAACGGTTACATATTTTAGAAAACGTTTTTGTACCAAATTAAACTAGAGAGTCCTACATCATTTATTTAAATATTATTATTGGTAAACAGTTCCGGCATAAGAATAAATTGAACTGTGCAAACTATTGAAATTTAAACAACAGTGCAAGGCACATGGCTTAATTACCGAATAAACAAACTCCCACCACTATTTTATGAAAAATATATTTATTTAATAATAGAATTTTGTATAAAGTCTGACATGAGGACTTTAATAAAAAACATAATTCATACTGGCGTTCATGCCAGACTTATACACTCAGTACATTCGTACCTTAGTGATCGAAACTTCTGTCTCCGCATCAGTAACATTCTATCTACACTTTCATACTTCATATCTCAGGCATTTTATAGGGATCAGATATAAGACCCAATCTTTTTAACATACACCCAGAAAAAGGAATTGATTAAAACTACAAAACATGTTTTGTTGAATACATTTTGGTTGTTTTAGCAAAATTCAAGTAAAATTGAACCATTATACTTGAATTAACAAAACATTTTTTGCTGACGATACAAAACTATTTTTTGGAATTGCAAAAAAAAAAAAAAATTTTTTTTGTTGATTCAAACAAAATTTTCATTGACCTATATTTAAACAAAAAGTTTTGTTGCGTCAACCAAATTTTTGTTGATTCAACTAAACTTTTTTCTGAGTGTATAATTTAATGATACACCACATAAACTCAGAACATTTGTTTCTATGTATGCATACGACACAGCAATCTACTTTTATACACATCACCCATACAGCTTATACATAAACCTCAGAAATCGCATTTACATTTTTACAAGCTTGTGTAACCTATAGCATGTTCAAAGTAATGAAAATAAAACTGCTGCAGTTAATTTTTCTAAAACAACTACCTATCCTAACCATATAACCATTAAAACGTTAACGTTCACTGGACTAATAGTATGCTAAATATCTGGGGATCTCCTTGATAGATGACATACTTCGAATAAATGAATATACTTCTAATATATAAAGTCAGGAGTAATTATTTAATCATAGAGTTTTTATAAAGTCTGACATGAGAAATTTATAAAAAAAATAATTCAGCTTGGTATTCATGCCCGACTTATACACCTAGTACATTCGTATCTTAGTGACCAAAACTTCTTTCTCCCATCAATAATATGCTATCTACACTTTATTTAATTCTCTCGGGCATTTTACAAGGATCAGTTCCAAAACCCAGTCAGAGATCCAGTTTCTGCGTATTTAACTCTTCTGATTAACTTCAAATAAACTCTTCAAATTAATTCAAATTAAGTATTCAAATTAACTATCCTAATTAACTCTTCTAATTAACTCTTCTAAACTTAAACTCATCGGCATTCCTAATTCTCTGTCTAATCTACTCAGTGGTAATATACTCAGTGGTAGTACTCTTTCCGTTAAAAAGAAACACTCTTTTTACTATTATTTTATTCTATCTGTTCTTATTCATGCTTATCCAATCTAGGGATTTGCTAATAATACTAATCTTCAGTATCTTTATATAGCGCATAATAAAAATTACGGAATATTAGAAATGACCATCATTATTTAAGAAATACTACTTCGTGCTGCCTCTCTAGGAAACGAATTAATAACATTATTAAAATTTCTTACAAATGCGTTTGTATAATTCCTATTAAGATTATAGCTAAACTTCCCAATTTCAAGGTTTCTGACACCTCTAATCGTACACGACGTAGATATGTTTTGACTTTTTATGAATAGTTGTTTCTGTCTCTTAAACACAAGCTTAATATTTCTTACTTTTATTATTTATTTATTTTTTACAAAATAAAAATAATATATAGCTTCTGAATGGGTAGATCAGGTCTCCGGTAGCTATTGTCTCACCAGCTTTACTTTCCAGTTCAGAAACTAATGGTATATTTTTTATTTTATTTTTTGGTCTATATTTTACTTTAAATTTAACATTAATTAATTTATTTATTCTGCTAAATATTTTGTATACTTCTCATACTTTATTATTATCTTTTTAATTTATCATATAGTTTTTCTACAGTTAAAATTAAATTTTCAAATTCTCCATAATGTATTTGCATATCGCGTTTTTTTATCATTTATTGCTTAAAATGATAAAGAAATGTACGAATTAAAAAGTATAATGCTATTTATTTGTACGATAGGTTTCGCACCAGAAAATGCCAAATATTTTCTGGTGAGTTTTAATATGTTTAAATATATATTAAATTATTAAATAATAGTATTGCATAATTGCAAGACTAAAAAAATTTATAATTTTACATGTATATTTAAATCATGAAATCATATAGATAAATAACAAAAGATAAATTTCCAGTTTAACTAAGATAGAAAAAAACCCTCCTGATTTTGAAAGAATTTCGGAGTCACAGTAAAAGAAGTACTTAATACAGCCAACATGAAGAAGAAAACGGTATTAACTAACGCTAGTTTTTTACAATTTCCTTTTTTTTTGATGATTAGTTAATAAATAAACTGCTTCGTCTAATGTTTCAATAAACACATGCCAACTATAAGATTTGGAATGATTTAGATTTGGACCGTTTTAGATTTTGTTTGTTTTACAATCAAATAAGCATTCTTTCACTATAACAAACCTTTGGTGTTTTTCTATAAAAAAAAGTATATCTTATTATTATTCACGTTACACTTTTAAACATAATATTGTAGCATGTTAATCAAATTGTAGGATTGCTTCAATTCTGCTGAAATCTCAAAAATGCGCATAAGTACTTTAAATTACACTTTAAAAACTCATGTTTAAAAATGAATATGTAGAATACTCATTTAATTATTACAATCATTATATATTCAGACCGTTTTAGACTTTTTTGCGTAACTTTCTTTTTTATGATAATGGAAAGTAAAGTGTTTATTATTATTATTATTATTATTTATATAAGACATTACACTGATTTTTAACTTTTTTAAGTCGAAAAATTTGAAAATAATATTTCTTATTCCTTTCTCTCGCATGGTTTTTGATTTTCTAATTATTGAAAACTAACTGAATTAAACTTTTAAAAATATACAAAATCTGTCAATTATCTACATAATTTATTGCTTAAAATGATAAAGAAATGTACGAACTAAAAAGTATAATGCTTTTTATTTGTACGATAGGTTTCGCACTAGAAAGTGCCAAATATTTTCTGGTGAGTTTTAATATGTTTAAATACATATTAAATTATTAAATAATAGTATTGCATAATTGCAAGACTAAAAAAAATTATAATTTTACATATATATTTAAATCATGAAATCATATAGATAAATAACAAAAGATAAATTTCCAGTTTAACTAAGATAGAAAAAACCCTCCTGATTTTGAAAGAATTTCGGAGTCACAGTAAAAGAAGTACTTAATACAGCCTACATGAAGAAGAAAACGGTATTAACTAACGCTAGTTTTTTACAATTTCCTGTTTTTTGATGATTAGTTAATAAATAAACTGCTTCGTCTAATGTTTCAATAAACACATGCCAACTATAAGATTTGGAATGATTTTAAAAAGTTTTCATATTATACTCAAACCCTAATACATTTTTTTTTTATATAATTACCCGAGCTTTTATCTTCCAAGCGATTTTCATCTGTTTAGTCCGCTAAAGAACCATCTTGGAAGCAAGATGATGTTCACAGATGATGAAAAGTTTCTACTTGAAGTCCCCATGTGGCTGAGACAGCAATCCGAAGAATGTTATGCTGCTGGTGTTGGGGCACTGATAAAACGTAGATATAAGTGCATAAATATTACTGAAGAATTTGTTGAGAAATAAAAATAGAAGTGAATACCATTGTAAGTTATTATTTAATTATCATTTGTGACTTACTTAATGACTTTCCTTCGTATTTTAGGTGACAAAATATTCAATCGCAAAAAAAACTTTTATACTTTGAAAAAGTTTTTTACATATTTAACTCATCTAATGAAATAATTTTCGAATATTGATTGAAATAGCTTTTTGGAAAATTATTTACTATTTTTTTTAATGTTTATTTTTTGTATTTATTGTTGTTTAAATGTTTTATGAAGTTAGGAATAAAGGATTTTATCTAATTTAGTTTTGTTTAAAACAAATATGTTTTCTACGTTAAACGCAAAGCAATATCTTAAAAAAAATAAAATGAAAAAATGATATTGAAAGTTTTTTTTAAAGAATACTTGAAATAAATAGGTTTAAAAATATAATAAACATTCGAGAAAGTTTGATGTACAGTTATTATATCACATAATTGTTTAAAATAATAGGTTTCAAACATCAAATTCCTCTATTTAAATTATTCGTTTTAAATTACATGCAAGCTTATAAAATGCAATTCAAATTTTACAGACTATAGCTAAAGAAACTGCTTGCTGATTTTTGATGAAATTATTAAAAAATTAGTTTAATTTAAATTTTTAAGTATTATAATTATTTTTGTATATTTTCTTTTTTCCGTTAAATGTCATGCTTGATAATCTTTTAAATATATTTTTTAGTGGAAAATATTTAAATTTATTATCCCATTTAGAAGTAAGTATAGTGTTTTTAGAAATTCATGTTAACAGCGTAAATTTCTTTATTTGTATTCTAATTCATTAATTTATTTATTAATAACAAATAATATTTTTGAATATTTATATGTACAAAAAAAGAAAGAAGGAAAGAAAGAAAGAAAAAGAAAATAAAAGGAAATCTCTTATGTGTTGTTCCATTCAATTCTGTATTACCGTTCTAATTTCTCAATTATTATTTTCAGGTAGAAATCTTGTTTTTTATTGAAACTTTTTATGTATATAATATATCTAACAACGAGTAAAATTATGTATTTGTTTTTATTTACAACATTCTTATTTTTTTCATTTTTATAAAAAATAAGTCCAAAATTTTTACTGTTCCTTTTTTATGGAGATGAACCATAAACATGCCTGATGAGAAATTTTATGACGCAGCATTTGCTCAGTGCCTCGCTTTGCTATAAATAAATAAATAGTCTTTTTTTTTTTTTTTTTTTTTTTTTTTTTTTTTCTGTTATAAAACTGCTGCGTTCTCTAAATGTTAATGTCAGGGAAAGGTCTTAAAAATGTAATTCATATAAATTTAAAAATAAGCTTATATTAAAAGAGTGAAAAATAATTTGAAAGCAAAATATTTCCTTACTATTTAAAAATTTGTTTCAGAATACTGAACTTATTTACAAAAAAATAATGTAGAACAAGTGACTATAAACAACATTTTAAAAACATCCTTATAAATTAATTGTTGTTCCAAAACTTTTTTGCAAAGATATATTCAATATAATATGTTGGAATTAGAGATTATAACTCGGTTAATGCCGTTTAAAACTAATACACTACTATGTTATACTTAATACGATAATTAAATAAATAAAGAATAGACTGGAATTGAAATGGTACTAAAATAGGAATAACTTGAAAAGAATATCACTTAAATTAAATATATTAAAGAACGTAATACATATTCTATAACATTGATTTATGATTTTTTTAACGCATAATTTTTTATTTTATTACCATGCATCATTTTCTTCTTTTTTTTTTCAAATTATATTCAAACTCATATTGTGTAACTTCAAATAGACACCATAGTTTTGAGTCAAATTGTCGTAAACCTATTCCGCGCTGTAGGGCTATATGGTTGTATATATCGTATGTGTTTCACTAATACCAAGTTAATTTGCTGCTCGACGAAAGGCACGAGGGCGTGTCAATTGCAGAACACAGGAATCGAAGAACGTCCTTTTCTGCGACGAGTCCCATTTTACGGTCCATCCTTATAACAGATGCATTTTCATCTGAAAGCGAACATCTAATTCCCAACAATCCTGCATTCTTACGACAAAGTGCCTCTCTCTTTTGGAAAAGGTTTATGTGATTGTGCTGGCTAATATATCTATTAATGTCTCACTGACTTCCATATTATTAGAATAGGACTTCTGACGTCTCAGATTTACACAGATGGTATATTCTTAATCATTTTGCAGTACATTACGCTGATACGTTTGGAGATAATGTCATTTTAATGGAAAATAAGTGCTGAATACTTCCTGCTGGGTAACGGAGAGATTTTTTTAACGACTAAGCAGTCATACGAATGGTTTGGCCTGCATTTTCTCCGGACATGAATTCAATATGTTGGAGACATACTTGTGAGACAAGTTGCTGCATTCATATTGACTGAACAAACGATTTGAAATGATTTTCTCTGAAGAAAATATATTTTTACAGTCGTTCCTCTTAGATCCACAAGTTGTCTATTTTGCGATTAGTACCAAATTGCTAAAGACATTGAATTGAATTATTTCATCACATGTGATATCATTTCATATAGCTCACCAAATCTCCAGATAATGTACTAGTGATACATATTCTTAATTTATATCCAGCACCTATCCAAACTTTCAATATCATTTAATTTTTTGAGCAGCGGATATATAAAGAATGTGAATAGAAACTGTTTCTGTTTAAACAGTAACGACCGTTTGGGTCCCACAGACTTGTAGCCTGTAATTTAAAATGGAGGATAATTGACGATGCGACTTACGGTTAATTTAGAAAATTTTGTAATTTAGAAATATTTTATTATTAAAAATAAACTAGTAATTAATTAACTTTTTAATCTTTGCAGACTACAAAATGACTTATGCATGCATTAAATAAGAAATAACTTTGATCTAAATTAACAGTAATATAATTTTATAATTTTCGTTTACATAGTTATTTATTTATTGTCAAAACAAAATATTGCTCATCTGAATTTTTGTACCTCATATAAGTCATATATATATATATATATATATATATATATATTGTTGTGAGCTCGGGGTTCGAAAGGACTGATGCCAATATATAAGAATAATCAAAAGGCTTTATTCACTATAAACAGTGCAATACGAACACCAATATCTTCTGAAAATTGCAAGATATTCAGTAATCTTCAAATCCAATAAAAGCACAGCAAAATTTCACACAGAAACAATGCGTTCAATACGACGTATCAACGACAAAATCGATCCGAGAAACACAGTTCTCAATGCAAAGACTCTCGTATGAATTTAATCGCAGTTGACAGACAACTAACTAACTGGACTGGTGGAGGTCCCTTATATAGGCTTCAGAGATCTTTCCAGATTATTCCAGAGCTTTCAGATGCTAGAAATTACCAGAAAGTGCTTTAACTTTCGATAGAGAACCAAAGCGAGAAAGGATCCCAATGTACAGGTATAAGGGGGGGGTGGTTGCACAAAAAGTCGCCAAATCCGTCGCCAACTTGGCGACATTTGGCGATATATCGCCAAATTTGGCGACAAAAATAAGTCGCCAAAACCATCGCCAACTTGGCGATAAACCCATTCCTTGGCGATTTTACCATAGACTTCCATTATAAAAACCGATGCTGTAATGTTGTTTTCCTTGCAAACCATCTGAGGCCTTTAGCATTGAGTTACGTGATGCTCAATAGGAAATACATTAATAATACTGCAATTTTCACAATATTAAAATAAAATAAATTTAAACAAATGGAATATTTACAGATATATACAAAATTCATAACATTGCCCCCTCTCAAGGACTGCACGTCCCGGGCAGTTCAACCCTTGATCGGAAAGCAAACCCGTTGCCAACAAATGCTATACTATTCAAAACACTTAAAGCAAACATGCAAAATAACCATTAAACACATTCATAAAGCTGAATTATACAAAATATACACTTATTTAAAAAAAAAAAAAAAATAAAATAAAGCATAGACATTATTACATACAAGTATTTAAATAATAATAACAATAATAATGATAATGCTAAGCAAAATAAATAATTACATTAATTTATATACAAGAAATTATTACATTAACTTATATACAAGACCATGGTCATACTAATTTACATTATTTACATTACACTATCTACAATCAATGAACTAAGTACTATGGCCATAGTATGGAGCCAGCCTGTCGTAATGAACGACTCTAGGCTTCGAACTTGGTGACTTTCGGATCCGAATTACGACATCGTTCAGTCTGTTTAGGACTGTATAAGGACCGTCCCAGTGCGATTGCAGTTTGGGAGAAAGTCCTTTACGTCGAGTCGGATTATAAAACCAAACCTTGTCACCTTCTTTGAATTGATGTCCCGTGGCTTTCGTGTCGTACCTGGTCTTCATCTTCTCCGTCTGTGTATTGATCCGCTCTCGAGCCAAGTTGTGGACGTCTTCAAATCGTGCCTGGAGATTCTGCACGTATCCCTCTGGCGATGAAGGCGCATCTGGAGGGCGACCAAAAATCAGATCACAAGGTAGACGAAGATCACGACCGAAAAGCATCTGAGACGGGGAATAGCCGGTTGTTTCATGGACGGCGCTGCGATAGGCGAGAAGAAACAAGGGAAGTTTTTGGTCCCAGTCGTGTTGGTTTCTTGAGACTAGCAGTGAGAGATTGTTGAGGATGGTACGATTAAATCTCTCAACCATGCCATCCGATTGTGGATGTAAAGGCGTCGTCCTAGTTTTGTCCATTCCGAGAAGTTGACAGAGACCCTCAATCACAGCAGAGATGAAATTTCTCCCCTGGTCAGAATGCATTTGAAGGGGGACTCCATACCTTGATATCCACTGGTGTACCAAGACATCCGCAACCGTAGAAGCTTCTTGATCAGGGATGGCATAAACTTCAGGCCATTTCGTGAAGTAGTCCATGACAACAAGGAGGTATTTGTTGCCATCAGCACTTCTTGGCAGAGGGCCTAGGATGTCAAGGGCGATGCGTTCGAAAGGTGCTCCTACATTGTAGAGATGTAGTCTTCCTCGGCTACGTTTCTTTGGTCCTTTCCGAGCTGCACATGCATCGCAAGATTTGCACCATCGTTCGACGTCAGCTCTCGCTTTTCCCCAGAAGAAGCGCTCTCGGACTCTGTGTAATGTTTTCATGACTCCAAAATGGCCACCAGTGGGACTGCCATGTAATTCCTTGAGGACCTCTGGGATTCGGGATCGAGGAAGTACCAACTGCCACCGAGATGTCTTCCCATCTTCCGATTCGAATTTTCGGAACAGGACACCATTCCTGACGTGGAGAGAGTTCCAAAGAGCCCAATATTGCTTCGTCGTAGGACTGTAAGTCGAGATGTCTTTCCAACTGGGCTTCGTGCTAGAAGATTCTAATAACTCCAAGATTGGTTTGATCTCAGAGTCTGCCATTTGATCTTCTCGAATCTTCTCATCACTCCAGGGATCTGGTGGCGTCAATAGTGAAGTCTTCGTCTGGCGTATGACATATTCGGGATTATACTTGCTCTCCGCTCTGGAACAATAGCGACAGCTCTCGGGACACGGTCTTCTTGATAGGGCATCGGCGTTTCCATGCGATGAGCCTTTGCGATGCCTGATGTCAAAGTCGTATTCCTGGAGTCGTTGTATCCATCTGGCTACTTGGCCCTCTGGGTTCTTAAAATTCATCAGCCATGTTAGGGATGCGTGGTCAGTACGAAGGAGAAATTTCCTGCCATAGAGGTAGTGATGGAAGTGTTCTATGGCTTTCACTATAGCTAATACCTCCTTACGAGTGACGCAATAATTCCGCTCTGGTTTCGATAAACATTTGCTCCAGTATGCTACGACTCGTTCTTGGCCATCTATTTCTTGGGAAAGTACAGCGCCGACACTTTCCTGACTGGCATCCGTGTCCACAATGAATTGTTTGTCGGGGTCTGGATAGGTAAGGACTGGAGAGGATGTGAGAGCTTCTTTCAGCCACTGGAATGAATTGTCGCATTCTTGTGTCCATAGAAACTTCTGTTTGCTTTCAGTGAGCCTATGCAAGGGTCTTGCGATGTTGGAGAACCCCTGTACAAACTTTCTGTAATAAGTGCATAGTCCCAGAAAGCTTCGCAACTGATGGACATTTTCCGGACGTTTCCAGTGCTTTACTGCAGACACTTTTTCAGGATCTGTTCGAACACCTTCAGCTGAGATGATGTGTCCTAAATAGTTTACTTCTCGTTGGAAGAACTTGCATTTCAAAGGGTTCAGCTTTAAATTCGCCGCTCTTAGCTTCGTTAACACTTTTCGAATATTCTCTAGATGTTCTTCAAACGTGCGGCCACCAATGATGACATCATCTAGGTAGATGAGACAAGCTTCAAAAGTCAGACCTTTTAACACTGTCTCCATGAGGCGCTCGAACGTTGCTGGAGCATTGCAGAGCCCGAACGGCATAACTTTAAATTGCCAAAGTCCTTGTCCAGTAGTAAATGCGGTCTTCTCTTTGTCATCAGGATGGATCTCTACTTGCCAATATCCACTCTTCAAATCCAGCGTGGAAAACCATTTATGTCCTGAAAGAGTATCTAGCGTGTCGTCTATTCTTGGTAGAGGATAGCTGTCTTTCTTCGTGATATCGTTAAGTTTACGATAATCCACACAAAATCTTGTGGAGCCATCTTTCTTTCGGACCAACACGATGGGAGAGGCCCACGGACTTGATGACGGTTCGATGATGTCACTATCCTGCATCTCTCGTAAGAGCTTAGAAACCTCTTCTTGTTTTGCAAACGGCAAGCGTCTTGGATGCTGTTTAATCGGTGGATGGTCGGCAGTATCAATTCTATGACGTGTCAGAGAAGTGCGACCTATATCATTCTCGTTTTGTGAAAACACATCCGTAAATTCCTGGAACAGTCTTTCTGCGGCATGTCTCTGCTCAGGAGATAAATTCTCATTTCGTCCAATTTCAGGTGTTAAACTTGTAGGCGGCTCCGACAAGGTCAAGCTCGGGTCTTTGCAAACACAGGTGACTGGAGCACAGGTAGCAAGCACTTCACCCTTCTGGATAGTTCTAGACTTTTCACTTACATTCGCCATCCTCACAGGGATCACATCTCTCGACAGATCTACCAGCGCTGATGCTATTAGCACTCCCTTTGGGCTCTTCTCAGGATATCCAGTCAAGCCATACTGGAAAATTCTTTCGTTTCCAGTTAATCCAGGTATCATCATTTCGGTCCGAGGAGGGATGATAACATCTGCCTTGGCTGTGATCCGTTGAATAGACCCGGACTCATTTCCAAGTTTGAAAATAGTGACATCTTCTTGAGCAGAGCGTAACTCATTATTCTTAAAGTCCAGTATAAATCCATGCTCTTTTAAAAAGTCCAGTCCGAGTATGAAAGGGTCTGAAATATCGGCCACATAGACTGTATGATGGTAAGCGGCGTTCCCAAACTTTATTTTCAATTTCATTCTTCCATGTATGTCGATCTTATCCCCGGTCACGGTTTGAAGGATAACACGGGGCGGGGTCCAGAGGAGTTTTTCCTTTAGCCGGTGAGCTAGATCTTTCCGAATGATGGTCACATTGGCTCCTGTATCGATGATCATATTACAGGGCAAATCATTCACACGTCCGACTATAAAAACTCCGTTCTCGCCGCAACTTCTTGCAGAAATTTGACACACTTGATAATGGGGCTTCTCGAAATCTGGCAACCTCCGCCCCGCGAGATGGCCATTAATTAGTTTTCCTGCTCCGCCGTTCGTGGGGAGCTATTACCTTCTGTGCTGGGTCGTTTTAGGCAGTTTCTTTGAATATGGCCTTCTCCACCGCATTTCCAGCACTTGATCTTTCTGCCAGTTTTGTTGTCCATCAAGGAGTTCATCTGCCTCATCATGTCCTTCACCTGCTGCTGTAAATGCTCCACAGCTCTATCCGACGTCTCAGGCATGTTGGCTACTCGCACAAAGTGTCGATCTTTCCTTGTAGCTTGCTGGGCTGCCTCGAATTTCAGGGCATAAACTAAAGCCCCTTTTAAGTCACTGAGATCTGCAATCCGGAGTTGTTTCTGGATCTCAGAGTCACGCACACCATCAATAAAATGCTGCAGAGCCAAGCTTTCTCTAATTTCAGTCGGACAGTCAGGATAAGCAAGATGTGAAAGCCTCTCGACATCCGTAGCAAGCTCTTGCAGGGATTCAGTGGATTTCTGCTGTCGCGACTTGAGCTGGAGTCTGCTATATTCCTTCATGCATTTCTCGCCAAAGCGTAATTCTAAGGCACTGACGAGCGTTTCAAAATCCAGCGGTTCATTTGCAGGCAAAGTCTGTAGGACATCGGCAGCATCAGCTCGTAGAGAAGCAGCTAACTGGCAAGCCTTTGTCTGGGAATCCCATCCATTGGCGTCCGCTACGATCCCAAATTGTGTCTTAAAAACTGGCCATGAGGATTTTCCGTCATAGGTCGAGAGTTTAATAGAGGTCCGGGGAAGCATAGCTTGATACTTGACATCTTCGGGATAGTTTTCGGCAGTTATCTTTTGTTTCTTCACATTTTCCAACTCCTTTTCTATACTCTCTATCCTTTCTTCTACGGTATTGGCTGTCTTTTGAACTTTTTCCTCTATTTCCAGAAATCTTCCTTCAAATTTGTTTTCCACGCTGTCAATTCTTTCATTTAAAGATGTTATTTTATTATCTATTAATTCTTTCAACTCACCAAGGTTGGTTGACATATCCTTCTTCATTTCTTCCGACATCTCTTTCATTTCAGCCTGGTTTGCGGTCATTTTCTCATCTATCGCTGACATTTCCTTCTTCATTTCTTCCGACATCTCTTTCATTTCAGCCTGGTTTGCGGTCATTTTCTCATCTATCGCTGACATTTCCTTCTTCATTTCTTCCGACATCTCTTTCATTTCAGCCTGGTTTGCGGTCATTTTCTCATCTATCGCTGACATTTCCTTCTTCATTTCTTCCGACATTTCCTTCATCATTTCTTCCGACATTTCCTTCATTTCAGCCTGGTTTGCAGTCATTTTCTCATCCATCGCTGACATTTCCTTCTTCATTTCAGCCTGGTTCGCAGTCATTTTCTCATCCATCTCTCCTAATTTCTCCAATAATTTAGTCAGTTGCGCCTCCATTGCTCTGGTAATCGGCATTCAATCCCCCTTCTGACACCAAATGTTGTGAGCTCGGGGTTCGAAAGGACTGATGCCAATATATAAGAATAATCAAAAGGCTTTATTCACTATAAACAGTGCAATACGAACACCAATATCTTCTGAAAATTGCAAGATATTCAGTAATCTTCAAATCCAATAAAAGCACAGCAAAATTTCACACAGAAACAATGCGTTCAATACGACGTATCAACGACAAAATCGATCCGAGAAACACAGTTCTCAATGCAAAGACTCTCGTATGAATTCAATCGCAGTTGACAGACAACTAACTAACTGGACTGGTGGAGGTCCCTTATATAGGCTTCAGAGATCTTTCCAGATTATTCCAGAGCTTTCAGATGCTAGAAATTACCAGAAAGTGCTTTAACTTTCGATAGAGAACCAAAGCGAGAAAGGATCCCAATGTACAGGTATAAGGGGGGGGGGTGGTTGCACAAAAAGTCGCCAAATCCGTCGCCAACTTGGCGACATTTGGCGATATATCGCCAAATTTGGCGACAAAAATAAGTCGCCAAAACCATCGCCAACTTGGCGATAAACCCATTCCTTGGCGATTTTACCATAGACTTCCATTATAAAAACCGATGCTGTAATGTTGTTTTCCTTGCAAACCATCTGAGGCCTTTAGCATTGAGTTACGTGATGCTCAATAGGAAATACATTAATAATACTGCAATTTTCACAATAATAAAATAAAATAAATTTAAACAAATGGAATATTTACAGATATATACAAAATTCATAACAATATATATTATTTAAATGGCTTCTTTGATGCACAAGTTGTCTATGTTTCGTTTTGTACCAAATTACTAAAGGTCTTGGATTCAATTCTTTCATCCACGTGTGATATAATTTCATCATCCAAGTTTCCAGATAATGTGTGAATGATACATATTCTTAATTTATCTCAAACATCTATTCGAAAATTTAACATCCTTTACTTTTTGGAGCAGAGCATATATAAAGAATGTGTCTGGAATCTGGTTCTGCTTAAACCTTAATGCTCGATTGGGTGTCACGAACTCGAACGTCTGTACTTTAAAATGGAAAATAATTGACGACGCGACTTAGGGTTCATTAAGAAAATTTTCTATTTTAGAGAAATTTTATTATTAAAAAGAAACTAATTAATTAACTTTTTAGAGCTGTATTCAGTAAAGAATGCCTTATATATGCATTAAAGTTCAAGGATTCTTTGAAAAAAGACTGACTTTTAATGATATATTTTGCTTTTCATGTACTTCTCACTTGATAAATTTTCAATACTAAAATTATCATTCTTTCAAATAAGACTAGGAAATAAGTTTGATATAAATTAACATCAATGTAATTTTATCATTTCCTTTTATTTATTTATTTATTTATTTATTGTTGAAGGCAAATATTACTCATTTGATTTTTTCAGCTGATATCAGCCATCTTCTTTAAATTTAAAAGGCTGTATTATATTTTGTCAAATAACTTCAGGAAAAAAAAAGATTAGAAAAACAATAGAAACTTTGGATATAAATCGGACTGTATTTTCAGTTAGATAATCATGCTTTTCCAATGAATGTTTTAACATCAATATGATAAAAGGAAAAATATATCGAAAAGTCGTTCATATATCAATATCAACCGCAGTCTATAGTATTTCGGGAGGAAATAAAGCACTTTAGAATAGATTTCTTCAGATTATTTTTTATTTAATTCTATGTTATGGAAAATAATTAATTTCAAGCAGATTAAATAAATATTTCACTGGAATTTGCGTAATTGAGATATGTGATTTGTATGCAGATTCTGTATCGTTTGTTTGATTTTCATTATATCAAAGTAAAAAAAAAATCTAAAAAAGTTTAAAAACACACAATTATTATTTAAGATTCCACAAATTGTAAACTTGTTTCTCAAGAAAAATATTGTACTTGGGAACTGGTATTTCAGCATGCCTTTATTGATTTCTTAAAAAAATTGCACACAGAAATCCATAAATTTGTTTAATCATTGATTTTATAATTTACAATTTTTTGAAAAAAAAAATATACATTTTAATTCTGTTTGAGATGAATATTTTAAAAGTTTATTTTAATTAAATTATACTTCAGTAGATTTTGGGGTGGAAAAAGAATTCATCATTATAAATCATTATTAAAAATTGTAAACACATAAGAAATTGTTCTTCTCTAAATTTGAATAATTAAAAACACAGCTTCATAAGCATCGTAACAATACAATAATTTATATTATGTGTATAAAAAAGTTTTTAAGATTTATTTGGTTATTTCTAGTTTTAGTCTTTCGATAATGAGACTTTGATAATTGAGATAATTATATCAAGGGTGTTTTGTCTCATGCAGAAAACTGCGTCATTTGGTCAAATTTTGAATAAGAAATTAGTTATTATATTTATAAAAAATGGCATTATATATTTTAAAGATGGTATGGAGGTGTAAAGAACGTGCCTAGTTGATCTAATTCGGATTTAGTGACCGCTTTTGTGACAGGGAATGCTTAAAATTAAAATGTCTATAACTTTATTAGGAAAACATTTATTGCAGCAATGCTTATATAACAGTTTCAAGAAACTCTCATTTACAAAATATATAATATTTTATTATTTTTTTTAGATTTTTAGAAATATTCTTTTATAATCTTATTTACATACCAATTTATAGACTCCAAAAGTAATAGGACAGACCAGTGCTTAATTTATGGGGATGTGGGGCATGAGGGACTCTACCCTCGGAGCATCAAAATGTCCCCCTCTCCCCCTAAGACATGAGATTAAGTATTTGGTAATAGCCTGAAAGAGAATATTATCGCCTGAACTGCATACCGTCTCCCGCCCCGCGGAGTTGCGAAATCCCCCCCCCCCACCCCATCCCGGAAAAAAATCTGAATTCAACACTGAGACATTTCGTCTCATAATTCGACAATGAATTTATATGCTATAAAGCTAGTTGAATCTACTTTAGACTCTTTAACTGATAATTTTCTAATTTTAATAGGACTAAATACTTAAAAGTTTATAAACCATTAAAATACCGAATTCCCTGTTCTCGAAAAAAATGTACTCTATTGCAGTTTTTGGAGACCCATTTAGAATATCCTGCATCATTCAAAATTCGACCAACAGTTTATTAAAATACTAAAGTATTAAGCTTGCATATGTAATCATCACGATAACTCTCAGGATGTAATATTCATAAAAAGCTGCAAATTTCGCTAGACGACATCGAGCATTGACCGAATTCTTTCGTCATGATTTAGTTTTGACTAAATATCTTCATCATACTCAAAAGATTTTCCCCTCTCGATTACATATTCTAACACTTATTTCTATTCTGAGACAGTTATTTTTTTTTCTTGATTTAAGAACGTTTTAATACCGAATTTGGTTAGAAATTCGAGCCTAGTTGGGATTTTTATTTTCATGAAATTTTGAGTGTAAACTTTATCGAAAAGGTTTCTCCCTTTACGAAATCATTGATCTTTCGAAAATAAAAATTACTGTAAACTGTCATTATTTTTTTTGTTATAGTACGCTTGATTATTAAAAGCAAAGTAGTAAAATAAATATTTGTTAGATGTTTCGTGCGTTTCTAATTAAAGAATGAGGCAAAATGTTAAAATGTCAGAAGTTCTAGATTATCCGATGATCATCTTACATTAGTGATATCTATAACTTTATCTACAAGGTAGTTTTTATAAGATTACGCATTTTCTTTCTTGATTATGACATTTCTCTTTTAAGACGTTAATATTTTGAATCACACTTTCCAGATTTTAATGTATCTGTTCCCATTTCTGCAAAAAAATTTGATTTCATCATATTTAGCGTTCAATTGCATTTTTATTTTTTTTTAATATTATGATCTTTTTAATTAGATCCTTCAATTAAGTAATATTGATTTTTTTTCTATAAATAATATTAACCATCTAAGCGGTTTAACCATATTTTTTCGTTTTCTCCCAAAAGAACTTAAGACGGCTGTAGACAAAAAATATTTTTAACCGAATTATATTTTAAAATATTTGTTAATTAAAGAGATTTCAACTGTATTTTAGGAAGAAACAGGGAAAGAAAATTTAAATTAATATTAATTTTGCTAACATTTTTATGAAAATGCAGGAAATCCCTCAGGCATTCAGAGGGATAATAAAGGTACAGACTGCAAAATATGGAAATTAGTTTTCAGTCTCACATATCTAAATACAATAGAATGTTCTTTCGAAACCACAAAAAGTTTCAAAAACAGGATATCAGATATTTACATAACACTATTAAAATATTTCAGTTTTTATGCAAAAATAATTTTTTATGCTTGAACAATAACGAAAATCCTAAAAATGTCAAAACACCCAATATCATCTTCACCTACTTGTGAAGAATATTTGTTTTTAGATTTCAGTTCAAAAAATTCAAATTTTTCCAGTTATTTATCCAAAGTTGGCCTTAAGCAATTATCCCTATTTTCTATTTTTGTGTATATCTTCAAAGATTGAAATACGAGAGTTTCTCTTATTTAATTTCGATTAATCTCAAAATATTAGAATAGAAAATTAGCACACTGGTTTTTTTTCAAATTTAAAATTAATTGAAAACATTTGCAGACTAAAATATAATATTTTCACCTATGACAAAGTATTTTTACGTTATTTAACCCATTTGCCTCTTTAGCGCACGTATGCGTCGATTTCAGGAAATTCTGTTTTTTTTTTTTTTTTAATACCAAATGCATATTGGAAATTCCGAAAGAAGGAATTTTAATTTATGGTATTCCGAAACATTTGTAATTAAATAAAGCAAAAATTACTAGTTAGAATCTCTGGTATGAGTTTGGAATTTCTGAATAAAGATAAAATTCCTGAAATGCACGCGCCGGGTGCCAATGCGTAATAACAGCAATTTATAAAAAAACATGTACATACCTTCCAATCTTCCAATTTTCCGCTTCAAGTCATGTTTATACGCATGTTTTATACGAGAAAACTTAGTAAATAAAATTTGTCTTGTTTACACGCTGCTGTTATTTGATTTCATATTCCTAAAATTCCCAGTTAAAATATATCTATTTGACTTGAAACAAATCAGATTTATACGTGTTAAAAGAAGGGAGATTATTTTTTTATATACAAAATTATTTTTGTTAGAATAATTAACAACATGCAATAAACTATTAGAATATTTATTATTACTTTGAATTTAATTTAGAAATATTGTAATGCGTATTGAATGAACAAAGGCTTCATTGCAGTAACTCATCTTGTAACAATATTTGAAAAAAATGCGCAATCATGTCAGAAAAGAAATATTTAATTGGAGTTAGCATTTTTTAGATTCCTTTATATAATTTAAAATAGGAAAGACTTTTTTTGTTTTTGTTTTTAAAATAATATTCAGGAAAATTATTATTTTTTTCTAATACTCAGGAGAATAATGTATATTTTGATACACATATCTGAACATATTTACAGCCTACCGATAGCACTTTCTATATCATTAGTATACAAATTGTCTAAAATATAGATTATTATATCGTCAAATGCATACAAAAATCACATTTAAGGTGCCCATTGCATGTTTTAATATTCTGTAATAAAAATACTTTGTTGAAAAAAAGCACTTTCAGTTATTTTTATTGCAATGTATTAGAAATTGACAACTACCTAATTTTTTATGAATTATTTTCAGATATGATTGCAATAACAAGTAGAGAATTAATTCCTTTCATAATTCAATTTTATATAATTTAATTATCTCCCTTAGTAGATTAAATGCAATTATATATATTAAATCATTAAATTTTAAATTGTTGGAAGAACGAACGCAGACGTATAACAACAAAACAATTACACCTAACTAATAAAGTCATATACATTTTTTCATGAGATATTTTTCATTTAAATTAAATAAAAATTGCATTTTCTTTTATAATGAAAATATTTAGAAAATGCATTCTAAGAAACTGTTTTTGTTTTGTTTTGTTTTTTGTTAAAAATTAATTAAATTCTTGTGACTTTTTCCGATTCATTATATGTAAATCCAAGTGAAATATTTAGAATTATTTGGTTATAGTTCTCGTATAAAAAATAATTGTAAAATATGAGCGACACAATCATCCGCTTTAACACTATGATGTTTGCAATTTATAACTTCAGCGGTGATTTTATTTTATCTATAAAGACATTTAACCAACATAAAGTTTCTATTAAAAATTAAAAAATATATATATATATAATGCTTCAAAAACAATGCATAGAGGCGGATATGGTTATTTTCTGTTCAGAATAATAGCTATAAACTCATTACGACATTTAAACACAGAAGTGCAATTTAAGAAAAAAAAACAATTTTCATTAAAATATGCTTTACATGTACAAAGGACATTCCATAAATACTGAGAGTTTTTTTTTTTTTTTTGCACGTAGTCACAAGACAGCGAAACTAAAAAATAAAACTGTAGACGATTTTTTAAAAACTATTAACTGAACATTTATAAATACTCTAAACAAAGCAGACAATTTTATTTTCCTAGTTTCGTGCTTGTTTAAAGAACAGTTTTTATTTTCCCTAGAGAAATGAAGGGGACTTATTCAGTATTAAAAAACGAAATGCGTTGTGCCATAAAATTTGGCTATCGTTTTGGCAAAACAGCTCAAGAAACAGTTACATTAATGAAAGAAGCTTAAAAAAGACAAATCTTTTGGTGAGTTAACGTTTTTTAGATGATTTCAAAAAGGACGTTTGTCTGCAGAACTGGCTCCTAAACCTGTCCGAACAGAAAGTTTCGTGAATGATCAAAATTTTAATACTGTGTGGGCAACCTTGCAAGAAAATCGGCGAATAACATATGAGAAGATAGCGGTGTCAACTAACATTTCGAAAACGTCGATATTTTGCGTTCTACGCAACAATTTACAGCTTCACCATGTTTATTCCAGATGGGTCCCACGTCACCTTACTAAAGAACGAATGCAAACAAAAGGATTCACCAATGATGTGAGTGGAAACAGATGATTCAAAATTATCCGAATTTCCTAAAGACTGTAATAATAGGTGATGAAACTTGGGTGCACCATTTTGATCTCCTTACAAAGCCCGCAACAAGTTTATGGAAACACCGATTCTCCGCCTCCAAAAAAAAACCAAATCTGCTGGAAAGGTTATAATGACTATTTTCTTTGATCATAAAGGAATCTATCAGCATGCTGTGCCTCCAAAAACTTCTGTGAATGGTGAATATTATGTTTCAGTTTTTAAAGTTTTGCGACATCACATATCGAGAAAGCATCATAAACTAGTAAGGAATTGGACATTACATCGCGATAATGCTCGCTCGCATGGCGCTATTTCAGTTCAACAACTAGTAAATACAATATTAAAATCATGCTACATCCGCCTTACAGTCCATATTTCGCACCATGAACATCTGGCTGTTTCCGATGTTGAAGGAGAAGCTCCGTGGCAGAAAATTTAATATAGAATCTGAAGGATCTATAGTGCATCAGTGCAGGATTCTTTGAAGGAGCTTTCAGAAAAAGGCTTTTCTACTAGTTTTGAAAAGTGGGTAGAACGATGGCTTAAAAAATGTTAAGTTTATACATTTCAGGTTTACATCAATGTCGGTGTGTATGAATGAACATTAGTATTTATTTCAAGATACATTCACTTAACTGCTTTACAATTATATATACATTTTCTGAATATACAATTATGTTACAATAATTGGCGAGTCATAATTATTTATTAAAACTGTTTTTAAAAATTTATTAACGATTATTTAAACCAACAGATTTGCGGGATCAAAGAAACATTTTTGAATCAAAAAATTCTTTTGATGCCCGTAATTTTTGGATAATTAATAGGAGTTTTCAATACAAAATACCGCTTTTTTGGTTGTTATCAATTTTCAAGTAAACATTTTCATGCTCAGCAAACATATTCGAAAGACAAACATCTTAAGTGAACAGAGCAAAATTAATCAACATCATGTTGTTATTTTTGCATATATAAACTTTGTTACGCAGCTGAAAATGTTTACGTCAATGCACTGCAAAAAACACTTCCCTAACGTTTCAAAGAAAAGCAGGCAGCAAATGAAACTTTTGTTTCTGAAATTCTACTTAAATCTCAGAAATCTATGGCTTTCTGAGGTTTAAGAAGCTTTTCGTGTGTAACTCGTGTGTAACCATGTGGAACTCGGAAGGGGTTATATTATAGTTTTGTCATGGAATATATTATAATTTTGTCATTCAATTAGGACTGTTGAAATTTATAAACTCTATAGTGCTTTTATTGGTGTCACAATGTCTATAAAGGCACTTATTGAACTAAATTCCAGTTAAAAATTTAGAAAAAGTACTTAAAATACTTCGATTATAATGCATAGATGTGCATGTAGTTATTTGTCCCGAATTATAGCTATAATCTCAATAAAACATTTAAATACATAAGTAAAATGTAAGAAAAAAGCATAATTTACAGACAAATGTGCCATAAATATATTTATTTCGGAATTTCTACATCTAAAATCTGTCAGTCATGCTAATTTTTCTACAGAAATGACGGTAACCATGTTAAGTTATACAGCAAAATTGATACCTAAATTAGCGCAGATTTTGTTACAACATTAATTTTGTTATAATTGTTTTTGCCATTTTTTCTTACAGAGTGCCAACTTCATTTATTTCAGGTTTACATCAGTCTCGGTGCATATAAGAGTTTTCTGCAGATGCAAGTGGGACTCATCTGTCCACAAAATGCAGTAGGGCATGCAGTAGGGTCCACGTCCATCTGCGCAAGGAATTGTCTGCAGCAACCAGTTCTTGCACTTGGTTATTTTGTACGGATATCATCGCATAATTTTTCTCAAAACTTTATGTACCGTACTGACC
The DNA here is from genome assembly GCA_963931845.1 of Maratus michaelseni. Taxonomy (NCBI): domain Eukaryota; kingdom Metazoa; phylum Arthropoda; class Arachnida; order Araneae; family Salticidae; genus Maratus; species Maratus michaelseni. The sequence continues at coordinate 200,021,776 of OZ007588.1, read as the reverse complement.
GTCATGTCCAAAGTTCTGGCAATGCCGCGTGCACTGCAGCTTCCTGCACCACTACTGGATCATTGTCCTAATGCAGTAGCTACGCTTTCCACAACAATCATATTAATTGGTTTCCTTCCTCTACCGGCTTTAGGCTCAGGGAACCAGTCTGTTCAAATTTAAAAACCATTTTCCGCAGACATTCTATCGTCATTGGACAATCTGTTAAATTCTTAAGCGTCCTAAATCTCCAAGAGCAGTTGCTGCACTGCCATTATTCTGATAATACAATTTCACTAACAATGTACGATCAATCAATGACATAGTCATTGCGAGGATATCCGTAGAATGATAAACACGAGGTGTGCGTCCTTCACGTTTTTATTGCCTCTGTGCCTGTGTCGTGCGCAAGATCGTCTCCTGACTTTACTGCATATACAGCTCCATCTCTCGATGCGATTTTAAGTTCTTTTTAACCACGCCTAAAATAAATCCCATTGCTTTGGGAGCATACTGTTTAAATTTCAAGTCGTTTGGAGGAGTGGTTCTTTTGTTATACGTTTTTACTTTCCCAACTTAAAAAAAAATCACCCTGTATATTAACGATTTCTGTGAGTAATTAGAAACTAATAATTTTTAAAAGTTTAATAAAATATATAAAACTACAACTAAACATTTTGATATTTTTTGGATGGGGACTTAATAACTACTTTTCATGCTATAAAGGTCATAAAATCATTTCAAACAACTACTTCAGATTGCATTTTTTAATAGTGGTTTCTATTTCCATGTCTAGTAAAACAATTCAAAATATGTAGCATACGGTAAAAAAAAAATTATATTCGTCTCTTTGTTAAAAATGTCATTGAGCATTACAAAATATACTCATTTTCAAATAATGTATGAAAAATTGTAACTCATTTTTAAAAATAGCATTTCACTTTCGAATTGTTCCTTCACTAATATGTGCTACTTTAGCTTTCATGATTTCCAATCCATTTCTCAAAATAGCCCTGGTTCATACATGATTAATGACTTTCAAATGGCCGAACGCAGTCAAGTTATGATTGAGAAGAACTAATACATGAAGTTATTTTGTTTCAGATGATATTATTTCTGCTACATTGTTTCTGTAAATACAATTTTTCAGAATGTAAACGTACGGTAATATGTCAGTTAAATTATAAGATAAAATTTCTTATTTTAAATATTTTCTCAAGCAATTCTTTTAAATCATTTTATATTTTGAAAAAGCTTCAAAAATAAGATATTTGGCAGACATTACTTTTAATGAGAGTTAATAATTGTAAAAACATATTTATTATCGTCACATCAATTTTTATTATGTACTAGCCGATCCACCCGGCTATTTCGTTGTGGGGTCCGTCAAAAAATAATACGAAACGCGTACGAAATCACTGTAAAAATCGCTGTGCGAAACCGTTCCTCTGGTAATTCTTTCGTTTTTTGGAAATTAAATAGAGAGACGGACCCCGAAGCGGAAGTAGATTCAATACCAACCCCTCAAATGTCTGGATCATTTGATCAAAACGGGTCAATTTTTGGTCAAAATTAAAAAACAGATTACCGTCTGATTTTCACAAAATTTACATTTTCGGAATCAGAAAAATAAACCGTGACTTTCGATTCAATTAACCCAATACTTTTCTTAATACTGGAGGATGAGTGAAAATGAAACTTTTTCGTTGAGTGGGATTATCAAATAGGTAACTTTCTTTTGCGGTTTCAATAAAAAAAGCCATTTTTGGCGCAAGCGCAGGTAAATCTTTTAGTTTCACCTCCAAGGGGTGTCATTTTGTTCTAAACAAATTTTCCGGCAAGTGTCCCCGCTGCCTATGATAACCGTGTATAACAGACGTGCTAGGCACGCGCTGCAAAATATTTTAGTTCCAGTTTCTACTAACAGGTGGAACATTTTGTTCCGAACGAAACTCCGGCACTCGTTCCAGCTGCTAACGGCACAGTGTCGAAGGCGTACCATGCACGTGCTAAAAATGTGTTAGCTGCGCTTTCCACCAACTGGGAGTACAAAATCTATGTCTTAATTAATTAGCTATATCTTAATTAGTTCATGTTAAGTTGAATGAACCGATTCCCGTTGAAATCGAGTCCATAGAATCCGAGAAAATAAATCATCACCCTAGACATTAATATTCATAAATGGTGGTGACCAAGGGCTGAAAAAAGTTTATTTAGTACACGGGAGACCTCGGAAGAATGTCAAAAAAGATTTCGTTTGAATCGGACCAAGATTAAATGCAAAATCTTTTAGTTACATTTTCCACCGCTAAAGGATGCACTCTGTTCTAAACAAACATTTTTCCGAACAAAACTCCGGCACGTGTCCCCGCTGCTTATGACAACGTATAAAAGACGTTCTGTGCAGACGCTGAAAATCTTTTAGTTCTGCTTCCCACCGCCAGGGGGTGTCAAATCTATATCAGAATTAGTTATCTATATCTTAATTCATGTTAAGTTGAATGATTCAATTGTCGTTGAAATCGGGCTCTTTGTTTGAATCGGACAAATTTTAAATGCAAAAATTTTAGTTGTACTTCCCATCGCTAGGGGGTGCACACAGTTCTAAATAAAACTCTACTCTGGCACGTGTCCCTGCTGCCTGCGAAATCGTATATTAGGCGTGCTGCACACGTTCTGCGAAATATTTTAGTTATATTTTCTACCACCAGGTGGCGCTAAATCTATATCTTAATTAGTTATCTATATCTTAATTAGTTCGTGTTAGGTTGAATGAACTAATTCTCATTGAAATTGGGCGCATAGAATCCGAGAAAATACCCCTCCCTGGTCATTAATGTTCAGAAATAGTGGTAACCAAGGGCTGAAAAAATTATACAGAAGTTTATGTAGTGCCTGGGAACCTGAGAAAACGTTTCGATTCAACCGGACTAATAATTAAATAGTTCTGATTTTAGAGGCAGGGGGAAGGAGCGAGTTTCGATCAGAGCATTAATGTGATATTTAAACTACATCCAAACACTCATCTCTTCCCCCCGACTACAGAATTAAACCAACGATGTTAAAAAACACAGGAATTATCATTAACTTTTGAAACAGAAACAAAAAGACTTTTGTTTTTGACATACAAAAACAGTAAGTTATCGTTGTTAATTTCCAAAATCAAATACATAAATGACGTATACGTGAAAAAAATCTATAAATCGCAAAAATTCACAACTCGCTGTTCGAATTGTAATCAGCTGACGACCTTTTCATCTACCAATCACAATTGCCCTCTTGACTTACAGCTGTGCCTACATTTCTATCAGCTACGAATCACAACTGCCTTCCAATTGTGTTTGACTTGTAGTGGGCGATTTTTGACGTCATTTGAAACAAAAAACTTTGCAAAACATGAAAAAAATGTTAAAAACGCATAAAAAATTAAATTAAAAGAAAAAATCTTATAAAATAATCGGAATAATAAATAATCCGTCCTTTCCTTTTAAAATAAGTATTTTTTATCTGTAAAGAATTATCATCTTTCTCCAAGCTAAAAAGAGTAAAATGACGGTTCTGAGCGTATCTGAGGCTGAAATGCAAGCAACCGATTAAGCATTCTGGGCAACATTACTTAGTGTCAAAGGAAAAATTTCGCAAAAAATTCAAAAATCGCTGTACAAGTTTCCATAAACTTTACTGAAATGGGAACAAAATTTACTATATTGAGCTAAAAGATTGGAACCGGATTCCAGTTACTAATGTGGGTAAATCGCAGTGAAACGTCAAAAAACACTAAAAATCGCATGTTTAAAATAAGGATTTTTTATCTGTAAAGAATTATTAACTTTCTCCAAGCTAAAAAGAGAAAAAAATGAGGATTCTAAGGCTCTGAGGCTGAAATGACAGCAACCACCAACGAAACAAGCATTCTGGGCAACATTTCTTAGTGTCAAAGGAAAACAATTCACCAAAAATTCAAAAATCGCTGTACGAAATTTGCATAAACTTCAATTGAATAGAGGACAAAATTTACTATATTGGGCTAAAGGATTGGAACCAAAATTCCAGTTACTATTGTGGAAAAATATGCAGCAAAACGTGAAAAAACACTAAAAATCGCATAAAAAATTAATTAAAAAGACTATTAAATTTACCAAAATCTGTCTTCGAGGTACAAAACTACATGCATACCCTCCCACCAAATTTTGTAGCTCTGCGTGCAGCGGTCTCTTTAGAACAAAACTGAGAAACACACTCAATGCACAACCTCCCGCAATTTTCTAAAGCTCAGCTAAACTCCTAAAATGGTAGCAGCCCATGGCCACTGAAATAGTCTTTATTGAAATTAATAAATTCAAACTTTATTACCCACGCTTTTCTTTACTCTATATCGGCTCCACTTCAGACTACTAGCATCGGTTTGCTGGTGAGAGCAGTTCTCAAAACCCACGAAGGCGAGATACGACCAAATCCAACGCTATACATATTTTCACCTGCTTAAATACATTGCTGAACCAGGAAAGACAAAATTTGCATAAAACCGCTGCGAAACGCAGAAAACCCACAATTTAAGGAGGACAAATGCATTCGTCAAAAATTAGAGTAAAATACCACATAAATGTCGCGGCAAGCACAAAAATGTTAGATTGACGATAAGTTCATAATCAAAACAACGACTGCATTTGTGAGAGAGTCGCTAGTCCACTGCCCTGTCTATTCCATTTTTTGTTACTTTATATGTCTCTCAGTCTCTGTCTGGCCCTCTGTCTCCTTTCTCCAACATTATATATCTCTCTCACCCATTCTTTTATTTTCTTGTTAAATGTTTTTTATAAATATATATGCATTACAAATATTTTACGAAATATAAAAACTTTTATTTTGATTAGTTTAGATACAAAATAAAAATAAGTGTTAATCCAGAACAGATAAAACACTATTATTTAATATAATATTAAAAATAATACAAAAAGTACTATCACTATTCATGATAGCAACCTTTTATGGTATCTACATTTTTCCTATAAAACAATTCTCTTCTCCAGAAGATTTCTCTTTAGTTTCTCGTGCATGAAACTTTGCCCAACTAGTGCTTTTTAATTTTATATAAATAAAGAAAATAGGTGTTTTCATTTCAGCAAAGTTTAACTCTAGCGTTATGGGTCCGCAATATCTCATCCCAGAAGAAAGAAAAAGTTTTACGTTTCTCTCTATTTACTGTTCATTTACGTCTTTTCTTATTTGTGATTAGGTAAATACGTATAAAATCGTGCTACATGAATTTCTACCCAACTTATTTCTTTTATGTTGTCCCCTAAATAAATCTAAAAAGAATATAGTCCAAGTAAGCGTGATATATTTACATATAATAAATATGATATATGATTGAATTATTTTACATGTTATTTAGAAAAATATGTTGCTTATTAGAACAAAATGTGTAAAACATTCAATTTCATGAAATAAATCACAGAAAGCTTTGAGTTTGTAAATGGGTTGGGTTGGGTTGATTATTGACGGCCAATTATCTACACTTTGGGATATAGGCCCGGGGGGAGTGCCCTTCGTGGGGGTCTTTCTAAGGGAACCTAACACGTATTTACGCATGGATAAATCCACGGCTCGAAGAAAACCACGAAAACTCCGAACGATTAGGCCGACGGGCGCGATTGGGATCGAACCCAGCACCTCCCGTTTACCAGCTTCGAGAAAACAACCTCTCAGCCACTGGTGGGTCGAGTTTGTAAATGATTATACCGGGTGGTTATAAAATAAGTATCCCTATTTGGAGCTGTCTGTAGTTTGAAAGAATAACCAGAATGAAACCAAAATTTGTACACATACTATTTGAGAAGGGGGAAGAAGAATGGAACAATAAAAAAAATAATTGCAATAATCGCCGACAGATTGCGCTTTTGTGTGTAAAATGTAATGTGCAATAATAGTAACCGAACACGTTACAGGGCCTGTTGGCCGTAACTCCTCAAAAAAAAAAGGACCAAGAATGAAACTTGCAGTAAAGCCACACCACACAGTGATTTGGAGAGTGGAGGGGTATTTCGTGAATAACAGTTCGTGGCTCCAAAGCCCATATTCTGCAGTTCTGCGTATTGACTGTCCCATTCATATGAAAATGGGCTACATCTCCCCATAAAATCTTCCATGGGAAGGCATCATCCACCTCCATTCGTGCTAAAAACGTTAAAACAAAATTCAGTCTCTCCTGCGCGTCGCCTGGTAACAATCGTTGATGGCAACTAATTTTAAACGGATAAAATTGGATTACCTTTCTTAGGACTTTTCGAACAGTAGCATATGGAATATCCAAATTTCGGGCAACTCCACGTGCACTAGGACCGGCTTCCAGAATCCCTAATGACTCCACAATCGCAGTGGCAATTTCTTCTTGCATGAAGAGAGGTACTGGTTACCTCTCTCTTCCACATTTTAAAGTAAACGATCCAGTCTCCTCGAATTTTTTTACCATTCTTCTCACTGCACACGGTTTCAAAGGACCTTTCCCTTTACGCATTCCTTTCACACGCCTAAATTCACGTAAAGCAGCTGCACTGTTTGAGCTGCTCACGTAGAATTTTTTTTAAATTATAGCGCTATCTGGTAAACTGAGAGTCATGTCGTACAACATTAATGGCAGAAAAGACCGCGTTTTGAGTTTACTAACGATTACAAGGGCGTTCGCACCGATAGGACCAGTAGCGCCATCTGTTGCCGATTATTGTAACTATTTTTTTATTCTTCCATTCTTCTTCCCCCTTCTCGAATAGTATGTGTACAAATTTTGGTTTCATTCGGGTTATTCCTTCAAGCTACAGACAGCTCCAAATATGGATACTTATTTTATAACCACTCTGTACAGTCATCATTACATCTACCCTGTAATATAAGAATATGTAGTTTAAAAATATCCTTTTTTTAATTAGTTAATGCAACAAACCTGTTTATGACTTATGATGCAGTAAGAAAAGGTTGTTTTTTTTTTTTTTTTATTATGTACATTTAAACATTTCTTGTGCCTGAGGGCTAACGAAATTGGTATATAAATGCTGAGAAAGAAAAAAAAAGTGAGACTAGAAATGAAATATCATCAATCTGAAATTTAACGCTTATATGTGTATAACTGAAATCCCATTGACAAGGAAATTTAAATGCGTCTCATATGTTAATCACTTTAAACTACTGCACTTGAAAAACCAGAAGATAGAGAGAGGTACTTGACAACCATTTAAAAAAAATAAAAACATTAGATACTGAACCGAATTGCTTTAAGTATATTTTTAGCTCTGTTATGCATGCAGTTTCAACTAACTACAGTTTAGTATGCTAGCACATGGGCTGATTAGTTCCCGGTTTAATAAAGAAAACACAACTTTTTAACATAACTTTATAACTTTACAACTTTATAACGTTATAACTTTAATAAATAACATAACTTTAATAATAAATAATAATAATTTAATAATAATAATAATAATAATAATAATAATAATAATAATTTAATAATAATAATATTAATAATAATAATAATAATTTAATAATAATAATATTAATAATAATATTAATAATATTAATAATAATATTAATAATTTAATAATAATAATAATAATAATAATAATAATAATAATAATAATAATTTAATAATAATAATTTAATAAATAAAAATAAATATTAATTTTATAATAAATAATATAATTTTATAACGAAAAAGCTCTAAACAGTGCTCAGAATCATCGATTCGTTGTTGCTTTTGGTCAAAAGTCAACATGCGCGGCACCCACTTTGACTACAGCTTTTTCATAGACAAATGTTGATTAAAAATAAAACCTACACGTTCCTTGGATATATTCTGAGTCTGAGCTATCTCCGGCAACTTCTTTTTGCGGTTCTCCAAAACGATTTAGTGGACTTTTTTTATGTTTTCTGGAGTATTCACCTCTTTTGCGTGGTGCATCACTGGTGTCCGTACGACCACGTTTAAATTCAGCAAACCAGTTAATAATGGGTGATTTACCTGGTGCTGTGTCCGGATAATGCTTATCAAGCCAAGCTTTTGTTTGAACGGTGTTTTTCCCATCAAATAACAATTTTTGAAATTCTTGTTTATCCATTTTTTTGTTTATCAACAAAGTCGTTCAACTAAAACCACTCTAACGTTTTATCCACACTGCGAATCGTCATAACATTTGTTCTGCTACCATTTAAAGGTTAGTATTTACTAAAAAAAGTATTGGTTCGGCGATTGCAACGCCTTCTGTGTGCCATACCGGGAACTTTTCAGCCCATGTGTTAAGATATATTTGTAGATTACAAGTAAATTTACATATACTGCTGCACAAAATGAATTTCATATATTCTTAGCCATGGGTAGTGACAAAAGAATGTTTTTTTTATATTATGAATTTTATAGATCAATTTAATTTTACTATACAGTATTGTGCTTATAAAAATCTACACATCATATACAGGGCTGTACAAAAGATTTTAAATACATTACAGAGTAAGGGTGATATAGCTGAAATTGGATTTTTAATTATGTTACGCGTTTTCATTTTTCATCGTATCATATCTTTTATCACCGTGTCATATTCTAGAAGTTTTGGAAAGTATTTCAAAATCTGTGCATATTCCATTGTATTTTGCTCGTTTTTTTGTTTCGTTTTTTATAATTTTATTTTATTTTTTTATTTTTTTTTACTTACATTGAAGCAATTTTTTTTTATTTCTGAGAAAATGTAAAATTAAAAAAACAATATTCTATGATAATCAACAGAAAAATATTTACTATAAATGTTTTAACTTGCACTAAAAATTTATAACACTCATTAATTACAAGATTTGGTAAACATTAAAATGTAATAATAGCTCGTAAACATTTGTAAAATTTACAATAAGTATTTTTATTCATGCAATGGATTATGTTTCGTAATTACCGCTGTTTACGATACTTTTTTCATAATTAATATAAACAAATGAGATATTTTTTCCCAATTTCATATTTTTATATTATTATAAATAATTTATTTACCACTAATACATATTTATTCCTTCTTAGAAATTAACCATAAATCATTAACATATAAGAAAATAATTTTCATTTAAGCATCGATTATATAAATAATACTTCTCTTTTTCTATAAGATCCCATGCTTCCGTTAAAAAAAAAAAAAAAAAAAAAAAAAAAAAAGTTAAACCATTTTTTTCAGTTTTAATAAAATTCGTGAAATTCTGCATGTAATATTTGAAACCTACCTGACATATTTTTTAACATAAACTGTTTTGGCAACCTTTTCAAGATTGAAATTTCGAACTAACGCTTAGTATTTGTATCAGCCGTCATATTAAATATACGTAAACGTATTTAACTGCTCTTAGCCTTGAAAGAGAACCAACGGCTTCATGCATAGTTTTGACAGTTCTGGATATTGTGAAGAAAATACTTTTGCTTGCGAATATATTGATTTCCATATTTAATCATTTTGCAAAACATTGAGCATATTTTAAAAAACATATTTTTATTTTCTTGTCAAATTTATACATTTCAAATGTCAACTTTTAAATGAGGAATACAAAACATATTTTGGAATTCTTTCGTTCATTTTTCGTTTCTAATAAATGATACGCATTTTTGTTTAATATTTCCAAATTTTTCTAAATCACAAATTTTTGCGTACGTTTAGTTATCTGTCTATATGCAAACGTATTTGTGTATCTATATATCTATATATCTATCTATATATATATATATATATATATATACAGGGTGGTCCTAAAATATATGTAAAAAATGTAAAGGTAGGTAGAGGGGACTTAATAAGCATATTTCGGATAGGAATGTGTGTGCGGTAATGACACATTAAAGCACTAGCTTGTAAAGCAGTATATGAATCAAAGGAAACTGAAAATACAAGTAAAGACAAAAGAAAACAAAAAATTATTAAAAGTGTACAAGAGTTGCTCGAAAGAGCGGCCACCAACAGCGATACAAGATTCACAACGACGGCGCATAGATTGGCGTACATTAGAAAAGACGTCAGGCATGTCGAGCACATGTAAAGCAGCAACAGACAAGCGGACAACAAGATCTTCTTCAGATGTGACGGGACTCTCGTACACCAGGTTTTTAATATGACTCCAAAAGAAAAAATCCAAGCAGGTTAAATCAGGAGAACGCGGTGGCCAGGGAACTGGACCGCCCCGTCCTATCCAATGCTGGCCGTAGACAGCGTCCAGGTGATTCCTGACGTCTCGACTGAAGTGAGCTGGGGCTCAATCGGGCTGGAACCACATTCGTCTGCGAACAGCTGGAGGAATATCTACCAGAAGTTCAGGTAAAACCTCCTGTAGGAAGATGTTGTATGTATGGCCAGTTAAACGACTAGGTAGAATGTACGGTCTTACTAAGTTATTGTGTACAATGCCTGCCCAAACATTAATGGAAAACCTTTCTTGGTACGCGTGTGCTATTGTGCCATGTGGGATGCCATGAGCCCAAAGGTGAGAATTATGGATGTTAAACATACCCGACCGCGTAAAGGTAGCCTCATCAGTAAATAAAACTTCTGCTGGGAAGGTTGGATTGGCTGCCGTCTGCTGTAGGTACCAACGAGCAAAGTTGAGACGTGGATTATAATCGTCAGGGGGTCATTTATTGCTCTCTCTGTAAATGATACGGATGCATTCCGTCTTCATGAAAAGTCCTCAAAACACTCTCACACCCAACGCACGTCATACAGCTCTCGAACTTGTTGAAGGATTATCCTCTACTGTGTTTATTATTCTGGTTTCCACTGCAGGAGATCTGAGATATCTTCCAATGCAAGCTCCACGCCTGGAAGCATAAAACGATCCACTTGTGCGTAACTCCCGATGAAGACGCTCGAATGTTCGAATATCCGTCTGATTCCTATCCGGGAATCGCTTCCTGTACATCCTCTGAGCAGCTAATCCGTTTCCTTGTGCAGCCCCATACATGAAATGCATGTCGGAAAGCTCCACATTGGTGAAACGATGCATGCTGTTTGAGATCCGTGTGGGAAATGATGAATACAGCTAGCGAAGCGCTTTTATACGCCGCAGTCATCAACGCTCTCTACCGGCTCAAGGCGACATTACCGCACACACAATCCTATACGAAATATGTTTATTTAGGTCCCCTCTACCTACCTTTACATTTTTGACATATATTTTAGGACCACCCTGTATACATATGTACATATGCTTCTATGTATGTGTGTAAACATTCCTGTTTAAAACAAAAGTGTCATCTTGAAAAATGAGCATTTCAACGTCCAATTGCATTTTATGTGATTTAATAAATGTGCTTAAAAACAAAGAAGTATAAGTCACATTTTTACTATCTCATTTAAATTATGTAAGAAAATATAAAATTAACCTTAAATTTCACTCTTCAGAAAATACAGTTTTTCTACTTTGAAAGCCTTTTTAATATTATTCTTATTGGTTGTCTTTACAGTGTTTTGAAAATATTTTTGCTTTATTTTATATATTTACAAGATGACTTACACATGAATAGACAGTTATTTTTGTGTTTGTGCCAAATTTTGTTTTTACAAAAATTACGCCACTTTCAATAATCTTACTTTCAATGAGACATGGTGTATTGATAATAAATATTTCAGTACTGCTGCAAATTCATGTATTTTTATAATGCAAATAAGTATATAGACAATGGTATTAAAAGTTAAAATTTTTTTATATACATTGATATCTTCTGATTTTTAATTTTGATTTGTATAATTAATATACTAAGATATATCCGAATTATTTAAAATTAAATAGGGCAAATAGTAATTATCAAAATGCTGATTTTTAGGTGCATTCGTAATTATATAAATAGGTAGCACCTATAGTCGTCGTCTGGTACGTCCGTCTGTCTGTCTGCCTGTGCGTTCGTCCGTCTGTCCGCATATAACAACGCAAAAACTACCCAACCGAAAGATTTGAAATTTAATATATATAATCGTTGCAGAATCTTGTCGAATCAATTCAGATTTTATGAAAATCGAATCAAAACTGAAAAAAATATTTTAAAAAGTTTTCTTTATTCTGTTAAATCCTGTCATTCGTAATATATATAATAAAAGGGCAAGTCATGTGACTGAGGAAAACAAATACGGGCTAACCACATTTTTTTCACATGCCAAGTTTCCATTTTTATTCAAAATTATTTTTTTTGAAAAAAATTGCATAAAAGATACATTTTTAGAAACATCATTAAAAAAAAAAAATGTTTGCTTGAGAGATGAGTTACATTAAAAAAATGTATAGACTCTGGGATGCCTTCAGTAGAAATTAGGTTACAGACGAAAATCTCAATCCAATACAGTAAACGAGCAGGGAAGACCGAGCTAAGTTCGGTCAAAATTAGCTTTGAGTTTAAATATCATAAACCATGACCAAAATGACCCACTATTCAAATTTTCTCGAACATGTGACCAAGCTCAATTGTCTTCTCGTGCCCGAAACCCATAGGATATAAATTTTATTCAAAATAGTCTGAGCAGATTTTTAGATAAAATTAGCTTGACCAACAGTGACCCAAAAATGACCCACTAATCGAAATTTCTCGAAAATGTGAGTTAGCTCTACAATCGTCCCATGCCCGAAAACTATAGGTTACAAAATTTAGTTCAAATAGTCTGAGCCGTTTTTAAGATAAAAATAGCTTGACCTATAATGACCCATGACCAAAATGACCCACTAATCAAATTTTCTCGAACATCTGACCTAGCCCAACAGTCTTCTCGTGCCCGAAAAGCATAGGATGCAAAATTTAGTCTAAATAGTCTGAGCCGTTTCTTAGATAAAATTAGCTTGACCCACAGTGACCCCAAAATGACCCACTAATCGAATTTTCTCGGACATGTGACCTAGCCCAATGATTTTCTCGTACCCGAAACTCGTAGGATACAAAATTTAATCAAAATCGCTAGAGCCGTTTTTTAGATATAAATAACTTGATCCGCGTTGACCCAAAAATGACCCACTAATATAAAATGCTCGAACATGTGACCAGGCCCAATAGTCTTCTCGTGCCCAAAAATGGTAGGATACAAAATTTCATCATAGTGCCTTTTTAAAGACAAAATTTGCATAACCACACAGACACACACACACACACACACACAAGATTTGCTCGTATTAGAATATATGATAAACAAATGAGATTCATTCATTGTGAGTCAAAGAAATATTAAAACACATGGAAGTAATCATTCGCAAAGCAAGATCTCATGGTGAGTTTTGCAGTGCTGCCTGGTGTCGGAAAAAAGTCACACCTGTAAACGTGGCATACGTAATAAGAAAAAAAAAGGCATGCTCATTTCGTTCATAGCAGACGATGTAATTCATTTAACTAAAATAATAACAACTAGCAGCACCTGTCGAAATTTGTCGCACCAGAATATATTTAGTAAATATGTTACAATTTAAGCTTATGCATTAAATAATAATGTAATGAAAAAGAAAGTGACTCTGCAAATTTAAATCATGATATTCACACAAACATACTCAAAACTTTGCACATGAACACCACATTCCATTGAAGTCCTGATATCAGTAAAAATCTAGACAATTACGTCATTTAGCTTTGTAAAAATTGAAACTTTGTGTTTGAAAATGCACATTTTAAAAATGATATCATTTTCATAAGCAGACGATTCATCTTTTAATTTCAGAGTATATGAAATAAAAAACTTGTAATATAAAATCAATTTCGCGAAAATATATAGGAGTAAGAGTCATTTAACCAATTGTTTTAAAATTTTCATTAAATATTTATTATAATTAAATGGAAATGATGTAATTTTCAGAAATATTTTATTTTGTGCATACCTAGGAAGTAAATAAATATCAGAATTTCTGTCTATTTAAATGCAGTTTTAAGGGTCAGTTAATATGATGTCATACTGACACAAGATTACAGCGCCTAGAATACATAGTGTGGAAACCGGCAAATGGTGTAATGCTTTAAAAAGTGCTAAAAAGTTGTTGCCTATAAATGTGCAACGGTGCTCCTATGAAGCCTACGATAATGTTGCAACCAGAGACAAAAAAAATGCGTATCACGTTTTTTAGCCATGATTTCATAATTTTAAAAAAACTTACAAAAATCACTAAGTCAAAGGAGAAAATGATATAATTTAAGTATTTAAAATACTTACCACCAGCCGAAACATTCTAATACAATGTCAAGAGCTAGCAGATGGCGCTGCGAACCCATCCTAATATTTTCAGCAACGTTGTACATTTATTGGATACAATTTTTTAGTACTATTTTGTAGCCGGTTTCCACACTATGTATTCTAGGCGCTGTAACAAGATTAGTAAAATACTTTATATTAATGGAGAACAATCTATCTTTTGTTTTCCAAATGACGTCATTTTCTTCATCAGAAACATTTCGTTTTTTCATATTACTTCTTATGATAGATTATTTACTGTTATTTTATTTAAATAGAATAAATACTTAATATTATTTCTCAACAAATAATCTGTATTCTGCTCTTCTGTGATTACTGCAAAATTGAACGCAATCATTTTAATATGCTTAAATTTTATGAAAAAACATTGATATTATTCTTTTAAATATGAATGCATTTACACTGATGCAATCCCGCTTCTGATTGGTGGAATGTGATAAGGCAAATTAATCGTATGTTGTAGAGATAGAACTTTACCCAATAGCCACCATTTTAAAGAAATTTCATAAACAACTTTTAAAATTAAAATATAACAAGTTGGAAATTGCACGTCAAACGTGACAAATGTGGTGCGTTCGTACTATAGCTAGTTATATAAATATTCAGATTTTGACAATTTTTAATTCTGTGAAATCAATTATATCGTCTGCAAATTAATTTCTGTAATAAAATAATTATCTCGGTCGCTTGACGATTAAACCTCGGAAGCTCCTATAACAAAAAAGAACCAATTTAAAAAAAAAAAATCAATTTTTTTAATAAATATTTTTAGTAATATCTACTAAAGTATAGATTCGATTTTCATAAAATTTGAAATGTCCCGACAAAATTCTGCAAAGATAATATATCTTAAATTTCAAACCGTTTGGTTGGGTAGTTTCTGCGCTGTTATATGCGGACAGACGGACGGACGGATCAGACGACGACAATAGGTGCTATGTATTTATATAATTACGAACGCACCTAAAAATAGGAATATTTTAAAAAATAGCTAGTGCGAGGACATCTGCAAATGAGCAGCTTTCATTTCAAAAAAATAATTATGAAAATTTAGTCAGTGGAAAGTTCATGGCAGATGACTAAAAAAACAGCCTTCTCTTTTAAATATATATAGATGATTTTTTTTTCATTGTGAAACTAGTTATAATACAAACGCACCTCATTTGTAACGTTTAACGTACAATTTCCAACTTGTTTAGATATTTCTTTGTACTTCAGCTAGTAATACAAAAATTGATTTATGTGACAAAAGAAATCGATTTAACATTTTTTTACCAAGTGTATGCCTCACTGGTTTTAAATTTAAATAAAAAAATACACTAACACAGTAATAAACCAAATAATTAGATGTAACTGTATTTGCAATAATGAGTTTCCTTTTTATAAAACATATTTTCAAGTTTTTGGCCAATTTGTTCAATTTGTTCAATAGAAATAATTACCCACATAGATTTTAAAAATATTACTCGAAGTTACATTTGAAGAATTAGGTGCAACAGCGTGTATTAGCTGCATGACAATATATGGGTGCTGATTTCTGGAACATTCTTCAGTATATATCAGCCCTAAATTCTTTTAGAAGAAGTGGTTGTTATGGAAGTTATGAAACATAACATTATAAATAAACTAATTTTTATTTCGTTAAAATTTCCACTTGGCATACAATAGCCAATTGTGGTAGCTGGGTCGCTAATTATTATCATTATGCTTGGAAACAAAGATTTTGTTGAGATAGATTAAAAACAAAATTCTAATTGACAATTATTTAAAAGTTTACAAAATTGACCTACACCTTTTTTATTTAATGATGTAAATATTGAAATTATGCGGGGCTTAGAAGTGATGGAATGAGTAATAAAAACATACTTATGACGACAGGAATGTTTGCAGTGAAAGAAATATGACTTTGTTGCTAAAAATCCGATTTTTTAGTCCTATCTTTTTTTAGAGATATTTGGATATTGACATTATTTAGATCTAGAGAAAGTTACTGAAATAATTTTGGAATAAAAAAGAAAATGAATGGTGACGTGTCAGATCTTGACATCAGAGATGAAGCTAATAAGGAGGAAAAGAACAAAGAAATCGGATTCATGCAAATTCGTCCAATTATTAAACTTCAAGATGCTTAGTGCTGATCAGATTTTTAGAAAATCGAACTTGAGTTGTTCGAGTCATGACAAAAACTCATAATCCAACACTAATCAAACAAGCAACCACGCACAAACGTTAACGATTGGTGTTGGTGGTATTGTTATTTATGACGGCCGATTATCTACACGAAGGTTATAATCTTACTCAAGGAATCTTACTCGTACCAACGCACTCATACTAACTCGTACTTATGCAAGGTTATCCAAAGTTCGAAGAAAACCACGAAAAATTCCGAACGATTAGGCCGACGGGCAGAATTGAGTTCGAACTCAGCACCTCTCGTCTACGAGCTAAGAACATCTCGGCCAGCGGTGAGGCCGTAAAATATCGGACTTAATTAACGAGTCTACTCAGTTTTAAAAAGAATGCCAAACAGTTACCTGAAATAATGAACAAATAAAATGCAATGAGATGCAAAATCAAATTTTGTATTTCAAACATTAAATTTGTGCACATGAAATGCATTTTGTATATCTATTTAACTACTAAAAAGTATTGATAATTTTTTGGTCTTTTCCATAATTTATATTTTATATATAAACCTTTTAAAAATGTTTCCAGTCTAAATTTAAACCTTGAGCAATAAGTTAAGGTTAAAAATCCACAATTTCGTATATATTTTTTTTTCCAGTCCGCTATATGTGTATCTTTAGTCCATAATGATTAAAATTAAGCGTAACCTTGAGAAAAGCTGTCGAAAACAGGAAGAGTTACCTCAACTGTAAAAATGTCATTTCCACTATAAAACTAACAAAATGAATTCAAAACAGAATATCACTACATTCAGAATAAGGCTTTGTATAAGTAAACCGTCTCAGTTTTTTAAAACTAAATTACGATTGAAATAATGAAAATATACACAAAATACAGCAATCATTTTCTTTGTTTATTCGAATGATCGTTTCAATAAGAAAATTATACCGGAACTGGTAAAGCAAATATTGAAGCAAGAAAAGTTTTGAAACAAGAAAAATCCCACCCTCGTCTGAAAGTATTTGGTACACTAATCCCTTTCCAGTTTATGCTTCAGTAAATATCTTAAGTGATGGTTTTAGCATACAATTTCTGACAATCTGACAATATATGCTCAAATGTATGGTATAAACACATATTTGTCTGAGAAAATCTTACCAACGTAAAATATTTTCTAGGAATTTTCTGCAGAATCATGCAATATACGCTAGAACGGATTTTTTTTTTAGCACATTCTTAAAGTACGGAATTTTAAGTTATGTGTTGTTTTGCGTGTAATTAATTTTTTATAATAATAATTATTATTACCAGTGGGCCCGTGCGAGGATTTCGAACTGCAATCTAATATTTTTTATCAATACGTAATATTTATTAGATGCAGGTTTAAACTTCTAAAGAAAAACTGAGGAAAAAAATATCTGCAAACAACATTTAATTTTTAGTTAAGCCAGAATATCATCTAATTTATTCCATCAAAGTTAGAGTAAAAACTGATCCAAGATTGCAAAAGGCACGCGCGAGAAAAAAAAAATTAACGATCGTATTTTAATTGAATTAGAGGATGACGTCATACGCTTCGGGAACAACATGGGACATAGAAATATAAATCTAAACATTTCAATTTCAATTTCGCTTTTTAATCATAAATATAAAATAAACCCATGCGGCGTTTTTTATAATCATTGCTGAGCATCCTATAATGTGGTATTTTATTTTTGTGGCAACGGTAATTTGAGGAAAACCGTTCATTTCTTTTATGAAAACAATGCCGATTTAATTTTTAATTAACTACAATTTTTAACCAAAAACATGTTTTAACGAAATGTTAAGTGTGCTATGTCAGAAGCCTGTTCAAAATCCTTTCATATGGTAACTCATTTACCGTTCTGCGTTTCGTATTTTCTTAGAAAAAGGGATGTTGACAGGAGAAATAATATATATGACCAGAGAGCCCGTGCGAAGATTTCGCACTGAAATCTAATATTTTTTAGGTACTTCTTTCTCTATTATCCCGTCGACCACTTTTCATAACAAAAAACTACCGCCAAACTGTAAGATTAAACGCCAAAAATGCAGTCCCATTTACTTGATGTCAGAATCATGCGTGCTTGTTACGTCATCTAGTGGTTTTACATTCGACATTTGCGTGTATTTTTCATTATGTTTTACAGATTTAGTAGTTATTTTATTAATTAAAATAACAATTGTGTCCTTAAATTCTTATGTTTTATTTATTTTTTGACATTCCAATGACAACGTTCTCCCGTTTATTTGGCGATAGTTTTTTGTTATGAAAAGTGGTCGACGGGATAATAGAGAAGTATCATTTTTTATCAATATGTAATATTTATTAGATGCAGGTTTAAACTTCTAAAGAAAAAGCAAGGATAAAAATATCTGCTAACAACATTTAGTTGTTAGTCAAGCCAGAATATCATCTAATTTATTCCATCAAAGTTAGACTAAAAACTGATCCAAGATTGCTAAAGGCACGCGCGAGAAAAAAAATTAACAATCGTATTTTGACTGCATTAGAGGATGACGTCATCCGCTTCGGGAAAACCATGGAACTTAGAAATATAAATCTAAACATTTCAATTTCAATTTCGCTTTTTAATCATAAGTATAAAATAAACCCGTGCGGTGTTTTTTTATAATAATTGCTCTGAGCATCCTATAATGTGGTATTTTATTTTTTTGGCAACAATAATTTCAGGAAAACCTTTCATTTCTTTCATGAAAACAATGCCGATTTAATTTTTTAATTTCAGCAAATTTTAATCAAAAACATGTTTTAACGAATTGTTAAGTGGGCTATGTCAGAAGCCTGTTCTTAAACCTTTCATATGGTATCTCATTCGTTGTTCTGCATTTCATATTTTCTGAGTAAAAGGGATGTTGACAGGAGAAATAATATATAAGGATTATTTACTGTCTAATTTATTTTTTTATCATTAATTTATGGCTAATTAAATTTTGTGTCATTATGTTCAATATAATTCAATTTTGTGTCATCATTTTTGTCCAATATTAAGAATTTTCCATTCAGATTTATGTAATTCAATAATATGTTTTTCACAAGACGAAGACCCAATGTCCGTTTTATTGGACACGCTAAAAAACAACATATATATATATATATATAATAATAAATTTACATAGGTATTGTTATCTAGTCTCAAAAGGAACAGTAATATTGATTATGATAAAATTTGCGCGAAAAATACGAGCTTGGGCCTCAAGAGGTTTTAATACTTTCATGATTTTTGGGGATTTTTTTTTGTTGCATATCTTTGAACTCCGTTAGCGCCTGTGATGCGTTGATTATTCATTAGTAAAGTTTGAAATAGATAAATATACATTCCTGTTTTTTTAATATTATTTGTATGTAATACATACCATAGTAAAAATGAAATAAAACATTTCTTTCTTCAATTTTAATTCCTGAAATTTCACATGCATTACTTTGGAACCTATGTGACACCTTCTTATAAAAACAGTTTGGGCCTTTTTTTCTAGATCGACATTTTGAACTAACTTTAATTTTTGTATCGGCTGTCACATTAAATATAGGTAAATGTATTTTATTTCAGTTAGATTTTGATGAGAATCAAAGGTTTTATGCACAAATTTGACAACTCATAGATATTTTGGAAAAAAAAAGTTTTGTATGCCATGGTATTTATTTCCATATTTAACATATTTTTTTTAAATCTTGTGCATATTTAAATAATATTTGCTTATTCTGCTTTATATATCTGCTTTTCTTTCTATCTGCTTTATCTTTATATATCTTGCTTATTCTGCTTTTTATATTTATCTGATATATATTGTACATATGCTCCTTTGACAGTCTAGATCGAAAACTAAAAGTAACTTTTAGTATTCATATCGACGATCGTCAAATAATTAAATATAGGTAAATTTATTTAACGTTCCTTAAGTTTTATAAAGAAGAATTGGCTTCATGTATTCGACAGCTATCGACATTTTGGGGAAAATAATTTTTATTTGATGTTATTTATTTCCCTATTTAATAAATATTCATAATTTAGAACACGTTTCAAATTATATTCTTATTTTCTTCTCAGTTTTTCAGATTGCAAGTGTCAACTTTTAAATGGGAAATACGGATATATTCTGAAATTCGTTTGGTTAATTTTTCTTTTCTAATAAATAAGATATATTTTTGATTTTGGATTTAAAAATTTTTGAGTGGTGTATTCAAAGTTATCTATATAAACAGAAATGTATTTCTGCATATATGTATAGTGTATACATATGCCTCCATGCTTGTGTTTATGCACTTCTGATTAAAACTGAAGAATACGTTTGAAAAATGAGCATTTTCATGTTAAATTCCGTTTTATATAATTAATTACTGCAGTCAAATTCAAAATGTTGTAACTAAGATTTATTTACTATATATAAATTTAATTAAAAATCATAAATCATCAACACCCAAAAACTAATTTACGGTTGAAAACTAAATAATATCATAACAAAAAAAAAAATATATATATATATTATGTTTCTTCTTTAAAATTGTTTCTGACGTAACATAGTAAAATTTAGTAATGCCATTTTTTTAACAATAAAATTTCTGAAATTTTACATATGATTCCTTTTAATCGCACCTAACATATTTTTTTTTTAAATAATTGATTTTGGCTGGTTCTTTCAGAGTGAAATTTCAAACTAATTTTTAGAATTCGTATTGGAACATAAAATATAGGTAAACTTATTTACTTTCCTTAATTTTTGAAAGAAACGAACGACTTCTTCCTTAAATTTGAAAGCTGTTTATATTTCAAAGTACATATAGCCTCTTACTATTCTATTTGTTTTCTCAATTTTAATGCATTTTCAAAATCTTGAGGATATTTGGAAAATGTATTCTTAATTTCTTCTCACTTCATATGCTGCAACTGTTAAAACTTTTGTTTATTCACGCAATGCAACTTTTTCTTCCATATTTACAAGAGTAAAAAGTTCATGATGATACACCGGATGTTTTAGATATTTTTAACCTTAAATACAAATTCATTTACCATGCACTAACAATTCATACAAATTTAAGAAATTTAAAAAATACCCATTAATTATTAATATACAAAAATAAATAAGTTACAGTCCAATGCTGCATGATCCCATGAAAACACAAATATGTATCAATTTCGAATTTTAAAATATGAGTTTTTACGGCATATCATACGTAAAATAGAAGTTAGGCGATCTTTTTCAATTTCACATTAAAAATGGTGAAATTTTGCATGTGATATTTAATACCATGTTTTTTATATACATTCTTTTGCCAGATTTTGCTAGATAAAAACATAAAACTGTGGCGTCAATTGATATTTCAAAATAACTGTTAAACATCATGACTTTTAATATTCGTAAAAGTTAATATTCGTAACAATATTATTAGCATCATTATTTAATTATAAATATTGTTGATAATTCATTTTATAAAATTTTGTTTATTAATATTGTTAATAATTGATATTATATTTTTTGTTTATTAATAGTGTTAACAACGAATGTTATTTATTTTTGTTTATTAACATTCTTAATATTATTATACGTCAGTATTCGCAACAATACAATACAACCTTAATATTCGGAATAATAATATAACATGTTCGTCCAATTTAAAATGACGTTTATTATTCGTGTCGTCAGTCATATTAAAAATAGGTCAAATTATTTTACTTCCCTTAGGTTTTGAAGTTAGCTAAAGGCTTAAAAATTTTTAATTCTGGAAATTTTGAATAAAATATTTTTGCCCGATTTTATTTATTTCCATATTGAAAAAATTGAGAATATATAAAAATTGTATTCATATTTTTAATTTTAATGCTCGCAACTGTCAATTTTTAATTAAAAAAATTACTGTAATATATTAACATATAAAAAAATATACTGTTCAATTCCAAAAAGTACCATTAGAAAATAAATATATGAATTCGTCTTCTTTAAATTTATTTGTTTTTATGATGTACCATAATAAAAATGAAGTAAAGCCATTATTATTTCAATATTAATAAAATAATTCCTGAATTTTTGCAAGTGATATTTTGAAATTTATTTGACAACGTTTTTACATAAATTGTTTTGGCAGCTTTTATAAGATCGAAATTTCAAGTAAACCTGTTTTACATCATTTAGAGTTTGAAGAGAACCACCAATTTCATGCATTAATTCGAGAGCTCTGCCTATTTGGAAGAAAATACTTTTGCCTGCATTTGTGTATTTTTTCTATTCAATCCTTTTCAAAATATTGAGCATATTTTACAAATTATTCTTCATTTCTTCTCAGATTTATAGAATGTTACCCTCAACTTATAATTATTCTTTAAATTTATCTTTTTAAATAGTTACTAGGGTAATGAATTCATGCACGGTATCGAAACAATTTCAGATGTATTTTTGAAAAAAAATTAAATATTAATTTATTTAAAATACATTAACATCACATACGAGATAGATATATGTATTTATTATAGATTTAAGTCATTTATAAAATTAACCGTAAACCATTAAGCCGGAGAGTCGTATACGACCCATGATTTTTATTTTTTTTCTTCGTCGAATTGGGGGAGTCAGGGCAAGAAAGTGCCAAGCAAGATTTTTGGTGAAAAAAATCTAGCACTCTAATCTGTTGCTTAAAATTTTAAATTAAAATATCCTACATAAAATTTGTTTCTAATGTCATTTGATGGCAGCGTATGTCCCAGGTTTCATTTTGGCCCTAGATGTTTATTACCCCAATAAAGATAGTTAATTTACAAAAAAAGTAATAGTAATATCATTAAAGTAATGCTATATTGTTACTCAGAATATCCCAAACGTTACTAAGAAACTGGCGAAAAAACTTTATATTATATATCTTGATTTGAGTATTTGATCAAACTTTCAAATTGAAATATCTCAGAAGTTCAAAAATGGGGCTTAGCACTCTCTTGCCCCAACCCCCGCAATTGTTTTATTTGGGTTGTAATAAAATAAGAGTTGAAATTTTACGACTCAGTGAAATCGTATCTCGGCCATGATTCGAACCAGGCTTCCTTGACGTAAGCTGCCAATTCTCTACCAACTGAGTTATCCTAGACAAATCTGATGCATCTTTTCCACCCAGAGAACCTTGTTGATAATGTACCTGCTATTTTTTCCT
Organism: Maratus michaelseni; assembly: GCA_963931845.1. NCBI lineage: Eukaryota > Metazoa > Arthropoda > Arachnida > Araneae > Salticidae > Maratus > Maratus michaelseni. The sequence continues at coordinate 199,998,268 of OZ007588.1, read as the reverse complement.
GTTGAGCTGATTCAGATATCAGACCAGATGTCATAATTAACAAGGTTCACTGTGCGAGAAGAGTCACTCACTCTGTGTGAAAAGGTCACTTTTCCACTCAGTTGGAAAATTACAACTCCGTATGATTGATGAACTCCATATGATGATTACTCCGCATGATTTATTTACCAATTTGAATAACTGTGTTAAAATTAATATAATTCTATGATGGTAACACCTGTCTTTTAAAGGCATGTTGTAAACAATGCAAAAATATTTTAATAATCTTTATTACAGTAAACCATGTATTAGAATACAATAAATACAGGTTTTTGTTTTTCGATTTACATAGTATGATTTTCAAAAATGAATTTCTATTTTTTAGATAGCAGAACAGCAACCTTTTAACGGTCCTAAATTTATGTCAAAACAAGACAACATATGAAAGATGAAGGTTTTTAAGCTTATCACGCAAGGTAACGGATCCAGAGGGTCGTATACGACTCATACTCTATTTTAATTCATATTGGCTATATTTGACAAAAATCTTGAATTTGCGTATAAAAACATGTAAAAATATGGATTAAGTAAAACATATTTTTTTTAAATCTTCTGACCTTGTCCTAAAATGTATTAATTTATGGTAAATAAATTACAATCGAACGTTGCATAAGGCCATGATGAATTAATTCCTACATTTTTCTACTTTAAATATATATCTACTTTTACGACACACCATACCAAACATTGAGGTTAAGCAATGATTTTCCATTTAATCTTACAATAAATGCAATTTCGCATGAATTATTTTTTGAAACATACCTAACATTATTGTTATTTGAATCTGTTCTGGCAGGTTTTTTCTAGATCGAAATATCAAACTAACTCTTAGCATGAATATTGGCCGTCATATTAAAAATAGCTAAAGTTATTTTACTTACCTTAGGCTTTGAAGAAATCCTACGCAACATCAGGCATAAATTTCACAGCTGTGTCTATTTAGAAGAAAGTGCATTTGCTTGCGTTTACATTTTTTTTTATATGTAATACATTTTGATATTCTTGAGAATATTTTTAGATGTATTCTAGATATTCTTAAAATTTTTATTTATTGCAACTGCCAACTTTTATCAGGGGAATCAGAATACATTTAGAAATTAATTTGATTAATTTTTCTTTACCAATAAATGAAGGATTTCCATTTTGTTTTTACAGACACTTATTTTTCAACTGTGTATACAACTGTACATGAAATTAAGTAAACTAGCTACATTCAAATCTATTTCTCTATGTAAATGGTGTTCTAAAATGAAATGAGTGTTCTAAAATGAAATGAGTATTTTTTTAATTCCATAACAAATAAATGTGGACAGCTGTTGAATTTATTCTTGAAAGAGAGCAGTGAATGAAGCCGATAATTAATTTATTCAATATCCTTCCGTAGCACTCCAATTTCTTTAATCTGTAACATTACTAAAATTAGGCTTGCAATCTGTAATGACAAACCATTTTTTTGGCACTTCAACTGCTAAAGAGAAAGACGTTTAATAACTGAGTGATCATTGATTCAATTGTATAGGTCATTTTTGGGAGTTCTAAAAGTTTAAAACAGCACAGCGCCATCAACCGGTGATATTTAGAAATAAAACAGATAAGCGTACCAAGTAATTTCCTACTTCTATTCTTGTCCTATAAAAACAACTTCAACAGCTATCAAAGTTTAGTTGTTTCTTAATATTAAAAATGTTCAGTCTATTTTTGAATACTATTTATGTGTTATATAGATGTTTTCATACATTTATGTATGCATTTTATAGGAGGGTTAAATAGCGCTCCAGCGCAACATTCAAACATGAAAATTTTGTGCCACAAAAACTTTTCTTCACTTTTAAAACAAATAAATGTCACATGGAATAAGATTAGGGCTGTAAGGTGGATAGCCAAACAATTGGAACTGCCTCATATTTTAAAAAGTCCTTTGTTTTTGCAGCAGAATGAGTTGAGGCATTGTTTTCGTGAAGAAGAATGCATCTTGTTCCTGTGTTTGGTCGCTTTTAATCAATCAGTGGTCAACCTTTTAATGACCACTAGTAGACAAATCTCTCTATACCAGTTGGCAGTAACTGTGTTTTGCTGTTACAAAGGTACTGAGCCAATATGGCTACTTTTGGAAATAAATTGACCACCATTTTTTGCCGATGCTCCTTGACCGGTTGACTTTCTTTGGCGGTTCTTCATTTTGAGACACCACTGCTGAAAATTGTTTTTCAATTTGTGGATCAAATTGGTAAATACACGTTTCTTTTCTTGTAACAACTTCATGAACATGCTTAGATGTGCCAGAAACATATTTTACCAAAATTTCTTGGCACCATGGCATTCTTATTTACTTTTGATCCTCTGTCTTCTTATTAAAATTACATCTACTTCAAAACCTCACTTTTAAATCTTCATGTAGCAACTTAAAAATTACTACCTATGCAATATTCTGGGTCTGCTGAATAATAGATTGATATGTAATATATGGGTTAATTTTTTAAATTATGTTTGGCTTTTCAACATTTTCATTTGAGGATGTCGCTAAAGACCTTCCAATTCTTCCTTCAACTTGGAAATCCTATTTTCCATGCTTAAGTTTTCTAAACCATCTAAATATTGTTGCATGTGACAGATGAAAAGTTGAAAAAATCCTTTGGCATTCGTTTAAAACAGTCATTTTTATTTAAACCTTCTTTAAAGTCATAAAAATCAGTACGCGGAAATGATCTCGCGAGATTCACATCCTTACCCGCATAGCATGCATTGTCGCAGTGACGTCCTGTGACGTCACTGCAAGTCACAATTGTCACGACACATCTGGGACCAAAATATCACCTTTCAGTGAAATAACATTGTGACTAAAATGTGAACTTCCTTAAAATTTCTAAAAAACATACAAGACTATTTGAAAACATGTTATTCATCGTAAAAAATACTTCTCTGGTCAATTTTTTAATTTCTGTGACGTCTTTACAAGTTGCACATGTCACGTCACAATTGTGACCAAAATACTACCATATCGTGAATTCACACAGTGGCAAAAATGTTAATTTCAATAATCTTTGAAAATGAGAAGAAACATTGTACATACTGCGATCTTTATGCATTTGAGAGACTGGACTTTAGTAATTGTTGTTGCCTGTTTGAAATTAATTTAGATTCACTTATTAATATATCTAACTAAAATAAAATGATCTGTATATATATATATATAAAATATGGATTTCTAATAAAAAATAATATATAACATATAATATAATAATATATAATATGACATTAAATGTTCGTTTGTTTCATATTTAGGTTTATTTGCAAAAGTAAAAAGTATTCTGTAATAATTAGTATTCATATATTTAAGAATTCAATCTATTTATACATTTTTCCATATTTGAATTTAAATTGTGCACAGCAAATGTTGTTTTACTAGAACTTCAATTATTAAATAAATAACATTTAGAAGTATTTTAATACAGTGAAATGTCAATTTTCTTCACTCACTGAATGGATTTTGAAGGTATGAAACTAAATTTATTTTTTAAACAATAATGATAAGGATTTTATCACTGATCATCTGTACTTCATACTGTTTCATCAATATAAAGCATTTCAACTTTTGCAGGCAAAATTGTACATATTTGAAGTTCATTCAGTTCAATTTTACCAATATTCCTACACGAGTAAAATTATAATATGACATTAAAATGTTGTACAACTGGTGTGATTCAAAATAGACAAAACACTTACTAATAACAATATAAAATTAAACTTGCTCCTACTTTCAAAGTGGTAGCAGACATATTTTGCACCTTTTGTAGGCATTTGCGCATTTCTTAATGTTATAGTGTCGTTACATTTCTTTTTTGTCTTTATTATAACTAGGATATTCAACCCGTTTTTCCCGGGATAGAGAATATATGGGAAAACCATTTATTTTGTTAATGAAAAATCTAACATTGAAAGTAGTTTCTTTCCCTCTATAATGGTGTAAAATTTAAAAATATGCGTTGTTCAGAAATTAAAATAATTGTAGTGGCAAAAATCGCAAAACCGAAATTTCATCGTCAAGTGTTGCCATTCGCAAAATGACGTCAGCGTTACGAACGGACATGTTTGCCCTTTATAATATAGATATAACATTAATGTATGTGAAAATAAATTCAGAATAAAATATTTGCTTTCCAGCTTTTATAGAATAGGAATGAATTTTATTTCTACGTTTTTATCAAAATATGGTTTGGAAAGTATTTGTGTTTCTGAATCAAGATTTAAAAACAAATTTTGTTGAAATGAGGATATTAACAAATAATTTTGAGTAGAAATTGTTATTAGAATAAATATTTTTTCACTTATTTAAGACAAAAACTTCTTGTTTTTTTCATTGGTAAGTAGAATTGATTATATAAAAGAAATATAGTTTTATGAAATTTTATATTTGCAAAACACAATTTCCTAAAATACTTCAAAAATAGATGTACTCAATAGGCAATTTTAGCTAAAGTATGTATTTTTATAAAACAACTCTTTGAGCATTAGAAATATTACAGAAACTGTTCAGTTTCAATTTTTAAATTCTCCTCACCATTCTCATGGGAAATACTGAAATTGCAAAGATCGTACTTATATGCTTTCCTATTCCGTAAGCATCTCGTAAAATGCACTTATTTCTCAAAGTTTAATGTGTTTTTCGAGGCGCATTTTCTTAGATCTGTATAGGGAAGAAATCCAATATACATATTATGTATGGTCATATAAATTTTCTTAGAAGTTTTGTTCTCTAAACACATTCCGATGAATATGACACACAATTTTAAGTTTATAATGAAATTGAGTGAAATAAAATTTTGTTTGTATACTTGTGTTTAAATTTCTAAGTGTTTAAAAGTTGAATTCTTTAGAAATGAACACATAGGAAGGATAAGTTTAACATTGCATTTTCAAGACGTAGATGTTAACATTAATCTCATTTTCAATTTTCTCCTAACTTGAAATTTGACATTTTAAAAAGCCTACATATTGCCACAGATTTGAATTATTTTTGCTGCTGTATTAGAAAATACGGAAAAAATATATAATTACGAAAATATTCTAATGCATTTTATCTGTATTTAATTCAATTTAACATGATATTAATTTTATTTGCAACATAAAAACAAAATCTGTCTTTCTTTGACAGACTTTAGTTTAGCACAAAAGTGCGGTATTCTGCGATTAATTTCATCTTAGGTTAATAATTTGTTTACATTTGTTTTAATCAAGGACTTTATATGTGTATATTTAATATCAAATATCATTTATGTAATGTATTTAAATATACATCAATATAAATAAGTTTATCTGAATAATGGTTATATTATTTATACTTTTGTCAAAATGAAATCTCATTGCATCTCAAAAGTTTAAAATAAACAACTAATTCATTCATAAATATTTGGTAGGGTAATTGAGAAATTCGACACTTTGCAAAAGACTATATGCAAACAGACAGGCTAATTGGAAATTCCTCTACCTTTTTCCAATCATCCTGATATTTTTAAATCTTATTGCATAGAGTCTATGCCGTGTTAGGCTAATTGGAAAATGACCATACTTGTTTAAATCATCCTGATTATTTTCAGACTCATTGCAATGAGCCTATGCAGATTTAGGCAAATTAAAAAAAGACCACCTATTTCTCCAAACAACCTAGTTTCATCCAGGCTTAATGCAATAAAACCAAGGTAGTGAATGTTTAGGTATAATCTTAGTGTATAAAATAGGAGCAGGAACTTAAAATGCTTATAAAAATGTATTAAAAATCTGTCATATTCACATATTTGATGAACGTGCCTCAATCTATCGTATTTATATTTTAAGGGTGCATTTTTTCCAAATATCCCGTGTAAAAGTAATCTGCAGATGAGAAGGATTTTTAATGTTTTCCCAGCATTACTTAGAGATGAAAAGTTCTGCAGTAATGACATATGCATCTGAGCAGATTTTAATTGTTTTCCAGCTTTACGTAGAGAAATGAGTTGTTAATTGAAAATAATTATAAAAAATAAATCAAAAAATTACTGAAAATAAAAATGGCTGATGACGCAGATTTTTTCAGCATTATATTGAGAAGATGGGATGCTGAATAAAACTAGTCATAGAAAACTTATAAGAAAACTAAACCTATTGGCAGATAGGATTTATACTGCTGAGAAACTGAGAATAGTAAGTACTTTTAGTAAAATGCAGCGAGACGAAAGCGAGCGAAGCGTCCTATGTATCCACTTCAATTTGATAAGGAAATGAACATGATTTCTCGGCAATTTCTTAATCAACTACAATGTAATTTACTAAAACATAGATCCTATTAAGACAGTGTTAATAACAGCTAAAAATTCTCAGTGTCAAACGAAAAAGTGCGTGTGTAATAAGGTAAATCATTTGGGTTTATCGGAAAAATCATAAATCATCAAATAAATGATTAAAAAGTCTCGAACATAAATCTTTTGACTCGTCGCGTCATCTGCACACTAGTAGTAGTTTTTAATTTATGATTAAACAATTGCCAATTTTGTGTAAACATTTCGCTGAGAATTTTTCTCATAAAAGGCGGAAATTTTGCACATGACCTTATTGGTGTATGGGGCCCATTTTACTCATTTGAAAAGTTTTTACACAAGGGCCATATATATATTTTTTTCAAATTTAATTCCCTGAAAATTATACTCGATTTCATAAAATTATGTACATTTTTTAATTTAAAATATATGATCAATATTTAAGGAATAAAAGCCGAGGTCAGTATTTTTGGGACATCCTGTATAAATAACTATGGAATCTATAAATCTGTCATTTTTTATGACTATATTTCTCTTTTATAAGTAAATCACCTTATATATATAGTATATATATATATATATATATATATATATATATAGGATGATTATATAAAAGGGAAAATATTGCATTATATGATTCCCTAGTGACCATATCGTTCAAGAAAATGACATTGGGTTTGGTTACTATATGGCAAGGACCCGATAATGAGGTAAAGAACAACAATCGCGCTCCCACAGGAACGGTTAAAAAATACTTCGAAAATTTCAAATGGCAACAACTCATTCGTCTCATCGCAAAATGAGTTTCCTGATGAGAAGAAAAAAAAAATAGTATTAAAAACTAATTTTTGTTGCAGAAATAGTGACATAAAACAAACGAAAGATCACCATTTCATGCTCGATATATGCCCGAAGAACAAACTGGTGGCATTGTCTTCTACAATATCTCACGTTCCTATTTCTTTTTTTCAACGATCTTCTGTGAGTTTGTTTTATCTTGCCATTTCCATTTCTAAACTTACTTTTTTATATCATTTATGTTTTTCAACGTGTAGAACAATTTAAGATGCAAAACACTGGCTGTTGCTATTTTAATTTTTTGAAATTTTGTCACTGTAACCGTAACAGTATGCGATAGACTGTTGTTCTATACCTCATTCTTGAGCACATGCCATAAAAGAACCACTTAAAAATAGCTATATATAAAAATCATCAGATATATATATATATATATATATATATAACATATTTTGAATAATTTCTGTATCTTAAATATAGTCATTAATTTTTTCATTTAATTTTACTATATTTCATCTTTAAAAAATATTTTTTTCCTTTTAAAAAATATCTATATTTTCTATGCGTCAGTATTTTATTTTCATTTTGGCATTGCGCCAGTAAATTTTCCTTTTCGAAGCTCGTGATTTTTCCTCTTACAATGCTTTCAATGTATTCGAATTCTAAACGTTCTATTTGGACGAGAAGATTCGAGAATCTTTGTTCCCGCACTTTTTGGAAATCGCTTGACTCCATTTTGTTAATCCGCAGTCATTCCGAAAAGTCGAGGCTTTGATTGGATAAAATAAATTTTTAGTTCACATTTTGTAGTCTTGTGTGAAGGGATTTAAAACAAATTGCACGAATTCAGCAGAGAACTTTTTCAGTAATATCGGCTGTTAAAGAATAGCCACGGTTTTAGAAAAATGTCCCCTGATTATTCAGATTTTGGCAAGAGAAAGATGTATTCATTTAAATACCGAACTGCCGAATTCGAAAGTGCTCCATATTTGTATGACGAATATGTCAATATAGAAACCAGACTGAAATTGTTTGATTTTTTCTTGGGAAGCACCCAGGAATTTTCGACGATTGCCACTACTGTTTTTGATTCGCTATGTGGGTTCTATTATGGTATGAATGCACTGTTACTAATTGTAGTCGCTCATTTAATTGACTGCGCGTTCCGGTCTTTAATTAAGTAATATACAATGATAGGACTGCAAATCAATATTTTGAATCTCCAACGTCATAGAATATGTGGTCGTTTGGAGTATATCACCTTTAATTCATTGGCAGTATAATATTGTTAATAGCTGTTCATCGAAGGCAAACAACTTCTGCTACCATATAATTGGTGCACACTACTTAATGAGATGTCTCTTCAAATACAACTTACATGTATACATACGTAAATAATATTTGAAATAAATTTTTGTCGTGCATTGGACAAAGGATATTCCATTAAACATGAAAATGTCTAATATCAGCTTACAATCAAACGTGGGACAACACTGAACCAACGTCGACCCCACCATTTGGTGGTATTTCGAAAAACAGAGGGTAAATTTAAATACAGCTCTAGCAAAGTGTATTTGCTTGTTTTATTCTTGGCTTATGTGAAATACATGTACAGTAATGTAGGATATAATCATTTTATTCTGATTTGGTCAATTAGAATATAAATATTTATTTTTGTTTTTGCATCAGTTGTAAAGGAGCGCTTAGATATTTTTGCAATATAAAATTTCTTTGCAATGAAATAGATACCATTTTGAATTAGTGGCTTGTTTTAAGTGCGAAATAAAATATATATGGTTATGAATTGTAAATATTTTTTATGTAGTATGCTGAATATATTATATTAATAAATTTCAACAGAAGTAAATACTTTGTCTAATAAAAAAAGTATTCGTGTGTATAGATTAATCTAAGAACGCATGGGAGCATTTTGTTATTATATATTCGTTCGTTTTCTGGAAAATAATGAGTATTTAATTATTTAAAGTTATTGTAAAAATGCATTGAATTGATAACGATATTAAAATGTCGAAATAAAAACCATCTATAGCATGGTAAAAAATTTTAACTAAAACATGATGTTTTTATTAAAATTACTAAATCATGATTTTTATTAAAATTGAATTTTATTAAAGTACCAAAAAAAAAGATTATACTCGTAAACAGACAAATTTACACCACAATAAAATAAAATACACTTTATCTTAAAATATGACAGATAAGGCAGCAATGCAACAGTCCAAATTCAAACAAATCTACTAACTCTAATTAGTTTGAACAAAACAACTGACTTAATGTTAATTATCTTTAGAACACGGTGAACCGAATGAAGTTAATTCAATTTACTTGCGTTTATTTTAGTAAGTTTCTGAAATAAATCAAATTAAAACGTCCAGGGAGAACCGTAATGTTTATTGTAGTCGTGGAATTCTAGTAATTTATAATTTCAAGTAAATATGTTACTTTCGAAAGAAAAGGTCCACTATGGCCCCATATGTTCTATCAGATTGCAATAATGACTGTAAATACTATTAAAGAGAATGGTGTTCATTAAAACTTTTTGCATGGAGTTCATATAAATTTAAGAAGTAATGAATATATGTATGATTTCATGATTATATATATATATTGTAAACTATTTAAACAAGAGTTGCTACTTCCATTTTATGTTCTATTAGGAATAAATTTTATGTAAAAACAAAATGAATGCATTACAGTTATTTTAATACTTATACTTACTATAAATTTAGTTGTAAAAAAAGCATTAAAATTATTAAAAATGTATAATGCTGATATAATAATGATATATTGATAGTAATGATTTTTACATTGAGTTTATATAACCTAAGATGTGATGTATATCTGTATAACTGGGTAATATAATGGAGATATGATTATTTTTGTATGGAGTTTATATCCTAAAATATAATGTGTATTTGTACGACATACTGATGTGATGGTTATATAATGATGATATAAATGTTATGTAAGGATTGTTGCATGGGGATCATATAATCTAAGATATAATGTATATCTGTATGATTTCATGAATGTGTGTGTGTGTGTGTGTGTGTGTGTGTGTGTGTGTGTATTCCAAAATATTTAAATAAGATTTGATATTTGTTTTTAATGTTCTCTTGGAAATAAAATATAAAAAAATCAATGCTTTACATTTGTTTTTATTACATTGCATATACCTATTAAAATAAATTTATAAGTAAATAAAGTGCAGAAAATCGTTAAAATATAATAATGATGATGCAGCAGTGCAGTCAACAGCAGAACTCAAAGCATGATTTTTATAGAGTGGAAATAAGTCAAATGAATTTTGTCAGAAAATACCATTTAATTAAATAGCCTTATTACTGTTCTGATTGTCAGCTTTAAAAGGTTGAATTCCATCTCGTATATTATTGTGAACGATTTCATAAGAACTATTTCCGCATAACTACGCATACGATATTTCAAAAAGAAACGTAGTTAACAAAAGTAAATTAACTAATTACATAAGAAAATCACTAATTATCATTAAAATAAAGATGTATATGCTTAAAATTATAAAACATAACTCAAAAAGGCTTGTGAAAACCCTTTAAACTAATGATCGACCTGTTCAAAAGCACAAACGTCGACATTATCAAGATAAAATATGACAAATAAAATATTATCGCAAAAGTTTCAAAATTAAACTTGATAAACATAAACCACGAGACCATATGTAGAATAAAAGCAAGTGCTAAAAAATTTTTGCCTCTTTTGAATTACCTAAAATATGTCACGAAATGCTTTACAAATAAAAACAAGTTGGAAATTGTATGTCAAACGTAACAAACGAGATGCGTTTGTACTATAGCTAGTTATATAAAATTCAGATCTTGATGATTTTTAATTCTGTGAAATGAATTATATCGTCTGCAGATTAATTTCTGTAATAAAATCAGTTTATCGGTTGCTTGACGATGAAACCTCGGAACCTCCTATAACAAAAAAGCACCGATTTTTTTTTTTATTTAAATTTCTTGATAAATATTTTTATTAATATTTTCTAAAGTTTTGATTCGATTTTGATAAAATTTGAAATGTCTCGACAAAAATCTGCAAAGATAATACATCTTAAATTTCAAGAAATTCGGTTGGGTAGTTTTTGCGTTGTTATATGCGGACGGACGGACGGACGGATGGACGGACAGACAGACGGAAGGACCAGCCGATGACAATAGGTGCTACGTATTTATATAATTACGAACGCACCTAAAAAAGCAATAAGAAAATATTTTCACATGTACAGTTGACCATTTTTAAGCTCCAGCTTTTATTACATAGATGATCTCGTGGTTTATGTTTATAAAGTTTATTTTTATACATTTTTGAAAGCATAGTTTATTTGTCATTTTTTTATCTTGAATATGTCGCTGTTTGTGCGTTCGAAACATGTAGAGCTTTATATTAAAAGGTTTTTAGAAGCTTTTATGTGTTCTGTTTTATCACTTAAGTATATACATATTTAGGTTAAAAGTAAATTAGTGTAAAATTAGCTACGTATTGTAGAGTCTTTTGTTCAAAGATGGGCTTCATATGTAAGTTATAATCTATTTTTATTTTTTATTCAATAAGAAGGAAATTTTATTAATATCTATGTAAATGTTTTAGTATCTTATTTCGTAAGAAGATTACTTGGAACATTTTACATAAGAACACGTTCTCTTGACATTCCCTTCCTTAAGAAGATTAAGATATGAGTATTTCTAGGAAGAGAGTTTACATTGATAGATTTATTTTAAAATAAATGTTATAACTTTTTTTTTATTTTAAGCCTCCGTACTTGAAGATACTAACATGCAAATTTTATGAAAATCTATAATTCTTTCGAACTTTTAAAGGTCAAACATTCAAACATAAAATAATATATGAAATTAAAACTATGCTTTAAAAATCTTGCTGCAAATGTAGATTTCTGTGTGAATAATTTTCATAATCAACGTGAATTGAACGAATTGTAAGAATAATTTTTAAATATTTAATTTGATAATAAATGGTAGTTTCATATAACTAACAATATTATGTAACATTAAAAAAAAGATTCTTTAAAATTTTAATTACTTACTAACTCTAGTCATCAGGTACCTTCTTGAAACTGTTTTAATGTGGAAATAATTATGTATATATTTTTGGACACTCCGTAAGAAGATAATTTTTTTAATATCTATGAAAATATTTTAATATTTTATTTCATAACACAATCATTTGTCACCCACTCGACCACAGTCTTAAAGCATTGTCATGCTAATTTTTCCAAAACGTTCAATTTGTCTTCAGATTTCGGATCTTTTATTAATTCCCTGATTTGAGGTCCAATGAAAATTCCCTCTTTAATTTTAGTATTACTTAATCTTCGGAATTGCTCATTAAAATACAAAACTTCATTTACATTTTGATCCATTATCTTTACAAAATATTTTATAAAGCCTAATTTGATATGGAGTAGCGGAAGAAATACATCAGAAGGCTTTACAAGTATCTTTAACTTCTGACCACACCTCACACTCTTTCTTCGAGGGTTTTCATATTCCAATTACCCTGATAATACCATATGTGCATTTGATCTTATCTCAAGAAAACTTATGGTGATTGAAGGAGAGTAATTGCAGTTTCTTAATGAGAGTAGTTAGTCAAAACACGATTACTTACCAGAGATCGCCTGACATGACTATTTTGCGTCATTCCGTAACAAACATTTTTTTTAAAAATATCAATGTAAAAATGTATATATTCAATTTTTTGAGAAGAAAATTTGACACCTGTTACATAAAAGCATGCTGTTTCACCATTTCCTTTCTTTAGGCGACATTGGACCTTAAGATAGAGGGAAATATGTGAAAAATGATTTCTAGAAAACCTTTGAGCGGACGTGGTATAATTGCTCGCAGGAGCAGACACACGTCGCATTGTAGCGACACAAATGTTTTGTTTTATTGCGCTGTTACAACTGCTACATAATGTATAATAGTAATAAGATAAATTGGTTAGAAGAAGAATTATACATATGTATAATTCTTATACCTATACTAGTAATAAAGATTATTAAATTTCAATAGTATTTGCAAACAAAAGAAAATACCCCGAAATATTTATTTAAAGAACATAAGTTAATTGTCATTATTAAAGGTGAAACAATAATATTATTTCACAAAAAAGAAATCATATATGATTTACTACAAGAAGACAAAGATAAGAAAATATATTATTTTTAAATAAGTCCAATAAGTACAATAATCCAATTTTATCTTTTAAAATTTTTGAAATTTTTTTGTGCCAGAAACAACTTCCAGAGTGTACATCTTAAACGAGAGATCTTGTGTGATCTTTTCGAGATCTTGTGTACTTTATGCCATTTTTAGTTTATATTTACCAGTATAGATTTTTTTTTTCTATTTAAATTGTCTTGATCATTGTAAAAATAAATGTTTAATATTTTCACTTTTTCCCAGCTTTCTGACCAGAAAGTCAAAATCACAGATAATACTTTTATTCTGCGTATAATGCGCACTTTTGAAACAAGAAATTTCAATAGAATTTACAGACGCATGTTAAATGGCTGTATAACAACTCAGTATTAATAGATTAGAAAAGATAATCATAAGAATTTACAACTCGACACTGACGAGCAAGAAAAGAAGATATCGCCGCTACCATGTCAATCTATCGAACGTGAAAAAATGCATTTTTCATTATTTTTAAAAATGTGCCGATTGCCACCAGTAAATTTTAAGTGGGTTGCAACATCACCAGGGTTGCTAGTTTGACCTCCTTTTAGACTATGAAATTTTTAATACATACCAGAAATTTAAAATAGACATTTTTTTCTTTATATAGTGACAGGCTATTTCGTGATTACTTAAAGTAAAAAATTTTCTCTCAAAATTTCCGGGAAGAATTCGGCATCTCTGAATAAAAAAAGAGGCCAAACTAGCAACCCTGATCTTCACAGACATGTTATTATTATTTTTACTAGGTAAAGAGTTCTAATAAAATTTAGTGGTGACAATCGGACCATTTTTAAAAGTAATGAAAAATGCATTTTTTCATAATCGATTGTTTGACATGGTAGCGACGATATAATCAATTGAATGAACTAATGAACATTCTCAAATACTTTGTGGGGATTCAGGTATACGGAAATAGTTCATATTTTCCTTATGTTCGTACTAGTTGTTATAACTTTTAATGACATTTACCACATTTTAATGCTAAACGCTTGTGAAAGTTTATTTGTAAAGAAGGGGTTTACGGGTATTACGGTGTGTATAGCTAAAAATATGAAAATATAGTCTCAAATCTGGAGAACGCGTTATGCGACAGAGCACATTATGTGACAGGGGATATTATGTGACGGAGCCCTTTATAAGGCCGGAATATATGGAAATTAACTTTTGTACTTTATTTTAATTTTTTTATTTTGCAACCATAAACAACACAGTATTAATTTGTGTATAGCTCAAAGCAATTGGCTCATTAACAAAAAAAAAAAAATCAGTCCACTGTCGAAGATTACGAAATGAAAATTTCACAATAGAAAATTTACATTCATGTACTATCTTTAAAAAATATTTTAAAAAAAATGTGTTTTAATTTATATATATTATTTAACTATTGTAAAATGCGGATTGTATAAAAATATGATATTCGTAGTTCTACTTTTTTTTCAATAACAATCACACAAACATAAAATAATCTTTAAAATATGACACAGAAATTCAATTACGGCTTTCCGCTATAAAATTGAGAAACCCCAACTTTGTTTTTATAGTCAGCTTATTTTAGTAATTCTTTTTTTTTATATCTAAACATATGATTTACAAAAAGAATATAAAAACTCTGTAGATAAAATAATTCTTCTCTAAAATATTGTCTTTAAATATAAATTATAATCTGTTTTTGTCTGTTTTTGTCTATAAATTATAATCTGTCTATATTGATAAAGAAACAAATGTGATCAAAATCACTGTAGATATTTTGTTCTGTAATAAGCAAGAACATTATTTTTGTCCTGTTGTATCAAAGAGCGCTTTATATGTTTTTTTCTTTTTCCAGAAGAGTAAGAAATGACTGCCCCCAGAATAATGTTTACATGTATTATTTAAAAGTATATTTTTTAAAATTATTTTATGTTAAGTGTCTTTACTCGAATATAGTAAAGTAAATATTGTTTGAAAATGAAATCTCCAGGGTTGTTTCTTTCCACATTCCAACTGAAAACAAATAATTTTAATAAAAAAAAACATTAATTTAGGTTTAAAATTTCTTCGAGTGTATCTGGATTTTGTCCATTAATTAAAATACTAATTAAGAAATTCCCGATTTGTGAGTAAATATCTGCTTTTCATTTTATTAGCCAAAAATACATAATAATATTTTAAAAAAATAATTATTAATTGTACAGTCTTCGTATAATTAACTATTTCGAAAAATTATGTTTCCATGTAAATTATAACTCGTTTTTCTCCGTTGTTAAGTAAGAAACAAAATTGATTAATATTTCAGCAAATAATTTTGCAGTTTAATTCCTAAGAAGATTATTTATAACCTTTTATTATTGGAGAATGCTTTCTACTTCTTTCCATTTTTAAGTAGATTAAGACATTTGTGTTTCTCGGATGAAATTTTATATTGATACTCATACTTTACGATTTGTTTTTAAGACTTCTTTTATTTTTAGCATCTTTAATTGAAAATAATAACATGCAATTTGTATTAAAATAAAATTTGTTGTTCGTTTTGACCTTTTAAGCCGTAAATAGTGAAACATAAAATAATATTTTGAAAGAGCATTATTTTCTGTTTGGAAATTCTGCAAGTATATTTATTTTTTTCCTAAATAAGTGACAAAATCACTGTTACATCTATTCAAAAATATATATTATCTCTGTCAAAATCTATTATAACATCACACGATTTGTGTGTACAGAATTTCCTAATATGAAAAAGTTCATATTGGCCTAGTGAAAAAAATTCGCATGCGGAAAAGTGATTGAGCAGCTTTAAGAATAAGAAAAATATCGAGAAAATCGTAAAATGTAACATCCATAAAAATCAGATTTGTTATTTCTTTTAACCTTTAAAGTTACAAATAATAAATAATAAAATAATATCTTTAAAAACCTCAATTTTCAGATTAAACTTTCTTTAAATATTTTTAGTTATTTTCGTGAATAAATGTTAAAATATGATCTATTTTAACATCATAACATTTATGCGTACTATATTGGTTTTTAAAAATAAAGATATATGTAAAAAAGTGCTTGAACGGCTTTAAGAATAAGAATAATATGAAAAGAGATAAAATTTACCCAATTGGTATTTGCGTTTAAACGTTTGAATATGTATTAAATATGATGGATTCATTTTTGATAATATTTAAAATAAAAGAGTTTTTAATGATTCTGTCATTTTTTTCTTGTTATTTACTGGATGATCATTGTACATGCTAACAATTTAATCATAGTCATCAATTAAATGCATTGCATAAAATTAAATAGATTTCGTCCACATGACAAAGATGGAATCTTTTGAAAATGTAATGTTCGAGAAGTAAATATATAGAATTCCAATTTAGTAAATTTTCATAAGATTTATATGCTGTAAAATAGTAGTTCTAGGAAGTTTCAAATAAAGCTTTTCCTTCTAAGAGACTGCTCAAAACAGTGCTGTTCTAGAAACTCATAAGAACTGCAATTAACTTTCTTTTTTTTTCACAGCAGTTCCTTTTCCCCGTTGGAACTATTTATTTTACCTACAGTGCTCTCTCCTTCAATTCTTTCTTTTCTTTTAGCTTCACTTGGAAAGTCTCATACATAGTTCCAAATGTTAATTGGAATATTGGAATATTATAGGTTAAAATTTTAAAATAACTTAGCTGCAAGAGACAAAAAATAAATATCTCCCTGTTCTGAGTGTGAATTATTTTCACTTCAATAACTGGAGTTTTTGAATCACTAAAGATATCTGAAACATATTTTAAAATTAAAGAAGATATATATATATATATATATATATATATATATATATGTAAGTCTTACATTTACTTACTTAAGTATAAATATTATATGAATTTACAAATTGTAACATATAGCTGTAATTTTTTAATAGAGTAAAAATGTCGTAAATATTTAATTCCCGCGGATTTGTTTTTCAACTGACTTTTGACACTGTTTATGGCTAATGAAAGTATATGTTAAAGTTCTTGAGTATAATTGTAAATCATCTCATTTTTTATTTTGTAAATTATATTGTGTGTAACTCATTAAATTCCGTTTTCTCTTACAGTGTATCGCTGTGCCGATACAGATTCAAGTTCAGGTTCAGCTGAGCAAGGTCGCCTATCAATTGGCTAAAGCTCTACAATCCGTGAACCGCGTGGATAATCACTATCCAAGACAGATTCAGATTTTTTTCAGATTCAACCAAGCAGGGAGGCCTAACATATGGCTTTAGCCTCAGCAAGCCCTAGGAAGAAGGAACTGTATCCTGCAAACTACGCCACCATTAGGTTAGGAAAACTTTAGCGGCAATCTACAGCATGTACTAACGAACGCCATCTCCCGATTGCAGTGTTCGCTCAATTATTCGTCTGTGTGGTATTACTGGCACTTTAGAGTGTGCTTTCAATACTATTTAATCTAACTTTTATTGTTCATTTATATATTTTTACTTACCCATCATACGTAGTATAGGGTAAGTCTTGTAATCTTTTTAAAAATAGAAAACAAAAATTGTCCGATTTACACGTTTCAGACACTAAAGATTCCGAAAAATATATTTTTAGAAAAAAAAATTGCCGTCCGTCTGTCTTTGTGTCTGTGTGTCTGTAAACGCTGTATCTCCCAATCAAATTAAGATAAAGTCTTGAAATTTGGTATGTAAAAATTTCCGGACTCTCGAAATATTCGTTCTGATAAAAGGTATATAAAAATTTCGAAATTATTTATTTTAAGGAGTGAATATAAAAGACAATAAAAAAAAATTGTATAAAGAATGAAGTCAATCGGATAATAAGTTACCGAGATATTTATAATCATACTTGCCGCACTCTTCTATTTTTCATGACCCTGTATTTCATTCAAATTTCAATTCAAACATATATTTTAAATGGAAATGAGACGCTTAATCCGACGCAGTAAAGCGTTAGTTAATATGATTATCATTTTTGGACTTATAAAGATGTTTCTTTTACGCAATTCAGTAATAGAGCATTTAAAGTTTATGACGTCATCAAGCTACGATTTTATTCGAATTGCAACTCATTTTATACATAGTTTACACATATTTCATTTGCATATTTTATATTATGCATATACATTATGGTTAAGTATTACGGTGGCCCCCAACGACTTGTTTAATCGTGTGGGACTGGCATTCATTAATAGATTTATTTGTTATTTCTTACTTTATTTGCTAATATTAAAGGAATTCTCTAAACATTATTGCACGCGTAGAAACCACTTGCCAAACTCTGTCTAATTTTACTAATATATTTTATAAATATTAACTTCTGATTAGTCAGATAGCCATGGATATATCAATAAGCATCAGCATGAACTGACGATGTCACAAGCAAGATTGTAAAAAAAAAACTAAATTATTTTGACAATCGTAGGTGGTAGTATGCTAATATAGTTTTTACCTTAAGAGCTTAATACCTCTACTAATAATACAAGTAAAATAGGTTTCTTTTTAAACAACTAATAGCCATTTCCCAAAAAATGGAAAGAACTTTGTTTTGACACTAGAATTGAAGATCGGATGAGTCTCCAAAAAATAAAGTTGTTTTACCCTGTTTTGGGGAGGGTATTTAACTCAGGGAGGGGGAAGGAATATTTTTTAAGTAGGTCAATTGGTGTATCGTTAGATATTCATTTTTGAATTCGTAATCGAACATCACCATCCGCATGTCGGTGCAATGATTCTTTATAAAGTTAAACCATGTTTTACAAATACAAAGTTAACAATTTTACATCAGAGCAATTAATGTATGTTTTTACAGAAACAACTGGTGGCCATTCACGAAAATTTGAGAAGAACTTCATTTTGGTACTTCAAAAGAAGATCCAATGAGTCCCTAAAAAATAATTTTTTTAAGGTGTTTAGGGGGGGGGGGGGGGGAATGGGGCATTTTAACTTAGAAGGATAATTCAATTTTTTTAATTGATGAAGTGGGATATCGTTTACTATGTACTGTTAATGCGGAATCGCATCACACAATCTGCAAGTCGATACGATGAATTCTTACAAAGTTACGCCAGGTTTTCCAACTACAAAATCGAAAATTAACATAAATTAAAATGTCCCCCTTTTACCCACCAAACATGGTAAAACAACCATCCGCATGTCGGTGCAATGATTCGTTACAAAGTTAAACTATGTTTTACAAATACAAAGTCAACAATTTTACATCAGAGCAATTAATGTAGGTATTTACAGAAACAACTGGTGGCCATTCACGAAAATTTGAGAAGAACTTCATTTTGGTACTTCAAAAGAAGATCCAATGAGTCCCTAAAAAATAATTTTTTTAAGGTGTTTAGGGGGGGGGGGGAATGGGGCATTTTAACTTAGAAGGATAATTAATTTTTTTTTAATTGATGAAGTGGGATATTCTTTACTATGTACTGTTAATGCGGAATCGCATCACACAATCTGCAAGTCGATACGATGAATCCTTACAAAGTTACGCCAGGTTTTCCAGCTACAAAAATCGAAAATTAACATAAATTAAAATGTCCCCCTTTTACCCACCAAAACATGGTAAAACAACTTTCATTTTTGGGTACTCATCGGATCTTCATTTCTATTGCCAAAACGAAGTTTTCTTCCTAAATTTTCGTGAATGGCCATCAGTTGTTTCTATAAAAACCTATGTTAACTTGTACTCAGATAAAATCGTCTAATTTGTATTGGTGAAACCTGGCGTAACTTTGTAACGAATCATCGTATCTCCTTGCGAATGGTGTCGTTCGATTCAGAATTAAAGAATACATAGTAAACGATACCCCAATTGACCAATTTACAAACATCTGAATTATCACCCCTGAGTTAAAATGCCCCCCTTTTCCCCCATCCTCTAAACACAGTTAAACAACTTTAATTTTTGGGGACTCATCGGATCTTCATTTCTAATGCCAAAATGATGTTCTTCCCAAGCTTTTGTGAATGGCCACCATTTGTTTCTTTAAAAACCCACATAACTACTCTGAGGTAACATCGTCGACTTTGTATTTGTAAAACCTGGTGTAACTTTGTAACGAATCATCATATCGACTTGCGGATGGTGTTATTCGATTCATAATTAAAAAATGCATAACTGTACCCCTCCTGACCTACTTAAAAAATCGATTTCCCCCTCTCTCTGAGTTAAATTCCCTTAAACACCGTAAAACAATTTATTTTTTGGGGACTCATCGGATCTTCATGTCTAGTGCCAAAACAAAGTTTTTCCCAAATTTTGGTTATCAGTTTTTGATTTTACTCACTTTTTGATCTATTTTACCTGTACTATAAATCAAAAACTCTCGGATGTTTCTGTTAAACCAATGGTAACATTATTTGTGTGAACATTATATGTGAACCTCACGGAGGAAGAGGCTAGTTGCTTGTTTACATAACGTGTCAACGTTCGACCTCTGTGGGAAAGCAAAAGTTGTCGCGGCAGCACGACGACCTAGAACCGTTTCCCCAAATGGGGTTGTCGGGGTCGGCGGGTGGCCTTCGTCAATTTGCCACGGGTTCGTCCTGTGGGGAGTTTCCCCAGAGTGGGGTTACTGTCCTAGCGACCTATGTCATCGAACTGTGGGTACTAGGTTAGAGGGTCCGCAGTGAGGTGCGGCTCTCTGGCCGGCCGTAGCGCCGTAGCGAGACAAAGCTACTGGCGCAGTAAAGGTCTCTCAGGACCTGGGAACGGTGGTCGAATGTGTGCGGTGCGTCCCGCACCGGGGCGCCTGCGGCGCATGTCTCTTTATACCTCACTTAAAATAGGCGAAAATACGTTTTTTTTTGGAAATTTGGCATAAAATTTTGGAGTGCATTAAAGTTTGCCCGTGGTGAGGCCTACATTTCTGTGTTTCACTTCACCATAGGGAAGCATACAGCAGTTAAAAATGATGGGATGATTTCAATGCAAAGCGCTACATGTGTCAAAACTATAGTGAAATTTCGAAAAAAAATTGAATTTTTGCGGAGCTCACTGCATTACACATATCCCATATTTTTGATTCTTGAACAGCAAAGCGCCAACCTTATATGATACACCGATGTAATTTATTTTGTGGGATAACTTTAATGCATACTCTGAGAAATACTATGTAAAACATAAAATTTGTATTTTTCAGGCGGTGCACTGACCTTTGACTCCCCACCAAATCAAAACCAATGGTCCCACAGCATTAATATTTTAGATTTTTTTTTCTTTCTAATGGTTATCTCACTGGGAAAAAAATCGCATGAATCTGTTTACCATTTAATCACAGACCCCTTGATTCTGGGTGATTCTTATATGGAATGACTCTTAATATTTTTGTTAGCATAGAATACCTGTGGTTTAAATTGGGTACTTTCGTACATTTTCGATTTGGGTTTCAATTATTGTTTTCAGGCGGTACTTTCATTCTCGGAAACAGTTTCGAAAATAAATTTGTCTACATTAAAAAAATAATTCTGTCAAGTGCAAATTGTACTCGCGCAAAAAGGATTCCGTTCATTAAATTTATTAATTACTTACTGCAATAAAACAAAAATTCGTTGCTTAAAGAATAATAGGATTTTGTAAAAAACTATACAAAGTAGGCTATAGATATATATACTAACAAAGTATAGATGGATATACCATGAACATTCAGAGCGATATGAAGCCTAAATAATTATAGATACCGCTATTCTGTATAACATTTTTATAACTTTATCCAAATCTGCTTATGATGATCAAAAAGGAATGAATAACGCCACATTTTACGGGTATGTTAGTGAATAAATTGTCAAAAATTGTTTTTTCCCTGATTGAAAATTTTTGAACGAATGGACTTAAACCAAGAATTAAAAATATTTTCAACCATTCATTTCTAGTTATGTTTTGACATTGAAATCACCTGTGGTAATTAAATTTTTACATACCTCGACATACCTAGTAATATCTAAGACATAGTAATATGATAGAACGCAAAGCATTCGAAAAAGAAATCTGAATAAAAAAAGTGGATAGTTAAGTAAAATATCAGAACTGATGAAAGACAATATATTCGTATACGTAAAACAGTACCACATGTAATAATTGAGTTCTACTGGAGTGAAACACGATGGATATTTCATATTTCTCGCTCTAAAAGAAATGCATTGTACAAAGTTTAAACTTGGCAGAGTGTTAACCACGCTTGGGAAAGAGGTCGCAGAGTTGCTCATGTCACCTGTCAATCATATTTGACGTAAGAGTAGACGATTAAAAAAAAATACGTTCAACAATGCGAAACTTTCTGATTCATATTTAAACATAAAAACATTATATTGCAAAATGCTTATTAAAGTGATTTGTAATCTTTTTTTTCATTATAAGTGAATTACATATTGAGTTATAAGATATTGTTGTCTCAAAACTACCGACTTTTGATGTCTGGAAATTATTCTATGAGTTAATTTTCAATAATTGAATTAAATAGGAATGAAAAACATATGTTTCGCCTTACCTAAAACAAATACCTTGTACAAAGTTTAAACTTCGCACTGTGTCAAGAGCGCTTAGAAAGGAGGTGACAAAGTTTCAACGTCACTTTTGTCCTTGCTGCGTTGTTAAGTTTTTTATTAATATCTCGGTTAATTAGCGACATATGTTTCCGAAAATCATTATCAACAATCCTTGTACAACACCGCGTTGATATGTACCCCAAGCGCCCACCAACTCTCCCGCTGAACGCCCAAAGAATAAAGTTTGTGTTTAACGAAAAAATACCGTTTTCTCAAAAACTATGTGATCTAGGATAATCGCTACAGTTTTCCGGCAAGGTTTAAATAAACTTCTACTTTGCCTATTTTTTGTATAATTTTTAGTTTTATTTGATTCGGAAATATGGGTAGGGGACATATTTTTGCTGCACACTTTCAAAAGTAGCTCTGAAAATATAATACCTAAAATTAAAACAAATGCACCTTTGAAGTAAATTAATTAGCCCCGTAAATTTTTCCTAAAAATATTTGTGAATGGCTAATAATCTATAAATATGTGGGTCAATAGCCTTTATAACTCTGCCAAGTTTTAAGGTTTTCATGGAAAACGGGTGTGACCGACGGACAGACAGATAGGCATACGAGTGTTCTTATAATTTTTACTTTTTTTGTTCTTTATTTTGAAACTCTAAAAACTCCAACCAAATTTGAAAAAAACATTAAAAGTCCTGGTTAAGACATCGACCTTAGATATCCTATATAAACACAATCATTAAAAAAAATAAAATTCAAATGAGAAATTTGAAAAGAAAATGGCATTTTTTTTAACATTAGTTTGCAAGTACTTTCGCGTCTGTATCGTAGGAACTTAATGGTGTCAACTCCCAGTCCTTTATGTATAATTTAGATTCTTACTTTTAGGGTAGCATAAAAATACCGTGGACCTCTTATGTTTACCGTTGATATGAACGTACCCAGATAGGACTATTTTAGTAGCAATGGCAGTATAAGATAATGGATTTTTTTCAGCGTCGTTACAAATGATATCTTTAAAAAAACTATAAAATGTTAACCAATTATCATGCCTATTTTATGTTTGTTATTATTTAGCACCCTAGGCTATCATCCTATCTCGCATTCTTCTGAAGATTGTCCTGAATACAGTTATGTTGTTCAGGAACGGTTAGTGTTATGTGTGTGCATACCGCTAACGAACACGGACAGGGTAAACAATGACACACATATTCAATGCGTTCAGCGTTAGATTTTGCAAGGCCTTACCTCATAATTCAATGTTTTTTATGCGAATGTAATGCATAAATGGTTTATAGATGTATGTAAGGATACAAATATACTACAGTCTGAGGAATTATAGTTTATAGATATATAGTAATTCAAAAGAAGGTTTCGAAGCCTTCTTAGGCAATCTGTACAGACGTACCTCACATATTTACTTTTTTAAAGCAATGTATTTCTTTTATAGTTTAAACTTCTATAATTCAGTCCAAAGTATTTCTAAAGGGAATTGTTCTATATAAAAATGTTTTCACACATTTATCAAATTTTTTCCAAGTATTTACTTTGAAAATATTAAAATGAAATTTCTGATATTCGGATACTTTTCCTAACTTCAGGATGCTCTATCTCAAGTTTTTTATTAACGGCTGTTTTAAAAAGAACGAGTGAAATGTAAGTAACGAAATTGACAGTGAAAAATGAATGGAAAGAAAGTTTTCCAGAAGCACAAAAACTGTTAAAATTGTATCTTCTTTTCTGTGTTCTTTCAAGGTTGTAAAATTTATTCCTGTCATTTATCTTAAACAAAATATAAATAAAATGGTTTGTCGAATTGTAACTAATTAAGAGAAACATTCTACGAATGAAGACGACAATTGTATGTTGAACATACACTGTAAAAAAATTGCAGTAAAATTACGGGCAGAGGCCGGCAGCAGAGATTCCAGTCATACCCCGTAAAAAAACAATCCATGCCCATCATTTTGTGCAGCCCATAATTTTACGGGGCAAAGTAATGCAGCATTATAATGCGCAGGATATAATGAACTTTAAAACACAATAACACTTTACTTACTGTTCCGTAGCACGTAGCACGTTAGATAATCATCACATAATCGCTTTTTTGGTAGGTTAAAATTTTCGAAACACGAGTAAAATGAAGGGTTACACCCTAGCGGAGTACAATGTATGGGATCGTACCGTATTTTTGCTCACATATGGGCTAGAACTGTAAAAATATGTAGATTGCCCTTAATTTTCTAAGTATCTAAGGGATAAGGCCGCTTATTTAGTGGATCAGTTCGTTTTTCATCAAATAAGGCTGTTGCCCGTGAAAATTGAAGGGCAAACGCTCATAAATTTACAGTTTTTTCTGAGAGTGTATGGTTACTTTATGACTACACTGTCTAAATATAATGACATATTATTAAATGTTTTACAATTGTTAAGTTATTTTCCCTACATTTTCAAGATACATTCTATATTGGAAGTTTACTTAAAGAAAATATTTCTTCTAAATTTGCATGATCTTAGATTTAAATTATATGATAACTGTCTGTGTCACCCGACGTTACCCGGCCCTGATGATAATCTTAAATATACCTCAAATCAGCGGTACCCCCTAGTGCCTTCGGTTGCGTACAACATCGCATTTGTAGGATTTTTATTTTTAATTAAAAATCTTTCCAAATGAGTCTTTAGTTGGTGGTCCTACTGCCTTCTGCAGCATAAGCTAGATGGTCTACGCACGCTTTGGTCTGATTTGACTTTATATTTTTAAATGAAAATATCCTCCAAAATATCTAATGTTTTAAGTTCCACTACTTCTATCAGCGTGCATGCTCGAATTTGAATGATTTTATATTTTTAAATCAAAAGCTGTCCAAGCAAACTTATAATCGGGGGCCACACTGCCTTCTGCAGTGTATGTAAATTTTCTATGATTTTATATTTTTTTCTCATGAAAATCTATCCAAACGAACTATAGAGGAATATATTTTATGGCTATAGTGACTGCCAGTTAAGTTTTAGATATTCAGATTATATTAAACTTTCAATTATGACTACAAGTTCCTGAGAAAACCTAAATAATATAAAACGCCCTCACTCCTCTCACTTTTGAAACGCGAATATGATAAAGTTGGAAGATGCGTTCCTGACAAAACACGAAATAATTTCACGGGTGGCAGTGAAGAAAAAAGTCTGGCGAATATGAGGAAGGGATGTGCTTTTAAAAGTAATAGTAAATATTGATATTTGTACATGCACAAGACGTCATTAGAACCGCAAAAATACCAAACAGAAATGTTTTTTTTTTGTTTTTGTTGTATTTTGATTAGGAAAGTGTATAGGATGCGGATTTCTAAAGATTACAGAAAAAAGAAAAACTCGAAATCGGCATCCAGAAAATATTCTTTTGAAACGATAAATATTAATATTTTTTAAACAAATAACATCATTAAGACTAAAAAACCAGCCCAAAATAAATAGATACTTTTGGGGTTTTTTTCATATTTTGAATTAGAACGCGGATGCAACAATTCCAAAATTTAAAAAAACAAAACAAAAAAACGCAACATTTTCTCTCATTTCCTTACTCTTTGTATGTAGAAATTCAAAAATACTATTTTGATCCAGACAACCATGACAGCACGCCATTTTGCGATATTCTTTATGGGTTTTAATTAATATATCGGCTAATTATCAAAAAATGAAAATTCTAAATTTCATCTGTATTTGGACGTTTTCGTCCAACCTCATTCAAGCTTTCATATTTCTACGTGTGATAAATTTCCCTAGCCATCGTCAACACACACAGAGAGACAGGCAAACATATTTTTTTTATTAGTATACATACAAATGTCCATGAAATATAGCAACAAAATAAGAAGAATGGTAATACGTGTCAAGACAAATAATATTTATTTAGAAAATTAGTATCTTAATTTATTTATTTATCAAAACAATATATGGAGTCTTTCGACAAGCCACACCGTGTTCTTTGTTTAAAAATTTAACAGAAAATAATACATTTTAAATATATTTTACACAGAATTAATTTACGTTGAGTGAAATTAAAGAAAATCCAGAGAATTTGACAAAACGTGCACTATCCTTTCCAAGCAGAACATAAACAGACTATTTTCAGAATGTAGTTAATACCGCATACGGTATCACACAGAGAATTTCCTTGCACTTTCAGCACTTTTACTGATGCTTTTGGTTTTACATCCGTCAAAGTAAGAATTTATCATACATCTTGGTAATGAATTCATCAATGTTAAATTTTTTAATCAAAATATAAATTTGGCTTTATATACTACACTTTTAACTAAATGACTGCATTACCCCGAGGGAAAATGTTTGCTTTTCGGCTGGATTGTCAACTATCTTAATTTGTTAGTAGAATTCATCACTGAATACGAAAATTATAATTTTTAAATTTCTTAATTATACTAATTGCTGTTCTCATAAACATATATTGTAATGTAATTTATCATTATGAGAATATATCTAAAAAATCTATGTTTAAAATATAAATTTGTTCTACAAATTTTAATGCAGTTTCAAAATTAATTTAAAAACCAAGTAAGATAACAACGAGTTTTATAAGTATTTTTCATAAACTGCGTATTTTTGCTGTTTTCTAACAATTTATTTCTGACTCACTACTAGAAAGAATATTTTACTTTTTATAAATTATGTGTTTTCTAAGTGAATTAACTTTTATCATACTGTGTGTTGTGTATGAAAACCTTATACAGGGCTACACAAAGGAATTCGAATATGTTGCGGACTACGAAAAGTAATTGCTGGAAATAAGTTTTCAACTATGTTGTGCGTTACCTCCTTTCTTTATTTCGATATATTCATTTACAGTTTCAAATGATGAAAATTCGTAATAATATTTTGGAAGTAACTGGAAGTGTTTCATATATAATCCATGCAATATGCACGATTTTTTTTCTCTTCTATTTTTTACGATGACTGTTTACTTTTACCGTTGATTTTTTTTTATTATTTACGTAACCTAAAATTTAAGAGAAGAAATAAGGAAATCTGGATGGAAGGGCAGAAAAAGCATAATTTTTTTTTTTTACATTTAGTTTCAATCTATTTAATTTTTTAGAACCAAGAAAATATTCTGTGTTTTTTTTAGCTAGATGATTTATGTATTTTCTTATAAGCTTATTGTATTTTGTATTCATATTCCAACACTAGAGTCTTAAAATATTTTGTACAGTAGTATGTCTCTCAAATGAAAATCATTTGGTATCAATTTAACAAATAAGGATACCGCCATTATAATTACGCAAAAGGTAAAAAAAAAAATGTGGGCTAATTTATTTATCCATTTTAATATTTTCACTTTTGAAAGTTGTGAAATTATTAATGACCGGAAGATATTAACTAAGAATTATTTTTTTAGAAAAAATTGCATTTTAATATTCATTTATTTAACTTGTTTGTATGTAATAAAATTTTCCAGTTTTTCTTTATTATTTTTTTCCCTCGTTCGCTATATATTTTTTTGTCATCTACATAACTCTTTCTATGTTGACTTATGTATAGCGAGATTTATTTTTTAAAACTATATTCTAAGTTAGGAATAATTTAAAACTACTTTCTGGTTCAATTACATTATGTTCACTGATATGTAATACATTTAAAATTATTAAATTAAAATAAATAAAATAACTAAATATCCAAACTTTAATTATCTGGATATATATCATGAAACAAAAAAATATATATTTAAAAATATATATCTCATTGAAATTCGAATTTACATATTAGATTTTAAAAACACAATTTCCTTGGAATTCCTATTTCAACTAATGTAAAATTTATCTTTAATTAGAATTTCCGAAGGGTATTGTTAGATAATCCTATGTTCAATTTATGAGAATACAATTAACTTTGTTGGTAACTTTGAACTACTAGATTTAAATGTAGGTATTTTCTTAAACTGTTTGCATTAAAATTGATCTTATTAAATTTACACCTAATGAATATTAAATACATCAAGTCTAAGATTTTATTAAACAAAATGAATTTTAGAGTAGTTTTTATTTCCCGATGTAATCTTTTCACTAGAAATGTCTTAATTATCCTGATTCCTGTATATCCGGATTGCATCTTGAGCACATTAATCTGGATAACTAAAATTTCACAGTATTTTATGAAATATAATTTAAAAACCTAGTATATTAGTTCAATTTCTTATGCACAAATAATTTCCCCCAGGGCTTTTTCGCATTAATGAATATAAAATAATGTTGAATATTTTAACCAGATAAATTGCCATTTGTCTAAGTTCATTATAACTTTGATAAGTATCCTATCAGACCGTCTGTAGATTGTCTATCACCATTTAATATCAATTTTGCAAATGATATACAGGCGTTACAGTAACTCAAGAACAAACACACACACCCGCGCACTTTATTAATACTGTTTTTTTAATTATAATCCTATTATATTAAACAATTTATAAATAGAAATACCTAGTTCATTGTAACTTTGAATAATATCCTACCAGACCGTACAAAAACACTGTAGAATGTTTGTCATCAGTTGATTCTAATTTAGCAAATAATCTACCGGCATTACAATACCTCTAAAACAAACACACACACGCACAAACTTTATTAATACTATATTTTATTATTATAATCTTATTATATTAAATAATTTATAAATAGAAAGACCTAGTTCATTGTAACTTTGATTAATATTCTATCAGACCGTACAAAAACACTGTACGATGCCTGTCATCATAATACCTCACTTTAGCAAAAACTCTACCAGCATTACAATATATCTAGAACAAACACACACACGCACACACTTTAACAATACTGTATTTGTTTCTTATAAACTTATTATATTGAAAAATTTATAAATAGAAAGAAGATCTGAAATCATTGAACATAGTAGATTATTAAAGTTACGTTAAATTAAGTCATTTTGTTTCTATTTAGGAACATCTCTTTTTCAATAGGTAATTATTTTAACTTTTCCAATTTTTTCCAATGCTGAAAACAATTAAAAATTCCTCTTTATTCAGATTCTCAGGTTGTTTTCTAAAATATAAAAAAACTAAGAAATAATTTTACTTTTATAAATGTTATGGATGATTAGGCTTGAAAAGACATGAATGAGGCTTGAAGGGCTTGTTTGAAATGATATTTACATCCCTAATGTATTATTTAATCTAAGGGATTGCAGAACAAATAAATAAAACAGAGAAAAATCATATCTATAATTCGGGTTTTTTTTTAAGGTTTAATATATTTTAGAAGTAACTAATTCTAGATTAATTACAAGGAGATAAAATATATAAATTACAAAAACAAATATTACAGAAAAATCGTATTTTACTAATTTTGTTAGAGTTGAATAAAACTGTTTAATGTGAATCAATAACATTATTTTTGCCAACTTTTATTGACAGGTATTATTTAATTCCAAAAAATAATAATAAACAGTTATTATTTTTTCGGTTGAAAATTTTAAATAATTGGCAGTTTGTAAAAAAAGGCATTTAAATTCGCTTACTGTGCTATAGTAAAGAAAATAAATAGTGTTTTTCTGTATTATGATATTTCAGTATACACGAGAAAACATAATAACAAAAATCTGAAATATAAAATGTTTTTTTTAAGTTTTCTGGAATAGTAATAAGAAGAAATCTTTGATGTAACCAGCTGCATTTCATGAAAAGTGGAGAATCAGTTGTAAAATTTTTCTCCCTGAAGCACACGATATACACCGCATATTTTCTGGCACATGATAGAAATGAATAATAAATTGTCATATTTATATTCAAAAGTTTGTGGTCTCCACTCCATATGGCATTGTAAGCAAATTCAGAATCAGATTTAAAATATATCATATAAAAGCTATTTCACAAAATATACATTGCCAGAAAGTTTTCGAAAAATGTTAGTTGAATATATATATATTTACGTATATGTTTGTATGCTTTTTTTCCTTTCAATTATTCCAAAGTGTGCTTCTATTCTGTGTAATGATGCTGATGATTATATTGAAAACATTTTTCCTTCATTAAATGTAAAACTGTGTCAAAAGAAAATATATTTTTTCGAGTAATGTAATTATTTAGTGTTTTTCTGTAATGATATTTCAGTACTACACGGGAAAACATAATAACAAAAAAATTAAATGTAAAATATTTTATATAAGTTTTCTGGAATAATAATAATAATAAATCTTTGGTGTAACCAGCTGCGTTCCATGAAGTGTGAAGAATAGATTTGACATTTTTTCCCCTGAAGCACACTATATACACAGCATATTTTCTGGCACATGATAGGAATGAATAATAAAATTGTCATATTTAAATTCAAAAGTTTGTGGTCTTCATTCCATGTGGCATTGTAAGCAAATGCAGAATCAGATTTAAAATATGTCATATACTAGCTATTTCACAAAATATACATTACCAGAAAGTTTTCGAAAAATGTTAGTCGCATATATATATATATATATATATATATATATGTATATATACATACGTATATGTAGGTATGATTTTTTTTCTTGCAATTATTCCAAAGTGTACTTCCATTCTGTTTAATGATGCTGATGATTATATTGAAAATATTTTTTCCCACATTAAATGTAAAACTGTATCAAAAGAAAATATATTTTGTCGATTAATGTAGTTATTTAGAATTACGATATCTATAATTAAATAGGTTCAAATATATCAATACCAATCTACCAACAGATCATTAAAAGAATAAAGTATTATGTTTATATTTGTAATCATTTCGATAACTTTCAGGCTGTAATTTTAAGGCAAGCTGCAAATTGCGTCAGATGACGTCTACGTTTGGTGTGAAAACGTTCTTCCGTCATCATTTAGCTTTTGACTAAATATCTTCATCGTAATTATTTTATTTCTTCACTCGATAACATTTTCTAAAACATATCCCAATTTTCATATTGGTTTCTTTTTCTCCCTCTGACACCAGCCTTATATCAAAACAGATAAGAAATTACTTTCGGATTTGTATTTTCATAACATTTTGACTCTAATTATATTTTTATATAAAAAGTCCTATCTTTACGGAAATGAATATTATTATTTTTGACATAAGTTTTTCTATGTATAGTGTTTTAATATTAAAGCATAAGTTAACTGCAATATTTATTCAAAAATATTTATTTTAGAGGTTTCGTAAGTTACTGATTAACCAATAAGATATAATTTAAAAATGTCAGTATATGAAAATGATCATCTTACCTTAATGATGTCTGTAACTCGTTTATTTTTTTTAATATAAAATTTCAAATTTTCTTTCTTTTTGTGGTGGCATTTCACTTTTAACGAGTGAAAATTTTAAATCACAATTTTAAGATTTTAATATATCTGTTCACATTTGCATTATTAATTTCTTATCTGTTTCGATATATGGCTGGTCTCAGAGAGGCAAAAATGTATCACTATGAGAATAGGGGTATGTTTTAGAAAATGTAATAGAGTGAAGAAAAAAAATTAGTATGATGAAGATATTTAGTCAAAAGCTAAATGATGACAGAAGAACGTTTTCACACCAAACGTAGACGTCATCTGGCGCAATTTGAAGCTTTTCTTTAAAATTACAGCCTGAAAAATATCGAAATGATTACACAAATAAACATAATATTTTATACTTTTAATGATCTATTGGTAGATTGGTATTGATATATACATAAACTTGTTTAATTATAGATAGCGTAATTCTAAATAATTACATTACCTGACAAAATATATTTTCTTTGGATACAGTTTTACATTTAATGATGAAAAAAAATTATTTTCAATATAATCATCAGCATCATTACACAGAATAGAGGTACACTTTGGAATAATTTAAAGGAAAAAAATCATACAAACACATACGTAATTTATATATATATATATATATATATATATATATATATATATATATATATATATGTATGTATGTATGTATGTATTCGACTAACATTTTCGAAAACTTTCTGGCAACGTATATTTTGTGAAATAGCTAGTGTATGACATAGTTTAAATCTGATTCTGCATTTGCCTACAACGCCATATGGAATTGGAGACCACAAAGTTTTGAATTTAAATATGACAATTTATTATTCATTCCTATCATGTGCCAGAAAATATCCGGTGTATATCGTGTGCTTCAGGGAGAAAAAATTTACAACTGATTCTTCACGCTTCATGGAACGCAGCTGGTTACATCAAATATTTCTTCTTATTATTATACGAGAAAACTTATATAAAACTTTTTATATTTGAGATTTTTGCTATTATGTTTTCTCGTGTATTACTGAAATATCATAATACAGAACAACACTATTTATTTTCTTTACAATAGTAAAGTAAGCGAATTTAAATGATTTTTTTACAAACTGTCAATTATTTAAAATTTTCAACAGGAAAAATAATAACTGTTTCAGTATATATTTTTTGGAATTAAATAATGTCTGTCTATAAAAGTTGGTAAAAAGAAGTATTATTTTTATTTATATGATGCTATTTTAATAAAGATTCGTTGGTATATAGCCATGACAAATTATTATATTTACACTAAAAAGCTGAGAGAATGCTATCCAATTCAGTGGTAAAATAATGTTATTGATTCACATTAAACAGTTTTATTCAACTATAACAAAAGTAGTAAAATACAATTTTTCTTTAATATTTGTTTTTCTTATTTGTATTTTATCTTCTTCTAATTAATCTAGATTTAGTTACTTCAAAAATACATTAAACTTTGCAAAAAATCACGATTTATAGATATGCATTTTTTCTGTTTTATTTCTTTTGTTCTGTAATCACTTATATTACATAATAATTTATGTATATAAATATCATTTTAAACACTTATCATTCAAGCCTTTTCAAGTCTAATCATCCATGACATTTATAAAAGTAAAATTATTTCTAAAAATTTTTATATTTTAGAAAATAACCTAAGAATCAAAATAGATAGGAATTTTTAATTGTTTTCAGCATTGTCAAAAATTGCTAAAGTTAAAATAACCACCTATTGAAAAAAAATGTTATGTGTTTCTGCTTAACGAGTGAATATTTTAAATCACAATTTTAAGATTTTAATATATCTGTACACATTGCAGCTTAAAATGTTAATGTCATCTTCTTTAGCATTCTAATATATTTTTGTGTCTCCTTAATATTATGACATGTTTAATTATAGTTCCTAAAATTTATTAATACTTTATATATTATTAATATTGCTGCAAACTGTAATCTATTGAAAGTAGTTTTCAGTCTTGCACATGTCAATATTATCGAACATTTCATCCAAACCCAAACACAGTACAAAAGCAGAATATTAGATATTTACATAATGCTCTTAAAAGTTTTCAATTTTTACGCAAAAATAAATTTTTTATGCTTAAACAATAAAGAAAATTCTAAAAATGTCAAAAAACACACTCACATTTTAGCCTACTTGGGATTACTACTTTTATTTAAAATACATTTCGAAAAATTCAAAATATTCCAGTTATTTATCCAAAGTTGGCCTTAAGCAATTGTCCTTTCTTCTATATTTGAGAACATCTTGAAAGATTGAAAGACAAAAGTTGTCTATCTGATTTACTTTTGATAAGTCTCAAAACATTAGAATAGAAAAGTAGGACGCAGATATTTTTCAAACTTAAAATTAAGTGAAAAAATTTGCAGACAAAAATAAAATATTTTCGCATAAGATAAAGCATTTTCACGTTATTTAGCCAATTTGTACCTTTAAAAAATATATGCGTCTATTTCAGACATTTAATTTTTTATTCCGAAATTCCTAATTCATGTCGGATGCTCCGAAAGAGGTATTTTTACTTTACGTGATAACGAAACATCTGTCATTAAGTGCAAATTTCTATTCAGAATTTCTGTATAAAAAAGAAATTCCTGAAATGCACGCTTCGAATACAAATGGGTTAATAAAGAATTTTTTTAAACCCATGTACATACCTGGTAGTCTTCGTTTTTTTTTTTTTTTCAAATCAAATAACTCATATTTTGGTAATATAGTTCTCTCGAAATTTTTTAAGTGCGTTCGTAATTATATAAATACCTATAGTCGTCGTCTGATCCGTACGTCCGTCTGTCCGCATATAAAAGCGCAAAAATTACTCAACCGAATGGTTTGAAATTTAATATATAAAATCGTTGCAGAATTTTTGTCTAGTCATTTCAAATTTTATGAAAATTGAATCAAAACTTAAAAAGATATTAAGGAAGGTTTTATTTGTTCTATTAAATCCTATCATACGTAATATATATAATAAAAACGCAAGTCATGTGACTGAGGAAATCAAATACCGGCTAACCACATCTTTATCCATATGCCAAGGTGGCCATTTTTATTCAAAATTATTTTTCGAATAAAATTGCATAAAAATTACATTTTTAGAAAGATCGTTTAAAAAATTGTTTGCTTGAGAGATGAGTTGCATTCGAAAATTTATATATTTTGGGGATAACTTCAGTGAAAATTAGGTTAACAGTCAAATATCTCAATCCGTTAAAGCAAATAGACAAAAAATTCCTTCATTGTGAATCATAGAAATATTAACCATGGAGGTAATCATTCGCAAAGCAAGATATCCATGGTGAATTTACAGCTCTATCTGTGGTCAAAAAAAAAAATTCGCATCTGTAAACATGACATACTTAATAAGAAAAAAAAGGCATCCTCATTTCGTTAATAGCAGACGATATAATTATTTTCACTGAAATAATAACGATGATTTTTTACATTGTAAAACTAGTTATAGCACGAAACGAACGCACCTCATTTGTCACGTTCAACGTACAATTTCCAACTTGTCATGTATGCTGAGCAAGGATTGACATTCTGCAAAGACTGACGTTCTGCCCTTTGTTTGTACCTGAATACTGTGTATAAAACTGATCCTCTGCAATTTGTCTAAAATGGAATATTATTTTAAATATTGGAGAATATGTTGAAATTTCACAGTCATTTTGATAAATTAACATACAAATAATATTTGAAAAATCGCTAAAGTGATAATTTGGATGGATCTTCGAAAAGTCTTTCGGGACGTATTTTTTATGACATAAAAGATAATTCCATACTTAGTAACTGTACTTGTGTAAGAATTAAAAACGCAAATAGCACGAAATTGCACTTGTTTTTTGCTAAATTCAGCGTACAAAAAGTATTAAAACTTAGTTACAAGCATTATTCCCCCAACAGTTTCAGCTAAAAACTATAAAGGCTATCATAAAGGAAAACAAAAGACAAAACCGGTGATCTTTACATTTTGACTTGAGAGAAGTGAAAAATGGAAAGGAACACGAAGGGATTTTTTCCCTTCCTGGTAATGCCTTTATAGTTTTTTACCGAAACTGTTGGAGGAATATGAGTTGTAACTCAGTTTGAATTTTTCTATTTCACAAAATTCTGATAAAAAACAAGTTCAATTTTGTACTATTTGTGTTTTAATTCATATAGTAATCAACGGTGTAACGTCCCACTTTAAAACGTTTATTTAGTCAACTTGTTTATTTATGAAAAAATTGTATTTTTTACTTATTTTTGTAACGAGGACAAGTTTAATATATATAAAATTATTCATCATTTTCCCGTAAAGTTGTGAAAATTTATAGGAATTTTCAAGAAAATAATTTATTTCACAAATGCAACTGATATTTTACGTATGAAATAATTTAGAACAATATCTAATATAATCAGTTTTTTTTTCTTAAATGGTTATTAAAGGTAGTGAAATATTCTAAGTACATGATATACCCGAAGTATTCACTTCCTAAACTATGCCATCACATGAATTTTTGAGATTAAGTTTTTTCATTGTGTCACTATGCTCACAATGCTAAAACTGCAACATGCATCTCTCAAATGATTTGAATTTTTCATGAATGTTCTGTACCTTTTTTCTATCCCATTAATGATCAGACTAGCTGGCTTCGCCCACTAGCGGGGTCCTAATTTATATCGGACCTCGAATTGTATAAAACCTCCAATATGACAAACCTCGAAACGAAGGAACCTCCGGCTCTGTTCCTCCGCTACCTTCGGCCCCGTATAACGGGCACCGGAAAAAACTCTTAATTTCAATCTTGAATAGTATAATTCTCTAAACAAACGATCCTCCTGCTG
The DNA here is from genome assembly GCA_963931845.1 of Maratus michaelseni. Lineage (NCBI taxonomy): Eukaryota > Metazoa > Arthropoda > Arachnida > Araneae > Salticidae > Maratus > Maratus michaelseni. Next base: position 199,961,244 of record OZ007588.1, on the reverse strand, counting down.
GGGTTCCCGCTGCCTGCGGCACCGTATAGCAGGTGTGCTGCACACGCGCTGCAAAATCCATTAATTCCCCATTACACCTTCAGGGGGCGCAATCTGTCCTATACGAACTTAACGGAAATCTGTGAAGCTATCAAAATCCAGTCGAATAAGCCACAACCCCCCCCCCAATAGAACCCCATAGAGCCCCAAAGAACCCGAGTTATGAAAGCGCCTCCTGGTTGTGAAACTTTGAAATAAAATCTGTAAATTCTGTTGATGTCGAGTCGAATGAGCCACACCGCATTGTGATGAGACCCATACAACCAGAGTTAGCTGCAAAATCCGTTAGTACCACCTTCCACCGCCGGGAGGCGCAATCTGTTCTAAACGAATATAACTGGAATCCTTGAGGCTGTCGATGTCGAATCGAATGTGCCATATATCGTCGTCATCGGGCCCATAGAACCAGAGATAGAAAAACGCCAATGGTGGTGAAACTTGGAACTAAAATCGGTAAGATCTATCGAAATCGAGTCGAATGAGCCAAACAACATTGCGATCGGACCCATACGACCCGAGATAATTTGAAAAAAAAGTCCTTAGCTTTTTTTCTTCTTTGACAAAATTCGGGATTTTGCTAAAAAAAAAAAAAAAAAAAAAAAAAATATGGATCGACTTCGAATTTTTTTTTAATCTTTGAAATCTCAGCCCAGATCTAAGTAAGATTACATACTTTTCATATCCAAAAATTCGATATTTTTAATAATTTTATATGGCCCCAAATTGTTCCACTATAAAATGTTCCCATTTTTCTGTGAGTAGACTAGATGTCTGTAGTTAGAGCTAGATGTTTCAGCTTCGAAAGATTGCGTTAAAAAAAATCCATTAATTAAAAAAATAAACGATATTTCAAGTTCTAATTAACTGACAATCTCGAATTTTCGAAACTTATCATCGTGGAGAACAGCTTATTAATGCGGTGTTAATTTGGAAAGCGTAGGTTAATTAAATCTTGTAATCTGCAACCCCTTTAAAAAAAACAGTATGCCATTCTGGACCGCAGCCGTCTAATTATGCCGTCTAACTTTAACCAGTCTAATTAAATAAAAAATAATTGTAAATTTATTCCTAATTATGGAAGAAATACCAAAATTACATATTTAGAATCCTTGTGAAAATATACACATAGATGCAAAATTTTCAAATCGATAAATGCAATATTAAAAAAATAATAATAATAGGGCCGCCATTCTTCTAGTATAAAGAAATGTGGTTTCCGGCCTCGTTTCAGAAAGAAATTGTTCTCAGACGATTTGTCTCCGTTGAACATCTGATTTGAAATTAAAATGATCTGTCTTTTGACTTAAAATGAAAAGTTTATTAATTGATATCTTCTCTTCTAATTTGTCAACTTTTACGAATTTTACCTTCCTGAAATTGCGATTTTATTTTATGTCTCTTTGCCAATTTTTGTGCGGATGGAGCGATTTTTGCGATTTTTTCGCCATTTACGCCATTTTTACCGCAGCCGTAAAGAGAAATTTCGGGGTGCAGGTGAAAGACGAAAGTTGAAAGGTTGGTTTAGAGCCTCGCAGCATGGTCAATTTGCAGTCAAAATGGAAATTCTTTCTTTGTTTCGGAAAAAAAAAATATTTTTTCGCCAATTTTCGAGAAGTTTTAAATTGATATCTTTGTTAATTAAAGGCCGATCTTTTCGATACTTAATAGCATTAATTCCTGAATTTTTCCGACTTTTTTGACAGAAAAAGCATTTTGATGCTCGCTCCACTCGCAGAGCCTCTGGCGTCACTCACGACAGATAGACGTTTGCGAACATTAATAATAAAGACTATTCTCGCTATTTTTTAGACAATCCTTAAAGTGCATTTCATAAAATTAGGGATAGGATTTTAAGTAATATATATTGATATTTTTTAATCAGAATTTCAAGTAATTAGTCATTTGAACTGTATTTTTCATATGTAAAGGCATCCTTCATCTATTCATTCATCTATTTAATTTAATTAATTTTTTTAACTAATTATTTTTTTGGAAAATCTAGTCCTTACCTTTATTGAGCACACTAATAAGAAAAGTGTGAAAAATAATTGTTGTAAAAGTTCATAATTCTAAATTATATATATTAAAAAAAATTATTCAAAAATTTCAAATGTTATGATAAAATTCCATTTTTCTGGAATAAGTCATTTTCTGTCATAAAATAATTTAATCATACATCAAGAAGTATTGTGAAATATTCAAATAAAAAAATAGCATTTCTAATGGTACCACGTCCTTTTGAAAATGGTGGAAAATTTGAAAATGAAAATCAATAATTATTTGTTAATCCTAATCAAAAATATAAAAAGACAAAATATTTAACTGATGAATAATTCTTTCTGTGTATAAAAGTATTTTTCTTCTGCGAAAGTATTTTTCTTAGCCCTTCGTGCGTAAAGGTAATTCTAAACATTTGTTTTCATAATAAATAAAGTATATAGAGATTTCAGTTGAGCAAAGATACGTTCTTGCGTGCAAAATGCATTCTACTTCATGTAGAAGAAACAATTTTCTTTTCATAATTCTCTGAATATAATGAAAGTTATGTAGTTTCTTATGCAGTTTCTATTCACTATGCAACGGAGAAATTATGCTGATTATTACAGAGTTTATACTATATAGACTGTACACGCATAATACTTTCTAAAACGTTTTTTCATGAAATCCTAAATTTTCAGTTAATTTTTTTTTCACAAAATAAGGTAACACTTGCTTAATTTTCTCCTTGATAAGTGCATTATTTAAAAAAATTAAAATATTAAACTTTATTTTAAAAATAATTGAAAAGTTGATAAAACTTAATTATTTGTCATTTATCAGCAAAAATATTTGTGTACAAAAACTATTTTTTTTTAAATAATTGTATTTGTTGGAGTATAAATGTTATGTCAGACCTGCAACAGATTAAAAATATATATATTAGGAAGAAAGAGATTTGTGGAAGAATATGTTGTATTACATTTTCTGGAAAACTTTTATTTTACGTTTGAAAGTGTTATAAGATATTCTAGAATATAGTGAAGCTAAATTAATAAGTTTCTTATTAATCTTAAAGATACGTTCTATTATTTATAATTATTTAATATTTTAATATCTAATAATTTTTAATCTTAGAAAATTAAATCTTAATGTTGTTTTAACATGGTTTAGTACTACCTGTTAAAATGTTAATCATTTGCTACCAAACAGAAACTAAACCAATAAAATTTACAACAAATCCATTCAATTCCATTCTATTTATAAATTTTCTTCCTTTAAATTCAATTAATGTTAACACATGAGCAATTAATGATTTATTTAAACTGTGCAAAAAAATTGGTTTCTGTTGTGTGACTTTTCAAGCAATTTTTACTTGTTTTTTGGAGACAATTTCATCACGCATTGCAATTTCAGCTTCAAGCTCTCAGACCATACACTATATGGCCAATGATGACCGGTCACTTGCGATTTAAGACGTTTTGTTAAATATCTGCAAAGATACATGAGCAATTATCCTGAAACTTCAGTGTAAATATCATGATAGACGTCATGTATTTCCGCGAAGATTTTTTTCCGAAATCCCATAAGGGGCCTTGACCAAACTGAAGAAAACGATAATTCTGTGAAAACGAATATCTTAAAAGCGTTGAAACGGTAGCAAATGCTTAGGAGGCTTCTTTTAATAAACTATGTTTATGAGTATAGAACGTATACTCTTGGAGAAATTATTGTTTTAATAAAAACAATCCCAAATTTTACCAAGTGTTTTGCTTATAATTTTCATGAGTTTTTAATATAAAAGAATGTTTTTTCAGGAACGATGACGCACAACATTATATACAATACTCTGCAATCAGAATTAAAAAATAATAAATATTGGATGAAAAATGAGCAGGTTCACTAAATATTGTTTCACTGCGCATGCGCGAATTCAATCGAAATATACTGTGCATAATATATTAACTAAATGTATAGACCAACTTTTGTGAAAGTCTCAAAAACATAGCTTGAAATTTCTGATAGTAATAGTTGATAGAATAAGCTCTAAATTCACTGTTCTCGAAAGGAAGCAAAAAGATGAGGGTTGTATCCAAATATACTAGTTTATGAAAGTTGACATAATAAGAATGAAGTGTCTCTCATTGTATATTTGGATACCGCCCCTTATCTTTTTGCTTCCTTTTGGGAACAGTGATTTTCAAGCTTATTCTATCGACTATCACTATCAGAATTTTCAAGCTAATGATGAAAAATCGTCTAAACGGACTTCTTTTCAGCGGTCTTTTTAATGGTCTTAAACTCTCTGTACAATAAAGAAAATTACTACTGTATCACTAAATTTTTACACTAAAATTTTCGCTTTAAAAATAACACACATCAACATAATATTCCATTAAAAATTTATCGACAAAATTATAATTGCAAACTTTAGTGACATAAATCGCCATTATTTTTTACACAATCAATGACACAATCCATTATAGAACCAATGCTCTACTATAAGATAAATAAAAGTTTGTTAAATGAAAAAAAATATTTAATATATTTGGAATTTATACCTTTTATCAATATAGCCAGTTTAAGTATACATATTCAAAATTGCCAGTACAGGTTGGAAAATATAGTAAATAATATGTCAATCAAATAACTTTATCGCGTACTATTTGTTTTATTGGATGAATTATTTTTAAAATAAATTATTTATATTTTTAATAATCAATCGTGATATAGAAAAGTTATAGAAATATAAACACTTAAATTATATTATACTAGTGGAGCTTTACATGCTTCGCTGTTCGGTTTTTCCAAAACGAAATTTGAACTAAACAAACCTGGTGTGTTGGGCCATACTGCGTTCGGGAGCATACACCCATGTGGAATACGTCCGCATTGATCTCGAATCAAACAAATATTGAATTATTGCGATTTGTTATTTTGTCCCATATTAAATTAAATTTTCTGCATCGTCGTTCACGTTAATTTAGGAACTGATTTGTCATTATTTCAATTTTAAACTAATCACAGCCGTGGAAAAATTTACTAGGTAAATCTTTTCATTTTTGAAAAACTGATTGTCAAAAATCACCGCGGAACACACAGAAAATAAAAAGCTAAATATCTCATAAAAAATTCAGGAAAATTCAAAAATCGCAGAGAAAAAATTGAACAGTTTGAAAAAAGATTCCTTTCACGAATGTCAAAGAATCGCAGCAAAACAAGGAAAATTTTTTTAATTGTATTAAAAAAGGGCAAAAGTTCTAAAATCGCAGAGGACAAATTTATAACATTGGTCTGAAAGTTTCAAACCAGATTCATTGTAATAATGTGAAAAAATTCCGCGACATGTTCTGCCGTAAAATGATGCAAAATCGTTGAAATTTAACGAATGTCAAAGAAACGCAGTAAAACGAGAAAGAACCTATAAAATCATATATATAAATTTCCGAAAAGTTATAAAATCGCAGAGACAAATTTACAAATATTGGTCTCAAATTTTGAAACCAGATTTGTTATAATAATATGAAGAAAATGCCGCGACATGTAATGCTATAAAATGCCGTAAAATCGTTCATAAATGCATGCAAATTTCGGGAAATTTTTCAAAAACCACAGAGCAAAATTATATATAGTGGGAAAAAAGAATGATTGGATTCCTTTTACGAATTTAAAAATGTCGCCACAAAACGCGAAAATAACTAAAAACCGCATAACGTATCCTGAAAAATTCAAAAATCGTAGAGTACAATATTGAACATTGCATTGAAACTGCATTATTTTTACGAATGTCAAAAAATCTCCTCAAAACATAAATAATTTCTAAAAATCACAAAATACTTCCTGGAAAACTCAAAGATCGCTGTAGGAATGCCTAATAAATGTTACTATAAAATATTGAAATTTAATATATTGGACTAATATGCTAAAAACGGATTTTGGTAATGTAGAAAAATCGCCACAAAACGCAAACATACTATAAAATCGCATTAAAAATTAAAATACATTATGAATTAATGAAATTAAAATACATTAACCGATTTTTGCTGAAACAAATTAAATACAAAAATTGAAAGTGGACAATATATTTTAAAAAGATGGACTTAATTAGTGAGAATATATTTTTTATATTTTTATTTAAAAATATTGCATTAATAATTTTAGTTGGTACATTAAAAAAAATAATAAAATACATTTATATCTCATAAAGAAAAGGCGTGATATTTCCAACTTCTATTCCATATTTATATCTGAAAATATATAAATATGGAGATGATTTACGGAGAATTTATATAGTTGTATATTTTATTTATTTATTTATTTGACTAGTGACTTTATTTTATTTGTTTTTGTGCGTAAATTTTTACGTAAATTATTTTTCTTACGATTTTCTTTGAAAATGAATATTCCAAATTTAATTCTTCTAAAGCAGTACTCTAGATTAATGCGATAAATGATATTGTTATCAATTACTGCGAGTAATTCGAAAAAATATTTAAAACTAATTGTTTAAAAAATGTATATAACTTAATATATTGATAATTTTATGAACTGGGTAATTTAATAACTACTTTTTAATCTCTAAATTTTACAAAGGCACTTCAAACAACCACTTCATATAAACAAACACTTCATACTTATAATAGAGATTTCTATTTCTATGTCTAGTAAAACAAAGCAAAATATATAGTATACGTAAAAATATTCGTCGTTTTGTTAAAAATGCAATTGAACTTTGCAAAATGTATTCATTTTCAATCAATGTATGAAAACTTGTAACTCATATTTAAAGATAGAATTTCTCTTTCGAATTCGTCCTTCACTAATATGTGCTACTTTAGCTTTCATGATTTCCATTTCATTTCTCAAAATAGCATATGTTTAGACAAGATAAATGATTCTAACTTTTAAATGGCCGAACGCAGTCAAGCTATGATTTAAAAGAACCAACACATCCACATCTAAGTTATTTTATTTCAGATGATATTATTTCTGCTACATTGTTTTTGTAAATAAATTTTTTAATGTAAATGTACGACAATATGTCAGTTAATAAGATTAAAAAAAATTCGTTTAAATATTTTCTCCAGCTTTTCTTATAAAGCATTTTAAATTTTCAAAAAGCTTTTAAAATAATTTTTTTGATAAATTTGTTTTCTATAGAGAGTTGATAATTGTGAAAACATATTTATTATCATCATATTAATTTATATTATGTATATTTATACACTTTTATATTAATATTGTTGTTCTATTTTACCGTTTTTTCTTTTAATTTGGGTTTCAACCTCGCTGTACTTATTAAAAACATACGACTCAAAAGTCTCAAACTAAATATATATTCAATACTAAAACCATCTTACTAGTAGAGTTCATGCGTCATTTTCTATCCGTTTTTTCAAAAAGTTATTTAAACGGTTATTTCTTTTCTATTTTTAAAACGTTTCTATTTAAAGTTTTTAATGAAGAGCAAATGAATTTTAAATTCCGTAATCAGTTCGATTCTTTGTAGAGGATGTTATAAAGTTTGTATTACATAATTATACTGCAGCATTATACAGGATATACACTGTTAAGAAAATTTCATAGGACGCTTTTTTTTAGAACAAAAGCCCGCTTTTCTTCAAAACCTAATTTAAACAGCCATTTCCGTTTTTAGAAAACGTTTCAATATGGAAAGGTAATCTTAAAATGCTGAATCGGATTTTTTGTAGAGCATTTTATAAGAATATTGCGTAATTATACTCCAGAATTTTAAACGAGTGCGCATTATATGGGATTCCCATGAGAACACAAGCACAATCTGTTGATATAAACATAAAATTATATATATATATTTTTTTTTACTTTCTACACATACATTTTGAATCAAGATTGAGAAAAAATTTTTTGATTTTAAAAATATATATAAATTACAATATTTTGTTCAACATTTTAGTAGAAACAAATTTGTTGATAATTTTAAATTTACTATAAAGTAATTTTACAGTATATGTAAAATAGAACATTTTAATTAAGTTATGCTTAGACCAGAGAAAACCTTATTTACAATTTCGTAAAAATTACGCTAAAAATAGATTCATTTATTCTATTCCAATTCTTTTATGTAATTGTATTTTAATCAGGGATTTTTAAAAGAAAAATAAATATTTGAAAGAGGAAAAAAATCTATATATGTACATATTTTTTGTGGCAGGCGTGGCATTTTATTTCTTTTTCTGTTTCGTTTTATCTACGTAAACAGCTAAAGAATATTTTAAAAACAAATTTGCTTTTCTCTATTCATCTAATTTTTTTAAAGAAAATTTAATAATGTGAAAAATTGTTTTCGTTATTCTGCTGCAGTTTTAAAATAAGAAAGAAAATATTTTGATTACGCATATCTGTTCAAAAATGATATTTTTGCAAGAAAATGTTTGTATGTAAATATGCATAACTAAGTAGGAAAATTGAATTTGTACGTATTTATATTTTAATCTGAATCAGTACCGTATATTTGTAAAATAAAAATTCAAACAAATGAAATTATCCTAAGAATGTTTTATTTACGTTTGCTATTTTGTTTATATTACGTTTACTACTGTTAAAAAAAGCATATGTTTCTCACGAAGTAAATAGTGATATTTAAATATTTGGGGATGATAAAAGAAATGATGGCATCAAGAAAATTCACTCGCTTACAGATTTTGGAAAAAAACAAAACAAATAGTACTAATTTTATTACATTTTTTATTTGCTTGTACTATAGCGAAGAGCTGCTATTTTATAAAGGTACTCAGTAGTCGAATGATTTTTGAGGTTTTGTGTGTGATCCTAGTGTCCTGAATTCTAAAATTGTGCGTGAATGAGCTATCAACTCAGTCAATTCTTTAAGTCTCGCAATGTTGGTCTGGTTTTGATTGTCATGGTTATTTCTTTCAATGATATGATAATTAGATATCTGTGGTTGTGTAGCTGCTATATATATTTAGGTAGGTGTTGGAATCAATGTATTTTGAACACATCTTACCTTTAAGATACCTCATTTCTACATTAAAGTTCTCCACTGCAAGTGGAGTTGCCCATTAGCTACTTCAGACAGAATCTACGGCTGTGAACTTTACCAGTATATCAAGAAATTGCGTTTCGTGTTTACGATGAAAAGATTGTCGAAATCCATGACTCCTTTTACTGTTATATTACAATCTTTATAGTGATATTTTATATATTGATACTGATATGCCTTTCTGATGATTTTCAAAACAATCATTTTGGATTTCAGTTAATTGTTTTGAATTTAATCAGCCTTTTGGGAAGTTAATTCAGCCTTTTGGGAAGATAATTCTCCTTCTTAGTCTTCAGTGCATTCGAGTTTAATTTTGATCACCTATAATTAAGTCTACCCACTCCACTGCCAATCACTCTGTTTATCATTCTGAGTAAATTGTTGTGTTTTTGTTGAAATTTGTATCATGACACTATTTCAAATGAACTGCCTGGAAGGGTACGTATAAGAATATAATAATAAAATAAATTATTAAATATGATTGTATTTTAAACAAAATTTCAAAAGTAAACTTTGTCCTGCAACTTATTACATATTCAATTAAGGCAACTAAAAAGAATATATGTTTGTTGTCGCAATTACAATTTTAATGAGACACAATTACATGTATTACATGGGAAACATAGGAAACATAGAACATAGGAAACATGCAATATGTTTTTACGGAGCAGAATGTTCATTAAGTGTAATTGAAAGAATTTTATATATTTAAATCCCCATATAATTCAATAATTGTAATTTTTTTTTTTTTTTTTTTGAGGAAGATGAAAAATGTTTAATATCATTTTATTTTTTTTAGTACGATAAAATCTATAGGAAACATGCAATATGTTTTTAAGGAGCAGAAAGTTCATTAAGTGTAATTGAAAGAATTTTATTTAAATAAGAGAAAACTGTCTCATAATAATAAGATTTGTTTTTCAGGAAATTACTACAATGGTTGTAAATTCGTCTATAGATGTCTCTTGATGGACTGTCACAATAAACATTATTTCTGGGGGCATATGAATAGTATTATTAATAGTAATGAGAATTAACTGAATTATTAAAGCAATTTATTTTTAATCCATCTTTATAGGGTAACAGAAGTAGTGTATATACGTATATTTGTATGTGTATTTCTGCGTATATGTATATAAACCTATATAAACTTGTGTATGTGTACATAACGTAAACGTAACCTGTGAATATAATACTTATATTGATATTTAAATTTTGCGTTTTCAAGTTTGGGTATGTTTAAAAACTCAGTTTTTATATTTATTAATCCAGATAGCAAGCGATTATATACCAGAAGATTCTACATTAATGCTTGTGTGTAAATAATTGTTAAGAAGTTGTGGTTCGTACATTCTACTTTGCCATTTTAAAAGTTGTGAGTAGAGAAAGTTTTGCAATACTTTTTGCTGATTTTTTTACGCATTTCCAGCTATTTGGAGACGAATGTACGTGTGACGACACGCAGTACACATTTTGTAAAGTATGACAATACAGTCGAACCTCCATTTAACGAAGTCGCTAAATACCGAAAAAAGTTCGTTATATAAAAAATTCGTTAAATAGAGATTCACTTTTAAAAATATTTTAAACAACATGAAACATATTTTAAATTCATAAACACTAAATATTATTAAAAAAAGAGTATTTATTTATTTATTCATTTATTTATTTATTGTATAGATAACATCGATTTTCTTTATTTATTTTACCCACCAAAAAGAAATCTGCAAGGAAAACAAGCATAAAACAAAACATTCTACGAGAATACACTCTATTTTCAGTTAAGGAAATAGTTTTAAATTAAAATTAATGAATCATTGTCGTATTTATTATAACAAAGAATTTTAAGCATACATTACCGATTAGCACGTGCGTCCTTAAATTTAATTACTGAAAAAGTCTGTTAATTTTGTCTGAGTTTTTTGTTTGAAAAAGTGTTTTCTCTCATAATACGTCTCGTGCAATGCACCAAAAACCCCTTCAGGCGTATTTTCTTCAAACTGTAATCCACGTCGGATTGTTTCAAATGATTTTTTCATTTCATCATACGAAGGTTTGTTGATTTCTGCATCATTATCATTTCCATCTTCATCATCTTCATTTTCTTCGCAATTCATTGCTGGATTGTTTTTATTTTTTACACTGTCCAAAATATCCAATTCAGTTACCGTTTCTGAGATCTCAACTTCGGAATCAAGTGAATGAAAATCCTCAATCAGCACATCATCGTTAATTTCTTCTTTTTCTCTCAGCTGCATCCACATTTTTTTAAGTTCTTCTAAGGGAATATCATCTTCGTCTTCCGTACTTGCCGAATTTTCATTGCTGACAAAGAATCCAGCTTTGGCAAAACTGTTGCGTATAGTACGATCTGTGACATCATAGTTCCATGCTTTGGAAATTTCTGATATACTTTCCCGTAAGTTGATCTTTGGCATAGATTGATTGTTCTCAAGTGCAGTGATAACTTTTCGCGTTATTCTCTTGCGATGCTGTATTTTGAAGCTTTTGATCACTCCTTGATCCATTGGCTGCAGTTTTGATGCAGTGTTAGGTGGTAAGTAAAAAACTGTAACATTTTTCAGTTTTTGGTTGATTTCCTTCGGATGGGGGGGGACAATTGTCAAAAACGAGAGCAATTTGGCGACACTCTGCAATCATACGTTTGTCCAACTTTTTAATCCATTTTTCACAAATTTCTGACGTCATCCAAGACTTTTTGTTAAAGTCATAATCAACCTCCAAAGATTTTACGCCTTTTAAACATCTTGGGTTCTTGCTTCTTCCGATAACTAATGGTTTCAGTTTCTGATCTCCAGTCATATTCGCACCTAACATGACAGTTATTCTTGCTTTACTTTTTTTTCCACCAAAGCATTTTTCCTTTTTAAATGTTAATGTCTTTTGAGGCAAACATTGAAAAAATAAAGCATTCTCATCCGCATTAAAGATGTTTTCAGGCTTATAGTCTTTTAAAATTTTACTCAGTGTCCCCGTTATCCAGTTTTCACTATCATTATCATCAACGTCTTTATTTTCACCAGATATTACTTTTGCTGCAATTCCGTGTCTTCTCTTAAATTTTTCAAGCCACCCACTGCTTCCTCGAAATTCGTCGTATCCCAATGCTTTCGCAAATTTAAGTGAATGTAAGGTTGAAGTGTGTTGAAGTGGCCTCTCAATTATGAAAGGCCCAGAGATCGGAACATTTTTATCTCTCATTGTGTGTATCCACATCAAAACTGCCTCATCCACATCTTCATAGACACATGTTTTTAAACGTTTTGAGCAAGAATTCCATGAAACATAATTTTGCAACTTATCACGATTTTTTATTATGGTTGATAAGCTATTTGGAGGAATACCAAATTTGAAAGCAATATCCTTTTTCTTCACTCCTTCATCTACCTGATCAAGAATTAATTTTTTTTCTTTGATACTCAAACACTTTCGCTTTGACATTTTCGAGCTATAAGAACCGAAAAAACTAGCACGACTAATCAAAAATCTAGAATACAGGAGACTCTAATTCAAGAACACGGGGCAGATCCATTGAAGGTGAAAGGGAGGGGGGGGTATTGAAAGTCTGCACTTCCGGGATCATGAAATGCAAAGCCGACAGCGATTTTACTGCACTCAGTGAATTAGGCGCCTTGGTAAAACCAATTCAAGGTCACTGATCATCATAAAATAAGCTTAAAGAAAGAATAAGTTGGAAATGTTCGGAAATATTTTGAGAAATAAGGAGAAAAAAAAATTAGGTCACAAGAAAAAGTTCGTTAAATAGAGAATGCACTTCGCTATTTGGAGGTTATTTTACAAAGAAATTCGCAAAATGTACTTGGTTTCAAGAAAAATTTCGCAAAATAGAGAAATTCGCAAAATAGAGGTTCGTTAAATAGAGGTTCAACTGTACATGATTCTCCATTGGGCATTGTCGAATTCCACTTCTCCGTCCACACAACTTCGAAATAAATCCGGTCTTTTGATATGCTGCCACCACCGATATGAATACGTGATATCGGGCACGATACTTAATGTATATTCAAGAAAAACCTAACTCTTTCAATTAAAGTTAAAGTAACAATTTATTAATAATATTTACACTAAACTCGGATGTAAATTATACGGTTTAGCACTAAATCAAAACAATTACAGAAAACGCTCTACGTGTACCGTTAGACTACGTCAATTCATTCCGCACTGACATTTCTATTCATCTCACACCCGCTCTCTCTTTCTTTCGAGAGATACCGTTAAACACACGTGGCTCAGATCGTCAACTCTCAACGACCTTACACCTTCACTACCACGTTCGAACTAATTTCACCTCTCGTCATTCCCCAGCGCATCCGCTCTCCCTCTACGGGGCTTCTGTTTTATTTCCAAGGGTCGCTTGACAACCGTTCCTCCCTCTTGACTGATCTGCCTTCCTAAATAAAAGAGTGCACTATCTTTCTTATCTATCAAAGACCACATTGCAATGGAAATACCTATTTCATTATGTCCAGCTCGCCACCCTCCGGATTAAGATTTTTCTTAAACCAGACTCTGACGGTACACAATAGATACAGATACAATACGCTAATCCCTTAAGAATAGCTTTAAACTCTTGCAGCTGTGAGAGAAAACTGACACCCCCCCACCTTAGCGGAAAATATGCCTTTTAGGGGCTAATTTTCCTCAAACTATGTAATGTCTGAGAAGAGTTCAACAGTTCCTTGATAGGTTTCTTCATTACTACAATTACATAAATATTTCAAGGTGTCTGAAAATTTAACTACTGACATCTCTAACGAACCATATACTAATGTGATAACTACAGAAAAAATACACAATATGCTAATACACTGTTATAAACACAAGATGCAAATACAATTATAAATACACAAAAAAAATAAAGTTACACTAGTATTATGTCATTTCAATGTCAGTCCTTAGGCTGAGATTGCTGGAGACGGAACTTTTTCCTTCCAGTGCTTCCTCGTTAACGTAATTGGTACATCCTTTTCGCAATGCACCCGCTTGAATGACTAACTTCTGCCTCTGATGTCCCAATTAAATCTTCCTCTAACCAATCAGGCACTTGCCGTTCCAGGTCCTCTTTGTACGTGATGATAACATTGTACAATTTCTGCTTTATCTTACCCCTCTCCGGTTTACGACCAATCTGATTTTTCTCCATTTCTACCAGTTGGATAGGACCCATAAATAATTCCTTATTTTTCCTTAAGATTGATTTTATGTCCCCAACTTGAATATTTGTTAACCCTTTTATCTCAAATCCCTTCCTGTCTTTATTTTCCGGTTGTTCTCTGTCTAACAACAGATTTTTCCTACAGTCTTCAAACTCTCCGTCACTATCCAAGACAATATCAACTATTTTATTTTTAGCCATAAATGCTCTCATTTCATCTTGATACACCAGTTTCTTACTCCCGTCCCCTAACTCAACTATAACTGCAGGTCGACATATTTCCTCTTTCTCCTTATTACTCACATTCATTTCCCTCGTTAAACGACATTCTACACATGATTCGCAAAACGTTTTAGCTTCCTCTACCGTATTTTCCCAATAAAATGAATGCTTGATTCTTTCTAACATTTTCTTAACCGTGTGATGTTCTCCATATAAGGAGGTATGCGCTAGTTTTAGAATTTCCTCCCTTCTAATTTTAGGTATTACTAATCGAGCTACCGTTTCATCTACCAATTTCTCTTTATGATATAATAACCCATTCACAATATAATAAGACTTTCTCTCATTTTCCGCCAATTCCCAAGCTTTCTCTAAATCTTTACAATTCATTTGGGATTCCTGAAATACATTTAAACTACTTTCCGTAACTTGATTCATCTTACTTTTATCTACCTCGGCTTTTTCCTTCTCCTGACAATTATTATCATTTCTAATCCTTTCCCCTTCCTTCACTTTATTTCTACTATCTTCCTTACATTCCCTTTCTACCGATTCTCTTAATGATTTCTCGTTGTTTAACCCTGACAATTCATTAGCCACGTCAAGATGTAAAATTACCTGTTCCTTACTATTATCAATTATCGCGCAAAGTACATCCTGATGAATTACATTAGTTTGACCGCGTTTTGTAATAGCTAAAGGTAATTGAATTAACGGCGATTTAACTGCCTTACCAAATATCCCTTGTAAATAGATGCTACCAACCCCTCTTAGTTTCTCTGCTGGTACTAAATCTTTATGAACGACGCTAATTTCGCAACCAGAATCCACTAATCCTTTGCTATTTTCCCATTTACACTAACTTCTACTTTCTCGAGTTTATTTAACTTCTCTCTAATAACTTTAGTTCTCCAATTCCCTTTTGCTCCGATTCTTGCCATAATCGCTCCCCTTGGTATTTCTTTAATTCCTCGCACTGAGACATTATTGATACTAGCCCTTGGTTCTTGTCGGTTATTAATTTGATTACTTCCCTCATTATTTCTTTTTGTACAAAATCGCTGTACATGTCCTCATAAAACACATTTGAAACAGATAGGCGTCACATCGTTAGGTTTCCTATATTCCGGTTTTCTACCCAAAAATGGACTAATTTCATTATTCCCATTTTGTCTCCAATTACTACTAACTCCCTCATTTTTTTCTCTTTTAGAATTTCCATTATTTACATACCTTTCTTTGTCTTTATAACCCTTATAAGTTACCGCATAAGATTTTTGTTTAGCATCAAAGAAATTATCACATTCATTAGCAATTTTAGAAACTTCTAACCAATTACTGTGCTGAGTTAATCCAACATGCGTCGCGGTTTCCTCATCTAAAGTAGTTAACAATTTATCCGTGACAATTAACTGATTAACCTTCTCATACGTATCTGCACCTCTAATCTTACAATAATTCTCCCACGTTGCTATTAAACGCGATACAAACAATACATGAGTTTCATTTTGATTCCTTCTAGCCTTCTTAAAGTTTTCCAAACACACCTTCGGTGTCGGCTGATGTTCCCTTAGAACTAATTCCTTTAACATCTCATAACTCTCAGTTTGTTCCCTAGTAGTGTATATTAGCAAGTTATCGGCCTTATACCCTAGCATATTTAGTAAAATTTCGGCCTGCTTGGTTTCCGGTACATTTTTTGTTTGGAATGCTCGTTCTAAACTGCTAAAAAACAGATTCCATCCTTCAGTCCCTTCTGGAACCTTGATAGACAAAGTTTTAACACTTTTAATCAATTTCTCTAGGCTACTCTCATGATTAGATTCTCTAGTCCCATTAGCGTTATTAGCAAAACTTTGAATCTTTATCCTTTCCAACTCTAACTCATGTTCCAATCTCAATTTTTCAGCCCTTTCTACTCTATCTAACTTATCACGGTATAACTCCCTTTCTAACTTCTCACGGTCTTTTCTCGTTGTAACTTTTCCTCCCTTTCTAACTTTTCTCGTTGTAACTTTTCCTCCCTTTCTAACTTTTCCCGTTCTACTACTAACGCTTCTTGTTCTAAGCGTTCCGTAACAATAGTGCTAGATAATTCCAAAACGGCCCCCTCTTCATATTCGTCGTTCTCCACTATCTTTTTCTTAAGCTTAAACCTGGTATCATCTTCCGATACTTCAATTCCTAACTCTTCACATATCGCCTGAAGATCCACCCTTTTTATTTTTAGTAAGAGAGCCATATCTTCTACCGATAATTATTACCACCCTACAATAATACTTAAGGACAATATTACTACTTCCTCAAATCCTACCTTCATAAGTACGATTAATACAAAAATCACTGTGGAGAGTCCTTTCCGCTATTATATATCGTGGAATTAGTGTATATTGTAGGATCACACATAGTACATCTTTTCTAAAATAGGAATATCCATCGATCTTCGTTCTGAATTCTGTGTTACAATTAATACAAGATTCACAGTGCTGAGCCCTTACCGCCATTATATATCGTGGTGGTAGTGTTTTCAAACTTGCCCTACAAAGTTTAATAATTAATATGTTTTTTTTTAAACTTTAGCTGCTCTTCATACTTATCTGTTGCTAATATCTGTTTTACATGCGTCATTTCCAGAGACTTATTCCACTTAAAATATTGCTTATTTGTGCCTCTTCTGCTTATCTTTCTAAATTTGTTAAACATTTCCGAATCACACTGTATAATGATATGCAAAATATTTATTCAGTCATATAGAATTTTAAAATATGAAGTTTAACAAAGAAGAAAATAAAACACAAGTTCTTTATTTTTGCACCCGACAGTAGTCGCGCGTCGATCTTTTCCCACTGAAATCTGTTAACTTCCTATAACCCATCTCCTCTTGAAGTTACAGTAGAAAAATTTCGAGCAGATATCCGGACCTTGACTGTTCGCGTTTTGTGTAGTAAAATTGCGTGCCATTCCTGTGTTTTCGCGGCATTTTATTGATTTCTAAAGTTGAAATCGGTTTGAAAGACCGCTTTGCAATCACTTTTGCGTTGGCGAATTTTTTGGCAGGGACGTTTCTGCGAAACGTGGATTTGTCTGCCGTTTGTTGAGTATACATTGTTCTTACTTTTTCCTACTTTGCTCATAGACCATTTTATTATTTTTAGTATGTCTCATAAAAAATTTTTAATGGTTCAGGAAGCTTTAAAACTTTTTGATAATTTGGTGTATTGTTACAATAGAATCTATTGCTAGAAAATGTTTTAAATAGATTATTAATAGCATGGCTGTTAACGGATAATTTATTATTTATTTTAATTAAGTGCAGGAGTTTCATCTGAATGAACATATTAGCGATAATGTTCTTCAATATAAATTAGACGTATCAGGATTTAAAATCTGCAATAAGATATGTGCCCAAATTAAGGATATACCTTGAATAAATTATTTATTATTTGCTTTATATATACAAAGTGCGTATCCAGAGGAGCTGATTGAAGGGTTCTTCCCCAACCCTAAAATAAGTAGCAAATACCATTCATATATTTGTCTTAAAGAATAAAACCACCACCAACCAAAAAAAAGTAGTTGCATTTATATATATATATATATATATATTGTTTAAAATATATATCTGTCTGAGGTTCTGTCTTTCAAAATAATTTATCCCTTTTACGATTAATCATTTTAAATTTATTCTAATTAGTAATTCACTGTATCTTTATACATTCAGTCAAATTATCTATTAATTTTTATTATTTTAATATATTTTGCAAAACAAAAAGAGTTATTAAAAACATTTATTTAAATGTCTACTAAATATATATTTAAATTAAATAATTAACAGCTGTTGTAAAATGTTTATTTTTATATTGATTCAATATTTCCCCTGTGCTCATCGTTTTCTATCATCAGGTATCTTCCGCCATGTTTTCGCCCAACTGGTAACGGCGGCAAATGGACTGACTGTGACTACTAGCATAAAAATAAGACGCGACTATTCACGTCTTAACATAAAAACTTTATTTTAAATTAATTAAACATTGAAATTTTTGATGTTTTTTATATTATAATAAACTAAACCACTAATCATTTTACTCCATTATCAAAGTTATTGGAGTTTAGATAAAATACCAATATAATATTACAGAACCATATTTAAAGAAATCAGGAGTATTTTGAAGAAATAAATTTATCATATTTTACGTTTTTACTATAATATATATATATATATATATATATATATATATATATATATATTATTTTTCTTTTTTACATTATTAAACATTTCTATTGAATAGTTTAGTATAAAATAAAAATAATAGTTACTCCAGAATAGATAAAACCATATTGTTTAGTATAATATTAAAAATAGTACAAAAATAATCAACATTCTTTGCTACATATTAAAAAAATCTCTCATCCAGAAGATTTGTCCTTAGCCCCTCGTGCATGAAATTTTGCCCAACTAGTGTCATTTATTTTTATATAAATAACGCTAATAAGTGTTTTCATTACAGAAAAGTTTTACTATTGCGTGATGTGTCCGTACTATTTCATGCCAGAAGAAAGAAAACTTTTACGTTTCTCTCCATTTACTGTACATTCAGTCGTTTCTTATTTTTGATGAGGTAAATATGTATAAAATCGTGCTACGTAAATTTTTACCCTTGCTATTATAACTTTATATATTTCATGTTGTGCTCTAAATAAATCTAAAAAGAATATCTCCAAGAAATTTGTTTATGTTTACATGAAATAAATTTGATTTATTCTTGAGTTATTTTACGTAAAATATAAAAATGTGTTCTTATTAAAAGAAAATGAGTAAGCAAAATTCATGAAATTAATCAGCAAAGGCTTTTAGATTGTAAAATATAGTATTTTTATCGTTACATCTCTCCCATTTAAAATAAAAGTATTTTGTTTAGAAATTTTCCGTTTTCAATTTATTAATGCATTAAACACGTTTATGGTACATGATACAGTAAGAAAAAATAATATTTTAATATATTCATTATAAACTTTTAAATATATTTTGTTAAGGCCTGAAGTCTAACGAATTGTTATTTAAATGCTGATAAAAAAAAGAAATGTTTCTTGTTTCATCTCTTTTTGGAAAGGGTAAACTAAGTTTCGAAATAAAAATATCCCAATATTGCAATTTAACGCTTATATGTGTTTCAATAAATTATTAACAGTTAGATAGCTCTGAGTATATGGTCCATGAAAATGGTGATTATGAGTGAAAGAAAATGAGTGAACATTTAATGCAGGAAGTAGAAAGATTTGAAAGTCTGTATCAGTGATAAATGGATGTAAATATACAATATGTCGTCGATATTAGAACGGTGCACATCAAGTACAAATAATGAATGTTTGAGGAAGTGTAATAGACTGGAAATACTACCACTACAGAGATCATCGGATAAGACACCGGATTGAAAAACGAAAAAAAACAACAACATGCTCAATATTTTAGAAAAAGGGCATCTTTTACATCCCTAAATAGATTTTACTAAAATATTGAATACGTATTTTTCTGTTTTTCAATCCGATGTATATTTTTCGAGTTATTCGACAGTTTCCAGATTTTTCAATGGAAATGATTTTCACTGCATTTTACTCGATTACAGCGCCATCTATGATTTTTCTAAGAAAATGTTAATTACAAATGTCACGTATTTTTACCCGTACAATCTGAATCTGCTATAAAAAAATAATAAAATTTTTAATCGTTTTTAGAATTATTTCCTTTTTCTGTTTCTTTAATCATTAGGTTGAAATATTCACTCCTAATACAACAATATTTGTTCACAAAAACCTTACAACAATATCATTTAAGTGTAATTATTATTGTTAACAATTTAATTGTAGTTATTATTAGTAACAATCTCTCCTACCCATGTGCGCAATCACATCCGCAATCACCATGTGCGCAACCCTGTAAGGACAGATTGCGCAAAATAACTTTCTAGGTTTTATTACAACTGTTCTATTAAATTGCAGTATAACAACAAAATAGCAATGGAAATGCATAAAAAACAAATGAAGTCAAAATTACTCATGGATAGTTTAGCAAAAAATTCATATTTAGAATTTTTTATTGTTATTCTTTTGAATTGTGCGCAGACTCTCCTAGCTTTACCTTATGTTACAGTTCTGCCACATATTAACCTCATTTAAAATATTATAGGAAGCGTATATACACTATATTGCCAAAGGTGATTGGTCACTTGCGATTTTAGGCGTTTTGTTAACTATAAAAAAATACATGAGGAATTAACCTGAAACTGCAGGTGTGTAAACAGTATGGTATAACTTATATATTTCCGTGAATATTTTTTCCCGAAACCCCATAATGGACTGTCAACAAATTGAAAAACAACGAATATCTTTTGGATTACCCTGTAAAAACTAATGTAGCAAAATTGTTCAAACTCGAGATTATTATTATGTAGTTTATTGTAATATACTGTGTTAATTTTTATGAGGATAGCATGAATATTCGAAGAGAAATTAAGGTTTTTATAAAAACCGACTTAAATTTCGCCAAGTTTTTTGCTTATAATTTGCAGAGTTCTTAATATAAAAAAAAGTTATTTTGAGAAAATATGTCAAACAACATTGTACATAATACTCTGCAATCGGAATTAAAAAATAATAAAAATTGGATGAAAAATGAGCAGGTTTACTAAAAACTGTTTCACTGCGCATGCGCGAATGCAATCAAAATATAATATGCATAATGTATTAGCTAAGTATATAGAGCAACTTTTGTGAAAGTCTCAAAATCATAGCTTGAAAATTCTGAAAATTATCGTGGATAGAATAAGGTCGAAATCCATTGTTCCCAAAAATAAGCAAAAAGATGAGGGGTTGTATCCAAATATATAGTACGTGCAATATTGTGTACGCTATCTTGGCACTAATCAACAGATATTTGATACAACCCCTAATCTTTTTGCTTCTTTTTGGGAACAACGGATTTCGAGCTTATTTTACCGACGATAATTTTCAGAATTCTCAAGCTATGAGTTTGAGACTTTCACAAAAGTTGCTCTATATACTTAGCTAATACATTATGCATATTATATTTTGATTGCCTACGCGCCTGCGCAGTGAAACATTTTTTAGTAAACCAGCTCATTTTTCATCCAATTTCTATTATTTTTTATTTCCGATTGCAGAATATTATGTACAATGTTGTTTGACATATTCTCTCAAAATAACTTTTTTTATATTAAGAACTCTGCAAATTATAAGCAAAAAACTTGGTGAAATTTGGGTCGGTTTTTATAAAAACCTTAATTTCTCTTCGAGTATACATGCTATCTTCATACAAATTAACACAGTATATTACAATAAACCACTTATTAATAATTTCGAGTTTGAACACTTTTGCTACATTAGATTTACAGGGTAATCCAAAAGATATTCGTTATTTTTCAATTTGTTGACAGTCCCCTATCGGGTTTGGGGAGAAAATATTCACGGAAATATATAAGCTATACTATACTGTTTACACACCTGCAGTTTCAGGTTATTTCCTCATGTATTTTTCTAGATAGTTAACAAAACGTCTAAAATCGCAAGTGACCAATCACCTTTGGCAATATAGTGTATGTCATATATAGGAACTTCGGCTATGATGGAATACTGTTTACATTTGGGGCAATACAACATCCCGATATTGTTTAAAACCCGAAAACCGAATACAATTACAAACTTCAACTATCTGCGAATATTTTTTATACACAAAAACTATTTTACGAGATTTCATCAATTACAAAGAAATAATAATGATATTAAACGTATATTGAGCGTATTTATGGAAATATGGGATAGGGTATTAAAAAGGAAGAGAAAGAACAAAATTTGGCAAAAAACAGATGTATTGGTATCAAGAGAGCATGATAAAAATATACTGTATAGGTAGTAAGCAAATATACTCCTGTTCATACTTCCGATATGAACAAATCACAAATATAAGGATCTGTCTTTGCGCCACAATAATCAGGGGGTATTAATGAGATATTTGCATTCCATATAACCCAACATCGCCGATTTGGGAGAAAATTACTCTTATTTTAATTGGTGTGAAACGTGAGCTAAAAAATGGGTATTACATTCTACACTGCTAATATTTCGGTGTATATTATGCTTAAGTTCAATGTAAAAATATTACTTCTAATAATGAATAAAGAAATATCGAAAAATTATCTCTCGAAAATTTCCAAACACGAAAAACAATTATTTATTCACACAACGCCCCCTGACGTCGACTAACGAACTGAACATTCTGGGAGACATTCTGGAAACGTTCTTAAGCAGTTAATGATATTGCCGCTTGGTGGCAATATTTTCTCAAACAGACAGATTTGTATTCCATATTATCTGGCTCTTCCATAATACCCGAAGTTTACCATATACATTCCTCTTCTTTAATATTATTTTGTTTTATGACATACCATCTTAAAAATGAAGTAAAATATTCATTTTCGATTTTAATAATAAAATTCCTGAAAATTCATATCCGATATTTTGAAACCTACCTGACACTTTCTTTCCGTAAACGTTTTTGGCACTTTTTATTACATCAACATTTTGAACTAACATTTTTCTATCGGCTGTTCATAAAATATAGGTAAACTTATTTTGCTTCCTTCAGATTTTGATGAGACCAAAGGCACAATGCATAAATTTGACAATTTGAATTTTTTAGATTTTTCGAAAAAAAAAAAAAAAACTTTTGCCTGCGATGGTATTTATTTCCATATTTAACACATATAAAAGAATCCAGCATATTTTTATAATATATGTGTATATTGTTTTTCCTTTTTTATATTGCAACTGCCAATTTTAAATTAATCAGACATTGAAGCGGTTTTAATTGTTTACAAAAAAAAATGATTATTAAAGTTTTATATTGGTTTTTTTAAAGAATTAATCCATATATTTCAATTTTAATTTTAAAAATCATGAAATGTCGCATGAAATATTTTGAAACCTATCTAATATATTTTCTACGTTTTTGCCAGCTTTTCCAAATTAACTTATCATATTCGTTACTGCGGCCATCGATATAAATATAGGTAAACATATTTAACGTTCTTTATTTTTTAAAAAGAAGAAATGGTATCATGTATAATTTTGATACCTTCGAATACTTCGAAAAAAATATCTTATTTCGATATTATTTATTTCCATATTTAATACTGTTTCAAAATATTTAGCATATTTAAGAATATATATTCTTATTTTCTTCTCACTTTTGTAGTCTTTAACTGTCAAATTTTAAATTGGAAATACAAACACATTCTAAAATTCTTTTGGTTTCATTTTTCTTTTCTGATAAATAAGATATATATTTTTATTTTTAGATTTGCAAATTTTCGAATTATTCAAAGTTATTAAACTACATACGAATATATTTCTGATTATATGCGTATACGTATGCATACATTCCTGTACACACAAATGGTAAAAACTGAAAAATTCTCATGAAAAATGACCATTTTCAAACATTTTAAATTGCATTTTATGTCAAAGTTCTTAAGAAGGATTTATATACAATATATTAACCTAATATAAGAAAAAAACCTTAAGGGCGGAGATCACGTTGAGCAGCTTGAAAAAGATTAAACCAGTGCGAAAAACTCTGTAGTTTGAAAACCAATGAATGAAATACAACAATTTTTCTTTCAATAATTTCACACATTCTTGTAGTTAAACAAAAACACTCAAATTATACACATTTAGCAATATTAATTAATTAAATGTTAACGACAAAAATGGCTTTTTTAAAAATGTAAATACTAAACTATGCATTTTGCGCGCAAGATAAAAAAAATTATTCTGCTGACACATACTTAAAATTTCATTTATTTTTACTTATACTGCTATATTTTACACTGAACCTAAATAAAAAAATATATTGAAATTCATTAGCATAATTAATGGCCTTTATAATATTATTCACTAAATTTACCAAAAATTTAAAATTTAATTTTTCAATACAAAATTTTCTACGGCGAAAACCAGATTAAATTTAGGTTCACCATAAAAGTATACAGAAAAATTAATTATACGCAAAATTTCAAGGTTCTGTGATAGTTAGTTTTTTTGATGAGAGTGTGCGCAATGCCAAAAAATTCAGTTTTGAGAAAAGGGTTTCAAAACTTTATAGTATGACAGGAAATGGCTTTTTACAAGATAATATATAGCTATAACTTGTGTTATAATTGGAATTTTTGTAAAATTCTTTGTGTAGTATATTTGTAACATTTCAAGGCATCCATGTTAATTTTTGTGAAAAATCGATTTTTTGAAATCTTCAACGTGATCTCCCCCCTTAAATCCTCATCGTACAAGAAAATAGTTTGCGGTCGAACGCTGCATATTGTCATAACAAAATAAATATATTGCCTTTCTTCTTTAAATTATATTTACTTAAAACATATCATACAAAAACCCCATAAAGCCTTTTTTAAATTTTTTAGTAATAAAATTCCTGCAATTCTCTATGTGATTTTTTTAATCTCTTCCTGGTGTTATTTTCAAAATAAAATACTTTGGCCTCTTCTTTTAGATGGGAATTCAAACTAATTATCAATATTCATATTCGCCGTCATGGAACCAAGTGTTTCATGCATAAATTTGAAAGCTGTGGATATTTTCAATTAAGTATCTGTTCCTGCGAGTGTATTTATTCCCAAATTTGATCCTTTCTCAAAATATTCATCATTTAAAAAAAAATGTGTTCTTAATTTATTCTCACGTTTATATACTGCAACTGTCAACTGTTAATTATTCACACAATGTACTTTTTTCATACATACGTGATAAAAGAATGCTTGATGATACACCGAATTTTTTAATATTCTTAACCTTAACTGATAATTTATTTACCATACACTAACCACCCATAAAAATTTAAGTCCTTTAAAAATACCCAATAATCATTAATATACAAAAAAAATTATAGTACTATGGCATATCATACATAAAATGGAAGTTAAGCGATCATGTTCAATTTAACATTAAAATATGCGATATTCGCTATGTGCTATTTTGAATCATACCTGTCGTCTTTTTTACATACCCTGTTTCGACAGTTTTTCTAGATTAAACTATCAAACTGAGTAGTCAGTTGATACTTCAAAATAACTGTAGAACGTCATGACTTTTAATATTCTTAAAAATGTTATTAAAATAATATTTCATCTAGTGATATTGTCAATAATTGTGTTTTGTTTATTTTTGCTTATTAATATTGTTAATATTACATGCATAAATTTGAAAGCTGTGTATATTTTCAAGTAAGTGTCTGTTCTTGCGAGTGTATTTATTTCCAAATTTGATCCTTTTTCAAAATATTCATCATTAAAAAAAATATATTCTTAATTTCTTCTCACGTTTATATACTGCAACTGTCAACTGTTAATTATTCACGCAATGTACTTTTTTCATACATACGTTATAAAAGAATGCTTGATGATACACTGAATTTTTTAATATTTTTAACCTTAAATGATAATTTATTTACCATACACTAACCACCCATAAAAATTTAACTTTTTTAAAAATACTCAATAGTCATTAAGTATATTTTCTATTATAAGTATATTAAAATAATATTTCATCTAGTGATATTGTCAATAATTGGGTTTTGTTTATTTTTGCTTATTAATATTGTTAATATTACATGCATAAATTTGAAAGCTGTGTATATTTTCAAGTAAGTATCTGTTCTAAGAGATGTGTTCTGTGTCTAAGAAATTATTCGACAGTTTTTCTAGATTAAACTATCAAACTGAGTAGTCAGTTGATATTTCAAAATAACTATAGAACGTCATGAATTTTAATATTCGTAAAAATGTTATTAAAATAATAATTCATCTAGTGATATTGTCAATAATTGGGTTTTGTTTATTTTTGCTTATTAATATTGTTAATATTATTAAACCATTTTATGTATGATATGTCATAGTACTATATATATATATATATATATATATATATATATATATATATATATATATATATATATATATATATATATATATATATATATATATATATATATATATATATATATATATATATATATATGTATATAGTACTATGACATATCATACATAAAATGGAAGTAAGCGATCATTTTCAATTTAACATTAAAATACGCAATATTCGCTATGTAATATTTTGAATCCCGTCGTCTTTTTTACATACCCTGTTTCGACAGTTTTTCTAGATTAAACTATCAAACTGAGTAGTCAGTCGATATTTCAAAATAACTATAGAACGTCAGGACTTTTAATATTCGTAAAAATGTTATTAAAATAATAATTCATCTAGTGATATTGTCAATAATTGGGTTTTGTTTATTTTTGCTTATTAATATTGTTAATATTATTATACGTCTTTATTCGTAACAATATAATATAGTTTAATATTCGTAATAGCGATACAATATATTCGTCAAATTTACAATGACGTTAAATATTCGTATATATTTTTTTCATAAATATCATGACGATAATTTTCACACTAGAATCAAACTGCACGGGATTTAATATCCGTATCGTCAGCCAAATTAAAACAAGAACGAAAAATCATGCTTCAAGCATAGATTATGTAACACTTTCCAACGCTGCCAAAATAATTTTACAAATCATACCGTTTAATAAGCTGAAAGATAGCATCTAAGTAAATAATTTGGAAAACGCATAACATATTTAAAAACATAATTTCAGAAATTTGCAACCTATACAGTATTCGGAAAAATATCCGAATACTTTTATTCAGCCCTGTATATGATCTATAAATTTGTATATATACTACATAGGATGCTAAATTTTAGTTCAGTTAGGAAAAGCGTAGCACAGTTTAAAATCCTCCTTCAGGAGTTTGCCAATAAATGGAAATGTGTTCGCGAAGTTTTGTGCTTCCCTGTATATGATCTACAGAATTTATACACACCACGTAAATACACAAAAAGTGAGTTAAATTTAAAATCGCGTTCAGTAACTTAAAACGCACTTCCAGGAATTATTGTAAACAGACAGTAGAGAATTCTTTTGTGTCTCCCTGTAAATGAACGATGACTGCTATACACACAATATTCTGTAGTAAGCCTCTTGTAATGATATATATAAATTTCAATGTGTTTAAAATAATGAAACATTATTTAAATAAACCGCAGACGATTTTTCTCCATAGATGTAATGTAACGGAATTCTTTTGACTGTTCCTGTAAAGTTACTATAAGTGCTATGCACACCCTATTCCATATTAAGCTTCTTGTAATGCACCTTAGTGATATATATCAATTACAATGTGTTTGAAATTGAGTAACATCATTAAAATAAACCGCAAATGATTTTTCCCCATGGATCGCAATGTAACGAAATTCTTTTGAGTGTCCCTGTAAAAAAACTATAAGTGCTACACACTTCCGTTGAAATAGGGAACATGCTATAGAGTACTACAATAACATATAAAAATTGCAGAGCAATCCGAGCATATTTACGGGAGTTAGAGCACGGCCAGACGGCCAGACGGCCATCCGGCCAGACAAACCGAAGTCATAAACACTTTTCAACTAGTTTGGAAAGTGTTAAAAATAAGTACAATAATTTTACTTCCCTTACGTTTTGAAGATATCTAAAGGCTTCATGCAAAAAATGTGACTTATGGAAATTTTGAAGAAAATAGTTTTGCTTGTGATTTTATCTATTTCCATATTTTATCCATGTTGATAAAATAGAAAACATTTTAAAAATATATTCATACTAGCTGTTACCCGTGACTTCGTTCACGTAACATTAAAAAAAGAATAAATGCATTAATTTAGCAAAGCATTTCACTTGATAATTAACAACATATATAATTAACCAAAGCTTTATCACATTTTATAGGAGACCATACATATTTTTTTGCTATAGGGGCCTTGACATAACCCAGTCTTAAAAAAGTAAAATTTCCTGCCAAATAATATATACAATCGCGAAAATGAAACTGCAACTAATGAAAAAAGGAGGACCAAGTAAAATCGTGAAAATCGAGGAATTCCTCTTCATAAAAGAAAAACAACACTGGCAGAATTCTTCTATACAACAGTGCATTTTAGATGATATTTGGTGTACAATTTGTGTATCTGTGCATTGCTAAATGGGCATTATTATATTGTTTATTTGCACATAGACATATGTTATATATTTCTTACTACATTATCTTGTTTATGTATATATTAAATTAAGTGCTTCACGCTAAGTGGTGTAAATAGTGAACAAACTGCTTGTGGATTTTATACATTGGTAGCTATTTCACAAAGATATAACAATCTGATGCTATTCTAAAATGTAAATAAAGGTTGCTGGAAAGTACTTTAAATACTGCCCAATTTAACCTCGATGTTTTCTCTATCGCGTCAAGACCACTATAAGCAAATAAATACCGACGACACAAATCTGATGATCTAAATTTACATATTTTTGTTAGTATATATAAGATTATTTTAATTTATTTAATGCGCTTAAAATTTTTTACGCTTTCTCTAGGGTTAGGTGTCGAATAAATGTACTTTCGTGTTATTTTATTTTGCCATTTCTATTTATCCTATTTTCCATTCATTCCATTTATGGATATTGATTTAATTTACATATTCGTGTCAAAGAATATTCTTTAAAGTTATTATCAGGATTAGGATAGGATACGATTAGGGTTAGGATTAGGAATAAAAATTGAACGACAATGGTATGGCCGATTCAGGTTTAAAGTATGAAACAGGATGTCTATTTACATCATGAAGCAATAAGAAAATTAGAAAATTATCGGCTAATATTTTTTAATATGTTTTACAGTCATAGTTGACATCAAAGGTGAGCGGGGAAATGATCATCTAAAATACCATTAAGTGTTTACCACGCAAAAAACAAATCTGGTTACAACAATGTATTTAATTTTGCGCCAAATTTCACTTGATAAAAAAAAAGGCAAATTGACTATGGACCTAATTTTAGACCCCTAACCTTCCTATTCTCGGAAATTTTCTACCTATATGTAAAAAAAAAATTCTACTATATAGAACGCACTTTCACGTTTATAATGTTATGAATTGGCACGGTCGGCTTGTTCAAGTTTACACAATTCGGCTGGAAGAAAAGATTCATTACTTTTTGATTTTTTCTTTGCTTTTGCATTACGCGAATTTGTTGGTAAAATCGATTTTCTTTTCGATAACATTGTTGTTTTTTAAGTTTAAAAAATATTGTAATTTTACTTAAACATTGCTTTAAAATCTATGCAATTTTTCTTATCCTACAACACTTTACAAAAACTATTATGAAACAACTTTTAAAAAAGCTATATTTAAAAACGACAACAAAGTTTTTCCTATTTTAAAACTAAAAGAAATGTAAAATTAAATTCCGGTTCGAAACGACGATTTACAAATGTGTTTCGATTGTGGGAAAATGATAGAGGAAAAATGCTGTTACTTCGACATAATCATATTAAATCTTTAGCTTTTATGAGAAAAGCAACTTTCTTTTAAAAATTATAGTTATTTTTATTAAGATTTTCTGATTTTCGATACGGATAATTTTGCGATGCATATCATTGACATTTGCCGTCCAATATCTTTCTTTTTTTTTTACTTTTTAAAATTTAAATTAAAAATATGGTAACTTTAAGTGTGCAGACGATAAATCGCCAACCGTTTTAATCCACGTTTCATTCCATTCTTCATCCACGTTTCAATCAGCATGTTTTATTCCATCATTTGTATTGAATTCATTAAAAATATAAATCTTTTACTCATTTCATTTAAAACACAAAACTTTAATTTACAACACATACATTTAAAATACATATATTACGTACATTTAAAATAATTCCTTTCATGTGAAAAAGAAAAAGAAAAAAATAAGAGAAATTAATCACAAATAATTTGATAACCCAAGATCATTTTATTTTAACATCAAAACAAATCTGTTTTATTTTTCTATATATGACATCGTATTCGCTTGCTTTCCATACTTATTCGTATTTATGCACTTTGTATTATTATCAAATATTTGAAAACGCACGTTTTATTTCTAATATGACATTTCATATTCTGTTTAATTCTTAAATAATTCATCTCCCTTTCATTTTTCACAGTGAAAATAAATTGTTGATTAAAAATTATTACTCAGGGGTTTTATTTTATATTGGCAACGATAAAGTATTAGCAACGATAAAATAAATTTAACCATTTTAAAAAAAAAGCTGCAAAACCGGGCCCTTTGGGCCAAACCAACCAAACCAACCAACCA
Source organism: Maratus michaelseni (assembly GCA_963931845.1). Taxonomy (NCBI): domain Eukaryota; kingdom Metazoa; phylum Arthropoda; class Arachnida; order Araneae; family Salticidae; genus Maratus; species Maratus michaelseni. Next base: position 199,930,457 of record OZ007588.1, on the reverse strand, counting down.
TTTTAAAATATACGAAAAAATGTCCATTTATTCTCTATGAAAATAATGAAATTTTGAATTATTAAGAAAAATATTGAAATAAAATAAACAAAACCCAGCCTATGTTCATATGAGGGTTATAATCAACTTATATGCAAAGATACGGGATAATTAAATGCTTCATTTTGACGCTGGCTTCAGCCTAACATTTGCACACAATCAGATTTATAATATTATTAAGATGTTTAATTTTAATGCTTTAAACTGCCAACTTTCAAGAAAAAAAAGTTAATTATTAATATACCAGAAAACAACGTATTCTCCAACGCTGCAAAATACCATACAAGAATAAATATATACGTCTTTTTAAAGTTCTATTTGTTTCTATGGCGAAAAATAATAAAAATAAATTAAAGCCATATATATATATTTTTTTTTCCATTTTAAAAATAAAATTCCTGAAATTCCACTTGTGATATTTTGAAACCTATCCGAACCTTTTCTACATGAATTGTTTTGACAGATTTTTTTGATCAAAATTTCAAACTAACTTTTAGTATTCGTATCAGCCATCATATTAAATATAGGTAAGCTTATTTTACCTTTTTACAGGTTTTGAAGACAACCAACAATTGCATTCATAATTTTGACAGCTCTGGATATTTTGCAGAAAATACCCTGTTTTTATGTATATTTCCATATTTAATATTTCTTTAAAATTCTTAGCATATTTAAAAAAAAAATGTATTATTCCTTTCTTCTCAGTTTTATGGAAAGCAACTGTCAGCTTATATTTATTCACGTAATGTACTTTATTTTAATAATTAGGACAGGGCTCCTACAGTTTCAGGGGAAATATCAGTATTTTCTTATAGTAAAACTCGCCTTATATAATTGCGCGATTACATAAGGCAAGCTTTTCTATAAGAAAATACTGGTATTTTCTGAGCTGTAGTCATGGAAATTCCCTGACCTGAGCAACCCTGTACGAGAGTAAGGGATTCAACCGTGGTACACAAAAACTTTTAAATATTTTTTGCAAATTTAAATACATTTTATTTAAAATATATTCATTTCAGATAAAGATATAATACATTTATAAAATTAACCGTAAATCATTAGTGGACAAAAATAATTGCAGTCGAACGTTGCATAATGCCATATAAAATAATTACAGACATTCTTTTCTTTAAGATTATATATTTTTATGACATACCTTACAAAAAAAAAGGGAATTTCAGCGATAAATTTCCATTTAGTTTTAAAATACGTGAAATTTCGCATGCGTTATTTTGAAACACACCTAACATCATTATCACATAAACCGGTTCTGGCAGGTTTTTCTAGATCGAAATACTAAACTAAATTTTAGCATGAGTATTGGCCGTCATATTAAGTATAGCTTATTTATTTTACTTCCCTTAGGCTTAAAAGAAATCCAACGTCTTCAGGCATAAATTTGACAGCTCTGTATATTTAGAAGAAATCACATTTGCTTGCGTTTGTATTTTTTTCATTTTAAATCCATTTTGATATTATTGAGAATATTTTCAAAATGTATGCTTGTTTTTTCATTATTATTTATTTTTTATTTTGAAACTGTGAAATTTTAGCTTGGGGATAAGAACATATTTTGAAATTAATTTTGTTTATTTTTCTTTATTAGAGAATTTTCTTTTGTTTTAAAATTGCACTTGTTTTTTAATTGTATATGCTCAGGTACATGGAATTAAGTAAGCCTATCTGCACTCAAATATATTTCTATATATAAGGGTGTCCTCGAAGAAACCGAGGTTTATTTAAACAAGTAAACAGAGGCAGCTATTGAAAGTATGCTTGCAAGAGAGTTAACGTTGAACCGAAAATTTCGTTACCAAGCTTCCGTATTTTAGTTCCAAGTAACACCGATTGATGGTATCGCAAAGTTTCAAACTGGAATATTGCTGAAATTTGCTATGTCCACCATTATTTTGGCATTTCAACAGCTAAATATAAAAACGAATAAATTCCCAGTGAACATTTAATTAATTTTATATGTTAGTTTGTGAGTTGTAACAGCGCCAGAAAGCGCAGCGCCATCAACCTGTGATATTTCGAACTAAAACGGATAAGCAAGGTAAAAAAAAAAAAAAATCTTAAAAACAACCTCAACATCTGTCACAGTTTATATATATATATATATATATATATATATATATATATATATATATATATATATATATATATATATATAATGAATACACATGTGAAGAACGAAGAATAAAACACCATAAAAAGCAATGGAATGGACACTGAACGAATTATACTTAAAAGGATGAAAAAACAAAAGTTGAAAAAGCAAAATTGGAAAACTATGAATATCTTATAGAATTTTCAGAAAGGCTTTATGAGAATATTCATAGTAAGTATATGTTATTTCAACAAATATTGTCAGCATTATGCCTAAAATCGACAAACTGAAATATATGATCAGAGTCTAACAATATACACATCTGTGCATTCGTTTTGGTAAACATCAATTAGTACTAAAATTATAGGACTTTTCTTTACTCATGTTGAGTAGGATTTTAAGATTTTTGTCTGATTACAATTGCTGAATCTAATTTTGGTAATTAATCAGACAAATGCGCATTTAGTTGAAGACTAAAATTATTAACTTGCTTGAGAAGTACGAATTGGATTGGAGGAAAATCAGTTCGCTTTTGACATGTTGACCATTGGTGCCATTTGGCAGTTGCGGATCATGACTGTCTTTTTGGGGGCACTAAATGCATGTCTGGAGCATTTATTATTTTCATACCATTATTTAAAAAACAAATTATTGTTTAATGGTAGAACTTACTGCTGATAAATAAAACAAAGTATTTATTTTAATAATAATGGTAAGAAATGAATACATTTGGCAGCCATGCATTTTAGTGCCCCAAATAAAGCCAATCACGTGCCGCCACTGGTTATAGGTGATATTTTAAAACTGCTTAAAAATACTTAAAAACGTGTTAGGATTTAAATCCCACTCAGATTTATTTAATGTGAACCCATATAATTTATCAAAGGAACATTTAAATAACACATATTTTTTTAGGTTTTTTTATTATTTATTTCAATTCTGCTTTTAACATTTCTTTCATTTTCAAAGTCCCACCATTCCCTTTAATTTCATTGAACCGAAAATCATCAATTTAAAGAACCGTGTAGTAATTTATCTGAATACATTTGAGTATTTAAAACAATGTCTTTAAAGTTAAAAGTATTTCTGTGTGTATTATAATATGGCATTAATAGGTGTAAAAATTATTGTTTTTGATAAGAAACACTTGTTTACACATAAATTCATGTTTCATGAACAAAATGTAAGTAATATTTCTTAATCATTCCTAATGTTCTTATCGAAATATACGCTATTCAGCTTCTATACATTCGGAATGAATTTTTTTTCCAAGTTTATAAATGGAAATATGTTTCGAATATTTTTGTTTCTTAGTTAATGGAATTCAAAAAAGAAATGCACTTGAAATGCAGAATTTAAGAAAAATTTTTTTGGATAAATTGTTAATACAAAAAAGTAAATATGCTTACAGTTAATTATTTCTTTAAAGACTAAAATCTCTTAATCTGTTCATTCATAAGTAGAATTGATACCATTCTAAATATAAAATAAATATAGGTTTAAGAAATTTTAAATTTGCAAAACACAATGTGTTAAAATATTTCAAAAACAGATATGCTCAATAAACAATTTTTGCTAAAGTATATATTTTTATAAGACATTTCTATGAGCATTAAAAATATTACAGAAAATGTTCAGTTTCAATTTTTAAATTCTCTTCACCATTCTCGGGGGAAATACGGAAATTGTGAAGATCGTACTCATATGCTTTCCTATTCCGAAAGCGTTTCGTAAAATACAGTTATTTCTCAATGTTTAATGTGTTTTTCGAGGCACATTTTCTTAGATCCTTATACAGCGGTATTTCAATATGCATATCATAAATGTTCGTATAAATTTTCTTAGAAGTTCTGTTCTTTAAACACGTTTCGATGAATATGACACGTAATTTTAAGTTTAAAAAGAGTGAAATAAATTTTTGTTTCTATATCTGTTATTTCTAAATGTTTGAATGTTGAATTCTTCAGAAATGAGCACTTAGGGAGGAAAAATTTAACATTGCATTTTCAAACGTAGGTGTTAACATTAAACTTATTTTAAATTTTCTCCTAACTTCAAATTTGACATTTTAAAAAACCTACATAATGCAAAAACCATAGATAATGCCTTATTTTAATTTTTTTTGTTATTGCCGCGATAGAAAACAGAGAAAAATTATACAATTCCCTGCATATTTTAGTACAATGTATCTTTTAACTAATTTAATTTGACATGATATTAATTTTATTTCCATCCAGGGTTGCTACAGGTCAGGAAATTTTTCAGGAAACGTACCAGTATTTTATTATAGAAAAATTCGGCTTAAAAAAGACGAAGTTTTGTGCGATTACATTAGGCAAATTTTTCTATAAGAAAATACTGGTTCTTTCCTTGAAAAATTTCCTGACCCGTAGCATCTCTGTCCATCACAAAAGAAAAACTAGTCGTTGGGGGCCACCGTAATACTTACCCATCATGGATATGCATAATGTAAAATATTAAAATAAAAATGTGTAAACTACTTATAAAATGCATTGCAATTCAAATAAAATCGTGGCTGGATGACGTCATAAACTTTAAATGCTCGATTACTGAATTGCTTGAAAGAGGTTTTTCCTGATAACTCCAAAAATAATAATCCTATTAACTAGCTGTTTATTGCATCTGATTAAGCGTCAAATTTCCAATTAAAATATATCTTTGAAGTGAAATTTGGATGAAGTACAGGGTCATGAAAAATCGAAGCGTGTGGAAAATAGGATTCCAAATATCTCGGTAACTCATTATCCGATTGACTTCATGCTTTATGCAAAATTAATGTTTTTTTATTGTCTTTTATGTTCATTTCTTAAAATAAACACTTTCGAAAATTTTTATATACCTTTTATCAGAACGAATATTTCGAGAGTCCGAAAAAAATTGTTCCGGTTAATCGAGGTTATTGAAATGAAATAGGCTTCTTCCCATTATTACATACTAAGTACATACAAAATTGCAAGTCTCTATCTCAATTTTTTCGAGAGATAGAGCGTTTACAGACACACAGACTCACAGGCAGACGGACGGCAAAATTTTTTTTCTAAAAATATGTTTTTCGGAATCTCCAGTGTCTGAAACGTGTAAATTCGTCAAAAAATTTTTTCGATTTACAAAATTGATTACAAGACTTACCCTATACTACGTATGATGGGTAAGAAATATGTCTCTCCTGTGGAATTAGTGAAATTGCGCAATTCTGCTATTAATCTGTTTTTAGGTTAATAATTGTTTTCTTTTTTATTAGATCTGAAAAATCAGTCGCATATCTGTTAATTTTGCCCATAGTTACTTTACATAATTTTCGAAAACAAATGCTCATTTTTGAAATAGATTATTTAAAAAAATGTGCTGAAAGTTACTTAAATAACATTCACGAAACAACGGGCAATATTCACGAAAATCGTTTGATTTTGAACAACTCGTAAAATATACACCATCAACGACAGCACCAATTAATAGAACATTAAAATCTAAGTAGAGTATCATGATATTCATAAAAAAAGTCTTTTAAAAACGTGCATAAAAAGGAGACTTATCAGATAAAAACTGGAAGTGATCGCATCAAAAGCATAAAATAGGAAATTGGAATCAAATTCCACAACCTAGCTGAATAGCAAGTGATCAAATTATACACTAGGAGGCTTCTTCATGGTATGCTAATGCCATCTAGCGAATATTTTGGTTAGCTAACGTATAATAGAGGTATGACCATATCAGGAACATGGCCATAACAAGGGGCACCTACCTTATGTTGCAAAGCATTAAACATATGTAAACAATTATGTAAAAGGTTAATGAAGATAAATTACACTTTATTATGCAGGGTGATCTCACTAAACTGATTCAATTTTAAAAGGTTATGTTTTCTGAATACTATATTACACCCATTGTATGTAAATAACCTAAATTACGTTTCATAAATATCTGCACTAATTTAGATATGTTCGATGTACCCACCTCCAGCTGCAGAAATGACATATACAACGCGATATTGTGATATAAATGCTGGAACAATACCAATAATTACACCATGAAACAGTACTACATTAAAGACGTGAGTATAAAATATTACAAATTTACTAAATGGTGTATACAAGTGTCAAATTTAAAACTTATACATACATTAAAATCAAATTAAAAATATCAACGTTTCGACCAACTTCTATGGCCACCTGGATGGCCATATCAGGAGCAGGGCAACATTCACGAAAATCGTTTGATTTTGAACAACTCCCCTTGTTCTGTGATTACCAAGGGGAGCTTGATTAGATTAAATCAAGCTCAGTACTTGTTGTTATTTATGACCAACCATTTAATGAGATCTACAAAAGTCGCGATTCTTATTCTTTTAAAATATCATTGTACAACTGTGGTACAAAGACATGATGAGATATGTTTTCCAGTTATTCTGTAAAAGAACTTCAAAACAGAAAGGCAGGATACACAACGAATATCACACGGCTTATTTATGTTGCTAGCACTGACAGTGCAATGGTGTAAGAACCATATAGAATATTTCTTATTATATCTCATAAATAACAATTCAATTCAATTTCATATTATTTTTTAAAGTATTGTAAAACACTTTAAGAGACTTAGAATACATTATTGTTACTCAATTAGCAAGTTATTTTTTATTATTTCAATTTGTGAATTAATAAAATTTTCAATTTGATCCCAGGCCACTCAGCCCCAACTACTGGTGTAAAAATCGATCACTATTTCGTGTCGAGTCAGAACTTCTTATCTATAATACACATTAGTTAAATTCTTCCGACACTCGTTGCAGAATATTTTTTTCATTTTCGCTGTGATACTGATTTTAGGTTATGCAAAGTTAATATTGTACTTGTGGCAAATAAAAATTATATCCTTACGAAAATATTATATAACATTTTCCGAGTTACTCACGAGCCCGAAAAGCGTTTTTTATCTTCTGGAACCTAAGAGTCGAACAGATTTCCGAGATTTTAATCAGCATTTGTTAAATAGATATTTATTATTTGCTACCTGTAATTTTCAGAAGAGTTTGCCAGCTGATTTTTACCGTATTAATCAGATTTGTCAACCTGGTAACATAACGAAATATAGCTTTTCGGATGCTATAAATTTTCAAATAAAAGTTTTCAGCTTCGTAACAGAATTTATGCATGCAAATAAAAAAAATAATATTCATTTGACAGTTTTTACTTAGCAATGATATAAAAATGCTATATTTCATAATGATACTATGTTGACACACTGATTTAGACACTGTAAAAGCTACTCAATTAATTTTTGGAAAAATTACGGACAGAAAAAGTTTTTTTTTTTCAGAAACTGGTCTTTAAATCTACGAAATCTATTGGTTTCTGAGGTTTCTGGATATAAAAGAACTCTTTCCGGAATCGCTGGTAATTCGGTAAAGGTTATGTTATATTTTTGTAAACATTCGCAATATATGAATACATTTCTCTTTTTTAGGTGCGTTCGTAATTATATAAATACATAGCACAAATTGTCGTCGTCTGGTCCGTCCGTCCGTCCGTCGGCATATAACAACGCAAAAACTACCCAAACGAATAGTTTTAAATTTAAGATATATTATCTTTGCGAAATTTGGTCGAGACATTTCAAATTCTATGAAAATCGAATAAAAATTTTAGACGATATTAACAGAAATATTTATTAAGAAATTTGAAATTTTTTTAAAACAAATCGGTGCTTTCTTGTTATACTAGCTTCCGAGGTTTAAACTTCAAGCGACCGAAATACTTATTTTATTACAGAAATTAATCTGCAGACGATATAATTCATTTCACAGAATTAAAAATCATCAAGATCTGAATATTTATATGACTGTCTATAGTACGAACGCACCTCATTTGTAAGGTTTCATGTACAATTTCCAACTTCTTTTTTTACAGTGCAATTGAACCTATACGACATTCTCGTATCATGCAATGGTATGTTTTGAGGAACTTATCGTGATAATGTGAATCAATTGTTTTAATGTACTGTACATATATGTAAAACTATGAAGCGCAAAACAGCAAAAAATATTATAATCTATATTTGACTAGTTTCAAATTTTCTCCTATACAACTTAAAAAATATTTTTAAAAAGAGTAAAATTATATAAGATATAGAAATAGATAAATTCAGCCGTTTAATGTCCTTGTAGCTCAGTTGGCTGAAATATTTTCTCATAACAAATGAGAATATTGATAAGATATATCGTGTAAGTGCGTTTGCTTCCGGCGGAGGAATGAAATATTTTAAATGTTTTTAACCCATAAATGCATAATGTATCAAATTCGCAACACTTTTTATTAATCTTTTAATAAATAAATCAAGTTCTTGCCAACCACTATAGTTATATAGGAATATTAATGCTCTAAATATCACATAAATATGCTACTAAATTCAAATTTTCTGTAATAATTGTTGATACGATAATTGGCGGAAAATCTGCCGTTATTAATCTCGATGAATGAAACAATGAATGAATAACCATACAGGACGAATAACCATACATAGCATGTGTCATAAACATCAGAAAATTTTTTAAGCTTGGTACCTACTGTTATTTTCATTTACAGAGACACAGAAAAAAACTGGTTTACAGGAATGACTATGATCGATAATTGGAAGAATTTATTTGTTTGACGTGCGCTTATCGCTGTAGAATTCATTTTTAGGGTTTCGTTCATCTCACGAAACCCTATTGCTCCCGCTCCGTTGTCTGTCTGTCACAGAGCCATTCTAGAAAACTATGTAACTTACAGAGTTGAAACTTTGTGTATAAATCAGAATATCAGCTGTGAAGAGCTGAAAATATTAAAATTTGAAAAATTCGTATTATTTTAATAAATATAGATAAAAAACCTAAATTCTAACAGCCTTTTCTTATTAAATTTAAAGATTTTTTTTTTTATAGCAGATGCCAAAAATTAAAAATCCACATGCAATTCTTTCTACAATAATTAATTTTCAATCAGACGATTTTCACGTGAAAAGTGAAAATGAAATAAAAAGTTTCACCAATTGAAAAAAAGATAAATATGAAATAAAATTGATTGACGTCATAGTAGTAATAAAGCGGAAAATTTCAAGATTTATCAATAATACAAGGAGTATGAGTATGTTTATGTACACAAAGCAGGTTAATATCACGTCATAGAGAATTAAAAAGAGAATCTGAAGTCATATTTGAAGTTTAACGAATTTTTCAAATATTTGAGAATAATACAATGTGAGTATGAATATGAGTAATAAAGAATAGTAACTATATGAGTTTGAGAAATATATTGAATCGTGATAAAAATTCGATTATGGAAATATTCGCATATTTTAATATTTTGAAGGTGTACAACATGTTTAATTTTGAAATTATTTTTTTAAATATCGCATTTAGTCCGCATGAGAGATTATTAAGACAGAATATAACAGCGGGCATTTAGATACTTAAAAAAAATGAAAAAATAGACCGGTAAATTTTTACTTTATAAAAACATGACCTTTTTTTTCGGTTGCTGAATGAAATTTATTTGGATTTATTAAAGAAAGGATAAAGTGTTTTGAAAGGAATATTAAACGAAACCCTTTGAGCGATAATAGATCACGCTTACCCACTTGTTAAACCTATCTACTTATAGTGTATTAAGTGGTGTATATAAATTCTAGAGATCTTATGCAAGCCTGTACTAAAGAATTCATACTCATCACCGGCAATGGACAGCAACTGCTGAAAATAAATTTTCTATGAGGTATGTATTTTTCCACATTGGCAGGGCTCCTAAATGGCCCCCTTTTGCCCCCTAAAGTCCACTTTTTAGAAAAAAGTCCCCTTTGGTTCCCTTTTATGTGTTTTGGTCCTCTTAATCCCCTTTTTATGACTGAAAAAATTTTTGCTAATGTGGAAAAATTGCCGCAAAATGTGAAAAACTTTAAAAATTGCTAAGAGTTACAAAATCGTAGGAAACAAAATTTATTATAATGGGCTAAAACATTGTAACCAGAACCAGAATTGTAACCAGCGTCAAAAAATTGCCACAGAATGTAGAAAAACATTAAAAACGCATTAGAAATCTTTTTAAAAATCGGTAAAAATTCAAAAATTTACTGTCATAAATCACCGCAAAATACAAAAAAAACTCAAATTGCATAAAAAAAAAAAAAAAAAAAAAAAAAAAAAAAAAAATTAAAAATTGCTGCGCTAATTGCAAATAAATTTTACTTGAGATAAATTTTACTATTGAGAGGACAAAGTTTAATAAACTGGGCTAAAAGATTGAAACCGGATTTTTTTTCTGAATATTAATGAATCGCTGCAAAATGAATAAAAAAACTGTAAATCATATAAATTGTGCAAAATAAAAAAAAATTGCTTGTCGAATTCTGAATAAACTTTATTAAAAAGAGGACAACATTTACTATATGGAGCTGAAAAATTTGAAACTGTATTTCTGTTACTACTCTGCAAAAAATCACTGCAAAATGGATAAAAATCACAGATGAAAAATTTAAATATGTACTTAACAATGTAACCGTATATTCTTTTACAAATGTCAAAAAATCTCTGCGGAACGTGGAAAAAAAAGCTAAAAATTGGTAAGAATTCAAATAAAAAAACGCAATTGCAGAAGAACAAAATATAAAAGTTTGCAACCGAATTATTTTTACGAATATCAAAAAATCACCATAAATCACAAAAAAAAAAAAAAAAAAAAAAAAAAAAAAACTGAAATTTGTGAAAAAATAAAAAAATTACTATACAAATTCCGAATAAACTTTTTTGAAAAAAGGAAATAAGTTACTACTGGGCTAAAAAATTGAAACTGAATTATTTTTATAATTGTGTAGAAATCGCCATGAAACATCAAGAAAAGGGTAAAAATCGCAATTATTAATCGTATTAAAAATTTAAATTTAAAAAATCTAATAAAAAAAATCAACTAACTTTAGACATACAGATTACAGGTACCTTCTTGCCAAATCTTGTAGCTCTATGCGCAACAGTCTCTTCAGCACAGAGATACACTTCTATATTATTATAGATGTAGTTTTGTTTTCTGTTTTGATGGAGAAGTATATCTCAGCTATTAAAGAAAATCTTAATTAAATTTCTTTTTTTTAATACTTTTTTAATATATACTTATCAGAAGAAAATATTGGAATCATGACAACAATTTCCATTTTTTTTATGGATTTAAACGTTTTAGGTTAATCTGAATACGATTTGATAATTTTTTTTTAAATCTCTCTCTGTATGTGATACGCATTTTGTAGTCATTCTATATCAAAAACTGAAGCATTGAATTTTATCAAATGCCCTATTTAAATAGACTTTAGCACATAGAGGTGATGATTATGCTTTGGCTTATATAGCCCAACATGTGGCACTGTTATGCTGCATTTTTTACATTATACATGATGTATTTTAATAATCTGGGTGAAATTTCATCAAACTTCGTATTCAGTTAACCCTTAACATAAATTGATGCTGATTAGATTTTGGTGTATTTCATCCAGCAGGTGGCATTACTGGCTTGCATTTTTAATGATTTCCATGATATCTCGGCATGTTTGGGATATAATTTCACCAAATTCAATATGTAAGATGATTACGAATATTGATTTAACCATTTAACTTCGGGAACAGGAATCTACACTTGTTGTTTCCTTACGGGAAGATAAGGATGTCTGCTTCCCCCTTTTGAGTACAGGTGACGAATGCAGGGAGCCAGTAATTAGCACATCTGTTTCTCGTTAACCAAAATCTGGTCTCACCTGGGGATTTTTTCCCCGAATGTAAACGGAAGAAAACATACTATGGCTCTGCTTTAAATGTGAATGATATTTAGAAAATACTTTTTTACGATGAAAATGTTACTAAATTGCGGTAGTCAAATACAGTTTTTGAGCAGCATAATTGAACGATTTCATGAAAGTTTTAAATGTTTACCATATAATAAATAAAAGAAGATATATTCAAGCAAATCCAACTATACAAACTGAGTGTAACGTAAAAATGCTTCTTTGTTTTTTAATTTTTTTTATGGGGAATTTAATTAAATTAAATTTGAGATTGGAATTATTTTACAGACACAATGCACTACGGCCATTTAATAAAATTACATTTTTCTTAAAATATTGAATAAAATATTCGTACTTTTGTGAATTCTTAAAGTATTAAAGGGTATTAAGTTTATTGCACTGAATTTTTATTTTTCCAGCAATTCAAGGACACATAGGGTAAAGGTTAGGTTATAACTGCATAACAATATTTTGCGTTTAAATTTTTAAACTGCGATATGTACATTTTTTAAATAAAATTTTCCATTAAATATAGTAAAAAAAATATTATAGTTTTATATATTCAGTTTTTGAAATATCTCATACTTTAAATAAAATAAATTAGTATAAATAATTTTTAGTATAAAATAAGCTATGAAAAGTATATACATCTTTATAAACTTAGAATTTTTATTCCTTTTATAAATGGTCGTATTTAGTTTGTAAGGGTATATCAAAAATTAAAATAAATATTTTTTTGTTGAAATGTAATCATGGAAATACTTCTATTATTAACTAGAAGATGGAAGTTAATGTTCATTATTAATTAGATAATAATGATTAAAAGACGGAATATTCGTTAAGGTATGTGCACTAAAATCTAGAATTTCAAGCAATAAGGATGATCAGATAATGATGGAGATAACCATAATCATACAAAGAAAAAATATTTTTATACGGGAAAAGGCAAGATTTGGCATTAGAAAGATCCATTTGAGCTACATTTCCATTGAAAGCCATTCTTGTAATACGGAAATTGTGTGTAGAAATATTTTTAAATCTTGCTTAAGAAAAAAAAAATCTTTACATTCTTTAAATTTAAATTGTGCAAATAGGAATTGCAAATTTCTATTCACGGCTAAGTATTAGAAAGAAACCTTTATAATTATATTATGTTAAAAAGTGTAGGGGATTTTTATAAAATGTGTTATTAAATGATGTTGAAACATGTTCGACGTAGATGATTCAATATTAATTAACAATACAGATAAAAAATAATGTCCCTTGTATATTGAATGTTATTTATCTGAAAACAGAAAAAAAAACTACTAATTCTTTTATTAAAATGTATTCTATTACTTACTATCATGCTTTTCCAAAAAGTTTAAACAAATACTTTTAAAAATTGATGTATTTTTATAATATTCAGCCGCAGCAGGAGTGGTGCCCTGGCACAAGGCGCTGAACTTGACAAGCACTTAATTGTACCGTCAGCTAACAGTACCAATAAACCTGTCTTTAACAGAAGAATTAACATTTTCTTTTTTCGAAACACTACATAAAATTGCTCTGTCGTACTTCAAAATTTTGATAAGTGGGATAAAAATTATTGGTACAATTTTTGTTATTTAAAGTTTTTAGTGTTTTTTGAAATGAAACTTATTCTCTGAAATAAGCGTCATATTTAATATTAAACGATGATAAAATATTTCAAATTAACAATACAATATCAAAATATTCGCACTTTTCACGAGTGTACCAGAATGGGTGGGGAGGGGTCTTAGAGTGCTGAAGCTGTCTCTCCGAAGAATAAAGGCTTGGATACCGTACTGCATCGCTCATATATTATATTGTCTCTTTCACTGCAAACAGAATGTAAAACCGTTAATAATTATTATTATTACATTAAATAGAATTTATTCTATGCGGGATTAATTATGTGAAAATTTCTTTACAAATTCGTGTGCAACAATTATGAAATCATTAAAAGTAATTTTCATATTTCAACATACACTTAAACGAAATAATTTTTACACATATATATGCTTATTTAAATGCTGTTAAAGTAAACTGATATTTTTCGCTTCGATATATACTGATTAATATTTATTTTATAATATGCGAAATTTAACATGACGGGAGAAATTATGAATCAAATTGAGTAGAAATTCAAACTATGACAAGCTATTTCTCGTACAATCTTCAAAAGTTTTTTACAAATCAAAATCGGGATTTTCAGTCACTTTTACCCTAATGCGAACTGATATTGTCCCTAAAACTTTCTTTTGCTTCCAAAGCAGGTAGGACACCTACTGTGTAAGTAGCTTTAAACGACTTCTTTAATTCCGCTTTTGGGGGTGTAAAAGATTGGGATTACGGCAATCCCTACCCCGTATTTTACGAAGATTTTTTCTTGGGATTACCGTTATCCCACCGTAAGCAAAAGGTTAATCCCTTGACACTCTCCAGGGGGCGTTGCCATACTATGCTTTTTAGGATGAACATGATAGCATCTTAACTTCTGTTGTATAGAAATGAACTGAATTATATGTTTTTTTTTATTTTAAATTTTATTACTTAACAGAAGAAGCTGTTATACTGTGCTTTTTTATTCCCTGATTACTGTTACTACATGTTTTAAATTCCAAGAAATGCACTGTACTTTTGTATTTGTTAATGTGTAACTCCGCTAACAATTGATTGATTTAATATTTTCTTAGATGTATTAATTTTTACTGTTTATATTTTATTCTAAATTATTTTTTGCTGTTCTAAATATAAACCATCTTGCCGTAAGATATTTAAGTGCACTTGTTTAATGACATCTTTGTAAAGATCATTAACTCTTTTCTGATGTAATTTTAAACTAATCTGATGTGCCAATCCCAAAACTTTCTTCTATCTCACGCTGGTTTCATACACACACCAAAAACGAATCTCTCTCAGTAGCAATTTATATCAAGATTTAAATAAATCTAAAGTTTGATGAAATTCCTTGCATTAATCTTTGAGATATAACTATCGCTAAAATCGTGCATATCTTGAAATATGCAGAATAGCAGTGCCACTTGTTGGGTGATTTATACCAAAACCTGTTTAACAACAACTTATGTCAATTTCTAACTAAATCTGAAGTTTGAGGAAAATCTGTGCATTAGTTCTTGAACTATAGCTATCGTAAAAATAATGAAAAAAATAGCATAACAGCGTCACCAGTTGGGATAGCTACACCAAAACGTAATCAGCGTCTATTTATGTCAAGGTCTACCTGAATCCGAAGTTTGATGAAAATCAGTGCATTAGTTCTTGAGATAGAGCTATTGCAGAAATCGCAAAAAATGCAGCATAGCAGCGCCACTGTTGGGCTATTTACACCAAAACCAAACAGCACCAATTTAGAACAGGGACAAATTGAATATAAAGTTTTATTAAATACCGTGCATTAGTTCTTGAGAGAGAGCGCCCACAAAATTTTCGTCACGTACAGACAGACATTTTCTAACAACACCCAAATCTTGTTCAGGACCTTTAAAAACGTATAAATTCGTGGAAAACGGGAAGTCGAAAATTTGTACGAATCTAATACTTTCTTCTTGTAAAGATAGAAGAAAGTAAAAAATTGCATATATAGGAAAGCTTGGTGCAGTATTTTATTGTGTTCCCTTTTTAGTCACCTTTTTTAATATAAATGGTCCCTCCGAAGTCCCCTTTTTTAGTATAAATAGTCCCCTAATGTCATCTTTTTAAATAGGAATGGTCCGCTTTCCCCATTTTGGAGGACTAAAATGTGTTGGGAACCTTGAATTGGTTATCTTATTTCATTGTATGAAAAATGAAATTTCTTAATAATATTCTGCTGGAAATTGCTTCATAATCTATGCCTGATGACTGATTTTTCTTTCTGAATGTTTAAATATTTTCTTTTTTTAGTGTTTTTTTAAAATTTTTCGTAACATTTTAGATACATCAAACAGAATATATCTATAATATTAATACATATATATGCAGGATTTAAATTTAAACATACTTTATTTTCTTTATGACGTGCATGATCATATCATATTAAATGACGCTCTGGTATTTTTTTTATTATTCATGATTTCAAAGCATGACTTATGAAAATTTTCGATCACGAGATCAAGGTTTGGATATCTTCAAAATTAGAAAAAGAGCCGGTATTTTAATTTTTATCATTCAGGAAGCGTCGAAATATGAAATGTCAATAAAGGCACTATTAGGTTTAATTAGACTTTTCGAAAATAAGTGTATTATATATTTTAAGTTAGAAATGTAATATATTTGAAGAAGTTACCAACAAAGCATTGTAAAATTATCTTTCAAGAATTATATTAAAGTTCATGTACTGTTATTTCAACATCTAGTTATTCAAGTAATTCAATAAACTAACTTTTTTACATATTACCTTCCTACATATATAAAAGCTATAACTTATAAACTTAAAAAAAATCTATAAATTACAGACATTTTACAAGATATTTAAAACATTATTAATAAATTATGCCTTAAAAATACATTCTTGATATAGATTTGGTCCCTTTTAACATTATGTTTTACTGTATAATATATATTTTGTTTTAGTAAAATACTAATTATCTATTTGACACAGCAAAATTTTTAATTTCTCTTTTAAATACGATTGCTTTTAGCTAAAAGTTATTTTTTCTTAAGCCTTATTACATTTTTATGCGTAATAACCAATGTAAAATTTTTGGTTGTAAAAGCTTATAATGTGTTCCAATTTTAAAATAAGATATACTTCAATAACGTAAAAAATATGCCATGTCCCTAATAAAAAAAAAATCTAAAATTTTATTACATACAATGTTTTATGCTGTAGAAAAAAAAATAACTTAAAATTACTCTTTCTTTATTTTATGATATCTAATAAACTGAGATAATGAGAAAAGACTGTGCAAAAAATAATGTTTTATGAATTTTCAAAACAAAATTTTTCAGAGCACGTCTTGGAAACAAGAAGATATTTTCTAGCAAGAAATGTTAGTTAATGGGTAATAAAGGATAAAAAATGAAAAATTATAATTACGGTGTATAAAAAGTCAAAGAAACATAAAAAGGCATTTTATTACAAATTTGTAGCTTGTTTTCTTATTTAGTACGTTATTTAATGTCTTTCTTTCAAAAATGTTTTAACTTTAATTAATATATAGTTCACTAAAATGAATATTTTAATACTTTTACTTAGTACTAATTGTAATATTTAAAATTTACTATTTTTTAATGTCAGTTGATTGTTACTTTACATTTATATTTAAAATATTGTGGGTATTGCATCTTTTTAAATGTTAATATTACCTTCTATATTAAATTTTAAAATTTAATAAAAAATATAATACTTTAAAATGAATATTAATTATTAATATTATATATATGGATTCTTCCAGTTATCTTTTCGACCGTAACTCGTTATTTTGCGCACTGGTATAATAAAAATTGGAGCATTCATTGGTTAACTTTAAAGTCAAAGTTGTTCCATATACAAAATTCTCATAAATTTCTCATTAATGTTTATAAAGACCATTTTTATATTAAAATATTATTGTCTTAAAATGCATCAGGGGAGATGTTGATTTTAAGTCGTGTATGAAATCCATATCATTTTTAGTAGGCATTTTCGTAGTGTTAAAATTCTCGTACAGATTTAAAAAGTAATTGTAGATAATTAATATATATATAATATAGTTCTTCATCCAACATTTATGAACAATTTTCACAAACAGATATATTGTTTAGTAATATGTTCCTAATAAGCCCGAAAACAACAATACTTGCTTCTCTTAAATATTTAAAATGCTCTCTACCATAAACATTGAATCGTCTGTTGAACAACAGACTTGCGATATTTGTAAGCCAGTGATTAAGATGTAAACATTGAATTCAGATTAATAGAGTCGGTAAAATAATATAATATATATATATAATATAGTTCTTCATCTCAACATCTATGAAAACATTTCATAGACAATATATATTGTTAAGCAATATATTCCTAATATGTCCAAAAACAACAATACTTGCTTCTCATAAATATTTAAAATGCTCTCTACCATAAATATCGAATCGTATGTTGAACAACAGACTTGCGGTCTTTGTAATTCAGTTATTAAGATATAAACATTGAATTCAGATTAATAGAGTCAATAAAAGATTTTTTTTAAAAAGCATGTCCTATACGAATGACGACCTTAGAGCTTGATGAAAGTTTTTAATCGAAAATTAATGGATAATTGATGGTTTAATTCATCAAAAAGTATTTGCGGTTCCAAATTGGTTTTTATGAACTAATAACTTTAATTAAATTAATCACATTAGGTTTTTAATTATTTGAAAACACAATGAGTTCTTACTAGAAAAACATACAAAAATATGCAACTATTGTGAACATACATTTTTAGAATCAATTGAGAAAAGTACCCGTTCAAACGGCGCGGTGTTATACGTATTGTTATTCAGCGGGTGAGCACTTTCGACAATCTGTGTAAATATGGATGTATCCAGTAACGTGAGATTGCTGGATTATGATTATTTTCATATTTTTTAACATCAATTCTATATGGACACTATGATTGAAAACAATCGTTGAATAGTAACACATATAGTGACTACAAAAGTAACTACATAGTAAACTATGTAGACATGATACTTTTAGGATTAATAAAAACAGGAATATTGCGGCATAAATCATGTAACTCACTATGAGATAATTATATCGCGAATGCTTCCCTAAATCTTATTGTCTAATTGAAATATTCGAAAACGAAATGTTAATTATCGTTGATTCTAGAAATTCCTTTAAAAGAGCAGAGAATATTTAAAACGTTCCTCTGGCCAAAGGTACCTTCCCAATTCCTTTTTTATAAATACAGGAAATTTGACTCAAACGCACAAAGCTAAAATACATGGAACACGATTAAAGAATACTCTCAGTTTTTGTCAACATGGAATTTCAATGGGAATAAAAAAAAAATCAGCTATCGCCAAGTTCACATCATTTATGGCGACATAATTTTGTCAGCAAATTTGGCGATATTTCACCGAGTATCATCAAGTTTGTAGAGAATGTGACGTTGAGGGATATAACTATGTAGTTTTAAGCGTAGAGAGTTAGAATAATGGTTCTAACAGTGAAAAAAGAATTGCGAGAAAACACGTTTAATAATACTCGTAAATGAAACCCGTTTATAGAGTAATCTCTTATTTATAATCTGATGTCTTGTTTCAAAATGTTTTAGCCACCCTAAAATTTCGAACTGCTAGGTCTTAGCCCTTTTTTAAAGATGAAAAATGCTCCGGAATACTTGTTTCAAGGCAGAACACTTAAGCAAAAACAAATTTTGGATTTCTAATTTTACAGTACATTTTTAGGAAATTTAAATCTTGAAGTGTTCCTCCATTTTGAAAGGAGATGCCGGATGAAGCTGGGCAACGAATTCGATCGAGATCTTGGTACGTACTGTACACATACTCAGTCAGTCACGTCCAAATCGGTTCATAAATACGGGTTAAATAAACATAAGTATGAATGAATTACAAAAACCAAATATGTATATATACATATATATTAATAAAAATTTGAATGGAGGATTGTTTTGGTACCTTGAGGTCATGATCTGTAGAAATATATCGAAATTTTCCGGAACTGGTTTTTTTGGACTGCTGCAATTTTTACTTTTTGTAATAGAAGTTGCCTAAAAATGCAGTTTAAAAGGTTTAACATTTATTTACAATTCCAATCTTTGTATTTAGTAAGTGTTTTTTATTTCATATTTTATTATATAATACGAGATAACAAATCCTAATCAGTACCCATGCAGTAGACTTTGGCAAATATTGGTGTTGTTAAGGTTTTGATGTGTATAGCGCAAAAGATGGTGCTGCTGTGCTCCGTTATTCTCTATTTTTGCGTTATTTATGGAATAAAATGTGATCAAATTTCGTGTTTACCTAGACCGTGACATAAAGTGGTACTGATTAGGATTTGTTGTATCCTCCTGAATACGTGACGCTGTTGTGCTCTGTTTTCTATGATTTCTGTAGTAGCTACAGCTCAGCATCTACGAGATGAAATTTCACCAACTTTAATATGTAGGACATTTATTAAAAATTATGTTGATTAAATTTTGGCTTTGTTCAATTAACAGCGGCGCTGCTGTACTGTGTAGTTTACAATTTTCATAATAGCTATATCTTGGTATCTATGGAATGGAATTTCAACAAATTAATATGAAATATATTTAAATAAAAATTTGTTTATTATATTTCTTGAAAATAACTTCCATTTTTTTAATATTCATTTATTTAACCCTTAGGTCGTTGAGTGTTCGCTTTCGGTTCTTCCCCAGATTTTTTTTTTAGTGCATTTTGAAGGAACGTTCGAAAACGCCTAGTCATTTGACATTTGACATTTGAAAGAGTGATGCTTTGAGACCTATAGCTACGAAGGTTGTTGTCTCGAATGATCCATATATATATTTTATTCACAGAAACACATACATGACTTCGACAATTACATAAATCTTGACGAGATAGCACAATGAAATTTACAACACCAGAGAGTTACAACCGGAAGCTCCACAAAGTAGTTCAATGGATCTGGCGGGAGTCGAACCCGCGCCGGCCTGATTCCTACGCTCTCAAGCGATTAGAGGTATGGTGTCTTAACCACTCGGACACGGAGGCCTCAAAACACCTGGTAAACAAAGCTGCAAACTTATATAAATATAATACCTAAAACTAAAACAAATATTTTTGACACATTATTTTTGAGTTCTGTATTACGAGATCTTTCACACGATATACAAAAAGAAAACTTCTTTTTTTTTTTTCAAGTAACACCTCTTAACTTTTTTCCTAAACAAATTTGTGAATGGCTAATAATCTAAAAATATGTGGGTAAAAATGATTTATAACTTTCCCAATTTTGAACTTTCCACGTCTCAAAATTTTACGGGAAGACTGACAGATGGACAGACAGACATGGGATTGATCTTATGATGGTTTCATTTTTACTTTTTAAATACGGAACCCTAATACAACGACGTAAAAATGCTTTTTTTTTTTTGCGATACTGCCTTCTTTTGTACAAAAATGTTAAACAGAACAAGACCTTTTTAAAACATGGAGTCCGACACACTACGATTATGCAATAATATTGTAATATTAACAATGGATTCCAATCTATTGCATGTAGCTAGAGAAATTCCATACGATATGGCATTTATTTATCTTGATAAAGTTATCTTTTAAGAACATATGGTTACTCAGATGCGTCATGCATTTGTATAATATCATACAATTTCTTATGATAGAATTGATCTCAAAAGAAAATGATAAATGGTTAGTTTGAAAATGGTTAGTTTATTAATACGTTAAATTTGAACTCTGTAGAGCATTTGAATTTAAACATTAGATAGAAAAATGTAGAAAAATGTTAATTTGAGAAAAAGTATTTTTATTTTTAATACTTATACAAATACGAAAAATATAGTAATAGTTAAAGAGTAAGTATTATTTTGTGCTTATAATAGCATTTTCCCATGAAAAAGTATTTATACTTAATATCTTCGAGCGAAAATACTTTCCCAAATAAATTTGTTTATTTCCATAATAAATAACGCTAATAGAGTTTTCGGTTGGGCAAATTTTGGTTCTTGCTTGATGAAAACATAGTATATCATTCTAGAAGAAAAAAAAACTTTGTATATTTCGTTACATTTACTTTACCACTTACCTCCTTACATTTTCTTTCGTTTCGAAGGAAGTAAATATGAAAAAAACCTTTACGTAAGTTGCATACTACCTAAGCTTTCTACAATTTATGTTATATTCGGCATGAAGCTAATTAAAATATTTTTCATGAGCACATACTAAAATTTTTGCAACTGAATGTTATATATTTTTTAATATTTTACATAAAAATTAAATGACATTATTATCATCAAAAATATAAAGCATAAATTTAAAAACGATACGGATTAACGAACATATATGGTAACATAGTTATCATTCCATTTCTCCTTTTATTCCGAGAGTTTATGATTAATGGTTTCAAGTAAAATTTCTTATTGTTGTTTATTATGTTACTGTTTCTTAAGTTTTCTGGTACCCCTTGGCATACTGAAAAGATAGGTCCCGAAGGCTTTCAGCAAGAAATTACACCTTCAATTAATTATAAACGGAAGGCCAAATTTTAACTTAAACTGTGATCTTAAAAATTTTCCACAATTTTGCTTCTTACCGGAAGTTGTTACTTCTCTTCCAAGCACCAGCTTTTCAACTAGAATGTTCTCCCCATACCACACTTTTTATGTGCAAGGATAAACCATGCGCACGAAAGCCATTGAGAGTGATTTGTTCCGAAGCTGTGATCCACGCAATTATTAAACACAGCCCACGTAGTTTTTTTCGTTGTTTCAATAGGAACCGATTAGAACACTTTATTATATTATACTTTCCTAGATAAAAAAACAAAATATATTTGTTTTCTTTTACAAGGAAAAGACAAGATGCAGTCGATGATGTTTTGTATTCTATAATCCAGAAATACAATAAATTTATTTATGAATTTAATGGTTTTAAGTTATGCTTGTAAATCTATAATTTCCCCCGTGTTCTAATGCTAATATTTTTTCGTAATGGCAAAATCACCCAAATTCAAAATTTATGTGCCATTTTATAAGCCAGTTCTCGTCAGATTTCAAGTCTGACAAAAACATTAAATTCATCAATGAATTGTATTACTTTTTATCATTATTTAGTCATTGCGTGGCGTTGCTAGAATAAAGACGTTTATTCTATCACATTTTAATGTTCGCTAGTGAAGCATGCTGAAAGGGGTTTCATAAACAGGAAAAGTTATCAGTTTGCGTTTTTATTTTTGAAAATACGAATAAGTTGTTAAGAGCGCTCTCATTGGTGTGTGTTTAAATATTAATTAAACATATGTGTCAGTCAGAAACAAACGTTTTATTCTACATTTCTGACCTGTGAAATTTTTAGAATCAAATAGTTCATGTTCCTACAGAATAGAAAATGCTATAATAGCGGCTACGGAATAGACGTTAGTAAAAATGCGGAATTCTGTTATAAGAAAGTATGCGAATCGAACTTCTTGTGCAGGACATAGACTAAGTTAAGTTGATACCTGCCAGGTATGGCTCTTTGGTATGTAACGTTTAATCTAGTAAAATATACTACAACCACGAACCAAAATATACAATAACCTCTTCCGAGTTTCACATGATTCCAAAAAGTTTTCTGTATCTTTAGTAACCTCATAAAGCAATATAATTTACAGATTTAAATATATAAAACCAAAATTTCTTCAGACACTGATTTTCGAAAACGTTTCTAAACAGTTATTATGGCGTATTAATCAGTTTTCTGAAACCGTAATATAAGTTTATCGGATGCTATCCATTCTCAAGTGAACATTTACATGTTACAAAAACTTGTTTTATAGACGAACATGATAAATTAACAGCGAATACATTAACATTAATAGTAATATTTTGTGTTACTCTTGCATGTATAAATTGAATTACGCAGCTGAAAATGTTTCACTGAGAACTGATAGCATCATAAAAAAAATATTCAGGTTTGAGAATACCGATTAATACACTGTAAAACCTCCTAGGAAATGTTTCTGAAAATCTTTGGCAGAAAAAAAACCCTTTTTTTCTGTATACTTCTTTATATCGCGAAAATATATTGGTTTCTGAACTTTTTAATGATAAAGAGCACGTTTCGGAATCATCGATGCCTAGAAGGCATTTATTGCATATTTCGTTCTCGGTTAAAAAATATTTACATAGATTAATTAACTTTTGTCTGTTTCACAGAACGAAACGGGGAAAAAATTACCGTTCACCGGAGCATAAAAATATCCAGCTCTAGAAGATTGAACTTTTTTCTCATTATGAATTGCCATCACATAGAAAGATGACACTTTCAAATCTGAATGAATCGTTGTTTTCATTTTGTTATGAAACTTTTTGTTGCAAACATGTCGACCCAATGATTTCTATTCTGAAATACCAGAAATACTCAGAATATTGAAACATGGACACACTCAAAACTGAACACATAGAGTTCAGTTCATACTCATTTTTGAAACATGGACATACACAAAAATGATTAGAATCAGTTCAAACTAATTTTTAAAACATGGAAATACTCAAGAAGGAGCACATAGAAGTCAGTTTATACTCATTTTTGAAACATGGACATACTCAAATATGAGCACATGATGTTCTATTCTTGAGCGTGTGCATGTTTTCAGAAATGAGTATATACATGTTTCAAACTTGAGTAATTTTGATTCGGAGCCATTTTGACTATGTGGCATACTCAGATTTGAGTATTTTTTGCTCAGGTTTGAAAATGTCGTTTTTAGAGTGTAGGAGTGAAAATCCTTTCGTTATCTCCTGAATGTCATCCCGGGAACTTCAAAACTCCTTATCAAGAAAGAAAGTCTGATTCCAGTCTGGTTTCATGCAATTGATTCAGACATGAATTTGTTCACAGAAGAGGCTCGTGCATTTGTTCAACTTTGTTGAGAAGACAGAGATATCTATTAATATAATAGAGAACAGAAAAACCGTTTTTGATTAAGATTTAATCAGAAAATTATACATACATATTTTTTATTCAAAAAAATTACTAATTTAATTGTACTTTATTAGGTTTGAGGGAAAGAAGCATAATATTTTGGAACTGCGGTTGAGTTCCCATTTATTTTAAACAGATTCATAACATACACATTTTATTTGAAAGCTTGGGGCAGAGATGCAAACGGTTTTTAACTTTAAACAAGAACAAAAAATCTTGTGTCAAGCACAGAATATGAAACACTTTCCAACATATCCAGAATACTAAACAAAACTTTACCGATCAATATGGTGAAAGTAGATGTCTAAGTAAACAAGGTCAAGGTCAAACCGAACGGGGAGGCCTACCTTTAGGCTGTCTAAGTATACAATTTGGAAAATGCATAAAAAATTTGAAATCCCAAATTCAACAATTATCATCAATAGTTTAAAAAATATCCGAATTCTTTTGTGCAGCCCTGTATATGATCTGTAAATATTTGTATTTATGTTACATACTTCAGGCTACTAAAATATAGTTCAGTTAGGAAACGCATAGCACATTTAAAAATACGGCACAGATGTCATATACGACGATGTTGGCGCGACTTTTCCTTCCCGCCAATTTGGCGAAAACTTCGTTTTGAATATTAGTTACAAATAGCATGCAATCATAGCATGTGATGTTTTATTTCAATATAAAAATAAAATAACGTAATAAATGAAATTTTATTATTTTAAAGAGATAATAAAAATAAATAAATGATAGTTTGATATAAATAAATATTAATAATAATAAAAATAAAAGGTAAGCAAAATAAACGAGTTACCATAAAATGGCATAAAATTGCCATTTCATTGCAATTGCGCCAACGTGGTGCATATATGACATATGTGCCAAAAATTCATATTCAGCAATTTCAGTCAATAAACAGAAATGTATTCGATATCTTTTGTGCTGCCCATTATATGATCTATAGAGTTTATACACACCAAGTAAGATGTAAAAGAATAGTTACATTTAAAAAGGTGAAATACAACTGAAAATGTACTCCCAACGATTATTGCTCATAGACAGTACCGAATTATTTAATGTGTCCCTGTAAATGAACGATGAATACTATGCCCATCATATTCTATAATAAGCGTCGTGTTGTGAACCTCAGTGATATATATCGATTTAAATATATTTGCAATAGTGCAACATCATTAAAATACACCCCAAACGATTTTTTCGCATAGACCGCAATGCAACGGAATTCTTTTGAGTGTCCATGTAAATGAACTATAAATGATACGTATTTCATTTTCAATAACAAACATACCATAGTAAGCCTCAATAACATATATAAATTGCAAGGCAATCAGAGTAAATTTACGGGAGTGAGATCACGGACAGACAGACAGACAAACCGAATTCATAAACACTTTTCAACAACATTGGAATATGTTAGAAAGTACATTCTGGAATTGAAACATGTTAAAAAACAGCAGAATAGCTTTTCTAAACTAGCACAATCAGACTTTAATAAAACATTTTAAATGAATGCATATGTTTATCTAAGGTGTTTTCTACATATTTCTGTTTTCAAATTCATGATTGACAGTAGCTTTTGTATGAGCTATAGTAAATTTATTGCCATCAAAATAAAACATTTCTAACGATGTATGGAAATGAAAATCATTTAGTAATACAATTTTACTGGAATTTACTATCTATGACTATTTTCTTTGTTTGGAAAATATGTTTTTAGTAGTGCTGCAAATTTATGATAAATATGAATGTTAAATATACTTTGAATAATTATCTATGACAGAAATCTTTTAGCTTATGTACTTTAAGAGGTCAGTTATCTGTTAATCAACTAAAGTTTAGAATTTTACATAGTCTTATACTAACATATATTAAAAGTCAGTGCTTAAAACAAAACCACATTCAAAATTTTGGATTAGATCGAAATTTATGGTGAAAAAAATTCTTACCTTTTACAGCATAAGGAGTGTTAATCTTTAGATATATTTCATTTAAAACGGTCCTATTGAATCAATTGTAGTACATCGTTGTACATAAATTGACCTGAAATTTTTATTTTATAGTTTCTACATTTTAAAATACATCTCCTTATAATTAAAAAAAAATATTTCCAAATTTCTGAATTTTTGAAAATCTTTATAATTTATTAATGAAATAATTAAAGTTTTGTTTTGGATTATTTGTATTTGGGTTATTTTATTTAGACTCTGTTTTGTCTAAATATTGGAAAGCAATTGCTACATATAACTGATTGGCGGGAGCATTATCCATCATGCAATGATTAAATTCCTGATAACATATATAGGTTTATCATTTAATGTCATATGTATTATATTTTATCCTTCTAAGCGTTTTGCTCGTATTTTTCTGTTTCCTCAAAACAACTTAAATCGACTCTAGACAAAAATATTTTTTTTTAAATGTATGTTAAGATATATTTAGAATAATGAGATATGAAGTGTATTTTAGAAACAAAAAATTTAAATTATTTAAGTTTTACAAATATTTTTAGGAAAATGCAGGAAAGCCCTCATACACTCAGAGGGTAATGCAAAATAGTGTGTTATTAAAATATTCTTGTAAAATTTTGTAGAACTTTATCTATTGATATTAAAAGAACAAACTTTGCAAATTCTTGACATTTTGAAGTATGTTTATGTAACTGTTGTTATAACCTTGTAGATATTCTAACAACTCAATTGATATTATGAATAAAGTCGCTTTTAAAATATATAAGTACCTATTATAGGGCTATCATATTCATTACTTTTAAAAGCATTGTTGTCAGTAACTGCTTAAAAACGTACTTATAAAAACTTCGTAACAATAATGATTAATGTTATGAATTATTTTAAAATTTTCCAATATCATCGTTTTTAAAACATTTATGTATATATATATAATTTTATAATTTTATCTTTTTACTAATTAAAAAATTATCTTTATAAACTCAATAACTTTCTTAAACCGAAAAACTCAGGTTTTTCATCTAAATATGAACTTGTTACCCGAAAATTAGGGACATTTCAATGCCTATTATTAAAAATGAGAATGTCATTTAAATCTCAATCTAAAATAATAATTTTTAATAGAAATATTATTGTGACCGAAAAGTGACACGCGGTTTATCTACCTTATAAAATGTGTTAAAAACTCTGAATAAAAATAATCTATAGCAATTGCGCACGGGGTATTTAGATGTATACAATTCATACTATATTTTTATAAGAAAGTGGCACTATAAACATAATTCACAGGCTCAGATTGGAAGTTTTAGACACAAATATGAAACTTATATTACAAAACTTACAGAAACACTAACGGACAAGTTCGTTTATATGAGTTAGACAGGGAAACAAATATTAGCTTGGTTGCCTTGTATTAGTTATGGAAATGTCATTTAAATCTTAATGTAAAATTATAATTTTTAAAGAAGTATTATCGTGCTCGAAAAGTAACACACAATTTAACTAAGGTATCTGCAGGTAATATGGCCACCTTAAGGTTAGACATTTTTAAACAGTAGTAATAACTGATTTGATAAAATAATAATATTTGACTAAGAAAGTGGGCCCTTTTTAGCACTGGAAAATAATTTTAAAATTAAAGTTAGTCAAAACTTACACCTGTTGAAGTTTGTAAAAAAATGCTAGTTGGTGAAGATAATATGCCCGTATGCAGGTAATATGTCCAGTCCATAGGTGTCATAAAATGAAAAGGTCTATATATAACGCAGAAAAAACTCCAATAAGTAAAAAAAAAATTATATTTTGAAAATTTATAAAAATAGTAGGAAAATTAATATAAAGTAAATTTAGACAAAAAGTTTAAAAAAAAAATAAATAAAATTACGAAAAAAAGTATTTTAATTTGTTTTTTAACGCGTAGAGCAAATGAAAACTTTTATATCTCAATTGTTACGGCCGACACATTTAACATACATTAATTACGGCAAACGACACATAATCTCATATCTGTAGCTTTTTCGACGATTTGGCTATATTGTCAACAAAAACCAATTTTATAATAGTGTTCGTAATTTTGTCTGCGCACTCCGATATTGAAATTTGCTTATACAGTTAAAAAGATCATTAAACCAGCTAAAATTTTATGTATAAGAGTAAATACAAATACTTTGTTTAAATAAGAAAAGTAACAATTTTATAATATGCCAACGCAACTAACAACGAACCAACAATGACTGCCTTCCCGTTCACGCAATCACGGATTGCAAGCAACCCTGTATTAAACTATGTTCTTCTGACTTCCAGCGACTAGATTCAAGCGCTATCCTTTAGATTTCCCTGAAATTAATAACATTATTGAGGGTTGGCCATATTACCAGCATTGGCTATATTATCATCAGGTACCTTATCTCATTAAAAATTTTAAAAGTAAAAAAAAATCATCGTTAGCAATTACCTTCGTGGTATTTTGACGTACACAGCACATGGTATAGTTTTACAAGAAAATAGCGATATACGTATCAGTCATGAAATTAATGATAAGGATAGCTCGTTAATGGCTTGCTATCAAAGTTTTGTGACAAAATATTCTAGGCAAATAAAATTTTATTATCCGTATGGCACATCTCTCTTATGAAAACGTTACAGTACGTAAATAAATGTTATATTGTGCTATAATATTATGTTGTTCTAAATTTCAAATATGTAATAATTGACGTTTTGGTGTAAAATAATCTAGTACATATACACCAAAATATAAATTTTATTTGTTAAAAAAATCTTTATTAGAAACTAGGCTGAAATACTCAGAGAGAAAATTTTATTTCTTCTATAATAAGCACAAAAAACAAATTGTATAAATTACACGCAAATGTATATTATAGTCACAAACTCAGTAAAAACTACCACAAAGCAAAAAATAAGATATTTATGTGAAAAAAAGAAATTAAATGGCTTGTGCAGAAACCAAAAACATCATATATAATATGATTTGTCTGCAGAAAAGCATAATAAAAGCATTATTATTTTTTTCTTTTTTGAAAAATATATTTTATCTTTCATCCAAACGTGAATTACTTTAAAGACGGAAGAATTTACTAAAGTACTGCTAAAAAAGCTTTTCCGCACAAACTGTCAAATTGTGTTTATAGCTGTTTACGCTCCCGTTAACACAAAGGAAATAAGCTTGGTTAAGCATTATGGTTCAGAAATGATAGGGAACATTTACAAAGTAAACGTCTTTCATTTATGATTAAAATTATTTTTTTGAATAGAAATATAATTTTTGATGCATTTAATTATATGCGATCTGTAATACATTTGTTAATTTTTTTTCATATTTTTGATAAACCATATAAATACAGGCTCTTCCATTTTGAAAGCGTTTTAATGTTTGACCAGTTGGTGATAGTAGACAATACAAAATTTAAAAAAAAATCGAAAAAGTAAGAAATAAGAGGTACTTTTCAGTTAGCCGGGCGCCAGCGATATATATACATGTATATATACACACACATATGTATATACACATATATTTGCATATACATATATCTATATACATACATATAAATACATACATATATATATATATATATATATATATATAATTATAATATCTATGAATTTCAAAAAACATATCAAGTTCTATTATCATTCTACTTAATTCTCCAAAGAGATAATTAATGATATTGTGTATACAGAATACCACATAGCTAATAATTAACATGTGCAAACATAATATTACCATAGCTTGTGCTTCAATGGTAATTGGCCAAATTTTACTCATACCTAAAGAATATTGAAAAAAGAAATAGAGAGAAAGGGAAAAAAAAAATATAAATTGGAGTTGCAATTAAGTAAATACAAATGGATTATTAAATTAAATATGAACCATATACAATGGAAAATTGGACCACATGGGAATTAAATATGATTTGGATATGAAAAAACACATGCACATGTACTCATCAGCCTGGATGCACCCACATGTGTTTTAAATAATAATTCAGTGTTTCATAATTCTACTGGCATAATGCTAAGATCAGTAGAATCATCCAGGTACACTGAATTATTACCAGACAACAATTGGAAATATTAAAATTTGGAAATATTTAAATAGGAAATAAAAAACCATTAAGAATATACAATATATTTCACTCACATCGATTATCCCAAAAACTGTATTTAACACCTCACGAAATTACCACGAGATAACAGTTTTGAAATAATAAAATTGGAAATATGAACGCGTAAAGTGTAGATAAAATATTTTACTCACAATAATTATACAGAATCCTTAAAATGTCACAACTTCTGCATAATATTCACATCCACATGGCAATGCATCATACATGTTGACTAAGTCGAGTTGAGAGAAATGATTTGAAAGACAAGTTGAGAGCACACTTTTTTTAAAACACAACCCCATCGATGACACCCAAACACAAAATGATTCAAAAACACACAAAATAATTCTGGTTTTAATACACTTATAACAAAATTATATCCGTGAATATATATTACTCCATCCAATTTTAATTCCTGAAAGTAAAATTCATATACAATCAATAGCTCCAACTATAGTTAAATTAAATATAATATTAACAATATTATCAACAACTACCTGAAAGGTAAAGTGTCGCCATCTATTGGTATTATAATAATTCATAATTGATATTTAGTTAGATATCCACTTTATTAGTTACATACTCACTTCATTAGATTTAATTATATAAATAAACTTTAAATAACAATACTAACTTGTAGTTTTACTTTAAATTCAAATAAAATATAATACTACTATATGAATAAATCTACACAGAATTAATTCAACTTGCACAGCATTTCAGATATTCTTAACAAGAATATATTATGTAAAAGAGATATTATTTTAATTCAAATTGTTTTTGCTGCCAGCTGTGTTAATCCACTAATATTATAGACATATTATTAAATAATTAATGTTTTATTTTTACTACTACTTAAATATATATTAGACTTGTTATTAAATAATTAATGTTTAATTTATACTACATTGTAAATATATTTTATATTTCATAGATTAATTTAAATATCTAATTAAATAATTCATAAACAATTCAAAATATCTCAAAATTTATAAAATTGATAATTAATAGTATTACTACTGTTTTTCAATCAAATTAATGCAATGCAGAAATTAAAATACTTGTTAAATTTAATTATTCATAGACAAAAATAAAAACTATATATATTTATATTTATATATATTGCAAATAGATATGTTTATGAGTTATAATCACCAATGTTATCCATGTATAATTTAATTTGTTATTGTATAAGTTAATTTATAAATGTATGAAAACTGCACATCAATAACACCTTAAACAGAGGTGATCGGCAACGCACAATCACAACTATACAAAGTGTATATAATGTACAATCAAATATTAAATTTCCTAATATGTTATAATTGTAATTATGTATGTTATAATTGTAATTTTCTATATAAAGTGTATATAATGTTCAAACAAATATTAAATATTAAATTTCCTAATATGTTATAATTGTAATAATGTATGTTATAATTATTATTTTCTATATCTATTGTTATATGTTATCGCACACTAAATATATATATATATATATATATATATATATATATATGTGTGTGTGTGTGTGTGTGTGTGTGTGTGTATTTATATATGTACATATATCACTGACGCCCAGCTAACCGAAAAGTATCCAAATAAGATTTTCATAATAATATATCTCTTTAATAAATTTTCAAAAAGTAAAAATATTATACTCTCTTGAAAAAAAAAAATACACTCTTTTGAAAAAGTTAGTCAATAAGATTTTTTCCTTTTGTGGCGATTAAAAAAACTGTAAAACTTTGTGTTGAAATAAAAATATATAATATAATTCTGTCTTTATCTTACGTAAATCAATAAATCAATAAATCTCATAAACATTTCTTACATCAGAAAGCGGATTCGAAAGAACGCTTTTAAATGCAGAATCTCCATGACAAGTATTTATTTAAAAGGAAGATGTATCGGTAGACGAAAACTAACATTTAATTCATGAAAGACGTACACTTGCACAATACATAAAACAGAATATTTACATAAAAAATCTTCTACTCATTTTAATCTACGTCGTCCAATGCTCACAAAACCATCGAACAAAATTATTTTATAAACAAAAAGTCTCTTCAGTTCAATTAGTAGAATATCGTCTGCGCCAAAGGGCCTCAAAATAGAGTCAGAAGCTGCAACAATTGGATGCGTTATGTTTAATGAAAATTTTACCACAGTTAATGGGTATTCTATGGAATCAGAAATGTAAATATGTGAGATATTGGACGAAAAGTGTGACACGGATGAAATTACATTTGATATTGACCATAAACAAAAGAAAATCTATACTTTCAAACTCTTAACTCTAGCGGAGAACTCTAAATTTTTTGCGGAAGCATTATTAGAAAACAGTTATCTATTGGTGATAAGATTTAAAAAAAAAAAAAAAAAAAAAAAAAAAAAAAACTTTATGAAATGTTTTGTTTAATACGTTTCTGAGACATTTAAACTATATTTGACTCTTTACGTGATAACTGTCTGTGTAATACTTCATTTATATGTATTTGTTATGGTAACATAAATTTTATACCTGAAGAACGCCATCATCAATTTGTGAATGGTGTCTCTCTTCACTGATAAAATAGACTTTTAAATTGTACGAAAAAGTGGTATACGTCAGCTGTAATACTTTTATATACTTCAGTAAATTTTAATAATGACGTAATGCAGTTTTTTTGTAATTATCTTACTTTATTTAACAAAAATATATTAATTGACCAATTTAGTCTGAAGGGGTTATAAAAAATTAAACATAGTTTTTTTTTTTAATTAGCGTGTGTACTATTTCCTTAACACAATATTCTTCCCTGTTATTTTGAGCGCAATAACAATGCATATTGCCTAATTATTTAAAACAGGTAAAAATCTAAAGCTCGTTTAAATATTGTCGGGTTACCCTGTAAACCTGAGTATATAATTAAATTATTTAGTTATATTAAAATTATCTCTTTCTAGATTTTACTTCATTTTCCGTAGGGGAGATGGAGGAAGAATGGGACAAGGGATGGATGGGACGCTCTCAATATTTCAGGCAATAAACATTTTTTTTAGTTGCTTCCTATCCTCATAGATTTCACTACCATAGTGTGTTTCAGAACCAAAAGCAAGAGCACATGGCTGTTTTCAGTTTTCTTCAAATTTGCATTTCCTGAAAACTCTGCTTAAAAGTAATTTTTTTTTATTTTCAACAGGTAAAAATCTAAAGCTCGTTTAAATATTGTCGGGTTACCCTGTAAACCTGAGTATATAATTAAATTATTTAGTTATATTAAAATTATCTCTTTCTAGATTTTACTTCATTTTCTGTAGGGGAGATGGGGGAGGAATGGGACAAGGAATGGATGGGACGCTCTCAATATTTCAGGCAATAAACATTTTTTTTAGTTGCTTCCTATCCTCATAGATTTCACTACCATAATGTGTTTCAGAACCAAAAGCAAGAGCACATGGCTGTTTTCAGTTTTCTTCAAATTTGCATTTCCTGAAAACTCTACTTAAAAGTATTTTTTTTTACATTTGAAGTTACTTAAATATCTTATGCAATATAAACAATTAAGATCTGTTGTAGTTTTTTATTTAAAGGCTCAATATTGTTAATTAAAATTAATGCTTATTAACCATTGTGACAAAATAATGTCTGAGACAAAATAGCTGACAATTGAATATATGCATCAAGGCAACATTATTGATAAATATAGTTTCTAAGCATAGAAGAGAACCATCGCGACAAGAGTTGCGTATACGTGACGTATAAGTTGTTCAGAATTATTGATCATTCCTACCATTAATTTAAAGATATTTATTTTTATTTTATCCCTGCACTTCTGAGATTAATTTGGCAAATGTTTCTTTTTGAAAACACAGGTGTTTAAAGTTTAAAAATTACGCAAAGTACTCTCGTCGCGAAGGGTGTTAAAGTACTTCTAGCTGTAAATTTCAGAGTTAACGTGCCGATTTCCAAAACACTACGTGGTATGTGGAAATAGACAATTACATTATTCTAGAAGAGAATCGATTTAGTTCGAATAAATATTTTAATCAGATAAACACTAATAATAGAGTAGGTAAAACCCTTTCTTGCGTTACGCTATATTGTTGGAAAAAGCGAAAGATACCAAAAAGGTTTAAAAACAGATTCAGATTAAAATTTTGAAGAATATAAAATAATGAGCCGAACATGTAAAACTGTTGCAGGAAATTGGGAAAATAAAGGAGCTTCTTGTAAATAATTACTCAAAGAAAGGAATTTTATTAAATACTAAAAGTAAAAGAATGCAGAAATAAAGAAAAAATATAAATAAATCAACTGTTCTAGAATCTTGAGAAAAGAATTACTTGAGAAATTTGTTTTTATTAATTACTCAATGACGAAAAAATATATAACATTTAAAGAAAGAGAGAAAGAGGAGCTCAGTTAAAATACATCAAATTGTATATTAAATACTAGATGTTTGTTAAATCTCGTCAATTTTTTTATATTTTTGGATCAGGTTTGTTAAACAGATTTGTACTAGGGGGCTCAGCCCCCTACTCGCTAACGCTCGTCAACCCCCCGTGAATTGCAAAGCAATTCACATTGAGACCGCTACGCGATCTTAGCTCGCTTCGCTCGCTCGCCCATTTTTATTTTTCTAGTAATTCTAGCCGGAATAAGTACTACAATAAATCATTTGAACATATGAAATTGACAATTTTTTTTAATGTAAAAAAGTAATTGAAAACTCCGTTGAAAACACAACTAAAAATGCATTTAGTTGATGCTACTAAAGGGTATATAAATCATGTAAATACTATGAAAAAAGGATCTTGGAAACATAATTAGTTTAAAATTTATTGCACCTATAATATTGTACAGCACGACTTAAATTCATTAAAAACACTACGTGGTAGGAAGATAGTTTATTATCAATGATTGTTTAAATTTCGTTCGACATTTTATTATTCTAATTGATTATAGATTTCGAAAAAAGAAATTATTTTTACTTCAATAAAACAGCAGCAGGGGCATTCTAGAAAATTTATATTTTATTATCTCCGATTTTTGTGCGAGTGAAATTCGTAAATAAATTCTAAATAAGAGTTGAGAATTAATTTGAAATTAACAATATTACTCATAATTAAAATGAGGAATCATCTCAGGCGCTTGGATTACGTTCATATTATTTTATTTTTAATAATTGCTAGCTTCAGTTTCAATGCCCTGACATTGACCGCCATATTGGAGGGGGAGCTAACACAATCTTGTCTGTTCATTGGTCTGAGCTCTGGAAACTACGGTTGTTGCCAACGATAAGGTAGAAATTCAGACTTATTTCCGTGCCACGTAAGACATATATATATATATATATTATGTTTATTCGGCATTAGTGCGAAAGACAAAGAACAAGATCGTTTCAAACCAGAAGCCTATGCAAAAGTGAATAGCGCATTAGTGACTGGGGAGGATAGTCCATTAAGTGGCGTATATAAATTTTCAATAATCTGAATAAAATTAGAAATCGCTATTTAAAAAAATTGCTTTTAATATGCTTGAAGTATCATGTACTTTATATAAGATGTTATTCCTATGTAAATGACCATATATTAAACTTTGCAAATTAAATGATTTTTCTAAAATAAATTTAAAAAATCTTGCTGAGTTCCTTTTTAAATTATCACAACCGAAGTGAAAAATAACACTTTTATAATACTTCTTATGTTAAATTATTGTAACAAACTAATATTTATTGTTGAATCTCGTGGTAAAATAATTTTTTTTAAATCCATCAAAAATATCAAATTATTTAGTATTTCGAAGCGTATAATAAAATAATTAAAATAAATTCACGGAATAATTATTAAGTTTTAAAACTAGGAAACTGTTCTAATTTTTTTAAAACACACACCTGTACATAGCTTTAAATTTCACTTATTCCTGTTAAGCGCAGGGTTGTGTTCAGCTTATTGTAATTAATTTTGCATCGCTCCTTATGGAAGGTTTCAAATGCCAGTCATTGTCCTGACGTTTTACATACGGTGGAAGGCTTAACCATTTCTAACAGCGTTAGGCCATTTTCAATGCCACTGCTAGAACAGTGAGTGTTTGTATTGAAAGGGTACTTCTAGAAAAAATATTGGTAAATGGATATAAAAAGGCGTTGTGCGTGTGAGATTAGTAGTACGGTGAATCAGTTGCAAACAATAGCATATCTGATTATAGAATTTTTCTATACGATTGGAATTACCAGGGTCTCGTTGATAAAATGTATTTCTTGTTTATCGTTTATCGTTTACAATAAACAGTACAATAACAGTTACAATAAACAGTTGAGTACCAAACTATTTATTTGAAGTATGTTAGGTTAATAATTCAATTATGTCTAGCCTTCTACGCTGTCTGATTGTTACATCCTAGCTGTACGTTAAACACATTCGACTGTTAATTTTTACTTAGCTTTGTGAAATGTCGGTCCTTCTGGAATATTCATAAAATAAATGTAGTGTGAAGTCTAAAGTACTATGTTTCTTTGACTCTCAATTGACACGAACCCAAATTATGTAAAAAACGATATCAGAAGTGGTATTTCTGAGCTGTCGGACTTTAAATAGATGGTATCGTAACTACCAGTTCCCACTAGGCGTAGTAATTTAAACTCATGTTGAAAGATATTACTTAAGTGAAAGCCGAAGAAGTTCGGATGACGCAAGAAATGCTAAGAAGTCAGAAAGAAATGAAAATCAGACAAGATCGACTAGCGGAAGAAATACAATCTAGCCAAAAGGAAATGAAAGAAATTAATGAAAATATGGTTGACAACCAGACAGAAATGGAAAAGTCTGGAAATACTTATACAAAATATTGACTCCGCTGAAGAACAAATGAAGAAAGATCTTGGAATATTGGAAGAGGAATATTCGAAGATAAAATCTTAACTATAGGGAACAGGAGTGGTTGTATACTAGAAAAAGTTGATAGATGAATTTCTGGAGAAGCAAATGAGTGCAGAAATTTTTAATATAAAGGCGTAAAAGAGGTGAAAATAATATGGAGGAAAATTTTAAACAGAAAATTGAAGAAATATTTCTAAAAAGAGTAAAATAAAAATATGATCAAGAAATATAGCACAATATTTTCAATATAATAGAAGGAATTCGCAACAGAAAATAGTCGAAAATACCGGAGAAGAGATATAATAAAAATTTGCTGCGGTGAGTGATACGTTGAATTATTTTGAGAAATAATGGAGAATTTATCTATTAGAAAGTACTCTAAATATGGATAATATCGATACCCAGATTATAGATCAAATTACTTTCTTACGATGGAAATACAGTGGTGGATATAATTATAAGACACCTACCTAATTTGACATACAGTGAAAAAAAAATCAGACCTTAAAAATTCTTTATCAAAAACGACAAACACATAAATTTATTCTGTTATCACACTGAATTGTTTTACAGAAATGATATTTTTATCGATTTTAATAAAAAAAATTAAAAATACCACGGACCAAATTATAAGACACCTTAACATTTTAATTAAAACATCTGTCTTTTTTCGAAATATGCAAATTTTATGCAAGCTGTTATGGCGTCAGCAGATGACGTCAGCAGACTAAAGCAGTCGATAACCGACTTCACGCATTTACAAACATGCCACGGGGCACAGAATGCCCCAGCATATTTTAAAACACTCTTTAGGTCTTCGACACATGTAAACTGTCTCCCATTTCGGTACACCTCACGAACTAAGATCCCCCACAAGTTTTCGATGGGATTTAAATCTGGGGAGCGAGAAGGCCACGGAAGAACATTGATACTTTGCTCTGAAAGCCACTCTTTTGTCACGTGTGATGTATGAATCGACGCGTTATCGTGCTGGAAAGTGTAGTTTTCGCCACAAAGAAGTTCACAGTATATGGCTAGTTGACATTTAAGAAGATTATTATACTTTTCGGAATTCATTCTTGAATGCACAAATACAATATCGGTTTTTCCTTGAGCCGAAAAACCAGTCCAAACCTTTACTGAGCCTCCACCCATTTGGACGCTCATTTGTACATCAAGAGACGTACATGAATCATGCCAATAACAGTGAAACCCGTCAGGACTATCCAGGTTGAACTTTTTTTCATCACAAAATAACACAGAGTACCATTTGGAGGTCCAGGCCATAGTTTGTTTAGCGAAGTTTAAACGGACCATTTTGTGCCGCCTTAGAAGCGGTGGTTTTTTCTTAATTTTTTTAAATTTCACATAGGAAGCATTATGCAACACCCTGCGAATGGTTCTCCTTGAACAATTCAGTTTCAAAGCATTTTTAATGTCTGTAGTGGTTATCTTATTCTGCGTAGCGAGCGAAAGCACGTGGCGTCTATCTCTCAAGGACAAGCAAAGAGTACGTCCAGATCTTTTAATCATCGATCCATTACTTTCTCTTTTCAAAACATTTAAAATTGCCCAACTAGAACGTTTAATAACTTTTGAAATATTATTAACTGAAGTACCAGTTCCATTTAATCTCCACATTTCGGGAATTATTTCACTTTCTTTTAATTCTATACCTCGTGACTTGTTTGCAAATGCGTGAAGTCGGTCATCGTCATTTAGTTAACTGCTGACGTCATAACAGCAGCGTACAGAAAGTTTGCATATTTCGAAAAAAAGAAGCTGTTTTAATTAAAATGTTAAGGTGTCTTTTGTCCATGGTATTTTTTAATCATTTTTATTAAACTCTATAAAAATATCATTTCTGTAAAACAATTACGTGTGATAACAGAATAAATTTATGATTTTGTCGTATTTGATAAAGCATTTTTAAGCTCTGAATCTTTTTTTTCACTGTATGTCAAATTATGTAGGTGTCTTATAATTATGTCCAACACTGTATTTTTGGCAAGTATACAAGATACACATTTTGATAGTAGCAAAAGCAAACGGATGGCCTCGACAATCAATACCTGTCATTTAGCAGGATCTTTGTGATGTGACACATATGTTATTCTGCGTACATTATCAGAAAAGAAACGTCTTGATTTTCAGTCTTTAATACGTGCACGTGAGTTCCATATTTCTAATAACTAAGTTACGGAAATCAATTGCCAAAATATAAAGTCATATTATCTAAAAACAGGTATAATGCTGCAAGGATTCGTCACGGATATCTGTCGATTCAAATGGCCTATTCGATATATCCAATTTATGGGCATGACATTTTTACCTTTAGTTTTGCATCGAAGGATTTCCTGATTCAAAGATCCAAAAATCACTTATGTTGGCATAAGTGAAGGTCATCAAATATGCCTTTTTGTACTCTTTCAAAAAAGAGGAATCCCGTGAAGCCTTTAGAAACGACACTTACAATATTAGGACAGTGTCAGTTCAAGATTCTGATTCGCGTTTTGATAAGCGCGATAAAAGTACGGAAGACTTTAACAGACATGTGCGCAGCTTGAACGAACATAGTTATAGAAGCAAGAAAATTAAATGTTGGAACGGCGGTAAAATGAGGACCATATCCGCATGAAAACCCAATAACGTCAGCTTGACGAAGATAAAAATCCTCATTAGAAAGTACTTCAAATTTCTTTAACTCGTAGAGGCAACAATAGACTTCTTGTTGCGGGTGTTTTTAACAAGATCAACAGGTGTAAGATCATCATTACCGGAACCAATGTTACCATTTTTAGGACATATATGGATCAAAAGATATGAGGAAACTTATTTGGATGTCGACCTACGTTTACCTTCAGATTCTGCCAATTTTAAGGATATGAGATTCAACATCATGTATAGGAATAAACTTATCATAGTCTGGCATATGTAGCCGACAAAAATTAGCCTTTTATTCGCGAGCTTGATTTTCTGATAGAGAATAATTTTAAACTGGATTTACAGAATAGTGAACTGGACACGAGATCAAAAAGTGTAGCTTTGTTTAAAAACAAATATCCAGAAATTAAATATGTGCATCAAGAAATACCTTAACTAAAATTGCAATCTATCCTAGGATTGATCCTTTAGTTCCTGGAATTCTTAATGTAAACAATTGTTTCCACTTCGGCCTCATAGAATATCTGGACGCTAACAATAAAAGGGTATTGGTATATTCTTCCCTTGTTGACCTTTCTAGAGATACCATTGTAACAGCCATGTCGCTGTGATTCATTATGATTAGTGCTAGCTGAGTCGAAATGAGCACAAGTCTAGGTAAAATCAAACAATTTTTATTTAAAATCTTAAAAAAAAGGAAGGGACTTGAGAAACCACTGCTTAATTTGCATTAGGCCGAAAAAAAAACAATTCCTAAAAATTCTTCACTCAGAAAAATAAAAACTTCAAGCAGATATAACAATAAAGTGATAACTTCAAAATATCAATTACGACTTGAACGAGCGTCAAAACGTCGATTAGGTTGTTTTCAGCAAGATTTAATTTCCACTATGCAAACTAGTCCAATTCCAACTTCAATATGCCCGCGTACGATACTTCGGAAATCGGCATTCCGTGAACGTCAAACTCTTTTTATTCAATTAGCACCAAAAATAAGGCAAAATCTACTCTTACCAAATAACGACACTCTTTTTCTGCTGTGGAAGAGTTGCGTCAACTAGATTGACTCCAAGGGCCACATTGGGAAAGAACTTGATCCAAAGTTCTACTTACCCAGCGTGTACCAGAGCTTAAATACAGCTATATCGATTGACCAGATGCAGAAATTTACATAAATATCGAAACAAAGACAAAATTTGTAAGTTCCGAGGTTTCCATACTTCTTCATCGAAAGTTAAAGAAAGATATCCTTCATCACTTTTTCGCACATTGACTGTTAATAGACAAAAACTACATTCCCACTCGAAACTTCACCTACCCTTATAAGTCAGAGTTGTGGACACATCATACCATTTCTGTTAGAATAGGAAAGTTGAGCAAAAAGCTGAAAGTTATGAAGAAATGTAAGGTGTTATTAAGGTCCATGCTTCAGTTATTTGCATTAACATACAAGACCAGTCAACTACGGTTGAGACTTCTTAAATTTAAAAGAATGAACTGCTCTACATCGCAGAATTACATGTTGCAGGGACCTTATTTACCGGATTACCTGTACTCCCGAATACCTGAAAACATTAAAAGAACTAAACTAACTCAACACAGGAAATTATCATCCCATTAAACATCATCTGATTAGAGTGTCATGTACTAAGCAGGGAAAGGAAGATAAACTGCTGAAAGAAATGCAGATAAACGACGTCATGGAGCCGTAGATTAGTATTTAGGCCCCTCCTATCATCTTATTACGGAAGAAAGAAGGATTCACGAGATTCAGCGTCGATATCGTTGGTTTAATTGACATGGCAAAGATAGATACTCTCTTTAAATAATAAACAACAACTTAGATACACTGTCTGGACATCAATGATTCTGTACTTTGAATCTGAATAACGATTACCGGTTAGAAAAGATACAATCTGATGACGGTGAGAAGACTACGTTCACTACGGTAAAAGGACTTTCGCAGTTCAAGGTTGTGCCATTTGTATTGTTTAATTCTCCAACAGAATTATACGACGCCTAAAACGACTCTCTTATGATGCTTGTCTGATGTTTTTAGATGGTATCAATTAGGGCTGGACGATATCAGAAATTTAATATCGCAATATATCAACAAGTTAATATTGATATTGCTGATATATCGCGATAATAATTTAAAGGGGGGGGGGAGCAAGAGCATTTGCTATTTTAAGATAAATGATATGGTATCATCAATTTAAACAGAAAACCTAGTTGAATGCAACGGATTAAAATTCTTATATATATTTGCTCATAGAACATAATTTTTTAATTTTTTACGTTTTTTTAAAACAAAATATTTAAAAGGAAATAAACTAATTGTTTAATAACTATTTGCATTACCATTACTTTCATAAAGCTTTTCTTTAAAGATAGTACATCTCCTATTCTACTCATTTTATTCTATTAATATATATATTTTTTAAAGTTTCATTTTCACCACTATGATATGATTAATATATGATTAAAAAGCACAATTAATAAAATGAAATTCAAAGTTGTCCACATAAAAATGTTTAAAATTTTCGTTTCATACCAAAATTTGTTTTACTTGGTTTTACAGTTGGGGGGGGGGGGGGGGAGTCTGGTTTCGTTTATTCTGTACACGAAATGGGTCCGGGCTAAATCACCCATACATCACGATCCTTTCGTCATATATCCTTCGTTTAATCTTGACATAAAGAAATCAGTCCATCCTGAAAAACTTCATTTTATCAATTATCATTATCGTTTCTTATTTTTAATTTAGTAAAGGATTACCTTGGATGACTAAAAATATGAATTTAAGAAATCAAAAATATATCGCATACTTTGAGAAACTTACGATTTACTACAAAATTTAATCATGGCAACCATGTAATTTTTTTTTTCATTTTTTTGCGCTAATTATTATCTAAATTTAGTATAGTAATAGTATTCTAAAAAGTATTCTTTGCTGAATAACTGATAGACATCCGTTCAGAAATTTAATTTACTAATAAAATCCACTAGAATAAGCTATAAGTTAAATTTTGATAATCTAGTGAAATTCAGTGTAAAAATTTTCAATGTATTTAAAGTACCTTTTTCATGAACGGGGCAACCAAAAAAGACCGAATCTATCCAATTCCATACACTCATTTTAAGCTCAGATATAAATTACTTCCGAATTCAAGAAACCGCACTCTTTAAATAATTCATTATCAATACTACGCAATAATCAACGCTCATCTTTTTCGTCATGATATATCAAAAGCTCAGAGTTATCGGAAAAAGTCTGGACCAATCACAGCAGCCAAACAAGGACCGCGCGATTATTGTTATTCAATAACTAAAGTGTTATTCAGTTTTATCTGTAACGAACAATAGAATTTGTGGTTTTTAAAGACTGAATGTGTTGGGATATACTGGAATATTCCTTACTTTGATATATGATAGAGAGATAATCAGCGGAGGTAATTTTACGTTTTGGATGAAGCAGAATAGTGAACAAATAGATGGATCAAATGAAAAAAGGATTGAAGGACATATTGGTACGGGATATTTGTCGCTGTTT
The DNA here is from genome assembly GCA_963931845.1 of Maratus michaelseni. NCBI lineage: Eukaryota > Metazoa > Arthropoda > Arachnida > Araneae > Salticidae > Maratus > Maratus michaelseni. The sequence goes on along the minus strand of OZ007588.1, from coordinate 199,886,681 downwards.
TTCGGGTCTCGATTCCGCGGTGATCGTAAAACAAAACATGAATATTATTGTTATTGGGATATATCGGCTGATACAGAGTTTAAATATTGTTATTGCGATATTTAAAAAATATCAATATTTGACCGATATATTGATAAATAATCCAGCCCTAGTATCAATATCGTGGGACGAAATTTTGAAGAGTATTTTAGCAACATTAGATGAAGATGACTAATATAAAATCAAAGACCCTTCCAAATGTATATTGTTTCTTCGTGAAGTGAGTTATCTCCAACATGTCATCTCCACAGAAAGCATGCGAATAGAACCTGAGAAAATATTTGAAATTTCAAACAGGACTCACACTGAAAATATCTATTAATTACGAAGTTTGCTATGATTAAGAACCTACTATAGAAGATTGGTGAAGTGTTTTAAAGCATTGATAGTCCTCTTCACGAGTTGGCTGAAACGAATCAAACATTTCTGTAGCGTAATGGTGCAAAGACGCTTTTAAGAATCTGAAAGAATAATTAACATCGGCATCTTTCCTGACTCATCCAAAATCCAATAAACTATTTATTTTCGAAAAAGATGCAAGTAATTAATTTGTTAATGCTGTTTTATCACATGATTTAGACCGACAAGACTTAGTTATCACTTGCTGGAGTGAAATTTCAAGACTTACTCGCAATTGCGATGGCTGTAGACTAATTCTATCATTATCTCTATGGAAAGTAACTACATCTTACTGCTCATTAATGTGGCTTCTAAATTTAAAAAATCCAGAACATCAGCTAGCAAAGTGATACAACGATTACAAGAATATGACTTTGATATACATCATTACAAAGAAACTTTGCTTGAAAATGCAGAAGCATTATACAGTGTGATTCATAAATATCAAAACAATAGGCTATCTCCTTAAATATGGCCCCTAGACACATACTTTCAATTGCAAAGTTTCATAAAAAAAAGTGCAAAATTTAATGAGATAAGTTGCAACTCCATGGGGGGTCTATTTGAGAAAATACAAAAATTACATTTTTATACGGCCCCCGTAGGATAAAATTTCCAATTAGAAAATTTTTCCTTATCCATTCCTAAATTACACAAAAAAAAATTCCATCTTAATATCTGTCAATTCTATCATTATCTCTATGGAAAGTAACTACATCTTACTGCTCATTAATGTGGCTTCTAAATTTAAAAAATCCAGAACATCAGCTAGCAAAGTGATACAACGACTACACGAATATGACTTTGATATACATCATTACAAAGAAACTTTGCTTGAAAATGCAGAAGCATTATACAGTGTGATTCATAAATATCGAAACAATAGGCTATCTCCTTAAATATGGCCCCTAGACACATACTTTCAATTGCAAAGTTTCATAAAAAAAGGTGCAAAATTTAATGAGATAAGTTGCAACTCCATGGGGGGTCTATTTGAGAAAATACAAAAATTACATTTTTATACGGCCCCCGTAGGATAAAAATTCCAATTAGAAAATTTTTCCTTACCCATTCCTAAATTACACAAAAAAATTCCATCTTGATATCTGCAAAACTCAGGAGTCCGTTTTAATAATTCGTGAGGTTTCAAGGGATCAGACACAAATGGAAATGCGTGTAATTCAAGAAACAATTTTATTGTAAGGTGTCTGGGAAACATTTATTATTATTATTATTATTATTATTATTGGGTTGAAATTTTGAATTTTGTAGAATTTTGAATTTTGAATTAGTCATATAATTTGTAAACAGAATCACATCATAAGACTTCTTACAAAATAAAAAATAATATATATATTTTTATAAATGCAGTATAATTTAAAATTGTTATAACTCGAAATATTATTTGTCGAATTGAATTTTTTGCCTTTAATTAAACAGAAATATATAAGTTTTAATTTTGATTCAGCATTTTGAAAAATATTAATTAAAAAAATATTTAAAATAGCAATTAAAAAATTCAACTTATTTTAAACAAATCATATTTTCAAAATGAATTTTTTTTTTCAAATTTGCCGAATTAAAATTTAAGTAAAATATATTTTACAAGTTTGAACCATTTATAGAGGTTATTGACTTATATAAATTTAAAGATGAGAAATGCTGAAAAAAACTTATGATGCCGAAAAATGCATTTAAAGTTTTAAACGAAGATTGGGTCCTAATAGAACGTTTAAATGCTTTTTAAAAGCTTCCAGGTGAGTAAGTAACTCCTTCCTGTAGCTTCAATTTCTGATTACGATAGTTTGGCTCTCCGGTACAGATATTAAATTTGTTTAACGCATACCCTAGTCTCTCATACAAATCTGGTATACAGCGAAATTTACAAATTTTAAGTTTATTAGAGATTTAAATTTATTATATGCACTTTATGTTTCAAGTCGTGATTGATATGATGCGAAAGAAAACCACTTTCATGGGTGATGCACTTATCTTTATTTAATTCATTATCTAGACAGGTGTTTGTGCATATTTTGGATTTCTACACAAGCCGAAATTTGTACAAAAAATTCCCATTTTTCTAAAGATACGATTAAGATTATTTTAAAGAATACTACATACATATTTATAAGAAAATTTTACAGTATATTTTAGATTACTATGTTTTCGCATAACAAAAACATAGCTGCCAAAACTTCCCGCTAATCCTCCGAAATACGTAGATTAATTTGAACCAGTTAACCATTTTAAAACTAGAAAAAAATTTTAATTAATCTTTCACTTGTTTAATTTAAATGTCTTAAGTGGAATCATTACTTCATTCAATTGTATTTCTTAAACTGGTTCAAACGTATTAAACCTGGGTCAAATAAACACACTTATAACGGAAGTTTAGTGGGAGCTTGGCATCTATTAAAAAAATACGCAATAGCAACGTTAATGATTATTTATACTATTAGACTGTTACATTCGAATAAAGATTTATTTTAAAAAACAATGTCGTTTGCAATAAATGAAAAATAGGTTTAAAAACATCATAACGTTTGAAGCTGTATAACAAAAAGTTTATTTTTGAAAATATTTCTGTGTAATTTATAAAATATATGTCCAGTGATTGAGTTAACAGAAGTTTCATTATCGCTATTATTATTTTTATAAAACTTATTGCCATCCCGACACGTCCTAAGAACAATAAAGACACGGGCCGTGCCGATTACGGCCCTGGGGCCAAGCTCGGCCTAATGCAGACCTCTACCATATTTCTCAAGCAAGTTTAATGCAAAAATCTATACGCTATTATTTTATATCTAAAAATTAAGGCATTGTCTTAGATCGACTTTTAATAATGTGTAAATTTATGGTCGATCCCTAACTTGCATTTCAAATGAATTGATATCGCGTCTCTCAGAGGTATGCTTATGTGGTGTAAGTCACGAATTTTGGATTTTAATATCTCTGTGCATTTTTCAGATATCAAGATGGATTTTTTTTTGTTTAATTCATAAATGGATAAGGAATAATTTCATAATTGGAAATTTTATCCTACGGGGGCAGTATAAAAATTTAATTTTTGTATTTTCTCAAAGAGACCCCCCATGGAGTTGCAATTATCTCATAAAATTTTGCCCCTTTTTTATGAAAATTTGCAATTGGAAGTATGTGCCTAGGGGCAATATTTAAGGAGATAGCCTATTGTTTCGATATTTATGAATCACACTGTATAGAAAGCTCAGTACTGAAAGTTGTAGGTAGTGCTCAAATGTCTACAAGAAATGCGAGATTAAAAATTATTTGTACATCATATTACAACTTAAACACCATCAAAAACAGACCGTTGGAGCGACGATAGAATTCGATTTGTCCAGTTAGAAGATCGTGAGGTCAAACCTATAATAGAATTAAAGGAGGCATCGAGCACAAGAACTACATGACAGGACATTTCTACTTTCAGTACAAATACATAACGTTATTGGGAACTATGATATTTCTTACCTCTACGAAATGGTATAGTGTTCTGGGAGCAGGAGTGTGATGTAGAGCGAAGTTTAGACTGGCAATTTCTACTCTTATCAGCTAGGATTCAAGAAGTTCTAAAGGAATTACATAATAGCTCAGTAGGTGACTTTCGTGAACGGAAACCATGCATATAGTTAGGCATTGCTTTTACTAGAGCAAGGCAAGAAAATGGTTTGAAAAAAAATGGTCCCGATCTTCCTAGTCCTACGTAGCTAGAACACTTAAACACGTATCTGTAGGTATATTCATGGTGTAATATAGAAGAGTCATTCAAGCAAACCTTCCTTGAAATCTCTGTGCCTCTTCCACCGACGTATAGAGACAAAAAATACATCCTCGTATTTATGGGTTATTTTACGAAGTGTCACAAAGGATATCATGTCCAACTATTTACCATTGTTACTGCTTAGCTGTACGTGTAATGCATTTGTCTGTTAGTGTTGTTCGTGTCACTCGGAGAATTCCTAGTTTTTCCAAAATATTCGTAAAATAAATGTAGTGTGACGTCTAAAAGACTATTTTTGATTAATATCAATGACGAGTTATCACAAACATTCTACAGGAATCCTATTACGTAACAATAACGCAGCATTGACGCATCAGGTAGCCAGTGAAAAATGAATGACAATATTTCATCTTTACATAAATGAACCAAGTTATGTTTAATAAAACCATTTAATAAGAATAAAGAAGAACATGTAAATTTTGAAATATAACGTTTATACTTAAATTTTGTTTACAACAACCTCTTTCATTAACATGTGCTCTGAATCCAATATCGTACATATAAAACTTCTATACAACATAATGATTGCAAACATTGCACAAAAATGTATTGTCTTTAAACAATTAATGTTTTGATTCACTGAAATTTGGACTATATTAAAATATATTAAGAATAAAAACATTGAAATATACAATTTATTATTTTAGATCATTATAACTCTAACGCTTTACTTTTTGTTAAAATTATTCAAATCTAATTTAAAAATATCATATAATCAAATATAATTTTTCACAAATTTTATTATGAAACCGAAATTATATTCGGAATATACACAGAAAAATAATAAAACCTCATCTATTATTTGATAATCTATGTGATAAAAATTGAAAATGATACAATAAAAATAAGTTATTTCATTAAATCAGGCTTATTCTCATTTTTCATAATGATCTTTCAGATGTATCGTTTATACGTATTATGGGACTCTATTATGCTTTTTGAAAAGAAATTAACTATCGTAATTATATCTTTAGAATAAATTTCTCCATTTTCATTTCCTGAACATCCATTATAGTATAATAGTTCGAATAATAGGGTTATGCACTATTCATGACATTCCATTGTTCTTAATGATTTTTTAATGGATTTGTATGTATAAAGGCTATAATTTAATATTAAGCTCCATCATTTTATCTTATGAATTTTTAGTCATTTAAAAATAAAATATGTTCATTTAAATATAAATCTTATAATTACTGCTTAGCATTTTATACTGAAAATATTTTGATAACTAAACAAATTATTGTACATCAAGCTTTCCCTCTCTTTTGAAGTATTAATAAACATGCAATTTGTAATTTCCCCGTTTGTCTTTCAATCAGGCCAGTGATTTTTGCAAGGAGTAAAACTATTATTGTTCAAAATTTCAATCATGTTTACGTTAAGAATAATAACGTACTTTAAATATTTCTCTAATACAGTACTAATTGTTTAAAATATTTTCTGTAATAAGCTATGGTCATAAAAATAAATTCTGACATTTTATTTTCTAAAACATTTCCAAAACTACACTTTTTGGCATTGTGATATTTTAAAAAAAGTAATAACATTATACTTGCGCTTAAAAAGTGTTATAAGAAAAACATATTTTATTGAATAATATAAAGTAAAACTTAAATTAAATAAATAAATAAAATTTATTATTTCGGAATTTAAATAATGGAAATCAGATATATTATAGTATAGCACAAATAGAAAATATTTCATTAAATCAACTTTGAATGTTAATTATCGTTTGGTGTAATTATCTTTCAAATGTATCATTTACGCATATTATCACATCACATTGTGTTTTTTGAAAAGAACTAAATTATCGTAATTACACCTTTCGAATAATTTTCTTCATTTTCTTTTCCTAAACTCACCTAATAATATAATAGTTGAAACAAAATGATTTTATACTATTCATAAATCTCATTGTCTTTAATTGTTTCGATAATGGATTTCTACGTGCAAAAGCTTTAATTTAAGATTAAGCTCGATTATTTTATTTTACGAAATGTATTCATTTAAATACGAAATATGTTCATTCGAGTGCTTTTCTTGTTTTATAATGGAAATCTTTTTGGTAGCAGAAATAAAGAACTATACATAAACCTTTCATTAAATTTCAGACTATTGATAATTTTTCAGTTTTTAATTATTTGCATTTTCTTTACGATGAGGCTCATGTTTTTGCATAGTTAAAAAATATTATTTAACAAATTATTATAATAAAAAGTTTTTTTTTTTTTTTTTTTTTTTTTTTTTTTTTTTTTTTTATAAATATTACTCAAAATGTTAATACTTTTATACATATGAAAATTTTATAAATACACATACATATTTTTATTAAGGTATTCGAAACTTCGGTTTATATATATATATATATATATATATTACATTAATTTTACATTATACATTTACATATACATTTACATATACATTTAGCGACTTAATTTATTCGTATTCTATTAGAATCTAGTATTTTGCATGTTTCACTTTTGTGCTCCTATAACGATAGTAAAAATTCTATCCAAAAATTTAGATCCTTAAAAAATTAATATTTTTAATTACTAAAAATTCTATTTTATTTAAAAATCTTATCTGCAGGCTTTTATTCAAATACCTGCAGTTTTTGAGACGGTAAAAATGACAATTTTTCTTTGCGGTGTTTTGTCCAAAATACCTGACGTTTTCATAATAATGGTTTTGTCTTGAAACTACGCATTCTATAGTGGTTTTTGGAAATAAATTATAGTTATAAAAATGAAATTTGACTACTATGGATAAAACTAAAACACCTTTCCTTCATGGTTAATTAATTTGATTAGTCGTTAAAATAAGTTTGTAATTCGGGCGAATCTTCAAAATGGATGCCGCGTGTCTCCCGTGTTTCACCCATCTAGTAGAGTAACAGCAAGGCAACACTCTGTACCGGACTTGCTCATTCACTCTCATAACGTCAAAAATAGTGGCTGACCGCGACCAGCAATTGGTACGCGCCCATCGTTTTGTGTCAATCGCTGTATGTCTTTCGTTGCGGCCAGCCACCTTTTGTGACGTCATGATGATGAATAGGCAAGCCAGGTATATGGTGTAGACCTGTTAACAGCCCGTTTCTACCGTTTTCCTGATAGGCTGTCTTCTGCTATCACTGATAGCACAGAGCTGGAGTTTCCATAGGCTTGTGTACGTGCATCCCCTGCTATTTAGTAATTCTCTAACTAATCATTAATTAGCGGTCACAAGCACGTGTATTAAAAGTCGTCCATTTGGTTGTTGCAACATAAATCCAAAAATATAAAGCACAAGTATACGATCGCAATATTTCCGCTGACTTTGAAATTAATGGAGTTTCGCAAGAACGCGTTAAACATGTCGCTGAACCCAGATGATCACATCACATTAATCTATCAAAAACCAAAAACCTGAAAACATCCGGCCTCACAATTTATCTTATTTCTCCACCCCTCCCACTGCCCATAAAATTGTGAATTTTCAGAATTATTTACAGAAAACATTGAAAAGCATATTATATTTTAAATAATATAAAAAAAACGCTTTTTTTTTAATCAGAAGGAAATTTTTAATTAAATAAATTAATATGATATATGCATTTAATTTATTTTATTAATCTAAAAATAACCAGAATCGCACCCTAAAAGAATTAGAGATCAAGGGCAAATTGCCCCTTGTTGTTTCTCCTTACTCCATCTGCACGGAAGTGCCTTGCAGTACAAATGGTATTTGAATCTTATTTAGATATCGTAATGTGTTATAACAAGTCTTTGAAACCTTTAAAAAGAACCTTCATATTTCCTGCGTAGAAAGGACTTTTCATTTTATTTTCAAAAATTTTGGAATTATCTTTAAAAAATTCTGTTAATTCATTAAAGATAATTTGTATTCCATAAGCTTGTATAAAAACGGAAATTACTTCATTAATGCAACTTTGGATGATAATATCCTTTTGCATAATCATGTTTCAAGTCTATCATTTACACATATTGTTAGATATTATTGTGCTTCTTGAAAAGAAATCAATCAATAATTTAATTAATTAATTAATTAATAATTTTATCTTTAAAAAAATTCAAAATTTTCTTTTTTGGACTTTCGTTACAGCATAACAGTTAAGTCAGACTGTACTATTCCTGAAATTTCATTTTTTATTAGAGTTGCTTATATTAACGTTATAATTTAATATTTAGCTTACTCTTTTTCTGTAATTAATTTTTAGTTATTTCAACATTTAACAGTTTCTGTTAAAATTTAAGCAAATATTGTTTCGCATTTAATTATGAAAAAATAAATTATATCTAAAATAAATCATACATTTAAAGACCCTTCTTTAAGCATACTAATATTCATGCAATTCACAAATTACCCTACTTTATTTATTTTTAGGCTTATGTTGTTTTCAATAGTGCAAAACTATTATTGTCGTCCATGATTTTAATCGAATAATAAAACTGTGCTCAAGTATTTATACAAATGTTTGTTTCTTTATGTATTATTATGTATACATAAAAGTATTCTTTATGAAAAGATGTTTTGAATAATATTTTTAAAGCTAGATTTAAAATATTCTCATTTTTATAAACCAATTTTTATGGTTATAAAATAGTTGTATTTAAAAAAAATTAAGGTATTTTAAGTACATTATAAAAGTGCTTAACAGGAAAACTTGTTATATAAAGCATATACTTTTGTACATTACCATTTCATATATCATATTTCATTATTTACTAGAGAATAAAGCACAGAATAATGCCTTAAAATTCATGAATGCAATTCTTAAAATAGTATTTATTGCTTCATAATCAAGATTAATAAACGGAAATAATAATAATATAAAAACGGAAACTATTTCATTAAATCAAATTTGAATGCTAATTTTGTTTTGGCATAATAGTTATAGATCTTTTTAGACAAAAATATTAAATAAAATTGCATTTTGTTTAAAAAAACTTTGAAGAGTGTATTATACCTTTATTATACCTTTAAATAAGAATATTAAATAAAATAGAATAATTTTCATTATTTTCTTTACCTATAATGTCTTTATAGTACATTAGTTCGAACAACAAATTTCGACAATATTCAGGAGATTTATATCCATATTTAATGTATTTTTCAATTGATTTGTGTATATTAAATCTATAAATTCATGTTAATTTTTTTAATGAATTTTATAATGATTAAAATTTTAAACATATTTATTTAGATTTAGAATTTAGACGTAGAATTAGAAGTGAACTAAATTTTCAAAATTATTTCTTCATTAATACTGCTACATAAATAATGTTTTGATGATAATGTTTTCCTGAAGGACTTTAAAATATTTCTCATAAAAGCATCTTTTTTCGCTTTCATTATTTGAAAAGAAGTGATAGCGCTGTAAATATCATTAAAATATAAGTGTTACCTGAAAACGATTTCTGTGTTAGAAAATTATTTGAATTCCCTTTTTAAAGAAAACCTTCCTATTTTATAATAAACATTTTACTGACAAATTTGTTAAAAGCAGATTTTACTATAATTTGACAATAAAGTAAAGGAAGATATACTTTCATAATTTCTTAATATACTGAATGCTTTAAAAATATCTCCTAATGACACAGATTTTTAAAATTGAGATGAATTTAAGAATAAATAATAAAAGTATTTATATAATCAAACTAATATATGAAATACTATTTATTGAGTAAAATTGTGTGTCTCTTCGCCGTGATTAGCAAGCCTTATTTATCAAGTTACTGAGAAAAATCATATTTGTCTAACACTCCTTTTGGTGTAAAAATTAATAGTATGTGACAAGAAACTGTGCATTTGAAAAAATATTTATGAGATAATTTGGAACACAAGAAACTGTATGACCAAAGAAAATAAAAAAATTGTCCATATTGAGTTTTATTTCCTTTCTTTTTTTTTTTAAATAAATATATATTGAAATACCAAAATAATAGAAAATATATATAATTTACTGAATAGGATACTTTGGCTAAAAAAACTAATATAAGGTAAAGCCAGGAGAGATGACGCAGTCGGAGAGATTGCGCACATAGAGGTTTTGGGGGAAGGAGTAGAGTGAGCGTGCAGCGACTCCAGGTAGTTGTACAACAACAGTAGTGGAGTGTCTACTTGAAAGTGCACGTTGATTGCTTTGAGCGTTTAAGATAAATTATTGCTATTTTGTTTTGTTTTCCCAAAGTAAGTGCTTGAATTTTCATAGCTCTTCATCAGAATTTCTATACAATGTCAATAGTACAAAATATTTTAAACTTAAACGATTTCTCATAAGCTACTAATCTAGACTAACAATGTGAACATCAACGGTTCGTTTAATAAGAGTTCATGTTTAAATAAAAGGCCGCGCAATCTTTCCTACCGAAATTGGAGAGTTTGCGCATTTGCTACTTAGGAGAGATGGCGCAGTATTCCCATTCGTTTCCATGGTAGGAGAGATTACGCATCTTATTGGTAAATTTGCATAAAAAAATGAAAAATGAAAAGGGACTAATTTTAAGTTAAACGTGTTATTAAGTAACATTATTTTATTTTTTAATCTTATCTGGACTTGCTTTTTCTGATTCTTTAATTTTTCTTCCTTTTAATTAAAAATTTTTAATCGTTTTTAAAATTATTTCCTTTTTCTGATTCTTTAATTATTAGGTTGAAATATTCACTCCTAATACAACAATATTTGTTCACAAAAACCTTACAGCAATGTCATTTAAGTGTAATTATTACTGTTAACAATTTAATTGTAGCTATTATAAGTAACAATCTCTCCTACCCATGTGCGCAATCACACCAACCTATAAGGAGAGATTGCGCAAAATAACTTTCTTGGTTTTATTACAATTGTTCTATTAAATTTCTACATAACAACAAAATAGCAATGGGAATGCATAAAAAACAAATGAAGTAAAAGTTATTCATGAATAGTTTAGCAAAAAATTAATATTTAGATTTTTTATTGCTATTATTTTGAATTGTCCGCAGACTATCCTAGCTGTACCTTATATATTGCTTTCAAACATCGAAGCACAGCAACCCAACATCTGTACTGAATTAATGTTGAAAAATCAGATGCAACACGATCGGACACGTTAAAATGATTTTCCACACGACTCCTGAACTTCATCTTACTTTTATGTGCTATATTTCCTCTTATGTGAAGCAATCCTTAGAATTTAGTAAAATAATATACAAATTGTTTTCAAATAAGAAAATGACTCTAGAAAAAACGAATGTACATTAATATTTAGATTTTTTATTGCTATTCTTTTGAATTGTGCGCAGACTATCCTAGCTTTACCTTACAGAAAATAAGTATGAATTTTGTCTATCGATTTTAAAAAGAAGAAAAAGTTGACTATAATCTGATCAAAATGTTTTGAAAATTCAGGAAAAATGCAAGATGCCTGTTTCTCCCACAGTTTATTAAAGTTTAAAAGAAAATATAGAAATTAGTTTTATTAAATGTTATATATATTTGATGTTAAAACATATGAAATATTAATTATTGAGTAAAACATCGTGTCACCCTGTTTCTCAATTTTTTGAGAAAAATAAAATTTATTTTCTCAATACTCCATAGAGGAAAAAAATGAAGAGCAACTCACAAAAAATTGTGTAATTAACAAGATTTCTGACAGGTAATTTGAAACACAAGAAAGTGAATAGCGTAAAATTTAAACCCCCAAATTCCGATACATTCTCGAAAAAAGAAAAATATTGAAATAGCACTTGACCAAAAATAAATAAATAAATAAAAGGAAGCTTATAACAAAAAAAAAAGTATCACATAATTAATGTCTAACATTTCAATCGGGGTATACATTTGTCCATTTCACGCATTTACATAGAACAAAATATTAAGGTAAATTGCCTCCCGCCACTACTATATCCCAAGCACTACTGGTATAATTAATATCGGAAAAACAACCTTAATTTTTAATTTCTTTAATTTTGAATAATGTTGCCCGCTTGTCTGCATCATTGGTAGACATAGAGAGTGTTGCCAATTTTGTTTGCTATCTTATTCAAAAAATCTATAAATATTCCCGAATAGTTCTTTGCTTGATATAATCAATGAATGTTAACTATTAAATAACCGGAGCTTGCTATTGAGAAATTGTGGAATATATTTTTAATAATAAAAGTACTAAATTGTCAATAATGAACATGACAAGTTATTGACCTTTTATCACCATTCTTTTATTGCATAACACTCTGTTTGCAGGCAATAATACATTACATGATTTGTTTTCAAAATAATATATATATGTTATCATTTGTTTTACATTTGTCAATTGTTTCAAAATATTTGGGAGATACATAATTATACATGACACAAGAACAAAGCATATCAATATAAAGCATATCAATATAAAGCATCAAAGCATATGACTTGCGTTCTGTATTAATACATAGTTTAAGATACATTTTAAATTGATAATTTAATGCTTAAACTTCATACAGAGAAATTGTGGGTTTGAAAATGAACCAATCAAATGAACCAAATCACAACTATAACTTGTAAAATAAATTACTTAATCATAAAAAATGACGCTTTAAGTATATAAAACTACATAAAATTAACATACAAACAAATAGAAAAAATCCAGTAAAGAAAATAACCCAATACTTTTTGTAAAAACTAAAAATACAGCAATAGTTATGAATTATTGAAATGAAGAAATTCATGTAAAACATGCACATAGCTGCGTGATGTATTTATGTCAAGTTGCAACGCAATTTTATTTATTCAAAGTTGAACTGTATTATGTATCTATTAATAAAATTAGTATGTGCTTTATACTATTTATATAACATTTATAAAGTTTGTGAGTTTGTTTTTTATTTGCATTACAGAATTAAAAGTTTAGTCTTAAACATTGCTTATAGCTCAGATATATTTGGTCTTCTTTTACCCACTTTTGTGTTTTCGACCTTAAGAAATACATTGAAAATTTTGACCAAACGTATTTAGAAAAAAAAAATTAAATACTACAATAATTATGAATTAATGGAATAAAAATACGTGCTTAGAACATGCAGCTGTGAGATAAATTTATTTCAAGTTGCCACCAAATATTATAGTATTGTAAATTTCTCTATTAATAAAAGTAGTATGGATTTTATAATAGTTATAAAACGTTTATAAGTTGTGTTGTGAGATTTATTATTTTCAGTTCAGAATTGAATGTTTAATTTTAAACACTGCTTACAGATAAGATATCCCCGGTCTTCTGTTACGCACTTTTATGTTTCTACATATTGCAAACGTAAAAGTTTTCATTAAAGAATTTTATTATGCTGCTGATTTTTAAATTAAAATATAATTAAGTAATGCAAAAACTCTTAAGTACAAAATAAGAAACCTTTCAAGAAGTTTACTGCAGCAATGTTTCATGGTGCATAAAAATGAAACAAAAAACCCATTTTTGGTTTTATTTTATGATAGGTAATAAAAACAGATAATAAGGAAAGAGTGAAAGAAATATAAATTTTTATGTGCTTCTAAAAACAAAATCCGTGAACTCATATATGAAGTAAATGTAGGAAGTTTTGTACAAAATGTATATTAATTGTCATTAATAGTTATAAAATGAGTAGATTTAATTCTGTTTTTAATTCTTTTTCTAATATATAAAGTCATTTTAGACTTGTAGTTAGAGATTCTATATAATCTATAATCAATGTTCTTACTGATAGCTTTTACTTCAACGGTTTTATAGAAATAATACATTAAATTCACATCGATTCTTAAAATACATTACATTAGTTGGAGGTGATATCTAAAATTAATCAGATAATTCAAAATTTCACAAAATGGCGGTAGTTTAAATTTTAGATCAATTTCTAATATATAAAGTCATTTTAGACTTTAGTTTGAGATTCTATATAATTTATAATCAGTGCTCTTACTGATAGCTTTTACTTCAACAGTTTTATAGAAATAATACATTAAATTCACATCGATTCTTAAAATATATTACATTTGTTGGAGGCGATATCTAAAATTAATCAGATAATTTTAAATTTCACAAAATGGCGGCTGTTTAAATTTTAGGTCAATGTTTGACACGAAATTTTTATTTTCGAAATTATATAAAAAAAACCGGATTAATTAAAAATTTTATTTTTTAAAAGTTTGTTCTCAAATCACAAATGTGTAGTTAAATTTGCAAAAAACAGTACGTTGCTAGCTTGAACGATTTAGGCTTAAGAACCAACACCGATTCAAATAAAACATATTTCAAGTAAAAATAAATCGTATTTAAACTCTTTGTAATCAGTGACACTGTTCTGTAAAACTGTATGACACGACTTAAATATTGAGTGGAACAAAAAACGCTTTTGAGTGCATATTTTAGACACATTACCGGTCCAGAAAGTGCAAAAGAAAAAATATTTTTTATAGTTGTCAGGTGCACCTCCCTTTAATTATACCAGAAAGAATATTTAAAGAATTCACGGAAATCATCCATTAGAAAAATAATTTATACATTAAAGAATTTACGAATGTTCCACTTTGTTACATTTCTAACATATATTAACCATTGTTGCACTTCATTCAATTCAACGTATTCAGTTGAATTCTATATTTTTAGCGCCCACCTGCATGTGTAGTGATTAGAGCGTTGTCTACTCGTGTGCTAAAATACGACCGCAGCGTCCGCAGACCACTATAGCAAATCTATACTATTACCAACTTATATATGCTAATCAAATTCACGTTTTGCAGTTAAATGTTAGAAAGCATCTTTAATTTAATTAATTTATTTATTTTATATGAAATCATGTAACAGTTATAAATTCAACAGAATATGTAAAATGTTCGTTTTGCATTTCTCTAATAGGTACTGTTTTCAGATCTCTGCAAAAGCATGCAAATTATATATTAATGTCTGTTAAATTAAAATAATTTCTCACATTGAACAGATAATGAAATCTGGTGTGATGTGATAGTTACTTTTAATATGTAAATACTTGCTATTAACAGTTTCTAAAAAAAAATCGAAATTTAAAAGGGTGAAAGGAGCAGAAAACGTTCTAAATACGTTCTAAATTACGATTTATTTGTAATTAATGGGGCCACAAACATAATTTTTTTATCATGACTGTTACTTCAGAGATGTTAATGCTCAACCAGAACATGTTTATAAAAATTCCAAATTTAGAAGATCGCTGGAAAAAAATAAATTCTAAAATTGATACAGTTTATTTGATACAGTTGGTATAGAAGTCTGGAATTTAGCATTGTGGTTACTTTTAAGATGTAAATTCTCGCTAAGAGCGGTTTCTAAAAAAATCGAAAATTAAAAGAGTGAAATGAACAGAAAACGTTCTAAAAACGTTCCAAATTATGATTTATTTGGACCTGTTAATGCTAGAAACTTGAAACTTAGCATAGACGTCTAGAGACGTAAATGCTCGCCTAGAACATTTTCCCAAAAGGCAAAAATTTAAAAGGGTGCAGTAGCCAGATAAAACCAGTTTTAAAATCGTCATTCATATGATACAGTTCGTATAGAAGATTGGAATTTGTCATGGTTTTTACTTTTAACATGTAAATACTCGCTAAGAACGGTTTATAAAACATTTGATAATTAAAATGTTGAAATGGGCGGAAAATATTCTAAAAACATTCTAAATTACAATTGATTTTGTTCGGGTTAGAAACTTAAAATTTAGTATAGTGGTTATTTTTAAGATGTGAATGCGGTTTATGTATCAGAACGCAATTTTTTTCCCCATTCACTCTCTATTCCTCCGAATGATTTGAAAAGTCAATCCCGAAAACCTAACCTTAAGTATTTTTCCCTATTTTTCTCATTTATATCTCACTCTTAGTTGCGTTTTCAAGATCTCACCTTTAATACAAGTACTTACGTCAGTAAATTTTGATGTGAGCACCCATGGTAGCTCGAAGAATGTCAAGGCGGTATTCCATTTCTCGCCACGTATTGCCCAACATTTGGGCTGTTCCACTAGACACAGCATCTATGATCCTGAGCTTGAGTGTTTCAACATCATTTACTGGTGTCTCAAACACTCTGTCCTTTATATACCACCTTAAGAAAAAAATCTACATGAGTATTATTGGGTGAGCGAGGAGGCCACGGTGTTTGTCCATATAGTCCGACCAATCTTCCAGGAAAATTGTCCTCAAATGGAAAAACTTAAGAAAATGACTTTTCCAAAATAAAAATTTTACAGTGGTTATTTCTTAATATTTTTTTCGTAATCAGCGATAGACTTTATGACCACTCTATGTATTAATCAGTTTTCTGAAACCAGCACATAGGTTTTTCAAATTCTATCAATTCAAAATTAAACATAGTGTAATTGAATTTATACACGCTAGAGTAACAAAATAAAATTCATATTAATGCTATGAAAATGGTATTAATTTATCACGTCCGTCTGTTAAAGCATATTAGTTGAACATTGAAACGTTTACATGATAATTTATAGAATTTGAAAAACTTGTAAACCGAGTTGGGAAATCTGATAATTACACCAAAAAAACTACTCGGAAACATTTCCTAAAATCAATGGCAGCAAAAATAAATAAATAAATAAAAACCCTTTGTTTTTAAATGGCTTTTTTAATCTGTAAGATATGTTGTTTTCTGAAGCTTCTAAAGATAAAATATTTTCAGAATCTCGGGAATCCGGGGGAGAGATTATTGTACATTTTGTTCGTGGTTACATTATATATTCGCAAATTAAGAAACACTTATTTTATTTTATGTACTCCAGTCTAACAAATGCGCACAATGACTATTTCGAAGCAGTGATTTTGTTTCAGTAGTAAGTTAATGCTTACTGACACTAACGAAATTAAAAGAGAATCCACTGCTAAATAACATGAAATCCAATGTTTTTATGAATATCTTCTGTTCCTATCTAAAGAGACTTAAAAGCATTTCTGTCATTTAAAAGAATGGTCATAAAATTCTCATGAAACTGGGGTGCACACAATGACTATTTTGAAGCAGTGATTTTGTTTTGGTAGTAAGTTAATGCGTACGGACACTGAAGAAATTAAAAAAGAACACACTTCTCAATAATATGAAATCCAATGTATTTTCGAATATCTTCTGTTTCTGTGTCAAGAGACTTCAAATCGTTTCTGTCATTTAAAAGAACGCTCATAAAATTCTCATGAAACTTGGATTCGATTATTCTTTCTGCTTAAATATGTATCATTCACGCATCTTTGATTATATAACACATAAATTTTAAATGCTTTTAAACTGAAAAATTGACAAAAACATCTTGAGTTAAAAAAAAGAAAAATTTATTAAGTTTAATAAAAGTTAAAACTTAAAAAAGTACAAAGTTTCTCAAGTCTCGAAGTTGCAAAATGTTTTAAATGTTGTCATTTTAATTAAAATTTTGAAACAGCATTCAAATTTTAACAAAATACACATTTAGAAAGAGACTAAGACAAATTAAAAATAAATTTTGAGTAATTCTATTTTTATTGAAACTCATGTTAAAAATTAATATCTGCTTTGCGTTCTTGAATAAACATAACATAATGTAATTTCGATTTTTAAGTATACTTTGAATTTATCTACGGATAAATACTATTTTATATTAAGTTTAAGACAAATTTTAAAGGTATAACCTATAGAAGTAAATTTCCTTTTATTACATTATTTCGATAAGTGATTAAATATATAAGTTGTTTATAACGGGTGGTAAACTTTTAAGAAGATAGACACACACCATCTTAATTGGTGATTATGCTTCTATCTATAAATTTCGGGTATGTCCGCACACTTAAATTAAGCTTTGGAGATAAATAACTTATTACAAAGAGTTCAACTAAACCTATTTATCAAATAACTTTCTATATAAAGGCAAAATTAGTTGTACGTTCCAATAGCTTCTGTTCTACATATATTGTGTATTTTATATTCATAATTCAGGAGCACGGAACTATTAAGAACACGCTGTTAGAACAAAATGGTGTTTCATAGATTTATTTTCCGTATGGTACTTTTGACCTGAGCTTTATTAATTATGTTGAAAATTGATTAGACATTTTTAAAATGGATGATACATCTCTTAATTAATTTGCGAACATAAAAGGAAGGAAATTAAGGCTACTTCTTTAAGAATAAATCTTTCAGTAGAGAAATATTATAATCTTATTTCTTTAACGGTTATATCTATTAACAAAATTAATTATCATGCGAGAGACCTTCACTTTAATAATATATACTAAAAATGGAAAGTAAATCTATTCCACATTAAATTTCTAAAACATATTTTGGTATATAAGGCGACGTACAATTGACAGACATGAAAATAAATTATATTCATTTAGTCTTGCATACACTGAGGAAAAAAATATACCTCCTTCAACTAGAATGAATAGTTAGGCTGTTTCTGAGTCTCTAAACTAGAAATATAGAAGTTCGAGCTATGCGAATAGGGTAAGAAACTAAACTGAATAGACAAAATGATCGAGAATTTCTAGTCTCTTTTTTTCTAGGTGACGAAATGATAATGAATCGTGTAAACTGGGAGAAATTATCGCTTTATTTCTGTAATGGATTTATAAACTAGCATTATAGTTACTAAAACTAGCGTCTTGTGTTCGCATCTATTTGCAGATATTTTTAAATAAGTCTGACCACGAGAATATAGGAAAACACTCTTGAATTCTAATAGGAGACTCTAGAACTCTCTGGTAAAAGAACTAGAATTTATAGGGATGACATGGAACTATTTTTTCTAGAGCCACAATTTAGGTTCTAGTTGAGAAGGGCAGATTTTTTTCTCAGTGTATGTTATGGAAATGCGTAAGAAGTCGTTTTAAACATTTTAATAAAGAGGAAAGAGTTTTCGTTCGCGGATACAATTTTAGCCAAAATTCAGTACATTTTAAAAATGACCAGGATTTGAAAATAGGATCTTTAGCGTACCGTGCGAAAGCTCTACCAATTGAGCTACCTGGATAACTTTGGTGGAAACAATTCACTCAGAAAAGGTATAAGGAATAAGATCTGCTCTGGGTACGAATCCTGGTCCAAACACTATTTATCCCCGATTCGATATTTTCAACACGTAGAGAAAGTCCAAATACCAGCTACCAGTGACGGCTGTTCACTGAGTATTTTTGGGGCAATAAATACATACTTGAATAATTTTTTTTTTTTTTACCACTATTTAAAAAAAAATTATTGTTTGTTTATTTGCAAAACTTACTACCAAAAAATAACCCAAAACTTCCTTTTAAAATATAGTGGTAAGAAAAGAATAAATTTTGCAGACATGTATCTAGTGCCCTAAATAAAGCCAGCCACGAGCCGCCACAGCTAGCTACCACTTTTATTTTCAATCTAGATCATACAAAATTTTAAAATGAGTGTAGGAAAAGTCATGTCCGGGTACTTTGATATGTTTCACATCTTTTTAGAAAAGAAAAATCAGTTTAAAAAGGGATTTCTGTTTACAAAAAGAAAAATTCCAAAGGTCTGCAAATTTTGAGTTTAGAAACTAAAGTCTAAATAACGCCTACAACAGTTGTTTCTTTTTCAAAAGAATCCAACACATAGGACAAATTTCGCTAATTAAGAGAGAAGGGAATTGTTTTAATACATTTTTTGATTAATAATATTTAACATGTACAGAAATAACACTGAATTTATAATAAACAGTCATGTTTGTCAAATTTATATAAATCTTACTGACTACCTCTGGCAGTGTTCTTTTCCTAGTTTTGTTTTATAACATGTTAAACTGAAAAAAAAAAAACAATTTGCTAATTGAAATGTAGATTATTTTATCTACAAAGACCACAAACATAGTCTCTTCGCCGATGCAGTTGGTATGTACCCATATACCGCATTCTAAACATCGTACTCAGAGTTCCTCCTTCTTGTCAGCAGATAAAGAACCCCCGGAGAAGACAAAAATTGCATGATATTCCTCTGTCGGTTATCTTCTTTTTTTAAATATTTTGAATGTAATTTTTGCCCTCTTCGCCTGTATTTTCTTATTTTTTTCTCCGTAATTTTTATTCTTTCTTTTCGCATTTATTGAGTACAATTTTGGAGTGTCCAACAGCGCTGTTATGTAAGGTGTAACAGTCGAATGTCGCTACAAAGCAATGCAGCGTTCGCGATATCAAAAATTAATTTATTTTCCTATCGTTAAGGCGGAGCAAACCAAGAAAAGTTCAAATACCGGCAAACCGGCATTAAGACCGCTCCGGTTGGCCAAAATTCAGACCACCGCCATGTTTAAGTTGAAACCGATATTGCTCATTCATGTCGTAAAATACCGATAACGTACGTGCGGCATTTGAAAGCTAAATATGTCTAGGAAACAATTTAATCGCCTTTTCATGCAAATATACGATATTTTTTTTTCAAAAAAAAAAAACATTTACATGAAAAACATATTCCATATATCAGCGTGTCGACACGTTTGATATTACTGTTTGTAAATGAGACAAACTTCCGCAACGTACTTCTCGTTACTTTCTTCTCTCAATTAAATGTACAAACTCTGCTTCTCGCCACTAGGCTACACTCCGCTCTGTATTTCAAGACGCTTAGTAGCTGGTATTTGGACATTATCTTCTATAATTGCATTACATTAGATTGATTAATGTTAAAATAATAAGTTCAATATCCACAGTATGAATTTCCATTTATAGTTGAATGAAAAAAAGCAAATTTTGCACGAATGTACTAGCCAATAAGTAACATGATAAACATAAATGCTACATACTATTGTAAGAAACATTGCTGTGAAAGCTTGAATTATTTTGTAGTTTTTATTTCGAATGAATTAATGGAACATAAGTTTTATTAATAAGAATGTGCATCTGAAATTGTGCTTAAAGAGTAGATCAAAGTTTACTAACACGAAATAAAAATAACAAAATATTTTTCTGGAGATTTTTTTTATTTTATGTGATGTTCCCAAACTATAACAAAACTTTTACTCTAGTGGCGATATATATAATAGAAGTGGGTAAATATGTCTGTCGATAGATGGCGAGGCGTTTTCTCCGTTTTCAATTTTAGCAAATTCTTTCAGTTTCCTCAGAAATGTTATGTTATTTTCAGCGGTCGGGTTAATGATAGATCCCTCCAAATCAGTGCAATTAATTATATTTTAATACAGAAGGCGAGCATGTTTCAGAAATGTATTGTAGGATGACGATGTACAAAGTGGAGTGCCTCGCTTGTTGCACCATATTCAGTTGATATCACCATTATGGGGCGGGTAACAAAAGCATCATTAGATAGAAATTCCTTAAAGATCTTCTGTACATCCCCTATGTCACCCCTTGTGACTCTCATATACCCGTAAAAAATTACTTAAAAGTCAGCTGTTTACCTGTGAAAAGGCAGTGTAGCGAAGAGAGTTACTCCTATCCTCGCCACTAGATGGCAGTACCTCCTTGCCATACAGATGATTTCCTCTTGAACACTGGAAAACTAGAGAGGTAATTGTCAACCGGCCATGCCCACAATCACCACATAAATTGATAGCTTTGATGTAATATCGTAACGTGTCGTTGCTCCAATTTATTTTAGTGTACTTAATTAAAGTATAAGTTTATTTGTTGTTATTCTAATTCATTACGGATGGTAAAAGACAAGTTGCTATAGCAGTGCAAAACACCGTAAAAACTGGTTCCGTAATTAGCACAGGTGTTACTACACTGAAGCTATGCTCTTCGTTTTTCCACACTGGAGTCAGTGCATTAATACAAATGGCATTTATGCATATGTCATGTTATACGTTAGTAATTCAAATATTCTGTATTTAAAATATTTTGTAATTAAAATATTCTTTATATAGAAACATAGTATCATTTGCTTTTGGGGCTAGTATATATATATTCATAACACACTAGTATCTGAATTATTATTTTTTAAATCAAAGTAGATATACACACACACAGTCGAGAGAGTTTTGTATTGTGCCTATATAATTTTCATCATTCTCGTCGTTAAAATTTACAATTTTACTATAAAGCTCATGGATATTTTGGGCTAATATAATGTTTTTTTCTGAGAAGATTAGACTATTTCAAAATCTAAAAGCTCAGATCCTTTTAATTTAGAAAATAATATCAACATTATAAGAAAACAATTATCGTATTCTTGACGTATTTTACAAGTGTATAATTTCGTATATAGTTTAAAACATTAAAGTAGAACCATATTTTTAAATTATCTTATTACTTCAATAATTTACAAGTAAACAGTCTGCTTATTTAAAAGCAATTAAGATACTCTGAAATTTTATCTCATTTGCAGAAATTTCGAAACTTAACTTCGAGACTAAAATTCGATACTCTTTTAAATTAAATTCAAATCAACTTTTAATTCTAAAGTATTATTCAATCTAATTACACTATTTGGGAATTCTTCGTCTGAGAATACAATTAAGGTAAGTTAAAATTACAATAATGAATTAAGAAAAGATTAAATAAAATTGTACCTTTGGATTATATTTTCCACATAGCGTAGCTAAAACATCCTTCTTCTCAAAGTTTAAATAATTATCAAACTAATTTTTGATTAAATTTACATACGGTCTCATTTTATTCTATAATTAACAAAGAAGGTTCATGTCGCCCCAAAAATAAGCCCCATACATTTTTATCTCCAAATAGTTATAGAAAAATCTTAAATAGCCATTCGACTGGAAATTATATCAATTTATGTTAAAACAGTAATCTTATGCAGTCATAGTCGTTCTGAAGTAGTAACCAAACTAAAACATTCAATACGAACAACTAATTGCTATATTATATTTGGATTTTTATGAAAATGCACACCCAGAAAAAGGAATTGATTAAAACTACAAAACATGTTTTGTTCAGTACATTTTGGTTGTTTTAGCAAAATTCAAGTAAAATTGAACTATTTTAATTGAATTAACAAAACATTTTTTGCTGACGATACAAAATTTTTTGTTGGAATTGAAAAAAAAAAAAAAAATTGTTGATTCAAACAAAATTTCCATTGACTTATATTTAAACAAAAAGTTTTGTTGAGTCAACCAAATTTTTGTAAATTCAACACAACTTTTTTTATGGGTGTAGCCTAGGATACTAAACGCGAAGACATTCGGTCAAGTAATTTGGGAATTGTGAGGATTTCAAATTTGTTACGTCTAATATTTTATTCATTTGTAATCTATGCAAAACAAATCGCAGTGCGGGCAGTTTTTTTTTTTTTTTTTTTTTTTTTTTTTACATAACTCAACATCTACAGGGCGGAATGAGCTGTAATTTTAAATTTGCATATTTCTAGCTTCGTAAAATTAAATTCAGAAAAAGGATTATAGGTTGCAATTCTTATATATATTTTTTTTCAAATAAATGTATTTTTCCGAAAACATTTTTATCTATATCAAATTTTTATTTCTATAAGAAAATCATTAACTATACAAAGAATGTTTTAAATGAGAAATATGTACCAACAAAAATGTGACACCAAAAAAATAGCGTCAAATCTCATGATTCAATTCTCAATAAATTAGTTATATGGAATCATTTTAAAATAGTTTGGAATCAATTAGACAAGCTTTTAACTAATAAAAAGCAAAAATAATTTATTTATAAAAATGCAATAAAGTGAGGAAATTTATAATTTCCTAAACTGGAATGGTCAGAACATACATGTATAAAAGTAAATATATATAAAAACAAATTTAATATTAATTCGCCAGGGAACGATTGAGAAAAACATTGTTCACCTCCTTTATCATTCTCAGTATCCGCATTATGATCACTGTGAATAACAAAGTTCTGATCTGCTTCGGAGTCATCGTCATCAGAAATGTCATCTGGCTCAGTGGCCTCCAACAGACCTTGTACTGTGGCCAAATCTTAGGGATTATTAGGATTAAATCGTCCTGAAACCTTGCAAAAATATAAATAAAAACAGAACTAGATATCTGTTTTACTTATTTGACGACTGACTGGTCTAAACTCTAAAAATATTAACACAGAGAGTAAATAAAAACTTACATCAGTGGACAGAAGGAGTCATGTAGCCCAAAGACACGCAAAATGTTTTAATAGCTTCACTAATTATGATGACTAGAACAATGGACAAGGTTGGCAGTCCGACTAACGTAGCAGGTATAGAAAGGTAAATGGAAGGTTAAAGTTGAACCTGCTGACATCTCTCATAAATAATAGAAGACATGTATTCTTGGATTTCACAGACCCAACCCATGAAAAAGTTCGTCAAAATATTATATATGCATTTAAGATACTTTTACTTTTTTTTATATTTTATTACTTAGAGACATAATTTGAAAAATATGTGCATACATATTTTTATTCAACAATCAATTATTAAAACAAAAACAGCCATAATACTGAATTTTCTTTAAAGATTCACCTTTTAATATATTTTCTTGGCAATCTGATGGCCTTAGTGAACCAACATTCCAAACGAATGCACATATTTGTTGTAGTATCTACAAAGTTGTTCCTCAGACTTATTGAAATTTTTGAGTTAAAATTCAAGTTGAATGGAGGATGACCGTTTTAAATGTGTATAAGCTGCGAATTATTTATTTTGCGTTAAATACATTTAAAAAAAACATTATCATATTTTAATCTGAAGGTTTACCTTTAAGAGGTACACTTTGAAAAAGATAAAATATAACTTAATATATAAAGAATGTTTACAAAACTATAATATAAACCTCTTTGGAGCTACCCATGGTTTCCTGTGAAGAAAAAAAATCCCTGAATAAACGGAAAATGTGCTGGAAGAAAGTTGCAGCCTATTTTCCATTTTTTCCCAAAGAAGTCCCCCCTTTTTAAGTCCCCCGCTGCTATTCAAGGTTGAAAATTTCCCTTTTTAGAAATAAATTTGAGCAATAGCGCAAAATAAAAAAAAAATATATTTATAAATAATACCTGCATATACCGATGAATATTTACACGGAAGAGATATTTGTAATAAATATTACTACATCCGTGTTTTATCACATTTCTTTAATCAAGATTCGAACCTCGAAATTCGCCATTAGAGGATACCTGATCTCCTACACCATCTGCGCACATCCAATGACTTGGTTATAGGCCAAAACAGCAATTGCGAAAATATAACTGGAATTTTTCTGTTTTTGCTCAATTGAAAATGAAGATTTCCGTTTTCAACCTTATACGTGTAACGACTAAAAGGAAATTTTCGTTTATTCTGGGAAAATGTACGATTTCCACTCAAAATTGATATCTTCATTTAAAATACAGAAATTTCGCATAAAATCCACCGTATATATATGGAAATTTGTTTTACAGTGATCTAAAAGCGTTTTTTTTTCTTCAAAATATCCACGAAAAATATCCTTCAAAATATCCAAGAAAACCGAGAATTAAAGAGGCACTTCTGAAATAAAACTTACTTTTAATGTATGTAATTTTTGGAAACGTTATGAGTAATTTTTACAGTGTATTAATCTATTTTCTCAACTCCATTATAAGCGCAACGCATTGTTTTTTGGAGGGTGTCATCAATTCTAAAATACCAATGTTCATCTTTAGCATACAACCATATTAAATTAGCAGCGTAGAATGAACATTATTTTGTTACTCTTGCATGTATAAATTTTGTTACGCAGCTGAGAATGTTAACTTGAGTATTGTTAGCATCGATGTATATATAAAAATATTACATGATCTCAAAATATTTATTTGTTAATTATTTATGCATACTTAGTACTATCTGTTACTCGTGAATTCGTTCATTAACATTTAAAGAACAATCAATGCATTAATTAAACGAAAAATGTCACTCATGAGATTTAGAAACATATACTACTAATTAACCAAATACATATCACATTTTATAGTAGACAAGAATTTTGATCATTCCAATTTGCCTATTTTGATTTCTATACATGAGATCCTTTAAATATCTTTCATCTACTTGAAATTTGACACGCTTTCTTAAGATTATGCACACAAATTATAGATAAACATGTCATATCGATTATTGTGATGAAATTTAGGATTATAGAATTTTCGAAATTTGGCAATCCATTGTGGCACAAGCATAACTTCGCAAAGATATTTTCATATATAGATTTAAACATTTTAAAATTTAAAGGAATTATCATATTATCCCGTCTTGCTTATCTGGGATAACCGATAGTATAGGAACAGGATAACCGATTGATACTGCAATTCCTTAGTGGCTTTACGCTTGCGCTTTTCCATAATCAACGGGATATTAAAATAACGTTGGGGGTTGGATAAGGGAGTATTTCTTGCTTAATTAGTGTCATTTGTTGCCTCAGTTGCATCATTGTCATTGGTATCAGTTGCTTAATTAGTGGTCTTTGAATTTCAAATAAGCTATGTCACAGGTAAACCCTACTCTCAATGAAAATTAAATGCTAACAACATTTACATCAACTTTAATATATTTATTAATTTTAGTGGCATCAAAATTCTGGATGATTCTACAGTAAACGGTATTTTAACTTATGTATTTGTGGGCGATAGAGTCTAAAAATTTTGCCAGTTTGTCTTATTACAATAAAATACTCATTTTTTCTAAATGAAAATCGTTTCATGATTTATTGTATCAAGACACTTTTACGAAGGATAGTTTTCCGTACGCACTAATACTTGTCAACATAATTGTTTTAGCCTTCAGTGCAAGAATCTTGTGCAAATATGCATTTCTTTTAATTTATTGAAAGCGTTAAAAAATGTAACTTTCATATCAGCATTTTACAAAATGTAAATATATATATATAGTCTTGATTATTGATTGAAATTGAAATAAGAATTCATGTTTTATAAATAAAAAAACTTTCATGACAGCAATTTGTCATGTTAACGCCATACATTAACCGTACATTCATTTTAAATATAACGTCATATTTACTTGCTTTCTGTACTTACTCATATTGGTGTTCCTTGTATTATTTACAAATATTTGAAAACGGCCATTATACTTCCAACATGACATCATATTCATCTTCTTTTAATTCTCGAAACTATGTATTTCATTTCTATTTAACACATGTAAATCATTCAATTGAAAATTAATTGCTCTGGAAATAATCTTTTTGCGGGTTTAAAATTTTTGGCAACTAAGAAGATTCGATTCCGGATTACTTTAGTTGCATCGGCAGTGTTTTAATATGCATGTACATAAAATTTCACTATTCTCGTTTTTACACTTTGGATTTGTATAGAAAGACAGACAGAATGACAGACAAATTTTCATTTTTATATATTAGATAGAATCAATAATCCTAGTAGAATTGATATTTTAATTAGTATTTTTGAAGTAATGTTTATTTTAGTAGAGGATGGTTTAAGAATGAAGATACACTCAATCATATTGAAACAGAAATCAGTACACGCATGAGTTACCATTTTTCGATTTCTATTTTTTTTTTTTTTTATGCTCATTATAAATCTTACGTTCTATTTATAAACGAAAATTTGTTAATCGTTTTTCAATGAAAAATAAATTACTTTGTCAATACTTAAGAAGAATAAAGAGAATAAAATAAGAATTGTTCGAATGACAGTTTGATAAAGCATTGATTGGATTTTTGGAATTTCTCAGTTGATTTTAAAAGTTTATGCTGAAATATGGCATGAAACAGCAATTATATACTATCGGAAAAATATAAATTTTATTACGTAAAATTTAATAACTTTAATGTATTAATCTAAATATACGAAAAACAATTTCTAAACTTATCGAATAATGTATTCCCTTAATTGCATGAAACTATCTTTTAAATTAAAAAATATTACATAAATATTGCATGATTTTAAAATATTTTTCAGATTTCGTCGTTTATGTGTATAACTGTCAGATAAAATATAAATATTAATGAATCAAAAATTTCTTTTTGAAAAATGTTGCTTTAAATATGAATTGTGTTGTCAAGAATCACTTCAATCATTTTAGAATCTTATGTTGTGTTAAAAAATAATTCCTGAGTGTATTTTTTTTTTTATATTTAAAAATGTATACAGTATCAAAACGCAATAGCAGAAGTTTTTGTGTTATTTAAAGGGGAATTTGATGCTTTTCAACATAGTATTGTTTTATTTTTTAATTTTATTAATTTTTATGTATTTTCATTTAAAATGTATGGAAAGTAGGCAATACTGAGAATTTTCGGCACCATGTAATTTTACATTTATGTAAGGTATTAATGCCGGCGAATATGCTCCTGAGATTTGTTCAGCATACAGAAAAGAATCGTCAAAGTACCACCTGGCGTCGATATTCGTGCTTTAAAAATGGGAATTTTGATTTAAAGGACGGATCACACGCATGTCGGCCAATTGAGATCGATGAATCACCTGCTTCATGAATATCGACATCAGATGAACAGAGCTTTGGCGAAACAGATGGTTTGTGAAAAGGAAACTGTGGTGAAACACCTACACTCAACGGGCAATGGAAATTTGCAAAAAAAAAAAAAAAAAAAAAAAAAAAACTCTCGTGAATTATTCCTCAACTCAATGCAAACTGAAAACCGCAAACTACAAGTGATCTTCGAAGTCTGTCTTTGCAGTGGTCATATATTTCCGAAAGAAAAAAATCCACAGAAAATATAAAATTAAGATGAATTGTGTAATACATTGTAAAGACGGTGGGAATTCTGAACGCTTTTGGGCGATTAAAAAAAACCATACTTGAAAATATAAAAATTGGAGCTTGACAATGTTTAAAAATAACCATATATTAGCAATGTGTTTGCATTTTAAAATAAAATATTGTAGGAAAAAATATTTATAAACTCTCTCATCTGAAAAACGAGTTTTAAAAAAGTAGGTGGTAACATGGACAACTTGTAAAAACCTTTAAATGGATCATTAAATGACCCAGATAATAGTAATAATTATCACAACCGTTTTTAAATGACTTAGTTGTAAAAAACTAAAAAAACAAACAATACTAATAATTTAAGAAAATTCCATTGAGCTTATTTTTTCAAAATTTTGCAGATGAAGCAAAAAATTATAACGTGTTATCTTGAAATGAGACTGACGACTGAGTTTTGAGCATTTTAGAGGGCGCCGTGGAACTATGCAAATATAGACACAAACAGTATCTTCTGCAGATCGCAGCACAGTATTGTGTAGTAAATAATCAGGTTCATATTCCCACTTCCTTCCATGTTATATCCACAGCTGTCAACTTTCGTTTTATTTATTTTTTTTTTTTTTTCAAATCAAATAAACATACATTGATCTTATTTTGTACCAGCAAATTTATTTAATGAAATGCGTCTTATTTCCATGTGGTTCTTATTTGATGAAACGTACTAAGTAAAATTTCTGATTCAAATATTTGTATTTGATTACACTCATGTTACCAACTTCTCTCTTGCTATATAGCTATCAACTTTTCGTTTTTTAAAAATCTAAACTAAACCGCTAAACTTATTTAATAAAATATGGTTTATTTCTAAGTGGTTCTTATTTCAATAAACGTTTCATGTACATTTTCTGGTTCATATATAAAGATTTGATGTGAAAACAAAATTGGAAGTTTAGCAGAAATATATGTCTGAAAATATCAAAGATAAAAATAAAGTGTAAAAATAGAATAAAAATGGCTTCCACTTGAAAATTGTTTGAGAAACGTTGCTATAAGAAACGTAAAAAAATGTGCATTGAATAAATAGTGAGAACACTCAGAAAAAAGAATTGATTAAAACTACAAAGCATGTTTTGTTGAGTACATTTTGGTTGTTTTAGCAAAATTCAAGTAAAATTGAACCACTTTACTTGAATTAACAAAACATTTTTTGCTGACGATACAAAATTTTTTATTGGAATAACAAAAAAAAAATTTTTTTTGTTGATTCAAACAAAATTTCCATTGACCTATATTTAAACAAATTTTTTGTTTAAATATGGGTCAATGGAAATTTTGTTTGAATAATTTTTTTTTTTTTTTTTTTTTTTTAGTTCCAAAAAAAAAAAAAAATTGTATCGTCAGCAAAAAATGTTTTGTCAATTCAAGTAAAATGGTTCAATTTTACTTGAATTTTGCTAAAACAACCAAAATGTACTCAATAAAACATGTTTTGTAGTTTTAATCAATTCCTTTTTCTGGGTGAAAGAACCGAATTTCTTCCGTATTAGCCGGTATACCTGTAAATACGAGGACCATAGAGAAAAATTTTCACCACTTTTTCCGAATAGTTATGTTCGCCTTACAATCGCGACAGAAATTTCACTTTAAATAATGCAACTAATAATATTCATAAATACTGGTGAAAGTTTTGAAAATAGTTAACCAATCTGTGCCTCTCTCGATTTTACCCGCATGCCGGCTAATGCGAAAGGACTTTTATATGTTATTTAAAAGATGTATTTTCTACTCTGATGTACTAACCTTATAAATATAGACATTTTTAAAGCAGAAATACATATAAAATTCCAATGCTTAAAACGTGAGTAACACGCAGAAAGGAAAACAAACCATGTACAAAATATTGAACAACTGAAAGTAAATTAACTTGAATTAAATTTTTGTCATCATAAAAATTATAAATAACAAAATTAATCACATATATATTACATTTTTAATTCCAAATAATCGTACATTTAATATTAATTTCCAATATTATCTCAATATGTACATGTATATTTATGTAGTTTATACTTTAATAACTACAGAAAATAATATAATATTTAACAGAAAATAATAAAAATACAATATATGTTTTCTTCTGCAAATATCTGCAAAAATCAAAACGATTTTAGTGGATTTCAATTGTCTATCATGCGAAACTTTAAACAAACATACAAAACATGTGTTCTTATATTTTTCAATAATTCAAATACAGTTTAAAACTGTATCAGCACTACTGAAAATTGAAGCTAAAGAACCGAAAAACGGAAGACATATCAAAAAGGGTAGATGCATCAAAGGAGAAGGATAAAAAATATTATGGTAATGATTAATCACACAATGTCAGGTTCATCAAAATAAACAAAAATAGATTTCAGATTGTAAAATGATAATTAAAAGTTAAACCGTATTCCTATTTTGTTAAAATATTATCCAGTTTTTTTCTGAAAGTAGTTTATAAATTCATTTTCATTTCTATATGCGATTCAATGTGATTCATGATTATTCACCATATTGATGTCATCCAAAAAAAATATATATATATATTAAATATTCTAGTGAATAATATATACTTTTTTAAGAAACTATACAAATTCTATGATTTACCTATTATATAATTCTTTTGATTTTATCTCGTTCCAATCTTAATTTTTTTACAAGCAATAAAGTCACTGTGCCTTTTTTTTCTTTTTTTTTTTCAGTAAAATAAGTTTAAGTAAAAGACTCAGAAACTGGAAACATTTCATTAACTGATTTTTCAGGTTCGAATTATGTTTATTTGACCTATGTTTATTTATGTTTACTTGAAAAAACGGAAATATGGCAGCTGTCCATGATTTTCAAGGTTTAGATAAAAAGAAAAAAATGATAAGAAAAAAACATAGTTTATGAAATAGTTGTGTATAACATAAAGAAATAAACATTTTGGAAAAATTAATCTTATATTTGTCATTTATTTGTCACTTTTTCGTTATTAATTGTTAAACTTAAAAGTGGTTTACGTAGGACTGTTAAATGATTCCTTATTTAATTATAAGGCAGTATAATATATTTAAAAGCAGATAGCAAATACATAAAAAAGATGAATTTGCATGCATAAAAGGCGCTGTCACATTTAGGTAATTTAAACCGCTCATTTAGGATTTAAATACTGGCAATGTGGCAAAAATGACTTAAGGTGCCTGACTACGTACGGAGCATTTTTTTCAAAAAACGCTACTTCATTATTTTTTTATCATATTTTTATTAAGAATATGACTAGAAACGGTGAAAAAAAGCAAAAAATATTTCATTCATTGATGAAATTTTGGTAAATGGAGGATTTTGTGGAAAAATTTAGTGAAATTTGGCGCAATACGCAAAACACTCTAAAGAAAATTCTACTGTATGTTTCTTAATTTTCTTTTTACACGTCATACATATGACATTGGTGAAGGCAATGAACTAAAATCTAACAGATATTTGAAATGTTTCAAAATTTATAGTATATCGCACATTTTTACATGCTGATTTTCATAAAATTCATTGATGTCATTCCACGAAAACATCCATAAAACAAAAAATATTTATTCTAAAATTAAATCTTTAGTTCATTGCCGTCACAATAGTGTAAACAACATACACTTTAAATTTCGTAGTGATATTCTAAAAACTTTTTGAGAAATCATGTTTTGCGTACGGAATTTTCTCCAAAAATTACATATTGCAAAAAAATGTATTTAAAGTTTAGTTTTGTGTTTTACTACAAGAATTTACAAAGTAATATGCATCTAAACTTCACTGTTTTTATGAGCTATGCTCTTTTTTTTTCAAGTACTGAGCCTTTGTTTGTTTCTAAAAGGCCATATATTTGCTTTCCTCTTCCCAGTTAGTACCTTTAAATAGTACTTCCGGTCCTTTAAACAGTACTTCCGGTTTGAGTGATAGTTGTTGAGTAGTTTTAAAACCACTGCAACTCCAGTTATATTAATCCTACAATAAAAATAAATACAGTTTTGGAAAGGTAAAAAGTTGGGCTTTAATAAAATGTAATAAAATCGTTTTGACAATTTTGGTCGAAAACCACTTTTTAAACGTAGTCAGATACCTTAAAAGTCACAATGATGTATTTTTGTTTATAATATAGATAATAATTAAGTTTCTTTAAAAAAAATTAGCGTTCACAGCGTAATAATAAATGATTTGTTGCTTAAATTTAGCATTTTATATTTAATAAAATTCGAAATACATCTTAAATGTTACAAACGTATGATAAATCGTATCACAGTTTGGCACAATGACCTTACATATGATGAAATAAAATAGAATAGCCGCTTCTTATTTCTAAAATTATACTGAGGTACAGTAGTATATAAATGTTTTCCATCATCGTAGTTTCCCAATTTATCAGTAACTAAATTCCCCTTATTTTAATATGCTCACAATTTTTTCCGTTATGTACAAGTAATATATCTGTGCATTTTGGAGAGATTGGGTAAATTAATATAAATGTCTCATTAGAAGACACTTTAATCTTTCACCTTGAATATATACTGCTATCTGATTACTTTAAGAGGGTTGTGTTGTCTATAGATAAGAGAGGAAGGGTTTTTGTTAAGTTTCAGCCACAATTGCCAACATTTCCCAAAAGATGGATGATTTTATGGAGGGCATTTGAAGTGAGAGAGATCCGAATTATCGTATGCCCTAAATACTTGCACAGTCACTTCGCCTAGAGGCCCTGGTGTCGATCCCGTGAACATCGGTACAATCTCTTCATGTTGAGGCCAGCATGCTTCAGACTGAACTAAATGAACCCCTATAAAATTTATACATACCAATTTCAGAATTTCTTTAAAATTAAAAAGCATTCCCAAACAGTAATTTTTCAATGAGTGAAATTAGATATACTTCAAGTGGTTGGTTGATTCATTATAATTACGTTTATCTTTTGCACACGAGGACAGACAGGGACCGCCGTTTAAAATGCAATTCAACCCATTACAAACACCCATGCCTGAGTTGGATTTGAACCTGGCACCTCTTGTCCAGTATCCAGCGCCTTATTCACAAGACAAGCATGTAGACGATGGTCATATTTAATTAAGCAAATATTCTTGTTTAATGTAACTGTTATCAACTTTGAAAAGGTTGAAAGTTGACAGAGTGTTAAGACATTCGAGTAATAAAACAAAACTAAATTATGAAAAATATAATATAGATTCATTATAATAATAAACTGACAGCTTTTTTGTAAAGTCCAAAGCATTATTACTTAAATTTGTACCTCTATAAATTTATTGAGCCGAAAACATTCGTTTATTAAATTATTTAGCACGGACTTTACAGAAAAATTTTCGTAAGTAGCAGTAGTAAGCATGACTTCCGTAACTGT
This sequence comes from Maratus michaelseni, assembly GCA_963931845.1. NCBI lineage: Eukaryota > Metazoa > Arthropoda > Arachnida > Araneae > Salticidae > Maratus > Maratus michaelseni. Next base: position 199,852,432 of record OZ007588.1, on the reverse strand, counting down.
AACACATTCATCGTATTATTATTTTTTAATTACTCAGTATAGCATTTGTTGCCTATAAAATGAGAATTCAATTTATTTCCATTTTAGATTAATTATTTTAAATTAACAAGTACAAACTCATTACAATATATTAAAATAAAGTGAATCTTTTGAAACCATGATTTAATTTAAACATAAAACAACATAGAGAAACACACACATAGAGAAACACACACAAAAAACCCTAGTGTCGATAAGATTTGTATTAAATATATAATAAACACCAAATATTTATTATATGATAATCATTTTAACACGTTCTTTTCAAATGTTAAATGTATTCCCTTAAGCCATTGACTTTGTTTCAATTAAATATGATTATTTTATTGGTTAGTTTTTAAGGGTGATGTATTATAGCTATGTAAATTAAAATTTATAGAGAACATTTTTCGAAACAGAAATATTTTAACAAATTTATATACTTTAATTTGAGTAAAAAATATGAAAAAAATGTTATGTTCTTGCAAAATGTTGCTTTATAACACAACAATTTGTTAAGTGGTACGAGATGCATTTTATTTAAATTTTGATAACTCATTTTATACCATAATTTCTGTTTATGTCTGTATACATGTTATTGTATAAAAATGAAAGTAACACATCTAAAGTCCATCGTAAAATGCAAATATAATATATATATAGTATATATATATATATATATATATATATAATTCTCTAAATGTCCCCATATATATGAAAACAACCGGATGAATTGTATAAAATGATTTGTTATAATATTTCAGATTATACAATTGTTCTGGATATTTATTGAATGAGCATTATATTCCATTTATTTTGTAATATCTCAAATTAAAATACTGTTTATTATATAAATATAAGCTCTATAGTCTACACTTTAAAATATATACACATTTAAAAAGATATACATAAGACGTTATCAGTATCGACTGCTGATAAGTCCGTAGTAGAAGGTATAGAGCATGAAGATCTCCGAGAGCATCTTTTGCGTCTTTATTAACAGCGAAATTTATTAACAACGAGGTCTCAAAGGACTGAAAACGTTCAATATTTTCATTTATATACGAGGGTAACACAGCAAGTTTGAGATAGTAGAAAATATGCTCCTCACTCCCCCCCCCCTTAAAAAGGGAGGGGGGTCGTATACTTTAATTTGAAACTTTTTATGTCCACAGATGATACATTGTGGTCACAATTGCAACTTAGCTATCAGAGAATAAATTTTGAAAAAAAAAAAGATAAAATGGAGTTTACGTGTAAGCATTATCGAGGTATTTTCCATTATTTTAAAGTCGGTCTACATCAAGAAAAAATTCTTCAAGGTCAGTAACCAGCATATGGAAATGATACTCCATTTCAAGCCACTGAAATCAGATCGTTTCCAGAATTTAGTAGTCGTCGAAATTCTCTCCTGGATGAAGAAAATACAGGAAGATATTCGACAGATGTAGGTCCAGAAAATGTGTCGGCCTATCTAAAAATGTTAAACGATGACAATCGCTGTAAATACCAGAAGATAAAAAAGGAATTTCAAATTGGATCTTCAGTCATACATACATTTTTCATGTAGAACTGCATATAAAAAATTACTTTGTCGTTGAATCCCCCTTAATTTAATACCAAAAATCCAAAATGGTCAAAATTAGTATAAAGAACCCATAAAATTATTTAATGATGGTTACATTACATTAGTTTTAAAATCATAACTGGTGAAGAGACGTATTTAATATTTTTTTTTTACTTTCCAACACGTCAATAAATTTAAAGTTTGGATATTTGAAAAGAACACAAAACCAACATTGGTGAAAAGACAACGATTAATGAAAACACTAATGTATGCCGTGTTCTACATACGTTCTGAGCTGGTCAAAGCCATAAAGATAGAGGAACTTAAGACAATTTACAGTTAAATTGTACACTACTAGGTATATCTTTCAGAAATCCTTCGAGAAGTGAATGTTAGGGGAGTCAGGCTTGACCATGATAATGCATCTTTTCATTCTGCAAGCATTGCAGTTCAATTTTATGATACAAAATATAGCTGTAACAGAACTTCCCCAGTCTTCTTTCAATCTTACTATATGTGACGGTTCACTATTCGTTTATCTAAAAAAACATAAGCGACCGACGTTTTCATTCCGCAGATGAGATTGATGAGGCTATAAAAGCATATTTTTATTCTATTCCAAGCTTGGCTTGGGACATATAATATTTGGAAAATTTCATGCAAAAGTACATTGAGCTTAAAGGGAGCAGCTTTGAACACTTTTAAGAGTTGGTACATTTAACTTGTGACATTTAGCCGTATCTCAAAACTATCAGTCTCTCCCTTGTATTTATATTTCATAGATTTTTTTTTATAAGTGAAAGGGAATTATATATTAATATAATTAATCTTCTTAACATATTAATGTTTTAAAAAGAAACTTTATTTAATCGCCATTTTCCTAATATTTTCTTGTTCTTTTTTTTAAATTTAATTTATTTAATTCAATGTTTAAAAGGATTGTAATATTTTAAGGAATTTATACCAACTTATGTTTATTTTCATTTCATATCTTTTGTAGTAATAATAAAAATTTTATACTTCATTAATTGAAAATTATTCTGTAATAAATACTGTTATATATATTTTTGTGCATAAACATTTAATGATTTTTATATAACAATATAATAAAATATAACACCTTGTAATAGTATATTACTTTTAAATGCTAAAGGTGTAAAATTAACAACTATAATATAAATTAAAATAACTTTTATTAGTTGTTTTACATGTTTCGACTCTTCTGAGTCGTTTTCAAAAACAAAATGAGAATATTCTAAAGCTGCACGGGCTTTGAAGTTATTATTTACACGTACTTTTTAAAAAAATTACGCACGTTATCTATTATTTTTTACTTGATTGTTTATTTTCATATCTTTGAGCATGGAGTAATTCTAGCCACAGTTTCGGTAAATTAAAAGATGCTGCATCGTTACATATTGTATTTTTGCGCGTGAGTATCTCTCTGGTTTCTCTTATTATGGATGGATAGTGTAGACTGGAGGGAAATATTATTTTACTTTCATTGAAATTTATTTGGATGGTTTTTTCTTGATATAATCTTGCTAGGGCTGTAGTTTTTCTATTGTATTTAATATCAGCTATATGCTCTTTTTTTCTGCAATTAAATTTCCTGCTGGTCATGCCTATGTAGTAATTATTGGATCCGTCTTCTTTAATAAAAGGTATTTCATATACTCCTGAATAATTCTCAAAATTAATTGGGTCAATTTTACTGCAAATGATATTCTTTAATTTCTTAGGTGGTTTGGCTATTAAGCAGATATTGAAACGTTTAAGGCTGTGTTTTAATTTTTCGAAAAAGCTTGGATAATATTGCAGAGTATAAAGTTTGTATTTTTGTGAATCAAATTTCTTTTCTGAATACTTATTATTGGTGATATCTATGATTAATTTATTAATATGGTGTACTGTAAAACCATTATTATAGGCAATTTTACGAATATTATCTAATTCATTATTCAATTTATTTTCAGTACATATTATAAAGGCTCGTTTTATGAGAAATCTGTAGGCTGAAATTTTGTATGTAAAGGGAGAACATGCGTTATTTGGTATGGTAGATTGGTTAGCCATGTTTTTCCGGAAAACAGTTCTGTCGATAGATTTATTTGTTCTTGTTAACATAACATCAAGGAATGGAAGACTTTTATTATGTTCAATTTCAATAGTGAATTTAATGTTATTGTCGATTGAGTTTAGTTGATTTATAAATATTTTAAGTTCATCAAGACTATGCTGCCAAATTATAAAAATATCATCAACATATCTGAGCCAAGTGTGAGGTGTTAAGTGAAATGTGCCAAAAACTTTATTTTCCAATGGGCGAAGAGTATATTCAGCTAATAAGCCTGAAATAGGTGACCCCATTGGAGCTCCGTGATTCTGCTTATAATATTTACTATTGAATGTGAAATAGTTATTATGGATGATTAGATTAAGTCCTCTTTTTATTGTTATTTTCATATCATCACTAAATTCTTCTATCTGTTCAATATCATCACAAATCTTATTACATACTACATGTGTGTCAATTGATGGATACAATGATATAATATCAAGACTAGCCATTATATAATTATCTGGTAGCTGTATATGTTTGATTTTTTGAATGAAATCTTCCGTTGATTTAATAGTTAATGTAGAATCTGGTAAAATATCTCTTAAGAAGGGAACATAAGCTTTTTCTAAGAAGTAAGTCGGTCCTGAGCACTTTGAAACTATAGGACGTAATGGCATGTTGTTTTTATGATCTTTTAGTCTTCCAATAATCCTAGGGATAACAGCTAATTTATGTACTTTTATTATTTTCTTCATAAATATGGGCCAAGTTCCATTTTTAATGATGTCATTGACCTTATAGTTGATTAAATTAGTTGGATCTTTTTTAACTTCTTCACAATTCATATCTTTAATGCATTTTTCCATTTTATTTATATAATCATCTCTATTAAGGATAGCTAATTTTTTGGATTTGTCAGTCTGTACTATAATTATACTGGGGTCTTGCTTTAAACTTTTTATAATTTTAAGTTCTTTATAAACAGGTTTGATAGGTTTGTTAAAAAGTTTTCTCACTTCATTAAACATTAAGTTCCTCATTTCTTCTCTATGCTCGTCTGCTGTCGTTTGAATTATACTTTCTATTTCTGGAATAACATTCTTTAAATCTGGTAAAACTGGAAACATATATTTAGGTCCTAGTTCGAAAACATCAGATTCTTCTTTGCTTAGCTCACGATTTGATAAATTCAGAAAATCTACGTGTTGGCAAATAGGTTTTAAACTTCTTTCTGGGTTGTTGTTTAATAGTTTATTTAGCTTGCGTTGTTGTACCATCTCTTTCTCGTTATTTTGAATGTCTCTGTAAAAATCTAATTTGTTTCGTAAATTATCATATGTTAACGGTGGAATGGAGTAAACAACTTTCCAATGCAGATCTAAAGTCCTTTTTTCTAATACATTCACAAGTGCAAATTTCTTACGTATACATAAATTTAAAGATTTTTGTTCAAACTTACGATTAGTATAGGAAAAATTCTGCCGTACAAACTTGTTACGATTCTTCAGAAAGTAGTGACATACGTATACATAAATTAGCTGTTATCCCTAGGATTATTGGAAGACTAAAAGATCATAAAAACAACATGCCATTACGTCCTATAGTTTCAAAGTGCTCAGGACCGACTTACTTCTTAGAAAAAGCTTATGTTCCCTTCTTAAGAGATATTTTACCAGATTCTACATTAACTATTAAATCAACGGAAGATTTCATTCAAAAAATCAAACATATACAGCTACCAGATAATTATATAATGGCTAGTCTTGATATTATATCATTGTATCCATCAATTGACACACATGTAGTATGTAATAAGATTTGTGATGATATTGAACAGATAGAAGAATTTAGTGATGATATGAAAATAACAATAAAAAGAGGACTTAATCTAATCATCCATAATAACTATTTCACATTCAATAGTAAATATTATAAGCAGAATCACGGAGCTCCAATGGGGTCACCTATTTCAGGCTTAATAGCTGAATATACTCTTCGCCCATTGGAAAATAAAGTTTTTGGCACATTTCACTTAACACCTCACACTTGACTCAGATATGTTGATGATATTTTTATAATTTGGCAGCATAGTCTTGATGAACTTAAAATATTTATAAATCAACTAAACTCAATCGACAATAACATTAAATTCACTATTGAAATTGAACATAATAAAAGTCTTCCATTCCTTGATGTTATGTTAACAAGAACAAATAAATCTATCCACAGAACTGATTTCCGGAAAAACATGGCTAACCAATCTACCATACCAAATAACGCATGTTCTCCCTTTACATACAAAATTTCAGCCTACAGATTTCTCATAAAACGAGCCTTTATAATATGTACTGAAAATAAATTGAATAATGAATTAGATAATATTCGTAAAATTGCCTATAATAATGGTTTTACAGTACACCATATTAATAAATTAATCATAGATATCACCAATAATAAGTATTCAGAAAAGAAATTTGATTCACAAAAATACAAACTTTATACTCTGCAATATTATTCAATCTTTTTCGAAAAATTAAAACACAGCCTTAAACGTTTCAATATCTGCTTAATAGCCAAACCACCTAAGAAATTAAAGAATATCATTTGCAGTAAAATTGACCCAATTAATTTTGAGAATTATTCAGGAGTATATGAAATACCTTTTATTAAAGAAGACGGATCCAAGAATTGCTACATAGGCATGACCAGCAGGAAATTTAATTGCAGAAAAAAAGAGCATATAGCTGATATTAAATACAATAGAAAAACTACAGCCCTAGCAAGATTATATCAAGAAGAAACCATCCAAATAAATTTCAATGAAAGTAAAATAATATTTCCCTCCAGTCTACACTATCCATCCATAATAAGAGAAACCATAGAGATACTCACGCGCAAAAATACAATATGTAACGATGCGGCATCTTTTAATTTACCGAAACTGTGGCTAGAATTACTCCATGCTCAAAGATATGAAAATAAACAATCAAGTAAAAAATAATAGATAACGTGCGTAATTTTTTTAAAAAGTACGTGTAAATAATAACTTCAAAGCCCGTGCAGCTTTAGAATATTCTCATTTTGTTTTTGAAAATGACTCAGAAGAGTCGAAACATGTAAAACAGCTAATAAAAGTTATTTTAATTTTTATTATAGTTGTTAATTTTACACCTTTAGCATTTAAAAGTAATAGATTTTTATATATTCGATATAATTTTTTATCAAAATTTATTATATTAAAATCTGCCTGTCTGTTTGCATTTTACAACTACTCCTCTTAGAACATAGAATGTTGAGGGAAAACTTTAACACAACAATTAACACACATTATCCTCATGGATCTGAGGATGTCCTATAAGGTATCAGAAACTAAAAATTTGAATTAGTTTCTGAGATATATTAATTGTTTTATAAATTTTAATGGCATTTCTGTAATGGTGACAACTAAATTGCTCTATTTCTTTGGGTAAATGAGAGAAAGCGTGAAAAAGTAGACTGTATTATATTTTTATGACGTCATTTTCTCCATAAAATTGAAAAGAGTAAATTCTTTTAATTTAAACAAATGTTGAAAAAAAACTCATTATTAACTTACATTTTTCAATGAAATTTGCAGAAGGAAAAATATTTTCCTCATATATTCAAGCTCCATGAATAAATTTATTACACAGAAGCAAAAAAGTCTCTCGACATATTGACATTTAGAAATCATTACATCGTTAATTTTTTTCCCGCTGGAGATTCAACCAAGGAGAAAGATTTGAACTCTTTCCAGATGGACAATTACTATTCGTATACGTAAGATTTAAATTTAAAGAAAAATCACTATACTATTTTCAATTATTTATTTTTGAAAGGTGGCATGTAAAACGTTTCACAAACGCGCTAGAAGTAAAATGGTTTACCGGGTGAAAATGAAATTGGGTAACATTTTTCTTTCATGTAAACCATTTATTTTAATATATTCTTTATAAGTTTGTCAAAATGACGTCATCTTCATTTCATATTTTTCGAAATTTAAAATAAAATATTAAAAGAACAATATTATTTTGACAAAATTTTGCATCAAAAACCCCGTAATCTGCAAAATGTAATTTTCTCCGTTTTGTTCAACATACGTGATAAATAGGATTTCTTTCTTGAAATGTAATATTTAATAAAATTAATGTTAGAAGTTTTTTTTAAAGTATAGACTACTATTGGATTTATTTTATCCTCAAGAAAGTGAGGGATTTCATGAAATATAAATACAAGACATCGTGTTGCAACGCAGCTAGTTGATATTAAATATCTAAATTCGTAATTTAAAGAAAATATAACTGCAAGATGTTTAACGTAAAATAGTAAATCCGTAGGAAAAAGAAATCTTATCTTAATCCAACGATTCGATTGGGAAGTATTATCATTTTGTCCTAATGACCTTAATCATGATTTATGCAAGTTATCGAAAAAAAGCAATTACCTATTTCTTTGTTTTTTTTTCAATTATCGCTTTTTTTTTAATCAAAGAACTCCTCTTCGCTAAATTAAGTATTAGACAAAATGGCAGCAAGGCAATAACTATTCTATAAGAAAATTAGCTGTTTTTTTATTATAGACAAAAAACATATGATTACAAGGCTAATAAGGTACTACAAGAAAATAGCTATAGATTAAAATGATTAATAGCGTATAATATTTTTTTAAGTTATCTTTTTATTACTTGAAGTGAATAAAGAAATTGCTTCATAAAAAATTCGATTCCGTAATTAAAGTTTTTATTTATGTATAATTCATAGAATTCGTACAGTTCGTACAGTACTTATAATGGTATTATTAGGGTAGGGTAGACCAGGGCACGTTTACGCAGTGCACTTTTTCCGAAACGAGTTATAACTGGCGCGCCACCAGTCATAACAGATTGATGCTGCTCCCTAGCGGGTATTCTCACAAGTTCTTGAGGGTCAGTCGAGCTTCGGTCTAGCATGCGGAAAGGATAACCTGTTTTCTGTCAAGGTGAGTAAATTTTGTGTTGAACTTATTGAAACTTATTGTGAACTAATAATACTTTGTAGAGGATAAACAAATATATGAACATTAGCACACTGTAAAAAATGATTGTCAAATTCACTGCATTTATTCCAATAAATCGCAACGTAATATTTCCGTTTGTAAAAATACCGCAAATATAACAGTAGATTTAACCAGCGTTTTCGCTTTCAAAATCCTTTCATGCGAACAACCAATCAGATCACATCATTCATTTTCTAATCGGCGCCTGCGCGCAAAGACATTTTACTAGCATGATCTGCGCAAGGAACTTCCATTCAAAAGTACGTTCTCTTTCCCGTGCGACGGTGAAAGCAAGCAAAATGGTGTGTTTCTTGACTTACGCTTAGGAGCCTGCATTGTTTATATATCAGTATTTAATTACAAATGGTATTTTATATTTGTATTAGATAAACGTAAGCTTGTAATTCTAGTCCAATTATCTAATTAATATATATATATATATATATATATATATATATATATATATATATATATATATATATATATATTATCTAAATTCTTCTCGCCCTTCAGAATTGAAGTGTTTCTTTTTTTAGTACTACAAATATACTCTCTCTATATATAATGTATTTAAACATAGTATTATAATGAATATTTGATGTCTCAGTTTTGCCACATTAAAAAAATTCCTATTAATAAATTCTGAATTCTTATATATATCATATACAAAGCAGTAAAGAAATGTTTTATATGGGATTGAATTTCTATACATAAAATAATGAATTCCAATGTTTTTCAAACAAGCGATGAACTTTATGACTATTCTAATAGTCATCTAAAAATGAAAGTTGATTAAAATCAATGATTTAAAAAAAATATGGCTTTTAAAATTACAGCAGCTATTGTGATAATTTGTACGGAAATAGGACTGTTAAAATTACAGAACTTTTTGTGGTAATTTGTACGGAAAAATGGCTGTGAAATTTACTACATTTATAACCGTTGAAATGACGGAAAATATGCGATAAAATTTACATCGATTTTTACTGCTATTTTTTACGTAAAAACTGCTGGCAACATTGCTGCCTGCAGTTTTTGCCGTAAATTTGACGGATTTTTTTTTACAGTGCAGAATTTTATCCTTTTTTGAACACTGTATTTGTATGAACAGAAATGTTATTAATTTTCGTTGCACGTTAAAAATAAATCCAAACATGGAGACGAGGCACGTTTACGCATTGACATCGGGGCACCTTTACGCACGTTCTTACTGTGTAAACGTGCCCCTGAAGCTTTTTTGCTTCGTACTGTCTCAAACCTTTTTAGTATTTTCAGGCTATTTAGTTTTGCAAATCATCATTTAATGTTTTATTGAGTAAAAGATTCGTCTTTTATAGCTTACAATCATATAGTTCTGTCTTCATGCCTGTCCAGCTTTAATTTTATAGACTGTTCAGCCTGTAATAAATTTTCTTTATTTTACAGATGGTAAGACATTATTAAGTTATAAATAAAACATCTCAAGTTATTTAACTATTTATTTCACTTACTCTTTGGTATCACTTAGAATATGCGTAAACGTGCCCCGTACCCGGGGGACGTTTACGCAAGTGACTTGGACCTAAAAAATTTGTTTTACGGTTAAAAACACAAATAGGGCGACAACTGAATACACAAATTTTGACTTTATTAACTGCTTTATAAAACCACAATGTCTAAAATTTCCTAAGTTAAAACATAAAAATGAGAAAATTCATTTAAAAAAATCCGCGAAAATATGACCCGGTCTACCCTACTTTTATTAAAAGATCTTTCAATCAAAACTTGTGACCAATATTTATCCTACTATTTATTATTATCCCTTTTCTAATTTTTGTGGTAATTACACAAGTTTTACAAGTCACTAATATTTCAACACAAAGAATATAATCATTTGTATAATATACGTATTAATAAACTTCATATTTTGTGAACATAAGTTTAAAAAAAGAAAGTTTATTGTCCAGAGAAATTTTCTTCAGAATTGGGAATTAACATCTAAACCTATAATTTAAAAATGAAAAAAAAATGATTGAAAAAGAAAAATATTAAATAATATTATATTAAGTAATAATAATTAATGTTTCATTAAAAAAATAATTATATATTTCTCTTTTTTTACAAACTATCCCTTTTTCATCAAAAAACACTTTTTAGTGAAATAAAGAAATAAAAAAACAGCCTGCAAAGAATTAATTAACTTATAATAACGTTTTTGCTTTTCTTTATCATAGGCGAAAAACGTGTTATTACAAGCATAATACCGCTGTGCAAGAAACTATTATTGTATTAAAATAAGTAACAGATAATACTTTTTTTATTTTAAAAGGTATATTTTTATTATTTTAAGTAAGTAAGTTTGGAAATTTTTCCAGAAAGAAAATTTCTCACGCCTTGCATTCATAATATTACAAATTTTAATTGCTTAATAGGCGTATAGCCAATATAGTGAAAAAAATACCCAGTTCAGTTAGTAGAACGTCACTGCGCTAATCTGATGCCCCGGGTTCGTGTCCCGGCTTGGGTATTTTTTCACGATGTTGGCTATACGCCTATTAAGCAATTAAAATTTAAATATTCAATATAATTTTCCATAAGAATCGATAATAAGTACATAAATTCACAATTAAATATATATATATATATATATATTGAATGAGCAAATTATTAAATTGACTGACTGTTGAATGTTTAATGCAAAATTTCAACATTATTCCTTTAATAAAATGAATCTCAAGCATTCGAGTTGATTCGAAAGTATTATTTATTCGTTTGTCTTTGTGACACTAATGATGATTTATGTAAGATTACCTAAAAAATCAATTAGATATTTCATTGTTATTTTAGTTATTGCCTTTTTATCAAAGAAAACCTTTTCGTGGAGAAAAATGGGTTGCTAGGAAATAATTATCCTCTAAGAAATTTATCAGTTTTTTTTTTTTTTTTTTTTTTTTTTTTTTTTTTTTTTTTTTATAGACGAAATAATTACAATTATAATAAGATACTTGAAGAAAATTCCTATATATTAAAATGATTGTTAGCATATTATCTTTTTATTTCACTAGTTATATTTTTATTATTTGGATTAAGTAAACAAATTACATCCCCACATATGCAGTTGCGTAATTAAAGATTTTATACAATCAATGAGTATTTTTTTTCAACAAAGGGTCGCGACCAATAATATTACTACTTATTATTTTCCTTTTTCTGATGTTTGTGATAATTATATAAGTTCATTTTTCAATGCTAAGAATTTTTGTTTTCGATTTTTTTTTTATATTTTCATGAACAGAAATTTTGAGCATTTTTTAATTTCATTTAATAAAATCTTTATTATATATCTAAGTCGATAATTTTAAAGAGAACAAAAAGATCGAATAAGAAAATTGTTAAACTATTTTGTATATCACTCTAATATTTTGTATATGACTGTAAGATTTCTGAATATCACTGCAAGTCTACTTTAATCAGAATGAGTCGATTGGGAAGTATAACTAGTTTATCCTGATGGCCCTAATTGTGATTTATCTAAAATTAGTTTAAAAATAATTACAATGTCTTAGTTTTGATTTATAGTCTTTTTATTATTATTATTATTTAATTTTAAAAACACGTTTTCTACAAACTGTGACCTCTATCGGAGGTAACTCCGTGGTAATTCCGTGGTAACTCCTTGTTAAATTCAAATAAATGTACTATATTTTGAAACTGTTGCTCTGTGACTCTGCTAATTAAATTAATGTACTAGAACGAAAAAAAGGACATTTTTTTAAGCCACAGCATACTTGTTTCACTAATGCCATTAAATAAAACATGATCTTTATGAATGTTGACTGCTCTACAGTATATAAATTTAAAAAATAAAATAAATAAATATGTAAAAGCTAATGTGATATTTCAAAATAAGCAGGGAAATCGAGATTTGGAAATTTCTGGGGAATTATTTAAAAATTTATTTCCTTGAAATATTATGCATAAATTGATTTTTTCCATACTCATGAAAATAATAGTGCCATAGTACATTTCTTAAAGGTTAAAAGTGTAGTACATTTCTATGAATTTAACATGGAGTTACCACGGATTTTTGTGCTAAAAACAAATATTTATTCTCTAAGAAATTTGGCTTATTTTGTCATAGAGAAGAAAACATATTTCCAATAGAATAACTAAATTCTTCAAGAAAATACCTATACATAAAAAAATATTATTTTTTAAAATTAATATTAATTTTTTATGCCGTTATTTATAGTTTTATTTCATAAGTTATCTATATATTACTTGAATTCACTAAACAAACTGCGTTACACAAAAGCAATTACGTAATTTAACAATTTATAGATATAATTGATTATTTTGCTTTTGTAGAGATTGCGGAAATTATACAAATTTTAGAAGTCATTAATAATTTTACATTAGAAATATTAACATTTTTTTAGATGCTTTTATTGTTATGTGCAATAGATTTGTGCATATGTTATGGGTAGGGTGGGGGTTTCCAACAGAATCGATTGAATCCATGAAAAAAGAAAAAAGGTTAAATAAGTAAATTATTAAACGATATCATATATGACTGCAGCATGTTTTACGAACAATACTAACTTTAGTACGTAAAACAGAAAAATCTTAGTAGAAAGTGTAATATTTTTTGTCTTAATGAACCACATTATGATTTATTTAAGGTTTGGCAAAGCGAAAAAATCAATTATATATCTCTTTGTCTTTCCTTATTGATCACGACTTTATGAAGAAAAACGGTTTTGTTGAATAGAATTTATGCATTTTAACTTAAACAAAAGTTTTTAACAGGCTCAATACTAAACAGCTAAATCCATAATTTATCATAAAAAATGTTAGAATATGCAAAAATTTAAACGATTTTACACATGACTCTAGGACATTTAGTGCAAAATATTAACATTATTATGTAAAAGAAAACTGTACCTAAACACCTTAAATATTAGAGTCGAATGTGGAGCAACTAATTCTCCTAAAGACCCTAATTACGCTTTATTAAATATTACCTAAAAAAATCAGCCATATTAATTATTGGTTTTTCTTTAGTTCTCGCTTTTTTATCAAAAAACAGCTTTACACGAAATAAGGAAATACACATAGGCTGCAGAAAAATAATTACACTATAATAAATTTTTTTATGACATGCAAAAATCGTATAATTATAAGAACTGCAATAGATTTCATGTAAATATCCATGGATTAATAAGTTTATTACATTTGTAACATTTTTATTTAAAAGTTATATTTTTTAGTAATTAAGTAAATTATTTGCGCCACAAAAAAATCACTAGCATGATTAACACGTTCACTATCGGGTTAAAAATAACGGAATTTCATTTTATTCAGAAATTCGAAATTCACACCAGAAAACACTAATAGCAATATTTGAGTCATTTAATAACAGACATTTCGTGATTACATAAAATAAAAAATCTTCTTTCAAAGCTTCCGGTGAAATTCGTAATTTTGGATTAAAAATGGAATGAAAAATGAGTGACCAAGCAACGTCACGTATGCGTCCTTGATAGCGAAAGTAGCATGAATTACCGGATTAAAAATAACGGAATTTTATTTTATTCAGAAATTCGAAATTCCCACCCGAAAACAGTAATAGCAATATTTGAGTCATTTAATAACAAAAATTTCATGATTACATGAAATAAAAATTCTTCTTTCAAAGCTTCCGGTGAAATTCGTAATTTTGGATTAAAAATGGAATGTTAAATGAGTGACTAAGCAACGCCACGTATGCGCCCTTGATAGCAAACGTGTTAAAAATTCTATAAATGTAAAAATACAGATATTGTTTGTTATGTTTTTACTTTTTCTTATTTCAAAACATCACGGAAAATATTTAGGCTTAATAATGTAAATAAATAAATTAAAAATGTTTTTTTTTTTTTTTTTTTTTTTTTTTTACAAAATATACTATTTTACAAACTGTTTTAAGAAAGAAAAGACATTCGTATTTAAAGATAAATTTAATGAAATATTAATTTATTTTCACAAATTCAGATATATTTTAAAATATATAATAAAATTCATTAATTTGAGTTTATTCTTGTAAGTGCTTATCGGATAAATTAGGTTGCCAAAATCACAAACTCACAAACAACGGAAGCTTACGACGTTGGAAACAGCGAATGCGGTGACGCTTTGTGTATCGAAAGATTATAGTTAATAGATAAATGTATGAAAACCATAAACTGCAATATCCAGGGGATCTTAAAAAAACAAACCTCAAAGTTTGTTCATTTTTTACTGTTACGTATATAATCGGAAAAATCGCCATATTTCTTGATCGACTGTGTGGTTTGATTGGTAGCGGGTCAGTATTTAAACCGTTTTTTCGATGTAATACCGATTTCCTATTAAACTATTGCATCGAGACAAATTAAGGATCAATAATTTTTTTGCCACATTTTAAAATATATGCATAATTCTTTAAATGTATATCAAATATCAATATAATTATTTTTGGTGCATATGCATGTTATTTATTTGTTTACAGGAAGAGAATTTTAATATTGAAATTTTGTATTTTTATGGATTTCCTGAAAAGTATGTGGTCGGATGTGCCAATCCCAAAACTTTCTTCTATCACA
Organism: Maratus michaelseni; assembly: GCA_963931845.1. NCBI lineage: Eukaryota > Metazoa > Arthropoda > Arachnida > Araneae > Salticidae > Maratus > Maratus michaelseni. The sequence goes on along the minus strand of OZ007588.1, from coordinate 199,837,131 downwards.
TACCTGGCAATAATCGAAATTAAACCTAGTCGAAGTCAAAAGTTAAACCTATATAGGACAATTAGGTGATTGAAAATGATTATTTCCACTTATCTTCTCTGGTTAGTCAAACCTTATAACATTTCTTCAGGCACCAATGGTTACCCAGAATCCCACTTTGAGCAGCTGGTACACGACAGGAAAACAGCTATTGATATACAGTACCAAAAATAGAAAAAAGTTCTCTATCACAGCGCCACCTTCAGGGCGATTTTACACAAAGGTTTTTTTAAACCTCGCCCTATTACATTACGTCTAAACATAAAGTTTCGTTGAAAAGTTTTCATAAATTTTTCACATAAACTGCAAAATATTGAGAAAATCGCACAAAACCCGCTATCATAGCGCTCCTTTCGATAGGAATATCACCATTTTCAATTAGAACCTGACGCCCATAGTCAAAAACATATATATGATGTTTGGTTCAATTCTATGCGTAACTTCGTACACTTTCCGATGATACAATAATGATAATGGCAAAAAAATTACGATCTCAGCGCCTTTTTCTGGCGTATCATCAAACTGCATCATTCAATTGGAAACTGGTAACCACAGCCAAATATATATACATAATATGAAATTTGGTTCAATTCTATGTATAACTTCATACACTTTTCGATGATACAATAATGGAAACGGCACAAAAATCTCTATAATAGCGCTTCCTTCCGGGGGAATATCCCCAAATTCAACTGGGACCTGCCGGCCATAACCAAAATTAAATATATGAAATTTGGTTCAATTCTATGCACAGCGTCATACTTTTTTTGATGATACAAAGAGGGCACACATAGACACACTTTTCTAAAAACATGTATTTCGGGATCTCTCAACGTTAAACTAGTAAATCTGTCAAAAACTGAAAGTCAAAAAATATTTCGATTACAATATTTTCTTTTATTATAGATAGAAGAAAGTAAAAAAAGAGATAAATGTACGCACTTTGTATTTGTTGAATCGACAAATTTTTTCTTTCTTTTGCAATTGTTTACTGTTTTTTACAGGAATAAACTCATATTTTTCTTATCGAAATGGATTAAAATAGCGCACATAAAATTAAATATCTGATTTTAATTAATAGAATAGTATAATTTTATGCATCCATTTTTAAATCCATTTGATTGGAAAATAGGAGTTTATTTGCGTAAAAATATTGTAAACAACTGCAAATAGAAGGCAAATTTTATCGATTGAAGCAAAAACAAACTGGGTATTTTTTTCCGTTTTTCACAAAATATATTAAAAGTGATAATTTTCATAATTAAAACGTACTGTGTTTAAAAAAATAAATGAATATGTATATGCAAAAAACACGTTTTGATTATTTTTATTTCAAATTTAAATAATTATTCATATACAGGGTGTTAAAAATTTCGACCGATAGGGGTGATAGAAGACATCGACAGGAACAAAACTTACATAGAACATGGGGTCTCAAACCACGTTTAGTTCGAGAAAATCTCAAAAATATTTATGAAGGGTGTGATGTCGAGTGGAACAAAAAAGGCCAATAATAAATAGAAAAAAACCTTTATTTGACGTAAAGCATGATTACAATGCATTACAGTTCAACGTCATAAAGTATACGAAGAGAATTTTTTTTACGAATTGGTTTTAACGCGTCCGGAAATCCTTCGTCCGTCGGTGTCGGCTGTGCAATGAACTCCATGGCCGCAACTTCGAACAATAAAAATGTGTTGTCGTCTCATTTCTGATATTAAACTGCAATCCATTATAATCTTGCTTGACGTCATATAAATGGTTTTTCTACTTAGAATTTTCCCTTTTTGTTCCACTCGACGTCACTCCCTTCATAACTATTTTTGGGATTTTCTCCCACTAAACGTGGTATCCGCCCCCTTATTATATAGTAAGTTTTCAACCTCTTGATGCTTTCTATCATCTCTCTTAATTTTTTGGTCGAATTTTGGAACACCGTGTTTATTTGTAGTTGTAGTTCTAGTATAATTCATCATTATTTTGACTTGATGCAATAGTTTGGACGGAAATCGAACTCATGTCGAAAAAAGAAATCTTAAGTTTTAAAATCTATTGCTCTGCCAACCGTACACACCATGACCTGTCAGGATTGAGGACAATATATTCGACTATATACAGAATAGTAAATGATGCACAAACATTGTGTCCTAAAATCCATTTTGCCGTTGCACGTCTTGGTTTTCATTAGTTATTGACTGTACTAAATCAATGCACAAAAGCTAACCGCATTCGCTGTTTCAGACGTCGAACCCTTCCCTTATAACAACATTGACCCATACGACACCATAGAACTCCATAGAAATATTTTGTTCACTCGTTCCATCATCTGTTTAAATTTACAAAAAGGATATACAATGTAGAAGAGTTGTAGCAATATATATTTTCTTGCGTACGGAAATTTTATAAATTATAAGCAGGATGTTGTGTGTTAGGTATGGTGTTGTAAAAATATTAAACATATACAGTGTGGTCATATAATCTTTCCCTCATTACAATAATTTATTGCAGAAAAACTAATATAATTATGCATACGCTTGTTTCAATATATTGTAAATACCTTTATGAAGTTTTTAATACAAGTACTTACGTCAGTACATTTCGATGTCAGCACCTTTGGTAGCTCCAAGAATGTCAAGGTATTTCTGGCGGCGTATTGCTCAATATTTGGGATGTCATACTAGACACAGCATCTGTGGTCCTGACCTGAAGTGTTTTAATATATTTTACCGGGGTTGAAAACACTCTGTCCTTTATGTACCCTCAAAAGAAAAAATCTAGAGGAGTTGGTTCATCTCGTCCGATCCATCTTCCAGAAAATTTGTCATCAAGGAACCCATGAACGACGGTAGGAACTGGACTAAAAAAGACTTAATAACATACATGACTTTAACATAACAAACATTTTACAGTATTACATTGAATGATTATTTCGTAATATATATATATATATATATATATATATATATATATATATATATTTGTAATCAGGGAAAGACTTTATGAGCACTGTATATAGTAACAGAAAATTTGTGCGTAAATAAAGCAACTTATAGAAGCAAAATATTCCAACAATGTCGGTATTCAAATACCTGAAAAAAATATATATAATTTTAAAAATCTACGCCTTTCCAAATTTAAAGTCACAGTACTATTAAGGAATTATAAGTGCGACATTTGTTTTTATTTAATATGTAATAACTGACGTACTTATTTCATATTTATGCCAATAAGTTTATGTATATTCCGATAATTATGCAAATTAAGAACTAGCAGATAGCGTTGCATGTTTTCAGAAATTACCATGCATATTAAGATAATGAAATAAATTAGACCATAATATAAAATGGATATTTTTTGCAACAAATGGCAATTCCAGAAACATCGTATATACAATGCTGTTAAATAAATAAAAAAAATGTAGACTGTATATATTTTTAATTTTCGATTGTCAAAATTATGTTCATTACTATCGTTATTCCTAATATAAATATAACATGAACGGATTTTCAGGTAAATTATATTTATTATTTTAATGAGCATTAAAAATATCAACTGATCTTCTGCTTATTTTAAAATATAACATTAGCATTTACATTTTTTAAGATATTATAAACTCTATAGCAGTCAATATTATTAAGTAACTTGTTTTTTATTGCACTGTGGTATACTGTGGCATACTAAACAGGCATACTGTGGCCATCACAAAATTTTCTTCTTATTTAATTATCTACATTAATTTAGATAGATGAGACTCACACCAGTGATTTCGAATTATAGTACATTTATTTAAATTTAACATGGAGTCACAGTGGTCATACAAAAGCTCAACACAACAGCGACCACTGTTAGGTATTGAAAGTTAAATTAGTTCAGATTATGTGATTTTAATTAATACCTTCAAATATAAAATTTGGTGCAATTTTGCATAATAGAAATCGAGATACAGCTTTAATGTTCATCGTAAAAAAACATAACATAGCAGCGCCTCTTGTTGTGTGATCGAAAGCAACATGGAAACAGCATTTTTTTTTTTCATGAGCATCTTACATTTAAAATGTGACGAAACTCCATTCCATATACATGCAAAAATATAGCTATCATTGAAATCGTAAAAAAAACGCAGCACAGCAGTACCACTGTAGAGGGATATACAACAAAACATAATCAGAATCAATTTATGTAAAGGTCTAACTCGATGCGAAGTTTTATGAATTTCCACTACATACGCATCGATATAAACTACCAGCGAAATCGTGGAAAACACAGCAACGCCAAACACATATCATAACCAACTTATTTGAAGGTGTAAAAGAAGGTGAATTCTGATCAAATTTTAACTTATAGATGCCGTGATATAGCTATCTTTGAAATCATGAAACACAGAGCCTGCTTGTCTAGCGATATTCACCGAACCTTCATCAACACTAGTCTATGCCAAGTTCTATGTGTACATGCTGTTTGGTTAAGTTCAGTATACTTGTTCTTGAGATAAAGCAGCCAAAAATTTTGTGTCAAACACAGAAAGACAGACATTTTCCAAAAATAGACCAATTATGTTCATAACATCCCGGAACATGTAAATTCTTTAAAGAACTGAAATAAAAAAAATTACCAATACTTTCTTATTATGTATATAGAAGAAAGTAAGAATGAAAATACAACCACAATAAATGAAATGAAAAATCATGATGAACAATATGTCGGATTGTTATTGTCTTCTGTCTTCACAAGAAGGAAGTACTAGATTCGTGAATAAATTCGAATTCGGGTTTTCGACGGATTTATATGTTTTAGAAGGTCCTGAATACGATTTGATTGCTTTTAGAAAATATCTGTCTGTGAGTCTGTCTGTGTGTCTGTCTGTGTGTCTGAATGTGTGTCTGTCTGTGACAAATATTTTGTGGGCACTCTATCTCAAGAAATATTGCACTGAATTTAGTAAAATTTTATATTCAGTTAGATCTTTATATTGATTGATGCTGATTAGCTTTTGGTGGTAACAACAACAGACCCAACAGGTAGCGCGGCAAAGCTGCAATTTTCACGATTTCCTCAAGACCTAATGCAAGGATTTTCATCAAACATCAGATTCAGTTATACGTTGGCATACATTGTAGCTTATTAGGTTTTGGTGTAAATCACTCAACAGGTGGCGCTGCCATGCTGCAGTTTACAGGGTTTACACGATTTTAGCGATAGTCTAACTCAATAAATAATCTACGGAATTTCAGCAAACTTCATATTCTGTTAGACCTTGACATAAGTTGGTGCTGTTAGGTTTTCGTGTAAATCATACAAGAGGTGGCGTTGTTATGCTGCATTTTTGTATTAAAAAATGCATAATATAAAAAATTATGCTTTTGAAGTTTTCTAATCTATGAGATAGAAGACAGTTTTGGGATTGGCACATTCGACTAGTTGTTTTTGAAATTGTTGCAAATCTGAATTTTGCATCTCTTACGTGTTGTATAATGTGCACTTAGAAAAATCTAAATTTATTTCGTAAGAAATTGAGAAAGCCTGAGTGATACACCTCAACAGATTGATTTATTCATAAAAAATACTAACATATTTTCATCGTATATGGGAAATAAGTCATTGATTGCCTATTGAAAAATATATTTATTTAAGAAACAAGTAAGATTTCTGTTTTAAAAAGTCAGATTTCATAAAAAATAAAAGGCAGAAATTTTTCGAAAGTTTTGGATTAAGAAGCATTGCATTTCATTCATTCCGCAACATATAGCAAAAAAATAATTTTTTTTATAGAAACAGTACAAGGCTGCGTCAAAACATATGTTAAGTAGTTTTACTCTTCCCCAAGCAGTCGAGAAATGCAACAGAAGAAAAAAATATCGTGTATATCTCAGATCGGGCGCGACATTCCTAATGCTAATAATAATAATTATTATTATTATTTAAATTTCTGAGTTAATTTCTAACACAAAACTATCATTAGATTCCATAAACTGTTAGTACAATATAAAAACTTAATTTGTGATGCTGCATTTCTAAAGAAAAATTTCTTATGTATTAAAAAAAGTGATTGCTTTCTGATCATTAATTAATTAATAAAAATAAGTAGTAACTAAATATTTGGAAATCAGAAGAATTTCACACTTTTATGCTCTCAAGACGATTAAATTCAATGTATTTTAAATGATATTTAAAAGTATTCAGTTTATATTATATCGAAGATGTTACTAATACATATTGTTCTTATTCATTCAGCGAACCATAGCCATTATCAATTTAATACACTTCGTTTTATTTTTTATTCATTTACTCGAAAATATTTCATTTTAATTAAGTGGAGCTTAATTGAGTAAATTCTTTTCCTTATTAAATAATTTAGAAATGAGATTTTTCCTAAATTAACTTAAGTTGCATTTATAAGAATTTTATTCAATTCGATAGGGTAATTAAGTTTTTGTGAGAAATATTTAAAATAAATCTTTTCTACGGTCATTAAAATTAATGTCTTTTCAAAAGAGACAATTTTCGGTAAAACTTCTAATTAATATGATAGCAAAATATAGAATAATTAATGTGTGGTAAAATGAAGATTATTTTAAAATATTTATATTGCATAATATTAATTATATTAAATAAAATATGCAATATTTATATATTATTGAAATAGAGTTTCACATAGTGGCATCTAGTTGTATGACAGCAAAAGCAATTGGTTTTACATATTGGAAAGCAAGAAAAAAGAATTCCAAGACATAACATTTGAATGGTAAATTCCCTTTATTTGAGAATTTATTAATTTACAGCTATGCTTTCAAGAGCAATTTCTTTGGGACTATTTTCGTTCAATTATATATATGACAAAATATATCTCAATTAGAAATAATCTATTTTATCAGTGCTGCGATTAACTCCTCTTCGCTACTATGACCTGATGAAGTGTGTATCTAATTTTTATTACTTTTGAAACTATACTTTTTAATTTACAAATTTACTGGAGGAGAAACAGTTTCTCTCCTTTAAATTCCCTCTTCGAATTTCTATCGCCTGTACTGATTTGAATTTGACCATGACATGCAATGGTTTTGCATCATTCAAATAAAATTTTACATAGTGTCATCTAGTTAACACTAAAAGTAATTGATGTTACAAACTAATGAAAGCAAGCAAATAATAAATTTTAGCCTTAAAATTTTGAATTTGAAATTCTCATCTTTTGATAATTTATGAATTTACAGCTATACTTTTGAGAGTAATTTTTAGAGGCTATTTTCATTAGTTTATATGTATGATAAGAAATGTCGGAGGAAAGTAAGTGTCTGTTTTAACTGTGCTAGGGTGTTGTTCCTTTCTGCTATTATGACCGGGTGAAGGCCGTCTCTAATTTCTTTTTCTCGAAACTATAGTTTTTTACTTAATTGAGGTTTTTAAATTTTATTGTCTTAAACAAAAATAAAAATTAATAAAGAAACACTAACTTTTGGAACCGGATAGAGCAGGTTCTGAAAACTGAACTACCCTCATATAAAAAAAATTGTAACAAAAATCAAAAATTATAAACGCAAAACATTAGATATCGACCTTAGTTATACTATGCAAAAGAAATCATTTAAAAACATTAAAATACAAACGAGAAATCTTTAAAGACTTTTCCCATATGTTTAACATTAGCATTCTCGTTTCATTGCGTGACTAGTACAGGACCTTAAAAGAGAGGTGGGTTGTTAAGCATTGATTTTTGGCACCCCCCCCCTCTTCCAATGTGTAATTTGTTTTCTTTTTCCTTTCTTTTTCTATTTAAAGTGTTTTTAATACTTTAATATAAATTAGGATGTATATTTACTGCTTGTCTGGATTTTTGTTTGAAGATTGTTTAAATGTCTTATAAAAGTTAGAACAATCGGTTTATTTAGCAAATTATAATGTATTTTAATAAAATCAATTTAATGTTGTTTTTTTCCAATGTGAAACGCTCATAACACCATTTTAGTTTTTATATCTATACTAATAAAATAAAATTTTGCTCTGTGTGTGTGTGTGTGTCTGTTGGCGATGGCTAGGAAAATTTAGCGCACCTAGAAGTCTGTAAATTTAGATTTAGGTAGTCCAAACCCTCTCTTTGTGCACCTGACCCTCAGAATTTTAATATTTTGATAATTAGTCTAGATATTAATTAGATTCTCATTAACCATCACTTCTAAAATGACATCTTTTAAATCAAAATGGCAAAAGAAACGAACCAGCGCATTGGATTTCCAAGTGGAAATTAACGAATTTGAAATCATTTTACTAATTAGCGAATTTTAAGAAAACTAATTGAGATATCAATTTGAAAATTTCTGAGCATATGTAAAAAAATATTCTGCATCTGAATTATGTGATTTTTGAAAAATTCGGTCGGTAGTTTTTTTTAATTTATGCAAAAAATGCCCAAAATCTGCCGGCGCCAGAGAAAACAATCCGAAAAAGTTTCACACAGGGATCTGCTTTCATTAAAAACTGAACTACAAATTGATCTGTTTCTCTGTCCGATCCCTCCATTTAGTTTGCGAAAATGAAAGGAAATAATTGCCAATTTTTACTAATAAACAAAAATTTAGGTAACTAATTAAGATATAGATTTTAAATTGAGGTCGGGAAGGGTGTGTCATCTGCCGGCTATTTTAGCGTAGTGTCTTCGTTATGTTCTAAGTATCAGAAAAATGTAATTATTTTTTTAATGATCGCGTTAATGTAGGTGACGGTGGTTCCCTTGAACAAATCATTCATTATATTTGCGGGTATGGGGTGGGAGGGGGTTAACGCATTTTTCTCTGAGATTGTATTTATCTCGGGCCCGAGCAACGCCGGGTGATTTAGCTAGTATATTAATATATGAATAAATGTGCAAAATATGTAAAAACTACGATGATGCTATGAGCACTTCATATAGAAAAAAATCAAATTGTTATAATTGACATATGTTATAATTTTATAAAAAAATCTAGGTTTATGATTGAATTGAAGAAGCCATAAAAATTACACTCTAACTTATGTTAAAGCATTAAAAAACTTAGAAAAAAGAGCAATTTTTTAACTTATTGCGGAGACGAATATCTTTGGTTATCTACCTTTTTCGTTTGGTGCTAAAATGAACCATCTTTTGGTGTTGCAGTGTTTGCAACCATAAGATGGTGAAACTTAGTTCCAACATTTGGTGCTAATGTTGAACTATAAATTGGTGAAAAGTTGAGTCTTAAATTTTGGTGAAATGTTGAGCCATAAATTTTAGTGAAAGGTTGAACCATAAATTCGTGACAGGTTGAAGTTTATCGTTCAATATTTCACCAATTTGTGTTTGGACATTTAACCAATTTATGGTTCAACATAGCTCCAAATGTTAGAACAACATTTCACCATCTTTATGATTGAAGCTACTGCAGCACTTAAAATTGCTTCGACGTAGCTCTAATTTTTTAATAGTGTATTACCAGTAATTTTCAACTATGTTTCATTGTTTATTCAGTTCGATTTTATATCCGTCCTTTTATTTTTTACAGAAACGATTTTACCTCGAAATATAAAATTCATTTTTATTTTTTCTACTTTATTTAATTATTTACTTTTAATATATATCATGATACTGATTCTTTAAACCTTTAAAAATACACATTGTTATATGAGCACATACTTGCAAACAGAGAAACAATTTAACAGTGGAAGAAAGATCAATATTGTATGTATTTTTAAGAATTTTTATATGTATGCAAAATAGACCAATTATTATTATTTATGTAAACGTATGTAATTTTTAGAGCTGGTATACCTATATTAATTTTAACACAATTATTCAAATTGGTAAAGAAATCATACGAGTTGTAATTTTCCAACTGGACGAAAAATATCCGGGGCAGGATTCGAACCTGGGATCTCTTGGCTGAAGCTGCCATGCTCTACCAACTGAGCTATCCCAGTCGATTCTGGAGGGCATAATTCATTCAGTTAACCTTATTAATCATAGCATCTGGTCTGATATTTTCATCAGCCCAACAGAATAGATCGCAGGTAATGGAACTCCAGTAAACGCTGGCTACGTGATTACACTAGATTAATTTTAACACAATTATTCAAATTTGTAAAGAAATCATACGAGTTGTAATTTTCCAACTCGACGAAAAATGTCTGAAAAATGGGCCAGGATGGTAGGTTCGTATCCTGGTCCGGACATTTTTCGTCCAGTTGGAAAATTACAACTCGTCTGGTATAACTAGTTTTTTTAGAATAAAAATTGAACATTTGCGTTTTAAATAAAATTATTTATAATATCTTCCCTAATTATTTTTGAAAATTAATTGAAATAGTATTCCGAGAAACAATAAATTGATTTTTATTTTAAAAATGAAACTTTGTAAAATATATTTCCTGTACGAAACATAACTTGATTGTTTACATTCAGTAAACTAAAGCATGTTTATTTGCTTAATGTTGCTTCGAGAATATCCATTATATTTTGCAACACAACTTTTAGATTATACACTAATAACCAAATAAAATTCAACAGTTTTGGAACAATTGTTCATTAAGCACTACAGTATATCTACTAAATCTACTAAGTGTTAAATATTTAATAAATAATATATATATATGTTAGAATACGCTGAAGTCGATGAGATGGAAGATTGTGTACTACAACACCGAAATCGATATGATGGAATATTGAGATTGGATGAAAGCAGCATTATATCAATCGGCAATTTGAAGTGCAGTACTATGGACATACAGTCGAATCGCGGCTGGACAAGGCAAAATGCATTGAAATAGTGGTAGTTTCTCCAAGATAAAAGAAAAAAAATAAGGCGGTGAATAATTCCATGCTTTTATTTAACAATCATCAAGGAAGCTGCCCACGCAGGATTTAAAGGGGCAGTGCGATATCTAAATAGTTAGTTGTTACAATCTGTTCTTAATAACGCTCCATCAAAGTATTAGTTTAAATCATTTGGAATACATGGTAAGTCAAACGCACAGCGAGGGGATTGTTTAACAATTGTAAATTCGGTCAAAATCTTATTGAAGATCCATTGCACCCGCTTTTTGTGAATAAGCGGAGAGATACCAAATCATGACGTAACACGCGCTCTAGCCAATGCGAAAATACGGAATACGCATACAATCTACGTCATGATCAATGATAATTATTCTGACACATTCTGAGTGGACCTATTTTATAGTAAAAAGAACCCAAGGCGTGAAAAAATCTCGGAAAGAGGAAAAAAATGGCTTTCGAAAAAACATTCGAATTCACAAAAATGATCAGAAATCATGATATAATTTAGAAATAACTAAAAGCGTTATATTTAAGTAAAGCGGGCAAAATAATAATGAATTTAAGGGGAATTTAATAGAATTAACGATAGCTATTATTAGCGAATAAGGAATTAGTGAAACTGATAATAATTTAGCATAAAACAGAGAAACATCGCTAAGAAAGATTTAATAATGTAACATATATATATATATATATATATATATATATATATGCTCAATAAAGATTAAAAATAAACTAAACTAAAAATAAAAATAAAAATTCTTTGAGTTTCATTAATAGATATACTAGTTTTACAGACAGTCTTCATTTTTGAGTAGTTGCTAAGTAATTGACAATTAATGATTTGTATAACTTAAAGCCTTTCGAGGACGGTTTTACAAGGATGTTTGCAGTTTTGTGGCAACAGACATGGAACGTACATGGACAGATTTTGGATCACTGGATTTGGTTATTGTTTATTGTTTTTGTGGCTGTGTGCTTCACGAGGGGGTAAGATAATTCTATTGTTGGTTCAGTGTATGGTAAGCATACGTTTTCTGTTGTTTGTGGCGTTGGGTTCGGTATGGGAATGTTCGTGACATGCTTTCATTTGTTTTCATGCATTTGATTTATGCTTCACGACATTCTGGCCGAAACCCACTGCCACTACTGTATAATAGTTTGTTGTGCTTGCAATTAGTCGAAAACATCGCTGTACTTTTTAATTTACCCACTGCTGATGAGGCCAAAGCATTTTGGTTTTTTCTTGTTCAGATTATATATGTTTATTTTTTATGTTTGTTATTTATTCCTAGTTTAATTATGGTGCGGAATTCTGGGTCTGCCGAATACATTTAATACATATTGTGCTATATATATATATATATATATATATATATATGTTTTTGAATCTAATTTAAACTTAATTAACTTTAAAAACTTGTGTAAATGATTTAACTCTTCATAATAAATTATTCCAAGCAATGAGATATTTCAAAATTTAACTTATATATCTAAATTTCTGAAATCATCATCCTATGATGCGAAAATCTGGTTCTTTACAGCTACCGAGCATGCCCAAATTATTGCATCGATTACATCTTCTCTTGATTTATTATATTTTCGAAATGATAATTATATAATATTTTTCTCATGAGAAGAGGAAATTAATTGAATCGTTAATTTCAAAATCTACATACGCTATGTGTTCAAAAGTGTCCTGATACTTTGGATTTTAGATGTTTTGAAGGAATATCTAGAAAAATACTTGTCGATTTTTTCTGTGATTTCAGAATTGTAAAGAGAGTGGCTTGATATTTTAAGCAAAGGTTTATTCAAGAGTACAGTAAGGAAACCAACATCAAATTAAACGAAAATATATTTGCGATAATTCTGTAAAAATGTCTTGAAATGATGTGTAGCTGTAGAAGATAAGCATGTGGATTACATGCAACATTTGTGTTCATTTGTGCAATAAGAACACGTATATTTTTGCAAATACAAATTTTCATTAAAGTATTGAAAAATTTACGTACTTTTTTGTTATAGTATGCTGGGATTTAAATTAAATTTAACATAATTTTCAGGAAACTTGACAAAGTGTCAGTAGGAGCAATATACTGCAATTAGAATATATTAAATACAGTATATAGTCGACTCTATGATGCGCGTTTTTTTCTCAAAAAATCAAACCATCTAATTGGTTGCGTATTGCGAGTACAACTTTTAGTCTTATAAAACATAATTTGTTGCTGTGACAGTTCATGTATCCCGTATTCAGACAAAAGTACGAAACTTTTATTAGTAACTTTGACCCTGTGTAAAATTTACGAGTTCAAAAGGATCGATTAACCTCTTTATGAAAAGAGGGATTTTCTTTGAGCTGGCATACTTCGATATGTAAGAAAATGCCACCTGAGATTGAAGAAAAGTACCTGAAGTACGTCATTTTCTTCGTGGAAATATTTCTAAAGGAACCTAAGCACAGATATATGCAACGAAGAAAACCCCACCGAAAACACAGAACGGTTATACCTATGAGCTCGGGAAGTGTTTGACACCAGCAACTCCCGTCTTCCAGCTTTAAGAGCAGAAACTCTCAGTCGCTAATGGGCCTCTTTGAGAATTGAATAATAATTTGGAATAATGTGGAGATTAAACAAACAAAATGACTTACTATATTTTTAAAATTTCCAACATTTTCTTTCAGTACAATTTTCGTGTGTGCTATACGCGAATAAAAATTGAGATGAGTCTTAGATTAAAGTAAAAACGGAATGTTCAATATTAAATAAAACACGAGAATTTGTGTGAAATAACTTTTAACTGTGCATACGCGAATGATAACAATGTTTTATTTTTCATACTTTAGTAGTCAATTCTATAGGGGAAACTCCAATAAAAAGCCAGTCGAATATCCTTTTTTACAGTCATTTTATAGTCAATTTACAGTCATTTAGGAATTTTAAAGTCAAACACGGTAGTTTCTATTTATTTAATTAATTAAATGAAACTTTTTTAAAAACGTCAATTTAGAAAAAATAAATATTTTTTTGGTTTCCGTAATTAGTCTTAAATAAGCTCCCAGTTCAAAAATATTATGCAAGACTTTTACTGATTGAGGGATATTGAGAGATCTGTGGAGTTCCCGAAAATAGAAAGAAATCGTTGAAATATGACATATTAAAAGATGACAGAAATAAATAGAATATATACGGACAACTTATCTAGGTAAACAAAGTAAGATGTTAATTCATGATCATTTAGCTATCGAAAAGTTGAAAGTATGAATTAACTACATCTCGAATACCATGCCTTATATAGGCAATTGATTATAAATTTGAAATAAAATCCTCTATAAAACTGACATTAACTACACGAGAAATTTTACACAAACCGTTATTGTTTCCTCTTATTGTGAGTCATTACATGTCTGTTTTAATTGATAAAGATAGCTACATTTTAGCTAAAATTAACTTGATAATAAGACATTGTTTACAAGATGCTATTTATATAACATAAAATACGGTAACTTATGAAATTTTTCACAGTATCTTTCTTCATTTGTAAGTATGTAAATATATTAACTTATTACATTTTTCTGTGTAATTAACCTGTGATTTTTGATAAAAATGTTTATTTGTGAAACAACACTTATCGCCCAGTCATTTTTAAAATATAACGCACATGTTTTTATCGACAACATTTTAAGTGGCCATATATAGTTAAATACTAAATTAAGAATAAAGAAATGCTCTTTCCTTCGCGCAAACACAAATGCAAATTATTTAATACAAATGTTTCCATTTTATCAGATATTCAATATATTCATTGGTGCGTTCGTAGTCATATAAATATATAGCAACTATCGCCATCGTCTTGTCCGTCCATCTGTCCGTCTGTTCGAGTATAACAGTGCAAAAAATACCCAACCGAATGCTTTGAAATTTTATATGTATAATTGTTTGAGAATGTTGTTGAGTCATTTCAAATTTTATGAAAATCGAATCAAAAATTAAAAAAAAAATAGTAATAAAAGTTTTCCCCATTCTATTAAATCCTGTCGTACGTAATTAATTCAATGATATCCCATGATAAGTAATGATTGTAGGTTGCCATGGTGATTACGTCATATTAAAAATGGAGTCATATTATGTCCGCATTCTTGAATTTAAAAACCAAATTTGTATACTAAAATTGTTTAATTATAGCAATCACATCATATACTGACAGTTTTTTGGATAGACGTTTCCAGAGAAATGAATATTATATGAAAATATAGTCTAAATATGGATTTAAAGTTCTGAAATTTGTAAAGCTGAGGCATAAGTTTCCCATTGGAATTTTCAGTAAATGTCAACAAATGATAAAATGTTGCCAATTTAAAATGTACCTATTTTATTACGGAAATTAATCATATCATAATAACAGATTATATGATACATTTAACTGAAACTATAGTTAGAGTACGAACGCACATCATTTATCACGTTTGACGTACAATTTCCAACTTGTTTTATAGCTGCTGTATTATGTTTCTCCTGCTTTTTGTCAAATTTGATAAAATATGTGTTAAAGTTAGTTGAAAACATCGCATGTTATAAATGAAAACATATGTTTTTTTTTTGTTTTTTTTAATATCTTCATGAATATACGTGCTATTCTTACACATATGAATACACGCATTGTACAGGACCTAAAAAATATTTTTTCTTTCCGATAATTTTGAGCATTATATGATAGAAGGTGATCTCAAATATTGTTATTTTTATTCAATTTTTTGTGTGCCTTATTGCTTTCGTGAATAAATCTTCACGTAAAAAGATGCGGTCAAATATGTTCTTTACATTTGTCCAAATTAATCTCTGAAGTTCAAGAACATGTATAATCTATGTATATATATTACATTACACTAACGTACGTGGCACAGAACTCGCGATTATTTGTTAATTGTTTATTGACAACCCCCGAATGAAACGCATCTCATTTGTTATTGTATAAAATTCCTTTGGCAGGATTTAGGCCATGATGTTTTACATTTAACTGTTTGGTGCTGCTATCTACTGGAAAAAAAGCAAAAAAAAAAAAACAATGTTTTCTTGATTATAGTGCAAATAAATTGTAAGTATAATTTGTCAACATTAACAATTAAATAGATATATATTTATATTTTGTCATTTGAAATATTGATTTTTGTAAGCATTTTTTAATATTTATAATTTAAAAAATACAATTAGCAATATAACATTTAAAATGTAAACAAAACAATGATTTTTAATAAGTGATTTTTGGTAAAAAGGGAAAAGTAAGTGTAATATTTTGCCCTGACCGTTTAATTTTTTAAACGAACTGTTATACATTTGAAATTTTAGCTCTTATTTAATTTTTTTACAAGATTTTAGTATAAATAAATATTATTCAGTCTTTTTAGGGTTTCGTTCATCTCACGAAACCCTATTACTCCCGCTCCGTTGTCTGTCTGTCACAGAGCTATTCTCAGAAACTATGTAACTTACAGAGTTTAAATTTTGTGTATATAGCTCAATACCAGCTATGAAGAGCTCAAAATATTAAAATTTAAAAAAATTCGCATTATTTTAATAAACAGAGATAAAAAACCAAAATTCTAACAGCCCTTTCCTATTAAATTTAAACATTTTTCGTTATAGCAGATGCCAAAAATAAAAAATCCACGATGAAATTCTTTCTACAATAATTGATTTTTTATCAGACGATTTCTACGTGAAAAATGAAAATGAAATAAAAAGTTTCACCAATTGAAAAAAAGATTAATCTGAAATAAAAATGATTGACATCATAGTGGTAATAAAAGGGAAATTTCAAAGATTTCCCAATAATACTAGGAGTATGAGTATGTGTATGTACACAAAACAGATTAATATCACGTCATTACAGAATTAAAAAGAAAATCTGACGTCCTATTGGAAGGTTAACGAATTTTTCAGATGTTTGAGAAAAATAGAAAGCGAGTATCAATATGAGTAATAGAGAATAGTAAATATATGAGTTTGAGAAACATATTGAATCATGATAAAATTCCGATTATGGAAATATTCGCATATTTTTACATTTTGAAGGTGTACAACATGTTTAATTTTGAAATTATTTTTTATATCGCATTTAGTCCGCGTGACAGAATATAATAGCCGAATAGAGCAGATTCTGTCTATTATAGCAGTCTGTTATGACAGAATATAATAGCCGGCTGCGCCCGCTATCGAGCTGGTTTGGATACTCGAAAAAGCGAAAAAAAAATAGACCGGTAAATTTTTACTTTATAAAAAACCAAAAACATAAGTTTTTTTTTTTTTTTTTGCTAAATGAAATTTATTTGGATTTATTAAAGAAATGATAAAGTGTTTTGAAAGGAATATTAAACGAAACCCTTTGAGCGATCTTCGATCACATTTACTCACTTGTTTTATAAAGTCCAATCCACTGTTATATTTTTCGATAACAGTCTGACGGGGCAACGCCGGGCTGGTCATCTAGTATCATGTATAATCTCCTGAGTGAAATGATGAAACATTCACCTTGTTTACCTACATTTGTGAAATATACGTTGCTTATATAATGTATTCAATTTGATGGAAGCATATAAAAATATTTTGGGTTAATTATTTTTACTTTTTAATGCAAATGACACAATTTACTTGAATTTTCACAGACAGTTATTATACTATATACGGTGGTGGCCAAAAGTGTGGACATTTTTTGAAAGTTTCATGTTTTTCAACTTTGTGTGCTTGTAGAATATATTAATTTTCACTTAAATACAAACATTTACATATCAAATTGAAGGTAATTTAATGTACAATTTAATACTAAAAACAGTATTACAATATATGTATTACAAAAAAAGTGATGCAACTAATCGTAAGATCTATATTAGATTTGATTTTTTTAAAGTGATACTTACGCAATCAATACTTGGTAGGATAACCCTTATTTTTTAAGACAGCTTCACAGCATCTTTTCATCGAGTGAACGAGTGTTTGGAGTTCATCTTTCGTAATCACATGGTGCCAAGAATAAATTATAGTTTCAATAACTTGTCTTTTATTGGATGGACGTTTTTTTCGTACAAGAATTTTCAAACGTCGCCACAAATCTTCAATTGGATTGAAATCAGGGCTGTTTCCGGGCCATGGTAATATATCTATGCCTTTATTTCGAAACCATGCTTTGCATACTTTTGCTGTGTGGCATGGAGCTGAATCCTGCTGAAAAATAAATGTTGCGTTGTTGGGGAAGAGATCCCTGATGGAAGGTATCAATTTTGGTTTCAGGACAGTTTCGATGTATTTTTTGGCATTCCGGATGCTATCAAACACTTGATTTCGGTCCATACCACCTGCAAACATACATGCCCAAATCATGACATTTGTCGGGTTTTTTGTAGTTGTTTCAATGCAATCAGGATGAAGTGCTTCTCCTACTCTACGTCTCATGTATTTTCTACCACCACTACCAAAGAGCGATATTTTACTCTCATCGCTCCAGATTACTTGCTTCCATTGATTGTCTGACCATTTAATGTGTTCTTTTGCCCACTTAACTCGTTTTTCGCGTTGCTTTTGATTTAAATATGGTTTTTTTCCTTGGAATTCTAGCTTGTAGTCCAAATACTGATAACCTTCTACTTATTGTTCTTGAACTTACTGCAATACCCGCTGCATTGATTTCACATCTAATGGCATCTGATGAAATATTTCATTCTTGAAGGCATAGCCGTTTAATTTTTCTATCGGCAGTAGAACTTGTGCATATTTTTCGGCCTGATTTGGCCTTATTTTCCACTGATTTCGTTTTTTCATAACGTAAACAGAACTTTTGCACACCAGAACAAGTCACTGAACCACCAACTTGTCTTGCAATTTCAGCATAATAGAGGCCATTTTCTGTCAATATGACAATTCGAATTCTTTTTGTAGATGTCCAATTAGTTCTTCTTCTTGATAACATTGTTTAAAATTAGTTTAACTAAAAAAAAGGACTTTGAATATTCAAAAACAGCAATACTCTATTTAATTGTACTAGTATGCATCATTCCGCAAAATATTTCCACAACAATAACTCTTTTACCATCCAAATAACCTAAACTATAGTTACAGGCATTTGATTGGTCCTCAGAATAGTGTTTGTGATTGGCTAGTACGCTTTTATTACAAAACACGTCCTTATTCAAAACGATTTGTGTTTGTTTGTTCTACTAAAATGAGCATAACTTTTTTGATAATACAGATATTGTAATACCGTTTTTATTATTAAATTTTACATTAAATTACCTTTAATTTGATATAGAAACGTTTGTATTTAAGTGAAAATTAATATATTCTACAAGCACACAAAGTTGAAATCATGAAACTTTCAAAAAATGTCCAAACTTTTGGCCACCACTGTATTATTATGAATAATTAGCATATTTATTAAGTGAAAAAAAATGTTTGAAAAGAAATATGAATATAAAAACGTTATTTAGTGCTATGTTCTATTTCAAATAAACTTCACTAAAATTACTTTAAATACTATTATGAAAATATATTTTTGCACGAATTTTTATATATCGTTAAATATTTGAAAATATAATCAAAATAGATTCAATATCTGATAATCTTAGCATCAAAATCTGAAAATAATGCAATAAAGAAAGCAGATTTATTAAATATTCATATGATATTATTTCCTCTATGACATTATAATCAAACAATTGTGTCATTTAAGCAGATTCTCGGTTACTTCAGTAACATAGAAAATTTAATTTATAAGGCACTGAACGGTATTCTACATTATAATAATATTATTACTGTAAATACCTTCCTGATAATCATATTTATAATATTTAGGATGAGAAAAATTTCCTTTTGACAACATTAATAGTTTTTTTTTATTATTATTATTCCTGCTTTAAATAGCTTTTAGGATAATCTTTTATATTTCTGAATATTAAAACTGTTTTCTATAAAAATACTTTAATAAATTTTTAGTTAAATTTTTTAAGGTTAATTTCACATATTATTATCAAGATCTTTAAACATTGCAAATTTTATTAAGCGCAAATTATTTAATTTCGGCAGACGTAGGAAAATCTAATCAAAACTGATACATTACCGGATAATCTTAGCGTCAAATTTTGAATATAATGCAATATAGGAAGGAAGCAATTTCATTAAATTAGCTTAAGACGTTAATTCCCACACCACTTTATAATCATGGAAGTATGTTAGTTAAACATATTATCGGCTATTTCAGGACCTTAATTTCATAAGGAAATAAGTGTCATAATTAAATGTAATAATTTCATTACAACAAAATACTTTCCTCAAAACATTATTTAGATATTTTTTACTTAGTTTTTTTAATATAATTGATTGTTTTGGCAAACATTTCTGTTTTTATTTACATTTTTAATTAATTCATGAGTATAAATATTAGAATTGTTTTAATAAACCATTTTTCTTGGTCAATGTTTTATTTTCTTTAAATGATTATCTGCATATTACCAGCTAGGTATTATTATTACTCGTGAAGTTAAACAAGTAATTTTAAAGAAAAAATAAAGACCAGACTTC
This sequence comes from Maratus michaelseni, assembly GCA_963931845.1. Classification (NCBI taxonomy): domain Eukaryota; kingdom Metazoa; phylum Arthropoda; class Arachnida; order Araneae; family Salticidae; genus Maratus; species Maratus michaelseni. Next base: position 199,816,740 of record OZ007588.1, on the reverse strand, counting down.
AAGGCAATGCTTATTACCCTTTTCTTTGCTCTATCGCTTACTTATTACACGCCAGATGACGTATTTTTGCTTCAAAAGCCTAAATGCATATTTATTATTTTTATTTTTTAATAAAGTATGTACAATTTAAAAATATCGTGCAGTTTTTCCGATAGAAAAAATCTTAAAATTACGGTCTAAATACTGAATCAATTTGCCTTTCAACCTACCTTGATTACAGGATATTCAGACAAATGGTGAAGATCAGTCCATCTTGATCTCGTGATAGCGAAGAAGGGTGGATGTCTGTTTCATTGGTTACGTTAAAAACGCAGTAAAAAGTGCTTTTCTTAATAACATATACAATTTGTTTTTAATTAATCAGGAAACATGTTTATTCCATGTAGATATTTTTAATTTAAAATCTTAAATACATTAACCTAAAGCACACCCCTCATTTCACAAGGGGTATTTATCAATTCTTGTGCCAACAGTTTTCTTTGTAATCAGACTTTTTTATATATAATGAAATGAAAAACTGAGAAGTCGCTAATTCAAAAAGAAATAGGTAATAACTAATTTAACTTCTTTCATTAAATATGTAAATAAAAAAAATCAACAGAATTCGCTGAATATACAACCTCACACAAAAAGGTTCGGTGAATGAATTCAGAACGGCCGATGGCGAAACAAAACGCTGCACCCGCGCCGGCAGGTGTTGGTGTTGACCATCTGCGCCCACCGTTGTTCAGTTGAGCGTCGTTTGTGTTCAGTGTAAGACTTGTTTTACAAAGTGCTTGTTTAGTGTGTTGGTTCTTAACTGAGAACAGGAAAATGAATGAACAAAAGATCAATTTAAAGTTTTGTTTTGAGCTTGGCAAGACACAGAAAGAAACTCATGCGATGCTGGTACGTGTTTATGAAGATCAAGCACTGTCCATGAAGTGTGTTTACGAGTAGTTCGAACGTTTTCGAGAATGCCGGGAAAGTGTCTCTGACAACCCCCGTAGCGGAAGATCGGCGACATCCGCCAGTGACGCAAACATTGAGAAAGTGAGGAAATTACTCACGAAAGATCGTCGATTAACTGTGCGCATGATAGCTGATGAACTGCAGATTAATCGTGAATCCGTGCGACAAATCGTAACCCAGAATTTAGGAATTAGAAAAATGTGTTGTCGCCTTGTGCCACATCACTTGACTGACGATTAACAGTAGACATTTGTCGGACAGGATTTTGACGATACGGCGGATGCGACACCAAATTTCTTGAACTGTATTGTCACTGAGGATGAGTCCTGGTGTGTCAGGTATGACCCTGAAACGAAACGGCCAAGCATGGAAAGGCGTTTTCCTGCATCACCTCGTCGGAAAAAGGTCAGATCAGAAAAATCACGCATCAAAACGATGCTCATCAACTTTTTTGATAGTCAAGGTATTATCCACAAGGAATTTCTACCTGAGGGATCGACGATGAATGCTGCAAGGTACATTGAAATTTTGACCCGTTTCATGAAACGTCTACGCAGGGTACGACATCAGTACGCACAACAAAGTTCATGTATTTTTGTTCACGAGAATTCTCGCCCTCACACAGTCAATATCATCAAACAGTTCCTGCAAAAAAGGGGGGTGGTGCAAATTGAACATACACCAAACACGCCCAGATCTCACTCCTCCAGACTTCTTCCTATTCCCACGACTCAAACTCGCTTTGAAAGAAAAGAGATTTGACAATATTCCTGACATCCAACGAAACGTGACTCCTTTGAAGCTTTTGAACTCCATCCCAAAGAAGACTCCTTACAAAGTTTCCAGGACATGTATAGCAGATCTCAGCGGTGCATAGTTATGGGAGGTGACTATTTCGAAGGACAGTAAGGTAACTTTCGTTAATATTTCATCTACGTTAATGTTACAGACTATTCACCGAACTTATTATTGTCAGAGGTTGTATAATCCGAATTACAAATATTTTCTTTCTCTGAATGTGATTTTATTTCTAAATTTAAAATATCACAGGATAGTTTTTATTGTACACAACTACATTTTTAAATAGGCTTTTATAAATCTCCACAAATAGAGATTTTTTCAAAAATAAATAAATAAATGGCACTCACATCTAACAATTTTCTTGACGCGACCTTTTTTGTATGCAGGGACATAACACTTACTTTAAAGAGTGTAACTATTTCGCATACATTCTTTGACACTAAAAATGTATTTGAATGTTTATGAGAAAGCCAGATGACTTGAATTTCCCATAAAATATATCAACTTATTCATAGTATCAAGTCCGATGATCATTCTTTTTATTCTTGATTTTATCACACATATTGGTAGAAAAACTAAAAATATGCACTTCTAGACCATATTGTTTTAGGTTTTTATTGAATATTTATAATTCCACCTTTTCTTAAAAGTATTCTATGAAATGTTCCCATCTAATATATTTTCTAATATCGTAGTTTATTTATTTTTCACTTTTCTGTAAAAATATTCCAATAGTGCATCTTACTTTAACTCCAGATCATCTAAATGCTACCGATACCATTTATGTTTCTTTTCAAAAACCTATTTTAAACAATTCGTGTATTATTATTATTAAATGTTTTTCTTTCGGAACCTATATGTCTAGCTTCAAACTCTTTTCATTTTTATTCTCAATATTAAACACTGATATGATTTTCAATGCAAATGACATTATGAACTCCAATCATATTCGTAGAATAACTTTCTTATAAAACGAGAAGATTTACGCTAAGTTCAAATTTATTTTGCTATCAATAGTAGATAATTTACATATGATATTCAATAAAGTGAGAGGTGAGATAATTAAAAATGTTGTTCACTATGAATTAAACCTTTATTGAAACTTCATTAATTATTTTTTAAATATTTCAATAGAAATGTTTTTTTTAATTCTGAATTACGAATCATATGTTTCTTTGTACAACTGTTCAGCGCTATTTTTATTTTTAATTTCTATATGTAATGTATAGATTTTAATTTTTAAATAGATTTAAAAATCTGTTGAAAATCTCTTAAAAATCTGTTAAAAACTGAAGAAACGTATGAGTTGAGATCCTACAGATTTATTATAATTCGCAGCGAATACTTTATATATTCTGTATATTGTGTGCTTTAGTACTACTATATACTTTTTTTCAATACTGTTCAAAAATTATATTATATGTTTTCATTTTTTTACTTCTAACAATATTCTTGACACAAGCTGTTTGTATGCAGGGACACAACACTTATTTTAAAGAATGTAAATATTTGTCATACTTGCTTTGACACTGAAAATGTTGTTTTGATGTTTATGTGTTGTTTATGTAAAAGCATCGTGATTTGAAATTTCCATATAACATGTGATACAACATAGTCACACTATAACTATAAACTACGAAGGCTGATGATTTCCATTTTGTGACCTTTCTGTTATAAAAAAAATGATAAGAGGAAGACATTTGCATTTAAAAATCACAAAAGTTGAAGTTTTTATCTTAATAAAATATGCGATAATATATGCGACACAATTTAATAATATTTCTAATTAATATAAGAAACAAAAAACTGAACAGATTGTCCTCTAAAATATAACAACAATATTAACATTTCCGAAATTTGTTTCGAGCTAATTATCATAAAAGTTTCTTTTAATTATATTATTTTTGGTTAGTTTGAAGAAATTATCCTACATTACATTTAAACTCATTTATCTAAATTTTTATATTTCAATTTGATTTCTGCTTTTGTTTAAATGTTTAAATATTTTCTTTTACATTTTTAATAAAATACTTCTTTTAATTTTATTTTGTTTCTTAAAAACTATACTCTTATTTATTTTTTCTAAAATAGTTTATTCTTATGCACTGAGTGCGATTGAATAAAATTACCCACGATTATTCATAAAACAAATGCAATAATAACAAAGTTTTCTAGACTATCTTGCGTATTACGCAAAGGAATAAAAACTGTCATTCTGCACTTAAATAGCATAATTTGGAGTTCATTGATACTTTTAAAGTTTGTAGAGCTTTGTCCGTCACCAGAGTAAATTTTACAGGGTCCATCAAAAGGAATTATACACCAGTTGAGGTTAATAACTTTATTTTGTAATCGGTTTACATTCGAAATTTTAATGTCAAAATGGAGCTTGGAATATGGATAAAAATCGTTCGAAATATTCGCCTCGCATTTCCACTACCATTTGAAGACTTCGCTTGAAACCTCTAACAACCTCAAGAAAAGTGGCTGGCGGAATATTTCCTAGCACCTCTTGAATTGCTTGTTCTAATTCATTGAGATTTTGATGGTGCATTTCAATAGAATTTATCCTTCAGATATCACCAGAAGAAGTCATTCCATGGATTAAGGGCAGGGGAATACGTGGCCACTGAACATCACGTCCATATAGGCTTTAAAACTAAGACCAATACCTTGAAAAGTTCCTTCAACGATGTCGTGGCTTTGGTGAGAACCGTTAAGAGCTGCTAATATTGCATAAAACATGGGTCACCTTTATTAATTAAAGGTTCCTATAGCATGCGATGTTCGTGGAGCATCGAACAGTATTTTTGTAATTAATTGACACAATGCACCAACAAGTCAAATGATAAACAATTTAATTGCTAAGTTTAAGGAGACAGGAAGCGTTGCCGACCATAAGGCAAATTTAACTGAACGATCTGCGAAGACCGCTGAAAATAACCAGAAAGTAGATGAACATCTTAATGAAGATCCATATCTGCGAAGTTTAAGACTTGCTCAAGAGATCGGCATTTCTGAGGCAAGTATTCACTGCATCTCAAGAGGTGAACTGCATCTTTACCCTTACAAAATTCAAATTGTGCACAATTCTACAACAAATACCCAGGAAAGAGACTTGTTTTCGCTGAAAAGATTCTTCAGCTATTGCGAAGTAACAAAATCCCGCTTCCAAACCTTTGGTTTTATTATGTGTCTCACTTTCATCTGAATGGGCACAATTATAAGCATAATGTCCGGTACTGGGATAGAGAAAACCCTCATGCGTCTTAAAAGTCCTACATCAACAAAAAACGACTGCCCGGATACCCGTCTGCTCATAATGAGCATTAGGAACATACTTTTTCAAAAACGCAGTTAATTCAGAAAATACTGTTAGATGCTTCACGAACAAGGCATCCCTTTAATTAATTGTTTGACAGAAAAAGGTGACGTATGGTTTATGCAAAATTGAGCAGCTCTTTACCGTTCTCACGACAGCCACGACATCATTGAAGAGAACTTCCATGACAGAGTTAACTGCCTTAATTTTTAAAATGCGTGTGATTTACTTCGAATTTTAATCGCCCTATCTTTAAACATAAACAAAGTAAAAGAAGTTTCGATATCAAAAACGACTTGTAACTAAATCATAATTTACGTTACTAAATTATAATCTTGAAGGTTAGATTGAAATAACTTACCCACTTCAAAAAATTCTGGAATCCGTTCTACATCTCCAAATATTATCTAATTTAAGTCACAGTTGATACAGTTGATGCAAAAGTTATACATTAAATAATTTTTTTACAGTACAGAAATTGAATAACAAATCTACATTTTCAGCTACGTATAAAAGCATTTTTACTATATTTTATTTATTTATTTATGTTTGCAGATTTCCAATACTTTGCTATAAGAAATAAGGTTTTGAGGTTGCAGCAAGTTTTTGCTCATGAAAGTGGAATCATTTATTGCCAGTATATTAAATTTGTATATGAAGGCCTAACGGGCATTAAAATGTATTAGCCTACCGAACACTTATTTGAATATAAGAGCGCCGATTTTTTTAACAATTAACAAGTGTATCATTTGGGTTATAGGTTGATATAATATCACCATATATGTAACAGTAGAATTCCCCATAGAGCACTCTGAAACGGTAACTTATTTTTTGCTAACCTTATTGTTTTTCTCATTTATAACACTTGGATGTTGTCGATAATCATCCTGTTGTAAAAATGATATCTTTGGTACGTCAAAAAGTATGCGTTTTGTCCCAATTACCCAAAAGTCTTTAATAGCGAGCCTTACTTAGTTTCTTATATGTTGTTTATAGTTTTAGATCCCATATGCTCTAGACTAAGTGTACTGACTAGATATAGATATTTCAAATATTATTTTAATTAATCTCCCACAAAGTATGTGCACTACTTATAAAACTTTACGATTTAGCAAAATTGAAATATTTAAAAAACTGTTTTAAAAATTAATAACTTTCTCAATTACCCAAATTTCCCTGTCCCTAAAACTTTCCAATGACTCCATTATCCTATTTCTATGGAAAATAAATTTATTTCTCATTTTGAAATTGTTTATCTTTTTTTTCAGTTTATCTATCTTATTGTTATGTGCGTTTCCAGTGAAATGACATTTGCATTTTTGAGAAAGAGAGTTTGTCAATGGTTGTCAGAGCTACAAGAGAAGTTAAGTTTCTTAGGTGACCATACATTTTGGATCCCGGAGTAGAAGACAGGACTCTTGTTTGGTTAGATACTGTTGATTCAATCAACTCACGGCCATGGAAGTGGCCTCTAAAATTGATTTATTTTACATTTTGTTTAATGTACGCCAGATACTAATAGCGCACAAGGCTATAGCCGATAAATATTGTGTTGAAGACTATAGTTGTCTGTAATCAAACCTTAAACACGACCACAATTCCTATACTTTGTGAAGCAGTAGTGCAAATAATTTGCAGGATGACATAGACGATTTTTTTATTAGTAAAAAAATTCACAAACACGATGCATATTTCAAATTATAAAATCAATTTAAGGAAAACAATGGGGGAATTATTAAATACAGTTCATTAAAAGTAATTTTCAAATATAGAATTTCACAATCATAAGTCAATATGATACTATTTAACAGCTTAAAATTATACTTATTCGAAAATGATTTATAACTTCCATCCACAATATTAATTTAAATAATTCAAGTTTTAATAATGTCCCTTTAAAGAATCATGCTATTAACGGAAACAAAACTTCATGAATTAAAGTTCACGAGTTTTACAATAGGATATGCACGCTAAATGGGCTGGCATAACGCAGAAACAATTAGAACGTCAAACGATATTAAAATTGCGAGTAAGAATATATTTCCTGACTAATATGTAGAGAAATGAAACAGTGCATCAATATATAAATAAATTGCATATATATATATTGCTTTCAAACATCGAAGCACAGCAACCCAACATCTGTACTGAATTAATGTTGGAAAATCAGATGCAACACGATCGGACACGTTAAAATTATTTTCCACACGACTCCTGAACTTCATTTTACTTTTATATGCTATATTTCCTCTTATGTGAAGCAATCCTTAGAATTTAGTAAAATAATATACAAATTGTTTTCAAATAAGAAAATGAATCTAGAAAAAACGAATGTACAGTTGTAAGAAAAGAAAAAAACATACTTTTTAATCTCCAATTTGTGAAAAAAAAATTAAGCTAGCCATTCGATAGGGAATGGTATAGGGGATTGATAAGGGATGTCTCCATTCTATTTCTGTTTAAAAAAAAAATTAAGGATTAAGGTCCGTTAAGGAGAACGACTGCTATTGAGATTGATCCCGAAATTGTAACTAACTTGGATGTTTTCAATGCTAACACACCATTTGAACATTATATTTGTATTCATCGGTACAGTTTGCCTTTAGATACCAAACGGTAAGTCATTTCGCAAAGCAGTTGAGGAATCATGCATATGCAAAGTTTAGAACTTCTTATGTCAATTTTTAATAATAGCAAAACAAAGTAAATTTAGGATAGTGTTTTAAGCCTAATTCTATAATCACTTTGCGTATTGAGCTGTAATTTTGTATTCGCATATTTAGAGATTTTGGGAATGAAATTCTGATAAAAAAGTGATAGTTTATGTTTCACTTTTTTAATATTAATTTCAAATATTAAATATTTTGCAATTAACAGTTGAAAATAGTCTACGCAAAATAACTAATAGAAACATATAAATCAATTAAAATTAAATTATAAATTAAAAATTAGTATTAATGGGAGAACATTGATGAGTATTTTTTACGGAAAATTGTTTATTTTTGTTCAAACTTTGCCATAGTTTTTGAAAAGTTATACATTTCTCTCCATGTAATATTTTGAAAGAAAAGGTAAAAAGCAAAATTTAATCTACATAAATTTCATAAAATAAAAAATTAATTTTATATAAACAATAATATATCTGAAATAGCATATCGTATGCACATTTTAAGAAATAATAGATGTTCAATTGAATCTTTTATGTATTTCACAATTTTGAATCATTTATGTATTTCACAATTATGAATCACTTATGTTTGAATATATACACTTCATAATCGTGAATAAAAGACTAACTTTCAAAAATTGAATTATTGCGTTTAAAATAATTTCTCAGATCTTCATAAAAATTGGTTTGTGTTAGAAAAAGTGCTATGAAAACTTTGTCCAATTGACATTTAGTAAGAAAAAATAACAACGTAAATTTGCAATGACATTTCTCTGCATTTATGGACATCCAGTTTCCAAAAAAAAATAATATACGTTTGGATATACGACATGTAGTGTGCATTTGTTGAAATTTTGAATACTTGCTTCAGAACATAAAACGTGTTCAGCATACATCAGAGCAAATCATTTTGCATTCAACGAATGTCATCACCAAGAATACGTATAAATATTTTAGAAACGTGAAAATCCAAGTAAATATATATTGTCAATTTCCTCATGTCCGTCTGTAGACTAAAATACAAGGCCTAAAAGCAAGGGGAAAATTTAAATATTTTTTGCGCTTAACTCTTCACTGAAACTCCCCGATCGCGAAATCCCATGTTAACCTATGGGAGAAATTAGAAGCGCAATTACTCATTACCTAATATAATTATTAAAATACGGTTTTCACCATCAGAAAGTAGACGTCAGATGACAACGATGTGCGTTTTTATAAAATTTCTCGCACCGGGCGCCGGGTGCCTCTCAGGCAACTGGCGGCGCATCCTAGTTTTATCCCATATGTCAAAATGGGATTTCGCGATCGAGGAGTTTCAGTGAAGTGAATCCTTAACAGGCTACTTCACTCACGCGAAAACACCCGTTCGCTAATGTTAATCCTATGGGGGAAATATTTTAAGATATCTCGTGCGCATTTCAATATTTTTAAATGATTTCTTTTTCATTGGATAGCTGAGGTTGATCTCTACGCAGACTCTTTTTTACTTTTTTGATTTTGCTTGCAGTTTTATTTATTGAGGATACTCTCCTTTTCGAAACCGGATCCGAAAGTAAAAGTATCTGTATTAAAAAATACTTGTAATCAAAATCGAAAAAGTAAAAATTGCCTGTATTGAGATCGACCTCAGCTATTCAGTGAAAAAAAAAATTAAAAATAATGATACGCGAGCGACATATCACAAAATATTTCCCCCATAGGATTAACATTAGCAAGCGGTTAAATAGCATCTTAATGCGCCAGCGACCATTTTCACCTGCAGGTGATACGTTTTTGAAAGCAACTTTAGACTCAATTTTAAGTGAGTATGTAGATTGGTGCCATTATTGGAATCTAGAATTTACCTAATCCAGAAAAAAGTCCCAATTAATCTAGAATTTTCTGATGTGATACTATCACCTTTCAAATTTTGTTTCTCCTACAAACAAGCTATAAACAATTTGGTGTAGAGTTCCTGAAAAAAACTGTGGCAGCTATTCTGCCAGAGGTTTTTCCAGGAATTTCACCAAAGAAATGCCAGGAAACTTACACAAGTCAGTTATACACAAAACATATGGAACTTTACACAGATCACCAATAATTTCTCTTTTACAATAATTCCGAAAAGTTACACAAAAGTTCAAAAGTATACTCGAGAAAACTAAGGAATGTTACACACAAAACATATGGAACGTTTCACGGTTGATCAGTAAATTTCACTTTCTCAAGTACTCCGAAAAGTTACGAACATTGGGGAAGTTGTTACCGCAAATTTCTCGGTATTCTCGGATCAGCATACAAATTCCAAGAAAACCCAGGAATGTTACACAGTAAACGTCAGGAACATTACACAGATTTTTTACACTGAAGGACTTGAACTTTGGCGATAAAAATGTAAAAAAAAAAAAACATTAAGTCTCATAAATGTTTGTCCGAATGTCAAATTTAATTAAACGTTGAATTGTTATCTGTTGCATTTCGAGTGTCTATTAATTGTTGTTGTTGCTGCGGTGCGATCTTAAATTTGTGTGTCACTTACATGATAACATATACTTTATTGATAAAATTTGTTTTTATTATTCTTTTTTTAGTGAAAACAATGCAATACAACGTATGAATTTGAAAAGTACACATAAAGTTTACTATGGGTATTGGAGGGTTAAAAAGTCTAAAAAACATGTAGCTTCATTTTTTTCAATCGTTTATATTTTTTGAACAGAACGCTTTAAAAGAATCAATACTTCACAATTAAAATTTAGGTCAGATTTACCTGCAAGTTGTTTTCTTTATTCGTTATTATAATTTATATCTAACGTAAATATGGGAAAAATTTCTCTTTGTTATATATTAGGGTGGGCCGAAAACAAGTTTGTTTTTTTGATTTGCTATACCGCGGAAAACTTGCTTCTAGGGTAGTTTAGTAAAATTTAAAACCAAAGTAAATGAATTTTTACATCTGGCGGTAGCGCATTGGCACTAAAATTTGAGAAAATATAAGATTTTTATCATTTTTCTGGCTGTGCTAAAAAAAAAAAAATGTTTTTTGATTCGCTATACAGCGAAACACTTACCTCTAGGGTAGCTTAATAAAATTCCAAAACAAAATAAATAAATTTTTACGTCTGGTGGTCGAGTATCGCCCCTAAAATTTGAGAAAATATATGATTTTTATCGTTTTTCTATTAAATGGAAATAAATCAAATAACTTCTATAACAAGTAGATATAGACATATTTTAGTATAACAGAGTATAGAAAAGATCAATAAATTAAAAAAAATAATAATACATTGTACAGTTTATTAGTAGCGTATTATGTTAAAAAAAACGTTTTTACAAAAATAACAAATTTTTATTGAATCCAAAAATAATTTTTCTGATTGTGTAAAATTTCAGTTTGTAATGAAATACAGTTCTCTACTTGTCTTTACTTTCTTTCGGAAGTTTGAAATAAGATTTTCTTGAAAAACTAGTCATTGACAATCTTGAAATAAGTGTAGTTCTTATGAAACCATCTTTGGAATTGGAGCGGACGACTTTTTGTGAAGCCTCAGTTAACCACCTTGAGAATTGTGAGAGGCAGATAAATTTTGAGGACACCTGCCTGATTTTGTAGCAAAAACTTATGTCCAGCAGGTGCAGCTGATCTTTGCTTAAAATTTGCCTGCCAAGTTCTGGAATCTTACACTCAACACTGTCAAAATTTGCCACTGGGAGTTTCTCACATTTCCTGAGCTGTGTGTCAATCGGACCACGCAATGATTTTGGCGCTGTCGTTTCAACATCTGAAGTTTGAAACAAATGCTGGAATAGTAAGTCATTGAAATGTAAGAGACGCACACCCCACTGTAGTGGTCTTTTAACTTGTTCTTCAATTGTGCTAATAACACCGGTTTTATACCGTGTATTAGTAACGGTTGCAAAACAGAAAATTACGTCCAGTTCATGAAGTGAAAATCCAGCTTTAGTCAAATAAGAAAAAATGCTATTGGAATGTTTTGATCAGACCCAGAAGAAGGTGTGAAACATGACCAATGTACACAGATCAGCAGTACATGCTGCACATAAGTTCTGCTACAAAATTAGGCAGCTGTTTGAATATATGTCTCTTCGTGAGCCTGGCACACTTTCCCACTCAAGGTGGTTAAGAACGGCGAACAGAGTTTTCCGATTGTATTAAAGTATTGAAAACCCAACAGACGAACAGAATATCTTATTTCATTTTCTTCTAAAGTCATATATACCTGTATGGTTTCATATAAAGAAAAGTAAATATTTCACGAATGGGCCAGAACGCCTGTTTGAAATTATAAAACCTTCAATATATCTGCCCGAAAAGTTACTGAAAGTCATTGCCCCAGTGATTAAGAGATACGCATTTTTCACCAGTCTAGAAAACTTGCTTTTGTATGATAGTAGATAAAAGGGATCATATAAGAGTGTTAGGTTTCGGAAGAATTATAAAGGCTAGAAACTTAGCTTCTAGATAGTTAATAGCTAGATAGTCAATCAGGAGTTTTTAACCACCCAAAATCAATATCTTAGCTACAGACTACATCGAAAGGATTCACTGAAACACTACTACACTTTCACCACCACCTTTTCTGCGAAGAATCACCGATCAAGAGATTTTGTCTGATGTCCAATCAGGTGGAACAGTGGCTGAGTGGAACTTTGATCAATTCCCATGTCACACCCAAACAATCGAACGAAGCGTGAAGCTCGTAACCGAGGAGTCGCAAAATGTCGTCGGCTCCAATTCCGGAGATGGTTTCGTATAACTGCACTTATCTCAAGATCGCCAATGCCTAGTTTTTCAAGCAAATCTTATTTCAAACTACCAAAAACAATTAAAGACAAGTAAAGGACTATATTGCATTTCAATCTGAAATTTTATACAATCAATAAAATGAATTTGGTTTCAATGGAAATTCGTTGATTTTTTTAAAAGCTTTTTTTTAAGGGTAATACGCTACTAATAATTTTTAAAATGTATTATTTTGTTCATTTATTTATCATTCCTATACTTTGCTCTACTACATATGTCTATATCTACTCGTAATAGAAGTAATTTGATTTATTTCCATTTATTTGAAAAAAGATAAAAATCACATAATTTCTCGAATTTTAAGGCGAATGCACTGCCGCCAGACGTATATATTTTTTTTTTTTTACATTTTACTAAGCTACTCTAGAAGCACGTTTTCCGCAGTATAGCGTATATAAAAAAAAAAAAAAAAAAATCACCACCCGCTAGAAAAATGACAAAAATCGCAAAATTTTAGGGGCGATGCGCTACTGTCAGATGTAAAAATTTATTTATTTTGTTTCTGCATTTTACTAAGCTACCCTATAGGCACGTGTTTCGTTGTATAGCGTAAAAAAAATCAGTCCACCCTATTATATATAGTGTTAACTGCAAATTTCTGTCTTTGAAACAATTCACCAATTCCGCATTTAATTGAAAGCAACATTAAAAGATTTTATTTTTATGATAGAAATTATGAAATAAGTCATTTTTTTGTGAAAATGCAAAGTGCAATACGATTTTTTTTTAAATTTAAAGCAGGACCGCGTTCTCTAGTTTTCACAAGATTTCTCCCCTGACCATTTTTTTGAATAAATTGTACACAAAATTCCAGGATATGTGTTAAAGTTATTATAAAATTATTAAAACTAATACATATATAATTAAATCATCCTACGTTAATACGTATATGTATTCCTAGAATATATATAAGTTTAATCACTTCTTTTAGGCATTTCGAATGTTTAAATTACTCGTGTCTTTAAAAAAGTACACAGTTAATAAATAAAAACAAAATCTTCGAGAAATTGAATTGTTTCGTTATGTATATTGTACATATTTAAATTAAAAGAAATTTGCTTCGTATTGAAAAAACATTTTTAACATTTTCCAACATATTTGAAAAGTGTTTATGAATTCGGTTTGTCTGGCAGTATGTCTGTGTGTCTGTCTGCCCGTCTCTCCGTGCTCTAACTCACGTAAATATGCTTGGATTGCCAAGCAATATATATATATTACTGATATATGTAATGATATGTTCGGTTTCTAAAATAAAATATGTAGCACTTATACTTCGTTTACACGGGCATTCAAAATAATGCCGTTACTTTATGGTATATGGCGGAAAATCCTTTGCAGTGTATTTATTATGTTACACTATTTAAAATATATTGAAATTGATATACGTCATTGAAGTGCTCTACATGATGCTTACTATCGAATATGGTACGTGTAGCGCTTATAATTATTTTACAGGGAAATTCAAAATAATTCCTTTATATTGTGGTCCATGGAGAAAAAAATCATTTGCGGTGCATTTTAATCATGTTACAACATTACAAACACTAGGGAATCGAACCCGGGCTTCCCGGGTTACAGAACATAGGCGAAAACCATTTTCTTCTAATTCTAATAGATTTTTCATATTTAATAACAGCGTAATTCATAAACAACGTAAAGAATTTTTATAAATAAAATATCAATAATATATTCAAATAAAATTTCGATATTTAATAAAGTGATACTTTTGTGTTAACCGCATGCCAAGAGTTAACGGCCAGCAAAGGAATCGTCCAAGATTTCGCTGTTACTGCGGGTTTTTTATTCTGAAAATTTCAACTGCTTAGGCGCATTGTTCGAGAAAATGTCTTTTAAATTTGAATTTTATTTATATTATTTTACTTTTTATAGTTATATTTTGATGCAGTTTTAATTTCGTTCTGTAATATTATACGGAAATAAATGCAGATCTATTTATGTTGTTTTAAATGCAAACGGATTAGTCTTTCGTAATCGGACTGCACGTGATAGAGATAGATTTAAAATTAATTCAAGCTTGGAAAGTATTCCATAAATCATAAAATCAGTAAATTCAAAGAAAGTTTTCAAAGAAATCGCATTTTTTTTTCAATTTGACGGTGTAGAAATTAAAATTGTGCGATATTTAGAAGTTTAAAAAGATGCAGTGAAAGTGAAATTTATTAGTCAGTTCGTTGCTACCATAAAAATGACTTCAGCAATAATCAGACATGTGTTGGTTTATAATATAGATTTTTATTATTATTAAACCCTATTATTGACAACATCATTTATGTGTAATTCTCCCTTGACATGGACCCGATTTTGTAAGATTAGAATCAAAATTTAATAAAATAATTTTGTTCTATATGTTTGAATCAAGGCAAAATTTCTCCAAAGTCGCCAGCAAATACAACTACTATTCCAACAAAAAGAGAATAATTGTTTTTATGCTTTAACCATACGGTCTACACATTCAAATACTAATTTACTCATCAACGGGGCTTCATCCCAGACTATTAACTTCGTTTCTCTTATTAATTCAGTAAGGTCAGATTGTTTACTAATGGCACACGTAGATGTTTCGTTCAAATTCAGCGGTATTTTGAATTTTTGAGAGGGGAAGAAAAATTACCAATGGCAACCATTAAACACAAAAAAAGTGAAAAATACAATTTTTTTTTTTTATTTAAAAGTCATAATAAATCAGCGAATAAAGATACAGTTTTTCAAAACGTTTTTACATTTACGCTTTTGACCAAGCAGAATATTAACTTCCTGGTTTCAATGTAAATGCTATTTTTAATTATTTCCCAGCTGTCAAAATTCTATATGCTTATCATATGATTCATATACAGAAAGCCACATTTTCTGATAACATTAATTGGGTTGCTGCTCAAAAGTTACGAAAGTAGCAATAAGTAGCCAGGCCTGGCACTCCTTTGATTCATTCCCCCCCTGTAAATAATTATGCCAGATGCCTAACTGTCAGAAATTCTTTCTTGCGAAAAATGTGCGATACACATGTATATTTGGTGTGGAAAACAAAGCATCGGCGAGAATGTATTGTAAAATTACGGCAGATCCTTTTTATCTCTGGTACGGAGAAGATCGTAATTTTCATGATGTGAACTACGCTCTGAGTGCCGAGGGGGCCACCTCAAACTTTCAACTCTCTTTCTCTTAAAATAAAAAAAAACATTCCATGGAAATCATCTGTTTATTTATTCTTCTTGCCATGCATCTTTACACGGGAGGAGAACTATGGGTCATTTGCTAAAAAAAAACGACGCGATGTTATTATGCTTATTTACTTCCGAAAGGCCAGAAGTTCACGTGAACTCGAAACTCCGCCACAGATATATATTTTTTAATCCAATCAAAAAATTCGCCTGTTAGACGAAGGATATTTTTTCCCGCAACCAGGTGACTCTCAATTCCTTCTATGATCCGAAATTCACACATTTGAAAGTTACAGAGTAGCTGATGGCAAAGAATTTTACACAAAGCTATTTTACTTGCATATTTCTTGCGTGGGAGTCTATCACAGCGAATTGATCCCGTGTCGGAGAGTGCTTTTTTAATTGGAATCTTTTAGAAGATGGGAAAAAGGCATACTGTGTAAAAAAAATAAAACAAAATGGCGTAAAGCTGTAAAGAAAAACGTAAATAAAGAACGATAAAATATTGTTGTTGTTGTTGTTGGCGTGTCAGAGAAAGTGCCAAGGCCCTTTTCTGAAAGAAGGGGTGCCAAAGCCTCAAGAGAGGTGGGACTTCTAGAGCTGGTCTCCTAATTTTGAACCAATTCCAGATGAAAGACATGCACCTGGTTTGAAACCCCCAGAGGTAACGCTTATACTAAACAGGGAGGACATTGGAGCCACGAACAGATTTTAAGTGCACCAGATCCCATTAACGTACACGGTCCCACAGCAGCGGCAGTCGAGAGAGGTTGTCACCCTCCCAAGCACTGACCTTGGTCAATGCTGCTTCGCTTTTCGGTGATCTTACGGGAACCGAGCTTAACCGTCCGTGCCACTGCGAGACTAATAAGATATTAATAAATAATAATGAAGTAGCCAAAAATTTAATATTTAAGAAAATAAGTTTATAATTGAGTGTGGGGATATGAAAAAAATATTATTTAAGAATAGAATAAAATATAATTAATTTTAATTTTAATATATTGAAATATAGATTTTAAATTATTTAAATTAAATGAATGTTAGTTTTAAGGCGTAACAAACGGTGAAGGTTTGTTAAAGTATTCTGGAAGTTTCGGAAAGAGTTTCATGATCTATGCTTGATGCATGATTTTACATTTTTTTGGCATTTAGTAAACCGAAATTACTTCCGTATATTTGCAGTAGCATTCTCTTGCATTTACTGACGTTCAATTTCATAAAAGAATACAATCTCAGATATGAAACGTGCAGTGGGCATTTGTTGGAATTTTGAATACTTACTCCAGAACAAAAAACGTGTTCGGCATATATCAGAGTAAATCATTTTCCATTCAACGTATGTCATCTCCAACAATAAGTATAAACATTCAGCATACATGAAATCCCAAATAAATATCTCGTTATGCATTTATGCTTGCTACGTGACTGGATTTATTATTTGAACGTAGACAAAAAACAAGGGGTTGAATGAGAGAAGTTTTGGTCGTAAAATTTCTATTTTACAGATTAATGAGGAAAAACGAATTTTATCTGAGATCGTATCTAACACGGTACATTATACGATAAATACACTAATATAAAATGATTATAAATTTTTGAAAAGAGTGCGTAATATATTTTCCTGTTTTCGTCATGCTTTTTACAAAAGCTATAGATTTTGCTCTTGTTAAGAGTTTAAGAGAAACTGTGAAAATTAAGGACAATATAACACTTAAACACCTAAAAAAAATTAAACTTTTATAAATATGTGTAAATACTGGAAAATTTTGAATACGTACATTAATCTAAAAACAGCACTTTTTCGTAATTTCAGCAGATTAAATTACTGTAGATTTTTGGAATAAAATAACGCATCATATTCATTTATAAAAATGTACACTAATGTAAATGTAAAGACATATTGCATTTAATATTAAGGAACAGTTACTTATTAAAAGAAGCTTATTTAATCTTCAAAAGTAAATGTATTTTCAGACTGACATTTAGTAAAATCAAATTACTACCATACATTCGCAATGACATTTCTTTCTGTGTCTTGTCATCCAATTTCCAAAAAGGAACGCATTTCCAGTAGGGTGAAGTGAAAAAACGAAAGTTGGAATTTTGATTTCGGAGAGCAGTCAAAAGTTGACTTTTAGTACCTATAATATACGTGCAAAATTTCATAAATTTTGAAACACTCTTTTATAGGGCTGTACCAGGACCTTTTTAATTTCATTGTTTCTCGCAGTAGGTTTTACCATAAATTCTACATTTACAGTGTTCGTTGGCAATCTCGTTTGACATTTTTATATTTAAAATTTTTAGTGTAACTCCCTTTATCGTTTCTAAATCTTAAATATTTATTTTAAAATTTTGAATAGTTTTATTGAGTTTTACAAATTATTTTTCTCATTTTTAGCGCAAAAATGAGTGCGAGTGGAGAGAAACCGAAGCTTACCATTACTAGAAATGCAGTGCAATGTCCCATATTTGTTGCTCTTTCAACACTAAATGAAGTTGTTTCGCGAACAATAGCAGGCGTTATAAAATATTACTTATATACAAGACAAGACAAGAATTAAAACAGAGTAGGAAAGATAAAAATCCATCAAAGTAATTCAATTCCTAAGTGAGAAAGATCGAATAAATTTGGAAGAAAGCATTAATTATTGAGATTTCTACAATAATGGGAATGGTTCTTATTTCATTGATGCAACCTTCTCTATCAGATTGTCTGATATGTGCACTTTTCAAGTTTATTTTATTTTATTTTTATAACATACCTCATGAAATTTCTTTTCCAAAAAAGGTGTCCTGTATGTTTGAAAACATAAAAAAAATGTAGTCTGAAAATATAAGTGCGCTTCATACGCCGGAATATACGTTAAGTATAGGAAGAATTTATTAATTAGTATATTCCGTGACGATTTTCATAATCAAGACTTCAAAACAAACCTAACAAAAATAACTTGTGAAAACACATCACTACTCACATGTTACAATTTTTGATAATCATATAACTGAGGAAATGTTGAGGTTTTGAGAGTCAAAAAGCAACGAGACTGTTTCAAATGTTATAAAAAAAATCAGGTTTTAACAGAAAATATTGATTAGATACCGACAGCTTTGCCAGTTCTTCAAAAGACAAGTTGATAGCCCTGAATTTCTGTGTGGCATTTGTTTTGAGAATTACTTGACAAAAACAGGCTAACACAGCATTGTGCATTTTGAAATGGAGGGATAGTCAGTGAGTTGAATACGAAAGAATAGGGCACCTGGTCGGATGGTCCTTAAAACACTAATGGATAAGGGTCATTTTATAAAATAAATAAACTAATAAAGGGGTCATTTTATATAATTAATATTATTAAGAAAACAAGTAGATGGCCCTGAATTTACCTGTGACACTTCTTTTTAGAATAAAGTAACAAAAATTGGAGTACAATGCATTATGTATTTTGAAATAGAGATTTAATCAATGACTGGAATAGTGCAAGAATAAGGCACCTGGTCTTAAAAGTCCTTAAAACATTAATAGATAACACTAATAAGGGTCATTTTGCATGATTAATAATATTGTGATAATGTTATATCGATCTTTTCCCCTATGGTAAATTCATAATAACCAATTAAAAAGCTAATTAAATATCTCTACGTATGTTATGTTTCAGAAAAATAAGTCGAGCAATTCCAAATCTGTAATCTGCGAATGAAAAAATTAAATAATAACTGGATAAACTTTACAATTGACGTTACAAATAATACGTTTATTTGTTTAATTTCTGAATTATTTTGAGTTAGCAGGTGGTCATTTTTTCTGAAAATTTTAGCATGCGATTCTATCAAAAATCAAATATCTTTCAAGTGATCAAATACAGTGAAATGTGTCTTTTTTTCCCTTTTCATTTTTTTCAACAATTAAATTAAAACAGCCTTTCTTCAATATACATTTGGAACTTCCCCAATAATTTTTTTTATGTATGTACATTTTAATTATGAAAAAAAAATATTAGAAGTTTTCAAAACATTTTGTACAAAGAACTGAAACCAATTACTCTCGCAAGCAAAAAGGAGCTTTATTTATGATACCTTGACGCAATGACATTTTTCAATTTATCAATTTTAGTTTAAATAGCGCGAGGATTTTCATTCTTTTATAAAAAAGAAGAATATGACACGCATTTAAAAACTAAAAATTTAATAAATATGATAGTTTGAATTTTTGAGTTAGCTACAATTTATCATGTAATGTGTGTTAAAGAAACGTTTTGCATTTTTAAAACCAAAATGTTAAAGACCATTTTCCTAATATTTCTAGAATATAATTATTTTTCCTTCTTTCATAATTCGTAACGTATAAATATAAATTGATTTTGAAAAATTACGTAAAATGCTTTTTAATAATGCTTGGAGATAAATATATATTATTTATAAAAAATTAAATGTAAAGTCATAAATAATTAAACTTAAAAGAATTATGAAAATTGTAAAGTAAACTTTATAATGATTAAATTTGAATAATGTTTTAAATCGATATTTTTATCATAACTACTAATTTGGCCTGACTTTTACAAAAACCGATATATAGAAGACATTGTTTATGTGTTTAAAAAGGAATATCTAAATTATTTACAACTGCCTTCAATAATTCATATTGAGCTCTCCGTTTGAGTATTTGGTTCGTTGACAGGCTTTAATTTTATGGGAATAGCAGAAAATAGCTATAAATTCAGCTTATTTTAAGTAATATTTTTAGTTTCTTTTCACTTTTACATGAAACAAATCATAACAAATGGTATAGTTACATATGTCTGATTTCAGTGAGGATACCGTTTGTCCTGATTTACTGAAATTATAGATACATGTATCTGTGTTTGCAGATTAAAAATATATTAAAGCATCTTATAAACTATGTAATATGTATTTAAAAATATCAAAACATTAAATAAGAAAGTAATAACCATCAGTATCGCTTTTCGCCAAAAATCGTCAATCTCAATTTATACATATTAAAATATCCAAATATGTGCAACAGATACACATATTTGAATCAAACGGAATAAGACATAGCCCGAAAAGTCATGGACGGAACGATCTTTAATATTTAATAACTAACGTCTTTCCTTAAAACCGTCAATCTTTTTTACCGCTTGTAAAATATCTGAATACGTGCAACATATAAATAAATTTTAATATACCGGAATAAGTCATAGTCAGCAGACCGTATTCCAGATAATATGCCGTTGATGTAAATGGAATTTTAAAAATAATTTCCAAATTTAAACAGTACATAACCTATTAGTTGTTGTCTGTAAGACTTTCACTCGATTGAACAAATATATAAATATACGTTTTTCATAAATTTCCTAATGCTTTACAACAGCTGTTTTAACATCTTTTACTCTGTTAAAATTTTACTCAACCTTGATACAAACATTTCACACCAGAATGTTTATTTAAAACTATTTAATATACATTTTTAACATAGTTCTCTGTGGCTTTTATTTAACTTAATTTACGAAAGAATTTCTTGTTCGAATAGAATGAAATTAAATATAGAAACGGGTCAAATTATACCAATTCAGGTTAGAAATGTTAATAAAAATGTTTTGTTTTAAATCAGAATGGTTCATATTATACCAATTCAGGTTAGAAATGTTAATAAAAATGTTTTGTTTTAAATCAGCATGGTTCATGCACTAGTGTAATTGAAAATTAGTGTTTTTAGAATTTAGTATAATAGAAAATATTATTTAAGCCTTTTCCTTTTATTCTTACTAAGATTTACTTCATTTTTTGCTGTTTTATTTTAAGCAACATAAGATACTCATGGAACGATTATTAATATATTTGTGTTCCAATCCAATTTTTAAGGCATCCATTTCTCTTTCACCATTGAATGTTTACATTTAATGTAACTGCTTTGAAATGGTTTTCTAACTTACACGTAGTTGTTCACCAAATTGTATTTATTTTCTGTTGTATTCTTTATTTTCATCATCAACTTTCGGTGAAATGACAATATGGTTATGTTTCTACCATCAAAATTCTGAGCCAGAAAATATCCGAATCGATAGTCGTATGAAGTCCGTCTACAGAAGTTGTATGCAGATCAGCATATATCGATAAAATTATTTTCACAACATACAGCTCGTTTTACTAGAAAGGTACATTTGTCGAAAGAATTGTAAAACAAGCGTATATGTATTTTTTTTTTTATTACTACGAACTTTTCCAATATAATGCTTAATACATTAATAACAATAATTACCAATATCGTTAAAATGTATTTATTAACATTGAATAATTTCGTTACTTCGATACTTTACATGTAAGCATTGTGTTGCATGGAGATGATGTACACAGACACGATTTTTGATTCACAAATTCTTTGTGACGCATTAAATATTATGCTGAAGTCAATGATGCTACCAAAGTAATTTTTGTTAAATTATTTTTACCTGTTGTTCTATTTAATTAAAAAAAAAATTATAATCTTTTCGTGACTTCTCCATGAAACTGATGATGTGATCTTTATGTTCATTATTTATTCAAAGCTAATAAAACATTAAAAAAAAATAGTTTAGAATTAAACCTTATTGCTACATTCATAGTGGCTAACAAAATTATTTTTCACACTAAAGTGTCCAAGTGATGCATTTTGTTGGTTTTTAATACATAATAAATTTTTTGTGATCAGACATGTATGCTTTACAACAGCTGTTTTAACATTCCTACTCTGTTAAAATTTTACTCAACCTTGATACAAACATTTTACACCAGAATGTTTATTTAAAACTATTTAACATACATTTTTAACATAGTTCTCTGTGGCTTTTATTTAATTTAATTTACGAAAGAATTTCTTGTTCGAATAGAATGAAATTAAATATAGAAACGGGTAAAATTATAACAATTCAGGTTAGAAATGTTAATAAAAATGTTTTGTTTTAAATCAGCATGGTTCATGAACTAGTGTCATTGTTTTTAGAATTTAGTATAATAGAAAATATTATTTAAGCCTTTGTCTTTTATTCTCACTAAGATTTACTTAATTTTTTGCTGTTTTATTTCAAGCAACATAAGATACTCATGGAACGATCCCTCTAAGCGTGTGGAACGTAATATTCCGTTCACTAAGCTCCAGGTTTCACTGCAATATATGCAGTGTTTAAGATAATATAATTCTATAGATTTAATGAAATTTCAAAACATTGAAGAATGATTTTACAATACACACTAAATATTGTATGCACAATATTTAGTTTTGAAACTTAATATGAGATTAGTTGAAAATGCACCTAATAAAGCATAAATTACTTTACAAGATAAAATAATTTAATTATTTTTATAGATTCAATCCTTTGTATAAACTAGTACTGTGACATTTCACGGACATGATTTTCGTAGTCTGTGATTACACTATATTTATGCAAAACTAATATATTTGATTAATTACTTGTATTTTAAGATTATATTACAACACATTTCCAAGATAACATACACAACAAAAAACATTTTATATGAAAAATATCAATTGTGTATTTTTAAAAAGTTTCGAAACTTTTTTAAAGCGATACTTTCGTTTTAGCTGCATGCCAGAGCAAAAAAAAAAATCGTAAAAGATTTCACTATTTACAGCAGCCTTTTTATTTCAGATAATTTCAGTGGCTTAATCACGTAGTTCGATTACATATTTATTAAAATTGTGTTTTTCATTTAATTATTTGTTTAATTTATTGATGAAGTTTTTATTTCGGTATGGAATATCAGCCGGAAGCAATTACTAAACTATTTATATTGTTTTAAGTGCAATTGGATTAACGTTTTGCAATTGGGCTGTACCCGATTGAGATATACTTAAAACAAATCATGCTGGAAAATTATTTTCAAAAACCATAAAAACTACGAATATTCAGAAACAGTATCAAAATAAACCGCATTTGTAAGTACATTCATTTCTCTATTCGAAGATGTAGATATTGAAACTGTGCGACGTTTAGAAGTTTAAAAAAAATCGAAAATTTTTGGTCAGGTTTTGCCACAGTCACAGCGTTACTCACGGACATGTTTTTGCTGTAAAATATGAACAGCTATTTCGCATGATTGTTTTGCATATTTTCAGGGGAATGACCCATATATCATTTAATGTATGCGTTGTCAAGTAAATACTTTCTTTCATGCTATATTTTACTTGGGAATGTTAGACAGTGTTTGTCTGACGACATGCCAACCAACATTCATAAGTTAATTATGAATTTGTATTAGAACTGTATTTCCACCTATACTTTGCGTGGTTCTCTTTGATCAATGTTTCATCGATGATCATCCCCCTTTCCCTGCCGGGGGGGGGGGCAACTTTCATATCGCTAAATAGATTTTTCAAAAATATTGAACATGCATTTTGCAGTTTTTCAATCCGATGTATAATTTCTCGAGTTATTTGACCGTTTCCAGACTTTTCGGACACCCTGTATATATATATATATATATATATATATATATATATATATATATTTATATATAGAACGAATGGCTTTTTAAAAAGGGTTTAGGTAAGACGATGGTGGTTGTTGGCTACAGACTTATAGTTAGCTTAGAAGCTAATGGAATGCTTATATTTTTCTATTTGTTCTATTTTCCTAATAAAACGTTAACGTTAAGTTTAATTCCTTAAACTTTAAGTATTTTTTTATATTAGTGTTACTTTTTACATTAAAATGTAATTAATTTTCTAGTAATTTTATGCTAGAGTTAAACTTTATTTTTTAATGGTTTACTAATGTCTAGACAAGTCGCTTAAATATCTCCGGGATGTAACCTGACAAAGAAGCTAGGAAATTCATAAAAGAACTTACACCAGTCCCATTGTTACAACATTAAATCTCTTTTTTAGAATTTTGACAAAGCAACTAAAAGAATTAGTAATTATATTTTATCACTTTTCTTCTAAATATCATTATTAAATACATTTTCATTAGTGAGTTTTTAATACCTTATTACTGTATTATTCCAAAATTACTATCTCATTTTTTTTCACAAATTTATTGATTTAGAGAAGCAAAGAAACAATAATTTCCTATTTGATTCACTTCTAACATTAAATATCTAACTTTAGTGACCTTTCTCTTGATACGCTCACAGCGTGTAACTGGCATATTAAAATAGGACATTTTCAGAAATCTAAATATTAGCGTCGCATTTATACATTCTCCTAAATTATAAGTCGACGAAAAATAAACATTGTATTTGAGATGTTATGTAACAGAACTTGAAAAGACAGCCTATTGTTATCCTCCTAATGATAAGTTTACCTTGCTCTGTATAATTAAGTATCTATTTGAGTATTTTGTTGCAACGCGAAACTATTTGTTATCAAAAGTTTAGTTTATGGAAGCATGGTATAATATATTTAACAAATGATTTACTTTAAGGTTTCAAAAATATGTTTAAATATATGTTACTATTTGTTTAACAAATAATCTACGGAATCAATTAAAGTGGTGCAATGTTAACATTTATACTTAAAGTTGTTTGAAGGATTGTTGAAATGCATGGTATAATTTCACTTAAAATTACAGTTGGCACAAAACTTATCGAAATAAATCTACGTGACAATAAAGAGCTAGAAATTATTATTTGTCACATATTAAATTACTTAGTAAAGTGTTCAATGAATTAAAATATGGAATAATAAATTTTTAAATTAATTTCTACTTTTATGTTATTTATTAAAAAAAAATAATTTACAAATATTATTATAATAAATGCTGAAATTAATATATGTTTATTAATATAAAAATTAACTTAATATATTTTTATATTATTAAAAATGAATATTATAAATAGGTGGATTGAACTCACCTCCATTCTATCTTGGTCGCGTGTGGAACCATTACATGGCTTAAGAGGACAGTTTACCTTTTCAACATTTTTTTTTTAATTTAAAAAATATCGTTCAAATGGGGAACTCACTGCATTTCAATGTTCAACTAAAAGTACATTTTGAGAAAAAAAATTTAACTGCATATTTAATTAAAATTTTTAAAAAGTTAAAAAAAAATTATTTTTTTAAAAACTTTACTACTTTTTTAAATATTAATATTTTTCCTCAAATTTTTTTTTAATGATTTTCAAATATATATTACACAAAACTGCGCACATCTAATAATGCATTTAATATATTTTTTTTACTGATATACATAGTGTAAAACGATGAAATCTAACACATTTTCATGTACTTTTATTTTGAAAAAATAATAATCTGAAGACTAATTCCATGCTTAGATTTATCACATATATAATAAGGAACATGTACAAAAAAAGTTTAAATCTCCAGCTCAAATACAAAAAAAGCCTTAACATTTTTAAAACATGAATGCGGAGAAAATATGAACATGGAGAAAAAGTCATTTAAATTTTTTATTTGTAAAAAAGGACCCCTTAAACATCAATACTGTAGATATTATGCATACAGAATTGTAAACTCTGTAAATGTAGGTAGATATAAAACATTTCATGTACATATCATTCATAAAAAAAATTTCATGATGGTAAAAAGCAAATATCTGTAAATGAAAGAAAATGATCGAGAATGGCGTATTTTAGTTTAAAATGTACTTTTGAAAGCAAATTTAAAAAAATTAAATGTGAAACACTATCCGTCACATCAATCAAAACATAAAATATTTCATAAATATTATATATATTATTTAAATATTATTGGCCTCTGCCCCCTGCGAACTATGCTCGCCAACACCTTTTCAGATTGCTCACCCTCTAAAGATAGGAAAATGTCTTTAAAAGATTTTCGGGTTACGGAAGATTGAATAATATTATCACGAACGATGACAATCATCTGTGATAGGGTTGCCCTGCTTTAGCGTTTTACGGAGGCATTTTTTGGTTCCTATGTCTTCATTCATTGCTGTCGCGATGGCTGGTGGCTATTTTTGGGATTGATAAGTATTAATATTAATTACACGTTTGAAAACTAGCTTGTATAAAATGATTAAGTTAAAAATGTCGATGCCTTTCAGAGTCTTATACCGGCGCTATGGACGATATTCTTCCTTTTGGTTCAAGGCTACAAAAATTCGTCTGCTTGTGATTAATATTCAGAACCACAGCATTGAAAAGCCCTGTGAATAGAAAATTTATGCTTATGTTTTATGTTCATATCGAGTTTGAGATATTTTCAGTAACAGGTACAGCTTAGGCATGAATTCTCTTCTCTATTTTAATGCACCTCCATGCATATTGTTCATGTTATTTTTAAAATGTAAATTGTTTATTTTAATTAATAAGTATACGTGGATTCTAATATGTATTTATCGAATAATAATCCGTACAAAAGATATCTAAAGTATTTTACGCATGCGTTTAGCTGTTCTGTATTTATGTTGCATAAAGTATAAAGAAATATATAAATAAACTCGCTCGGCTTCTACTTTTACACCATGTGATGTTTCACACTGTGACGTCACATAAAAGAAATGTATCGTTTTAATATATATGACGTAATTTTCATTATTAGATGCGTTTATTGTTTAATAATTCAGTTATTTTAAGGTTTTTTTTTTTTTTTAATTTTCATGTGTAAATAATTTTTTTATGACATAAATTTTCCTTCTTTTAACACGTGATCATTTAAATACTATTTTCGAGTTTCCTTTCTGTTTTTTATATTTACGTGTAAATTCATTTTTTAATTGAAAGGAAATATTATTATTTGTGCTATTTTACAATTGGGCAACAATTTAAAATATGACCTTTATCTAAATATGAAATAAATCTTTGTTTAAATAATGAAAATTGTAATAAAAAATTGAAAAGAAAACTCTCCAAAAATTCGCCAAATTAAAAAACTAATTACACACTAATTACAGACCGCAAGCTTGTCAATTATGTTCTAGCAAAATACGGTTAAATTACTACGCAGAATTTTTGTTCCTGTAAAACTTTTTTAACCAGAACTTTTTTTCTCAAGAAAGAGACACCTTGTCATCTTAACAGCTTGTCCCAAGAACTAGAGGGTGGAAATTGCACCGTCCAGGGTCACACATCCGATACCCCTGAGGGTCTCAAGTAAACCGGACACTCACAAGAGCGCGTGGCTCGAGACTTAATGTTGAGGTTCACCAACTTGCTTTTGCTTAACCAAAGGCACTCCTTTTTAAAAACTATGATAGGTTGTGACTAGCAGTGGATAATGGATGACATAATGGATAATGGACTAGAAATGGTAATGGATAAGAAAATTAGATTCTAGTCACGAACCGGAATGCTGCGGTAAATTCCTCCCTGAGTGAACAGATAAGGCAAACAGGCTAATGTGCACTGTTAAAAATTTGCAACAAACTGTCCAGACAACCAATTTGGGCTCACGTCACGTCGTCTCGTTTGCCCAAAATGTTCTTCTACGTCTACGAAATATCTACGCACTCTAGATTGTGTCGTCTCCAGTCGGCCTAGGCTTATCACAAACTTGACCACATCGAGTTTGTTTCCCCATAAGGTTTCCATCAAGTTGAAGAATCAACTCCGGGGTGGTCGAGACAACATGTTCGTTTACCAAGAGCAGTGTCCTGAGTTGCTACCGTCTTTGCTCCACCGACAAATGTCTAAAACGAGGGTTGTGGCATGCCACCTTGCTCTCTGGCTAGGAGCATAATACATCCTCTGAACGACTCTTGCTTTCAGAGCTTCTTGCTTCCACGCCCCATATAATAGTTGATGTGGTCCTATCGCATTAGCTATTTTTTTCTCCCCGAGTCAGATTTTGGCCTAAAATCGGGTACAGGGATAGGTCTACAAGGTCCCTTCTACCGCGAACCTCCTGATTCAGCTTTACCTAATTACCGAGCTGCAGGAGTGCGACCACCAGTATTTTTGGCTGCATCCTTCTCCATGTGTTACCGCAAGTTGGTTTTGATTCGTCCACATGCTTGCCCGCGTTGATCTGTTGCTACTGCACGGTATGCCAGGCTCCCGCTCATCTTTCGCCTTCAAGCGAAGTCCGAATAACTTGGAGTGGCAAACCATACGAAAACAAGAGGAAATCTTTATTGTCGCATGTGTGTGTTTATGATGTGTACAAAATTAAAAGTTATATTTTTCTATATAGTGGATGTGGTCCTATCACATTAGATATTATTTGCCCTGAGTCAGCCCCTGGCAAAAAACCGGGTACAGGAATAGGTGTACAAGTTCCCTTCTCCCGCTATTCTCATGATCCTGCTTTACCCGAGAACCGGGATCCATGGTGGTTGTCCGGTAAATCGCGATCACCAGTATTTTCTGCTGCATCTTTCTCCATGTGTCACCGCAAGTTGATTTTGATTCGTCCACATGCTTGCCCGCGTTGAGCTGACGTTACTGCGCAGTAAGCCAGGCTCCCGCTCATCTTTCGTCTTCAAGCGGGGAGTCCGAATAACTTGAAGTGACAACCCACAAGAAAACAAGAGGAAATCTTTATTGTCGCATGTGTGTGTTTATGGTATGCATAAAATTAAAAGTTATTATATTTTTCTATATTTATAACTATTAGTAGTTAAAGAAATGGATATTAAAATTTATCCTAGAGACCAAAATATTTATCTGTTCTAATGCCAATAATATGTTAATCGTTTATCGTAATTCAAACTTAAAATGAAATTCAAATTTTTAATTCAAGAGTTTTCAAGTCTTTCTATTTTCTCCCTAACATTCGAGCAATTTTGATTTGAATTTACTATTACCCAATTGTTAAGATCTTTGACTCCTGCTTATTGAAATAGAAATAAAAAAATATGCAAAATATTTAAAAATCATGAAACAAATTTTAAAACAAATTTTGAAAATACAAAATAAACAGATTTTTTTAAAATGTAACACCCAGAAAAAGGAACTGATTAAAACATCAAATTATGTTTTGTTGAGTACATTTTGGTTGTTTCAAGCAAAATTTTTAGTTGAAGTAAAAAGTTGGTTTTGTTGCATTAACAAAAAAATATTGTTAACAATCTTACAAAATTTTAATAAAATGACATCAATGTTACTTGAGTTAACAAAATCTGTTTTTATTTTTATTTTATCATAATTTTGTAATTTATACAAAATATAAATTGTTGTGTAGTAGCCATAACTCTCTCACGTAACTTGGTTTATTTGACTTATATAGCTATATAATTAAAGAATTAACATAATTTTTGGATAATTAAAACTTTTTTAATTGGCACGGACCAAGGTAGTTTTAAAAATCCCCCTATCCCATTTATTACTTTCGTCTATCTTTACAAGAAGAAAGTATTGGAGTCATGAATTTTTCTACTAATGGTTTTCGACGGATTTTAGAAAGTCCTGAACACAATTTGACTGTTTTTAGAAAATCACTGTCTATGACTCTGTCTGTCTGTATGTGACAAAAATTTTGTAGGCGCTCTATTTCAAGAACTAACGCACTGAATTTAATAAAACTTTATATTCAGTTACTTCCTGATATAAATTGGTGCTGATTAGTTTTTGGCGTAAATAGCCCTGCTATGTTGCAATTTTCGCCATTTCTGCAATAGATTCGCGATTTCTCAAGACCTAATGCACTGATTTACATCAAACTACAGATTGAGTTAGACCTTGACATATATAGAAGCTGATTACGTTTTGGTGTTAATAGCCTAACAGGTGGCGCTGCTATGCTACTTTTTTCATGATTTTCACTATAAATAAATCTCAAGAACTAGTGCACGGATTAATTTTTAATTCATTTTCAGCAGTGATTTACGCCTGTAAGTCTTAAATAATAACCAATGAATTTTTATCCTGCCTTTTTTTCAAGCGTAAACCGACAGAGTGAAAAATGTCCCAAGCCGGGAATCTTACCCGGGTCCTCAGAATAGCGGTCTGAGGCCCCAAAAAAATGCAACGCAGTTAATTTTTAATTAATTTTCTGCAGTGAATTACCCCTGTAATCCTTGAATAATAGCCAGTGAATTTTTATCCTGCTTTTTACAGGCGTAATTCTTTGCTGAAAATGAATTAAAAATTAACTATATGCTGCCATATGCTGGGCTTTGTATTTTCGTCTCATGTTTGCAGCAGAAAGTTGCCTGTTTACAGAATAGGCCCGGGAAGCCCGTGCTTACCCAAAGAAATACAAAGGTACCCCCCCAATTTATTTTTCAAAATAACTTTTTACACAAAAAATAAATAATAATAATAATAATAATAATCAGGGTAAAAAATGCACTTTTTCCGTGGGAAATTTTTATCTAAGAAGCTCGCTTTTCTAAATTGTTGTTTACTCGAAATTTTGATGTTAAAATTTCAAATTGTTGCAGCATGCCAAAAATGGATTTAGTAAATAACAAAGCAATTGGTAGAGGTGGACACCAGAGTAACTTCGGGCTTCCCCTACTTTTATGTCTTAAGAGGGCTGTGCTCATGGTGACATTTCCATCTTGTGCTGCGGTTGCAGCCGGTCCGACATATATAAGAGTGAGAAATTTAGAGTTTGGATGTCGTTCCTTGTAGCTCAGTGGTAGAGCTTTAGTGCTCTGTACTGAGGACCTGGGATCGAGTCCAGGCTTGGGACATTGTTCAATCTGTCGGTTTACGCTTGAAAAAAAGTAGGATAAAAATTCATTTGTTATTATTCAAGGATTACAGGCGTAATTCACTGCTGAAAATGAATTAAAAATTAGTTAAATTTAAATTGGTTCTAATACCAAAAATAGTTTTAAAGTAAGTATTATAATTGTTTCTGTAACAAAAACCTTTTGTTGTTAAAAGAAAGAAAATTCTTAAAATTACACAAAACAATTGATTTTAAACTTTAAACAAAAGTTTTTGTTGCCGAAACTGAAAAGAACTCTTAAAGTAACAGATAATTATATTTATTTTTAGAAAACTTTCAACAAAAGAATTTTGCTAATTCAAGTAAAATTGAACCATTTTTACTTGAATTAACAAAACATTTTTCTATTGATGATACAATTTTTTTTCGTTGGAACTGCAAAAAAAAAAAAAAAAAAGAAAATCAACAATATTTTCCTTGTTGATTCAAACAAAATTTCCATTGACCCATATTTAAACGGAAAGTTTTGTTGGGCCAACCAAATTCTTGTTGATTCAATAAAACTTTTCTCTGGGTGAATTTATAGGACTCGGGGACCGCATACAAGTTGTCGTATTTCCTTTCCAACATAAGCGTACTTTGATTAAATTTCACAAGTCCTATTTCGTACGATTATTTGTTTTTACCTATTGAAAACCAAATAAAATATTATGTAGAATACTTAAAATTTTGAAATAGATTTTTTGAAGAAAACAATGTACAGTAACATTCTAAATATAAATTATAGAACTCGGGGACCATATAAAAAATGTAATTTCGCGGCTCTTAAGAAAATATCATTTGAAACATTTTAGTTGAAATTATATCTAAAGCAAACGGTATAGGAATTAGAAGGTCAACTGCAAGAACGGAAATCATTTATTGTCGTATGTGTGTGCGTGTCTGTGTAAATTCTATGTACAAAATTAAATGTAATTATATTTTTCTATCTTTATGGCAATCAATAGTTAAAGGAATGAAAATTCCAATTTCTCCTGGAGACTAATCAAATTATGTGCTCTACTGTCAATAATACGTTAATCATTTATCGTAATTAAAGTTTAAAATGTAACTCAAAATTGAATTCAATTCAAAAATCTACAAGTTTTCTTATTTGCTTTCTAACGTAAGCAGTATTTTGACTTGCATTTTACAGAGCTAAATTTTCGAGATTTTTTATTCTTGATTTTTGAACTAGAAGTAAAATAAATCGTAGAATATCTATAAATCATGAAATACATTTTTCAAAGAAAAAAACTAAACACTGTTCAATTTTAAAAACAAATTCTGAAAAAACTGCTCTGAGTTTCCTTTTCAAATTTTTTAAGCTCAAAAACTTTTAAATTTAGTGTTTTCTTATTTCAGAAAAAAATATATATTCAAATATTTCAGAACTAGCCATTACAAGTCGTAATTTCGCCCGTACTTGATACAAAAATGCATACAGAACCCTTACAAAAGGAAAGAACTAAGATCCTTTGATTCTTTTAATATTTTTTCCCCGCAATAACTTGATGAACTTGCAAAAAATCTCTTTTCAACTCATATATGGAGAATAAAAAAACATTCCATGAACTCCTGCTTCTTAATGAAGCGAGAAAGTCAGTAATTGAATGCCAACATCACGTTTTATATTTCTTCTTTTGGATTATTTATGCTTGTTTGTGCAAGTATTTTTAGAGTTAAACATGTCATATGATTCTCCTTATTACGTCATGGCCTAACATGTTCAACATACAGACATTTGGTTCCTAGATTAAATGAAATACATATTTACATAAGTCTTGCAGATCAACTGCTTTATTATGCCAATTATTAAGGAAAATACATACTGAATATTCTGAAGTATTCATTTTGGAGTCTTATTAATATAATATAGAGCTTTATGATTCTGTGTATGATGTTTCTAATATTATGGATTAAATGAAGCATAAAAATATATCTAAAAGTATTAGCAAAATTAAAGTATGTTGAATAACTAAAATTTAAATAATTAATTCATTAAAAATTTAATATTTCAGCTGAATTTTTTACAGTATAGCATTATTTATAATCGACATGTAGACATTTTTTTCCGCTATTGAATAGGTCATTTCAAAAACAACATAAGTCTTTTCTAAATATACATTATTTTGTCGCAAATGCTTCCTTTAAGGTAGAGCCATGATATGGGTAAAAACCACATAAGTGAGAGTATTCCTTCCTCTTCAAACAATACCTTCTAATTTTCGTGCATTACTTAAACGACATAAAGCCAGCGATTTAAGTGGTTTTTGCATGCAATACGAGATTACATACGGATAACATATTACATTAACATATTACCATTTGCAAGTAATACCATATTAAAACATAAAAATGTTCCTGTATAAGTGCTACTTTAGTTAATTTTGATTAAAAATATGTTTAATATGGCTGTTTTGTTCCAATTAAATGCCACATAACTTTGTTTCTTGGTTAAACAACATAGGTCAGGAACAGTTCTTCTGTTATTCTTCTTTTTATTCTTCATAAATTATACAAATTATTCGATATTTACAAACTTTGAAGTCCAAATTCTATAATCATCCCAATAAAATCCATGAAAATTTGTTTACTTGTGAATAATACAGTTTTTTTTTAATTTCTGAAGAGTTCTCATTCTGTGACTTATGTGGTTTTTGAAATGACCGATTCAATTGGAAAACATATTTTCAAAAATCTTACAAATCAACTGTTATCTTAAGTGAATCATCCATGGTAAAACAAACAGAATACTCTGAACTAACAATAAGTATTCATGCGTCATATTAATGCAAGATAGAACTTTTTTTCTTCAGCGTATGATATTTTAGGTTGCTATATATATATATATATATATATATATATATATATGTTATGCTGTAATTCTTTTATTTATGAACCGATTCGGATGGGACTCAGTATGTGTATAGGACATACCAAGGTCTCGACCGGGTTCGTTGGCCAGCTTCATGCGCCATCTTGTTTCAAAATGACGACAAGTTAATTTTTTTTTATTCACAAAAGATATATAAAAATTATAAATTTAAGAAAAATGTTTCCGTTAAGTGTTAGATAGTGATACAAGGAATCCGGAACATTTTTTGTTTTGGCTTTATCTTAAAAAATGGTGTTAATGGTGACCCGTGATAAGAAATTAAACAAAACTCAAGTTTGAACGACTTTATATCTATAACCAAATTTTGTATAAAAATATATTTTTTTTTAAGAAAAATTCTCGAAAAAATATTTATATTTAGTGATGTTTGTATTTATATTTATATTGAGTGATTTCAGCGCTCGTAAGAAGATATTTTCTTGTTTCATCACGTAAGGTCGTTTTATAGTTTAAAAAAAAAAAGTTCTTGTTGCGCGGACTCTTTGAAATTTCTGTCTGTTATAAACGTAACGGTTTTACAGCATCTGTAAACATTTCGTGAAAAATGTTGTCATCCAGTTGTAAAAGAAATGTGTTTTCTTCTGCTTTTTTGTATGTTTTCGCGTTGGTTCCCTTAACAAAACAGTAAGAAAATAATTCTTATCTTTCGACCTCTGTGAAATTTTAATCGGTTATAAGTGTAACTGTATCAAAGCTATCTTTAAAATTACGTGAAAAAATATGCATATTTAATACTGAAAATATGAGTAGAAGCAGTGCGACTACGCCCCGAAAAAGCCCGCTTTTTGGCCTTTTTTTCTAAAATTTCTCAGATTATATTCGTTTTTTTAACGTTTCTGCACGCTTGAATGTTTCGAAAATTTTGTAGATAATGTAAATATGTTCTACAGAAATAATGTTCTGTAAAATATGTTGCTAAAATGGTTGCATCGAAATACCAACATTTAGTTACTTTTAGCGTAAAAGAAAGATTGGCTCCGTGAGGCGCGAAGTGACCTGCGTTAGCCGGTATTTCCAAAACGATTAAAATTCGTATTTCTTAAAACTAAATGCACAGCATATCATCAATTAGAAGAAGGTTTCAGCTTTAAAATCATATTTTTGGTTTGACGTTACCTCTAAAATTACGCCCTGGATGGGCGTTGCCATAAGGAGGAAAACGTCCTTTGGGCAAACGACCCTTTTTCAAAAATTTCTTTCAAAAGTTTAACAATGATACATTTTCAAGTTATCTGCGGCATTTGAGACGTAATATATTTTTGAATGTATCTTATACTTTCAACTATACTGAGTGGTTTGGTTGATTTAAGCCGATTAAAAACTACAGTATAACACAAAAACTTGCGTTCTGTTCTTCCATTTCTTCCCGATACTTAAATATGGTTCTGGACATGTGCGACAAATATTTCCGGCTCGCGAAGAAACAGATGAGTTTTTGATGCGTTTTTGATGAGTTTTTAATTAATATCTCGATTAATTATGAAAATATGAAAAAATCTGAAACTCAGGAACATCAGGAGAAACCTTGGACCATCCTTACCTAACTTTCCAGATCTCTTTAGATACTGTAGATTTCGCTAGCAATCGCCAACATAAGACAGATGCAGAGGCAAAAACTTTCTTTTATTAGTATACAGAGTGTCTGAAAAGTATGGGTGCGTTGTTTTATGCTGATATTTCACAACTAAAACCGGATAAAGCATTGCGTATTTATTCTATATTTGTAGTATTTTTATGGACTTTTTGTAATATATTATTTATTTAGTTTCGATGTACTTATGAAGCGTTGTGTTCATCGTTCAGTCATTACTCAACAGGCGGCAAATGGTGAGAAGATTTCAAGGATTGCATCTTGCCTGAAAGTCCCACTTCAAACCGTCCAACAGGTTAACTAAGCAGTAGATATCAGTAGAAAATATTTATGTAAAAAAGAATTCGCAACATCATCGAGAAGTGAATTTCCCAAAATGAAACCGTAAGCTTAAATTTCATTGAAAAGTGCCCGAATATGTCTCAACAAAGTGTCTAGAACATTTTTAAAAAGTCTCTTGGACTTATCGTGTGTTCAGCGGGAAACATTTGTCAGACTAACGAGATGAAAGAAAATGCTCCAAAATTTCAAGATGCGCCACGTGGAGAATGTTTTGTGGTCAAATGAGAAAATTTGCACCATCGAGAAAGCGCAAAACCACCAGAATGATCGGCAATCTGATGAGTCCAATGCAGAGAGATGCAAACAACATAAAAATCGCCACACGATCACTTTTTCCGAAACGATTAATGGTTTGGGCTAGAGTTACCAAAACAGACAAAACACCTTTACTTTTTATTGATGAAAACGTAAGATTAATGCTAAAACGTAGCAAGACAAATTATTGGCTAAGATTGTGGCTCCATGGAAGCAAATTAACCCAAATGGAATCTTACGGCATGATTGGGGGCTGCGCATGGAACAAAACGATATTCGCCTACTTCGACGCCCATCTGCCTGAATATTTGACAAATTTTGAATGGCCTTTGAACTGTCGAATCTTAATCCACTGAATTTCTGTGTTTGGGGTTACTTAGAGAAAAGTTTAAAAGAAAGAAAATATAAGTTTGTACTGAAAGCAGTGCAAAAGCAGAAAGCTTAGGACTATTTAGATCAGAGTTACCTGCGACACGCCGTTAATTCTATGATCATGCGTTTGAAAGCTTTTGTTAAGG
Source organism: Maratus michaelseni (assembly GCA_963931845.1). Classification (NCBI taxonomy): domain Eukaryota; kingdom Metazoa; phylum Arthropoda; class Arachnida; order Araneae; family Salticidae; genus Maratus; species Maratus michaelseni. The sequence goes on along the minus strand of OZ007588.1, from coordinate 199,779,833 downwards.
AGAATGGTGTACATTTTGAACTGCCAAGTTAAATATTGTTATTTGTTATATTTTTGTTTTGTTAAAATAAAATAAAATATCAACAGGTAGCGTATGTATTTTAGCATTTTTCTGTGCGCCCATATTTTTCAGCCTCTTTGTAGATTTATAGATTGGAACCGAGACATAATTATTTTATAGTCTTTTATTTTTGGTAGTAGAAGATGTATATAATTGATTTAATGTAACATAAGAGATGTGAAATATAATCAGCACAGTAAAACTTAAAATGTTTAAATAACTGATGTTGTCTAACTGTAATTATCCGTGTCAATAGACGGCACAACTGCCTCGGATAATCGAAATCACGGATAATCTGCACATAGGAATTTTTATAATCTATACAGTAAATATTAATATGCATTTAAGTATTGCTAATAAGGCTGCAGTTAATATGCAGTAAGTATGCAGTTTTTAAGTATGATTTTTATTACTAACTGTTAGTATACACAATCAAATGTAGCAAATGCAAGTGTAATTGTTCAAATGTAAAGACATAACGATGGAATACAATTGAAAAAATAAAATTATATTTCAAATTTATGTAAAATAATATTTGTTTCGTTGCATTTTATGTTCCACACATTTTCTTCTTATATTTGCCTTATATTGTTTTTTTTTTAAAAAAAGGTTTTTTCTTCACTGAATTTCAAAATATTCTATGAGCAAATCATATAGTATTCAGGCTGACAAACTACACCGAGATTAATCTTTCTAAATCCTGCAAAACATACCTTTCTCAATGAGTACATGGCGGTGAAAACATTCTCTAAAATCGTGTTTCATAATGAATCGAGAAAGTCAATAATTATATGCCCACATCATGTTCTGTATGTTTTGGGGGGAAGATTAATGTTTGTTTTTGAAGTACATTAAGAGTTAAATATATGATATTTTAGCTTCTTAATTTACATTCTAACATTATTTATATTCTACAGACATATATTACGAGGGTAAGTCATTAAGTAAGTCACAAAAGATAATTAAATAATAACTTACAATGATATTCACGTCAAAACTATTTTTATTTCTTAACATATTCTCCACCAATATTTATGCACTTATATCACCGTTTTATCAGTGCCCCAACACCAGCTGCATCAAATTCTTTAGGTTACTGTCTCAGCTACATTAAGACTTCAAGTTGAACATTTTCGTCATCTGTGAGCATCATTTTGCTTCCAAGATGTTTTTTTAGTGAACGAAACAGATTAAAATCGCTTGGGTTAAGTCTAAGCTGTATGGTGGATGCTAAAAAATTTGCAAGATGATATTCACAGATGATGAAAAGGTTCAACTTGAAGTCCTAATGTGGCTGAGACAGCAACCGAAAGAATGTTATGCAGCTGGTGTTGGGGCACTGATAAAACGGTGATATAAGTGCATAAATATTGGTGGAGAATATGTTCAGAAATAAAAATAGTTTTGAAGTGAATATCATTGTAAGTTATTATTTAACTAGCGGCCCTCCCTCGCTTTGCTTCGGGTTAACCTTGAAAACCTTCATCTCTTTGTGTTTTCTGTAGACCTTTTTAATGTGTACAATAATTAGTACATTATTTTGATAAATCTTGTAGGGTTCAGCCTGCGTTTGCAATGTATAAGCGGAAAAAATGAAATTATTTACGACATCACATTAAAAACCTCAAAAATAGCAGTATTTCTCCACTATATAATGGATGTTATTATACATATAAACCTTCCTCTTGAATCACTCTATCTATTAAAAAAACCGCATCAAAATCCGTTGCGTAGTTTTAAAGATTTAAGCGTACATATGGATATAGGGACAGAAAAAGCGACTTAAACCTAAAAAATAACAGTATTTCTCCACTATTTAATGGATGTTATTATACATATAAACCTTCCTCTTGAATCACTCTATCTATTAAAAAAAACCGCATCAAAATCCGTTGCGTAGTTTTAAAGATTTAAGCGTACATAGGGATATAGGGACAGAAAAAGCGACTTAAACCTAAAAAATAACAGTATTTCTCCACTATTTAATGGATGTTATTATACATATAAACCTTCCTTTTGAATCACTCTATCTATTAAAAAAACCGCATCAAAATCCGTTGCGTAGTTTTAAAGATTTAAGCGTACATAGGGATATAGGGACAGAAAAAGCGACTTAAACCTCAAAAATAACAGTATTTCTCCACTATTTAATGGATGTTATTATACATATAAACCTTCCTCTTGAATCACTCTATCTATTAAAAAAACCGCATCAAAATCCGTTGCGTAGTTTTAAAGATTTAAGCTGACATAGGGATATAGGGACAGAAAAAGCGACTTTGTTTTATACTATGTTAAGATTATCTTTTGTGACTTACTTAATGACTTACCCTCGTATTTGTTTCCTGAATTCATTAGGAATTATATGTACGCAAATCTCACAGATTCACTGCTGTCTTTTGCCATTTTTTTAAATAAACATACGAAATACACAGAATTAATGATTTTTAATCTGTATGAATGAATGCAGAATTGTGTATATTTCTATTTTATTCATAAGACGTGACTTATTGTATATGATATTTGTCTGTTGAAATATAAATACACTATTTAGATCAGTGTCTGGAAAGCGTCCTGGATCCTCCGCATGATCAAATAGCTAATATTATTTTATTCGTTCAACTTTCGTCTAAAATTATAGGATTTACCTTTCAAAAAGACTATTTATCAATGCATATATGGAGACGAAAAAAACATTTCTTAAAATCATGTTTAAAAATCAAACGAGAAAGTCAGCAATTGAACGCCAACATCACGTTCTGTATTTTTTGTTTAGAAAATTTGTGCTTTATTGTGAAGGAACTTTTAGAATGAAACACGTCATATTTCTCCTTATTTCTCTTCAGTGTTATATTCTTTATATCCGACATGCCGTTAATTGGTCTTTTGATTTATTAAGAAGTATATTTATCAAAATCCAGCTAACCAACTGAGGTAAGTACGTTAAAAACGTAATAATTTCTCTGAAGGATCCATTTGTGCATATTATTAATGTAATATAGGAGTTTAGTTTTCTGAATAATGTAATATAGGGGTCTTGGTTTCTAATAAAAGCAAATTTAGGCAATTTTTAGAACAAATTTGCAAATTATTGTAATGTTAGCTGAAAATGCTAAAATCACTAGTAATATTCAAAACAAGTCATATTTCATACCATTCCTTTACATCCTCATATTATTTATATCCGAAAGAACTGATATTTTGTTCCTGGATTAAATTAGAACAATATTTACTAAAACCGTACAAATTAATTGCTATCTTTTGCCAATCTTTAAAGGGAGGTTATATATCTTTGGAGTACAATTCACGTGATTTTTACGGCTTGCTCCAGTTACAAGGAAAATATGTAGCGCCTTCGGACTATTTGCATTATAGCTATTGACATTTCACTTTAAATATGTATATATATATATATATGTAAGAAGATGATATGTAAGTAGTTGATTTACTGGAATTATATGAACAAATAGACGTTAAAGATCAAAATATGAACTTTAATACAGTCCTAGAGATATAATTCTACAATACTTTACTAGCAATTTCATTTCAGCCAATACACTTCTCGCCAAACATATACAATATATTTATTTTCCAATAGTTCAACTAGGCCTAACAGCGCATTTACTGGCTACTTCTCATTTCGATGCTTGCTTCACAATAAAAATTAGAAGACTGGCACTTTTCAAATTTTGAAGATGTTCAAATCTAGATCTCGCGATCAAAAATATTTATAACTCGTGCATTTAAATCATGGATAATAATAGTTCTAGAGCGTCAATTAATTTGACGATCTTGCACTTTATAAAGGAAATGAAGTGTTTAAACTGAAATCCTGCAAATCGGTCATCGTGACGTGATGGCGCCTCGACATCAGCATCTTGATTTATTATGTTTTTCATGCCTAAACAGTTAATTTTTTGAGATTTTTATTTCTCTCTGAATATTTATCTATATCTTTAGATTCTGCATATCTAATATCTCTGTAATTTCTTTCCGGATATTTCTCTCTATCTTTAGAAGCTTAGTATCTATTGCTTCTAGAATGATAAGAATTTGAAAAAGCATCTCTTCCACTATAAGCTCCTTTAAATCCATGATGAGAATTATTCCTATGTGATAGTTGTGAACGTCTTTGTTCATTATAACTAGTCTTACATGATCGTCGGCCATCATAATTATAATTATTTTGACCATGATAGTAGCCTCTATTCATGTACCTAGGGGCAAAATTTGGATTATATCTTGCTTTTGAATTAGGTGAAGTATATTCTGTTATGTCTTGAGGCATCAAAGAATCTTTAGTCTCAAATTTTTCAGGAATCTCAGATTCATTTTGGTAAGAATTCTCGGAACTCTGTTTCACATATCTATATTTATTTAATTTCCAATGTTAAATGACTGTTTAAAATATCTTTGGCCATATCTATTATTACTTCTGTTATCAAATGGTCTATTAAGATTTCTGTTCTTTCCCATATGATCAAAACTCCTACTGCGACCTTTCACATAGTCTTTTCTACCATGTGTAGGACTAGTAATTTCATCATTTGCTTCTGGAGATGGATAGTCAACAGTCCATTTATCAGATAACCCTGTATCTTTTGTTTTATTCGGCTTATGTGATTTTGATATTTTTCTTATTTTTTCTCTGTTTGCTAAATTTGTAATATGAGTCAAATCCACCTCGTCATTTACGCAGTCGATATTAACCATATCTTCCCAACCTCGATTATCGTTGTTTATACTTGATGTAGCTACTTCATCAATTTCGGACGGAACTTCGTTAATTTTAATGTATCCTACTCGTACTGTGTTGTCGGTTATTATTCTAACACCATCTTCCGCTACTTTAACGTCATGCCTTCTACTGTTTTTCTACCTATTATTAAATCGCAGTCCGTTTCTTGTACCACGTAAAATTTATCCTGGATTTCTATATCGTCCACGTAGACTTTATGCCAGAAAAAAAGCGTTGGATTAATTTCTTCTCCACGTATGTCTGATATGTATATATTGTCTCTGGTTAGTTTTGGCGCGTTTATTGCAGTATGATATCTTGAACTTGCGATTGAAATATCGCTTCCTGTATCGAATATTACGTTTGTGTTAAATCCGCTAATACCTAAGATTCTTCCTTTTTTTATTATTTAACATGTCCATATTAACTATTTTTCTTTGCGTGTTTTGGGTCTCATTTTGGGTATTTTGTTTCTCGCCAATTTTGATTACGTTGCGGGTAAAAATTTGAATATTCTTGTTCTGTATTATTCGCCATGGCACATTTCGCACTCACATGACCAGGGTTGCCACACGTAAAACAGATTATATGCAACTCTTTGCTTCCGTGATCTATACTGTGCATATTGTCAACTTGGCGTCTTTTCGAATTGACGTAGTCAGCCACTCTCGATCTTCTGTCATCAAAATCGCCGCTTGTATTTCTAACTGATTGTTTGTTGCAAACCCTTCGTGCCGTTTCGTAATTATCTAATTTATTAACTAAGTCATCAATTTTCTTTATTACTAATAATTCCTCTATGAAATGTGTATTTGTTTCCGCAGGTAAATTATTCCTGATTTGATTAACTACAATTAATTCTGATAATTCTCCAAAGTTATCTACTTGAAGACCTTCAATCCATTGTTGAAAATACACCTTGATCTCATAAGCGAAATCTCGCCAATTAGCCGATGGCTCCTTCTTAGATGAGAAAAATTTCAGCCTAAACTCTTCTGGCGATAGTTTGTAGCCTTTTAGCAGAATATTTTTTATGTAATCATAATTTCGGGTTCGTTTTCCCTTGCTATTATATTGATCACATCTAATGGCATTAGATTAATTAAATAGTTTACCCATTCTTTTTTATCAATCCCCGTTTGCGTCATTTGCTTTTCGTACATAGCCAAATATCATTCGAACTATCATATTTAGTTAATAATCTAAGCAATTCAAATTGCTTACCTGGAATTGTCCTTGGGTTTTCATCGATGTGTTATCTTGAATTTTCTTGTATCTGTATTTTCTTGTATCTGTATTTTCTTGTATCTGTATTTTCTTAATTTCAAAATCTCTTTCGCGCTTTTTTTTTCTCCAATTCTACTTTCCATTTTCTCTCTTCCCTTTCCATTTCCATTTGTAACCGTTATTTTCTTTCTTCTAGTTCTGCTTGTAATTTCTTCTCTTCTAGTTCTGCTTCTGCTTGTAATTTCTTCTCTTCTAGTTCTGCTTCCGCTTGTAATTTCTTCTCTTCTAGTTCTGCTTCTGCTTGTAATTTCTTCTCTTCTAGTTCTGCTTCTGCTTGTAAGTTCTTCTCTTCTAGTTCTGCTTCTGCTTGTAATTTCTTCTCTGCTAGTTCAACTTTCGATTGGGCCTGTAGTTTTTTGTCTTCTCTTTCTGTTTCTTCTTCTGTTTTCTCTTTTCTAGCTGCTATAACTACTTCTAAACGATCTTTTATAAAATCTTCATCATAACTCTCCCAACTTTTAATCAGCTTTATTAGGACAGGTATTGTTGGTTTTTCTGGTGCTTCAATTCCGCATTCCTCTCAGAGATTTATTAGATCAATTCTCTTAGCTTTATTTAGAGTCCCCATGTTTATCTTCCAAAATTGTACTTGGAGTAATACGATTAGGTGAAACCGTAATTCGTAACCCAACTTTTGTACTGGCGTTTTACAACACTTTAGCTTTGGTTTCCATTTCACTACTAGTTGCTTTTACTTTTAATTATCCTGGCATTGAAAGTTGTTCTTCCTTTTAATTATCCTGGCATCCGAGCCCTCATGTTTGTAAGAAGATGATATGTAAATAGTTGATTTACTGGAATTATATAAGCAAACAAACGTTAAAGAGCAAAATATGAACTTTAATACAGTCCTAGAAATATAATTCTACAATACTTTACTAGCAATTTCTTTTCAGCCAATACACTTCTCGCCAAACATATACAATATATTTATTTCCCAATAGTTCAACTAGGCCTAACAGCACCTTTACTGGCTACTTCTCATTTCGATGCTTGCTTCACAATAAAAATTAGAAGACTGGCCCTTTTCCAATTTTGAAGATGTTCAAATCTTGATTTCGCGATCCAAAATATTTATAACTCCTGCATTTAAATCATGGATAATAATAGTACTAGAGCGCCAGTTAATTTGACGATCTTGCACGTTATAAAGGAAATGAAGTGTTTAAACTGAAATCCTACATATCCTCTTTTATAAAAAGCTATGCGTTGCTCACGACTGGGATTTTCGATAATCGTTGCCACAGATTAATCTCGGAAAATGAAACATTTGAAGTTGCTGAAAAAATTAATTGCTCGAAAAGTATTTTTCAGAAAATTGTTAGACAAACTGCGTTTGAAATGTAAAAAATTGTATATTTCTTCATATAAATTTCAAATCTAATGATTATGCCGTTTTTCAAATATTGAATTTCAAAAATTACCAAATTTCACAATGGAGTATCATAGCGAAATATTCACGCGTAAAAAGATAATGATAACGGCCATGTATCCTGACGTATACTGGCTATAGCAAAAGTAACAAATAATAGTAGCCTTACTATTCTGCTAAAATGTAAAAGTGAATTATGATGCCACGAGTGCATGATTTTTATTTAAGTTTAATATAATCACCTTACAAACAAGGTTTTGGAATTGTTTTTCGAATGGGATTAATAAATTGGCCAAAACTGTATATTATTTTGAGTTTAGAAGAGGAAAATGTGGTTGAGCGTTTTATATTATTTAGGTTTCCTCAGTAACTTTTGGTCAGAATTGAAAGTTTAATATATCGAAACGTCAGAAATTAAATCGACATTAAATCGGCAATAACTATAACGACTGTCCTTCAGTTCGTTTGGATAGATTGTCATTGAAAAATATAAAATCATTCAACATTGATTTTAGGTATTTTTAAGGTTATTATCACGGCCCGGGCAACGCCGGGCATGTCAGCTAGTATATATATACAGGGAGTTTTTTTTTAAAGTTGTGAAAGCAAAAACCTATAACAAAAGAACCATTGAACAAAATGATTTGAAATTTCACCAGTATGATCCCAAAGCAATGGGTATTTTTCGGCATAGTTAAAAAATACTTAAAATCGCACCGACAGATGGCGCTGTCGGTTAACATCAACTGGTTTCTTTCCTCTACCGAGTTATAGGCTCAGTGAAGCAATCTGTTCAAATTTCAAAACCATCTTCCGTAAGTATTCTAACGTCATTGGACCTTTTCTTAAATTTTTAAGTGTCCTAAATCTCTTTAAGAGCAGTTGCTGCGCTGTCATTATTCTGATAATACAGTTTCACTATCAACGCATTGTCCGTCGATGAAATTGTCATTGCGAGGATATCCGTAGAATAATGAACACGAGGTGTGTATGCTTCACGTTTTTATCGCCACTGTACGTGTGTCGTGCACAAGCTCGTCTCCCGACTTTACTGCATATACAGCGCCATCTGTTGGTGGGATTTTAAGTATTTTTTTTAACCACATAAAAAAAATCCCATTGCTTTGGGAGCAAATTAGTGAAATTTTCGGTCATTTGGATCAGTAGTTCTCTGGTTATAGGGTTTTATTTTCACAACTTTAAAAAAAATCACCCTGTATTTGTCTTTGTAAAACGAAAATTAATAATTCACCAATTCGCCTTGTGTGACTGAATGCATCTGGATTGTTACTCCAACTCGTTTTTTTTCTCTGGTCAAAAGCATCTGAAACAAATTTGGTTGCCAAATTATGAAATGGCACAAAATGTTCTGTTACTTGTTCTGTATCCGAATATTTATTTTAAAAAGTTTGTTTGTGACAAAATGGTGTTCATTTAAACAGAAATGTTCATTTTTTCTCCTTTCTTTTACCATTTTTGAGCTCGAAAAAATAATTAATAAATGGAAATTAAATATTTGGGTTGTTAAAGTCCCAGCAAATGGAATTAGTGAAAAAAAAATGAAGGAAATTGGTTGAATATTTCTCGAGAGATATGGTTGCGCAGTTTTAAAAACATGGTTTCGGGATATATTTTTTTACACGGTTTCGAGACGCATTTTGGACAAAATTTCAAGATGATTTTCGACATGGTTTGAAGACACAATAAACATCATGAGGGGATATTTTCCAAACCGGATCCATAAGATGATTGGTTCGCCTTACCGTGTATTCATCACAGCAATGACTGCCTAAATCGGCATGCTCGCGCTGTTTTTAGAAAAATATATTTCTGATATTATAATTAAAGAAATATGTGCTGCTGATAAAAAGCTCTAGGTAAAAACAAAATTACTTTTCGGGTATGTATATAAAAATGCCTTCGTTTTCGTTTAAGGATCGTTAAAGCAAATATCGCAGTTATTTTTAAATTAAATAATTTGATTTTTAAAAATCAGTCAGTTAATTATGCAATTTTCGGAAGTTTATAACATATTCTCCACGTCCATATAATTATAAATCTCAAAACATTATTTTTTACAAATAAAATTTAGACAGCTTTAAACAGATTAAATTAGTCAAGGCTATGATCACTAACGCATTAGCGCTAACGTATGAGCACCTCATGCACATGAAAAAAATGCATAACTGAATGAAGTAACCTCACACTGTAACTATCTAAAAAATGCAGGAAATTTGTTAAAACCGGGATTATTAATACATGTATGAGCATTTTGCGTCCATGAAAACAAAGGAAAATCACTGGATGCGGCAACCTTGTCATGTAGCAATCTTAAACAATGATGAAATTCGAAAATGCAGCTATCGCTATAACGCCTGTATGAGCTATTCGCTACCGATAAAACAAACAAAAACATAAGTGTATTGGTTGTATTAGAATCTCTAAAAATAGGAAATTTATTAAAACCGCAATCACTGTAACGATTACTTAAAAAACTCCCATAATGTCGTTAATATTGGTTAAAATTATTTTTATAACATAATTCATTATTGAAAAATATAAACTTTCCATTTTTTTCATTCATATGTCTTTGTATAACTTAATAAACAATTGAAAGATGAAAACTTTTCACAATTTTAAACTTTTCGCCCATTGGATTCGAACTTGAGTCTACCGAATTGGAGTCAAACGACATACCACTGAGCAACTTAGCACTCATCCCGAAACAGTTTAGAACAAAATTTTAAAGAAACTGCTTGCTAAGGTTGTTTAGTCTTAAAAACTCGCCAAAAGTTAGCTAATCGAAATTGAAAACGAAACTGATCGTACGTAAAAAGAATCCTGTCACGTCATCGTGAACCAATCGTCTTATGGAACCAGTTTGGAAAGTATCTTCTCATATAAACATCGAGCATAGAGCTACGCGTAGAAAGCCATTTGTTAGCTGCTGCTGCGTTACGTTCAATGAGCAAGAAAGATTGTAAAGATTTGGAGTATCATGAAACTGCTTTAGGGCAACTATCTACTCACTTGAGGAATGTAATAAATATAAAATAAAATCGAAAATTTACTTTCTGTTTTTTTCTAGGTCGTTCAGTTTTTGAGAAATTTGCATATTTCTGTGTATTCAAATTTAATCTTTTTTGTGCCATTATATGCAGAATTTAAGGTACAATAAATCTCAGATTGAATTGCGTTTTCTAGATTATGATTACTAGACCATTTGCTTCAGATAAATATCGCAGTTAGCATATTCTTAATATTTATAGGTCAGTCATTGAGTCTAATTTGCATATTTCTGAATGGTCTAATGTTTACATTACTATCAACTTTAAAGTAGTTGCCCCAGAAGTGACATAACGATTTTCTAGACGAGATTTTTATGTTGATTTCTAATCTGTTATCCGTTTCCCTCTATCATGATTTGTTTTTTAGTAAAATGAATATCTACGTCCATTGGCATACGTTTGGCCAAAAATGCTTTTTAGGGGATTGTACCTCCTTGAAAAAAGGGTTAACAGTGTGAGATTACTATCAGTATACTTAAAAAACATTTGAAAAAAGTAGTAGAATCTAACCTAAATAGCCGAAGTAGATCATAAAGTAGCATAAAAAAACGTTTTTTGGCTTTTTAGAACAAAAAATAAAATTTCCATTTTTTTAAAACATAGACGTGATAGAAAAAAAACTGACACCAGCGTAAACTGAAATTAGCGTAAAAAAAGATTTATAATTATGTTAGCATACTCATGGGGCAGAACTATTTGGACGTCAAGAAACTTTATCAGAAAAATATGAAAAATATGTAAAGTAGGCACAATATTTCGCGGTCACATGTCAGTATAATCTCGGACACAACATTTTTGTAACGTAAACTGGCCATTCATCATAGCATAAAACAAAAAAGCCAGTCTCATAATGCTTTTGCGCCTTAAATTCCCATGCAATTGTACACAAATTCAAAAATTTGCATAAATCGAAATATGCAAATACCGGAAAATCTGGACGTGTTGGTGAAAATCTAAAACTGGATTCAGAATCAGGGCAAAAAATCGAAATAAGAAACAACTGATTTCGATTTTGGGACAGGGCAAAAGTTCAATTTTGTTGCCTAGTATTATCCGTGGCGAAGAATAACATTATTAACGATGATAATTTAAATAACGGTTTATCCACCCATAGAAAAAAATAAAATTAAGCCACTTGCTGGCAAGCGATGATATTTCATAGTAAATATTACTATATTTTAGTAGATTTTATTGCTTACAGTTACACTATGCTATATAAAATTATAATGTAATGCAACAAATATAAATGTAATAGATACAATGCAAACAAATATAATGAAGTACAATGGAGACGAAAACGTTTATGTAACAATTTTGAGAGATAATCAGTTACATTTCATTGCTTTAAGATAAAAAAGAAAAAAATCATCATATGCTTGTTTGCTGTTTTCACAAAAATGTCTTCTCTAGAAGAGATGATTTCTTTTGACGTTCAATGAGCAAAGCCGACGAAATTTAATGCTGGATATACAATACACACAGCGATTAATCTGTTTGGAGATAATTGATGAACAAATGTATCCGATATGTGTGACAACGTTGAGAGTAAAAGTTTTTGTACAGCTTTGCATAGCAATTTTTTAATCGTTTTTAATATAAAAAAATACATATATCCCTTTATTACTTATGCAATTTTTTGTAAATCCATATGTGCACGTATATAGAAGCAATAAAATTGACGCATACAATAAAGTGTGAGGAATACACAAAAATGATTAATTTGCAGAAAACATTTATTGAATTTCTGGGCTTTTAATAACCTACTGGTGTAATACAAAAAGTAGTGTCAAATTTACGTGGTGATGAAACATGGCAAAAACAAAAATTTTCGTAATGCAATGAATGAGTAGCAAAATGTAAAATATGTACATGAAAATATAGCATGTACGAAGAACCTTGAAAAGTAAAAGTCACTTTAATTAGGAATAATTACCTGAAATCATGTGTGATATTTTCAATCCTTGCTCAAATGAACGACTACCAGTAACCCAGTAACAATGCATGCATCAATACAATAACAGTATGATTGTAATACTATTTAGGGGCTAATGGTATGTACATCTGCAACAATGTTTTGCACATCTGCAATAACAATAATATTTCAAGTTAATGAACAACGGGGAGGATTATCTTAACGAAGACAGAAAAATAGAGTCAGGAGAAACATTAGGAAATTTAGAAACGAACGAATGGCTTCTCACCTTCTAAACCATTGGTTCGGAAATAAAACATTCAGGTCCTATCTCACACCCATGTTTTCATGAAGCTTCACTGCATTGTGCTGGAAACATATGTGTGAGAACAACGTCCAAAAAATAAGGACGGCTTGTTAAAGGAAAATAGTGTACTTGGATCCCTACAAGCTTTTATAAAGTATATTAACTGATAGAAAACGCATCCACAAAAAGAGCGAAATGAAACAATGTTAAAATGCAACCATATTATACTGGGCTGAAGAATCCTAATAATATTATAAATCTGATTGTGTGCAAATGTTAGGCTGAAGCCAGCGTCAAAATGAAGCATTTAATTATCCTGTATCTTTGCATATAAGTTGATTATAACCCTCAAATGAATATAGGCTGGTTTTCGTTTATTTTATTTCAATATTTTTCTTAAAAATTAAATTTTTTATTATTTTCATACAGAATAAATGGACATTTTTTCGTATATTTTACAATGGTTGGTTGGTTTGGATGGTTTGGCCCAAAGGGCCCGGTTTTGCAGCTTTTTTTTTTAAATGGTTAAATTTATTTTACCGTTGCTAATACTTTATCGTTGCCAATATAAAATAAAACCCCTGACTAATAATTTTTAATCAACAATTTATTTTCAAGTGAAAATTTTCCACGTGAAAAATGAAAAGGAAATGAATTATTTAAGAATTAAACAGAATATGAAATGATGTCATATTCGAAATAAAACGTGCGTTTTCAAATATTTGATAATAATACAAAGTGCATAAATACGAGTAAGTATGGAAAGCAAGAGAATATGATGTCATATATAGAAAAATAAAACATATTTGTTTTGATGTTGAAATAAAATGATCTTGGGTTATCAAATTATTTGTGATTAATTTCTCTTTTTTTTTCTTTTTTTTTTCACATGAAAGAATTTATTTTAAATGTACGTAATATATGTATTTTAAATGTATGTGTTGTAAATTAAAGTTCTGTGTTTTAAATGAAATGAGTGAAAGATTTATATTTTTAATGAATTCAATATGAATGATGGGATAGGTTGGCGATTTATCGTCTGCACACGGTTAACATAAAGATACCATATTTTTAATTTAAATTATAAAAAAAAAAAAAAAAAAAAAAAAAAAAAATGGATGGCAAATGTCATTGATATGCATCGCAAAATTATCCGTATCGAAAATCCGAAAATCTTAATAAAAATAACTATATTTTTTAAAAGAAAGTTGCTTTTCTCATAAAAGCTAAAGATTTAATATGATTGTGTCGAAGTAACAGCATTTTTCCTCTATCGTTTTCCCACAATCGAAAACACATTTGTAAATCGTCGTTTCGAACCAGAATTTAATTTTACATTTCTTTTAGTTTTAAAATAGGAAAAACTTTGTTGTCTTTTTTAAATATAGCTTTTTTAAAAGTTGTTTCATACTAGATTTTTGTAAGATCTTGCAGGATAAGAAAAATTGCATAGATTTTAAAGCAATGTTTAAGTAAAATTACAATATTTTTTAAACTTAAAAAACAACAATGTTATCGAAAAGAAAATCAATTTTATCAACAAATTCGCGTAATGCAAAAGCAAAGAAGAAATAAAAAAGTAATGAATCTTTTCTTCCAGCCGAATTGTGTAAACTTGAACAAGCCGATCGTGCCAATTCATAACATTATAAACGGGAAAGCGCGTTCTATACAGTAAATTTTTTTTTTACATATAGGTAGAACATTTGTGAGAATAGGAAGGTTAGGGGTCTGTAATTAGGTCCATAGTCAATTTGATTTTTTTTTTTATCAAGTGAAATTTGGCGCAAAATTAAATACATTGTTGTAACCAGATTTGTTTTTTGCGTGGTAAACACTTAATGCTATTTTAGATGATCATTTCCCCGCTCACCTTTGATGCCAACTATGACTGTAAAACATATTAAAAAATATTAGCCGATAATTTTCTAATTTTCTTATTGCTTCATGATGTAAATAGACTTCCTGGTTCATACTTTAAACCTGAATCGGTCATGCCATTGTCGTTCAATTTTTATTCCTAATCCTAACCCTAATCGAATCCTATCCTAATCCTGATAATAACTTTAAAGAATATTCTTTGACACGAATATGTAAATGAAATCAATATCCATCCATAAATGGAATGAATGGAAAATAGAATAAATAGAAATGGCAAAATAAAATAATAAGAAAGTACATTTATTCGACACCTAACCCTAGAGAAAGCGTAAAAAATTTCAAGCGCATGAAATAAATCAAAATAATCCTATATATACTAACAAAAATATGTAAATTTAGATTATCAGATTTGTGTCGTCGGTATTTATTTGCTTATAGTGTTCTTGACGCGATAGAGAAAATATCGAGGTTAAATTGAGCAGAATTTAAAGTACTTTCTAGCAACCTTTATTTACATTTTAGAATCGCATCAGATTGTTATATCTTTGTGAAATATCTATCAATTTATAAAATCCACAAGCAGTTTGTTCACTATTTACACCACTTAGCGTGAAGCACTTAATTTAATATATACATAAACAAGATAATGTAGTAAGAAATATATAACATATGTCTATGCAAATAAACAATATAATAATGTCCATTTAGCAATGCACACATATACAAATTGTACACCAAATACCACCTAAAATGCACTGTTGTACAGAAGAATTCTGCCAGTGTTGTTTTTCGTTTTACGAAGAGGAATTCCTCGATTTTCACGATTTTACTGGGTCCTCCTTTTTTCATTAGTTGCAGTTTCATTTTCGCGATTGTATATATTATTTGGCATGAAATTTCACTTTTTTAAGACTGGGTTATGTCAAGGCCCCTATAGCAAAGAAATACCGTATGGTCTCCTATAAAATGTGATAAAGCTTTGGTTAATTATATATGTTGTTAATTATCAAGTAAAATGTTTTACTAAGTTAATGCATTTATTCTTTTTTTAATGTTACGTGAACGAAGTCACGGACTGACTTCAATTGAACATTGAAATTGGTAGATCGATTTCTGCTGACATCTGGATGAAATCAATACTAATGCATAAAGAGTAAAGTTTTAATTTTCAACTTCTTTGTGGAATTTCCCTAGAGTACTGCCTTTTTCTTGTCACCACTTACTGCAGTATTTTTCAAACATTCATTAGTGGTGTTCTTTATAACATTTAACGCACAAAAACGTGAATTTACTTCCAACGACAAACAGAGATTTATTCCAATTTTTTTTGAGTGATTGTTTATTTATTTTTTAAATTGAGTTATTATGCTTTTTTTAGACACAACTTTTAATATAATGAACTGGATAAAAGTTCAGGTAAATCGTTTCGTAAATCAAAGTTTGTGTCTTGAATGAATTTTATTTTTTAAATACCTTTTTAATTGAGTTGTTTAATTGATTTATTTATACAGGGTGATTTTTTTAAAGTTGTGAAAGTAAAACCCTATAACAAAATAACTACTTATCCAAATGACCTAAAATTTCACCAGTACACTCCCAAAGCAATGGGGATTGTTTAGGTGTGGTTAAAAATACTTACAATTGCGCCGACAGATGGCGCTGTATATGCAATAAAGTCGGGAGACGAGTTTGCACACGACACACACGCAGTGGATACTCTTCGCTGTGTTGTGGTACATGCAGTTTCACATTTCCAACTCGTAGCTGAAAACGGTGGACAGCAAATTGAAAATCTCTTGTTCGCAGTTCCGTAAATCGCAGTTCCGTACGAATGCTTTACTCCATATTTTTATTTCTGTTTCTGCGAAGGTGTTCGCAGTTCCTTTTCCCAATTACTGCATTCTGTATGCTTTTGATATGCGTAATAAAGTTTTCTTTATCACAACGTACCGTTCATTATTTTCCTCCCACTGACGATATTCTTTGTTTCTGTTAACTTACAGCGCCATCTGTCGGTGCGATTTTAAGTTTTTTTAACCACGCCTAAAAAATTCCCTTTCCTTTGGGAGCATACTGGTGAAATTTCAGGTCATTTGGATCAGTCGTTCTTTTATTATATGACTTTACTTTCACAACTTATCACCCTGTATTATGATTTTCTTTTAATGGAGTTATTATGCTTTTTTAGACACTTTTTTAATATAATGAACTGGATAAAAATTCAGGTAAATTGTTTCGTAAATCAAAGTTTGTGTCTTGAATATTTTTTTTTTTTTTTATTTATTTATTCTTAATAAAAAAGAAATTGTAGAAATATATTCTCAAAGATATAGAATAAACATTTTCAGGCAGTTTATAAAACTCCAAAAAATTACTAAACAGATAAATAAGTAAGAATATTTTTTTTAAAACCATAATATAATTCAGTATGCGAATATAAACTAATAACATGTTACTTTCATTTAGAACTTATGTTATACTTTAAGTATTACGTAAAAAGCATAATATTTTAATTTTGTTTTTTACGTGTGTAATACGTAGTTTGTGAACGCTGAAATATGATAATTTACGGTTATTTATAACAGGGGCTCGAACAAAAGGGCGCATTAATATTTTAACATATCACAATACAGTTCCCGAAATGGGGCTGGAAAATATCATGGATGCCCTATCCAAGTGCAGCGTATTCCATTTTTTATATCTATGGGAAGGGCCTTACTTTTATTAAAATATTATTGATATATTATTATATAAAATTTATATAAATATTAAAAAAATATTTGTAAGTATATTATTTTTATTAATAGCATATTATTTATATTACACTAATACAAAATGATACATTTTTATGATAGGTGTTTTTTTCATTACCGAATAGCAAGCTTCGTCTTTAGGACGTATCAATTATAAAAATATTATTTGAACACAATTTTAATTTACGATTTCTTTATTTTTCAGTACTACAATAAATTTAAATTAATGTACCTTATGTACGTCTTTGAAATTGAATTTTATCGCCATGAATCTATTTTAAAACCTGCGCTTCAAAAGTTACATATGGATATAAGAAGATCGTGTAACACAGAAATTGATCACAATATAAAATAAATCATTCCTGTAAGCCTTTAAAGACATGAGAGGTAATCAAAGTTTGCGTACTGAGAGTGCCACTCAGTGAGAAAACATTGCGAAATCTATAATATTTACGTTGATTAACATCTGCTCTACATTTACCTTCTTCCCAAAGCCCTTTTAATTTTCAACCATGTTTATGTTGAAACTCGCAATATTGTCTGTTCTGTTTCAGTATTTTTGTTGGTATGTAGACACTGGTGTAAGAGATATGCCGTTCGTGTATTTATGTAATATATTCCATTTTCTTTCTTAATTGAACTTTTAAAGTTATTTTTATTACTTTTATACGATTACTAGAAATTAGACAATAACCTTCATTTGTATCAAAACTTGATATTTAGGTTTTAAAAGGTATTTCCACATTGGGTAGGCCACCAGTGTCTTTGTTACTACAAACCACACGTGTTACATTAATTCTAATTAAACTAGTTTTTTTTTTCAATTTCATGTTTTATCATTTTATACTACTACTGGGCATTGCATTATTGTACAAGATTTCAAAATTATAACTTCGGCTTTAAAAACCGATAGAGCATAGAGTTGTAAGCCCGTGTTTTCATGTTACTACGAAGAATTTAATAAAATGAAAATTATTATGCAGAACAAACTATTAAATTACAGGGTGGTCCTAAACTCTTTCCCTGATTACAATATTGTATTGCAGAAAAACTAATATAATTTAGGCATACGCTTGTTTCAATATATTGTAAAGACATTTATGAAGTTTTTAATACAAGTACTTACGTCAGTAAATTTCGATGTGAGCTTGGTAGCTCGAAAAATGTCAATACATTATTCCAGTTCTCTTACTGTACAACATTTCGGCTGTCACAGCATTTGTGACTTGACTTTGAGTGGATATCCTCTGAATATTCAAAAATATGAACAACTTAATAACTGAATTTCTTACAGTGTGCAAGGTGAAGATTTTTGTGTAAACTAAACTATGTTCAGTTTGCTTTTCCAAAGGGCCTTGGACTGACCAAACCCAGGATCAAGACAAGGGGATCATCCATCCAGTTCCAGATGATAAAAAAAAACTTAAGAACATCCTTTTTTCATAATACAAATTATACAGTATTACAATCAATGGTTACTTCATAATATATTTTTGTAATCAGGGAAAAATTTATGACCATCCTACACTTTCATCTACCGTAATTTCGCGCTTATACGCCGCACCTCAGACAACTCGATTTCCTACCACAATTTTTTTTAAATAAAATGTGACTTACTTCTGCTTAGCACTTATTGAACTTCCTATTTTCAATAAAATTTCCAGTTTGAAATAGACTTAACTAAGCCGCGGCACATACTCGCGAAATTACGGTATTTCCTTTTTTTTTTTTTTAGAAAAAAAATATTTTGTTCTTTGCATTACAGGTACTTACATACAACACAAAATCCACTACAATCTAAAGAAGAATTCTAGATTTATGATGTTTAATTTAGTCGTAATTATCTGAAATTAAGAGTTTTACATTACCTCTTCTGTTTGGGCGTTTTTCGTTGTATATATGATTTCTGAAGCTGAGGAATTTTCTATTTTTTCTTTAACGGTCTGGAAGGTGCGCGATATTCAACACACACTGGGTCGCGTTTTGTTTCTGTGAGGCTTAATCGATTATTTTACTTTTTATCAGTTTATACTGTAAAGAATCCACGATGTTGTGTGTTTTTGAAATGGGGTAGCGTGGAACCGTTTCGCAATGGATCACCTTCATTAAATATTTCAGAACAAATTTTATTTAAAAAGCGTTCTTGAAATTTCTAGAGGTAAAAATTATTTACAACAATTTTTTTTAGCTGAGTTCGCTCGACTTGTAATTTATAGCAAATCACCAAATAGTCCAGTCTTTTACAGTAGTTTTAGAATCTTAAAGTCTTAACTAGTGCTACTTTTCACTCTCCCCGAAAGGTCAAATCCAAGGCTGTTGCCTTGACTTCAGAGAGATCGCACTCTCTCATTCAAAAATCTGTCAGCAAACCTGTCCTTCCCTACCAAGAAGGGAATTCGTCCTGAGCTGAGTGTTTTCCACCAACACTCGTTCTCCTGCCGAAACTCTAACTACCTTCCTCTCGATCCTCTTCTCCGGTCCGTTTGCTCGAACAAAAGATTCTCCGATCACCAATCAAAAAAGTTTTAGTTTACGTCATTGGATAAAGCCTTTTTAGGGAGGTCTTACTGAACTTTTGAATGTTCACGCAGGAAATTCCCACGATCTGAGACCCCACATATAGACGGTCAGATCAGAGAAATATTTGCTGTCTAGCAATTTCAGTTTCACAAGATTGATCGAAGCTCATCTTTTCCTATTGTAGTAAACGGCATTCTTGTCACCCCCACAGCTAAGCGTGAGAAAAGTTTTCCAACTCTTGGGAACTTCTATCTTTGATTACTCTGCCTAATTAGCAGACTGTGAGAGATTTACTGAAATTGTTACAACACCCCCACCATCAAAACATTTTCCGGGTTAAAACGCGGAAAATCTGCAAAAAAAGGATTAGCTCAACATATTTGAGTGGCTCAAATAACATTTCAATTTAACCTCACTATATACATCAGTGACCTAATTTCTTATATACTGCTTACCATTGCTTGAACATCTAGCTTTAGAGACTTTTTTTTTTGTTTTGAAAGATACTTTTTTACTACACATGCCAAAATAACAATAAAACTAAAAATAATCAAATATGTACAAAAGATTGGATTTTACTCAAATACTTACTACTGAATTTCTTTACTTGTGTTTGCCGAACAATACGTTTTACACAACCGTTCAATTTCTTTAACAAGAGTGTCACAAAGGCGTGAATTTCCACTGTCCCTACTCTCTTTCAACAGAATTTCGAAGGATTTTAGAAAACTCTTTGTGAATCCGCTCACTTCCTCCAGATTAACTTTCGAATGATAACCCTTCCTGTCAACACTCACTTCCATATTTTCGCGTTTATTTTTCGAATTACCCCGCCGGTCGAAAACCAACTCATCTACTTTCCTTGACCTTTTCAAAAGGGTTTCTTTTTCCCCAATACACTGAGAACGGTAGTTCTTCATTTCGGGGGGGAATGACGAAATAATTTCTTCCTGCCCTTGTGGATCTGTTAAAGGGTTTATCTCAATCCCCGGGTTCTCAAAACTGGAATTAGTTTGCGATTTTTGCTTTCGCTTTATCTTTTCATTTATTAAAGCCTGCGTCTTATTACCTAAGATGTAGTGTTTAATTTTAGAGTGTCTAGGCAGGATTGCCGCTTTCGTATTTACATATCCGAGACCTTTTATTTCCATTTTTATACGTGCCACTCTAAATCGTTTTGGATATTTATCAAATGTCTGTTTAAGCCAAACATATTCATTGCCTAATTTGCTCTTATTTACCAAATTCCATGGGCAAACACAATACGAGCTACCTGAATCTCTAAGTACACACGCCTTCTTCCCATTTATTTTGTTTTCACTCAAAAAAGGTCGGAACAAGCTTTTGTCTTCGCTTATATCGCCTAAGTGATTTATGCTCTCGAAAGATTTTACTTCAGTGATATCCCTTTGTCTTTTCGGACAACGTGCCATTAGGTGAAATTCGCTTCCACACGTATGGCAACGCCTCTTTCGTTCAAAGATACGTTCCCTGTCTTTAATTTCCTTGTCTCGCCAATTTATTTTTTTGTCGGAATTTTTTTCTTCTCCAGAATTTCCCTCGAGTTTCGTTTCTTCAGATTTCCTATCATAAAAAGATCTCGCATTCTCTTTTTTATCTGAAATCCCTTTCACTGCTTCATATTCGTCCAGACATTTTGCCAAAACTAACGGGTCTTTGTAGTTTGCCCACGAATCAATGAAATGCTCTTTCAATTCGCTAGAAGTACGGCGCTTGATCTGGTCCGTAATCAATAAATTTTTCAGACTATTGAAATCTGTAACATCTAAACCATTCAACCAACCCTCTAAATAACTGTTGATCTCGAAAATAATATCTTTCCATGGAGCATCTGGATTGCGTGGATGTTTCATTAATTTTTGACGATATGCTTCGGGACTCATACGGAATCGTTCAAGCAAAAACTTTTTGACGTATTCAAAGTTATCCGTCTGATCTTGCGGTTCCCTTAAAATTAACTCTGCAATTTCTACCGGCACTAAAGCTAATAAATGCGTCACTAAGTCACCTGTCTCTATTTCCGCTTTGGTCGCCTGTCGTTCGAACAAATTTAAAAACAAAGTTATATCCGAGCGTTCTGGATCAAATCGATGCATGATTGTTCGAAGCGGCAATTTAGGTGGGCGTTCCGACCCGGTACTGTTAGTTGAACTACGTCTATTTGCATCTTGCGTCAATCTAAGTTGTTCTAACGTAAATTCGCGTTCTTTTTGTTTTTCCTCTCTTTCTCTTTCTTCTTTCTCCCTCTCTTTATTCTCTTTTTCCCTTTCTTTATCCGCGGCTATCTTCTCTTCTCGATCTTTTATGATATACGCAGCTTGCGTGAATGCAAAATCTTTATCGTAATCATCGGCAGCTTCGATTTTTTGGATAATTACCGGTATCCTGTCATTTTTCCCTATTTCCACTCCCAATTCTTCCGCTAAATTCTGCAAATCAATTTTCCTGCACTGTTTCAGATCAGTTACTTCTTGCATTTTAAAATTTTATGTAAATACAATATAAAGATGAAAATGATAGTTTCGCTCGCTAACTTATGCAATAGGGATTCTAACACTTTATGGAAATTTTTCTGCAACTACCCACATAATACTAACAATTTTAAATATAATTCAATTTGAGGAATAATAAAAATAGTATACATATAAAAATAGACTTTCAATATTGTAAAATTTTCAATACACTGACACGTTTTGGTGTCGATCATACACATTTAAAACAAATTTAGAAATTTGAAATTCTGTGCACATAATTCAACCAATACTTGATATTTCTGACCCCGCAGGTAACAATTTTCCCGTTTATAACAAAATGACCAATTTTGCAACTGCTAAAAAATTTTCCTAACATCACATATGCAAAATATTTGATTATCAACAACATCTATTGTTTCACTAATAATATAAAAAAGTACACCTTTGAAATCTTTCAATCATGAATAGACAATCGACTTATTTGAAAAATCAAAATTTTTATCTCTTTTTTTTTTCGGGAAAAAAAATTATATATATACACATTTAGCCTGACAATCCTTATATTATTTTACTGCCAAAAGAAAATTTACACTATCAAATTTTATGCTGATAACAAATATACATAAAATTTTTCCAAATATGTTAAAAGTTATTAGATTTAAAAATTTATCATAATTTATCATATATCAATATTCACATAAAAAATTTCTCAGAAATGAATTTTCCTCACTAAAGAATATATAAACAAAATGAGAGCCACTCAAAAATGAATTGAGCTTACCTTTTCTACAGTCTTTGTCTGCATCATCTGTCGCCGGTTTCGGGTCTGGCCTAGACGTCGTCGATTTCACAGGTTATCTCGGTTTGTCGGCTCCTGATGTTTCCTAGAAAGGGCTTGCTTCGGACTTGTTCTCTGTAAACACGGGCTTGCTTCCAGGACGGAACTGTGGTCTGTCGTGACAATGCAAGGGCTTGCTTCGGGCTTGTTCTCTGTAAACACGGGCTTGCTTCCAGGACGGAACTGCGGTCTGTCGTGCCAATGCAAGGCTTGCTTCGGTCTCTGCTTTCCTCTCCTGAACTGGCGTCAGATCTTGCGCGCTTAGATGCGGGCGGGCGTCACTGCTACTGTCTGGACTCTCTTCACTAATGCTAATAAATTTTTGTCGAAATATCCGACTCGCTTGCCACCAGCTGTAAAGAATCCACGATTTTGTGTGTTTTTGAAATGGGGTAGCGTGGAACCGTTTCGCAATGGATCACCTTCATTAAATATTTCAGAACAAATTTTATTTAAAAAGCGTTCTTGAAATTTCTAGAGGTAAAAATTATTTACAACAATTTTTTTTAGCTGAGTTCGCTCGACTTGTAATTTATAGCAAATCACCAAATAGTCCAGTCTTTTACAGTAGTTTTAGAATCTTAAAGTCTTAACTAGTGCTACTTTTCACTCTCCCCGAAAGGTCAAATCCAAGGCTGTTGCCTTGACTTCAGAGAGATCGCACTCTCTCATTCAAAAATCTGTCAGCAAACCTGTCCTTCCCTACCAAGAAGGGAATTCGTCCTGAGCTGAGTGTTTTCCACCAACACTCGTTCTCCTGCCGAAACTCTAACTACCTTCCTCTCGATCCTCTTCTCCGGTCCGTTTGCTCGAACAAAAGATTCTCCGATCACCAATCAAAAAAGTTTTAGTTTACGTCATTGGATAAAGCCTTTTTAGGGAGGTCTTACTGAACTTTTGAATGTTCACGCAGGAAATTCCCACGATCTGAGACCCCACATATAGACGGTCAGATCAGAGAAATATTTGCTGTCTAGCAATTTCAGTTTCACAAGATTGATCGAAGCTCATCTTTTCCTATTGTTAAAAAGGCTTTATCCAATGACGTAAACTAAAACTTTTTTGATTGGTGATCGGAGAATCTTTTGTTCGAGCAAACGGACCGGAGAAGAGGATCGAGAGGAAGGTAGTTAGAGTTTCGGCAGGAGAACGAGTGTTGGTGGAAAACACTCAGCTCAGGACGAATTCCCTTCTTGGTAGGGAAGGACAGGTTTGCTGACAGATTTTTGAATGAGAGAGTGCGATCTCTCTGAAGTCAAGGCAACAGCCTTGGATTTGACCTTTCGGGGAGAGTGAAAAGTAGCACTAGTTAAGACTTTAAGATTCTAAAACTACTGTAAAAGACTGGACTATTTGGTGATTTGCTATAAATTACAAGTCGAGCGAACTCAGCTAAAAAAAATTGTTGTAAATAATTTTTACCTCTAGAAATTTCAAGAACGCTTTTTAAATAAAATTTGTTCTGAAATATTTAATGAAGGTGATCCATTGCGAAACGGTTCCACGCTACCCCATTTCAAAAACACACATTCCTATTGTCCATCCAGTTCCAGATGATAAAAAAAACTTAAGAACATCCTTTTTTCATAATACAAATTATACAGTATTACAATCAATGGTTACTTCATAATATATTTTCGTAATCAGGGAAAAATTTATGACCATCCTACACTTTCATCTACCGTAATTTCGCGCTTATACGCCGCACCTCAGACAACTCGATTTCCTACCACAATTTTTTTTAAATAAAATGTGACTTACTTCTGCTTAGCACTTATTGAACTTCCTATTTTCAATAAAATTTCCAGTTTGAAATAGACTTAACTAAGCCGCGGCACATACTCGCGAAATTACGGTATTTCCTTTTTTTTTTTTTTTAGAAAAAAAATATTTTGTTCTTTGCATTACAGGTACTTACATACAACACAAAATCCACTACAATCTAAAGAAGAATTCTAGATTTATGATGTTTAATTTAGTCGTAATTATCTGAAATTAAGAGTTTTACATTACCTCTTCTGTTTGGGCGTTTTTCGTTGTATATATGATTTCTGAAGCTGAGGAATTTTCTATTTTTTCTTTAACGGTCTGGAAGGTGCGCGATATTCAACACACACTGGGTCGCGTTTTGTTTCTGTGAGGCTTAATCGATTATTTTACTTTTTATCAGTTTATACATAGACATTTAGGAACAAATACATAGCAATTGTATAAAATCTCTTATTTAAGAAACGTTCTAAAGCATAAATATTATTTCGAGAGCAAAAAACCAAAACGGCAAAATCCTGAGCTGGATGGAGGGCCCTACCATAATGCTCCAAACGTTCTCAATGGGGGAGAGATCTGGTCACCTTGCTATTCATGGTAGTGTTGAACATGCACGAAGACAAGGAGTAGAAACCATCGCCGTGTGCGGGCTGACATTATCTTGCTGAAATGTAAGCCCAAAATTGCGGGATAAGAAGGGCAACGCAACAGGGCGTAGAATATCATCAAAGTAACGCTGTGCAGTAAGGGTGCCGCGAATGACAACCAAAGGGTTCCTGCTGTGAAATGAAATGGCACCCTATACCATCACTCCTGGTTGTCAGACCACATGGCGGGAAAGTCTGAAGACTTAATAGAGAATACTGATGCAAACGACAATATGTTTTAAACTATAGGTATGAATGAAATGTTCTGAACTTTAAATAGGCTTCGTAATACCTGATGCAATAAAATTCAGTCTTAGTATATGGGTATTGGTGTAACACGAAGTAGTTCTCTTTCTTGGATTTTGTTTATCTACAGTTTTAATCGATGCTAATCCGGTATCAATAAAAACTGACGGTTTTTTAAATGCTACAGAATTTCAAGTAAGTATTTTTATGTTGAACAAACATACACAACAGGAAAACAAGCTAAATTAATAGCGTAAAATGAACATTATTTGTGTATTCTTGCGTGTCTATATTTATTACGTATTTCAAAATGTGTACTTGTGGACTGATAGCATCAGAAAAACCGATATTTCGATATCATACCATTTTGAGAAAACTGATTAATACACAGTAATAAATCGGTCAAGTGCGAGTATAACTCGCACTCAAAGGTTTCCGTACATTATATTTATTAATTACTATTAATTAATTAATAAACTCCTACTATCTCTATGATTTTCATAATTTTAGTTTCATCAGTAGATTCGGAAATAGGAGGGAGGGGGCTATTTTTCCAGTGTCCTATCGAAATATCTCTTAAAATATGATACCTAAAATTAAAACAAATATATTTTTTAGTTTCATGTTACGAGATCTTTCGAACGATACTCTACACGATATATATATTTAAGAAAATGATGTTTCAAGTGACTTAATTAATATCTTGGCTATTATCCGACAATTGTTTCGAAAATCAGTATGAAATATCCTTGGATGATTCTTCGTCGATACATACCTCGTGAGCACGTCAACGCCCTCGCTGACAGGCCGAAAACTGAAGTTTGTGTGTAACGAAATAATGCGCTTTTCTCAAAGGTTTCTCAAAGGCACTTTTCTACCTAGGAAAATCGCTATAGTTTTCCTGCGAGGATTAAATGAACTCCCTTTTTTTCATAATTTTAGTTTCAGTAGATCTGGAATTAGAGGGGAGAGAATATACTTTTGCAGTGCATTTTTGACGATATCTCTGAAATTATAATACCTAAAATTAAAACAAATATATTTTTGAGTCTCGTAATAACGAGATCTTTCACAGGATACCCCACACGATATACAAAAAGAAAACTTTTTTTTTTTCAAGTAACTTAGTTAGCCCCTTAAATTTTTCCCAAACATATTTGTGAATGGGTAATATCCTGAAACTATGTGGGTCAATAACTTTCCCAAATTTGAAATATTCACGTACCATAGTTTACGATATAAAAGGGCTCTGACAGACTCACACAGAAACACAGGATTGATCTTATAATGGTTACGTTTTTACTTTTTAAGAACGGAACCCTATGTTAATGATGGTATTTAATTTCTGTATATATGTTTAATCTTTTGTGTAT
Organism: Maratus michaelseni; assembly: GCA_963931845.1. Classification (NCBI taxonomy): domain Eukaryota; kingdom Metazoa; phylum Arthropoda; class Arachnida; order Araneae; family Salticidae; genus Maratus; species Maratus michaelseni. Next base: position 199,752,569 of record OZ007588.1, on the reverse strand, counting down.
AAAATCTGGCCAGGTATATGTTCATGTAGCTACATGTTATAAAGGTGTCGTATTGTATTTATATTGAAAATAATTTCATTATTTTATGTTTAATCTTTTATACTGTTGAAAATGCAATGAATAATTTCATAGAATTGTCAATAAGTGTAGATTGAATTTTTTTTATTTTATCAGGTTTGAGTTTGATGTAAAATCATGTTTATTATGATAATTTTAATGTTGATTTATTATTATATACTCTCATTAGTCCTGGTGGGGAGTGTGTAGAGAATTGTAATGCTTTTAATGCCAAAAAGGCGATAAATAAATCACGATGGCTATTGTTCATATGGGTTGCCTTTCCACCTGAACTTTTGAGCGGTTGTTGCGTTATGAATGGTGATGGAAATGGCAGTAGAAATTCGTTCGAATTTTACTTGTAAATAATGTATGTATTTTACCTGTATATATCGTCTAGTATTCCATTAAATATAGAGAAAAAGATGCCCGACGTATCTAAGAGTGAGTGCCAGTAATTAACTTATGATTATCATTGCAAATTAAAATATATTTAAGAAACCCCTGAACCACTAGAATACGGCGAAACACCCTAAAAACTAACTCGAAAACATTTACGAAAATTAAGAGACGCAAAAGTGACTACTGCTTCAAAAATGCGTTTTTACATCTCAGAAATCTATTGGATTCTGTGGTTTCTGGAAATAACGAACGCTTTCAGGAATCGAGGCTAAATTATAAGATGTTATATTAAATTTCTCTAATTATTCTTGATAGTTCAAGAAATATTTCTCTTTTCTACCTGTCATTTTAAACTAATTTTGGATTTTTAATGATTTCTGAGATGACGGATTATTTTTTTCCTGGAGAAAATGGAATTTTTTCAAACCTTAGATGTCAGATAAATGTTCATAAATTTATCTTTCATATCATTAACAGTTTACGTAACTTCTGTAGATTTTAATAACTTAGAATTGCTGAAGCTTTTCAGATAAATGTGTTTCATCAGTACATGGTTCTTTGTATAGCAAGGGTTATTGTTAGTGAATATATTGCGTAATTCAGGTAGAATGATGATAAGAATACATAAAACTGTTGTATATAGATATGTGTCTGTACATATATATATATATATATATATATATATATATATATGTGTGTGTGTGTGTGTGTGTGTGTGTGTGGCGTTTTGACAAAGATGAGATACTACGAGATGCAATATTCCACGAGAAAATGGCAGTCCGTCAAAGATATAGAAAGTTGCAGTCGATATTAACAATCACGGCGAAGCGGCGAGGCAATAATGAGATTCCACAAGAGTTTCCTCAAATAATACCAGCCAATTTCGAGACAAATCGTTTGTTTGGAGGAAGAGCGATGCAGTAACAGTTCCCACAGGTATAAACTTAAAGCCCTCAGGCTTCACGATGGCTCACTACCTCGTTTAATAGATGTTAAAAAGCTGTATGAAAATTCTACGAGACTAAAACACCAGATACATATTTGTTTATACTTCCAAACACGTCAAAAATCTTCTCTTCGAAGCGTGCGAGCGAGTTTTGTTCACTGAGCGTAGACATACAGAAATACGACGTCACGTGCGCACAAACCAATGAGTGAGATGCGAGCTCCAGCCCAGCTAATGAGGCGAGAGGGAGAAGCTCGAACACGAAAGAGTTCCTTTCCTGGCCGCGCATCAATTTCGAAGTGAAAAAATAGCCAGCGCGCGAAACCGAGCATGGAGTAATAATAATAAAAATAAAATGGCTTTTTTAAAAACATTCGAAATGAGAAAGCGCCTCTCGGAATTTTATAGATTGGGGAGCTGATAAAAGCTACGAATGAACTTAAAATTTTAGATTAAGATTTGCAATAAGATAATTATTAATATACGGGTATTTACTTCTAAAAGGACATTAAATAGGAATAAATATTATTAAGAGTTAAGGAAATACTGACTATGTCAGAAGTTAGATTAATTTAAAGGACTAATGCGAAATAAATGTGAAGGAATTGCGAAGGAAATAATTTTTTTATATAACATATATATATATATATATATATATATATATATACATTAAATAAGGTATTAACATTAAGGTATAATAATCATTCTAGCAAAAAGAAAAGAGCATCCAGATAAAAATATGTTTTATAAATATTTACATACGTATTTTCACTAATTTATTAAGTTCAAAATTTCCGAATGTTATTTCATAAGTAATCGAGTTAGAGCAAGTAAACAATTAATAGAAATATAATTGCTAATGCAGAAAGAAAAATATTTAACATTTCTATGAAAGAAGGCAACTGATAAGCCCTTTAGCTATGTTAGATGAATACTTCTTATACTCGAAAGTAAACTTGCATTTACTCTTTCCATAGAACCCTTTTTTGGAAGAAGATCGAACATTTTGTTTGCTTAAGGAATTTAGGAATTATGAATGTATTTCATACTAGTAACAATTGTTTTTTCTTTATCTATTGTAGATTCAACAAAGAAAAGGTTCAGTTTACTTCAGATTGTCAAAATACTTTTAAATGATTCAGTATTTTACTAAAATTATTGATTGTATCTTCAGATTATTTTAATTTAAAATCTCTTTCCTGGATTCAGAACTTATAAAATGTATAATTTTATTTTTCATAAGTTATCTAACTCTACTCAAATATTATGCAATACATGGTGATTAAAATTAAACTGACGGTACTCAAAGTCTCATAGATCCAGTTCTACTGATCGGATCCGAATGAAAATTGAAATATATGTTATGTAGATCATGCGGCCAAGGTTTTCGTTAAAAAAAAAAGTTTGAAATTTCGCTACCAGATGGCGCTGTATTTCTGAAACCATATGCAAATAAGTAGCTAATGTAATTTCGCTATAAAAGCGATACTTTTGGTTCAAAGAAATCATTCGTCCGTAGTGAACATATCGATGAATAAGAAGGAATGCGCATTGATCGAAAACTTTTTTATCAGAATGAGAGCAATGCTTCGGCTCTGAATGCAATTTTCTCCACAATCGCCGACTGAGTTGCTCGTCGTCCGCTTCCGGTGCAACATCTAGAGGACCGGTTTCTTCAAACTTACGAATCGTGCCTCTAACTTCATTTACGGACATTTTTCATCCGCCGATAAGCAGGGAGTGCTGCCGAAGCATTGCTCTCATTCTGATTAAAGAAAAAATCGATCAATGTGCGTTCCTTCTTGTTCATCGGCATGTTCACTGTGGATGTATGATTTTTTTTTTAACCATACGTATCGCTTTTATAGGGAAATTACATTAGCTACTGATTTGTATATGGTTTTAGCCATACAGCGCCATCTGGTAGCGATATTTAAAACTATTTTTTTACGAAAACCTTGGACGCATGATCTACATAACATATATTTGAAGTTTCATTCGGATCCGATCAGTAGAACCGGAGCTATGAACCTCTGAGTACCGTCAGTTTAATTTTAACCACCCTGTACTTACATATGGTTTACGCATCATATAAAAACTGCGCCCCGCTGCAGGTCATTTAAATAAATTTTAATTATTATAAAATTGTCAGCAATTTAATTTAAATTGAAAAAAGCACAATCTTCAATTTAGGCAATTAAATATGTTTCCAATGTACAATGAAAATATTTTAATTGATAAAATACATGTGATATAAATGGAAATAAATCTTTCGTCTAGTTAATCATAGGAATTTCCCAATTTCAAACTTTTTTTATTTTATCGTTTTTGTTCCTTTTCTCAAAAATTTTCATTTTAATTAAATGAAGCTTAATTAAGAAAATTCTTTTCATTATTAAACAATTTAAAAATGAATTTATTTCTTCATTAATTTTATTTGCATTTTGTATTAATTTTTATTCAATCCTTTTAAGTAATTGAGTTGTCGTAAGAAGTACTTAAAACATTTCTCTATTCACATCAATAAAATTAAAAGATTTTTGTGAAATACTATCGTAGATGTAATGTAAAAACTGTTTCTAATTTTGGATATATTTAAAATATTTTCTGAAGTTTTAGTTTTACTATATTAATTAAATTAAAATAAATACACATTCTTAATTTCTGTATTTATATAATAATTTGTGTCATGCTAAGTAATTATAAAGCTTTGAAATTTTAGGCTTTTACTAACGATGGGTAGTTATGGCTGTGAAATTCAGCACTAAATTGGACTGTACTGCGTACATAGAACAAAAACAAAAATTCTATATAACGTATATAAACATAAACTCAATATTCAGAATTTCCGGAGAATTCATCACTTAAATCTTCCAATAAAGTTTATTAACTATTTTTTAATTAACATAGTAATAGCTAGATATTAATTTAAATAGCATTGTTACACACCATTGATTATAAAATATAGTGCAATTCCTTAAATATAGTTCGTTACAGTAAAAAGGAACAGTTAAGTCGCACTTTATGTTGTGTATTCAAATAGAAATGTGATTTTTTTTTATTAATAACTTAACATTTAAAATTTAACACATTACTACAAAATAGAAACTGAGATACAGATATTATCTCCATATGAGTGATTAGAGACACAATTTAATCAGCATATATATTTTTTAATAAATAACTTGTATATTCAGTTTTGTGAATTCCATCCCATAGATACCGAGATATAGCTATAACAAAAATCATGAAAATCACTATACAGTTGAGCCAATGTTGAGCAAGATGCATCCAAATATAACCAGTACCAATTTATGTTAAGGTCTAATTGAAAAAGAAAGTTGACAAAATCGTGAATATCGGAGTATTGCATCGCCATCTATTGGGCTATACACATCAAACCGCTTTCAGCATTCATATGTGCCAAGATCTAAATAAATATAACTTTTGATTTAATGCCTTCCCATAGATAACTATTTATAGCTCTTATATAAATCGTGAAAAATACAACACAACCGCGCCACATATTGAGCGATAAATATTCCAATCGAATCAGTTTTCGTCAATGTTTACACGAATATGAAGTTTCATGAAATTCCGTGCGTTAATTCTTTTGATAGAGCACCTAGAAAATTTGGGTCACACACCCAGAAAAGAGAATTGATTAAAACAATAAAACATGTTTTGTTGAGCACATTTTGGTTGTTTACAGCAAAATTGTTTATTGAAGTAAAAAGTTGGTTTTGTTCCATTGACAAAAAAATATTGTTAACACTCTTACAAAATTTTAACAAAATTTCATCAATTTTACTTGAATTAACAAAATCTGTTTTTTTAATTTTACCATAATTTTGTAATTTGTGATTCCAGCAAAATTTTGAAGCTTTTACAAAATTTAAATTGTTGTTAAATTTAAATTACTATTAGCCATAACTCTCTCACGAAACGCAAATGTTTATTTTATCAATTCAAATATTATAAGTGCGGTTGTTAAAGTTAGATTTCTGAAAATGTCGTATTTAATTCTGCTATTTACATACTGAAGTTTTTTCTAGATAAAATTAAAATAATGCCAGGATATTCAACATTACAACTGAAAAAATTTTGGAAATATTTATTTTCTATTTTAAATATCCACTGATATATATAAAGAAAAGAAATATATACAGGGAATACGAGACAAATATATCGTATCATGATAATCAAGAATATACTCAGAAAAAGGAATTGATTAAAACAACAAAATATGTTTTGTTGAGTACATTTTGGTTGCTTTAGCAAAAATTTTAGTTGAAGTAACAAAATTGGTTTTGTTGCTTGGACAAAAAAATATTGTTAACACTCTTACAAAATTTCATCAATTTTACTTGAATTAACAAAATTTGTTTTTTTAAATTTTACGATAATTTTGTAATTCCAGCAAAATTTTGTTGTTTTTTCAAAATTTAAATTGTTGTGAAGTAGCCATAACTCTCTCACGTAACTCCATTTATTTGACTTATATAACTATATAATTAAAGGATTAACATAATTTTTGGATAACTAAAACTTTTTTCATTGGGGTGGACCAAGGTAGTTTTAAAAATCCTCCTGTCCCATTTATTACTTTCTTCTATCTTTACAAGAAGAAAGTATTGGAATAGAGAAAATTTTTGACTTCCGGTTTCCGACGGATTTTAGAAGGTCCTGAACACGATTTGACTGTTTTTAGAAAATGACTGTCGATGACTCTGTCTGTCTGTATGTGACAAAAATTTTGAGCGCGCTCTATTTCAAGAACTAATGCACGGAATTTAATAAAACTTTATATTCAGTTACTTCCTGATATAAATTTGTGCTGATTAGTTTTTGGTGTAAATCGCGCAATAGGTGGCGCTGCTATGTTGCAATTTTCGTGCTTTCTGCAATAGATTCGCGATTTCTCAAGAACTAATGCACTGATTTACATCAAACCACAGATTGAGTTTGACCTTGACATAAATAGAAGCTGATTACGTTTTGGTTTAAATAGCCCAACAGGTGGCGCTAATATGCTACTTTTTTCATGATTTTCACTATAACTAAATCTCAAGAACTAATGCACGGATTAATTTTTAATTCATTTTCAGCAGTGATTTACGCTTGTAGTTCTTAAATAATAACCAGTGAATTTTTGTCCTGCTTTTTTTCAAGCGTAAACCCTCAGAGGGAAAAATGTCCCTAGCCGGGAATCGTACCCGGTCCTCAGAATAGCGCTGTGAGGCCAAAGCATGCGGCAACACAGTTAATTTTATGCAGTGAATTACTTCGTAATCCTTGAATAATAACCAGTGAATTTTATCCTGCTTTTTACAGGCGTAATTCACTGCTGAAAATGAATTAAAAATAACTATATGTTGCCGTATGCTGGGCTTTGTATTTTAGTCTCATTTTTGCCGCAGGAATTTTCAGGCTCATGCAGGGCTTGTTTACCGAATAGTCCCGGGAAGCCCGTGCTTACCCAAAGAAATACAAAGGTGCCCCCAAATTTACTTTTCAGAATAACTTAAAAAAACATCAATCAGGGTAAAAAAATGCATTTTTCCTTACGAAATTTTTATCTAAGAAGCTCGCTCTTTCTAAATTGTTGTTTACTCGAAATTTTGATGGTAAAATTTAAAATTGTTGCAGCATACCAAAAATGGAGTTAGTAAATAACAAAGCAATTGGTAAAGGGGTGGGGGCAGTGTAACGTCGGGCTTCCCCTACTTTTATGTCTTAAGCGGGACCTATGCTCATGATAATATTTCAATCTTGTGCTGTGGTTGCAGCCGGTGCGACATATATAAGAGTAAGAAACTTTGAGTTCGGATGTCGTTCCTTCTGGCTCAGTGGTTAGAGTCTCAGGTCGTTGTTCTGAGGACCTGTTTTAAATTCCCAGCTTGGGACATTGTTCAATCTGTAGGTTTACGCTTAAAAAAAAGCAGGATAAAAATTCACTTGTTATTGTTCAATGACTACAGGCGTAATTCACTGCTGAAAATTCATTACAAATTACCTAAAAAAATTTTTTAGTTTATGTTGGTTCTAATACAAAAAATAATTGTAAAGTAAATATTATAATTGTTTATGTAACAAAAACCTTTTGTTGTTAAAACAAAGAAAATTCCTAAAATTACACAAAACAATTGTTCTTTAAATAAAAGTTTTTGTTGCCGTAACGGAAAAGAACTCTTAAAGTAACAGATAATAATATTTATTTTGAGAAAAGTTTCAACAAAAGAATTTTTTTAATTCAAGTAAAATTGAAACATTTTTATTTGAATAATTAGAACATTTTTTTGCTGACGATACAAAATTTTTTGTTGCAATTGCAAAAAAAAAAATCAACCATATTTTTCTTGTTGATTCAAACAAATTTTCCATTGACCCATATTTAAACGAAAAGTTTTGTTGGACCAACCAAATTTTTGTTGATTCAACAAAACCTTTCTTTGAGTGAATGCACACAGACAAACAGACAGACAGATATATTCCGAAATACTCAAATCGTGTTCAGGACATACCATAACGTGTAACACTGTCAAAAAACAAAAGTTGAACATTTTCACGCTTCCAATATTTACTTCTTATGTACAAAGAAGGAAGTAAAATCATATAATATTTAATCTAATGTCTTTAAAATTTGTAGATTGGTTAGTTAAAAAAATAAATATGTTTACCCTTCGCCCCTTATGGGCATAAAAAACTTCGTCTGGCTGGTCGGAGCTCAATTAGCGGACCTCGTTTTTTTCTGGCCTGCAACGAAGTGATGATGCGTTTCCGAGTTTATTATCGCTGTCTGTACCACATGAGAGCTGATTCTCCCACGGGAATGTCTACCGACCCACTCATCGATCCCTCCCTCATACTGGAGCTAACAGCACGCTCCTTATTACGTCCCTCGCTTGTCTCTAGAAGACTACACAAAATAAATCACAATCTTAAACTGGTTCTTGCAAGGAGCTGAGAAATTTAGTTTGGAACCAAAATTGCACATCATATAAACAGTTAAAATGTTTTCTAACATATGAAATTTCATAGCTGCCAACTTCTGAAGTTTTTTGGTACAACTATTTCTCTTTCGTAATACTTGCCTTTTTACTCGCAAATTTTGTGCTATAAATTAATGCGAAGGAAAAAAAAGCGGGGACAAAAAATTGCAGCCGTTGGAACTCATAAAAGTTGTAGCATATTGATCAGATATTCTTTATTAAAAAGCTCTTAAATTTGAACTCAAATAAAATTGGCTTCAACAACATTTAGATCAGCCATATTTATTGGCGCCTATTGCGTCTTTTTGCAGTACAACAACTTTATTTGCTTCATTTGCTATATTTGCTATATAGAGTGGTTTGTTTTATTAAGTGAGATTGTACTTGTGAATATAAATATAAATCAAACATTTCAAAATATTATTATTGCTATTTTTTCAAACGAAACTTTTTATTTTTTGTGTGTCTTTTATATTCTGGTATTAATGACATTATTTATATAATTTAGTTGCTGTCATTTTAGAATTTGTAGCATTTTGTGGTATTTGGCAGTATGTATCTGTAATGTTTTAGTTTTGGTTATGCATTTTCAAGACCCAAAATGTATAGGACAGAGTTTGACTTGGGTAGGCAAAAGTTTTTCCCTCGGACTCCTCTGATCAATATATCTTTATCTTAATTTTTGGCTTGTTCCTTCTTCAGTGACTCGTATCTCCTAATAAACACAGTTTGTTAATGGCATTATTTATAATAATTTAGTTGTTGTCATTTAAGAATTTGTAGAATTCTTTCTTTTGTAATTTTCCTTTCATAATTTTCCAAAATTTTGCGTTTTAGTTGAAATTGTGTTTCGAAATAGATTTTATGCGATCGGGTTGAATATAACTCGATATACGCAGGACTTCCCTTTGTTCTGAGAACCCTCATCATGGAAAATCCTAATGTTTTGATTACGGGATCGGGACGTATGTGGTGCCAGCCACTTTGTATGTTCTATTCGTACCACTTTTTGAAAATAGTGTGGGCCATAGACTTCTACTAGGAAATTTTTACACAACACTGTCTAATGAGACAAAAATCGAACCGCGACAATAAAACTTGATAAATAAGAATGTATTAGTAAGAACACATGAAATTGCTAAATAGTACACACAACAAGATCTTTTATATGAATTTGTATAATTAAATATGATGATAAAAACATAATATCTACGTTTCGAACTGCTTCTGCAGTCTTTATCAGGATGAAATATGAAGTGATCTAAAAGTCTAGAAACGAAAGCTTCTTGTATGAGAGTCAATTTGTTGAGTACTGACCAATAACAGGATTGAAAAATAGCAGCGGCGTCATGGGGACTTTTATAACATTTCAAATTCGTTGTACAAAATCCGAATAGACTTTACTGAAAAAAGAGCAAAACATACTATGTTTCCGCGGTCCGATTTTCTCTCATTAGAATCCGATCTGATCGTAATTGGCCCGCTCTTTTTGTACAATTTCTTTAATTTATTCACTTTATTCTCATTTTTTCATTCTTTATACTTAAACACATTAGACGACAGACGGGCAAACATTATTTAAAACTTTGTTGAAATAAACATTTGTTTATAAATAGTTTCTTATAAGAAATAGTCTAAGAACGACAAAAAAGAGCCTGAGTTTTTAAGAAAAAGGTTAATTGTTCATTAGATGAACAACAATAGATGGTACTTTCATGTTCTGTTATCAGAGAACATCACAAATGTGTATTTCGTTTTTTGTCAATTTATCATTTCTGGAAATATAAGTAAGGTAGCTAGCAACATTTGAATTTTTGATAATGTAATAATTAATTCTATCAGTGCCATGATTAAATTTTGTTATTATAATGTCTAGATAAAATTAAAATATTTAACATGAAAATTTAAAAAGTCCATAACATATTGTTTTTTCTATATATATATATATATAACAAGAACAAAGCAAAAAATTTACAGTCCACAGCAGAAATACAACATTTTCATAAACATAAATTTAAAAATACTACAATTGAAATTATACAAATAATAAAAGCTAAATCAGAACGTTTATTTATGGAGTCTTCATATATGAAATATTATAACACTATTTATCCTTATGGACTTAATAGTGAATTATTTAACAGACCAGTTAAAGTTTTTTCAACAAATAATACTACAGATTATTCTCCTATTTATCTTACTCTAAATCATAATTTAAATCATAAAACAACACGTAACAAGCGAGGAAAATGTACTGCTAAAGTTGTTATTTCCAATAAATTTATTCTTAAACAAATCAACACTCTTCATCAAAACTATATTAAGAACTACAACTGGTTTTTAATACGAAAATATATTTTTGCTATTAAAAAGAAACTGATAGTACAATATTTAAATGTATTTCTTAGTAAATCTTACTCAAATCATTTCTTTGATATTTTCTATGATCTAATTATGACAAGAGCTAATCTTTGTAACATTAATTTAAATAAAAAACAAAAAATTCATAACACTAATACACAAATAATTATAACTTTTTCAAATCAAATCTTTAATAAAATTAATATTAATTCTATAATTAATGATAAAAACTGTTATTTTCCTATAAAAAATCTTCAACTTTCAAAGACATTTAAATATCCTACTACAATTGGAAGAAATATTTTTAACTATAATGCATTTTCAAAAAATACATCTGATGCTAGTACTTTTCAGTGTAATTGCAATGACCCCACTCTAAAAAAATTCATTAATAATGATCATGGACATATAATCACTGGTAATCTTAATATTGTGAACGATTATAAACTGCAAAAACTCATGGGTTATGGTACTAAATATAGACTTCCTTCTAAATTTGATGTAAATTCTATTATAAAACAGTTTATATATGATATAGACATTTTTATTTATAAAATTTCAATTTCATATAGTAAACCTATTGAATATTTTAATCAATGGAAAATACTGGTTATTGAAAAATTAAGTTCGTCTTTAAAACAAAATTTATCCAATATGGTTAAAATTAACACAAAACATTTGTTCCAGCAAATTACTAAATTACAAAAAAACTATGTAATAACATATATTGACAAATCTCCTAATAATTATGCAATCATATGTAAAGCTTATTATCACCAACTACTTACATCCTGTATTTCTACTAACAATTCTTAAAAAAAAACTAATGAAACTGTAATTGTAAATAATCGTAAAATTCACAGTTATTATAAATTATTAAATATTAATTCTACTAACTTTAATTATCCTTATTTAGTTCTTATACCCAAATTTCATAAAAATCCAATTAAATTTAGGACTGTAACTATAGGATGCAATACATATAATAATATAGCCAATAAGTATCTATTAAATATTCTCAATCAAATTTATACACTGACAACATCCACTGATAACACACATTGTATAAAAAATAGCTATCAACTCGTCAATATTTTGAAAAATCTTAAATGTGTTAACAATATAATGACATATGATTTCAAAAATCTATTTAATAATATAGATTTATTAGATCTACATAATATTATAAATGCATTATTTTATAAGTATCAACATTCACTTAATTTACCAATTCATATAGATACAGCTTATTTTAAAACTTTAACAAATTTCATTATATATAATAATTATATAATGCATGATAACACGTTATATTTACAGAAAGTCGGTATACCACAAGGGGGATGTACATCTAGTATACTTTCAGACTTATACTTGTATCATTATGAACGTACATTTATTAATAGTAATATACACTTATATCGTTATATTGATGACATTATTTTAATTGCTACTGATCACACTAATATTTCTATATTTCCAGTTGATTATCCTACTAATTTAGAATTAACGGAAAACCTCCTTTCTAACAATACTATTAACTTTTTAGACCTTAATATTACACTAAAAGAAAACAAAACAATAATAGATCTATTTGATAAACGTAAAGAATTTAAATTTAAAGTTAATTCATTTACTAATTTTAAATCATGTCTTCATAATTCTGTATATCGTAATATACTCCTTAATCATATTTATAGAATAAAAAGTTTATGTTCCTCTCAACTTATTAACAAAATATTAAAAAACTTATCTTTGACGCATTACAACATGGTTTTCCAAAAAAATTCATTTATTCCTTAATATATAGTTAGTTCCTATTTGATCTTTACAACCAAATTAACACATGCGTTTAAAAAATGTATAAAAAAATCATATAATCTTATAAATATTTAAAAAAAAAAAATTATAATAGGACGGTTGGGTTGGTAGACGTTGGATTGAGGAGGTGTGTGGCGGCGTTGTATGGAAAAATACGCATGGTTAATTTATTTATTAATAAAAAAAAATGGGGCATTTAGATTTACACAATTGTTTGATCATAAACATTTTATAATGGACTGCGATGTGATATTCTTATGTATATTAATTTAGTTAGATTTACTTATTCATTATTTAATTATTTTAAATGAATTTATATTCATTAATATTAAGAATGTATTTGATCTAATGATTTGGATTAATACCTTTGGTGGACAATATCATATCTACTTCTAAGATAATGATTACTTTTATACAGTGTTGATATAATATGTTTTAATTTTATTTAGTGTTTTTATTTAATTTAACTTTGTTAAAACCCACATTTATGTGACTAATTCATTTCAATATTTACTCAATATTAATTTTAAATTCTTTGATTCTTAATTCAAATCTTTAGTATTTTAATTTAATTTATTTTAAATGCTGTTGCATTTTTAGTACAGTTATTTAATCGTTGTTGACATTTAATGGTACATTTTTAATGTTGCATTAATTATTAATTTTTCCGTATTACTACTTATTTATAACATAGTATTATTAATTTATACATCCATTACTTAGATATTATTCAACTTTCTATTTATTAATTAATTTCATTTATTTATTATTTAACTAATGGCTATCATTAAGATAGTAATTTGGTTTAATTATTAAAAACTAATTTCCATCCATACTTTATATTTACTTTTACCACTAGAGGGCAGCACTATTTTAAGTGATTTTTATTATTAATTTTTCCATCTTAATACTTATTTATAACATAGTATTATACATTAATACATCCTTTAATGTAATTCGATTTTCTATTTATTAATTAATTTCATTTATTTATTATTTAACTAATTGGTATCAATTAAGTTAGTAATTTGGTTGATTTATGAAAAATTTTATTTCCATCCTATCCCTTCGATTCAGATTATATCCACTTTTTTTTCTACTAATAGATGGCAGCACTAATGTTCCTGTTTATTTTATAATCCATTATATTTTAACATTATTTCTGGCATCACTGCAAAGCAATTTATATTTCTAAGCAATTTATATTTCTAAAATTGGTAACATGATATGATTTTTTATGCAATTCATTCCCCAGTCATGTTGGAGTTTTCATGATGGTTCATGAACTGCAAGGTATCTTATTTATATCTCTATTCATCTTTATGGATTTTTTATAAGTATGGTTTCTTTCCTTTTTTATATTGTATTTTATTTTTTATTTTATCACTGATTTGAATCATTGTATTTGAGATGTAGTCCCAATATCATATTTTTTAGCAATGTTTGGCTAATATGAAGATGAAACATCTCATTTTATTTGTGGTATTTAGGCAATTGGGACTTGATAATTCTGTCTAAATTCCACAAATTTCATTTCATTTAATTCATTTAATTCCATTGATTCAATTTTTATTTAATTTCTTATTCTTTCAATGTTTTTTGATTCCATATTAAGTGTGTTGGGGAATCTTTCATTGTCAACTAATTATTTCATGGTTTAAGTTGGTGTTATGATAATGTTTTATTTATGGTTATATATATATATATATATATATATATATATATATATATATATATATATATATATATATATACATACATACATACATACATATACATATATATATATATTATTTGGGTCGCTTTTATGAGTAGCTCATAATAGCAGGTAAACATAAAAATTAGGTGAATTACACGAGTGTTTCTGTTCATTAAAAAATCACAAAACGTCTAATAAAAAATCCAAACCATGAGGCTCAGGTTTATTCAAACCCGTCTTCCTATATCGAGAACCAAATTTGCAGATTTGTAAGCGAGATAGATTTACCTATCCTCCGCCAATTGACACACACAGACTGCCAGACGAAACTTTTCTGTTATTAGTAGCGATGTTTCGTTACACTATTATTTAACCCGAGAGAGATCACGCGGGGCACAGAGTCACCCATTCTTAGAAAAACATCAGTCCCGCGAAAAATGTTAATCTGTAATCAATCATCCTTTCAGTATCCTCCTATCTGATTCTCACCTTGCTAGGTGTAATGTTATTTTTACATTCCTTTCCTTTCTGCGCGTGAAACAATAGCTTTTTGGAATCCATGTAAAAAAAGGGGTCACGCAGTCTCCCCACGCGACCGTTATTGCTTCAAAATTTCTCATTCTAAGCAGCGTAGTTTTCTGTTCTGCAGTGTTTATGTTGTTTTTTGCGTTTAATTATTTAATAAATAATGGCGTGCAAACGTAAACACACAGACTATTAAAAATAAATGGAACTTTTGAGAAATTTATTAGATGAAGTTGAGTTTTCTGAAGAAGAAATTGATCAATCTGGTGAAAATGAACCTGATGAGGAAATATACAGTTCTCACGACAGCGAAAGTGAGTTTGAGCAAAAGGATAAAGATTACGAAAATTCTGATACAGAAGAAAGTATTTTTGTTATCAAAAATAAAACAGTTTTGGGAAAAAGGAAAAAAAAATCAAAAAGTGAAAACGTGATCTTTAAATATAATAAGTCATTTAGCAGGAGTAAAAATTATCGCACGCAATATAACAGAACTAAACAGATTTAAAGACAATAAAACTACAATTTCTTGCATAAAGTATGATAATTTTACCTGTAAAAATCATTCTTCTTATGTATACCAGAAATGCATGGAGATTTAAAACTCCTGATAAAGGTATGTAATTATTTTGATTGTAAAGTTTTCTTAAACATTACAAAAAAAAAATTTAACTAAAGAAGTGTACTTTCTTAATGATTTAACGAACTTATTGCTAAAATCAAATGATATTTTTCTTGTTTATAACACAACATTTGTATAAAACTGATTGGGGTGACTCAGTCACCCCGCGCGATCTCCAACGTCAGTGCTGGGTGCGCGCTGTCTATCGGGTTAAATAACAAAATTTGTATTTTATTTTGTAATTGTATAAAAGTTATACACCATTATAATACCTTTTAGGATCTAATTGCTATTCTAATAAATTTCAGTTCGATTAGGTCGTTAGTAATGCTTGTCAGTATTGAAAATACCAAGCAAATTGTATGTTACTCAGTCTTGATACATTGGTTCAGTACATATTATCTAGCATTTAATTATTTGAAATTACAAAATTACGTCATGCAAAATTCTATTGAAGTTACCTCCTAGCTTAATTCAAATTTATATTCAATGTACTCAAATTAATTGAGTTAATTTTAAGTTTTATGCTATTCGGTTACACTTTACTTCAGTCAATTTGTGTAATTATAGAGTGTGAAGAATATTTTCTATATTTCTGTATTTTAGAGTTACAAAGGTAATTCAAAGATTAAACTGCATTGGATCAATTTTCTTATTATATTTTATGATTTTTTATTCAATAAAAATATCATTACATTTAAACAACAGTTCTCAGAGTTAGTTATTAACACTAGTCATGAATTAGTTTACCAAACAAATTGTATAGTACTTAGTCTAGTTACACCGGTTCAATACATTTGCTCTTTAGCATTTATTATTTTGAAATTACAAAATCATAATGTGTTTGACATAATGTGTGATACAAAATCAGGTTAAAAATACATCATAGAGTATTAGGGTTTATATTGATTTTACACAAATTATCAAAATTAGTTTTAAGGTTTTAGATGTTCTTTTTACACTTTCCTTCGGAGAACATGCTTAATTGTGAAAATATTAAATATTTAGTTTTAGAATTATAAATAGAAAACGTTCGAACGTTAAAATGTATTATAAAGAGTAAACCTTCATAGAATATTCAGTGATTTTTTTAATAACCAAATTATTACATTTAAAACAATTTTCGAAATCCTAAAAACACAAAAGTTAAGAAAAAATACGTGTGATGTTAATTCTGATCTCACGTATTCATTATCTGGTTCATTTTTCATTTTTGTTCCTTTAGAGCTTCAAAAATACTACGATGTCTTCTTTAACAAACAAACAAGAATTTACTGCGGGAGATGAAGCTTATTGTTACATTGATAAGAAACACACAACTATATACAAAGATAAAGTAAACATAATTCATAGTTAAAATTCTGACCCTCTTACCGCCTTCTGTTGGCATTTTTTCTTTTCACAACTAAATCCGCCTGGTAAGGCATGTCTTCAGACGAAAGGGTTCAAACATCAAGATGGCAAAGAAGCGTAACCGGCTTCTGATATCGGCTCGGATTGGCAACATCATTGAACATGCTCGAGTTCGACCATCACGTACAGGGTGAGTTTGGATTGCATCACCCATTTTCCAGATGAGTTAAATTAGCACCAACGTTGTTACTCTGAGGGTTTTTGCATTGTGGACAAATCTTTAAATCCATGCAGTTGTTTATAATAAGTTTCTTAGTTTGTTGAATCTTCGGAAGTCAAAGAGAGCTTCAGTCTCACTATTACGAGCTTGCGTTACACCTTTATATCCTTTACTTTCTTACTCAATTTCCTATCCGATATCAACGTTGGATTGGGACCATTGTGAATTTTCTTAGTCATGGTGATTCAAACAATCGGAGTTCCTTGTCCTTTAGACTGGTTATATATTCACATCATGATAACGCATTAGTCTGTATTGCATTTCCAGTGATTCCAACTATCAGGATCAGATATTTTCTTCATTTTATCTATTCTGTTCTTGATCAATACCTTTCATTTTCAAAAAAATATTTATAAAGTTATTTTTTAATTTGATGCTGTTCGTTTGTACTTTTTTCAGAGTATATGTATATCGAAAACTTTTCTTTATTTTAATGTTTTAGAATTACAATTAAAATATTTTCAAAATGATTTTTATTAAAAATTTAATCATTATGATCATTATCGTAAGCATAGTCTAATTCAGATTAAACAAACTGAATCATCTATAAACGTTTTCAGATTTGTTACAGCTAGAAGTATTAAAATAATGATATTAATGTAAAATAAAAATATGCCCTAATTTCCATCGTAAATTCTGAGAATCTAATGTATATGTTTTGAATCAAACAATTTGCTTCAAAAACTTTGCTTAATCCTTGCAACATAGAAATAAGTTATATTTTATTAATTAAAATGTCTGCGTCTAAACATGTTTTTTTTTTCTTTTTTTTCCGTGTATTTGCCGTATATTAGATAATTATTATATTTGTTGTGTATTTGTTGCTGGGCTACTAGTTAAACATTAATTGTAATTTTGTTTTGGTTTTAGGGGGTTTGGGAAATAATCTATTTCAATTCAGTGTGGTTCATATACATAGTTAGTAATACTAGGCAGGAATCAGTATATCAAACAAATTGTATGTTATTTGGTCTAGATACATCGGTTCAATGCATATGCTCTAGCAATTAATTATTTGGAATTACAACATCAATATAGGTTTAATTGAATGTTTCAAGCAATATCCCATTTAAATAACGTCCTAGCTTAATTCGGAGTAACATTGATTTTACGCAAACTAATTAGGATCATTTAAATTTTACGCTGTTCGTTTGCTTTTCCTTCAACTAAAATGAAAAGTTGTAATATATGAAATATTACCCTTTATATCAGCGCTTTAGAATTATAAATAAAATCGTTTCAAAAGTTCAACAGTATCACAACACTATTCCTGTAAATTTTAATTATTTTTTATTCAATAAACAAATTATTACGTTTAATCAAATGTAATCAGCTATTAAACATAAGACACTCATTACTGCTCGTAACATTAAATAATGAAATTGACGAAACATAAAATTATATTCTTAATTTTATTAACTAATTGTGTTTTTTTTTAACTTAGAGTTATCTTAATTAGTTTGCATGAAATAAATTTTACCTCGAGTAAAGTTAAGACAATATTTAAGTATATTTGGCAGGAAACATTCTATTAAACGTATATTGCTTTCGCAATTTGGAATAACTAAATACCAGAGAGTATGTATTGATGCATTACTTTTTTAACAAATACCTAATATTTTAATTGTAATTAGTTTCAAATTATTCAATATTTCAGAACCTTTTGGGAATAAAATTGTTCTAGTTCATTATCGTTCTTATAGGTAGATAGTAATACTAGATACAATTATATATATCAAAAGAATTCCATATATTTTAGTCTAGATACATCAACTGACTACATATGCTCCAAAAATTCAATTATTTGGAATTCAAAATCATTAAAAGTTCGAACGTGTCCTGCAAAATCTTATGAAAATTACATCATACTTTAATTCGGATAAATATTCATTTTACGAAAATTAACTAAGCTAGGAATTATTAAGTTTTATGCAGTTCATTTATACTTTCCTTCGGAGAATTTGGTATAGTTGTAAAGCAAGGAAGACGAAGCTCATCACATCCACGTGTCAAATCTTTGAAAAAAAAAATCCTTTACTTGTCCAAGACATGCCACTAATAATAACAAATTGGAAGTTGTACGTTAAACGTGACAAATGAGGTGCGTTTGTACTATAACTAGTTTTACAATGTAAAAAACCCATCGTTATTATTTCAGTGAAATTAATTATGTCGTCTGTTATGAGCGAAATGAGCATGCCTATTCACTTATTAATTATGCCACGTTTACTTATGAGTATATTGTCGCTGCAAAATTCACCATGGAGATTTTGCTTTGCGAATGATTACCTCCATGGATTAATATTTTTTATGACTCACGATGAACGAATCTCTTGTGTTTAATTATTTTAATGGATTGACATTGGACTGTCAACCTAATTTCAACTGAAGTTATCTCAGAATCTATAACTTTTTTAATGTAACTCATCTCCCAAATAAACAAACAAAGAAAATTAACAATGTTTCTAAAATTGTAACTTTTATGCAATTTTTTTCCAAAAAATATTTTTCAATAAATATGGCTGCCTGTCTTATGAAAAAAGAAGTGGTTAGCCAGTTTTTGTTTTCCTAAGTCACACGCTTTTATTATATACATTACGTATAATAGTATTTAATAGAATGAATAAAACTTTTATTAACATCTTTTTAAGTTTTGATTCGATTTTCATAAAATTTGAAATGACTCTACAAAATTCAACGTTTATATTTATTAAATTCCAAACCATTCGATTGGGTAGATTATGGATTGTTCTATGCGGACGCACGGACAGACAGACGGACGGACCAGACGATGACTATAGGTGCTACGTATTTTTATAATTAAGAACGCACCTAAAAAGAAACAATGTATTTGATCAAAATTAATGAATTAAATTTACTTGAAATTTTGTTTATAATTTTGCTATTAGTACATATATACGTAATATACTGTAATAATTATAGTAACAATTATATTTTAGAAAGTATAAAAAGTTGCAATTTTTCTTATTTTTTGGATGCAAAATAATTAATATGGATTCATACCCAGACATATTTTAAACGGAATACAATATGAATTGTAGTCATTTGACAAGTGGTTTTCATTTGAGTTTTACATATTATTTATTTCCGAAAATAATGACTTGTAGGCGTAGGTAGTGAGAAAACTTGTGAAATGTCAAATTTCATACCCAGTCACTACTATTTATTCATTTACAGTTTTGCTTATAATGAACCTTATTTTCCATATTTTCCAAATGTTCTATTAATTTGGTAAATTATTGAGCCTATAATGGGAAAGACGTTAATTTCAAAAAGGTACAATTAATTTTTTTTTAAATTGAAAACAAAAATTTATATAAAAAAAATAGAAAATACTCACCTTGTTTAAATTCGTGTATTTTGTGTAATTACATTTGTATTAGAATTTTATTCAGCGCCATATCGTGCCAGAATAATTCAGTAGTGTGGAAAAAATCTGTAGTTTCACTGTCCCTATTGTAAAGTATGGAGTATTTACCTTTATTTCAATGTTTTAAATTTATAATTAGAATATTTTTAAACTATGAACTGTGTTACAGAATTAGTTTATACCATTTCTTTCAGTCTTTTTTTAAATTTCTTAATAAAATCTTTTTTATCTTTCAGTGTTTGGTACGAAAAGGCAGGTAATGGCATAGTGTATAATTATGGGTCTTTTTATATATTATTTTTAAATACACACATGGTGAAGTCAATACGTAGCCCTAAAAGTCTGGCAGTGTAGAATAGCATAATTCTTTTATGAACACTTTAGAGTAAGTATGTGCAATCAGAATCCCAGAGCTGTCATAAATATGAGTAAATATAAAATTGTAATTTCCCCCAAAACATTTAATATTTTGGTAAGTAGTCCGTTAATGTTTGAAATGACGTAAACTGATCGTTAATTAGGATATCTGTAGTGAATTTAGACTATTACTTATTTTTTCTTTTATTTATTAATGTTTTAAGAAGTCAGGTACATTTTATAGTGCTAAGTTTTTGTTTCATGGCTTATATTAAAACACGATTCTATAGGAACTTTTAAAAATAAACTCCATGGAAATATTCGTTTTAGAAAGGAAATTATGTCCAAAACAGTTTGAGCTTTTTTATATGATCAAGTTGAAGTTTGATCTTTAAAGTGAACTTTCTGAAAACGGCAATTTTGGTAAAAGGGCCCATGATTTCTAAGAAATGGTTTGAGAGAATTTCATGAAATGAAGAGAATTTCATGAAATTTTCACTGAAGGTATAAACCTGATAGTTCACCTACTATTATGTTCACCTTCTATTATGTTCACATACTATTATGTTCACATACTATTATGTTCACCTACTATTATGTTCATATACTATTAAGTTCACATACTTATTTCTACTATCGACCACTACAAAACCACCAACTATTATGTCCATGAAGTGTAAAATTTAAAAAAACATAACTTTTTGTATTTTAAAACAAATTCAAAATTTTCAGATTTTTTTTACACTTTTTTCCAGAACTAAGCATTATATGTTTTTCAGTGTAGATCATTTTAAACAGATATTACATCTCTACTCAATAAAAAAAAAACTTTGGTTCACTGTGACAATTCAATTGCAAGAAAGCCTGCGCACAAAGCTTATAAAGGAAATTTATTTATTCAAAATAGCATTACATTTAAAATTAAATTAAAAAAAATTATATGCATTTCATCTCTTGAAATTTTCGTTTAAAATTTCATAACCTAAAGGTTAATCAGATTCGAAATTATTCAAATTAATATTAGAGCCACTTTCAGGTGTAATTCCGTTACTTTCAAAGATAACTAATCCCCTTAAAAGAATAAAAAATATTTGTTAAAATGTAAAAAAGCAATATAAAATTTTTAATATTGTGCAACAAATTTGATATTGCTAAACTATTAGTTTTTTTCCGAGATTTTGAAATCTAGAATCCATATTTTTAGTGATGAAATTCTTCTTTATAATGCCTTTTTATACAGTCTCTTGATTACACTTGAAAGAAACTGAAAACAAAATGTAAAAAATTCAAAATACATAGAAAATTTAAATTTTTTTGTTATAACTTGAAAAAAAAAATGTTTTTAGGTATAATCAAGAGACAACGCAATAAGTAAGATAAACAAGAAATGCCGATTAAAAAAATGGAACTTGGACTTTAAAATCAGGACAGATTAAAATTTATTTTCAAAATTAGTTTTGTCGTACAATATTAAAGCTTTTATTATTATATTTTTACATTCTAACTATTTTTTTATATCTATAAACATAAATGCATAAATACAAAAGTAGTAGTTTAATTATTTGCAGGCTTTCTAATTCGGAATCAAACTGCAGTCAATTTTCACCATTTTAATCGTTTCTAGTCCCCTAATTGAAATATTTCTTTCATTTATGAATTAATTTTTTTCTCTTATGACAAAAGTGGACGCTGTCCCGAATCTTGGAAACAAACTTGTAATATAAAGAAACGACAAACCCCAAGCTTTTAGCAGCTGTAGTGGATACGTCACCATCGGTATTTAACGTTTAAATGCTGGAAAAGTTTTTTTCGTTCTTTAATGACTCAAGCTATCACTTTAGCACTATATCATCCAGAGAAAAATCTATACTAATTAAGCACAGAGTAGATAAACAGATACCAGTTTCTTTATGTTGTGATTTGGAAAGGCATTTTTATTAGTTACTCTCGGATACGTTTTTGTTATATAGAACATCATAAAACTTCTGTACTATGTTAATATTCCAGCTTGTCACTTATATTCTTTCAAGAGATCTGTGATTCCCAACATAACTGATAACTGCAAGACCGGAGTTATAGTTGTCCGAGTATTCTCTCTCGTATAAAAAGCATGTTGTCAGTGACGTCACTGTGTCGTCATTGTATGCGACGCTGGTTAAGTTACATATGTGACCAAAATGGCAACATTCAGTGACGTCACAATTTTTGTAAAATGTGAACTTCTTGAAAAACTTAAATAAAAGAACAAGAACACTTTAAAATTTATTATCATTAGCTGATCCGTTTAGATTTGTACGAAAAGCGGTAACATTCTTTTGCGTTTCGATAACAAAAGTCACTTTCGGTGCGCTTTCTGTTCTAAATAGTCGTCTTTCCGAACGAAACTCTGGCACTCCTCCCCGCTGCCTACGGCATTGTATAGCAGGCGTGCTACACACGCGTTGGAATATCCTGTAATTTAAATTTCTTCCGCTAGGGGGCACGAAATAATCTTACTTAGTTATATATATCGTAATTAGTCCATGTTAAGTTCAATGAACCAATTCCCGTTCAAGAAGGTGCCAAGCATTTTTAGAACACTTTGTTTGAAATATGAAAATGCCTTAGGTGGACCACTTTCAACCACCATATCTCCCACACCCCCATACCTACCGACATGCAACCACCATAGTGCACGATGGGAAACTCGAGGCTACTGCCACACACAAACACCAGTAGTCTGCGCTGGGTAAGTGAAATTGGTAAGTGCAAAGTGAAATTTAGAGGGACACACGTCTATGTATATATATATATATATAGAGAGAGAGAGAGAGAGAGAGAGAGGGATTAAAAAAATACTTTTCTAAAAACTATTTAAATTTTATTTATCCTCACCGTGATTGAAGTCATGTACATAGTGTCACAAATGTGACTACAAAACCACCAGAAAATGTAGTCACACTTTTCCTTTATGTGATTTTTAAATATCTTTGAAAATAAGAAAATATTTTTAACAGCGCTCCAATGCATTTGTCGCCCTGGTCGAGATTAATTTTTGTGTGTCTTTTGTAAATTAACCTATATTCACTTTGTTATGAACCTACAGGAAATCGATTTCTAAATAGATTCATTTTAATTAATAAACAATTTGAAATTTTGATTTAAACTCTTTAATTTATTAAGAACTAGCTGACCCAACTGACGTTGCCCGAGCCCGTGTAATAAACTCAAATCTTTAAAAAAAAGAAACTCTGGCCAAGGTCACCGATGGCTTCGACAGCGTATACCGGGCACGCTCGCACGCTCCGGAAAATCTTTTATTCCCCCCTTCCACCGCCAGGCGAGCAACCTCTTTCGGAAAGAACCTCTGACACAGGTCAACGTTGACTACGGTACTGTATAGTAAGCATGCGACAAAATTGAGCTGGTTTCGAGAAGATGGGAACATTATAAGCCGAGTTATTGAAATAAGCCACAGTTAAAGAAAATAACCATGAGTGAGGTGCCGGGTGAAGGGGATGTTCAAGTGTCCTTCAGAAAATGACTAATTAAGAGGACTACGATGAATCTTTAAAAATTCGTTCGTTTTCTTATGCTAGGAATTTAAATACAAATTTGCCTTAAACTATTATTCGAAAATAGTGGTAACCGCTACTCATAAATTTACTTTAATGTTATAGAAGGTGACTATTAAGTTAATTATAATGTTTGGAATCAGTTGCGTTGAAATCGGAAAGATAGTTGCGCAGATACGGAAACGGGGGAATAGTTAGAGAAAAAAATTTGAAGGAGGGGCCGGGGAGAGGGGATATTCAAGTGCACTTCAGCAAATGACTAATTAGGAGGAACACTATGCATTTTTAAAAGTTCGATAGTTTGGTTAAGCTAGGAACTTAATTACAAATTTGACTTAAACTATTATTCGGAAATAGTGGTAACCTCTACTCATAAATTTAGTTTAATGTTATAAAGGGTGTCTATTAAGTTAATTATAATGTTAGGAATCACTTGCGTTCAAATCGGAAAGATAGTTACTGAGATATGGAAACGGGGCATAGTTAGGTAAAACACCTTGATGGAAGGGGCGGGGGTGGTCGGGGATGTTCATATGCCCTTCAGTAAATGACTAATTAGGACAACCACTATGCATCTTTAAAAATTCGTTCGTTTGGTTAAGCTAGGAACTTAATTCGAAATTTGGCTTAAAGTATTATTCAGAAATGTTGGTAACCGCTACTCATACATTTAGTTTAATGTTGTAAAGGGTGACTATTAATTTAATTATAATGTTTGGAATCACTTGCATTGAAATCGGAACGATAGTTGCTGAGATATGGAAATGGGGAATAGTTAGAGAAAACTTTGAAGGAGGGCCCCGGATGGGGGGGGGGGCAGATGTTCAAGTGACCTTCAACAAATAACAAATTAGGAGGATCACTATACACCTTTAAAGATTGATGCATTTGGTTAAGCTAGGAACTTAATTTGAAATTTGGCTTAGGCTATTATTCGGAAATACTGGTAATTGCTTTTTAGAAATACACCTTGAAGCAATGAATGCTGATTTTTACGATAATGTAATAAAAATGGGATTAAATGGAGAAGTTCGGAACATTATTACTGAGATATTACTGAGAAACTGAGATTTAAAATAGCGGTATTCTGTTTATAAAACAACAATTAAATGCTACGGGTGAAGCTAAAAATGTTAAAATTTTTAAATGTAATTAGACCCTTACCCCTCGCCATTCCCGCAAATATATAACAAATAAGCTGTTAAATAAAGTTTTCTGTAATAATAGTCTCTATCATAATAATATATGTCTATAACATAATAATATATGTTTTAAAAAAAAACCTTAAACCCAGATAATTATAATGATGAAAAACGTGCCTGGAAATATCTTAAATAGGTGGTATTTGTGTAATTTGCCGTGAGTAGATGGCGCTAAATTAGCTTGGCTGTACGCAGGTAACTCTAATCCATGTTGGCACTATTTCGTTATAAGTCCTTATCTATGCATCGTTACTCTGATTTATTTAATGTCTTCTGAGAAGATATTCTATACAACCAACCCACCGAAGAAAAAAAGCGTATTTTTAATGAGAGATCTTTGTGCATTTTAATTAATATTTCGGAAAGTAATTAAAATATTAAAATTCTGACGTTCAGGTGCACCAGGAGAGGGTTTGGACTACCTAAATCTAAATTTCCAGACTTCTAGGTGGGCTAGATTTTGCTAACCATCGCAGGGGTTGTATCCAAATATAGTAGTACGTGCAATATTGTGTAAGCTATCTTGGCACTAATCAACAGATATTTGATACAACCCCTCATCTTTTTGCTTCTTTTCTGGAACAACGGATTTCGAGGTTATTCTATCGACGATAATTTTCAGATTTTTCAAGCTATGATTTTGAGACTTTCACAAAAGTTGCTCTATATACTTAGCTAATACATTATGCATATTATATTCTGATTGCATTCCCGCATGCGCCGCAGTGAAACATTTTTTAGTAAACCTGCTCATTTTTCTTCCAATTATTATTATTATTTAATTCTGATTGCAGAGTATTATGAACACTGTTGTTTGTCATACTGTCTGATAAGAACTTTTTTTTATATTAAGAACTCTGCAAATTATAAGCAAAACACTAGGCGAAATTAGGGACTGTTTTTATACAAACCTTAATTTCTCTACAAGTATGCATGCTATCCTCATACAAATGAACACGGTATATTACAGTAAGCCACTTATTAATAATCTCGAGTTTGAACGCCTTTGCTACATTAGTTTTTACAGGGTTATCCAAAAGATATTCGTTCTTTTTCAATTTTTTGACAGTCCCCTATGGGGTTTCGTGAAAAAATCTTCGCGGAAATATATAACCTATATTATACTGTTTACACACCTGCAGTTTCAGGTTAATTCCTCATGTATTTTTCTAGATAGTTAACAAAACGTCTAAAATCGCAAGTGACCGGTCATCTTTGTTAATATAGTGTATTCCGAATATCGAAAAATCTAAGTATCGCTTAATAGCAATATAGCCTGCCCAGGTTTTTTTTCGGGTATCGATGTCTTTATAGCTGTATATCGAAAAACCAATATGTGGAGATTTTTTTTAATTTTTGCCATCACTAGTCTTCCCTCAAGTAAAATCCGTGAAAAGGAAAATACACTTTTCAGCTAATTGAATTTTGACTAGTTGTCTTTTGTTCATGATTTCCGTTTGTAGTTTTAAGTATGACTATGTAAGATTTAAGCATGAGTATGTATAATTTAATGATAAAAGTATTTCTATCGTTGTTACAAATTTAGAATACCATTCTTTTTATTTTACGGTTTATAATTTTATATACGTTTTCTCTCTGCCTCCTGCTTCTCCAGAACAAGGTATACGATTTTACTACAATATTCTTTAGAACTTATTATTCTTTTTAATTGCGGAATCCTGCCTTTCCACTAATGCCTCAGCACTAAATTTGTATTTCTTAAAAGTTTGATTAATTTGGTCTGAAAATTATAAATTGGTCTGAACCTGTTTATTTTCTGCAAACTTAAGCCAGCACGATACATTGTTTAAGGATAAATTATATCTATTTGCATACATTAAACAAAACAACCATTATTTGAATGTATTTAAATTTCACACGATATTTAAGACGGAACAAGTGTTATTAGACTCTAATTTTACGTTGTTTTTTCAATCCTCTGTCAAGATATATATATATATATATATATATATATATATACAGAGTGTCAGAAAAGCATTGACCTCTGCTTTTATTCCTTAAATATTGATCATATTATAAATTAAAATGTTACGTAAAAAAGGTGTAGAATTTTATGAAGTCGATTAAAATTTTCACGGTATTGATTTTCAAGAAAAACGAAATTTAAGTTTTTATACGTCTCTTGTACAAAAAATTCCAAATGAGTAAAATGTGTCCCATACAGTAAAAAAGTCATGTACAAAATTTCAGCATTTCATCATAAAATGTCGAAAATATATGTTTAAACAAAGTCGGTTAGGGGTTAACAATAAATTAAAATGTAAATGTTCACAACTGGAGTGCAGATGACGCGACGCAGAAATGCATCATAAGCACATAAAATATGGCTCTTATCTTTAGTTTTATTTACAAATTTACAAAACTATGCTTCATGCAAAATACCTTAAAATTTTACATGCTGATTTACAGAATAAAACTTGGAAATGACACAGTCATTGAACATTAAAACAGCTTAGAAATGTGTGACAGAAACATAAATATTTTCAACAAGCTTTGTAATCTTTGCGTAAAGTTATTATTTCTACACAGTTTAGATACTTTTGTGCCAATAAATAGCACAATTATTTATTTCTGCAATTATTGTTTTGTGTTCGACCCCTGAAACGCGATCGTCCTACATGATTTTCCTCCTTTGCGAATTCATAGCAAAGAATAGAAAAGTGATTTAAGTCAGCATTTATGTATTTTCATATCTCTGCTAATTTTTATGATAAAATGTTGAAATTTTGTACATAACCTTATTTAATATTAGTGTACATTTATAACCTTATTAATGTACGTTTTACTCATTGGGAACTTTTTTGTACGAGGTCCGTATTTAAATTTAAATTTTGTATATCTTCAAATTTAATCCCCTGAAAATGTTAATCATTTTTACGTAACATTGTAATTTTTAATAGATGTCTATGATCAATAATTAAGGAATAAAATCCGAGGTTAATGTTTTTGGGATACGCTGTATGCAGTTGAACTTGCTTTATATGATTACAGCTAAAACCAGAACACGGTTCAAACAAGCAATTTGAACGTTAAGATTGGTTCAACAGTTAAATTATATTAAGATTTTTAAGCTTTTTACAAGCTACAGTAGCATTATCACGGCTAATACGAACAAAACGTTATAATATTTAAATGTGATTTTCACCGAAATATGGAGTAGAATAAGAAATGGAACCCCCGTCTTAAAGAACTCAGTTTTCTGCCTCAGTGATAATATTTCTACATACAACAATCTGTCAAAATGCAGATATTTATCAGTTTTAAGAGGCAGAATTTGAAGGAGACTCACTACCCAAGAAAATGCAAAATAATGTAATCTGGTCTTGAAAGACTGAAAGAAAGGGAAATGTAAGGACGTTTCAAATATTAGAAGTTACTTCAACATATAATTACCTTCAATATCACAAAGCTATATTTTATTTTCAGCCATCCACGAATTAGCATGTCAGGCGTTACGCATTTGATAGCTTTTGTAAACGTGCCTTTAGCAACGTAATGTAATCTCCAAACCCGAAGTTTTTAACATATAGTAACACAAAACGTCCTATTACGTGACGTGTGGTGAGTGTTTAGAGAAGGCACTAGATTAATTCATCTCGTCCAAGCCACCTTTACCACTTTACATACTCAAAACACAAAACTTTCGATATTGAAGAAGATTTTGTGAAAACAAACACCTTCTGTTTCAAATACTGCATTACTTATAATATTGTCGGATGTGTAGGAACTGTTGGGACACAATGAATATTTTAATGATGATTGCTCTTGTTAATCAAAAAGTTATATTAATATTTATTAAAATGATAATTAAAGAATGTATAAACATTTCTATTTAAAGTAGTATAAAACATTCAATTTATAAATAAATACTTATAATCCTTATTTTAACTACGGCTAAAATTCATTTTCATTGAGAATTTCAAATGTTTTAGAGAAGAAAACTTATAAATACTTAATTTAAACATCTAGAATTTAAAATAATATAATTGATGCCAAAATATTAAATATAAATACATCATGAAAGCTTCCTGACGTAAGTTCTTATAATTTAAATTTTCCATGAAATTGCTTATATAATTTATGATAACGTATCTCCAAACTTTACTCTGGGCTAGAATTGATTCTTCATTAAGTGAAAGAAAACGTAAAACTGTAGTACCAACAGAATTAACTCGATACAGACCTCATTTCTGCGCTGAAATTGGAAGATCGATTTCAGCTGACATCTGGACGAAATCAATACTAATGTTTTAAGAATAAAGTTTTGATTGCGTTTTGTTTCTATTATTAGTCCAGGTGATTACCCATTTCTTATCGGCGTTTGTACTAATATTAGTCGAATATCTTCGTGTGGTTCTTTTCCAACCTTTTAACAGACGAAAAACAAACTTGAAATTTTAACACGTAAATTCTGTCACATTATTTGCTTTCAGTCTGAGATAATTTGTTTATTTAGAGTTGGCTTTAATGCATTACACTGAATAAAACTTCTATATTAAATCGTTTATCTCATACATACTTATGTAATATGAATAAGGTGCATTTGTGTAATATTCAATAAGGACTAAACTGCAGAAATATGTTTAAAAATTAATGGAAACAGTTAAAACTTTTGTGTGGTATATTAACATCAAAATGAATACAAATATTTTTGAAAAATTATTTATTTTAATGATGTTTCGCAATTTTTCAGAAAATACTTGTTACTAAACTTCACTGTATACTATCTTCTCATATGATTGTGCTTTACATATCTAATATCTAATACTTCATTTTTCAGTTTCTTGTTTGAAGAAAAAAAGCATTTTTAAAAGGTTTTGATGATTTTTGTTTTTGTAACAAAAAAGTATCAGAAACATTGAAGAAAACTTTATTTGATGCACTATAACTACCTGTGGTATGTGATAAGATTTATTTAATCCAATTCTTGAATATTCCTCCATTTTAATTATACAAAATATAAGAGGGGATTAAGATAACAAGCATAGTTCAAACGATGTTTTCGGGAAAAAGAGTATAATAACACAGAAAAAAGAAGTATATCATTATTATTAATGAACGTGATTTTTAAAAAATATGTATATCCCATTGAAATAGAAGAAAAATGCTCTATATAAGGATAAGTTTGAAAACTTCTAATTTGTTTATCATCCAGGTTTCACCATGAAATAAGAATTTTTGAAGGAGTTTATTGAATGTTCACATATTAATGTGTAATTAAATGTAAACAAGTGGGTAAGTGTGATCGAAGATTCCACAAAGGGTTTCGTTTAATATTCCTTTATCCTTTCTTTAATAAATCCAAATAAATTTCATTTTCAAGAAAAAAAAGTCATGTTTTTTATGAAGTAAAAAAATTACCGGTCTATTTTTCTCGTTTTTTCGTAAACCTGAACCGGTTCGATAGCGGACGAAGACCGCTATTATACTCTGTCATAATAATAATATCTGTCATGTGGACTAAATGCGATATTTAAAAAAAATCAATTTCAAAATTAAACATGTTGTATAGAGACCTTCAAAATTTTAGATGTTAGATTAATTTTATTTTTAATTCTCTAATGACGTCATGTTAAGCTGCTTTCTGTATTTACACATACTCATACTGCTTGTATTATTGAGAAATATTTGAAATTTTCCAATTTTATTACCAATATGACGTCATATTATTTTTTTTTTCAATTGTTGAAACATTTTATTTCATTTTCATTTTTCACGTGGAAATCTTTCGATAGAAACTTAATTATTGTAAAAAGAAGTTTATTGTGGATTTTTAATTGTTGGCAACTGCTATAACGAAAAATATTTTAATTTAATATGAAAAGGCTGATACATTTTTGATTTTTTATCCTTCAATATTAAAATAATAAGCTTTTTTTCAAATTTTATGATTTTGAGCTTCATAGTAGATATTCAGCTCTAAGTTCACAAAATTTCATGACTGTAAGTTATATAGTTTCTCAGAACCGGCTCTGTGACAGACATAAAACGAAGCGTGACTAATAGGGTTTCGTGATATGAACGAAACCCTAAAAAGATGCAACAAGGTTTTCGTTTCTTAAAAAATGAGCCAACTATATAAGGTAGAGTGGTTTGAGAGTGCGCGGTATACAAGAGTACAGAAAGCGATTATCCAATCGAAAACAGACTTTTGTGTTTAGCTACAGCTGTAAACGATGTAATGATAAGATAAGATTATGGTAAAAAAACTAGCGTATTTTGGGGAATTTTACAGAATTAGAAGAGAAAAATTAATTTGGGTCCTCTCGTTATAATATTTATGGTTTTTCAAAACAGGATCATAATAAAGTTTGCAAAATTAATTTGCTTTTCTTTCTTTCTTTTTTATGATTAGGTTAATATTGGACTACCTGTCACTTAAAACTCATTAGACGCTTATACTCATCTAAAATGAGTAAATTTATATACTTTTAAAATGTTCATATTATTTGCATTTTGAATATATGAGATTTCTTCTGTAATTTTTTTTTTATTTCACTTCAACCTTCTATTTTTTAAAACGTGTTAAAACAGGCGAAATATAGCTTTTTGGCCGCGTTCGAAAGAAATATATAAAAAAAATTATTTTATAATAAAAGTTATATTTTTTAGTTCAAATATTTTTATAACTGTGTAGCATATAAAAAACAACAATTCGGACTTAATATGTAAAACAGATCAATCACAATTACCGAAAGCATAAGTTGTTCCCATTAGGGGAACAATGGCGCCTAATGGGGGAATTGTTTTTTACTTTTACATATTCCACCGTGCATCCGTAGATATTTTTTAGCTTATTAGCTACAAAAGGGATAATATAACTTTGAAACTGATATTTTAAGAAGAAATCATATATATTAGTACAACTTCTGCATTTATAATTTAAAAAAATGAAATTACCAGTTCCATAAGCGTTTTCATTATCTATCTCTTTATTTTTCACCATTACATCATTATTTTCTTACTGTTTTACATGGAAGATGATTAAACAATTTGTATTTCAGATTTGTGTGATCTTTTGGATGTTCCAGAAATCGATTGTTTGCCCCCTGACCGCAGTATTGTAACAGAGGAGGAAGATGTAACAGAACATAATTGATTCGACGATATACCCCATGATATATCTGGTGTAGTAGAACTTTCCGTAAATTCTAAATCAACAGGCAATCACGAAATATTTGTTTTAGTGTTTAAAAAAGACAAACAATTAAACGCATTCTTGATATTATAGACGAAAGTTCTGACTAATCTTCAAATTGAAATATAGGAAAACGTAAACAAACTGAAAAAAAAAATATTCAAAAAAACAATTTTAGAAAACGAAAAACATGTAATATAATGCTGTATACAAATAATTCAATCGTTGGCATGTAAAATAGTAGGAAAAAATTATGCAATGATGAAAACTAAAGAGGTGGAAAATGAAAATGTTTATGGTATCGTAATTTAATTTTTTATTGTTATTATAAATGTATATGTTGGACTACTTTATATGGGTTTTCCTAAAATATGAGTTTCAGAATGATATTATCCCTCTTATAGCTAAAGAGCCGAAAAATAACTACCACAAATGCACGAAGTCATAAGTAAAAAAAAAAAATACCCTCATTAGGCGCCATTGCTTACATCTTGGAAACATACTGTTTCTCCTAAATATTCGATTTTTTTTAACAAAATTTAGAAGTACTTTAAAGTTTTCCTATTCATTAAAAAACAACTGTTCCATAAAATAATATACTAATTTATATATAGCGGCGCCTAACGGGTTAAGTCATTTGGAGACAGTATTACTGACGTATCAAAATTATTTAATGACGATAGTGCAAGAGTGCTCAAGCTTAGTGCCAAAATCTGCAAGAGTGCGCACGCACTCCTGTACAGCAAATCTGTTATATATTTTACTTGCCACTTATAACTATAAAATTGGTTTTAAATACTTATAGTTTGATTTAATAGATTTTCTTATTTCCTACTTTGTCACTAATTTAACCAACTTCGCAGAGCATCGCAATAGACGTGTGCTTTAATAAGCCAGAGGTAGATTGTTTCTACAAAAAACGATTAAATCATTATGTGAAATATTCCTTTCAACCTTACAAAATATTCAGTATGGACGAATATGGTAATTCTACAGTACCTAACATGTCACCAAAAGATCTATCCACTAAAGGGAAACGATGTGATAACAAGATTTGTAGTGCTGAAAGAGGAAAAAATGTTGCAATGATTTGTGTAAGTAGTGCTAGTGGGCGGTTTATTGCATTGGCTTTCATATACAAATGAATGAGAATGAAAGCAGGACTTTTAAATAACGCACCTGGTTTTGACGTTGGGATGATTCCTGACATAAGCTTTATAACATGTGATGTGTTTCTTGACTGGCTTCAATATTTTAAGAACCACGCTATGCCAACCCAAAAGCAGCCCGTGCTTTTGATAGTCGACAATCAGTCATCGCACTGCGCACATGCAGCTGTTGATTTCTATCGGCAATATCACATTGTTTTTATACTGACTTTTGAGCAAACATCTTCACTGAAAGACCATTAGAATCTGAACTTGTTGAACCACATATATCAATAAAACTTCAGAAAACAGAAAATGAGGATAAAAGAGAATTGCTTTCAATAGAAAATGATATTTCAAAACAGACAGAAAAGCTATGTAAAGAAATGACGCACGCTCACTCAGAAATAAATACAACTTCGGTTTCGAAAGGTATAGCTTGGACTTCAACAATTTCATATTACGCTAAATTAACCGAATTGTAACCATATCCACAGTCATCTGTGCAGCGATTCTATAGTAAGAGGACCAGAAGATCTAAAATTTTAAGCTATTCACCCCACAAAAGGCAGCGTGACGATGACGCAGTGAAAAAAATTCAAAAACCTTTGCTAAAATAGTGTAAAATAAACCCAAGAAGCCAAACATTGCATCAAATAAAAAAAGAGTGGATATGTCCAGGCTGATCAGTTATCTTTAGAGAACCAATCGAAGAGGATTGGATGGAGTGCATTTCTTGCGGAGAAGTATTGCATGAAAAGTGCACAGACTACGCAAGCCGTGGTCTCTAAAAATGTGACGTTTGTAGGCGCTTCCGTATTTCAAATGCGCACTTTTGCACATTTCTCTGCACACTCTTGCCCTCATTTGATGGTAATAGAGTGCGCATTCAGGAGGATAATCTTTTTTTTTTAATAATTCCGAAAGTGTTTCTTATAAGTTAATTAACGCAATTTTTTTGTTAGCTTAACAATCTCAGAGTACAGAAAATGTATAACATCATCTCTTAAATCTCTTTATTTATTGTTATTTACTGAAATAGCTAAAATTCGCACTCCTGTACAACCTTGCCCTATATATAAAATGAAAGTCCTAAAAAACATGCAAGTTTGAAGAAAGGTTACTTTTGTAAAATAAACAACATTCATTATTTTATAGAAATATATGTTGATATTTATAATATGTGGTGAGTAATATAATGAAGACACTTTAAATGAATTCAGCTATTATATTAAGAAATATTTACAAACTATTTACAAATTAATATAATTAAATAAACACATCGTTGTTTCCAAAAAACTTATTCTTCAACATGTAAATTTTTGTTACCTTTTTACGATAAACATACGTCTTAACACGTTGCTTCTGGCGCGAATGTTTTTTTTTAATCGGAGGAGAAATAAAATTGTGGCGCTGCTGTCCATTCTTATAATCATTCTACTTGAAGATGCCACCTGTCGACATACATATATGTATATATTTCTTTTACTTAAATAAGGTCCACTCAACCCAGTGGTTAGCAAGCTGGACAAGGTAGGTCTTCTGATCACGGGTTCGAAAATAGCGCGGTCTGCGCAGGGTGACGGTGGAAGGTTTTTAGGGGTTTTTTTGTTGGAAAACGGGAAGTCAATATCCTGACTGAAGACATCCCTCATATAGCAATATGGCCAAAACTGACCGATGCTTTATAACTCCCTCCCCGTTTTTCCTTTTTGTTAAATTTATGCAAAGCATTTTAATCTGTTTTTTTATTATATTGCATATTTTTCTCAATTATCTTACGTTTATTGTATTTGGTACTCATACAACATTTTTAAATAGCCAAATCACACGTAAATGTATATCACTCATAATAAAACGTAGTTGTCACTATCTTTTATTCAAAATCTGACAATAGTAATTCAATTTATGTGTCTTGTACATAAATTTAATTTTTTAAATGCTTGTTTGAACGTATATGCAACTGAGCAATTAATAGCTTCATTCATTTAAATTCGTCTGTATTATTTTTTAAATAATCATTGTTTTTAAATTAATTATAGTAAGATTTCATTAATTAAGCAAATACATAATGGATAAATGCTGTCGAAAAGACAAAAACTCTTACTTATTGTTGCTTAATTATTCTTATTATTTTCTAATTATATACAATACCGAAGAACAATTTAATTTACTTAATCAGCTTTTGAATATTAATCTTCTTTTAAAAGAATTTTTTTTTCTTCAATCATTAATTTCATCTGTTACTTAAAAATCAAGTGTATGAAAATAATGATATCTGTGAGAAAATGTCATCATTTATTGTACTTAGTGCATTTAGTTACCTGTCTGAATAAAGTACTAAAACTTTTTTTTACTAATTTAGTCTATGAAACGGTTGAATATTCATTAGATATTATTTACCATGAAATTTCATATCTATATAAATGAATAATTTGAAAGTTTTGATTTTTTTCACAGTATGCTTTATGAAATCATTTTGTCTGCTATATAAAATGTGTTCCTGTTTTTTATCCGTGTAATCAATTTATTATTTATTTAAATAATATGTGAAATCATTTTTTTTTTATGGGAATGTATCTAATTTGTAAAGAATAACTTATTATGTACAGTAGATTATTTTTAACAAATCGTATGTAAAATTTTTTTAAACAAATAATTTTACTGGAGTTAAGCTTGAACAAGTTTATAAATGAGTATTTTGAAAGTTCTGATTTTTTTTTTCACATTATGCTTTATGAAATCATTTCGTCTGTTCTATAAAATGTGTTCCTGTTTTATATCCGTCTGATCAATTTATTATTTCTTTAAATAATATGTGAAATCATTTTTTAATGTACATTTTTCTAATTTGTAAAGAATAAATTATTATGTACAGTAGATTATTTTTAGCAAATCGTATGTAAAATTTCTTTTAACAAATAATTTTACTGGAGTTAAGCTTGAACAAGTTTATAAATGAGTATTTTGAAAGTTCTGATTTTTTTCACATTATGAAATCATGTCTTCTGTTATATAAAATGTGTTCCTGTTTTATATCCGTCTGATCAATTTATTATTTCTTTAAATAATATGTGAAATCATTTTTTTTATGTAAATTTTTCTAATTTGTAAAGAATAACTTATTATGTACAGTAGATTATTTTTAGTAAATCGTATGTAATTTTTTTTTAGCAAATAATTTTACTGGAGTTAAACTTGAACAAGTTTATAAATGAGTATTTTGGAAGTTCTGATTTTTTTCACATTAGACTTTATGAAATCATTTCTTCTGTTATATAAAATGTGTTCCTGTTTTATGTCCGCCTGATAAATTTATTATTTCTTTAAATACAATGTGAAATCAATTTTTTTAAATGTAAATTTTACTAATTAGTAAAGAATAAATTATTATGTACAGTAGATTATTTTTAGCAAATCGAATGTAAAATTTCTTTCAACAAATAATTTTACTGGATTTAAGTTTGAACAAGTTTATAAATTAGTATTTTGAAAGTTCTGATTTTTTTCACATTATGTCTTATGAAATCACTTTGTCTGTTATATAAAATGTGTTACTGTTTTTTATCCGAGTAATCAATTTATTATTTATTTAAATAATATGTGAAATCTATTTTTTAAATGTGAATTTTTCGAATTTGTAAAAAATAAGTTATTATGTACAGTAGATTATTTTAACAAATCGTATGTAAAATTTCTTTTAACAAATAATTTAACTTTGATAATGAATAATTAATTTTAATAATGAGTTAACCTTGAACAAGTTTTAATTTTAAAGAATTATATTTTCGTAAATTCTACCAAAATACAGCTTTTTATAGGGGGGCTTAGCAGGTAATGAATAAAAAATATTACAGTTAGTGTTAGATATGAGTCCAATCCAACTTAGTGCACTTTATCTGAATAGTGGGTAAATGTTCATGCATACGGCAACGCATATTAACCTAGCGTTAGATAAATGCAACAACAATAGTGGTATTTTAATATTTTTTAAAACCATCGTCAAATATTTCATCTTTATGTTTTAGCATTTTTTTATTTGTTCCATAAATTAATTTCATTATTTGTGGCACCTGTTTTTCTGAATAGTTTCCTTTTCTAAAATGGCAACACTCTGAATCCTAACTTTTGTTTTTATCCACGATTCACGGCATAACGTAAATGATAAGTTTCATTTTTTTTTTTTCAAAAATAAATAAATAACTTCATGCGTATATTTTTTAATGTGATGTAATTAAACTTCTTAAGTAGAAAAAAAGCATTTTTGAAATGCCCTTCATGATTATATTATTATAACTGCTAAAATTAGTAGCGTTACTTTAATGCAACGCTAGGCCAAAAGATATTCTTATTCTGCAATAAGATATGGATAGAGAATTTATTTTCTCATATGTTTTCATAATGAGCTAAACATTCGTAATAATAAATATTAATAGCAATTTTTTTTATATTTTATGTATGAGTAGGCATTTTATAAAAAATGCAGAAATTGCCCCAAAAATTTCTAAATTTTGACACAAAAACTGAGATTTAACAAGAAGAAAATTACATTTATATTTTAATATTAAAAAAATCTTCATATTTTAAAGGGCCTTATTATAGGTACTTTTTACTACTTCCTTGTTATAATCAGCCCCCGTCATTATGATTATACAATAGTTGCAGTTATAATTTCGGCAAGGTCGTCGCCAAGCATATATATATACGCCGTATGAATGTAATATATATGCCACACACCATCCGTATACATGAAACTCTCATATAGTATATGCCTCGTATGGCATATATAAGTCATATTTGCGTTCTGTATACACCGTTAACAAGATATATCATCTTTACGTAATGCCATGTATATTATATATGTTATATTTACGTCATACGTTAGTAATATATGTAGGAAGGTAATATGTAAAAAGTTAATTTATTGAATTACTAGAATAACTAGACATTGAAATAACAACACATGAACTTTAATATAATTCTAGAAAGATAATTTTACAACGCTTCGTTGGTAACTTCTTCAAATATATTACATTTCTCACTTACAACATATAATACACTTACTTTCGAATAGTCTAATTAGGCATAACAATGCCTTTATTGACATTTCATATTTCGACGCTTCCTGAATGATAAAAATTAAAGACTGGCCCTTTTTCCAATTTTGAAGATATCCAAACCTTGATCTCGTGATCGAGAATTTTCATCACTCATGCTTTGAAATCATGGATAATAAAAAATACCAAATTGTCAGTTAATTTGATGATCACGCACGTCATAAAGAAAATAAAGTATGTTTAAATTCAAATCCTTCAAATCGGTCATCCTGGCATGATGGCGTCTCGACATCAGCCTCTTGGCTTACTATTTTTTTATGCTTAAACAACTAAACGTTCTCTCTCTCTGACTCGGGTGTAGGGGAGGAGAGACGTGGCTGACGTAATGACTGTGACGTCACCCAGACATGACACACCGCCATCTGAATACTAGGTCTGAGAGCTGACACAAAAATTGCGGCAATTGTAGGCAAAATGTTTTCAGCGTGTGTACGGTCTATTGAAATTCCATACAAATAATTTATAAAAGTTTTCGTAAACATATTTTTCTGAGATTCAGTAAGTCAAAGAAACTTTTAGAAAATACTGGGGTTTAAATTAGGGGACCGTACAGAGGTTTAAAAAAATCCGTCTACGAGTGCCACCGTTTTTGTGCCATCGCTCACGCCTAGTATTCAGAGGGCGGTGCATGACAGTAACTATATTTTTAATATTTTTATTTCAAGTAACTTGATATTGAGTAAACCTGGTGATTTTCTTTTCAAAGATGATAATTATTAAGTTGTTTATTCCATACACATAACACCACAAAAAAAAGGCTGATGAAGACTTATTTCGATCATTTATTCACTGGAATTATGTTTTCAGAGCACTTGTAATATCTAGAGTATGGTGGAATTGTAACTATTAGAGGAAATCTGTTAGACAAAGATTGTAAAATCTGATGTACTAAAACAATGAAAACAAAAGATAGAGGACGGAAAAGATACTGTCATTATATGATGGAATTCTTATAACATGGCGGAGTGAAAACACATCTGTTACTACAGATTCAACATGTCATCCCTAGTTTCTCTTACAATAAGTAAAATTTCCTGTTAAGTTCTGTAAAACCAAATCCTGTAAAATCAGGTTTTTTTTTTTTCTTTTTCTTTTTCTTTTTTTTTTTTTTTTTTGAAAAACCTGTAATAAAGCTGTGAATATCCAAATCTCAAGTCTGGTTGGATATTATGACAAGTTTATGGAAGGTTCTGTATTTATGGATAAAACATCAATAGATATCTAAAATAATATGGTATTGGCCTATATATACACACCTAGGTGAGGCAGCACTTTCTAATGACTGGAATTTATGGAAGCATTGAAATAAAAATATACAACAATAGTATTTCAGAAGAGAGGTCGTAAAAAAATGTTTGATTCCTCTCAACACGGTTTTTAAATGCTCTGGATCTTTTCAAACGTATGAAAAACATACCTGTGACGACAATGTGTGTAATTTATAATGTTGGCATTTGATTATTTTTTTACACATTTCATACATAAAAGTAAGTTATATTTAACATTGCGTTAAAATTGTATAAAGATACAAAGCCTATTGAAAAAAGTTTATTTTTTATTGAAAAATTTTAAAGAGGATAATTTTGTTGTTATTTGCAAAATTTCATCATGTTAGCGCATAACGCTGTATTTATACAGCACCCTTTATTTTACAAAATATTCATAAATGCATTTTAAACCTATAGAAATATGTAATATCGCCTTATTGAAACACATTTTAATGATAAAATTCAAATTATTATTCTTAAGAATAAGTCAGGCCTTTATGAATTAAGTTAGTGAGCAGTGACTATTTAAGTGTGTTGTCTTAAAAAACAATGTTCAAACCTATATCTGAAAAAACTTCTTAAACGACATGCAATTGTCATTGCAATTGATTTTGACATTTTTTTCAACCATTCTCTGATATTTGATGTCATAGGAGAAGCTTTCTTAAATGGAGGCTTGGAATTATGTAGATTATAAGCCTTTATCTAACCCAGTAGTTGTAACTTTCATTATTCTCACAAAAAACATAGATTCAAGGCGCACTAACCTCACGGAACCACTAAGTAATGGCGCACCATTGGCAATTGCCACCATTGAAGATAAAGTGCACCCTTCTCTCGCTCATGCTTAACACGATGCATAAGATATTTTCCAGACATTATCTTTGCGCCACCGTATATAAATAAGGCAGCAAGTTCTGTGGACGCATTAAAGTAGTTTAAAATAATTGTACAGCTCATGATAATGAAATTAGTTGTTCAAACATTTTATTAACAGGGAAAAAAAAACAAAAAAAACTTTCAACTGCTGAAATTCTCGGAACCGCGGAATTTGTCCGCTTATCAGAGGTAAAAGTTCAGAAATATGCATATGTGGTTGATTTAATAAGGGATTCACTAAATAGATGTGTCCGGTATATGGGAGTGTCTATAATGAATGTTTTACCGTATATATATATATATATATATATATATATATATATATATATATATATATATATATATATATATAATAGAATAAAATATTTTAAGAGGAAATAAATTAAATTAAATGGGACAACATTTTTGAATAGATTTAAGATAAGTCAAAATTTAAAAATTTATTATATAGAGAGAGAGAGGGAGAAAGAAAGCGAGAAAGAAACAGATAGATAGACAGATAAATTGTAGACAAATAATTTATAGTGTTTTAAATAGTAGTATACTACTAATGTACTATGAAATATTCTATGGATTTTTTCAGGTAGTTAATAATTATTATAATTCTTATGATAATGAAATATTTTTAATAAAAAAATTAGGTAAAAATACATACGTATATATTATTTTTCCATATCAAATAAAAAATATTATTTTATATTTTATATTTAAAACTTTAGATGAAAATATTTCTTTGGTTTAAATATTTTTAAAATATAGTCATTTTGTTATATTGTGCAATCGTTGGTAATAGTTGAATTAGTGAGAACAGAATAAATAGTAAAATATCTGTAACACCAGTTATAGGAAATATATAACTTTGGACTATCGCATAACTTCCAAATTAAATTTAATGATCATATAAAATTAATTTTTGGTACATGCCTTATAATTTTAAACGTGTATTGGAATATATTTTATTTGAAGACGAATGAAAGAAATGAAAAAAAGTTCATATTTCAGATTTTTGAAATTAAAGTTTAGTTTTTTAATAAAATGAAATATATTTTTAAGACATACACAAAATAATATATTATTATAAATTCGTAATTGGTAGCTATACGTATTATTGAAAATGTATGACTAAAAGCATTGCAGTTAAATGTTTATTATCGTTTCATTATTTTTGTACATCCATAAATGTTAAAGAAAAACAACAATTGGAGGCACAACGTAATGTTTACTTTAAAATATTCCCCATGATATACATAAAGAATTTAAAAGTAACCTCAGGATAAAACTATCACCGGTAATCATTTTAAAATTGTGGAAAATGAAATGTAACTATTTATCGAATATTTAAGATGTATGAAAAAATATTACAGAGGAGTTAAAAGAGCCCATCATCGCACAGTTTAGAACCTTTAAAAAAATCTCCTTATATTTCGCCATGTAAAGCTGTTAACAAATAAAAATTAATGTATAATAATAAGATTATAAAGTTCATGTTTATTAAAATAAAAACATACCGGGAATTAGATGTTTTATAAATTAAAAAAAATCTTTGAATACTCGAAGAATCAGTGACAAATCAGGGCGTCGAAGCGTCTGACGAAGAAGTAAGGCTACTTAAGTTTTAATTTTATTATTAGCAAGTTACTTATCTCTAACACTTTTTACTCTTTTTTTACAGGTAATATAAAGATCCTTGTGTTGTAACACAACATTTCTTTTATTCGTTTTTAAAATGGGTAACGGTCGTTGCTTTATCTCTTACAAAAATGTTTTCTTAATATTGATCAAACGTGAAACAAAGAGCAAACATAAAAATAACGATATATTACGATTAAATAATTATTGATTTACTTTTAAAAATAGTAATAAATATTACATATAATTAACCTTGGAGTAATAAAATTAAAACTTTAGCAACTTTTCTTCTTGCTAAAATCCTATTAATAGAAAGGCTGTAAATAGGTAATCAAAATAAGTAATGTTTCTTAATTCCTTAAATATTCAAGTAACTATCCTAACATTATGTGACCTTTATACTAAGAAAAGCTGAAACAGTAACTGGCAGGATTAAATATAGCATTTTCAAAAATTCAAATATAAGATCCTTTATATTTCAGGAAATGACAAATCTACGAAAAACAAACATGACATTCCTAATGTTCAGTATAACATAACTTGAAAGGACTGTCTATTGTTATTCATCTAACGATCAGTTCATCTTGTTCTGTGTAATTAAGCATCTATTTTCCGTTCCATTCTGACATGAAACTCTATTTGTTAACCGCAGTTTAGTTCACAGAACTGTGAAATAATGTTTGTAATGAATCGGTTACGTAAAGATTTCAGAAGATATATTTAACTGCCTTCTTGTATTTATTTACTGAGAAACAACTGCTAATTAACATAAAATAATGTTAAAACATATAGTTATAATTATATCAAGAA
Source organism: Maratus michaelseni (assembly GCA_963931845.1). Taxonomy (NCBI): domain Eukaryota; kingdom Metazoa; phylum Arthropoda; class Arachnida; order Araneae; family Salticidae; genus Maratus; species Maratus michaelseni. The sequence continues at coordinate 199,708,997 of OZ007588.1, read as the reverse complement.
ATTTTTAAATATGTGTTCAAGTTACACTTATTTTGCGTTAATTATTGAAGTATATGCATTAAAATTGTAAATCTTTGAAAAGAAAGATTTCGTGTTTTTAAAATAATAGTTAGATAATTAATCTATTCACGTAATGTAGTAAAGTATGTAATCAAACAAAGCGTGGATGTATTTTAAGAAATGTATTACTGACATAAGATTTAGATTTAAAAATATGTATTATTGGTATTAAAATATGTAAAATTATTGAGTTTTGGAAATCTTCGGGTGTATATTGGAGAGATTAAAAGAAAACAAATAAGATTTAACATTTATATTTCAAAGTACCTCTATATTCTTTCCAAATATAAACCCATCATTCTGGCTTTTATAAAGTTTTGTTTTCATGCAATTAAGGCGCAAGACAGATTAAAAAAATAAGTAAATTTTTTTCAATAGAATTTTTGTTAGCAAATAAATTTCCAATTAAATAAATTAAGAGAATTTATGTTATTTATGACAAAATTACAATTGGAAAATAGTTATATTTTTCCTGCATTCAAATAGTTAAATTGAATTAATCACAAAATGCTTGATTATCATGATACGATTGATTTGTCTCGTATTCCATGTATATATTTTCTTTCTTTATATATATCAGTGGATATTTAAAACAGAAAATAAATATTTCCAAAATTCTTTCAGTTGTAATGTTAAATATCCTGACATTATTTTAATTTTATATCGACAAAACTTCAGTGTGTAAATAGCAGAATTAAATCCGGCATTTTCAGAAATAAAACTTTAACAACCGCAATTATAATATCTGAATTGATAAAACAAATGTTTGCGGTGTTTAGTATAAGAGAACTTGAAAAGTTCGTCTATTGTTAGTCATCTAATGAACAGTTTATATTTTTCTGTGTAATTAAGCATATATTTTCTATTCTGCTCTGACATAAAAGTCTGTATATTATAGAAAGTTTAGTTTACGGACGTGTGAAATAATGTTTCTGATGAATCAATTCAGCTAAAGGCTTTAGAATATATATTTAACAAAATATTACCATTTATTTAGCTAGAAAACAACTGCTAATTTATTATAAAGGATGTTAACTCTTGTATTTAGAGTTATTTGAAGATATGTTTAAATAAGTGTTCCAGTTACACTTGAAATCGAGTTGAATATTTTAGTAAATATTGCAATTATAAATATTTTAAATACTGAAAAAAACTTAAATCTGCAGTAAAATAAATATAAAAGAAAAATAATAAAATAATGTAATAGTGCGTTTTATCAAATAATGCGTTTTTTGAAAAAAAAAATAAAGTTATGACTTACGTATTAGATGTCTTTTAAAAGAATGTTTTTAGCAAATAAATTTCCACTGGAAGAATTTTAAAGAATGTCCATTATTTGTGGCAAAATTACGATTCGAAAATACATTTTGCTATACCTGAATACTTAAATATTTCGCAATATGTTTGGATTTAAGGTATAATTGCTTTTTCTTGCGTTACAATTAGTATTTTTGTTTAAGGGGACAGTACACTTTTAAAATAGTGAAAAGATCGATTTTTAGATTTTGACATCTTTAGAAAGATAATTTTATTGTGAATAACTTGATTCTAATATTTTAATTGTGCGATACTTATTTACTGAGATATTAAGGATAATGTACATACTACTCTTTCATTTTCGATTTAAATGCACTTCAAAAACTGTCATGGCGGCTTGTTAACACCTTTTTATCACGCTTTCCCACTATCGCAACTTATGCTAAAATGCGTCAATTGTTCTTATTTGAATACTGTACATAATAATAAGAAAGCTTTTAAACATTAACTTCAACTTCCACTTTCGCCAAGTTTGTTTACTTTTGATTACTTACTTTTACACTGAATCATAATCAAATTTTTCCTAATTGTTTACTTTTATTCGCTACTAAGCGTTTAATTTGAAACAAAACTGTTCTTTTCAGAATAATATTTTCCAAATTTTGCAATATTATTGTACTTCTTAGTATTTATTATCCATTTTATAATGAATAACAGCGTGAAATGAATCGTCAGTTTAATGGTAATCTCTATACAAAATGCTATTATAAAAATATGTCCTAAAGCGCTAATTTATCTTATAAAAAACTAAAAAGTAATAAATTTGACAGTGACTTTGTTTCAATTGACAGTTTTGGATACAGACTTTTTGATATTAATATTATTTTTAGTAAACTATCCGAACTGTTGTGCTGCAACGTATATTAATCAGATATTTAAATATCAGAATTCTTAAAACATGGCCTATATTTTGCATTAAATAATTTCATTTTATACAAAGCGCATATTTAATTCACTTAGCAGTCAATGCGAAACAAAATTTTAACTTCTATGTTGAATTTTATTTTATTTATTTATTTATTTATTTTGCAAGATTAAGCCTTACAATTTTACACTTAAATTTATTTATTTTTGACGCAAGTTCCTATATTCTGCAGCATTTTACAAACTATTTTATATTTATCAATTTAAACTAGCATTTGATTTTATTATTAATAATAAATAAGTTATAAAATTAGTAGTTTTGTTCCTTTTATTATGAATTTTATATTTTTTAAATACAAATAAACTTTAAACGGCTTTTTCTCAAAATGACTTTTTTTACTCTTGCACTCATGATATTTCCAAATCCATTTGAAGTATAGCTTCAAAATTTTTAGCCTACCTAAATATTGATATAATCATGAAATGGAATTACGATGGAAAATTACGATGATGAATATATAAAAAATTAGTGGTTTTTCTAATTTTTCCCTAATTAAAAGTTAATTACTCTTTATCTAATTAACCATTTACAAAAGTTTTATTTAAAATTATAGTACAGAGTATTAAGTTTAATTAAAGATAACGTTTATGCAAGTTCCATGAAATTTGCATAAATTATCGTGAGGCAGTGAAATGTTATCCAAATTAAACATTTTAATTATCACTTTGAAACCCATCCCCTGAATTTTATTTTATAATATTATATCCAAATAAAAAAAAATTAAAACATAGTTCGACATTACCTAAATATACTCTGAAATTTAGGTTCTTCTGAAGTCGTTAGCTTTTTTTTTTTTTTTTTTTTTTTTTTTTTTTTAATGTCAAACTCTTGACAAATTTCACATAGTTAAAGGTATACTCTCCCCTTAATATATCAACGGATTTTAAAAAATATAATTCAATATTTCATATAATCTTTAATTTTAATGTACTTACATAACGTTATCTGCAATTTATCCAAACAGAATCTCAACCTGTGACTGATAAAACGTAACGTGGCGTATTCTGAAACCCAAATGTAAGATAATAACACCATTTATACTTTCCGAAATGATAAGTTGGCGTAAAACAAATACGGATTTTATGATGTTTAGGATAACACAAATTGTAAAGATTGTCTATTGTTACTTATCTAAGAAATATTTCATCTTGTTATCTAAAATTAAGGATCTATTTTCTAGTCTGTTCTGGCATGAAACTCTATTTGTTAACAAAGTTTTAGTTCACCGTAATATGAAATAATGTTATAATGAGTCGGTTAAATAACGGCTACAGAAGATCTATTTAATATCATATTGCTATTTATGTACAGTTTGAATAACTACTAATTAGTATAACAATATGGTAATATTTCTACAGTCTGTGTCAAATGTTTAGGCACACCTTAAAAAAAGATAATGAAATTGGAATGCGAAATATGTGGTAACTTCACAATAAATATTCAAAATGTAATTAAAATGAAGCATAAATTATAATGGCCTACTATTATAATCAGCAATTATAATCAGCATTATGTATTTACAAAATACGTCTTTTTTATATTTTTGTTAAAAAATCACTGGCTGAAAAATTTTGGAACATAATACAAACGTGAACATATGCTTGGTTGATTTTAAGTAAGTTATTTGTTGTAATAAACACTGAGCAATACAACAGCTAATATTCAGTATCTTTTGGGTCTCAAAAATGTCAAAGATACGGATTTCAAAAAAGTTTAAATTTTAAAGAAATTTCAGTTGAAATTGAAAATTAACGACATCTTTGAAATATTTAAAATATTAAATAGTTCATAAAGAGATTACTTCCTAGAAATAACTATTTCGACCAAAAACTAAGATGCGGCCGTCCACATGTAACAAGTGTTCAGACTGATCGAAAAATTAGAACATTGGTGTTAAAGCAAAATATGTACCTATGGAAAATTGAATAATATATGTGTCAATGTCTAAATAGATAAAATACATAAACGCATAACAGGCTGCAACAACATTTTTAGGTAGCTTTCAATACAAAAATGTATAAAGCTACCTATTGCAGCCGTTCGGAGGAAAGCAGTTCCGGAAAATTTCGATATATTTTCACCGATCATGACCCCCAGACCCCAAAACCACCCTCCGTTCAAATGTTGATTTATATCGATTTTGATGAAACTAATTGTGTGTATTAAGCTAACCAATGTCTCCACCGAGTTCATTGGCCAGATTGGTACGCCATTTTGTTTCAAGATGGCGGCCATTTAAAAATTTAAAACTAAAATAAATATACAAAAAAGTTAAAAATTCAAATTTATTTTTTTATTACGTGTTAGGCCTTGATACAAGGATTCCAGAGCATTTTTTGGTTTACCTCTATCTTAAAAAATGGCTGAGATGAGAGCAGTTTGAAATTCTATGGTAGCTGACATTTTGAAACAAAACAGCGCATTAACGCGATTACTCGCAAATTATTTTCTTTCATTGTTGTAATAATTTTCCCAATCATACGCATAAAATTATATATTCCTATCCGTTAGCTCCAAAATTGGCAAAATTGGCAAAATTGGCGACATTTGGCAAAATATCGCCAAATTTGGCGACCAAAATAAGTCTTCATAAATGAAGCCAATTTGGCTATTGCTCAATAATTTGGCGAATTTCTTATTCAAATTCAGTATTAACGAATCTTTTGTAAACATTTCTTTGCATTTTAATTTGCTGTTTTCGTGCAACATTAGCTAAAATTTTAAAACGAAGATATAGGAAAGCTACCTTTTCCTCTCGGTACAGGCCGGAAGGACTTTTTTAAATATATCTTGGAAACCCCGCATACAATCTCACCCTAAACAGACAAAATTGGATTGGGCTCAAACGTACATTCCATACGGGGACAAAAGGCTCAGTATATTATTCAGCGATGAAAAACATTGGAATCTGGATGACCTTGATTGCTGGAATTGTTAATGGCATTACCTCTTGAAACAGCACTTATTTTCTTCAGTAGACGAGACAATGCGGTAAATTTCTGGTGGATTATAAGACGATTTGCTTTAATGTCCAAACCTGCCTGGCACTTCTCCATGGAAAAGAAAATGCAACAACGTATCTAGAGCAATATTTTCTTCCATTCGGTGACGTCTTAGGGTGTGCTGAGTGGAGATTTTAGCACAGATTTTAGCTTTGATACTCGACGCAAATAGTACGGAACAGTGGCTTTCCGCCCAAAGTGTTAAAGTTTTAAATTAGGCAGTCTTTAACCCCGGACATAAATTCATTTGAGAACATTTCGGGTACCTTAACCCGTGAAGTATACAAGAAAGGAAATCAAAAATACTCTACAAAAGAACTAAATGTCTTTTGTTTTCGATAAACGTCATTAAAAATCATGGTATTATGTGCTACCATAATATTTCAAAAACTAATTGATTCAATGGAAACAATATTATGAGAAGTTATCCCAATCCAGGCCAATACTATTAATAAATAGCATCGTGTGAAAGTGTTAAACATGTATTTTTTTCCATTGTGCCTGAACTTTTAACACACAGTATAGTTACAGACCTTTATGTTTTTTAACAAAGTCATGACAATATACCCATTTATTCATTTTGATAAAATTTATTTAAAACATTCTGCAAAATCTAATAAGTAAAAAAAAATGTCTTTGTTTAATTTTGTATTGTTATTTAGTAAGCGATATATTTTGTTTGTTCCTAAACTTTTCAGACAGACTGTATTTAGAGTGTTATTTATAAATATTTAAATATAACTTACAGTTAGACTTTAAGATGCTTTTATTATTTTAGCTGGTTTTGCCATTAAAATCTCTGAGGTGCTAAATAGTTTCAGCTTGTAAAATTGTAATTGAGAATTTAAGATATTTAATGGGGTAAACTGTAAATGTATTTTTTAAACAGCATTACAGTATATTTCGTTTTATTAATGGTTAAAAAGTTATCTAAAATTGTTTATCTGCTGATTTATAAAACTGAATGAAACTTATTATTGCTTAACGAAATCTCATAATAGTAGTATTTTTGAAATAAAATTATTCAAGTATCATATATTTGTAGCTATTTTAACAACGCTTTATGGCTTGTAATGTTCTTCCTCAACGCATAATTCACGTCATGGCATTTGTTAAAAGAACACATCGCATGTTGGCTACCTAGAAAAGGACAATAGTCAAAGTTTGTGCTGCATTTCTTTAACTTTTAGGCAAAATATCAAAAGCGTTCTGTATGGGGATTAATGTAGACAAGGCAAAAATAATTTCTTCCTTATAAGAATTCTTCCTTTCCTTTCATTTCCGAATTTCTTCATTATATTCACGAGTTGTCGGAAGTCCGTAATTTATAGATTTGGCAGTGTAGCAGTCGAAGACTAAATACAGGCGGTCCCAGTTGAAACATTGTTGTTGACGTGACCGCAACAAAATCTCATAATAGTAGTATTTTTAAAATAAAATTATTCAAGTATCATATATTTGTAGCTATTTTAACAACAATTTATGGCTTGTAATGTTCCTCCTCAACGCATAATTCACGTCATGTCATTTGTAAAAAGAACACATCGCATGTTGGCTACCTAGAAAAGGACAATAGTCAAAGTTTGTGCAGTATTTCTTTAACTTTTAGGCAAAATATCAAAAGCGTTCTGTATGGGGATTAATGTAGACAAGGCAAAAATAATTTCTTCCTTATAAGAATTCTTCCTTTCCTTTCATTTCCGAATTTCTTCATTATATTCACGAGTTGTCGGAAGTCCGTAATTTATAGATTTGGTAGTGTAGCAGTCGAAGACTAAATACAGGCGGTCCCAGTTGAAACATTGTTGTTGACGTGACCGCAACAAAATCTCATAATAGTAGTATTTTTAAAATAAAATTATTCAAGTATCATATATTTGTAGCTATTTTAACAACAATTTATGGCTTGTAATGTTCCTCCTCAACGCATAATTCACGTCATGTCATTTGTAAAAAGAACACATCGCATGTTGGCTACCTAGAAAAGGACAATAGTCAAAGTTTGTGCAGTATTTCTTTAACTTTTAGGCAAAATATCAAAAGCGTTCTGTATGGGGATTAATGTAGACAAGGCAAAAATAATTTCTTCCTTATAAGAATTCTTCCTTTCCTTTCATTTCCGAATTTCTTCATTATATTCACGAGTTGTCGGAAGTCCGTAATTTATAGATTTGGCAGTGTAGCAGTCGAAGACTAAATACAGGCGGTCCCAGTTGAAACATTGTTGTTGACGTGACCGCAACAAAATCTCATAATAGTAGTATTTTTAAAATAAAATTATTCAAGTATCATATATTTGTAGCTATTTTAACAACGCTTTATGGCTTGTAATGTTCCTCCTCAACGCATAATTCACGTCATGGCATTTGTAAAAAGAACACATCGCATGTTGGCTACCTAGAAAAGGACAATAGTCAAAGTTTGTGCTGTATTTCTTTAACTTTTAGGCAAAATATCAAAAGCGTTCTGTATGGGGATTAATGTAGACAAGGCAAAAATAATTTCTTCCTTATAAGAATTCTTCCTTTCCTTTCATTTCCGAATTTCTTCATTATATTCACGAGTTGTCGGAAGTCCGTAATTTATAGATTTGGTAGTGTAGCAGTCGAAGACTAAATACAGGCGGTCCCAGTTGAAACATTGTTGTTGACGTGACCGCAACAAAATCTCATAATAGTAGTATTTTTAAAATAAAATTATTCAAGTATCATATATTTGTAGCTATTTTAACAACAATTTATGGCTTGTAATGTTCCTCCTCAACGCATAATTCACGTCATGTCATTTGTAAAAAGAACACATCGCATGTTGGCTACCTAGAAAAGGACAATAGTCAAAGTTTGTGCAGTATTTCTTTAACTTTTAGGCAAAATAACAAAAGCGTTCTGTATGGGGATTAATGTAGACAAGGCAAAAATAATTTCTTCCTTATAAGAATTCTTCCTTTCCTTTCATTTCCGAATTTCTTCATTATATTCACGAGTTGTCGGAAGTCCGTAATTTATAGATTTGGCAGTGTAGCAGTCGAAGACTAAATACAGGCGGTCCCAGTTGAAACATTGTTGTTGACGTGACCCTTGCACGTTGAGTAGTCAATAGCGTTTGCATTTAATGAACAAAGTCTCGTTGTCCTCAAATTGCTTTTGTTGGCATCATCTTGTCGTTTTCTAGCACGATTTTCAGGATTGGGGTGATGTTCACTTTAATTACAGCTTCATGTAGATGGTTCTTGCCCCAGTGAAACAAGGTTCAACAAAGCTTTTAGCCAACAAAAATCAGCAACGTCATGCGATGAAGAATGTGGGTAGTGTTTGTGTATAAAACGATAACATTTATCTGCAGCGATTTGCAAATTTCAATGGTTTTTCGCATAAGGTGTATTTTGTGCCTGCTTACAAGCACATTTACCGACAGTTGAGCATCATTCTTCACTATAAACGGGACGAAGACATTACCTATCCATTTATAAAACTTTTGTGCAGTCATCCAACCGTTGCTGCTCCTACTGATTCCCCATGATTGAGGAATGCTGTGAATCACTTGTGCAGGAATTATTTCAACCATGCTCCACTTAGTTTCCATAGGCCGAAAATGCAAACATGACAGTTATAGAAAACTTCCAGTCAGCTTGGTCGATTTCACAGGAATTTTTGGCACCATTCTCTGCCAAAACACTGCATTTCCCAGGACAAAGTTTAAATTTTATATCGTAGCCTTTAAAGACCAGCAAGGCTTCGAAAACGTTTTTTTCCCTTCAGCAATTCGGTGATGTCCTGGGACGTCTCCAGTTGCTTTTGTAATACCCCCGTTGCTCACTAATATTAGTATAGATATAACGTTTAAAAAATAATTAAAGTTGATATTGTTTTAAATAATTTGTATAACGTAATTAAATATACCAAAAAATAAAAACTTTTTTATTTTGCAAGAGTTTTGTTGCCTGCATACTGACCCTAGTCTAAAGCATCGGAAACAAACTTCATACCATTGACCCACTTTGAACTCAATCGAGAAAGCTTAGAGATGTATTTAAAAATTCCAGCACCTTCTTTAGATGTTGTTTGTGATGTTGAAGTTAGACAGTTGGCGTTTAGACGCTAGTCTAAAAAGAATAAACATCTGTGCCATTTGTTTCAAAAAGAGCGTCGCAAGTACAGAGAGTATAGTGTAATATGAACAAAAACAAGCGTTATAGGTTCATATGAATTTGTAATTTGTACGCAAATAATTTTGTTCACATGTAAAAAAAATCTACTCAAAAGATATACTCAATAACGGTACTTCAATTCATGGCAACACATAGCAATAAAGTATAAGCCATCATTGCTGCTCTCATGAAAGAGAGACACCAGTAATGGCCCTCCCCGCTAGCTTGCTTAATAAGCTTATTTTGGTAATACACACATGTTTACATGTTCCTTACACTTTATTGAATTCATTACAACTCACATTTCTCAGTTTATTTTTTTATTTTTCATATACCGCATGAAAACAAACTGTACTTATTAAAAGTCTTGCTAGGAAATCACTGCCAAAAGAGGAGTAAAAGACTAGCTTCGGTAAGAGGACGTGCTCACGTGACGTGCAATGATTTACTGAAACAAGGGTATCACGTGAAAGTCGAAGAACCATTTTATCACCCATGATAGGCGATCAGTTCAAATGTTAAGAGTCTGGACTTTAGCGTCGTCAGCATATTAAATGTGCCATCACTGGTATATGGGCCATCATTCGTGATATTACCCTAATCCGATAGCAATCATTATTAAACTCGTAAAATATGCAATTCATTGTAAATAAATAGGATATTTTTTAATGTAGAAATTTCTATTCTTGTGATCATCTGTTATCGTATATCTTAGTATTTCACTTTTATAAAATAATTTGTATCAGGTATATTTCAGAAATTACACAGTCTTTTCGTCGGAACAGTGTGATTTTGCATATAGGCACATAAAATAACATTATTTAATCGCTAAAACATTACAGAACATATTTTAACAAATTTCACTTGTAATATAATTAGCACATGTAATAAAACTTATTTTAAAATTCGAAATTAAATGTTCTTATATACGAGTTTGGAAATATAATATAAAAAAGTGATGTTTATTAGAAATTGTTTGTGCAAGAATCATCTACAATATATTTATAACAAAAATTAAAACTCCCTGTCGTATCAGAAGTAAATAAAATTTTATATATCAGTAACTAGGTAGTAATAGTGGGCGACATTTTATTGTCATTATTGATAAAATAACCTCAAATGTATAAGTAGATAATTACTGAACTAGAATTGCATTAACTTATTAGCATATTTAATTAGTGTCAAAGCATATTATTAATGAAACTTTCAAAATATATAATTTATTTTGAAAGGTATGCGCAATAATTACGCAGTAATGCCTTTAAATCGAGTTTTAGTAATTTCATGAAACGAAGTAGTGCAAAGAGTATTTAGTCAAATTTCTGCCAAAACGTTTATGCATGGGAATAGAAATAGAACTCGGATTATGTAATGCTTTTTTCTTTCTATCAGAAAATATGTTAGAAATGACATTATAGATACATTTTATAAAATGCAATGAATTAAAAATTTAGTACACTAAAAAATTAATTTATGCTATTGAATTAATTTTTATATTTAAACCAATGAATTTAGATCAAATATAATAATCGCACTGAAAACTCTTTTTCACAGGATTTAAATAAACATATCTCAACATATATTAGCTATCATACATTTTCTAAGTTTTTCTAACTAGAATTTTTAAAGTTCCAATTAAATTTTCATCAGACTTAAACTAGGCGTAAATTTAATAAAACTGACAAAGGATGTGTATTAATTTTCGTTGTTTTTTGTGCTGTTTAGCAAAGTGAAAATTAATTCATATACTTTGTTAGAATTTTTAAGTTCTGACTAAAATTGAAATCTCCAACCAGACCACTAACCAGAGCCTTTAACATGTTTCCCTAATGTCTAACTGTCAAGCACTCTCAACAAAAGAAAGAAAAATGTTGCAGAACCGGAAAACACTTTGAATGTAACCCTAGATTATAGAAAGTTATAAAGGTTTACAGAGTATTTACAACTTTAAACAATTAAAATATATATCTTTGTGCATACTTTACATTACAAGTATCACTTCTTCTAGAATTACATATGAAATCTGGAATAATAAGAATAAAGAAAAATATAAATATATAAAAATAAATAAAAGCATTTTGCAATCACGTAGACTTTACTTCACAAATAGTTAATTATTGTATTCACTCATATGTGATTGGTTAAATACCTTATATAGGGACGCATAAGATAAAGCTCGACAAGGTGAAAACACAAATTCAAACTATCCCATCATTAAAATCACATACGATCCTTTCAAGGATAACTCAGATCCCCTTCATCAATGTAGAACAGAAAAAGCGATTAAAACGGTTCGAAGAACCACAATCGGTTATAGCCCCGAGTACAGGCTTGTGAACTTAACAAACATGGCAAAGGCAAAAGTTTATGTACCAGAAAAAGCAGAAGTGACATACCTGACCGGAAAACAATGTAAACACAAGCGTCACTGCCCAGCATCTCTCGACACAAGAGAGAGAAAAGGGGTACTACTCACGTAATAAACCTATGAATCTGTATATTTTTGGATATGATAAGCCTCGTAAAAGTCAAGATCAAATACCGAATTGCATTTTTGAATAATTTTACTTTCGGAAACATTAAACTCATGGTTCGAATTCTAACTATGCTTTGCTATTGTAGATTTATCGAATTCCTGAATAATTTTCATGTTCATTTAATCTAAATCTAAGAGCTAATTTTGTCTGTCCAATTTAAGGGGTACACAATCACTAAAAATTCTATAAATACCCCAACTATTATGACTGGGAATCGGATCCTTGATATTGGAGAAATCAACTGTATTTACGGGAATATTAATGTAGGGATAGTTTGAATTTGTGTGTTTTAACGTTGTTAAGCTTTATCTTATTTCTCTGTACCCATACAAAATGGAAATTTTCTGGCTGTACCTAGTATAGGATTGTAAATTTAATAAATAATAAAATGAGATCCGTAACTGCGAAAAAAATAATACCAAAAGCGGATCATTTACAAATAAATGCAGATAATTAACGTCATTTATAAACACACATGGAGTAAAATAACGATAAAACGATAAAAAACTCATAAACTATAATTCTTGCGTATGAATACAATAAGTTATCTAATAAAGAAATAATGAATCTTTAAAATATTATAATTAACCTTTATTCTTTTGACTAATAATTATTTTGTAACGATTATAAAAATATTATTCTTGGGATGAATATGTATTGTAATGGAAAGTATATTGCTTGTCCGGTAAATTCTCAAATATTTAGTATAATGGGTGACCTATGTAACCACGCATTGATTAAATGTTATTTCATATATTTTAAATAGGAAGATAAGAAAACTGCCGTGTCCTGTAAGAAAATAAAAATAACGTATAATTGTGTAGGCACAGAGGAATTCTGTAGATACTTTGTGTATGTAGTTGTAAGTTGTCCTTCCTTTGTCTGAAAAATACTCAATTTTTTTTCAGCCATATGATATTTTTTATAATATATACTAAATATGAAATCATATAAGGAATTGATTTATAAGGTATAGTATTGGCATTTATATTTGTTTTAGTTAGTTTTGCAAGAATGCCAGCTTTTTGGTGGCTTAAAATAAGGGAGTGATCTTTAGGTCAATCTATTGTGATTTTTATATGTTAGTTTGTTTCAAGATATTTAAGTATTTTGGTTTATAATACATTTTTTGTGTTTCAGTTGCTTTAGAGTGTGGAATGCAAAATTACTGCCTGTAAAATTGAGAGGTTATCAAATTTACTGATCATTTTTTGATTTCATAGTAATGCGAGGAATTCGGCTTGAAAATTTTAATTATGTTTTTTCTTTTTATATGATTTATCATAAGTAAAGTATAGTTTAATCTCATAGTATAGTCTAAGTCTGTGATTAGAACTAAAAGTAAACGCAAATGACGTTACCGTTCTATTTGAGTTCCGTCTATATAAAAAAAAGTTTAAAAATAATATTTTATTAACCAAATATATAACTAGCAAATATATTTAAATATATTTATATGAAAGCACCTTCCACTGAATATTGCCAGACATTATGCAACTATCGCGCTGTAACATCAGATCCCATTGTCTGCCGGATATGAGAATATAGTAGAGAACATAATAGAAGAGAGCTTCGCAAATTAGATAATGTAAACTGTGAACTTACTCTCTCGTTATTATTTATATTGGAAAAGTGGATACCTCTGAATTAATGTTATAAAATATTTAAAATTACTTTTAGTTTGTGTTAATTGGAAAGTATAATCTTACATTATGTGATACTTTCACTTACTTTATTGAGTTTAAGAAATTATATAAATTCTTATTTATATAGTACCATACATTAAATTTCATAAATAGATTGCTTTAGATTTAAAGTTTATTATGAATTCTAAAAATTATTTCGCATTGAGAATTTTCAATATTATGGTGGAAAATCACATAAGCACATTTTTTAAAGCTCTAAACTTTAAAGTCGTGAAACTGGTACTAAAAAAATAACTATACAGGGTGGTCCTAAAATATATGTAAAAAATGTAAAGGTACGTAGAGGGGACCTAAATAAGCATATTTCGTATAGGAATGTGGGTGCGGAAATGCAGTGTTGAAGGCAGTAGAGGACACTGTTGAGTTCGGCGGATGAAAGCGTTTCTCTGGCTTGAATCGTCATTTCCAGCACGGATTTCGAGCAACATGCATCGTTACACCAATGTAGAACTTGCAAATGCATTTCATGCATGGGGCTGCGCAAGGAAAGGGAACGGCTGCTCAAAGGATGTACATGGAACGATTCCCGGTTAAGAATCTGCTGGATTGCCGAACATTTGAGCGTCTTCATCGGGAGTTGTGCGCGAGTGGATCGTTTTTTGCTTCCAGGCGTAATATGGACACTAGAAGACATCGCAGAATACCTGCAGTAGAAGAAGAAGTATTGCGCACATTAGAAAATAGCCCTTCGACAAGCTCGTGGGCCGATGTACGTGCGAATCCTTTGAGCAGTTGCCCTATTTTCTTTGCGCAGTCCCATACATGAAATGCATGTCAGCAAGCTCTGCATTAGTGTAAAAATGCATGTTGCTCGAAATCCGTGCGGATAATGACAATTCAAGCCAGAGAAACGCTTTCACCCACCGAACTCAACAGCGCCCTTTACTACCTCAACGCTGCATTTCTTCACCCATATTTCTATTTAGGAAATATGCTTATTTAGACCCCCCTCTACCTACCTTTACATTTTTGACATGATTTTTAGGACCACCCTGTATAAATATTATGAATGCACTTTTGACATGATTTGACATGGACATGTTGTACACTTCTAAATTAAAACCTTGGACTAAGTTTTACATGAAAGTAAGGATAACATTTCTCTAATCTTTATTCTAGTCTAGAGTCGATTCTTCATAATTAAAACAAAACATAATACTGCAGTACCAGCGAAATTAACTCAAAACAAAAACTCGATACTTCAGCATCCGAATCGGCGTATCGATTTCAGCTGACAACTGGATGAAATAAATATTAATGCATTTAGAATAAAAGATTGATTTGTATTTCTTTCATTATAATTCTAAGTTACTACCCATGACCTGACGGGCTTTTGCTCTAATATGTTTTAAATATCCTTTACTGTTCCGCTTTATTCTAATACTCAAAAAATACATATCAACCAATATATGTATATATTTATCTATATATCTATCAGTTTGTTTATCTATATCTGCTATCTAGCTATCTGTCTCTCTGTCTACCTATATCTATCTACAAATATTTATCTGTAACACTGCTATCTAAAAATATCAGTCATACATACATACATACATATATATATATATATATATATATATATATATATATATATATATATATATGTAGGATTTCAGTTTGAACACTTCACTTCATCAAATGAACTAACTACTATTATTATCCATGGTTAGACACTTCACTTCATGAAATGAACTAACTACTGTTATTATCAATGGTTAGAGTAAAATAGTTGTAAATAGTTTGAATCACGAGATTTGGCTAAGAGCCAGTCTTCTACATTTTGTTATGAAGCAATATATATTTAATGGATATAGCCGGTAAAGGCGCTATTAGACCTAGTTGGATTATTGTAAGATAAATTTGTTATATAGTTTTAACCAAAAGTGTATTAGTTGAAATTAAAGTTCGTATTTTGTTGTTCATCGATTATTGGTTCAGTAAAGCGACTATTTACATATCATCTACTTACATTTTTGGGGGCTCAGCCGGGATTATTAAAAGTAAATGCCACTAGTAATGAAAATGAAACCAAACGTAAAATGTTGTAAAACGCCAGTATCAAAAGTTGGGTTACGAATTAGCAAGGTGAAACCGTAATCGTATCACTTCAAGTACAATTTTTGAAAGATGGGAACTCTAAATAAAGCTAAGAGAATTCATCTAATAAACTTCTGCGAAGAATGTGGAATTGAAGCACCAGAAAAACCGACAATACCCGTCCTAATAAAGCTGATCAAGAGTTGGAAGACTTACGAAGAATATTTTATAAGAGATCGATTGGAAGTAGTGATAGCAAGTAGAAAAGAGAAAGAAGAAAGAGAAGAGATAGAGAAGAAATTACAAGCAGAACTGGAAGAGAAGAAATTAAAAGCAGAAGAAAAGGATTGAAAATGAAAATGGAAGAGAGAAAATGGAAAATAGAATCGGAGCAAAATTTTGAAATTAAGAAATTGCAGATACAAGAAAATTCAAGAGAACACATTAATGAAAACCCAAGGACAAATCCAGGTAAGCAATTTGAATTGCTTAGATTATTAACTAAATACGATAGCTCGAATGATATCAGTTTATATTTAGCTATGTACGAAAGGCAAATGGCGCAAACGGGCATTGATAAAAAAGAATGGGTAAATTATTTAATTAATCTAATGCCGTTAGATGTGATCAATATAATAACAAGGGAAAACGAACCTGAAATTCACGATTATGATTACATAAAAAATATTCTACTAAAACGCTACAAACTATCACCAGAGGAGTTTAGGCTGAAATTTTTCTCATCAAAAAAGGAGCCATCAGCCAATTGGCGAGATTTCGCTTATGAGATAAATGTGTATTTTCAACAATGGATTGAAGGTCTTCAAATAAATAACTTTGAAGATTTAGCAGAATTAATTGTTGTTAATCAAATCAGACATAATTTACATACGAAAACAAAAACACATTTCATAGAGGAATTATTAGTGATAAAGAAAATTGATGAATTAGTTAATAAATTAGATAATTACGAAACAGCACGAATGGTTTACAATAAACAATCAGTTAAGGATACAAGCAGCGATTTTGATGACAGAAGATCGAGAGTGGCTGACTACGGCAATTCGAAAAGACGCCAAGTTAATAATAGGCATTATGTAGGTCACGAAAGCAAAGAGTCGCATATAATCTGTTTTGCGTGTGGCAACCCTGGTCACGTGAGTGCAAAATGTGCCATAGCGAAAAATACAGAACAAGAATATTCAAATTTTTACCCACAACATAATCAAAATTGGCGAGAAACAAAATACCAAAATGGGACCCAAAACACGCAAAGAAAAATAGTTAATATGGGAATGTCAAATGGTAAAAAAGGAAGAATCTTAGATATTAGCGGAATAAAAACAAACATAATAATCGATACGAAAAAGCTAAAAACAACGTTGAAGCACACAAATTAAAAAACTTTAAAACACATACGGCCGTTTCAAAGATGCATAGATCCCCTTCATCAGTGTAAGGTGTGGGAAAAAAATGTTAAAATGGTTCAAAAGACCCACGCTCGGCTATAGCCCCGAGTACTGGCTGTAATCTGACCAAAATGGCAAAGCAAGTGTAACCAGAGCAGAAGTGACGCAGCTGACAGGAAATCACCGAAAACAGGCATCACTGCGCAAGCTCTCTCCAAACGGGAGAAAGAAAAGGGGTGCTAGATATGTCGTTCACCAATGAATCTGTATATTTATAAATATAATGTGCTTCATAAAAATCAAGATCAAAAAGCAAGAACTTGATAAATCTACAATAGCGAAGCATTGTTGGAATTTTGACCATAGATTTAACTTTTCCGGAGCCAAAATTATTCAAAATTGCAATTCAATTTTTGATCTTGATTTTTATGAAGCACATTATATTTATAAATATACAGATTCATTGGTGAACGACATATCTAGCACCCCTTTTCTTTCTCCCGTTTGGAGAGAGCCTGCGCAGTGATGCCTGTTTTCGGTGATTTCCTGTCAGCTGCGTCACTTCTGCTCTGGTTACACTTGCTCAGGGGCGTAGCGAGCGGGGGGGGCAGGGGGGGCAGCTGCCCCCCCAATGTCTGGTAAAAGGATTCAGTCGGCTTATCAGCAGATTTAATTAGAGTCTCTGTAGTATGTCAGTAGGCCGATTAAAAAAAACAATTCGGAGAAATTCTGGTTGGCAGGACTTTAAGTCTTCAGAATGCATTTCACTACACCCTTATAATCATATGGCAAAAGCTAGTCGGTCTGTCAATAGATAGGTTATGAGTAAAAAAAGTAATGGTTTCAATAGATCTATCTGGTCAGCCGGTATGAAAGTCACGTGTTCTGTCACATTTTCGAAACACATAAATAAAATAGCTAGTCGGCCTACCCACTGAAAAAAAATTATCATGTATAAATCTTGTCTGCAGAGCCGGAAATGTTGGACATATACTATACCTTACCCACACATGGAAAAGCTAAGTCGGCCTTCGATACATACGCCAATAGGAAAAAAAATGAATCTGATCTATTGATCTGAAAATATCAGAAATTTGTCCTACAGTAACTAACACTCGCAACTTACATAGATAAAAACTATCAATATATAAACTAGGTCGACCGAATGCGAAAGTCGCTTAAGAAAATTCAAGAAATTTTATACTTGATACATAGTGGGTTCTAGCAACGATATGATGTTTATGCCCTTTGGAACTGTTTTAGGAACGTTTACAAAATAAAAACGAAGAATTTTTAAAACTATTTAAAAAAAGAAAATGAATAAATTAAAAAAATATCCGTGCATTTAACATTTAATACCTAAAAGACATCTTACTTTTTTTTTTTTAATATTCATTCAGTAACAGAAAATATCTTCTTTATAAGACAAATCTTCACACGTAAAGCAAAATTCTTTCCAGGCCCAGACCACTAGGGATAGATACAGAAAAGGTGTCAGGTCTGGTGTAGATAAAAGTCTTTTGTTATGATCTCCAGATAATCCTGCAAATCCAGTTTTGCACTAATTTTCTGCACTAATTTTCATTGTCGGTATTCTAAAACTTCCGACTTTCACAATAATATACAGGGTGATCTTTTTTAAAGTGACAGTGTTTCTAGCGCCCTGTAGCGCGATCTAATAGCCGAAATGGCACCAAACTTGGTATTTAGACTAATCAAGACATGGGAAAAAGGATTCCGTGAAAAAAAAATAGTTCCAAAAATCGCCGCTAGGGCATTTTGTGGCGCATTGCAATGTATAAATGTGAGAAAAGAAAAATACTAACACATACAATCGTACAGTTAAATTATTAATGTTTATTTACTACATTAACTTCCTCGGTGAGCAATTAGACCACCTTCAATGTGAGCACCGTTCTCAGAAATAACACCGTGCATTCTGTGCACAACGTTCTCCACAGCCGTACGTAATATATCACGAGGAATATTCCGCACTGTCTTTGTTATGTTGTCCTTTAGAATAGACAAATTTGATACTCTACCAACATAAACTTGAGATTTCAAATAACCCCAGAGCCAAAAATCGCATGGCGTGAGGTCAGGGGAACGAGGCGGCCATGCAACTAGAAAACTCTGACTTATGACTCTATCATCAGTGAAGGTTTGGCGCAACAGCTGCTTTACCTTATTACCAATATGTGACGGAGCACCATCCTGCATAAAGATTGTCTGTTGGAGACGGTTTCTTTGCTGAAGTTGTGGAATAACAAACGTTTGCAGCATTTCGTGTTACCTTTCTGTATTTATGGTGCACGTTTCGGGTCCTGTCGGAGTGATGGTCTCAAAAAAGAATTACCGAATTACGAATTCGGCTGTGAAACCACGCCAAACAGTGACTTTTGGGGAATTTAATGGGATTTCATGCACGGTGTGGGGATGCTCAGAAGCCCAAATTCGGCTATTTTGTGTGTTTACGAACCCACTGAGATAAAAATATCACTCATCTCCCCACAGAATGTGCCATGGGAAAGCATTATCAATTTCTACCCTGGCAAGAAACGATAAGAGCGAATGTCACTCGCTTATCATAATCACTTGGTTTCAGTTCGTGCAAGAGGCTGAATTTGTAGGGGTAAAATCCAATAAAACGCGCCGCAAAACTCTCCATACCGTGGAATAATCAGGGCAAGCATTCCCCCTAAAATTCCTAAATTTCCTAACTATTATTTTATCCCCTAAAATTCCTAAAATTTTCTTCTTGTTCCTAAAAATTTGAGATCGACAAAATTTCACCGAAAAATATCGCGAATTTCGACAAATGGTCACCGAAAAAGACACGTATTTTGTCAAAAGATCACTAAAATAACGCAAATTTCGTCAAAAGATCGCTAAAACAATGCAAATTTCATCAAAAGATTGCGGGAAAAAACAAATTTCAACAAAGAATAGGGGAAAAAACTAAAATTTCATCCAAGGATATCGTGGGGGAAAAAAAGCTAATTTCAACAAACAATCCTGAAAACAACCTCAAAGTTCATCTAAGGATCGCGACAAACACTAATTTCTTCAAAGGATCGTAAATTTTTTAAAAACATCTTGGATAAAAAAAAATTAGAATTTCTTAAAAAGATCGTGGAATAAACGTAAATTTCGATTTTAAAAAAAATCGTGAAAAACCCCTCCAATTTCATCCAAAAATCAAGGAAAAAAAGATAATTTCGTCTAAGAATAGTGGAAAAAACGTGAATTTCATCAAAAAATTGTGGAAAAAAAAACGCCAATTTCGTTGAAGGATCGCGAAATTTTGTCAATCAATCATGCATATAAGGCGAATTTCGTCAAACGATCGCACAAAAATACAAATTTCGTCAAAAGATTGCGGAAAAAAACGTGAATTTCATCTAAGAATCGCAAATTTTGTCAAAAGATTGCAGAAAACACGAATTTCATCAAAGGATCACGAAAAAATGCGAATTCCGTCAAAAGGTCGCGGAAAAAAGCAAATTCCGTCAAAAGGTTGCGAAAGAAACACGAATTCCGACAAAAGTTATCGAAAAACCGTGAATTCCGTCAAAAGATCACGAAAAAACACGAATTTCGTCAAAAGATCACGATAAACACTAATTTCATCAAAAGATCACGAAAAAAACACGAATTTCGTCAAAAGATCATGATAAACACTAATTTCATCAAAAGATCACGAAAAAAACACTAATTTCGTCAAAAGATCACGAAAAAAAAACATGGAATTTTGTCAATACATCGTGCAAATAAGGCAAATTTCATGAAAGAATCGCGAAAAAATGAATGTTTCGTCATAAAAACACGGAAAAAATGCAAATTTCGACAAAGAAGTGTGAAAAAAACCTTTCAGAAGTTTTTCTGTTAGCTTCAGAATTTTTTTTTCTCATAATCACCCCTGCTTCCTGCCTCTTGTTCTCTAGGTTCACCAAGAACATCCAAAAGAGAGAGAAAGAGAGCATTCATTCTGGTCAGGCTCAATGCTCCAGTAATTCAAAATTCTAATTATATAATTGCAGTAAGCATAAGCTGTCAAAACGGTTTGTAATATGAAGCCGGTTATTGTGCAAATTTAAATGCCCTCATTCGCAACAAACAACACAAGCACATGGAACAAGGGCTGAATTCATTGGAATAATGGGAATATTCTTTGGCAGTGTACCACATGTGCCTGACTAGCACGAAAATACTTTTATTACATACTTGTAATGTTAAAAATATCGCAAATGCCCCTAAAATTTTCCTAAAATTTTGAAAAAAATTCCTAAAATTCCTCCCTAAAATTTTGAAAAATCCTAGTGCTAGCCCTGAATAATTCATGTCCAATTGTCGAGCGACACCCCGGGTGCTGCTAGTACCAGCAATGGTTCCCTGCGATCCTTCGACAATTGCAGTTGCCACATCAGTTGTTACATCTTCTGATACTTGTTTACGTCCTCTCCCAGCGCGAATGGTCAGTTTCCTCGAACTTCTTAATCATTTTCTTAAGACCATTCAGCGATAAAGGCGCCCCTTTCGTAATTTTTTTCTGGTTCGAAATTCCCGAAGAGCTGCGGATGCATTACATTGCTTCATATAATACAGCTTCACCAGTAACGCACGTTCCGGTAACGTGAGAGGCATGTCCACTGGAGCTCGTTTACTTCAGCTGAGATTATTTGTCAGAGCTGTCTACTACTTGCTTTTATATCCCCTGTTACTGGCGCTGTCATCGCATAACATTTGCATTTTTCTTTGATACCCGTGTTTTATGCTAATTCTCGTTATTGTAAGCTACAGCAGCGCCACAAAATGCCCTAGCGGCGACTTTTGGAACTAAATTTTTTTCACGGAATCCTTTTTCCCATGTCTCGATTAGTCTAAATACCAAGTTTGGTGCCCTTTCGGCTATTAGATCGCGCTACAGGGCGCTCCAAACACTGTCACTTTAAAAAAGATCACCCTGTATTTCTGAAACTTTTAGAAAAGGAGGAGACGGATTTGTCCTGTCGCGCCGAAATGTCTGTGCCTCTACTGAAATTTTTGTAAACTCGGCTCCTTTGGTTAGATGTTTACCGATAGAGTGAAGTGATTCCCTTCACTCTATCATTCTAAACTAATGTGTTTTTCACAAATATAACTGTACGATTTTCTCTTATCAATACATATTTTCTTTCTTTCTTTCTTTTTTTTTCTCTTCTCCAGTAAAGTTCTTGGTAAATCTTTTAAATGATTACTGAGTTATATCTAAGAAACATTTTAGGAATACAAAATCATATATTTTATTTTTAATTATCAATTATAATTAATCAGTTAAAATTAATTGTAAAAACTATTAATTAAGAAATAATGCGACAGATTAACTATTTTACATTAGTCGGATTTGAAACATTTTTGAGTTGGCCAATCTTACCTTTTGCCCCCCCAAAAATTTTCTTTCGCTACGGCACTGCACTTGCTTTGCCATTTTGGTCAGATTACAGCCAGTACTCGGGGCTATAGCCGAGCGTGGGTCTTTTGAACCCTTTTAACATTTTTTTCCCCACACCTTACACTGATGAAGGGGATCTATGCATCTTTGAAACGGCCGTATGTGTTTTAAAGTTTTTTAATTTGTGTGCTTCAACGTTGTTTTTAGCTTTTTCGTATTGATAACCACACAAAGTGTACTTTTATACCTAATAATAATCGATACAGGAAGCGATATTTCAATCGCCAGTTCAAGATATCATACTGCAATAAACGCGTCAAAACTAACCAGCGACAGTATATCTATATCAGGTATAGGGGAAAAA
Organism: Maratus michaelseni; assembly: GCA_963931845.1. NCBI lineage: Eukaryota > Metazoa > Arthropoda > Arachnida > Araneae > Salticidae > Maratus > Maratus michaelseni. The sequence goes on along the minus strand of OZ007588.1, from coordinate 199,686,062 downwards.
GAAATTAAGCCAACAGGTTTTTTCTGGCATAAAGTCTACGTGGACGATACAGAAATCGAGGATAAATTTTACGTGATACAAGAGACGGACTGCGATTTAATAATAGGTAGAAAAGCAGTAGAAGGCATGACGTTAAAAGTCACGGAAGATGGTGTTAGAATAATAAGCTTCAAAACAGTTCGAGTAGGATACATTAACATTAATGAAGTACCTACAAAAATTGACGAAGCAAGTATAAACAACGATAATCGAGGTTGGGAAGATATGGTTAATATCGACTGCGTAAATGACGGGGTGAATTTGACTCATATTACAAATTTAGCAAACGGAGAAAAAATAAGAAAATTAATAAAACCATAAAAGCAGAATAAAACAAAAGATCCAGGATTATCCGACGAATGGAATGTTGACTATCCATCTCCAGAAGAAAATTATGAAAGAAGAAGTCATGCACATGGTAGAAGAGACTATGTGGAAGATCGCAGTAGAAATTTTGGTCAAAAGGGAAATAACAGAAATTTTAATAGAACATTTGATAACAGAAGCAATAATAGATATAGCCAGAGATATTTTAAACAGTCATTTAACCATGGAAATTACAATAAATTTGGATATGGGAAAAAGAGTTCCGAGAATTCTTACCAAAATAAATCTGAGATTCCTGAAAACTTTGAGTCTGAAAATCCTTTGATACCTCAAGACATAACAGAAAATACTTCACCTAATTCAAAAGCAAGGTATAATCCAAAATTTTCCTCTAGATACATGAACAGAGGCTACTATCATGGTCGAAATAATTATAATTATGGTGGCCAACGATCGTGCAAGGCTAGTTATAATGAACAAAAATACTCACGACCATCACATAAGAATAATTCTCATCATGGATTTAAAGGAGCTGATAGTGGACGAGATGATTATTCAAATTCTTATCATTCTAGAAGCAATAGGTATATAGCTTCTAAAGATAGAAAGCAATATCCGGAAAGAAATTACAGAGATATTAGATATGCAGGTTCTAAAGACAGAGAGAAATATCCAGAAAGAAATGAAAATCTTAAAGAAAAATATTTAGGACCATATGAGATAACGGCAGCCAAGAATCATGATCGGTATGGAGTGCAAAAATTAGGAAATCATGAAGGTCCAGGAAAGACGTTAACCGGAACCGAATACATGAAGCCGTGGTCTACAGGTTAAACTCCTCAATAAGCCAAGATGCTGATGTCGAGGCGCCATCACGTCAGGATGACCGATTTGTAGGATTTCAGTTTGAACACTTCACTTCATCAAATGAACTAACTACTATTATTTTCCATGGTTAGACACTTCATTTCATCAAATGAACTAACTACTATTATTATCAATGGTTAGACATGCGCGAGTTGTAAATAGTTTGAATCGCGAGATTTGACTAAGAGCCAGTCTTCTAAATTTTGTTATGAAGCAAGATATATAAAATGGATATAGCCGGTAAAGGCGCTATTAGACCTTGTATTAAGGTAAGGATTATTGTAAGGTAAATTTGTTATATAGTTTTAACCAAAAGTGTATTAGTTGAAATTAAAGTTCGTATTTTGTTGTTCATCGATTATTGGTTCAGTAAAGCGACTATTTACATGTCATCTACTTACATATATATGTTACCTTTTTAGATCTATTCCAGCGGCCGATGAAAAAAATATGCCAAGTATCCCATATTTTAAGGTGTCTTGTACCTTTTAAGTGCGACGAAAATCAAGAAAAACAATCAAAGTTTGAATTAGTGTATCTAAAAAACGTTCATGTGTATAAGCATGAAATTTTGACTATTGATTAAGCACATTGTGCTTTTTGATATATTACCATTAGAAACTGATTAGGCTTTTACAGAATTTGAGCATTGTTGAAAATAAAGTTGCTCTTTTTTTTATTCCATAATTCATTGCGCGCATATGTGGAGAATGTATGCATGGACTGTTATGAAATTTTATTTAGATAATAAGCGCATATGTGTGTTTAAAATGATCTACTTTTAAATATTTACAATGATAAGATTTTTGATATGACAGTTTTTATCCATTAAAAAATGTAAAATTTTGAATTTTTTTACAATAATATTTTTTACATGGTTAATGAAATATTTTTGATCTAAGAGTAGGTCATTTTTAAAATACATATGAGCTTATTATCTAAAACAAATTTCATAACAATCCAGTCAAACGTTCTTCAGCTATCATGCGCTCAATGACTTACGGAATAAAAAAAAGAGCAACTTTATTTTCAACAATGCTCAAATTCTGTAAAAGCCTAGTCGGTTTCAAATGTTATTATATCAAAAAGCACAATCTGCTTAATCAATGGTCAAAATTTCATGCTTGTACACAAAAACGTTTTGCAGATACACTAATTCAAAGTTTGAAAGTTTTTGTTGATTTTCGGCGAGTTTAAAAGGTACAAGACCCCTTAATGCAGTCGTGTTATGAAGCTGACATTATAGTAGCCGGAGACGATGTAAATAGACGAAATAAGGATTCTGTTGAACTATAATCCATTTGTTGAAATTCCATCCTTTTAGTTTCTGGGGAATTCTCTTTCTTAATAACGATGATCTTAACGAATTTGCATGTTAAATAATACGAGAAGCTCTTTAATTTCTCCCTCTAACACCAGTATAATTTTATTAGATATTGAATTCAACAGAGAAAATCTGCTGTCTGCCTCCCTGCAGCTCATTTTAAGCTCGGAGCGCGGATGAACAATTCCATAACACGTGACCTATTTTAACCGATGAATGCTCAATTTGGACTTGCACTATATTTTCTGTATGAATTAATATTGAAGGGATGCGTCTCTCAGATGCTTTTGGCGAGAAAAAACGTTTTCGAATGTCGAAAAAAATGAAAGCGCGGGAAAATTATTGGAACAATTTCGGCTTTTGCGTATTGAGTTCTATTAAGTTCCTCGATAACAAACCAATTTAAAAGAATGATTTTTTAGAGTCTTAGGAAAAGGAAAAATGGTGAAATTACAAAAATTGAAAGAAATAAAAATGATTTAAATACGGGAATAAATAAGAAATGTTTAATATAATAAAGAATTTAAGAAAATAGGTTTTTTAAGAAGAAATATACTTATGAAACGTGATTTTTGCATCTTCTTTGATGGAAAATGAAAGGTGAATTTAAGTAGATTAGGATAAAAATTTTAAATATGGACAGTAATGGAATATTTCTAAGAATGGGAGTATTCTAATAAACTAGGATTGTAAATGGAATATTAATAAAAGGATTTTTTATAGAATACATTTAATACTGTATGGAATTTTAAATTTTGTGAATTTATATATATAACATATTTTAGAATTAAATTCTCATTTATAATTCACTCTTATACCCATCTTAAAATACATTTTCTTTCCATTCCCTATCTGAAATTCGAATTGTTTCTACGCCAAGAAACTTAGCTTTTCCGTACCAAAATTTATACCATTTAAAAATATTTTGGGTCAGCTGTAAACCTATTTTTAATTCTGAAAAGGACTCTCTCGGAGAATTTTCCTGACGTAAACAATGTCGTATCTCATGTTTTCTTTTTTTTCATTCACCAGTAACGATTTCCGGTTCACTTACTGATTTGATCAGACCTCTTGACGGAACTCTATTGTTTAGAGTCTTGTGCTCTTAAGCCATCATCTTTATAAGTAGGAGGTGATATACCCCATTTCCGTGTATCCCCTTGAAACTGTGCGACATCAGCAAGTAGTAATAAGTTTTTTCATATGGTTCAATTGCTTATTTTTTATGTTGAAGGTTTTTTTAAAATATGAAGACGTAAATTAAGATTATATGTAATTAATAATAAGAAGGTGAAAAATCTTTTAACTGAACTGTCGACTTGCCATTCCTTAGATAAAATGCTGTGGTGAAATTCGCTGCCTTTTGTAGCGGGGTGAATTTTCATTGATTTTGGCTTCATGTTTATACCGAAAAACAATACGATTGATTCTTGCGACTGTCTTATCCCTAACATGACGGATACTCTGGATTATAGTTGATATTTCTTAATAAAATCGCTTGGCTAATCCCGTAGAGGCTATGTTGCTAAACTCCCTCTTCTGGCCAGTATTTTACGACATGCTCAAAATAATCTTTTTAACCTGATTTTTATCGGATCTCGTCTCCCTAATTGTAATTCTGACATATATATATATGTACTATCTACGGGGGCAGTTTGATAAGTTCTCGGCCAGACACAGAGATGTAATAAATTTGACAAAATGACAATGTTGTTTGTAAAGTATGATCCTTTAGATGACATGCCGCCGCGTTTCAGACGCGTGAGTTTATTGACTATTGCTGGGCGATAAATTAAGTACACAAGTTTTGACATTTTCGAAAAATGGAAAAAAATCAAGTTCGACCTGTTAATAAAATACTTTGTTAAAAAAATATTTAACCGCCACGAACGTACAAAAAGAGTTACAGCCTATCTTAAAGGATTCTTGTCCTTCATATTTGACTATAAAAAAAGTGGGCTGCTGAATATAACCATGGTCGGAAATCAATGAAAGATGATAAACGCTGACGCCCAAAAACCGCTACGACAGATGAAATCGTCTCAAAAATTCAGAACGCCGTATTGGATGATCGGCGATTGAAGATATGAATTTTACCTTGAAATAAGTAAAGATAAACCAGTTTCGTCCATTTTAAAATAATATTTATATTATTTACCTTTTTTAAAAAAATAGATAGCTTCTTTAATTTTGAATGAGTAAATGAATTGAGTAAAATTTATATTGAATCATTTTTCTAAAACGCCTTTATGAGTTTTGAGTAAAACATACGTAATATTCGATGAAAAATAAACTGCAAATGATCTTTGCTAAAACAAATGGGTAAAATAAACAGTCTCGAAAAGTTTATAAAACTCACAAAGAATAAAGAAAAATATTTTAAATTTAAATGTTGTTTTAAAGATATTTTTACACGATATATCAGAAAGTTATTTTAAAAATCTTCAGTTAATATTATCTTTAAAGTTTATAGTTTATTTTGTATTATTTCAAAAATTAAGTAAAATAATCAATAATAATTTAAAAAATTGTTATATCAATTTCTTGTTGAAGAGATTATTGCTAATAAATTACGAAGAACTATTAAATATATTTTTGTTAATGCACACTCAATGGATACTCAAATATCACGAAATTTGCTTCGTTTTTGACGAAACTGTTTCCTGGGAAATGCTCCGAGTAAATATTTCGTCAAATCGCGTAAATTTCTTTTCTCAAAAATCAGAGGAAATTGATTTCGTCAAATCGCTTGTTTGAAAGAAATTGCAAAAAAAAAAAAAAAAAAAAAAAAAAAAAAAAAAAAAAAAATTGGTGGTGTCGCCATCTATTGACAACTTTTGAAGCATCTGTAATTGACAGCATTCAAAAGTAAGAAACATTTCTCAAGTCTTCAACCGGTTTCGAACGCACTACCTTCTAAGTGTCTAACCATGGAAAATAATAGTAGTTAGTTCATTTGATGAAGTGAAGTGTTCAAACTGAAATCCTACAAATCGGTCATCCTGACGTGATGACGCCTCGACATCAGCATCTAGGCTTATCGAGGAGTTTAACCTGTAGAGACCGCTGTTCTGCGTCCTACGCCAGAAGGACTTCGAATGAATTTGATTTAAAAATGTATCTATGGGATGTTGATGTTTGTTTATATTTTGAGAAGTATTTTTATCGGTGCTGTTATAATTTCTGCATGTTTTAATTAATAAGGCTATATTATTATTATTATTATGTTTTTTCTATGGTTAATAAATGATTAGAGTACGGCTTGATTAATATAATTTATTAGAGAAATTTCCTTTGTTCAATGATAATTAGAATATAGTCTAATTAATTTGTTGGTCAGAAATAATAAATTTTAAAGTGTATATTGGAGAAGAGTTCGTCAATTTTAGATTAGATATTAACACGTTACTGTTTATAGAGGGGAAAGAGATTTTTAAATTTGATTGTTATATGAATATATTTCTTAAATAAAAAAGAGCTCCTAAAATTTTGATTTTTTTTAAACTATTGGGAAAATGGTTGTTGCTTTCGGTCGAAAATGGACCAAAGGATGTTCGCATTTCACTATTTTAACCGTTTTTAACAAAATTGTCTTTAGAAGAGTTTTTTAAGCGTTTTTAACGAAATTCTGCAACTTTAGAAAAAATTATCTTTGAATAGGCAACAGAAATGCATAAAATCACTACAAAAATTTTAAGTTACAAAATGAATAGACGTAACTTATCAGATATAAAAAATAAAGTAGAAATTTAGTAATTTCATGTCTCCAAGGATGAAATATTTTTGTTTCTGTTTTCATTAATATATTGTAAATTTGGTACTTTCGTGTAATTTTTTTTTTTGAACGATTTTGTAACAACAAAAATAATCTGGCCGGGGATGGGGAAACATTTTTGTCAAATATTTGAGATTTTCCATTTCATTAAAAATAACTTAATTTTGAGACGAAATGATTGTCAAAAATGACGAAATATAGCTCAAGAATTGCAGAATCGTCAAAAGTGAGAGTTTTATTTTTGTCAGCGAGGAAACAGTTTCGTCAAGATATTTGTGGATTAACGTTTCGTCAAAAACCACGTGACTCTGTGACGGAATGATTGTCAAAAATAGCGAAATGAGGCCTGAGGATTGCGGAATCGTCAAAATTTAGTGTTTTATTTCTGAGAGTGTATCACAGATAAATAGCGCTTTACTATTCATAAGTTTTTATGTACATCATTAATGTAATTTAATTCCCTAGTATTATTTTATATTAATTTTGTCGAATATAAGTGAAGTGTCAGTATACGTTTACAATCAAGGTTTTCAAATAGACGAAGAAGGTGAAATACTTGGATCACAATTTTTAAACTGAGACATACTGTTACATATTATCTCAATGTATCTGTTATATTGTATGTAAGATCTTAAGATTATTGTTCTTGAACAATTTTATTCATATTTTAGTTGATGTTCAAATTCACACTACTATTAACAATATCGTCGCTGCTGCAACTAATACTATCATTATTTTTCAGAATGTAATAAGAACAACTTATTGGGAATCAAAAAGAAAGAATTTGTAAATAATTTTTTTTAATAGAATACAATATTTTGAATTAATTGCCGCGTATAATTAAATAAATGCTTTAATTTCTACTACTGTTTATCTATACGTACAGTACTCTGTTATTTATGTCAGATACTTTTAAAAACGACTTAGTGGATGTGCAACCGGTTTTCGTCATATAAGAAGCCGATTTTCGAAGTAGATTGTAATGTATTTAATAGTTATATACTGTGATAAAAAATGTTAACATGAATGGAGGCATAAAACAAAGGGTATCAATTTATTTGTTAATATTTATTACATTTCCTTCAAAGTAATTTCCTCCGACTGCGATGCACTTCTGCCAACTTTTTTCTATTTATCAAAACATGCCTTAAAGTCGTTTTTGTGATACCCCTTCACATTCTTAGATAATTTTCATTTATCAAATTAGTGAACTGAAATCGAAGAACATGAAGAGACAATTTCAACCGTAGAAATAAGAAAAAGTCACACGGTTCCATATCAGGTGAATACGGAGCTTCTGGAGCGGTATTTGTTAAATGTTTGGTTAAAAATTTACGAATAATAATTGCACTATGAAAATGCGCATTATCGTGTGTAAATCCACATTTGAGGCTGTTTTCGACGAATTGCTTCACGCAAAATGTGCAAAACACAAAATCATTTTTATTGACTGTCTGGCCAGTTGGTAAGAATTTATAATGCACAACACCACTACAATCAAAGATTACATTGGCTTGATATTTGAGTGTCTTTGACAACCTCATTAAACATTTTATACCGATCAAATACTGTTGTTTTCATAAACAGTCATCTTAAAAAGCTTTTTGCAACAGTTCAAATGATTTGTAGCAGAAAGTGTACTGTGAAAACAAAATTAAAGGCATGTTCCTTGCTCAATAACATTCGCCGTTTCGGAAAATGAACAGAGATCTCTGTATACAATTTCCTGTTTGGTATCTGAAGGTACATTTTACCGAATAAATTAAATATGGTGTAAAATTGTTAGTATTAAAATATTTAGAGTTTCGTTTAATTTAAATTTGACGCGACCCCCTAAGCGTTTTAAAATATAAATTGCAAAAAGACATAATTTCCGGTCAAATGGTTATTTCTATTTTTTGGGAAAGTTTTTTCTGACCGTACAACTATTTCTGAACAGCGATCATTGTCTTATTTAATCTTAAAACTTCTTCATAAAATAAGTCTAAATTTCTGTTCGAAAATATGTGTGCTCAAAAAGTCCGTCGGAAAAAGCTTTGTTTATACGATCTTTGCACAAAATTAGGCAAAACACTTTCAACTGTACTATATCAGTAAAAATTAAATGCACTTGGCAATACCTTTTATTTAATTTGTGACAATGACAATTTAATTTATATATACTTTATCTTAATTATGTTTTTCAGAATGTACTTGTATCAAAATATGTTACAAATTAGCAATTAATGTTTTCATTCTTTTAAATACTTCCGTTTTATTTTAAAAGAAACATTGTTATTCAATTAATTACAGTAGGATTCAATTAATTAAGTACAAACATAATAGATAAATGTTATTGAAAAGAGAATAAAAATTACCCTATTGTTGAATAATTTTTCTTAATACTTTCTAATTAGATGTAATGTAAAAAACAATAAAATCTATTTAATCGGATTATAAAATATTAATCCTCTTTTAAAATAACAAGTTTATTTATTTATATTTAGAATCATTTAATTTCATCCGTTGTTTAAAAATCAAATATTTTAAAATAATAATTATTACAAATTTCATTATATATCTCTTTTCAGTATATATACATATATATATATTTTACCTTCCAGAAGGAAAATATTTCTAATATTTAATTCAAAATATGATTCTTGACATCATCGTTATCCTTTAGAACTTATTTTCTGTATAATTCTATAAATATATAATTTGAAAGTCATGAAAAGTTTCATTAATTTCGTTTTTTTTATATATAAAAGCATTTCAGTTGTTATGTAAAATGCATTTCATATTTTATTTGTTTTCCTTAATTTAACCAATGTATTTAATTGGTCATTTTTTGAACTAAAGCTATTTTATGTCCAGTTCTGTAAAATGTAGTTTTGTAAAATGTACCAAACGTGTCCGAAAATAGAAATTTGAAGCAAACTGCCCAGTCATTTGACCATTTTTATAGAAAATTGTTGCATAACCGTAATTTACATCTATTTTGACCATATTATGGGCAATAATATGGTCAGAATAGAGTTAAATTACGTTTATATAACCATTTTATATAAAAATGGTCAAATGACTAGACAGTTTGCGCCAAATTTTTAACAGTGTAGATAAACAGTACTTACCGTATATTTCCATATATACGACGAGAATTTTTGTAATCTTTCTTGTCTCCAAAGTGGAGGGACGGGAGTTGGCTTAGTCAAGGAAAAATTCCAAAATTCATAGTCTAAAATTAAAAAAAATAATAATAATAACATAAATAAAAAAACAAATTTCCCAAATTGATAGTCTAATATTAAAAAAAAAAGTTAAATAACATAAATAAAAAACAAATTTCCAAAATTGATAGTCTAAAATAAAAATAAAAATAAATAACATAAATAAAAAACAAATTCCAAAAAGTTTTTAATATTCCATTCTTTCACAGGGAAAAATTCACTCGTCATCATTCTCTATCCAAATCATTATCTGAATTTACAAACAACTCCTGAAAATGCCTTCCTTTGATCGAAATATCAGGACGAATGTCGTCACCGTCTACTTTGTAATCATCATTTTCGCCATCTTCTTCAAAAATCGCATCATCCTCAGTTCCATTCCTGGTTTTACTGATATCACATTTTTCGAAAAAATTGCAAAATCATTTCTTGTGATATTTCAAACCACGCTTGTTTCACCCATTCAGAGATGGTAACAATGTAAATTTTTTAGGTGCGTTCGTAATTATATAAATACCTTGCACCTATTGTCGTCGTCTGGTCCGTCCGTCTGTCTGTCTGTCCGTCCGTCCGCATATAAGAATGCAAAAACTACCCAATCGAAAGGTTTGAAATTTAAGATATATCATCTTTGCAGAATTTTGTCGAGACATTTCAAATTTTATGAAAATTGAATCAAAACTTTAGAAGATATTAATAAGAAATTTGAATTTTTTAAAAAGAAATCGGTGCTTTCTTTTTATAGGAGCTTCCGAGGTTTAACCGTCAAGCGACCAAGATACTTATTTTATTACAGAAATTAATCTGCAGATGATATAATTCATTTCACAGAATTAAAAATCCTCAAGATCTGAATACTTGTATAACTAGCTAAAGTACGAACCCACCTCACTTGTCACGTTTGACGTAGTTTCCAACTTGTTTTAATTACCGCCATATGTCACATATGGATCCTCAAATGGCATTCATTCAGTCAATTTCGAATAGTCTGCCTTTAAATGCTTAATATTTAGAAAAACGTCCAGTGGTTGGAGAATATTAGTAAGGCAACAGGGTATCACAGCTACCGAAAATTCCATCTCACGCTAATTTTGTTTTCCTTTTTGTGTGCGGTGCGCTTTAAACGCATCCCAAACAACCTGAGACGGCCTCCGAAATACCTATCTTTGTTTTTGCTTTACCACATGCATTTTTAAGCGAATCTAAAATTCCATTTTCATCCAGCAAACATTTCGGATGGAACAGATGATAGTACCACTTGGGAAATGTATACCCTCAGAAAATGTATTTCGTTTAAAAATTATCAGTGCAGAAAAACGTGTTTCGTTCACCATGCACAGCTTAAAACAACGGTGAAGCGTATTTTCTCCTGACCAGTACTTCTAATAAAAATAGTTTTCGCACATTTCTACTCCACCGTGCGATTGATTGGTAAATCAATGCATTATAGAGTATTATGCATATTTCCAATTTGTAAAAGCGCAAAGTTCTATATATCATTTGTAACTGAATGACGAACTTTAGAAAAAAGTGAACTTTGTAACTTCTAGATCATTCTGAAGTTTTTGGGCAATTTTATTACGAGTTTGGATACACAATCCATATTGATTCTTAAAACGGTTGCACCAGCGCACAGATGCAACTTTATTTTCCGATTTTAATGGTAGAAAAGTTGGATATTTCATCATATTCAGAACCCTGATACGAATATTCGTACGGACTACAATTAACCCGCTTTTCTGATACATTTGAACCCAGTCGGACAGTTTTTCTTCAAGTGCAGAAAATGGCGTTTCGCGTCTATGAACAGCTTTTATCGTTTTTGGTATTTGCGAAATTTCGTCTTTTTTTTTCTCTATTTTCGCAATTTTTTTCCTTAAACATGAAATGAAGAACAACCACTGAGCTATTCGACTGTTCTATAAAATGGGTGAATTTTAATTTAAAGCCCGCAGTATAAGACGTGCTCTTTTGTCCAACCATCTTTCATTAAGCCAAAGTCAGAGTTAGCAATCACATAAAATAAAAGAAAAGGTTCGCAAAACAAACTGTTAGTACAATTAAAATTTGTTTAGTACAATTAAAATTAGTCCAGATTATTCTGGTATCTTAATGCTGTATTTGATGTAATTTGTTTAGATTCATTATAAACCTCGCTATGCGATTCTGGTAAATTTTATTCTGTTGTTTAACATATGCTTTGGCTTTAATATACAATTTATTTGTAGTTGTCTTTATCTGATACTTTAAAACAAACATGCTTTAAATAAATCGGTCAAGTACGAGTATAATTCTGGCTCAAAGGGCTCCATACATTACATTTATTAATTACTATTTATTAATTAAAAAAGTCCTACTACCCCTAATTTTGTTTAAAATTTTTCGGAAATAGAAGGGTTGGGTGGGGGACATATTTTTCCAGTATACTTTCGACGATATCTCTGAAAATATATCACTAAATTTAAAATAAATATATTTTTGAATTCGATCTTACGAGATCTTTCGAACGATACCCAACAGGATAGATAAAAAGAAAGTATTTTCAAGTAACTTAATTAATATCTCGGCTAATTACCGACAACTGTTCTCGAAAATCATTATCAAATATCCTTGGATGATTCTACTTCGATAGATACATCGATCGCCCGTCGACGTCCCCGCTGACCTCCCGAAAAGTAAAGTTTGTGTGTAACAGAAAAATGTGTTTTTCTCAAAAACTATGTTACCTAGGAATATCGCTATATTTTTTATATTAATGTTTAAATAAACTACTACTACCCCTAATTTTTTCATAATTTAGATTTAGTAGATTCGAAAATAGAAGGGGTGGTAAACATATTTTTGCAGTGCATTTTCGACGATATCTTTGAAAATATAATACCTTAAAACAAATATATTTTTGAGTTCGATATTTCGAGATCTATCAAACGTTACCCCAAACGATATACAAAAAGAAAAGTTTTTATTCAAGTAACTTAATTAGCCCCCTAAATTTTTCCTTAACATATTTGCGAATAGCTAATAATCTGGGTAAAAAAGGCATTATAACTTTCACAAATTTGAACCTTCCACGTCCCATAGTTTACGAGCAAACGGGCTGTGATAAACAGACGGATAGACACAGGAGTGATCTTATAATGATTCTGTTTTTACTTTTTAAGTACGAAACCCTAAAAATGAATTATTTTAGTTAAACGCAGTTTGAATTATTACATAGTAATTTATGTATTTATTTTAGTTATAAGGCACTCTTATAAACTTTTAATAATAAATTATATTTGATTGCTTTGCTACAGCACGCAATGTATTATTGATAGTTAAAACTGGCATAATATATTATCTTACTATTGCATGCTATATCATGTAAAACATATAAATCATGCAGCGCATTTAATGTAGAATGTCTCTGCAAATTTTAATTATGATTCTATCTGGAAATGGGTATCCTCAAAATTGTTCCTTTTGTTCATAATGTATGACGAGAATAGAATATCCTGACATCACCACAAATCACGACGTAGTTTCACAAAAGGAGCTGTTAAGGTCATTACAGTTGAAATCAGCCAAGATTAGTCTCATGTCTTCCTGTTGTAATTGGTTTAATTTGTTTAAATTTATTATAAATATCACAATGCAATTCTGTTAAATTGTGGTTCCGTTGTTTAAAAGTCAGTTATATAATTTTGGTATAGGGTATTTTTAAGCATGACGTACACTAAATTAGACGCTTTTCCAGATATTGCAGAATGTATTAAAAAATACTTTACACATATATATATTTTTTTTCATACCAATATCTTTCTAAAAACATATTATTTCTAGTTTCTTAAAAAAAATTCTTCTTATGTGTTTTTTTTTATTATTATTTATTATGCATATAATTGCAGAATTGTGACTTACACTACCGGAATGTTTTTTTTTTTTTTTTTTTTTTTTTTTTTGTGTTACTGAAAGTTCTTCTGATTACCATGCCAGTTAAAAAAAAACTGCTTTGTCAAAATTGTGCTAAATTACAAAAAATAAAATTCAATTAGCTATTAATGAGGTATTAAAATTCTATGAGCTATTAATTATTTTTAATAAAGTTTACTTTCTGTGACTTAAACTACAACCCAATTACAATGCTATACTAAAATACAACCAAATTGACTTAATACTATGCAATATTTTTTATGAACTTTTTATTTTTTGTAATATAAAAATAAAAATTTCGTTCAAATCAAAAACTAAATAGAATCCACCAAGCTATATTGGTGAAGAAACACCATTTTGAATCTTTGTGCTGCAGAACATGACTAATAAAGTATAAGACAAAAATAATTATAAAATGCGTTTCAGGAAAATGCGATAATTGTATAGTGTATAAATGTATTGGCGATGTCTTGTTGCAAATGTTCTCCATCATTGTTTGTACGGGAATCATTGGTGACATCTTAATAGAATCGTATCTTCTGTTTGAACGCCTTGATAAGGGAAAAAGCGTTTTAGGAAATGCGATAGGTTTTATGGTATAATTTACATTTTATAAATGTTCAAGCTTTAAGTGTTATAACCTGCGTTTTATTCCAACATTAATACTAAAACGTATTTAAAATAAAAATTGATATTATTAGTAAAGTGCAATAACAATTATTACCATACATGTTCTATACTTATTTTATTTTTTAAAAATAATATTAAACACTTTTCATAATAATATTATAATTTCATAGTTTTATACCTCATATTATTCAGTATTGACGATTTATTTAATAAAAAGGAGAATCAACAATAATGTAAACATAATACGTTAAATTCATCTTTATTTTCAGATATTACAGAATGGATTAAAAAAATACTTTACACATAAAAATCTTTTTTTTTCATACCCATAACCTCCTAAAAAGCCTCATCAGCTTTAAATCTTCCAAAAAATTATATTTTGATTTTATATTTTTAAAACTTTAAGCGATTCTCCATCTAACGAAAGAAATAGCATAAAAATATTCAAATTAGTAGAGGGTAAATTTGAAATGGATATGTGTACATTAACACAAATTCAAATTAATTTTTAAACTTTGCATGTCCTTTTCCGAAAACTGTGTTTTTACCAATTGCACGCAATATAAAAAAAAAGAGTTTCCAAAAGGATAATTTATTTTCCACACATATGCATAAAATTATCATACTTATAATTTCATTATTTACTGTTTTATCAATTAAATGACGATTAAACTATGCCTGTATCTTCTAAAACCACTGATTATTTTAGAATTTAGAATTTAGATTTTTTAGAATCATTAAGTTAACTATGTACAGTATTTTCTGTCTGATAACTTTTTTTAATTGGATTTCTTTCATTTAAATTACAAAAACGCGTGTGTAACATCTAGTGTTTCATACATAAATCTTGTACTTTTAAAAGAAAGTCTGGATGTAGTAAAATGATTTTCTATGAAATTCAGAAAGCATTCAAAAATGTCGGTTACCTTGTTTTATAACCAAGCCTTTAAAACCTTTTCATATTTTCACTAGTTGTGACTGTTTCTAATATTCACTGCTTGCATGAATAAATTTATTTTTTACCTGAATAATTCATTACAGAAAAATACATGTTTACACATCGTTCTGGCAAAAATAATGATCTATTAAATGTTTCGTGTGTAATTATTTTCATTTCGCGTTAGTTCCAGGATGTTGTTATTTTCGATTCATTAATTGAGCCTTTCCTTTCTTGTTTATTCATTTTATTCATCGATTTGGAATAGAATAAAGATAAAAAATAAATCTCAGAAAATTTGGGAATATTTCATTAATCTAAGACATTTTATTAATAATTTTCATTTCTAAATGGAAAAAGGATAAAAAGAAATTAAATGTGGCATGTTTAGGTTATTTCCGTATTTATAATTTATTTTTATTCACTTTAAAAATGTAAAGTGTTCTAGAAATATGCATTCGAATTAAATGTCAGATAACAAATGTAATGTAACCATTATACAAATTTATTTTAATATTTTTTTTTGTTTAAAATCCTTTAAAATAGACAAATATATTTTAACTTTTTTATAATGAAATGGTGCATTCTAAATTTTTGTAAATTAACAATTCTTAAAATATTTTGGTTTTTTTTAATGACTTTCTAAAATTTCTCTCTTATATTACCTTCAATTTTGCTGAGTTAAGACTAATGAGTTTCTAAAACATGAGAATTGATACAAACTAAATATTAGATTTTACGAAAATGTTTTTATTTTTTAATTTCCAATCGTTAAGTTTTAACAATAATTTATTGCATAGATAAACATGAAAAACTGTTTTTAGCTACAAAACAATCTCTCAAAGAAAACTTTCCAGCCTGAGTAGGGAAATAACATATTGTGTGTAGGGCAGCACGCCACAAGCTAACAAGTAATGTGTAATCCTGTAAAAAATTATAAATAATTTATATTCCGTATTCCACCACAAGCTTTTTTTAGTGCACCCCAGAAATGCATGTCAATAATATTATGTTTGAAATAATGTAATATCATAAAAATATACCTCAAACGATTTTCCCCAATAGACGATAATGTAATGGAATTATTTTTAGTGTCCCTGTAAACGAATCGTAAACGCTACTAACTTTATTTTCTACAGAGAACATGCTATAGTAAACCTCAAAAACCTATATCAATTACAAGACAAAAAAGTATATTTAAGAGAATTAGAGCATTGATAGACGTCAGCTAGTATGCAGCCGACGGCAGATATACCTCTGACAGACAAACAGAAATCAACTTTTTTCAAATATGGTGGGAAGTGCTAGAAAGGGTGACACGTTTATATAATGCATGGACGTGTTTACTTATACTGTATGTAGAAAACAATTATTATATTATGTTTGCTTCTATTGTAAATTCTAATGAAATGTCATACAGTAATATTAACAATAGGGGATACTTCAATCTTCAAATGGGTTGTTGTACTGATTTATAAACTCTAATATCTTTACCCCAAAATAACGAATGTCGATATTATTTATTGGAGATATTATATCTTGATACTCTTTACCTATCTGCAAAATTTCATTACAATATTCGTGTGTCTTCCTTGTAAGATTATTTCAGTCGGCAGTTTGAGTATAGAACGGCCAACCTCTGAAACATCTATTAATAATAAGAAGCGTAATTTGCTGCAATTCGTGTCTATTTGATAATTCCGTTACTAACATACATCATTTTTTTTGTAAAAACTGAAGCACGCTCCTAATTTAATGTGAAAAAAATGGTTTAATGGTTACTTGAATTTGTAATATATTGGAAGCTTTCTTACTACTAGAGACCAGCTTTGACAACAGTCTAAATTAATAAAATATATATAATATAGAATTAAAATCTTGCCTCACATATATATTTGACAAAATTGTTAACCATGTGAAAAACGTTCACAAATATTTCTTATATTTCCAAGTTATGCATATTATTCAGTTTTATTATTGCCATTAGTTATGTTATGCGTACATTCCAATGATTTCTTTTTTGAAACTGCTTCATATAAAACTGTTCCACAGTTGACCACGTTTTTATGCACAGAGATAACTACAATGATCAGCATCGTTGGTGCAAAATAATAACTGACACAAATCGTGTTTTTGATGCACAATTATAGATCATAACTGCTATAAAGTTATCGTAAATGCTTAAATTCATACCGGCGCGTCAAATATGTGGGGTTCCGACTTGAGGGCTCTCTACCTTGTATCAATACAGTGGATCAGCGATTACATCAACGCCTGCAAACCAATCCCTCTTTGATCAGCAGGAAAAATATTCAAAGCTACTCTAAGCATATAGTTTGAACTCCTTTAAAATCTTACAGACGCAGTGCACATATAAAATGTGGAGTTGTTTATACGGTCGATGACACTTTTTTACAAAAACCAATGTAATGTGCCCCAGCAAACACATACCTTTCGGCACATGATCGGACCGCTGCCGGCAGTGTCGGTTAGGCGTCGGCATCGGGAAAGTGGTATCGGTCAAGTGCCGGTTGTATGTCTGCAACTGATGCTAAAGAACCGTGCTTTTTCAAATGCCAGTTACTGTAATCGGTCCCCTTATGGTTCGATATCGGCAAGCAACTTAAATCGGCAAATGACGCTGGACCGATATCTGGTATCCGTTAATGGTCCGATTACATTTGCCAGCATCGGTCCGAATTTGGAATGTTTAGTCTTAGCCGTCAATTTTTTTTTCAATTGTGATTAACCGGCATTTTTAAGTTAGATTTCTTAAGAAATGCTACCTGTTACATTCTCTCCTTAGTTGGAATTTTTGAAATTTTTTTGCAGAACTACGCTGATTATGACTCCCAGAATCCAAAACCACCCCCAATTCAAAAGTTTATTAATCTATTTATCTATCTATCTATGTCACTTTTTTATGGGCACGATAACTGCAATAATTCTGCACAAATATCTTCCAAACTGATACATAAAATCAAGGGGCATAAAATCGCAGTCAAGTTCGTTAATGGGCAAAATCGAACCAAGGGGAGATGGGGGGCTTTTTGTGAAAACAGAAAAAAAAACATAATTTCTTAATTATGATATGTATCGAATCTGTTTAAAGTTATTACTACTTCTAGGTAAAGGGGCGAAAATTTATGTATGACAGATTTTTGATATCATTAAAAATGGCCCCAAAAGGGGGGGGGGAAGAGCGGGCGAGGGTTAGAAGAAAAAAAATTCATAACTTCGCCAATTCACAAGATATCAAATCCGATTAAATTTATTATAAATCCTCTTAATATTATCTAAAACTTTTATACTGACATGTTTTTATAGGACCAACCCTTATAGCAAAAAAAAAAAAAAAAAAAAAAAAATCTTTGCCGTCTCCGCTTGCAAAGGAGTTAAGTTTCGAAATGGGTTGTTCCATATGCCGCATCATTGCAAAAAGGTCATTTCTTCCGCAATTCCCAACAAACAGGCGCCCCACGGTCTGCGTCTTCGAAATCTACCTGTGCCTGTAGGCCGAGCCGTCAGGGATTTTTTTTTCGATTGTGATTAAGTCTGAGTTTTGTTAGTAAGTGCATGGTTTTAAATAATGTATATTATATATTTTTACTCTTCTTTTGAAGAATTGGTGCAACAATATCGAAAAAACAAACTATTATTATATTTCTCTTTTTTTTTTTTTTTTTTTTTTTTTTTTAAATAATAATAAAAATTGTGGATATATTTTTGAAAATGAAATGTAAAATGT
Source organism: Maratus michaelseni (assembly GCA_963931845.1). Lineage (NCBI taxonomy): Eukaryota > Metazoa > Arthropoda > Arachnida > Araneae > Salticidae > Maratus > Maratus michaelseni. The sequence goes on along the minus strand of OZ007588.1, from coordinate 199,667,294 downwards.
ATCAATATTTTACACAAATTTTAAATAAACATATTAGACGTGATAAAAAACACATATATGGAAAGATATTACTTGCTTTGTTACCCCCTTTGGATTTCTTTTATTAAATCCAAATTAATCTGAATTAAGTTCATTATTTTTGCATACATTTAATTTTATAAATATTTATTCTCTTTTAACAATTAACTTTGCGTAGGAATTTTTGTTGTACAAAATGATAATAGGGTGAAATTAGAAAAATATGTTTATGCAGTTTTCATATCTTTATTATTTAAGTTTTTTTGACATGTAGCATATTTTTAATTATTAATAATTAACAAATTCTTTGTACGTTTCTTTATTATAATAAATGCAGAATGACATTTGGTTTTCTTATCCATTTGATGCTCTACAATTTTACAATAATCTTATAGATCATGTATTTAAAAATAAAATAGTCAAAATTTTCGATTGCTTAGTAATGGTAATTTGCATTTTTTGTATTTGAACTTTAATTTATTCAAAGTTACTAATTCATTCATTTTTTAAATTACTTAAAGCGATTTCTTTTTCACGTATCCTAAAATTTTTACGCAGCGGTATAAAAATTTCTTAATACTATTCAAATTTATTAAATTTTAGTCATGCAAGATGTTTGAAGTTTAAATTATTACTATTAAATTGGTTTAACACATTTCATTTCTATCAAATTTAAAATAAATGAATTTTAATTAATGTATATAAATACTTGACATTTCCAATGTACATAAGATAACTGAGCGATTTTGAAAGTGTATATTTATATTTGAAAAGGAAATATTTAGAAACAAATTAAGAGAAAAAGGAAAAACAATATTATAAATAATCTAACTTTATTTAAAAAAATTAATTATGGAGCATCAAATTAGATGTAATAATAAATGATTTTGAAAAACAATTGTCCTTCTGTATAAATGAAAAAATATATAAAGAATTTAGAAAAACTAAAAATAAGTAAATATGAAACATGTCTATCATATAAAATTTTTTTAAATAAAGTTACAAAAATATATTTTTCTAATCTTGTCCAGAAATTACATAAACTCTAAATTTTGTTTTTTGTATTTTTTTAAAGAGAGAATAATGTTTACTAAATTAAATTATGCAAAAAATATTTAACTTAGTTGAGATGTTGATGGATTTAATAAGGCTAAAACAATTTAGCATAATTTATAGCAGACTTATTTTAAGAGACATAATCACAAGAAAATCACAAACATTCATTTAAAGCGTTCATAAAATAAAATAATAACAAACGGTACAGAATTTTCTTTAACTAAATTATTTAAACTGATTTTTATTTTCTGTGTAAAATTAAAGTTAATTTTTTTTAATTTATTAATAAATAGTAAATTAACGGAACGGAATTTAGTATATTTGACTTTAAAATAATAATAATAATAAAAAATAGATGTATTGTTTTATACTTTCCTAGAAAATATTTTGTTTTTTTAAATCAAGTTTTACAGCGACACTTAAAAAGAAAAATATATAGAAAATGTATTTTTTTTTTTTTTTTTTTTTTAATGGCAGGGGCTATTAATGGTAAAACGGTATTCGTGAGGGGGGGGGGGGGGGGTGCTTACATCTGAAAAATAAATTTCACCATTTTTACAAAAATAAGCAAAGTTAAAAAAAAATTAAATATCAATAAGTGGAGTTCCCCCCCCCCTTTCAGCTACTAGTTCCCAATAAAAGGGGTGCTTTCGGCAGTTTATTGCTTGCCGATATCTGACCACATTCGACAATACTACGGATTTGTTATCAGTATACGGTCGGCACAGCATCTCGCCGTTGTTAGCGTTGCCGGTACCGGACTAGATTCGGTAGGTGTGCGGATAACTGTTGGTATACAATCGGCACAGCAGAGTGCCGTCGATTCTACCGGCACGGCGTTGCCGATACCGGACCGACAATGCGCATATCAGTCGGGCGTCAGTCGCGCGGCGTGTCGAAAAAGTTACGGAACCGGTACGGCAGGCGGTGTCGTGCCGATACCGTCGGAAACGGCAAAGCGGCAGTCGGCCGATTGCTTACCGATAGCTCTGTGTTTGCTGGGGCATTTCAAAATTAGAAATTATCGATGGCTGCTAGGCGCGACTTGAAATGAATATTTGTAAATTGACTTGCTCAGTTTCAGTTTTTTAAATTTTTAATTCTTAGTTGTGTTTACTTTGTTCATTAATTTAGATTTTTATTTTCTTTCTGTGATTTTTTTTATCGATTTTGAACATAACGAAGACAAAATACTCTTAGAAAACTTCGTAATGTTTTATTAATATAAGACATTTTCTTAATGTTTTTCATTTCTAAATGGAGAAATAATAAAAAATATTTCCAAGAAGACATTTTAAGGCAACTTCTGTATTTATTATTTTTTTATATTCATACGCAAATTAAAACGTGGAATAAAAAAATGCTTTCGGATTAGACAAGAGATGACAAAATATAAGTAACCCATTAAACATAATGTGTTTTTTGTTTCTTTTTATGTGTAAAATATTTTAAACAGCTTTAAATATCTTTTAAATAAATTTAAAGTTTACGCAAATTTGTAATATGTTGACGCACTTTCGCAAATGTAATTTAGTCGTAAAATACTGCTTAAATTTCAAATAACAAAAACAACAAAGACATCTTAATGGAAAATATTTATAAGCCTACTTATTCTTTCAACATTTGTGCACGATAATGAGTTTCTTTATATTTAATATTAAATTTTTTAATTACATAAGGAAAACAGTCAGGTTAATATAAAACAGGGGATAATTGTGCACAGATGTTACAGAGTAATCTATCAGAGACTTATCTAATAAAGATGCCAGGGAAATTGGAGAATGCAAAAAAAGCAGTCCTAGATTTTTCGCATTTTATAGCGCCATCTTGTTATCTTTTGTAACGTTTTATAAAAGTGTCATGGCAAAAGATTGTCAAGCGACATTTTGTCCTTCTCGTATATTTCGGTTCTGGATGCATACACTGAAGTTAAGTGAAAACAGTATTATACAATTTTTATTTGTTTATCATTACTATCATTGAAACGTCTTTCTGAGAAATCTGTGGCGTTAGGTTAATCAAGAATTCTTTGTTTACAACTACCCCAGAAGTGTCTTTTCGTGTGGTAATTGGAAACAAATTTTTATAAATAGGTTTTTATATAACAATACATCTAATACAATTTGTGATACCTCCTTTTTAACACTTTCCAACCTAGTTAAAAAGTTTTTATGACTTCGGTTTGTCTGGCCGTATGGCCGTCTGCCGTCTGTCCCTGTTATAACTCCCGTAAATATGATCGGATTCCCCTGCGATTTTTATATGTTATTGTCGTTATCTATAGCATTTTCCCTATTTGAACTGAAGTGTGTAGCACTTATAGTTTTTTTACAGGGACACTCAAAAGAATTCCGTTACATTACGGTGTATGGGGAAAAATCATTTACGGTTTATTTTGATGATGTTACACAATTTCAAACACATTGTAATTGATATATATCACTGAGGTGCATTACAAGAAGCTTAATGTGGAAAATGCTGTGCATAGCACTTATAGTTACTTTACAGGGACAGTCAAAAGAAATCCGTCACATTACGTCTATGGATAAAAATCGTTTGCAGTTTAATTAAATAATGGTTCACTATTTTAAACACATTGAAATTTATATGTATCACTAAGGTGCATTAGAAGAGGCTTACTTCAGAGTATTGTGTGAGTTTTCAGATATTACAGAATGGATTAAAAAAATACCTCAAACGATTTTCCCAATAGACGATAATGTAATAGAATTATTTTTAGTGTCCCTGTAAACGAATCGTAAATGCTACTAACTTTATTTTCAACAGAGAACATGCTATAGTAAACCTCAAAAACCTATATCAATTACAAGACAAAAAAGTATATTTAAGAGAATTAGAGCATTGATAGACGTCAGCTAGTATGCAGCCGACGGCAGATATACCTCTGACAGACAAACAGAAATCTACTTTTTTCAAATATGGTGGGAAGTGCTAGAAAGGGTGACACGTTTATATAATGCATGGACGTGCATATAGAAAACAATTATTATATTATGTTTGCTTCTATTGCAAATTCTAATGAAATGTCGTACAGTAATATTAACAATAGCGGATACTTCAATCTTCAAATGGGTTGTTGTACTGATTTATAAACTATAATATCTTTACCCCAAAATACCGAATGTCGATATTATTTATTGGAGATATTATATCTTGATACTCTTTACCTATCTGCAAAATTTCATTACAATATTCGTGTGTCTTCCTTGTAAGATTATTTCAGTCGGCAGTTTGAGTATAGAACGGCCAACCTCTGAAACATCTATTAATAATAATAAGCATAATTTGCTGCAATTAGTGTCTATTTGATAATTCCGTTACTAACATATATCATTTTTTTTTTGTAAAAACTGAAGCATGCTCCTAATTTAATGTGAAAAAAATGGTTTAATAGTTACGTGAATTTGTAATATATTGGAAGCTTTCTTACTACTAGAGACCAGCTTTGACAACAGTCTAAATTAATAAAATATATATAATATAGAATTAAAATCTTGCCTCACATATATATTTGACAAAATTGTTAACAATGTGAAAAATGTTCACAAATATTTCTTATATTTCCAAGTTATGCATATTATTCAGTTTTATTATTGCCATTATTTATGTTATACGTACATTCCAATGATTTCTTTTTTGAAACTGCTTCATATAAAACTGTTCCGCAGTTGACCACGTGTTTATGCACAGAGATAACTGCAATGATCAGCATCGTTGGTGCAAAATAACAACTGACACAAATCGTGTTTTTGATGCACAATTATAGATCAGAACTGCTATAATGTTATCGTAAATGCTTAAATTCATACCGGCGCGTCAAATAGTTTGCATAATTTAAGAAATGTGGGGTTCCGACTTGGGGGCTCTGTACCTTGTGTCAATACAGTGGATCAGCGATTACATCAACACCTGCAAACCAATCCCTCTTTGATCAGCAGGAAAAATATTCAAAGCTACTCTATCATATAGTTTGAAGTCCTTTAAAATCTTATAGACAACGTGTACATATAAAATGTGGAGTTGTTTATACGGTCGATGATACTTTTTTCTAAATACCAATGTAATGTGCATTTCAAAATTAGAAATTATCGATGGCTACGAGGCGCGACTTGAAATGAATATTTGTAAATTGATTTGCTCAGCTTCATTTTTTTTTAATTCTACGTTGTGTTTACTTTGCTAATTAATTTAGCTTTTTATTGTCTTTCTGTGTTTTTTTTCATCGATTTTGAACATAACGAAGACAAAATACTCTTAGAAAACTTCGTAATGTTTTATTAATATAAGACATTTTATTAATATTTTTCATTTCTAAATGGAGAAATAATAAAAAATATTTCCAAGAAGACATGTTAAGGCTACTTCTGTATTTATTATTTTTTTTATTCATATGTAAATTAGAACGTGGAATAAAAATACACTTTCGGATTAGATGAGAGAGAACAAAATACAAGTAACCCATTAAACATAATGTGTTTTTGTATCTTTTTTTGTGTAAAATATTTTCAAGAGCTTTAAATATCTTTTTAATAAATTTAAAGTTTATTCAAATTGAAATGAATAGTTGTAAATTTATTTGCTCAGCTTCATTTTTTTTTAATTCTACGTTGTGTTTACTTTGCTCATTAATTTAGCTTTTTATTGTCTTTCTGTGTTTTTTTTTCATCGATTTTGAACATAACGAAGACAAAATACTCTTAGAAAACTTCGTAAGGTTTTATTAATATAAGACATTTTATTAATATTTTTCATTTCTAAATGGAGAAATAATAAAAAATATTTCCAAGAAGACATGTTAAGGCTACTTCTGTATTTATTATTTTTTATATTCATGTGTAAATTAGAACGTGGAATAAAAATATACTGTCGGATTAGATGAGAGAGAACAAAATATAAGTAACCCATTAAACATAATGTGTTTTTTGTATCTTTTTTTTGTGTAAAATATTTTCAAGAGCTTTAAATATCTTTTGAATAAATTTAAAGTTTATTCAAATTTTCAATATGTTGACGCACTTTCACAAGTATGATTTAGTAGTAAATTACTGCTTAAATTCCAACAAAACATAAACAACAAATACATCTTAATGAAAAATATTTATAGTACTATTCATTCTTTAAAATAATGTGCACGCTAATGAGTATCTTTATATTTATTAATATATATATTTTTAATTACATAGGGAGATCAGTCAGTGTAATATAAAACAGGGGATAACTGTGCACAGATGTTACAGAGCAATCTATCAGAGACCTATCTAATAAAGATGCCAGGGAAAATGGAGAAAGCAAAAAAAGCAGTCTTAGATTTTTTACATTTTATAGCCCCATCTCGTTATCTTTTATAATGTTTTATAAAAGTGTCATGCCAAAAGAGTGTCAAGCGACTTTTTGTCCTTTTCGTATATTTCGATTCTGCATGCGTATACTGATGTTAAGTGAAAACAGTATTATACAATTTTAATTTGTATATCATTACTATTATTGTAACGTCTTTCTGAGAAATCTGTGGCGTTAGGTTAATCAAGAATTCTTTGTTTACAACTACCCCAGAAGTGTATTTTCGTGAGGTAATTAGAAACAAGTTTTTATAAATAGGTTTTTATACAACAATACCTCTAATACAAATTGTGATACCTCTTTTTTTTCATTAAAGATAGTGAATATGCCACGAAGCTATTCACTTGTGGTCTTGAACGATACTGTTTTTGATGCTACGAATAGAAAAAGGAAATTCAGAGAAGCCTTTATATTTGAAGGGGTATTGAATGAATATAAAGAAGTTTACGAAGAAAATTTAATAAATGAAGTAGATAGAATATGTATGAATCTACTGATCAGAACAAGAAGCGTGTAAGTCCTCCAAAAAATTATAAATGGGAGGAAATACAGAATGAAAGAGAATGAACGGTAACTGGTAGAAGAAGACGAGGAACAACATGAACAATTTGTCAGTGCTGAATTCGAAAGAGTTCTGGTAATTGACAGAGGTAGTTTTAAGAAGGAAAGTGAAACATAAGTCAACAGCAGGAAGCGAAGCAAATCTTCCAAGAAAAGTAGGGATAAAGATAAACAGCATAGCAAAAAACTAATAAGACAATAATGAAAATTTTCTAATAGATGATATAAAGTGGGAGAGAAATTTTAACTAGGTTGATTTTAAAACCAACATGGAAGATATTGCGGTTCAGGACACAGAAAAAAGCACATATGGTGAACCCGCATTTAATTATGTAAAAGCTCAAAAGGAACCCATTAAAGGAACCTATGCAAAATTTATCTTTATTTTTCCCATGTACGAAGGAAGGAAACTTTTATATTTGTATTCGTGTAATATAAATGTGGAGTAAAACTGTTTTTAACTGAATACTCAGAAATATTAAATAAAAATTCGTTTATTTAATATATTCTTCTGTATAGAATTTTAGAAGTTCGGTTTTAGTTCTTGTTCATTTTTGTTTTAATAAAAAGGTCTCAAAGAATTGGGTGGCTTCCATCTGCAACCTAGAAAATTTCTCTGAAAATGTTCTTATGAGATAATGAAAAAAGCACTGTATGGTAACTGTAAAATTGCGCGCATCAATGGCAAGGCATGATGGCAAAGATATCAGACAGAGATCTTATAAAAAATAACAATATCTTATTCTTAAGTGTCCCTTCTGTCACAAATCATGTTTAAAATGACCGCAGTTATGGGTGGTAATGGAAACACGACGGAATAATTAAAACGAGAAATATCTTCCCCCACAGTGACATTTTAGCAAAAAGTAATAAAAATAACCTATTCCAAGGAACATATTTCTTCAGTCACAAATAAAAAAAAATATGATACATGGAGCTCTGATAAATGGATAAATTCGGAAATATCACATTATATTTTCATTTAGCTCGTCTGACACTAATTCATAAAAGAAATAATATTTATTTACACTAAGTTAAAACAAAAATATTGGTTTACTATATGTGCACTAAGCGTAATCATTCTTGATTACGCTTTCGTTCCGTGCGAATGTCATTTTCGTTTCATTAATTTAGTTTTTTTTCTATTCATCTTAGTTATACATTTTAAACGTAATAAATATAAAAATATCTTACAAAATCTCCCAATGTGTAATTTATGTAAGATATTTCCATAATGATTTTCATCCCTAAATTGAGAAATAAAATTATTTGCAATAGGATATGTCTAATTTACTTCAGTATATATTCATTTTTTATTTAATTACATTAAAGAGATAAAGTACTCAAAAAATACGCATCCATGTTGGGCTCCCGACAACAAAATATAAGTAAGCCATTAAACATAATTAAAAAAAAAATTACATGGTAATCTTTTAAAAACAGCTTTAAGTATCTTTTAATGAAATACTGAATTCAATTTTTTTTGTGTAGCTAATATTCTTATAATTTTTCAGCTTTTCGTTATTGACTTAAAATGTTACTCACATATATTTCAACAATACTTCGCAGAGTTTTAACTAATGTGTCTTTAAGCAAGATAATTGATGTAAACAAACTAGGAAACTAACTTTATGAAAAATTTCCATTTTTTACTAGTAACCGTAAAATTTTAAGCGTGATTTTATCGCACATATATAGACATAAAAAAACAGTCTTCAGTAGAAAAAAAAGCTATAAAAAATCCTATTCCAAAAGACCCCAGCCGGATTATGGATAAAGCATATGGTACGTAAGACAGACCACACCTCGATTTAAGATAATTGCATACTTTCAAACTTACAACCATTCTTCCATAAAATCTGGTTTAATATTTCAAAGATTTAATTCCTAAAAAAGCATATAGACAACATAGTGAAGAAGTATCTAAGCCGACACTCAAACCCGGGTCATTAGTATAGCGCACTGACATTTTACCAACTGAACCACTTGGAACGATACCCCGTCTGGAACTTCACACTCTCACATGTTGGCAAGGCTACCAGAGCCCGATCAATCTGAAGTTGGGCCCAGGGCCTGTTAAAAAGTTGCCCCCCCCCCCTCCTCCCCATTCCCGGCGACACTTTCAGAAAAAAAAGTTGGTATATTTGATGAGTTGACAAAGTTGTTTGGATGAAAGTTTCAAGTTCACAAAAAAAATTAACTTACAAGAATAATCAAGACAATGAATTACTGTCCACTTTCTCAAATAAGCATTTGTATAAGTCACAAACATCTATGATCCACAGTTTATGTTGCAGAATAAATGAGGACGTCTTTTTCAAAACTCGCCTTATCCAAAATCATAAGAATTGTGTTTTCCCTAACAGTCCAGTAATCATTTTAAACTATAATTCTGACATTGTAAAATCCTCGTTTATAGTGAAACCAATAGACACAGTATGCAGTTTTTGGCATTTTCCCCCAAATTTAATTTTCTGGATACGGCAAGTTTTGAAAATTATAGGTACTCTCAAATTGAAAAGGACATTTACAGAAAAATTAAATATGGAAATATTGTTATATATTGTTAAATATTGTTAAATATTGTTAAAGTCCGGTTCTTGGACATTCACTTTTTCAAGTAAAGGTGCCTAGGTTAAAACCTTCTAAAAATTTTATTGAGTCATTCAGAATATTTAAATTTTACGTTTCATATTTTATAAAACAATATTATTTGAAAAGTATTTGATTAAGGAAAAAAAATCGGCCGCATAATTTGTGGGCCCCCGAAATTGGTGGGCCCAGGCAGTGGCGTAGCTACGTTTTCTGGCGCCCGGGGCAGGAAGAAATTCTGCGCCCCCCCCCCCCCCCCTTCCTAAATAAAAAAATAACCACATTATTTTTTCTCAAAACGACAAAAAAGTCTTTCCGGATTGAACCGTTAGGAAAACGTAGTTTTCTTCTTCCTTTTTTTAGAATTGAGCTAATTTTACTCAAACACACGAAGCTGAAATGCGTGAACCCGATTATAGAAGATTCCTACTTCTCATCAATATTGAATTTCAATGGGAATTTTGAAAAATTAGTCGGCTATCGCCAAGATGGCTACATTTATGTCGACCTACTTTTATCGTCAATATATTTAGCCAAATATTGCCTAATTTGACATGAATTTCACGTTAGCAGATGTGACTATGTAGTTTTAAGCTTATGAGAGTAGCAACAATGATTACAATAACGAAAATAAATGTGACTCGATTATGGAGAAAAAAAAATGCTGTCTTGTTTCATTTACAAGGTGTGTACACTCTAGAATTTCCAAGGAGTTCCATATGTCCTAAGTGACAAAACTTCAACAAATATTTTTCAACCCCGTCTTGCTATTTTTTAATTATTTATTTATTTTTATTTATTTATTTATTTATTTATTTTTGATAATTCTTAAGTTGCATTTCATAAAATTAAAAATAAGATTTTCAGCAACATAAATAATTTATAAAAACACAAATTTTAAGTAAAAAGTTATTTTTATTAAATTTTAAAATTTCTCATGACATTTTAATTTTTTTTTCTTGAAAATATGATTTTTACAGTTATAGAGTAGATTTATAAGGAAAGTATGAAAAAAATGTTGAGAAAAGTTAAAATTTGTAGGAAAAGTGTGGTTTAAAATTTTCTTTAAAATTTTTTCCAATTAAATATTTGTTATACACTATTAATTTTATACCAAAAATTACGTTTTTATTGATTAAATCACAAAACTTTCATAAAACCATATAATATATTAATAAAAAATGCATCTTAAAAATTTATATCCGTGCACCTTGCAAATTTTAATTACCGTAAAATTTTTATTTTGATTGGCTCAAATAGAAAGAGAGAGATAATATTTTTGTCCATTCAGATGAAATTTTATTATTTTCTGTCTCTTTTGCTTTATTTTGATCACATGATAGTTATCCTGGTTTAAAAACAATTTAAAAACTTTATTTAGAAATTCTCTATTTAGAAACTTTGAGCTTGTTGTTTAAAAGTAGCAGCGTAATTACGGTTGCGTCCTTGAAACTTATAATATTGTAGTTTACAACAAATTAATTGCTTTTCATGGCTTAGCCATAAAAACTATGCAGATGATCTCTGCAATATCATTTCTGATTTATAATAAATCCCGTATACAACGAGGACGGAAAATTCGTCTACAGGCGTGAAAAAAAAAAAAAAAAAAAAAAAAAAAAAAACATGAGTTTTGCCAGCGAGGCTCTTAAAGAAAATCCATTCGCAAATTTGCCAATAGGTCGCAAGAAACAGTATTGCCAGTAGGTTACTTTTTAAAAATTAAGATTGCTTCATTCCCACCACTTTTTTAAAATGGTATAATTGGCCCTTATTCTCGCGTTATTTAATCTGCCAATAAATAAGGCGAATATTTCTACTTAAAAAAAATAGTGGCAATGAAGCAATTTGAATTTAAAAAGAGTGACGAATTGGTAACACTGACTAGAAAGAAAAAAAATGCAAAAATCTCCAATCAATATCAATAGCAGTAGCAGGAATATATAGTTGTATGATATTAGCCATTTGTACTGATCGTACTAGAAAGATTGAAAAGCCCTGCTTTCATTTTTATACACTTTAAGAGAAGGAAAATTGGGGGTATGGAGCAAACATTTAATTATTTGGCTTTTCTCAATGCCAGTTCAACTGAAAAATATAATTTCCAATAAAGAATGAATAATATAGTATTTACTTTCAGTTCCTCCAGCTAAATCCATTTTGCAATGGTTCACAGAAGCCCCTATTACACGAAATTATTAATATGGAAAGCTAAGAATACAAAAATCAGCAGGAAAAACAAAAGAGAAATAAAGAAATGCTCTTTTGACATAAGAAATGTGACACCAGCAGAGTTCTTTGTTTTATAAGCTAGAGGCTAGGCAGTGAGGAGCCTCCATCTCTAACTGGCATTCATGGATCTCTCCATTCACCCACTTCATCGCCGAATTTCCTCAAAACATTCACACACACGAAAAAAAAAACGTCAAAAATTATTATTTATTGTCAAAATATGTAAGAAAATTTTGGCTTAAAGCGTCTGTCAATTGGGCGCTCCCGCCCCCATTTAATCATGTTGCGACTTCTTTCAGATACGTAATTATGTAAGGTACAAAATGTGTTGAGCCACTCCTAGAAACATTTACAAAAGCTTTTTCGTTCATTATTTGGATATAAAAAATATTTTAAAGAAAACATTCAGACTAATATCAAATAAAGGTCCACAATTTTTATTTATTGTCAAAATTTGCGAAAATTTCCGTTAAAAACCTCTCTCAATTTGGCGCCCCTTGACAGCGGCGCCCGGGGCGGGCGCCCCCCTTGCCTCCCCTTAGCTACGCTACTGGGCCCAGGGCCGAGGCCCCGGAGGCCCGTGCATTAATCAGGCCCTGAAGGCTACAATCGCAGCACCAGATGGAATTATATTCCCGTGAGCCACCAACCTTGGGACAAATACGAAACTAAAAGAGAATCCAGCATCGATGATTGAATAAATCTATTTTAATACTTAGAATTTTTTTCATAGAAAATTTCTCACGCCTTGCATTTATTTCCAATTTTTAATTCTTAATTAAAATATTCCATCTTGTGCTGCTATTGTAGCCTTGCCAACATGTGATAGTTGGAAGTGCCAGGCTGGGTATCGCTCCAAGTGGTTCAGTTGGTAGAACGTCAGTGCGCTATACTGATGACCCGGATTCGAGTCCCGGTTTGGATACTTTTTCACTATGTTGGCTATACGCCTTTTAAGCAATTAAAAATTTGAAATGTTATGAATGCAAGGCGTGAGAAATTTCCTATGGAAAATTTTCCAAGTATTAAAATAGATTTAAATGTGCTTTACTTAGACCCAGGTTAAACATGGTTGAACCAGAAAATTTATTTTATATATCTTTATTTGTTTTATTTCATGTTTATAAGTGGAACCTATTTCACTATATTTCTGAAGGAAAATTTCTGGTATGAATTGTGTTTAACCTGGATCACATTAACTCGACATATTACGTAAGAATAATGGGAGGTTCGGAGGTATGCGGTTTTGCAAACGTGGTCGATTCTAAAACATTGGCAAATATCAGCTAATCTCTGAAAATTATTTTGATAATAAAGCTCGTAATTTGCAATAATTTCTTCTAAACATTTTCGTAATTTTTAGAACATAAGAAAATCCAATATTTTCCATTCGAAAGGGGAGCATGGCCTTAATATTATGCAAAGAAGGTCTAATGGTCACGCAAATATGTATTATTTTGCCAGTTTTCTGACTGCTACAGAGAAGCTTTGACTATAGCCTAAATGAAAAAAAAATGAATGAAACTATTTTATTAACCCTTTAGCGGGCGGTGTCCCCCAAAAAGGACACCTAATTTTAATTCGAAAAATAACAAACGACACCAAGAATATTTAATTATTTTTTTCTTTTTATAAACTACGGGAAAATAAGCAAGTTTTTATTTTCTAATAAATTCTTTTGTAAATTCTGGTGTCAGCCGATAATTTCATCAGTTTAAAAACAGACTTACAGCCGCACAGGAAAGGGTTAAAGATAAAAAAATATTTAATCTGCGTTCAAGCAAAAATAGAAAAAAAATAATGATATATTAAATTTTTTGTATGTATTTGTTTTCATTATTTTTTTACTTTCAGGATGTTATAATTTACCTTTCATTAATTTAGCTTTTTATTTCTTTTCTATTTATACTCTTCATCGATTTTAATCTGAACGAAGAAAAAAAAATTTAGAAATTTTCACACGGTTTCATTAATGTAAGACATTTTCTTAATGATTTTCATTTCTAAATTCAGAGGGAATAAAAAAACTGCAATGAGAGTTGTTTACTTAACATCCGTTAGTATTCTTCTTTTATTTATTCACATTAAAGAGATAAAGTGCTTAAAAATAAGCATTTACATTAGATGTCAGAGAACAAAAGATAAGTATGGCATTAAACACTTTTTTTCCTCCAAAATCCTTTTAAATAGCTTTAAATATATTTTAACCTTTTTAAAGAAAATACTGAGTTCATTTTTTTGGGGAATTTTAAATTCTTAAAATATTTCGGCGTTTCTTTAATGACTTCAAAACTTTCTCTCTTATACTGCTTTTATTTTTATAGAGTTATGATTAATGGAATTTTTAAAGTGTGATAATTGCAGTAAACTATAAATGAAAATTTATGAACATGAAGCTTAAATATTTTTTTATTACAGTAAAATATTTGTAATCAATTATATTCATATTAACGTAAGAAAAAAAAATAGTCAGTGAAGAAATATAAAAAAATTCGCTTCCATTGTTTTCGTTTATGTTAGAAAAATATGTTGTTTTAAATTATCTATACTAATGAAAGAAATATATTTGTATGCCTGTCTGTTTGTTTGCGATAGATTGAAAATGTACCGCGCACAGAGGTCTGAAAATTTGGATGAGGATAATTCAAGGCAAATCCTGATCCACTTGAGGATCGGATTTTTAATTTTTTGATAATTAGCCGAGATATTATTAAAAACCGAAACAAAAGTTCATCAAAAAAGGATTCGTTTTCTAGCGGGATTGCGCATGCGCAGATCTCACAACAAAAAATATAGAAAAGGCCGAGCGGCTTTTTTTTTAACCTCATGCACAGACCGTATTTTTCAAAATAAGCACAAACTAAAACACTATTAATAAATTTCGCACTTTTTTACTTTCGAACGCCGCAAACCACACAACAAAACACGAATTAAAAACTTTTCAAAATAAATTTGGAAAAAGTTAGATTTCGCGTGTTTTTCCCATTTTTCGAAGCTTGCATCGGCCTCAATTATAGAGATACAGAAAAACTGAAAAATACCCACATAATTCGGATACATTATTCTTTACGACGGCGATTCTGTTGACAGTTCACGAGTGGAGGTCAGTTCGCGCCTCTCTGAGACACTCCTTTTTTCTGCATTAAAATTGACTAAAGTTGGGTATTTTAACACAATCATTTTTCACCGTTCTGACGACTCTTGTTTTACATCATCTCAAAAAATCTCGAAACGTTTGGACGACTAGAAATATTTTAAAATATAAAAATCTTTTTTACAAAATTTTTACTCAAAATGTGACTACGCGCATGGCTTTAGCTCATGTTTTTACAACTAAATACTATTAATATTTTTGCACAAAATATTACATTTACATCTCACAATAATTTCAAAGAAGTCGGGCGATGAGAAATATTTTCCTATGAATATTAAACGACCCGGCGCGAAAAATAATGAGACGAAAACACAGCCCTTCTAGAACTAAATATCAATATTTTTTCAATTATTATTTAATCCCTGTAGCTTAGTGTTCAGAACATCGCGCTACCACGCTACAGGTCAAAAGTTTGACTATGGACTTGGGCAGAGTTTACTCAACCTTTCATCCCTTCAGGGTCGATAAAATGAGTGTAAAACTTGCTTGGGAACAAAACACCGAGGGTCCGCGTTAGGCTGACCACCTGACCGAATCATATGATGTATAGCAGCTTGCAGCCTATGGTCAGAAAAACAGGGCTGGGCATCGTAGGCATTGATCCTCAATGCATTGTAGCACCACAGGTTATTTTTTTTTTTGCACGAATGTTTCACTCAGTCTTTAAAACCATTAAATTTATAACTGATAACAATTTCAAAGTGTTTCAACAATAAGAACTACTTTTATACTTTCTTCTATCTATAATGGAAGAAAGTATTGTAATCGACATTATTTTCGACTTCCGGCATTCGACGGATTTACACGTTTTAGGGATCAGAGATTCAGAAAAACATGTTATTACAAAATGTCTGTCTGTCCTTCCGTTCGTCTGTTCGGCTGTCGGTCCTCATTGTAGCATCAGAAAGTGTATGAAGTTATGCTTCAAATTGAATATTTTTGGCTATGGCCTGCAGGTTGTACTTGAATTTGGGGATATTTCGACGAAAGGGGGCGCTGCGATCGCGATTTTGGTTCCATTTTCACGATTGTATCATCGAAAAGTGTATGAAGTTATGCAGATTATTGAACCAATTTTTTTGTATGTTTTTGACTATAGCCTGCAGGTCCCAGTTGAATTTGGGGATATTCCGATGGAGGGGGCGCTGTGACAACCATTTAATGATTTCAATTTCAAAAAGTTGTACAAAAAATTTAGAAATACTTAAAACTTTTTTGCGTTAAATGTTTGGCCTTGGTCCAAGGATTCCAGATCATTTTTTGTTTTGCCTCTATCTTAAAAAATGGCTGAGGTATAGCAGTTTGAAATTGTAGGTGACTGACATTTTGAAACAATACAGCAGTTTTCCTCCATAAACGGATTTACTTTATGAGTTTTAGTAAACAAGGTTTCGCCAATTTTTTTTCATTGTTGTAACCATCGTTTCAACACTTACATGCTTAACACTATATATGTATATTCGCCAACGTCAAATTCTCGCCAAGCTTCGCGACAATTGGTGAAATATCGCCAAATTTTGTGACAACACGTTGCCATATATGAAGCCAACTTGGCTATGTCTGTCAAATTTGGCGATGTTTTCATTCATATTGATGAGAACTGGGAATGACGCTTCTATAATCGGGTTCCGCGTATTTTAGCTTCGTGTATTTTCAGTAGAATTAACTAAAATATCAAAACCAAGCAATAGGGAGGATGTCTTTTTCTGCCGGTACAGGCCAGAAGGACTTTTCGTAGTTTAGTATAATATATCGGCTGCTCGCAGCCAGTTAATCCGACGATTCGAAAGAAATTGACGGGCAACAGAATGACAAAAATATTGATTTTTTTTAGAGGTGTAATATCGAATTTTGAAGCATTAACATATATGAGATAGAAGAAAGTTTTGGGATTGGCATATCCGACTAGTTAACTATTAAATGACATGATATGAAAACAAAAAGAATTCTTACAAGCTCCTTTACCGCTAAATACAAATATTGCTTCACAAACTTTTTGTAGAAGCTTTAAATAGAAGCTGCTTTTTTTTTTTGAAAAAAAACTTTCACAAACTTTTTTAAAGCTACCATTATATTTATGACTCTAAACACTTTCAATGCGTTCGGATATTAAGAACCATTTTTTAAAATATTAAATGACCCGATGCGATAAAAAAATTTCGTGCACTTTAAAATTCTGTTTGATGTTGTTTTATTAGGAATATGCGAAAAAAAATCTCTTTTTTGTATCAGTAAGTTCCTTATTTAAATCTGTTTCAGATCATATATCACCAGTTTAATTGTGTGCGGTATTTCAATTCGGTACATATACCACACTATGTCTCCAATTAGTACCAATGAAGTAGCACATCCAAGCATCGAAGTGTTATACTGTGATACATGAAAATATTATACACAGTGAAACAGTGTCGAAATGTGTAGAATTAAAAATATATTTATTCTATGATCGAAAATGAATCATGTGTTACATTATTATGCTTTTATATCTTTGAAATATTTGGCGGGTGACTACAGATAGAAGGTACTTTTCATATCTTACCAACACATAGAATATAGATCTAGAAACTACAGTCTCTCAATTAATGCGTTTCATAACCTTTTAAGCGTTTTACACTGTGCGGTGCGCGTTAATTCAAAGATTCTAAGCGAAATCTAGGCACAACTATGACATATACCAGATTAATGAAAGTTTTGATGAAATAATAAAAACTTCAGCTCTGAGTACTATGAGTGGTACGCAGAGAGACGGATGCCAAAATTATATAAAAGTTATGTTTATCCTGTTTCAATGCAGGTGTATTAGTAAATTCATTATGGAAGATAAGTAGATTTTGATATGTTATTTATTAATTAACGTTTTTTTATATCTGTTTCGCTGCGCACGATTCTCTATAATGCGGTTAAATTGTTATTGACAAGTTAGGCTACGTAAAGCTGTTATCACACGGAATACCATACGATATGAAGTAAATGCTATTGCCTCTTGATTTCTTGGAGCTACACTTTCACGCTGCAACTAGGGTTATTTTACCTATTGAAAGTTATCTGCTAATGTAAGGAGAGGGCGTAACATTTGGCGAGTAATTGTAGCAGGTGTTTTAATATTTAGTGTAGAGATCGATTGATAAACAGGAGGCATTATCGCAGTTTCTTTTCGTGTCTGTTCTCTATATATATTATTGTGATCATTTTACTTCAAATTCCAAGATTATAAAAACAATACTCTCGCTAATATAACATAAAAATTCTAAATTATAGTGTCCATATCTTCACTTTACGTTTTTCATTACCTGTAAATATTAATAATTCTCAACTATTTTAAGTGATTTAGAAAAAAAATAGTATATTAAAACTAGTTTTTTGTCACATGTATTGGAACCGCACTTTATCGGTAAGCCGAAATCTGTAACGCAAAGAAAGATTTTAAATTAAGTTTTAGTTATTTTGCCAAAATCACTATTATGACATTTTTAGTTATATTTTACATATTTTAAATGTAATTCATGTTACATATTGAATGTAATGTAAAATTAGAATTTAGATATAGTTCCCAATCTTTTACAGTGTTTTCTTCCTTGGTTTTGATGATTTTAATCATTTTTCGAAAGTTTAAATGAGTTTTTGATATTTTTCGTTTCAAAAACACAATCTTTATTTTTATACATATTGTGTACAGTCCTGAAGGGGGGGGGGAGTTATACCCTCTTCTAACTCTGCCGCAAATCACTGTATAAAAACGTCGCAAGTAACAATAGATTAGTATTAACATCTAATAATAATGCTGTACATAAATTTTTCTGGGGGGAAGGAGGAAGTTACGTATAGCAATTGTAACATATTCTGAAACTTTGAGTACTAAACCCTAACTTCGACATCATATTTTTTGCTTCGTGTATCAAACTGAAAGTCACTCGTTAAAGTAATTTAGAAATTACGCAGGTTTTATGTTTGCACCTCCTAATGTTAAATAAATGTTCGATCGTCGCAAAACAGATTACAAAACAAGTGTTTTTTTAAGCATAACTAAAAATCTATTTGGCGGAATGAGCTTTAATTTTGAGTTCGCATATTTGAAAATTCTAGAAGTCTATTTCTGTTAGGAAAGTTTTACGTTACAATTCATTTTTGTTTTCGAAAAAATATATATATATTTTTTTTGAAGGGAGGCAAAATATTTTAACTGGAGGGGGTGGGGGTGGTATATGCGTTATTTATTATTAATAAGTAAAGAAAGGGCACAATTTGCTTAACAAATTGAAAAACGTATAAAGGTTTAAAATTTATACACCGCTAGGAGGGGGATAGACAAAATTTTAGGGTGGTTGAAATTCAATAATTAAAAAGGAAAAATAGACTGAAAAGGACATTATCACCCACATACATTAAATACAATAATCCTAACATGAATTGAAAAATTAGCCAGAGCCAGGAATCGAACCTGGGTCCACAGCGTTCCGGGATATCGCTCTAACCACTCAGCCACTCCGGCTGATTCTGAAACGCAATTTCTCACTAATAAATCATGTTGGAGAGAAAGTCGCCAACCATCTAATGGACAGCCTTGGATGAACGGATAACGGTGAATATATTTTTACTATTCCACCGATTTACTAATAAATATGTATGTCTGTATACTAATTGTATATCTTTAAAAAAAGATTATCAAGATTGTTTTAAAAGAAAATTATTAAAAGGTAAAATATAATTAACTATAAATAGCTGCTAGATTAAATTTTCATTTATTAAATTTTATTTTTCTAAAAGTATAAGAACATTTTCTGTCCTCTCCCCCCCCCCACCATTAGAAAATTTAGATTCCGAACGCTGCATGCTTTTGCAATAAACGACCTTGATGCGTGTTTGCTTGCATTTTTATCTTTGGCGACATAATTTGGCAACAAGTACGAAATAACGCCAAATACACTGCAGAAAGTAGTTAAACTAGTAGAGTTTGAGAAGTAAATAAGTGACTACGACAGTACAATTATAACACATAGCAAATAATATAAGGAAATGAAATAAAATAAACGCAATAAATAACTTTAAATTAGTAAATAAAGTTCTTATCGGGAGTGTTAAATAACGAACTGCGAAGGGACAATCGACGCATATGTAATTCTTTAATTTCAAAATAACTGCACATTTTTAAAGTTCTTTTCGTGTATAATTGGTCCCTGTGTTACTAAAGATATTGCTTTTTTCTTAATTATTCTGTATTTTTGGTTTCAATATTTGCGACCACGCTAAACAAACATGTTGACTTACTGACGGTAGCCATCTTGAAATTTTTAGAGAGCTCTGATTGGTGGATTTCGAGCTGACATCTATCGTAGAGGATACAAACTACTGCCAGTTAGATTTTTAAGAAATTACGAGAGGAAATCTATCAAACGGGACAATTTCGAGCGTTTTCCTCTTGGAAAACGTGTTTCGGATGAAATATCTGATATTGACTATGATATGAGAGTACGTGTGATAACACAATTAGGCTACATTATCATATACATTAATTCTGATGTCAACTCCATTTTTCCTATGCATATATAAAACACACAACCATAAATGAGGTATTGTTCGATAGGTGTTTGCACAGATTTTGACATAGTACAGTCACATTTCGTTAAAACTCAACGTTTCTTTAGAAGCTTAAATTAACTAAAATTTAATGTAAAAAAGTATCAGCGGGTTTCAGTCAGAATTCCAATTAATCTATTTTCAATTAAATGAACCATCTCCGAAGACAATTTCATTTAAAACGTAATATATATATATATATTTAAACTAGTTTAATTTATCATTCATTAAAAGAAAACACAGCGTTCAACATAAATAAGTTGGAAAACAATTTTTTCTATATCGAATATAAAACCGTGGGACGTCACACTGGAATTTTGATAGAAATTTTCTGTTCGTCAGTTTTTATTATTAAAATGTAAGTTCTGTTAATGTCAGTTGTGGTAAATCACAAAGTAAAATTCATGTCCGTGCCTTAGCTATTTCGTAAAACTGTAAACCACATGTAAATATACAATTATTTTGACAAAATAAAATAATTTTGAAATGTGGTAAAATCCTGCATATTTCAACCTAATCTGTCCATGGTAGCATATATGCTACCAGACAGAAATCCTTTAAAATATAGCAAAATCTTCTTTTTTCTATAGTTTTGTTTTATTTGACCCACAACAGCACAAATAATACAAATGAATATTTTTCCCGTAGAAATTTCTTATAGTGGGCAGTAGAGGGTTAATATGATTCCAAACATCTGTTTTTGTCTACGTCGAAACAGTATAAAGACCTTTCAAATGGCAAATTGTTTAATTGCCCTTCTAAACAATTTTCATTAAAGTTGTCTAATATTTGTCTTCTGTCTGCATTTCTAATAGATTATTAGAGAAAAGTGCATATATTTTTTTATAATTTGTTATTATAATAATAGAAAAAATAATGTTATCAGTTTAACTTCTATACTGTTAACAAAGTATCATTAAGATTGTCAATATGTAGCTATTAAGTCATTAGCTTAAGTCATTTATTACCTTTCTTGATGCTTCAAAAGCGATTTATCTAATCGTTTTACTTAATAATAAGTATCAAATACAGGTTTAACTTCTAATACCCCAAATTAATCTATTTTCAATTCAAATGAATAATCTCCGAAGAAACTTTCATTTTTAACGTAATACATATTTTTTAAACGAGTATAATTTATCATATATTAAAATAAAACACAGAGTTCAACAGAAAGAGGTTGGGATCATATGTATTAGTTCCTTTTTCAACATATTTATTTTCTCTATACACATACAAAATGCACAACGATGAATGATGTATTATTTGAAAGCTTTTTAGCAAGATTCTGACACTCACATTTTATTAAAATACGTTTTTTGATAAAAATTGCAGTAAAGTAATATTTTTATAAATAAAAATTTAAGAAAAAACATGAATGAGTTCAAGAACAGCCAATAGCATCGATTTGCACAAATGACGTCATAAATTCCTTGATCAAGCAAAGCCATAAAAATAACTGAATTAATTAGTTAATTTTAATCGAAAACATGACAAAGGCTGCTTTTTATTACTTTTATGCATGTAAATTTGTATTAAATTCAAATTTTCTTTATTTAAATGTGGAATAAATAACGTATTTTATATAATTATTTTTTAAACATGCTGTTGCCACATCTTAGAAAGAAAGTGAACGCAGAAAAAAAATGTTTTAATAAATTTTGAGATATTAATATATAGTTTTGAATGCGAAAGTAACGTCAAATCTACAGGGAGTTTCAAAAGTCTTTGACACATTTTAAAATGCAATAAGAGATCTGACAATTGGAGAGTGGAGTTTAGACGAAAATGCTTCTTATGATCTGAAATTTTGTTTAAACAAAAACAAAAATTACTTTATGAAATTTCTCATAGGTGGCGACACTTCTGCAAAGCTAACGTCTAACCTCAACAGGACGAGTATTGTTATGTTTTGGAATGTGGGTGCTATAGTTTGGACAAAAACTGTGCATACGCATTGGGCGCCTTTCGCCCCTGTTATGAATAAATGCATTCTACTTCTTCGGTAGCTTTCCGGAAGTAACGCCACCTATGAGAAATTTCTTAAACTATTTTTTTATTTGCTTAAACAAAATTTCAGATTATAAGAAGCATTTTCATCCAAACCGCACTCTCGTCGCTAATTGCCTGATCTTTTATGGAATTTTAAAATGTGTCGAGGACTTTTCGGACACCCTGTATTTATAAACGGTACAATTGTTTCTTAAATATTAAAACGAAATAGAATTTTCATTAATAAAATCTAGTAATGTTAATTGATATCATTAGATTGCCGTAATTTCCATTCATTTTCACGTTCAGAAGTGCCAAAGTAATATACTATATAGCAAACATTGTATTCACCTAAAATACATTTTTATCCTAAAATTTCTATCTTTGTTAAAATAAAATACCAGGAACAGTAGTCTTATAACATACAAATTGAAAACTGGAGAAATACGAATTCATTTACTGCAGTTATAATATACACTGCAATTGTCTAATACGCAAAGAAGAGAAGAGAACCATGCGAGAGAGCCATGCATGGGTGTTAAATGGATAGTACACGTGTAGCAATGCGCAATACAGAAAAAAGACGCAAACTAATTGTAAGGGAGTTTTAATTATTTGAAACGATGGGAAAAACATAAAAAGATGGTTTAGGGCAACATTTTGGTTGCATGTAAATGACAAAAAAGTATTGTTTAGTAATGATGTAAGATGTTTAATACGGCGTGTGGTCCCCTCGAACAACTAAGCATGCTGCATACCTGTTTTCCATGTATGCAATAAGGTAATCGATAAGACTTTAAGGAATACTGTTCCACTCGTCAAGAATTGCAATCTCCAAGTCCCAGAGAATAAAAGAAAGCCTTCGTCTCACTGCAGTGCGTCGTCCGCGGTTGTCCCAAGCATGCTCGAGTGGATTCAGGTTAGGAAAGCATGATGGTCATTCCATACGCTGAATTGTTTCATCTTCAACCATATTCTCCACCAGATGAGCTGTATGCGATTTGACATTATCATGTATGAAAACAAAGGAATCACCATGGGTAAAGCGTAAAGTCCGACATGAGGTCTCCGTATCTCGTCTGCATACGTTTGGGCAGTCAAAGTGCCATTCGACATGATATGCAGCTCCATACGTCCATATATGCTGATTCCAGCCCATACCATCAACCCACCTTGTCTGTAATGCGATCTTTCGCGAACGAATGTGGAGGTATTTTGAGTTCCCCTTTCCCTCCATACCAGAACACGTCGAGTGTCACACTCCAGAATGAATAGGTCTCAAATGTAAACAGCATTTGACTCCAATACCTTTCCTTCAATCTTGATGTTCAGCAGCCAAACTTCTTCGGGCCGCATGGTGGCTTGAAAAGTCCACGAAATACAGATCATTGGTATACGTGCATAGAAACCACCCTGATGAATCATATTTTGCACTGTTTGGCTGTCACCCTTCTTCGTGTTGCGAAGACCTACTGTCTTTGCAGCTGAGTAACATTTCCTTTTTCTGTCTCGAAGAGCTGTTAACAGGATATATCGGTCATCAGTTGCTGTGGTAGCACGTGGTCGACATTAAACATTTCCTGTTTCTTGCAATCGATTACACAGCCTTGCAAGGGCATTTCTTGCAACTCCAACAGCGTCTGATACACTTCGTCGTGTTTGCCCGGATCCAACTCTCTCGCTAATACGCCAAGCAATGGATTCCAGTAAATCACGTTGTTGTGACATTTTCAAATCACATTTTCTCAAAACAAAATCTGAGCAATTAAATTTCTCAAATGAGACAGTGAAACAGACATTTCTGTGAAATCAATCCAATTTCTGCACTTATCTTTTTTTCTGATTTTTGACCGGATTTTTGTCATGAACTTTGATTTGCATATGAAGTTTTATTTTTCTGTTTTCTGCTATGCTTTACATTATGGATGTTTTAATTTAAGTTACTTATTGGTGTAAGTATTTGTGTAATTTCGTCAAAACCATGTGCTCCCCTAATTGGTTTGAGCAGTGTATATTATTTCTTATGTTAAGATCCATTTTTACCGTGGTACATATTTGGCACTTACCAAACGAACAAGGCAATATTCGAAAACTTTCTGAACAGACTATACGACGGAGCACACTTGTATGTTGTTTGATTAAAAACCTTAAAATTGATTTGGATTTAAATCGTATTATTGATTAAAAGTTGCTGTTAATTAAAAATTAACTAAGAAAAGTATCAGTAAATAATTTCAAATATTCAAATGCGAAAAATTCACATGGGTCTACTGGTTTTCTAATTATATATGTATATATATTAGTTTAATATTCATATTATTACATATATAGTAAAGTATTAGATAAGTAATTCAGTAATAAAACTATTAAATCAGTAATTCTGGTAATATATAGGGGTACATGGGGCAAAATGAAATAGAGGGGCAAAGTGTAATAGTTAAATATTTCGTGTTTTTCAAATTGGATGAATATATTGTAATAGTACTTGGTAAGTAAATGATATTTTTTGAATTATATAATGATAAAGATCTAATTATTAATATTGCAAATATAAATTAGATTTTTCTGCTCCCTAATGAAATATTTGTTTATTTAATACTAGGCCTACTTTTGGTTTTAATTTTTTTATAAACATCTGTTATGCACATGCGGGGAAAAATGAAAGGGGCAAAGTAAAAAAGACTTTTAGTAATACTGAAATATTTTATTTCACTTTGCTCATACAACATATTTATAATTTTAAAAGTGTAAAATCAGTCTGTTTACATATTCAGCTGTATAATGTTAAGGACCTACAAGAGAAAAACAAGATGAATTTGAGGCCCTGGAAGATGATTTCACTGAAGACAAGGGTGAAGCTCAGATTGTTACAGAAAAAGTGGAATTTAGTGAAATAAATAACGGTGATTTTCTCCTGATTGAGTTGCACTAAGATGAAGGTCTTGGTACTAAGAAGCAGTTTGTTGGTAAAGTGATTTCGTTTCCCTCACAATATGGACCACATTTTCTTTCAGTTAAGTTCATGCGGTTATACAGACAGAAAAAAAAGGATGTTTACGTGTGGCCTATAACTGATGATACAAGTCTTGTGTACTATACATAAATACTGGGAAAATTGTATAAAGTGAAAGAACTCAGACATGGACAAAATCGTTTCTTAAGTGGATTAGCATAATTATCCCAGCACTGCAAAAAATCATTTAAAGAATTGAACTTTTTTATATTTCACTTTTCCCCATACCTTTAATACACCACAGAAATTAAAGAATAAAATTTTGAAAAAAATCATTTTTATAAGGCAAGGGTATTACGAATTATGTAGTGTAAAATTTCAAATAAATTTTCTGTTTGTTCATTTTGTAAATTTTAATTATATTTAAGTATTTCACTATGCCCCAGGTTTCCCTATATGGTAAGACCAGAATAGTTGCCTTACTTCAGCCGCCTTCATTTTTTTTCTATAGCAATGATTTTTGTAGTGCACATGTAACCTATCTTCCCCAAATTTTCTGTGGAATATGATAAAAAGTATTGCTTTAATATAAATACCGTTTAAAATAGTGCTTTTATCAAAAAAACTTAATTAACGTTTTTCACCATTTATCCCGGACCTCTGGGTTAGACACCCCACTTGAACGGGATAGATGTCCCATTCGTAATAGAATATGAAGCATGGTTAATTAACATTTATAATTAAAAATCGAGATTTGCATTTGGCTTAATATATTATTTACATTAAATTTACGATTAAAAAAAAAACAATTTGGGCTTACAGAATTTGTATACTAATCCTGCATTACACTCCCACATCAAAGGATATTTGCTTTTCCCAATTATTCTAATAAATGGGTATACAAACTCTAAAGTCTAATTCAAGAAGTCCGTTTAACATTATCAAATTAAATGCTTTAAATTTTTATGTTTCTTAATGAATGAGTTCAAAATATTTTATATAGTCTACGGAAAGTGCAACTTATAAAATTTAAATTAAGGGGGGGGGGTACAGAAAACTTGCCAACAAAAAAAAGTATTATTTAAAAAAATAAATCAGCATAATGAGGGATTATTCCTCTAATACAGTGCCCGGTATTTTATTTCCGAATTTTCGGTGAGTAATATACTTGAAGGATTTTAGCTTTCTATTTTTAAATTTATATTTCTATGTAGTGCTTCTGAATATATTCAGATATAAAGAGAGGGAATGTCCGGAATGTGTAAATTAAAATGTTCTGAGCACAGCTATAAATACCAAACGCTTAAATATTTTTCACTTAAAAATGTGACCGAATTGCAATATTTTGAACCGAGTTTCTGAAATGAAAATGAATTTTTTAAAAGTATTGCTAAAACTGAGAATTTATTACTACCAACACCATTCTCTTTATCGTTAGGTAATGATTTCCTGTAAGGGCCATAGTCAACCAAAAGAAGAAAGAGATTTTTTCTCACAATACTGAAGATTTAAAAATAATTCTCCCGCAACAAAGTTATTCGATAATTATAAGTGGGGCGTCTCATCCCTAATTGCAAGTGAGTCATATATCCCTGATGCAGGTGAGGCATGTATCCTTTTAATCCGACATAAATGCCCCAGCCAGTTAGTTATGGAAGTTCAAACAAATATGGCTGCAACCTAGAACTAACACTTTATTCGATACCTATTTCAACAACATCTAAATCACTCACTAAATCACTAATATATAATTGGTTACTAAATATTTCATGAAAAATTTCTAGTAAGTACATTATACTTTATCTTCTACTTGTCTTTATCTTACAGTAGCATACAATAACAACCAAACGTACCTTACAGTGATGGATAAAACATTTATTTGAAGAATCAAATCGCTGTAACTTCGTCTACTACGCTTTTTATAACTATTGATAGTAGAACGTCAATAGCTCTGACACACGTTTAATAGCTGAAATACAGTGACTAGGATAACTAATCCGATGGAGCATCTAACCTGGATTTACCCTATATATATAATCAGAAATACTTTTATAAGTATGTTAAGTGATTATTATTTTTTAATTACTAATTATTATCATTATTTAAAAATCTAACAATAACTTACTAAAATAACACATATACAGTTACAAAGGTATTTTTATATAACTAACATCTATGGGTGACAGCATGTTTGTAAGAATACGCGCATCAAAAATCTCCAATTTATTTATATATAAAGAACGCAAAAGATGTATATGAAAGGCTTTAGATGGATTAATTAAAAAAACATGTGAAACTGGCAGCTTGTGAATTGTGGTGACAATTAGTAATCGTCAAATCTATATAATCACGGCGAGATGTATTAAGGCAATGATTGTACCCATTTGGTAATTTTTCTAGAAAGAACAATCCAGTTTTTACAAATAAGGCGTTTATTTGAGCACAGGAAAAACGAAAAAACAATTTCCACACGACGATATGTTCCTCGGGCTTAACTATAAAAAATTAAATCATATGAATCGATCTTGAATAGCTAATTCAGAAAACTACCAGAATTATAAATACCAGATAACCGTTTGATCAGGACTTGAAAATAAGACAAAATTCTGCTTCCGAAGTCAGTGCCTTCGCTTTTTGTTAGACGCGCGGAGAACTACACAATCGACGTACAAGAGAAATGAACCAACCGGTTAAAGGATAGCTCGAGAGTGGAGCGGCTAAGCTAATGAACGTGACAGGAGTGGATTAAGGACAAAAATTCCTCGACATTGGAATGGAGGACGCTTTTTGAAGTGAATTGTCTAACGCGCGAAAACAGATTCGTGGAATAAAAATAACAAAGCGGTTTTTAAAAACATTCGAAATGAAAAAACTAGCTTCTCACAGAATGATAAAGATAGAATAGTTGATAAAAGTTTATGAATTGGCTTAAAGCTTTAGATTAAGAATTTTGAATAAAATAATTATTAATATACGCGTTTTGAATTTAAAGGAAAATTAAATAGAAATAGATATTATTAAGAAATAGGGAAATAATGAATATGTCGGAATTTAGAATAATTTAAAGGAATATCGCGAAATAAATTTTTTATATAACACACACACACACACACACACACATATATATGTATATATATATATTAAATAGTACTTGTAATGTATTAATTCAATTAGAATCTGTATGTTTGTATAAAATGTTATTGAATAAAATCTCTGCAAAAAATATTTTCTGATAATTTCATGAACTTGTAAATGCACGAAAACCTTTAATTACGTAGCTTCAAGTTTTTATCAATTTTCTTTTTTAATACAAAAAAAAAAAAAAAAAAAAAAAAAAACACGGAAGAAAATAAATTAAACACTAAACATGCAATTTCTAACGTGGGAGAAAACAAAATAAAAACTCCAGTGTAATAAACATTTTAATATTAACATACTTTTTCTTATGATTGCAATCATCTGTTTTTGTCTGCGACTAGCAAAAAAACAGAATTATTATACGATAATCAATTTCATGTAATTCAATATTCTTTTCTGAAATTCAAGTGGAGGTGTTATCTAAAAAAAGTGATAACAAAAAAAAAAAACTAAATTAGCTTTTTTGTACCTTATTACACATTAATCATGATTGTGCTCATTTGTATAAAGTAATAATGCTTCCAATAAGCTGTTAGTTTTCTTTTTCGTATAGAATTTCTATCCATAAAAAAACAATGTTATTAATTTGTGTTATGATTGCTTAATCACTTGGGTAATTATATTACTAATTTGCTTATTGAGCCAAGCTTTTTCATTAACTACGGCAAATATGCGGTTTTATCATGCGAATTTGTCTGCTAAAGTCTGTCATGAAAAACAAATAAATTCCAACTATAAGATATGTGTAGACCACGATATTTTTTAGAATAAGCATAAAAAAATATTTTCAAAATTTGAAATTTCTTCTGTAAAATTAATTTTTTGAACTCTCATAAAAGTAGCCATATTTCATAAATGTTGGTAAAAAGTATTAGATGAATTTTTATTTATATAACAATTTAATGGAAGTGTACAAAAATATATAAAGATATAAAAATTAGAAAGATTTTAAATGTGTTTAACTTATTTTAGTTTAAAAAATATATAAATTAAAAATACATGAAATACCTTGTTTATCTTGTTTTTTTTTTTTCGGACTGTGTTATGTATGGACGTAACTTATTTTATTATGTCGTTTCTACGTTTTTTACAGAAAATAACGTTATGTGCATGCAGTAAATAAACAAATAAATCTTAAATGGAATAAAAGTAATATTTCTCTAAAAATATAAATTTAAATGGTTCAATTTTGTTAAAAATGACATTAATGACACTTAAAATTTTCTTATAAGTTTATTTATATGCGAGCGCGTAAGTTTCTTTCTTCTCCTTTACAGTACAAAACATGATGAATGTTAAATGAATGAAATGTTAAATGTTAAATGTCATGTTAAATGTCATGTTAAAATGACATGTTAAATGACATTTTAAATGAAACTTGATCATTTTATTAAATATATTTAAGTTTTTATTTTATTTATTCCCTTTTAGCATTATGAGTCTTGAACTTAAAAAAACTTGCTTTTAAAACGCATCCGATTGTACTTGAATTTTATAGGTTGTAAATAGGATAGTATTAAAGCGTTTGCAAAATGTTGAAAAGGACATTTTGAATTCAGTTTTTTAAG
Organism: Maratus michaelseni; assembly: GCA_963931845.1. Taxonomy (NCBI): domain Eukaryota; kingdom Metazoa; phylum Arthropoda; class Arachnida; order Araneae; family Salticidae; genus Maratus; species Maratus michaelseni. The sequence goes on along the minus strand of OZ007588.1, from coordinate 199,637,095 downwards.
TTATTCTGGCTCACAAAATCATTTAAAATTATTTTTCCCAACCTAAATTATTAATTCAATAATTTGAATGAATATTGTATTGATGTACTGTATTGAAACTTGATCATTTTATTAAATATATTTAAGTTTTTATTTTATTTATTCCCTTTAAGCATTATGAGTCCTGAACTTAAAAAAACTTGCTTTTAAAACGCATCCGATTGTACTTGAATTTTATAGGTTGTAAATGGGATAGTATTAAAGTGTTTGCAAAATGTTGAAAAGGACATTTTGAATTCAGTTTTTTAAGTTATTCTGGCTCACAAAATCATTTAAAATTATTTTTCGCAACCTAAATTATTAATTCAATAATTTGAATGAATAATGTATTGATTATGTGTTTACTTGTCTACATGTATGCTGCATACATTGATAATAGGAATGCATACTTTTAAAAATTTCGAATTCATATTTCTATAATATATAATTTAAATAGGTTATACTAATCACCACACAATAGGTAATCTGCTTGTTTTACAAATTTAACAAAAGCATTGCCACAAAGGTTTATACATAATTTTAATATTTTTCATAAATCGCCTTTTCTGTTTCTCAAAAGTATTTATTGTTATGTATTTAATAAAATATGTAAGAAATTTCCTGCGAATTAATAAACTGTAAAAATTATTTCTAGGTAAAATAGTATAAAATATTTATATTGATTTTTTTGGGAATTATGTTGATTATTATTTTTTTTATTTTCAGTGAGTGAATTCATTATTTTATATTTACATAATTGATTTAAAATCATATAATCCCTCTTTCAAATGCGATTAACTTTATTAAAAAGTGAATTAGAATATAATTCACTTGCATATTATAAATGAATATACTGAGGAAGAAGAACAATTATTTTTCTTTATGTCAATTACACATTAAAAATTTCCTCGAACGTTTCCTTTTTAAATTTCTTTATAAATCAAATTTAAATTTCATTACCTTTATAAATCAGAAGATTAAATTGGTAAATAAATTAATTAAAACTAAATAAAAGACATAAGAGAATAAGCATAACAATTGAAAACAACATGTTAAATTTTGACTCTATTATAGATAATTTGTATTTTTCACGCTTTCAATTTAGGCGATGTCAGGAATGTTTATTCGAAATTCTTCAATGATTCTCAATGGGAAAGAAGTAATTAAGTTATTTAACACAAATGTTAATCTATGTGTAAAATAATTGTTGGAAATACATTTCAATGCATACATGGTACTTAATTTGTAAACAATTAAACAAAACACGAAGAAAATAAATGTACTTCATTGAAACCAAACTGGTGCTATATTCAGGTGGGATTAATTTTAAATTATTTTAGGATATAATAGGTTTGTTCCAAGCGTGACAAATATATTTATATATATGCTTTTATTTGTTTTATTAAGATTTTAAATAAGTGTTCAGTTTGAATAGAAGAAAAAAATTGCTTGTGGCAATTTTTAATTATTTTTATTTCCTGTGTTTTTAATTAGCACACGATACTAAATTTCATGCTTCAAAAATGTTATAAGAAACTACAACTTTTTTGTCCAATAGCCTACATAAAATAAATTATTACATTTAAATATATAAATTTATTTGTATATTTTAGAAAGGCAAATAGCATTCATAATATATTTTTGTGTTATAATTAAAAAAAAAAATGCAGTATTAGTTATATGTTTTGGTGAATGCTTAGTTTCCTTATTGTAGATTAATATTGCAGTCTTTAACCCCTTCGGCCCTGATTTTTTTTTTCAATTTTGGGAAAAAATTACTGTTATGCTAACAAAATTAAAAATAGCTATCGGAATCACAGAAGTTAGGGTTTAATGAAAGTTAACGAATGCGTTCTTTACCAAAACCTCACAAATGTAATTATTTTGTGTGTTTTTCATATAACAATAGTCTAAGGAAGAATTTTTGAAGACATTTGGAAAATGTCGCATTACAACTAAATTAAACAAGCATAAAAATTTAGTAATATTTTTTTATCTTTTATCACAAATTACCAATTCAGAAAAGCATTCTCAAATTTTAATTTAAAGAGTGAAACGTATGTTTTGATTAAAAGAAATGCCAACGGCTTGCTAATAATTATGAAAATTATTATTATTATTATTATTATTACTAAATGCTAAACGTAAGTGAAGTCATAATAGGAAATGTACAGATTAATACTATCACTATTAGGTGCTGGAATTAATAAAAATAATGTTTAAGACAAAATAATACTCAATAAAAGATATGTCCTATTAGTAGGACGTCAGGGCCGAAGGAGTTAATTTAAATAAAGAGAGATTTATTACACTAGAGAAATAGTTATTTAACTGAAATACTGCTTTAATTGAAATGAAGTAAAATCATTTTGTTTTTTAGTTTAAATTTGCGATTCTCTGTGAATATTCCACATCAAAATTTATTATTTGCTATGAAAAAATTAGTTTACGTAAAATGTAGAATCAGTTTGTGTAAATTTTAAATACGAAAGTCACTCTGAAAGTGTTGCAACAGAAAAAATTGTCATGGCCATACCGCTTCTGCCATATTTTATTTAAGAAAATATTAGCACTAACAAGATGGCGTACCAAATGTTTCCGGTCCACATTTTGTCACATGGCTGCGAGGACTACTTGAAACAAACTCCTTTGCTCCCTCAATCTCACTAAAAATGTCTATCTTGTGAGAATATGTTCGAAGTAATGATTGATTTTTTATGATTTTAAAATAAGATTAAATGAAAAATACTATTTAAAAATAATATCAAACCCATTTCCAAATTCTCATCTTTTATATGCAATCGTATTTAGGTGGTTTCGAGAATTTAAGCATGTAAAATCCGATTTCAAAGATGACGGGTGAAGTAGAACAGGGTTCGTACGGCTTCTGGAAATTTGCGACCAGGAAATTCTTCGATACCAGTGTTTTCTTACAGAAAATCTGTCCTTAAACGAAGGCGAAGTTTCGTGAGTTTAACCTAAATTTCTTTTTCTATAAAGAAAATACTGGTGAAACACCTGGAAAATTCCATGATCCGTACGAACCCTGGTAGAAGGTCCTCAACATCATCCTCAAATGCAAACGTTGAAACGCTGAAGGTTATTTCAAAAGCTAACCCATATAATACATATGAATCTATTCAGCATACTTTGAATATTGTATCTGCAGCAATATTTAAGTTATTAGATGAAGATTTAAAAGTGAGTAACTTTTGCAGCAAATGATTGTCTTCTGAGCTGACCGAGGAAGAAAAGGAGATAAGAGTTTCATGGTGAGAAAATGTTTCTGAAATTAATTCTGGCACCTCCAAATGTTTTTCTGACGTTGTCACAGGAAATGAAATTTAGATTTCCAATTTTATCCACAAAACAAAAGACAATCAATAAAAGAGACGTCATGTTTGACTGTTTGAAAATAAAGAATCACAGATAAATGTCAAGAGGCCAAGGAACATATGCGAAAAAATAGTTGCACCATTTTTTTCTCAAAAGTGAACATATTATTAAATCCCTTTGAAAAAGAGAAAATAGTCACTGCCAACTGCCATACAGATATTTGGCCATTAGATGTCATTAAAAAGTTTAAAGAAAAGCGTCAAAGACAGAGAAATGCATTCTTCTTCGCCATGAAAATGCCTCAGTACATTCTGCTTCAAAATACATTTTAAAAGCAACTACAGTCCCGTTTGTTGAGCATACAACTTAGAACCATGCCTTGTGCCATGTGACTTTTATTTATTTCCCTAAGCAAGGAAAGTGTGTCACACAATTTACAGGTGTGAATATTGCCATGGTGTGCTATTTGAATCTTTCTCGAATAAATCAGACGGGATGGGTGAATTTTTTAAAATCTGGTTTCAAAGAATGAATAAATGTATTGAGTGTAAAGGTGATTATTTTGAGAAAATATAAAATGTGTATGTGCTGTATATTTTTGGTATTGCTAAATTTTTAGACTGACCCTCGTACAGTGTAACCAAGATTTTACGTTAACGGAATTAACTTTATACAATCCTTACTTATGAATTCGTAAACAGTGGGCAAATTTCAGCATCGTTAAAATTCCCCTGGTACTTCATGATAGGAATTCTCGTCTCATTTAAACGCAGAATTATTCTTCTTAAATACGTTGAAAATTTATCTTATTAAATACTGGTGGAAAGACATTGTGGTGCAGAAGAGGGGTTTTACTAAAACTTCGCACAAATCCATATGCACATATATGTATGCTGATACTGTTTAAACGGCGACATATCTATACTTATAAAAGAATAGCTAGATTTTCTCATAATCAACGCCGAGCCTCAACCGTTTGTCCTAGAACGATGAACTTTGGAAGACATATTCTTTACTCAATGTAGCGTCATACTAAGAAAGGATTTTTGAAAATTCACAGCATAAGGGGGTCAAATGGGGGGGGGTCGAAAGTTTTAGATAATTTCGTCTTTTCGACATATCTCAGCAGGAGTTTTAAATAGGAGCTTGAAATTTGGGATAACAATTCTACTAAAGAATAGTTAAACATGTATTTCAGGCGATTTTAGAAATTCAACCACTAAGTGGGTTAAATGAGGGGGGGGTCAAAAATTTTCTGTGATTTCACATTTTCACCATATTTCATCAGCAGTTTTAGGTAAGAGCGTGAAGTTCAAGATAACAAATCTACTAGAAAAATAATTAAACACGTATTTCAGCGTTTTTAGAAATTCAACCACTAAGGGGTTTAAATGGGGGGGGCGGGGTCTAAAGTTTTAGCTGATTTTGCCTTTTTCGCCATATCTCACCAACAGTTTTAGTTAAAAGCTCGAAATTCAAGATAAAAAATGTACTAAAAGTTGGTTAAACATATATTTCAGCAATTTTAGAAATTCAGCAACTAAGGGGGTTAAATAGGATGTCAAATATTTTAGGTTACTTTGCCATGTCTCAGTAGAAATTATAGGTAGAATCAGGAAACTCAGGATAACAAATCTACAAAAAATATAGTTAAACACGTATTTCAGCGATTTTAGAAATTCAGACAATAAGGGGGGGGGGGGGGGTTAAATGAGGGTCGAATGTTTTACGCCATTTTGCCATATCTCAGTAGAAGTTATAGTTAGGAGCGTGAATTTCGTGATAACAAATCTACTAAAGAATAGTTAAACATGCATTTTAGGCAATTTTAGAAATTTAACTACTAAAGGAGTTAAATGGGGGGGGGATAATTTTCGATGATTTCACCTTTTCACCATATCTCATCAGTAGTTTTGGATAAGAGCGTGAAATTCAGGATAACAAATTTGCTATAAAAATAATTAAACACATATTTCAGCGATTTTAGAAATTCACCCATTAACGAGGCTAAATGGGGGTCGAAAATTTTAGGTAATTTCGAATGTTTGCCATATCTCAGCAAATTTTTTAGTTATGAGCTTGAAATCACAGATTCAGGATAACTAATCTACTAAAAATAGTTAAACATATATTTCCGCGATTTTAGAAATTCAGCCCGTATAGAAGGTTAAATGGGGGTCGAATTTCTTATGTTATTTTGCGATATCTCAGTAAAAGGTAGGAGCGTTAAATTTAGGAAAACAAATGTACTAGAAAATAGTTAAATATGTATTTAAGCAATTTTAGATAGTAATCCATCAAGGGGTTTACACTGTGTGTAGAAAGTTTTAGGTAACTGTGCTATATCTCAGCAGCAGTTTTAAGTAAGAATGTGAAACTCGGCTTTACAAATCTGCAAAAAAAGTAGTTAATCATTTATTTCCCCCAGCCATTTTAGAGCTAGCGAGTTCGTGGGCACCATCGGCTGTGCACCCGATTGTGGAAGATTAGACGGAAAAGAAAACTATTGCTGATTTTTTATTATATACTAGCCAGTCGCTTCCGAGTGGGGCCCAGATACAAAGTTCTACTTGGGCCCCACTCCTAGATAATCACGGGTAGGGCCCAGTAGTCTTTTGTCAGGGGGCTCATAAAAAAATATTTATGTCGCGAAATCTTTATTTAAGTGCTTTTTTTATATTCTTATTAGTTATTTCCGTATACTTTTAATTTAAACTATTTTATTTGTAATTTTCTGGTTGCATGTAAAATGCACTTTCTGGGCCCCAAGCGAAGTCAGAGTGGTACGCTGCACTATGTATCTGGGCCCCACTTGGAAACGACAGGCTAGATGAGCGAAGACCGGCTAGTGTATAATAAAAGCAAACCATTCATTGCATTTAATGAATGCTAAACTAAGAACTTAATCTTGATGATGCAACTATGTTTAACGTTCAATCAAAAACATGCGCATTTGGCATACAACAAAGTGTGGCTGTGTCATTGTTAACCCATCACTTAATTTATTTATATTTTTAATTGCAAATATCTATATATATATTTGTCTTACGTGGCGCGAAAATAGGGCTGAATTTGTAGCTTATGGTTTGGCAACAACCGCAGTTTCCAGAGCTCAGACCAATGAACAGACTAGATTGTGTTAGATCAGCTCCGCCTCCAATCCAATATGGCGGTCACTGTGAGAGCAGTGAAACCATAGAATGAAACTCAAACTAGCAATTATTAAAAATAAAATAACATGTACGTTATCCAAAGCGTCTGAGATGATTCCTCATTTTAATTATGAGTAATATCGTTAATTTCAAAAGAATTCACAACTCTTATTTAGAATTCATTTACGAATTTCACTCACTCAAAAATCGAAAAAAAAAATCAACTGTCTAGGTTGTACCTGTCGCCATCTGTTGCTGTAAATTGAAGTAAAGAATAATAATTTTTGTAAAAATCTATAATCATTTTTTTCCTTAATGAATTTAAGCCGCGTTGTACAATATTATAGGTGCAACAAGTTTTAAACTAATTATGTTTCCAAGATCCTTTTTACTTACCCATCATACGTAGTATAGGGTAAGTCTTGTAATCGTTTGAAAATCGAAAATTTTTTTTGACGGATTTACACGTTTCAGACACTAGAGATTCCGAAAAACATATTTTTAGAAAAAAAAATTTGCCGTCCGTCTGTGTGTCTGTGTGTCTGTGTGTGTGTGTGTCTGTAAACGCTCTATCTCCCGAAAAAATTGAGATAGAGACTTGCAATTTGGTATGTACTTAGTATGTAATAATGGAAAGAAGCCTATTTCATTTCAATAACCTCGATTAACCGGAACTATTTTTTCGGACTCTCGAAATATTCGTTCTGATGAAAGGTATATAAAAATTTTCGAAATTGTTTATTTTAAGAAATGAATATAAAAGACAATAAAAAAACATAAATTTTGAATAAAGCATGAAGTCGATCGGATAATTAGTTGCCGAGATATATGGAATCCTATTTTCCACACTCTTCGATTTTTCATGACCCTGTATTTCATCCAAATTTCACTTCAAAGATATATTTTAATTGGAAATTTGACGCTTAATCAGATGCAATAAACCGCTAGTTAATAGGATTATTATTTTTGGAGTTATAAGGAAAAACCTCTTTCAAGCAATTCAGTAATCGAGCCTTTAAAGTTTGTGACGTCATCAAGCCACGATTTTATTTGAATTGCAATGCATTTTATAAGTAGTTTACACATTTTTATTTTAATATTTTACATTATGCATATCCATGATGGGTAAGTATTACGGTGGCCCCCAACGACTAGTTTCATAGTATTTAAATGATTTATATGTCCATTGGTAGCGCCAACTAAATGCATTTTTAGTTATGTTTTCAACGGAGAACTACTTTTTTACATTAAAAAAAAATGTCGTGCAATAAGTTTTAAACTAATTATGTTTCCAAGATCCTTTTTTTTTCATAGTATTTAAATGATTTATATGCACATTGGTAGCGCTAACGCAATGCATTTTTAGTTATGTTTTCAACGGAGAATTACTTTTTTACGTTAAAAAAATTGTCAATTTCATATGTTCAAATGTTTTATGGTAGAACCTATTCCAGCTAGAATTGCTGAAAGATAAAAAGGGGCGAGCGAGCGAAGCGATGTTGGACCGCGTAGTGGTCTCAATGTGAAATGCTTCGCAATTCACGGAGGGTTGGCGAGCGTTAGCATGTACGGGGCTGAGCCCGCTAGTTTTGTATAATAGTATTAAATCTGAATTTTAAAGTGACATATCTTGTTACAAACTATGTATAAACTACAAATAAAGTTCGATTAAAGGCCTTTAGATTTAATTATCAAGTTCAACGTAATTAACTAGCCTTTATCACATTATAATATTAGTCAGTAACTGACTGAATAAAATACTATATTTTCCGAAATTAAAATGCAACATCCCCATTTATATTCTCCCAAATGATAAACCGATGGTAAATAAACATTACATATGAGATGTTTAAAGACAAAACCTTGAAACGGCTGCCTTGTATTATTCATCTAATCGTCAGTATATTTTATTATATGTAACTATTTTATTGTAACTGTTGTATGTAACAGTTGTTCTATGTAACTATTTTCTGAGAATCTATTTTATTATTTACTCCTGTAATGAAACTTTGCCAACAAAAGTTAAGTTTGTCAAAATAGTAAATGGCACTTTTATAATTAATTTGTGCTAATGTCACAAAAGATACATTAAAATGCATATAAATATTTATTTAAACGGGAAGTAACTAAATCAAGAAAAGTTACACAGTTATCAATCTTCTTTATAAAGTTATATAATAAATTATTCAGTTAGTCAAATGCCTTAAACTTTATACGGTAATGAATATTTTAAAAGATAATATTCTATACTAATTAACCAATGCTGAGAAAATAGAAAAATAAATTGGCTTTTACAAAAAAAAAAAAAAAATGATATTCTTAATATTTTTTTTAAAATTAAATGGATAACTTTGTTTTTATTGAAAAAAATACTCAAAGTAGTTATAAAAATTTAAAAACTTTTGTGAGATAACACGTGTTTTCTTTTTCAGATGATTTGCGTTAAATAAAAAAAATCCAAACAAATTTCCTACGAACATTTTTTGTTGTGTTTTTAGTTGTAGAACACTTAAATTTACGCCTATACAAGATTTTCTAAAATGAACTTTTTTCAGATTAATGTGCAACTTCTGCAACTGCGATAATATGTGACTTGCATATTATAAAGATTTCTTAGAAAGTTTGTCTTCGCTACTTAGATTGGATAAATTTAAAAATGTAATTTCTTTAAAAATAAAAATTGCCTTACATAAATTTATTTAAATGAATAACCGTAGTTCTTTCAAATATAATTTTAAATTTTGTTTTGCATCCAATGTACTTTGTGAATAAATGTGTGTATATTGTACAGTTGGTAAATTGTTGTTGTTGTTGTTATGTTTCATATTTTCCAGGCTCCAGAAATTCCAAAATTCAGTCGTGCAATTGATCTCTGTATTATCTCCGGCCAGTTATCTCGCCAGTACTATAGCTGTAAATAATATGTCTATTTTGTAATCAAAAAGGATATGTATAAAGTATGATTAGTTTTATCATTCTACCTTTTATGTATTGTTAACTTTGTCTATCTATAACAGAAGAAAGTATTGCAATCGATTTTTTTTACTTCCTGTTTTCACATGTTTTCTGGGTCACAGATCCCGAAAAACACGTGTTTACAAAATTTCTGTCTGTTTATCCGCCCGTCTTCATTGTATCATCGAAAAGTGTATTAAAATATGCAAAGAATTGAGGCAAATTTGATTTATATGATTTTGACTATGGCAGGTTCCAATTGAACTTGCAGGTATTCCACAGGAAGGGGGCGCTGTAATACAGATTTCTATGCCACTTTCATTATTGCATTATTGAAAAATGTATGAAGTTACGCATAGAATTGAACCAAATTAAATATATATGTATTTGACTATGACCTGCATGTCCCAGTGTCCCAGTTGCATTTGGGGCTATTCCTCCGGAAAGGAACCCTGCTATAAAGCTTTTTGTGCAATTTTCTTGATTTTTCGTACTTGTGTTGTACATGTATACATGAAATGCTCGTACAGCGAACGTAACCCGGCAATTTATAAACAGCTGACATACAACAAAATGACGAAAAATATTGATTTTATTGGCCAATTTCGAAGTATTAAGATATATGATATAGAAAAAAATTTTGGGGATTGGCACATCCGACTAATTTTTTTTTATTACTTTTCGATATTCAACAAAGTAGAATCCTGTAACAGTTTCTTCAACTCTTTCACTTCAAAAGATAAATACAAGCAGACGCAATTCTTTTATTATAATAGTAATTAAAAAAGTGGTATTTTCAAAATTAATAATTTATTTTTATTTGCGTAATTTAACACTGTGTGCACAGAAGATATGACTTCAAAATATCTTGATTTACTTAACTTTAAATATATGTATATAGATATATAACGTAAAATTTATGTTGCCCAGAAATAGGCTATTAAAACTAAATAGCAAATATATTAAAAAATAATTAATTTAAAACGAAAAAAGTTTTCGAAAAGACCCGCAATACTTAAGAATATTTACATAATCCCGTTTACAAGATAATTTTAAAATTGCTAGAATAAAAATAATTATACTAACATAATTCTTTCCAAGAATGAAAATACATTTATTTCAAAGAAATTCCAAATAATCATACTTAAACATATTTAATTATTTAAAATATATTTTTGATTCGCAACTTAATGCAAAATACACATGCATTTTAAAGGACATTTTTTGTAAATATATGACAGCATTTTAATTGTAAATACTTTTTAAAAATCTTTGGAAACGTCATGATGTAAAAGGAGCATGCAAATAAGGTAAAGCTAGGAGAGTCTGCGCACAATTCAGCATAATAATAAATATACATATAAATATTATTTTTTGCTAAACTATGCTGTAATATTTTGGACTTCATTTGTTTTTTATGCATTTCCGTTGTTATTTTGTTGTTATGCTGTAATTTAATAGAACAGTTGTAATAAAACCAAGAAAGTTATTTTGCGCAATCTGTCCTTACAGGGTTGGTGTGATTGCGCACATGGGTAGGAGAGATTGTTAATAATAACTACAATTAAATTGTTTAACAATAATAATTACACTTAAATGACATTGTTGTAAGGTTTTTGTGTACAAATATTATTGTATTAAGAATGAATATTTCAACCTAATGATTAAAGAATCAGAAAAAGGAAGTAATTCTAAAATCGCGGAACAATTCATCGCGCACAATTCGTCGCAGCGTCAATTCATCGCGGCGACAGTTCGTCGCAGCGTCAATTCATCGCGGCGACAGTTCGTCGCAGCGTCAATTCGTCGCAGCGTCAATTCGTCGCGAGCTCAATTCGTCGCGGCTCAATTCGTCGCGGCGAAAACGCACAACTCATTGCGGAACAATTCATCGCGCACAATTCGTCGCAGCGTCAAGTCGTCGCAGCGTCAATTCGTCGCAGCGTCAATTCGTCGCGGCATCAATTCGTCGCGGGCTCAATTCGTCGCGACGTCAATTCGTCGCAGCGAAAACGTCTTTGAAAGCTATTATGATAAAAATAAAGATAATTCAGTAAAATTACTTAATGATAATTTGTTTTTTAGATTTAGAGAATTGTAACTAACATTTTACAGGCAATTTTGGAGGAATCATTTTTCATATGTGATTTTTGTGAATTTCCCTGATAAGAACATGAAGGAATTAGAACAACTCATTTCTTATTTAAATTAGAGATCGAATAAATATTGCTTTAGCTTACCGAAAAAATGGCGGAAAAATCACCCAGAGCATGAAAAAAAGACGAATACAAATACTAGAAAAATATTACATATGCGTACACAGGGTACAAAAGAGGACCCCCCACCCCCCTCCTCTTTATATTTGAAAGAATTAGGAAGTAAAAAAAGTATTTAGACATGTAAACATAAAAACTTTTTGTGATTGTGATTGAACTGATTGCTTCATGAATGCAATTTCATTATATGATATTTTGGCTTTAAAAGTTTTTTCATTCATTTCATCGATACTAATAAAAGAAAGTTGTTTGTTTTTCTGAGTTCTGTGTGTGTGTGCGAAATGACAATTGAAATCTACCGCATGTAGATGTCTGACAATTTGACTGCGGATAGTCCAAGGCAGTCCCTGAAGACCTGAGGCTCAGATTTTTCATATTTTAAGGCCCGGGGCCCAAGGGGCCCTTTTAAGGCATCTAAATTGTTTTTGCATCTAAATTGTTAATAATTTGCCCCGGTTTTATCCAATCTCCCTTGTTTTCGTGGCCATTTCTCCATTAAGCTTTCCCCCCATTTCCACATTGCAGTTAGGGCCCTGGCCCCCTGTGGCCCGATGCGTTGTTCACTTGAACCTTTTGTGTGCCATGAATTTTTCACCCTCTCTAATGCGTGACTTTTAAGTTGAATCTTGCACTCCTCTCAACGGGCCACCAGCCTCATATTTCTATTGAAGTCCTAGGGCCCTTTTTTAGCATTTCTTTCAAATTTTATTCTAACGATTAATTTATAACCTATGCTTAATTTCGTCTAATTGAAGATGTAAAGCGCTACGTACTAGGATCTTTTAAGATGTTTTCCTCTTAAGGTCTTACTCAAAACTATCAGTTGGCCCCTTTTGGGACCTCTCCCTTAAAAATCGACCGATCCACTAAGCTTTTGTTTACTGATAACTTTTTAGGACTTTCAGCTACAAAAGAACGAAAGAATTTTCTCGGTCAAGTCCCGACCCTCCTGGGCACTTTAAAATTTTTGAGCCCTAAATTGTTAATAATTAGCCCCATTTTTACCCGATATCCTTCGTTTTTGGGGCTTTATCTCCATTAAGCTTTTCACCATTTCTACGTTCCAGTTAAGACCCTGCCCCCCTGGGACTCAGTATAGGGAGAAAAAGATGGGGGAGATGAAAGAAAATTCGCCGAAATCATGTTAACTAAAACTCATAAATTAAACCCGTTGATGGATGAATTCTGCTGTCTTGTTTGAAAATGTCAGCCACCCTAAAATTTCAAACCGCTATACCTCAGCCATTTTTTAAGATAGAGGCAAATTAAAAAATGCTCTAGAATCCTTGGATCAAGACATAACATTTAACGGAAAAAGTTTTTAGGATTTCTAATTTTATTTTTACAACTTTTTGAAATTGTAATCTTTAAATGGCTATACAATGAGGACAGACAGACAGACAGACAGACAGACAGACAATTTGTAAAAACTTTTTATCGGAATCTCTGACCCCTAAAACGTGTAAATCTGTCGAAAACCGGAAGTCGAAAAAAAGTTTGATTACAATACTTTCTTCTATAGAAGAAAGTAAAAAATCATAAATTGGAAACATTTACTGAATACAACAAGCAGCATTAGTGGATGGAAATAATTAAAATATAATAAAATTATGGTTTACTTTCTAACTAGGTGACCCACCCGGTGTTTTCCGTGCCCGTGATAATAACCATAAACAGAACTCAAGCTTCTATGACTCTCTTAAAAGAAGCTGCATAGAGGGACCCAAGAAGGGGATTAATATTCAAAATTGGTGGTAGCTGAGGTCCGAGATATTTTTTTGTCATTCAAGTAGTAGTTGGAAGTCCTAAGTAGTTGTCAGACAAAAAAAAAAGCTAGTGAATCGGCCGATTTTTAAGGGAAGCTAACAAAGGGGGTTAACGGATAGTCTTGAGCAGGGCCCTAAGAGGAAAACATCTTAAAAGATCCTGGTACTTAGCGCTTTAGAACTTCAATTAGTCGGAATTAAACATAGGGTATAAATTAATCATTAGAACAAAATTTAAAGAAATGCTTAAAAAAGGGCCTAAAGGCCCAATAAAAATTTAAGCGTGGTGACCCGGGGAGAGTAATCCAAGGCTAAACTTTAAAGTCGCTTAGTAAGAGGGTGACAGAATTATGGTGGTGAAAAATGCATAGCACACAAAAAGTTCAAGAGGCCTCGAGTCGGGCCCCAGGCTCCTAACTGGAATGTAGAAATGTAGGAATAACTAAATGGAGAAAAGGCACCAAAAACGAAAAAAATTCGGTTTTAAAGGAGCAAGTTATTAAAAATTTAGGGAACAAAAGCTTCAACGGTGCCCCTATACCGAGTCCCACGGGGGCCCGGGTCTTAAGTGGAACATGGAAATGGGAGAAAAGCCTAATGGAGAGAAGGCACCAAAAACGAAGGAGATCTGAGAAAAATGGGGCAAATTATTAATAACTTAGGACACAAACATTTTAAGGTGCCCGGGGGGCAAGGACTTGTCCGAGAAATTTTTTGTCGTTCATATAGTAGCTGGAAGTCCAAAAAAGTTATCATTAAAAAAAAAAAAATAATGGATCGGTCGATTTTTAAGGGAGCTATATAAGAGGTCCCAAAAATGGCCCCAAAGAGGTCCCAAGAATTTTGAGTAAGGCCTTAAGAGGAAAACTTCTTAAAAGATCCTAGTACGTAGCGCTTTAGATCTTCAATTAGTCGAAATTAAGCATAGGGTATAAATTAATCTTTAGAATAAAATTTGAAAGAAATGCTGAAAAAGAGCCCTAGTGCCACAGTAAAAATATGAAGGTGTTGGCCCGGGGAAAGGAGTCGAAGACTCAACTTAAAAGTTACGCATTGAGAGGGTGAAAAATGCATGGCTCACAAAAGGTTCAAGTCAACACCGCATCGGGCCCCAGGGGGCCAGGTTCCTAACTGAAATGTAGAAATGGGCGGGCAATTTAATGAAGAAAGGCCCACAAAAAGAAGGGAGATCAGATGAAAATGGGGCAAGTTATTAACAATTTAGATGCAAAAACCTTAAAAGGGCCCTAGGGGCCCCGGTTCTTAAAATATTAAAAATCTGAGCATCAGGTCTGTAGGACCTGCCTTGGACTATCCACACCCAAATCTTCAGACTTCTACGTGCGGTAGATTTCGCTTGTCACCGCGCACACGTACACAGAACTCAGACAGACAAACACTTTCCTTTTATTAGTATAGATGAAATAAATGAAAAAACTTATAAAACCAAAATACGACTTAATGAATTTGCATTCATGCAGCAATCAGTTCAATCGCAATCACAAAAAGTATTTTATGTTTATATCTCTCAATACTTTTTTTACTTCCTAATTCTTTCAAATATAAGGGAGGGGGGTTGTACCCTGTGTACACATATGCCAGCTAATAATTTTTTTAAAAAAATTTCTAGCATTTGTATTCGTCATTTTTTCATGATCTGGGTGATTTTATCCTAAATCCTTAGCAATTTTTTAGGTTATCTAAAGCAATATTTATTCTATCTCTAATTTAAATAAAAAATGACGTGCTCTTATTCATTAAACTGTCATGTTCACAATAATGAAAAAAAAATCAGTTATAAAAAAAATTCCTCCGAAATCGCCTTTAAAATGTTAGTTATAATTCTGTATATCTAAAAAACAAATTATCATTAAATAATTTTACTAAATTATCGTTATTTTTATCATAATAGCCATCAAAGACTTTTGGCTGCGACGAATTGATACAACGACTAATAGATGTCGCGACGAATTGAGCCCACGACGAATTGACGTTGCGACGAATTGACGTTGCGACGAATTGTCGCCGCGATGAATTGACGCTGCGACGAATTGACGCTGCGACGAATTGTGCGCGATTAATTGTTCCGCGATGAATTGTGCGAGATGAATTGACGCGACACCGGTGGGGTTGCGCACATGGGTAGGGGAGATTGTTATTAATAATAACTACAACTTAATTGTTAACAATAATAATTACAATTAAATGACATTGTTGTAAGGCTTTTGTGAATAAATATTATTGTATTAGGAGTGAATATTTCAACCTAATGATACAATTCCAGACATTCAGATCACCCCTCCTCATTGCCCAGTATTTTTTAACAAATTAATTTATTGCCAAATTTAGTTTCGATAATTATGTGTTTTTCAAAAATTATTTCCAAATTGATTCATTTATATGTTTTACATGTAATTTGTAATATATGCAAATTCACCTTTAAGCTGCGTAATCTCTCCTAGCATGGAAACTAATTTGAACAATGCGCCATCTCTCCTAAGTAGCAGATGCGCAAACTGTCCAATTTCGGTAGGAGAGATTGTGCGGCCATGTATTTAGCTTATTTAGATATGGCCGCTTCTAAAACGAACCAGTGGTGTTCGCACCGTTATTCTAGGTTAGTAGCTTATGACAAATCGTTTAAGTTAAAAATATTTTGTAATACTGACACTATATAGAAATTCTGACGAATAGTTATGAAAATTCAAGCACTTACTTTCGGAAAACAAAACAAAATACAATGCTTTATCCTAGACGCTCGAAACAATCGACGTGCACATTCAAGTAGACACTTCACTACTGCTGTTGTACAACTACCTGGAGTCACTCCGCGCTGACTCTACTCCTTCCCCCCGAACCACTTTGTGCGCAATCTCTCCGACAGCGCCATCTCTCCTGGCTTTACCTTATGTAAAACAGATATTTGGCATAATTGGTACTTTTTGCAACTTAATTTAAAGAAATGTGCACGCGTAAATTGCAAATACCTAAACTAAGAAGTCGCTAATTATAGTCGGTTATAATCCAAATATCTAATTACTATCGTAAATTAGCTTGATGACCACGAGCTCATTTTCAGTAATTAATTTAATTTCAAACGCAACCGGTGAATTTTTTAAAAATATTATCTGCTTTTGAAATCACAAAAATAGATCTAATAATGATTATTTAATTAAAATTTTGCAAATTCAACAATAATATTTACGGCACGACAATAAAACGTGCAATTTTAGTTGAAAAAAAAACACGTGACCTACTCATCAGTATTTAAAAGAGGCTTTTTAAACTTGTGCATATTCTAAATTATTTACTATGTCCATTAATTGAAATTCGAAATACTGGCTGTACAACGATATTCTTTAAAGAACAATGAACATTGGTATTAAGTTACTAAAAATGGTTTGACAGTAGTGGTTTTTATATGGATTAAGTAAATAAATGATCGGCAGATATTTTTTCGAAAATCTATACAGTTATTGCAACAGTGATCTATAACAGATTCGCCAAGGGGGAGCTCAATTGGGAATATCGGGAGGTATCGCTTGGGAATCACTGTGTTCACCCACACATATACGTACTAATCATGATTACAGTATTTTCCGTACAGTATGTGTTTGGGAAGTTACAATGATACAGGGAGTGATAATAGGAAGAAAGTGCCAGAGTAAACTACCAGAAGTTGTAGAAATTGAGCCCCGTGTCACTACCCACATCGAAGCAACATTGATTGCATATTAATATATCGAACCTCCAATCAATAAATACATCAAAACCCAGGATTTTGTAAAATTGTGCGTAAGATCAGATTAAAAGATAGTCGTTAAAATAGATAAACTCACGTCAAAATATGTAATATGCTCAATTAGGATGCAGTTAAATGTGATATTTTTTATCTTTTTTTAAACACATTATTTAGTTCAAATATAACCACATACGGTAATTTAAAACAGATCGCATAGAGCTAGAAAATATCCAGTTACATTTATTTGATAAATTTCTGCAGTGCATACACCGAAATAATTTTGTCAATGTAAGAATGTAGCAAATATAATAATGCTTTCAGGATTGTTAGCTTGAAATGATGCCAATTTAACAACAGAAACAACATTTTATTTATATACTTTAAGAAGTTGAAGATCGTTGCAGTAAATAAGATGGATGGAAGCAAGCGTAATAAGGAAAAATCAAAAAGGGAAATAAATCTTTTCTCACTTCACTAAAATTCAAGTTCTTCACTAAACTCATAACGTTTCTAAAACAACACTTTTCTAGAAGCATAATCCTCAATTAATGCCACTAAGTAAATAGACTCTACGGCCATAAATAATACTTTATGCTATGTAGATTAAAACAGGACTACTTAAAGTACCCATATCCTTACAGTAACACAGTTTCCCATGTGCTAAGCAAAGATATCAGTGTATCAAATGCGGAAGAAAGCTTCCCTTAAGACATGATCTTGATTGAAGCTGAAGTATCTTATACGACGAGATCCGCTAGAAATACAAAGTTTATGGCTAATATATCACTATATTTAGCCACTATACAATATCAGTAACTTTATTAACATATCTTTTCAAAATACCTTTGACAACCAATTCCGGAGGACAATCCACACTTTGTGAAAGTTAAACAAAAACGGAATAGATTTCTCCTTCATGCATAAATATTAGCGACTCAGGACACGATTGCACGCAGAATAAAAAAAAAAAAAACCTCACTTGTACACTAGAGTACCCTTATAAAAGTGTAGCCAGGAATATTGCCATAAGTATTATTCTCATCGTATAACAATAAATGAAGTTTTGATCAGATTAGTTGTAGCAACAACGAAACATAAGTACTCCTTCCTATTTTAATGAAATAATACACGAGTAATGAACTAACAAAATAAACAAAATAATTTCAAAAGTAATTAAAAATAAATAATTTCACATTTTTAAGTCATATCTCATAGAAATATAAAATACGATGAAATTGATCAATCGATAAATATAGAAATATCAAGGAAGACAAATAAATTGATTTAGGTACAATTTTTTGGCAACTGTTGTGCCCTAATTTTTATTTTGTTTTTAAAGGTAAATGAATAGAGCACAACGTGTTCTACGTATACGTTATAAGTATTTGGAAGTGAAAAAAAATTGTTTGCATACGAATAAAACATTTGAGAAAAATATTACGGCTATCTGGCTATTTTCAAAATTTTCATTTAAGTGTGTTCCGATTATAAAGTTGAATTATAGAAATCAAATTGACTGCAATCATTCTTTGTTAAAAAGTATTTTCTAAAAAAAATAAATTGATTTAATTCCTTTATTTCACCTTTTATTTTCAATATTAATATTTTTTACTTTCACATTATTTTACTTATGTCCACACAAAAGTTTTAAAAGGAAATATTTTGCTATTATGGAAAATATTTATATTTTACCATTCATTCATTTTTGCCTGAATGTTTTATGTTAGGATAACTTTATGGCTTTATGTTAACATTCTTTGTGCTGTATAAGAGAAACATTTCTACTGCTCAAAAATGTTACAATTGTATTTTATAATAATGTTTCAACTGTAACTTTCATATTACATATTTTTTCAATGACAATACTAAAAAAAATAGATTTTTATATTGCTGTATGTACAAACATATTATTTATAATACACACAACAAGAAATATTATTATTAAATGTAACAGATTGTAAACTGGCATCATTAATATCACAAACTTGTTTTTTTTTTCACCTAATTATATGTGAATAAAACTGTATACATACATAAAAACATAAAGACACTCTATTATAACTTTTCTTGCACTTTAAAATAAAAATTACACTCTACAAAATCTTTAATCTAGAAATAAAATAATTTTAATATTTCAAACAATGCTTTAAGAAAATATAAAGTGCATACATTAGTTTAGAAATTGAAATTTAAAGCAAGGATACGAGGGTCAGATAAATGTCAAAAGAAATAAAGAAATTGAATTATGTATAATATTTGGTAAACAGTCCAGCCCAAAATATCATTTTCGCTTTTGAAGATGGATGAATACAGAAAAGCGTGCTTGGAATAAGCTATATAAAAAAAAATTATAAGAATAAAGAAATGTGATAAAAAATATTTTTTGCTTGTCTCACTAATTTTTAAATTGTCAATTGAGTGACAACTGATTATAAAATTGCATTACATAAATCAGATTCAATCTGAATTTTCATTATTGAAATGTATTTTTCTACGAAAATTCTTTTTTAAATTTATTTATTTAGCGTTTTCATTCAATATTTCTATTTTTCTTTTGATGGAAAAAATAGTTAGGATGGAGTTGATTTATATTTTCTCATTCTGGTTTTTTAATCTAAATTTTGTGGATTTATAAATGTTAACATTATTCGTTTATACAAAGAGGAAGATTTTCTGACACAAATTTGATTTTCTCAATGAAATGATTAAAGGGTCTTTAGAATTTTATTTTGGAAATATGTTTTTTATAATACATTTAATTAATATCTTTTAGTTATTGTTGAATAGAACATATATTAATAATTATCATCTTTAATTTCACAAAAGTTGTTTTTTCCACATCAGTTTATTTGTGAGTAAAAATTTGTATGACGCCTGTTTTTAATTTCTATAAATTAACTACAATGAACGATATCTGAGCTTGGCATTTCTCATTCTTATATATGTCGAAACGGCTGCAACCGCAGCACAATATGGAAATGTCATCAGGAGCACGCAAATTTCTTCGTCAAACATGAGACGACAATACAAAGCCCAGCATACGGCAACACATAGTTTATTTTTAATTCATTTTCAGCAGTGAATTACGCATGCAAAAAGCAGGATAAAAATTCACTGGTTATTACTCAAAGATTACAGACGTAATTCACTGCTGAAAATGAGATAGAGCTATTGCAGAAATCGCGAAAAATGCAACATAGCAGCGCCACCTGTTGCGCGATTTACACCAAAAACTAATTAGCAACAATTTATATCAGGAAGTAACTGAATATAAAATTTTATTAAATTCCATGCATTTGTTCTTGAGATACAGCGCCCACAAAATTTTTGTCACATACAGACAGATAGAGTCACTGACAGTCATTTTCTAAAAACAGTCAAATCGTGTTCAGGACCTTCTAAAATCCGTCGGAAACCGGAAGTCGAAAATTTTCATGATTCCAATACTTTCTTCTTGTAAAGATAGAAGAAAGTAATAAATGGGACAGGGGGATTTTTAAAATTACCTTGGTCCGTCCCAATGAAAAAAAGTTTCTAAAAATTATGTTAATCCTTTAATTATATAGCTATATAAGTCAAATAAATCGAGTTACGTGAGAGATTTATGGCTACTACACAACAATTTAAATTTTGCAGAAACATCAAAATTTTGCTGGAATTACAAAATTATTGTAAAATTAAAAAAACAGATTTTGTTAATTCAAGTAAAATTTATGAAATTTTGTTAAAATTTTGTAAGAGTGTTAAAAATATTTTTTTATCCAAGCAACAAAACCAATTTTTTTACTTCAACAAAAAATTTTGCTAAAACAACCAAAATGTACTCAACAACATGTTTTGTTGTTTTAATCAATTCCTTTTTCTGGGTGTAGTTGCCCAGTTATTTTGCGCTGTAGCGTCATATGTTCATTTTTGTCTTCATTTGAATTCATTCATTTTACATTTCCCTCGTTACTTTTCCCATTACACTTCTAAAGTTCAATTACTGTATTAATATATTTAGGAAAGTTATCATATGAAAACAAAATAATTGTTAAATTTAAAGCTAAATATTACGTTTATCTTTTATATTATTTTACATATTTCTACAGAGAATGTGTTAAAGAGATAAATTTTTAAAAATAAAACATGTTCTTATATTAGGCTATTTTTGTTAAAAAATTATTACTGCGGATAAATGAATATAATCAAAAAGCAATATCTATACTATTAATATTGAATAAATTATTCTGTTTTATTTAAACAAGGCGTATAGTACAATGTTTGCATCGGAATGAATCGTGGAAATCTCAGCTATTCTGCAAAATTTTAAATATGAAGTAAAAAGAAACCAACCTATTAACTAATGATGGAAATGTCTTTAAAATAATTAGGTGCATCATAATTAGATAAAGAAACGTTAAAAACCTTTTAACACTATTTTTAGTTAAAATTAACTGATATTTGGCAATTCTTCTGTGTGCAAAAAACTACCAAATGATTGCAACAAAACTACCTAAAAATATACGATACTTTTCTAATGCGAATAAACAGCTGTATATTTCATCAATGTAAATAATACACTGATAAAAAATAATAAAAAGAGAGAATTTGTTTATAAAAAAATTCATGTAAAATAATTTGCTGTATGAATATCAGATAAGAAATTGATTTTAAATTCTTGTTATCACTTATTATTATCATTAGGAAAGCTATCATATTAAAATAAAATAATTGTTAAATTTAAAGCAAAATCTTTTAAAAATTTATAATTTATGAATTATTTTTAAATCATTCGAAAGTTAGATACATGTCAACAAAAGAAACAATTTTTGCAATTTGTGGCGAAGTGTCCTTCACACAAATTTATTTTTGCTTCTAACGGCAAATGAATACACAAGAGCTTATTTCGAATAATCTTTTTGGCAAAACGAAAAACAAGATTTGCATATGAATACAGGAATGTCACAAAAACATTTTTCCACCTTGTCTCGCTAATTCTAAAATTGTCACTTGAAGGAATTCTGATTATAAAATTGCATTATATAAATCAGATTTAATGTAAACTTTGTTGTGAAACGTATATTCTGAGACGTTATATTTTTCTAATTCATTTAATTTGCATTTTCCTCTCCAGATTTACATGTTATTCTAATTTTTTTACATAACTTCCCGCAGAAATTTTAAAGAGGTATATTTTCTACATTAAAATACATTGTACACATATGTTAACTTCTTTATTTTGTGTTTGAATTTTAAAGTTTGTGTTAATATTATTTATCCAGTCTAATAGAAAATATTTTTATTTCTTGGTATTTTTATTATTTGACATTTATTTTTGATTGATGTATTTCATATTTGATTTTTTCTCAATGGCATAATTAAACGGATTACATGTTTATACCTCTTTATTGCAACAATATTATTTATAACATATAAAAAATGCTTATTGTTAAATGTAAAAGAGTGTAGAAGGAATCTTTATTGAAATTATTTTTTTAATCTCGTATTTACAACTACAAATAGGGGATCGAACGAAAAGGGTTGATTTTCCATGTTTTGTAAATTTTTGTGATAAATTAACCAGTTAAGAGTTGTACTATCTCTTTGTAACGATGGATTGTGGGACAATGAAGGAATAAACGCATTTCAAGATTGGTATAAAAAAACAAAGAACGATGGTAGTCCTTTGAAAAAGACAGTTGAAACTAGGTATGAAGGGGAAATAATGATAAAAGAGCTTTGGAATACGCCGTAAGATAGTCATAAAAGGAGGAGATCTATCGAAATGAACATGTGTAATATAGAGAACGACGAAAAATATTTTTTAAGTAATAAAAAATATACTTATTGCTAAATTTAACACATCATAAAATGACATCTTTATTTTAACAAAACCTGTTTTTTCAACATACAAGTTAATTTGAATAAAAATATGTATGTGTATTATACATATATATATATATATATATATATATATATATATATATATATATATGTATATATATATATATATATATATATATATATATATATATATATATATATGTATATATATATATATATATATATATATATATATATATATGTGTGTGTGTGTGTGTATGTATATTATATATATATATATATACGAAAAATGAATTATTAATGTATAGCTATTTTCGAAAAGTTAACTTTAAATGAAATAAAAGCAAAATTTGAAGCTATATCTAAAGGATATGCAAAATTGTATATCAATTTGTAAATGCACACATAAAGGACTCATTAGACAATTTCATAAATGTCAAGAGAACTAAATATGCTTAATTATGTACAATTTGTGGTAAATAGTTCAGCCCAAAATGCTGTTTCTGTTCTTGAACTTGAATCCAAATAACAAAAGTGTAAGTAAAATAAGCATTATGAAAATTTTGAAAATAAAAACAAAATTAGGATAACAGCAAAGAAAAAGGCAAAAATTTACTTCCGCTTGAATAACTAATTTTAAAATTGTTACTTGAGTGACTCGCGATAATAAAATTTCATTATGAAGTACAAAAATTGTGTAAATATATATTGTTGAAATCCATTGAAAAGAAAATTCATTCATTTTATTCAATTACCAGGTGACACGTGCGAGGCTTTCGCACTGCAATCTTTGAGATTATTTGCTGATAGTTATTTTCATTAATTTTTAATTAAGTGCATTTTTTAATCAAACAACGTGATTTACCGAAATTCGGGTGCACTATGTCGAAACATGTTTAAAAACATTTTGTGTGATACCTCATTCGTTGTTGTGCGTTTTGTATGCGCCTAGGCAACGGGGATGTTGACATCAGAAATAATATACAGGGTGATTTTTTTTAAGTTGCGAAAGTAAAACACTATAAAAAAAGAAACACTGATCCAAAGGACCTGAAATTTCACCAGTATGCTCCCAGAGCAATGGGAATTTTTTTGGCGTGATAAAAAAATCTTAAAATTGGAGCGACAGATGGCGCTGTAAGTTAACAGAAACAAAGAATATCATCAGTGGGAGGGAAACAATTGACGGTACTTTGAGTAAAAGAAAACTTTATTACGCATATCAAAAATTTATAGAATGCAATAATTGCGAAAAGGAACTGCGAACACTTTCGCAGAAACAGAACAAAATAAAAATACGGAGTAAACATTTTTACGCGCGAAAGTCAACTGTGAAACTAACGCAAGTGACTTTCAGTGTGCTGTCCACCGTTTTCAGCTACGAGTTGGAAACGTGAAATCGCATGTTCCACAACAGAGCAAAGAGTATCCGGCTGGATGCTGTGGAGCTAGTGCACAATACCTGCCTTCAGGTCAGCTAAGTTCGTAACTTCACCACATTACACAGTATTTTTTAAGTACCCCCAGAGTCAGAAATCGCAGTGTGTGCGTGCTTCACCTTCTTTATCGCCACTGCGCGTGTGTCGTGCGCAAGCTCGTCTCTCGATTTTACTGCATATACGGCGCCATCTGTCGGTGCGATTTTAAGTTTTTTTTAACCACGCCTAAAAAATTCCCATTACATTGGGAGCATACTGGTGAAATTCCAGGTCATTTGGATCAGTGATTCTTTAGTTATACGGTTTTACTTTCACTAGTTTTTCGATTGTCCTTTAAATTATGTACCATATCATGTAAGTACCGTATACAGCAGATAACACGTACATTTGACGCGACAAAATAGGTTAAACATTACAGGCGCGCATTATAGAAAGCTTACAAAAATGAAAGATTAACAATTAAAATATATGAGATATGAAATGATATCCCTACTTTAATAAAGATGCTATTTATTTAATAATATTTATATACTTTATAAGTTTCATAAATTTCGCTTTCGTATTTCTGGAAATGTTTATTCTGTTAATATTCGTCCTCCTATATATTTTCAGGCACATCAAGGATTTATTTTTCATCACAACCATGTCGCAACACCCGTCTATCAATAATCATTAACATTTTCGTTTAGATTGCTGGATATACCACACTACAGAATGACTTTTGAATTAATTTGCAATTAGTTTCCCTCTCACATATCTGTATATACCAAACATTATTTCTAGATGTCCATGATGCATTTGTCTTTTAATAGTAAAATATTATTCACGTATTCTACTTCAGGGCTACCACTGGCGACTATTTTTGTAATCTACTCGAACACTTATTTTTAAAATATAAATTTTGTAGTATATTTCTTTTGCACATGTTGTTAAAGTGTATGTAAAAGATTTTTAATTTTAGAAAGTCGTGCGAAATATTGTAAAAAATAGTCGCCAGTAGTAGTTCTGCCACTGTCGTCTTAAATTCTTTGAATGATTTATTTACACAGACATCTAAAGGTGAACGATTTTAATATTGTTGGAGTAATTTATATGTCAGTGTTACAAGCCTTTTATAAGTGTTTCTTTATTTTTAAATTTTTTATCAACTGTTAAATTATATCAAACATTCCCCAGACTACAGGATTTTTTGATTTGCAGGATACATGTACGCTTTTGATAAAAAAATTTTATCCACGATTTTACATTATAATTTCACACAATATTTTTATGTTTTTTTATTGTGTTTCCATACTACATATCTCATGAAGGCTTCTTTGCAAAAAAGGGAAGTGCGCGTAAAACGGCGAATATAACTAAAAATTGAAGAATATCGGCTCAAATTATAGGTGCGCGTTATATACCGGAATATATAGTATTTCATTTTAAATTAGTATACATATCTCCAAGCAGACAGTAATCAAGAAGTAATATTCTGGAATAGATTTGTGCTTTACCGTTGTTTAATTTTTACCTGGAGTTTCTGCTATATGTTAATATTCTTTGTGAAGTATCAGAGAAGTTTCTTTGGAATGATTTTCTTGTATATGTCAGCATATTTTGTATAGAGTATTTCAATTCAGATTAGTGGTCCATTAACCTATCTAAACGGAAGAAATATGGGCATTTGTTTTTGCTAAAAATATTGTTTATAATAAGCATAATAAGAAAATTAATACTTTTTGTTAAAAATAACAGATTGCAAAATGGTATCTTTAATTTCACAAATCTTGTTCCTTTATCATCTTATTATTTTTTAGTTCAAACGTTTATTAGCATGAAAAAAGAACAAACTTTGTTTTCAGTTTTATTAAAATATGTAACACTTCTAAGAAAACTTTCATCTTGAATTAAAATATTTTTAAAGGTTCATGCAATATCTAAAATATATGTAAAATACATAAAACAGTTTGGAAGTACAAACAGAAAAGAATCATTTGAGAGTTCATAAATGTTGAGAAAAACAACGAAATTGAATTATGTAAAATTGGTGGTAAACAGTTCTGCCAAAAATATTCTTTTATCCTTTGAAGGAGAACGAGAACAGAATAATGTAACTTTATGGAAATTTTGAAGTGAAAAAATAAGATTTGCAAAAGAAAGGAATAAAATAATGTGGCAAAATTCTTTTTACTCTTGTCTCCCTAATTTTTAAATTGTCACTTGAGTGACTTCTGATTAAAAAATTTCATTATATAAATCAAATTCGATGTAAATATTTATTGTTGAAATATTATTTCCGAAGAAAATATATTCTTTAAAATCATTTATTTGTAATTTTCTTTTCGAGATTTATGAGTTTTTTTCATTATAATTTATTTTCCATATTGTCACTGAGAAAAATGTTAATGTAGAAATATTTCGTTATCTATAATAATAAGTATTGAAATAAAACATTTATCTTTGATCATTGTTTAAATTTTGCTTGAATAGTGAGATTTGTATTAACGCACCATGTTTAACAAAATGATTTTTTTTGTGGGTTCTCCTTTTTAAAATAATTGCTTATTTTTAACAATTATAATACAGGGTGTTCATAATTACACGGCCCTACTTTAAAGTTGTCTACAGACGAAACTATTTGTCAGAAAGTTGTGAAATTTTGTGAAGGACATGATGAAGAAATGGGAATTTGTTCAAAATTTTGCCAGCAGATGGCGTTTTAATGAATTACACATTTAGCATGTATTTACGATAGTTTACATATTTTATTGCAACAAAACATTTTCCACATGACAGCCATCATGCTCAGTTACCATCTGGAATCGTAAGATAACATGTTCCACAGTTGGCCACAATGTGTTCTGGGAAATGTCGCGAAAAAAGTTTTGTTCAACATCTTTTGTTGTAATAAAATTTGTAACCTATCGTAAATGTATGCTAAATGTGTAATTAATTAAAAAACGCCGTCTTGCGGCGAAATTTTGACCTAAGTATTTTTCGCTTAAACAAATTCCCATTATTTCATTAGGTCATTCACAAAATTTCACAACTGTCTGACCAATAGTTTCGTCTGTAGACAACTTTAAAGTAGGGTCGTTTAATTAAAGACACCCTGTACATTTCATGGCATATTGCAGTTTTTCCCAGTAACTTGACTAAATGGTCGGGGTTCAATAAATTGTGAAATTGACATAAACTGCCAAATGGTAAGATCCCACGGGGATCATAAAACACCATAGTAACTCTGTCATATCTCTAACCATTTCCGAGGTATGGTGGATTGAAAAATCGCGCCAGAAATGCATCCTGTCAGAAAAAAAATGTGATGTGTCTGTAAAATCTACACAATAAATAATTACATATTTCTAAAGTTCGGAAAAAATCGTATAAGGTGACATCATGCTCATAAGAATATCTAGATTTAAGGCTGAGCTACAAACGCTGAAAATTTGGCAAAGTGAAAAAGCGAATTGTCACCAAATTTTGTAACTGGTAACTCATCAAATACCCTTCTAGCTACAATCGGTCAAATGTACTATAAAATTGTCCATTCCACCAGATTTCGAATGAGCCTACAATAAACCATATAGGTGTATCACTTCAGGAAAATTTAGATTTTTGTTTACAATACGACACTAAAATTTGCGCCCGTTGAGAAAAATGAGACTCGCGATGTGGCATGGTCCACCCTTATTTATACTTCTGTCCACTTGTAGCCCCCTGTTTTGTAATGTGGTGAAACGAAAGTTTTTAAAGCCAAAGAAGAAATGTAGGATTTGTATTAATTTTACAAACGCAATCTAGAAGCAAAAAAAATATGACGTTTCTCACATCTTTCACAAAAGGCTGTACAATAGAATAATACAATAGAAATACAAGAGGTGATTGAATAAAATGCGCAACCGGAAGGACATGTGAAACTTGCATCCGTTGCTGAAATTTGTCGCCCCCACATATAATACCTGCACTTGCTCGTTTACGAACTGAAACCAGCGTAGCTGTCAGCGAAATCTGTTCCCTCAGTTTTGGTATTGCCTCATTGACCCGGCTTGTTAAGTCTTACAAACTAGCAACTTCTATGGGATAAATCTAATTGCTTTAAAAATATCAAACAAAAAATCAAATGGATTCAGATTTAGCAACCTAGGTGGCCAAGGAAAGAGCCATCTATGACTAATCCATCATGGATACTGCTCAGTCAGAAGTCCCGAAAAGTATTTGAAGAATATCCAGGGACCCCATCCTGTTGTAAAAAGATTTCCGCTCGTTAAAATTCAGGAATGGCATCAAGAAGTCTTGGCAGATGTTTTTTAGAAACTCCAAATATCCTTGCTTCTCAGACAACTCTGGAGAACTTATGGATCTGTCAAGCGATCGCGAACCACTCCAAGCCACACGTGTAAGCTGAATCGCGTCTAGAACGATGTGTTTCGCGTTACAAATAGATTTCGTTGAACTTAATGATACGAATTATGTAAATTTAAAACGCCATTCCGAGTGTCTCCTCTGTCTACAGTATATTTCTCAGGAAATGGTGTTCTTCAATATCTCTCTGGAACAGCTAGTGGTAAAGTGCTACCCGAAGGTAGAAGTCGGAACAGGTTTATTGTTGTACTCGTGTGAAGTGGTATGGGTGATACAGATTTTTCTGCAAAATATTCATAACCTTACTTTGTGAAACTGTACATTCTCTCGATAGTATACGTAAACTAACACTTGTAGCTTCCTCCACTCTGTCGAGTACATGCGGCTCAACGTTCATCTTTTTCGTTCCTTGTCATGTTTTGGCTTTTAGATCTAAATATATTAAGATTAAATAGAACAACATAAACATAAATTAATAATCAATACTTATGCAGAGATAAAAAATATCTATATGTATTTCTTTCTTTCTATTATTATCCCAGATAACTACCTTTTCTTATCAGTAATTCTTTTAATATTTTAAATAAATATGTTAATGGTATTCGTTATTACACATAACAGGCCGTAAAATAAATTTTCCGTAAACGATATGAAGGTAAATTCAATTTTGTAACTTTGTAATTCACATTACATCATTCATTTTACAATCAGACATCACTCAAAACATAGTAAAAGTTCCATAAAAAAATTCCATCATTGCTGAAAATAATAAAAATATGTAAAAACTGTCAACATTATAAAATATTTTCGTCCATGCCAGAGCATCATCAGTTGTAATTTCAGACATCCTTCCATTCCCTATTTATTTGATAGGGGATTGACGAATTCCTTCTAATCTAATTCCTTTCTCTCTTTTTCCCCCCTTCTTCTTGTAACATATTTTTCCAGCGACAGTCTATTATTCCGTGCACCATATCGTTACAAACATTGACTTTTGATGTACTGATTTCTATAGCTTATCTTATTAGGGTATTATGCAGGTTTTCATAGTTAGCTTTTTTTTCTATTTCTAGGGTTTTGATTTTAACGGGGGTTATTATATTTGGTCTTGCAAGGGCTATTCGCTGTTTATTCAATTTTAGATCTCTGATGTGTTCTTTCTTTCTTTCTTAAATTTTCCTCTTTGTCATGCTTATGTAGATTACCTTTTCGTTTCTGTTATTTGTAAGGATAAAGTGTACGCAATTGTAGATTGTCGCTGGAAAAAGATATTAAAAGAAGTAGAGGAACAATAGAGGGAAAGGAATGAGAATAGAAGGAATTCGTTAATCCCTAGTCAAATAAATAGAGAAAGGAAGGAAGGTTGCCTGAAAGTACAACTGATGATGTTGCGGCTGGAACGAAAAAGTGTTTTTAATGGTGACAGTTCTTTAGAAACATTTTAATAATTTTAGTGATGATGGAATGTTTCTTACGGAACTTTTATAACATTTTGAATGATTTTCTGATTGTAAAATTGGTAATGTGAAAAATAAAGTATTGAAATACAGACATTAATAATTAACATATAGGATATCTTTTTTTAATATGAATTTTGTTATTTTTTAGTCAAGTTTACTTTACTCATTCTTTTGTAAATGATATATTTTTCTTAACTTAGAACCATGCTTTGAAATATTAAATGAATAAAATAATTATTAAGAATTTGAGTAAAACACCCTCATCTGTTTTGAGTTATGTATATTTACGCGTTTGTATAAAGAATAATGTATAAAACATGTTGCAAAAAATCGATAAGATATGTATACTAGGTATATTACTGAACACGAATTTTTAATATAGTTTCTCTTTGAGAAATTTCTAATTCTTTAAAGAAAAAAAAACTCAAATACAAAGTGTTTAGAACATAAGAATTTCAGCTTGGAACAATGCTTTAAAAAATGACGATGTCCTTCACATGTACACTTTTGTAGTTTAAAAGTTTCTACTAGATTTTTTAAAATCTGCAAATAAAATCTTTATATCCTACACTAGTCTACAACTGATCCTTCATTAACTTACAGAAAATATAATACTGCAGTAGAAAAGGAATTAACTGAATATTGATTTCACTTCAGAACTGAAATTGGAAGATCGATTTCGACTAACATGTGGACCAAATCAATACTAATGCATTAAGAATAAAGTTTTGATTTTCCCTTCTTTTTATTATTATCCCAGGTGACTACCTTTTCCTTGTCGGCACTTGCACCATATTTTTCAAATATACGTTAATGAAATTCTTCATTACACTTGCTGGGTAGAAATAAATTTATCTTCAAGGAAGAAAAAGAAAATCGAGGGACTTTTTTTATTGGTAAAGTTTACATTATCAGTTTTTATGCACGATATTTTATTTCACTTAGAGTTAGTTGTCGTTTAAAGTAATGAAATGAATAAAATTTCCATTAAATAATTTATGTTAAAACATTTTTTGAGTTCAAGTTAAGATTATTTAGTTAATGTTCGAGAAGGAATTGATTCTAAAAGGATGTTGTAAATAAATCCAATAAAATAAACAGCGTCTGACACATTATTAATTTAAAATAATTCTAAATTACGATAAGGTGAAACGGTGATTTATTTTCGTCTGCCCGATGCCTCAAATAAAATAACTAAAAAGCATGTTATTTTTATTTGCATATTAAATTTCATTAAAACTTTTATAGATAAATGTTTAAATATTTAATTTTAAAACTTAATTATGCTGCTTCAAAGCATTTTTATAACTAAAAATAAGATATTAAATGGTTATTTAAGCGAAGTTAAAAAAAAAAAAAAAAACAAGTTGGAAATTGTACGTCAAACTTGATAATAAAGTGCGTTCGTACTATAACTTCTTTTATAAATATTCAGATCTTGGTGTAATAGTTCTTGCATTCTTATGCAAAATAATATGCATACAAAATTCATTTTATATGCCGCTTTTCATATTACAGGTATTAATTTTATTTTATGAAATTAAGTGTCAATGCACTTTTACAAACAATTAATTGCAATTCTGTTACATTAAAATTATACTATGCGCAAATATCCAATACAAGGCAAAGTAAAAAATAATCATCGTTATTATTTCAGTGAAATGAATTATATCGTAAGTTATTATGGTATGATAAATTTCCTTAATAAAATAAGTACATTTTAAGTTGGCAACATTTTATCTTTTGTAAACCTTTACTGAAAATTCCGGCCTAGCTTTGAAAATTTCAGAACTTGAAATCCATATTTAGACTCTTTTTCCTTTTAATATCTATTTCACCGAAAACTTCTATCCAAAAATATGCCGGTATATTATATGATTTCTATAATTAAACAATTATAATATACAAATTCAATTAGTATACAAATTCGGTTTTAAAATTCAGTAATACGGAAATAATATGACTCCATCTTAAATATTACGTAATCACCATGGCAACCTAGAATAATTACCTATCATGGAATACCATTGAATTAATTATGTATGATTGGATTTAATAGAATGAAGAAAACTTTTATTAATATCTTTTTCAATTTTCCTTCGATTTTCATAAAATTTAAACTCGACAAAATTCTGCTATGAATATATTATATATTAAATTTCAAACCATTAGGTTAAATAGTTTTTATGCGGACAGACGTACAGACGAATTGACCAGCCTACGACTATATGTGCTACGTACTTATATAATTATAAACGCACATAAAAAGGGTAATACATACTTATAATTGTAAAATTGAAAACCGAATCTGTATAAATGTTACATGTGTATTTCATTTTAATATACTCTTAGTCTTCAACTATGTATAACGGCGCGGTATATGTAAGAAAAAATTAGCATCGAGAATCACTAATATTATTCATTAGTTATTGTGGGCGTACGTTAAATGCATTAAGTTTTTAATTTGTATTTCTCTAAAAATAGTCCTTTCGTTGCAAAAGAAAAAAAATAAGTTTAAAATATAAAATAAGGAAAAAAATTACTAACTGTCGTTAAATGAATTCATTAATTAAATTTAGTGGATTAAAAATTTATCGAACACACTACAGATTTTTATTCAATTTTATTTTGTCTAGTTTAAATTAATCAAATGTAGCATTTCAAAAATTAATTGTGTTTAAAAAGTTTTAAATTTTAATTATGTGATATATGTGTATTTTTTGTATTAATTTTACAGTCATTAATTTTCACCATTATTTGCAATGAAGTATTTTATAAAAATGATTCACTGATAGAAATTTGTAATTTTTTTCTTTCAGAATTATTCATAATGATTTAATAGTTATTAAAATTTAAATGTTATATGCTTAATAGCTTGAATTAAAGCATTTGAAATATATTTATTATATTACTTTTAACATTGTATATTATTTTCATTCTTCCAATACACTGCTGCAGTTATGTCTTTATAAAGATATTCCACTGATAAATATCTATTATGTAAGCTTTTTAATTAATATTTTCACATTGTACTTTTACAATAATTTAATCTTTTATGCGAAATCTTTAACATTTTTTGAAATCTAAATATTCAATGCATTTTCTGTTTGAGTCATTTGATAAATTATTTGGTGCATTATTTGGATTGTCGTTTTTGTTTTTTATTATCGAAATTGTGATATGTTACGTGCATTAAATATTTCATGTTTTATTATCAGTTTTTAAATAAAAAATATACACAAAAATAATTAGAAAATGAAATACGCAATTTCAATTTTAATAACATTTCTCTTATAAGATTTCAGTGTGATTTTATTGTATTTAAAGAGAAATCTTCCGTGAACAAGATTTTTCCATAAAAAAGAAAATTCCCAAATAAAATTCCAAATGTTTAGAATTAATTTTATAATATTTCTTTGTTAGTCAAATATTTTGTCATTGTATGCATACTTATTAAAACACCATTAAAGGAATCTTTGTAAAAATGTAATTTGGTTTTTATTTTTTTTTCAAACATAGAATGCATTAATTTTAATATAGATTTATATATTACAGAATATATCAGTTAACAACTGTGTGGAGCAAGAAATTTTAATAAATTTCTTTAAAATAATATATTCTTTAAATGTTGCGAAATGAAAAAAGAGCCACCAGATACCTCTTAGCGTGTAGAACATTTTCTGACTGACTGTTGTTTTGTTTACGTTTTGTATATAGTTGTTGCTCTATGTCTGTGATCGTCATTAATAAGTGTATCATCTCTCTAATAAATAATCTTTATTAAAAATGTAATGAAATATAACACCTTGTAATAATATATTTCTTTTAAATGCTAAACGTTATAAACTAACAATATAACATACAGTAAAATAACCTGAATACACATTCTTGAAATGAGCACGTTCTTGCTCCAAAAATTGCCCCTGTCATCCTTAAAACTTCGGGTTCAGCGTCTATATATTCCATAACTTATAGAAATATAAATGCGTCTCTTCCTTCTGGAGCCAAGGCAATTTGTAAAACTGCAAAATTACTAGTTGTGTTATGATTAAGTATTCATTTCATAAATTTTCTAATTAATTTCTTTTCTAATTTTTCTTATATAATTTTTTTTACTGTTAAGAAATGTTGTCATCTGAACTAGTATTGTAAAAACTAATTTAGTACTAATTGCCGAAACGTCAGTGAAAGCTTACTGTGGAGACCCGAAAAGATTTTGGTTTCCGTCTGTTTGTCTGTCAGTTTGTCTGTCTGTTTGTCTGTCTGTTTGTCTGTCTGTTCCGCGATAACTGCCGTAAAAAGCACCTGATTAGGTTGATTTTTAGTGGGTTTGTTGGTGAGGTACCCGGAATTAGCTGTATAGTTTTTAGTTACATTTGGTTCATTCATTCGAAAAATATAGAACATTTCGTTTTAGGTCATAATGCTTTCCTATGGGAATGCAGACGATTTTCAAATTTTATTTTTAATTGAAATGAAAATCACATATTTGAATAATGGATTTAAACATAAAATTACTGATACTAAATTTTCGATAAGGAGGTTTTAAATATATTCAAATAGTGTTGAAAATTTGCCGATACCTTTATTAGAATTTAGAAAATAATTGTTTAAATTATTGGAACATTTTTTGAATCTGTTCTGGAAATATAAAGCATTTTATTTTCATATTTTTTACAAATCTTAAAATGAATTTCTTTTTACTTTTTGTTTAACTTGTTAGTTGCTTAGCAACCATATTTCAAAGAATATCAAAATTATAAAATTTAAGTGGCTCTCACTATTTTGCTGCAATATTTTATTAGCAAAATAAATTATTTTCGGGAGATTTTAGTATTCTATTGACATAAATAAGAATTTCTTTTGATACAAGTTTATTTTTTTATCTAAAAAGTTACATGAATAAGAAGTTCATAAGAATTTCGGAATATCATTGCATAAACCGTGTTTAATTTAACGCTTCTAATTTCTGAAACCTCCGAGGTATTTTATATGCCTATATATACATGTATGTAATATACAAAAAATAAATTGCGGATTGTAAGATGCTAAATAATATGAAAGGTGAGATTTAAAAACAATGACTTTCACAGCTGACGTTGAGGCTCCTGATCTGCAGATTTACTAGTTTAATTTTAATCTCTAATGTGATATTCAACATCTGTATTCTAAGATATAAATTTTCAATAAGCATTTCCTCTTGGAGTAAAGTTGCTTTGCTTAACGGCTGGATCTCCACGAGAGGGTGATTTAATTTTTTTTTCATATTATTTCTGCCGTTATGGAAACTTAATTAGACGGAATTGTAAGAGAAGTATTAGGATGTCGGTTGTTAAGTTCAGACCTGGACTCAAACAGTCATTTAGGGACGGAAATTTTTATTCACTCGAGGAGGCATCGAAAACTATTCTCATCTCCGTCTTTGTTTTATCTTCGCATATTACCGCGTGATGTGGCATGTAATAGATTTTAGAATAATTACCACATTCATTTTCATTCACCTTTTCAACTATTCCTTGATTTACGTGATTTGAAATAATGTCTTCGTACTGACTAAAAATTTTTTGATTTATCTTAAATCGTTTAACGAGTGTTCGGAAACGGTTGTTAGCATTACTATAGTTATCCGGTAGCGATTCAGAATGTTCGGTCTATAGTTATTTAACTTAATAGTGATCTTAGAATTTTCAAACTCTTTAAAAACTTCGTTATCTTCGGAATTCGAATTGTCACTACGCGAGATTCCTAAACCTTTTAAACAACATTTCCAAAATGTCTGCTTCTTCTATATTTTGATTGCACACTGTAACATTCATTACGCTAACATCTTTAAAACCTTCGCATTTTACTTAAGAACCATTAAATACATAACCTAGTTTCGTTTCCATTCTTCACTGTTTTGACTTTCCCTGTAGTGATTTTCCAGAAAAAGTTTGGCCCGATTAATAAGGAAACCTTTAAAGTTTCAAACCCTTCTATGTCCGCTATCTGTACTTTGGTTTCATTACAAAATTTCTGAATTATTTTACTAAGATTTTTAATTTCTGCTTCCGAAAAAGAAGATGTTTTAATGGATTCTATAAAACTAATTTTCTCTGGATCATAAACGCTGCTCAAATTTATCTTTACTCTATTTCTTAAAAGAAATTTCTTTGTTTTTGACACGAAAGCATAACTCCCGTTTTTTTCTGTTCCTAAAATCTCTAAATTCAATATATGAGATAATGTTGTATCGATGAAAGTATTTTGTGACCCTGAATCCATGATATTTTAAATTTTTGCTTCCTGAGATTTAGTACTTAAATAGGCGACATTTGTCTCCAAAAATACATTTTCATTTACTGCAATTATTAATGTTACACAATTCAGAGCGTTGGAATGATTTGTTGATGCAGTAGACTCTGAGACATCCCTTTATTTTCTTATATTGTTTTTGGTTTCGTCACTAATTAACACATTGTGCGTTTGATTGTAACTGCGGCAACGAATTTTTTCACGGCAAAATTTAGATATTTGTGACTTTCGGAAACAATTAAAGCGATAACCTTTTCGTAAAAAACTTGATTTTCGTTCATTTATGCTTAAGAAACAATTAAAGTTATCGGGGTCTCCAGAACAAAATTAGAATTATTTCTTGATAAATTGTTTAATGTAGTTGCCGTGGGTATATTTTTATGTGTTTAATGTTTTCGGTAGTGAAATTCTTTAACTTTATTCTTTTCAAATTCTTCGTTGTTTCGGAACATATACTTGTTCTCTCGAATTCAATTTCACGTTTAAGAAATTCTAATAATTTGGAGTAGTTCTAAGAATCTCCACCTTTAGCAGAACGATTAAACCCGAGAACATTTTCTTCGGGAATTAATTTGACTAAAATAGTGAATAGAATTCCTCCATAAGTATTTAATTCTACACCCGCTGTTTCAAGACTTCTAATTTGAATAATTCAGGTATAATGCAGCTGTCTGAGTTCTCTTAAATTCGCTCCAGATTTTACAGGAGTTAGGATCATAAGTTTGTTTGCATGTGATCTTACTATAATTTCATTTTTACCGAATCTACCATTTAACAATCTGAAGGCGACATCATTATTATTTTGCGTTAAAGCTAACTCTTGAATACATTTTAATGCAATCCAGTTCAATAAATATTTTAAGTAATATAACTTTCCAACATTCGGTAACTTTACATTTTCATTTAAAGCCATTTTCTCATTTCTCATCGAAAGGTTGTACGGTGAGTTGCAGTAATTTTACATGAGAATGATTCTTTAATTCATCAGGTTATGTGGACATGGACAATAGAATAGAGGGGTTTATTTTATTTTTGTTAGGAACATTACGACTTAAATGCCTATCAATTTAACATTAGCTTTTGTAATCTATTCGCGATATTTCTGATTAGATGCTACATCCTTTTCGAGTACGTCTAAGTTGTCTATAAATTTTTGAATTTCTGAACTTAACTTTTAAAATTGCTGTTTATTGTCAATTAATTGAATTTTCAGATCTTGAATATCGTCATATTTCGTCGATTTCGTCGATTTCTTTTCCCGACAAATGTTCATTTCTTTTGTTATTAATCTTAAAATTAATTCGTTAAAGATATTCTAAGTGTCTTATGCATGCTTTTTCATTTAGCTAAATCGCGAAGTTGCGACATTTTCTATTTTAGCTCGCGGAATTTCTGCATCATAGAACAGAACAGTACTTCAGTTATAATAAAAAGCAATAACAGGACAGAAAAGATTTTATCTCACCTAATGTTTTGGTTAATGTCTCTATGTAGCTTCGAAATGATTCGGAGGCATCTTTAACTAATAAAGATTATTTCTTTTAAATGCTGAAAGGTGTAAATTAACAGCATAATATACAGTAAAATAACTTTTATTAGATTGTTGACATGTTTCAGCTCACTCCGTGGCATTATCGAAAACACAATGAAATGAAATGAAATCACCCTCTCGTGTAAATCCAGCCGTTAAATATAGGATCTTTTCGAGGAGAAATGTTTATTGAAAATTCATATTTTAGAATACAGATGTTGAATATTACATTAGAGATTAAAATAAAATGAGTACAAAGTTAGTTTTTACAATACTGGTTCAGATCACAACATTTCTTAATATTTAAAAAAAATGATATAAGAAAACTTATAAAAATGAGAATAGGCTATTATTGCAGAATCATTGAAGTAATTATTTGAAATGCTATCCTTTTATTTCCATGTACTTTTTAAAAATTACGCACGTTATCTTTTATTTGTACTTGGTTGTTTATTTCCATATTTATAACAATGGAGTAACTCGAGCCATAATTTCGGTAAGATAAAAGAGGCTGCATCTATTTTAATACTTGGAAATTTTTCCACGGAAATTTTCCCACAGTCCTTTACGGGGACTGTCAGAACTTGTATTCTTTCAAAATTTACAACCTTCAAAATCTGCAAAGAATAGGATAACAACATTCAAAATTTGTAACATAGTATACCAAAAGGAGTCCTAGTGGGGCCCCACTTGATTTTTTATGTTAATTTTATAGAACATTTTATAAGCAAAATTACACATCGCTTATGTTAATCCGATACTGGACACATAGAAAAATCAGGAGTAAAATATTTGTTATAGATATGGCAGGATCACGAAAAATAACATTCTGGGTTCCTCAGTAGACCTCCTTTGGTAAGGGTTAAGAAAAAAATATTTTTATAGCTGCATAGGGATTTTACGAAACAAAGAATAGCAAAAATACTTTGTTAAAATCCTAATTTTCATCTATTTCTTTTTTTAAAGATGCTTAGGTAAATCACTTAATTTGTTTGCATTGCTGTATCAAAAATTTGCAAATCAAATCCTTAAAAACGAAGATATTATGGTGATAAATACTTCCATTATTCCCCATTTTTTTACTTATGGTACTACTTGCAATCATTATTTTCTTCGAACTCAGAAAAATCGTAAAGGATTTAAAGAATAAATAAAAAATATTCTATGTTGAAGCAAAAAATAATGACCAATTAAATGTTTCTAGTATAATTATATTTTAATCATTTTTAGTTGCAGGCTGTTGTTATTTTCATTTCATTAATTTATATTTTCATCTCATTTCCATTCATTTATTTCATGGCTTTTGAACCAAATTAAAATACTTTTTCTGCAGAAAATTTCACGATATTTCATTAATGTGAAATATCTTTTTAAAAAGATTTTCCGTATGGTTAAGAATTTTTAATTGAATTAATGATATATTTTTATTTTGTTTTACTTTTTTATATTCGTTAATATTAGAGAGTTAAAATATTTCATAAATACGCATTCAACTTAAATGTAAATGAAAATTTATAGAAATGTATTTAAATATAGTTCTCAATTTAAAAAAAAATCTGAAATTTTAAACACTTTGACTAAGAATAATTAGTTAAATTGCTGCACAGTGTTTTACAATTCACAATATTCTTCCGCATTTATTAAATGGCACCAAACATTTTTAATTGGATTGTATTGTTTGTAAACTTAATTTATATATATATATATATATATATGTGTGTGTGTGTGTGTGTGCGTGCGTGCGTGTGTGTGTGTATTTCAAAAGAATATAAATTTGAATTTTGATAATTTTCCAAACCTACAGACTTAATAAAAAATTTACAACTATTTTTAATCTAATACACCACCTAAATCATACATGAAAATGACATGCTTACAAACAAACATTCTCGTCAAGCAATCTATCTACGAATTCTTAAGCAGCAATCACAGGTACTATTCTATCATAAGCCATATAAAACCATATATTTCCTCATAAACAGGTTTTTCAAGAGTAAAATGGTCGAAAACACTCCGTGGTATGGTTTAGGTCATTTAATTTAATCACTGACGAAGTTATTGTTTTGTGTAATTCCTACGACATATTGAAACTCTATCTATCAAAGAACTGTAAAACCAGTTCTTTGCAGTTCTCTTACATAAATTAATTTTTAAAACACTTAGCAGCGATTTCATGCCAAAAGCTTCGCTTGTTGCTTGGATTTTCGGATTCTGATCGGTCTCCAAAATAACCCTAATTGCAGCGTGAAAAAAGGGCTGGAACCACGTCAGATACAATGCCATGTATTTCAGATCGTTCGATAGTACGTGTGATTGAAAGATATTGCCTTTTTTTAGCAATGAAATTTTTTCGATCATAATAGAATGTGTCATTCGCAGCACAGGTCCATCTTGTCGTCATCCAGTAAGACGTTCAAAAACCATCCAGATTGTCTGAGAAGTTGTGTACGAGAGGGTTCATAGAACAGCCCATCAATAAGAAGCCATTTTGCCTATCTTGACGTCAGATGTCAATTCCTTACACTGGAAATAGTTACTTTGCAGCACGAGATTTTAAAGAGGTTTATGTACCACCACTAATAACAACATCAAATAATTTAAAAAGCGTGCAAGCGTAGATAATTTTCGCAATGTAAAATCATAAGAAAACGAAGATTATTCCAAAGAAATGTTTAACCGCTGCTGTACGCCACAATAGTACGAATTCGTACCGACTAAAATTTGAAATAACGACTTTTTTTAAAAAACGTTATTTTACATATTAATTAAAAAATGAATTTTTGACAAAAATAAATATTACAGTTTGATTTCTCATTACGTTTCGTATTGCAATCATGTGTTACATTTGATTATCAATAAATTGACAATAAAGTTATAATCAGTTAAATTTAAGGAATCCCAAATCCCAGCAGTGCAGGGTGCGCGAGTGCTGAATCGAAATGTAAAGTCCACAGGTTAAGGATTTAAATAATTTCACAGAGTAAATCATGCTGTAAAAATTCATTACTTTAAATTATTTGATAAAAACAATTTCTGAAATACATAAAAAAAAAAAATTAAAAATTGTTCTTTGTTCCATCAAAAATTAAAGATCAATTAAATGTTTTTGGGGAAACTAATTTTAATTACTTTTAGTCGCAGGCTGTTGTTATTTTATTTCCATTATTTTTTATTTCCATCTTATTTCCATCTTATTTCCAATCATTTTTCCATGGTTTTAAACAAAACTAAGATAAAAATATTTTTTCTGCGTAACAAGTCACGACCTTTCATGAATGCGAAATATTTTCTTAATGATTTTCTTTTCTATATGATTAAGAATTTTCAAATTTCTTATTGAGATGTGTTTAGATTGTTTTACTCTTTTTATTCGTAAAAATTAAAGAGTTAAAATATTTTTTTTTAAATGCTCGTTGAATTTAAAGTTAAAGATGAAAATAAATGAATGCTTTTAGATGAAGTTTTATTTTTCAAAAGGATTTAAAAAATTAAACATTTTCCATTAAAATAATGTGATGTTAAAATGCTTTTCTGGTACATGATTTTTAAAGTCCTTTCGCATTTAATAAATGACTGCAAACATTTCGAATTACATTGCATTGTTTGCGATATAAAACCTTAAAAAAGACATAAAAAAATAACGAAATTGAAATAGTTTTTTTTTTTTTCAAATTATGGTAACATTTGAAATTTACATAATTATTTAAAAAGATCGAATGATTTTGACACTGCTACAATGCCACCACCTGAACCATATACAGTAGAATTACAATTATCCAACACTCATGGGAGCAGCGGTAAATAAAAATCTTCAGAAAATTAAGAGGATATAGCAGATGCATTACCTACCTGAACAAATACTAAACTATAATTTGTAAAAAATTGTAAAAAAGATAAATAGTTACAATCCCCAAATAAAACATTATAAGTAAACTAAATAAATATTATCATGAAAAAGGGGAAAAAAGCTAAAGTTAAATAAAACATTCACTAAATATGTATCCTTTTAATTTTATTATCAGTTAAAATAAGACAGTTTAAAAAATATAACAGTTGTACCTTTTAAACATTTTCCAACAAAGTTGAGAATTGTTTATGGCATCGGTTTGTCTATCTGCAACGTCGTTCTCTAATTCGCGCAGATAATACTCGGATCTACATGGAATTTTAATATGTTAATGATGATAACATAGGATGTTCGCCACTGTAAATGAAATGTGTAGCAGTTATAGTTCATTTTCAAGGACACACAAAACATTCCCATACATTATGGTCTATGGAACAAAAATCGCTTCCCCCATGCATTTTATTTAAATTATTTGTTTAGATATCTCACTTCATTGTATGCAAAATGAAATGTTTTACAACTATTTTGAAAACTACTTTGTTTGTAAAAATGAATTTGTTTTACAAATACTATCAGAGTACTTCTAATTTCCTCTTATAGCGGAAGGTCTTATCTATCTCAGCACTGTGTTTTGGTAATTTGTCTTTGTGGAAAGTCGTAAAAAGAACCAGTTTCGTTATCCCCACTAACAACATCTTCGGATAGCCAAAAAAGTCATATCTGCATATTACGCCAAAAATTCCACCAAGCTATATCATACACAAGGAAATTTTAAGAAAACATTAAAGTGAATTAATGGTATTTTTTTTTACTCTATTGCATTGATATTTACTCATTTCTCATCAGTTCAAGTATAACTGAAAGGCTAGTTTGGCACAACAGAGTGTTTTTGGCAACACTTTAATGTTATTTCCACTCACGTAAATCCGCGTTATTGCCAATATCACCCATTCTGCCGGGCAATAGAAGATGACAAATTACCGCTGTAAAAAAAAACTCTACACATCATCAAGGAATTTATAAAAACATAAATTAGTACAACTTATATAAATTTTCTATTGCACGTACTATCATACGATCAGTTATATACATTATTGGCTCTCGCTTCCTTCGAAGTGATTATTCGCGCTGCAAGTAGGAGGGTTATTTTGGCTTGGAGACTTAATGGAACCATTAATGTAAGTAACACGCGGAACATTTCACGAGTAATCGCTTCTAAGTGTTACAAAAAAATTCTATATACATCGAAAATTGAGAACAGCATTCTTTAACGCTGTTATTTCTAAACTCTATATTAGGTGATAAATAGCGACAATTTCGTGATTGCTGAATTCACGAGAGTTTTAACTGTCATACTGTGCGTTTTCCTGTAAAAAACTATACCCAACATGACGGATTTTATAAAAACATAAATTAGTACTGCTTATATAAATTTTCAATTACACGTACTATCATACGATCTCCTATATTCTTTTTATTGTCTTCTTATTGTCTCTCGCTCCTTTTGAACTGCTTATCCATACTGCAAGTAGTGTTATTTTGAGGACTAAATAGAACCATTAATGTAAACAACACACGGAACATTTCGCGAGTAATCGCTTCTAAGTGTTAAACAAATTGTATATGCATCTAAAACTGAGAACAGCTATTTTTGGAACGCTCTTATTGCTGAAACTCATCCATATATCTGCCTTAGGAAATAAACAGAGACAATTTCGTGATTTATGAATTTACGAAAGGTTTAATTGTCACACAGTGCGTTTTCAAAAGTTTTCCACATTTAAAACCTGTTTATGAGAAATATTTGATGTTGTCTATGCTTGGGTAGTACGTGTGATTGCTGCTTTAATGACATAATCGGAATTCGTGACATTTGGCATTTTTTTACGAATGTTAAAGTCTGTAAAGTAAAACAAAAATATAAAAAAAAAAATGAAATGAAATACTTGATCTAAGAAAACATAATATGACAAGGAATAAAAATGTACAATAACCTTTTCTGAGTTACCAACGATCCATAAAAAGCGTTCAATACCTTTAGAGACTTTAGAAACCAATATTGTTTCGAGATTTAAAGAAGCATTTATAAAAAACAAAGTTCTTTTTGCTGCCAGCAGTTTTTGGAAACGTTTCCGAATAGGTCTTTTAGGGTATCAACCAATTTTCGTAACACTGATTATAGGTTTTTAAGATGCTATGAATTTTTAATTAAACATTTACAGCTGAGTAACAGAGTTTAATCATGCATGAGTAAAGAATATATTTAA
This sequence comes from Maratus michaelseni, assembly GCA_963931845.1. Taxonomy (NCBI): domain Eukaryota; kingdom Metazoa; phylum Arthropoda; class Arachnida; order Araneae; family Salticidae; genus Maratus; species Maratus michaelseni. The sequence continues at coordinate 199,592,839 of OZ007588.1, read as the reverse complement.
TTTTAATGTCAATGCCAATGCCAATACACTTAATTTAACATATTGTCTTTAAAATACGTTTATTGAGCGTGAAAATGCTTACTTGAGATTTGATAGAATCCGAAATACTTATATTCCGAGTAAACGTTTCTGAAGATCAGTCGCAACAAAAGAAACTTTGTTTTTGCAAATGCTTCTTTAAATCTCAAAACTGTATTGGTTTCTGATGTTTCTTAAAAATAAAGAAGCCTTTGCGGAATCGTTAGTAACTCGGAAGTGGTTATTATGTTTTTTCGTTCGTGGTTATATTATGTTTTCCTAGTTAAGAAATATTTGTCTTATTTTACTGTGTAGAAAAATAATAAAAATTGGAACACCTGTTCCAAAAGTTATCCGTACACATACATTTAGGCAAAATAAATGTATAATTCCTTTTGTTGGGCAACAGTTAAGAACAACGATAAACATTAAAATATTTTTGACTCTGCTTATACATTCGCAGAGTGATTCAAGCTTTAGAAATTTATTACGCTAAATTATGCAATGAAAAAAACTTAAATAAAATATTAAAATTTATTATTTCTTCCAGTAAAAATAATGATCAATTAAATGTTACTGATGTAATTAATTTTAATTACTTTCAGTTGCACTCTTTTGATGTTGTTTTTTCATTAATTTATCTTTTCATCAAATCTCCATTCATTATTTCAATAGCTTTTAAAGCGAATGGTATAAAAATATTTTTTAAGCAAAATTTTACGATCTTTCGATAATGTGAAATATTTTCTTAATAATTTCTATTTCTGTATAGATAAGTAATTTGAAATATCTTAATGTGAAGTGGTTATATTCCTTTATGTGTTTTTATAATACTTTAAGAATTTTAAAAACTATTCATTCAGTTTAAATGTCACGAAACAAATATAATTTCTTTTAATGATAATTTGTTATTCAATTATGATATTTAAAAAAAAATTAAATTATCTTAGCTTATTTTTTAATACAATTTTCTTAGATATTAGAATTTCTTTAATCTGATTAAACATTCGGTCCTTTATAATTTTAAAATATTTTAAAAAAATCTTAATATTTCTACTGGTATTTTCTTAGATATAATAAGTTTAAACATTGGGTGATTCATAGTTTCGGAATCTTTCAGAATTTCATAATTGGCTGAAAGGAAAGTCTGAGTTTTGGCCGTGGGTAAAAACATTATTTTCTTTATTTATAGGCGTTTTTTAAGAATTTGTTTCTTGGATTGTGTGTTTTTATATAAAATTACTTATGAGGTAAAACAAAATGAAAATTTTAAAGCTTGCTTTAAAAAATAATAATGTTAAACCTATTTAAAACTTCTGATAAAACTTACAAAGAAATTACTTTTTTCACTATTGCAAGGCTGTCACTGGCGACTATTTTTTAATTCGATCTCGCACCATTTTCACAAAACAAAAATATTTTACATACACCTTGACAACATGTTCAAGCGAAATAACTACAAAATTTATTTATTTTTTATTTGTGGTTCGAATAGAATATAAACATAGTCGCCAGTGGCAGTCCTGCTATTGTGTGCAGAAAAAGTTTCTTGTTAATTTGTCTTAAGGATTTTTGTATAAAAAACTATTTATAAATTTGATAATAAATTTAAAAGTAAAAAAAAAAAGAAAATGAGGATTTTTGAGATTTATTTTCACCTCAAAGAATATACTTTCAAAAAATGTAGTTGAAATTAAAAATCTTGAAGACAATTTACGAACAAGAACGAAAAATCATGCGTCAAGCATAGATTATGAAACACTTTCCAACACAGCCAGAAAAATTGTAACGAAACTTTACCGTTAAATAAGGGGAAAGAAGATATGTAATTAAACAGTTTAGAAAACGCATAACACCACAGTTTTCGAAATTACCTTCCAGCGTCAAAAAAGTAGTCGAATGATTTTCTGCAGCCTTGTATATGATCAATAGATGTGGATATATAGTATGATAAAATTTAGTTCAGTTAGAATAATCACACTTAGCAATTTTCGCCATTCGATGGAAATGCACTCGAACTCTTTTGTACAGCTCTGTATATTATCTGGAGACTTTTGTACACACCACCTATTAAGCTAAAAGGCAACTTAAAACTCACTTGCAGCAATTATCAAACATAAACGACAACTTTTTTTCGTAGCCCTGTATATGAATTTATTTATATTACACAAACTTCTATTAGTCTACTAAGTATAGTTCAGCAGGAAAATGCGTAAACACAATTAAAAACTAGCCTTAAGCAATTCACTCCCATAGTCTGTAGTACTTACAAATTTCCTTGTGTAGCCCTGTATATGGTCAACCGAGTTTATAAACACACACGTACTATGAAAAAAAACTTAAAAATGCAAACCACAGTTTAAAACGCACTTATCACGCATAGACTGTAAATATCGCACATGTACTGTAACCAATATCTTTTGTGTGTCCCTGTAAATAAATGCAATGCACACAAGAGAGCAATTTATAGTGCACCTCAGTAATGCATATAATTTGCATTATGTTTGAAATAGTAAAATATCACTAAATTATATTGCAGACGATTTTTCCCTATATAACGATGTGTAAAAGAAAAATTTTGTTTGACCCTGTAAATGAATAATAAATGTTTTGCACCCCATATTCTACAAAAAGCATGTTTTAATGCGCTTCATAGTTATACGTCAATTTCATTATGTTTTAAATGACGTAGCGTCATCAAAATGCTCTTGAACCGATTATTCCCCATTGACTGTAATGTAACGGAATACTTTTGACTGTCCCTGTAAAAAAACTATAAGTGCTACACACTTCTGTTGAAATAGGGAACATGCTATAGTAAACGACAATAACATACAACAATTTCAGGACAATCGAAGCATATTTACGGGAGTTACAGCACGGACAGACGACAGACAAACCTAAGTCATAAACAATTTTCAACTAGGTTGGGAAGTGTTAAAAACATAGCATAAGAACTCTGTACAGAATTTCATGTACATATCATGTAAGAAAATTTAGATAAATCCTTTTAAACATAACAAATTACGAAAAAATCCATTCTGAGATTAAACGGACTGAAAGTTTTAGTTTCGGACGAGGCAAAATTTCTAGTACAACAGAAAAAAATATATATTTGCTGATGTTATCATCGTAAAAATACAGGGTAAGTCAAAATGAATATAGCGATTACAAACTTCTATAACTATTTAATGGAATAGAATTTATTGATAAGATTAACACAGAAAGTAGACGGAACTGCAAAATTCTGTATGCATACGTCATAGATGTTCTATGTGATTTCCCTTGGTCACACGGGCAACATCTAGGCGATAGTCCATTTCACACCATACATTCTGAAGCATTTGTTCAATCACCGACGCAAGCGCTTTACAAATGCGTACTTTAAGTTCTTCAATTGTTTTGGGCATTGGAGGCTCATGGGAGGCACTTTCATATAAACCCATGGAAAAAAATCGCAGGGTGTCAAGTCCGGAGATTTCGGTGGCCAAGAGCAGAAGACATCGTCGACTCCACTTCGACCGATCTATGAGGTTATGTGAAAGACATACGTGCCATCCATGGGGAAAACAATTGAAGAACTCAAAGTACGCATTTGTAATGCGCTTGCATCGGTGACTGAAGAAATGCTTCAGAATGTATGGCGTGAAATGGACTATCGCCTAGATGTTGTCCGTGTGACCAAGGGAAGTCACATAGAACATCTATGACGCATGTATACAAAATTTTGAAGTTCCGTCTACATTCTGTGTTAATCTTATCGATAAATTCTTTTTCATTAAATATTTATATCCGTTTGTAATCGCTATATTCATTTTGACTTACCCTGTATTCTGCTTTGATTAATTTGTTTAACTTTCTAGTATGTTATTAGCTAAAAAAAGAAGAATATCCTTTTTTTTAGAATTTTGGCTCAGGGACCTCCTTAAACCTCCAGCGAGCATGCTGTCGTAAATTTTACGACGAACGTGATTTTTCTTTTTTTTCAGGATTATCTTTTGTGTTATAAAAATACTTTTTTCTGAGAACAATTTCACAACATTTCATTAGTGAGAAATATTATATTAATCATTTTTATATGAAAAATATGTTGACATACCTCAATGAGATATTTTTATATTGTGCTAAATATTTTTTAATTCATAAATATTAAAGTGTTTAAACATATTTTAATAATAAAATAATTTGCTATAAATGTCAGAGGACAAATAAGAATGCTTTTAAAAATTATTTGCTTTACAATTACAGCTTTTTGAAAAATATTTTTTTTTAAATCTTACTTTTTTTTAGAATATTCTGAGATATATTTAATTTAATATTTTGTACTTTATAATTTTTGTATATTATTTGTAATTTTATAAGTTACATCAAAACGCAATCATAAGAATGATAGCATTTTGAAAACGAGTATATATGTATTGTTTCTTGCACAAGTTTAAGCACTCATCGAAGATTCATTACTTGCAATTAATGCCTTACTAGGATGAAAATAATTCGTTATAATGATTATAAAATATATATATATATTCTTTATTCTAGAAAAAAAAATTCTAGCTTAATTAATTTTAATTACTCTTAATTGCAAACTGTTATTGTTTTCTTTTAATTAATTTTATGTGTTTTTTCATCTCATACCCATGCATTCATTTTACAGCATTCATTTTACAGATAAGAAAATTCTTCTTCGAAAATTTTCATCGGTTTTCCATTAGTGTGAAATTATTAATAATTTCCATTTTTATATAAATAAATATTTTGAAATACCTTAATGAAATTTGTATTGATTCTGTTATGTATTTTTGTTTTAATTTATTAACATCTAAGAGTTAAAATGCTGCAAAAAATACGTATTAATTGAAAAATTTCCTTTTCAAATATTGTTTTTCTAAAAATAATTAAATATAGCATGCATTTTCATCAAAATATTATTAGATCGAAGTAGTTTAAATATTTAGTGTTTTAGAATTTTAAAAGCTTTTAGAACTTCATAAATGCAGCTAAACAATATCATTAAAAAATATCAGGAATATATTATAAAAAAAGGTGATCTGTTGAAAAATGCGTATAAACCTTATTCATACTTTCACAAAAAAGATGCATAGATGGATAATTCACCACACACAAATAATAATTTACTTAAATGAAAATTATTCGTAAAAAAGATTAACATTATTTTTTTCAGTAAAAATAATAATCCATTTGTATAAAAATACAAAAGAACTACTCTTAGTTTGAGGCTGTTGTTTTTCAGTTTTCACTAATTTATCTTATTCGTCTCATTCAACCTATAGCTTTTACTTTCTTCTATATACATAAGAAGATAGTATTTCAGTAACGAAACTTTTTGACTTCCGGTTTTTGATAAATTTACATGTTTTGAGATCTTCCGCATAGGTTTTGACATTTTTTTAAACAAAATGTATGCCTATCTGTCTGTTACTTTGTGTGTGACATAAAATTTGTGAACGATCTACCTCGAAAAGTAATAAATGGAATTTTAGCAAACTTCAGCTTCAGTTAGACTTAAATTGTTACTGATTAAGTTTGGGTATTTATCGCTCTGTAGGTGGCGCTGCTATGCTTCACCTTTGAGGATTTTCACGATAGTTATACTTCAAGAACTAATGTACGAAAATTTTTGAAACTTGATATTCTGTTAGCAATACTAATAATACATGTGGAATTGGTTTAGTTGTATTTTGACCAACATGTGGCGCTGCTGTGCTGTGTTTTTCAGGATTTTTGTGCTAACTATTTCTTCAGAACTAAAGAATGGAATTTCATCAAACTTCATATTCTTCTAAGCTTTGAAATAAATTGATGCTTTTGATGTTGATTACTCAAAGGGGAACGCTGCTATCGTAGGCTTGGGGAAACAATCCTAACCAGACCCAGAATCATTTGACCCAATTTAACAATCATGGTTTGCAGTATCATTGACTGAATTATTCTAACTCGCATACACTTTAAACCACAATCTTGCCACAATCGTCCACTTTTGATGCCAACTTTTGGCTGTGAACTCGATTGTGGTACATGCTTTTTTTGGTGAACATTATAGCTATATCTTATTTTCTATTGAACAGTAAAGCGACGTATTTTTAATTTGAGTATAATGATTAAAAATGTTTCTGTTGATCTAATTTTAAATTTTAATAACCAAAAAGTGTCGCTGATTTTTTTTTTAACACTCTGTAACTCCGTTTAAAATTTGAAGCAATACACTATGCTTTATGTACATTAAAGTTGATGCTTTTATAAAGTAATAAATTAAAATGGTACAGAAGAAAGTTTTGAAATGACCAGAGCATATTAGTTTAATCAAGTGTAGAAAAATATATTTTCTGAATAATTTTTGACAATCTTCCATTAAAGTGAATTTTTTCTTAATTGCTTACATTTTTTATAATAATAAATATTTTTAAATATTTTATTGTGACGTTTTTAAATTTTGCTATGTTATTAATATAAACAAAAAAAATTACTTCAAAGATACTCGCCATTTTAAATATGAAAGAATGAATAAGAATTCTTTTATATAGGTGATTTGCTTTTCAATTATGGCCTTTTTAGAAATATTTAAAAAAAAAAAACTAATATTTTTATTATAATTTTCTTAAATATAAATATTTAACTTTTATCAACCATTTAAACATTTGAGATTTCGAAGATATATATATATATATATATATATATATATATATGTTGCAAAATTTAAAATTCCATACTTTATTAAATTTATTGTATAACAAATTCCTTTTATTAATATTCTATTTACAACGCTAGTTTATTAAAATAGTCCTTTCTTAAAAATATTCCATTACTGTCCATATTTAAAACATTTTTTATCCTAATCTACTTAATTTCTCTTTATATTTCTCGACAAATAAGATGTAAAAATATCATTTCACAAGAATATTTCCTATTTATTCCTGCATTAAAATCTCTTTTATTTCTTTTAATCTGTGGAAGGTCACCACTTGTCCTCCCTTAATACTCTAAAAATAATCATTCTTTTAAATAGTTTTCTATACGTAAAAAACGAAACTTATTCTTTCAGTTCCCCGCCAAAAGCCTAGAAGAGACGTATTTCTTCAATATTAATTCACCGATATAAAGAAGTACGCGACTAAAGTTGAACATGCATTGGGTAAAATAGGTCACGTGTTACGAAATTCTTCTTGCGCCGCTTCACTTAAAATGAATTGACACAGAGAGAGAGAGGGAGGGATTTTGTCGTCGACGTGTTTGTTAAAAATAAAATGTTGCTGGCGTTCTAGTATATTTTCACATAGAGAATTGCTAAGAGCAATTGCTAGAGCAATCCCCTGGAATTTAAATATGAGTGGGTTTAAATAAATGAATTTTCGAGTGCAATGGTGTTCTTCTTTCCTTCATTCTACATACTACTCGGCCTACTACTGCTCAAACTACTACTGCATTAATTTGGAGATATTTGCCATCTCTTTTCTTCGATTGTTATATTGGAGATAAAACAATAGCAGAATGCAACATATGTATATTTACAATTCCATAAATGTCTTCTAAACAGACTCTGAAAAAATTAAGATATATTAACAAAAGCGTATAAACCTATCCATATTTGCAGAAAACGATACATGCGTTGAAAAACTATTACTCGCTGTTTATATTTTACTCGTATGAAAAAAAAATCATGAAATATATATAAAAATAATAAATTTTATTCTGTGTTTCATAAAAAATAATGATCAATTTAATATTTCTGGCATAATTAACTTTAATGGATTTTAGTTGCCGGCTGTTGTTATTCTTTTTTTCCCTATTTGTATATTTTATAATCCTTCTTTCCACATCTTTTGAACTAAATGTTATAAAAAAATTTCTGTGGAAACTTTCACTATTTTTCATTAATATGAAATATATTCTTATTGATTTTCCTTTTTATATTAAAAAAGTATATTGAAATATCCTAATGATCCTATCTTTAGATTTTGTTCTGTATTTTTATAATTCAATAATATGAAAGAGTTTAAATACTTCAAAAATACATCAAAATTATCAAAGTACAAATAAGAATGATTTTTTAGGTAATTATTGCTTTTAAAATTTTGAGATTATTGCTTTTTAATATATGATATAAATAAACTTAATTTTTTATAACAATTTTCTCAGATGTCATCAGTTTATACTTATGGTGCTCTATAATTTAAAAATATCTTGTAGAATTTCATATCTGGTTGTAAAAAGGAATGTTTAGTTAATCACGGTATGTTGAAACATACTTTTATTAACACTTTCAAAAGATGATGCATGCATCTAAAAGCCATTACTTACAAATAATATATTTTTTTGGAATAGAGATTAATTCAATAAATTTGAAAAATACTAAAAGTTTTCCTTTTTTTCCAGACAAATATTTATTAGTTTTTTTTTGTGTAATTAATTTTAATAACTTTTAATCGCAGACTGTTTATATTTTATTTCCATTATCATTTGCTTCAGTTCTATTCATTTATTCCGTAAATTTTGAACCAATGTAAGACAAAATTCTGAAGATTCTTTAAATTTTATGAATTTGTGCTTAAAGTGCACGAATTTTTCTTTTTGAATTTAATTATTTAAGATACATATTTGGAGTTAGACACTACTATTTTTAAAAGTACGTTTTTGCTTGTGTAATAGCAGATTTTCTATGACTAATTTTGGTGGAGATTGCTTTGAAAAGTAGTGGTGGCTTGTACGAGTACGCATTTCATAGAGGAAGTAATTTTAACTTGTAACAATTCATCGAAAGTTTAATGATTAAATGTTAACATCCATTGTTAGTTTTTAGGATTACGGAGTGTCAATTAATTGTGGTCTAAATGTTTTTCATTGTTGATAAGAAACGATTTTCTGTTATAAAATGTTTTAATTTTTAAAACGTCGAAGTGTCATTGTGTTACATGAAATTGTTCACAGTGGAAACGAAAGTTACAAACTGATTCACAAAAGTATTTTTATGTATGTTTAAGGATATTACATTTCTATGTAGAATTTTTTTTTAAATATCTTAATTATATGCATTTGGTCTTTAGTTTCTCCTTATTTTTTATGCGTTTATTCGTTAATAATAATGAATTAAAATATTTCAATAATATTCATTCAATGTAAATGCCAAACAAAAAGTTAAATGAAGGATTTTCAAACATAATTTGCATTCCAATTGTTGCATATTTTCGAAATATTTGAAAATATCTTAAAAATGCAGTTATTATTTGATTAAAACAACAACCAAATACTGTCAAATGATTTCGTAAAATCTTTTTCTCTAAATAACTTAATTATTGTGAAAGCGGCTGCAAAATGTTCTAATTATATTACTTTATTTATAAGATCTGTAATATTTTTATTGGAAAATTTGAAATGAAAGATTAATTTATAATTCTTTCGAAAAACTATATATAAAAAGTTTTGAAAATCATGTTTACAAGATGTGTATATTTAAACAAAAGCTACGAGACAGAAATTTTCAGGTAATTTAAAATACAAATTTTACTACTAATCCAAGACAAATTTTTTATCTGAAGAATGCATATTATAGAAATATTTCTAATCACAAACAATACTACTAGGCGCCTTGAAATTCTTAAGGCGTGTACGCATATAGTGTTTAGTATTTTACCGTTAACATTGCTTTGTGTTTATTTAAATATTTGAAACTGTTAAAAGATATAACGCCTTATATTGCTGTTTGAGATTCACAATTTCGGCATTTACAGGAAAACAAAATCGTTCATTAATCAAACAATTGTCAGATGTTTGAAATATTGAAAACGGGAAATCATAATGGTTGTAAAATTTCATTTCCGAAACTAATTTAAAATTTCGCTAACCTTATGGCAATATGATAAGAGATTTATGAATGCAGTGCAAGTATAAGAACGTGTGCGTATGCTGAGTAATTTATGACTATTACTATTATTTTAAATAGGGATTCCAACCCGGGTCTCCCGGGTTACATAATATAGATGCAAACTATTATTTTTTATTGAAAACTGTAATATTTATTTTCTTTTAATATATATATACCAGGTGGTTATAATATAAGTATCTCTATTTGGAGTTGTCTGTAGCTTGAAGGAATAACCGGAATAAAACCAAAATCTGTACACTTACTATTCGAGAAGGGGCAAGGAGAATGGAACAATGAAAAAAAAATAATTGCAATAATCGCCGACAGATGGCTCTTTTGAGTGTGAAATGTGATGTGTAATATTGTGTACAGTGGAGGTGTCGCAAACATCAATGACTTTACCGCATATCACAACATGTGCGAAACATCAATCCCGATGCGTTCCATTCCGCAATTGACCACGTCGTGCACCACCTGGATTGTGTCCTCCAGCATAATAACCATGTGAAACATGAAATTCATCAGTACCGCCATGCAAAAACGTAACCACGTTCACTGTGAAATTTTCCGATAAATTTGGTGTGCTATCCGGTTTGACGCCTTAATTTTTGTTCTTGTATTACACATTATATTTCACACTCAGTAGCGCCATCTGTCGGTGATTATTGCAATTATTTTTTCTTATTGTTCCAATAGCCAATTATTGTGAAATCGCCGAATATTTCGCTATTTGCAGTAAAAATTTTTATTCGGATAATTTCAGGGGTTTAAGTGTGCGTAGTTTGACTACATGTACCCATTTTTTTTTCGGGAAACCTATATGATTTTTAAAGGGTGCAGAGTTAGCAATATTTTTCCTAAAACATTTTTTTTATGTTTTATAATATGTGGAGAAGAATTCAAATCTGCATTATGAAAAACTTCCGATTGTTGAAATATTTATTTTCTCTAACATTATTACTGTCTTTAGTTTGAAACTGCAGCAAACATATTTATGAACAGTACAGATAAAATGTAAATTTTTTATCATTTTGATGATTTGGAGAGCTCGAGGGGGAAGCCTAGTGTGGAGAAGTGGGTTATGTTTTAAAAATAACCCTTGTATCATGTCCTATCATCACCAGGAAAGGAAATAAATTTTAGCGGAACTTGTTCAGATATTCATAATTTTTCCCTTTTATTTACTGGATTACGTGTTATTCGAAGCAAACAATTCTGACAATGAAGGGGAGATTTTCTTTTATTAGTTATCTTCTAATTTAATGCCTGAAAAATGTATATTTTCATGTTGCTGAATTTTAGTGTTCATAGCTAACATTCTTATAAGTTATAATATATCGTTCTAATGTAATTTTGTTTGTAGCAACGAGTAAAATTATCAGTCCCTTGTATGTAACTTAGACTATTTAAAAATAAATAAGTTTACTAAAATAATAAGATTTTTAAAATGATACTTCGAAAATATATTTGCTTTTATATGCGTTAAAATAAAACTTTAAAAATCAGTTAACGTTGGAAAAATACATATTTTTCAAGTTTATATTCTTTACACACGCCTTTTGATAAATCATTCTCTTGAAAGTGAAAGCAATATATATCCAAGATAATAACGTCTTTTGAAAAAAGTCGATATCGAAAATCTTTGGAAATATATTAATGTAAGATAGATAAATTGATCGATCTTGACTTTGTTATATATCTCAAAAACATAGTATCAAAGAACTAATCCTTTCATTGTAAAATTGGAAATTTAATATTAATTTGATAGTAGATTTTTTTTTCTTATGGAGTATTTATAAAAGAAGGTATTGATCTTAGTTTATTAAAACGTTAGAGGTAAAAATTAATTTATTGGTTTCAAATTTAAAATTCAAATGATTACTATTTCATTATTAAAGCAAGTATTGAAAAATACTTAATGCAATGCAGTTACAGTGAATGTACTCCAGTGAACACGAAAATTGAAAGTTTAATATCTGAATATTAAAAAATATATATTATTATTTTTTTAATTCTCTCAAGTTTACAAACATAGCTAGGTAGAACATTAACCATGAAAGTGCTAAAAATAATTATTTTTTAAAGCCATTTGGAGCGTTTTGAGAAAATTTGGGAAATCCGTTTACTGATCGTACGAATGATTTTTTTTCTGATGCTTGTTTAAGTATGATATACAATATTTGAAATATATATTTTTAGCATATTTTATTGAATTTTGTCATTTTTGTAAACCACTTCATTTATATTTCATATTTATTTTTATGTTTCTGCATTAGGAAGAACTCAAAATATTATCGCCTTTTTTATTAATGTTAATATTTGAACAATAAACTAAAAATCAGGCTGTTGTTATAAAATCTTTTTATAAAGAATGAATTTGATCTTAAAATATATCAAATTACAATAAAATGAGCTATATTTGAAAACTTGTGCAAGTTATTTACAATATCGTCATACTCAAACAGGCTACTGATCCATTAAATATAAAACCTGAATTTTATCAAAGCGTTGACAATTTTTTAAATAAAATTAAAAAGTGTTCGACCTTCTTTCAAGGGTAAAAATATGGCCTCGTTATTTCTGGAAACGAACAAACACATACACGAACATGCACATCATAGAAAATATAAACTTACGTTAACACGTTCACTGCGAAGGATCATATGTAGTCGCGGGCTAGACGCGGTCTCGTTTTCAAGCTAGAAAAAGTCCGGATACAAATTTAATTACTATCACATAGATGGCACTTATTAACTCAGATTGTCGTTACTCACTGACGCATCTCCCGGATCCGCGTCTTTAGCTGTTAGCATTAGTCGTTATAGTGCAGTAGAAATAGCGCAAAAAAGGGCCTTGCCTTGCAAAAATTCGGGTAACTCTGATTTTTGGATAGGTTGTATAGGTACCCTCTAATAAAAAAAAACAAGTTTTCGACCTTCTAAACCTTGTGCGTGTTTCACAATATCGAAAAAACCAATATTTTTCGGAACTTTTTTTGATTTTTCTTAAATAATTCCAGCGCATTTTACAGAAAAATCGCTTTCACCATTTTGTAGAGCATAAAATTATCTCCAACACGTAGTATTCATGTTTGTAAATTTTCCAAATAGGGGGTGAGATACGGAGCCGGGAAAATAAGGTAAAATTTGTACCTTGCCTGTTTTCTCTCAAAATCTTTTTGCTGTGATTTTTAAGGTCTATTATCAATATTTAATTATCTAATAAATGAAACTATAGACTATCTCATGCTCTAAAAAGTTGATTACGATAGTTTTGTTTCTAAAATGCCCCAAAAAGTGGGTTATTAACAAAAAAAAACACGTCATTTGTGGATTTTTGCATATTTTCTAAATTTAACCCTATTTTCCCAGCTCCGTCTCTCACCCCCTATTTGGACAATTTAGAAACCTGAATGCTGCATGTTGTAGAGAATTTTATCCTCTAGAAAATGGTGAAAGTGCTTTTTCTGTGAAATGCACTGAAACTAAGTTATTTAAGAAAAATCGAAAAAAGTGCGAAAAATATTGGTTTTTTCAATATTGTAAAAAACGCACAAGGTCTAGAAGGTCGAAAACTTCGTTTTTTTATTAGAGGGTCAACTTTTACAACATATCCAAAAATCAGAGTTACCCGAATTTTTGTAAGGTAAAATGCTATTTCTACTGGACTTATTAGCACAAGTTGAAATCTTCATTTTGAGTACTAACAGTCGCCTATATACGTCTGCTGGTGTCGGAAATAAACGCTGTTTTGATTTATTTTCATTCTTTTATTCAGCGAAACTAAAACTTTTGCGAGCAGATAGATCATGCTATCTACACTTTGATTTAAAAAATATATGTAATGATAAACATGATATACCAAAGGGATGGAAAATATCACATCGCCCAGGATTTCACACAAACGCAAAATAAAAAGCAAAAAGGCGACAAACACGGCAAGCGCGATGCTTTATTTATATCCTGAAAAATTCCGTACGCTATGTAATTACGTACTAAAGGACTAAATCACCTGCAGGAGCACCAACCGTGAGGCAGAGGTGATAAAATCTCCTACAGAAGTTCCCTACCTACATACAGCAAAACCTCTCCCCGTAACGGGCCTGGAATCAACGAACAAATAATGAACCATGTTCACAGAGCTATTGTAAATGCATACTGAATACAACAATACAGAAAAAAATAAAGCAATACATTAACAGGATTTAAGTACCAGAGTAAAACCACAAGTCCATTAACATATACTAACTATAAATTTATAAATAAAAACAACTTTAAAGACCATTAAAGTTACAAAGGTCTAACTAGCCTATAATAAAACTAACTAAAACTAATGCAATTTTAACAATACAGTAAACAGGGCCTTAAATATCAAAGAAAATTACATAGATAAATGTCTTTTATAGAACTGGACACTGAGACAGCAACACAAGTAATGCAGAGTAGCAGAGTCAGTACCAGTTCTCATACCAAAATGTTAATTCTGGAAACCACAACACACACTTAAGGCACAAGTCAAAAACTGTATCCAGGAAGTCATTTTTTTTTTTAACATATATTCGAAGTTACCAGAAATTAGTAAAATGATATAACTGAATTATAGGTTCTTAATACGCAAATATAGAGCAATTCCACCACCACAGCAATGTATCCTCTAAAATAATTGTTCTGATGATAGATAACATAAACTGCCAATAAAGGGATCACCATGTTTAAAAACACTGTTCATGATGCATATAGACTGGATATTTTAAAATAAGAGTTCATGATGAATCTTCTGATAAATAAAAAAAATGTCACTTATAATTCAAATCAGCAACTAAAGTCAGTGTTCAGGATAAAATAAGAGTTCATGATGAATCTTCCGATAATAAACAATTCAAGTATTCAAGATAAAATAAGAGTTCATGATGAAACATCTGATAAATAAACAAAATATATCTTGTAATTCTACTCAACAGCTAAAATCAAGTGTTCAGGATACGTAACAGACAAGCAACTACCAATTGTAATAAACTTCAAGAAACAAGATCCTAAAATTTATACTTAATAAATGAAAACATTTTGTTCAGTTCATTATATATATCACATAATTTTCTATAGTTTTCTTTTTTTAAAAGAACACTTATCGTATTTTCACGAAGAGATTTGTTTCTATCAAAATTGAAGAAATATGGAATTAAAGGACAACGTCCAAAAAGATAGTGTGTCACGGATCCCAACTCGCCACAATCACATCTATCCGACGTTCTTTTTCTTATCTTCTTAAGGAACACCGGAAAACTTCCGAGCCCTGACAGAAAAAATGTTATAATTTTACTGCTGCTGCTGAAATCTCTGTTTACCTTATTCAAATAGCGATAAGTGTCTCTGCCTTTTTCAGAAACATTCCAGTTTTGCTGCCATTCTTTTAGTAATTGTATCTTTATATAATTATCCATAATGCATCTTGGATATGGTATAGACAAAGATATATCTGCCTCTTGTATTTGTGTTGCAGCCTTTGTAAGTGAATCCGCCCGCTCGTTACCAGCATGACCCACATGGGCTTTAATCCAAGTGAGCGTAAAAATTTTATTAGGATATTCAAGCAAACTATTAAATATATCTAATATAACAGGATTAGATGGAACGATCCTGCTAAGTGCATGCAACGATGAAAGACTGTCGGTCATTAGTAAGATTTTATTATATTCTGACTGTATAAACCAATTTACTGCTTCTCTAATTGCAACCAACTCTGCTTGATAAATAGTGTTTAATTTTTGCAAGTTAGTTTTGTCATCGTAAACAAATTCATCTTTTATACAAATAGTAAATGCACAGCCAGTACCTATTTCCATTCGAGATCCATCCGTATATGCCACAATCTCATCCTTCCTTGATTCCCTATTCTCTGACATCGGGATCACTTGAAGGTTATTCAGATTATAATATTCTGGAAATTCGTAAGGTTTGACCTTTGGCCAAATATCTGCACCTGAAATTGATACATCCTCCATAGTAACAGAAAGTTCATTCTGGAGTACCTTGTTCTTCATATTTCTGTATTTGAGATCCAATTCAATTGGCGGGACACCACATAAAATGCAAAGTGCTTCTGTTGATATTGAGCGGTACGGCCTGATCACTGATAGCAAACCCATACGTTGGCATTATGACAATCTTTTCAGCGCATTCACTCTTAAATCATCGTACCATACCTCATATCCATATGTTATTTGCTTCTCTATTATTGACAAGTACCATATTTTCAACAGAAATGAGGGAGTTCCAAGATCTCTACAATTTGTTTTGCTTAGGTTCATGGTAAATGATGAAACTTTATCTCTGACCGCATCTAAGTGGTCCATCCAATTGAATCTAGAATCAACGACAAATCCGAGATACACTATATTTGACTTTACTGGGACAGATATTCCGTTCAATTTGAAGATTGGCCTGCGGTTAATGTAATTACGTACTATGTGAATCTTGTAGCTAAACTAAGGATTGTATGTCCTGGCATTGTAAGTATGTACAGGACGCAAATCTGCGTTCATTGCACACCGCTAATAATCGGATAGACGATGATCTACGTCCTACACAGTAAACATATCAGTGGACACCGGAAAAAAAATCCCTAGAATAGTTTTCAGTGTGATGCAATGAAAATCCTATAATAGACTATGCATGCAAAGATAAAAATTCGGTAATTTAGACATTGTTTTAAAGCGATATCCAACCTTCCGAAAAAAACCTGACTATATTTGATTTTATATTTATGTTTCCAAATATAATTTTATACAGTATCATATACATAAGTCTCATAATAGTTAAATACATTAAATCAAAAATTTAAAAAAGAAACTTTATTGAAACAGTGTAACATTATATATAAGCTACTTTATGGTCTTCCTATTCACTTCTGCCAACTTTTACGCATTTTTTTTTACCACGAAAATTTATTAGAATTTTTTGTTTTAATTAATCGCAGATTCTGCGATTATTTCAAGCAAAAAGTATTATGAAATGTTGGTAGTAAGCAAAAATAAAAAAAATAGTTCAAACAAAAATTGGCAGCTGTAAGAAGTTGAAATGCGACTCTGCATCCAGGAGATATGTAACCAGAATTTATCTAACTATAATAAAGGCGGAAGTTTGTTTATTATAAAAATGCATCCATTTTCAACCTTTTACCCCAATATAGGGTAGTTTTAAATGATGTCAAAAATCGCCCAATAGAGGTCAAACACCGTTGGAAGGCAACTGTGATTGGTAGCTGAGGGGATTGTAGGCACGGTTGGAGGTCAACCGGGAAGTTGTGATTGGCAGATGAAAAGATCATCAGCTTATTACAATTTCCCTATAAGAAAATTGATTCTCTTTTCAATAACAAAAAATCTTCTGAATTCGAACACCGATTTGTGAATATTTAATAATTTGTTTTATGCGATTTTTAAAGTTTTTTCATGTTTGTGACGCCATTTATGTATTTGATTTCAGACACACATTACAGTCATACTGTATGTCAAAAAAAAAAAAAAAAAAAAAAAAAAAAAAACTCATTGTGTTTGTGTTTTAACCGCACCATTTTGTTCCTGTTTGAAACGTTAACAATATTTCTTAATGATCGTTGTTTGGTTTAATTTTGAGGTGGGTTGGGAGTATCCGGTCGTAATTTAAATATTGCGTTAATGCACTGATCGGTACTGCCTCCTTCTCCCCTGCCTCCCTAATCAGAAGATTTTTAATATTGGTCCGATTCAAATGAAAACTTTTCTAACATTCTTCTCATATCCCAAAGGTATTAAATAAATTTCGGTATAATTTTTTCATCCCTTGGTTACCACTATTTTTGAACATTAATCTCTAGGAGGAGATTATTTTCTCGGGTTCTATGGGCTCGATTTCAACAAGAATTCGTCTATTCAACTTAGCACCAACTAATTAAGATATAGATAACTAACTAAGGTACAGATTTGGCGATGCATGTAGGTAGAAAGGGGTAATTGTAAATTTTGTAGCGCGTGCGCAGCACGCCTTCTATTGGGGTGTCTTAGGCAGCGGGGACACGAGAAGGAGTTTCGATCGGGAAAAGGTTTGTTTAGAACAGAGCGCGTCCCCTTGCTGTGGAAAATGGAACTAAAATATTTTGTATTTAATATTGGTCCGATTCAAACGAAATATATATTTAAACATTCTTCCCAGGTCTCCCAGGTACTAAATAAACACCGGTATCCTTTGGTTACCACCATTTTTTAATATTAATCTCCAGGGGGATAATTTATTTTCTCGTGTTCTATGGGCCCGATTTCAAGGTGAATTTATTCATTCAACTTAACAGAACTAATTAAGATATAAATAACTACTTAAGACATATATTTGGATATAAATCCCACTTGCCTCCTGGCGGTGGAAAGTGGAACTAAAATATTTTCAGCGTGTGCACAGCACATCTGCTATACACTGCCGTACGCGGCGGGGACACGTGGCGGAGTTTCGTTAGGAAAGAGACTTGTTTAGAACAGAGTGCACCTCCTTACGGTGGAAAATGGAACTAAACATTTTTGCATTTAATAATGGCCCGATTCAAACAAAATATTTTCTAATATTCTTCCCAGGTCTCACAGGTACTAAATAAACGTTGGTATATTTTTTTCCAGCCTTTGGTTACCACCATTTATGGATCTTAATCTCCAAGGGGTGATTTATTTTCTGTGGTTCTATGGGTCTGATTTCAACGTTAATTGGTTCACTTCACATGAACTAACTAAGTAAGATGATTTCACGCCTCCTGGCGGTGATTATTGAAACCAAAAAATATTGTAGCGCATGCGCAGTACGTCTGTTATACAGTGTCGTAGGCAGCGGGATGACGGAGTTTCGTTCGGAAAGAGGATTGTTTAGAACAGAATTCGCGCCGAAAATTTCTATTTTTTCCAAAACTGCAAAAGACAACGAAATAGTATATTTATTTTCACTCATCATCGAGTATTAAGAAAACTATTGGAGGTATCGATTCGAAACTCGCAGTATGTACGTAGTTTTTTTTTTTTTTTTCATTCCGAAAACGCAAATTTTGTGTAAATCGGACGGTAACTTTTTTTTTTTAAATTTTGACCAAAAGCTGACCCGTTTTGAATCAAATGATCTAGAATTTGAGAGGGTTGTATTCAATTTACTTCCGCTATGGGGTCCGTCTCTCTATTTATTTTCCGAAAGACGAAAAGGTTACCAGAGGAACATTCGTGCATCGATTTTTGAATGATTCGCATTTTGTACCATATTTTGACGGGACCGGGCAACGCCAAGTGGATCAGCTAGTGCTAAATACAATCTAACCGCCGTGTAAATAAAAGTCATTTCAGTTTTAAAAAAAAAAATTTAAATTTAAGAGATTAAGAGTTTTAAATATGAATATATTTAAAGTTAAATTTACATTAAAAACAATAAAAATAATTCCTTTACTTCCTATGATAAAGCAAATACTAAAAAAAGAAGGTGAGAATCCTTACCAGCGGAGACTGGATGAACATTTAAAAAAGGCACTTTTCTTAATGCGTAATTTTTTTGTTACTATGTAACTGATATTTTTTAATTAAATATAAACTACAACAACAACACCAACGACAAAAGTAAACTTATAAGTAAATAAATAAATAAATAAATATATATATATATGTTTAAGTTTAAGAGAATGAGGCATGCCAGGTTTCATCAAATATCACTCGTAGTAATATCAATAATTTTTTCTGGTGTTGATATAAAACTAAACAGGCTACTGAGTATGATATTCCGATTAATGGCTAATTAATTATTTCTATTTGTTTGGAAATAAATAATTTTCTTCTATTGAGATTTGTTCGAGATACAATTTAATAATACATAGAAAAAAAGAATATTCATGCGATTTCCTTTGAAGCACAACTCAATTCAAAAATACATGATTGAATTTTCATAGAAACCCTTATATATTTTAAAAACTTTTTCTAACTTTGCATATTTAAAATATTTTTTGAAAGATTTGTCAGGCACACTCTTGAACTTAAATTTACTTCAACGAAGAATTGTTAGAATATTGTAATCATAGCATTACACTGAATTGTTATTTTTTTCCGTTTTCAGCTTCATACAATTTCGTTTCTATCAGCTGTGAGGTCCGGCACTTATCTGACAGGTTCGCTACGTAAATTTATAAATACGTGTAAAGTTCTATCTTTCACCAGTTATTGTTCTATATATACATATATATGTAACTCAATACAGTCATATTCGATCCTACCTTCTTTTTTTGTCTTTTTGTTATCAATAATAATTTTAATTACAGTAATTTGGATTTATTTAATTTGAAACCTGCATAAAGTGGCAAGCGTATTATTGTTGTTTACAACACATAAATGCATCCGATGTTTAAATTCGACAGTATAAACATTTTATCTG
Source organism: Maratus michaelseni (assembly GCA_963931845.1). Classification (NCBI taxonomy): domain Eukaryota; kingdom Metazoa; phylum Arthropoda; class Arachnida; order Araneae; family Salticidae; genus Maratus; species Maratus michaelseni. The sequence goes on along the minus strand of OZ007588.1, from coordinate 199,572,523 downwards.
TTGTTCAATTTTATAATATAGCATTTATGAATTAATAAAATTACTCTTTTTCTAGAAATATATACTATTGAAATTGAGTTCAATATTTTAATGCATAAATAAATTCATTTATCCTCTCGAGACCCAAGCTCGTATTTTTTGCATATATTTTACCATAATTGAGATTATTGTTACTTTTGAGAATATAAATCAATAAATATCTTCATTTATTTAAATATATATATATATATATATATATATATATATATATATAGTTTTTTAGCGTATCCATTGAAATGGACATTGGGACTTCGTCTTGTGAAAAACATATTATTGAATTACATGAATTTGAATGGAACATTTTTAATATTGGACAAAAATAATGGCACAAAACTGAATTATACTCAAAATAATGACACAAAATTTAATTAGACACAAATTATTAATTAAAAAAGTTTAATTACATACTAAATAATAATAATAATAATTATAAAAAAAATAATTGCACGCAAAATATAAATAGATGACCTTAAACTGCAATACTTTATGAATGTGCTTCAGCAGAGCAATTATTTTGGTAGTTAAACTGATATACAAGTTGCACTTCATTTACACAGATTTATTTATTTTTTATTTTTTTTATTTAAAATTTGATTTTGCCTCACAATGCATTTTATTGCTCCATTATTTTAGGTAATTGCTGGTTACTCTTTTTAGAACTGAGTAGGTTGAACAAGTCCAACCCTTTGGTGGAGACTAGGTTGCTAGGTGGAGAAGTGTTGGGGCTTGAGTTTTCGTCATAACTTGAATAACTCAACTTCGATTTCCTCAAAAGCTGACTAAGCACCTTGAAGTATAATAATTGGATCAATTTGCATGAAATCAATTGCTTTGTTCTTTTCTTCCTTCTTATCTTCATCACTAATGTCAAGTTCTAACACGTCACAATTCATTTTAGTGCTTCCAAACGTGTCTCAATGACTTTCTCTAGATCTAAATAACGCTAGTTTCCAAATATCTCTAAAAAAGAAAGCATATATACAGATAGCAGCACTAGACTATTCATAATAATGGACAGTAAATTTTTACATGTACCAAATGAAATGAAATATTTTTTACGAAAACTAAAAATGTCCAATAGGATGGAGGGATGTCTCAGGAGGTTGAAAAAGATAAATTACACATTTGCCTTCCAGATCAATATAATTTTCACATATGTGCTCAATGTTCACTGACGCGTTCAGAAGCAAAGTGCAGCGTTAAATTTTTTATGCTCGGTTTAACAAAAATTTGGTGTTGCAGTAGCTACTACGACCATAAGATTGTGAAATTTAGAGCATTATCGCAATTGGAGTTTCAAATGTTGTAACAGTATTTCACTATTTTTTGGTTGTAGTTTACTGCAACACCAAATCTTTGTTCAACTCAGCACAAAATGCTTAATATTGTTGGATGAAGTCCTCAAAATATTATTCAGGGATACTTGGAAGTAATAAGGTGAAAATTTTTCTACTCAGAACCATACGAGATTAGCGTGATCTGCTGGTCACATTTTCAATATAAAATTTCATTCGTTTTGGCACCGAATAAATTATTGATAAAAGATTCATTTCAAACTCGATTGAATAGAAACAAGTTGGAAATTGTACGTCAAACGTCATAAACGGGGTGCGTTCGTACTATAGCTAGTTATATAAATATTCAGTTCTTGATGATTTTTAATTCTGTGAAATGATTTATATCGTCTGCAGATTAATTTCTGTAATGAAATAAGTATCTCGGTCGCTTGACGATTAAAACTCGGAAGCTCCTATAACAAGAAAGCACCGATTTCTTTTTATTCAAATTTCTTAATAAATATTTTTATTAATACCTTCTAAAGTTTTGATTCGATTTTCATAAAATTTTAAATGTCTCGACAAAATTCTGCAAAGATAATATATCTTAAATTTCAAACCATTTGGTTGGGTAGTTTTTGCGCTGTTATATGCGGACAGACCGACGGACGGACAGACAGACGGACGGACGGACAAACAAACGGACGGACCAGACGACGACTATAGGTGCTACGTATTTATATAATTATGAACGCACCTAAAAAGGACTTGATTCACTTTGGTTCTCAAAACCTCAATTGAAATGAAATTAATTACTTTTCTCCATAAGTTATCGTACTTTATAGTGAAATAAGAACACGAACGAATAATAAAAAAATGGCGTTCAACTAATTTCATTAACTATTGTTGCATTTCATTTAAATTATACAAATAAATATGCTAACAATTAAGATTCAGTACTTACTGATTCATTATTTTAACCTTTCATAGTTCTGGATAAATAGGTTATCACCATCAATTTTTTCCACCATTGATTTCTAAAGAGTTAAAGTGTCTTATTGGTATTTTGTGCACGTTCATGTATCCCAGCATTCTTATTCATTCCTTCATACCTGCGGGTACCGTATAGTTAAGATTTTTGTCCGGTGATGCATGAGAAGCGGAATTTTTCTGTTTTTGGAGTAAATCCTTATTTTTCCTTATAAAATTCTATAATTGATGTGATTTCCTTCCTATCTCTATTGCGTACTACCACAATGAGTACATAAAGCAAACATTATCCTGCTCTTGTACTGGTAGGTCGATGTTTTGTAACTGATTGAAAAACATTAATGCTCTCGAAACGCGTTGTTTTATAATCTTCTTATTGTGTAATTAAGAACTGTCTATCATTTGCATTGTGACACAAAGATTTAAAAGTTTATAGTTCTGAGTAAATAGGTTACCACCCCACAGGATGCGATTTTTTCCACTATTGATTTCTAAAAATTTAAATCGACTTATTTGGCTTTTGTGCACGATTTAGAAAATACTTTCTTAGTGAGCCTCTACATCCTAAGATGTATTTTACTCCTAATTTTCGCGTTCGTAGGTTCAGTAGTTTGGGCTGTGCGTTGATGATCTTCCCACTCAGGACATTCTTTTATATAAATACTAGTATATAACCCCCGTCAAAAATGACGGAATGTTACGTTTCATTTTCATAAGATTTCATACAAACAAACAGCATTAAGATGTTATGAAATAATATTCAATCCTTTGATATAAACAACGCCATTCCCGAAGGAAATAAACTGTTTTGATTGAACTTCAATAGTTTAAAGATTTCACTATAAAAAGATTCTGTAAAGATTAAGTACGATAAAATCTTCAAAACATTGTTTAGATCAACAAAGTTGTTTAAACACCCATTCTGGGTTAACACATCTCCGGGTCCGCTTGCGGACCCCTAATTAAATCGGGGCGGAGCCTTGCATACAAACCTCGTAAAAAACTGCTCTAACACTTTCTAACACTTCACCCGCACTTTCAGGCAGCGCTGCAAAGCATATTTTTAAGAGACATTAAAAACTTAGAGTAATTTGGGCAATCTGCGTCATTTTGATCTTTTAAACTGTCCTGCTATAGCAGAGTAAACATTTCATTATTCAAATTCCGATTTCACAAGTGTAATAAATTTCGATCATTAAAATAATTTATTTTATTTCTTAATTAAATCGCATTTATTAATTGTATTAATATGACTGATCATTTTTTTTTCACTACAAAGTTACTATGTTAAAATTCAAAATTTTATCTGCATTGATATAACTAATACTTGTTGTACCACAGTATTACATTATATTCCTTATATTTTAATTATATTTGATAAAAATATTCATTATATTTACAATGCAAGCAAAATTGATAAAATACAGAACAAAGTGCAATTTCAACAGAAAGTTTATTTGCCAAAATAATAATTAAATAACTTAAAATTTAAAAAGTTTATCTCAAATTAAATTCTGATTTTTTATAAACATGCCTAAAGAAACCTGTGATAAGTTTTGATCATTAAAGATCATCTTTTATTAAATAAGTATTTTTTTTTAATTCTCATATTAAATTACAAATTTATTTTCACTACAAAGTTTCTACTACGCTAAAATACAAAATTTTATTTGCATTGATATAATTAATATATGTAGTATACGGCATTACTACATGTTCCTTATATTCTAATTACATTTTATAAGAAATACAGTGACCTTTCACTTATACGCGATGTTCAGTAATTACTTTTTGTACCACTATTTTAAAACAGTAAAATTCGATTTATAAATTCTACGATTAAATAAGGAGAAAATTACTTTAAAAAGGAACTGGTGCTGAAAAATAATTACAGCGTATCGCGTATTAGTGAGAGGTCACTGTATTCATTGAGAATTAAAACTACAATTTCAGAAGAAAACTTTGTTTATATTAATCTCCGATAGATGGCGATAAAGGCTCACAACGAATGAACGAACGAAGTATTTTAGCGTGTATGAAGGAGGAGCGTAACTTCTTCCGTTTGCGATCGCTTTTCGAAGGGTTACTTTCATGGTTTAATATTTTAAACGTTCACGACGAATGAATCATTTGCTTGTTTACTTTCATGGAGCAATAAACCTGATTTCAACTGAAGTTACCTCAGAATATAAACATAATTTAATGTAAGCCATCTCACAAATATTAAATTATTTTGAAAGACATGATTTCAAGTAGGAGAAATTATCGTTTAGTTGTCATATGTTAGAATAGATTTTTCATTAAGCCTAACATGGCGTTTAACGATGGTCGATTCGCAAATCAGAGTGGTCGTCCCGGTACAGTTACAGACACTTTCTTGCCTTCGGATTTTATTATAAGTAAGATACTACCCGGTCTTAGCCCATGTAGCCGGTCGCTTTCGTGTGGGGCCCAGATGTCTTCTGCAGCGTTTACACCGGACTTATCTTGGGTCCCAAAAGTTCTGTTTACATACAAACAGAAAAATATAAATAAAATACTTTATTTTAAACTATACGAAAATTATTAATAAGAATATAAAATAAGCACGTAAATAAAGGTTTCGCGACATAAATAAGTTTTCTTCATAAGCCACCTGACAAAGGCCCGCTCATCCCTGCCTGTGATTATCTATTTGTGATAAAATAATCAAATATGGGATAGCCTAAGATACATGGCAATCATTGTAAATGGGGACTGTGGTTTAACGACCATACATATTTGATACGGTGATCAAAATATCGCTGCCATGTGTGCTGCTGCCATATATAATTATTACAGCGATCCGGATTGATAGTTTCTAGATTTGATTAATCGTCATACACAGAGCATTCCAACGATACCTCTCTTTCCAAATTCAAGAACTAACAATTGAATAAGTTACCTAGGTACAATCACTTTATTATGTCTGAAAAAGTATGTAACACCTCTACAATATGCATCTTTGTGTAGGGGTAAGGACTGGAAATTACCTCTGTAGATCCTCATTTTATATAGCATTACAACCAAAAATCATAATACTTTTTTTGGACATCCTAACGTTGTATTTTGTAAGCGATATACATATGTAATCTCCATGATACAATGTTAGCAACACAGCCATATATTTCTGAGATTTCCTTTATATTTTCTTACCATACAAATTGCCATACCAGGATTTATAATGTTGCTCCGACAGACTATAGATAGTTTTTATCGTGCTTCAGATTTGCTTCGAATTTAAGTATTATCCGTTACATATTCTTTATTTAGACACAAAATTTCACATATTTATTTGGATATAAAGTACATATATTTCAAAATATATTTTCATACTTTTACCTTGTAACGTTTGAGCTATATTTTCAACACCTGCAGCTAATATTTTATAAACAAAACAAATCATTAAAAAAATCATCTAACAAAACAAATCATTAAAAAAATCATCTAACAAAACAAATCATTAAACATAAATTCAAAACTTTTTCCTATTCCTAGTAAAATTAACGATCCATTAATTAATTCTTGTATAATTAATTTTAATTATGTTTAATTTGTAATTAGTTATTTTTGTTTCATTAATTTATCTTTTTATCTCACTCCCATTCATACTCTCTATAGATTTATTAATGAGTTATGATAAAATATTTTTTATAAAAGAAAGTTGTGCGACTTTCATTAATATAAAATATATTAATAATGATGTCTATTTCTAAATAGAGAAACCAGCAAAAATAATTAAGCTATATTTTAAGATTATACTTTTATTTACATAATTATTTATTTATTTATTTTATTTGACCTCTAAAGAGATACAGTTCTAGCGAAATATAGATTGACTTTATATGTCATATAGTAAACGAAGAAATTGCTTTTAAAATTAACTTCGTTTTCTATTATTGATTTTCTTGGAAAACGCAATAATATAGATTTCATTTTTGGTTAGATTTTCAATGAAATGAATAAGTTAAAATAACTTTATCAATTAAATATTTAAATCTTTGCATTCATAAATAACTGCGATACATTCTTCATACGAATCCATAGGAATGCATGAATTTTCGAAGAATATTAACTATTATGATCTTTTGAAAAATCATAATGATTATGCTGATCTAAATATAAATTAATTATAAAATTCTTAGCTTAAAAAAGAAATATGGTATTTTATAGTTTTAAACTTATATTTAAAAACAATAAAATTTGAAAAAAAAAAGTTTTAATGGCATTATATATATCAGCTTCTCTACCAATCTTGGAAAAACTCTTTTCATTGTACCAGAATATTATATGTTATTTTCAAGGTTGTCCAAGGTTGTCCAGCATTTTATACACTAGACAGCGCCCTAGAGACTAAAGACGGTCCTACGGACAAAAATAAAACACTTACGCAAATTAATTGTAAATTTCTTAGTCTGGCGGTTTTGTTGTTAATTATTTTTTTGTTTTATATTTCATTGCAAGATTATAGTTTAGGGTTTTTGTGCATGGTGTTTTCTAAATATTAGTTTAGATTTAATATAACCACGGGCTCCTGACTGGGATAGTATTTTTTTAGAATGAACGACCTTTGAGAATGGAGATATATTATATTAAGGATACAGGAAGATCTCTCTCACAATTTAAATTTTGAAATCATTTCAGTTAGCCATTTTTATTTGTAATGGAATAATTGAAGCAGAAATGGCACCTTTTGTGCTGAATTATATTATGTTTGAATGTTTTGTATTCTTGAATTTCACGCGTAGATCCTAAAAAAGGGTTAATTTCTGAACTTCCTTGCAATGAACTATAATATATATATATAGACGTGAACTATAATAGATATAGGCTTGTATTTGATACTACATTAAGAATATATGATAAAGAGTTCGCATCGAAAGGTTTGTTCTCTATTCGATTCTTATAATATATTTTTTTTAAAAATTTTTAATAACAAAAACATGACTTTTTTTATCAATATTACGTAGCATATGAGTCTTAAACGCTCAAAATGCGACAAACCTGATAGTGTATATATACATATTACAAAATGTAAAATTCCATACCCTATTAAATTTATTGTATAAAAAATTCCTTTTATTAATATCCCATTTACAACCCTAATTTATTACAATATTCAATTACTGTCCTAATTTAAAACATTTTTTTATCCTAATTTACTTAAATTCCCATTTTATTTCTCGACAAAAAAGATGTAAAAATAACATTTCTTAAGAATATTTCTTCTTAAAAAACATATTTTCTTAAATTCTTTATTATATTAAATGTTTCCTATTTATTCTCGTATTTAAGTCTCTTTTTTTTTTCTTTTAATCTGTGAAAATGCACATTTTTCCTTTCCTAATAGTCTAAAAAATCATACTTTTAAATTGTTTTGATATCGAGAAACATATTCTCAATTCGCAAAAGAACGAAAATTATTCTAATATTTTCTCGCGTTTTTTTTATTTCTATAATGTTCTATAAAATTCTTTTCCGGATAAAAACATCGGAGAGACATATGTCTTCAATATAAATACACAGATAAAAGATAGCGCGCGTTGGAAGTGTAACATGCATTCTTTAAAGTAGGTCATGTATTAAGAAAAACTTCCTGTGCATTCCTAGTTGAAAACGAACTGACAGAAAGAGAGAGAGGATGGGATTTTGCCGTCGAAGGGAGTGTTAAAATGAAATGTTGTTGGCTTTGTAGAGTTCTAATATGTTTCAACATAGAGATTTGTTAAGATTATAGTTATAAGAGAGAGCACTTACCCGGAATTTAAAGATGATTGGGTTTAAATAAATGGATTCGAGTGCAATCGTGTTTCTTTTTTTCTTCTACCTACATTTACTCGGCTACTACTGGTTAAACTGCATAATACGACTCCATTAATTTTTGAGATGATTGCCATATTTTTTCTTTAACTGATGGATGGAGCTAAAACAATAGCAGAATAAAACATGCATATAGTTAGAGTTTAGTATTATGTAAAAAGATGTTAAATGGCAAAGTTATTCTCTAAATTGTTTGCCGCAAGAAGCTTTCAATATATAAAAAAAATGCATCACAATTATAATTCAGTAAAATGGGAGGTATGAATGCTATTTATAACTAGTCGGTTGTGCCAATACCAATACTTTCTTCTATCTCATACATGTTAATGCTTCAAAAAGCGTATTTTGTTTTAATTGCACTTCATTTTTTTTTGCCGATAAATTTTTAAAAGCCACATGGAGGAGGGGATTCATAAACACGTCAAATCAACATATAATTAATAATAATCATAATATATTTTTAAAAAAACTTGAAAAATTGTGCTTATTACAAATATGCAAATTAGACCAAGATTGGACAATTTTGTAATTCGGTATGATTTTATCTCAATAACTACCGCATCCGTACCGAAAATCAAAGAAAATTCGCAATTACAACATTCCTTACAGGCAGATTTTCTCCAACGTTTTATACAAACCTCAGCATATTATATTATATCTAAATATATAAATTCGTCAAAAATATTCATAAATTCTTGACTTAAACTGCAAAAAAATCGAGAAAATCGTACAAAATTCGCTATTACAGAGCCCTAGGAAGAATATCCTCATTTTCAACTGGGACCTAACGTCCATAGTGAAAACAAAATGTATATAAAGAATGCTTCAATTCTATGTCTAACTTCTTACATTTTTTGATGATACTAAAGTAAAGTCGCACATATATTCGCTATTACAACGCCACATTCAGGCCGATTTTCTCAAAATTTTTGTACAAACCTCGGATTATGACATTTAATCTAAATATAAAATTTCGTCAAAAAATATTTATACAATTTTCATTTAAACTGCAAAAAATCGAGAAAATCGCACAAAAATCGCTATCACAGCGTCTCCTTGCAAGTGGAACATCCCAATTTCAACTGGGACTTGCTGGCTATAGTCAAAAACATATATATGAAGTTTTGTTCAATTCGACGCATAACTTCATACACATTTCGATGATATAAAATGGACACACAGACACACGGATTCAGAGTCTAACAGATACATCGAAAGAGAGATATTTTCAAAAAACAGGTTTTTCGAGATCTTTGACACCTAAAATGTGTAAATTGATTAAAATACTTTCTTCTATTATAGATAGAAGAAAGCAAAATATACACTATTAAAATTTATTAAAATCTATTAAATAATACTTTCAAAGGACTAATATAAAGTAAATTAAAATCAAATAAGCAATTCAAAATCAAATAAGCAAATAACCTTTTTGAGCTTGTTCTATTTTGTCATTTAAAGAACAATCGTAAATTCACGTACACGGGCATTTATCTAGATCGTGCAAATTTATCAAATTGAAAAGATAATTTAAATCACTGCGGTTCCAACATATTATCCATAAATTAAGTCAGATAATACATGCAGTAACTTTTTAACTAAAGAAAAGTATTTGAAAATAAAGAAATAAAATTAATTACATTTCTAAAATAAAACGCTAAAAAAATATTTAAAATACCTTTCAGCGTAATAGGCTTCATTTCTTTTATTCCTTTGTTCATGTTTGAAATGTTTTATTTTTTCTTTTTGTGATCAATTGGTGAGCCATAACATGATTGCATTCAGTGTCATATGCATTCAGTGTTTGTATCTAAATTAATCTTAAACACCATAACATTAAGACACTACACAATGCAAAACTTAAGACAAGTCAGATTAAAATTCAGCTTACATAGTTTACAACTCTTGCGTTTTTTATGCCACTAGTTTCTGATAAAAATATTCCCTTTGTTTAATGACAGCAGTTCTGTCGCTAAATGCTACGAAGATTTCTATATGTAAAAAGTTTTCTCAAAAACGGAGAGGAGTTCATAGTTACACAATTAATGAAATCGTTAGTGTAATAATAACACATTAACAAAGAAAATAGCAAAAGGTTTGGGTTGATTTATGACGGCCAATTATCAACACGAGGGATATAGGCCCTAGGGGGGAGTGCCCTCCGTGGGGGGTCTTTTTAGGGGATCCTAACCCGTATTTACCGCAAGGTTAGAATAAAACTACGGACAACTCCGAACGGTTAGGTCGACGAGCGTGAACCCAGTACCTCCCGTCTACCAGCTTTGAGAGCAGAACCTCTCAGCCACTGGTGGGGCAAATTGCAAAAGGAGAAAACGAATTAGTTTGGGATATACAAAATTAGAAAGTGAAGCAACTGGAGAAAAAAAGTTATAAAATGATGATGATGAATGAAATAAAGATGGAAATTAATTGGATGTGCACTTAAATGGAATACAATTGTGGATTACAGATATTTAAGTCACTGGTATAAGCTGTTAAATAATTCATGTCTATATAAATATTATAAATTAAATTAAAAAGAAAAAAAAATATAAGCAATTGCAAACTCACTTTTTCACTTTTGTCAGTAACATAACAATCATAAACTCACGTGCATCAAAACTGATCTAGATAGTGCAAGTTTCTTCAATTTAAAAATATAATTTAAAATACTGTGGTCTCTAAATTACTGCTCATACAATAAGTCGAATAATACTTGCACCGTGAGTCAATTACCTTCTTTTAGACGAAAGTAATTTTTAAGCTGAAAGAACGCATTACAAAACTAAGAAATGAAATTAATTACTTTTCCAAAGTCAACCGGTAAAAAGAGGTTATAGCACTTTAAAAGTCAGTTCCGCATTGTAGTTCCCGTTTCTTTTATTCATTTGGGATGATATGTTCTTTTTTCATTTAGTGATTAATTGTTGGATCAGAATATATTTGAAGAGTTAATATTCATTAATATATTTGCATAGTAAAATTTTGAAAAGAATTGCAAATTAGCTAGACTTTATTTGCATACTATTATATTTCATATTATATAGATATAATATAGTTATAATTAATGTATTATTATATAGCTATAATTAATTTAATATTATATCGTTGTAACTAATTAGGAAGACAAATTAAGAATAAAGTTATAGGAAAAAATATATGCTTTAAAAATATATGTAAATTTAAAATTAAATATTTATAAGCAATTATAAACTCACTTATTTGAAATCGTTCTGTTTGTCATTTAAAGAACAATCCTAAATTCAAAAGCATCAAATGTTATCAAGATAGTGAAAATGTTTGAAATTGAATGAATAAGTTAAAACGCTGCAGTTTCTAGATAATTTCCCATGCATTAATTTGGATAATACATACCATTTTGGGAGATTTTCCTTTCTTAAACGAAAGTCAATTTTAAGCTAAAAAAACCGTATTTGAAAAGCACGGAATGCAATTATTTACATGTTCAAAATAAAACAGTAAAACGAGGTTAAGGTACTTAACAAGTTCTTTCCGTATAATAGTTCCCATTCTTTTTTTCCTTTGTTCGTGTTAAGATTTTTGTTTGTGAACAATTGTTGTATAAGCATATAGTTTCAGCACAAAATTGCATTAGGAACTTTGTCACTTTAGTTAAAAAAATGCAGGAATTAGAACTAATTTGTGTATTATTTATGTGTATGTCGACTTGCATGAAAAATACTGGCCTACAAATATGTTTAGTTAAAAGTTTGGCTATAAATATTAAATATCTAAATGGATCCGATATTATTATTAAGATATATATTTTTGTGTGACGCAATTTGCATTTATCTCAACGTATTAAGTATGTATGGTACGCATATTATATATGTATATATACTAGCATGTTTCGCCCGCTACGCTGGTCGGATTCTCCAAACAAATCTTGAATCAAACGAAATATATCGGTGAATTTCATCTTGTATCTTAAAGTATTGTGGACATTTACACGGAATATCCTTCCGCAGTGCTGAAACTATACGAACGCCCGTGCGATATTATATTCTTGAACAATATTTAACTAACCAATGCAAGTCTAATCAACATACATAGAACTTTTTTATAAGACTAGTGCTTTATAACCGGATTCACCTGATTATACAAATTACCCTCAAAATTCTAGAACTAAACAACATAGATCGATATATTATATGCTAAAACTTTCCCGGAAAATTAATCTATATAACAGTGTAAGCCCCGTCAAAATCCGTTTAATAGAATCATTTTAAAAGGAATAAACTTTCATAAACTGATTGATCTGACACATAATTCTGTAACTAAACAACGTAGAATGATTTTATATACCAAAACCTTCCCTAAAAAATTATCTAACTAACAGTTCAATTCCCATCAAAATCCATTCAGCAGAATGTTTAAAAACGGCTCCCTTTCATAATCGGGTTTATCCAATTATAGAAAATTCACCCATAATTCAATTTCGTTACATTATATTATAACGATGAAAAGAAGTCTCTCGCGTTTTATTGATAGTTTGAATTTATTCCGTTGTTTTCCCAATGCAAGTATGTTTAGAAATTATCATTTGTATTTAATATTGTAAATCCTATTAAAAAAGCATGATTATGAAATAGCATTTCAAACAAATGCTGCACATAGTACAAACATATTTTTTTATAACTATGTGAATGAATCTAAACTACTTTACATGTAACAGGAACAAACGTTTTAAAGTTAATACATTTTCTGTTTAACTACTGCAATTTATAAAATATTTTCGAAGAATAAAAAATTTCTTTTACTTGCATCATTTACCAAAAGACAAAAGTGTCAAATAAAAGCATTAATCCTTTTCAAACTAAATTTAAACCTGAACTTTCTTTTTTGAAAGCGAAGAAACATGTTTCTTTTTAAAATACATACTTAGTTCAACTTTTATCTATAAATAAAGTTCGCTACATGGAAAAGTTTTCTAAAGAAGTTTTCCAAAATCTTTGTTTTTAAAATGAAGTAGTCAAAATTATTTATCTTACTTAAAATGGAACTTTAGAGTTATATATGTGAAATAATCCAAAATGGTTTTCCATATGATTGAAAAGATTGTTTACTGTAATATATTTTTCTCTTTTATATAATTTAAAAAATATTTCCGAATAATTAAAAACTTCTTCTCCATGCACCATATACCAAAAGTCTAAAATGTTATACAAAGGCCATTAATACTCTGTCAAACTAAATTTAAACTTGCACTTCTTTTTACAGCGAGGAAACATGTTTCTTTCAAAAGACATCCGCAGATTAACTTTTATTTATAAATAAAATTCCGAACATAGAAAAGTTTTCAAAAAACATTTCAAGTAGTTTTGTTTGACTGTAAAATAGCAGTCAAGATATAGCTATTTAAGAAATTATTTTGTACTTGAAATAAATTTGCAATTAATAGAAGTATTTATCCAGTGTCATTTTATTTATTTTTAAATATACAATTATGTCACATTTAGAAAACAGTTTTAAAATTTAAAAAAATCATCACATATAGAAAATGCTAAAAATACTATCGTTGAATCAGGATGAAGATGGGACAGTATTGTAGAAAAAGGGCGACATAGTGTTCGTCAGTAAGCAAAAAATAAATAACTCTATTATATTGTGGGATTCCAGCATCTACGCATGCGTCAAGCATGTTTTAACATTTACCCCATAGTGACCTAAATGTTAATTGCTAAGATATCAGTATAATGTCATGTGGCCCGACGAAATTATTCTCGGTTAATCGAATAACGGTCTAATTTAGAAGTTCCTTGGATGGCTTAAATTTTGCATTCCAACTGCACCATTTTCCATCGGTTTCCATAAGCGACCAACAATGGAACCACTATCTACTTAGGGACAGTTGAACTCTGTTAGCCTTACAGTCGCCTGTTACTCGCTCTCTTCTACGACTTCATCTCTTGAGTCTGTTTTATCTGTTAAGCTTATGTTGGAGGTTTTCTTTATTTATGGTTTCTCTTAATTTAATTACAATTGTCATTAATTACCTTTCTCTTAATTCACTTACAGTTAGCATGAACCTTCATATGTAGGTATATATAAGCTCAACTAATCATCTCCTAACAATAGAATTTGAGACTACTATTTGTGTTCTTTTGTGACAAGCAACCAAGAATCCACAAGTAACATTAAAATGACAAGTGCAGTCAAGAGTTTAAATTTTGAATAACTCACCTGAAATTGAGGTGACGAATATAATTAGTGGTGGCTAAAGACAGCACCTTATCATAAGATGAACAAATCACAAAAGCACACTCTGTTTCATGGTAAGCATGAAACATCCAAAATTTAGAATAAATGCTGCTGAAGTTTTAAACATGAATACTAAAGAGAATTTTCGTTGTGAAAATTCTAATATAATATAATACTTTTAGTGGTGTATTACCTCCTAGATCATAGTATGGCCTGGCATGATAGTTCCTTCTGAGATCTCAATAACTTTCAATCACACATAGAACTTTGGATCATTGCAAATGCCTCAATTAAGCTAAGTCTTATGTAATATGAAAATATTTTAGAGAGACATGAGTCTAGCTTCTAATTGAACTGAACATAAATTTATTTGAAGAAAAGAGACAATCTATCAATATACACTTATTAGTTCCTGCGAGTATTCATCACAAGTCTAAGATTTTTCCTTAACGTTGACAAATCTTTATATATATATATATATATATATATATGTATATGTACCAAATATTGCTGCAATAACAAATAATACATATATGTATCATTACTACTATTTTTATACACTAATGCCTCTATCAGAGTAACAACAAGAGCAACAACTATAATACATCTGAACCACCTTTTTTTTGTTAACACGTTTTGTTATGAAATATACATTGACTCACCAGTTAGATATGGAGGTCAGGTAAAAATGCAACAAAATAGGAACACTCACCACGTCAAAATTTCGATTTTCCTTTATGTTGGAAGAATGACATCCAATTGCACTCATCCAGTCCTTACAATAATACAGGAACCATGTCTTTGGTCACCTAGCTTGTGTCGCTGTCGCTCGCCTCCATTATTTTTCTCCAGTTTCCGTGGGTAATTTCAAACAGGACAGACCCGCCGTTTCACTAAAGCGATGCGTGGTCAGTAATTCTGCTGCCGTTCCTCGCTTGTCCACCGGTCGAACCCTGAGTTTATTCCGCATCAAAGCATTCACGTTTTCCCTTGGCACGACGCGCTGACGCAGTCGACCACCTCCGCGGAAAACGCCGTAGACCTGGACTCGGCTACCGCTATGGTCGAAGTTTCCGCGGCATGCTACGCTAACTCCCGCAGTCACCGCAATCTACAAGTCTTTCGGGGGACGTGAGCCCACCGCATTCAAACGTTGAACTTCTCCGTCACTCGTGCCGCTGACCCCTTTCTATTTCTCCGTGCTAACCCAGCCTTTTAAAAATCAGCCGAGCTTCGTAAGCTGCCTTCATTATTCCCGTTCTCTGTCAAAAGTCCCCATTCCATCATCATCTCAAACCTCCTCACTGACATAAACACCAGCCCCCGCTAATTCTCTTCCATTTTCCTAAACCAATGAGCATCCCCTCTTTTTCACCCTCTCACATACACTTAACTGAGATCCCTGTCATTGGTCAAGAGCGCACACAGGGTCAAAGTTGAGTTGCCAGGTCCACCCTCTATGTTTCCCACGCCGAACCATGTGATCTAAAGTGTATGTGTGAGGTCTTTTGCGAAAAGCAGTTAAATTTTTATGTAGCTTCCTCTACAATACATAACAGATACAACAATTATTCTGACTTGTCAAAAACGTGCAGTTTTGCTGCAAAGTACCAAGTGATGACCTATTTTATGGGGCTATAACAATCTATTTTGTGGGGCTACAACCTGCACCATTGTCCACTTAAAACTCAAAGTTTCTGCCTTGGTGGTCTCATAATTGTTTTTTTTTAGCCTCCTATGTCTCGTGGGAACATCTTGTTTACAAGTAAAATATTTACGAGGAGGGGAATGAAACTATACGACAGTCATCCGTAACGTCTAAAACTAATATTATTTTGAGAGAAGGAAAAATATTTGCTAGCTATACAAACTGTGGGCTAAATTTTACACAATGTTTTATTTATTTACTTATTTAAATTTTATCTATTTATTTATTTATTTTATTTTTACAAAACGGGGGGGGGGCGGTCTAGAAGAAAACTGAAAACTTACATTTAAAACTATAAAAAAGTTAAAACTCAACTGTCATAACACTTAGTTCTCGAGGGAATCGTTGTATTAAGAATTGGTTATGCAGTGAGGTGGAGTAGGACGACTTCCTCTGTTTGATTTTTTCGGGTTGAGGTACTAGTAAAACGTCTTGAGCTGAGACTTAACATAATATGTTCATCTAGCAGTGCTGATGAAGGGAAAGACATATAATGAACCTCATCGTGTAATACTTGGCATTTAGAAAACCAATTTTACTGACTAAAATCATAAAACATATGTAGAATAAATTTGGTTACTATACGAGAGATGGTTGTAAGTAATTTGAACCACTGTTCCGTATTACATTTACTTACAGGCGTGCATAATGCATACAACATCATAATGAAGAAAACACTTGCGTATAACCCAACTACTGCCGAAAGCTACAGTATAATTACGAAATTTTGCAATCTATTCGGAGATTCAGAATTTTTAAATGCGGAACCAACAACAGACATATTAAAGAGAAACAAAATCACTTACTTTGCAAAACTTTTTAAAATTGTGAACATTTGAATACTTCACTATATAATTCTCTTTTAAGCATGACAGGTTGGTAGGCAGATCTTTCTTGTTTGAGATGTACTTACAGTTTTGACCACTATGATGCACCATATTATTCCTAATAAATTGCTAGTGCCCATATTACAAGCAGGGACTACGACATTACCCTTTCATGTAATAATATAAAAATTATTGATAAAATAAAAAAAAAGAGACTACAAGTGTTTTTTAATGAGATATTATGAAAAAAAGAGGCTAGTCTGACAACAAGAACTCCCTTTGGAACTTAGTATTGAATGATGATATTGTCTAAATTGGATGAATTCATCTTTCCACTGGTTGAATCCTAAGAGAAGAAAATCTTATTAGTTCATAATCAACGTCGTCTAGCACAATTTGCAGTCTATCATCTAAAACACAAGCTGAAAGATATTACAAAGTTTGCAAAAATCAATGATTATATTTAATATCTTGATGAACTATGGGTAGAGTTTTGAAAGAAACTGGGTATCGGAAATATGGTCCCTAAAAATGTACCAAACACTAACATTTCTTGTGAATCATGCAGTTAAACATCTTCAATGGCTTCTAACTTTGTTAACTTTAGTCGAATTGCGAATTAGTAATTTAACAGAAAAACATAGAAATCCAACATGTATTATAGTATGCAAACCTACTGTTGTAGTTTTATGGTAACATAAATACAAAATATTTGACAGTCTTTTCCCAATGGTATGCCAAGACGAATGCTAAGGGAATATAACACGTACTAAATAAACTTCCATACTTCTATACAATCAATTTTCATACTTATTTTTCAAAGGCCTCTTTTTACACATGATCTCATTTCGATATCTATATGATATGAAAATAATGTATTTGTCTTTTAATTTATATTCATGTCTCCCTTTGACTTTAGAAACTTTAACATTTGTAAAATTAACAAATCGTAAAGGGTTTTGTGTATGGTATTAATGTACTCAGTACGATATAAAGTAGACGTCGTATTTTCTAAAAATGTTTTTTACAGGGACACCATAAATATTTTAATATTTCATCATCTTTTGAGCAAAAAATAAAACGATTTTAGCAACAATGAGCCTTAAAGTCATTAGATTAGAGTCGTGCATTAGGTGGAGTCCTATTAGCAATAATTTATATTGTTGTAGGTCAGGTTGATTCTTATTGTTTCGGATTCAACGCAAAATATTTCGAGCTCAAAACCTAACACGAAGCCGTTATGGATTAGTTTCAGGTGGACTTTTGAGTCTTTTGGGTAGTGTTTGATAGACCTAAGTTTAGTTTCTTCAAAAGAATGTTAAAAATGTTGCTTAATATATATGTGTCGTCTAGTTGCAAAACCGGCCAACTCCTCAAAATTTGAAAATGTGTTTTTTCAGCTTTTTAAGTTCTAAATTACCGTTACTACCATCTGGAAACAATAAACAAGCCAAAGCTGGTCAAATCCCTGTGTTATATGCGTTTAAAAAGCACTATGTGCTGCAAAACCGGCCAAATCCATAAAGTAGTAAGGTTCAAAAGCGGCCATCTCCATATCCGCTAAATGCCACTTCTGATTATCCCCGCAGTAAACTCTCACTTGTTGATTAGATTAATGCTATAGTGTTTTCTCTAGTCTGTGACTGCTCTTCCTTGGAGCATACAAAGTTTCTAATAATTTAGTTTCGTGTTTTCTCTGACTATGGAAAAGTTTGTGGAAGAAGTATCTCCTAATCAATGAAGGAAGAAGTAAAGTGACCCTACGACGTGGAAAAGGGAAAAAGCCAAAGTTCACCTTGTGATAACCAGGGGCGGATTAACATGTTTTTATGCTCTATACAAAATACTTTTCTGCGCCTTCTCCCTTCGCTTTCATAAAACTGTAAGTGAATATTTCTCTGATAATTTAATAATTTTTTAATCTATTTAATTTTTTAATAAAATATTCGTCCATTTAATTTTTTTTTACAAATTTTAATATTTTGAGGATTGTAGATGCGAAATGAATGGGCTTATGCTACAGTTAAAATCTGAGAGAATACATTTGTGATTCATTTTCATAATTTCTGGCATTATTTTTTTCAGGTTCTGCCCTACTGCTGATCCAAGAAATCCAAGCTGTGGAAACTCTTCAAAAGCTTACCAATGCTCCTCAACGCTTCCTCGAACATTTTTTGTGTTTGCTACCCCTCAAACCCAACGTCAGATTAAATTTAGCAAAAATTGATTTCTGTTTTGTTGTAAAACCGGCCAACTCCAAAGTAAGTTGCAAAGGTGGCCAAATCCAAAACAAAGACTTAAATAACCCCCTCATTTCATATGCCCCTGCCACCTTATTTTGTGTTTTCAAATATACTGTTTTAATGACTATAAAACTAAAGAGTTTTATTTATAATCTTATTTTGGCTAAGTGTGGCAAAAAATCATCTTTTTCTCAAAATATAACTTTTTGGAGATATCCGGTTTTGAAACTAGACGACACACACACACACACACATATTTATATATATATATATATGAAAAAACTATATATTATTTAAATATAAATATGCATATTTATATTCATTATTCTACATAAAAATGTAATATATATACAATTATAGTGGGGTTTTTTTCATACTTATGTTAAAAAAATGGATTCAAGTTCCTTAAATTTGATGTTAAAATGCGTTGGGTTCAGGGCGGGTTTTGAGTTGACATTAAACAGCCCTGATGGATGCTTGACCTGTGCGTGATGCTAATGTGAATAACAATATAAATTTGCCACTATTATAAACGTCAGAAACAATCCCTTGAAATCTGTTGTATTTTTTGTAAAAATTGCTTGATTTGCTTTTGTATTTATAATAGTTGAGGAATCATTTCAAAATTAAAGATATATAAATAAATATATATATAATTATATATACGGCATTTATACACGATGTCAAATGAATAAATATTAAAATATATTTTTATGAATAAAGTTATATCATATTTACAAAAATGATTTTATGAAAATATTTAAAATTAAGAAACGAATACTCAATGAAAGTAATCATTTATTTCATATAAAAAAACTCTGATTAGATTAACAAGTAATAAAAAACAAACGCAGTCTCATTAGAAAAAAATATGAAAAAACAGACTCTTCGAGGCAAAAAAAAAAGATAAAATAACTCTAGGGAGAAAATTTCATTATTTCCACGGATTTATATTTATTAAACTGAAAAACTATATAAGGAATACTTAAGAAACATTAATGACACGAAATACACAATTAAAATAATTATTTTCTTGAAACATAAATTATTGTTCTACTTATCTGTGATCTGGCATCATTAAATAAAATTTAATCGTCTTATAGAACAAATAACAAAGGAAAAAGTATATTTAGATAACTTCGTTTCAGAATGCATAAATAAAAGTAAGTAATGATAATATATTTTTTCCTTTATTTAAAAAGGATTTGTTTTACAAATATTTTTTCTTTTAACTTATTAAGCTATGGTGATTAAACTAGCTGATATAATAAAAAATATTAAGGATGTTTATTTGTTTTTTCTCCTTTTTGAATAAACTCGTGCGATAGCAAAATGATAATATCTGGACATTAATTTTATGTACCTTCGAATGCATTACATTTAAAAAAATAAAACAAAATTGTATATATTGTTTACTTTATAAAATTATTTATTTTAATGTTCAATAAATAACAACCATCTAGTGCTAAGTTTAATTTAAATCTATCATTTGTTTGTTTAAATCTGGGCACTCAAATTTATTTTCGCATGCATATGTTTAAATTGTACTACATTAAAAAATAGAATGATGTTATGCCACTAATATGAGTATATTTTTAAAATCTTAGTTTTGTATTTTATTTTGGAAACTTTCTGAAGAATTACTCGAAGTAAAAAAAAAATGTGTACAGGTTAAAATATCTATTTTATAGTGATTATTATGTAATAATTTTTCATTTGTTGAAATACAACGAAATTTTACACATTCAATGGCAACGTTCATATAAATAAGTAGTTACAAAAAATAAATCATTATTACGCAATAAACTATGAATGATTTGTGAGAGTTTTTCCGTTTTTGAACAACCACTAGTCTTAATATACCTTGAGTTGTTGCAAATATTGAAACATATGTGTCATGTGTGTTGTTTTACGATATCCCATGCCGTTATCCCTGTATGCACGATTAAAACTTGAACAAAAACCTAAGCCTATTGGTTCTCCAATATGCTCGATCTTGGACTACTCAGGCCAGATTAAAATAGATATTATGTATTAAACAGTTTGACGACTCCTTTACTGTATGTGGTTCAGCAGTTTCCAATTGGAAAATTTCTTGTAAAATAAATATTAATTATGACTGGGTATTTTATGCAATGAAAACACATCACTCAGGACCTGATTGCCGACGGGGTAAACTTCCACCAGTAAAATTTAATAGAAATTTTCGTCTTATTAAAACGCTCTATTCATGCAAAATCACTGCCATGAGTAAGGAGAAGAATTCTATTATTTGTTTACTGGTGGAAAAGTGCCCCGTTGGTAATCCTGTCCTGACATCACTCCAGCTGTCTGAGCGACGTAGTACTAAAGCTTAAGCGGGATAGAATATTCTCCAAGAGGGCTTCATAAAGGCTTTAATCATTGCGCAACATGAGTCTGGACTCATTACTAAACTAGTCGTTGGGGGCCACCGTAATACTTACCCATCATTGATATGCATTAGGTAAAATGTTAAAATAAAAATGTGTAAACTACTTATAAAATGCATTGCAATTCAAATAAAATCGTGGCTTGATGACGTCATAAACTTTAAGGGCTCGATTACTGAATTGCTTGAAAGAAACCTCCTTATAACTCCAAAAATAATAATCCTATTAACTAGCGGTTTATTGCATCTGATTAAGCGTTAAATTTCCAATTAAAATATATCTTTGAAGTGAAATTTGGAAGAAATACAGGGTCATGAAAAATCGAAGAGTGTGAAAAATAGTATTCCAAATATCTCGGTAACTCATTATCCGATCGACTTCATGCTTTATGCAAAATTTATGTTTTTTTATTGTCTTTTATTTTCGTTTCTTAAAATAAACAATTTCGAAAATTTTAATATACCTTTTATCAGAACGAATATTTCGAGAGTCCGAAAAAAATAGTTCCGGTTAATCGAGGTTATTGAAATTAAATAGGCTTCTTCCCATTATTACATACTAAGTACATACCAAATTGCAAGTGTCTATCTCAATTGTTTCGGGAGATAGAGCGTTTACAGACACACAGACACACAGACGTACAGACACACAGACACACAGACATACAGACACACAGACACACAGACGGACGGCAAAATTTTTTTTCTAAAAATATGTTTTACGGAATCCCCAGCGTCTGAAACGTGTAAATCCGTCAAAAAAAAATTTCGATTTTCAAAACGATTACAAGACTTACCCTATACTACATATGATGGGTAAGTAAAAATTTCGATTTTCAAAACGATTACAAGACTTACCCTATACTACGTACGATGGGTAAGTAAAATGACCGTTTTCCACTACGTTTTGGTACTATAATTTCGAGTACAATACCATTCCAAATTTAACTCTTCTTTGCATGAGTTTTTCTTTTACAATTGTGTTTTTTATACATATATTGAATATTAGACACCAGAAATTTTAAGATGGATTTTTAACTTTGTTCAGCAACATAGTTCACGGGAAATTTACTGGATTAATATTTCTACATAAATATAGTGGTGGCAAAGAGGTTGATTTATTTATTAAAAGTTAAATAAACAGTGATGGAAATTTACATCACTGTGCAATTAACCCCTTGGGGACGAGCGACACGTATCCGTGACGCATAAGATGCTCAGAATCCTCGATTATTCCCACCAGTTATTTTTTATTGTAAACTTTGCCTTATGTAATCCTAGCATTTCTGCGATTCAAGTAGACGAACATTTCTGTTTTGAAAAACCGGTGGTAAAAGAGTAAAAATTCTGTAAAGGACGCTCGTCGCGAAGGGGTTAAGGGTTAAGCAAAGGTACGTACAAGTGCTCACTGTTGTTAGAACAATTGATTTTCAATCTGGAGCCTAGAAGTGTTACAGGATGACATATAGGCCAGTAATGATTTCAGGGCAATAAATCATATGTAAAAGCTTCTCGTAGAGAGCGACGAGGTGATACTTAAATTCTTCTTGCAAGGATATCTACGGACCCACAGATGCAGCCTATAACATGGTCCTGATCAGTTTAGCTAGAGTTATTTAGAGAATCTTCTGTGTCTGAAATATTCTATTTCCAGTTTATTGTATGCAGTTTCGATATACAGTTTACATAATCGATATGCATTATTATTCATTAGATAATTTTAATATACAGGGCCACCGTGTATATAATACTAAATACGTCCTGTATACTAAATATTTCGTGTCCACTACTCTTAATACTTCTCTAGAATACCCTTGAAATAGCCAGGGTGGCGGACAGTCCAAATACTCTTTAATTAAAGAACGGCACAAAGTCATTATATTTTCTTCGATGGTGGAAAAAGTCAGATTTTCTAATAATTGATTCATCTGCAGAAGAAGCAGTACAGATGAAATTCCTTTACACATCTTTTTATGAGCAAGATTTTGCATATTTTTAATTCATTTGTTGGGATTATGTATTGAGTCTTCAAGTTACAATTCAAATCATTCGCATAACTGCTTGATATATGCCTTTTGCTACGATCCGACAGCTATTTTTTGATTAGCTTATCTAGTGATCTTTCTTTCTACTATTGAAGGGATTCGACAGATCTTATTTAATAAAGCTTACTTTTACGGTGATAAGTATGTGTATGGAAAAAGAAAATATTTTTAAACTTACATTTGGTAATCGTTGTGTACCACAGTTTCATTAATTCTAATCAATAGAAAAAATCTACTATTTGCTTTTTGGATCCATTCAAGATGTATGGAATTTTAGTAATAGATACCATATTACTGATTTCAGTTAACCACTCAAAATGATATTGTATGTGCCAATACAATTGCAAATTATTTTTTTTTCATTATTTTTATTATTTTCTTCTTTACATTTTAAACTTTTTTTTCAACATTCGATCTCTATATTTTCAGTTCTCATATACTTTACGCATACATTGAATTTTGTAAAGTAATATGTTTAACTTTATATAGTAATAAAGTACATGGATATAAATAATTAGAAATTTTTATAATTAGTTCATAAATTAATTCTGAATGAAACGTACAAAAAACTTATATAGTATTTTCCCGATTTTGAGACACCCCAGTTGTCAATCATTTCTGTTCTCTAATATGAAAGTCAGGTGAAATTTGTTTCGGTACTTCAGCAGAAACTCATTTCTCAAACAGTGAGTGTGGCGTCACAAAATCTAGCGAATGAACATAATTAGCCCAAACGGCCGAATTATTATTTTTTATGCAAAAATCACATACATGATATATCACAATATTGACATTCCCTGTTTTAGATTCCCCAGCAAAGTGTCTAAATTCAATAATTTTCATATACAATTAAATTCTTCATTATTTTGTATTCTTGGAAGCAACGATCATATATATATAGTACAGTATTCCCGTTGGCAACGATTTTCATACATTATTATATTCCAAACTAATTAATTTCGTGCTCCTAATGATGTTGAATATAATAATTGAAATCCCCTCTTTCGCCTACTTCTCAAGACATCCAAACCTTCACCACTGTAGGTGTGGGCACTGTTGTTCAACATTTTTTTAAATGTTATGAAATTGTCGTTATCTACTGCAATGAATAGTATTTCATGTGTTTTTATATATTTTTGTCTCATGGAGTGTATTGTTTAGAAAAAGTCAATACAGTGAGTTAATTGGGAGGTGTTACCAATTAATCGCATTTGCATTATTTGATATGTTAAAATTTGATTCCGTTCTTCAAAAAATCTTTGCAACGAAATATATTCAAGAACAGAAATATTACTGTACATAGACACGTTCTCTATTATTAAGGAAAATGTGTCCTCCGTGTAAGAAAAATGTGTTCTCATTCACATATATGTGCCACCATAATATGTTTTAAGTATAAACATGAAAACTAGAGCGAAAGTGAAAAATCTAAGAATTTATTAATAATGAGTCCCTGCTACATTCCACATGATATTTAAGAAAAGAAACGTTGAAATTGTGCTATTTAAAAATTGTAAAATTGTACTTATAAGAATTTTTTTCTGTCCTTAATACAAAGTATGTAAAATATATATGTTAAATAAAAAATTATTTTCATTTTACCTCACACACCCACTATAAGTGCGATCATATTCTGCTCAAAAAATCAGCCGAATAATATTTAAAAAATTCTTTATGATATGGATGCAAAATGGAGTTAAAACACTGCATTAAATGCAAAATCAAATTTTTAGAACATTTGCATGCATTTGTTTCGTCAAATGTTCTTTGACGAAACAAATGCATGTTATGTTCTTTTCGTCAACATCCACGTACTTTTGCTTAAAACTTGTTTAATTTTTATTTTTTACATTATTTGTGTAACTTGAATAAATTTTCGAAAAGTACATGTACTAACAAAAAAAAAATTCTCTGATTAATAATTCTTTATGAATAATGAATCCCGGATACATTCCACGTGATATTTAAGGAAAATAAATTTTGATTTTGCGCTATTTAAAGATTGTAAAATTCAACTTATAAGATTTCTTTTCAGTACTTAATACAACTTTTAAAAATGTATGTATGAGAATAATACATGCATATTTCAAAAAATAAGAAGTTAAATAATAAATTATTTTCATCATACACCACACAGCCACTATAAGTGTTATCATATTCTGCTCAAAGAATCAGCCAAATGATATTTTAATAATTTGTTATGATATGGATGCAAAATTTAGTTAAAACACTGCATTAAATGCAAAATTAAATATTTGCAACAGTTACACGCTTTTATTTTCGTCTACAACCATGTGCTTTTTCTTAAAACTTGTTTATTGTTTTACTTTTTACATAATTTGTGTAAATTAAAGAAATTTTGAAACGTAAATGTACTGGCAGAGCAAAAAACCTGGTTAATAATTCTTTTGTTTAAAATATGTTGTATCGCGAAGGTTCTATTTCTAAATTCCACTTCTAAACATGCATTTACGACGTTCTTTGCTGTACATTTGCATGCATGTAAAATGTTGCATTATTGTACTCTTTGGTTTCAACGGGAGGACTGAATATTATAAGTTTAACGTTTATTAATGAGAATACGTGTCAAGATAAATATATATATATATATATGAAACTGGACTCGAAATCCACTTATTTGGTGAAAAATGCAGTTCGCATCATCTTGCCGTAACCATAACCATATAATACGTACTTATTTTTAACGACAACTATTTCAACGATATTTTTAATACTTGTTAAGATAGAAGAAATTTTATTTACTAAACTAGGCTCGCAACCCCCTTATTTAGTGGAAAAATACAGAACGCTTCACTCCAATAATAGCTTAAAAACTCGTACATAACTTTGCCGACAACAAAACTTTTTTAACGCTATTTTTAATACTTGACAGTATCACATAAATTTTGTATAAGAAATTAAGTTTACAATGAACTTATTTAGGGAAAAATTCAGAACCCTCACTCCAATCCTAATTGAAAATTTCGTACAAATTTTTATCGAAAACGAAACAATTTAACGATATTTTTAACACTTGACAATGTAGAATAAATTTTGTATAAGAATTTAGGTTCTCAGTTCACTTATTTAGTAAAAAATTAAGAACCCTTCAATCCGATTATAACTGAAAAACTCGTACATAATTTTACCGACAACAAAACTATTTTAACGAATTTTAGCAGACTTACTTTGATTTCTGCGAAATATGATTACATTGTGAGAATGCTAAAAACGACTACTTTTCCATAAACAACACACAGATTACTCCATAGTGCAAAATACAGCTCACAGTAGCTGATCGAATTACAGTGCACGTCCAACAATTTGCGGGATATGATCTAATTTGACACAAATAAAAGTTAGTCTAGTGAATTTTCTTCTAAAATATTTTGCTTATTGTTAAAGTGAAGGAAAGACAATCTCGGCTTGGCTTAGTGAAAAACCGGTAATTTTTAACTTAATAAGTTGATTTCGACTTTGGATTCTTATGATAAAATTAATTATTTTGACGGGTAATATCATTCTTAAACATTATGCAATGTAACCATTTCTTTTAAACATTTTGTAACTTACTTTTGTACCTGATATACAGAATCCAATTTAAAAAGAAATATGCATTTGTTATTATGAAATTTAAAAACAAAAACCTAAGGTATTATTAATTTCTTGGATATAATTTTTAAACTATATATGAAATTTTAAATATTGAAAACAAAAAGAAATTTTGGTTCTCAGTTCCCTTATTTAGTAAAAAATTAAGAACCCTTCTCTCCAATAATAACTGAAAAACTCGTACATAATTTTACCGACAACAAAACTATTTTAACGAATTTTAGTAGACTTACTTTGATTTTTGCGAAATATGATTACATTATGAGAATGCTAAAAACGACTATTTTTCCATAACCAACACACAGATTACTCCATAGTACAAAATACAGCTCACAGTAGCTGATCGAATTACAGTGCACGTCCAACAGTTTGCGGGATATGATCTAATTAGACACAAATAAAAGTTAGTCTAGTGAATTTTTTTCTAAAATATTTTGCTTATTGTTGAAGTGAAGGAAAGAAAATCTCGGCTTGGCTTAGTGAAAAACCGGTAATTTTTAACTTAATAAATGGATTTCGACTTTGGATTCTTATGATAAAATTACTTATTTTGATGGCTAATATCATTCGTAAACATTCTGTAATGTAAACATTTCTTTTAAACATTTTGTAACTTACTTTTGTACTTGATATACAGAATCCAATTTAAAAAGAAATATGCATTTGTTATTATGAAATTTAAAAAAGAAAAAACCTAACGTATTATAAATTTCTTAGATATAATTTTTAAACTATATATGAAATTTTAAATACTGAAAACATTATTAAAATCAATCGTAAAATTGTAATATATTTCATATAATTTTAATATTTTATTTCGTCAAAAATTTTCTTACCAAAAAATCTTTAAAGAATTTAAAACTAGCTCTAAAAGTAGCATTTACCAAAAGTCAAAGTATCAGATAAAAGCAATTAATCCTCTTTAAACTAAATTTATTCCCAAACTTCCGTCCAAAAGAGACAAACCATACATCTCTGTAAGTGCACAGGTAATATTCCTTTTACCTTTAAGAAAAATTCCAATATGGCAAAAAATTCAAATGAAAAAAGAAGAAAAAAACTCATGGATTTTTTTTTTAATACATTGTTTTTTCTTTGCGCTCTCTTTTTTAAAATATATATTTTAATATTTTATCCTGTTTTCATCTTTGCGAACAAGTGCATTAGTTCGAACTCAAATATATGCATTTTAAATAATGCCATTTTGAATGTTAAAAAGGTTTTAATGAAAAGTCTGGAAGGAGGACGTAATCAAGAAACCAATGAAACAGCAGCAACGCCTAGTGCGTTCAGAGAGAAGTAGGCAAGTGCAAAAGTATTCAGGAGAGTGTGAGAGGAAGCGTAGGGGAGGGAAGAGATTGAATTTTAAAAAATGGTAGCCATACTGTAGAATATCTGGGGATCCTAATCCTAATAATATTATAAATCTGATTGTGTGCAAATGTTAGGCTGAAGCCAGCGTCAAAATGGAGAATTTAATTAGCCTGTATCTTTGCATATAAGTTGATTATAACCCTCATATGAACATAGGCTGGGTTTTGTTTATTTTATTCAAATATTTTTCTTAATAATTCAAAATTTCGTTATTTTCATTGAGAATAAATGGACATTTTTTCGTATAGCATTTTAAAATGGTTTAATTTACTTTACCGTTGCTAATATTTTATCGTTGCCAAAACTAATTCAAAACCCGAAAAAATGAATTTTACTCAACAATTTTGTTTCAATTGACAAATTTTCACGGGAAAAATGAAAATGAAATTTAAAAAAATAAAGAATTAAGAAGATTAAATAAAATTATTAGAAATAAAACGTACTGTTTTAGTTTTTGATAATAATACAAGGTTTCAATATGCGTAACCATAGGAAACAGGCGAATATGACGTCATTTATCGAAAATAAAGCGGATATGCGATATGCTTTGAATGGTGAAATAAAATGATCTTGGGTTTTTTCTTCACTTTTTTTCTTTTTTTTTCTTTTGTATGGTAACAATACTTGCTTGCCGTTTTACCGTCTGCGCACGGCTAATATAACTATACCGTATTTTTTATTTAAATTTTAAAAAAGGTAAAAAGAAGTTTCAAAAGAAAATGGTTAACAAATGTCAATAATATGCTCCGCAAAATTATCCATGTCGTAACTGATGTCATGGATAGCGAGAAATAGTGATTTTTCATTCTTAAAACTAAAAGAAATAACTCGATTACCTAAAAAAAATTACGAATGTTAATAGTTCCATTTTTGTTGATAAAACCTAAAGATTTAATATTATTTCGTTAAAGTAACATAATTTTCCCTATGCCAGTATTAAAATTAATTACATGGAAAAGAAAATTAACAAGAATTATGTCATTAAAAAGGGATTTTTCTGGGGAAAAAGGAGACGTCATGTTTGAAATAAAACGGGAATTTTCCAATATGTTTTAAAATGAGTGTGAATCAATTCCTTACATTAATAATACAAGGATCAAAAAGTATAGAAAGTAGATGAGTTTCACGCCATATTTATAACGAAAAATTTAAATGTTTTGTTATCTATACTGATTATTAAGCATGAGTATGCGATATTTCGTTATTTTGTTCCGCATGAGTATCCGAGTTTTCTGCTAAAAATCACATCATAATTTTAAGAAAAGGAAAATGAACACGAATCTATTATATTAAAATCTGACCGTGTGTTTGTATTTCGCAACTACTCCTAGACTATCGAACGCAACGCAATTTACTACCGGTTTAGCGAATACCGGTTATAATTGATACGAGGATGTCAGACAAACACTCAGAATTAAAAAAAAAATTAAATTAAATGCCATTTTGTTTTAACGAAGTTTCTCTAAAAACGGAAAGTAACTTACTCCATATTTGTGTATAAAAAAGGAGAAATGAAACAGATCAGTATATTTTTTACACCATTTTCTCATTAAAACTGAAAAACAGAATTTATTTTCACTTTGAATAGATGGTGAAAACAAAATCTTGATTTCAGTAAATTATCCGAAAAATATAAACATATTTTCACATATTCAAACTTCATGAATCAATTTATTCTGGAGAACAAAAATTGCCTGCAATATACTGTCATTTAGAAAACAAGATTTGTTTCAACTATATATTAAACCAAGGAGGCAGAATTGAATTTAAACAAAAAGCATATACTATTTCTAATTAATGTTTTTTTTTTTGGAGGATGGCTGTTTAAACGTTTCACAAAGGCGTTAAATGTAAAATTGTTTATCAGGTAAAATTGACATTTGTTTTTACTCAATTCGTCTATTTCCACGATTTTATTAGGCCCTCCTTTCTTCATTGGTTGCAATTTCATTTCCGTGATTATTTGGCACAAAATTTCACTTTTTTAGGACTGAGTTATGTCAAGGTCCCTATAATAATAAATACCGTATTGTCTCCTATGAAATGAGATAAATAGTTAGTTATTAACGTTTTTAATTATTGGGAGTGAAATATTTTGCTTAATTAATGTATTTATTCTTCTTTTAATGTTGCGTGAACGAAGTCACGGGTAACAGCTAGTAATATTATAAATCTCATTGTGTGCAAATGTTAGGCTGAAGCCAGCGTCAAAATGGAGCATTTAATGATCCTGTATATTTGCATATACGTTGATTATAACCCTCGAATGAATATAGGCTGGTTTTTGTTCATTGTATTCAAATATTTTTCTTAATAATTCAAAATTTCGCTATTTTCATAGAGAATAAATGGACATTTTTTCGTATAATAGTTTAAAATGGTTAAATTTACTTTACCGTTGCTAATACTTTATCATTGCCAAAACTAATTTAAATCCGGAATAATAATTTTTACTCAACAATTTAGTTTCAATTGAAAAATTTTCACGTGAAAAATGAAAATGAAATTTTAAAAAAAATTAAAGAATTAAAAAGAAGATTAAATAATATTATTAAATATAAAACGTACTTTTTTTAGTTTTTGATAATAATACAAGGTTTCAATATGCGTAACCATAGGAAACAGGCGAATATGACTTCATTTATTGAAAATAAAGCGGATATGCTTTGATTCGTGAAATAAAATGATCTTGGGTTTTTTCTTCACTTTTTTTTTCTTTTGTATGGTAAAATAACTTGGCGTTTTACCGTCTGCGCACAGCTAATATAACTATACCGTATTTTTTATTTAAATTTTTAACCATTTAACCATTTTACTTTATCGTTGCTAGGGCTTTGATCGTTGCCAATAAATAAAAACACGGAAAATAATTTTTCCTCAACAATTAATTTTCAATTGAACGATTTTCACTTGAAAAATGAAAATGAAAAAGAATTCAAAAGAAGATGAATTTCCATGATATTTAAAACAAAAATATGGAGTATTTGTTATTATACATGAAGTATGAATATCGGTTACATTAAAAAGATCTTTTTCTGTCAAAAAACTGCGTTATAATTAGAAGGAAAAATGAACAATAATTATATTATTAAAAATAGATTTCGCTTGGACCATGGAACTATGAAAAGGATCCTCCTCGGCTTGGACAAATATGACGTCATAAATAAAACATATATTTTCAAATAGTCGTAATAATACAAGGAGCATGAATATCAATGTATAATGAAAATAGATATATAATGGACGTAATATTTAAGATGAAAAACTTAAATATTATTTATCGATACTGATTAATAATTAGCTTGAGTACCAGTTACATACAAATGTGATTTTACCGCTAAAATTTACGTCCTGATTGCCAGAAAAAGAAAATTAAAAAGAAATTATGGCATTAAAAAGAGATTTCTCTGAGGAAAATGTGACGTCATATTTGAAATAAAACAGGAATTTTTAAATGTGTTTTACAAGGAGCGGGAATTAATTCTGTACATTAATAATACAAGGATCAGTAAGTATAGAAAGTAGATTAGTTTCACGACATATTTAAAACGAAAAATTGAAATGTTTATTTTATCTATACCGATTACTAAGCATGAATATCAGTTACATACAGGTGAGAGTTTTTTGCCAAAAACCACACCATGATTATTGGGAAAAGAAAAATAAATACGAATCTATTTATTAAAATCTGACCGCCTGTTTGTATTTCGGAACTACTCTTTTCAGATTGTCAAACGCAACGCGATTTACTTAACACCGGTTATCATTCATCCGAGGATGTCATAAATTTTCAGAATTTAAAAAAATGATTTAAATTTCGAGATATTATTATTATTATTATTATTATTATTATTATTATTATTTTGTAAATTTTAACGAAGTTTCTCTAAAAATGGCAACTAAATTATTCCATTTTTGTGGATAAAAAAGAAGAAATAAAACTGATTAATATATTTTTTCTCATTAAAACTGAAAAATAAAAGAATTTATTTTCAATTTGAATAGATGGTGAAAGAAAAAAAAATCTTGATTACAGTAAAATTTTTGAAAAATAAAAACGTATTTTCATATATTCAAACTTCATGAACCAATTTATTCTGGAGAACAAAAATCGTCTGTCAGCATATTTTCATTTAGAAATAAAGATTTTTTTTTCAGTTATACATTAAATCAAGGAGGTAAATTTAAGTTCCTTGCATTTAGGTCTACAATAATTGCTCCCTATTCACAAGAATTGAATTTAATGAAAAAGAATATACTATTTCCATTATCTTTGAAGGATTGCTATTAAAACGTTTCACAAAGGCGTTAAAAGTAAAATGGTTTACCAGGTAAACTTGACATATGTTTTCATATAATTCGCCGATTTCCACGATTTTATTTGGCCCGCCTTTTTTCATTGGTTGCAGTTTCCTTTTCGTGATTATTTGTCATAAAATTTCACTTTTTTAAAACTTAGTTATGTCAAGGCCTCTATAACATAGAAATACTGTCCAACTGTCTCCTATGGAATGTGATAAAGAGTTAGTTAATTACTTACGTTTCTAATTATCGGGAATGAAATATTTTGCTTAATTAATGCATTTATTCTTCTTTTAATGATACGTGAACGAAGTCACGGGTAACAGCTAGTACTTCATAAATATGTTACTAAATAAATTATATTGGCTTTGTTCATATAACGTGTATATTTGCAGAAATACAGAAATTTAAAGGGTGATGGAACTTACGAAAATTAATGCTTTTTAACACTTTCCAACATAGTTGAAAAGTGTTTATGACTTCGTTTTGTCAGCCGTCTGTCCGTGCTCTAACTCCCGTAAATATGCTTCGATTGTCCTGAAATTTTTGTATGTTATTGTCATTTACTATAGCATGTTCCCTATTTCAACAGAAGTGTGTAGCACTAATAGTTTTTTACAGGGACAGTCAAAAGTATTCCGTTATATTACAGTCAATGAGGAATAATCGGTTCAAGCGCATTTAGATGACGCTACATCATTTGAAATATAATTAAATTGATATATGATTATGAACCGCATTAAAAAATGCTTTTTGTAGAATATGCGGTGCAAAGCATTTATTATTCATTTACAGGGCCAAACAAAAGAATTCTTTTACACATCGTTATATGGGGAAAAATCGTCTGCAGTGTAATTTAGTGATATTTCACTATTTCAAACATAATGAAAATTATATGCATTACTGAGGTGCACAGTAAATTGCTCTCTTGTGTGCATTGCGTTTATTTACAGGTACACACAAAAGATATTGCTTACAGTACATGAGCGATATTTACAGTCTATGTGTGATAAGTGCGTTTTCAACTTTGGTTTGCATTTTTAACCTTTTTTTCATAGTACGTGTGTGTTTATAAACTCGGTTGACCGTACAAAGGACTACACAAGGAAATTCGCAAGTACTACTGAGGAAGTGAATTGCTTAAGGATAGTTTTTAATTGTGTTTACGCATTTTCCTGATGAACTATATTTAGTAGACTAATAGAAGTTTGTGGAATGTAAATAAATTCATATACAGGGCTACGAAAAAAAGATACACTGTCGTTTACGTTTGGTAACTACAAGTGAGTTTTAAGTTGCCTTTTAGCTTAATAGGTGGTGTGTACAAAAGTCTTCAGATAATATACAGGGCTGTACAAAATATTTCGAGTGAATTTCCATCGATTGGAGAAAATTGCTAAATGTGATTATTCTAACTGAACTAAATTTTATCATACTATATATCCACATCTATTGATCATATACAGGGCTGCACAAAATAATTCGTCTACTTTTTTGACACTGGAAGGTAATTTCGAAAACTGTAGTTTTCAATGTGTTATGTGTCTTCTAACATATATTCTTTCACCTTATTTAACGGTGAAGTCTCGTTACATCTTTCTGGCTGTGTTGGAAAGTGATTCATAATCTATGCTTGACGCATGATTTTTCGTTCTTGTCTTTTCACTGAAATGATTATCAAGTTAAAAGGTACAAATTGCTAATGATCTCTTCTCATTATACGGACAATTGTCATTACTTGGCAGTATTCAGTATATAATGCACATAATGCTGTTAACAAAACTAAAGGTTTAGAAATCAAGAGTAATAGAGTTATTTTTAGACTAATTACAATACTCACGTTAAAATGTCAGTAAAGTGCAGTGATTCTTCCGAGAACCTTACAGAAAAATGATTATTTGGGCATTTACAATTCGAACTGTTTTACCTGAAAGGTCACCTCTTTTCAGAATTTGAACAAACAGTTCTAAGTTTTTGAATATCCATACTTGTTGAATATGATCTCTGCGTGGACTTTTCAATATTTTTTATAAGTACAGGTTTTGTTATAATTCGAAAATTGCCTATCTTATATTGGATATTTTTAATATATTTAATAGTACAAAACGCTGCAATCGCTTGATTTCTTGGAATGTTATTAATAGTCTTTTTATATAAATTTTCATGAGTAACGTAACAATTTGATACAAATCAAGTGCACAGGAAGTAAGTGAAAATTCTACATAGAAACTGTTAGTTTTCCTACGCAGTCCATTAAATTAAGTTCGTAGTCACAGACATAATGACAGCTATAATTATAAAATCTTTTTTTTTCCTGCTTCATTTTATATGAAATTATATTTATTTTTGCAGTCAAATGCATTTTCATGAACTGCTACATTTCCTTTATCATATAATACTTAATGGGATTCGACCTCATCAAAATTTTACAGATGGTACTTGGAAGATATTTTTAGTATATCGAAACGCAGACAATGATTTTTAATGCCAATTAGAATTTGAAATGTTTTGAAAGAGAAATTTCAATCTTGAGACTGAATCTTTTCCTGTAAGGTGCAGGTAGTTTTCTTCATGATTAACTGAGAATAATGCTTGAGTTACTTCCCGTTTATATGTAAAAAACAGAAGAGATGTTCGCCAAATGACAGCAATTAATAATTTAAACGCATAGGCAAATCTTGATAATAGTTATGCCCCCCTCTCCTCATGAACTTCTATTGAAAACCATAAAAACTGAGTACCATTTAACATTTCGTTGATGACGCAAAACAAAGTAGATTTTTTTAGGTTAATTAATGTTGATGAAGATTGGAGAATCCTTTAAGGAATTCAGTTTGGTAAATGCAGTACAGATGTAGCCCCCTTTGATTATTATTGTTGTGACTCCAGCACTGTTTTTTGGGCAAAATGTCTGTCGTAGAGAAGGTAAAATTACTGCAGAAATTCCCTGAGACAAACCCTAAGGAACATATCAAAGCAAAAATTTAAGAGTTGACTTAGAGGTAATAAAATATTATAGAAAATGTTGGAGACCGTAACAATGATTTAATTTTGTGTCAGTAGCTTTTAGGTAGATTTCGTAAGAAATACTACCTATTACATTCTCTTCTATGTTGGAATTTCTGAAAAACTTTTGCAGATCTACGCCGATCATGACTCATAGAATCCAAAACCACCCCCAGTACAAAACTTTATCTGTCTATCTATCCATCTATCTATCTATCTATGTATCTATCTATCTATATCACATTTTTATGAACACGATAACTTCCATAATTCTGCACAAATCTCTTCCAAACGGAGACATAAAATCAAGGTGCATAAAATCTTGGTCATGTCCGTTAATGGGCAAAATCGGGGCAAAGGGGTAGGGAAAATGGGGAATTGCTTTTTGTAAAAACAGAAAAAACCCATAACATCTTAATTATGATACATATCGAATCCGTTTAAAGTCATTATTACTTCTAGGAATTAGGCCTAAAATTTATGTTTGACAGATTTTTAATATAATTAAAAATGGCCTCAATGGAGGGGGGGGGATAGTGGTTTAAGAAGAAAAAAAATAACTTCGTCAATTCACAGGATATCAAATCAGCTAAAATTTATTATAAATTGCCTTAATAGGATCTACAACTTTTATATTGACAAGTTTTTTATAGCACCAACTCATACAGCAAAAAAAAAAAAATCCTTGCCGTCTCCGCCTACAAAATCAGGTAGATTTCGAAGTGGGCGGTCCCCGCATTTTAGCAAAAAGGTCATTACTTCTGGAATCCCTAATAAACAAGTCCCACGGTCTGCATCTTCTGCATCTACCTGTGCCTGTAGGCCGAGCCGTCAGGAATTTTTTCTATTTGAAACTTTTCTTATTTATATATGACGCTATGGCTCCCTTTGAAATTTTACGGAATAAAAAAAAATATATTTAAGGAACTATTGGATGAAACTTAATAAACCTAGAAATATAATTTTAATAAAAGAAACTTAGCCTCACTTTTGTAAATCTAAATACCAATAACATTTATTATTTTAAACTATATTTACTATAATACAGTTTTTAAAAATTGCAACTATTTCTATTATTGATTATTTAAACTCAATTAATTTAATTCATATTTCAATTCAAAACAAAGTAATCCGTGACCTATTATGAAGATAAAGTAACTAATCAATGCTCAAAATCTAATAATTTTATTACGAGGTAAATTAAGCGAAAATTACGTCATTCACACATAATTTAATTATTTCCTTTATCTACCCTATATATATAAAATCCTAATGAAACGAGTTTGTGAAACGATTTTATGAAACGAATTTATGAAACGATTTTATGAAACGACTGATTAAACGACTGATTATGTTTCAGGGCTATTTTTAATAAAATATTAAACGCTTGATGGTGAAATTAATACCAATTGTCCATAAAATCCGCGGATGTCAAAACTGGTAATATAATTTTGAAATTGGAATTAGTTTTCGATATATTAATTTTTTTCTAATTTTAATGACATTTCTGTAATGATGGCAAATAATTACTCAGTTTTTTGTGACAAAAAAGGGAAAAAATTGAAAAAGATCCCGATAGAGATTATTGATTTCTTTTTATTCGTCATTTTCAAATTGAAATTGAATTTATCTTTTATTTCAATCGATAATGAAGACAAGATTGTGATTAAATTATGTTTTTCAGGAAAATTTGAAAAAAAAAAATCACATTTCTATCGTCAGGATTCAATCGTCTGTCAGCATTCAATTTAATTTATAAACTGAAAATATTTTGAATAAATTCGTTCAAATGACGTCATTTATGTAAACTCAAAAGAAAGGGGGGGACGAGGAATTAATAGTAATTATTATTTATTGATATCATTTTGTTATTTTTTTGAAAAATGTAATTAAACGAATTTACAAAATCACTAATTCGGATATTTCAAACGAATATATAAAATAATAAATGCCCATCTGAACGGAAGAATAAAATATCTTGCTTGGTTTTCTATCCTGTTTGGTTTTTTCCGCCAAGCTTTTTTAAAAAGCGTCAAGACCCCTATAATAGAAAAGCACCAAAAGTTCATTGGGTTTGTTTTCATAACTTTTGGCAACAAATCTATGTGTATTAACGAATCTATCCCTTTTTGAAGCTCGAATTACGCCAAACCTAAAAGCAAAGAATCCTATACTGGAAAAGTACCCGATTTTCTTATGGACAATTTTCAAGTAACATAACATGGTGTAAAATTATCACGGATAGCAAATTTATTTAAATATCTCATCAATTGATGCCGAATAAATGCAGGAATGCATGCACAAAATATTTAATTAATTTTGTATGATAAATAATTATTAGAAAATTCGTATATACATATTAATTAAAATAAATCATTTACATATTTAAAATAACATGAAAATATGCATGATGGTGCACTAAAATAGAGAGAAAATTAAAACCTGTTACTGAAAATGTCTATAACATAGTACTTTTCAATACCGTGGTTCTTAATGTTATTCACAAGCAGATGGAATCTTTCTCATCCTTAAACGCAAAGGAAGAATAGAATACAGATAGTTGTTATAAGAGTCCGAGAGGTAGCCACAATTTAAACCTAACCATTTTATACAAGCTGGTTTTCAAGTTGTAATTGATTTTATTTATCAATCCCGAACACAGTCGTCAGTTGTCACAACAGCTGTGTATGAGGCAATGATAATCAAAAAATGCCCCATTAAAACGTTAAAAGCATGGCAACCCAATTACAGATTTACCAATATTTTTAAAATAAAGCACGTTGTCATGTTTTTAGAAGCCTCGAAGTCTGAGCGGGGGTTGGCGAGCGTAGCTCGCAGGGGGTAGGCCCCCTAGTAGTTTTATAAACGATAAAATGTTTTTCAACTTTAACATAAAGTCATTTGCTTCGGTGAAAACTGTTAAAACGTCCTTTTCATATTTCTTTATCCCAGTATAACTTAATGTGCACTACATTATTAATAAATATATTTTCGGAAACAAATTGATGTCAATTTGCTACATAGAACTTTCAATGCGAAATTATTTTTGCACTGCATGAGCACTTTGAAGTTCTAATCTCAGTACCCGCAGGACAATACAGCCAAACGTCACGTCATTTTGATGCATACCTAATAAAATTTCAGTTCTATTGACGAAAATGTTAAATGTGATGTGAATTTCGCACGCTGAAGAATATTGAATCTTTCCGAAATGATTAACATTACACTCAAAGTGGCAGAATACTCTCAAAATTCGAAAATGGCGTCATAATCATTTACTTGTATGCAAAAACTGAAACTACTTACTGTAATAACTTCAAAACATCTCGATTTTTCACTGAATTTTATTTCGCCAGTATATGTTTAACACACCCAGAGAAAGGAATTGATTAAAACTACAAAACATGTTTTGTTGAGTACATTTTTGTTGTTTTAGCAAAATTCAAGTAAAATTGAACCATTTTACTTGAATTAACAAAACATTTTTTGCAGACGATAAAAAAAAATTTTTTGGAATTGCAAAAAAAAAATTTTTTTTGTTGATTCAAACAAAATTTCCATTGACCTATATTTAAACAAAAAGTTTTGTTGGGTCAAACAAATTTTTGTTGATTCAACAAAACTTTTTTCTGGGTGCACCATTTCTACAAATTAAAACCCGACATTTAAAAAAATGACTACACCGCTCATAACAAAACAAGAACTCAACAGGATAATCAAAAACATAAAACAATACAAATCTCCAGGATTTGTCTATATAGACTATAACCTAGCGAAAAGAATACACAAAGCAGTAACGCAACTACTACTAACATTATATAACACATGCCTTAATTTCAACTGCTTCCCAAAATCATTTAAAATAGATGCAGTAGTCTTATTTCAGAAAACGGGAAAATATTCAAAATAACTGAAAAACTACATATCCATATGTTTACTATCTGCATTTAGCAAAATATTAGAAAGAATAATACACGGCTGGATATCACACCATCTATATCAATCAACAATTATTGGAGTTACAAACAATATGGGTTCAAACAAGGGTTATCAGCTGAGCACACACTGAATAACCTAATAAAAACTATGAAGAAAGACAAATACCAAACATTACTAATAGCCATAGATATAAAGGGTGCATTTAATAATATCAGATGGTCTATTATAGCCGAAAACTTTAAGCAATTACCATGCCCCGCTTACCTAACAAGTTGGATACTCAAATTTTTAGAAGACAGATATGTAACCTTAGAACAAAATGGCATTAAAGTAACAAAAGAAACATTTGTCGACTGCCACAAGGCAGCTGTCTGGGACCACTGTGTGTCTGCTTATAACAGATAGCTCTCTAAAGAAAAACATGGGCAAAAATGTAAGAATAAATGCCTTTTCATACGAATTTATCGTAATATTAAAAGCAAAAACAAAAGCATAATTATTAAAACTAGCAAACAAAATAATAAATGACTTTAATAAATGAATAACAGAAAATAACCTAATGCTTGATTGGAACAAAACAGAAGTACTGTACCTTAATTGAACACACACAAAATATAGCAACAGTAGATACATACAAAATTGATAAAAGTAAAGATCCTTTCAAGGACTGATAAAAGTAAAGATCCCTTCAAGACAAAAACTCAGCGAAATATCGCAATATGACAACAACCAACTGTGACAAAAACGCAAAGAAAAATCACAACATGACAATCACAACTATGAAAATCCCAAAACCAGTGTCAAAATCATAATAGTGTAAAGTTACAGCAAAAG
Organism: Maratus michaelseni; assembly: GCA_963931845.1. NCBI lineage: Eukaryota > Metazoa > Arthropoda > Arachnida > Araneae > Salticidae > Maratus > Maratus michaelseni. Next base: position 199,531,860 of record OZ007588.1, on the reverse strand, counting down.
GCATCACATGATAGAGTCAAAATAACCAAACTCAAAAGAGTAAGAAATTTAGGATTCTATAAGCGAGAAAGCAAAAGAACAACTCCCAGATTCTACATAACTATCATAACATCAACATCGATAGAGACAAAACCCAGAAAAGAAGAGACAGCATTTATGCAAAGAAATCGTCACTGGGTGTTTAATAGGGTGGGCCGAAAAAAACTTTTTTTTTTATTTTTTGATTCGCTATACCGCGGAAAACTTGCCTCTAGGGTAGCTTAGTATAATGCAAAAATAAAATTAATAAATTTTTACGTTTGGCGGTAACGCATCGGCCCTAAAATTTGTGAAAATATAAGATTTTTATCATTTTTATGGGTGAGTATGAGAATTTTTTTGTTTTGTTTTTGATTCTCTATATTGCGGAAAACTTGCCTCTAGGGTAGCTTAGTATAATGCAAAAATGAAATAAATAAATTGTTACGTTTGGCGGTAGCGCATCGGCCCTAAAATTTGAGAAAATATAAGATTTTTATCATTTTCAAGGGGGAATGCGAGAATTTTTTTGTTTTGTTTTTTGATTCGCTATACCGCGAAAAACTTGCCTCTAGGTTTGCTTAGTATAATGCAAAAATAAAATAAATAAATTGTTACGTTTGGCGGTTGCGCATGGGCCCTAAAATCTGATTATTCGCAGCAAATGTGGTGGTGATAGTGCAGTAGTGTTCCAGGGAATCATTTCAATGTTGTCTGTAGTTAGGAAATTGATTTTCGGTGGTTGAAAACTCCTGATTAACTTTTTTTAGAAGCTATGTTTCTAGCCATTATAATTTTTCTTAAACCTAACTCTAATATATGATTCCTTTTATCTACTATCATACTCAAAAGCAAGTTTACTGGACGGGCAAAAAATACGTTTCTCTCAGTTACTGGGTCAATGACTTTCAACAAGTTTTCGGGCAGGAATCTTGAAGATTTTATAACTTCAATCACATGTTCTGGTCTGTTTGTGAAGTATTTACTTTTTTATATAAAACCATAGAATTATATATGACTTTAAGAGAAAAGAAACTAAGATCTTGCTCTCGTCTGTTGTGTTTCCAATACCTAAATACAATCAGATAAATCTGTTCGCCGTTGTTAACCACCTTCAGTGGGAAAGTATGCCAGGCTCACGAACAGATAAATCTTGAAAACAGCCTGCTGACCTGTGTGCGTTGGTCATGTTTTACTCTCTTCAATTTCTACTCAAATTATTTCCAGTAGTATTCTTTCTTATTTGACTGAGGCTGGATTTTCCCTTCATTAACTGAACGTGATTGGATGTGATGGCACCGTTACTAATATGGGGTAGAAAACCGTGTTATTCGTACAATTGAAGAACAGTTAAACGACCACTGCAGTAGAGGGGGTGCCTCTTACATTTCAATGAATTGCCATTCCGACATTTGTTTCAAAGTTTAGATGGTGAAACGATTGGGTCCCACTCATTTCGTTGTCCGATTGACTCACATCTCAGTAAACGTGAGAAACTCCCAGTACTAAATTTTGACAGTGATGAGTATGAGATTCCAGAAATGGACAAGAAAAGTTTATGCAAAGATAAGCTGTACCTGCTAAACGTAAGTTGTGATATAAATTCAGGCAGAAGCTGTCCTGAAGAATTAACTGTTCGTGAGCCTGGCACACTTTCCTATTCAAGGTGAAGAACTGAGGCGTCAGAAAAAGTCATCGGTTCCAATTCCAGATATGGTTTTATAAGAATAACTATACTTATTTCAATATCGTCAATGCCTAGCTTTTCAAACTAATCTTAGTTCAAACTTAATTCAATTATATCAAAATAAAGTAAAGACAAGTAAAGTACCATATTCTATTACATACTGAATAATTACACAATCAGAAAAATAATTTTTTGTTTCAATGGAAATTTGTCAAAATTTTTTAAATGATTTTTAAATTTAATACTCTACTAATAAATTGTAAAATGAACTATTTTCGTTTCATTTATTTATCAGTTCTATACTTTGTTCTACTAAAATATGTCTATATCTACTTGTTATAGAAGTTATTTGATTTATTTCCATTCATTAGAAAAAAATAAAAAATCGTATATTATTTTTTCGAATTTTAGGGACGATGTGTTACCGCAAAACGCGAAAATCTATTTATTTTGTTTTTGCATTTTACTAAGCTACCCTACAGGCAAGTTTTCCGTGGTATAGTGAATCAACACGAAAAGCAAAAAAATTCTGGCACTCCCCCTTGAAAATGGTAAAAATCTTGTATTTTCTCAAATTTTAGGGCCGATGCGCTACCGCCAAACGTAACAATTTATTTATTTTACTTTTGCATTATACTAAGCTACCCTAGAGGCAAGTTTTCCGTGGTATAGCGAATCAAAAATAAAAATAAAGTTTTTTTCGGCCCACCCTAGTGTTTAATCATCATAAGTTTAGTGTGCTGCGGGTGCTTAACCATGAATCTAGTGTGCTGATAGATATTAAAAAAGGGGGAAAATTGTAAAACACAGCTCTACATCTCATGCAGCGGTGGCAGTAGTGGCCCAGTTGGCAGAGCATAGGACTCTTATCCGAAAGGTTGCGGGCTCGAAGCTCGCCGCCAGCTAAAATTCCGCCATGTGCGGTGATGGCGCTTGGTGCATGTCCGTTTGTGGGTACAAAGTCTTCCGAGTTCCTTATGAATCATACCTCTGGAGGTGCCTAGTCAGGTGAAGGTCTCCTCACTAGATGACGGTTCTAAGAGTCCAACTCGCATAGCGATGGTCACCCTTCGGGTGAAGCATGATGTATAGGTGTGCGATGCAGCGTGAAGTTAAACAAGCAAATGCATTTTAACCCAGCCGATCAAAAGAGCAAATTTGTAATGTTGTTCTCTCTACATATTTTTTAAATGCTAAAAAAAGATGAATTTTCAAACTTAATATAAAAAACTTAATTACGCATATGGGTATAGTCCTTGAGAGTATTAATCATTACTCGATGTTTTAAAACTGCATTATATTTATAGAATTATATTTATTTAAACAATGCTTCCAATGCAGTGAAACCTACAGCATAGTGAATGGATATATCAGTTCACGGCGGCGAGACGGTTAAGTAACCGGCCAACATAGAACCAAAGCAAAGTAAAATAAATCTGCCAAGTAAGTCAAAGTAAAATAAAAATTCAAATGGCATAAGTGCTAGTCCAGCAGACTGCCACCATTTGGCAATCAGGCGATTTCAACCGTTTCCAGACACTCAAACCCGTAAAATTTGGTCATTCCCCGGTAGGTAGGGGCCTGGTCAGCGGTTATATAGAAAGATAAAACACCATTTTTACCGGTGGAATGAAATTCCCCTTTGGAGTTTGATTTATGTTTATTTGACTAATAAGTATAAACTAATAGGTGTATACAATATAAGTGTATTATAATACAATCTTCAATATAGTATAAACTATTTGTTCTTGTTTTAATTAAAAAAATTAGAAATAATCTAACAATAAATCAAAACCATTTAAAAGGGGCCATTTCATAGCACTGGATATAGTGTTAAGCTCAATTCGACACAACTATATTGAAAAATAATAATTTTTCGAAAGAGCATGCTTGCTTTCTTTTAAACACGACGCCATTTTACTGGACAGAAGCATAGCGACTTCCTGCTTTATTAGGACCCTTTGTAGTGTAGCGGGAATAGATGCTTCGAATCGTTATCTCACTAATGAAGTTTTGTTTGAAAAGAGAAAGAACTGACTCTTAAAAAAGGTTCCTGCGTTTCATTTCAACCGACTCTAAACAAACCATTGGTTGCTGTGTTTCATTCCCTAGTTTAAACAAATCGTAGAATATTCTACTACTGAATTTAAAGAATTAAATTTTTAGCTGCAATTTTAAATTAACTTTTAAGCAATATGTCTAAAATTAGTATTAAAACTAAATTCAAAATAAAACGTAGCAATCGTTTGATAAGAGCCACTTCTCTCATATTTTGATGAAATCGTCATGACTGACACCACACTAAAAAAGGCTATGTTTAAGAGTCCTTTGGATAAAATATAAGTATAGGAGGAATGTGAAGCCAATGTTACTTACGTCATTTAGACGCCATCATAGAAAAATGTGTCAGTTTTCTGAATGAAAATGCACATTTTCAGTGTCTTTTAGAAATGACGTAATTTTCAAATGTGAAAAGTGTTTCTTTTTGAACATTTCGTCAATAATTTAGATCAAGTCCAACGAAGACTCTTTGAAAGTGATGTTATTTTGATGCAAATATAGACAAAATGTTGCAGTTTCATGTTTTTAAAAGGATGCTTTCTTTTAAGAATGATGATCAATGATTTAGGCCACTGAATCTCTTAATGGCCTTAAATACCTTTCAAATTAAAAATATATTTTATTTTTATTTCTATTGAGAAAAGGCATCAATAAAGGTGTAATTCTAAAAAATAAAATAAATCCCTTTTCTTCTTCAACAATGGGATTAGCCCGATTGCTACAAGTAAAAAAAAAATAATTTAAAACATTGAAAATTGAAAAAAAACTTAATTAAAAAATAAATAAAATTGAAAATGAAATATAAAAATGGAAATATTTAATAAATAAAAAAACTAATCCGGGTTCAATTATAAATAATCATCTACCAGAAAGTAATTATTATTGGCTAAACAGAAAGCTGAAGACAGTTAAAAAAATCGGCTTGTATTTAAATAGATAGATTGTTTTAATAATACAATGCTAATACACCGGAAAAAATATAGGGCTTTGCTCTATCTTAAAATGATGTAAAAAAATATACAGGGTGGTTATAAAATAAGTATCTCTATTTGGAGTTGTCTGTAGCTTGAAGGAATAACCGGAATGAAACCAAAATCCGTACACTTACTACTCGAGAAGGGGGAAGAAGAATGGAACAATAAAAAAAAATAATTGCAATGATCGCCGACAGATGGCGCTTCTGAGTGTGACATGTAATGTATAATATTGTGTACCGTGCAGGTGTCACAAACGTCAATTACTTTACCGCATATCACAACATATGCGAAACATCACTCCTGATGCATTACATTCCGCAGTTGAGCACGTCGTGTATCTCCTGGATTGTGTCCTCCAACAAAATGGCCATGTGGAACCTGAACATGATCGGCACTGCAATGCGAAAGCGTACTCACATTCACTGTGACATTTTCCAACAAATTAGATATTCCATCTGGTTTGACGCCTTAATTTTTTGTTCTTGTATTACACATTACATTTGACACTCAATAGCGCCATCTGACGGTGATTATTGCAATAATTTTTTTATTGTTCCATTCTTCTTCCCCCTTCTTGAATAATAAGTGTACCGATTTTGGTTTCATTCGGGTTATTCCTTCAAGCTACAGACAGCTCCGAATAGGGATAATTATTTTATAACCACCCGGTATATATATATGTATATGTATCTATATATATTTAAAATTATTATGATGAGTGGTAACGAGTTTTTATAACACATTCGCTGTTTACTACTATTTGAAACCGTCAGGTGCTAGAAATATCGAGGGTACAACTTTTTTATCTTTAAAAATTTTTTAACTCGAGAAAAAGTATAACAAAAATACAAAAGATTTTGCATATATATTAATGCGAAGAAATCTCAATGGAACGAAAAATTGATTTCTTAATCATAGAAAAATCTCCTTTTTTCTGATATTAACAAAGAACAATAAAGCAAAACATACATGGTATAAATACGCAGAAAATGAAATCAGAAACAATTTTTTCAGGGGAGAAAAAACTTCATAATCCATATGATTTACTTTTAATTAAAGGAACAAATGTATAAAAAGCAATAAAAAAAAATTAAATTGAAGAACTATTAATGACGCGAGACGTATGTTTATAATAATTATTTTCTCCAAATATAAATTATTGTTCAATTTATATATGATATACCATCATTAAAAATAATTTAATAGACATCTGTGCAAATGAAACTGTTTCGGAAATAATATTTCTGTTCATTTAGTTTCAAAATACATATGAGGGTGTTAGAATGACAGTGGGTTAAGTCAATATTTAGTAATTTGCGAAATGAAGGGTTTTGTAAAACTTATCATATAGCCGTTGCATTAAGTGGTCCGACTTGTTTTGACCTCTAGCTACTCCCTAAGTGACCTATGACTTATTTTACTGTTGCACTGAACATAAATTAATATACATTCAGAGAAAATATGGTAATCTCGATTTTTTAAATTTTTGACTTGCTCCACTGTCCTTCTATATATATATATTTAATAAAGGACACAAAACACGGAAAAATTTCTTAAAATGAATAATTGTGTAATATTTTAGACAGTAATATATTTTATCTTAGAAATATAAAAGTAATGATTCTCGCCGGAATTTTTAAAATATCGTTTAAATTTGGTTATAACATAAGAGATACAGTAAAACCTCGTTAAAACGTCATCCTTTGGGCACCGACAATTGACACGCCTTTCGGGTGATGGCGGTATACGGGAATTACTTTAGTTTTAAATAGCTGTAGTGGTTGTATTCATTTTTTAATGAGCATGAAATTAAAATTTCTTTTGAGCTGTAACATGAGTTTAATTTATAACAGAGGATTAAAAAGTGGTTTTAGGAAATAATAAAACAGTGGTTTTCATTTAGAGCATTTTATTTTTTAATTTAATTAGTACTGTGTGTGCCTTTTTTTTAATTTCCTTCAAAAAATTTAAACCACACAAAGTAGTACATTATGTAGCTACAGCTTCTTGGAATTTGGGTTTTGTTGATTTTTCTTCAACGAGTTCGTTGTTGCGCTTATTTAATTTATTATAACAGTTTTTTTTAATTTACTCTAAACTTTTAACAGCTATCGTTGGCAAAAAAAGTGGCAAATCGAAAGTGACTGTTTAATAGGCATCTAGATTTTTCGATTTTTGGTTCGTAATTTTCGCTATAAGTTTAAATTATTAGTGTACTAATAATTTAAAATTATAGCGAAAATGAACAACTTTGTGTTTAACTTCTCTCTCATATTTCCAATAATTTTCGACACAGAATTGGTAAAGTTTCCATTTCGCCAAGATATACACTTAGATTAGTCTAGCGTGTACTCACATTCTTATGTGTAAATGCAACATTTTCTAAATGTGGCTGAATTCGTACACAAATTAAGTTATTAAACCGATATCCCGAATGTTATGCTTTTTCGATACAGTTAAAGAGGCTTAGATAAAATAAATAAAAAGAAAGTCTTTCATGAAACAAATATTGTCTTCAAATAAATGAATATGTAAACAATTATTTTGGTAAAGATCATAAGTAATATAGAAGATAAAAAAAATATACATTGCATTCTTTAAACGATTAAACTATTTGCATTCCCACATAGTATGTAAAGAAAATATAGTAACAACGAAAAAATTTGCTTTTAATTTTGAAAAATATCCAATTCTTATCTCAAGAATGTTTATTTACAGTTATAAATCAACTTAGGAAATTTCTTTGAAAAAATATTTTTAGTTTTTCCATCAATAAAGGGAAGGTTTAGATATTAATGACAATTTATAAATCAGTTAAAACATATGAATGAATTATTTGTTATCTAAGTTCACACACACACACACACACACACACATATATATATATATATATATATATATATATATATATATATATATATATATATATATATATATTGTTTTTTTTCTGAGATATAAAATTCATTTTTCATCGGTGATACCTTTTCATTCACATCTCTCATAAATTAAAAATATGGATTTTTAAAGAAGTGATATCAAACAATACTTTTAATTTTCCAATACACTGTTACATATTATATCACCCTTTCACTGAGCGTATATTATGCATTGATACTTTTTTATATTTCAATAAATTGATTTATCCTTTACGTCACGCTGTTCAATTTAGTGGTTTCTTTGCGTCATACTATCTATTTACATACATTTAGCTTAGAACTCCTATAATAGAGGTAGACGCATCCTCGCAGATTTGGTACCCGAATTGCAGCCCAGTCGAAAAACCAAGGTAATCAGAACCGGTTCAGCCAATCAAAACCGAGTCTTAGGCAACCCCAACTCCGGCTGCGGTAGATTGATGCTGAGCTGCGTACCAATAATGTCAAACAAAATGGATATGCGTCAGCTCCTATTATATGAGTCTTAATTTAGCTTAGTTCGGATTCTATGACGCGAAGTAAGCCTTTTATATAAATATTATGTACTATACCACAGGAGGTCGCTTCCACTTTTCAACACCCGACACTGAAGATGACGAAAGACAAATACGATAGTTACCGGGAAAATTTAAATGCTAAATTCTACCAGTTTAATTTATCGATTAGCGGTAAGGTAGGACTAGGGATCTGATTGGTAAAGAAATCATAATCATTGGTAAAGAAATTATAATCATCAATATGATTTCTTTACCAATTTGAACAATTGTGTTAAAATTAATCTATTGTAATCACGTATCCAGCGTTTACTGGAGTTCTATTACCTGCGATCTATTCTGTTGAGCTGATTAAAATATCAGACCAGATGCTAGGATCAATAAGGTTTACTGGATGAATTATGCCCTCCAGATTTGACCGGGATAGCTCAGTTGGAAGAGCGTGGCAGCTTCAGCCAAGAGATCCCAGGTTCGAATCCTGGCCCGGACATGTTTTGTCAGGTTGAAAAAATTACAACTCGTATGATTTCTTTACCAATTTGAACAATTGTGTTAAAATTAATCTAGTGAAGGATTTTAGATAATTTTTACGTTTGGTTTGTGACTTTTTTGCAGAAAATGGGCAAATCAAAACAGGATGTTTTTTGGTTTAACAAAAAGATGCAATGAAAAAAATCTTCAATTACGAATTTTTTTGAATCAAGTGCTTATTATTGAACGGTAATTAGCAGAAGATATACTAAAAGTTGGAGACAGAACTTATCAGAATTTTGTTCGCATAATTATCGCATAATCGCATAACTATCGCATATTTATCGGAATCATGACTTGAAAGTCCCACCGAAATTAATATCATACAATTATACCTGCTAAGACGGAAACTGATCTAATCATTTATAAAAATGCTTCTAGAATGTTTCAAATGTTTTCTATTGAATAAAAATTAATTTCCATTTTTATTGTTCATGCGATAAAAATCCAGTTTATACATTATAGAAAATTAAAGATTATTTTACTTATTTGAATGTTTTGAATCACATGCCAGAATCTGAATACCTACATGCATTTGGGCGAAATGAATTCTTAACTAAATTAAAGAATTCCAAGCATGCTTGTCCAAATACTGTAATGCAATGTAATTTCAACATTCCTAATTCCAAAAATCATTTTTCATATTTTTAAGTTATTAACTAACGTTGATTGAGTAAGATTTATTTTGTTATATGCACATTTAATGTTACAATTATGTTTATGAATTTCTTAATACAAATAATTCATTTTTCCAAAAAACAATATTAAATTTCCTGATTTTGAAAGATTTATAGTGCGATCCCTAAGTAACCTAACCAGCGCAGCGTTTCCAATTTGTCCTCCTTTTTTATTCTTGAATTGGGAATTCATACCAGAAATTCCGAATACTAATTTTTGCTTTATTTAATGACACGCATTTTGTGATTAGATAAACTAAAATTTCTCCTTTCGGATTTTCCGATATGAATTCGGAATTTTTCGATTAAAAAGTTGGCCTAACTAGCAACCCTGAAAGGAACAATTAAAAAATCAATAAAATAAACAGTGTAAATTGTAACACGATTAGAATTTTCATACCGACGTTGCGAGATTTATGTGATGTTTTAAATATTCAGAAATTTTATTACCAATGTTAGATTTGTGATCTACAGATAGCGTTGTAGTGATCCCGGAGCTGCTGCCTGTTGATGCTAAAACCGTGATTCAAAAAGAATTACAGCAGAAATCCTTTTCGGTGCTATTCAGAATATTATGATGCGTCTGGTGGACATTCTCATTAATGACAGCCATCAAATTGAACATTTACAATCCATGCTGTGTTTCAAACTGTAACGCATCGCTGTACATATTACTGACATAACCGATGTTCCACTTGGCAGTGGACAATTGCATCTATTCTAGGAGTAAAATATTTTCTGTTTAGAAAAATTGCATTTTTACATTTTTTCTTACTTTTGGTTAATGCCGAATGTAAATGTTCATTTTACATATTATATAAAATTTAAAAATGACGTTACTTATTTGACTGTTTTTCAAACACATAGTAAAAAATTAATACAAATCAGTTTTCGAACGAAGTGAATTCTTAACTGAATTAAGGAATTCCACGCGTGCCTGGTGTAAATCTCTGACGGATTGAAATTTCAGCAATTTAAATTCCAAAACCATAAAATAATAAATGATTAAATTTTTAAATATTAAATACTAATTAACACTTTAACCACCAAGGCGGTCATTTTGACTATTTCGAAACTTTCATTTCGCACAAATTTGTTTCTATTTAAAGTATAACTTTCAGTTACCTTGATTTTTCCTAAGATACAATAAGTTATAATATGCCAGTGATAAATTTTCCAGTCAGCAAATATTTATGAAATATGGCGATACTATACCTAGAACCACTGAAATGGTTAAAATGACCGCAGTCACTTTTAATGCACATTTTAGCTAGTAGATGTCGCAACAGTCTCGCTTTTGCCGCATTCTCTTGGGCTTTTATCAAATGTCGTTTAGTTCTAAAAAATCCTTCGTTCTGATCAGTTCGCCATGCGCAAAACTAAGGAAATAATTTCCAATATACTTTCATTTTTATTGAAAGCGACATTGTTTGTGTGGTACTTTATCTATGTGTAACACTTATGTAAACTCTTACATGTAAAAATACGGATAACTATTTTATTTTCTACTTAAAATGGCGTGACGACATGGTCTAATAACAGAAGAATGTCTTCGTATATTGTAATATTTGTCTGATGAATGTTCCGGCATTACAGATGTGGATGATATTGAATCAGGAGATGATTTTTTATCCACAAAAAGTTGGTACTTCCTCTGAATCCGAAGATGAGGATGCGAATTCTAATTCATTACTTCTGATATCCAGTCCATGCTTCTAAAGATGGTATAACTTGGAATATTGTGACTACTTCTGATTGCGGAATATTTTCAAAACGGAATGTTTTTCAAATACCTGAGGGAGCAAGGTTGCCAAACGAGTACTTAGTTAACGGAGATTATTTATAAATGAAAAGATTCCGAAACATATATAAAAGTGCACAGAGGAAGACGCTCACCGAAAATTAGGAAATAATGAATGGTCTGTATCACTAGATGTAATGGATGCAGGTATTGCCCTATTATATGCGAGAGGAATATACGAGATTAAAAATATTGATTTAGAAATTTGTTTTATTATTTATAGGGAATTAAAAATTTTCCTGAAACGATGTCTCGAAACAAATTTCGTGAAGAAATGAGATACGTACGATTCGACATGATTTCAAACAAGAAACAACGCCTTATACAAGACAAATTTGCAATAGTATCCAAAATATGGAATGCGTTTATTGAGAACTGTATTTCTAACTATTTTCCAGGCGTAAACTAGACGATCAACAAACAACTTTTTCCTACAAAAGCAAGATGTAAGTTCCTATAACATATGCTACAGAAGCCGAATAACTTTGGCATAAAATTTTGGCTATTAGCAGAGTTGAAACAAAATATTTGCTAAACGGCTTTCCTTACTTGGGAACAAATGACGACCGGCCGAGCAATAAAATTTTATCTGAATATGTTGTTCTTCATCTAATGAAACCATACTTGAACAAAGGTTACAACATGACTACAGATAACTTCTTTACTTTACTGCCTCTTACAGAAAAGCTGAAGTTACTGAAAACAAGCATTGTTGGCACAGTCAATCGCGGACTAAAAACAATTCCATAAGCCATAAAAACTAAACAAAATCCCTTGTTCAGCAGCCAAATTCTTTCCAAAGATGTATTTACGTTGAAAGTTTATCAAGGGAAGAAAAAATGTTTGGATTCTAAGTTCCCTACATCCATCAGTTATAGTTGAAACTGGGACAAACATTTACCAGAAACTGTAAAATTCTATAATTCTACAACATTTGGCGTCGACATGCTCGACCAAATAACACGAAAGTATTATACAAAATTATGTTCCAAACTAGTGGTGGCCTATATAAGTGTTTTATAAAGTTCTTGATCTACCGGGTATCAATTCTGGGATATTATATAAGAAGGTCACAGGGAAAAGTATTCCTCGATGTGACTTTCTGTTCCATTTAGCTCGCGAGCTGCGAGAGTCATATGTAAATTCGATGAAAGCGTTCAAAATTTCATTACTCAGTACATCCTCACATACTTGTGATAAAGGAGCTAAAAGAGAAAGCAGTGCCAAAGTTCAGGGAATAAAACAATGGATAAGTGTGAAGTTTGCAGGAAACCGATTTGCGTCAAATGCACCGCTAATATGGTGAAAAAGATTTTTTGTGAAAACTGTGTGAAACACAGTGTTTAGTTCGTTGACATACATTCGGTACATTCTCACCATTTGAAGGAAATTTATATTTTTATTTTATTTTAGTCATAAAAAATCACGGTATGTTTTCTTATTTATATGGAAATTACATTCCGAAGGAAAGAATAAAGGTAATGAAGTATATGTACTTATGAGTTATGTATGCGTTAACTGCAGATTCCTTTTTATTCATTTAATTATTACTTACCAGGAATTGATAGTAATTCTCTTCAGAAATTGATTTGTGCCATTATTTGAAATGTAATGGGAATGTCTTGCTCAGTGATTAAATATAAATTTTTGATTTAATGAAGTTCATTCTTGTCTTTAACAATTTTGTTAGAAAGTGTATACGGTTAATCATGAAAAGTACTTTTTTATTATAGAAATATTTATAAAACATATAATATAAATATTATATATATCTATATATATATATATATATTAAATATAAATCTCGATATAATATAACATAAAAAATATAAAATAACATTTAATTATAATTGTGAAATCCGACGGATCAAATTGACACAGTTAATCTTATTCATCATAGCATCTGGTCTGATATCTGAACTAGGCCAACATAATAAATCGCAGAAATGAGAACTCCAGTAAACGCTGGAAAATTACAACTTATATATGATTTCTTCTACAATTTGAATAATTATGTTAAAATTAATCTAGTATATTCAGGTTTTCAACATTCACTGGAGTTCCCATTACCTGCGACTTTTTCTGTTTGGTTCAGATATCAGACCAGAAGCTATGATCAATAAAGTTAACTGTGAGAATTAAATCCGCCAGATTTATCCGGTATTGCTCAGTTGGTAGAGCATTGGCAGCTTCAACCAAGAGATACCTGTTTCGAATCCTGGCCCGGACTTTTTCTCCCAGTTGGGAAAATTACAACTTAAGGGGCTACTTCACTCAGACGAAAACACCCGCTCGTTAATGTTAATCCTATGGAGGAAATTTTTGAAGATATCTCGTTCGCATTTCAATATTTTTAAATATTTTTTTTGCATTGGATAGCTGAGGTCAATCTCTATGCACGCTCCTTTCTACTTCTTCGATTTTTGTTGCAGTTTTTTTATTGAGGATACTTTCACTTTCAAAACCGGTTTCGAAAGTGAAAGTATCTTAATAAAAAAAAAACTTGTAATCAAAATCAAAAAATTCGAAAGGAGCATGCATAGAGAGTGACGTCATCTATCCAATGCAAAAAAAAAATCATTTAAAAATATTGAAATGCGCACGAGGTATTTTCAAAAATTTCCTCCATAGGATTAACATTAGCGAGCGGGTGTTTTCGTCTGAGTGAAGTAGCCCCTTAAACATGAAGTTTATTTGAAAATCAGTATACGAATTTCGTTTTTTTTTTTCAAATCTAAAGTCCTGTCAAATATATTTAACAGTTATTTTTTCAGATTGTGTAATATAAATACCATGATACGTTCTGTGCAATAGTATATGATGCTCTATGGATCAAGGTTCCGTGTTCTTCGCCTGGCAAAAATCTGCAAGAGGGAAAAAATGTCTCATCACATAAATAATACCAATGGTTAGATATATGACTCCAACTTACAGAAATGATAAAAACTAAAATACAAAAATACAAATAAATTTGTTAGATGTGTAACATTCTTAGGAATTCGAACAAAGAAAATACTTGTTAGGATGTAGCGTAGTTCATGATATTTCAGAAAATTGTCATGTCTTAAATGTGACAAGGAGTCCATTTTACCGCACGTGAGTTAAATAAATATCAACATTTTCGAATATATTTCAAATTTTCTAATTAAACAAATAATCTTTCAGCCATAACCTAACTGACACTATTCATTATTATTCCATATTACACCAAACATAATTTATAATTAATAATATGCTACGGGTAATTTTAAAATTGTTCATAATATTCTTCTGATTTATTTCATAACAGAAAAGGCTGGGACTACATTCTTAAAGTAATAATTTGTGAAATGCATATATTAACTTCAATTCAACATACAATGTCATTTATGAGTTTTAAGAAGACATTTAATTACACACTAATAAGAATTTTCAAAGTTCGTTATTTCAAAGCTGGTCGTTATAATATTTACATAAAATGAGATTTTAGACTGTTATATCAAAACTAGATAATTACTATTGGTTACTGAATGTCATTTCTTTGTCATAACAAGTTTAAATAATTTTACCTTAGTTGATTTGTTTTAAAGTTTTACAGGAGATTGCTGGATTGAAAAACAGGTACATTTTATTATGTATATTGAACAAAGTAGGAATAAGAAAGATTTTGTATAAAAACACATATTTGTTCAACTTTCAGAAATCGTATGTATTTTAACGTATGTTTTTTTTTATTGAAAAGTGTGGTTTCTGGACACGTTGTTCCTTGACGTTGCGTAACGTATAGCGTAACATGGTACTCAAGAATTCTCTGGGTGTTTTTATATGAAAAGAATTGAACAAAAAGTATGTCAATGTACATAAAATTGTCTAATTGAAGACTGCCTTTTTAAAAAATTATTTTGTATTTTTAGCAATATGGCCAACTACCAATGTATCGCTTTTCAACAAAAATCCGATTTTCTTTCGTCCATAAGAAAATAATGCATTAAATTAAAATATAAAAAAAGCAGAAGAAGGACTAAGGAAGTATATAATTTAAAACAAAAGCAAGGAAATCAATTCATTCGTTTGCCAAGATAAATTTAGTAATGTCTTAAAATAACTGTTTCGTGAATTTTTGGAACAAAAATCGATCACTCACGTACTGTGTGACAAGAGTTGCCATATCTTCTGTTTGTGTTAACATTTCAGAAACTGTTTCGAGAAAAATGTCAAAAATTGAGAATAATGAAAGAAATTTAAAATGCATCATTTAAAGCAAAAAAAATGAAAAAAATAAAAAACTTCTGTAACGCTTTAAGGCAACCATTTCCACAACTACAAATGTGTCGCATCCATACTGGTGTGCAGTTAACGAATCTCTAGTGTTCCGTAGAATGTTTTAAATATTGTTAATTATTTTTTTTATTATGTACTTAATTAGCAATTTTTAGAAAATCTATTTCATACGAACGTTTTTCATGTATTAAATATAATATTTAAAATAGTTTGTCCTTAGAATGTCATATTGTACTTAGCAGCGCTTGGCCCAGAAGAACATTTCATTTTCGCTGCACTAGGACCGTAATGGTTAAACTAAAAGTTTTATCAATCTAATTAAAGATAACCATGATTTGATATATCTTTTTATAATATCAATTCCTTTATAATATGTATGAGATGCATTTTAGACGTACACTATAAAAAAATAGTGTAACTGTACACAAATAATAGTAGCAACCACTTTGCATCAAAAGCAGTATAATGGAACACCATAATTAATTTTTCCTGATGTGAAATACCCATCATTATTTTTAGTGTTTCAATTCACCATCTTGTGTGCAAATTAGTTGCCACCATTTTTGAGTTTAATTACACTAAAATGTTTTATAGGGAATTTCTTAAAATCATCACACATGAATGATACAGCTTAACAACTTTTTTACATTGGTTTGAAATATAGTGTTTAGGTATTAATAATAACAGTAGATAACCATATATTGATTTGGTGATTCGGAAACTTTACTTAAATATGCTAAATAAACAAAAACTGTTTTATTTTCAACTACTCATTCAAAAAAGTCCTTCCGGCCTGTACCGGGAGGAAAAGGTAGCTTTCCTATATCTTCGTTTTAAAATTTTAGCTAATGTTACACGAAAACAGCAAGTTAAAATGCAAAGAAAACGTTTACAAAAGATTCGTTAATACTGAATTTGAATAAGAAATTCGCCAAATTATTGAGCAATAGCCAAATTGGCTTCAATTATGAAGACTTATTTTGGTCGCCAAATGTCGCCAAGTTTGGCTAGAATTTGGCGCTAACGGATATGAATATATAGTTTTATGCGTATGATTGGGAAAATGATTACAACAATGAAAATTTTTGTAATTTGCTGTCTTGTTTCAAAATGTCAGCCACCCTAGAATTTCAAACTGTTCTATCTCAGCCATTGTTTAAGATAGAGGTAAACCAAAAAATGCTCTGGAATCCTCGTATCAATGCCTAACAATTAATTAAAAAATAAATTTGAATTTTTAACTTTTTTGTATATTTATTTTAGTTTTAAAATTTTGAGTAGCCGCCATCTTGAAACAATATGGCGGACGAAGCTGGCCAACGAACTCGGTCGAGGCATTGGTGAGCTTAATACACACAATTAGTTTCATAAAAATTAATTTATAAGTACGAGCGTTATCGTATGACATAGATCAAATATATATATATATATATATATATATATATATATATATATATATATGGATATATCTATATATATAAATCAACATTTGAACGGAGGGTAGTTTTGGGGTCTGGGGGTCATGATCGGTGAAAATATATCGAAATTTTCCAGAACTGCTTTCCTCCGAACGGCTGCAATAGGTAGCTTTATACTTTTAGGTAGCTTTCAATACAAAAAAGTATAAAGCTACCTATATTTCACCAAAAATACTGTTATCTTTTGTTAGCAAAAAACAGGTTATCCACTATTTTTTCCTTAAATGATTATTTATAGGCCTAAAAGTAAGAAAGAGTATTTCATTGTCCAACAGTGTGTAATGGTGAAATGTGATGAAACGTGTATTGATGAAAAATATTTCATGTCATGTTATCCAAATAATACCTGAGGTAATATTTATTTTGTTCTTCTTAAAATCGAAGCAAACATTTCTCACATATTTCATAAAATCATTAATGCTGATTTACAAAAATGAATGAGATTGTTTTTTAATTAATGCTACATTTTTTATAACAAAATTCGTCATTTTAAAAATCGAATGATTAAATTTCACCAAAAAATCTTTAGTAATAACACAGGGTTTGTAAAAAATATGTTATCCACTTTTATTTTTATAGTTTTCCTTACACCATTATTTAAAGACCTAACACTAAGGAAGAGTAAAACATTATTCAACATGTGTGTAATGATTGATGAAATATATTTTATCTCTTGTTAGCCGAATAATATCTGAGCTAATATTTATATTGTTCCTTTTAAAATCGATTCAAACAATTCTCACAGAAAAGTGTGATTTCTTAATATAATTAATGCTGATTAAGAAATTCAATGCGATTTTTTAAAAAATTAATGCTACTTTACCTACTACAGCAATTTTCTAGAAACTAGGTAGAATGCCTTTATACATAACAATAGCGAAAGACGCACAATGCGTAAGCACAGTTTTTGTCCAAACTATGGCAACCCACATACCAGAAGTTAACAATACTCATCTCTCCATCCTCACTCGTTTAATCGAACTCAGGCGAGCGAGTATAGTTAAGTTCTGGAATGTGAGTTGCCATAGTGTGGACAATAATTGTGCATACGCATTGTGCGCCTTTTGCCATTGTTATGTATAAAGGCATTCTACCTATTCAATAACTTTCCGGAAGCAGAGCCATCTATGAGAAAATTTTGGAACAAATTTTTTTATTTGATTAAAAAAAATTCAGATGATACGAAGCATTTTCGTCCAAACGGTACTCTCGTACGCCAATTGTTTAATCTTTTATTGAATTTTAAAATGGGTCAAGGACTTTTGGAACACCTGTATTACTAACACTGGCCACGCAAAGATTCAGAATCAGAAAGTTTTTCCTTATATCTCATCAATAACAATTACATTCTCCTTCAAACTGATTTTTTAAAAGATTGTAAAACACATTAAGAAACTTAGAAGGCCTTCTTGTTCATCAAATTGCAAGATTTTTTTCTTTTTCATAAAATTGTGAACAAATATAATTTTCACTTTGACCCGAGCACTTTTTGAAACCGGTATATAAATTTTAAACTTCAAATATCTCAACTGACGCGCTAGCCATATGTTAAATAAAAAGTTTCTTGTTGAAATACTCACCAATAAATTCATCTGTGCGCACTATGGTAAAATGCATTCGTTGACATATTTTTCGATGTTTGGTCAGACTTACTGCCGTGATAAAATAGAAAATATGACTTTGCGATTATAGTACGTTATTCATAAGAGGCAGATACATTAAACTTTCATTTAAGTATATTACATTGTTGAAAAAGAGAAATGTTTCACTATCTTGGATAATAATAGATAATCACGAACGAAAATATACAATAACCCTTTCCGAGCTATCCACAATTCCAAAAAGTATTCTCTATCTTTAGATATCACATAAACCAATATATATTCGATATTTAAAGAGGTATTTATAAAAACAAACTTCCTTTTTCTGCCACAGATTTTTGGAATCGTTTCTGAGTAGTTTTTATAGAGTATTAATCACTTTTCTCAACCCGTAATATCAGTGTTTTGTATGCTATCCATTTTCAAGTAAATATTTTCATGTTCAACAAACATGTTATACAGACAAACGCGATAAATGAACAGTATAAAAATTGACATTATAATTCATATTACTTTTTTACGACTGCATGTATAAACTCAATTATGCAGTCGAAAGTGTTTAATTGAGAATAACAGCATCATAAAAACAGATATTCCGGTCTTAAGAAAACTCATTAATAAACTGTAAAATCTACTTGGAAACGTTTTCGAAAACCACTTCCAGAAAAAAGAACTTTGGTTTCACAAATGCTTTTTTACATCTGGAAAATATACTTCTTTCAAACTATTCTAAAGATGAAGAACACTTTTGGTCATTCTACATTTTCTTTTGTAGTTATTTTTCTTTAATAGATTAAGCAACATGTGTCTTTTATTTTATAATGTAAACATTTATGTGAAGTCTTATTTCATACATGTACTATAAAAGTACAAGCCTGAACACTCATTTGAATGTTTTGGTGCCACCGTTTGTACCACGAATTTTCAAAAAGAAAAAAATATCGCGCATAATTTGAGCATCATTACAAGCGCATCATTTGAGTTATCTGTAGTTTATTTTTTTTTATTTTTCGTATAACGCGCTACAAACCCCTTAAAAATTGTAACTTCTTATCCGCCAACTCTGTACATTTAGATGCCCTTTAATTCGGAAATCATTTTAATTTAATTTTTATAGAATAAATATTTCTCACACTTTTATTTTCGAACAAGCTGTTTTTTATATTCAATGCCTGACTTTTTTAAATATGCGATTTTGAATAAAAAAATAATTATATAAAAAGATCTTACAAGTTCATAGTCTATAAGATTTTGCATTAACTGGGCTTGATTATAACATTTCATATCAATAAATTCCTTATTGCACTATTGTTTTCTGAAAGTGTCTTTGATGAATATTTTATAGAGAAATAGAATAATGATAAAATATTATTATAATACAATTATTAAAAATATACCTTTTAAAAGAGAAATATGATATTTAATTATAACACCTAACATTGTATTCCACGTATATTAGTATCACCATTATAAAACTATTTTTAAAGAATAAAATTTAAGATACACATTTTTTAAAAACTATTTAATAATTTTCAAAACTGTAAACGTTACAAAAACATTTTAAATAAAATACATCACTTATTAGAAACTAAAATGCCTAATACACATCAGCTTTAACAAATTTCACATAGTTTAATAAATGTTAATTTGAAATAATAATATTAGTCTGTAACAGTTGAAGAGTTTAACTGAACAGAATACGGATCAAAGTTAAGCTAATAACGAAAATTTCGTTTATGACCCCTGGCATATTTGTAGCAAACTGCGAAAGATACTCAACGTTAAATTATTGGAAATTTAATGAAATTATAATATAGCAGCCGTTTCAAACGGTAATCTATCACAATGGCATATATAATTAATAATGCCAATTGTCGCCGGCCGTGTTCGCATATCAGCCCTCAGGGAGGGTAGCGTTCTAACTCCATCCAATACAATTTCCCAAAATGAATTTGTCACTTACTAAATATTACAAAATTCTCAAATTCTGGCAGTTGCTTGCAGTCTTTTAAATTAAATAAACTCTAATCTTGGCTTATTAATGACAAGTAATCTAACCACGATATTTATTAGTCATCGGTATCCGTTTGAAGCATTACTTTGCATATCTGGTGAAACTAATATTATTAATACATGAATGCTTATGTATACGAGAAAAGCATATATTATATTATGAATACTGATAGAATAGTACATCGTTTCAATCATTTAGAAATAAATTCAGAAGTTTATTCGATGCATAATTATATTTAATACACTATACATACTTATTTTATGAAATGTTGGTACAATGATATAAAGTCAAACACAGCCAATATGCTATGACAACCTCCCACTGCGTTTTTGATTCATGTTGAAAAATGAAGCAGCACGTTGTGACATTGATTCCATCAGCTTTCGGGAAGTACACCCAGAAAAAGGAATTGATTAAAACTACAAAACATGTTTTGTTGAGCACATTTTGGTTGTTTTAGCAAAATTCAAGTAAAATTGAACCATTTCACTTGAATCAACAAAACATTTTTTTGCTGACGATACAAATTTTTTTTTTGCAATTGCAAAAAAAAAATTTTTTTGTTGATTCAAACAAAATTTCCATTGACCTATATTTAAACAATAAGTTTTGTTGGGTCAACCAAATTTTTGTTGATTCAACAAAACTTTTTTCTTGGTGTAAGAAAAAAAAATAAACAAGATTTTCCTGCAAATAGCATGTAGTTCATATTGACTGGCACTCCATGATTTTCACATTTCTGCTTAACATGGTAAATAGCTGGTATGAGGAAGGCAATGCAGCTACTAGAACTCATACCAATATCTTTGAATCAATTGTCGACATTGTTCCTTAAATAGACTTGTAAAAAAGTCTTATGTACTCTTGTGACAAAGACAGAAGTCATTAAATGATGTATTTGTTCGATACTTATGGTAAGATAGTCCCCCATTTCTATTATAATCACGGGTTTCGAGGCGTCCTAAATTAACCTCACTTCAATAACAGCCAGGATATGTCCTACAATACATGATGAAAAAAAAATCACCATATTTTCAACGACAACATGGTGTAATAGAAAATGTTATTAATTTGAAGCAGAGAACTCTTTGCCATTGTTGACAGTCTACTTACAATTTTACTAGTCAGTTAATATCTAAAGTTTGACAATATTGTGTAATTTGTAACTACGTGGTTTAGTATGCAAATAGAGGAGTAGCTATTATAGAGGAGTAGAAATTATTTTATAATATGTAGACTAACCAGTGTCAAGCATAATAATTTTGCAAATGTCTTAACACGTATATATTTAATAAACATTTTAACAAACATTAAAGTATGTTCATATCAAACATTTTCTATACATTGTACATGAAGCTCATAATATTGTAACAAAGTATTCCTTTATTCATTAATTACTTTTAATGTTATAAAGCAAATGATGTTTCCAACAAAAATAACAGATTTTACTTTGATTGCTTGTCAGTTTTATTAAATATATATATATATTTATATCTATCTTCCAAACTAAAGAATTTACATGCGTAACATGAACCCATTTTGATTTTGATTATCTATGTACTTTGTGTTAGAAGACAATATAAAAGGATTTTTCAAACTGTAAAATGCTGCGCAAATTTCGAAAAATTATTTTCTTTAATGTATTCTTATTAGGTAAAACGAATTCTACGTTTGTACAATTATGTTGTTGTGCAGAAAATAAGAAAAATACATTTAGTCCAGTCAAATTTGGTTATTTTCTGTACATAATTCCCAAACTTTTGAAACTTTGTAATACTGTTTGGGAGGATCTATCAGTGAACATACTAAAAGTCCTGTACTATAGGGGATGCACGGATGATGGGGAGGGCAAAAAGAAGGTACCTTTTTTGTGAATATAACGCAGTATGTAGCTCCTACGGAAATAATTGCTCATACCAAAAATAAAGACGAATAAATTCTCTACAAAAAAGGTTCTATATATTTTTTTTTCCTCTAGAGGCCATAGTTCACGAGATAATTGCATTCAAAAACGAAGAAATTTGCATAAAGTCTCATCAGCGCCAGAGAGCGGGCCAGCGGCATTTATATTGTAAATACTTAACTTTAAACGAATGTTAATTAATGTTGTAGTCAGGTAAATGAATGCATGAACAGTAACTTCGACAAATGATATTTTACTAACTAAAACCATACAAAAATAGAAAATGCGTAAAATACAATATTATAGGAATGTACATTATACTCAAGTCCGCGATCATTTTGAATAACTCGGCTTCAAAGGGAAATTTCAAAATATTTTGATTTATATTCCATTTTCCATTAGTCCATACTCCTCAACAAGTGGTGATCAGTTTGAGCGGTCTCCATGGCAGTATTGGTAGTTGACAGTGCAGGTAAGTCCTGTTGTTCTACATCCACATTTGGGCTTACAGCCGGCTGTACACTGACAGAAGGTGCGGTCTAATACTGCCTCAGGGCAACAGGATGTGTGGTTGTGATAGGAACTAAAGTATGAAAACGCTTACGTTTTCAACCCCAAAGCTCAGGAGACAGCTCAGTTTCCTGCCACAGCTGTATCTAATCAAAAACCCGGTATGAGTGTTGCACCGCTGCTCCTTCTGTGGGAAGTACGGCTGCTAACTCCGGTCTGATGTTTGAAATGGACTTTGTGAAGGTATGAAACATATGTAAGTTGAGTAGCTTTGTAGTATGTGTAGGTGAATATATATTCAAGAACAACTTCCCCCCATCCTCTGCCACTTGATGATGTGACAAGTTTGTGTCACCAAACAATGGATTTACACAATCCAATGGTTTACGTCTCATCAACATTTTGCAGATAGCAACTTCCCCCTTTCTGTAGAAAGATGATGTTGTGTCACAGCCAGAGAATGCATGAGTAAGCAGTATGATATGTTTGAGGTCAATTCGCTGCTGTTATTGTGACGAAAATATCTGAGTTTCTATTTCCCCGTGTCTTAGTTTGTATAAGTATATATTTTTATCTGAAGATGTTATGTCTGTGGCAAGAAGACGTATATCAACATCCCGTCCAACAATAGTAACGTTGTCAATCTCACTCAGTGTATCTATAGCAGTCTGAACAATCAGAGTGTTGGCGTCGTAAGGACTTTGCTGACATGAGATTCCTTTGTCATTTAGTTTAGAGGATATAATGTGAATCAACTTTGTCTTGTTATTCTTATACTAAGTACAGTCCTGGAAAAAAGAAAAAGAACACCCCCTACTAACTCTGCAACAAATTATTGTAGTCTAAAGTTACTGGTACCAAACAATTGGAAATAAAGTCTACTTTTAAATGATGTATATAAAATTTGCTTAGGGGACCATATACATATAAAAACAAAGCCAAACTTTGTTTTTTCAATAGCAAGAATCAAATTTGACAATATATTTTAAATCTGCAGTTCAAACTATGCCTAAGTACCAAGTTTCATGAAATTCCTACGATTATTTTCAGAGAAATTAATTACTTTATAATGAGCGTATTTTAGGGGCTGTATCCAAATTGAAATTCGGTACTTGATTATTGAAATGCTGCAGAATGATAAGTCACTTCTTTTAATGTATTAATTTTTACCAATAGGACTATTTTACTCACATATTAAGTTTTGGTTATTGTTATATGCGGTAAAATAATGTTTGTTGTTGTTGTTGTTGTTTGTAATCCTAAATGGTCCAGCCAATAGGCTATACCAAGTCCATGAGCACAAAAATTTGGAGGAAGTCCAAAACGATGAAAGGTCATTCCTAGTTAAGTTCAAACAGGAAAGGAGATGGTCAGGTTTCCCTTCTCCCGCTCGCCCCCTATCCATGAGGACTTTTGGTATATTCATCATTAGACCCTCCTGAACAATATTGCAATGTTTAAAAACTTTAGGAATTATGTCCCAAAATGGCCCAAAATCTGCCTAATTTACTGGACATTTAAATTGAATGATAAAAATGAATAAAGAGAATGTAATATAGCAGATTTTAAGAACGATTGAAAAAAAATACTACCAAGATTTCTGTTATCAGAAATCCTTCTTTGACTTAATATACTCTGTCAGTATCACTAGCAAGATAAAATGTAGAATTTTTTCTTCTTTCTTGGAATGGTATTCTTAAGAATGTTTTAATAAGCATGAATAACTGAAGTTTTTAATGTTGGAGAACATAGAACCGGCACTGCTTTTAGCGAAATTATAAGATTTCTGCTAGTTGTTAGCACGGTTTATCTCTGTAATGCATTGTCTGACCGGCTTTAGACAAAAACAAAATTCAAGAATAAATTAGGTACTAGATCATACAACGATAAAAGTATTTAATCATACATAACAAAATTAAAGACCACTCTTCGCATTAAGCATATAACTCAAGTTAGTATTTCCTGTAATTTGGGAGATACGTATATTTAATATATATGGATAAAAAACTAGGACAGATTTTGAAAAGTATTTAATGTAAAGATAATTTAAGAATTAAAAAGTATTTATTTATTTCAACTAATCTGCTATTTAAATACAATCTGTCAATAAAAGTTTTTTTAGATTTATTTACACCTTATTTTAAATATAATATGTTTCTGTTAGATCGAATGTGCGAAAGACCGTATAAGAGTAAAACCTTATATAGTACGATATTACCGTGCTATGTGCTAACGTGCTAACAATCAAATTAAGAAATGCTATAAGAAGTCTTCTATTAGATGTACAGAGAAATTCTTTGATATGTTTTTCGTACGTTTTCAAGACAATAAATGTTTTTATCGGGTTTTTGAAATAAAATCGGTATCACTATGAGTTTTTACAAACAAAAAATGAATATCTTTTTAAAATATTCATTTATACGATAAGTCTTCTTATAAGCAAAATAAAAAAAATATTTTAAACATGAGATACACTTTTCTTTTAATATAATTTTCAGTGAATAATATATTATCGATAAAATATCTCTCAAGGCATCATAACTGATCTTTAATTCATAACACTTTTATTACTGTTAATGACAGTAGTTATTAGGTTGGTAATTAAAAACTTGTTAAAGGTTTCAATAATGAAATTAGTGAGCATCTGCTTCTGACAAATCAATTAAAATGCCTTAGGTTATTTACAAGATATATGATAATGTCGAAGATAATTCTTATTTTTCTTCATAAATTTATGTAAAGCACACGGAACTCTTTAAAAATTTACGACATTTATTTTCATGAATTTTATCAAAACTAATGTTTTAGTCATTACTAAAAGCCCTACATTAATTACTAGAGGGCAAACATGCATTATTGAAGGAAATTACAGTAAACGTGTCACAGTTTAACTCTGTCTTTTTTTATAAACTGAAAATTCATGCGTCTTATATGAATGCACTTTTAGACTTAATAGTCAATAATATATTCGTAATTCATAAACATTTTAATATTTTATTTTTTAGGGTTATTTTTATTTCATGTTTCATATAGAGTTTTTCAATCAGACATAATAGAGTTATATATAGATGTATTATTACATAGTGATAATTTAGACTGTAGAAAAAAAGTCGGTATAGTGGTAATTTTGCATAAATACATAAATAAACTTTACAAAAAATTTGAAAAATCTCTATGTTAGATTGATGAAAATAGAAAAGGAAAAGTATGTAGGTATATAAACAATCAAATTAAGAGTTGGGTTGATTATTGACGGCCAATTATCTGCACTTGGGATATAGGCCCGGGGGGAGTGCCCTTCGTGGGGGTCTTTCTAAGGGAACCTAACCCGTATTTACGCATGGATAAATCCACGGCTCGAAGAAAACCACGAAAACTCCGAACGATTAGGCCGACGGGCGCGATTGGGATCGAACCCAGCACCTCCCGTCTACCAGCTTCGAGAGTAGAACCTCTCAGCCACTGGTGGGGCCAATCAAATTAAGAAATGCTGTTTGAAGTCTTCTGTTAGATGTACAGAGTAAATACTTTGATATGTTTTTAAAAAATCATCACGTAGATAATGAATGTGGGAAGAAAAGAGGAAGAAGAATGAGATAGATAACACAATAATCAAACATGTTATTTTTTAATAACAACAACAACAACAACAAAAACCTCTTGAAACATTTCATTAGATCTCCACTTTTTAAAAAACACATCTTAAAAGTAATAAAAGGAAAGAAAATGTTAACCTCATAAATACGTAGTTACAAACACGTAAACGTTAATAATATATAAATAATGAATATTTTAATGCATGAAATTAATTTTTTGTTGTACTTGCAGTGTATGTTTAAATAGACTTTACTTCTATAAATATAAATATTTTTTTAATGTATTATTATTTTTTTGCAGCTTAATTTCATGGAGAAATAATAGTCTTCTGAAAAAAATGAAATACAACCTTTTGCAGAATTATATTTAAAGTACCTTAACTACTTGTCTATGCTATATTTTTAATTTAATCAGACATTGTTGTAATTTATCTGTGGGCACTAAATGCATAGTTTACAGTTACACCGCCCATTTGTACTGTTTCCACATCTTTTACTGTACTTAATACATTTGTATATAGCTAGACTATTTTATACATCTGTTTATTATATAGTATAAACTTTATTACGTGAAATTAAGCTCGATGTACTTCGGATGAAATATTAAATCACATTCATTTATAAAAAATTTTAATGCACTTCAAATAAAATTAATTGCATTTATGTAAATATGTAATGCAAAAAAAATCACAAACCTTTTTATAAACATCTGACAAAATCCCAACAGTTCGGAAGTAACAATATAAAAATATCTGAAACTAAGTTAAATGAATTTAAAGATGCCATTCAGAATAAAAAATAATTAAGTGGTCTTTGTAAAAAACAGTTGTACTTACCATGCTATTTACAGTGAGAATTTTAAATTTCCATATAGCTTCACTTTATAGTGAATTATTAAAATTATATAAACTCACTTATATACTTCAAAAAATAAATTCACTTGTTTGAATCTATTTCTAAAAAAGTTATTTCATTTGTTTTCGATGACTTTTATTTCTCCATGAAATTAAACTGTAAAAAGGGATTAAATTATAATACATTAAAGGAAAAATATTTAATTTCCTTTTTTAGAATTGAAGCATATATAAACATACACTGCAAGTACATCGAAAAATTAACTTCATGCATTCCGATATTGATTGTTTATATATTATTAGCGTTTACGTTTACGTCTTACGTTTATGTACTATAAATGAAGACAAATGTTTTTTAGTCTACATAATATAACCGCCAGCAAAAATTTATAATTATTTTCTGCCAAGATTCACACTGTTCATAAAAGCATTCTTTATCTTTAGAAACCTAAGAAGTCAACGTATTGTCGAGATTTAAAGAAGCAGTTATAAAAACAATGTTTCTTTCACTGTAATTGATTTTCGGAAACGTTTCGAGTAGTTTTTATAGTATGTTAATAAGTTTTTTCAAAAAGGAATATAAACTTTTAGGTTTATATCAATTCTCAAGTAAACATTTTCATGTTAAACAAATATGTTTTGCAAACAAATATGATTAATTAATTGTATTAACATTAACAATATAGTTAATAATATATTGTTACTCTTGCATCTATAAACTGAGCTAATCAGCTGAAAATGAGTAATTGATAATTGATAACATTTTAAAAACAGATATTCGGGATTCAGAAAACTTATTAATGCACTATAAAAAGTACTTGGAAATGTTTCTTAAAGTCCATTTCAACAAAATAAATCTTTTTTTTTATAAATGTTTCTTTTAATTTTGAAAATATATTCATTTTTGAGGTTTCTAATTATAAAGAATGTTTCTCTTAATCATAAGTAACTGAGAAGAAGATATTATTAATTTTCGTTCGTGCTTACATTGTATTTTAGTAGATTAATTAACATTTGTATTTATTTATTGTGTGAAGAGTGTGTGTATAGAATCCTTTAAGTCAAAATTGTTATATTTAAAATTTTTTAGTGATGCAAAACATTTTAATGCACACATGTTTTTACGAGTCAAGTTACTAAAAACTTTCATGCAGGTCTTATAGTTTCAAACAAAAATGGAACCACGCTCACAGATTAAAAATATTTTATTTAATATATATCAATTTTGGAATTTGTAATCGAAATATTTTATCACAGACATTGGATCATTGTTCTGCCATTAAATAATTCTAAAACTGTAATTTAAATATATTATAAAGTCTGTACTCACCCTGTATTTTTCCGTTTACATTGAATATATAGTTTACAATTATAAGTACTTTTTTCACGTTGTTATAAATGGAATTTAACTAAAAATTGACATCTATACATAAGATTACTTTGCAATATTTTATTTTTAAGGAGATTATTTTAAGCAGTTTAAGATAAAAACACATTTTCTCGTCATTGATCCTCTAAAGAAGCTTATCAGTCAGAGAAATTCTAAAAATAAAATATCAATATTAATACTGAAACAAATCTTCTTATATCCTCTTATATTCAAAATGTTCATGTGTATAGGATTGTTAGGTCTTTAGATTCCAAACATAAAGATTTGTACTCTTTTGACTTTTGAAGTAGCAATCTGTTTTACGTATATGCAGAAGGAAGATTAATTTTCGTGCATTCTATTACAAGAAAATTAAAAAAATCATTATTTTATATGACAACCGTAATATAAAATAACGTTGTTACCGTTGTTATACAGATTCATCAAATCTTTCTTTTGCGTTTATAGTGCCCGCTGGGAGAAAATAATATAACCAAATATTAATAAAATTGCTTTACGTTTATTTTTTAATATGTTTTTAGAAAAAGCTTTTGCCTCGCTAAAGTTTATTTTTTATTAAAAATTTTCACATGATAGGTGTTTTATTTTTAATGTGGTAGCGCTCCTGTTGGGAAATTGTATATTTTTTTATAGTTGGATTTGTTTTTACGTTTTCCAATATGGGAACCATGCCCCAAGTTAAAATTAGGCAATAATGCCTTTTTCGTTGATATGATCATGATGATATCAATAATATGAGGATCATGTATGTAAGAATTCAGGCAACTTAGTTAATGATATTTCTAGTACACCAATTGTTTCAATTGTCTGGCTACATTTCATTTATTTCATTCTCTTCGATTCCTCCTACTCTCCTATTTTCTCCTCCGTATTTAACCCATTAAACGCCGCTATATGAACCATGTTAAATAAATATAAACTTTTTACTTTTTTAATACACATTTGATGTTTCGATTATAGAATAGCCGAATTTTTTTCAAAAAGTGTAACCGTTTAGAAAATCCGGCATGTTCCCGCAACGGGATCTTTGGCGTCTTATAGAAGAAAACGTTCCCTTAATTGAACGCAAGTAGCGTTTGTTTTTCTGCTACTTAGAAGAAGTTATGTTTTTAATTATTTTAAGAAAGTGGATTATTCTTTTTGGTGCATTCGATCTTCAGATAGATTTTGGCGGAATTTTCAAGTGTTAAACAGTTCTTTGGCTATGCATTTGACTTAGCAGGTACTCCAAATGATTTAAAACTAACACTTTGTTCGAGAGTTATGTTCGATGTATTTTAAGAACTGCTCGTGACAACTAGTTACTTAGAGAGGGCACTGATCATTTAAATCATGTGTGGACTGCTTCCATGCCGATTGTTTAAATAAAAGCATGGGATTATGCATCGGCTTGCTTTTTACATCTTGAAGAAACACCCACTATTTTAATTCATTGCCTTATCCAGCCACTACACGACTGTATCCATAGTATTACACTTCGAATGGCCAACTGTCTTCTCTGATATAATGCTGCTTCCATTATATAGAGTTTATCGCCATTCTCAATATTCCATCGCATAGATTTCAGGTATTGTAATACACAATCTTCCATCTCATCGGTTTCAGCATTTGTAACATATATAAATAGAATGTTTTTAAATGTATATAAAGTCTCATACATAAAAGTGCATTAGTTTTATTTTCATAGCTATTTATATCACTTGGCAACAAATCTCACTATCTTAAGCTCGATTTTCGCCAAGATACTTTTAATAAATGTCAAGGCCCCTATAGTTAAAAAGTACCCTATTTTCTTTCTTAAAGTTTTTTCCTCCAGGATTAATAGAGGTTTTTATTTTTCAACATCAGTATTTTCTAATATAAGGTCTTCTTGTTCCATCACCCATTTTTAAGTTTAAATAAGGCAACCATCACTATCCGGAAAGAGTGTCATTAAAAAATAAGCACCTCTAAGAAAGCTGTCCATTAATAAAATATTTATTTTAAGCAAAATGTCTATTCTTGCAACATAACCGTAACTTAACTTGAATCCTGCTTTTCTACCTGTTTTCGTAAGGAGATTATATTAGGCAGGTGAAGAGAAAACACATTTTCATGTCATGAGTCTCCTCAGAGTAAAGATAGAAGGTCTATGTGAGTCTCCTAAAAGAAGCTTATTTATCAATGTTATCCTAAAAACAAAATACCAAAAATTTCGCTTTTTAAAAGCATTTTAAGTCTCCTTTTATTCAAAACTTGAATATTTATGGGTTTTGACTCAGATCACAAAAACAAGTATTAGTATCAGTTCACCATGGCATTTTAATATGCGTTAGAAAATAGTAGCACTCTTTTTATGATTCAAAGAAAACATTGATTGTGAAAAATTTCATTAAATCTGTAAATTTATCACGTATAAAAGAAATCTAAAACTCGTAATTTTTTCAAATATCAATGAGAGAATATTTCTAAGAAACTGAAAAATAGTGCCTAATGTTACGTAAAAATATTGATACTTTTTATTTACGATACAAAAGTGAGAAAAGGAAAAGAACAGGAAATGAATGGAATAACTGTAAATCTTAGCAAATTTTTATATTCAAATATAAAATATAATAAAAGCCGTTGACTTGTAATGACAAAACTTTAAGTGACCAAAAAAAATACGTAGTCGGTTAAGATGACGTCGTCCAGAAAGAATTTATATACAGTAAAATCTCTAAATAGGGACATCTCGGGAGTGCGAATTTTGACCACTATTCAGGTGTAAATATGTATAAATGCATATAGTTCTTGGGGATCGAACAAATGTCCTCTAAATAGAGGTGTCTACGTTTGGAAATGTGCATTATGGAGGTATAACGGTATTCGTTTACAATTTGAGTTTATATACGAAGCTTTCTGACGATTAGTCATAATTAGACGTGTTAGTCATATTAGACATGTTAGTTATTTTAGGCGTGTTAGTCATATTGAAGTTGTTAGTCAATTTCACAAGGTTTTAATTGTATTGTCGTTTATCGAAAGAGTAATGTTTTCATTTAAAAAAAAACAACAGTTCGAAGCATTTAAAAAATTCTTAATTAAGGTAACAAAACTGTAACACCCTGTTAATAAAAAATATCTAGACAACATTATAATTTTATTAATCGTTTTATCAAAAACATACAAGAGAGTTAGTTGTTTCCAATAGATTATTTTATAATCGTAAGCACAAGAAGGAAAAAATTACATCAGAAAATTACTGTTTCGTAAACTTTTTCTCGTACTACTTTCACAGTTTCTAAAGAGAAAAAAAAAATTAAAAACTGAAACTTTTATTTCAAGTAAAGTGATAAAATCTTACTTTTCTTGTCCATTAAAAAGAACTATAAAGTCTTTCAAAGAACTCGAAAAAGATACAAGTATATTGCAGTTGTTGATAGTTTGAAAACGTTTTAAGAGTTTAAGAATTATTGAAGAAGATTAAATAAATTATTCACCTAATGGGAATCGCAAAACTTTATTTTTGAACAGTTAAATTCAATGACAGTAGAAGTTTGTAAAAAGTATAAACATAATTTTAATGTAATTTTTTTGTACTTTTATAAGTTGGTTGTAACGTAAAAATATAAAGAGATTTAATTGTTTTGTTTGGATAGATTTAAAACTGGAAAACACCAGAAAAGAGAAACATACGGAAAATTACATTGAAAATTTTCTATTGAGAATATTTGAAAGTAATTTCAGACAGTATTATTAGAAAGTATTGAGGATTTATAAAAAAATTATAAGGATAATATAAAAAACAAGCAATACCAGTAAAGTTTTAAAAATATTTTCGGTAAACGAATTATTTAAAATACAGTTATAATTCTTTTATTCATATTGCACTTATAAAAAGGTTAATTAAATAATTAATGACTTCAATATAACCACCTGTCCACTATCTATATCCATAACAACAATATTTCTAATTAAAAAAAAATGATTATTTATAATCAAATTTAGAAAGATAAACATACAAATTTTAAAACGTACTGTTGTGAAAATCTTTTAATAGTTGCAGAAAATTACAGCTTTTAATAAGAAAAAAAAATGTTTCAAAACTAAAACTTTTATTTCAGCTAAAATCTTAATGTTTTACTTTCCTTGAATATTACTTAAAACTATATTTTAAAGAACTCAAAAAATAAATGGCAGTTTTTGATATATTTAAAATGTTTTTAAACAGTTTGGGGAAATTAAATAAATTATTCAGCTAATGGAAATAGCAATAATTTGTTTTGAAGTAGATAAACTCAATGACTACAAAACCCTATATGATACATATAAACAAAATATATAATCTGGTAAATAATTTGTTCATGCAATAATGTTTTTTATTGTAAATATCTTTATATTGTAAAACTGTATTCTGAGAAAAAATGCATAATGCTTTTTTTGACATATATTTCTTAAAACAGTAACAACAGTACTGAATGTGTCTTTATTTTAAATTGTATACCCGCATGAAATATAATACATAGTTATTATATAATTAATGTTAAATAATAAATAATCCTTATAACAAAATTCAAATAACAATAATTTATATTTCAATTAAAATATTTGTTAGTTAAACTAGGCCTTTCCTCAAAGAGATTCGTCTGAGCAATTTTGCTGAGAATACATATTTAAAAAAAATAACTTTCATTTAAATTGTATGCCTCTGACTCATTTCAATTCCAATAACAGAATAAAAATACAGAATAAAAATAAATAAATAAGAAATAATATCATAAAGAAAAACATTTTTCGTTATCATCAACGTATTATTTCTAATTTGGTGACGCAAAAAATAAAAGCTGTTATTGGCGAGAAAAAATGTTGGCGCGATTTGTCATGGCTAACATAAAAGTACCTTTTAATTAGGATGGAGCTTAATTTGCATATGCTAATTGTAGACGTTGAAGACTCCTACGTGATTTATCCCCTCTTTAAATTCATAGAAAATTATAGCTCGATAATGTTCTCGCGTCAACTATATTTTCTCTTCTTTCAAAATTTATTCTCCTGTAGCTCCTATGCCGTACACTCTATTAAAATTAAAAATCCATTTTCTGTCATTCCAGGTATCCTAAATATCAGCATTTTGTTTGGACCATACAGAAAAATTATATTTTTATATCACAAAACAGAACGTATAAGGATTATTTTAATATGTTACAGAAATATTCTTAGTTAACTATAAAAATAACTTTCTCAATATTTGCTCCAGCACATTGCAGTTAATATTTAATGTATTCTTGACGCTAGAGTAGACAATTTTTTAATTTAGTATACATAATTTTCAAAAAATGGAATAAACAAAAATGATAATATGCTATTAAAAAATTAAAATTCCAAACTCATTTTTTATGTAAAGAAACAACAACAGCAGCAACAAAAATATGATAAATATGCAGAATTTCAAATAAATAGTTTGTGTTACAGCTCTATTATTTTAAGCTTTTCGAATTGAAGTCTTATCTTGCGTTCCTTGTTTTCAGCTGTGTAAGGCTACATAATATATATGGCTAAAAAGATTGTACAGTAAATCCTCCATAACAGACGCTCATCAATATCATACACCTCTATTTACAGAACACTTTTTCAATCACTCTCACTTATACGTTTGTATATTTTTTTCTTCATATAGATGACAACTCTCAATAATGGACGAACTCCATGGCTCCGAGATGCCCGATATACATATGTCTTTTTGTAAGGTAAAGCCAGGAGAGATGACGCGGTCGGAGAGATTGCGCACATAGAGGTTCGGCGGGAAGGAGTAGAGTGAGAGCGCAGCGACTCCAGGTAGTTGTACAACAGCAGTAGTGGAGTGCCTATTTGAAAGTGCACGTTGATTGCTTTGAGCGTCTAAGATAAAGTATTGCTATTTTATTTTGTTTTCCCAAAGTAAGTGCTTGAATTATCATAGCTATTCATCAGAATTTCTATACAATGTCAATAGTACAAAATATTTTAAACTTAAACGATTTCCCATAAGCTACTAATCTAGACTAACAATGTGAACATCAACAGTTCGTTTTAGAAGAGGTCATGTTTAAATAAAAGGCTGCGCAATCTCTCCTACCGAAATTGGAGAGATTGCGCATCTGCTACTTAGGAAAGATGGCGCAGTGTTCCCATTAGTTTCTATGCTAGGAGAGATTGCGCAGCTTATTGATAAATTTGCATATAAAAATGAAAAATGAAAATGGACTAATTTTAAATTACACGTGTTTTTAAGTAACATAATTTTATTTTGTAATCTTATCTGGACTTGCTTATTCTGATTCTTTAATTTTTTTCCTTTAATTAAAATTGTTTAATCGTTTTTAAAATTATTTCCTTTTTCTAATTCTTTAATATTTAGGTTGAAATATTCACTCCTAATACAATAATATTTGTTCACAAAAATCTTACAGCAGTGTCATTTAAGTGTAATTATTTTTTTAACAATTTAATTGTAGTTATTATTAGTAACAATCTCTCCTACCCATTTGCTCAATCACACCAACCGTGTAAGGACAGATTGCGCAAAATAACTTTCTTGGTTTTATTGCAACTGTTCTATTAAATTTCAACATAACAACAAAATAGCAATGGAAATGCATAAAAAACAAACGAAGTAAAAATTATTCATGAATAGTTTAGCAAAAAATTAATATTTAGATTTTTCATTGCTATTTTTTTGAATTGTGCGCAGACTATCCTAGCTTTACCTTATATTATAATCCAATTAACGATATTATTTGTAATGAAATCTTAATTTTTGTATTAGTATGCAGTATTTTTTACAAGCTACTGTTGTGCATTTTTACAAGACTGCACACATAAAGGGAGGATAATGTGTTGATCCAATGAACAATGTCAGATCATTAAATCCCTAATAAAATGGGAACGAGAGGATGAATTTTAAATAATATGATACTAAAGTATTTGTTGTTGCTCCCAGTTGTACTCCCTTTTTTTATACCCAGTTATCTTAACCAACAGAAGAAGAACAAGTCGTTCGCCCTTCCATGCGCTCGGTGATCGGACGCCGTGGGAAAGCAATGGCCGTCGGGAAGCCTGGCACATAACTGAGGGAATGACTCTCCTTATTGGGTTTCGTCGACGAAGTCGCAGGGTTTTCTCGACGGTTCATCGAGTGTCTATGTGGAGGTCTCCTCTGAGATGTGGGATCCTCCACGCACCGCAACGACCTATGTCGTCGCAGACTCGGGTAATGGGGTTTGAGGTTCCGCAGATGGCGTTCCTCCGGTCCGGCCGGAGCGCGCCTGGATAGACAAATCCGGTTCGTGCGTAATAGGTCCTTGTGGACCTGGATTCGTCGGTCGATGTCGCGCCGGGCGCTACCTAGTTTTATACCCAGTTATCTTTCTATTTCTATAAACATGATTCGAATGATGATACATGATTCATCATTCAGGATTAGTTTGTTAAAAGATTTTTTTTTTGTATTTGTTTTACATTTTTTATTTTTAACTTGATCTTTTTCCACTTCTTTATACAGAAAAATGGATTAAAAAAATACAACAATGCGCATAATTATCTCCAATAACATGAAATAATAAGAACCAGTAAGAAGAATGAATTTAAATATCGTTTAATATTAGTGTAATTTACAGTATAACATTAGATTCCCTATCCACATTTTATATGTAGGAGTTAAAAATAAAATTATTCTTTGAAACACTGTATGGTTGGTTGGTTGTATAGGGTTTTATGGCGCAAAGTCCACAAACACTGTATGGAATCTGAAATAATGAAATGAATAAAAACTTAAGATAATACAATCAGGATATTACATTTTAAACAGATAAATTTTTAAATCATAAATATGAAAAATAAATAAGGAAATTCAAAATAAAATTATTTTGACAATCTTTCAGAAACATATTACTAATTGTTTTGACATAAACACATACAAATTAACGTAAATAATTAATAATATTATTAAGTTTGGATGAATAGCTATCAGGAAAGAAGGTTAAAAACTTTGTCTTAAATCACTAAATCTTCGCCCTAATTCGCGACAAGTAAACAATGTTGAATGAAACATGTACTTTGTTCTGTTTCAAATAACATGAAAAAATATTTTGCTCTATTTCCGTGCAAATAAATTTCTTTTATTTCTATAGTGTGACCTGTTTTCTGATACATTTGAAAGAGATTTCTGTCTTAAATTGGTGACATTAGATTTATTCGTGTACCTCTTCATACTGTATATCTTCATTTTATAGCGTAACTGAAATGTAGCATGAAGATTTTATTGTAAGGAAAAAATCTGTAACTTTGTGTTAAAATTATCAGTTTAAACCAATTTAAAATTTAACTATTAGATAGATAAATATCTATATTATAAAGGACATACCTGTCAGAGGTCATTTAGACATCTTTATTAGACACAGACGTCATTTGTACGATTAAATTTCGCGTTTATTTCATTCTTTTTAACTTCTAAACATCGAACATTTTGAATTTTTTTTCAGCGTTGAATTGGAAACACAATGTCCTTTCAAATGCAATTTGTTTGAAAATCTTATTACAGTTTACTGATTTTTTTCAAGTATGAGTTATTTTTAATCTATCATCTCTATCGCGTGCAGACAATTACGAAAGATTAGCCTGTTGCACTTAATTGCAACTTATAATAACCGATTGCACTTAAAAAATATAAATAGTTCAACATTTGTTTCCGGCTAATATTCCATAACAAAAATAAAACTTCATCAATAAATAAATAAAATATTATAAATAAAACGAAAATGTAGCAGTCGTGTTATTGAACTACGCACTTAATCCAC
This sequence comes from Maratus michaelseni, assembly GCA_963931845.1. Lineage (NCBI taxonomy): Eukaryota > Metazoa > Arthropoda > Arachnida > Araneae > Salticidae > Maratus > Maratus michaelseni. Next base: position 199,494,277 of record OZ007588.1, on the reverse strand, counting down.
TTAAATTACTAGAATCAAAAAGTCTGCTGTATGTAGCGAAATCTTTGGAGATTGCTTCATAAGGATAACTCATCCTTTTGTTGCGAAATAAAAAATATATTGCTACCACAATTAATTTATAGAAAAATTAACTTAGTTAACTATCTATCTCACTGTAAAAAAAAGTAGAAGGACAGCTCTGGATAATTGAATTTATTGGACCGTTTTGCTATAGATAATGTACGTAAGCATTGCTATTTTATTGTTTTTATCAAAGAAAAATATACCTTCATTTTTAGATTGATTTTTTTTTCAGAATGCCTGAAATAATACCTTTAAATAATTTTCAAAAAGGCGAAGTTATAGCATTTAGAAAACAGGGCAAAATCATCAGACAGATTGCTAAATTGCTTAATGTTAGTAAAACTGCAATATCAAACTATCTTAGAAATCCATAGCATCACAGTACTAAAAAAACACAAGAAGACCTAAAACAGTAACGCCTCGTGATGAAAGAAATATAATCCGAGAGCTGAAAAAGAAAGATTCTAGAATTTCAAAGGTCCGAACACAAGTAGGGCTAAAACATGTATCACGTCAAACTGTATATAACTATATAAAAAAGTCTAAAGGCTTCATTTTCAAGAAGAGACAAAACCATCCAAAGTGGACAAAAATGCAGACAGTTAACGGCTTATCTTGGAAATCACATGTATTGGACCACAGAATGGACTTATGTCATTTTCTCTAATGAGAAAAAGTTCAATTTAGATGGCCCTGATGGATGTCAGTTGTATTGGCACTGTATAAAGAATGAGGAAGAATTTTATTCCACTCGACAAATGGGAGGTGAAGTTTGAAGGTCTGGCAAGCAGTCGAATATGGTGGACGACGAGTCTGGTATTTTTGCATGGTATACAGGACCATTAATATTACACCCAATTGTTGAAATCTGAACTTCTTCCATATACTACATAATTAGGAGAAGTTTGGATATTTCAACAAGACGGAGCAGCAATTCACACGGCTACTAGTGTTAAAAGTTGGTTCCACACAAATTGCCATGGCCAGGTTAAAGCCCTGACCGGAACATAGTTGAAAATATTTGGGCGACATTAGTTCGTGGCATATACAGTGGAGGTAAAGAGTATGAATCTATTGTTGAGCTTCGGAATTCACTTAACGATGTTTGGAACAATTTTTGCCAAAGTGAAATACAAGAACTCTATGATTCAATGCCAAACAGAGTCTTTCAAGTGATAAAGGCAAATGGAAAGAAAACGTTTTACTAATACTTTAAATTTCATATAAAATACTTATGTGTCCTTCAACTTTTGTTACAGAGTTTCTTGTAAGCAACAGAAACTACATTATGAAAAACAAATTCTCTTCGTAATTTATTTTTGATTACTGTGATTTTATACTCATTTAGTTCTAAAATGTTACGCAAATAAAGAATTTTGCGCTAATTTAATCAATTGTGCTTTTCTTAGAAAAATGTCTAGTGTCCTTCATCTTTTTTTACGCATCGTACGCATTGTTAAAGAATAATATCAACTTATTAGCTAAACCTCCAGCTTCATAGAAATACCGATCCAATTCCAAATTCTGATAAAGCGAGCGTCTACATAATACCATTTAGCACTGAGTATCAGAAAAGTTTATCCTATGTTGGTATGGCATTTCGAAAATTCAGAGAAAGGCTAAAAGAAAATTTGTCGGATATCAAGTTCAATAAATCAAGTACAGCTTTGTCCAGATTACATCAAAAAGAAAATATAAAAATAAACTTCGACAAATTAAAAAAAAAAAAATTACCAACATCCACCTACTACTTTTCCATGATCTGTGAATCCATTGAGATTTTAATTAAAAATGGTAGAGTATGCAACGACCTCATTTCTTATAATGTTCCTGTGATTTGGTTCAATATTTTAGGCATTTTAAGAGGATCAGTACCTGCAAATTCAACTTACATCCCTCTCCCATTTAGAGAAATAGACTGCCTCTGTTTACACATGCGTATTATTATTTTCTTTTTCTTTTTCTGCGTATATTTTCTCTTCCTGTCATAACCTTCTTCCCCTTGAAAATCAGCGCGTGTGTGTCTCGAAAGGTCCAGGGGCCTATTATGTAAACCTAATATTTTTACATAAGTTTTTAATATTTTATCACCGTTTAGGTAAATAAATATATGTTTTTAATTATTATATAAATCAAGGTGAAAGTTTCTTCACAGACCTGTTTTATTGTAGTGTTTTGATTTTATTATTATTTGAATGCATTATTGATCTTATGCATATCAAATGGGTTTTACTGTTGTTGGTGGGTAAGAAATATAAACGCTTACAGGTTTTATTTAAAAAATAGTTTTGATCTATATCCTGTATTTTTTGTAATGTTTTAAGAAGTAGACATTACAGAAAATATACTTCATAACGGTAAAAAAAATCTCCTTAACCTAAAAAATTAAATTTACTTTCCAAACACTAAGCAATAGAAATGGACAAATATCATATTAAAGAAGTAACATGTTTACATGTTTTTATCATTAAACATTTATATAAATTGTTAATATGAATATTACTGTTATAATATTCTTTATATTAGTTCAGATTATTTATTGTTAATGTAAACGGGATTGCTAAAGATTAAGTAAAAACAGTTTTGTGATTTTTATAAAATTATAGACATATAAATATATTTCATATATAGACATATAAGACATATATATATATACATATAAATATATTTCATTTGCCACTTTCACTCGCCTCAGAGGATATATAGGATTTAAATACCAGATGTTATGTAAAGTAATGTTCACCAAATTTTCGCACAGAATTTCTTCCATATATAACGCAGTTATTATTTTACGAAAAATCTGGTACCTGAGGCAAGAAATATCTGGAGATAAAAAAAATATTTTTTTAACTTTGTTCATATCATTGGAATAAAAAGTCCTGGAACGCTGAAATATCTCGAGAAACAAACAAAAGAGGCAAACAACAACAAAAAAATACGTTTCGACTATTTTTCGACAGCAATTTGCTATTTAATCGTGCCAAAATCAGACCCCCCCCCTTAGGGAACGCGGTGGGAGGCAAGTTTGAAATTTCAAATGGAACCCTATTATAACCCCCATTAGATTATGCTTCTGCGGAAGAAAATACATTAATTTTATCGAGGATATTTGAAAAGTAAGATTTACGTGACCAAACCCAATGACATTCAGGAGCGAGAGAGAGAATACGCAATGTTTCCAATTCAATAACACCAGATATATTGGGAAATGTTTCTCAAAAACATTACCTCCAGTTAGCACACTGCCAAGTTCATTGTGGTGGTCAATTTGAACATCTTACGGCATAAAGAGCTTCGAAGAGAGTTCAGTGAGAGTCGAAGGGACACATGTTCAACTTTCAACAAGAACCCCGTTTGGAATAGAAGACTAGTACCTCGTTATCCCTGGTGTACGTTAAAAGCAGTTATTTTCATTAAATTCCCGGAGAGTTACTTTGAGCGAAATAATCAGAATAATAGAGAAGCATTATTTTCTCTTATAGATGTAAAGTACTTTTACCGGAGACATGCACAGTAGTTTATTTTTTGGGGGGATTACAGACCCATCTACAGGAAATTTTTTTTAAGTTAATGGTTACAATTAAGGCATTTTGTTCTTCAGATTCGAAATCTCCAGAAACAACTGGGGGTTCCCACTTGAAATTTCAAAGTTGTCTCAGACCACCCACCTAAAGAGGTGGAGAGTGGCTAACATTTGCACCATTAAATAGGTTAAAAAATATATTCGACACGTATTTTTTTTTTTTTTATCGGACTCAATGATATTACACCGTTCCGAGACTTTTTATTCAGCCGCTAGGTAATTGTGAAAGCTGTTGAAATTATTATTATAAGATGAAATAGTTTCGATTAGATTTAGTAATGACTGACGTCAAATCTGCGTTTCAGTTTAGATTATATCTTTGATTATATTATTCTAAAAATCTTTTTATTACGCTACAAGGCGAAGTCATACATCGGCTTTCTATTTTTCTGCAGTAATATTAAAAAACTTTTTAAAATAATGATCATAAAAAATTATTAATTTAAAGATGTAGGTATGAAAACATTACTTGTGTTAAGTGTGGTAGAGATACTATAGAGACAGTTAGAGGTAGTAGAGATGATAAAACTTTTACTAATCGCATGATTATAATAATATATTCTGGACGCTATTACCTATTTCTTTCTTTTTTATTATTTGCCCTGTTCTTTTTAAATTATAGACACAAAGCATACATGTTAAGAATGTTTACAATTTCTTAAATATTAAATTATTTTAATTTTAAAAACTCGGTAAAACGCACAAAACATAAAATTATTTTTTTGAACATGTACGCTAAAGAAACTAAAACATGTCGAAAATATAATAAATATAAAGTATATTAATTTAAATTAAATTTTTTTATACTTATTTATTTAATAAAACTACAATAAGAGAATATATAAAAATATCACTGTTGTGATGAAAAAAACAAAAATAACCACAAAACTGATTCTTTTTCTTCAAGTTCACAGAATTGAAATGTCTTTGGTTTGAACAGCTGAGATCAACGAAGTGCGAAATATGATGGATCAGTTGTAAATTTTTTTCCTCACAACGGCAGATGATAAAAACAAATATATTCAGAAACATGATCAGAACGAATAATAAAATGCCAGCTTGAAATTCAAAAACTTTCTTGTCACTAGTTGAAACCTCAAAGTATGCAAATGCGCATGTAAGAACAGCACTTGTCAAATGCTAGATATTCCATAAAATATTTGTTTCTAGAGACTTTTTATAAAATGTCATACGAGGGGCATATATATTACTTTAACATAAAGCCAGTCTTTCTTTATAAATTATGTCTGATTTTTCTTATTGATTTTCAATATTATTTTTGTTTCTGTACTAATAATGCAACATAAATAGGTTAAAAATTTTACTCTATAGAATAACCAATATCTCCATAAGTTTTCCCTTTCGATATATTAATATGTGTGGTATCTTTAACACTATTCCTTAAACTTACAGATCGCTTTCGATAAAAAAAAATTCCTCAACACAAATTAAATAAAACATTAAAAATACTTAAATATTCCAAACTGTTTACTATTCATTTCTACATTGTCATGCGGTATCGTTTTAGTTAAAAAAATCCCTTTTGGCTCGGTCTACAGGCACAGGTAGATTTCCAGGACGCAGACCGTGGGGCGCCTGTTTATTGGGAATTGCAGAAGAAATGACATTTTTGCCATGATCCAGCAGTTGGGACCGCCCACTCCGAAATCTACCTGTGTCTGTAGGCGGAGCCGGCAGTGATTTTTTTATTTTTATTTTATTTATATAATTATTTTTTTTTTACTGTAAGTGTTGGTTCTATAAAAACTTAACAGTATAAAAGTTGTAGATAATATTAAGTGAATTTATAATAAATTTAAGCGGATTTGATATCTTGCGAATTGACAAAGTTATGAATTTTTTTCTTCTTAAACTCCTTATTTTTTCCCCTCTTGAGGCCATTTTCAATGATATCAAAAATACGTCATACATAAATTTCCAGCCCTTTTCCTAGAAGTAATAATAAATTTAAATGGATTCGATGCGTATCATAATTAAGAAGCTATGGGATTTTGTTTGTTTTCACAAGAAACCCCTCCCCCCCATTCCCTTCCCTCCCTCTTGGTTCGATTTTGCCCATTAACGAACTTGACCGAGAATTTATGAGCATTGATTTTATGTATCCGTTTAGAAGAGATTTATGCAGAATTATTTAATTTATCGTGTCCATAATAAAGTGATATAGATAGATAGACAGATAAAATTTTGAACTGGGGGTGGTTTTGGGTTCTGGGAGTTATGATCGGCGTAGATCTGCAAACATTTTCCAGAAATTCTAACATAGGGGAGAATGTAATAAGTAGTATTTCTTGCGAATTTTACCTAAAAGACAAACTGGTGTCAACATGATGCTGCAACAGTGAACAAGGAAGAAAATAGTGCCATTTATAAGATTGCCAACCAATTTCAACATGCGCCGTCTTAAAGTTATAACTACTGGTGAATACGTCCGTTTGCAATTTTTCGTGCGGATGGAACGATTTTTTCGGAAAAGGCCGGAAATCATACAGTACGCCATTTTTCCCGCAGCCGGAACGAAAAATCTCAGGTTGCAGGTCGAAGACAAAAGCTGATTGGTCGGCTATGATCTTCACTAGCCGCGCATTGAAGTATCAATGTAAGCCGGAATGAAGTTATTTCTTTGTTTCGTTAAAAAATCACTTTTCGCGCTAATTTTCGAGACTTTCTTAATTAATAACTTTCATATTTAAGGGCCGACTTCTTCGATACTGAATATCAACAATTCCGGGATTTGTCCGAATTTTTTTACACCAAGACCGGCCGCTCTGCTTGCTCCGAATGCAGAGTTTTTCCAAGTACAGACCCACAGACATACAGACGTTTCCGAACATTAATAATAATGATTAAAATAAATGTTATTTTGTTACTTTTGTATGTATAAATTGAATTACGCAGCTGAAAATGTTTAATCAGCATTTATGGCATTCTAAAATCTTATATTCTGGTATGAAAAAAACTGAATAATGCTCTATACACATTACTCCCAAACGTTACCGAAAATCAATCGCAGAAAAAGAAACTTTGTTTTTGAAATGATCATTTAAATCGCTAAATTATATTGGTTTCTGAGTTTTCTACTGATAAAGAAAACTTTTTCTGAATCATGGGTAACTCGGAATAGATTATTATATAGTTTAGTTCTTTCTTATATTATACTTTCGTAGATTACGAAACTTTTTTTTTTTGCAGTATACTTTTATGACAAAATTTCTCAATATGGCTTATATATCTTGGAAGTATTTAACGGCAGAGCGTTTTATTATTGTTTAAGTAATATCAAAATATATTTTAACAAATCTTTTCGAATACTTTTAAAAAAGAATAATTTATAAGTAAAAATTTATAAACATACTAGCAAGCTACGCCCGCTACGCTGGTCAATTTCTTATAACGAACTTTTAATCCAACAAAATATTGACATTTCATAATTCACTTTTATATTTTAACAGAATAATAAGGCTACTATAATTTGTGACTCGTGCTATAGCCAATATATATGCCAGGACACGTCGCCCTTATCATTATCTTTTTACGCATGAAGGTTTCGCTATGGTACTCCATTGTGAAATTTGGTAATTTTTCAAATTCAATATTTGAAAAATGGCATAATCATTAGATTCGAAATTTATATCAAGAAAAATACAATTTGTTACCTTTCAAACGCAGTTTGCCTAACAATTTTCTGACAAATACTTTTCGAGCTACTATTTTTTTCAGTAACTTCAAATGTGTCATTTTCCGAGATTAATCTGTGGCAACAATTAGCGAAAAACCCAGTCGTCATAAACGCATAGTTTTTTATTAAAGAGGCTGTTGGAGCAGGGATTGTCACCACCAATTTGCCACCATTACTTTTGAAATCGGTTCGGTAGTTGTACGGATTCCATAGAAATTGAAATTTAGAATGTTTTTAGAACGCTTTTCGCTCATTTCACCCTTTTAAATTTCGATTTTTTTTTAGAGAGCATTTACATCTTATAAGTAACTACAATACCAAATTTCAAATTTCTAGCTCCTTCAATATAAAAAAATCGCAATTTTAGAACTTTTTCGCTCCTGCACCCCCCCTGGGGTTAGTGACACCGACATAAAATATAGCCTATGTTGGAGCAGGGGTTGTCACCATCAATTTGCCACCATCACTTTTGAAATCGGTTCGGTAGTTCCAGAGATTCCATAGAAATTGTAATTTAGAATGTTTTTAGAACGCTTTTCGCTCATTTTAGCCTTTTAAATTTCGATTTTTTTTATTTTGTTTTTAGAGAACATTTACATCTTATAAGTAACTACAACGCCAAATTTCAAATTTCTAGCTGTTTCAGTATAGAAAAGATCGCAATTTTAGAACGTTTTTCGCTTCTGCACCCCCCCCCCTGGGGTAGTGGAACCGACATAAAATATAGCCTATGTTGGAGCAGGGATTGTCACCATCAATTTGCCACCATCACTTTTGAAATCGGTTCGGTAGTTCCAGAGATTTCTTAGAAATTGTAATTTAGACTGTTTTTAGAACGCTTTTCGCTCATTTCACCCTTTTAAATTTCGAATTTTTTTTTTATTTTGTTCTTAGAGAGCATTTATATGTTATAAGTAACTACAACGCCAAATTTCAAATTTCTAGCTCCTTCAGTATAAACAAAATCGCAATTTTAGAAAGTTTTTCGCTCCTGCACCCCCCTGGGGATTGTGGCACCCACAAAAAATATATCCTATATTGGAGCAGGGGTTGTCACCATCAATTTGCCACCATCACTTTTGAAATCGGTTCGGTAGTTCCAGAGATTCCATAGAAATTGTAATTTAGAATGTTTTTAGAACGCTTTTCGCTCATTTCACCCTTTTAAATTTCGAATTTTTTTTTATTTTGTTCCTAGAGAGCATTTATATGTTATAAGTAACACATAAATAATACATATTATAAGTACAACGCCAAATTTCAAATTTCTAGCTCCTACAGTATAAAAAAGATCGCAATTTTAGAACGTTTTTCGTTCCTGCACCCCCCTGGGGTTAGTGACACCGACATAAAATTTAGCCTATGTTGGGACAGGGGTTTTCACCATCATTTTGCCACCATCACTTTTGAAATCGGTTCGGTAGTTCCAGAGATTCCATAGAAATTGTAATTTAGAATGTTTTTAGAACGCTTTTGGCTCATTTTAGCCTTTTAAATTTCGATTTTTTTTATTTTGTTTTTAGAGAACATTTACATCTTATAAGTAACTACAACGCCAAATTTCAAATTTCTAGCTGTTTCAGTATAGAAAAGATCGCAATTTTAGAACGTTTTTCGCTTCTGCACCCCCCCCCCTGGGGTAGTGGAACCGACATAAAATATAGCCTATGTTGGAGCAGGGATTGTCACCATCAATTTGCCACCATCACTTCTGAAATCGGTTCGGTAGTTCCAGAGATTTCTTAGAAATTGTAATTTAGACTGTTTTTAGAACGCTTTTCGCTCATTTCACCCTTTTAAATTTCGAATTTTTTTTTTATTTTGTTCTTAGAGAGCATTTATATGTTATAAGTAACTACAACGCCAAATTTCAAATTTCTAGCTCCTTCAGTATAAACAAAATCGCAATTTTAGAAAGTTTTTCGCTCCTGCACCCCCCTGGGGATTGTGGCACCCACAAAAAATATATCCTATATTGGAGCAGGGGTTGTCACCATCAATTTGCCACCATCACTTTTGAAATCGGTTCGGTAGTTCCAGAGATTCCATAGAAATTGTAATTTAGAATGTTTTTAGAACGCTTTTCGCTCATTTCACCCTTTTAAATTTCGAATTTTTTTTTATTTTGTTCCTAGAGAGCATTTATATGTTATAAGTAACACATAAATAATACATATTATAAGTACAACGCCAAATTTCAAATTTCTAGCTCCTACAGTATAAAAAAGATCGCAATTTTAGAACGTTTTTCGTTCCTGCACCCCCCTGGGGTTAGTGACACCGACATAAAATTTAGCCTATGTTGGGACAGGGGTTTTCACCATCATTTTGCCACCATCACTTTTGAAATCGGTTCGGTAGTTCCAGAGATTCCATAGAAATTGTAATTTAGAATGTTTTTAGAACGCTTTTCGCTCATTTTAGCCTTTTAAATTTCGATTTTTTTTATTTTGTTTTTAGAGAACATTTACATCTTATAAGTAACTACAACGCCAAATTTCAAATTTCTAGCTGTTTCAGTATAGAAAAGATCGCAATTTTAGAACGTTTTTCGCTTCTGCACCCCCCCCCCTGGGGTAGTGGAACCGACATAAAATATAGCCTGTGTTGGAGCAGGGGTTGTATCCATCAATTTGCCACCGTCACTTTTGAAATCGGTTCGGTAGTTCCAGAGATTACCCCCTACAAACAAACAAACAAACAAAACAATCTTTACTCCTTTATGATATTAGTATAGATTGCTACATTTGTTGGCCAGAAACAGATTTAGTTTACCACTTTCGACGCTTTGATGCAAAGCTGCGATTGTTGTCCGTCATACGGAAAAATATCAAAATTACATTTTACCAAAGCACTGCAACTTGTTATTTTGAGTTTTCTTTTTCCCATAGAAGACGAATTTCTTAAATGTATCTTAGTTTCATCATTTTATTAACAAATCGCTTGATAAGTGTCTTATTTCAAAATAAAAAAGTATTTTTAAGTTAACTCTTTCATTCGGCAGTTATGTGAATCTTTTTCGGTGTAAATAATAAACTAATTCAATCGATCTAATTTTTATAATACTGCCGCCTGACTTACGTTATTAAACTTGTAGAAACGATTATTATTATGAATTCGTATTCATAATAAATTATTATTACTATGAGGCTTTTCCCCCTACAAACTACGCTCGCCCACCTAAGTTCGGACCCTGAAAACTGTAAAAACACTCAAATTTGCAAGCTGTAAAACAATTACGGAAGATTGAATTATGATTAAACGACCAATGGCAATCTCCTGGTTTCCAATTAATTTCCCTTTGACTCAGGAATAGAGTTGCAAAAAACCGGTTTATTCCCAGGTTTAAACCGGATTTTTTCTAGCCTTTGCAACTCTACTCAGGAAATTTAAGGCCGAATCAAATGCTCCTGAAACAGCTGATATCTGTTTTCGCGACTGATTAAATAAGATAAATTAAACATTTGAAAATCAACTTGTATGAAATAGATGAGTAAACAATGTACATTTGAAACAATAGGTAAAAGATTTTGTGGAAATAAATGAATCTCTTGTATAAATATATTTTTTAATTGAAACTGTTTGACAATATTATTTGAGAATTTTAAATATGAAGTAAATTTTCTATTTACTTCTTTTAAAGCGTAATAATTTAATCATTATTATCAAGTTTTATTTCTCTTCTTAATATTTACGTGCAAGCGCATTTTTATGACATAATTTTTCGTATTTATTGCTTTTAAAACGCGATCATTTAATTATTGTTTTAAAGTTTTATTTCTGTTTTTAATAGTCACGTGTAAATACATATTTTAATTGAAAGGGAATATTATTATATGCGCTAATTTACAAATTGGCAAAAATTTTTAAAATGGCATTTTCGAAATATGAAATAAATCTCTATCGAAATAATGAAAAATTGAATTTAAAAACAAAAAAAGTAAACAAATTAGTCAAATTAAAAAAGTAATTGCACACTGCAAACCGCAAGCTTGTCGACTATAACCCTTCAAATTACAGTTAAATTACTACGCATAGATTTTGTTACTATAAAATCTTTTTAAGAGAACTATTTTGACCGACTTCAATATTAAATATCACTAAAAATAATTCTTTGACTTAAATTTTGTCGTCTTCAGCGTGTTTCTCAAACATTTCTGAATAAAACTGCAGAGTTTTACAGAGTTTTACATGCAATAATTTCCTTAATGTTAGCCTAGAAAGACCTCCGGACACAAAAAAATCATTGTCAGTGGTGACAGCGTTGGTTACTTTTTTAACACTTTCCAACCTAGTTGAAAAGTATTTATGACTTCGGTTTGTCTGCCTTCTGCCGTCTGGCCGTCTGGCCGTGCTCTAACTCACTTATATATACTCGGATTGCCCTGAAATTTCTGTATGTTATTGTCGTTTACCATAGCATGTTCTCTATTTCAACTGAAGTCTGTAGCACGTATAGTTTTTTTTAAACGGACAGTCAAAAGTATTCCGATACATTACAGTCAATGGGAAATAATCGTTTCAAGTACATTTCGATGATGCGACGTCATTTAAAACGTGATAAAATTGATATATAATTATGAAGCGCATTAAAACATGCTTTTTTTAGAATATGGGGTGAAAAGCATTTATTATTCATTTACAGGGTCAAGCAAAATAATTCTGTTACAAATTGTTCTATGGAGAAAAATCGTTGGCAGTATAATTTAGTGATATTTCACTATTTCAAACATAATGAAATTATATGCATTACTGATGTGCACTATAAATTGTTCTCAGTAAAGTGTGGTGTGCATTGCGTTTATTTACAGGGACACACATTATATATAGATTACAGTACAGCGATATTTAGTGTTTATGTGTGATAAGTGCGTTTACAACTTTGGTTTGCGTTTTTAAGTTTAACTAAATTTTTTTCATAGTACGCGTGTGTTTATAAACTCAGTTGTTCATAAACAGGGCTAGACAAGGGAATCCGTAAGTATTACGAACAATGGGAGCAAGGTTGCTCAAGAGTGGTTTTTAACTCTGTTACGGATTTTCCTGCCGCGCTATATTTAGTAGACTCACAGACGTTTGTGGAATATTAAAAAAAAATCATATATAGGGCTACGCAAAGAAAATTACACATTGTCGTTTACGATTAGTACTTGCTGGGAGTGAGTTTTAAGTTGCCTTTTAGCTTAATATATGGTGTTTACAAAAGTCTCCAGATGATATACGGGGCTGTACAGAAGATTTCGAGTGCATTTCCATCGATTGACGAAAGTTGCTACATATATTCTAACTGAATTAAATTTTATCATGCTATATATCCACATTTTTTTTATCATATACAGGGCTGAACAAAATAATTCGACTACTTTTTTGACACAGGAAGGTAATTACGAAAACTATATTTTTCAATGTGATATTTGTTTTCTAAACTGTTTACTTACATATCTTCTTTCACCTTATTTAACGGTGAAGTTTCGTACAGTTTTCTGACTGTGTTGGAAAGTGTTTAATAATATATGCTTAACGCGTGATTTTTCGTTCTTGTTTTAGATTAGAGCGATACCATCTGTAATGAACTAAACCGTAAACTACAAGAATCTGTATGACAAATTGTTATTCTGAAATTTGATTTGAATACTTGAAACTCGGTTGTCTTCCGTTTCCCATTTTGGATTTTGGCTATTATAACTTTCGGAAAATGATAGGTTTCGATGTTATTTTTATAATGTAGAAAAAAATATCTCACTCTAAATTTGAAAAGCAAATGTCCACAATGATATAAAAATCTTTAATAGCAGTTGCCGTAATCATTTAATGATTTTAGTCCTTTATAAGTATATTTATAAAAATACAGCAGCAGCAAACTGTGAAATAATATTGTATTTTGAATGTTTGGTGATTAATATTTTTCACTTTGAAGATAGATAATAATTGAATACTTTATAATATTTCTAGAAAAGCTAACTAATTTATTGATTGTAAAGATTTCGCGCAATAAGTCTATTTATACAAATAATGAGAGCCGTTATGAAGCAATTACAAAATCGCACAATATTTCACATTTTAATTATTTATTTGCATACTTATTTTCTTGTTTAATTTGCAAGTTCTTATCAAAGTAATGAAAATGAGCGCCTTTGGCGTCTTATTAAAATTGAGTTGTCAAAGGCACATTGTCATTAGCATCTCTATTTTCATGTCTTTACCATATCTATTTTACTAGCGGCAAATATCACATGTGTTATAAGCAGAATTAGAAAATAACACTTGCTTATTATTTCCTGTTATTCTGATGTAGATGTTTCATGGCCTCAAAATTGTTTGCTATGTTATAACATAACTATGTATCATTTATAATTGTGAATGGAATACGAACTATAATAATAAATGGAAAACCTTTATTATCTCTTTTGTGGAAATGTGGCATCCATTAGTATCTATATTTGCATAGTGTAATAGAGACTTTTTCAATACAATATGTTTATCAGAAAATAAAACAAACTCTTAATAAATTTGCTAACAGTGAAATACTGCAATTGGTTTTTACATTATTATTCATTTGATTAATATATGACATTAATGCATGTGTTATTCGCTGTTATCTTGATGAAAAATTTTCGTTCTCTCAATGATACTGGCTATGTTTTAAAATAAATATATATTGAATACGATAGTAAAGGGAAAGCGAACTTCAACTGTAATTATGAAATTAAATAAAAATTTAAAACCTGGTATAGTATCTAATATTTAAAAAAATTATCATCGATTGTATACGTAAAACGTTTTAAATTACTAAATATATTAATAAATTCGATTTCGATATAAATTGATCGGAATCATGAGACATAAGCAAAAAACTTTAATATAAATAACGATTTGAAATTTTAAAAATAACTCAATCGTGATTTTTTAGCTATAAAATTTCTTAATGAACTGTTATTACTGCATGTTTTACCAGTTGTATAATTTTTTAATGCTTTAATATTTATTAAAATGAATAAAATGAAGGGATTTTATTATTGATTTTTCATAAGATCATGTGTTTCCAGTCATACATGAAATTTTATTATCGCCTTAAGTCAATTTCTACATGTTAGGCGAACGCTCCTTTTCTGAAAGTGGTGCTTTCACATACTTTCTATAGAAAAGTATATCGATTTTTCTGACTATTGATGGCAAGATGGATTGCATTTTCCAAATATCAAAGAACTGTCAATACCACTTAGAATTCATTGGCCGGACTAGAAAAAAGGTAGATCAATTGAAAAAATCGATATTTGTTTCGTTTTATTATTCTTTTTCATAGCTTTGTGGCATTTTTCTTTTCAGAAATACGATTTCCAGTTACCTGGGTATGATAGAAAAAGCGTACTGATTATCGGAATTATGTTGTTAAATAAAATATTGTTATGATATTAATTCAATGGCAATGCATTTTCTGTGGACAGTAATACACGTGACTTTATTAATACGAAGGCAATGTAGAATCTTTCTTCTGTTTTATACTGCAGTTCTAGAGAATGTTTTTAATTTCTGTATGCATGCTTTTATAGTGAGGCTAAATGATTCCTACAGTGAAGTTTGCTTATTTTCATATTTTACACATTTTCTTTGTAAACTATCTAGTATAAAGTAAACTGCTAAAATAATTGGGGAATGTCTCTTTTTTTCAAAATTATTTTAAAAGTAAAAATATATTACTAAAATCATGACCATACAATATTTGGTATAGTTAAAATTTCAATTTTTACCTACCCTGTATACGAATAAAAAAACAATTAATTTGTAATTACATTAGGTATGACAAAATCAAATAAGTATTAAATATCA
The DNA here is from genome assembly GCA_963931845.1 of Maratus michaelseni. NCBI lineage: Eukaryota > Metazoa > Arthropoda > Arachnida > Araneae > Salticidae > Maratus > Maratus michaelseni. Next base: position 199,479,107 of record OZ007588.1, on the reverse strand, counting down.
AAATAAGCCTGTGTCTGCTTCTGAAAATTTAAATTATGCACAACAGTTTCCTTCGTTGTTGCATTTTAATTTTCTCTCATGTCAAGAGTTTTAAATCCATTGTTTTCTAGTATATTACATAGATTTAAGGTAATACATCTTCTCCTCTTAGAAGGCTTTATAAGGCTTTGTATGAGTCGTAATAGCCTAAAATTTGGACAACGGACACAGATATGAATCTACTTCTTACAAAAGACAGTGCACTGTATAACATCAAGTACCTGAGTCGAGCATCCATCATAATATATTCACTCCCGTTTGTAAACATTTTACAGATAAAGAAGCTTCTTAGAAACGCCCAAAAAGATAACCAAACGTAAGAATGGATCTTTTTTCATCAGGCATTAAAAGTCGTTATACCACAATGAAAGGCAGAAGTAAAGATGGCAAAGTTTTTAAACACTAAATGGTGTCAGTAATGATTTAGGAATTAACAATCTAAGTAAATTATCTATACAAATTCTCACATTTTTATAATTGTATGTACATTTGAAAAAATAGAAAGTTGCTTTTTCTTTTTCTTCTATATTAGTTAGTAGATCTCACGCAGTTGTTAAAAATATATCTCTTTTCAAAACATTTTATGTGTAAACCTTGCATTGTGACCATTATATGTTAACTTGCAGTTTAACTATTATTTTATAACCTCTTTTTCTATAATTAACTCAGTTTATAGAATAAAAATATACTAAAAATTATGTTTCCGCTTCAACTTATTAATCATTATCGATATAGTTCATGTTTATTTTTTACAAAATACAAGTACAAAATGAATACCTACATCAACAACAAAATATAGAAAATATCAACAGTGAGCATATATTCAACTTTGTTGCTTTTCAATCGAAAAATGATACATTAAGTTGAAATATTCCTATTTAGATAATTTGGAATTCGTTAGAGATACATTCCTTAACATTTACTAATCACATTTGTCTTTAAACAATAACGAATGTTAGAGTAAATCCAAAAGAAAGAAGACAAATAATTAAAAACAAAATTAGTATTTTTAAAGCGATAATATAGTATTGTTACAATATTATTGTATGTATACTGAAGACCAACTTAATATCATGAAAGTAATTGAAATCACCTGAAATTTACATTTTCATTTGATACAGCGAACTTTACTTAAAATATATATTAAAAATCACTGATATATTTATTGTGTGATAAACAAAAACTATACACTTTCTTAGTTTAATATTACTTATAAAATTTTTTGTGTTAAAAATATATACCGATGCATTAGTATTTTTCTATGTTATGAAGGTTTTATGGAGTGGAAAAAAAAACTTTCACAAGGAAATTAAAAAAAAAAAAAAAAATATCCCGGTGGCCATACGCTGCTATAAATAAATAAATAGAATTTCCATTCTACTTTTATGTGAAGGGTTATAAAATTGCAGGTTTTTCGAAACAATGAATTTTTAAAAATGCTTCAAAGTTTATGTAAAACAAAGCTATCTCAAGAGATTGCTGTTTGGAATTTTAATCCTTTGATTTTGTAAAAGAGCTAGTTTCAGACTTTTGAATTCTGAAGCTATTATAGTTTGATATTGAAAGAAAATATGAAAAATCATAATAAAGTTTAGAGTAATAAAATCCATATATTTTCCATTTTCATAAATCCATTTTACTAGAAAAATATTTTTATTATAAATTATTTACTGTGTAGAGATAATAAAATTTTGGTTAATTGTTTCTTCAAAATAGATATGCATTCAAGATACGTTTGAAGAACGCAACTGCATTAGAAGTGTTTGAAATTCCGTAAAATAACTTTTTTAAGACAGGGTGGCGTATTTAATTCTTTTAGAAGTTTTCGAGACAATATACAAAACAATATACAAAAACCTTTACATTGCCCAAGTTCGGATCTATCTGAATCCAGTTACAGATTAAAAATCATGTTTCGTCAAAAAGAGAGCATATATTTTGGGAACATACACAATATATAATAGAATATAGATAAATACATACACTGCACAAATTTAGAACTGTCTCAATTGCCTTACAGCGTAGCGTGGAATTAATCAAAACTTTCCTCTATAGAGGGTACTTTTAAATATCGTTAGACGCACAGAGACATAGTACGATACAACATGGAAAATAACTTACATTATACAACTTTGTAGTTGTCTCAATTGATCTACAGTACAGCAGAGAACTCATCAATCCTTTTAGCTGTAGAAATCGTGAGATGACTTTGGTAGTATGTTCGATACAGATCAAGAAATAACATAATTTTGATAATCTGTTAAACCAATAACATAAACATTTTTTCCTTCATAAATAATATCCTAGCATCAATGGACATTTCTGAATAAAGACCTTCGACAACCAAACTCTGGTATCTGAACTGCCAAATATCGGGAAAATATATAAAAGATGTGAAAGAAAAACAACACAAAAAAACTTTGTTGTTGGTACAATATTACTTCCATGACACGTCTGCTTAAATAAATGTTAAATTTTATGTTTAATTATAATTTTTGAACACTATATATGGATAATTGTAAGTTGGTACTCTACCAGTTTCAAATATTTGGTTTTTCTTAATTTTTATTTTCTATGAAACACCGAAGACATTATTTATAATTTAGAAAATTTCCATTCTACTTTTAAGAAAAAGGGAGGAACTTTTAAATATTATTGCTCGACTGTGACTCACACGAGCATTCGCCAAAAGTGAATTCATACATTTTATGAAATGTTTTACATAAATTAAAGTAGAACTATATGCAAAAGCTATAATATTTTATATTTCAGCTATCAATGAACCTATAAATTAATATTTGGTATCTTTATATTTCTATTTTAATGTACAATAACATTTCACCATATATTTTTACGTATTTTAATTAGAACAATTATTTTCTTCATCAACTGGTAAACTGATATCCAGAAAATTAAAAAAGAAACACCGACAAAAAACGGATATTATTTTTCCCAAGTAATAAAACGCAATAGCTCAACTAAGTCGCCAGTGATCTAGACAATTTGGACAGGTCGCAACAATCAGTAATGGTGAAGTGTCAAAGAAGAGGTGTTTATGACCGAATTCACTCATAAAAGTCGGGAGGTAATAACTTATGCAAGTCGGGAGGTCAATGTTGACCAGTAGAGAGAAAATGGGGCTCCGACCTTAGGAGGTGGGCTGTGGGCACGGATGAGGGAGGAGGGAGGGCTGCCCACCTCCCGAAGTGCCCTCCTCCTCCCGAAGTGCCCACCTCCTCTTGAAGTGTCCTCCTCCTCCCGAAGTGCCCACGTAGTAGAGATAAAATGGGGCTCCGACCTCGGAGGTGGGCTGTGGGCACGGAGGAGGGAGGATGGAGGGCTGCCCACCTCCCGAAGTGGATTCCTCCTCTCAAAGTGCTCTCCTCCACCACTTAAGATAAGGGGATTAGTGTTAATTAATTTTAATTGTGGGACTTCACAAAATAAATTAAATTCAATAGATTCATGTTATATTACGGCAACAGAAATACGAGGGATATTGACCTTTCATAAAAATTTAAGATTACTGTTTGAATGAAAAGGCCCCTTCACAACATACCCTTTAAAAATATTATGATTCCACAGATATTTTAAGAAATAGACTGCTATTTTCAAATGAGTATGTATTCATGCGATGTGAAAATAGGTTTTACACGAATGCCTTTTTAGTTTAACGTTTAAAATATATATTTTTTAGAATTGAAACTAAGAAAAAAAGACGGCTATCTCCTCAACAGACGGGTTGCTGAATCACAATGATTCATATTAGCAGATAAGCGAAGATCTTGCTTTTACTTGACACGGCGAATCACTCATGATAAGAAATACGGCTATTGGGCTTTTTCTCAAATTTAATCAGTTTCTGACACATTTTAGGTAGGTAAATGTATGAAATAAGCTATTTAAAACTGTAAATGTATGGGAATTATTTCATATATTGTTATTAATTTGTTAAGATTTAAAAGGCTTCATTGTGTATTCATTGAAAAATAAGAACTAAGAAATAGTCATTCCCTTAAGAATTTTGAGGCAAACAGACGGGTTTTTAAAGAATTATATACATGTTATGGTAGATAAATACAGGGTCCCCTATAAGATATAGGAATTAATTTTTAAATAATATAAAATTACATTCGTTTATGCTTTTGGTATTGCAAAGTATAGAAAATTCTACTAAACTGGGTTTTTAGTATTTTAACTTAAAAATTTCTTTTGAGGAATGTATAGGATAACTAACCTTTTGACTTTGTTATTATAAAATATATATATTGTACTATTTAGTTAGGGCATCAATTAAAAAATTTTTTGTTTTTAATATTGAAAAAATATATATAAAAATGTACCTTACCTATAAAGTTTATCCATAATGTACTGGACTTCATCCAAACTCGAATGTATGATTGTCTTACAACAACTGAACGGTAACGTATTCGCTTATCTCTTAAAACCACGGGATATTGTATTAATTTATCTATACATATTATACAAGTCAATTAGAGGAAAATTGTTAATTGCAATTAGTAATTGGTTCTTTAACCTAGTCACGTGATCTCTGACGTCACTGGTGACATATTGAATGATACCACATGATCACGTGATATCACTTAATCAGTGACGTCACATGTCACGTGATCAAAACTTATCAGTGATTATATTAGCTGATAAGGCCCTGGACAAGCATTCACTTTTCTCAGAGTCTTGGTGTGAGACGGTTGGGTGCTTAGCTAGCTGGCGTGTTAGGTAAGAATAGTATTTGTATATATATTTTTAATATGACTTTAAATTAATTTGATACCTTCTATGTAAAACGATATGAATATGTTTTGAATATTAGAACTAAAAAATAATACTTTGAAATAATAGACTTACTAAACAGTAAAATTTAAAGCTATGTAGATAAATTTTCTAAAACTAAGTTAAAATGAAAATGGTAAAAGTTTAGTCAGTCTCATGTTAGTGTTTATCATATTAAATCTACAAAAGAAATTTTTAAGTGGGAATACTAATAATCCAAGTTACCATATATATATTATAAGTTAGTAGATTCATAAACTAATGAGAATGTATATAATTTTAATAAACTATGCTGATTTCTACAGATATTTAATAAAATAGAATTGAGTTTTCGAGGGAAATGTACAGAGTTTACCAATTTACTTCCGAGCTTTATCTTACCATAGACAATGGTCTAAATGAAGTTAGGACATATACCTTGGAAATCATATTCATGCGACTAAATAACCTGGGGGTCACTCAGCCCAGTAGTTAGCGTGATGGCTATAAAATACCTGGGGCTTAATCAGCCCAGTAGTTAGCGTGTTGACAATATAATAAGCGGGGGCTCACTTAGCCCTGTGGTTAGCGTGGTGGCTATAAAATAAGCGGGGGCTCACTAAGCCCAGTAAGCGTGGTGGGTATAAAATAGCCTGGGGCTCACTCAGCCCAGTAGTTAGCGTGGTGGGTATAAAATAGCCTGGTGCTCACTCAGCCTAATAGTTAGCATGGTGACTATAAAATAAGCGGGGGCTCACTTAGCCCTGTGGTTAGCATGGTGGCTATAAAATAAGCGGGGGTTCACTAAGCCCAATAGTTAGCGTGGTGGGTATAAGTTACCCTGGGGCTTGCTAAGCCCAATAGTTAGCGTGGTGACATTAAAATAAGCGGGGGCTCACCTAGCCCTGTGGTTAGCGTCCTGGGTATAAAATGACAAGTCTGATTATATGTTTGTGGGTTCGAAACTTGTGCGGTTTAGACGATGTGGTTTTGAATACTTAGAGAAGTTAAAGAAATCACGACATTGTTCTATATCCTTATAAATATTGTGTGTTTGAATATGGTAAGTTAAGTATTCTATATCAAGTTATAATGAAAGTCATATATGCAAAGTTTAGAGACCTCCAGTATAGCAAACCCAACATATATAGGTCGATTCAAATGATATATCACGAGTCGAAAAAAGTGTGATTGTAATAGATACTATTTATAAGAAAGCGAGAAACCATCAGGGCACGGACAGCCCAATGGTTATCGTATCAATAATAAGTCCAAGCTGAAGTTCGCGGGTTCAAAACCAGCGCAAAAGAAAATAATATATGAAGGCCCTATAAATAGGACATGTTGGCTTTCTGATTTTAAAGGTTATATAATTCTTCATAGAAGAAGAGTCAATCACGTCGATTTCATGATCTTTGAACTTTCCTAGCTTTGTCATAAAATGAGGACCATGATAGTTTTTCGATTTATGGAATATAACAGGAAATGTTTTACACTGCTTATAGTTCAAGTTACATTCCATATGTACAGCTCACCTGTATACATCTCTGCTAGATGATTGTAATCATGTATGCGTTTCCAACCTAATACTTTTTCACAATTAGAACACAGATTATATCCAATTTTCGGTTTCACAAGCGTTTTATTGCATGAGTTTTTGGATTATCCTTAACAACAACAACAAAAAAATGAATTTTATAATTATATGTGATGCACATGAATGAAAAAAATATATATAGCTAGTCGCATTATTTTATGAGCAGGGTTTAATATCTATAACTTTTCACCACATATGTTTCTGTATGTGTAAGTCTTTGTATTACTAAAAATTAAATTTAATATTTTATATTTTATTTTTGACTACCATACGTAAAGAGAAAAATAACCATTTCTTTTAAAACAAAATAAAAAGTACTTTAAAAATATATTACTACTAACCTACTATATATCTACATACCTAGACCTTAGAATCAAGTCGTATACTTTCTTTAGAAGAAATGAATTGAAATGTGTTCTTATCAGTGAATCTTATCTAGAATGTTATCGCGATCAGTGATGTCATCAAACCACGTGGTGAAGAATCTAGTTGAATTTAGGTGAAGTCCAGTAAATTGTGCTTGAAATTTTTAGGTAATGATAAATTTATATATATATATATGTTTTGTATAACCAATATGTTTTAACTCATATATTAATAGTTCATGTCTTATCAATATATTTTAACAGGACTTGTTAATATGTTTTATGCGATAAGAGAAATTATATTTCACTTAAGTAGTGGTATATATCGAATTCCTATCCTTCTTGTGGTCACTATGTATTTTTTGAATTGTATATTGTTAGCCTAAATTATATTGAAGCCATTTCTATGAAAATAGGGGAGGGTGCTATTAAATTTAGTGGAGTATAATTCATATATATTGTGGGGGACTCTGTATTTTTAGTGTAATTTCTATTTTAGTATGACTTGTATCGAATTAGATTCATTAACCTATTTAATTAAAACCTATCTCTTATCCCAAAAATTCTTAAGGCTACCTCTTAATTACTATTTTAAATTTTATTTCTTAGTTATTATTTTTCATTGAATACACAATGAAACATATATAACGAATCGAGTTGAAGCTATAAAGGGTAACAAGAAGGAATTCGTATACATTAACGGTATCAATCTCGCTTTATTATACGAATGTAACTTTGAAAAAATATTCCGAAAACTATAGTATAATATATAAATATATTCATGTATTTTCATGATGCATACAAACTATACTATTTGTAGTTATGGATATGTTTAGGAATCAATTGTGCGTTCTTAAGTCATTTCGAAACAGGGTCCTCCAAACAGACCCCTTCACGAAACTTTTAACACTAAAACAGGACACTTCACACAATGTTTCGTCTTAAAAATAGACCTTTCACAAGCATACTAATGTATATACTTTTAATAGGATTTTAAAATGTTAAACGATATAAATATTAGATCTAAATATAAATCATTTTTTTACATTCAGTGAATAATTCTAGTCAAAATTGACGCATGTTTGAGCCTGTTAGTTAAATATGACATACACTAATAAGATTAGCTAATGATTTCTCATATGGTTAATAGTAGCAATCATTTCTCATACTGTAAGTGTTTGTATGAAGTATGCAAAATTTATGATTTATGATTATTTTATTTTTCTGTCTTATAATACCTATTCTGTATTCTACCATATGCCTTATCAATGACGACAAAATACCCCGTGGTTTTAAGATATAAGCGAATACGTTACCGTTCAGTTGTTGTAAGACAAGCATACATTCGAGTTTGGATGAAGTCCAGTACATTATGGTTAAACTTTATAGGTAAGATACATTTTTATATGTATATTTTCAATATTAAAAACAAATTTTTTAAATAATGCCCTAACTAAATAGACAATATATATTTTTTATAATAACAAAGTCAAAAGGTTAGTTATCGTATACATTCCACAAAAGAAATTTTTAAGTTAAAATACTAAAAACCCAAGAATTTTCTATACTTTGCAATACAAAAAGCATAAACGAATGTAATTTTATGTTATTTAAAATTTAATTCCTATATCTTATAGGGGGCCCTGTATTTTTCTACCATAACATGTATCAAATTCATTAAAAACCCATCTGTTTGCCTCAAAATTCTTAAGGGAATGACTATTTCTTAGTTCTTATTTTTCAATGAATACACAATGAAGCCTTTTAAAACTTAACAGATTAATAACTATATATGAAATAATTCGCATACATTTACAGTTTTAGATAGCTCATTTCATACATTTACCTACCTAAAATGTGTCAGAAACTGATTAAATTTGAGAAAAAGCCCAATAGCCGTATTTCTTATCATGAGTGATTCGCCGTGTCAAGTCAAAGCAATATCTTCGCTTATCTGCTAATATGACTCATTGTGATTCAGCAACCCGTCTGTTGAGGGGATAGCCGTCTTTTTTTCTTAGTTTCAATTCTAAAAAATATATATTTTAAACGTTAAACTAAAAAGGCATTCGTGTAAAACCTATTTTCACATCGCATGAATACGTACTCATTTGAAAATAGCAGTCTATTTCTTAAAATATCTGTGGAATCATAATATTTTTACAGGGTATATTGTGAAGGGGACTTTTCATTCAAACAGTAATCTTACATTTTTATGAAAGGTCAATATCCTTCGTATTTCTGTCGCCGTAATATAACATGAATCTATTGAATTTATTTTGTGAAGGACGCTGGGATTAGAATAGGGTTACATTATTTGTGAAGGGCCCTGGGATATAAATCGTCCCATTATTTTGTGAAGGTAGCTTAATATCTATAACTATGTATTTTGAACATATCGATGCGCAAGCTGTACTTTTAGCCTAACTTGAATTGAAAAAAAATGCGATTTTTCATTCTTGTTTATTTTATATACACGTTAAAATTCTTTTTGTAGCACTCTGTATTTTTTGAAGTGTGTATTGTTAGGCCCCTCTGTGTAAAAAAGGGAGGGGGGAGGAGAGGGGGCGAGCTGTTAAATTTAGTGCTGTATAATTCATACACATATAGTCACATTATTTAATGAGCATGGTTTAATATCTATAACTTTTCACAGTTACTTTCGAAGGGTCCCTGTATTTTGAACGTAACGATGTGTAAGTTGTGCTTTTAGCCTAACTTGAATTGAAAAAAAAGGGTAAAGTGTAAATTACCTGATTTTTAGAAGGGATCTTATGCATAATGGGATTTTTGTGAAGGATTCTTATTATTCCAAAAGGGGATCGATTCACTATTTTAATTAACTATGCACTATATGGTAAAATTATATTTTGTTCACATAACATTTCGATAATGTTGGAAAGTGATTCATGAATTATGGCGCTAGGCATGATTTTTCATTCTTGTTTATTTTATATATACGTTAAAATTCTTCTTTTTGTAGCATACTCTGTATTTTTGATGTGCGTATTGTTAGGCTATCGAAGGGCCCCTCTGGGTAAAAAAAGGGAGGGGGCGAGCTGTTAGAATTGAGTGCTGTATAATTCATACGGGACCCTGTATTTTTTACTATAACCCCCGTGGTGATTCCTGGGACCAGGAAGTTTTGACTCTAGGTCACTTCTAGCTAAAAGCTCACACCTTAATGCAAAATTCATTTCAGTTGAGAGTTTATATCTTAGATTACTTTCAGTTGAAAATCCTACTTTTGGCAATTATTAAAACTAAAAATTCTATTTTTAACTCTAAAAATTCTACTTTTGGTATAAAAGAAAAAAAAAATGTCTAAGTTCCCCAATTAAAATGAATGACCATTTTTAATTATTATTTTTAATCATTCATTCACTTCTACTGCATACACTCATATTCAAACTGCGTACTCTCGTTTAGAAAAAGAAAAATGCTTCAAAAAATTTTCCCCAACATTTTTCCAAAATGTTCCCCAATTAAAATTAATTAATGACCATTTTTAATTAAACCCTTATTGACTTTTAAAATTCACCTCAAATATACTCTAACATGTATATCGAATGGCCTACTTTAGTTTAAAAAAAAATAGCTTCGAAAAATTTATAAGTTCTCCAATTAAAATTAATTAAATTTCTAATTCGCTAAAATAAATCCATTGAAACACACCTCGTACTCTAGTAGGAAATTCTCCGCGAAAAAAAAAATTGCTTCGAAAAATTTCTAAGTCCCGCAATCAAAATTAATTAACACTAATCCCCTTATCTTAAGTGGTGGAGGAGGGCACTTTGAGAGGAGGAAGCCACTTCGGGAGGAGGTGGGCACTTCGGGAGGAGGAGGACACTTCAAGAGGAGGTGGGCACTTCGGAAGGAGGAGGGCAGCCCTCCCTCCTCCCTCCTCCGTGCCCACAGCCCACCTCCTGAGGTCGGAGCCCCATTTTCTCTCTACTTTGACCGAAAAACGTCATTCCATATGCACATGATACATTTTAGCTAGATCCATTTAGGAAAAACCAAGGTAATAAAACAAGGCGGAAAAAACTCCTGACCAACTGACCCCTTTCATAAATTGAAATGGGCGGGTAATAAATGTGAAGCCAGCCAATTGAGAAAAAAGCAAGAATAGGCAAGGCTACCTCCCCATATACATTCTAATTCCATTCTAAGTTCAGACGCGATGTTCAGAAGTGCAGCTCGAAATGGAAGTTCGAAGCTTGAGTACGAAGTTGAATAAAAAATAGCAGTATTTAAAATTCTTTCAGTAATGCAGTAAAGAAGATTGTACATTTAGACCTTTTTCGTCCCTAACTTACGTCAATAAAGATATTAATATTTGATCTCTTGCAGCGGTGAGATACATTGGGTATTATCTTTTCTCTCTAACTTGAGAGTATATAAAGACGTAAAAGACTTTTATTTTCTGCACGTTTATCAAATGAACTATTATATATCGAAATGTACTGTATCTCATCAACATAGAGTAGTGATGGAAATTATGCTTCACTTTCCAATTGGATATATCAATGTAAAATTTCGATATTATTTTGCTGTGACGTCTCTAAAATAAATTGTTATTATTTAATCGGGTAGAGTATGTATCATCTCTTATCAGAATAACAAATTTAATTAAAATGAATAATTTTAATATTAATGAAAACTCTTATATTCATAAGTACTATCTTAAAATCAATCAAAAGCAATTTGAAATAAATTACGATCGTAACAATGCCTTATTAACGTGTATTGGTCATTGTATGACCTAAGTAAACTTAAAACAAAATATGTTTAATACTTGAACATATATATTTTTTTTCTTTCTCAATGTTATAATTGTTTACTTTACAATGTGTATTAATAAACTTTTAAATGTAACTTTAACCCTTTATATCCTGAATTAATTTTCCAGCTACTTTTTAATTGTATTTTTGCATCATTGGATAAGTTTTGGTGCAGAATAAACATAGGAAAGAGGAAAATAATTTTTATTGTGTTTTAGTGGTTAATTATGCAACTGTAACCACCATAAATTTTTTAGCCTATGATATAAAATAAAATAGTAAACTTCAAATAAAATATAGGAAATGTTCACCTTGTAGAGTATAGAAAACAATAGAAAATAATAGTACTAAATAACCGGTAATAAACCACTAAAATTACTCAAATAAAGAACAACATGCATGTCAATTCTATTGCAAAATGGATTTCGAATGTAGCGTGAAAATGTAAAATCCCTACACTGCAAAAAAAGAGGATATGTGCTTGAATTTGCCAACTCCTGCCTGCTGTCAGAAATACACTCTTTGTGCCATTGTGAATACTGTTAGGAAAAACGGTCATATTACGAATATATAGGTGTTTTATTAAAGTGGTACTTATAAGTACCGTCAGTATAAAAAGGGTTAATCCATACCTAATTATTTGTAGTTACTAATATGTTACTTTTATATGTACTTCTAGTAGGTTTAAGTTTATGCTAGGGAAGCGGCTTAAAAAGGCTTTTAGATTCCCCGTAAGCATTCGCAATGAATTCTAATTTATCTATTAATTTAGGATTTAGTTAGGTTTACTAATTAGTAAGTGGGTTGATGACTAAAATCTCTATATTCATCCTAACGATAGCCCAGAGTCAGCGATCACATTTTTCTAATGCATACGCCTCTAATTTGATATACTAAAGGGTTTACATGGGTTTTTTCGTGCTGAGAGGGTATAGCAGGTTTCATTACGTGACAAACCCGAATGTATCCTGTGTGATATAATATCCTCCCAACTTGACCGCACCTATATATTCTATTGGTTCCGTAACCAGGATGAATTAAACACGAATAACAATGTTAACAATTACTTATACAATTACATCATAAAATATCGCTTTAAAAATTTTGTAGTTTTGAATGAAAAAGAAAAATATGGTTAATGTTCTTTAAATTCAAAAAAGTAGATTTAAAAAAAATATTTGTTTGTAATTTATCAAGCAAAAGGAAAAATTAAAAAAATTATTTTAAGTGAATATAAGTATTCATAGTATTTTTTATATTAAAGAAAATGCACAACTAAAGAATGAAGAACAGGTTCAGCATAAGTCTGCAGAAAAGTAGTAAGCATAGCCCCGCCCGATTCCTCAAAATAATCCCCTTTTCAACAATAACAAGAAAATATAATAGAAATGTATTTCCAAAACTATTGCATGTACTTCAACTATTTCAGAATTTGAATAAATTAAATTCTTCTCCGTTTCTTGTTTGAAATCCTATTGTTGATCCTATCTTGACGTTAAAATTTTCACTTTTCTTCAAATATTGTAAAATAACTCACACATTTAAAATTTTTGACTTCACAAACATTTTTACAACTGGATAGAAAACTCAATTTCAACAATTCAAGGTAAAGCGATACAATATTTAAAAAAAAAATCTGTTTATATTCGTCGTATGCTTCGACGAAAATGGAAAACATTTATCTATTTTTATCCCAAACAAATATTTTTAAAACTTTATTTAGACAACATTATTTTTTTTATTTTCTCTCTGATAAGATTGAGAAAACTAAGTTTTCCATTTCTGAAAATTCTCTACATACTATAACGTTGGAATAATACACTGCAACAATTTAATGCTGAAAATATTTTTTGTTCTGATATATTTTGAACAAAAAAGATATCAGGATGTTATCGGATAGTTTCTTATGTAGCATGTTTTATAAAATAAATCGATACTGTATATAATAACATAATAACTAATAATAATCGTTGAAACATTCTTTTTATTTGGGAAGGACTGCATGGTCTGCTTAATTAAGTACAATTCCTTATTTAAATACATGGAGTTCTCCAAACTATTTATTTACTCTTATGAAATATTTCAGATATACACACTTGGCCTGTTAGCTGGCACCTTCAAACGCATGGAGTGCTTGGGGTTTCAGCTATACATACGAATATTTCGTAAATATTTCTCAATAGTTCTATATAATATACGTTAAATTTGACACAAATTAAGACGAAATAATAAGTAAAGGATGGTGGCAATTTATATTGTATTAACAAAGAATATTACATTAGCCATAAATTTATTATTATAATCTTTTCAAGATATTCATATAAAATAATTAAGTATACATAGATATATAGATTTTTGACTTGTCTGTATTTCACGTGTGGTATATAGCATATCTATAGAAAAGTGTTGTATACAATGTGAAAGTTTTAAAACAGCTTAAAACCGAACGTGTCAGATTTATGGAAGTGAAATAATAATAAAGTAAAATATATAAAAGTTATGTATGATTGCTCTAATACGCATTTACACAGTAACCATTTCTGATCAAACACAATCGTGAAAAAATGTGCATGTAGAGAAGAACCTTTTTCATAATAGAAAATAATATGTTTCGTTTTATGATTGACTAATTATTTTTGTTAAGCAAAAATTCACTTCTGCTATGGATAGAAGTGCAATTAAAAGTATTTTTAATAGTAAAAATTTCAGAATTTTTGTTGTAGTAGAAACATTTTAAGTAGCTTTAGTCAGATGAAAACTGCAAATCATCAACGCTTATGGAGAGCTACACTCGCCAATGTACCGCAAGCTGTTTCCAAAAGAAAGTGGAAGGAAATACAGCAAAATTCCAGTTACACAGCTGTAAGATATATTTTAGCATAAAGCGGTATTAGCTTCACACAAATATGTTAAATTAAAAAGTATATACCCCGCAATATTTATATCAATATGCTTCGATTCTAACCTCCATATTCATAATTTCGATTTCTGTTTAATTTAAGTTGATACATTACTGACTCTGTAATAGTGTGACATCTTCCATGATTATGAATGTACATTTAAAGTAATCACTTCCATAAATATGCATAGCTATTGTGTTCAAAGACTCGCATTTTGATCATATTGGTCACTGTTTTTTTTTTTTTTGTCATTGTAAGCCAGATTGAGTTTTTGATTTACATATTGTTCTGAGCAAACTATTTTCAGCTAAGTACTGCTATTTCAAGAAAATTTTAATTATATGTCCATAACTATACTAAAACATAGACAAAGAATACGTTTACCAATTTTACTTAACCTAGGTTAGTCATTAATTATTTTTGTGTAAACGGAAAATTATTTTATATTATTTAACACATTTTCTGTTTCAATAACATTTTCAATTTATAGTTAAATGTTTTCAATGCTTTACTTAAGACTAATTTTGACAGTTATATACCTGCCACCCTTACATTGCTTTTCAAATCAAGTAAAGTCCAAAATGTTTTTTGAAAATAAAAAATTCAACAATTGTCACATAGATAATAGAAACGTTTTATTCAGTAATTTATGGTTCAAATTATGATTATTTAACTTGAAAACACCGTAAGGTTGTCGTCTATGAAGCTCGCTATTAAATTTTGCTACTATAATATTTATGATCGCCATATAGGCTGCAAACTTTCTACTAACAACATTATCATATTTACATGGATGAACATTCTGGCCTACATTGTGTTTTGATTATATTCAGTTATGTATGTATTTAAGCAAAATCATGTCTTACTAAATTACAAACATGTACATTACAGTAATTCACACGAATAAATTGCAATCTAAAAATAAGAAAAATCAGCTAAATTTTCAGTTCAAATCCGGGATATTCCATTCATTTTTAAGTTATTTCGGGTGGTCAGCCTTTACAACCTTAAACTGTGTATTCTTTAAATGGTCAATGCATTTAATTTATCACTAATGGAACTGTTGGAGCAGGTACTTTTTTAGTGATATTACGAAGATTTTCAAGCAATAATTTTAATGGTAGATTTCAACAATATTCGCAATAGAAGTCTACCACAAAGATTGCCATTTGGAAGAAATGGTAGCCAACATTCTGACCGCGCCGAGCTCTGCTAATGTCTAGCATCAAAGAGCAGATAATGACATTCTTGCAGATTAAATATTTTAGCTTAGTGATAAAACAATAACAAATAAGATTTATTTAGTATAACATCAAATTAATGAATCATGATATTTATTATCGTGATACTTGTTTTATGATATTAAGATTTGTATTTAAACATTAGGGAGGAAAGAAAAACAAAATGTGTAAACCTTTTATTAGAGATAAACGTATATATTATCGTTAGCATTACAACAATCTAATGTGGAAAATTATCGATTTACAGTATCTTATTACAATTGCAGTAATTGTTGAAACTGTACATCATCTGCATTTAAATGCTTTTGACTATCACATTCATGTTTATAACATCCGGAATATCCACACTGCTTGATGCATTTACCATTTCGGTTTCATAGTGCAGTTTTTCCAACGATCGTGGCTTCATACTGCACTGTTAAAAATCTTCAGCTTTTGCTGCAAACGCACTCAACCGCTTTTGGAGAAAACGATTACTTTACTATTTTATGGAACATTTTCATTGGTCAAAATAGCGATATTCTATAAAAGCGGTAGAATGACTATGCAGCAAAAGCTGAAAATTTTTTACAGTGTGTATCATTCGTACTTGAGGATCCACGAAATAAAATTCAAGGGGGTTAAATCAGGTAAAAATAGTAATAAGCAATCGAGATTTATAGTCCTGCCGAACTACTAAGTGCAGCGTTTACTGTATATGAGCGCATACTTATTGATGAACCATTGTACTACACGTGAAACATGTAGTAACCGCTATTTTCAAGCGTATTACACGAAATGCATGTGTTAAACTGTGTAAATTCAATTGAGAAATATGCAACTATATCTGAATATTTGCTATTTTAAATTACAGATTAAATAACGAGCATATTACTATTTGGAAATAGTTGTAGGTATTTGAATAAAAAAAATGTGGTAAATTGGCAACTAAAAGACCTTTTCAACTGATAACAATCTTTAAATTTTGTATTTCAGGGTAGTTGGGAAATTAAAGGCAGCAATCATTTCCAAACTCTTTAAACAGAAAAAAAACCTTGGGTTTTGAACTGTGAGAAATATGCCATTTTATGTTTTCAGAAGAAACAGTAATATCTAAAGCAGATTAGAAGTTTGGTATACATAGCAAATTTTCTGAAACACTCCACATAAATTATACTAATTTGTAAAATCTCGGTACCGTCAACAGGAACAAATTTTATTTTATACTTAATGTAAAAGGAAGTAAAAAGTTTTTTTTTAAAGTACCACACAAGTTTTTAACAATAATTTTAAATTAAATATATGAAGTATTTTTTTAAGTATCAGACACATTTTTAACAGTAATATTAAGTTAAATATTTCAACACATATAAATTTTTGGCCCACGTAAAAAAGCAGTTATTCACTTTAAAATGTTTCATTTTCATCAACGTTGACATTGCTTATATGTAAATTGTCTTTCCAATTTACAGTATAAATTAATTATATTACATTGTTTAATATAATTTATAATTTTATATTTAATTATATATCAGTAAAAGTGGTCATGTAAACATATAACATGAAATGATATAAATGCATGTTTTATGTTGCATATCAAAACATAAAAATTTTGATATTTACGCTTAAAATTTAAACACTATAGCAATGTCGTTTTATTAAATATGCATCTTCAAGATAATTTAATGACTTTGCTTGTTTAAATTAAAATTCTATTGCAGTACAAACTATTTCGTGAAGTTAGAGCAATTTTCTTTTTTAACTTAAACATTGTCTTTGACATCGCAAATTTTGTGAATGATATACAGTTTGAATATTTCGACTTCAAAGAATTTTTACAATTGGATACAAAACTTGATTTCATCATTATTCACGGTAACGTGATATGATATTTTAAAACATGCATCCTTTGTATATTCAACTCACGTTTCACTGAAAAGAGAAAATATTTATTGTATTTTTTCCTAAACAAATATTTGTCGAATTGTAACCAGTGTACATTCTTAGATTTTTCTTTTTTCATAAACATTAAAGAAACTGAATTTTGTTTTTTCGGATGCATTGTATTCACTTTCTGCGATATTTTGAATTGTTAGTCGAATTCTTTATAGAAAATTTAGAGTAGAAAATATTTACTAAGTGTTTACGAGTGCAAATTTACAAATAATGTACAGAGAAACAAAATTGTCTAACAATTTTGTTTTTCAAATTAGCTTTCGCAAGAGTATCTCGAATAAAGAAAACTATTTGGATTATGTAGTTTTACTCAGAATTTTGTTATCAATTTGATAGGAAATATTTTGTCAAAATTACATTGCCACTAAAATTGTAAATCTTTTTAATTCAAATGCAGCTATGCGTCTTTCGATATAAAAGGACAAGAATATGATTCATTGCATTAACCTCTTTCGGTTTTATTTATTTTAGTTAGTTATCATTAGATTTTATATAATAATTAAAATGATAATTTAACCCAATTCCTTGGGTATTAATCTAGAGTGTTGCTCGTGATTGATTCCCAAGATATATTTTACTTCTCAAGAGTCACACTCATGAATGATTCACAAAAGTATATTTACTCACAGATCGAAGCGTTTCTCATTTTTTCTACATTTCTTATCACTGTTTCAGAACATATATAGATTCATGTACTTTCGTTTAACATCTGCATTAGAAATCTCTAATAAAGATAATCATTTTAAGATAGTGGTAGCAAAGTGAGGTAATTTCAGGAAAGTTCCATGGCTTATTTTATATGAGTTACACACTGGATTAAAAACGGTTTAATATCTTAAATGAAAGTGTTCCCAAATAATATAGTAAAATCACTTGTTAACTTTAAATTAAAGAGTAATTACTGCTTAAATATGGTAAACATTGAGTAGGTAATTCAAAAGAAGCTGATTCATGCGTTTGCAAATATATTTACATTGATACATATCAATATATATCACCAATATATATATCACTATTTATATATATCAATCTATGTATATATATCAATATCTAACATCAATATATATATAACTATTGATGTATATCAATCTATATATACACTACTGTGCGAATTAATTGGGGCGAACAGAAAATTTTTCACAATTGTTGTTTAACTGGTATAGGTTAACTTACATGCACTGTATAGCAATCTAATAGGAAATATGTCCTCCTCTAGCTTGAATGTGACACTGTACACGCTTTGGCATGGATTCCACTAAATTAGAACATATATTTTTGATCTCGTCATTACGAAACCAAAATTTTATAACATTCTCAATCATTCTTTTCTTTGTTGAGCAGTCCATTTTACTCACACGTCTCTTTACAATGCTTCACAAATTTTCGATGGGATTTAAATCCGGAGAATTACCAAGCCAATCCAAAACCGTTAATTTCTGTTCTTGAAACAATTTCTTTGGTAGCTTAGAACTATGGCATGGAGCAAGATCTTGTTGAAAGATACCGACACCACCAGCGAACGTTTGCATCATAGGCACAATTTTTCTTTCTATTACAGAGATATATTTTTTAGAGTTCATGAGCCCTTCAACTGGTTCTAAGCTGCCAGGTCCTCCAGAAGTAAAATAACCCCAAAACATCTGTTTCTGAGGGTGCTTAACTGTTTGTGTAAGATGTTGTTCCCTGATGGGTTCTCCATCACTTCGCCTGACAAATCTTGGTCGAAACCTTTGTACAAAAACTGCCTTTCGTCGCTGAATACAACCTTTTCCCAGTCTTGTGCAGTCCAGGATTGATATTTCCTGGCCTAATCCAAACGTTTTTTCTTCATTGCACGGGTTAATAACTGTTTTTTGATTGGTTTTCTTGCAAATCTTGCAGCTTCAATAAGCCTTCGTCGAACTGTCGATGAATCCACGTTCACACCAGTAGCTAATAATTCTCTCTGAAGATCTGTACTTGTTTTGCAAGGATGCATTTTACTATTTTGTACAAGAAATTTGTCTGTTCAAGGTGTGGTCTTGCGTTTGCGTTCACATTTACTCTTTCGTTTTTGAGACACTGTCCTAAAATTCTTTTGCTGATTATTAATAATAGAAACACTGGATTTTCCAACACCACTGCTGCAGCTATATCTCTCACAGTCATAAAGGCATGCTGCCTAAGTGTAACAATTCTAGTCCTTTTCCTGGGAGTGAAATCCATTTTTTAAATACACGTCCGAAGTAAACAATTCACACAATCGACCACTTCTTACAGCAACTGAAGGAAAATATTTTCGACATGTCACGATCACGTGGCCAATCCAGTTTAAACTAGTCAAGGGCAGTCGCGCGTTGTAAGAAAATGCAGTTGAAACCGGTTTGAGGCAGAAAATCCCCGAGAAAGGAACAATTTTCTTAAAAAACATGTTTGTCCCAATTAATTCGCACAGTAGTGTATCAATATATATCAGTATTGATATTATCAATCTATATATATCAATAGAAATATATTTGCGAAACGAAAGCATATGCAACGAATCATCTTCTTTAGAATTACCTAAAATATGGCACGCGATGATTAACAAATTAAAAGGGCAATAAAATTATAATTTTCACGTTTTCAAATTTGACCATTTAAAGCACCTGCTTAAATTAGACATGTGGTCTCGTGATTTGTGTTTATCATTTTCAAAGAGTTTGCGAAAATAATTTATTTATAAGTTTGATCTGGAAGAAGTCACCGTCAGAGCGCATGAAACCTATGTCATCTCTATATTGAAAGTTATTTTTAAGACTTCTGTGTTATGTTTTTATCAATTTAAGCAGTAATTACACTTTAATTGAAAGTTTAGGCTTTACGTTTTAATAATGTTTGATAAACCTTTCCCATTATGTGCTAACGTAATATTTGTTTAACCATTTACACAAAGAAATATGACTTGTGGCCAAAAACCTACGTTTCATACATAAAAATAAATATGTAATACATTACTAAGTGTAATGTGCACGATATCATACATTTTGATAAACGTGTATTTTTTGTAATTCAAAGGATTTATAAAATAGTCATCAAATGGACATCAAAGATTGCACATAAGACTTTGAGGATATCACCCAGGTAATGGAACGCATTCTGAGGTCATATATTCATAGGTTTCTCTTCAAGTACAGACCTAGCAGCTAAGAATAGCCCAACGCATAGGAAAACGACATCATTTTCAGGAGACAATGATCACGAAATACAGGAGAATGATTCGTGTATCACCTGGTTTTCTGAAGAAGTACATTTCTTGTATGGTTGATATTGTGACTTGCGAGCGTTAAGAATCAGTGAGTCGTCATCTTAAAATTGCTTCAAGGTTACACCCGAAGCGTATTACTGAGTGATGTGCTCTTTTCAGGAGTGTCATGTTTCAATTAAGGTATTTGGAAGGAAGTGTTGCGACGTTCCCTGCATGGCGGTCACTTTAAAGGAAAGGCTTAACCAGATTTATATTTAAGAGCCTACACTAGTCACGGGAAGAAACGCTAAAGCTAATGTTAAGTCTATGGGAAGGTTCTAGCGCAATTTCTCGCTCGCATTTTAATATTTTTAAATGCTTTTTGTTGCATAGAATAGCTAATATCAATCTTCAACGTTGTTAGTTTTTACTTTTTCGATTTTCGTTGTAGTTTTTTTTAATAAGCGGGCATTTTCAATTTTTGATCCGGTTGGAACCAGTTCTGAAAATGAAAGTACCCTTATATAAAATAACTGAAACCAAAATCGAAATAATGAAAACTAACAACGTTGGAGATTGACCTCAGCAATCCTATGCAAAAAAAGGCATTAAAAATATTAAAATGCGAGCGAGAAATCGCGCCAGAACCTTCTCATAGATTTAACATTAGCTTGAGCGTTTTTTCACGTGTCTGATGTAGGATCTTTAAGACACTTTACTTAAAACTACTTAGGATGGAGGATGGATTTTTGTTTAAATTTTGCCTACGTTAGGCTGCGATTAACAGTAATTTGCTCTTGTGTCAATATTCAATAATATGAAAAAATACAAAATTACTAATTCATAAAAACTCACATACGTAAAGAGCTACGGCCCACAAATTTGACATGGCTATTACTTTTAAAACGCAAATGCACACACAACACTGTTTTTTTTTAAACTGAAATTTAAAAGGGTGCAGGAAATGTATACTTTCTAAGTTACGGTTTTTGCGATTCTGAAAGAATAAGAAACTTGAAATTTGGCATGACAGCCACATATAGGATATAAATGCTCGCTATGAACAGCATCTACAAAATTCAAAATTTAAAAGATTGAAATGAAGAAAAAGCGTTCTAACAACGTTCTAAATTAGGATTTCTATGGAAATATTAACGACATAAACTTGAAATTTGACATGTCTACTACTTTTAAGACGCAAATAGAAACACAACACTGTTTTTTTTTTTTTTTTTTTTTTTTAAATCGAAATTTGAAAAGGAACAGGAGTAAAAAATTCAAAGTTACCAGTTTTGTAATACTTTTGTAATACTGAAAGGTCTAGAAATATGAAATTTAGCATTACTTTTACATTTAAGCTAAAAATGCGCTCTATAAATGGTTTTTGAAAATTTTGAAATTTTATTGAATTTTATTTGAAATGAGCAGATTGCGTTCTAAAAACGTTCTAAATTATTATTTCTTTCTATGGGAAAGGAGAGAAACTGAAAATTTGACATGGCTGCTACTTTTAAAACGGAAATGCTCGCTTAGAACAGTTTTCTAAAAATTCGAAATTGAAAAGTTCGAAGGAGTAAAAATAGTTCTAAAATAGCGATTTATGTCATACAGTTGGTATATAAGCCTGGAATTTGGCATGGTGGTTACTTTTAAGATGTAAATTCTCGCTAAGAAATTCTTTTTAAAAAATTAAAATTTCAAAGAGTGATTGCGCAAAAAGCGATTAAAATTACGATTTCTATTGAATCATTAAGGATAGAAACTTTAAATTTGACATTGTTGCTAATTTTAAGACCCAAAAGGTGGCTCAGTAACAGTTTTCTAAACATTCGGAATTTAAAAGTGTGCAGGAGCTAAAAATTATCTAAATTGTGATTTATGTGATAGTTGTTAGTATAAAAGTGTAGAATTTGGCATGGTGGCTACATTTATGATGTAAATGCTCACAAAGATTATTATTTTTTTTAATTTCGAAATTTCAGAAAGGGAAATTAGCGAAAAATGTTCTAAAAACTTTCTAAATTACAATTTATTTGTAACTGTTAAACCCAGAATATGGAAATTTGGCGCGGCTTTTACCCTAGATATGTAAATGCTGTCTCAGAACACTTTTCTAAAAATTCAAAATTTGAAAATGTGCATGAGCAAAAAAACGTTAATTGACATAGTGGTTACATTTAAAATGTAAATGCTTGCTAAGAACGGTTTCTGAAAAATTCGAAATTTAAGGATGAAATGAGCGGAAAATCTAAATTACGATTTAGTTGATTAATTCGGGTTAGAAACTTGAAATTTTGTAAATTGGTGTTAATTTTAAGATGCAGATGAACAGTATAAATTGTTCATAAAAAATACGAAATGTAAATATGCGGAATGAGATGAAAGACAATTGTGATTTATAAAGATTTTTAGCGATAGACACTTTAAATTTTACATGTCTGTTGTTGTAAGATGTAAGTGCTCGCACAGGACAGTTTTTACAAAATTAAAAAAATTTTAAATTTTGCAGAAAAAAAAAAACTTTCTAAAGATACGATTTTCGTTATGCTGCTGAGCTAGAAATTTGAAATTTAGCGTGGTGGTTATTTTTAAGATGTAAGTGCCATTCTAAAAACGATTTCTAAAAAATTCCAAATCTAAAAGGGTGATATAAGCAGGAAGCAGACTAAAAAAAAACTTCTAAACTATGATTTATCTGAAATTGTTAGGGATCGAAACTTGAAATTTTACATGGAGTTATTTCAGATACATAAATTCATCTACAGAACTGTTTTTTTTTAATTTCGATTTTTTAAAGTGTTCAGGAGCAAAATATGTTCTAAAATTGCGATTTCTGTGATATAGTTGTTATAGAAGCTTGAATAACTAGAAGCTCGGAATTTGGCTTGGTGATTACATTTTAGATGTAAATTGTTGCTTAGAACAGTTTCTAAAATTTTCTAAATTTCCAATGAAAAAGTTAAGAAGTCCAAGATTATATATATATATTTTTATGGAAAAGTCCAAATTTTGAGAATATATAGTAAAAATATGTAGAACTCTATTAACTGATGCACTCTCTCTGTCTGTTAAGGAGTAAATATCAAAATAAAATTAAAAAGTCGCTTATGCTTATAAATATAATTCAAACTAAATACTGCTATTTCAAGAAATTTCTAATAAATCGAATGGTTAAATACATATAATCTGAAATGGGAAATGAGATCCGCTGCAAGCTTTAAATGATCTAGAATAATTTCAAAATCCATTTCATAAATTCCGTTAGTATTGGCAGAATATTGATCCAGAGAGAAACGAAAATATGATTTACTGAAACTAGAATGATATTTAAAAAAATAAATAACGGCGGATTATTCTGTTGAAAATAAATCTTTATGTGATTTAATAGAAATTTTTTTTCTTGTTAATTGTGTTTTTTTTTATTTCCCAGTTTACTTAAACTTTCGTATCTCCATTTATACTGATGGTCAGCGAGCCGAAGGCAAGTGAAGCTTTCTATGTAATGCTTTCCAATCTAACAATGAACACAATTTATCGGTAATGGATAGATCGATTACAATATAATTTACCGCAAACATAGATCTCAGTAAAACAGAGATAATAACGTATGCCTACTTTTTAAATTTGAATGTGTAGCCTGTGTAACAAACGTTCTCATTTTACCTTTCAGGGCAGTTCTGCTTCTCTCATATATACCATAAGTATTCATTGACCACTAGAACTTACACTTGAAAAGGTAGTTGTGAACATTGGTAGAAACGAAATCTCACTTGGACAAAAGTATGTCAGCTTCTCAAATTCTGAAACAGATTGATATGCTATTTGACCCGTTCTTGAACATTAATCATTTGCTGAAAAGTATCTCGAAGAAATCATAGTTCCCAAAGATCTTACAGTTACGGTGACTTTTAAATCATCAACAAATTCAGTATTACTTTTTCTCGAAATGACATTTTTTAAAATTTCAATCGTACATACAATGCGTCGTTAACTTGGGTGATGTATATTTTTCCCAGTTATCTTTATACAGTATTCTATTTTGAATTCTGCATCCTATTAAGAGCTACTTTACGATCTCTTATCATAAGCTCTCTGAATTTCATACACACTGTCTAACTTGTTGCGCTTCATTTTCGTGTGCTTAGTTAATGTAGATAATAAAATGAATAGTTAACGATAAAATTAACTATTTCTTCAAATAACTCAAATATATGCAGTTTAATTTAATAAAATAATGGATATAACTTATAAGTATATCATGTCGTTAAAACTACTCAAATGAATTTTTTCTGTGTTATTATAAAATATTAATTACATGCACTAGGCCATGGTATTTTATTTATGAATAAAAGTATATATCACCTAAATTCTATTTTTAGTAAGGGAACATGATTATTTTAATAGTAGAAAATTATCTATTTTACTTTTGATAGTATTGAGCTAGAAAATATTAACTCTATGTATATTGACTATGACTCTATGCATAATAACTCTAAGAAAATATTAGATTTATATGTTAAATTTCATTTAAAACTCTACTGTTTGCGGTATCCTCAGGACCATTCATGAGTTTGTATTAAATAAAAACTCAGATATAAGATAACAAATTTACAATGACTATTCAGTTGGAAACAGCAAAGGAATAAATGATACATTTGAGAAACAAAAAATATTTAGCTTCAAAGACAGTTCACTCTAAGGTTAAATATTAATAAAAAAATATTATCATTTCTAAATATATTCACTTAATCACACCATCATAGACACTAATAAAAGTATAAAGTATAAGTGATTTCTAGAACACAATACACAACACTCTCACTTTACTCTCACTTTGCACTCTCACTTTTAAACTTGAAGGAAACACTTCGAATCTCACATCGATACCTAAATTGATCCAAGATCCCAGAACCTGAAACAAGTTTTATTAAACGAATCAATGACAACACATCCCCACTGTATCACATAACAGATACGATGGAATTATATCAACTGGAGACGCGAATGAACCACGCTGAGAAATAAAACTATTTTCATAGAAACAGCTCAAACTGTATCACGGATCAAGTTTTGCTTTAAAATCCACTTATCGCGGCTGAAACTTGCATTCCCAAATATCCAGGCGGGAATCTCATAATCCCTAATATGCAAACTACTAAAAGAAATTCAAATTTGCCGTCTCAATCACTCAGAAAAATAAATGTTTAAAAGAACATAATTATTTAATTGAGCAATCCGTGTTACATATGAAAAATAGATATTCACATTTTAGAGGTAGTGACCTTTATAATCGGAGTAAGAAATATCCCTGTCACATTAACAATTATTTTCTTAAGTATATGCATCAGTATTGGTCATGCATAATTCAATATACTTAACAAGACAAATTATTCTTTATTTACAAAAAATGCATTTCATTTAATGATTTCCGAAAATGATATTTTTCGTTTTACTACAATGTTAAGAAATTTATTGATTTCGCACTCAGAAATTAACCACAAGGCTTAACTATCTTAATTCACTAAATGGTACTACCAAACGGGTGATAATGTGAGCCATTATGTGCACAGTAGATTGATAAACAATTTACCATTTTTGTAATATCTCAATAATCATGTATGTATGTAATGTCATAAATGTATATAATCATAATCTCTCATTTTTGTAATTGCATAAAGTTATTATAACATTTTTTATTAATAAAATAATGACACTCAATGCCTCTCATCGTTCTCGAAATTCAATGTGTAGATACGGAAGATTTTTCCAGAATATTGGAAGTGTATTTACGCACTTACAAGATCTAAACGAATTTAAAAATAAAATTAACCATGAATAACTGATCTTCAATAAATACGAAGCGTACTTTTCCGTTTGCCGGGTGCATGTGACAAAACGCCAGATGTTGTTTTTATCGCCCCCATTAGCTTTGCAATAATTGCAACCAACTACCTTGGCTTCAAAAAGGGTATTCCTAAGAAAGCTCTTGTTTGTTTCTCCCGCCTTAAGACGGAATTCATGATGTCAGACCACGTGATCTTCGACCGACCGAATCGGCTGGGAAAACTCTTATTTGTTTCCCTCCTCCCTAGGACAGCTTTCTCGGCCGATTGGTTCGGCGGAGATCACGCGATCTGACGTCATGAACTCCGTCCTAAGGCGGGAGAAACAAACAAGAGCTTTCTTGGCCGATACTGAAGTTGGCTGTGCATGGTTCCAATAATCGTGATTCAGCTTTAACGTCACTGAGATTCATTTAAGGTTACAGAAAAGAAATCACTTAAGTGAAATGGTGTGAGAACGAAAACAAAGAACACATTCAGAAATTATCCACATTTGTTGAGACTGTTGAAGGGCCTTTTGAACTACAAAACTAAAAGGGAGCGGTATTGAGCATTTCAATGTAAACCACAAGTATAATTTTGCAGACCCCAAAATTGGGTAAAAATAGAGCGTCTCGAAACGTAAATTGGCGGAACAAGAAACATCGAGGAATTCGCGTTATCATGCGTAATCTTGCCTGTTTCAATTTAAGTGAAGAATGGAAACAGATAATCCACTTAATAAAAATCTAAATGATAGTTAAAGATTTGGCCTTTTTATTAAAATAAACAGACTAGTTGCATTTTTTTCCCGCGGATAAATCAAAAAAGTTGCTTTGATTTTTAAATAAAGCGTTTTTGATTTAGCTGTTATTTCTTATTAATTTTTTTAATTTTTTTGCATTTTAATATGAAATAGGTTAAAGTTAATTTTTGAATGCATGTGTATTTTTAATATTCTTGTAGCAGTTTATTTTCTTTAACATGGTACTTGCCTCGTGCGCCTTCGGCAAAACGCAAAATATGTGATATATTCGTGATTGGCTCCCAGCTAATAGAAAAATTTATGTATTGCAGTTGAAATGAGATTGTCTATACTGAGAGCATAATTTCCGAAGTGAACGAATTAGGCAGTTTTGTCCAGCTATACATATACTGGAAAGTTCACGAAAAATAGTACTTTTATCTTAGTTCGGTACACGTCCAGCAAATAATTTTCTTCCTCGCCAATAACAGCTTTCATATTTCACGTGTGTAAATTAAAAATATATATATATTTGATTTGAAAGAAAAATGCTTTGGTTTATGGTGATTTTACTTATTTAATTTTATTTTGATACTTTAACCCGTCAGCACACGCGCCCCTTTCCATTACGTTACTACACGCGCGGGATAAATTTTACCCCAGTTGGTTTTCTTGTGTAAATTTCCCAACGGTATGATTTTAAACAAAAATTTATATTTTGAAATAAACTGGAAATCAATAAAGAACATAATTTAACTTAAAGTAAGAAGTTCTTGCTTGAAAGGTAGTATAAAGCTCAGAATGATAACGAACGATTTTCTTACATTTTAAGTAATGATTCTGAGCTGGGGTACATTTTTATCCCAGCGCGTGTGCTAACGGGTTAAATAAAATGTCTTTTAACTGTGATACATGGAAAAAAGCTAGGGTTTTTATAATGAAATGAGAGAAAGATTTAAATATTAAAACTTATAAAGGTAGTTTTGCCAATTGGGCGTTTTGTT
Source organism: Maratus michaelseni (assembly GCA_963931845.1). Lineage (NCBI taxonomy): Eukaryota > Metazoa > Arthropoda > Arachnida > Araneae > Salticidae > Maratus > Maratus michaelseni. Next base: position 199,450,697 of record OZ007588.1, on the reverse strand, counting down.
ATTCAGAAATATACCACTATTTTTTATTAGCATTATTCACCCTATTTATAAACAAATTAAAAATTGCAAAAATTATTAATTAAAAATAGTAGTATATATAGCTAATTAAAACAGTCCGCGCAATTGTAAACAATGTACTCAGGAGCGGTATTGATTAAAACTGATAGTTGAAGAAAATATTTTGAATTTTCCGCAAAATTTTGTTATGTGAAAAATTGCAATGTACCATAATTACAGTTTGGAATACGCGAATATATTAACTGAAAAAAAAAGTAATTCCCGCACATTTTCATTATTTCTATTTTAGATTTCAAAATAAGTTTTAATATAAAATATAAATCATTAAACTTTTTTATAAGCATGGTGAAAAAATAATGGCTCGAACTCTATAGTTTCAATTTTCCCTTTTAATTTAAAACGAATTTCTAAATAATAGGTTCATTGAGATTTTATTGAAGGAAACCGTTTTTTATGGCTTAGAAAGCGGAACAAAAAAGATGAGTTTTCAAGGTTTTAATATTTTATTTTGCTTTAGGATCACAGAACTTTTATGATAATACAGGGCTTATATGCATAAAAATTTAAAAGCTTTTTTTTTCTTTTTTTTCTTAGAAGCTGAAAGCATTTTAAAACTATCTATCATCAATTCTGAATCTACATTCTTTATTTATGCTCCAGGGACTGAAAAAAAATCGATTATTCCTATACAATCTTTATCTTCGTTAGAATTAAATCGATTTGACAATAAAATTCAATTCATTGTTCTCGCTATTCATCCCGTTCTTTTGTGAACGTCGGTTGTTAAAAGGCGGATGGGAAAATGTTTATCTGGTCATTCGCTCCACTGGAATTTCCTCTGAAAGGCTTGATAAAAGTTCCTTTCAATAAAATATAGAAGGGTAGATGCATACATTTATTTTGAGTTCCTGATAAAATAGTAAACTGTGTCTGCTAAGTATATTTAAACTATATTTGCATGTTATTAAATAGATGTAACTTAAATTTCACTTTTCGTTAATGAAAACAGTAATAATAAAATAAGAATGAAATGTCTTTGTTACTGAAATATTATTTTACGCAATTATGTAGATCAGATAAATTAATATATAGTTTAATTTTCAAATTTTACATTCATTTTAAATATTTATAAAAAATCTTTCATATCTGGGTAGATTAGGTATAATGTCGTGTCTGTTCGCACATACATCATTTTCAGTTATTAACGTGTCAATTTAATCGCTTATTTCATAATCTTATTAAAATCAGAATTTTAAGTTTTGAGATATTTCAGAAAAACTGTCTCACCAAGCTAAACGTAGATAAGGTAAAGCTAGGAGAGTCCAATTCAAAATAATAACAATAAAAAATCTAAATATTAAGTTTTTACTAAACTATCCATGAATAATTTTTACTTCTTTTGTTTTTTATGCATTTCCATTGCTATTCTGTTGTTATGTTGTAATTTAATAGAACAGTTGACATAAAACCAAGAAAGTTATTTTGCGCAATCTGTCCTTACAGGGTTGGTGTGATTGCGCACATGGGTAGGAGAGATTGTTACTAATAATAACTACAATTAAATTGTTAACAATAATAATTACCCTTAAATGACATTGTTGTAAGGTTTTTGTGAACAAATATTATTGTATTAGGAGTGAATATTTTAACCTAATTATTAAAGAATCAGAAAAAGGAAATAATTTTTAAAAAGATTAAAAAATTTTAATTAAAGAAAAAAAAAAACATAAAGAATCATAAAAAGCAAGTCCAGACAATATTACAAAATAACATTAAATTACTTGATAACACGTTTAACTTAAAATTAGTCCATTTTAATTTTTCATTTTTTATGCAAATTTACCAATAAGCTGCGTAATCTCTCCTAACATGGAGACTAGTGGGAACAATGCGCCATCTCTCCTAAGTAGCAGATGCGCAGACTCTCCAATTTCGGTAGGAGAGATTGCTCGGCCTTTTATATAAACGGCCGCTACTAAAACGAACCGTTGATGTTCACATTGTTAGTCTAGATTAGTAGCTTATCAGAAATCGTTTAAGTTAAAAATATTTTGTACTATTGACATTGTATAGAAATTCTGATGAATAGCTATGAAAATTCAAGCACTTACTTTGGGAAAACAAAACAAAATAGCAATGCTTTATCTTATACGCTCAAAACAATCAACGTGCACTTTCAAGTAGACACTCCACTACTGCTGTTGTACAACTATCTGGATTCGCTGCGCGCTCACTCTACCCCTTCCCCCGGAACCACTATGTGCGCAATCTCTCCGACCGCGCCATCTCTCCAGGCTTTACCTTATATAGTTTAAAGAAAGAAATCTGAGATGTAAAATACAGATAGCTAAACTATTTTATTCATTAAAGTTCAGATGAAGGGGTAAAAAAGAACTTTTTTTTCCCTTAGTCGTCAATATTCTGAAAAAAATAATAATTCCGGTACTGTATTTTGATATACTTTTCTATTTTAATAAAATAATGAATTGCGTTATAGATAAAAAATGAACGAAGTTTAGCGTTATAATACACCTTAATTCTTATTTGGAGAATGAAAAAAAAATTACTATAATTTTGATACATTATTGTTGTCGTTTACAATAGTAATAACACAGAAAACATGACAGGAGGAGATGACGGGGACATAACAAACCAAGATACCGTAGTATAATTTAGCTTTATTGTGTGAACAACTTGGTTAGGCAAAAATAGCACTACAAATCTTTGCCAACGAGCAGGTCCCAGAGGAGAAACCTCTCGTTTGTAACAAATCAGATGAAAGTTACGTCTTTATAAATGACGTTTACATAAAGATGCTTACTTAGTGAAAAAGAAAAAAACTAAATAAAAATAATAAATCCAAAATGAAGAGTTGACAACGACACATAACTTCTTCATCAGAGACAAACGAAATGTTTGATCATCAAAATAGGGATTGTGGTTCTGAAAAAACAGAACATGTATCATTACTGGATTTCAATTCTTGCAAATTGGTATTGCATAATATAATATCTATGTGTGCATATAATATGCTGTTTATTATGAAATACTAACATATAAAATTTAATAACATTTGTAACTTTCCCAAATAAAATATTCTTACTTCCATTTTATATATTTGTAATTTTTATACTAATAATTCAGCAATAGTCACAAAGCAGATATTTTAGTAGGAAAATCTTGGAAACAGAATGTCCTCAATATATCACCAAATGGTTTCGTCAAACTAGAATATTTGCATGCACAATTAATCTTCTTGTGTATAAAATATGCTGTTATTTATTTATAATTTTCACAGACAGCCTTTCTGGACTCCAAACTTTGGGAAACTCGGACTCATCAAACTATCTTATAATACGAATACTCAAATTCTTACGTAACTTAGAGAAGGTATTTTTTATTTACTTGGGGAAACAAGTATGCGGATGTTCAAAGAAATAAAGTAGCAGATCCTCTCTAAAAAGACGGTAAAAAAATATTAAAATGTGATCCAATTAAAGTTTCCTAAATTTTATTTAAGAAAAACACACACAAAATATAACCTTATCGTATTTAATTTTTTATTAATCAAATATTTGGTTATTTGCATTAATTATGAAAAATGATGTCAGAAAAATGCCGCCTCTGGACCTTCTGCAGCAGTCGATTCATTCGAAATAATTTTCTACGACTTTTTTGTAACTTTCGAGGGTTACCTGTGGTATACTTTTGCGGATGTGCATTTTTACGTGCTCCAACGTTGCAGGTTTGTTGGCGTACCTGCGACTCTTAACAAAACCCCCACGAAAATGTCTAACGGCGTTAAATGGCAAGATCTTAGTGGGCAACGTGAAATAATACCACCTCTGAAATTTTCACGCAAAACATCTAACGTTGCAAGAGATGTAAGGCATGTTTCACCATCTTGCTGATGCCACATGTTCTGTGCATCAATATATTCCATGTCATGCCCAAAATGTGCCAAAAGGAGTCATAAGAAAGGCCCAACCTTTGCGAACGTTGACGAAATGATAATTCTGGGTCTTCGGTCACACTATCACTCACAGCAGCAATATTCTTGACTGAACGTGCGCCAAGATGATACACGCACCCTGTCTTCAATGCTTTCAGTTTTCTCAAATTGTTTCAGTACGTTATGTTAAATTATAGCAGAGATAACCGCCGAAACCTACAATAAAGTCATCAAAAATTACCTCCAACGAATAAACTGCTGAAGAAAGTCCAGAGGCGGCTATTCACCTAAACTTCTCTGCTTTATTTATTAAATTTTCCCCTAACCTTTCCATTCCACATACAAGAGGCATGAGATTAAATATGATAATACTGGTTTCCATATGTATTAAAAAAAATTATCTAATGGATAAAATAATTATGTGCATCAGAATAATAGAAAAAAAACAATATAATTTTCATAATGTGCCTTCCTTTCCAATCCATAATTTAAATGATGTTTCTAAAGACTGAACTTTAACCTTACTGGATTAATAATATATGTTATATATGTTTATATATTATTTATAAGTCTATATGTCAAGTATAAAAATTTAATACCATGTATATAAAGTTGTAACTTTTTAAAAAGATAAATAGCGGTGGAGCACAGAAGCTATAAACTACATAGGTTAGCAGGCTACTATAGGTATGATTCTGACTCTCTTCTGTTATTTAATGATTACTTACATGTTGAAATAATTCGGATTTGTTACTTTCAGCAATAAAAAAAATAATTCTCTATTCCAGGGCTGTCAAATCTTGATTTTCCCGGAATATGACTATTCAACTGTTTTTACCTCTTTCCTTTTGTTTTTACAGCAAAGGTGAAACAGCTATTGAAACACATAATAAAAAAACAATAACTCTAAAATTGTGAAAACTATTTATTCCTTAAATTATCTCAAAAGATAATTATGAAGAGTTCAATATTACAGCAGAATAATTTTTATAAAAAAAATATATATATTCTCCTATTCTTTAATTTTCAGGAAAGTTTTGTAAAATCACGTTGTTTTTAAAACAGTTTGACATAAAATGAAGCTCTTAATTTATGATACATATTGGGAATCACAACACTGTATACGAAGCCATACTTATTATTTATCACAAATTAAGAGGTTCAAGATTGGTACCTTCGAAATAATATCGTTAGGAACACTTTTATCAATTAATATATGTTTTTATATAATACTAAACATTGTTTCATCAACGACGCGTTAGTTTTTATTGGTTTTATTTCGGCGATTTCACAAACTTCAGATTATGAAAGTGGTTTATTATATAGTGGTTTATTATACATTGAAAGCAGAATAAATATAAATTTATAATTTGAATAGGGTAAAATAGCGTAAAAACAGAAAACATAATATTAGTTGCCCCTTAAATCCAGAGCTTCCGACATAATTTAATGTAACTCTACTTAAATGCTTTGAACTTATCCTTGTACCTTTATATCATTATAAATGTATTAAGTTATTACATTTTTATCAAGAAACGGTTTTCTATAAATAGTAAAATTATTTGATCTTACACCATTAGTAGAATACGGCTGCATGACTATGACAATCTTAGAGGAAATGACAGAGTTCAAACTTTAATTTGAAACGGGACAAAATATTTTCTTTTACAACTTTAAATAATGATTGTAACTAAAACATATTTCATTTATAAGTCTAATGATTTAATATTTAAAAACAAAATGATAATTATTTTCTGCATAACTTATTAAATTTCAGAAAGAAGTTTACCTCTTTATCAGATTTAGAAGACTCATAGTCACTCCTTCCCATGTAGTCTTGACTGTCATTTTTAAGCATTGTTTACCGTCAAGACTTGGTTCAAAATATACGTTTTATCTCAATTGGGATATCCAACTTTACAGCAAGTAAATAAGTATAGGGGGAAAAACAAGCCTTAAAAAATGCAACTATAAATGCATCATGCATATTCGTTATTAATTATGCTACGCGCAATAATATAAAAAGTTTCAGTAATATTAAATGTATTCCTATTAAAGAATTAGGATATCTAGCAAACACTAAAACAAAAGAAAATTATAAAATATTTTTTGCAACACAGAAACAACACAAGTCCTTACATGAAGCAACTATAACGGTCACTTCTTCATGTTGTCTATTGCTAAGAATTTTAATCCGATATCGCCTTAATCCCTACTTTTCATTACTTAATTTGAAAAAAAAAAAATCATTTTCGATGTTATAATGAATTAATTTAAAAAAATTTAAAATATGAATGATATCGTTTTTAAAATATAGTTAAATGCATTTATATCTAAATAAATAATATACGGAAATCTTTATTAATCAAAATTATTTAAATTACATTTTATAGAAAAAAAATATTTTAATGATTGAGCTGGACCGTTACACCATCAAAACATTAATGTAATAAAAATATTGTGTAAAGTAAACACACGATTTTACTGAATGGTGTATGAAAAATTTTATGTAAAATTATATTATAAAATTACATTAAATTGACGTTTCGGTCAACTTCTATGACCATCATCAGAATATGTATTTCTGTAACAATTAGACTTATAAATGAAATGCTTCCATCTTGAAAAATTTACATAACTGTATCTTGTTCATGACCTGAGCAAGTTCAAATCCCATGCCTAGAAGTGGCGCCACCTATTAGAAAAAATTCGAGTTATAGAAATATAACGGACCTTAAATAAAAGCATGAAATTACAGTTTAAAAATAGATATTTGTACTTTCACAAAAGGCACAAAAATGTAAATTATATAAAACTCCAGTGATGTGTGGTTATTTCAAAATGTTCAACCAAAGTTTTGGAATAAAAGAAGAAACGTTGTCATAGCATACATCACTTTCACGCACTAATATTTCGATCGCTTCTTTCAGAAGACCATCAATGTAATGTTCGCAAGGAATAATAATTCTTGCATTTTCAAAGTCAATAGAGCAGCCCGGATTATTATAGTAAAACCTAGAAAGAGCAGTTGTCTGTCGGTAGTGTATGATGTCACTCTTATGCTCTTTTAAGCGCTCAATAAATTTTCTTTTCGTGACACCAATGTAGAATTTTCGATTATTATTTTCCAAGCTGATAGGAATTTCATAAACTCCGGAGCGTTGTTCCCTAGGTCTTGGATCAATGTTGATGTTTAATTGATCAATAAGGTAAGGGGGAGGAATAGCAACTAGCTGAATATTAAATCCTCTAGCAATTTTCCTTAATTTTTCAAATAAGATAGGGATATACCCGAAGATAACGAAAAAGAAAGGCTACCGCGGTGCTTTACGAGTATTTTTTTTTACAGACCGCGGGAGTCACGTGATGTTCGAATCCACCAATGTAGGTGTACGAAAAGAGCATCACGTTACTCTAGCGGTCTGTAAAAAAAAAAATAAGTGGAATGCACCGCGGTAGCCTGTCTTTTTCGTTAGCCTCGGATATACCGAAACTTACGAAAGGTTGGACTTAGTTGGTTATTTGGAAAACTGTGGGAGGGGGGGGGGTTAAAATGCCTATGAATGATCCTAAAAATATATTTAATAGGAAATCCGTGATTTATGGCGATCTGTTTATTGAAATTGAGTTCTTGTTGCAAATTTGTATCAGAACAAACCAAAAAGGCCCGCTGTATAAATGATTTAAAAGCAGCAATCTTGTATTGGAACGGTAAGTTAGCGTTGAAAGGGATGATGGTGTTCTCTTTCATGGGCTTTCTATAAACACTGTGGCCCATTACTTTGTTATTATGATCCAAAAGCACATCCAGGAAGGGTAAACAAGCGTCTTTCTCAATTTCCAATGTAAATTTAATGTTACGATCCAGGTTGTTAATATTTATAAGAAAATTATCTAGGGCAAAACGGCTATGATCCCACGTAATGAAAACATCATCCACGTAACGCACCCAAAATGTTGGTTTCTCATCAAAAGACTTTCTCCATTGGTCTTAATTTAAATTCTGCGAGCAAACCTGAAATCGGAGACCCCATAGGGGCTCCCCTGGGTTGTTTATAATATTCGTTATCGAAGATAAACACATTACTCTGTACAATGAGATTTAAACCCGCTTTAAGTGAAGTTTTCATGGCATCGTTTAATTGCATATGATTATCAATAATTTTACCAATATCTTGAATAATTTCACTCATGTCTAGAGAGGGGTATAATGATATTATGTCCAGGCTAGCAAAAATAGTGTGATCATTGATAGGGCAAGCCTTTACCTTTTTCAAAAATTCCGCTGTAGAGTTTCCACATAGCTTGAAGAGTGTAAAATCATTTTAAGAAAAATCACGAAAGCCTTTTCGATAAAGTAAACAGGCCCGGAACAACGCGCTACGATGGGTCTGATTGGAAAGCCAGGTTTATGGTCTTTTAAGCGACCTGTGAGCTTCGGGGTAACACCAGTGTGATTAAGTTTAATTTTACGTTTCATACAATCTGGCCACACTCCATTTCTTATTAATTCCTGTGTTTTTTTCTGAAGATTGATGTGTTCAAGTCTTTTTTAAGTGTTTCACATCCCATCTCTTGAATGCAAACTTTAACTTTATTAATATAGTCACACCTGTTGAGAATGGCTATTTTACTTGTTTTGTCAGTCTTTAAGAAAACAATATTTTGGTCTTATATATGAATAAACAAACATTTACATATTACTTATCAATGTAGTGAAGTAATAACATTCTATGCCAATTTAAGAAAACTTTATGGAAAAACAAAGGTGTCAAAGCTTTTTATATGAAATTTTGAATGTTTATGCCGTTAGAATTGTATCATATTATTTTTTCCTATTCATTATTAGCATAATTCAATAAAAAACATGAAAAATTCATTTTAACAAAAGCCTTTTAAAATTACAGTTACGTGTGTTTAATAGATTCTTCATTTTTTAATAGTAATATGTTATTATGTATCCTAAAAAAAGTTTTAAAAAATGTAAGTTAATAAATTCTTGTTTATACAAATTACTTGGTTTTATTTAATACTCGAATAAAATATTCTGCAATCTTTATATATTTTTTTAAATAAAAGGTAAAGAATCACTAAGATTTCGATAAAGAATTGAACAACTAATTATTCCATAAAATATCTCACAGTATGTTTATGACAAGTCTAAAAGTATTACTGCAAAAAATAAATAAAAATTCCTCACATTCGTCACACATTGATTTTCAGGACAATTTAAAAACAGATTTTTTTTTTAATTATTCAGATAAAAGTTAAACTTTTAGATTTATTACCAACTCTTTATCGTAACGATGTGTATGTATCCATATTTAATATACATCACAAATTATAAGTCATAATACTATTTCATTTAAAAAAAAATATCGTTGGAAATACTTTCATCAATTCAATTAATAATATTAAAAATGTCTCATAAATTTTTGTTTAGTGAATGATGTGTCAAACACTTTATTTTTACTTAGCCGATTTAATATTAGCATGTTAATGACACCATTTATGATGTGGTATTTTAAATCGAAGGGAGGACACGTATGAATTGGATATATGAAAAAACACCTTCTTAAAAATCTATGGAATATACATTTTTTTTATCCTATTTTAAGTATGACAAATATCAATTTTATAAATGGTGTTTAGTTTATTTTTATCTGAATAGATAAAAATCTGAATAGTAAAATTTCTTTCGTTATTAATCAAACTAAAATAAATTATATACGTTAATAATATTTTGGGACCTTAACTTCGTGATGTTTATTGTAATCAACATCAACTCTTAAAGAAACAATAATATTTTTTAACGAAATATCACAATGCGGCAAAGCAATTCGTAAAACATTTACGCCAATTTTCAGAATAAGTGAAATAAAATATAGTAGCTATCGACAGAAAAATGTGAATATTTTTAAAATTGTATTTCATCATTATTTCCATACATATTTTAAATATTTTGCAATAACAGTAGTCACTCATTAAAAACCACGAAACAATAATTAACACACAAATCATTTCAACGAAAGGTATGCATCATTAATGGATTCTTATTTTTTGAAAACTGATACGACATAACTTATTTAAATGTGCATGAAATATTTTTTAATAGATACTTACATGTAATTGTTACCCAGTTTGTTATTTAAAAGATAAAATTTCTTTCATCTTTATATGTATTCTTAGAAAAGCTAAAACAATAACTGAAGTACCTCAAAATATGTCATCAACGATTTTTTTCATAAAATATTTCACAGTATAATTTTAACTTGAAGGTTATTATAGAATAATACTTAAAGCAGAAAAAAAAAAGAAAAAAAAAAGAAAAAAAAAAGACATCTTCTTATTATTAATTTACAGAAGAAATTTGTAAAATCAACTCGTTTTTCAAACTTTTGGCGATAAAAGATACTTAACTTTTAATTTATGATCCACATCATCAACGCGTTATCACATGCTGATACTGATATTTAATATGCACCACAAATTATAAGTTTATAATTAATCCCTTCGAAAAAACATTGTTTAAAGCGCTTTCATCAAGTCAGTTAACATTATTAAAAATAGATAATAAATTTTGTATCGTCAATGATGTGTCACACATTTTATTTTTATTTTCGGGAAGTTTATAGATTTATGGTAATGACACCCTTCATTGTTGATAATTTTAAAAAGAAAGAGGAAGTTTTTAGAAAGAATTTTAAATCTAAATTTCAATCTTTGAGACATTAGATATTTTTCAAAAATCATCATTATAATTCTATGTATGCATTTTTTTTATCATAACTAAAGCATGACAGATATCAATATAAGAAATAGTTTTCAATCTAAACCTATAATTAATTCATTAATATGTGAAAATAGGAAATATTTCATAATATAGAGAAATACTTTTTAAATTAAATTAAAATAAATAAAATACATATTAAAAATTGGTTTAAATCAAAATATTAAACATCTAAATATTATAATAATTTATTTAAATTACTAATTATAATAATAATTATCATTATTTTTAATAACCTTTAAATTTTTAATTATGATTTATTATATGAAATGTTTGTAGCTATATATACCTTTAATCATTATATTTATGTCAGAATAGATAATATTCGATAAGTTACTTTTTTTGTTAATCAAAATAAAATAAATGAAATGTTATATTACGAGCACAAGTTCATCAAATTTATTAGATTTATATGTGCTAACAAATACGTATATGGATTAATTAAATATCTCAATACAGCTATACAAAGATGAAAAAAACATGCCAAATTTAACAAGAATTTGTGTGGAAAGCTATACTAACTAACAATGTAAAATTTTGAATATTTATGTTATCGAGGTAGTTATAAAATGCAATAATATACATATACATAATACAAATTTTATGATAATAATAATAATTTGGACAGACATTTATGCAACATTAATTTGCATTCATAGATAGATATGCTATAATTTTTGACGAGAATGTACAACATATATATATATTTATTTATTTAATTTATACTTATATGCAATACGTGCTCAGTTTTCTTTTTAAAATAATCAATTTTCTTTCACTGTTATATAGATTTTTTTTTTTATCAATGATATTTCTATCTATTATTCAAGTACCTCTTATAATGCCAAAAACCTCATAATATATCTCACAATATAATTGCGCTTCAAAACTATTGCAGAATAAATTTTTAAAGAAAAAAAAAATCCTTGTCATAAATTTTCAGAATAAATTCATGAAATCTCTTTGTTTTTAAAACTTTTAGTGATAAAAGTTAAACTTTTAATTTATGATCCGTATCGTAAACTCATTATCGCAACGCTGTGTTTATATCCATATTTAATATAGTACATCACAAATTTCAAGGCTTAAGATTAGTCTTCTTTGAAAAAAAAAACACCGTTAGAAACATTTTCATCAAGTCAGCGAATATTATTAAAAATGATTCATAAACTTTGTTTCATACAGCGATGTGTCAAACAACTTTTTTTTTTCAGCAATTTAATTTAATAGTAGTAATGACACATTTTATGGAGGAATATTTTACATTGAAAAGAGATTAATTATAAATTATAAATTTTGATTGCATTCGATATTTTGAAAAAAAAAAAATTGCAGAGTTTTTTGTGATAAATATTTTTCATTTGGATTAAAATTTGAAATGCCTCGATATTTTAATTACTGATGAATTTATTTATATAAGGTGTCGGAAATGGACTGAACATTTAAAAAAATTAAATTAACGTTCACAACTATTGCAGTTATTCTTGAAGGAGTGTAATGTGTGAAGTCAATGAATTATTTTACTGCGCTTTCCTTTAAATCTAAGTGTAATTACTGCTTAAAGTGATAAAAACATAACACAAAAGGCTTAAAAATACCTTTTAATGTATAGATGGCATATGTTTCATGCGCTCAAACGGCGACGTTTTCAAGATCAAAACAAGTTGCAAATTGTACGTCAAACGTTACAAACGAGGTGCGTTCGTACGCACGTTTTAGAATTAAATTCATGATATCCCGTGCGTAGAACTGGTTAAACAGCTAGTTAAGTATATATTTTATGACACTGTTGATACAAATATCTTAACTAGTTATATAAATATTCAGATATATATGTATCAGCTAGTTATATAAATATTCAGATCTTGATGATTTTTAATTCTGTGAAATGAATTATATCGTCTGCAGATTAATTTCTGTCATAAAAAAAGTATCTCGGTCGCTTGACGATTAAACATCCATCGGAAGCTCCTATAACAAAAAAGCACCGATTTAAAAAAAAAATCAAATTTCTTAATAAATATTTTAATAATTAATATCTCCTAAAGTTTTGATTCGATTTTAATAAAATTTGAAATGTCTCGACAAAATTCTGCAAAGATAATATATTTTAAATTGCAAACCATTTGGTTGGGTAGTTTTTGCGTTGTTATATGCGGACAGACAGACAGACGGACGGACAGACAGACGGACAGACAGACAGACAGACAGACGGACGGACCAAACGACGACTATAGGTGCTACGTATTTATATAATTACGAACGCACCTAATGATAAATAAACTACTTCCGCAAAGGTTTTGAAAATGATAAACCCAAACCACGAGATCACATGTCTAATGTAAGCATGTGCTTAAATAGGTCAAACTGGAGAACGTGAAAATTATTATTTTATTGCTTTTTAAATTGATAAATCAAAGCGTGCCAGATTATACGTAATTCAACAGAAGCTGATTCGTTGCATATGTTATCGTTTAACAAATATATTTTTATTCATTTATGGATAATGGATGGAAAATAAACTCTCGATGGAAAAATTATTTTAATATTCTTGAAATCAATCTGCAAAGCTCTATTCTATGCAGTCTAGACAAGGAACTAGTTCTTCTGTCATTTTTATATCTGTCATATGCTCTTTTATTCTCGCTTTAAATTTTCTGTTTGTCATTTCTATATAATATTGTAATATTCCATCTGCCCTCGTGAATGAGATTTCTCATTTTTGTTTATCATTTTCAAAAAAATTGCGAAAATAGTTTATTTATCATTTTGATCATGAAGAAGTCGCCGTTTGAGCGCATGAAACATCATCCAGATATTCAAAGGTATTTTTAAGCATTTTGTGTTATGTTTTTATCATTTTAAGCAGTAATTACACTTTAAATTAAAGTTAACAAGTGATTTTATTATATTATTTGTACGCTTTCCTTGTTTTAATTTCAAATATCACCGATAGATTACATTGCACTATCTCAAAATGTAATACTACGATGCCTCTATATGAGAAGGCGACATGCGGAATATAAAACTTAATCGGTTGAAACGATGTTGGATAAAAACGAATCTCCAAGTATCTTGGAATGCCTACAATTACCACCAAGCTAAGTTTTGTTAACATGTGTCACTCGTCTAATCGAACTTGTCCAGGCGAGTATCGGCAAGTTCGGTAATGTCGGTTTTCCATCAGTGGCGTTGCGAAAGGGATGGGCGGCTCGATCACTTTATTACCAGTTAAATTATATAATACATATTTAATCCTTGAACGTTTTGAAATAAAATAAGACCAAATGTAGTATATAAAAATACTGGTAGTAAAGTGATCAAGCCGCCTCCTTTCGCTACGCCACTGTTTTCCATAGTATGACAAAAACTTCTGTCTGAGCACAGTCTGATTATGCGCCATGTGCATATGATCGTGTGTCGTGTATGAACGCCTATAGAAATTAAGGCATCCTACCTAATACTGATCAAAATTACTTCGTGCTTTGAAAAAAAAAAAAAACATTCTTTTTGGCTTTCAATTGCTAAACTTAACAAAGATTAAAATCTGAGTGAAGATTGTTCATTTTTAATACACTAGTTTTAGTATTCTAACGCTTTGGGACATCGCAGCGTCATCTACTGGTGATATTTGGAAATAAAACAACGGAACATGATGAAGATATTTCCGATTTCAGACATTAAACCCTTGCAAGAATATGATATCTTGTGAAACATTTATGTAAATATATGTCAAAATGATGTTTAATGAAAATTAAAGAATGAGTTAGTAAGTAGTTTTCTCAAAACACTTTATTTTAATTTTTCAAGTTACACCTCAGATTATATAAACGTACCAATGAATGACAAGATAAAAAACAGGGTGAATCAAATGTCTTTGAACACCGTTTTTTTTTTCGAAATAGAAAATAATATTTAACTATTTATGCGAATGCAGAATTATCTGACTACTTCATCAATCAAAGAAATGCCTCACTGTATCAGCCACGAGTGTTGAACGTACTTATCTTTTAGATTACCTTCTGAGTATGTCAAGCATATTAAAATCCATAATATTAGATTAATTCCATAATTTTTATATAGGTAATATTTTTAAATGATATGTTCAATAAGTCCTTTTTACTGTTTAATACACAACTCAATGCAATTAATAAATTCGGTTTGAACTTACATCAAAATATGGCGTCAGGCATTAAGGATATGTCTGGGAAGGTGATGGTTGGCGGGGATGTTCAGATTGACTTCAGATAGGTTGAGTTAACTTAAGCTATCTGAATAGCTATTACAGGCATCACCAGCCAATCAAATACTTAAAAAATTGAACATCGACACATCCGGGATATGCAATTCTGTAAATGTAAGTAGCCACAAATAACTATGTAAATTCATATTTTCTTTCAGCAAAGACCGAAAAACCTTTATTTTTCTAGGAAAAAGAAACAATTTGGGACATAGTCAAATACTATGGACCCGATGAAAAGAAATCCATAGTATTTGACTCATACGTTACAACACGCTATCTTCTTTCCTAGTACAAAAATAGATTTTTTGGGGGTAAACTACTTCGATAGTATATAACTATCCCATCCCAACAACTTTCAACGGATCCGTCCAATGATTGTTACAATCAATCGATTTGTGCATTTTTGAGAGCTTACCACTAGAGATGAGTTGGGTATTTTTTACCAGAGACCCAAAGATATAAAATCGAAAAACGCTTTAGCACGAAAGAATATGTGTCAGCAGAGTCGGACGACACCTGTCTCCGATACGAAATTACGCAGTGGAAAATTGTTAATAACATTAAAAAAAATTTCAAGATGAATTTTCTCATTTAAAAATCTCTTCTAACATATAAATAACTATTAATCTCAATATTCCCTCATGCCAAAGTTTAATGTTATTCATGTCCATGAAAATCTGTTTAAAATAGCAAATTTATTATTTTTATCCAATCAATGACAGACATCTACATAAGTGACAATTCTTATTCTTTTACAGCATTACGGCGTAGAACTATGAGGGCAAGACATAATTATAGTTTTCCAGTAATTCTAAAAAAGGTCTTCTTATAGAAAGGCTGAGAATACAAGGGTATCCAATAGATGCTTTATGTTAGTAACACGGACCATGCCAAGGCATCAGAGGCAGATAGAATATTTATCTTTATATACCATGTATAGCAGGACCCTGTCTCCAGATCGGGCTGAGTTTGTCTTATGTCTATCCACTACGTGAACTTCCGTCATTGATAAATCCAAAACTATTGCATATATACAAAATATGACTTGGGTAAACAAATTTGTAAAACAAAGTGATGTGATACCATATGCAACATCACATCCTTTGTAACTTATTGGCCTTAATGACGTATGACATATTTCAAGATGGCTTTTATACTCCGCGCACAGCCTCAAAGATAGACACTGTCACCTTTTCCTTGTATAAGGTATTTAGATATTCCATATATAGACAGACAACAGATAGGCACTCTTATCTCTTCTTCTTTAAGGTAGTTTGATATTAGATTTTCATTCTCATTGGGGGGGGGGGGGGAAAGGTGTAAGAAGATTTCCTACTCATCTTACTGTTTTTATTTCATATTGAAGAAAAATAGTCATAATGAAAATTCTTCTATTTGAAATCAGCTGTCATATACTGTATTAGTACCTATTCCAGTTATCATGAAACATGTTAAATAAAAATTCATATCTATTTCATAAAAAAATAAATTTTAGTGCTTTAAAATGTCATTTGCTGACTTATTTTGTATACTTTGTAAAATGTAATTCATTAACTCCACCTAAAGGCTTTTAATTAACATTAAACTGTAAGAAAATAGTAATAATTAGAAAAGTTCATACAAATATACTATGCAAATTCATAATCGACAACGTTAAATCCGTATTATCAAAAAAAATTAATTAGATCAAACTCATAGAATTAAATTTAGTCGAAAAGAAAATTAGATTATTGAAAATTAAAGAATGCATGTTTGCACCCCTTCCCACCTGACAGAATATCAATTAAGTTTTTTTTAGTCTATATCGATATTATTTGCAATTTATACCAGAGTATTCTTCAGTGTGTACAATTTAATGAATTGTTTACCATTAACTCACAGAAAGAAAGCATCAAACTCAAATTAGAAGAAAAGATGTTACATTCAATAATAATTAAAAGTGGTTTTTTTTAACTTAACCTTTCAATCCTGTTAAAAAAAGTTACGTTTTGCCTGTATGTATCTATTAGACCTAATTTGGTTTATATTTATTGTAGGTCATGACAAAAAAAAATTTGTAGCTTTATTGCATATAATTAAGTGTTTATTAACAGAGACAACATATTTTATATATTTTATAACTACCCCCTTTTCTTTTGCTTTCCCCCCATTACGTTGAATCCCTTTTTGATATAAGCGGTGTGAAGGATTTAAATGCTTGGAAAAGAATAAATATTTTTTTTTTATTACAAATATGTTTTATTTGCATTATTCTTGATACTTTTTCTCATGACACACAAGATTTAAAATACACATTTACATTTCATCCTGACAAAGAAAAGCTAAGCATGAAGCACACTTGGATCTTTTTTTAAACCGCATTCTTTCCACATTCCACATTTAGGTGAACTAATATTTTCTGATTTTCTCAACAATCAGCAAAAGACAACTTATCCAGCAGGATACAACACCCCGACCATTTAAATCTGTACTATAACATACGCAAACCAAAACCAAAATATTCAGACTTCTAAAACTCAACATTCACAAAAAAAAAAAAAAAAAAAAAAAAAAAAAAAACAGTAACATGAGAAAATATAAACAAAACATCCAGGAATAAACAATTCAACTCCACTGGTGATGTCATTTTAGGTAACGCCCCTTTTTGATTGATAGCTGGTCACGCACACTGGCCCGCCGCATGATCTCAGATTTATTGAGTTCTTTCAAAATATTTCAAATTTCTTCATGAGTAAGACCACACTGACTACAGGCCATATGGCGGAATAAAATGGCAAAACACACCAAAAAGTAGAACATTACATGAAAATATCAATATCATACTGTTACCTATCAATCAGTATTCAAAATGCATACCATCCAAAAATACTAAATTAATTTTTATGTATTTCTATGCATGCTATTAATATGGGTCGATTAGACACAGATAAAATGTCATTTTTTAAATATTTTATTTTAAAAAATATTCCAGACTGAAAAATTTATAAACTAAACAAATTTATCTATTTGAGGATAATTGAAAATATAAGACGTCGCAAGTAAAACCTATGGATGCGATCATCAATTGGGATAGGAAATTCAAATATATGGAAAACCAGTGATTTTTTAATATTAATAAATTAGGTTGACATTAAGATATATAAGTAAACTATCCTTCATCTCACCCCATAGAATCTCAGTGTTCACTTCATTATGTTTTATGATTCATCGATATTTTTTTTTACACTTTATATCAATTTTTATTCTTTTCGTTGCTAATAGATTTTTTAACATTAACATTAATAAAGAACACATAAAACACCTTACTCACAAAAATTAAAAAAGAAAAAAAAGAAAGAAAAAAACGGAATATTAATGATTATTTATTAATATTAATCATTTATGTTTTTCTTGAGTTACTAGAAATCTTGGACTGTGTTTAGAAAAAAAACATCTTACAGAGATTAGATAATTTTTACCACCACATTTTCATCTGAGGACTTTATCCAATAAATAAATAAATAAATAACGCATAAATAAAAGAATGTATTTTACGACTTTCTGAACCTAATTTGCCTTTCAATATGATTAAGATAATTAATGTGTAATAGTTGTATTTTTGTACAGAAATGTTTGTTTAAAGAAATATTACTTTTTTCGTTGAAAGTGATGATAAAACACTTTTAAAAATCTCTGTAAGTACATGTACATATTTTAAATATGTGTAACGTATTTTTTTATTATAAAAATACGTTGCTTTTTTAAAACAAATATCTGTTGCAGTGGTAATAAAATAAATTAAGAAAGGAATGTTAGTTGAAAGTGATTACATATAATAAATTCTTTGAATTACGTGTTGAATTTATGTAAGCATTTGGCATATGTATAAATACATATATATATATTGAAAATGCATTATTTTTTTAACATTACATTATTGAAGATTTGTTGCTGTGATCATAAAACAGATTTTAAAAAATGAAATTTTAATTAGAAATAATTTTAAAGTGTTGTATGGGTCATGTAATGATTTTTGCAAGCTTTTCACATGAGAAATCAACAAAATCTTGTTTATTTATGTTTTCTGTAAATACTAATAATAAAAAAAAAACTTTTGGGAGAAAATGTCTGAAGAATATTATCTAATAATGGTCTCTGAAATATGTTCTATCATGAAAAAAAAATGAAAATTGAAAAAAAAGGAAATAAAAACAACTGAAAACATGCAAAAGAAACATAAATGTTAATTTTTTTCACAGAAATTATTTCTTAGTTTTTATTATTATATTTAAAATCCGTTTGTTTTGAATATGAGATTTTGTGTAAAATTTCTCAGTGTTAAAATATAACAAAATCTAATGAAGTGAGAAAAATACAAAAAAAAGGGCTGTTAGCTTTAAATGTGTGGTATTCGGATTCAAAAGTTACCACTTTCTTTCAACACACATCTACATCTTAATAAATAGCAGATTTTCTGTTATTAATTAAGGTAAAAATTATTTTTCGATTCTAGCAATGTGAGGATACCTTTCGAAAAAGGTATTAAGCATAACTAATATAAATATTATCGATAACTTAAAAAAAATAATAATTAAGTAAACAATGATGTTTGACGATAACATTTTAATTTCCTCTTAATTTTAACATTTTAATTTCATTTTCGCTTAAACTGAATGGTATCCTGATTGTTTCAATGAACGTGTTTTAATGCTGCGCATTTAATATTGTAGTTTTGAAATCTACCTTAGATTTGAATTATGAAACGCGTTTAAGATTTCGAAGAATGTAAGAAAAACATAAGTTAATCCTCAATATTCTCTCATGATAAATTTTAATAATATTCATGTCCTGCAAATCTATTTAAAATATCAAATATATTATTTATACCCAATCAATGGCAGAAATCAACAAAAGTCACAATTGTTGTTGTTTAAAAATATCACTGCAGAATGATGTGAGGAAAAAATGAGTACTGTTTTCCACAAGTTATAAGCAATTTATTCAAACAGTAATTATATGGCCACCTTTCTGTTTCATAAATGTGATTAAGGAATATCCTATGGCTGCTTTATGTTACTAATACTGACAATGTCCGGGCTTCAGGAGCAAATAGAATATTTCTCTTTATCGTCCATCTATGACAATTCAATTCACTTTTAAATTGATTTTCATACGTTTGTAAAACAGCTTAAAATGCTTAGATTTCATTCTTATTTCTGAAATACCATCTTTCAAGTTTTTTGCATTCTTTTGGATTTGTGTTAAATAAAATTTCCACTTTGAGCCCGATCCTGCCTGAACCAGTTTCGGACCCGGTTTCGGGTTGAGTCCATCTCATCTGTATTCACCACACCACTGAAATAAAAATTGCCTAAGATTGAATTCGTTAACGTCAGACGTTGATAACTTCAAAACAATTGAATATGTAAAAAATATAACTGGGATAAACAATTTCAGAGATCAAAACTAGTATAATCTGATATGCAACATAATATTATTTCTAACTGAAGATATTGACATTAATAAGGTATGGCTTATTTGAAGATGCCTGCCATATTCCACGCATAGCCTAAAAGATAGGTACTCTCGCCTTTTCTTCTAAAGGTATTTATATATTCTATTGTCATTTCCGTTGAAGAAAAATGTATGCCTATCATTTTCTCACTCATCTTTCAGTTTTTATTTTATATTCAAGAAAAATAATCATAATGATATTTCCTCAATTTGAAATGGACACAAAAGTTAGATTATTGACAGTTAAAATTTTATTAATACTAGATGGTACCCGTCAAAACTTGACGGAAAAAATTACAATAGCAATATTAGTAAAATAAGCTTCTTTATTACATAAGTAGGAGTGCTTATGAAACAATCTTTCAAATATATTATTAAAAAATTTTTTCCCAGTGAATTACGTTATTATTTCCGATGCAAACTCCAAACAAACAATCCGTAAACAAAATGGAAATCAGTTTGACATTACCGCCCTATTCCCCACGGCAAGAAAGGAAATTTCCTGAATGTATGAAGTATCATACAAATAACATATCCCTACGTTCATCTCATATTCAGTTAATAAAAGAACATATTAAATAAGGCACACATCCCCCCCCCCTGTGATAATGCAACCGAATGAGCTTTTATGCCCATGTGCATTGCTTCTCCCTAAACGCACAGTCGAAATTCGACGTTAAAAAAAGTTTTAAAATGTTTGATCAAAATTTTTAAAATGTCTTCTTTAATCATTGTTTGTTTTAAATCCATATCTTCTGAAACGCAAGTATTGTTTTAAGCTAATCAATTTTTATGTAAAGATGAAGAATTTTTTTTACAATAATAAATCAATCTACAGAAAGATTTTTAATGTTTTCAAGTGTAATTTATTTGTATGGTTTCTTCATTCCTTTACATAATCAGGATGATTATTCCTTTTCCATAATTAAGAGAAATAATGTAAATAAATAAATATCCAAGATTATTTTTGATTCTGTTTTCATTAATATATTGTAAATTTTATTGTTAAAAGTTACTGATAAATGATACTTTAGTAAATGGGGCTTTTCTTAATTATTGTTATTATTATTATTATTATTATTATTATTATTATTCTTTTTTTGAGATTTAATGGCAACATTCTTCCGTTTGTTTATTGGGCGCTACAGTTTGGCGAATTATTTGAGGTACTTTTCGGTTAGCAGGGCGCCAATGAAGTATATATATATATATATATATATATATATATATATATATATATATATATAAATATATATATATATATATATATATATACATAGATACAAATATATATAATGTATATAGTTTTGTTTTTCTAGTATTGAATTTATGTGGTTTATAGATTTTGGTTGGCTTTTGTGATAATGATTCTGCAAGTAGTTTTCCATTGGAGTTTGTTATTATGTGTGTATATATATATACTTTATTGGCGCCGGCTAACCGAAAAGTACCTAATTTGCATATAGTTTTTTTTTTTCTTAATCGGACGACGGGATAATGCACGGAATTTTGACGGGATAATGAATATTTTTTATGGTACCAGAATATTTTTCTGTATTTTATAGTTATATTAAGAAATACATATTTTTATGATTTGCTGAATCACTTAGTTGTTTACTTTTTCATGCATTATATTATTGAAGGTTTCTAGTTCCCTTATTCGTTTAAATATACCCTACTTATATAAAAATAGCGTGTGTTCTCTGTGGTGTTTCGCATAAACGTTGTAAAATTCAGGTTATTAGATTTTATCCAACTTTGCTGTCATAACAGCTGATGAAGCAGCCATTTTCGGCGATTTTTTTGTTACCTGTAAAATGTTTGTTTTTGGTATAGCCCGAACTAAGAAAAAATTGAGTACTTTTCCATTATACGGACACCATTGTCGCCAAGCATATATTTACATGTATGGCATGGTGTCGGTATAACGGAAAATAACCAAAATTTGCGATCGGTCAAATAATTGAATTTCGTTAAACATTAAATTTTCTGGTACTTTTCTATTATCCGGTCGACCACTTTTCATAACAAAAAATTATCGCCAAACTGTAAAATTAAACGCCAAAAATACAGTCCGATTTACTTGATGTCAGAAGCGTTGAGTTGATTATTGACGGCCAATTATCTACACTTGGGATATAGGCCCGGGGGGAGGGCCCTTCGTGGGGGTCTTTCTAAGGGAACCTAACCCGTATTTACGCATGGATAAATCCACGGCTCGAAGAAAACCACGAAAACTCCGAACGATTAGGCCGACGGGCGCGATTGGGATCGAGCCCAGCACCTCCCGTCTACCAGCTTCGAGAGCAGAACCTCTCAGCCACTGGTGGGGCTGATGTCAGAAGCATTATACGTGTTTGTTACGTCATCAAGTGGTTTTTAATTCGAGATTGCGTCTATTTTTCATTATGTTTTACTGATTTATTAGTTATTTCATTAATTAAAATAACAATTGTGTCCTTAAATTCATGTATTTTATTTATTTATTTATTTTGATATTCCAATGGCAACGTTCTCCCGTTTATTTAGCGTTACAGTTTGGCGATAGTTTTTTGTTATGAAAAGTGGTTCACGGGATAACAGAGAAGTACCAATTTTCTTATTTTTAATCTGAGAAAGAAACAATAATCATGGATTTAATTAATTTTGCAATATGCGGTGCAACCAAAATAATTTTGATTAAATCAGTACAGATATCGCAGACGGACCTGGGTTATTTTTTGGCACCTAAATGACGATTTTTGCTTTGTATGGCAACCTGGTATTTTATAATAAATTTGAATATGTGTGTAAATAAATAAAATAAAATAGGTACTTTTATGTTAGCTGGGCGTCAAGGATAACTCTCCAAATCTTGTTTCAATTGGAATCATTTAAACTGAAACATTTTACGTGAGATTTGTTATTCATATTGATATGTTTACGTTTAGATATTTTATTATGATTATATTCTAGCTAATTAAGTTTTTTTTTTAAGATTTTATACTACAATGTTAAAATATTACCTAGTTGATATTAGTTAATGTCAAAAGATTGGCGAACCACATTGTTCAGGGAAAAAACTCTATGCCCTCAAAAGTGGGAGTTGTCAACTTTATAACGTCATAAGCAGAAGTAAATGTTTAATTGAAAATTACAGCTAATTAATTAAATTTTCGAACAAACGAATGCACGATAACAAATCTGTGTACTAATATCTTTCATTTAAAAAAAGAATGGTGTAATTTGATGCAGTAGTTTGTTCCAACGGATTGTCGAAAGAAATCGCTTAGCGTTTTAAATATATAGATGGGTCGATTAGACACAGATAAAATGTCATTTTTTAAATATTTTATTTTAAAAAATATTCCAGACTGAAAAATTTATAAACTAAACAAATTTATCTATTTGAGGAAAATTGAAAATATAAGACGTCGCAAGTAAAACCTATGGATGCGATCATCAATTAGGATAGGAAATTCAAATATATGGAAAACCAGTGATTTTTTAGTATTAATAAATTAGGTTGATATTAAGATATATAAGTAAACTATCCTTCCTCTCACCACCATCACTTCATTATGTTTTATGATTTATCGATATTTTTTTACAGTTTATATCAGTTTTTATTACTTTCGTTGCTAATAGATTTTTTAACATTAACATTAAAAAAGAACACATAAAACACCTTACTCACAAAAATTAAAAAAGAAAAAAAGAAAGAAAAAAAAACGGAATATTAATGATTATTTATTAATATTAATCATTTATGTTTTTCTTGAGTTACTAGAAATCTTGGACTGTGTTTAGAATAAAACATCTTACAGAGATTAGATAATTTTTACCACCACATTTTCATCTCAGGACTTTATCCAATAAATAAATAAATAAATAAAGCATAAATAACAGAATGTATTTTACGACTTTCTGAACCTAATTTGCCTTTCAATATGATTAAGATAATTAATGTGTAATAGTTGTCTTTTTGTACAGAAATGTTTGTTTAAAGAAATATTACTTTTTTCGTTGAAAGTGATGATAAAACACTTTTAAAAATTTCTGTAAGTACATGTACGTATTTTAAATATGTGTAACGTATTTTTTTATTATAAAAATACGTTGCTTTTTTAAAACAAATATCTGTTGCAGTGGTAATAAAATAAATTAAAAAAGGAATGTTAGTTGAAAGTGATTACATATAATAAATTCTTTGAATTACGTGTTGAATTTATGTAAGCATTTGGCATATGTATAAATACATATATATATTGAAAATGCATTATTTTTTTAACATTACATTATTGAAGATTTGCTGCTGTGATCATAAAACAGATTTTAAAAAATGAAATTTTAATTAGAAATAATTTTAAAGTGTTGTATGGATCATGTAATGATTTTTGCAAGCTTTTCACATCTGAAATCAACAAAATCTTGTTTATTTATGTTTTCTGTAAATAATAATAATAATAATAAAAAACTTTTGGGAGAAAATGCCTGAAGAATATTATCTATTAATGGTCTCTGAAATATGTTCTATCATGAAAAAAAAAATGAAAATTGAGAAAAAAAGTAAATAAAAACAACTGAAAACATGCAAAAGAAGCATAAATGTTAATTTTTTTCACAGAAATTATTTCTTAGTTTTTATTATTATATTTAAAATCCGTTTGTTTTGAATATGAGATTTTGTGTAAAATTTCTCAGTGTTAAAATATAACAAAATCTAATGAAGTGAGAAAAAGACAAAGAAAAAGGGCTGTTAGCTTTAAATGTGTGGTATTCGGACTCAAAAGTTACCACTTTCTTTCAACACACATCTACATCTTAATAAATAGCAGATTTTCTGTTATTAAGTAAGGTAACAATTATTTTTCGATTCTAGCAATGTGAGGATACCTTTCGAAAAATGTATTAAGCATAACTAATATAAATATTATCGATAACTTAAAAATAATAATAATTAAGTAAACAATGATGTTTGACGAAGATAACATTTTAATTTCCTCTTAATTTTAACATTTTAATTTCATTTTCGCTTAAACTGAATGATATCCCGATTGTTTCAATGAACGTGTTTTAATGCTGCGCATTTAATATTGTAGTTTTGAAATCTACCTTAGATTTGAATTATGAAACGCGTTTAAGATTTCGAAGAATGTAAGAAAAACATAAGTTAATCCTCAATATTCTCTATGATAAATTTTAATAATATTCATGTCCTTCAAATCTATTTAAAATATCAAATATATTATTTATACCCAATCAATGGCAGAAATCAACAAATGTCACAATTGTTATTATTTAAACATATCATTGCAGAATGATGTGAGGAAAAAATGAGTACTGTTTTCCACAAGTTATAAGCAATTTATTCAAACAGTAGTTATATGGCCACCTTTCTGTTTCATAAATGTGATTAAGGAATATCCTATGCCTGCTTTATGTTACTAATACTGACAATGTCCGGGCTTCAGTAGCAAATAGAATATTTCTCTTTATCGTCCATCTATGACAATTCAATTCACTTTTAAACTGATTTTCATACGTTTGGAAAACAGCTTAAAATGCTTAGATTTCATTCTTATTTCTGAAATACCATCTTTCAAGTTTTTTGCATTCTTTTGGATTTGTGTTAAATAAAATTTCCACTTTGAGCCCGATCCTGCCTGAACCAGTTTCGGACCCGGTTTCGGGTTGAGTCCATCTCATCTGTATTCACCCCACCACTGAAATAAAAATTGCCTAAGATTGAGTTCGTTAACGTCAGACGTTGATAACTTCAAAACAATTGAATATGTAAAAAATATAACTGGGATAAACAATTTCAGAGATCAAAACTAGTATAATCTGATATGCAACATAATATTATTTCTAACTGAAGATATTGGCATTAATAAGGTATGGCTTATTTGAAGATGCCTGCCATATTCCACGCATAGCCTAAAAGATAGGTACTCTCGCCTTTTCTTCTAAAGGTATTTATATATTCTATTGTCATTTCCGTTGAAGAAAAATATATGCCTAACATTTTCTCACTCATCTTTCAGTTTTTATTTTATATTGAAGAAAAATAATCATAATGATATTTCCTCAATTTGAAATGGACACAAAAATTAGATTATTGACAGTTAAAATATCATTTTTCCCTCCTCCCTGTCTGCAGAATATCATTGTTCAATCTATTTTTTTAATTTATTGACATTATTTACAGTTCATAGCATGATTTTCTCAAGTATTTATTATTTAATACAATTTTTTTTCTTTAACAATAACTTGTAAAAGGATTACACCAAAACTCTTATTATTAGAAAAGATGGTAAATTCAATAAAAAAAAAAATGTTTTTTTTTTTTTTTTTTTTTTTTTTTTTTTTTTCGTAGAAAAATGGAATATCTATGATTTTTTTTCGCCTTAATAAGTTATGTTGACATTAAAATATTGAAGGTAATTCTCCCTTACGTATCCCTCCCCTGAGTGTAATTGTTCATTTAATTATGTTTTATGATTTATTGATATTATTTACAGTTTATAGTTTCTATTATTTTCTCTGTTTAATAGAATTTTTAACATTAACTATCCGAAAGAGCACACATAACACGATACTGACAAAAAAAGGGATAGTACATTTAATAAAGAACTAGAAGTAATTTCCTTATTTAAAAAATCGAATATCAGTGATTATATTTTCATATTAACCAAATATTTTTTTCTTGCGTTTTCCAAAGTCTTGAGTTTCGATGGTCATCCAGAAAGTAAGATTCCCACGCCCCGTAAAAGAAACAAAACATAATTACCTAGAAAGATTTATGGAAAAAGATGCAGCAGTTTTTCAGCTGCTTATCAACATAAGAACCATCTAACACTTGTCATAGCATGGCGTAAGTTTTTTAGTCCAGTGTCATAGAAGTCTTCGCCTGGTAATGGAAACAGCTTGTCGCAGTTGCCTGCACGTTTTCGTCTGTGGGAAAGTGATGATCGGACAGGAATTTCTTCAGGTGCAAGAACAGGTGGAAGTCGCTGGGAGCAACACCCGAACTATACGGTGCATGCTCAAACTTCTGCAGCAGAAGGAAGGAGCACATTTTTTTTCTTTTTTTTTTTTAAAATTCACCGTATGCAGACGAGCGTTGCTGTGGATCAACACAGCAACAGCTCCTTCTGAGCATTCAATAAATTTATCACGGACCTCACCTCGCAATCGACGAGAGAAAAAAATGAGAGTCGACATCTTCGCGCACAAGAACTACGTTAATGTAAGCGATCGGCAAGTTACAACTGCCGCATACGATAGCCAAACCCACAATCTACCCGCTTGTGCCTTTTCGTTTCGTGCATTTTGCAGTGCCACTTTTCGCGATGTGGGAAACTTATTTTCTGAATGAACTTCGTATTTTTAGAATAAAACATTTCCCAGAGAATAGGATTAGATATTTTTTGCCATCACATTTTCATCATAGAATTTTATCGAAAAAATGGAAAGCAGAAATGATAAAATGTTTTCATCGACTTTCAGAATATAATTTGCATTCCAATATAGTTATAATGTAGTACTTGTCTTTAGTGAGAAAGAGTTGATTTTTTTGTACAAGTATGAGTATTTAAAGATTATTTTTTATTTGAAAGTAATAATAAAACACTTTGAAGAATTTTCTTTATGTGCGTATATATATTTTAAATTTATCATATGTGTATGAGGTAGTTTTATAATTATAAATTTCATTCCCTTATTTTATTAACTTTCATTAATAATCATCTGTTTATGTGGTGATAAAAAAGATAAAAATATTTGAAAATGTTTACAATAAATTCAATGAATCATGTATTGATTTTACGTAAGTTTTTGGCGTTAGAAACCAATACATATTTTTTGTATGCATGATGCATTATATTTATTTCTCTATTACTGAAGATTTGTTACTGTGGTATTAAAATAGATAGAAAAAATGAAATTCAAGTTGAAAATTATTATAAATAATTCCATGGATCTTTTAAGGATTTATTAAGCATGAGAACATGTTGTTTTTATGGTTGCATATAAATTAAAAAAACTTTCTTGGAAAAATCTTTGATGAGAATGGGATGGCAAAAATTATGTAATCATGTTCCCTGGAAAATTTTCTATGTGTTTTAAAAACAGTGGGGTATGAACGGGGGTTTGCCAGAGAAGTTCTTAGGGAACTGAGCCCCCTTGTATATATATATATATATATATATATATATATTACCGGGTGCCCAGAATTAAAACTGCCCTACTTTGTGTATGGAAACTCTCTGTGTATCGATCTACTCAGTGTAAACCTTTACATTTTGTGTACATACTATTCAAGACATGTGTAAACGGATTACGAGTAAACAATTTTTAGTTCCAGAAACACCTATGGACGGTGTTATACAACAGAAAATATTAAAGTAAAGAGCTTAAACTCCCATTGTAAGTGCAATTTCGCAATGTAAGCACAAAAGTTTGCATAAAACCTTTGTTTTCTGACATGTTCTGAGTAGAAAAGAGGATAAAAACTAGGGAATTTCTTTCTTATCCGAGATGGCAGTCACACTGACAGAACGCGCCTTCCTTGTGAAGCTATCTTATGATAATAAAGGAAATCATATGAGATGTAATCTTCCCAACTGGGCGAAAAAGTTTGGGCCGGAATTCGAACCCGGTATCCCTTGGCTGATGCTGTCAATGCTGTACCAACTGGGCAATTCCGGACAAATATGGCTGAACTAATTCGCCCAATTAACCTTAATGATCATAACATCTGGCGCGATATCTGAATCAGCACAACAGAATGAATCACCTGTCCTGTGATGGTCCAATTACCTGTGATTTATCCTATTAAATCCCTTTACATCTTTGGCGATTACTTTATTTCAAACATATGTTTCACCTTTTAAATTTTAATTAGGGGCTACATTTCCGAACAAATAAGTTATTTAGAAACATATTAGTATAACATTATGCCTGTTTAATCCTGTTCTGCTATGACAATTTCGGACGTCTTGAAAAATCCATACGCAAAATAACTACATTAGTTATTTTCCATTAAGAGACATATACATTAAATTTGAGAAATCTTCGCTTTCTTTTACTTGTACAGCCAATTTAAATTTTATTAAAGTATAAATCTGTTCCGTGTAAAAAAAAGTAAGTTTGTTGGAGAAAAGTTAATCACTTTGACAGCTAAGTACAACGAATATAATATTCAGATTGAAGTTTCGAATGTACATATTTAATAATTATTATCCACGGTTTAATGGAAATCCATGTGTAGTGCATCGGTAAAAAGATGCCTAGTAGAGAATCCGATTATAACAACATGTGAGTGAATTGTGTCAGGTTGGATTTCGCCTGGGTAGCTCAGTGGTTAGAGCATTGGGGCGTATAGCCAAGATCCCATGTTCTAATCTTGGCCTAAATACTTTTCACTCTGTTGGTCAAAAATAAATAAACATTGAAATCCAACTACAACGAATATAATATTCAGGTTGAAATTTCATATGTATATATATATATATATATATGTGTGTGTGTGTGTGTGTGTGTGTGTGTGTGTGTGTGTGTGTGTGTGTGTGTGTGTGTGTAATATAAAAATAAATGTTCACAAAAAAAAAAAGAAAGAAAAAAGAAAATCAGGCAGGAATTTGTTAAGGTAAAACATTACGTGATACAGTGAAATTATAAATATTTTTAACTGATAGTACAAATCTTTTATTTCTTTTTTTTATCCTCAGTAACAGATCTTTGATAATTCACATAAAACATAACGTATTTCTCTAATATATCGTAAAAAGTATTCGCATATATTTTAATTTTAAAATTTATACATCTACCGAAATGCAGGTCTTCAATAATTGTTATCATCACTTTGAAAGAAAAAATATTTCTTTAATCAAACATAACTGTAGAAAAAGTCGATTACTTCACATAATTAGAATAATCATATTGAAAGACAAATTAGGTTCTTAAAATCGATAAGAATATTCATCTTTTTTTTCTTCGAAAAATATCTGATGAAAATCTAATTACAAAAAATAACTAATCATCTTCTCTGGAAGATGTTTTCTTATGTCTAAGATTTTGAAGAACGTAAGAAAAACATAATTGATTAATATGCCAAAATAGTGATAGATAATCTTTTTTTGAAAAACAAAGTTATTTTTTTTTTTTTAGTTTTTATAAAAATGAACATTTGTTTGTGAATATAAGTTTTTGCTTGTTTTTTTTTTCTAAATGTTAATGATAAAAAATCTATTAAACTAAAAAACAACTGCTATGAAATGTAAATAATATCGAAAAATTAAAAAGAAAAAAACGGGCGGCAGTGATATTCTGTGGTTGGAAGGGTAGTAATTTGGTTGTTTTAACTGTCAACATTTTAATTTCCTTCTCATGTAAATTCAATTATATGGATTTGTCTTAAAGAAAAAGCAAAATTTCTTTGCACGATATTCAACATTTTATAAGATAATAGAAGTCCCATTTTTCTAACCATCGTCTGTAAACAATAACTGTTTCTTGAACTTGTGGAATGGAAAATAATTTGTATTAGTGTTATTTCTAATTTAATGGACAGTAATAAATGACCCGCTTGTTTAGCCCTGGTGTAGAAGTTATAGCTATTCATGAACTAGTGGAGTGCAAAATAATTTATGTTAGTGTTATTTCTACTTTATTAGACAATAATTGAAGACCCGTTATATTATCCATCGTATGTAAATTCAAATATATGAATTTCTCTTAAAGAAAAAGCGAAATTACTTTGCAGGGTATTCAACATTTTATTAGATAATAGAAGTCTCATTTTTCTAACCATCGTCTGTAATCAAACTCTTTTTCTTGAGCTTGTGGAATGCAAAATAATTTGTGTTAGTGTGATTTCTAATTTAATGGGCAATAATAAATGACCCGCTTATTTAGCACACGTGTGAAAGTTATAGCTACTCATGAACTAGTGGAATGCAAAATAATTTATGTTAGTGTTATTTCTACTTCATTAGACAATAATGGAAGACCCGTTATATTATCCATCGTGTGCAAATAAATAATTGTTCATGAACTAGTGTAATTCAAAATAATTTGCGCTAGTGTTATTTCTAATTTAAAGGACAATAATGAAAGACACATTTTTGTAGCCGTCATGGTCAAACAATAACTGGTCATGAAGTAGTGGAATAGAAATAATGTATGTCAATGTTATTTCTAACTTACAATTATAATTCTCTTCTTTGAATTTTATTGTTGATTTGAAATTAAATTCAGCTGTTTATCATTGTACCTAAGAAAACAGTACAGAATACAAAACTTATCAATTTAAGTACAAGTTATTCTAACATCATAATATATTTTTTAATCACGGTTTTTATTCATGCCTTTAATAAAAAAAGCTTTTTTGAATTTTCATTCCGAAAACATGTATAAAGTTCACCAAGATTATTATAATTATTTTCAACTAGCATTCAATTTTTTTACCTTTATTACAAGAGAAAAATATCTTCAGTAATGCAGATAAAAGAATTACACATTTTTAATGTATTAATTTCTTATGTCAAAAGCTTATGTAAAATCATTACATGATCAAGAGAATTTATTATCATTATTTTCAACTAACACTTCCTTACTAAAATTTTATTTAATACTACAGCAACAGATCATCAACAACGTAAACAAAACAGGAAAAAAAGGCACATTTTAGTAATTAATTTTTTAAAAAAAATCCTACAAATGATAATTTTAAAACTTGTACTTGTATCCAAAGCAACTTCCTCAATAAGCTTTAACATCACTTTGAAAAAAAATTGCTTCTATTAGACAGTTCTGTACAAAAGGTCGATTATTTCATAATAAAGACCATAATCATTTTGAAAGACAAATTAGATTCTAAAAATCGATTTAAAAAAAAAATCGCGCTGTTTTCAGGGAGAAAATTGATGAAAGTGTGATAGCAAAAATTATCTAATCCTGTGCTCTTGAAGAAATTTTATTATTAAAAAATAAGATTACGAAGAATGTAAGAAGAACATAATTGATTAATATGCAAAAACTAGTTGTTGGGGGCCACCGTAATACTTACCCATCATGGATATGCATAATGTAAAATATTAAAATAAAAATGTGTAAACTACTTATAAAATGCATTGCAATTCAAATAAAATCGTGGCTTGATGACGTCACAAACTTTAAAGGCTCGATTACTGAATTGCTTGAAAGAGGTTTTTCCTTATAACTCCAAAAATAATAATCCTATTAACTAGCGGTTTATTGCATCTGATTAAGCGTCAAATTTCCAATTAAAATATATCTTTGAAGTGAAATTTGGATGAAATACAGGGTCATGAAAAATCGAAGAGTGTGGAAAATAGGATTCCATATATCTCGGCAACTAATTATCCGATCGACTTCATGCTTTATTCAAAATTTATGTTTTTTTATTCTCTTTTATATTCATTTCTTAAAATAAACAATTTCGAAAATTTTTATATACCTTTCATCAGAACGAATATTTCGAGAGTCCGAAAAAAATTGTTCCGGTTAATCGAGGTTATTGAAATGAAATAGGCTTCTTTCCATTATTACATACTAAGTACATACCGAATTGCAAGTCTCTATCTGAATTTTTTCGGGAGATAGAGCGTTTACAGACACACACACACACAGACACACAGACACACAGACGGACGGCAAAAATTTTTTTTCTAAAAATATGTTTTTCGGAATCTCCAGTGTCTGAAACGTGTAAATCCGTCAAAAAATTTTTTTCGATTTTCAAAACGATTACAAGACTTACCCTATACTACGTATGATGGGTAAGTAATAATAACTGATATTCCATTTTTTATAAAGAAGTAATTTTTATAAAATTTAACAACCTAATTTTTTGAAAGCATTTCTAAGGGTTAATGGTAAAAAAATAATCTAATTAAAAAAATAGACCTGCTATGAACTGAAAATAATATAGAAAATTTATAAAGAATGTTTGTGGGGAGGAGGATATTCTACGAAAGAGGGGAGAGTTAATTGGGATATTTCACCTGTCAACAATTTAATTTCTGTTTCATCTAAAACTTCATTGCTATACGCTTGTTTTAATTATTAATACATCAACGCTACTTTAAAATACAATCATAAAAAAGTAATTACAGGATTCATTTAATACCTTTTTTATAGTATAAGTTATGGATACATTACTTTTCTGTGTTCAAAAAGTGCTATTCATCATACAAAAAGAAAATATCATATATATATATATATATATATTTCCATTTATAACTGCTCAAGTTTCATGATATTGAAAGACATGGAATGGAAGGTTTCAGTTCTTACAAACTTACATTTTACTTAAAAGGCCATTATATTTTTACATTTTCTATTTCTATAAAATCCCACAAACAATATTTTAAGGAAACTATTTGAGTAGTACTTTAAATATCTCACAAAACGTCAATAAATACCATTTTAATCTATTAATTATAATCGTTGAAATCATGCTATAACATATTTAATGATTGTACAAATTTGCTAACCTATTTATAAAAATTCTGAAATAATATTTTGGAACGTGACATTTTCATTATTTCATTATTTGGGTCATAATGGTTCATAAATATCGTCTTACGTTACTGGACATTTAAATGTGAAAGCTTTCAAAATTTCGTTTTAAATAATGAAAGAGCCGTTCTTTTTAATGTTAACTGTAACACTAGCGCTCCAAACCAACCAAACTGCCTGTTAATTTTCAATGTAAATCTAATTTTATTTTAGATAGCTTAAAAATCAGGTTCTTGATCTAATAATGTTCTAAACAGTTTGTTTCATTTTTATTTCTAATTCATAATTTCCATTGTTTTTAAAACATCATTATTTTTTTTTTTAAATCAAACTCAATTGCTCATCATTGTATCTAATAAATCAAGAATAGAAAATGAAATTTCTTAGCAATTTTATTTACCTTTTAAAATTATTTAAAACAAGAAAATTTGTATCGATTTTCAGAACTTAAATTTAAAAAATATATATAATTAGATATTACAGCAATGTTTGATTATATTATTTTTTTTCTTTGAAAGAGGTGCTAAAAACTGCTGAAGATACTATTTATGTACATGTATAATTTTTAAATTATTATTTATATGAGAACTTTTTTAGATAAATATCGTTAATCTTTAATATAGAATATATGCTGCTGTGGTAATAACAGTAATAAATAAAATTAAATGTCAGTTGAAAATAATTATAATATAATATAATATAATATATACTAGATCTTGTAAGGATTTAAATAAGTTTCAGGCTTGAAAACGCCGCAAAGTCGTTTTATCATAGTAGAGAAAAAAAACTTGCATTGCTAAAAATTAATTTTAAATGTATAAATTATTGTTACAAAACTTTGTATATAAAATAAAAAGCTTCTTTTCTTGAAATTGCCAACTGTCCTAAAAAAAAATAAATATTATAAAAAAATATGTTAATGTAAATTAGAAATAACAATGAAACAATTTGTTCAACGCCGCACTAGTTGATGAACATAGTATTTTATGGAGTATTATAATTTATATACAAATTGCCAAATTACAGGTTGGTTGGATGATTTGTTTGGAATGCTACAGTTATCAATTATACACGGGGCACTAAAAAAAAATAAGGAATTCATAAGGTGCCCCTGTTATGGAAATGTTACTGATATGGCAAATCCCCCTATTATACGTTAGCTAAACAAAAAATTTACTAAATGGTATGGGCATACCATGAAGGAGCCTCCTAGTGTACCATGTGTTCACTTGTCATTCAGCTAGGCTGTAGAATTTGAAGCCAATTTCCTATTTTATGTTTTTGGCGTAATTGTTGCTTGTTTTCATCTGATGTCCTTTTTTATTATGTGAGTTTTTCAAAGAATTTTATGAATATCACTAGACTCTGTTCAATTTCTAATGTTCTATCAATTAGTGCTGTCGTTGATGGTGTATATTTTATGAGTTGTTCAAAATCAAACGATTTTCGTGAAAGCTGACCTGCTCCTGATATGCCCATCCAGGTGGCTACATGAAGTACCCCTTGCAATCCTATGATAAAGACATTTTTATTTGTTCCAATTACGATAAGTAATATGTTGTAACAAATTTTTTATACTCTAAAAGGATGTCACTTTTTTTTTTTTTAAATATATAAACAAAAAATTATGTTGTAATGTAAATTTTGTGAATAACTTCATTTTTTATGAAAAATCCTGTTTCAATCAATTTTGGAATAACAAAAAGAATTATTGAGTATCATGTTTATTTATTTTGCACGAAAATTATATAATTTAGCAGAACAGCAGTTTTAAATTGAAGAAAATCCCGATTTGTGAAACATGGAACAATGGTTGGCCGTATCATATGCACATATGACTTTCTCATATGGCCACATAATAAACATTTGGAATTCCGTTTTTTTTTTTTTTTATTATTATTTTTTTTATGGGGAATACCATTTTTTATGAAAGTCCATTAAACAGAGAACATTAAAAAAATAAAACGGTTTTGAGTTTTTCAAAATGACCGCAGGGAAAATTCTTAAACTTTACCATGGCCATATAAGCGACACCCAACTTATAATTGTCTAACGAAATTTTGAATGATTCCATAATTAAATATTCAGCGTCTTAATTTTATTAAAGCTCTAATCTTTTTAAAACAAAGTCATACCACTGAGTTGGAAAAATAAGATTTAATTGTTCAAAAATAATCTAAATTAACACCTCCCCCCCCCTCCCCCAGAATACCATTCTTCACTAGAATATTTAATTTTTTCAGTGTTATTTACTGTTCATAGTAGATTATTTTATTGTTTAATACATTTTTTAGCATTATTCTTACAAACAACAATCAAAAATTTATATTTACGAAAAATGGATGTTAATTTTATTAAAACTTAAAAAATATTTCCTTCGTTAAAAATAATATAAATGATTGTTTTTGTACATATTAATCAATAATGTTTACCTTGCGTTCCTCAAAATCTTAGGTTATTTTAAATAAAATATCTTCCAGAGAACATAATTAGATAATTTTTGCTATCACATTTTCGGCAGGGTTTTTTTTTTTCCCAAAAAAATAATCACGTAAAAAAAGGAATGTTTTTATCGATTTTCAGAAGACAATTTGTCTTTCAATATGATTATGGTAATTAAGGTGCAATAATCGACTTTTTGTACACCAATTTTTGATGAAAGAAAAAACAAATATTTTTTTTTTCTCTGAAAGTCGTGTTAAAACTTATTGAAGAACAAACGCATTTAAAAATTATGTGTTGCAGAGGGTTTTTAAAAATAAATTATTGAAAGTGCTTTTATTTATTTTCTTTTTGTCTGAAGATCATTGCATTGATTATTATTATTATTTTTAATTAAATCACGTAAATGTGGCTTTTTTCCTTTTAGTATACGTTGTGAAATAATTGTTGCTTTGGTAAAACCAGAAACTTTGAAAAAAAATGGAATGTTTGTAATGAAATGTTAATTGAAAATAATTATAAATGCGCTCGATTATGTAATGATTGTAGTACATCAGCTGTTGAAATGAGAACTTAATGAAAGTTTTTTTTTAATTAAAAGTGTGTTATTTTTTATCTGCATTATTGAAGATATCTTGCTGTCGTAATAAAAATGATAGAAAAAATGAAATGTTTTTTCAAAATAATTATAATAATTTCAGTGAATTATATAAGAATTTTACATATGTTTCTGGATTGAAATCCCCACAAAGGATCGTTTAATAATTTGTATATAAGTGCTAAAGTTTATTTATTAAACACTTAAATAACAATGTTTGGATAAGATGTACTTTAACTAGGACTTTGTTTCAATTCCTTATGTTGTTGTAATCACAACCGTATTTAATTTGAAATATGGAATACAATTCAAAGAAAAGTTGTAATTGTAAATTAAAAGTATCAATTAAAAAATAGATTAGTTTTCCATTCGTTCCTTAGCATAATCAAATAGCAGTATCAAATAAAATTAGATAAAAAAAAATTATTTAGATATTGGATGGTTAGACTGCAATGTTATTATTATCATTTGCTAAAGGAATAATCGAAGGCTAGAAAGAATATTATTGTCTTCCATTAATTTCCATTAGTACCTATAAAAACTCGAATAATTCCATAATGGAATATATAGAAAAAACGAATCCCATTAATCTATAAATCTTACGTTGTAATACTTTCCAAGTAACTAGAATAATATGATGTAAATTTTAAATTAATTAATTAAAAATCAAAAAAATCAAAATGGATCACTTAAATAATAAATTATATTAAGAACAGCAGCGTCATTTGAGAAAGCATTGAAACGGAATAATAATAAAAAAATGTTTAAATGTCGAAGTTATCGGGAGACATTAAATATCTTGATTACGATCACGATTTGATTACTATCACTATTTCACTATCAAAGTATATGAAAATTGAATGAAAACTTACAAAGATATTAATAAAAGTTTTCCTTGTTCTATTAAATACTATCATACGCAATCTGTATAATAAAAGCGCAAGTCTTGTGACTGAGGAAAACAAATACTGGCTAATCACCTCTTTTTTCTCATGCCAAACGGAGACTTTTATTCACAATTATATATTCGAATAAACTGCATAAGACTGACCATTTTAGAAAGATCGTTAAAAAAAATTGTTTGCTTGAGAAATGAATTGTATTAACAAATGTACAAATTCTGAGATAACTTCAGTGGAATTTAGGTTGACAGCCGAATATCTCAATCCATTAAAGTAAATAAACACAAGAGATTCATTCATCATGTGTCACAGAAATATTAAACCATGGAGGTAATCATTCGCAAAGCAAGATCTCCATAATGAATTTTGCAGCGTTGTCTGGTGTCGACAAAAACATTCATATCTGTAAACGTGACTTTTGTAATAAGAAAAAAAAAGGCATGCTCATTTCGCTCATTACAGACGATACAATTCATTTCACTGAAATAATAACGATGATTTTTTTTTTACATTGTAAAACTAGTTATAGTACGAACACACCTCATTTGTCACATTTAACGTATAATTTCCAACTTTTTTTACTCAACCTTTTTATCTGGCGGGCCGCAAACACATGTTTGCGATGTTAGGCGGGCCGCAACCCTCTTAATAAAGGGTAAAAAAGAGGTATTTAAAATAATAGCTAACAAAAGTTGTTTAACAAAACAATGTAACATCAGTATGGTTAAAAGTTTGTCGCGGAAGAAATGTTACCAAAAATTTTTAACAACACTTTTCCAAACTTCGTGGTAGATTTCTATTATAAATTTTATAGAAATAGGCTGCAAAATTCGATGGTTGGATATAGTAGTGTAAAAAATGTTTCGTGCCAATTTTTTTCTGAGAGAAACGTTCAACTCTAAAAAGCAGTATTAGCTGTATAATAAGTAAACAACGTTAACAATGCAAAATTGTCAAGTTCTAAACAAAAAAATCTCGAGATTTTCTCTAACAAACCAAACTTTTCTTCAATTTAATATCCTTATTTTCTTTTAATTGTAGAAATATATAGTGCAAATTTAATTAATTTGGAACAATTTTTGATTAGTGTTGAAGATTATGAAATGTATTCAACACTATAGCACAAATAAGACTGCATGCAAAAAAACTTTTGACTAAAAAAACAGCATTTAAGATGTTTTAACATAGTTTTAAATCAATTATAAATAACAGGACAGATTTTGTCTTCCCATGAAAAGATATAAACCACAATTATTAAATACCTTTTATGCATATATCAATTCATTTTATACATGGATTAATGATTATGTCTCTCGGGCCGCACATAAAAGATCGCCGGGCCACATGCGGCCCGCGGGCCGCAGGTTGAGTATGGCTGCCTTAGATAATATAGCACTTCTCAACTTCATAATTAAAATGATATACCTCTCTAGTCTCTATATGAATACTCTCTAATGTGAACACCCCGGTAATAAGAACATACGAGGTCAATAAATTCCTGGAATAGTCGCCTACATTCTCGCAGGTGTTCGTTGGAGGAGAAATA
This sequence comes from Maratus michaelseni, assembly GCA_963931845.1. NCBI lineage: Eukaryota > Metazoa > Arthropoda > Arachnida > Araneae > Salticidae > Maratus > Maratus michaelseni. The sequence goes on along the minus strand of OZ007588.1, from coordinate 199,411,186 downwards.
TCTTTTTTTGGAGGTTGGCAACACTGATAAGGAAAACACACAGGCATCTGGAATTTATTTCCGGTACTGTTGCGTTAGCTGAAGTTCATTTCTGACAAAGCGAATTTTTCATTCTTCGGATTTTGAAATGTCGTCTTTAATGCAGCGTGCACGGATCAAATTCTGCGTTTTGCTCGAGAAATCGCCTTTTGAGACGCTCGAGATGCTGAAGAAACCATACGGAAACGATGCATAAGCGTTTTCGTAAAGGTCAACAAATCATCACTAAGGAAGGAAAAATATCACTTGGACAAAAGCCGGGGAAAAGTGATGTTGGGAGTGTTTTTGATTACGAGGGCGTCATTCACAACGAATTTATTCCTGAAGGCCAATCTGACAATAAAGAACTTTACCTGGAGATTCTTAAAAACTACGAGATGCAATCAGACGAAACGACCTGAAAAATGGGCAACAAATGATTGGTTTTTTTACACGACAATGCTCCACCCCATCGCGCTCTGATTGTGAAAAATAACCTTGCCAGACACAGTGTTACCACTCTGGAATACCCTCGTTATTCTCCCGACCTAGCACCAGCGCTTTTTACCTGTTTCCACGGCTGAAAATGAAATTGAAGGGAAACAGTTTTATGGATTCACATTAGATGATCGAAAATGCGACGAAGCTACTGAAGGACGTCTCAAAAAATGGATTCAAGGAGTGTTTTTACTAGTTATACGAACGCTGGAAGAAGTGTGTGGTTGCAGGAGGAAAGTACTTTGAAGGCCAATAAGGTGAAATTATTGTTTTATTTTTTAATAATTTGTAATTGACCTATTCCGGGAACTTTTTAACCCTCACTCGTATTACGACGATCCTGGCGAAAGTCCATAGACTTAACAAAAAATGAACTTTCTGTATTCGGACTTCTGAGCACCTTCTAATATGAACACCCCACTATTATGAACGCTACTTTTGATCCCCATTCTACCACACCTCTCTGTAAACGGAACATGTGTTTGCAATTGGAGATCGGGGAATTCCTCATGACGGAAATTCGGAGAATTTGTTGCAGAAGAATAAAAAGGATCAACGAACTGGAATTAAACATAAACAGACAAAATCATTGGTAGATTTTAAGCATCTACTCGATGCTGCAATTTGTTTGACTAATTCAGATACAATTTTCAGTTAACAAAACAAAAAGAAAAACATTTATTATAACAACAAAAAAAATTGAAAGAATATTTTCAAAGAAGTACGTCTTTACCGTACGTGTCCTACATCTCAATTAAATATAACATTCTTATCTCTTTAATAAACGAAAAGTCCGGATATAAAACTCTTGCCATTTCACAAAAAGTAAATCATGATAATCAAATTAAAAGAAATGAACAAAACAATCAACTTTCATGCAAAGGGATTACTAGAAAAAATAATGTAAAAACGATGTCACGTGATTCCCCCTCTCCCGAGCTGAAATACAAATAGAGAGATTACGTAACAGAAATGTCATGCCCGCTCGTGACAGATAACTTACAACGGTGACAGATAACTTACGGTTTCTTTTCCACACAACTTGGACAGCATTATCGCTACTGTTTCTTTCTTCCTTTTTGCTCGGCAAAGGTAAAAGTTTTTCACCATTTCGCTATCGTTGCAAGGAAAGAAGAACAGAACTTACGTAGATATGTGTCAGAAATAAATAGGAAAACGAAAAAAAGAAAAGAAATGAATCTTCAAGAAAAATACGAAGTTTTTCAAAAATTAAGATAAAAAATAACTCAAAGGAATAATTGCATCTGAATTTGGAATTTTAGTAGGCCAAGTCAACGCCATCAGAAAGAAATAGGAAAAAAATTATTTCCGCTTTTGGAGCAAATAAACCTTATTCAAAGTGCAGAATTTTCGTTAAGAAAACGGGAAATGAGAACATAAATGCGTCTAAAAGTTATTTTACCAAATGAGAACGAAGAATTTTCCTGTCACTGGACCCTTCCTAAAACAGATTGCTCTATATTTATCAGAAACGGCGAAAATCATGGAATTCAAGGCATCGGAAGGATGTTTGACCCCGATTCAAATATCGGCATAAAATCGAATTCAAAATAATCAGTGGTGAAGCTGCTGACGTAAATATTGACACTGTAGAAGAATGTAAAAGAAAACTTCCGTACATAACGAAGGATTTCGACGCCACTGACATTTTCAATGTCGGCGAAACCGGCCTGTTTTTATAGCGAATTCCAAATAAAACCGTAGGAGAAAAAAGCGAGAAATGCGTGGGCAGGAAAATGGCGAAAGAAAAATTTACCATCATGCTCTCTGCCAGTTTCACGGGTGATTATCTCAAACCACTTGTAAACGGAAATCGTGAAAAACCACGATTCATTAAAAATGTAAATATCGCATCATTGCCTGTGCACTATAAAACACACCGAAATTCCTCTATGGCAATCACAAATTTCTCACAATGGTTGGATGACATTAACGAGATGATGAAGAGAGAAGGAAGAAAAAATATTTTTGTGGATAATGCCAGATCACATGCAAACATGCAGCTGGGCAACGTGAGTAACTGCCACCGAACTGTACTTCTATAACCCAACCATTTGTTCAAAGAGTAATCAAGAACTTTAAAACTCACAACCGAATCCATTTTCTGAAAAAAGGGTCCCTGGTGATAAAGGAGGCAAATTTGGCAACCGGACTAACGAAGAAGGTCAACGTCATGGATGCTGTCCTTTGGATATAAACGGCTTGGAATGAAGTAACCCCTAGAACCATCCAAAGATGCTTCTACACAGCTGGATTCTCGTGTAAGAATGCACAATCAAGAATAGAGGACCAAGAAGTAAGATCTGTGAGTGACTGGGGGTCAATTCTTTAGGAGCTTCATAAGGAAATTGAACCTGAAGCTTATCTTGAAGCCGACGGAAGACTTGCAACAACAACATTGTTGAAGAGGAAGAGGATAGTAAAAAAGAAGCAGAACCAGAAGACACCGATGAAACAAGAAGTATGATTTCCTTCAGGCAATATGGAGAAGGGATTAAAGATCTGTTGAACTATACTGCTAAACATCATTCGGAAGCTTTTACACTTCTTATACAACTAGATAACATTTACACTGCACGAACACACACACAATGCAAAAAACGACTAAAGTTACTCACTTTTTTTTAAGTAATGCACCGATTATGTTTCCAAATACCGTATTGTATATATGTAATTGTATGTTTTGTAATTTTTTTAATTAACATTTTCAATACTTTCTAAAGTCCGCACCTCTATCTCGATAACTGGCATGGCTAAACAGGCTAATTATTCTATACAGTCTATAAACTCAATACATAGTAGTAGTAGTAATGCATTTCCCAATATCCCTCTGTAATGAACACCTCCATAATTTGAACATTTTTGGTCGGTCCCATGAGTGTTTAGAATAGAGGGAGTCCACTGTGTATACATACACACACACACATATATATATATATATATATGTGTGTGTGTGTGTGTACATACACCTTACCACTACAACCATGCTATTATATAAACACCTCAGTTTTATATATTTTTTCTGATGTTTACATGGAGTTTAAACTATTATAAATACACATTTAAATAATGATTTTCTTATAGCAGAATGTTCGAGCAGCAGTTTTTTTAATTCAATTATTGAAACTATAAATTTTAGAAATAGGTTGTTTGCTACAATAAAGTAATTTTCTAAAAAAAAATTTTTTTGGAAGAATTTTTTAAGATTTTGATTTTTTATGATTATATTCACGTGGGTTCAGAAACCTAAAATTATTTAGCTACCGTATTATAATTATCAGTTAAAACATTAATTATAAATTGATTTTAAATTTGCATTCTTCATTAAAACGTTGCAATTGTTTAGATAAAAGTATAATTAATATAATTTAAAGAAACACATCTTTAATTAATGTTATTCCTATTTTCATGGTTTTCTTTTAAACATTTACAGCTTTCATTTATGATTTTTCCGTCTAAAATTTAGAGACTTTCAAAAATGTAGCCCTTTCACTATCACTATATATGAAATTATATATTATGTAGTTTAATATTTTTTGCTGCATTTAAATGATGAAATTTATTCTGTGAATAACTAATAAATAATTTTACAAAATATAGAAGAAATAGACATTTATATTTTTTATTGTATTTTTGTATGACACTCAAGCGCATAGTTCATTTATGAAAGCATTATATTTTTTAAAGAGTTTTTAATATAACAATGTATCCCTACATAGAAGGCAAAGATGTTTAAAGAAATTTTGAACGTTTAAGATGTCAAATTTATACGGCATAGAAATATATATAATTTAGCTACATATTATAAGTATATATTAAAATATAAATTCCGTAACATTAAATTTCCGTCTTTCATTTAAATTATTTCTATTAATATTCGCAGTCTTCATAATTCCTTAATTTTGTACGTGACTCGATGAATAAAAATTTGTTACAGTTGCAAAGTTATACTATTAAGAATTTTCCTCGATCATCAATTTTTAAATTGGATTTCTAATAGATCTGAAGACTGGGTCATCACGAAAACCTTATATTTTATAATCCATAAAACACTTTTTTAAACTAACAATTTTTTCATTTTAACAAATTATAATGAGCTGTTAAATCATTTAATGAAACTTCTGAATTTAATGCTTAAAATTATAAAATTGATTTTAGGAATAGCGGTATTTAAATTGTGATAGTATCATTTTATATTTCTAATTTTAAAATATAATAATTTTCTGTCAGACGTACATAATTTTTCTATAAGTTTAAAACAAAAATCTTTTATATAATTTTAGTTCCAGAAATGCATGTAATTCATATGAAATTTAATTATTTTTAGCTCACGGACTATCAAAGCCTCAGAGTTAATGTAACCGCAGGATCTGTATGTACGGAATACTTGCTAGAAATATCCGATTTGCTTCCAATTTTGTATAAAAGTTCATTCTGATAGGACGCTTCCCTCATTACTTTCGGGAGTTCATTGGTTAACTAAAAAGGGGACGGACGGTGGGCTAATCCCCCACTTAATTTAGATAAAAGGGTTTTTTATGCAGAATTACCGATTTGCTTCAAATTTTGTATATATGTTCATTGTGATAAGACGCTTCCCTGCTTAATTTTGGGCGTTCATTGGTTAAGTATAAAGGGGAGAACGGGAGGATAATCTCCATTAATTTAGATAAAAGTGTTTTTCATGCAGAATTACCGATTTGCTTCACATTTTGTATATAAGCTCATTGTGATAAGACACTTCCCTGATTAGTTTTGGGGGTTTATTGGTTAAGTATAAAGGGTGAGAAAGGGGACCCAAATCCACCCCTTAATTTGGATAAATGGTTTTTTATGCAACATTATCCGATTTGATTCAAATTTTGTATATAGGTTCATTGTGATAAGTTGCTTCCCTGATTAGTTTTGGGGGTTCATTGGTTAAGTATAAAGGGGGAGGGCAAGGGGCTGATCCCCCTCTTAATTTATTGTCCATTTCTTTATTTTTGGAGGGCCTTTATTCTTTGAAATAAGAGAATAATATACATTTAGCTCAATGCCATCAGTTTAACTGGGCACTTTACTTTTTAGCTCACAGGCTATCAAAGCTTGCGAGCTAATGTTCTCTCAGTTTGTTTATGTATGTACGTAAGTATGTACGTAAAGCGATAACTCTCGATAGAAATATCCGATTTTCTTCAAATTTTGTATATAGGTTCATTGTGATAAGGAACTTTCCTGATTAGTTTTGGGAGTTCATTTGTTAAGTGTAAAGGGGGAACGGGGGCTATCCCCATTAATTTAGATAAATGTGTTTTTTCTGCCGAATTAGCAGATTTGCTTCAAATATATTATGTAAGTTCATTGTGATAAGACGCTTCCCTGATTAGTATTTGGGTCCATTGATTAAGTATAAAGGGGGGACGGGGGCTAATCCCCTCCTTAATTTGGATAAATATGTTTTTCCTGCAGAATTATCCGGTTTGCTTCAAATTTTGTATATAGGTTCAGTGTGATAAGGCGCCTCTCTGATTAGTTTTGGGGATTCATTGATTAAGTACAAAGGGGGGAACGGAGGGGGGCTAACCCCTCTTAATTTATTGTCGATCTCTATTTTTCGAGGACCTTTATTCTTTGAAATAGGAGTATAATATACAATTAGTGTGAATAGCCTGTGAGCTCAATGCCAACAGTTTAACTATGCACTTTTCTTTTTCTTTTTAATTTGAAATTGGGAGGGTATTGTGTAAAGTAAATTTATTTTTACAGTTTTGTTACCGGAACACCAAAAATGTTGAACTCCACATTTTCTACCAGTACATAAATAAGTACTAAATAAGTATCCTATAAATAAGGATAATCAACGATTCACTGATAGTCTAATACTATTTAACATGCAAGTATATATAATTTAAAACAGAAAATGTTTTTTTTTCTGAAAAACATAGGGGAGACCGGTACACAGTGGACCACTTTTTCAGTTAACATTTTTTTTCTCTTTAACAGACTGACTGATCTGTATAAAAATATTTTTGAATATTCCTTAAACCTTCTTACATCCATCATAATTTTCTCACAACATAGTTTTCAATACATTTTTCAAAAAAAAATTATAGACACTTGTAAAGTGGATCAGTGTACCCCAGAAGCGGGATACATTGGTCCACCCACCGGGGTACAGTCGACCACTATTAGGAATTATCTAAAATACAATATAAATCTATTTTTCATTAATCTAATTCTTTTTTGTTGCCCCTTCACCCGCAAAATAGCATAGTAATATAAATTTTGAAACAAAAACAAAAAAATAATTATATTTTGAAAATAATAACATATTAATACAGGAACAATTGCAATTTAGTTGAAGTTATTACTTAAGTACAAAAAAATAAGCGCACATTAAAATTTGCAAATGAAATTCCAAAGTACTTATGAGTAAGATTGAGCCTGGAATTTCAAGAAATAATTCTGGGTCTGAGAGCAACATTATGAAATCATTGACATCAACAGCAGATTTATCTACAGTTTCGGGAGAAATAAACTGATTTTCATTCAATTTGCGTCTCATGAATCTTACTTGAATAGAATCATCAACAATTAGACTACAGTTATATTTATCAAAGGCAGTAAATACAAAACAAAATATTTCTTACTATGTTAAATAAATTGTTATTTTTATTTGTTTACTTTATTTTACAGTTAAATCTATTTTAAAACAATTTTTCTTTATAGAAAATAAGCAATTATTAAATACTTTGAACATTTGCATTACAGGAGCAGAGTGGATTGTGGACCACTGTGCCCCAGGAGTGGGTGATCCACTGTACCCCATGTTGAAGTTCAATAAATAATCATAATAATATTGTTTATAGTTTTCTTTTAAACATATTAACTTTAAAGTAAAATAAAAATCTATTCTTATCTTAGCTTTGCAAAAAAGCTGTTTTATCTTATTTATCTACAACCTTTAATTACTAAAAAAATAAAAATATGATGATGAAAAATTTTACTTTTAGAAGCTCAAAACAACCAATCAGGATAAAATAGTTCAATCTGAGCTAAACATATTTTCTGAAGGCTATAAATAATCATTGCAGTGCTGTTGTCTATTAGGATAGAAGAGAAGCTTAAAAATTTTTAAATAAATAAAATATTAGGGAGTGGTCCACTGTGCCCATAGGTCCAGTGTGTACCCGTCTCCCCTATATATTTTTTTCAATTTAAGGAGACTTGTTGCCCTTTGAACTTTTTTCTGAGTGTCAGTGTTTTATAAGACATTTTTGCCATATTATTAAAATGTTTTAAGAAGGAAAATTCATCAATCGAGAAAGAGATGTAATTCTTGTGGTGAAATTAAAAAATACAATTAATATTTTTTTCAGAAATTTAAGTAAATTTTAAAATTTTACTTCTACAATTTTGAACTTTTTGAAAAATATGTTGCATGGCTTTCCTAAAAGTCTTACAACGAACACTAGTATAATGGTAGCGATCGTTTTTTAAAAAAAAAATAATTAGTTTAACAGAAAATTTGTAAGATGTCATAGCATGCGTAAAAAGTACCGTAAAAATGACCAATTACTTAACATTTTAATTTTTTTAAATAAACTTTCTATATTACTGAAAAATCCTATCCATATTTTTATGAAATGCACTTTAAGGAACATTCAAAAATCAACGAATCAATTTGAAAGAATATGTTGAATTTTTAGCATTTTAATTATTGAAGAAATACAAACGAAAAATAAATCAATAAAGATTGCAACTGTGATACATTTAAATGGAAATGGATGCAGTATTTGAAGTAATAGACGCAGCATTTTTTACACAGTTATAATCACCGGATCTTTATATAATTTCACCAGGCAATACCAGTGATGTATAAATACGTTTTAAGCAAAACATTGGAAAATTGATATATTGGGCATACTTCGCAAAATGAAAAGCAGCGAGTACCCTTATAGCACATCTCTCATACATTTAGAAATATTGTTATTTACATAACACCATTTATTATTTTTACCAATGCCTCTATTTGCATCTAGACAGTGTGATGTTCATTGTTATTATCATGCGCTGTTCTTAATGCTAATACTTAACATCGTTCTCTACACAGATTTAGCCACTTAACATTAGATACACCAGTGTTGCAGACGACGTATTTTAACCGCTAGAGTCCTGGGTACCCAAATGGGTACCTAGATTCTTTTGCTCATAAAAACTAAAATGATTGATATTTTTACATTTTAACTTCACTTCTATAAAGTTGAATGCTTTTGCTTTAAAATGAAACCAATAAATGGCAGCACCGATGTCGATTTCCTTATAAAATAAATGTTATTTTAACCTGAGTTTGCAAAATGCTTTCGAAACAGTGTATCCAAGAAAGTAGGTAATTTTCGCAATTCTTTAACTTAAAAACTTTATAATAAAAAAAAATTAAGAATTTGCAGATTATTCACTTATTTAAAGCTGTTATTTTTTTTAATTGTGTAATTTTAGGTTATTGATAATTAAATTGATATTTAAAGGGGCTAGTAATTTTATGTTCATATTTGTGAACCTAAATTACAAGTCCCCTAATACAATAGATTTCAAAAAATAGATTTTTTGTCATCTACGATGTCATTTTGTTTGCTTAAAAGCAAAGAATGAGTATTTGTACTATTATTCTAACTTCTGGTCTTAAGAGGATAAAAGTCTCTTCCTCTTGTTATACTGGCGTGGGTATTATTTAAATTAGTACTACGATTTGTTTTTGGTAGATGGGAGGGGGGCAGGCAACCTGTAGTTTAATTACTTACTTTGCTTGCCTATAAATTCTGCTAATAATGTTATATTTTGCTATTGTGTCTAAGAAAAAAGAATGCATCACAAGTAATTTAAATGGCACGAGACAGTTATTTAATAGATAGTTATTTAATAGACAGTTATTTAATAGATAGTTATTTAATAGACAGTTATTTAATAGATAGTTATTTAATAGACAGTTATTTAATAGACAGTTATTTAATAGATAGTTATTTAATAGACAGTTATTTAATAGACAGTTATTTAATAGACAGTTATTTAATAGAGAGTTATTTAATAGACAGTTATTTAATAGACAGTTATTTAATATATAGTTATTTAATAGACAGTTATTTAATAGATAGTTATTTAATAGACAGTTATTTAATAGACAGTTATTTAATAGTTAGACTGTAGTTTAATTACATACTTTGCATATAAATTCTGCTAAGAATGTTATCTTTTGCTATTGTGTCCAAGAAAAATGAATGAATCACAAGTAATTTAAATGACACGAGACAGTTATTTAATAGATAGTTATTTAATAGACAGTTATTTAATAGTTAGACTGTAGTTTAATTACTTACTTTGCTTGCATATAAATTCTGTTAATAATGTTATCTTTTCCCAATGTGTCCAAGAAAAATGAATGCATCACAAGTAATTTAAATGACACGAGACAGTTATTTAATGGATAGTTATTTAATAGACAGTTATTTATTAGACAGTTATTTAATAGTTAGTTTGTAGTTTAATTACTTACTTTGCTTGCATATAAATTCCGCTAATAATGTTATCTTTTGCTAGTGTGTCCAAGAAAAATGAATGCATCACAAGTAAGATTAAATGACACGAGACAGTTATTTAATAGACAGTTATTAAATAGTGAGAATGTAGTTTAATTACTTACTTTGCTTGCATATAAATTCTGCTAATAATGTTATATTTGCATATGTGTCCATGAAAATTAATGCATCACAAGTAATTTAAATGACACGAGGCAATTATAGCATCATGTGGTCTTGATACAGGTACCTTATTTATAATTCATTGCGTTTGAACCGCGCGTCTTTTAGTCTTCAATCTATTCAGACAAAATGTTTACGAATACTACATACATATTTATTTAAAAAATTCTCTTCAAATCTGCAACAAGTATAAAGAAGTAATACCAGATTACATTAATATTTATCGACACGTTCATTTTGAAGTATATATATGAGGGAATAATCAGAAATAACAGCATAAATGATACGAACTCAATGAAATAATAATATTCACGAGCAGCAATAAAGGCAATAAGTTCACGCAACGCAAGAATACAAGCACACAAGCACGAGCAAGGTTTTATAGATTTAAGTCATGGCTGTTGACTGAATTTTGACACAATGCTCTGGGAAGTTTGCTAATTAAGTTTATATTGAGATGTAAAAGTTTGTTTCGTTCATAAATAATAAACTAGTTATATATTTGTAGTTGAACCCAATCCTCAGTTGTGTATGTTGTTATTATATTAAAGCCTTTTTTGTTTATATTATATTTGAAGAATCTTCTATTGTGTTGAAACTATTATTCATCATAATCCCACATATATGTTTGCATATTTTTAACACATATTATCCGAATCGAATTATTTTTTTTGCCAAGCTACACCGTGAATCAAAAAATATATTTTGTACCAGAAATCGTTTAGTAAAATGTTCTTACTATAGTGTTGTATGTGATGATTTTTTTCAAAATTTTTGGTACAAAACATATCTGTTTCACACGCAGCGTTTACAAGTAAAATAAACCTTTCTGTAAGAGGAAATTTATTTAAAAAGTTTGCTTTTGTGAAATATTTAGTTTAGTAAATTTCCAAAATAAAATTGCTGACTTAAAATATGTTTATATGATTTTTTAAAAAAATCGGGATATCTCGGAAGCAATGTGTTTTGCAATGCCAGGTTTTCCTATCTGTCAAAACTATCCGTAATTCGACAATCAATGCCAAAAATCTCTGCACGAATTAATGATAGATGACCAAGTAAAGAGATGTATGCGCACAAAGGAAAATAATATCAATAAATAAATCTTCAAACAAATAGATTATTCATCGGTTACGATTCAAATTCATTTATTAGAATATAATATATATACATTCATTTTAAACTAATTTTCTATAACAGTGAAGTCAAATATTTATTATCTGTTATTTTTCATATGAATTTAAAAATATTAACATATTCTTATTTTATTCCACAGTTTAGTAAAATATACAGAACAAAAGTATCGAAAAATTGACGTTTACGAATAGTATTTAATTATTTCCAAGATAAAATTTAAATTTCAAAATCTGATAATACTAGTAATGTATTATGTCAATATTTTATTAAACATTTATGAGACATTAAATACAACTTTTTAAACATATATGTTATTACGATGCAGTTGAATATATGTGATGTAAGGTGTAATATGAATGATAAAATTATACGGCTAATGATTGTGTATATGCACCTCAACGGATTTTTTCAGATCAAAAACTTTTCTGTCATATTAAAGCATGTATTCAAAGAAGTTTATCAGTTGTAATGAAATGAATTTCAATTTATTCGTATATAAAATATTTTATATGGAATATAAAATATAGGTTCATAAATATGTTTTAAATTTATCTTCAATGATTTCTTATATATTCTGAGCATAAAAATGTTCTCACATTGAAAACTATATTTTATGATTTCGAAATGCTTCCAAGAATGGAAAATTTATGAGTAGTCATATTTATTAAAATTGCTTTGAATATTTGAAACTTCATTTAAAAATTATACATACAACATTCTATATTCATCAAAGCGAAATGTATCTGTCATAGGCTACAATCCGAAACGCTATTAATCTTGAAGCTGCTACGGTTGCCGACGGTCTCAGATCACCGAGCCGTACCCTTTAGACTTTTTAAATGCGTCTTTATTTAACGAGTTTCGCTTTTAAATTTGTCCGGCGACATCGTTTTATTTATTTATTAATATGTGTTCACCGGTTTGGTCAAATGTATCGGATAGGACATAGAGACCTCGGACGTGGAACTCCGCGCTCCGCAAATTGTGCGGCGGTCTCAAAGCCCAACCATCACCGATCGCTATCCTTCCCGCTTTTCTAAGTTTTTAATTTAATAAATTTCGCTTTTAAATTTGTACCGTGACATCGCTTATTTATTTATTAATATTCTTTATTAATATTTATTTATTAATATTTTTAACGGTAGTCCGACGTCCTCAGATCCCCGAGCCCTACCCTTCCCACTTTTCGATGAATTTGTCGCATTTTGCAATTTCGTTAAGTTTATATGAGTACGTATTGTAGTAAGATACGTATTATACTTGCGAAAATTAAGCTCGAAGCCGCTGCGGTCGTCCGACGAACACAGAATCCCGAGCACTACCCTTCCTGCTTTTCGTTTACATCGGGTGACATATTTTTGTGTATTTTATTTTTATTTTTTTCCTGTCCAGTCAAGTGTATCGAAAAAGGGCTGTAGGGAGCTAGGACGAAGTCGCCGCGCTCCGCGAAATCTGCGTATATGGAAATATATATATATATATATATATATATACATATATATATTGCAAAATTCAAAATTCCGCACTTTATTAAATGTATTCAATAAAAATGTTCTCTTCCAAATTCATCCTACAACCCTAATTTATTAAATTACTTCCCATCATAAACAATATTCCATTTATTTATTTATTTTAATCTCTTTTTTTATTTAGAATGCGTAATTTATTATTTTATTTCCCTTCAATATTCTAAAAACTCCTCCCGTAATTATTTTTCTTGAAAAACGTTGTTTATCTCCACGTTCTTAAAAATCCGAATTTATTCTATGTAAAGTTATCCTTTTAATTATACCATTTTATTTTTCTTATTTTCATTCCAAAAGCTCAAAATCGTGCCTTTTCTCGCAAAAAACGAAGCACGCCAATTTTCTTTCGGTCATAAGTAATGAGTTCGAACACAGTCAAGCGCTTTGATTGGCTAATCCCTATCAATGCACTGGCGTACAAAAACATACATCTTGGGATATAAAACATGAAAACTTGAGTTCTGGAGCAGGATTTCTGTAATTTTTGTTGCTAAAATATAATGCTGTGCAGGGATCTAGAAAATAGAATATTTTGAAGTTGTGATTTAAGTTTAACATAAAAAATATTAGTTTGAAAGTATGACAGAATGCTACTGTTTTATTTCTGAAATATTCCTTGATCGAACAAATAATGGTGAACGTTCAATTTAATGTAATCTGATAAAGTCTCTTATATGATATTAGCAAATAAAACTTTTGTGCAAGAATATTAAAAGGCAGAAAACCAACGTTAAAAATCACAAATAATACACAAAACTGCACCAAACAGCTGTTTCGAATCCACAAGCGACATTCTTTCTTCAGTGCGACAAAGAGCAAAGCACAGCGTGGTAGAAAAAGAAAGACTGGGAAAACGTCAGAGAGATGGTGGTTTATACCCGATGTGGAAAGAGAACGCCAAAAAGCAGCCAATGAGAAGAAATAAGCATGAAACAACTGAGTGAACAAGTAGAGACATCTACCGGAGAAAGAAAGAAAAAAAGGGAAATTAAATTAATTCTTTCCAAAAACTTTGAAAATCAGGGGTATTATATAAGTCATTGACTAAAGCAGTGAGAATTTTTAATGATGTGGCAAGCTTCCTAAAAATCAAGATCAAGGTTAGAGGTACATTTTTGGATAATGATGTCTCAGGAAAAGTTGAACCTATGTTAGAAAAACTAACAGTGTTAAGCAATAAAAGAGCGTTTAAGCTCCTTATTTTTAACATAATCTTCATGCTCTTTTAAACGAAATATCACGTTTATTCTGACCAATATAAGATAGACCACACTGGCGAGAGATTTGGTAAATACCCCATTTATCAATACGATCAATAGAGTGTTTGAGATTTGAAAAAGAAATTTTATTCACAGGAGAAAAAATAACACTGAATTCGAACCGTCTTAAAAGTGTATCAATTTCCTGAATAATTTTAGGAAAATATGGCAAAAGTACTATAGTTGGAATTGAGATTATTTTCAAAATGGAAGTGTTTCCTCAATTTATCAATCATAAATAGAATCTATAATTTTAGAAGAAAAACCACGATCATCAGCCAATTGACAGCTTTGAGATAATTAAGTTTAGCACTAACAAGGAAGGCCTCCTTAAAGCGCATACTCAGAATATTTTGAAAAAAATGCTGATGAAGCTACTCATGTAAGTAATAAAGGATCAGTCAAATTTAGCTGCGGAATCCTAGTAAAAAATGTATAAAAAAATAAAATACTTTGGAGTATTTGGCGCAAACAGACGCGATTTGGCGAGCAAAACTTTTTTTTCGCCAAATGTAAGCGACTTTAATGGATTTGAAAATGCCTGGTGAGATGACTATTTAAATGCATAGTACTTTATGAATTTAAATTTCAACGATTAAATAGTTTATAATTTTTTCTATAAGCTTATATAATATAAATACAAATTAAGTATGGCTGAAGTTGTATAATTTTAAACGGTGTCGCTCGATGGATAAGTTTTAAGTGTGTTTTAACAGTAAATCTCGGATTAAGAACCCTCTCATTATACATTTCGATATTGAATACGATATTGATTTACGATATTTGATTTACGATATTGGTATTGTTTGCGATATTGATTGTTTCCATGGGAACAAGACTTTTTTCTTGTTGTTTCCGGCACTAAAAATATCGAAGTCAAATTGACAGTGCTCAGAATCGGACAATTAATTTTTAGTTTGAAGCATTTTTAATCAATTTAAATTTTGTTCTAAACCGTAGAATACGATCGTTAATTTTCTTTAAATGTACACATAAATGTACATGGCAAAACTGTAGTTATAAAAGTTTATGTATTTAAGTTAAACTTACTCAAACTAATTCAGTATAAAGAGTAGAAAACGTTTTTCCTTAAAGCGTATTTATCGTAAATGCGCATTTTAAAAATTTCATTGTGTCGCCAACCCAGCGATAAATCGCCAAAACACGAAATTTTCATAATTTTTTACGGACGTTATATCGAGGTTCCGCAGTAATTTTTTTTATAAACTTATATATCCTCATGAGAACAATATTCTGTAATTTTTTCAAAATTTTCTGAGTACGCGCTTATGGAGACCTTCCTTGTAAGTAACTGAGGAGTAGAACACATATTGGAAGCCCTAAAAACAAATGTATTGAAAGCAGAAAATTTTTGGTTAGGAGGATGAGAAGAAAACCTGTGAGGTATAAGATTGACAGCAAAAGGTTTACGAAAGACGGCAGTCTGAAAGCCACGTTCACTGCGAATGTCAAGGTTATTCAGGAAAGAAACACAACTGATGGTCTCAATTTCAAAAGTAAATTGAATGCAAGAATCAATGAAATTCATAACAGAGAGAATATGATTAAAATCAGAATTCATTTCAACCAGGACATAACTATCATCAATAAAACAACGGACACAACTTTTTATGTCCGTTTTGTTGATGATAGTTATGTCCTGGTTGATTAAAATTATTATTAAATAAATAAAACAATGTCACCCGACAAATTTAGAAGCAAAATTCATTAAATTAAAGAATTAAGAAAGAAAAGCGGGAAGGGTTTGACTCGGAACTATAAGACCGTCAGACGACCATAGCGGCCTCAAGCTTATTCGATTTCTTAAATTGCCCTTTATTTTTTTTTTTTTCAAAATGTTTATACAAAGACAAATACATTGTAAATGCAAAATATTTTTTAACATATTTTTTTAAATCTTTTTCTTAAATCTGATATTTTTGATACCGAAAATACAGGGTGTCCATTAAAAATTTCCGGGATTTTGAAGTAAAATTATATATATATATATATGTACTTAAAGATAAATTTATTAAGTTTTTTACCAAGATTTATTAAGATTTTTACCAAGATTTTATTAAGATTCGCCAAATGTAAGCGACTTTAATGGATTTGAAAATGCCTGGTTAGATGACTATTTAAATGCATAGTACTTTATGAATTTAAATTTCAACGATTAAATAGTTTATAATTTTTTCTATAAGCTTATATAATATAAATACAAATTAAGTATGGCTGAAGTTGTATAATTTTAAACGGTGTCGCTCGATGGATAAGTTTTAAGTGTGTTTTAACAGTAAATCTCGGATTAAGAACCCTCTCATTATACATTTCGATATTGAATACGATATTGATTTACGATATTTGATTTACGATATTGGTATTGTTTGCGATATTGATTGTTTCCATGGGAACAATACTTTTTTCTTGTTGTTTCCGGCACTAAAAATATCGAAGTCAAATTGACAGTGCTCAGAATCGGACAATTAATTTTTAGTTTGAAGCATTTTTAATCAATTTAAATTTTGTTCTAAACCGTAGAATACGATCGTTAATTTTCTTTAAATGTACACATAAATGTACATGGCAAAACTGTAGTTATAAAAGTTTATGTATTTAAGTTAAACTTACTCAAACTAATTCAGTATAAAGAGTAGAAAACGTTTTTCCTTAAAGCGTATTTATCGTAAATGCGCATTTTAAAAATTTCATTGTGTCGCCAACCCAGCGATAAATCGCCAAAACACGAAATTTTCATAATTTTTTACGGACGTTATATCGAGGTTCCGCAGTAATTTTTTTTATAAACTTATATATCCTCATGAGAACAATATTCTGTAATTTTTTCAAAATTTTCTGAGTACGCGCTTATGGAGACCTTCCTTGTAAGTAACTGAGGAGTAGAACACATATTGGAAGCCCTAAAAACAAATGTATTGAAAGCAGAAAATTTTTGGTTAGGAGGATGAGAAGAAAACCTGTGAGGTATAAGATTGACAGCAAAAGGTTTACGAAAGACGGCAGTCTGAAAGCCACGTTCACTGCGAATGTCAAGGTTATTCAGGAAAGAAACACAACTGATGGTCTCAATTTCAAAAGTAAATTGAATGCAAGAATCAATGAAATTCATAACAGAGAGAATATGATTAAAATCAGAATTCATTTCAACCAGGACATAACTATCATCAATAAAACAACGGACACAACTTTTTATGTCCGTTTTGTTGATGATAGTTATGTCCTGGTTGATTAAAATTATTATTAAATAAATAAAACAATGTCACCCGACAAATTTAGAAGCAAAATTCATTAAATTAAAGAATTAAGAAAGAAAAGCGGGAAGGGTTTGACTCGGAACTATAAGACCGTCAGACGACCATAGCGGCCTCAAGCTTATTCGATTTCTTAAATTGCCCTTTATTTTTTTTTTTTCAAAATGTTTATACAAAGACAAATACATTGTAAATGCAAAATATTTTTTAACATATTTTTTTAAATCTTTTTCTTAAATCTGATATTTTTGATACCGAAAATACAGGGTGTCCATTAAAAATTTCCGGGATTTTGAAGTAAAATTATATATATATATATATGTACTTAAAGATAAATTTATTAAGTTTTTTACCAAGATTTATTAAGATTTTTACCAAGATTTTATTAAGATTCGCCAAATGTAAGCGACTTTAATGGATTTGAAAATGCCTGGTGAGATGACTATTTAAATGCATAGTACTTTATGAATTTAAATTTCAACGATTAAATAGTTTATAATTTTTTCTATAAGCTTATATAATATAAATACAAATTAAGTATGGCTGAAGTTGTATAATTTTAAACGGTGTCGCTCGATGGATAAGTTTTAAGTGTGTTTTAACAGTAAATCTCGGATTAAGAACCCTCTCATTATACATTTCGATATTGAATACGATATTGATTTACGATATTTGATTTACGATATTGGTATTGTTTGCGATATTGATTGTTTCCATGGGAACAAGACTTTTTTCTTGTTGTTTCCGGCACTAAAAATATCGAAGTCAAATTGACAGTGCTCAGAATCGGACAATTAATTTTTAGTTTGAAGCATTTTTAATCAATTTAAATTTTGTTCTAAACCGTAGAATACGATCGTTAATTTTCTTTAAATGTACACATAAATGTACATGGCAAAACTGTAGTTATAAAAGTTTATGTATTTAAGTTAAACTTACTCAAACTAATTCAGTATAAAGAGTAGAAAACGTTTTTCCTTAAAGCGTATTTATCGTAAATGCGCATTTTAAAAATTTCATTGTGTCGCCAACCCAGCGATAAATCGCCAAAACACGAAATTTTCATAATTTTTTACGGACGTTATATCGAGGTTCCGCAGTAATTTTTTTTATAAACTTATATATCCTCATGAGAACAATATTCTGTAATTTTTTCAAAATTTTCTGAGTACGCGCTTATGGAGACCTTCCTTGTAAGTAACTGAGGAGTAGAACACATATTGGAAGCCCTAAAAACAAATGTATTGAAAGCAGAAAATTTTTGGTTAGGAGGATGAGAAGAAAACCTGTGAGGTATAAGATTGACAGCAAAAGGTTTACGAAAGACGGCAGTCTGAAAGCCACGTTCACTGCGAATGTCAAGGTTATTCAGGAAAGAAACACAACTGATGGTCTCAATTTCAAAAGTAAATTGAATGCAAGAATCAATGAAATTCATAACAGAGAGAATATGATTAAAATCAGAATTCATTTCAACCAGGACATAACTATCATCAATAAAACAACGGACACAACTTTTTATGTCCGTTTTGTTGATGATAGTTATGTCCTGGTTGATTAAAATTATTATTAAATAAATAAAACAATGTCACCCGACAAATTTAGAAGCAAAATTCATTAAATTAAAGAATTAAGAAAGAAAAGCGGGAAGGGTTTGACTCGGAACTATAAGACCGTCAGACGACCATAGCGGCCTCAAGCTTATTCGATTTCTTAAATTGCCCTTTATTTTTTTTTTTTTTCAAAATGTTTATACAAAGACAAATACATTGTAAATGCAAAATATTTTTTAACATATTTTTTTAAATCTTTTTCTTAAATCTGATATTTTTGATACCGAAAATACAGGGTGTCCATTAAAAATTTCCGGGATTTTGAAGTAAAATTATATATATATATATATGTACTTAAAGATAAATTTATTAAGTTTTTTACCAAGATTTATTAAGATTTTTACCAAGATTTTATTAAGATTCGCCAAATGTAAGCGACTTTAATGGATTTGAAAATGCCTGGTTAGATGACTATTTAAATGCATAGTACTTTATGAATTTAAATTTCAACGATTAAATAGTTTATAATTTTTTCTATAAGCTTATATAATATAAATACAAATTAAGTATGGCTGAAGTTGTATAATTTTTAACGGTGTCGCTCGATGGATAAGTTTTAAGTGTGTTTTAACAGTAAATCTCGGATTAAGAACCCTCTCATTATACATTTCGATATTGAATACGATATTGATTTACGATATTTGATTTACGATATTGATATTTTTTGCGATATTGATTGTTTCCATGGGAACAAGACTTTTTTCTTGTTGTTTCCGGCACTAAAAATATCGAGTCAAATTGACAGTGCTCAGAATCGGACAATTAATTTTTAGTTTGAAGCATTTTTAATCAATTTAAATTTTGTTCTAAACCGTAGAATACGATCGTTAATTTTTTTAAATGTTCATATAAATGTACATGGTAAAACTGTAGTTATAAAAGTTTATTTATTTAAGTTAAACTTACTCAAACTAATTCAGTATAAAGAGTAGAAAACGTCTTTCCTTAAAGCGTATTTATCGTAAATGCGCATTTTAAAAATTTCATTGTGTCAAATATATATGTACTTAAAGATAAATTTATTAAGATTTTTACCACTTAGTAGATTTTAATGTGTGCCCCGTTTGTGGCACGGCACACATCCAAACGGTATTCAACCTCTTCGTCTCAACGATTTTTTCGGACTTCGTTCACATGAAGTACGGATTCTATTGACGTTCTCTTCTGACACTCTTTGTCTACCAGGCGGCGTTTCTTTTAACACACTTTCCGTTTCTTTAAACGCACGTAGCCATTGACGAATGGTTTTGTCCATAGGCGCATTACCACCATACTCGCGCCGAAAGCTCCGCTGTACAATGGTAACAGATCCAGTTTCTATAAGCCAGATAACACACTGAGTCTTTTGTTGTGGCATCGCCATTGCACTACATTAACCGAATGGAATGATGGAATGAGCGTCTGCTACGTTACTTCAAGGTCAAGTCAATGACGTGCAGTGCTACCTAGTGTTGAAAAAAAAACTGAAACTGGTATGGATAAAATTTGATGAGCTACTGATTTCTTGTATGTTATATGACCTGACCTCACTCATACCGTTAACTCGATATGACTTTTAAAAACACCAGAGTTCTTTTTTGGACACCCTGTATATATTAAATGAGGGAAAATTTTATATTTGTAAAATGCACTATATTTTGTAATTTATGATATTAGAAAAAAATACAATATGCTCATTTCTGAATTACATTATGCAATTAAACTATATATACAGTTCAGTGTTCATACACCTTTCCGAGTAGAATAGATAAATGATTTTGATTACATCCATTATAAAAAAAATTAAAGCAACTGATTATTATTTATTATTTGATGAATAAACGTTGAAACATGACTAATATCTTTTTTTAAGAATTAAACTTTGGTGTTTTCAAAAACTCCATGAATAAAACTTTTATGAATAAAACTTTTTCAAATAGAAATACATTTAAAAATATTTTTGTAACTCTTATTTTGTGTATTCAAAACCGATAATGTGAATATGCGACACTTATTTTTTGAAAAAAAAAAAAAAAAAAAAAGTTTAAATTTAAAATGATAAAGCTAAATATTAAAGATTGATTTTCTAGATAGTGTAATAAAATACTCAAAATTATATATAATAAAATCAAAATAATATTTTTAAAAAATGCAAATACTATCGAAATAAAAACTGTTATTTTTATAATTGCATTTAATAGTCCCTAAAATAAAATTCCAATTTTGAATTTAATATAACTATTAAAGAATGATTTAAACATTTCATTAAACATTGATCAAACATCAATTATAACATTTGAAATGAATATTCCATTACGGTGAATGATATTCACAGTTAATTTAATGTGTTGCAATGTCTAATATGAAAGATAAATTGATATGATAAAGGTATTTGGATATACATTTTTACAGATTAAAATAATATTTTAAATCAGACATTTTACTGTCACGTTAAAAGATATATTTAGACAAATTTATCAATTGCAAATGAAATGTATTTCAATTTATTCGATTACTTTTTTTATATGGGATATAAAACGGAATATAAATTTGCACATATAATGATTTAGGTTTAAAGTCAGTATTTCTTACGGTGGCTAAACATATAAATATATGAAAAGTTTTATAAAGATTTAAAGTATGACGGATATATTTTCATATGAAAATTATACATGAAGTTTTTGTGTAAGCCTTTTTAACGAAATTCTGTACCTTTAGAAGAATTTTTCTTTGAATAGGCAATAGAAATGCATAAAATCGTTAAAATGTTATAGTTACAAAAAGGATAGATGCAAACTATCATATATGAAAAAAAGGCGGAAAAACATGGTTTAATAAACGTATGATTGTAAATATGTGAAAAACATGTTTTCTCGTTGTTTTGAAAAATTTGGTAACATGCTAAAACTGCCTTTTGGCTCCATTTTAAATTTTTTCGCCAATCGCGCCAACCGCACAGGATACGGCATTTTTCTCATTCAGATACACAGGGTGGTTGGTCTCAAACAAGAACAATGCTAAGAACAATAATGTTTTAACTCTATAAGAGTTACAATAATAATATATATTAAATGCTGTGATTGGCGTTAGGCCCGATTACGGAAGTTTCTCCTAGAAAAAAAACTGTAGGAGAAGTTTTTACATTTGTTTCAAATGAAGCTCGGTAACAAGGTATTAATTAATAATACAAGCAACACTAATATAAACATGGAGGCAAAAGTTTAAATTCAAATATATATATTTAAAACCCTCCCCGAAAAACCCCGCCTAAAAAAAAAAGAAAAGAAAAAGAAAGTAACCCTAATTGCGTCAAGCAATTAGGGTTAAAGAAGTTGAGATTTACTGCGAAATGATATAAACAACTATGGAAATAAAACTGATGAATTCTTATGCTGGTTTATGTATGTATTTAAAAAATTGCATCTGAAAACACCTATTAGATAAATTAATTCTGTTTACATTTAATAAAAGATAAACGACTTCTGTATATTAAATGTAATGTGCAAATATTGGGAAGTGGTGGCGAGAGCTAGAGAGACGACTAAACAAACGGGTAGACAGACGGGTAGTGAGATGGGTAGTGAAACAGG
The DNA here is from genome assembly GCA_963931845.1 of Maratus michaelseni. Lineage (NCBI taxonomy): Eukaryota > Metazoa > Arthropoda > Arachnida > Araneae > Salticidae > Maratus > Maratus michaelseni. The sequence continues at coordinate 199,388,536 of OZ007588.1, read as the reverse complement.
TCGAAAGACGGATAGTGACATAGATAGGCTAACGGTTAGCAAAACGAATAGATAGACGGGTAGCGAGATATAAGGTTGAGAGAGAGGTAGCGAGATGGGTCACGAGACGAGCAGCGGGACGGGTGGACAGGCATGTGGAGAGAAAGAATGCGAAACGGGTTGCGAGGTGGATCGAGAGACGAGTAGAGAGATAAGTACATAGACGAGTTGACAGACGGAGAGAGAGAAGGTATATAGATAGACAGACATGTCGTGAGACGAGTAGATAGACGGGTAATGAGATTGGTAGCGAGACGGGTGGAGAGAGACACACAGATGGGTTGAGACACGGGTACACAGACGGGTAGTGAAACAGGAAGCGAAACAGGTAGAGAGACGGATAGACATATGCGTAGCAAGACGGTTAAAGAGTTGAGTAAAAAGACAGACGGATAATGAGACGGGTATACAGATGAGTAAAAATACAGTAGGCAGATGGGTAAGGAGATGGGTAGAGAGACTTAGTATAGGCAGATGGGTAGAGAGACAGATAGACGAGTAGTGAGACGGATAGACATACGAAGCGGATAGAGCGAAGTGGATAGAGACACGGCTAGACATACGATTAGTTAGACGGGTAAACAGACGAGTAGACAGACAGTTAGATAAACAGGTAGGTGGATAGCGAGAGCGGTTAAGAAATATACAAACAGGTAGCGAGACATGTAGAAAGACAGACAGTCGGGTAGAGACACGGGGGAAGAACAAATAGGTATACAGACAGAATGTAGAGAGAGACAGATAGACAGGCAAAATAAAAGTCTGGGTGATTGGCGCAGTAAAGGCACAGAGGGCAGAGTCTCCTAGCAAATAATCAAGAAGTCTATGTTAGGCTTAACTTTGAAATATATATTTTTTTTTTCAATTTCGCCGATATGGAGATTTAATATCAAATTTATTTTTACAGAAGTCACCAAAAGATTGTTTATATACTTTAATAGGAATTTAGGCTACAGTTTTAAAATCGAGTTTGTAGCAGAGGATGTTAAACATGTGGTTTGAAGTGTACGGGTTTCTATAAATAGTTTTACAAATAACAATTATATAAACAAGGAGGAAAAAAATTAAATACAAAAGTAAACATTTGTCACAAAGAAAATGATGCAACAATGAAATTAAGTTTGCATTAAGCGATGCTTGCTAAAATACGCTATTGGTTGCAAATCCGATTACGTAACTTTGAAAACTTTCGCGTTTTAAAATATCCGGCGTTTTTTGTATTTTAAGTTTTCAGCAATTCGCGTTAAAAAAATGAGATTCTTTGTCACATGTTATAAAAAAAATATGAAAACACACCTGATGAACGGTACTTCTTTTCTATTTTTTAATAGTGTATATGAATTTATATATGATATTCTGTAATTATATCATTTAATTTGCTCTTATTCATTGTATCGTAGTTGTTAACCCTATGTTCTCAGCAATATCACTCAGACTAATCCCTTTGAGGGAAGTCCTAGTACTTTAGATCTAGTGGTAACATTTTCTACAATTTATATTAACCCTCCTAATAACAAGTTTAAATTTTTGATGAGCATTCATCGTTTAGCATGATTTTAACCAGAAGTTTCCTGCTACCTACGAGGAGACCAGTTTGTTTTACTTATTAAGTTTAAATTATTATTATTATCTGGTTAGAAATATGTAAAATTTCAAAACAAAAATAAATGGTGTAATAAAGTTTCCAATGCTACTAGCAGGATTAAATAGGTTCTGAAACATAGGAACCGTTTTCTTAGAATCACTGCTTTTATATTCAAACAAAACTTCATGACAGAATCACTAGTAAAAGAGTCTGAAAAATGATAACACTTTCATGTAATCCTTACAGATTTAGTTTTTATTAATGAAAATATAATAGTTGGGGATGCTATGAACTTTTTCAACCAGTTTTAGCGCCGGGGATTTTGATTCATATCATAGATTAGATGGTACAAATAATGAAACTGCCAGTATGTTGGCACAGAAGCAGGGTTGTTGCCATAACAATATCGCACAACTCTCCGCAATGTGAAGTGAATGGGAACCCGACTATCATCAGTTATTTTGTTGCCATTTATTTTACATTGCAATGTTGCTATGAAAAAATTCTCCACTAATGCGCCAGCTGACTGGCAGTTTCGTTATCTTCATCATCTAATCTATCATATATACACACATCAGTAACTCCAAAATTGTTTCCAAAAATTTTACGCTGCATCTCTTACTATAAGTTTCCATTTAAAAGTAACGCGATACGGAATAAAATTTCAGTAAATGCCCCGCCATTGGTTGGAAGATTTGCATTTGTTTCTTTATGCCAGGGAAATTGTATATTTTTCTGTTACACGTGCCAAAGAAAGTTTGCATTCTCATTTATAAAGCAGGGGGTGTTTAGTGTGTTTGAGTCAAAGTAATGTCATTATTTATCATTGGTCTTTTAGCGATTTATGTGCGCGAATGCACGTTATTGTAAGCTCCGTTATTGTGATAGCCGTATTATTGCATTCTTATTTATTGTGCTCACAAGGCTTTCATTGTTTAAAACAGGCAAAGCCCGGTGATTCTTTTCTTTTTCTAAAGGAAAGAGCTATTTACTAAGATTTATATTTTCTGCTGGGATATGAATAAACAATTTATAGATGTATAAATGTTTCATCAAAATATATTTATTGTAAATTTAGTAATATATCAGTCCTCTTTAACTTTTTATCTTAGTAACTTTTGCGAAATGATAAAATTAGTTTCCATTGAAGAATATTTTTATGTTTAGCTTATATAAGACTTGATTGAAGTTAAATTTTAAACGTTTTATACGCAATGCTTTGAAATTCAATACAAAATACTTTGTAAATAGATACAGAATAAATTGAAATGTCTTTCATCGCAATAAATACATTTTATTGAATTCGTCCTTTCATACGGCAGGAAAGTTCCTGATTTATCTTTTAAAACCATGTTGAAATGTGTAGTCAAACTCTTTCCTTATTACATATATGTTTATCTTGCATATTACTCATTACAGCACAGTTAATCAACTGTTAATATCACTCGCGGTAATGGAATAGATATTTCGAATGCTACATTTCATGTCTGATGAATGTTTAATAAAAGGTTTAAATCAGACGTTGCTCACTACATTTAACTTTAGAATTGGAGATTTATCTTAAATTTCGCTATATATTATTATAAGAAAACTTCTTTTTATTTTTTTTAGTTTACTATTTATAACGCATATATCTCTACGTATTTTACACTTTCTCTATATTATTAATATATCTAGGAATATAAGATTGTATTCTTAGTTTTAAATTCATATAAAAAATTATTTTAAATAAACATTTTACTACACTGTTAAAAATTTCTCCTGAATATGGGAAATATGATTTTCTTGGTTATTTAAGTACAATAGTGTCATGCATGATATAATTTCTAAAAAATAACTTTGTTTATAAATGTAATTCGCTACGTACTGTTTTGAATAATCTGCATTCCAAGTTTAAACGTTTAAAAATGTACCAGCAAAACAGGGTCATCGAAAAAGGCTTAACAGATTTGAAATAATCATAACTCTACAAGTAATTGAGTAAGCACAATTATTTTCCTTTCAAAGTACTCTATAACTATCCAAGATTTTTTAGATGTAGCTATTTTAAAGTCGTGATTGTCAAACAATGTGCAGAATCGATTATCTGAAAGAGCAAATCGTACTACACGTTTGCAATTTTTATTTTTTGCTTAGGCTAATCCTCTGACTGTCCAGCAAAAGGGCAAAAATGTAACGTTGTTTTCTCTGTATTTTATTTTAAATGCTAAATAGAGGTGATTATTCCAAATTCATATAAAAAAACAATTATATATATATGAATGTAAACCTTGGGGGTTTCAATCATTACTCAATGTATTAAAACTGCATTTATATTTGTAGAATTATATTAATTTAAAAAATGCTTAAATTGCACTGAAAGCTGAAGCTTAGTGAACGTATTAACATGGGCTTTTCAGTGAGAGGGTTCATGTACATAGTGGATCCTTTTCTGCGAAATCGACGATGCTGAAGCACTTTTTAATTGACATTAGCCCCACACCTCCAGCAGATTTACACTTATACGATTTCCACGCAGGAATCATCGAAGTTAATTGTTAATGTGTGGTGCTATTTGCATTTTCAGATCATCGATTCTGCGCAACGTCTGAATATCACGAATTTAAAACAGCTACAGCTAACAAATATTGAATAATTGTCGAGTACTTTAGAAAGAAAATAATTGCCTTTACTTATTACTTTTAGAATTAAAATTCTTTCAAATCTGTCCAACCTTTTTCGATGACACGGTATTTGGAAATATTAAGTCTAAATAGTTTGTATAATAGAAATTGCCAATTCAAACTTAATGAGTTATATTTTATGCCGCATATGTATTAATCATGTGTAATTACGTGCGTTTAATTTTACACTGGCGGGGGAAATTAATTTAACAACTATAAAAAGGTAATTTATGTTAATTATATTAAGTGACGTCCAATAAATATTAATAGGTTCATAAATCCAATGCAATATTATCACGGTGCCCAAATTGGATCAAATGTTCGTGTGTGGAAAGTGTAACATGTCGCTGAGAAGACATCTGACGGTTTGTGAGAAATGGCGTTTATATGGAAGAATGTATGCAGGACAATAAACTAATAAAGCTTTAAAGCTTTCAATTCGGCCAAGGATGTGTCCACACATCTAATAAAAAAATTAACTTAGTATATCTAAAATGCTGTCTAAAGTAACGTAATAAACTTTTCCCTACCACATATATATCACATACCCTATATCCTATATTCTTATTTTTTTTTATTTATTTTTTTCAGAAAGAAGATATTCTGCATTTTGAAGATATAAAAGGCATCACAAAAAATAAGATTTTCTGCAAGTTCCATGTTTTAAACTGAAAACTCAATTAAGTTACATGAGTTTTCACACTTGTTCCTTTATTTTTTCTCACAGTAGCATTTATTCACTATGGTGTATAATTAACGCATTCATAAAAGCGAAAATCTTTATTAGAGAAGTTATATAAAACCAAACTTACAAAAACTAAGCTGGTGTATAAACCTTGAGAAAAAAACACCCAATTTTTGGTATTACTTTGCGTTTTAAAGACTTGGGGTCAGGCAGCAGAAGAATTATTTGCTGAAATGTTAAGTATTTGTTACAGTGTCTTATATTACGGTGTTATTTGATCCATAGCTAATTTCTACATGGTTTAATTTAGACGGATAGTTCCAGTTGCAAAAATATTTTTAAAGATATTTTTCATCATATGAAATTCCATTTACAAAATAGTTATTTATTTTTTTTTAAATACGAAATTTTTATTTTTATATAGTTCCTGGAACCGCAATATATTTAGAAACACGCTCTAACAATCAAAACAAAAATCAATATAAGAATCAAAACGACCGAAACGCATAAATGTATGATACTTGAAATTTTATGAATTTCCAGATTTGCCTGGTACCAAAAATAGAAAGAGCGCTTGACTAGTTTGCCCTTAGTAATTATATAACTGCAATTTATGTCCGATAAATTATAAATTATGTTAGATACGAAATAACATAACCAACAAGCATTCTGCTATTGATATTGTGTTAACACAGATGATAAAATAACAAGATAGTCCCCCTCAAAACTTCACTGTAATCAACTTAAAAGTTCCACAGAGAAAAGGTTCATAACTTTTAAAATCTCAGCAATTTTTAAAGATAATATGGTAGCAACAGACAAAATAATCAAAAAAATCTTTTTAATAACTGTGTTGGGGACCGGCCACATGTTAATTAAATTTACATGGATACAAGCAACAGAACATTTCCGAGAAAAGTCAGCTTTCTGATTGAAAAAAAAAAAAACTCCAATGTGTTTTTTCTTACAAATTTTACAAATAAAGAAATTTTTAAAGTGAATTTTAAGTTAAAATTTTATGAGTTTTCTCAACTATAAACATTTACCTGCATTACAATACCAGTAGATTGTACCACAGTTTTTTATATAAATAGTTTTTCTTTTTATATGGAAAATATTCATATGCGTTTCTTATTATATACTATTATAGATCAATTTTAATAATGTATAAATATAAAATTGTATATCATTTCAATTTATTTAATGAATAAGTAGATGACAAAGCTTTTAATTTAAAATGTTAAATACAAAATCATTAATTAAAGTATACATCTGGGATGGTAAATTTTCTTTACTAATAATGAAGACTCATTAACTCTCTTTGCACGAATATAGGAAAGAGAAAATTTTCGATAGAATTCAGTTTTCAGATTCAAAATAGAGCAACTCCACGCTTATTATACTTTAAAAAGTTAACAAAAAGAATTTTTACAGTTAAAATTTTATTACCTTTCTCAAATATAAACATTTAACTGCATTATAATAACAATAGATGGTACATTTTTTTTATATATATGTAAATATTTTTCTTCTTTCTGTTCTTTTTTTTTTCCTCCTGTACCTTTATTTTTACGGAAAATATTCACTTTCTTTTCTTGGTATGTATGCCTTATCGATCAATTGTTAAAAAAAAATTAGCCTGTTTTAGTTTATTTAATCGAAATATGTCCCAGAAGTAAATTTTAAAATTTAAATTCAAAGTCATCAATTAAAAATTATAATAAGGAGAGTAAATTTTCTTGCATTATAATGAAAAATAAAACAAATTCTGTAACTTTTCCTCCTGAAAAAAAAACTATTTTTTTGTTATTGAACTGAGTTATCAGAACACTAACAATATCTGAAAAACATTTTATATCTTGTTTCTGGCGTTTTATTCCACTCGACCATATCCTTTTCATTCAAACTCACTCTGAAATGAAATAAAAAATATATTAAGGATGGTAAATTTCCTTGAATAGTAAAGGAGAATAAAACAAATTCAAAAACTCTTCCTTCTGAAAAAAGTATAAATACAATTTACATTATTGAACTGAGTTATCTCAACACTAGCAATATCTGAAAAACATTTTATATCCTGTTTCTGCCGTCTTACTCCAGTTGACCATATCATCTTCATTCAAGCTCCCTCTGAAATGAAATAAAAAACATATATTAAGGATGGTAAATTTCCTTGAGTAACAATAAAGATGAAAGAAAATTCTAAAATTTTTCCTCCTAAAAAAATAAAAAATAAATCCGTACTTGAAAAGTAAAAACGGAATCATTATAAGATAGCTCCTGTGTCTGTCTGTCTGTCTGTCAGAGCCCTTTTTTCTCGTAAAGTATGGGACGTGGACAGTTCAAACTTGGGCAAGCTTTAAAGCCTTTTTAACCACATACTTTCAGATTATTAGCCATTCACAAATGTGTTTAGGAAAAATTTAGGGGGCTTATTAAGTTACTTGAAAAAATAAAGTTTTTTTTGGTCTATCGTGGGGGGGTATCATGTGCAAGATCTAGTAATACCGAACTCAAAAATATATTTGTTTTAATTTTAGGTATCATATTTTCAGAGATATCTTCGAAAATGTTCTGCAAAAATACGTTTCCCCACCCGCTCTATTTCCGAATCAACTGAAATTAAAATATGAAAAAATTAGGGGTAGTATAAGTTTATTTAATCCTTGCAGGAAAACTATAGAGTTTTTCCTAGGTAATTATAGATTTTGAGAAAAACGCATTTTTGTGTTACATACAAACTTTACGTTTCTAGCGGTCAGCAGAAGCGTTGACGGTCCTCGAGATATCTGTCGACGCAGAATCATCCAAGAATATTTGATAATGATTTTCAAAAACAATTGTCGGTAATTAGCCGATATATTAATTCAGTTACTTGAAAAATAAATTATCTTTTTATGTATCGTGTAGGGTATCGTTTGAAAGATCTCGTAACATCGAACTCAAAAATATATTTGTTTTAATTTGAGGTATTACATTTTCAGAGATATCATGAAAAGTACTGAAAAAATATGCTCCCCCTCCTATTTCCGAATCTACTGAAACTAAATTATAAAAAAATTAGTATAGTAGAAGTTTATTACTTAAAAAATAGTAATTAATAAATTAATGTACAAAAACCTTTGAGAGCGAGTTATACTCACACTTGACCGATGTATATATTATTGAACTGAGTGATCAGAACACTACGAGTTCTACGTTTGAGTAAATCAAAAGAAAAAAAGCTTTAAATTAAATCCTGTTCCTAAGTTAGACTAATTTTTTTTAAAAAAGCATGGTTCATACAATTGACGTAATGTCCACTAAATCGTTGGACATTAAAAATGGTATTTACCTAATTAAATATAGCATTATAATATTTCTGAGTTATTTTACAAATTACTATAATGACTTATTCCTGTAAGTCATCGTATAAAAGTACTTCACATGAGGCAGTATTTCCAGACTAACAAAAAAACAAGTTACCACCGTGCGTTACACGTTGCCTACTTCGGGGACTGCCTGAGTCACGTGATGCACGAATGCAGGTGCACGAAAACAGAATCAAGTGGGGGTGCGAAGGGTGATGAATGCGAAAGGTTGTGCTTTAGCCAGTCATTTTCATCAGCCTCACAGTATGTATTGTTACGAAATATCCGATTTCAGTGCAAAGAAAGTGGACTTGTAAAGGAAAAGGCAGTTTAAGAGTTAATGAATGAAATGTTTTAAACGTATGTTTCAGAAACACAACTGAACTCTTTGGGACGGTCTTATTTATGTAACCTCTCTTAGTATCATCAATTGACCCTTAAACAATGATACATATCCCGTTTCCAGAATGTTCTGACTATTTTGTTTAATTTTTGTTATAGGGTTTCTGGTTCTCGCAATTTCCAAATACATATTTGGCGACCAAAGTGGTCACTAAAATCGCCAAATCTTCAAGAATGTAGCAAAATGTTTTCCAAAGTTTGGCTACATAATAACACAGAATAAGAGATTTGTACCATCCATTTTTTATCATAATCGTTGTTGATTCCTTCCTATTGCTTAGATTGTCAATGTTGGATTTTCTTTATACTGTTGTTTAAGCAATTCTGCAATAGAATGTATTTGTAATACATATTACACATGGAATATTCATTACAATGTAAACTATTTATTAATCTTAACGTTGCGTCCATGTGTAAACAAAATCCACCAATTAGACAAGTTAGACTTTCTAATTTGCTTTATTAAAACTTCAATCAAATAAAATACGTTGTGTGATATTTATGTTTTTACAAAACATACTAAAGATCCGTTTAGAAAATATAAATACATACAAACGTGTATATCGCATTCTATCATATTCTTAATATTTGTTTTGCCGTTTTCCTTTACCCAAAAATAACATGTTTGCAGTTTGTTGTATAAATCACGTTCCAATTTTTTTCAGGCATGTGCACAGCATAAATACGTAAAGAGATATTTATCGAGCTTCATACGTGTATTACATTATTTCACATTTACTTGAAGATGGCATTTACAGAACGAAAACTGTTTTCTCTTCTATCTGAGTAACACGTTTTTCCTTTGAAATAAGTTTTCAAATTCCCCAAAGATTTAAAAAATAGATCGAATATGCAAAGTTATTTTCTTTTGCAAAGTTAAATAAAATAAATGCATTGGAATATTTGAGGTAATGTGTTTGAATATGTAAATTTGATTGGATATATGCAAAAACAAATTTTTGATATGGATATGTTTTATATATTAATTGTTATCAGAAAGTGTTAAAATAGTTAAACTACCAAAGAATAATATATTCTTGACACATCAGTAGTCGCATGTTTGTCTTTCTGCCACTCATATAATTTATGTCCCTATAACTCATCTCTATTTAAAAATACAAGGAGGAAATTCCTTTTAACTGACTTTAAATATTTCTATTTCACTATAGTAAAGTTACAAGACATTTTTTTCTCAGGTATATATTATTAAAATAATTTGAAATTCATCGAAATGACCACGTCAAGATCACTAGATTTTTTACATTTCTGCATCATTTCAAAGATTAAGAAAGTGGATAATTTCAATAAACTGCAACTTAGTTTCATTGAAAAGTAATATTTGTATATGAAATGGTGATTGTTCGTTATTATTAATTTAGAACCAGTGGGTACTAGAGCTCCAATACTACAGGCTGAATCATACCGCCATTTAATAACTCAGCGGACCAAAAACAAGCTACAACCGGTTTCAGCCATACTCAACCTGCGGCCCGCGGGCCGCATGTGGCCCGGCGACCTTTGATATGCGGCCCGAGACACATAATCATTAATTTATATTTATAAAATTAATGGAGATGTTCATGAAACGTTTTTAAGACATTCTCTTTTCTTTTATATATTTTCACGAGAAGACAAAATCTGTCCTGTTGTTTATAATTACTAATATAAAATTATGTTAAAACATTTAAATGCCATTCCATAAGTTAAAAGTTCTTTTTATATGTAGTCCTATTTCTGCTACAGTTGTGTGTACATTTTTTAATCTTTAATATTGATCAAACATTATTCCAAATTAATTAAATTTGCGCTATATTAAACAACATACAAATAATAGTAAAAACTTTTTGTAAAGAGCAAAAGACTGATTTATTAAAGAAAATCTCCTATTTTTTTTCTTTTTCAATTTAGAACTTGAAAATGCTGCAATGTTATATTATTAGGTTTTATATTTACCATATAGCTAATAATGCTTATCAGGGTCAAACGTTTATTACAGGAAAAAATTGGCAGTAAAAAGTTTACACCACTGTTTACAAATAAGAATCTTTGCGGCATATTTCTATAGTTTCAAAAGAAATCAGAAACAAACTATATGAAAATAATGGTGTTATTTTTTTTATAATATTTCTTCCGCGACAAACGTTACGACTAACCTTATGACATTGTTTTTTATAGTACTTTTGTTATTGCACTATTTTAATAACCTATTTTTTACATTGTTATATAAGTGTGATGCGGCCCGCGCCTAACGTCTCAGACATATGATTGCGGCCCGCGAGAATAAAAGGTTGAGTAGGGTTGGGTTAGAATAACGTAGTAGTGGACGGCGAGTGACAGTGACAGGGAGGGCAAACACCTGCTCGGGCGGTTTCCTAATGGTGAGCTGGGATACAATATGGCAGTTATTTTGGGAAACAAGATGGATATGCATCAGGTCGCCCCTTATAGGACTCTTAGTGGGCACCAGCGACAAAAAGACTGTGAGAAACCAAGAACGTTCAGAAAACACACCCGGCTTATAGTTACGTTTTGGCATTTACTTTATGCAAAATTGTTTTATTGCTCTATGTAATATGCTCTGTATTAAGAGATTTCTCGTATTTTTATTGCTTATGTACTTTAACTTTTGTATATTGGTTGGACGAAAAAGTTTCATGAAGAAAGTTGGTTTCTCCCATCACAAGTGACGTGACGTAGGATGCGTGACGTCAAACATGAGGCATTCGTAGCAATTCGGAACAAAATAAAATGTTCAATCTCATTCGAAGTTCTGATGCTGGTCAGTGTCAATGATGTTGACCTAGTCTATTCTTTTTATTTTCAATCTTCGTTTCAAGACTAAATAATTCAAGTAAAATAACACATTCGTTTATGCATTCTAGTCAGATTCGAATCGTATTCTGCAGGTTAAGAAAAGTAGTTTGTTAAACAGTTTAATAAAAATGTTGATAAGTAATTACGGTAAGCCCCCGATTTTAGAAATAGTTTTTTATTTATTTATTTATTTATTTATTATTATTTTTTTGTACGTCATATTAATTCAGCCTGTGTAAAGATGTAGTGAGTTCAGCATTCTTAATCGTGAAAGCCATCTTTGTGTATTTACTAAATATTCTTCTTCTTTTTCATAAGATTCTGTTGACCGTAAAAATTTTTTTTCTCTAATCCAGGCCTAAATATTTATGCTTGGCTGTGTAACTTTTTGGGAGCTGGGGTACATAAATATACTTAAATTTCGAAATATTTTTTAACTTGAATTTCTAATTAAATAAAATTTCTAATCCCGATATTTTGTGTGTAAAATTCCCTATTCATAATGTATACTAAAGCAATTCATTTTTTTCTTAATTATTTTCTTAAGTTCTAAATTATTTCTACCATGGATATTTGTCCTATGAACGCCACAATTCAAATACTTATTTTCTTATTCACTAAATGTCTCCTTTCAAAGTTGGTGTGTAATTTAAAATTTATTACCGAAAATTCCTTATCTTGCATAAATACATATAAAAAGACCAAAACATTGTACGTTTTTTTTTCGTTTCTAATGCCGTCTTTCTCAATATACATTTTAATGAAATCGAAGTGAGAATTTTTATTGAATTTTCAGATTTTAATAAGATTTCTAAACGTTCAGATTATAACTTGAAAAAGATGCAAATATTGATAATGATATCGCCACACTAGCAAGAAAACAGTATATTGCCAAGGCTATCAAAAATTCATATGTAACATGCAAAGCTTGAGCGATTTTTGTGTAAGTTATGTTTTATTAGCTGATGTGGCGCCATCAAGATCAGTATTTTGCACCTTTCCACTTTGGAAATGATCCATAAAATGATGTTTTTGAAATCCGAAATTTCTTTAGCGGTTTCCATGCGCGCAGTTTAGACAACACGATTTTCTAACTTCGCACTACTTCGACATGATGATATCTATCTGTATTTAGCAATTATATCTACAACAATTAATATAAAAAAATTAAGTCAATTCCTACTTTTTAATCATAAATATATAAAATAAACCCGTGCAGCATTAATGTCCCACGTTATCTTAATTGAACATTATTTTATACTCATCGTTGCGGTATTTTATTTTTTGTTGGCATCACTCATTTGAGATAAATCTTTCATTTCATTTATGAAAACGATGGGAGGAATTTTTTCTCCCATTTAAAACTAAAATTAATTAATTAAATTTAATTAATGAATTATTATTTGAAAAAACTATATTAACATAAAGTGCCATCCACTACAAGTTTAAAAAAATTATTTGAACTTGAGTGGATGAATAGAAAATATTTTATTAACGACTGAAAATTTGAACAAGATATATACAGGGTGATTTTTTTTTTAAAGTTGTGAAAGTAAAACCCTATAGCAAAAGAACCACTAAACCAAATGACCTAAAATTTTACAAGTATGCTACCAAAGCAATGGGCATTTTTTAGACGTTGTTAAAAATTTTAAAATCGCAGAAACAAATGGCGCTGTACCAGCAGTAAAGTCGGGAGACGAACTTGCGTCCGGCACACGCACATTGGCGATAAAAACGTCGTGTAAAAACGAACACACCTCGTGTTCATTATTCTACGGAATTTCTCGCAATGACTGCGCCATTGACCGTGCGTTGTTAGTGAAACTGTATTATCAGAATAATGACAGCGCAGCAACTGCTCTTAGGAGATTTGGGACACTTAAGAATTTAAGAAAAGGTCCAATGACGACAGAGGGCCTACGGAAGAGGGTTTCTCAAAGTACTGTCCATTGTTTTCCTTTCGAAGACAATATTCTTTGTTTCTGCTACCTTACAGCGCCATCTGTATGTGCGATTTTAAATTTTTTTAACCATGCCTAAAAAATACCCATTGCTTTGGGAGCATACTGGTGAAATTTCAGGTCATTTGGATCAGTGGTTCTTTTATTATAGTGTTTTACTTTCACAACTTTAAACAAAATCACCCTGTATATAGAGAGTGTGAGCTAATAGTAGGAATTTAATAAAAAAGGAAAGTAAAATAAATCATAGACTAGCAAAAATACGTTTTCAAAATTATTAAAAAACACGTGAAATAGGGAGAGGAAAAATTACTGTTAATTTCTCGTACGTACACTGGACTGTAAAAAAACCCAAATGTTTTTAATCTACTAAAATATAATATAATTATGCACGAAAATATACAGTAACCTCCTCTGAGTTTCTCACTATTTTCAAAGGCGTTCTTTACATTTAGAAACCTAAGAAACCAATATATTTGGAAAATATGAAGAACCATTTATAAATATAAAATTTCTTTGCTGCCATTGATTTATGGAAACGTTTACGAGTAGTTTATATTGTGTATTAATATGTTTGCTTATTCTGGAAAACAATACTGGTCGGTTTATAGGACACAATCAATTCTTCGTTAAACATTTTCAGTTGCATAACTGATTTTATACATACAAAAGGAACGCAATAAAATTAATTTTAATATTAAATGTAATGCTGTTGATTTATCACGTTTGTCTGTAAAATATGTTTTTTGAACATAAAATATTTCCTTAAGCATTGATAACATACAAAAAAAAAAAAAAAAAAAAAAAAAAAAAAAAAAAACAATATTCTAAATCTATATTTAATACTTGGAAATTTTTCCATAGAAAAGAAATTAAAATTTGAATATTAACAATATTCTAGTTTACAAAAATTTATTGCTATGCTGTAGAAATCCGTTTAACCAGAGAAATCCTATCAAAGATGAGTCTCCCATAGACATAATGAAAAAACACAAAAGACCAACCTAAAAGTAGATATCTTCAAATCGTAACTATCAGTCAGTAAGATGAAGTTTTTTAGATATTATAGGGAAAGATGTTTTTCTAAAATAATGCCCCTGATCGATGATTATAACACGTTGATGACCGAAAACACCACTACGACGAACAAACCGTGAAAAAAACTTTGGGAAATACAGGAGTCCAATGAAAGACTCTTTCGATGAGAAACTCACCCTTTACCAGGATCAGAGAGATAAACTAGCTCCAATGATACTGCGACATCCCCTTCCCCCGAGAGTCGGAAAGGAGGAAACAGAGAAGATACTTTAAGCAGCGTTTAGATGCTCTTGAAAGGATCATCGTCCCCACATGTCTTCCCTTTTCAAGAGAGGGAAAATTATAAGAGAGAAGTTACTGAAAGCAGCGTTTAGATGCTCTTGAAAGGATCATCGTCCCCATATGTCTTCCCTTTTCAAGAGAGGGAAAATTATAAGAAAGAAGATACTGAAAGCAGCTTTTAGATGCTCTTGAAAGGATCATCGTCCCCACATGTCTTCCCTTTTCAAGAGAGGGGAAATTATATCAGCGTCCCGTTGTTGTTTATTTTTAGTTCGGCACTGGCTAAGGTTAGGTATTTAGTGTTTGAACTTTCGGAAGGAATATCTCTTTCTAGAGATTTACTCTCGGCAGGAGAGTGAAAGTCAAGAAAATATAACAACATCCTGATGTTACTATTATTTTTTTTTTACGACTTGAGGAAGCGGAGTTCGAGAGGACTCCTGGAGAGACGTGGCAAACTTCTATTTATTAACTAATGAAAAACATATTTTTCTTTAGTGAGAATTTTTTTCATTACATTAATCGAAATTTCTAATTAAACGTCATCGTGGTATCAGTGAGAATCTTCTGCATAAATTGTTTCTGGCGCTCGGAAGTTTTTACACTTTGACGTCCTTCAGGACATTCCAGTACTTGCGAAATCTAGCGTTTCGAAAGTTACAAAAACAGAACACTTTACTATTGCATTTGTAACCTTTAAATAGACCTTTATTACACTGAAGATAAACCTGCCAACAAATCCAAAATTTACATTAACATTTAATATATTATTTTTTCTATGTTAATAAACTTATTTGTTAATTTATAGAATGCTGTTTTGAATTATTCACGTTACCAATACCATATAATTTTCAAAACTTTATAATACAATAAAAAGTACTTGTGATTGTTTCCGAAAATCACTGCTACAAATGAAACTTTGATTTTATAATTTTTTCTTTAAATATCGAAAATATATTAGGTTTTGAAATTTCGCATGAAGAACGCTTTTCCGAATCGTGGGTAATTCGGATTCGTTTGTGGATTCTAAAAAATATTTCTGTTTTTTTTAAAGTGTATGCACTTTATTTAAAAAAGGATTCCCCTACTTTCTGAAATAATTGATATATAATATAACATTAATAAGCTATAGTTAAAAACATCCTGATATTGATATTCAAAACGGAAAGAAACTATTTAAACTTCCAATAATTATCTTACATAAGACCACATTTTACCGCGCATTAAGAGATAATATCGCTATTTTTCTAAGTCTGCCACACACAAAAAAATGTATACTAATAAGCAAACGTTTCTGCAAGTTTTAACGTTCCTGTCTAGCTAAAAATAATTAAACGTAATACTTTATTCTTTATTGTATTAAGAAAATTGTCTTATAGATACAAAGTACTGTTCAGATTCCAAATATAGGACACTAATTTGTAATTTTCTTAATTTCTTCAAAGTGCTCAGTAAAATTATACTTTTTGATTTATTTTGATAAGCGAGATATACAGAGGGGTGACCATAGAATTAAGATATATTACACCGAAGCATTTTCATGTAAACAATTTTAATAGAAAAATTGGATGGAATGCTTAGTACTGAGGGAATTTATATCTATTGCACAATAATTTTTAAGCACAGAATTATTATTATTATTATTATTATTGTGATTTTTAATCGATATTACATCAATTCTTCCCATCATTTAAATTTTTTACATGTGTACATCATATGACACAAAAAAACAATATATTTTGGTTAATTTATTGCTGATAAAAAATAACAGATAAATTTTGAAGAACCAATTTAAAATGATGAATGAAATCATAAACAAAACACTCCCCACAATCTTCAAAATGAAAAAAAAAAGTAAAAATAAACAAGGACACTTTCAATGAAGACCATCCTTTTTTGACCCCCCCCCCCTCCCTTCCTCGAGAAACATTCATCAGGCTTGCTCGAAAATGATTTCTTCTTTTGAATTCAAGACAGCAATGCAAAGAAAAAAAAAAAAAAGGTTGAATACATTCAAAGAAATACGAACGTCTCCACTGTACGTTGAAATATTTATAGAAATTTTCCAATACAGATATGCAGTCAACTTTTAAAATTTTTATGTCAGTTTTATACAAATAATGCCATAAATTCTAGTATTTTAGGCGCCCAATACTATTGAATTTAATGATAGATATTACGGATTTGAAAGTAGTTTAAAATATAGCACTCTGTTCATGACAAATGTAATGATTCATCGACAAAGTTGTGAAAACATTTCTGTTTTTTTTTTCTGCCTGAAAAAGTTGTAATATTCTATAATGTAAAAATGTTATATTTTTCAGATCTATATAATACTAGAATATTTAGTTATTATTTATTTATATGTTGTAATTATACAGCTACAATTAAATTATTTTTTATAGTACATTCTTGCAGAATTTTTTATTATCAAAGTTCGATGTAGAAATTTATTTAATGTGTCTAACTGCCAATAATCTACAGATCAAATCTTTTATACATTGTAATAAGGGTATTTGTGTACATATTCATGATAAAAAACTAGTCGTTGGGGGCCACCGTAATACTTACCCATCATGGATATGCATAATGTAAAATATTAAAATAAAGCATGTGTAAACTATTTGTAAAATGCATTGCAATTCAAATAAAATCGTGGCTTGATGACGTCACAAACTTTAAAGGCTCGATTACAAAATTGCTTGAAAGAGGTTTTTCCTTATAACTCCAAAAATAATAATCCTATTAATTAGCGGTTTATTGCATCTGATTAAGAGTCCAATTTCCAATTAAAATATATCTTTAAAGTGAAATTTGGATGAAATACAGGGTCATGAAAAATCGAAGAGTGTGGAAAATAGGATTCCAAATATCTCGGCAGCTCATTATCCGATCGACTTCATGCTTAATGCAAAATTTATGTTTTTTTATTGTCTTTTATATTCATTTCTTAAAATAAACAATTTCGAAAATTTTTATGTACCTTTTATCAGAACGAATATTTCGAGAGTCCGAAAAAAATAGTTCCGGTTAATCGAGGTTATTGAAATGAAATAGGCTTCTTCCCATTATTACATACTAAGTACATACCAAATTGCAAGTCTCTATCTCAATTTTTTCGGGAGATAGAGCGTTTACAGACACACACACAGACACACAGACACACAGACGGACGGCAATTTTTTTTTTTTCTAAAAATATGTTTTTCGGAATCTCCAGTGTCTGAAACGTGTAAATCCGTCAAAAAATTTTTTTTTGATTTTCAAAACGATTACAAGACTTACCCTATACTACGTATGATGAGTAAGTAAAAAAGCTAATACATAAAAATTTATTGCTATTAACAGTTATCTTATAAGAATATTTGTATATGTTTTTTCGATTATTTAAAAAACTTCCAAGGAATTATTAATACATATTCAGTTTATTATTTTATATGTATCACATTTTTTAACACATTTTTTTTACTATATTATTAATTTCTCAGTGTATAACGCATTTTGTTTCACAAATTTCCCCCCTAAACGGGGAAAATAGAATTTAAACAAATAATTTTATTCGAGTAGTTTTATGTATACGAAAATTCTTGCAAAGCGCGTATAAAGAAATCATTAAAAATCATAAATAAGACACATGGGTCGAAATCTCATAATTGTGATTTTTGGCTGCTGAATGTCTGCTGATATCTGATTTTTGAAAGTCTCATATTACACTCAATTTCCTTTTTTAATAGCCACTGATATATTGCAGTACAATAATTAGTAGATGTGCATAAACATCATAGAAAATAAGTATAATATGACATTTTTTATCAGACAAAACCCAAACTATATGGGACAGAAGTGACAAAGAGAGTACTGACATTTATTGAAATTTTGCCATTTTACTTAAAATATAACATTTTGGAAGATTGTATGTACTATTTTTAAAGACATCAAACCTACGATTAAATGGCTAGATATTGGTTAACCCAGCCATACTCAACCTGCGGCCCGCGGCCCGCAAGTGGCTCGGTGACCTTTTATGTATGGCCCCGAAACACATAATCATTAATCTCTTATCATAAAATTAAGATGCTCTTTAAATGTTTTCTAACACCTTCGCTGTTGCTTTATATATTTTCATGGGAAGACAAAATCCGCCAGTTATTTGTAATTACTAATTTAGAATCATGTTAAAACATCTTAAATGTCATTTCCTTTGTCAAAAATTCATTTTTTTCATGTAGTTCTAATCGGGCTATAGTCGTGTACACTAATGCAACATTATTCCAAATTAATTAAATTGGCACTATGTATTTCTACATTACAAAATAAATAAAAAGTTTTTGCATTGAAAAAAGGAATTATTTATTATAGAAAATCTCTTGTTTTTTTCTTTAGAATTTGGTGATGCTGCGTTGTTACATTATAACGTTTCATACCTATCATGTCGCTAATACTTATTCGGATTGTCGTGGGGGAAAAAATGGCAGAAAAAAGTTTTAAATTGCTATTTCTAAACAACAATCTTCGCGGTATATTTCTACATCATTTTCAATGGAAATCTACCCCGAAGTAAATTTTTTGAAAATAGTAGTGTTAAAATTTTTTGGCAACATTTTTTACACGACAAACGTTAATACTACCAATTATATTGACTTTTTATTTTGCTCTGTTATACTGCTATTGTTATCATATTATTTTAATTACCATTGTTTTACATTATTATACAAAGTATGTTGCGGCCCGCCAGAAAAAAAAAGGTTGAGTACGGCTGGGTTAACCTATAAATATCAGTATTTAAGTTAACAGTGGGGGACAGTGGTGATGGTTAATGAAAGTACACTTACCTGTTTCCCAATTTTTTCAATCCAGAAAATATTCTTTATGAACAAACAGCAAGCAATGGCCACATTTTAAGAACAACATATCCTTTGCTACTGGAAACAATACTGAAAATGACTTCACATTGCCATCTGGTGGAAATATGAGGAAATATATACACCGGGGCATTAGTGACGTAGAAAGTGAGGGACACAACTTTAAACACTACAAAAACAAATATTATACATTTCACTGATATAAAAAGTATATTAAATATGCTCCATGAGATTTATATTTATAGTAAATGCATTGGATTTTCAAAATGTTTTAATGAAAATATTTCTTGTTGATGGCTTTAATGATCAGGTTATGGGTTGAAGACAGGGAACAGTAGTGAACCTTGAGAAATTGAATTCCAATTTAAAGGTTTAAAAAACACATTTTCTCAGTAAACGTAACATAATATTGTAGAATAATCACATTGAAATATTTTAACATTAAATAAGAATGTATATTGCAAAGAAATGCCGAAAAATATACTGGGGAGTAAGAAGTCAGACATGACTTTTTGGCCCACATATCATATAAAAAATGAATTTAAAAAATGCTTCAATGAAGCAACCCCTCCTTCCCCTAACGTTCTGAGAAATATCCAGCAAAGTTTCCCAAAGATAATTTCTTGTTTTGAATGCAAGATAGCAAAGCACAGACAAAATATATTGGAGTACATTGAAAGAAATTCTGACTTCGCCAGTCAACGTTGAAATATTTATTGAAAATTTCTATCACAGACATGTAGTCCAAATTAATTTTTTTAAGTTAAATGTCTGCGTGTAATGGTAGAACTTTGTACTATTGAATATGATGTTGAATATCGGGTATTTGAAAACGGATGAAACATGAGATACTATGTTAGAGACGCAACTTTATGAAAATATGTCTGATGTTATTACACATAGAAAATCATTTTATTTTATATTGTAATTAAATGTTTTTGACCTAAATAACGCTTAACTATACAGTTATTATTAAGTTACATATTATAGTTATATAGCTGTAATAGAAAATTTCATTCTAGTACAATATAATATGAACAAAAAAAGGTTTAACGAGTAATTTATGCTTGTAAAATAATCAAAGATAGAAATTTTCATAAATACAGTTTAAAAAAGGTATATGAATCACAGTTAAAACACCAACAACCTTCTAAATAAATAATAGAAGAAATCCGTAATTTTTGAATAAAATACCGGGTGATTATAATTAAAGTTACGATTTCAAAAATCGATAATTTTAAAACTACTGGTCAGAATAACTTGATATTTTAGCAGAACAATCGTGAGGCAATGGAATTTTGTTTGGCGAAGGAAAAAAATAGTTCCAAATTGTGCCGATAGATGGCGTTGTCAGGGTAATGTCAGGGGAAAGACCAAAAATGTATTCTTGAACCCTTTCCGGCGCGGAGTAAATTTGTTTGCAAAATGATGAAATAATAGACTGACATCGGAATTTACAAACGAATCCATTAGTAAAAAGAAACTTGCTTATTTTTCTGGTTCTTAATGAAAGGAAAATTTTAATTAAATACCGGGTGATTATAATTAAAGTTACGATTTCAAAAATCGATAATTTTAATTAAAACTACTGGTCAGATTGACTTGATATTTTAGCAGAACAATCGTGAGGCAATGGAATTTTGTTTGGCGAAGGAAAAAAAAAGTTTCAAAATGTGCCCATAGATGGCGCTGTCTGGGTTCACATTGTCTGAAGATATGCAAATTACTAATACGTGACATGCGCACCGCAGACATAGCAACCATAAAAATGCAGAGCAGCAGCTCTTTGCCTGAATGCTTCATCATGACTCTGACTATGAAGGATCGCGCTCTGATCTTGAAGCTTTTTTATAAGAACGATGACTGTGCACTTACAGCTATTAGGAAGTTTCGGACATTAAAATCCATAAAAAAAGGTCCAATAACAACAAATGGTCTGCAAAAAATGATTGCTAAATTCGAAGAGACCGGTTCATTTGACGTTAAACGGGGTAGAGGAAGGAAACCAGTTTCAGCTGCGGCAGTGGAAGATGTGGCTACAGCATTACAGGAACATACTGACAGTGATGCTGGAATCAGCAGTGCAAGGGGGATTGGCCGAATGCTGGATATGCCGAACAGCACGGTGCGTAAAGTCCTACGGAACGTCTTACGCTGTTATCCGTACAAGATAACTCATGTGCAGGAGTTGCTACCTGCTGACTTGGAAGCACGTCAATCTTTTGCACTACAATTTCTTGCCCGGATGGAAGTGGACAACGGATGGCCATGGAACATTCTGTGGTCTGACGAAGCCCACTTTCATTTGCAAGGTTCTGTAAATACGCAAAATTGCAGGATATGGGCGACCGAGAATCCGTCCCAGCTACAGCCATTACCTCTTCAGTCTGAAAAGGTCACTGTGTGGTGCGGAATAACGGCAGCGTTTATCGTCGGTCCATTTTTCTTGGAGGAGATCACACCTGCGGGTCCCGTTACCTGCACAGTTACTGGCAAGCGGTATGAAGCACTTTTGCGTAACCATGTTCTTCCGGCACTTCAACAGCGTCAGTGTGTGGATCGCATAATATTCATGCAAGATGGCGCTCCTCCGCACATTGCTACTACTGTGAAGCAGCTACTAAGTGATAATTTCGGAGATGATAGGATCATAAGCCGCCATTTTCCAACAACGTGGCCGCCACGTTCCCCCGACTTAAACCCGAGTGAGTTCTGGCTTTGGGGTACCTGAAGAATGTTGTTTATAGCGGGCGGATTCAGAATCTAGCCGACTTGAAGGCAAGCAGCACACAACACACCCATTGCATTAGTACAGATACCCTCCGATCTGTTTTGGAGCATGCCGTTTTGCGCTTCCAATTAGTAGCGGAACAAGGCAGAGGGCATATTGAGCAACTTATGCCTTAATAATCAGTAAGGTGTTTGTTCCATGAAACTCTAATTTTTTTTCATTTTTTGTCATTATCGCTGTCGTCGCTGTAAACACGTAGTCTTGTCTTTTCGCTAATAAATTTTTAGTAAATCTCTGAACTCTATTTTTTTTCCTTTTGGCAACATCATTCCTATTTTTAACCCTTTAACGGGCGGTGGTCACAAAAAAGGACACCCAATTTTAATTTTAAAACTGACAAACGGCACCAAGAATATTTAATTAAAATTTTCCTTTCATTAAGAACCAGAAAATAAGCAAGTTTCTTTTTACTAATGGATTCGTTTGTAAATTTCGGTGTCAGTCTATTATTTCATCATTTTGCAAACAAATTTGCACCGCGCCGGAAAGGGTTCAAGAATACATTTTTGGTCTTTCCCCTGACATTACCCTGACAACGCCATCTATCGGCACAATTTGGAACTATTTTTTTTCCTTCGCCAAACAAAATTCCATTGCCTCACGATTGTTCTGCTAAAATATCAAGTCATTCTGTCCAGTAGTTTTAAAATTATCGATTTTTGAACTTTAATTATAATCACCCGGTATATCTCATATACATCCAAACAAATTCACCAAGCTTTAGCGGAGATAATACCTTCATTTGCATGCAGTACAGCAAAGCAAAAACAAATCATGAATTCATTCAACGAAATATAGACGTCTTCGTTAAATGTTGAAACATTTATTGAAAATGTGCAATAATGGTACACAGTAAATATTTAAAATATTTGTGTCAATTTTAGGCACGTCATGATATAAATTTTAAAGTTTTATATACCTAATAAGAATAGAATTTAATAACAGATATTACGTATTTAATATATGAAAAATGCGGACTTTGTGACACAATGTAATGATTCATCAACAAAGACATTAAATGTTTTTCGTTATTTTCACCCGTAAAATGTAGTCTTATTCTGCAGTATAAAAAGCGTATTTTTCTAGATACATAAAGTTTTTCAAAATACGGTTATTATTAAAATATACATTATAATTAAATATAGAAATAATCAAACATTTTCCCGTAATACGCTCCAGTTGGA
Source organism: Maratus michaelseni (assembly GCA_963931845.1). Lineage (NCBI taxonomy): Eukaryota > Metazoa > Arthropoda > Arachnida > Araneae > Salticidae > Maratus > Maratus michaelseni. The sequence goes on along the minus strand of OZ007588.1, from coordinate 199,364,878 downwards.
AATTACTTTACCGAATATTGATTTGGAAATCACTCCAATCATTCTTAAAACCACTAAACTGCGTTATATTAATGATCTCAGATGTAATAAACCGTTTTAGAAATATTAAGATATATTTTACCACAACTTTAACACGTAAATTGTTCTTTTTGACAAATACTTACATAGAATTATTTATGTTATTTGCATAATATCACATTATGTCTTAACACATATAATCTGTATTCTATAATTTAATTTTAATTGTATAATATGCATTTACTGTGTTTCTTATCTTTCTTCTTAATGTGCCAAAATACTATTTCCAATGAACTAATTTTGAGTAATTTTATGTTTAAATAAGATTACAAATTTAAAAGCCAGTTTAAAATGATAAATAAATCATAAATAAAACCCAACAATCTTTTTTAAAAATAGTTAGAATACTTTCAATGAAACCTATCGTTACTCATAATTCTTCAAACCCACTGCAACAAGAAAGATTCATCAAACTTGCTCAGAGATGATTTCTTCTTTAGAATTCAAGACAGCCAACCAAAGAAAAAAATGAGGAATACATTCAAAGAAATACAGACGTTCCCATTGAACGTTAAAATATTTATTCAAAAATTCCAATAAAAACATCCAGTCAAGATCTAAAATTTTTATGTCAGTTTTATTCAAGTGATGCTATAAATTTTAGTATTTTAGGCACCCAATACTATTGAATTTAATGATACATAACTATTACGGATTTGAAAATAGATAAAAAAAAAATTGCACTATGTTTATGACAAATGTAATGACTCATCGTCAAATTTTTCAAATCATTTATGTTTTTTTTTTTTCTTTTTTTGGCCTAAAACAAGTTGCAACATTCTATAATGTAAACATATTACATATTTCTGACTTGTATAACACTTAGAAATATAGTATTATTGATTTATATATTGTTTTTAGTATATTTATAGTTTATTGGATATAGCTACAATTAAAAATCTCCTTATAAGACATTCTTGGAAAATTTTGTTTTATCAAATTTTGATGTGGAAATTTACTTAATTATATTTCATTAAAAATCGAGATTCGAGCCCAAAATATGAATTTTAAGCGACCTATTGCAGCCTAAAGCTTTATATGCTATTAGGTGGTCGTTAAACAACTCTCTGTAGCAGCTATCATTCTTATGGTTACCAAGAAAATTCGTAACCATAACATTCTTGAAACATCATTGCCATGCCGATTTTTCAGTTTCGTGAATAAGTGACAGCATGCGTCTGACTATATGCCCCTCACCTTCCGATCAAAACCTCACACACTTTCTTCCAGACTGTTCATATATACTTATCGTGATAAGACGAAAAATGAATTTGACCTTATCACAAGAAAACTCAGGGTTATTTAAAGATAATAAGTGCAGTTTCGTATTGAGAGTAGGCACCCAAAACATGATTACTTAACAGAGGTCGTGTGGTATGACTACTGTTGTTCAGTGTAACAGACGTTATGGCTAATCGATCAGTAGGTGAGACCAGGGCATGTTGGCCATAGGGGCACGGTGGCCCATCCGCGATATTTTTCAAACTATCCGGTGGATAGCATTACCAGCTCAGTTAAATGTGCCTTATCACGTCTTCTTTCACCCACGACATCGTCAACCGTTACGAAGCTATTATCAAACGAAAGCCACTTCAAATTTTCAAATTTTTACACAGTTTTTTTTTTTTTTTTTTTTTTTTTTCACTTATAAACCGTTGTTCATAGCTTATTGTCTACCTACTGGTAAAAAAAAAAAAAATAACAGAATATTTTGATACGACGATCAAAAACCAAATTGGCGATATGGGGCATGTTGGCCCATTTAATCTGGGGCATGTTGGCCCAGATTAAACAACGAACTATGGACGAAATTCAGATTTGTGACCACCGCCCTTGAAAGGGTTAAATCATTCAAAAATCAGGAGATGCGTGGATTCAATGTACTAGGTGCAAATGTTGGGCACGCGAATCATATCTCACTGTGGATATGATATTTTATGTTTGCATTATTTGTGATGATGAGAAAAATTTCGATGAAGGCAGTAGTTAAGTTGAACAAAACATGTTTTTTTATCCTTTTTACCTTTTATATACCAAATTAAAATTACATTTGATATGTTATGTGATTTTCATTTCCGTTAGCAATCTGAAAATAAAATTTATTTAGTGGGCCAACCTACCCCCGCTCGACGGGGCAGGTTGGTCCGTCAACCAGTCAAATTTTCTTACAATCATTTCTAGTGGAGTTACTACGGGTTAATGTCATTTTTTTGGACTGTACATATTGTATTATTTTGCTTCGTATTTGTTGATTTTGCTTTCTGCGCATACTATTTATTATACTTTATAATGTCCTTAATTGTATTTTCATGCTACTTCTTTTATGAATGTTCCATTTTCAAAAATATGAGTGCGCGTTATAGGCGTTAAAATATCAAAATATGTTTCAAGATTTCGTTGCGAGAATACGCCGAATTACACAGTATATTAATAGTTATAAAATTTTAAATAGCATGACTATAATTAAAAGAAACATTATATTTAATGCATGTTTTTAAAGTAAATAAGTGTATGTAACCTTACATTTTTGTATATTTAAAAATTTTAATTTAATTGATTTGCTAAAATATTATGTGAAATGATACTATTATTAAAGGCTAAATTACTTTCTTTTCATTTAACAAACATTTAATATTTTAAGGAGATTAAATTCTCATCATTAAAAAATCATTAGTTGATTGAATTTAAGAACAAACGCAACCGAAAAAAAGAATTTATCTTCCGTGCATATCGGCCTCATTAGGTCATATTTTTCATAGAATGCTCATTGAAAAAAAATAATCTTTCTGTGTTATAAATTTAATTTAATAGAAATAATAAAAATTCATATTAAAATATGTAATATTTTTATATGCATCATTAAAATGTAGCACGATCTCATTATGCAAAGAAGAATCTTTAGCGTATTTTTAAGATTTAATGGCATAATTACCATTTGAAAGAACTTTCATATTCTTAAAAATAAAGACAGTCTCATTACAGAAGCGATTATTATGATGAAACAGATTAAAACTGCTTAAAAAAATATCTTTCTTTTAAATTTCATTACGATTATTTTAATGGGTTATTTCTTTGAAAATTAATTAAATTTAAAAGAAGTTTGTTATGATATAATTTTAGTTTATAGTAAACACCACCGAAAAATAAAAACGAAAAATTATATTTGTGAACTATGGTAAATCATTGTATTATTGAGTTTTAATTAAAAAATGTTTATTTGTGCAATAGATTTAAATGGTTTTTATATTTAATTACAATAGTATATACAGGGTGGCCATAATTATATGAACGTGTTTAGAGAGTTCTACAAGATTTTTAAAACGGGTAATGCAATAAAAATCATTAGTTCGCAAATTTACCAATAGGTGCAATTTACATATTAGATATGTTTTATTAGCAAATATTAACAAAAATAACTTATTTTAAATCAATGTCTTTACGGACGATAATATTGTTTCATATCAGCGCTATAATTAATACCATTTTGATTAAAAATATTAACAGAACACAGCTTTTTTTTTCTAAAACTTTGGTTCTCAAAAGGCGCTTTATGGCTAAGACCTTAACCTTCCTACCCTGAATGGGTCGAATCGACCCATTTCTATAATTTGTTTCATTCGATTCGAACCAGAAATTTCTTCTTAAAGTAAGTTAAATAAAAACAATAGAAATCGAAGTTAAATAAATGTGTTAAAAATTTTTCAATAAATATTCTGGTGTGATATGTTTTTAACAAGGTTGAGTAAAATTTCAACAGGGTAGGAAGTTTAACCCAGAATCATGTGAAATTTTGCGATAAAAAGTTTTAAACGTTAGCTGATAGGAAATTATACACTTGTTTCTTTTCCTTTTTTTCATTATTTTAATGATATACAGCGTATGATAAATATATTGGAAAAAAAAAAATATTTTTTTAATTGCAGAGCTTATTTCTGCATGCTTCAAACAGTATAAATACCAAATATTCAAAAAAGTATTCCAAATAGTTTAGCTTGTAGGGCCCATCGAGCGCGTGCACTTTAACTATGACCACCATGTATATATATTATATAAAAATATGACTGGTACCAATCGATTGATAATAAAGTTTACTAGTTAATAATATACTCATACCTGCTAAGCAATCTAATTTGCAACTATTAAAAATGAATTTAACTGTAGGAGTTGCAGATTTTAAACCTTTGAATTTCTAAACTGCTGGACCGAATTACTTGCCGTTTGATATTTTAAGATAAACGTTTTAGAATAATCTTAATATGATATTAAAATAAGTTATTAACTTTGAAATTTTTTTATGTTTGGTACAATTTCTATATGTAGACGACAGCGTTCAGAAATTTAAGTATTGCATTATTTACGAAACGTTGTTAGTAACCGATTGATACCTGTCACAAATTTGCTTTTCCACTTTTTTGTAACTGATTCTTTGAATTATAGTGGTTAACTACGAAAATATCGAAATATTTGAAAGTCAAAACTTCACATTAAAATGATGCCATATGGCTTCTAAATTTTAAAAAAAATGGACATTTACTATTGAAACTAACATATGTAAGCAAAGTACAGTTTATTTTAATAAGGAAACTAGCCGGCTTCGTCCGCTAGCTGAGCCCCTAATTTACATCGGGGCCTCGGATCTTGTAAAACCTCGAATATGATAAACCACAAAAACCGAATGAACCTCCGGTTCGGATCCCCAACGCCTTCGGCAGCTGTTTGAATCTAAGGTCTACACGCTCTGAAAAAATTAGAAAACAATCATTTTCATAAGAAAACAACCATTTTCATTTATGAAATTGAAACGTGTTATTACAATTACGTAAGTCTTATATAATTTTTACGGTCCTTCTACTTCCCACTTTGCTGAATCGACGCATCAATAACTTGCTGATTTTCCGGAGGTATTCGCTTTTCTTTATTTATGTGAAAAAGGCAAATATTTCAAACAATGTGCAGGTAAGCTTAATTTGTTACTTTATTTATTTACTTCAGTTAATACAGTTGCTAAAATTTATTATGTCTGCAGGACGGAGCTCTAAAAGGGTCAGAGTTAAACAGAGTAAAGATTACAAGGGAGATTTATATCTTACGTCACTACCGATAATTATATATATATATAAAGAAAAAGTTAACACTTTATATATCAATTTTACACTTTACATATAAACATATAAACATATAAGCCAAAAAGCAATGTACAAACTATGTAGATGTGGTATCAGTCTTATAAGGTTAAAGTTCAGTCTCTGGAATTAAATTATACATTATTTAAAGTATTATTGGGAATAAAGACACATTATGCAAAATATGTTGGTTATTTTATATTGTTTTAATACATCTAAATTTTTCAACTATAAGTCCATTTATTTTTAATATGTGTGGGAGTCAACATAATAAACTATAATCTGATGGTTTCTTGAATTTAATATTGAATTTAGAGGAGGGGCAATTTATAAAATAATGCAAACAAGTTTACATATGCTCACATACACAAAGTGGAGATATGGTTCTATTAAATTTGAATAAGTTATTTGAAAAAGGTACGTGATTAGTTGCAAGCAAATATAAATGTATGTGTGAATGAGGTAGTCATCAGAATCATTTGGTAATATATTGTAGTAAGTATATTTCTCGAAACAACAATATTGCATTGATATTAAATTTTCTATAGGATTTCTTGTTTCAGCTTTTTCTTTGAAAATGAAAGGTGTAGAACTATTATTTCTGTAGCTTCTTGTCCGAGGAAATCTTTTATTTTATTTATATAAACACCACCATGCCCTTTTATCCAAGTTATCAAAAATGTATTGTCGCAGTTCTGTAGGAAATTGAGTATTCGAATTATATTATGATAGTTTGATAAGTCAGAGCTCTCCAATACTAGGTGTCCAGAAAATCTTCCTGTAGAAATTAGAAATTCTGTATGTGGTGAATTATGAACCCAGTGAATTTCATCTTCAGTCGCTAATGATTCTGCTTGAAAAACTGAATTTTGAAACATTAACTTCACTTTCTGTGAAAATTGCAAAACTTTAATTGTAAAAACACAAAAGGTACAGATTTTTCCTTTATCTGCTATCGAGCTATCTGTATAAATTTCTATATACGGCAGAATGTAACCTTCTTCATACATGTGTAAAATACTTTTATAAGAAAGCAGCTGAAATTTTAGTATTTTTGGGACAAAAAATGAGGGCGAATAATCATTGTCAGAAATGTTTAGACGACGTGTCCTGGCTTCCTTTGATTCTTTTTCCGGGTTTAAATAAAGAAGAGTTAATTCTGTTAAAATACATAACGCTGTGGTTAGAGATTTTTATACATCTACAGCAAACTTTGTATTTTTGTTGAGGAGATAATTCTTAGGCAGTGAGAGAGCTGTATCGACAAACTGCTGAGACGCAGACAACTTTTTTTTTTTTTTTTCAAAATCGTTAAGTAGCAAGTTTTCATTATTGATTTTGAGTTTCTACCTTCAAAACACGCTATTTTAAGTAAATTTTGTATTATTTTAATATTTTATGCCACAAAAGAAGCACGGTTCCAAATTTATGTAAGTAACGCTATTTATTTTGGAAAGAAATAAGTCGGATGAATTAATAACCATTAGCCAACTATACCCATAATAATTAGCTTATAACGTCTAAACCAATGCAACAAGCTATGAAAAGAAGAATAAAAAAGATCGCTGGTGTGAAAAATTCCTTTAATAAGTCTCAATTAGAAGACAAAAAATATCAGACGCGAGCATTAAAAATATTGTGACGTGGTTCCTAAAAAACAAAAAAACATATTCAAATCTTACGTGATACACAACACTCTTTAATTAGCACATTGTAAACGAAACCGATAAGCAACGAACTATGTATTCAGAAAAACAAAGGATGTGTAATAATAACAGATTTCTACGTGTCATACAGCAGAACGAATTTCGGAAGTGGAAATATGCAGCTAACAGAAATGTAATTTACTAATGCTTGGGAACTTTTAATGTCGAATGCATTCATCGCAAGAAGATTTATTTTCCTTAGGTATATGTGTCTGATCAGATTAACCACAAAATATACATTGTTGCTTGAATGGACGAAGCTTTATTTTCCGTCCCCAATTTCAAATGGAATTGGTACCTCTGTTTTTAAAATGTGCACAAAAATACTCACCCCCCCACACAAAAAAAATTTGTAGTTAAAAATCCTGTTTTTCTTTGCCTGCATTTATTATTCACGGTGACGGGTGGAATACAGTCTGTCTCAAACGTTTATGCACACACAGGGTGTCAACACCTGTATGGCAAGTCTTATCATATCACAGGTGTTGATCACCCGTTGTATAGTAAGTATCATAATAATTGTTAATATTTTAATATATTAACATTTGAATGGAAAGTGGTTGTAATAATATAATTGCATATTTTTGAATGCCCCTATAAACGAAGTATAAGTGCTACATACATCATTTTCAATATCGAACATGCCATAGTAAACCTCAATAACATATATCAATTGCATGGAAATCCGACTATATTTACACGAGTTAGAGCACGAATAAACGGAAGACAGACAGACAGACAAACGGAATTCATAGACACTGTTCAACTATGTTGGACAGTCTTAAAAACGACTCCAGCCCGTTTCGAGCTAAGACTGTTCCGTCTCATCACTAATGTGAGTACATCCAAGTTGTATACATTACGTTTCCGAAGACACGGATCACAGAAGCTATCAAATATGTAACTTCGCATTTATGCTAAATGGTATATATCACAAGATAAAGCATCACTTTAAAATGTTGACGGAAAGCACACATTTTGAAGTGTAGATGCTGATGGACAAACATTAGATGTTAAAGAAGATTCAGTAAAAAACAACAACCGTCTATCAAATACTTCATTAGTTATAAATTTCTGTAATGGGTACAGGACTTTAGGTATTTTCTGTACATAGTCATACAAATACATCACAAATCATACATCTCTAATACATCTCAAATTTACGAATATACATTAAAATGTTAAAAAAAAAATTCGATGGTTGATAGATATAATTTTTCTAGTACTTTTTTCATATCGTGCATCTTAAATTTATATTATATTCGAAAGGAAGTATTTTAAATTTACTTAAATTTAAAGAACTAACTGAATAAAATAATCCTAATGCAATGTAAACAAAGTATGTTTTAAGAATAAATTTTAATAGAATTCTTCATAATAATTGTTTCTTTAATGAGATTGCCTTGATTTTCATGAATATGAAACTTCTTTAAAATATTATTTTTACCCGTAAATATTTAAAAGATACTTAAGATTATTCGTTGCATTTTATAATGAGATTGAGTATCATATAAATGATGCATATAAAAATATTACGCATTTCAATAAAGTTTATAATTATTTTTATTAAATTACGTTTATAACAGAGAACGGTAGCTATTTTTATTAATGTACATTTTCAGAAAAATATGACCTAATGAGGCCTAAATTAACGGAAGAAAGTTCCGCTTTTCATTTTGTGTTAGTTATTAAATTCAATCAGCTAATGAATTTTTAATGATGAGAATTTAATCATTCGAAAATAGTAAATATCTGCTAAATGAAAAGGAAATAATTTAGCTTTTAATAGTAGTATACTTTAAAAATATATTTTGGGATATTCGTGAGATAAAAAAGCATTAATCATACAAACGTGCACGCTTATACAGCTATTTAATTTCGCGAAATTAATTTTAAAAAATATGCACGTAAACATAATGTTTCTTTTAATGATAGTTATACGAAATTATTTAAATAATAACGCTTAATGATTTCTTTGAAGTTTTCAGAAATTAGTCTATACATGTATTAAAATATATTAATGTGATAAAATAAATATCCGTTATAATATAAACATTTCATAGCTGTCAGATACTGGTGTACCTGTATTTCTAAATAGTAACCTTCGCCGTAATTTAATTGTATATGTCTACTATTAGATAAAATCTATATTTGTTTTTGGAAATAATTGTAATAATCAGTTAGATTGCAACTAATATATATATATATATATATATATATAAATATATATATATATATATATATATATATATATATATATATATATATATATATATATATATATATTAACTGGAAGACTAAGCCTCACTTGGATTTTTTTCATATTATTTTCATACTATGTTTAACTGAAGACACAATTTTATTATTTAGTTCTGCGAAAAAATATCATTTTTGTTTACTAATAAGTAATAATGAAATAAATTGTTCGTAATGACCATTTGTTTTTTAGTTTACTTATATTTATTATTATTTCATTTATTCTTATTAAAGTATTTTTGCTAAGCTCCCCAACTAGTCGATATAATAGTTATGAGTTTTTGCTAAATATTTCTGAAACCGTCAACTACTTCATTGGTGGGTCTGCAAAACTTTTTGCTCGCTTTTGGATGTTCAAGACTTCCAATAACATCATTTTCAGTTCAAAAAATATATCTGACTGTCTGTGGATGTAAGAAATCACCTTCATTGTTTTTTTTTTTTTTTTTTTTTTGTCAGATGAAATTGTCTATTTATATTGTGATAAACTTGTCTGTCGGCGACACATTGTAAATATTCCCTCTGTTATAGTATGACTCAAAAGCTAAGGCACAACAGGAAAACGTATTTTATTAAATAACAATACAAAATCAAACAAAGACATATTATTTATTTATAAGATTCCGTAAACTTTTTCAAATAAATCATAAAAATAATAATAAATGGGTATAATATCATAACTTTGAAAAAAGTCATAAAAGTACACAACTATATAAAGTTTCAAAGGTTTAGGCACAATGGTGGAAAATATATCATTTAAAAGCTTTACATGATTATATTTATTAATATTATTTCCTTGGTTTTGGATAACTTCATATAATCGTGTTTCCATTGAATTAATTAGTTTTTGAACTATTATTGCTGGCAGAGAATACGATGCTTTTTCATTGGCCACTTTTTGGCCTTTAGCAGAAATAAACCTCTTTCTGTTCTTGTACTCTTCTCCACATTGTCGTCTCCATTATCTTCTCTACACTTCCCCTTTGAACCCTATATGGTATCAATAGGGTTTAATTTCTGCTCGTAAAGCCTGGCCAATCTATGATAACATAAATTTCAATACAATGATGTAATACGATTTATCTATATTTATAAATTGATCTGAATGTGACTAAGCATGTGAATAGGTCTTACCAAGATTTCGACTGACTTCATTATCCAAATTGATCTGCCATCTTGTTCCAAATGACGGCTATTTAAATATTTCAAATTAAAAATATAGAAAAAAATGAGAAATCCAAACTTTTTTTTTACATAATACTTGATACAGGTATTCTAAAACATTTTTTCTTTCTCCTTTATCATAAGAAATGGCTGAGCTGTAGCATTTTGAAATTCCATTTTGAAACAAGGCAGCTGATAAAAAATAAGGATTTTTTTCATAATCCCGTTCAATTTATGACCTTTGTCAAACATGGTTTTTCAAAAACGTCTTTATAACTGTTGTAACTCGTCTTGCTACTCTGATACACTTAAAACTACATAGTCATATCTTAAAATAACGTTATATTTAAAAATAAATGTATTAGTGTTCATTAAATATTCGCAAATGCATTCGTGTGCGCACGCGTACTTACATAACAGTGTTCACCAGTGTCATATTCACGCCAAACTTGGTGATAAGTGGTGTAATATCAACAAATAATGTCGACAAAAATAGATTGCCATAATTGATGCTAACTTGGCGATCGCTGACGAATTTTTCGAAATTCCCATTAAAATTCATCATTAGCGAAAACTAGAAATCTTCTATAATTAGGTTCTACTCGTTTACCTTAAGCTGTATTCGCCTACCCATATAGGCCAGGAAACTTTCTTTTTACATTCGAAAATTTTATCAACAGTGTCAAAGATTAAAAATTAAACAATTGATTTTCCACTGCAATTTTATAATTTTTAAATTAAAACCATGATAATTGATTTTAAATATACCGAATACCTATTTTCACAATTAGCTGATTTCAAAACAATAAGATGGTGAAAAATATTTTGATAAAAAAAGGTTATTCTACCATAGATCGATCTTTTATATCGTTGTTTGGGCATATCTCTCTTCTTTAATGATTCTTCAAACAAAAAGTTATACCTTAATCGTACTTTTTTAGTAACTTTATATTTGAACTAATTTCTTTAAGGGTATTTTTTATTAATACCTAATGTTTTAGGAAAAATTTAATGTACGACTATAAATATCCTAATGTACGCTTAATGTACGACATTCAGACTTCGCCATATTACATCAAAATGAGGCTGTTGGTTTGATGAATGCTTTCATCAGCTTTATTTTGATATCATATTTTAACATCAAACTTTTCAATAGGTTTATAGTCATTATATATATAGGTATATAGTCATTATTCATAGGTTTATAGTCAACTTTTCAATAGGTTTATAGTCTCATTCTCGCTATTTCTTTAAAGAATTTCAAGCATATACAGTGTGATTCATAAATATCGAAACAATAGGCTATCTCCTTAAATATTGCCCCTAAGCACATACTTCCAATTGCAAAGTTTCATAAAAAAAGGTGCAAAATTTGATGAGATAAGTTGCAACTCCATGGTGGTCTATTTGAGAAAATACAAAAATTAAATTTTTATACGGCCCCCGTAGGATAAAATTTTCAATTAGGAAATTTTTCCTTATCCATTCCTGAATTAAACAAAAAAAATTCCATGTTGATATCTGCAAAACTCAGAGAGATATGTCCGTTTTAATAATTCGTGAGGTTTCAAGGGATCAGTCACAAATTGAAATGCGCGTAATTCAAGAAACTATGTTACTGTAAGGTGTACGGGAAACATTTTATTTATTTATTTATTTATAGAGTTAGAATTTTGAATTTTGTTGTGAAGGTTAACCATATAATTTGTAAGCAAAATACAAATTCATAAGACTTCTTACAAAATTTAAACTTTTTTTTTTTTTCAAAAAGTTCAGAGTAATTTAAAATTGTTATAACTGGAAATATTATTTGCCGAATTAATTTTTTTCTTTTAATTAAACAGAAATATATAAGTTTTAATTTTGATTCAGTATTTTAAAACATATTAATTTAAAAAATATATATATTTAAAATATTTAAAATAGCAATTTAAAAAAGAGGTGTAACTTATTTTAAACAAATCCTATGTTCAAAAGTGAATATTTCTTTTAATTTTTGAATTAAAATTTAAGTAAAATATTTGAAAAAGATATATTCGAAGTTTGAACCATTTATCTTTAACGGTTATTGACTTAAATCAATTTAAAGATGAGAAATTCTGAAAAAAAAAAACATATGATGCAGAAAAATGCATTTAAAGTTTTAAACAAACATTGGCTCCTAATGGAACGTTTAAATGTTTTTTAAAAGTTTCCAGGTGAGTAAGTAACTCCTTCCTGTAGCTTCAATTTCTGATTTCGGTAGTTTGACTCTCGGGTACAGATATTAAATTTGTTTAACGCATACTCTAGTCTCTCATACAAATCTGATATACACCCAAACTTACAAAATTTAAGTCTATTAGAGATAAACATTTATTTTGTGCACTTTATGTTTCAGGTCATGCATGTGTTTATTGATATGATGCGAAACAAAACCATTTTCATGGGCGATGTGTGACTGTGCTTATTTTAGATTTCTGCACAGGCCGAAATTTGTACAAAAAATTCCCATTTTTCTTAAGATACAATTAATATTATTTTAAAGAATACTTCATACATATTTGTCAGAAAATTTTACCGTAAATTTTAGATTACTATGTCACAGCTGCAAACTTTTACGTTTTTTCCTACCACTAAAATTTTATAGTAAATTTTAGCTTACTAAATCGCCGAAATCACGTGATTCAATAAGGCAAAAATTTCTATTAATTTTTAGTGGTAACAAAAAAGCCTAAAAGTTGACAGCTATGCTATGTGTTCGCATGACAAAAACATTGCTGCCGAACCTCCAACTAATCCTCTGTAATATGTAGATTAATTTGAACCCGTTAAACACTTTAAAACCAGAAAATTTATTTAATGAATCTTTGACTTATTTAATTTTAATGTTTTAAGTCAAATTTATTCAATTGGATTTCTTAAAAGAGTTTCTGGTTCGAACGTATTAAACCTGGGTCAAATAAACACACTTATTACGGAAGATCAGAATTTATAAATAGGTGTACGTTTAAAATATCTGGGCATACAATTTCTATAAAACAATGGTTTCAATTAGAACAACGTAGTTCAGCAGTTTTGCATTTGGTATGTACAGCAGTTTTACATATATAGTTTGGAGTGTGATTCCAAGGAATTTATGCTGTTGTTTCCGTTGTGTATACATGATACACTGGCGCGTAAAAGCAGTGGTGTGGAAAGTTGGTAGATAGGAGAGAGGTGGTAAGCATAGAGATTGTCCCACATTTTGTTACGATTCAAAGTTACAGAGAAATACGTGAAGACAAAGTGGCATCTATTCACGCATTGCTTCATGAAATAAAAGCTACACTCCTTTCTTACAGCGTTTCGAGACGTGCTATTCTGCGTACGATCATCCAGAAGTCTTCTGCCAACAAAAACAAAAAATACTTGACGGAAACATTTTAAAGAATACTTGAAGCAAACTTTTGAAAAATTATACATTTATCTTCTCGAAACTATAGTTGTCTATCTGCTTTTAAAAAAATAATTTCCTTTTAAATTATTTTAATATGGTACATGAAATTAAAATTTAAACACCGACAAAAAAAGTATCCTTAAACAAAAAAAAAAAAAAAAAAAAAATCAAGTTTACATGAAGAGTATTTCTCGTTTGGAACTGAGAACAAGTAGGAAAAGTGAAAAGAAAATTGTCGATGCATTACAAGAAATGTCGGACACACCTTTAAACGTAAGAAAAAAATCTAATATAGACAAGCTATCAAGCTTTGTACTCAGTTTTATGCAAGTGGTGTGTGTGGCCAATAGAAGTATGTTTAACTCTTCACACTATTGAATTTAATGAGAGACATTATGAATTTGTAAGGCTTATAAAATTACCACCATGTTTATAACGCAATGTACTCTGTATTTTGTAAACTAAAGTTATAAAAATCATTGTGCTTTTTGTGGCACATACTTTCGCATTGCTTTACCTGACAGAACTTAGTATAAATATCTTATTTTATATATTTTCAATTATGAAAATTAAGAAAAATTTTGACAATTATGTTCCTTCTTTGATTTATCTCATTTTTCATTACATAGCGCAGCTTTAAAAATTCACATGATGATGTGGAAACAAATAAACTCGCATTTGTAGATAATATTTCTAAACAATAATTTGTTGCATTTATAGTCACAAATTATTAAGCTAGTGCTTATTAAATTCAGATTTATTGTAAAAGGATCTAACAGCAGAATTCAACTGGAACGTTGATCAAGTTGGTGGACATACTTTTCTTCCCTCCAACACTAACACTTCACACTGTTAATACAGTACTTTTTTTTTCTTTCATGCTTATATTCTGCCATGTATACGTAGACATATATACACTCTCACAATACAAAATCATTAAAAAATTAAAATGCACAGGCAGCAAATTGCCGGAACAGCACCTGTTATTGGAAGAGACTTTTCTCTTTTTTGAAGAAATTTCTGTTAGTAGAAACTGGAGTATCTCACGACGTTTTGAGCTTCTGTTTGCGAATCTTTCGCCTTTTGATATTCAAATAGCATCCGCAATAATTCTGTTTTTAATACAAAAAAGTAACAGGCAGAGCAGTTGCCGGAACTACCCTGTGAATTAATGTAAATGCAGCTTTAAATGGACCAATTTTAAGTAAGTTATACGTTTGGTTAAGGCAATTTCTGTATATCGGGTTAAAATGCAAATCGGATAAAATGCAAATTGCGTAAAATTTTCGTGTTTTGAAGAAACCAATAGTAATGGAAGGATTTCACGTTCTGTTTTATTGTTTTTTATTTTTTAGCGTAAAAAAAGTCGTAACAGATCTCTTATTATGGTCCAGATTTAATCATTTTAATCTGGAATTTTTATTAATTGTAAAACAAATATTTTTCGAAAACCAAAATAGAGAGAATATTTCCTTGTGTCTATGTTACAATATAATATAGCGAAGGAAACTAATTACGTTCAGCGGCGACGACAGTAATGGAAAATAAAGTAAATGATTGTCGTGTTTAAGGTTATAAAATTTGGATCATATGGTAACGGGTCAGTGGTTATTTTCCCAGAGAAAAAGACTGGAATCTCATAAAAAAGAAATATTTAAAAAATCCCTCAAAGAATTGAAACTCACAATAAATGCAATTGGAGAGCAAATGTTATCATTACAGGGTGACACACACTGGACTGGAGGTCAAACAGACAGAAAATTGATTATCAAAAACCTGTCTGTTCTCAGTGAAACAACCATTCTTCCGAAAATTTAAAAAACAAAACAGTGTAGCTACCTTTTCAGTAGAAACTGAACACGTATCAGCTGCAAGTACAGCACAAGAAATCTTATAGATAATTAATTTTTAGAAGACCTCGATATACCTTAAGAAAACGGCTATAATATTGTACGAATATAGCCAGTTTAGCGTAATATGATAATACAATCAGCAACACACACACACACACACATGCATATATATATATATATATATATATATTCAAGAACAAACATACTGATATTGAATATTATTGCATAAAAGACTTAAATTAAACTATTGTGTTATTCTGATATATTGTCCCAGTAAACAAATTACAGTCGATGTACTTAACAAATCCTCGCCCAACCATGAAATTTTATAACGCAGAATTAAACTGTAATTACTTCTTTATTCTGTTTCAGATATTAAGGAGAGCCTTTAGTTTACTTTAAATTCATTGAAAAAAGATATAACCTCAGATTTCAACTAGTAAATTAAACAAATTGCTAAGCAAATTTTGGCTCCCCAACAATTAGACTCTAAACTATTTCTACTGATAATTTTTATTCACTTCCGAGCTTATATTCTGTCACATATAAGCAGACATCCCAATATAAATTGGGCATTTAGTAACCACTGTTGTATTATAGATTATATTTAATTATTTAAAACTAGAATTTATGTCAATAGTGAAACAAATATTTTCCAGAAACCAAAACAGCATGAATCGTTTCTTGTGTTCATCATGTGAAATTAATTAATAAATAAAAATAACGACACGTACTAACAATCACACTAATGCATTTATGACGGGATAAAAAATAATTGATTCTTGTGTTTAAAAAATTGAGCATTGGACAACATGATGTAACGTAAGAGGATGTTTTCTGTAAATTTATAATAAATAGTGATTTTTAAATATTGCACGCATAAAAATAGTCATATAAAAATAATAACGAAAAATAATACAAGTGTTATTTGATTTTCATTTATTATTTCACTCAAAAAGGAACTTTAAACAATTTAAATTGCTATTTACGCTTAAAATTAACGCTTAAAAATTCATTTGATTTAAATAAATACAACATTTCTGTTGCTACTTTTTGTAAAATAAATAGTTACGAGAGTGCAGAGAAAATATTTAAAAAAAAATTGTAATATATTCATTGTGAATGTTACAAAAAATTCAAATCATGTCACTTTCTAATGTGCCAAAAAACATTTTTTTTTCATAATGGAGTGTGTCTGAAAAAATGCATTCCTACTTTATCAGAATTTCTAGTTTTGTGCCTCTGCGGCGATAAAAGGAATATAAGAAATTTTCAAAAGCAAATGTCATTTTTTATCGTTTTCATTCTCAGCACAGCTTTATTGAAAATGATATGTAAAATATCATGTCAGATTTCTCCATTCAGGGTACTGACGATATATTTTGTAAACGCCATTTTCAAAATGATATAGAAAATAAAGTAAATATTGATTTCACGTTTGAAATTTAAATTTTTCTTAAACTAGTTAAATTGGTTTTAAACTGGCTGATGTACTCATAAGTTTAATTTAAATGAATTTATCAATGTTGATTTACAATATTTTTTAATAACTGGTTTAAATTTGTTTTAAACTGTCTTATGTACTCTGAAGTTTAACTTAAAGGAATTATAAATCTTGATTTGCAATATTCTTTTAACATTACACACGTCTTGTTGAGAAATTAAGATATTTTTTTCACTTTAATAACATGTTTATTTGTGAAAATGAAGCACTTTGAAATTTTAACATTTGACTATAATTGCAGCTTTGACTGAGACTAGAAGTACACTGTAAAACACGACAAATTATTTTTAATCTAAGAAAATAACATATAAACATGAACGAAAATATACAATAATACAATAATCCAAGTTATCCACGTTTCCGAAAAGCGTACTTAATTTTTAGAAACCGAAAAAACAATTATATACAATCTACAAACAAATAATTGGACACGCCTGCAAAGGAAGATATCTGCGGTTCTGATACACATCACAGCCGCCGCCGTTAAATAGCATGTGAAAAACAAGAACGAAAGCAGTAGAATACAAGATTCCATGCAGTCTGCACCTCTCGGAGTTCGAGAAAAGTGTAATTATCGGGTATAAAAGAAATGACCGATCCATACTGACATATCCAGCGAGTTGCAGTATCCAAAAATTGACATGGAAGAAGAACGGTGACTGTCGAAATGGTGCCTCGACCCGCTACACGCACAAAATTTCGAGTTAGAGACAGACGGGTACTGGCCACAGAAATTCGGAAGAACCACACCAAATCTATGGGCCACATCCCCGCAGAATTTCAACAGGCATCCTGGAGTGTTGTTTCGATTAATACCATCCGTAAGGAAACCCATATGCTCGGCTATCATGGACGTGCTGATGCCCACAAGCCGATGATCACCATGTCCAATAGCACTGAACGGCCAACGTGATGCAAAGAACTGCAATAATAAACCGTGCAATATATGTATATATATAATGCAATATATATATATATAATAGTATTCAAATATATTATTATTCATCTAAGAAGTATTCTGAACTTTCTTATGAGACATCGGGTCAATCCAAAACCTACCTCGCAGAGCCCGATCAAGCTGAAGTTGGGCCCAGGGCCTCTTAAACAGTTGCCCCCCCCCTACCTCCCCATTCCCGGTGACACTTTCAGGGAAAAAAGTACGTTTAGTTGATGAGTTGACAAAGTTGTTTGGGTGAAAGTTTCAAGTTTACAAAAAAAATTTAACTTACAAGAATAATCAAGAAAATGAATTACCGTCCACTTTCTCAAATAAGCATTTGTATAATTCACAAACATCTATGATCCCCAGTTTATGTTGCAGAATAAATGAGGGCGTCTTTTTCAAAACTCGCCTTATCCAAAATCATAGAAAATGTGTTTTCCCTAACAGTCTAGTAATCATTTTAAACTATAATTCTGACATTGTAAAATCCTCGTTTATATTGAAACCAATAGACACAGTTGTGGCGACGCTAATTGTGCTAATTCGCCTTATTTGAAAATGGAAGAGGAAGCATAATCCATTTAAGTTTCTCCAGCGGAGCAAAAGAGCGTTCTCACATTTGGCGAAAGTTTGGCGGTTGGAAAGTTTTGCCAAGTATAGACTGACGGTGGATTCGACTGGAATCTTTGACACTTGCTCTTCGGCAGTCTCCAGTGATGCATCGTGATTTTAGAGCGGCTGCTGGACGGCTATTAAACATTATATTTATTTATTAATTAATTATGTTTACTTGAATATGTTGAATTTTATATATTTTGTTAAAGTAATAAAGTCGTATATAGTCAATTATGCCGTCGTATAAATAACCACAGCGCAACCTTTACATTCCTACAAGTGGTGACCCGTATACACGCTTTTGGCTGTGGTTTAAAAGAGTAAAAGAAAGATTAATTCATAATGAGTTCTCATCCAGTCTATTAGGATGTCTTTCAAGGATTAAGGTATGAGATTACGTACTGTTTATTTCCTTTTGCATGTATCCTCTGAGGACTTTTAAGATAATTTAAACTTGTTTTAGGTTCCAATGGTTGGATGGTTTCGATGTTGATATTGCTGTTTTAAGTGTTAAGATGTTTTAACCTTCGTTCAGTCTGGATTAAATTGTTGTTTAGTTCGGCAGTTTGAGGTTTCTGTTTGTTTTTTGATAGTATAAGGGATGCCGGACGACAATCCTAGTGAAACTGTGAATGGGGGGAGTACAGGATGCAATAGAGTGTCGGTAAAAATTCCAAATTTTTGGCCTAGTAATGCAAAGTTATTTTTTGTACAGCTAGAGGCTAGTTTTAGGTTAGCGGGAATCTCGGTCGAACAAACTAAATTTGATCATTTGGTGGCGTCTTTGGATGCGGAAACTTTATCTGTTGCTTCCGATATTGTGTGTAAAGCCCCAGAAGAACCGTACAGTGCTCTTAAAGCGAGGTTATTATCGGAATTTGAAGTTTCTCAGAATCGGAAGGTTAAGACTCTGCTGGAAGATTTAGAGCTGGGTGATAGGTCCCCCTCAATGTTATTGCGTAAGATGAGAGAGTTAAGTGAGGGCCATGTTGACGATGACTTTTTGAAAAATATATGGCTTCGGAGGTTACCGGTTACTGTGCAAACAATTTTGTCTGTCAGCTCTGAGGGTTTAAATAAATTAGCGTAGATGGCGGATAGGATTTGTGAATGTACGCAGGTTGGTGTTAACTCTCTGGAATCGAGAGGGGCTGAACAAACTCAGTTTAGTCAACAAAATAAACAGTTGGAGCAGTTA
This sequence comes from Maratus michaelseni, assembly GCA_963931845.1. NCBI lineage: Eukaryota > Metazoa > Arthropoda > Arachnida > Araneae > Salticidae > Maratus > Maratus michaelseni. Next base: position 199,345,020 of record OZ007588.1, on the reverse strand, counting down.
CAATTTCAGGTTCAGGAACTTTCAAAGCTGGTTAAAGCGGGTTCTTGTCCCAAGTCGCCTAGGAAATCTTACCGGCGGAACTCATTTAACTCAGGGGATAGGTCACACAGAGAGGGGTGGCTATGTTGGTATCATTTTCGATTTAAGGAAAAGGCTCGAAAATGCGTACCTCCGTGCGCTTACAAACCAAAAAACGACCTTCGCTCGCAGGAGTAGCGACGGCTACTGCGCGTATGGGCTTGAGTTGCAGGCTTTATGTTACGGATAAGGTTACTCAATCCAGCTATTTGATAGATACAGGCAGTGATGTCTCATGTTTTCCGAAGTCATTTTTAGTTAAAAGTACTAGAAAGAAGGATTTCACATTGTATGCCGCTAATGGTACAAAAATCTGTACTTACGGTACTAAACTATTGACACTGGATTTGGGACTGAAACGTAATAGGTGCTGACTTTCTACAACATTTTGGTTTATTGGTTGATTTAAAAAAGCGGCGTTTATTAGACCCTGTAACTAACTTTTCTGCTCGTGGTCGCGCCAGTCTGTGTGATGTCCCGGTGGTTAAAACTATCATTGGAAACACTGCATATATAGAACTGCTAAAAAAGTATAAAGAGATTACCCAGTTAAATAATACGAATAAACGAACTGTAAAACATTATACAATCCATTTTATCCCTACTGTTGGCCCACCTGTGACAGCTAGAGCTCGGCGGTTACATCCAGCGCAGCTCCGGATAGCTAAGCAGGAATTTGACTATATGCTTGAGAAAGGTATCTGTAGGCCATCTAAAAGTAATTGGGCCAGTCCATTACATATGGTCCCTAAAGGCGTTTCGGATTGGAGACCAACTGAGGATTACAGGGCACTTAACCGAATTACTGTACAAGACAGATACCCCATTCCTCACATTCAAGATTTTACTTATATGTTAAAAGGTAAAAAAATATTTTCTAAAGTGGATTTAGTCCGTGCTTATCATCAAATTCCGGTTCATCCCCCCGATATCCATAAAACTGCTATTATAACTCCTTTTGGTTTGTTTGAATTTCCATTTTTAAACTTTGGGTTATGCTCTGCAGCGCAAACGTTTCAACGCTTTATAAATGAGGTATTACGAGGTTTGGACTATTGCTTTCCTTATCTCGATGACATCTTAATAGCGAGTGAAACTCACGCTCAGCATATGCAGCATTTAGAGGAAGTTTTTAAGCGGTTTAGAGATTACGGGATTATAATTAATGAATCAAAATGTGAGTTTGGCAAAGAAACTATAGATTTTCTGGGTCATACTATTGATAGCCGGGGCTGTGTTCCACACAAAGATAAAGTGAAAGCTATACTTGAATTCCCAAAACCAAAAACTGTTAGCGATCTTAGGAGATTTTTGGGAATGGTGAACTACTATCATCGTTTTGTACCCCATATTGCAGCAATATTAAGACCACTAAATGTGTTCTTAAGTGGAGCAAAAAAGAGGGATAAAAGAGAAATTAAGTGGGATGCGGATGCAGGAAGCAGTTTTGAGCAAGTTAAGCAAGCTATAGCTAATGCGACTTTGCTTTATCACCCTTCTCAAGATGCGAAGCTTGCACTTATAACTGACTGCAGTGATTTTGCTATGGGTGGGGTGTTACAAGAAGTTACGCCCGATGGTCCAAAACCACTTGGATTTTTCTCTCGTAAGTTGTCCCCTACAGAGTGCAAATATTCAACATATGACCGGGAATTGTTGGCGGCATATTCTGCGATCCAATATTTTAGGCATATGTTGGAGGCTCGGGTATTTACGTTGTATGTAGATCACAAACCCCTAATTTTTGCATTTCAGCAGAAACAAGAGAAATGTTCCCCTAGAAGGCTTCGGCAATTAGACTTTATATCTCAGTTTACTACGGATATACGTTATTTGCATGGCAAGGGAAATTTTGTTGCTGACAGTTTATCTAGAGTTTGTGAGATTCAATTTGCGTCACTTGTAGATTTTGAGTTGTGGGAAAAGTTGCAAACAGAGGATGAGGAGCTAAAGGCTATTTTGGACGGAAAGGCTGAGTTTAGTGGAAATTTAGCTAAAGTACAAATGCCGGATGCTAAGACATTATTGTATTGTGAAACTTCTGGTGAGGTGAACAGGTTTTATGTCCCTCAGACCTTGAGATATAAGGTGTTTGAGTCAATGCATGGGATGTCGCATCCAGGAATACGGGCTTCTAGGCAGCTAATCTGTTCGAAATATATTTGGCCAGGGCTAAATAAAGATGTTGCTGTGTGGTGTAGAGCGTGTATACCCTGTCAAAGGACTAAGGTACACCTGCATACTAAGTCTCCTTTGGTGAAATTTTTGGTTCCAGACGAGAGATTTGCTCATATACACATAGATATCATTGGTCCCTTACCTCTAGTACGTGGATTCAGATATTGCCTAACTATGATTGATAGGTTTACCCGGTGGCTAGAGGCTGTACCTATTGTGGATATGACTGCTGAAACTGTTGCTCAGGCTTTTGTTCAGACGTGGGTTTCCCGTTTTGGTACGCCTCAGAGGATAACATGCGATAGGGGTAAACAATTTGAGTCCATACTTTTTGAAAGTCTGGCAAGAATGCTAGGCTCTGTTATAGCTAGAACTGCTTCGTATAGGCCCCAAACGAATGGTTTGGTGGAGCGACTTCATCGACCTTTAAAGCAGGCCTTAATGTGCTATAAGGTAGATTGGTTAGAAGCACTCCCCCTGGTTTTGCTGTGTCTACGGACAACAGTACGTGCGGACCTTGGTGCATCTACAACTGAGCTGACATATGGAACGACTCTACGGCTTCCAGGCCAGTTGTACGAGGATAGCCCCTTCTCAGACCCACCGACTTATATTTCAAAACTACAAAAAATTATGTGTGCTTTGAGACCTTGTCAACCTTTAAGGCATGGACAGCAAAAGATCTATGTTCCGAAAGAACTAAAGAACTGCAACCATGTATTTGTACGGAGAGGTCCTTTTAAGAGATCTTTACAACCGACTTACGAGGGTCCATTCAAAGTCGTAAAACGACTGCAGAAAGATTTTGTGGTTTCTATCGGGAACCAGGAAAAGATCATAAATATTGATCGTTTAAAACCTGCGTTTCTGTTGAATGAGGATGGTGAGCCTGATCCTACAACTTATATAACGAGATCGGGAAGGAAAGTTCGTTTTCGTCTCCCACGGATTGTGTGAGACTGGCGGGGGAATCATGTGGCGACGCTAATTGTGCTAATTCGCCTTATTTGAAAATGGAAGAGGAAGCATAATCCATTTAAGTTTCTCCAGCGGAGCAAAAGAGCGTTCTCACATTTGGCGAAAGTTTGGCGGTTGGAAAGTTTCGCCAAGTATAGACTGGCGGTGGATTCGACCGGAATCTTTGACACTTGCTCTTCGGCAGTCTCCAGTGATGCATCGTGATTTTAGAGCGGCTGCTGGACGGCTATTAAACATTATATTTATTTATTAATTAATTATGTTTATTTGAATATGTTGAATTTTATATATTTTGTTAAAGTAATAAAGTCGTATATAGTCAATTATGCCGTCGTATAAATAACCACAGCGCAACCTTTACATACCTACACAGTATACCATTCGGGAGTTATCAAGTGTGAGTAAAGTCCATGTTCGGTTCTTGGTCATTCACTTTTTCAAGTAAAAGTGCCTAGGTTTAAAGCTTCTAAAATTTTTATTGAGTCATTCAGAATATTTAAATTTTAAGTTTCATATTTTATAAAACAATATTATTTGAAAAGTGTTTGATTAAGGGGAAAAAAATCAGCCACAAAATTTGTGGGCCCCTGAAATTGGTGGGCCCAGGGCCGAAGCCCCGGAGGCCCGTGCATTAATCAGGCCCTGCCTACCCGAAAGTGTGAAAATCATGCCCAAAATCGACCCGAGCGGTTGGTTCCGATAAACACAAAACAGAACTCTTGAAAGAAGCACACACAAAAGGTGTCGCAAAATGGATTGATGATATTTATAACTAGAAAACTATAACATATATTATCGTTAGTATTGCAAAAGGTTGATATGAGAATGAGTACAAAAGATTAATGTGGGACGTATTCTTCCTTATTTTAGTACCCTACGGCGCAGACAGGTGGGGCTATGCTGTCTGAAACTGCAAAAATGAATATACTAACGTATACGTAAAAATTAAAGTTTATTTACTTTTCCCCCTTGATTCAGTGTAACTATTGAATCTAAAAAATATAGTTTTACGTTTTGATAATGAAATTTTTTTTTTCAGTTTGTTATATAACAGAGCGTCATTCATTGGTGACAATTGTTATAAATACAAGGAAGATTAGTAATTAAATTATTTTTGCCATACAATAATATACTCCAGAAGTAAAATAGTAGTTTTCACAGTGTGCTTGCTATTCCATTTTAAAACCATCAATGCATTTTAGAATACACTGTTCTTGCAATAGCAAACTTCAGATGACCATATTTTATTTCCAAAAAAAAAAAAAAAAGAATATCAAGCTAAACGCATAGATTCTTGAACACTTCCCAACACTTCTACAATATTGTAATGAAACTCTACTATTTAATTAGAAAGTATCCAAATAAGCAATTTAGAAATCGGATAACATAATTGAACACCACATCAGCATTTAACGTCCCTAATCGGTAATAGTTTCGAATTCTTTTGAGAAGCCCTATACATGACCTATATATTCTTACACACACCATATGGTTCGATAATAGTATTTAAATTAGCTATAAAACGCATAAAACATTGACAATTTATTTTCAGCGTTTATAGCCCAAACTATGTAAGGTGAATTTTTTTGTGGATGCCTGTATAACATTTTCAGACTTATAACACATGGCCTGAAAAGTTCCCAGTCTGGCACATAGATGGCGTTGCAGTCGCCGAACCGATGTTCTTTTTAGTAAATACTAACTTTTAAAGGTAGCAGGAAAAATGTTATGACGATTCGCCGTGTGGATAAACAATAGAGTGGTTTTAGTTGAACGACTTTGTTCATAAACAAAAAAATAGATAAGCAAGAATTTCAAAAATTGTTATTTGATGGCAAAAAACACCGTACAGACAAAAGCTTGGCCTGATAAGCATTATCCGGACACTGCACCAGGTAATTCAACCATTATTGACTGGTTTGCCGAATTTAAACGTGGTCGTACGGATACCTGTGATGCACCACACAAAAGAGGTCAATACTCCGGAAAGTATAAAAAAAGTCCACAAAATAGTTTTGGAGAACCGCAAAAAGAAGTTGCAGGAGATAGCTCAGACTCTGAAGATATCCAAGGTACGTGTAGGTTTTATTTTGAATGAATATTTGTCTATGAAAAAGCTGTTGCCAAAATGGGTGCCGCGCATGTTGACTTTTGACCAAAAACAACAACGAGTCGATGATGATTCTGAGCACTGTTTGCAGCTTTTTCGTTATAAAATTATGTTATTTATTATTAAATTAATATTATTATTTATTTATCAAATTATTATTATTAAATTATTATTATTATTATTATTATTATTATTAAATTATTATTAATTATTATTAAAGTTATAAAGTTATAAAGTTATAAAGTTATGTTAAAAAGTTGTGTTTTCTTTATTTGACCGGGAACTTATCAGCCCATGTGTTATACACACCACATATTAAGTTAAAATTTAATTCTGCTGGTAAATGCATAACACGACTAAAACCACCATATCCTTCCAGCAACTACCATCTATAAACGGAATACTTTTTTTTTTTTTTTTTTTTTCGTAGATATGTCTATGAATTTATCTATATTCTACAATCGTAGTACAGCTGCAGAATGCATAACAAAATTAAAAACACCTGAAAGCAATTCACATTCATAGACAGTAATGCTTATTTTCTGTAGCCCTGTATATGGGGTATAAAATTATATACATCGCACAATGTATTAAAATTTAGTTAAGCATAAAAACGCATACCGCATATGAAAACACACCTCTAGCGATTATCGCTTTTAGATAATACTGTAACCGAATTATTTTTGTTCCCCGTAAATATACAAATAAATTATATGCACTCCACATTCAACTGAAAGAATGTTGTATTGTACCTTGATAATGCATATCAATTTCATTATGTTTGAAATAATGCAACTGCATTAAAATACCTTCCAAATGATGTATACCCTATAGCACATAATGAATGCAATTGTTTCTTGTGTGTCTGTAAACGTATTATAAATAGTGCGCACTGATATTTTCAATTGGGAATGTAATATAATAATCTACTGTAACAATTACCAAGCTTACTGCAATCCAGGCATATTTACTCGATTTATATCTCAGACAAACAGACAGAAAGACAAAAAAACAAAACAAAGTGATAAACAATTTTTAACCACGTTGGAAAGTGTTACCAGACAGCATTTTCATACATGTATTTTTCATTTAGTTATATGACTTCCCTAATGACATTTTTTATTCCGTTCACGCACTATTTGAATTATCACCAGATGCATTGGTTGAACTTAAATTACGTATAATCTCATGTAAGTCAATTAATAATTGACTGACGTGGATTATGAAAATTGATTATAAAATTTAAAGATTTGCTTTATCACTGTAAAAATCCGTTATGAAATTTACAGCATATACATGAACTTTTGAATTTAAAAATTAAATATATTTTTAGCATAATAACTGAAATACACACGTGTAAAATACGTTTCTGGCACAGGTTATTTTTATGAATTGATGCACACGGAAAACAATGACATAAATAACACGGAAAAATCACCTGGAGTGAAATATCCCACATCTATTTGCATATTTTAGGCATTAGTAAGTTTTCATTTATTTGAGAAAATATAGCCGTTGTTTTAATAACATTTTGATGATTTGTTTTAAATTTTCTATTAATCTTTCTATGGTAAATATAGAACAATAATTAGTTTATGGTTCTCACAACTAAGCAAATCATATTTTAAAATCTTATCAGTAACTTGTATACTGATAATTCAAATTATGTATAAACACTTAATATTTTATTGAATGCTATAACATTTATTGGAAAATGTACATTTGTAAAATATTTTTAGTTTCGCCTTTTATTCATGATTGCACGACAAAATCATGAAATTATTATGTGTCTACGTTAAAAATAGGCCACTTAAAAAATACACGATAAGAACATTGAGAAATGGTCATATTTCCATGTTTGACCGATTTCTTTTGCAAATAGAGGTCTTAAAAACAAGAATAATTATTCCTTAAACTGTTGAAACAGAATTTAAGAAAAATAGTGATCCGCTCACGCACTGGGAACAAATTTAGTACTCGTACATATGTAAGGTAAGAATATTATTTTAACTGTTTTTACTGTCGAAAATTTCTACCTATTATTGTCTAAGTAGCATGTTTAAAGAATTCATATTTGTGGAAAAAGTTTTTTATGTACACGTTATCTGCTGTATATACGTAATACATAATAAAATGTTTTGCAATTATTATTTTTTAATTACTGTTAAAGAGGTGTGAGGTTAAGAGGTATCTCTCTCTCTCTCTCACACACACACACACACACATATACATATATATATATATATATATATATATATATATATATATATATGTGTGTGTGTGTGTGTGTGAGAGAGAGAGAGAGAGAGAGAGAGAGATACCTCTTAACCTCACACCTCTCTCTCTCTCTCTCTCTATATATATATATATATATATATGTGTGTGTGTGTGTGTGTTACGGTCAATATGATTAATCCAGCCATTATTAATAATAACCGGTCATTATTACCAGTCATTATTAATAATGACCGGATTAATCACATTGACCGTAACATATATATATATGTATGTATGTATGAAATATTTTTCAGCTTATTTTTTAAAAATGCGCTTATCGCAGCCTATATATCGCTCTCTCACATGCATATACATAAATATGAACATGTACAGTTTATTTTTTGAAATGCATAATTCTCACTCTATATATCACTCTCTCTCTCAACATATATATCGGGTGAACTAAAAATTTGTTAAAACTTTAAAAATTCATAAAAAAGGAAGAAATTATGATAAAGAAGTGTCGTTTGCAAGAAAAGGCTCACAAGGTAGTCGGATTTTTTTTAGCAGCAAAAAATATTTAGTTAATAAATTCACCTGTAAATGGCGCTAACATGCGAGAGGTTCAGCAGAATTATACAATCTAATTCTGCAATAAAAGACCGCGATACACGAGGATTTCTCATTCACTTTCAGAATGTTGTCATTACCCGATCGAGCGTTGTTGGTGAAGTTGTTCTATTTGAACGGAGAGTCAGCAACTGCTGCGTTGCGAAAATTTCGCACGGCGAAAGTACTGAAGACGAATAATGTGGTATGGAGGTTATGTTGAACGATTGTTACTGCAAGAATATATGGATGAAGCGTACTGTTGTACTGTTTATTGAGTTTCGGGTCTTCAGCGCCCTCTACCAGTGACAGTTTTAACTAAAAATGGTTTTGTTGCTAAAAACAATCCGAAGACATTGTGATCCCTTTCTTGCAAACCGCAATTCTTTATCATAATTCCTGCCGTTTTTATGAGTTTTTAAAGTTTTAACGAGCTTTTGGTTCACCCGGTCTATGTAATATTTTTCAGTTTAATTTTTAATAATGCAAAATTCTCAATATATATATATATAAAGCTCTCTCTGTCACACACAAACATATATGTAATATTTTTACATGATACATAAAGCATAATATATTTCATATATAGTGATTGGGGGCGATTCTCCAATAAGTGAGTAATTTGTAACCTTTGGGGTTATATGCTGTATTTTGTCATCTATATAGTTTTTTGCATAAAATTGATTTTATAATGTATTTCTACAATTTCAAAACGATAACTGTACATTTTACACCAATCGCATTTTAAATAAACAAATTGTCACTACTGCCCATTGTCCTCACCTCGTGCATTCACCTTCTGGAGGAATTTTAAATGTAATGACAACCTATTTTTACCAATTCTACGACCCAAAATAAAAAAATATATACTATGCAATACATAATAAACAATTTTTATTGTAAATAAAAAATATTTTTATATGTCTCCCGGCCAGAGAAACGTTATCCCCTAGTTTTTATGTATCTACTGTTCCCTTGAATAAAACTGCTCATGTTACCACCAGGAGGGTAGATGACATTTGAGGGACAGCTGGATTTAGTAGAAGCAGCAATCTGAATTGCTGGAAAATCATAAGGTTTAATTTTCTGAACTTTAAAAGAAACTACAAGCCACAAAATGGATAGAAAGATAAGAATATGTTTATTACTTATCACTACTGTCCCCTGCTTAAATTACATTTATTATTATTTTTATTTATTTATGATTATGTCATGATATAAATTATTTTTTCTTAGTTCAAAATATCATATTACTGTCTTACTGAGATTAACGTACTATGTGCACAGAAGCAAATTTCCTAATTTTGTCACTACGTCCCTGTCACTACCATCCCCTTTCAATGAAATTACATCAGCTATCTTGGAATACATTTGAAATTGGTAAAATTCAAATGCGTTACTTAAGCTTTTTCACATGTGACAATCAAACAGCTGAAAAGTTTTAATTGAGGATGAAATTAAATGTAATGCAATTAAAAGTTTAATATATTGAATATTTGATGCGATATGGGCATTTGTATGAAATAATTTTTAACTGCGAATGCGCTAACTATACCAAAGATTTTATGTCATGATTTGGTAATCAATTCTATAGAACAACTCTTATATAAAGAACAGTCAAATATCGCAGAGATTCAAAAAGATATCGGCAATAATTCAATTGGATGATAAGGGACCCTCCCCCCCCCTCAATTTGTCAATTAGCTCACAATATTGCCGATAGCTTTCTAAGTTTTCATGATATTTGACTGCTTTTTTATATAAGTTGCTCTATAGATTTGACTACCAAATCATTAAAAAAAAACTGTGGTATAGTTTGCGCATGCGCAGTTAAAAATAAATTCATACAAATACCCATACCTTGTCAAATATTCAATATATTAATCTTTTGATTGCAGTATACTGTTTCTACTGTTCTTGAAGTTAAACATGTGTCTTACATTCTCGAAGTTCAAGGACAATTCGTCAAGTATTACAGTAGATATCCGACAAACCGTTTAAAAAGCGAAACCGTCTGGACAGCAGTGAAATGAAACCGAACACAAATATAGAATAATCTGTTCGAGCTACACAGGGTTCCAAAAAGCATTATTTATCATTTGAAACTTCAGAAACAAAAAAAATTCAATATTTAAAGAATTATTTAGAAAAAACAAGTTTATTTTTCATGCACTGATTTACGGAAACATTTCCGAGTAGATTTTTACAGTATAAATCAGTTTTCTAAAACTGGAATATCAGCTTTAGGATGCTATTAATCCTCAAATAAATTTTTTCATCTGCTTAATTGAATTTATACATCCAAGAGTAATAAAATAATATTATTTTAATGTTAATTTATCATGTGTTTTTTGAACATGAAAATCTTTACTTGAGAATTCGTAGCATTAACCGAAAATCCTATATTCCAGTTGAGAAAACTCTATAATTCACTTTCAAAACTGCTCGGAAACGTTTCCGGAAATAATTGGCAGCTAAAGAAATTTTTCTTTTATAAACCTTTCTTTAAATCTCGAAAATGTATTGGTTCCTGAATTTTCTGAAGAAAAAGAACGCTTTTCGGAATCATGTGTAACTCGGAATATAGTATATTATTGTTCGTGGTGATATTATATTTTCATAAAGAAACAGATGAGTTTTTTTTTACATCGTAGAAACATTCATATAAAAAAAGGTATAAATTAATAAATTTGTATAATAACAAACTATATGAATGGGTATGAGTATTTTTTTAAATTGAAAGACAAATATTGTCAGATACGGTTAAAACACTTTTAACTGTGTATACTCTGCTTATTTTTAAGCACTCATTTCAAACAATATTATAAAAATTACGTATGGAGAATCAACATTATTCATCTATGCATATTTTTAATCCCAGTTATAAAAATACTTTTACACGTTGTTTCTTATTTCATTACAATTTTTATAAAACACCAACTAAACTAATTTAACTCGTTTTCAAACACAAATCAAATATTATAGATAAGCACTGTGAAGTGCAAGAAGATTAATTTCTTTAAATGCAGAAACATATTCCTTATCAAAATTTGCTTCAATGAATTATAGCACGACTTGATTTATAACGAAATGAATTTCAGGTCATGATAAGGATATGTATAATAGAACTTAATACAGCGTGAAATCTATTAAAATCCATTTCCATATTTCACGAGTTAAACGTTTTGGAAATTTATTTTAGGGAATAGCGGTATTTGGGATAAGCTGAATAACATCCATTTATAGCTCCATTATTCGATCTTCGTTATCTTTGCAAACAGGAGAATCTAAGGCAAAAATAATAATATAAATAATCTGTCAAGCGTGAATTTTATTCGTGTACAAAGGGTTCCGTAGAATAAATTTATTAGTTACTAACTCCAATATTACGAAAAATCATTGCTAAAAGAATAATAAGACTTTGTAAAAAATATTCAATATAGGGTTGTGTATTGCTGTATATATTAGCAAAGTATAGATGGAAATACCATGAACGTTCAGAGAGATATTAGGAATACATAGTAACAAATATCTCTATTCTGTATGACTTTTTGAAAACCTTATGAAAATCCGTTTATGATGACAAAAAATGAATAAATAACGCAATATTGCAAGGGGATGTAGGTGAATACATTCTGAATAATAGATTTCTCCCTGGTAGTAGATTCTTATGTGAATTTACTTAGACAAATAGTTAATATTCCAACGTTTCATTTTTAGTATTGTTTCTGAAATTAATATTGAAATCAACTGCGATAGTTAAATTATAAGATAATGGTTTTTTGACCTATGCATTTAAATATGACATTATTTATACATTCAATGGCGATGTTTATTAAGAATTTTGGCGATGGTTACTAAGAATCTGTAAATAGTTTTCAGCTGCACACCAAATAATTTGAACTAATTAAATAGAAATCTTAACCAGAGTTAATGATTGCGTTATTAATATAATTGCGGTGTACATACGATATGGATCCCCAACCCGGACTCAAGCCTGTTATAGCAGGACCATATACTCTGCATACCTGTCCAAAATTACCCAAATAAAATGTATCGTTACCTCATCCCGATGTTTCTAAAAGTAGAAAAATACCACATGTCATAATTGAATTCAATTGGAATAACAAACTACAAATATTTCTCACTTAATTAATCCTCAAAGACCTTGTACGAAGTTTAAAATTGGTAGCCACTTCCTAGGCCACGATTCAGAAAGAGGTCGCAGAGTTGCTCAAGAAAAGTCTCCTGTCAATCAGATTTGACGTAGGTGTAGACAATTTTAAGGCAATTTTCCGAAAAAAGTAATTAATCTCAAGAACGCGAAACTTTCTGACTCATTTTAAAACATAAAAGCATGATACTTAGAGGCATGATTATTGAAGTGACTTGTAATCGAAAAGTTTTTCCACTATAAACGAATTACATATTCAGTTAGAACCTACTGTTTTCTCAAAGCTACTGACTTTTAACGTCTTGAAATAATTCGATGAATTATTTTTTAATAATTGCCTTTAATAATTGAATTCAATTTGAATGAAAAACTTAGACTATTTATCCCTATGATTCACCTAACCTAAAAAAAAACCTTGTATAAAGTTTAAAATTAGTATTGTGCCAAGCGCGCTGCGAAAGAATGTCTGAAAGTTGCAAAGTCGCCTTGGTCTGTGGTTTTTCTAGATAGGTTTTTAATTAGTACCTCATTTAATTACCAACAATTCTTTCTCTAAAATCATTATCAACAATCTTTGGATGATTCTGCGTCGATAGGTACCTCGAGCGCCCTTCAAATCCCCCGATGAGTGCCCGCAAATTAAAGACAGTGTGTAACGGAAGAAAGCAATTTTCTCAAAATCTACGTGACCTAGGATGATCGCCATAGTTTCCATTCAAGGTTTAAATAAACTCCTACTACTCCTACGTTTTTCATAATTTTAGTTTACTATAATATATCAATTAACTGCGATCAAATTTTCAAACAAATTGCTTTTGAAAGTATAATTTTTGCTATTCGACGATGTGAAAATTGAAATTGTGCGATGTTTAGAAGTTAAACATATTGCAGCAAAAAAATATATTTATTGCTTAAATCTTTCCCACCGTCCAGTGTTATTCATGGACATGTTTTTACTTTATAATATACAGGGTGTTTCAAAAATAACTGGTATATTTGAAAAATCAATAGAAACTAAACGGGCAGAGATAGAAATACACCGTTTGGTGCAATTTGCTTGGAACAACAGTAAATTTTCGGGCAGACAAACTTTCGAAATTAGTTACAATTTTCAACAACAGATGGCGCTGCAGTCTGGGAAAATCTAAACCACGATATTATCCACATATCCACCATGCGCAGCAATAATATGGCGTAATCTCTGAACGAAATTACCAGAAACCTTGGTAAACGTGTCAGGTGGGATGGCTTCACATGCAGAAGAGATGTACTGCTTCAGTTGTTCAATTGTTTCTGGATTGTGGCGGTACACCTGGTCTTTCAAGTGTCCCCACAGAAAGAAGTCACAGGTTTACAAAGGTTTCTGGTAATTTCGTTCAGAGAGTACGCCATATTATTGCTGCGCATGATGGATATGTGGAAAATATCGTGATTTAGATTTTTCCAGACTGCAGCGCCATCTGTTGTTGAAAATTGTAACTAATTTCGAAAGTTTGTCTGCCTGAAAATTTACTGTTGTCCCAAGCATATTGCAACAAACGGTGTATTTCTATCTCTGCCCGTTTAGTTTTTATTGATTTTTCAAATATACTGGTTATTTTTGAAACACCTGTAGATAGAGGTCACTAATTCTGAAAATTGGCGCTAAGTGCTTTGAGGATGCGAAGAGATATACCATTTTCCCTCTAAATGTGTAATTTTTAAATCGAAATCGTTTCAGCCATTATTAATTTTTATTATATATTTCCTGTTACAATTCTCCACTTATAAAATGCAGCAAAACATCATTATGGAACCTATTATCATTTAAATTTTTAACCTCCTGTGCAATTTTTGAAACACAATCTCTTCAATTGTATATTTTAAATTTTGGTACTTTTATGTTGATAAGTTGAATACAAGTCATATTTTCACAAAACTGCTTGTAGATTGCACTATAATATATTCTACATATAAGAATACATTTTTGCATTCTCAGTAAACGATGTTTTTAAATATATAAATGAATGTAATTTACTTCAAAATTAGTTTATCTCCACAACTGCTATGCAAAATCGTAATAATAATTAATACAATTTTTTTAAACTATGCTATACAATGCTCCAAGTTAGAACATACTTTAAACATAAAAAATAAACACACGTTGTTTAAACACGTGTGTGTTAATGAAAATAGTTAATAAAAAGATAAAATGCAAAGGAAGGTACATACGCCTACTGGTAGAGATGCAATCAATCCCAGGGGACTTGTTTTCTTTAAGATTCTCAGTGTAATTAATAACCACAGAGGGGTTGCAGAATTATAAGTATTTTCACAATCAGTGGGTAGAAACTCTTCAACCTTGAATCAACAATGTCAGTCATCCTAGGATTGACTACAACGCGATTTACTGTAAACTGGATTCTAACACCTTCAGCAATGAGCTAAGCCTTCTCAGAGTTAGAATAAACCATTCCATAAGGGCCGTTAAGAGCTGGAATGTGTTTCCATGTCCTATGCATGTGGGCTGTAGTGGATCAAATAGTGTTGTCGGTAGTCGGTAAGGCCTTAACATAAGTGTTCCAATGTGATATACTAAACTCTGTCATTGTAGAGCTGATATGATGATGCAAACAGTTAAGTTCAGATCTTAAAAGGAATTCCGTAGATGTCTGCTATTCCCGCCTTAATCGATTTCTATCTCTTTCCAAGTCCCCGATGTGCTTAGGCATCGAAAACAATGGAACACCCTATACCGAGTTTTCAAAACTCCTTTGATTGCAATACGTAGGGAGTCTCGAAATGCATGAATGGAGATGTTACATCCTCAGCAGAGTGAATCGCTGTGAGTTGAGCCTACATAATCTGAAGAACATGGGCAAAATTATCCCAGTTGACCGGGGATGTCATTGGGATGTCGAGATGGTAATAAAACCCATCAAATCTAAGCACAAATGCGAAGTGGTCCAAAGACAGATTGTTCACCATTTGAATGGTATGGGGAAAGGGGAAACAGCGGGTTATATCAAAATCAAATATAGAATGTGAGTTATGGCGAGTGAACTCAGAGGGCACTATGATTTGGGCATGGTTTTGCTCTGCCCAACTGCGTGGTGTATTCTGATTTACTGGAGTTGTGAGAGCCCCAACAGAATTATGTGCATTAAAATCAAGCGTAATGGTAAAAATTGATAAAGCGTTAGTTAGATCAGAGAGATCTTGATAAAACAGACATTGATCTCTCAGAGTAAAGTTATAAATAGCTGCAATCAGAAGGTAGGGGATGGAGGGAAAGTCTAAGACAATGGGGTGTCTTCAATACAATGTAACTGAAGGATCTTAATAAAAGAATCATTGAGACCATATTTAATATAAACAACAGTGACACCACTAGGTCGGTCGTTATCTAGAGGATCGTCAACATGAAAAACATCGCAGTTGACGACCTTAACAACGCTTCCCGGCGTAAAGCGGGTCTCAGATGTTTAAAAATATATCCAAGTTTCGAACTTGAATAAAATACTTGAAACCAGTCGCTTTACATCGAAGCCCGTTGGCATTGCATAATCCAACAGTTAGAAATCTCTAATAACTGGAAGCTGGGAATGTGTCAGATGGTGGTAGAAGGGAAAATGCAAAAATTCAACAAACAGTAAAACAAATTAAGCCTTAATGCTTGTCAGGTTACTGTATAGAATGAAAATCCAGTCATCCTCCGTAGGTACTTTTAGAAGAGACTGGGGACATTTTTTGGAAGGTTGATACCATAATCTGTTTTCCAAAAGTTCTCTCGAAATCGAGTAATTGATTTAGGAATTCGGCATTTGAAACTGCATCATTTTTAGGGGTCGATATAATTAATACCATTAGTTAGGATAGAAGTGGCGTTAGCAACCACGCTAGCCACAGTACTCGCAAATGAGAGGGCTGGATCCAATTTTATCAAAGGAAAATATGACGCGTTTTAATGTTTTATCCTTTTATCCTTTTTTCCTAAATTTTTAGTACTATTTGAATTTTTTTCACCCGAAAATTTAGGTCACAATCTGTAATTAGCAGGGTGTGCGCCATCACAGAGCGTTCATCTGCAGGGATCCTCATAAAGGTTAATGGCACTCAGCATTTTTGTGTGCGCGCGCACACTCTAAGAATCTCGGCTCAAGATGACAAATTTCCCCTGAGTGAAAGTAACCCCGGCATTTGTGACATTGTATACGTCCCTTACTCCGATATTTCTCGAATTATACTTGCAGTCCCAGAATCATAGTACAATTTGAAATAAGCGATCAAGTTTACTTTTTCGCCAGGGTACTTAGATCAGGAACAAGAGGAGAGGTAGAGAGTTTCTGTTGTTATCTCTGTACATGTGTATAGCAGAAGGACTATTTAGTTCGTCATTGGAGATTGCCTTCTCAGTAACAGAGATTTCTGCATTAGCAGGGTTGCCGCTGAGGACAAGTTTATAGTTTTTTTTAGTTTTCAAAAGGAAACTTCTATAATGGATCCTTTCACTCGCTAGAATACTTTTGCACATTTCTATAATCGACTTCTGAGTCGACTGAAACTCATATTCAATTATTTTTAAGGCTTGTTGTCTCAGAATAAACAGTAGATTGTTCCAATGCGTGATTATTTTAATGTAAAAGGTTCTTCTTTTTTTAATATTGATTCAGTTATATTCCTAGGCCCTGCAGAATTTACGTAGTATTTCTACGTGATTGGACAAGTTTCCAACCATCATTACATTGGTATTCAATACGGCGATTACCCTGTGTTAATTTAGAATTAGATTGAATTAGTTTAACCTTATTTTTTTCTACATTTTAGTAACATTTTTATTTTTTTCACTCGAAAACTTGGGGCAAAAACTTTAATGCTATCCTATATAATATTAACTCTTAAAAAAAAACTCGTCACACTGAAGTCACTTCGAGACTCTTTGAGACTAAAATTAGCTAAATGTGGGTGTTTTAACACACTTTTTAACACTTTCAGAGAATCTTCTACATTACCATTTAAAATCTTGATAGTTTGGCAAAGAGAAGGGTCATCAACAGGATCATCTTGAAACAAAGCAAATCCACTTAATCACAGGTTTGCTTCTATTTCTTCATTAAGCGAATTTAATCTATTTGCTAACATCGATGGTTTTCCTGTTAGGTCCACTACTATGGTCTACGCTGTGTTTTTCTTAACTCGTCTATTAATGACATCAATATCCAATAACAAATACTGGCAGGCAGTTCGATAATATTCCAGGAGAAAGTTTTTTTTTAAATTTCCATTAAATTCCTTGGATATAACATCGCCTTGATAATCAATCTTGGCGAATGTTCATTAGAAAACCAGTTAAAGTGCGTAAACGCCAACATAAAAAATAAATGCACCGAGCAACCGTTGCAGATCTCTCCAAAAAAACATTACAGAATCAGCACTTTCAAATGGTAATACGGGAGAGAATTTAAACTATTCTACTATCGCATGCGTCAAGAGACGCGCCCCTGCTTAATGAAATATTTCCCATTTGGTTATTTATTAATTAATTTTATTTTATAAAATTTCTGGTTTTAGTTGATTTTTAAAATTAAATAGAAGATTGGAAGGTATATCTTTAATTTTATTCAATTCATAAAATAATTTATGACGCCATACTGGCCACTTTCAACTTTTGTGACTACTCATTATAATTGTGCTTACTTCAACTTATTTTACATATCTTAATATTAACAATAGTACCATGTAAAAATCTCTCTTATATTTAACAATTAGATATCTTCTAAGTTTAATATTTTCATTAGTCTCTCCAATAAGCATTTTCTCAAATAAGCTAATGTGACTTTCCTTAAAAGTCCACTGTTTTACTTGACTAAAAGTAATGAATCTTTCTTTGAGTGTTGAATATTATATTTTGTATGAGCCTGTCATCTTGTCAATCGACCAGCTTTAACATTCTGGATAGCATGTTTAACTTCTGTGTCTGTTCCGGAGCTTCCTCAAGCATTCTGTTTGATAGAAATCACATCGGAAAAAAGTAAACATAGTACGAAAATTGTATTAAATAATTCATGTAAATTTCCTTATCAAAAACATCTAATAAAAAATTACATTAAACATAGCAAAATATAATAAGTCTGACTATTTATCTTAAGGCGCAACTTTGAAGGAAAGTATACATCATTATTATTGCCTCAATATTTGGTATACCGTTTTAGAAATATATGGATTTTCCTATTTTGATCATTTTAAATAAGGATTTAAGTAATCAGCCCCAAAAAATATTTAACACTTTGCATATATTCCTAAAATATATTAATTCAACAAAGTTCAATTATTCCCACTTTCAGCGTTTGTATATTATTTTAATTTGATAAGCAAAAACAAGTAATATAAAAACTTTTTTTTTTTAAGTCAATTCCTACTTAGGTCAAATAGAAATTTTATTCTAGCGATCTACACGCTTCACAATTGACGGTATTTATTGCTAAATTTATATCCTGCTAAATATCTTACATAAGAGAAATTTTTTAAATGTATTAAAAATGAAATAAAAAATAAATAGCTGAAATACCAAAAATTAATAGCTCGAAATGTATTTCTCACAAAATTGTTAGACAAACTGCGTTAGGAAGTTAAAAAAATTGTATTTTTCTTGATATAAATTTAAAATCTAATGATTATGCCGTTTTTCAAATATTGAATTTCAAAAATTACCAAACTTTACAATAAAGTGCCATAGCGATGTTACAGTTAACGATAATACAGTAGTTTTTTTTAAAAATATTAATTAATTAATTAAATTTTAATATTTAATTTTAGTTTTATACTTCATTTCTGTTTAAAAGTATAGACTCACTCCACATTTATAGTCTCTTTCGCCCGCGAGCCGCCTGATCTTCGTCCGTGAACAGCCAGTCCCATTATCTGTTTACGTGTGAAGGTGAGACTATAAATGTGGAGTGAGTCTATACTTTTGAACAGAAATGAAATATAAAATTAAAATTAATTAATTAAATTAAATTAATAAATTAATATTTGAAAGAAAACTGTATTAACATCAATTGTCATCCAGTACAAGATTAAAAATAATTATTTGAACTTGATAGGATGAATAGAAAATATTTTATTAACGATTGAAAATTTGAACAAGATATATAAATATATAGAGAGAGTGTGAGCTAATAGTAGGAATTGAATAACACATAAACTTATCTTAGTACATCTGCTGAAAGCCTCTTCGCATATCAAGGATCCAGTGAGACTCTAACAGGAGTATAAAGAAATGCCACACCAAAGTGCAATGAAAGTTTTAGAACAATTCTAATTCAACACCTGTCGTTCTTTTCCTATTTCCTTAATCAGGGATGAGATTTCTCCGCTTTTTTGCGTACCAGTATAATCTTACAGAAAATGCTTTTAACACTTTCCAACCTAGTTGAAAAGTGTTTATGATTTCGGTTTGTCTGGCCGGATGGCCGTCTGCCGTATGGCCGTATGCCGTCTGTCCGTGCTCTAACTCCCGTAAATATGCTCGGATTGCTCTGCAATTTTTATATGTTATTGTCGTTATCTATAGCATGTTCCCTGTTTCAACGGAAGTGTGTCGCGCTTATACTTTTTTTACAGGGACACTCAAAAGAATTTCGTTACATTGCGGTCTATGGGGAAAATCATTTGCGGTTTATTTAAATAATGTTTCACTATTTTAAACGCATTGAAATTTATATATATCACTAAGGTGCATTAGAAGAAGCTTAATGTGGAATAGGGTGTGCATAGCACTTATAGTTACTTTACAGGGACGGTAAAAAAAATCCGTTATATTACTTCTATGGAGAAAATTCGTCTGCGGTTTATTTAAATAATGTTTCACTATTTAAAACGCATTAAAATTTATATATATCACTAAGGTGCATGACAAGAGGCTTACTACAGAATAGTGTGTGTATAGCAGTCATCGTTCATTTACAGGGACACACAAAAGAATTCTCTACTGTCTGTTAACAATAATTCCTGAAAGTGCGTTTTAAGTTACTGAACACGATTTTAATTTTAACTTTCTTTTTGTCTATTACGTGGTGTGTATAAATTCTGTAGATTCTATACAGGGAAGCACAAAAGTTGTTTACATAGATGTCATCTTTTATCTTATTAAACGGTATGATTTGTAAAATTATTTTGGAAGCGTTGGAAAGAGTTACATAATCTATGCTTGACGCATGATTTTTCGTTCTTGTTTTATTTAATCGAAACATTCTGCGATTTAACAGAACAACGTTTTCTTTAAGATTATACTGGTATTAAAAAAAGCGGAGAAATCTCATCCCTGCCTAATGGTAAATAAAATAGACCTCTTATGCTTTGATGTCCATCGGTTTATTCAAACAGAAAAATGAAGTGGAAACCTCTATTACGGGATTAGTCTCCGCATTTATGAAGTGTTGTCGGAGTTTGATAATTAACGATGCATCCTGCAATGAAAATGGAAAATACTCCTAAAATAGACACTTTAAGTGCATTAACATGTTTCTATTTTTGTGCCTGAAATATGGATGTTCATCATGTCACATTTATACAGGGTTCTTGCTTTAGACTTTAGGTACAAGAACATTCTCGCATTTTTGGGCCATCACATTTAGGCACATAGACATTATAAACAATATAAAAACATATGCAATGTAAACAGTATTGTTCAAAAAGCCTTTTACTGGAAGAAAGTGAATTATACATTTATATTACTTTATTTTGTATATTTTGTTAAAAAATAATTTCAATATTATGTTTAACAATTATATTATTTATTAAACGTTTAAATCAAAAAAATACTAATTTATCAACCAACGTAAATGATAAGACAATATCTGAAATCTTGTTTTGAAAGCAATACTCCACCAGAGTATTGTGCAATTTAATAATATTATCGCTACTGAATCAATTTAAATGGAAGATAACAATAAAATAAAATAGAAGAATATCCATGAGTTTACTAAGCTTATTCCAAATATATGCTTGTATTCTAAAATTAGTTTCCGAAACGTTTAACTCGTGAAATATGAAAATGGATTTTAATAGATTTCACATTGTATTAAATTCTCGTATCTCATTGCATGCACTCAAAATCTTTTCGTAATAAATTATGCTCGATAACAATTCATTAAAACGTATTTTGAAAACTGATTCCATCACTGAAAAAAATCGTTTTTATATATTTCATGGCATCAAAAAATCCTATTAGCATTCAAGAATATGTAAAATTTATTTAGTGGTATTGAATAAATCACCTACCCATTAAACGCATTTCTTTTTCTTTTAATCTCAATTTTTAAATGAAATTATTTTCAGATTATTATGTTAAACACTTTTCATTATATATATACCTGCATCATTTAATAAGGTATTCAAGTAAATGTATGAAGAAGAGATATGGTTTAAAACTTAAAATAATCGAATGTTCGTTTATTTAATAAATTGAAGGTTCAAGAGAGAAAATGACGATATTCACAAATTAGTTTTTTTGGTTATTTCTGTTTACTCGTGTGGCTGTCCAAACTTCAGCTGTGTGTCGATCAATTTTCATTTCTACTTTTCACTGGACTATTTTATTTTTTTCTTCAATTCAATGCTACCAAATGAAGGTACGCCTCTCAACTATCAGGGAACTATCACCTAAAATTTAGCAAAAACAGACAATCGTCGTTTTCCCAAGGGGTAATTTAATTGACTAACAAAGTTTCCTGGAAGCTTAATTTGTAAAAGAAAGAAAATTAATATGTTTATTTGGAGTATAATTGTCAAAATCACAACACATAAAATATAATTCGTGTTAAAAATTACTTGTAAAAATCTCAATATATTGATCAAAAGAAAAAATAATATTATTGAGGTTTAAAATTCAATCTCTTGATTTACATGCACTTACTTTGCAGCAATTGTTATCTCAAAAAGCGTTCAAAATATTATTTCTGAAATCTTAGAATTATTTTTTTAAAAGAAAGTTCGTTTAAGAGAAAGTTCAGCAGGCAGCATTGGCATCACTGTTAGAGATACGGAAAAACGAATAAAATCCACTTACTCTGGATACCTCCTTCTCTACGACGATGCAATTCGTTTTGAATAATACGAATATTAACACTTTAAACAAAAAATTCTTGATTAGAAGTCACTTCGATACTCCTTGAGACACATTTTTTTAATACTAAGAGTACCTAAATGTGGGTGTTTTAAGAAACTTTTTTTACACTTTCGTTGAACATTTAATATATATCACATATCAAAATCTAGAAACATTCTGACGATTTGGAGTATTTAAAAAAAGAAAATGTACTCACTATACGCCCAGAATGTGAATACTCGTGTGGCTTTTGCTCTTGTCTTTGCAGGTAAATATCAATATTTTTTCAGGAAAATTATATGAATACTTCGGAAATGTTATTTATAACTAAAATAAATTAAACAGCTTAGACAATAAGAAACATTTTGTTTTTAATTTTAAATGATTCGATAAGGAAGCAAAAGTGAGACGAAAACACAGTCGTTTTACAATGAAATATCAATATTTTTGAACGAAAATCATACACAGGGTTAGGAAACGATATGTTTATAATTCATAAAAATTTCAAAGAGTTCGGACAATAAGAACTATTATGTTTTTTAAAATTAAATAACCGAAAACGGTAAAAAATTATAATAAAATACTTCTTACAAGACCTTTGCTAGCGAGTCTCCAATGTAAACAGTGAAACATATTTTCTCTTCACTTTTTACTTTTCTTCTACTTAATTTTTAAAATTTTAATGCTTTTTTTACACATTTTTCTATATCTTCTCTTCCTGAAAAACTGTCAGCGAAGCCCCGCTTCCTCTACTGTCAGTTAAATTTGATTGGTTGGCTACTCTCTCTTGATTGACTGATCAAATTATCAGTCCAATCCTTTGGTGTACATTTTATTTTATAGATTTTTTCTTCAAAAATTGTTATTCACTTTTTTAAAATTTTCCCCTAATTTTAGCTTTTTCTCTTTATTTAATACTAGTTAAATTTTATTGGCTGGCTACTCTTTCCGAATTGGCTGATGAAGTTATCAGTCCAATCCTTTACTTTTTTTCCATTGTAGTACAAATGTGCTACAGTTACACTTTGTTTCGTGACTCCTCTATGATGTGATATACATTGACTCATCTGCTGGGAGTGGAGTTGATTTGCAACTGGGAATCCAATTAAACCACTCAGCTGTTATCTGTTTAAAAATATTAATATTATTTCAAGTTTTTATGCAGGCTTTGAGATATTATATTTATAATTGATAAACATTTCAAAGAGACTGGACAGTAAGAACTATTTTTTTTAAATATTAAATGGTCCGATGTGAAAAAAAAAGTAAGAAGAAAACACCGCGAGACTTTTTTTCCCGTCCATCTCTCCGCTATAGAATATTTGCGGTTTTCGTTTCTACGTGTGCACTTTGAAAGGCTAAGTATATTTATCACGGACCCAAGCTACGTCAGGCGGTTCAGCCAGTAACAAAATCAGCTATACAATGTGTACGTAATTTGTTCTTACAAAATTGGGATATTCTTTTAGATGAACAGTTTGTAAAAGAAAACAGGGTCTCAATCGCAAACGTTCTCAGATTGTTTCATTTTAAAGTGAATCCTAATTTCTTACAAAATTATAACAAAATTTATATATTTTAGAGATGTTTTTAAAGAACCATCTTTATTATGCATGAAATATATATAGACATCGCGAGAAATGGTAAAAGTGAATTGTAATTTTACTCAGTGACACAGTATGTACTGTCAACTACATTCTGAAAGTCGGAGCGTCTATTTCTGTGTTTTTAGACAAGAATGTGCTCATGTATTGTAATGGAAATAACTTTCGTAAGATATTTAAATTGAAAATATAGTAAATAGCATTAAAAAGTATAATAACTAGTACAAATATAAAGGATATAAGGAAATGCAAAATGAGGACAGACACTACTGCTAAACCTATCTGCTTGAATCTCACAATGCGTTTGAAATCGTACTTACGCTCATTCAAATAATCACATCACCTCCTCTTGTTCTTTAATTTAAAAATCTCAATTATTAAGCTTTCAGTTTAGTACCCAGAATATAATACGCACTTGTAAAGATTGACAATACTTTTAATTTTAAAAGTGTGCCTTATAGCCGGAATGTACGCTATTTATTACTGCATTTCTTTATTTTAATTTGACTGCTTCTCGTGATATTATCACAATTTATAAAAAGTAATGAATAAACGGTTTGAGACTCCGTGGTTTCTTATACAAAATTATTCATTTCGATGGGAAATATGACGTCTTATTCCGTAAAAATAGTTTACGAACTCCTTGTACAGGTTATTACAAATTAATATCTCAAATTTGAAGGGCATTATTAACAAAAGTATAGAAAATAAACGCATTTCTGAGAAATTCATAAAAAAGAAGATTGTGAAATTACTAATTGAAAAAAATTATAAATGTTCAATGTGACCACCAGCAGAAACACGAATGACTTTCCGTCTGTAGGAGAAATCGTCCCACACGGTTTTCAGCTTGTTGTGTGTTACAGTTGCAATAGCTGCAGTTATCCTCGTTTTCAGTTCAGCAGTGTCAGTTGGTAGAGGCGAAAAAAACACATTATCTTGTATGTATCCCCAAAGAAAAAAGTGAACGGAGTTAAGTCCGGGCTTCGGGCAGGGGGGGGGGCAACTGATGAAGAGTAGCGTCAAAATCTGTTCTGCGACCAATCCATGGTTGCGCCATCTCTCGCCAAAAAAACGAACCTTTACATTTATAAAACTTCATAACTTCTCACTCACTTCAATGTGTGAAAATGAATACTCCCTTTAATTGGATAATGATCGACAGAAAATATAGCCCTTCAAAGATGGGATATTCATTTGTAATCTCCCTGTATATCAAATATGTTATAAAACAAACTAACCAAGTGTACCAAGTACAATAAAACTTAAATGATATTTAAAAGAAAAGATCTGAGTTGTTTGATGATTTAATAAACAAATTCATATATATATATATATATATACGATATATATATATATTATACTTATGATGTTATTTGTTTGAGATATAATGTATTTTTCAAAAGAATATTTCGTTATCAAGATGAATTTATTAAGTAAAGCTTTATATTTAAGAATTTTTTAGTATCTACATTTGCATTCGATGTCACTTTATTGCTTTATAAATGTATTGCACTTGGTCAGCTCGCGTGAGAAAAATGCCAACTCCCATAAGTGCTGTTTCGACCGTTTAAGAAAAAAAATTCTTGTTTTTTAGATTTCTCTTTACAAAGGAAATCAATCAAACATAGAAATATGTCGACTTATTATTGTACTTATCATGTCTTTTTTAAGTGACCTATTCTTATAGTAAAGGTATGAACTGGATAGTTTAACATGCAATCAAAGATAAAGGGTACACCCATAAATATTTAAGAGATCTAGGAATTTCAAACAGACTTTCCATATGGGAAGAATGTCATTTGGTACAATGATTATTACTCCAGTCTGTTTATATTTCACTTCCTACATTTATGATCTTTTTGATTAAAAGGCTAAAGTACTTTTTTATTCCTTTATAATATAATTTTTTAAGCTATTTATTCTCTATTAGTATTGTAATTTGTTATTTGTTTTTTGTTTGTTTTTTTTGCATGTGTTTTCATATTAAATTTATTAATTTAGTGTAATACTTTTTTATGCCCAAATATAGCAAAACAAAATAAACATCTTGTAATTATTTATTTATTGTAAAAGCAAAAATAACGTAATTCTAACATTTTAAATTTTATAATTTAGGTGTATTATTTAGTGATATAATTTATTGATCCTGTATGTGAGTCAATCAGCTAAACTTTGCATCTTTTCTCAATAAAAAATTTAAATAAATCAAATTAAAATCAATTAATGGCTGTTTTTTATTTATTCGAAGAACATCTAGACCTTCAGTCCAGCTTTCTGAGTGCAAAATTTATAAATAATTGTTAACACCGTAGGAAAATAAAGGAAAAACAAAGTATAGGTAACATATTAGAAAATAATATACCTTAATGAATCAAAAATGGTCTTAGCAAAAAAAAGCACTGGTGGTTAGAAAACATCATTTAAACATCATTCATAACCATATGTCAAAATTTTTTTTAATTAATTAGTTTTATATCTCTTTAAAAAAAAAAAACATTTTGTCTTTGTTGCAAATAATAGTGGATTTACGCACAAGTATGATAAAAAACACATATATTTTTTTAAAGTATCCACTTCCAGATATTTACTTGCGGTATTATTTTCTAGGATGTATTCCAACAACTGTTGTATTTAAAGCAGTGCTCCTAAAATTGGAGTATACAATGAGACACTAAAAGGGCTGTTTTCTGGGTTTTTAGTGCAGGAAAAAGCCAAAACTCTAAAGTATAAAAAATTAATAAGTTTTGGTCCTAGAAAGTTAAAATTTTTAATAATTTACTGTTTTTTACTAATTTAATGGAGAGAATGTTTTTTCGAAATTCAACTAACAAAACTCAGTGACAGTATAAAGTTTTAAATTCTGTAACTTAAAAAAAAAACCCCATTTAGACGTAAATCAATTTCCATATGATGAAGAACAACATTTATAATATTTTTACAATTGGAACTATACCTCTAAATCTAACGGTTTAACTATTAGGTATTAGCCAAAAGTAGACCACCTTGTATATAAAGTTTAAAAGAAATTAGCTCTGTCATTTTTCCATTTTTTGATAAAAAATACACTTATTTTTGTTTATGGAATGGAGGAAAAGAAGCTTTCGCCCAGCTTTGGCAACATACTGCTAACTGTGGCAAAGCTGCCACATTCTTCTTAATTTCCCATATTTGTATTAGTAGAAATGTTATTTTACATGATTTTCAGAAACAAATTTTTATTGTATTGTATTATTTTAATTATATTGTGTATTGACCATGTGTAGAATTAATTACCATGTGACCAATCACATGGAAATTAACCCCTTCGGCACTGATTTTTTTTTTCAATTTTGGGAAAAAATTACTGTTATGCTAACAAAATTAAAAATAGCTATCGGAATCACAGAAGTTAGGGTTTAATGAAAGTTAACGAATCTGTTCTTTACCAAAACCTCACAAATTTTCTCAAAACCTCAAAAACAGTTATTTTGCGTGTTTTTCATATAACAACAGTCTAAGGAAGAATTTTTGAAGACGTTTGGAAAATAATGTCGTATTACAACTAAATTAAACAAGCATAAAAATTTAGTAATATTTTTTATCTTTTATGCCAAATTTCCAATTCGTAAAAGGATTCCCAAATTTTAATTTAAAGAGTGAAACGTATGTTTTAATTAAAAGAAATGCCAACGGCTTGCTAATACTTATGAAAATTATTATTATTATTATTATTACTAAATGCTAAACATAAGTGAAGTCATAATAGGAAATTTAGAGATACATACTATCACTATTAGATGTTGGAATTAATAAAAATAATGTTTAAGACAAAATAATACTCAATAAAATATATGTCTTATTAGTAGGACGTCAGGGCCGAAGGGGTTAAATTTTAAAATATCATGCGTGAAAATTACTTTTCTTTAAAGTTACTGTATTTTGAAAAAATGCATTTGAAAGAACATTTTGTGTTTCTATGATGTTTGCCACCTAACTATGATGCAAAAAATTGAAATTACGCGGTATTTAGAAAAAATATATAAGTGCAGCATAATTAATTCCATTCTTTTAAGTTTCAGACTGTTGTACGCATATTGTTGCGAGCATTACAAGGGCGAGAAAGTCATTGCGGGACAAGTTTGTGCTTTATAATATATGTCATTTAATTACATAATGTTTGACATTTTTGTGCATCGACTGCTTAAAATAGCTATTGCAAAACTGGAATTTGACCATTCATCAACATATGTGCCATAAAAAAGAGCATGAAATCAGCTAATATAGACATAATATAAACATAACAGGGTGACCGCTGATCACGGAATTTTTCAGTTGAAACACCAGTATTTTATTAAAGAAGAATTTTTATTCGCGCGATTTAAAAAGGCGAATGATGTGGACGACAGCACCAGGCTGCCTGTAATTTGCCCGTTCATCATAATCAGAGAGATTGAACAGTAGAAAATACTCAACATTTATCGACAAAAAATCCCTGATCGGTGTACCATCTTGCATAACTACCCAAAACTAAGAAATACTAGGTTGTTTAAAAAATTCTGTGGTATTTTAATACCTACGTTTAATACCTTTAATACCGTTAAAATTATATTACCTGATAATTTTATTACACCTGCTGTTTCGAACAATTTTAAAACTTATATATTTAACAAGAAGTTCTTCTTTGTATTTTTTAACGAGATCGTGCTGTATTTTAATAATATTTATAGAATTTTCTACTTTTAGTGATTTTTAATATTATTAAATTAAATCAATTTATGTATACATTTACGAATAAACATAATAAGTGAATGTTGGAAAATGTTTTGATATTTGACATAAGCAGTAGTTCTATAAGTATTTTATGTGTTTCAAAATAAATTAAAAGTGTCTGATATAAACGCTTATGAAATTTCACCTTAGTCTAAAAAAAAGCAAATTCTAGTAAAAGAATTTAATCTGGCAATTAATGCAACGAAAGGGTTTTATGCAATGAATGTAAACCAATATCCTTCTTGTAATCGCTTCGGTAACGATACTACATATATTTTTACTAATATTTATCTTCTTTCTAGTCATTATGTTATTAAGTATTAAAATTCTCTTTTATAGTAAGCGTGCCTTCTTTGTATATTTTTAAAGAGATCGTGGTATATTTTAATGATGTGTATAAAAACATGTGCGATTTTTAATAATATCTACCATTAATAAATTAAATATTTTTATGAAAATATCTATGATTAAAAATAGAGAATCGTTTAAAATTAGTGTAATACTTAACAATATAAATTATGCTTTATATGTTTGATGTTTTTCATCTTAATCTAAAACTGTTTGCAAGGAATATTCTTGTGAATTTATTAAATTCTCAAAGTAAAGAAAAATCTAGAAAAAAAATTAAATCAATAGTTTAATCGAACCGAAGGATTTTTTGTAATTAATTTTAATAGTTTTCCTAGTAATAATTGCTTCTTGAATAGCACGACACTAATTTTTACTACTTATAAAAATTGTAAATGGTCATTATATTATAAAATGTTAAACACCTGATGACATAAAAAGCTATTCCATATTTTTTTGTAACGAGATTGTGTTGTATTTTAATGTTGTGAATATAAAATTGGACGCTACATTTAATGATGCTTGACATGTTAAAATTAAGATATTTTTATGCATGAATTTGTGGGTATAATTAATAAGGCTTCTTTTTAAATTGATTGATAATTCACAGAATTTTACATATTTCTTATATTTCATCGTAAATTAAAGCCGTTTCAAAAGAAAACTTTTGTAATTTTGTCTAATTCCCCAAAAGAAGGAAACATTTATAAAATCAGTTAAATTTATTAAAGGAATCGAAATGGAGGATTTTCTGCAATTAATTTTAATAAGTTTCCTCTCTATATCATTTCTGTAAACCAACTGCACCTTAAATTTACTGATATTTAAATTCGACATGATCATTATGTTATCCAGTTGTAAAAACCTGTGTATGTAATATGCGATTCTTCATTCAAATTAGTTTTAATAGCGTGCTGTAATTTATTGATCTGCATAGTATAGACTGCTACTTTTAGTAACATTTGCTGTATTTTATTAGTATGTACGTGGTGTCACATAAGTCTAATCATAATTTAAAAGGCAAATATATATATATATATATATATATATACACCAATTAATTTTTCAGCAGAGCTGAAATTATGCTGTAATTTTTTTAAAATGAAATACACAGAATTATTTATCACTGTACTAATCAGCGTACAGCCATTAGAGTGAAAAAATGTCCAGACCGGCGTTCGATCCCGGATCCCCTGGTATAGCGCACCAAGTGCTTTATCAATTAAGCTATCCAGACTACATCCAGTCTAATGGTTGTACGCTGATTAGTAAACTGATAATTCATTCTGTGTATTTCATTAAAAACAAATTACAGCGTAATTTCAGCTCTGCTGAAAAATTAGTTGGGGTATAAATATTCACCGATACTGGGTTTAATTTGTCTCATCCCTGCCAACGATGTTGTGCTAATGATTGACTTTCCATCTTGTGCTGCGTGTTTGTAGCCTTGTCATATAACAGTGAAATAATGCTAGACTGGATGTCGTCTGGATAGCTTAATTGGTAAAGCACTTGGTGCGCTATACCAGAGGATCCGGGATCGATATATATATATATAATGCATTGTTGTATCTGAGTGCGGTTTAAACCAAAATATTTGTCAAAAAATCGGATTTTTATGACAAAAACAGTTGAAAGAAAATAATTTTTTTTTTTTTTTTTTTTTTACCATTGAAGAGGACATTATCCATATCCAGTAATTGTTGACCTCGACTCTTCCCGTTAGGAAACGAATCGGGTGCGCCATAAATTCGTTAAAATTTTAAAAATTCATTAAAAAGAAACAAATGATTCTAACAAATTGCAGTTTGCACGCAAGGGATTAGATAGAGATAGCATTTATTTTTAATGACAAAAAATATCTGGTTCACAAATTACTGATAGATGGCGCTGTCATGCATAACATGCAGCAGCTGTCAAGGAGAATCTTCCGCTTTGAGGAGGATATCCTCCAAACGACCCGTTTCTTCAAAGCATCTGACAACACATGGAATCCCAGAATCCTTTTAATTCGAGTCCTTTAAATTGCGAAATTTTCGCAATTTGTCGGTTGCTGATTTCCTATGTAAAAGAGTTTAACCAACAACGCAGGATCTGGTAAAGATAGTATATTGCTGCATCGAATAAAAATTTTTATCCATCGGGGTATTTTATTGACAGTCTGATTTACATATATCTGTTTCATATTATGCATGCAATCGCCATCGTGCAAATTACAATTTTTTACCGTCATTTGTTCTTTTTTAATGATTTTTTAAAGTTTTAACGAATTCATCGCGCACCCGGTAGTTCACTTCACATACGGTAAAAAGTTAAAATACGTTCATCATTTTTAAGTATTTGAGAAGTAATATGTGTTTAGATTAGAGGAAGACTTCCTATACTTCCTTTATAAAATAATTACAATCTTACAAAATTATTGCTGTAATGTTCTTTACAATTTCTTAAAGTTTGCCCAATCTTTTTATTATTTTCCTGTATATGTAAACTTACCAATAACAGGAAAATATTTATGAGTTTGGGGATATTCAATTATTTTAATGTATTTTGCATGAATTTAATTATAACTGAAAAATAAAACATATTATTTAATCTCTTGAATCTGGTACATAAATACGATTAAGCAGCGTTTTTTTATTCTTTTTTTTTAATATATACGCCTGTTTATACAGATAACACTGACTGAATAAAAGGAATATAAATGATCGGTATACAGCTTAGCCCAATATACTGTCGTTTCCTAAAATAAGTTTCCGAGACGTTTACCTCGTGAAATAGGAAAATGGCTTTTAATAGATTTCACGCAGTATTACGTTCTTGTGTGTATTTCCTTATCATGACATGATATTCATTCCGTAATAAATCAAGTTATGCGATATTTCATTAAAACAAATTTTGATAAGCATTATGTTCCTGCATTTAAAGAATTAATCTTCTTCCATTCCACATCAGGAATATTTTATTAGTGTTTGAAACTGTGTTTATTTTTTTCCTGGTGTTGTGCAAAACGTTACTTAAACGAATACAATTTTTTTCCCGTTAAGTAGTATTATATCATAATATTTTCAGCCATTCCTGTAACATTGTAGCCACATTATTTGATTATAATTGAATTTATCATTCGTATAAGAGATCTCTAAACAAGGAAATGCAATGTATAAATAATAAATGAAACATTAAATGTTTAAACAGGCAAAAAGTGTTTTTTCTTTCTTTTCATGAGTCAAAGCTACAAAACGATTAACGGAAGATACAGGTGTAAAACATTCAAAAATCGTTTTTCAGCTTAAAATATTCAGTTTTTTTATCTACCCCGATTTCCTCAGCACTCCATAAAGTAATAAAAAAAGAAAAAGAAGTAAAGCGTTTCTTCTTAATTTTTATTAATATATAATAATATCTGATTTTTTATAATGTCTGTGTTCTGAAAAATATACTGTAATTTTATTTTTCTCATGTTACGTCAAATGATATGAAACATATATTTGCATTAATATTATATTTTTATTGTTAATGTCAGTTTTCCGATTTCAATACAATTATACATTTAATTTGTTGATAGAGGGAAATAAATCTTATGATATTTTTGGATATTATTTTCATTATTTCATTTCTTTAACTTTATTTATATCCAGACAAAAACACAGACATTTTCCATTTTAAATTGCTGTTAATTATGGTAAATTATATAATAAAGATATATTTAATGTATTAATTAAAAAATTCATAAAATGTGTATCAACATTTTAATAAAAGGTGTAAAATATTGAAGCAAAGTGTAAACAATATATTATCATAAGAAATACAGATCATATGAAATATCTCAGCAGATTATTATTCCTGTGATTATAAGCCAGAACTGTCTACTAGACTATTTGTATATTCAAAGTTACTAAAATTTACAAAAAAGTTTCTTTCTGGTAGATTTCTCATGAAAATATCCTAGTATAAATGTATGAAAGGTATTATTTTTCCAAAAGTGATTCGAATACAGTAGAATATAGTCCACTGTGGCGTACATGACCCGTACCAACCCGTAATCAAATGGTAAAGCAAATTGGAAGCCGAATTAACCATTTATACATGAACTACTAAAATCAAGAATATACAATTAAAACTTCAATGAATAATGCCAATATTTTTTAGCGAATGATAAAATTGTATATCATTTGAAATCTCAAATCACTGTTAGCGATTCGTAGAAACGCAGAGTCATGTGAAATGAAGTTTCTTATATTTTGTGACCCATGAGGACATAAACTATTATATAGCATTTATTTTATGAGAGATAATACACTGTTTAAATGATTTCTTCTTTCAATGTTGATTATTTTTTATGACTGTTTTATATTTAGAATTTTTTAGAATTCTATATTTTATTATTATTATATTAAGAATTATTTAATGTCTACACCATTTGAACGATTCAACTGAAAGCCACAAAATATTATAGATAGTGTAATCTATTTAACAGAAATATCTACGTTAAACAAAAGTTATATTTAATTCACAATACTTCAAAATTCTCAAAATATACAAAAAATTCTGGCTAACCGGAAGCTTTTTGCATTCTGACATGGCGGCATACATAAACTTAAGATCTGTTCAGAAATAGGCTATTAGTTAAGTAGAAAATAGTAAAAATAAAGAAGGGAACATGTATGCTTTGCGATAAATCTAAAAACAAATATCTAAAACGCAAGTGCCAATTTTGGAAACAATTTGTTTGAAGTGATAAAACGTTTTATTTTTATTATAAATTTACTTTTGATGCAAATTATTGACTATTTTAAATGAAAAAATATTATAATTTTCGAAGCGTATTGATTATCTTATTTTATTTATGAAACTTTAACATCCTAGTTCAAACAAAATGTAGTTCTATAATAAAAGTAAACAAAAAAATAAACATAAACTATTATACAGCATATATTTTATGAGAGATAATACACTGTTTGAAATATTTCTTCTTTCACTGTTGGTTAATTTTTATTTAGAAATTTTTAATGTCTACACCATTTTATATGCTGTTTCTAAATTCCTAAATGTACAAATTTTGCTCTGTTTGCGTGAGGTAATGACCAGGGCTTATCTGTCAATTTTAAAAAAGTATTAATGTTTATAAGACATCTTTTTGAAAACGAAATCAGTCAAACATGAAAATTTACCGATTTCGCAATGTTCTTATCATGTATTTTTAAGTGACCTATTTTTATCTGAGAAGTATGAATTCAAGTTTTTGACACGCAATCATGAATAAAAGGCACAACTAAAAATATCTTAGAAATGTACATTTAGATTATAAAAGCTTGCATCCTAAAATATCATTTGACATAATGCTTAATACTTCAACGTTTCATTTTTTCTCCCGTGTTAATATTTTATCTGAAAAACAGTTTTAAGTATTTTTATCGTTTATGTATATTATCATATTTTTTAAGTAACTCAGATTTATTTAATACATATAATAGCAATTTTCTGTTGTTGTTGTTTTTTTAATGCAAGCTAATGTAAGAAGGTTTTTTGAAAATATATGAACCTGAAATTGATTTAGAATACACCATTTATTTTACTCATATGACGTTTTTTTATGGAATAGGCATTCAACTATTTACCTTTTATTAAGCATAAATAATTATGACTAGTGAATTGTCATATCTAATATTGATCAACTTTTTAATTCTCTCATGTTAATAAAACACTTACAACCTTACGTGTGCTCACTTATGCGTTATGAGATGTGTTAAAAAATATATATATATACATCCGAAAAGTAAATGTTTAGAAAATAATTTTATCAAATGAAACTTTCGCTGATCACAATCACATGCATTTTTTTCTTTATAAAAATATCGCTATATTTCAAACATTTATTATGACTGCCTACTAGTGTATATCTAAACTCCTTGCCAGGAAATCACACCATAGTGTAATAATGAAAAAAAAATCTAATTAAGCAGATGTGAAATGTGTTTCTTAACACACTAAGGGGCTCTGCCCCCTGCTCGCTACGCTCACCAACCCCCGTTCTGATTTCACAGCCTCTTAAAATCTGGTAATGTATCCTGTTTTAAAAAGATGATGATGATGATATCACGAACGGCGACTATCTTCTGTAATCAGGTGATAATGCTTTTTCATTTAACTGGTTATAATGCTTTTTCATTTAATTCATCTTTTTTATTTTTAATATTCATGGGTAAACACAATTTTTATGACGTAATTTTCTTTATTTCCTGCTTTCAACACGAGATCATTTAATTATTATGTAAAACTTTCATTATTGTTTTTAATAGTCTCGCGCAAATACATTTTTTATTTGAAATAAAACAATCCTTTGCGCTTATTTAGAAATTGGCAACAATATAAAAAATGACTTTTTCAATAAAAGACTTTTTACTCAATTTTTAAGGATTTTTTGAGTTTTTATTGTCCGACCGTGATAATTTTTTTAATTTCTGAAAGCTTGTTATATTTCGCTTCTGGTGGTATGATTTTCGAATCTGTAGGATGCTAGAAAAAAAGTAATAGCTCCTGAAAAAAGTCCCTAGTAAAAAAGAGATGAGAATAACCCGGAATATCTACGCAGAATTTGATTGGTCCATTTCTAAATCGTTTTTAGCTCAGTTCCAGATTACTTTTTTTTTAATATAGAAGGATAAATCATTTGCACTCGTCTCCTCGTTATCAAGATGTAAAGTCTTAAAGTATGCTAATTTATTTGTTTAATTTAGAGACAAATGGCGTAGTTTTGATTCAGAAATTTTAATAATCAGATTAATATAAATTACAAAACATATTTAGATAAAGTAATATAAAAATGAAAGAAAACCGCAAAAATGAGTATTAGTTATCTTCTTGATTTTTGAAGCAAATTAATGTAAAAATGAGTCCATAGTGAAGTAAAAATTCATTGTCATATCTTTAAATTGAAAACTACAAAAGTGCAATTAAATATCAAAACGTCTACTGTTTAAAACAGGTTTAAACTCGGAAGATAGTTTCAGTCAAGTAAAATAAAATTAAACTTTTTAATTTTGATAAAATGTCTTTGTACATATTTAAGTTAACTGAGAGAAATGGCGTAGTTTTGATTCAGAAATTTTAATAATCAGATTAATATAAATTACAAAACATATTTAGATAAAGTAATATAAAAGTGAAAGAAGACCGCAAAAATGAGTATTAATTATCTTCTTGATTTTTGAAGCAAATTAATGTAAAAATGAGTCCATAGTGAAGTAAAAATTCATTGTCATATCTTTAAATTGAAAACTACAAAAGTGCAATTAAATATCAAAACGTTTACTGTTTAAAACAGGTTTAAACTCGGAAGATAGTTTCAGTCAAGTAAAATAAAATTAAACTTTTTAATTTTGATAAAATGTCTTTGTACATATTTAAGTTAACTGAGAGAAATGGCGTAGTTTTGATTCAGAAATTTTAATAATCAGATTAATATAAATTACAAAACATATTTAGATAAAGTAATATAAAAATGAAAGAAGACCGCACAAATGAGTATTAATTATCTTCTTGATTTTTGAAGCAAATTAATGTAAAAATGAGTCCATAGTGAAGTAAAAATTCATTGTCATATTTTTAAATTGAAAACTACAAAAGTGCAATTAAATATCAAAACGTTTACTGTTTAAAACAGGTTTAAACTCGGAAGATAGTTTCAGTCAAGTAAAATAAAATTAAACTTTTTAATTTTGATAAAATGTCTTTGTACATATTTAAGTTAACTGAGAGAAATGGCGTAGTTTTGATTCAGAAATTTTAATAATCAAATTAATATAAATTACAAAACATATTTAGATAAAGTAATATAAAAATGAAAGAAGACCGCAAAAATGAGTATTAGTTATCTTCTTGATTTTTGAAGCAAATTAATGTAAAAATGAGTCCATAGTGAAGTAAAAATTCATTGTCATATTTTTAAATTGAAAACTACAAAAGTGCAATTAAATATCAAAACGTCTACTGTTTAAAACAGGTTTAAACTCGGAAGATAGTTTCAGTCAAGTAAAATAAAATTAAACTTTTTAATTTTGATAAAATGTATTTGTACATATTTAAGTTAACTGAGTGTATCCATCAAAAATATCCAATGGGGTTTTTTTTTATATTATCAATTTCATAACCTTAATCTTATTTACCGCTAAATATATATTATGTTTTTACATCAGTGCACTTATATATAAGAATACTATTAAATTTAAAATCATTAAAGTTAACTTTACGCATACATATATTTTTATTTTAAAATATTACAATTGTTTCGTTACTATACAGGTGTTCTTTTTCTAATCTTTTATTTATTTTTTTATCATGCATTTTAAATGAAAACTTTTTCAATCAGGCTTATTTTTAAATGAACTTAATTCTCAAAGAAATATCGCACTAAAATAATCAAAATGCAACGTAACCAAAATATTTTTTTTCAAATTACTTTTAATCATTTCCATTGTAATAATCGTTTCGCTTATGAGATTGCCCTTATTTTTATGAATATGAAAGTTCTTTCAAATGGTAATTATGCCATTAAATCTGTAAAATATGATGAGAGGATCTTCTTTACATTTCAGAATAAGATCGAGCTGCATTTTAATGATGCATATAAAAAATATTACGTATTTTATTAACGTTTGATATTACTTTTCTAAATTTCAGTTTATAGCACAAAACGATAATTATTTATTTTTCAATGTGCTTTCTCTTAAAAATATAATCTAATGAGGCCGGTATGCATATAAGAAAACGTTTTTTGCTTTAGCTTTCAAATTTAACCAGCTAATGGATTTTTAACGATGAGTTTTAAATATTAATGTTTGCGAAATGAAAAGTAAAAAATGTCGCTTTTAATTATATAATACGGTGACAACTGTTTCGGTTGCTGAAATGAGTTAATTTTTATTAGACATACAGACACACGCTTATAAACTTATTTGTTTAATATTTAAAGAATCTCTATCCTTCAAATGGAGAAAAATGACGAAAATATATTTTTTCAGTTTTGTGCTTAAAATGTATTTATCCATCTTTAGTACATTCTGACGAACAAACGAAAATGATACGATAATTATAAATATGTGAAAAGGCTTTCTATTACGTAATTTTCTCTTTAAATGATTCAATGTTAAAATTTTTGATACTTCCGTGTTATAGTGGCACCAAGGGAAGAATCGCCAAGCGACCAAGTTTGATCTCGCCAGATTATAAAACATCTATGACATTATGATGCATACAACATTTCGGAGCATATATAGCCAAGTAGTAGTCATATATAATGTATATATATGATGTGTATAAGACGTATATATGATATATATATATATATATATATGGGATATAAGACGTAAATAATATGTATACATGGTGATTATAAAAAAGCTATACCGATATATGAGTCCCTAGTCATACCGTTCACAGAAACTGAATGAAATTCTGGCCTAAAGTATTTTGAGGTATCATGTGAAAAACAACAGTTAAATTCTAACAGTTACGGTTACAGTGACAAAATTTCGGAAATTTCAAATGGCAACACCTACTTTTTTTATTGGAATGTGATCTTTACAGTGAAAGCCATAAAAAGCGTTGGAACGGTACCTGTAGCACGAAAATAGCCGGCGCTAGACAGACTAAGAAGAAAAGTGAAAACAACCAATAAAGGACAGAGAAGCAACATACAGTAAAACATTTTATTGTTCAGTGCTATCCACTATCTGCCGCATGTAAAGTGTCGCCGTGTGTGAAATGGAAAATGTATGAAACCCAATAAAATGTTTTGTTTTCTGTTGCTTCTCTGTCCTTATTGGTTGTTTTCGCTATTCTTCTTAGTCTGTCTAACGCCGGCGATTTTCGTCCTACAGGTACCGTTCCAACGCTTTTTATGGTTTTTCACTATGAAGATCACATTCCAATAAAAAAAAAATAGGTGTTGCCATTTGAAATGTTCGAAATTTTGTCACTGTAACCGTAACTGTTAGAATTTAACTTTTGTCTTTAATATGATTCTTGAGCGCATACCTCAAAATACTTTAAACCAAAATTTCATTCAGTTTCTGTGAACGGTATGGTAGTTAAGGGCTCATATATCGGGATAGTTTTTTTTATAATCACCATGTATAATGAAATATATGGCACATATAAGAATGTTTGGAGTTTATATATGCGTATATGTGATGCATATCTAATCTTTGCAATGATCTTGTCAAAATCACAGCTGCATCGTAATTGTGGGGCCCGTTATAACCTGCTGTACCAAATTTAAAAAAACACATTTCTCCATATGTGTTTTCTTCCATTTATCAGTATGTTCAAAAAGCTAAAACTTCAAAATATATTTCTGAATTTACTTGATATTTCATTATTGGGTTGCCTAATAATGTTTTTTTAATTAAGGATTGAATGTGCACTAAAATAAATAGTTAATTAAAAAAAATGTTAAGTAGACAGAATTTTTTTACAAATGTCATAAAATTTTATTTATCTTTGCTTTTGAAAATCTACTTACAGTTATAGAAGCACACTTGTACAAAATATAAACAAGAACGAAAAATCATGCGTTAAGCATAGATTATGTAACAATTTCCAACGCTTCCAAAATATTTTTACAAATCATACCGTTTAATAAGCTGAAAGATAACATCTAAGCAAACCATTTGGAAAACGCATAACATATTTAAAAACATAATTTCAAGAATTTCCAACATATACAATATTCGGAAAAATATGTGAATACTTTTATTCAGCCCTGTATATGATCTAGAGATTTGTATATATACTACATAGGGTGCTAAATTTTAGTTTAGTTAAGAAACGCGTAGCACAGTTTAAACTTATTCTGGAGTTTCTGTCAATAAACGGAAATGTGTTCGCGAACTTTTGTGCTGTCCTGTATAGGATCTACAGAATTTATACACACCAAGTTACAGACAAAAAGTCAGTTAAATTTAAAATTGCGTTCAGCAACTTAAAACGCACTTCCAGGAATTATTGTTAACAGACCGTGGAGAATTATTTTGTGTGTCCCTGTAAATGAACGATGACTACTATACACACAATATTCTGTAGTAAGCCTCTTGTAATGCACCTTAGTGATATATATAAATTTCAATGCATTTAAAATAGTGAAACATTATTTAAATAAACTGCAGACGACTTTTATCCATAGACGTAATGTGACGGAAATCTTTTGACTGTACCTGTAAAGTAACGATAAGTGCTATGCACAACCTATTCCATAATAAGCTTCGAGTAATGCACGTTAGTGGTATGTATCAATTACAATGTGTTTGAAATTGTGTAACATCATAAAAATAAACCGCAAATTATTTTTCCTCAGTGACCGTAATGTAACAGAATTCCTTTGAGTTTTCCCTGTAAAAAATCTATAAGTGCTACACACTTCCGTTGAAATAGGGAACAGGCTATAGATAACGACAATAACATATAAAAATTGCGGAGCAATCCGAGCATATTTACGGGAGTTAGAGCACGGACAGATGGCCAGACAAACCGAAGTCATAAACACTTTTCAACTAGATTGGAAAG
Source organism: Maratus michaelseni (assembly GCA_963931845.1). Classification (NCBI taxonomy): domain Eukaryota; kingdom Metazoa; phylum Arthropoda; class Arachnida; order Araneae; family Salticidae; genus Maratus; species Maratus michaelseni. The sequence goes on along the minus strand of OZ007588.1, from coordinate 199,304,326 downwards.
TGTTAAAAAGACAGATTTTTGAAAAAAAAATTGAACATTTTTCGAGTAGTGTGGCTATGAATTATTTCTATAAAAATTAAAATTTTCAAACTTTACCATCAGAGGATTGTTGATTAAGTCGTTTTCATTTAAAAAACATTTAATAATGTGTCAAAAGGATATTATGAAAAACTCAAAGAAAACAAAATTGTACAAAGTGTACACAGTCTTTACAAGCGACAAAAAACATACACAGAAACATTATTCAAGTCAAAAATTGTTTTTCAAATTTCCTCATATTAGACTATATGTATATTGATATAGACATGGCTAGCAATTCTCTTATAAAGGTGTTCCAGTGTTTTGAATGTGATTGTGATGTCATCATCTAACCTGTGTGCGCAACAGCAACATATATACTATATTTTACTGTAATTTTCAATGTGCGTAGCCTTCGGAGTTTGCGGTTTTTGTTTTTCGCTGCGCGTTTATGCCAATTTTAGCTTCGTTGGTTAACCGGCAAGGTATAAAACGAAAGGTTGTATTGGCGGAATTCGGTCGAATCTTTCCCCGTGTGGAGAACTAAGGCCTGAGAAAAATTTCCTTTGTTCAATGAATGATTAGAATATTGTCTAGTTAATTTGTTGGCCAAAAATTATAAAGATGATGGGGGTTAAGATTTTAAGACGTTACTGTTTATAGATGGGAAAGGGATCAGTTATGCATATTTTAAATTTGATTGTTATATGAATATATTTCTTAAATATAAAAGAGCTCCTGAAATTTTGAATTTTTTTAACGATTTTGTAACAACAAAAATAATCTGACCGTGAATGGGGTAACAGTTTCGTCAAATATTTGAGATTTCCTATTTCATTAAAAATCACTTAATTCTGAGACGAAATGATTGTCAAAAATTATGAAATATAGCTTAAGAATTGCTGAATCGTCAAAAGTGAGAGTTTTATTTTTAACAGTGAGGAAACAATTTCATCAAATATTTGAGGTTTCGCGTTTCGTCAAAAACCACGACGAAATGATTGTCAAAAATAGCGAAATAAAGCTTAAGGATTGCCGAATCGTCAAAATTGAGTGTTTTATTTCTGAGAGTGAACACGCATTACGCAGTTGACGTTTCAACTGAGTCAAAGATTAACCATGTGGTAAGATCTTTTGAGTTATTTTGTGAATAAAAGCTATTCAGCAGCCACGGATTGCTAGTGTATCAAAAGTTAGATTATATTAACGATTTTTGTGAAAGTATTGCGTGGCCGCGGGATTTAGTGGTGAATTGTACTACAAGTATTCTTCACGTGAGTGGAACTTGTTTTAGTAAAACTTTTTAGTCATTTCTAGTGAAGATCAAGTTAGGGATTGAATTTTGTTGATCGCCGATTAATATAGGCAAAAACTTGCTAAGTGAATCTGCCACATCCCTGAACGTATAGGTTTAATAAATGTATTTTAAACGTTAAACTCGCATCATGACTTAGCATGCCGGGAACGGCCTTGACACTTACGCTACAGACGCCCAAATAAAATAAATGGTTCAGAGGTATCTAGTCTATTTAAGCTACAAAAACATACACAGAAGCATGTTATCTATGTGAATAAGTTTTTTACAAATTTCCATATAATAGACTGTACGTATATTGATTATTGATATAGACCATCAAATAAAAAATATAGTTTTAAGGGTATCGATATTTTTTAGTTGTAAAAAAATACACATAAGCATATTATCTTTAAAAATAATTCACATTTCCGTACATTACACAACATGCACATTGATACAGATGCTCAAATAAAATAAATAGCTCAAATGGTACTGAGTACTTTTAAAGTGTAAAAAATATACAAAGAAAAAATTTATCTATCTCAGTAATATATTTTTTCAAATTTCCGTAAATTGGACTGTTCGTATACTGATACAAAAATTGAAATAAAATAAATAGATCAAAATGTACCAAGTCCTTTTAAGCTATAAAACACATACTTAGAAAATTGTTATCTACATATACACTGCTCAAAACAATTAAAGGATATTTGAAGTTTTATATAAAATAAAGATATAAACGAAATTTTTTTTTGCCGAAAATAGAAGAAGAGAATCACAAATGCAAATTTTTCTGGTTTTCAAACTGTGGAGTATGCAAATTTTGAGTTCGACGTCAAAAACGTCGCTTCAGCGGCAGCGAATGAAATTTGACTTTCAACTGGATTAAAGAGAATGAAGACAAGGATGATCGGCATTCAGTGATTGCTTTGTTTCGATGAGTACGATGTCTCAGCGAAGTCATTTGACAGATTCAGAAGCTTGGAGAATTGTTGGTAGGTTAGAAGGGGGCCAAACTCAAGCCGAAGTAGCGCAAGCCATTGGAGTGTCACAAAGTGTCATTTCCAGGATCTGGAACCGTTTTTTGGAGAGTGGATGTGCAGGCCGAAGACCAGAGCAAGGTCGTAGACGGGCAACAACGCCCAATGAAGATCGGTATTTAGCGTTAACAGCTCGGAGACACCGAAACATGAACGCTACTCTTCTCCATCAACACCTTCGCTCGGCTACAGGCACCACGATTTCAACTCAGACTGTCCGAAACCGGCTCCATGCTGTAGGTCTGTATGCTCGCCGACCGATGGTATGTGTTAGATTAACATCAAGGCATCGTCGCGACCGCAGGGATTGGGCAACCGAGCATGTCAACTGAAGGAGAAATGAATGGAGCAATATTCTGTTTTCTGACGAGTCCCGTTTTTCTGTGCATCCGGATAATAGGCGTATTTTCATCTGGAGGGACCGTGGCAGTAGGAATAATACTGCGTTCGTGCACGAAAGTGTCAGATTTGGCGGTGGAGGAGTGTTGGTGTATGGTGGCATCTCCATTGACGGGCGCACTGACCTCTACATCATTCGAGATGGAGCTCTGACTGGTCGCCGATATAGGGATGAGATCCTCAGACCTATTGTAGTCCCTTACGCTGCAGCAATCGGAGATAACTTCATTTTAATGGACGATAACTGCAGGCCACATCGTGCAAACCTGGTGGAGGATTTCCTTTTCGAGGAAGGAATCGTTCGAATGGAATGGCCAGCGTGTTCTCCAGACATGAATCCAATCGAGCACGTTTGGGACGCTCTAGGAAGACGAGTTTCTGGCCGCCAACAACCCCCACAAACTCTCCAAGAACTGGAAAGAGCTCTTCTGGAAGAGTGGGGCAGAATACCCCAACTCGTCATTAATAGCCTCATTGAGTCCATGCCTCAAAGGTGTTCAACGTTGCTGGTCCCCGTGGAAACCATACCCCCTACTGAAAATGATTTTCTTTGAAGAAAACACCTTTTCTTATTCTTTTTTTCTCATATGCACAAATTATGTTTTTTTTTCCTTTTGTACACAAATGCGCAATAAAATGCATTTTTTTCTGCCAAACATGTGTAATTTATTCTCATATAACCTACTATGTCTGTCGACCATGTATCAATCAGCTAAAAAGTTTCCCAGATACAAAATCCACCTAAAACTGCAATATCCTTTAATTGTTTTGAGCAGTGTATATTAATAACTTTTTCTAAAAAATTCTGCATATTAGACTACAGGTACTTTGACATAGACGCTCATATAAAATAAATAGTTCAAAAGGTACTAAGACCTTTTAAGCTATAAAAAACATACTTGTATCAGAAACATGTTATCTATGTCAACAACTATTTTAAAATTCCCACATATTAGCTGACTACACATACATTGATATAGGCGCTCATATAAAATTAGTTCAAAGGGTACCAGGTCCTTTTAAGCTATAAATTATATACACAGAAACTTGTTATCTATGTCGAAAATGTTTTTTCAAATTCCAATATATTAGACTCCACAAATATTGATATAAACGGATTAAATTAAAGTAGATTTTCTTGTTTATAAATTTCTTCATTTAAAGGTTTCTGGCATCTACATATTTTACTGAGATTCTTTTATGGTGATATATAGAGAAATACATTTTTATGTTAAAAGGATTAAATATGAAATTAACTGAAAACAAAAACAAAATAAAATAAAATATAGAGAAATCGTGATACTGGTTCTCTATATTAGGTGAGAGACCGTGTTCTTTTAAAATCCTACTATCCGGGATCGAATCCGCATAGCACCGAAACTACAAATAAATGTGTGATATATTTAAAGAAAAGTCTTTTATTCAGAATATTCGGGAATCAGATACTTATTAACGAAATATACATCAGTATATTTCACTTCTAAATGATTTTACAAGATTCAGAAAATGATCATGTAACACATGATTATAAATTTACTAAAAGATCAGACGTTCATAAGTAACATAATACCCTATAAAAATGATAAATGTTCCAATATTATATAATTACGAACAAAAATATACAATGACTTCTTCCGAGGTCCCCATGATTGGAAAAAGCGTCCTTTATCTTTAGAAACTTCAGAAACCAATATAATTTCGAGATTTAAAGAAGCATTTACAAAAATTAAGTTATTTTTTGTTGCTATCGATTTTTGGAAACGTTTCCGAGTAGTTTTTAGAACGTATAAGGTAAAGCCAGGAGAGATGACGCAGTCGGAGAGATTGCGCACATAGTGGTTTGGGGGGAAGGAGTAGAGGAAGCGTGCAGCGACTCCAGGTAGTTGTACAACAACAGTAGTGGAGTGTCTAATTAAAAGTGCACGTTGATTGCTTTGAGCGTTTAAGATAAAGTATTGCTATTTTGTTTTGTTTTCGCAAAGTAAGTGCTTGAATTTTCATAGCTCTTCATCAGAATTTCTATACAATGTCAATAGTACAAAACATTTTAAACTTAAACGATTTCTCATAAGCTACTAATCTAGACTAACAATGTGAACATCAACGGTTCGTTTTAGAAGAGGTCATGTTTAAATAAAAGGCCGCGCAACCTCTCCTACCAAAATTGGAGAGTTTGCGCATTTGCTACTTAGGAGAGATGGCGCAGTGTTCCCATTCGTTTCCATGGTAGGAGAGATTACGCAGCTTATTGGTAAATTTGCATAAAAAAATGAAAAATGAAAATGGACTAATTTTAAGTTAAACGTGTTATTAAGTAGCATTATTTTATTTTTTAATCTTATCTAGACTTGCTTTTTCTGATTCTTTAATTTTTTTCCTTTAATTAAAATTTTTTAATTGTTTTTAAAATTATTTCCTTTTTCTGATTCTTTCATCATTAGGTTGAAATATTCACTCCTAATACAATAATATTTGTTCACAAAAACCTTACAGCAATATCATTTAAGTGTAATTATTACTGTTAGCAATTTAATTGTAGTTATTATAAGTAACAATCTCTCCTATCCATCTGCGCAATCACACCAACCCTATAAGGAGAAATTGCGCAAAATAACTTTCTTGGTTTTATTACAATTGTTCTACTAAATTGCAACATAACAACAAAATAGCAATGGAAATGCATAGAAAACAAATGAAGTAAAAGTTATTCATGAATAGTTTAGCAAAAAATTAAAATTTAGATTTTTTATTGCTATTCTTTTAAATTGTGCGCAGACTATCCTAGCTTTACCTTAAATAAGAGTTTTTTCAAACCGGAATATTGGTTTTCAGGATGCTATCAAATTTTAATTCAATATTTCACCTGTATAACTCAACTTATACATGAAAGGCTTACAAAATAATATTAGTTTAATAGAATTTTAATGCTGTCAATTTATCATGTTTGTCTGTAAAACAAGTTTAATGAACATGAATATGTTTACTTCAGAACTGGTTACCATCTTAAACTACTAAGTTCCGGGTTGAGAAAACTGATTATTACACTATAAAAAACACTCGGAAACATTTGTGAAAATCAGTGGCAACAAAAGAATATTTTTTTTTATAAAAAAAATAATAATAATCCAAAATATATTGGTTTGTGTTTTTTATAAAGATAAAGAACGCTTTCTTAGAAGTGTAAGTTCGATTGCGTGTTATCTCAAACAATTGGTTTTTCAGATTGAGACTGATCAACAATTGGGAAATGAGAATGGAATTGTCCTACCTTTTCTTTCGATGAACATTAGATCGAAATACATTGACAGAGAATTACTGGTGCAATGTAAAAAGAAAAAATAATAAAAGACATGCGTAAAAATTAAATTAGATATTATAAAAAGAAAAAAGAATAATAGCATTTAAGAAAAAAACATAGTAAAATTAAATATTTAAATGGGGTAAATTTAGGATAAATTTTAAAAATATTAAAAATAAAAAATATGCTATATATATATATTAAAATATATTAAAAATTTAATTATCACCATGTGAAATAAAAATAGGATATTTGTGAATCTTATATTTTTTTATATCGTAAGTGCACTATAATTTTACAATCAAATGTTTTTATTCAAAGCTATTTTCAATTCCAAATCATTCCCTCCAAAATGAATGCTTTTGTTCACTTTACTTTTTAAAAGGTAAGACTTCTAAATATTTTTTTTATATTTAAAACGTTTTCTTTTAATCCGATCTGATATAATTCTATTATATATATGTACATAAGTATAAACAAAATTAAAGTAATTGCAAATCAATAATAAAATTATGACCAAATACAACTTTTACTTTTATCACTTCAAATACCGTTTAATTTAACGTACCATTTTTACATACCGATCATAAATAAAACTCTATACAAATATATAAATCATAAATCAGTATATCGTAAACTGAAATATGATAAAGGTAAAATTATAAAATTTTAAGACAAATTATGCGAATTAAATTGACATCCAATTCATATTGCATAATTTACCTTCAGATTACATGTATTTAACTCTGTTATTCAAATATAGCGAAAAGTTTACTTTTTATTTCAAAAAAATCTCAGCTTTGTTTTAGTTCATTCTCCTATTATATCTCTTAATATAAAATTTTATTGATGGTCATTTGGTATAATTATCTAGTAAAAAATTTCATGTCATCATTAAACTCATGTTTACATCATGTGCGTGTGTTTGCACAGCTGCCAAATTAGAATTTTGAGCTATAAAATATTTATCTAAAAGTTTTATAACTCGAAATAAAAGAATTATGTTTATGTACCTAACTGATTCCTTATATAAGAATGCGCATGAAACTTTTGAGTATGGGTAAATACTTAAAGTATGTTTCTTATTACCTCTCAAAACATTTATTTTATAGATGTAAAAGCATTTTTTCGCAGTAGATAAGCTATATTTTCTTATTTGTCGCTGTATATATTTAGCCTTATGTGTAACGAAAATATTCATGCATCTATATTTTTCTTATTTATGGCAACGAATTTAATTCACCAGTAGCGTTTCAATGGATCCAAAAATGTACACATACATTTTAAAGAACATATGAATATTAACAATTTCTCTACAGCAAGTATATGTTTTCATTTTACAATTTGAATAAGTTCTTTTCATTTATGTAAAAATAACTTACTTAAATTGAAACGTCGTTTTTAAAAAGAAATTATTTACTAATTAGAAAAATCAATATCCTGTAACATAGGTAAGTGAAAACTTCACATATTGAGATAAATAGTGGGGATGAAACATTAATTGAAACCACATTCATTTACATTAAAATTGAACGAACATATTGCAGAAATTTAACTACTGTTAAAGATGTTGGTTCCACATCATGGAAAAGAAATATTAGCATAATTAATTTTTTATTAGCTCACAGGCTATCAAAGCCTGAGAGCTTATGTGCCCGCCCGTTCTGTATGTATGTATGTATGTATGTATGTACGTATGTACGTACGTAACGCGATAACTCTTGACAGAAATAACCGTTTTGCTTCCAATTTTGTTTATAGGTTCCTTGTGATAAGGCGCTTCCCTGATTAGTTTTGGGGATTGATTGTTTAACTACAAAGGGGGGAACGGGGGGGCTAACCCCCTTAATTAAGATAAATGGTTTTTTCATGCAGAATTGTCCAATTTTCTTCAAATTTTGTATATAGGTTCATTGTGATAAGGTTCTTTCCTGATTAGTTTTGGGGGTTCATAGGTTAAGTATAAAGGGGCTAACGGGGGGGGAATCCTCCCCCTTAATTTAGATAAATGAATTTTTCATGCAGAGTTATCCGATTTTCTTCCACTTTTGTTTATAGGTTCCTTGTGATAAGGCGCTTCCCTGATTAGTTTTGGGGATTGATTGGTTAACTATAAAGGGGGGGGGACGGGGGGGGGCTAACCCCCCCCCTTAATTTGGATAAATGGTTTTTTCATGCAGAATTATCCAATTTTCTTCAAATTTTGTATATAGGTTCATTGTAATAAGGTTCTTTCCTGATTAGTTTTGGGGGTTCATAGGTTAAGTATAAAGGGGGTATAGGGGGGGGGTTAATCCTCCCCCCTTATTTTAGATAAATTATTTTTTTCATGCAGAGTTATCCGATTTTCTTCAAATTTTGTATATAGGTTCATTGTGATAAGGTTCTTTCCTGATTAGTTTTGGGGGTTCATAGGTTAAGTATAAAGGGGGTAACGGGGGGTTAATCCTCCCCCCTTATTTTAGATAAATGATTTTTTTCATGCAGAGTTATCCGATTTTCTTCAAACTTTCGATATGGGCTCATTGTGGTAAGGGGCTTCCCTGATTAGTTTTGGGGGTTCATTGGTGAAGTGTAAAGTAGGGAAATGGGAGCTACCCCCTCCCCCGCTTAATTTTGATAAATGGGTTTTTCATGCAGAATTATCCAATTTACTCCAAATTTTGTATATAGGCTCATTGTGGTAAGGCACTTCCCTGATTAGTTTTGGGGGTTCACTGGTAAAGTATAAAGGGGGGAACGGGGGGGACTAACCCCCCTTGATATAGATAAATGGGTTTTTTAAGCAGAATTATCCGATTTTCTTCAAATTTTATATATATGTTCATTGTGATAAGGCGCTTCTCTGATTAGTTTTGGGGGTTCTTTGGTTCAGTATAAAGGGGGGACGGGGGGCTAACCCCCCACCCCTTAATTTAGATAAATGGATTTTTCATGCAGAATTATCCGGTTTTTTCAAATTTTGTATATAGGTTCATTGTGGTAAGGCGCTTCTCTGATTAGTTTTATGGGTTCATTGGTTAATTATAAGAAGGAGAAACGGGGGATGGTTCCCCCCCTCTTAATATATTGTCGATTTCTTCATTTTTCGAGGGCTTATTTCAAATTCTTTGAAATAAGTATATAATTTACAGTTAGTGTGAATAGCCTGTGAGCTCAATGCCGTCAGTTTAACTGGGCAGTTTTCTTTTATTATTATTATTATTACCCTTCATGTAACTCTACATTCCGCAAATTTTACTTTTGGAAGTAGATGTTTTTATACTCATATTTAGAATTAGATACAAAAAGTTTTATAAAGTAATTCTTTGCTTCAGTTAATAGCAGATTTCTGTGATTTTATAGGATGATAATTTTTTTTTAAATATACAGGTACCCAAGAATTGAATTAATTAATTTTTTTTTCTACTTCAAATATTCATACATGCATCACGTAACAGCATAGGATTAATATATCGGGTGATTCACATTAAAGTATCCCCATAAAAGCATAAAAACTTCTTTAAAACATCATAAAATGAGGAAAGAGAAAGGCCTTTCGAAAGAACTTTGTCTTTCTTCGTCAGGCGCAAAGAAAACGTGGAATCACTGTGAAGGCAGGAACAAGACTGAATAGAAATGGAAGAGAAAGAGGGACAAGATAAGGGAACAGCCAATCCAAAAGCTTGTACTAATGTATACTTTTGCCTATACTTTAATGTAAAGTATCCCCGTTTGTAACGCTCTGGAGAGACAACCAATGGATGCAACGCCTCCATATTTGGCAGCTATAATTTTCAGATCATGGGGAAATTTACTAGTGCAAGAAAAAATTTAGTTGCATAATCACCGATAGCGGGCACTGCGAACTGTACCGGGCAACAAAATTTGCATAACTTTGGTATGCATGAAAAAACTTTGTTTTACGGGATTTCTTTTCTGAACATTGTTCAGCGAACACAAAAGTTCTGTTGTTGAAGAAACATGCATTGCTATTAACCCATTTATTCCGAGAATTATTTCTGGAGAACTTTTCCACCTTAAGCCACATTTTTTTTCCCCTTGGTAATCCGTTCTTAATGCTTAAAGACATATTTGACATTTATTGTCTAATTACTTGTAATTCTCAAACTGGTAAAAAAACCTGTCAATGTGAAACATATTGCTTCCAAAATCCCGATTTTTCAAAAATCTTATAAATATGATTTAAGCTAGAAATTTTATTACATAAATTTACTAGCATCAATACTACATAAAAACAAGACACATTTTGTTAAATAATTTCCTGGTGCCAAAATGTTTATTTGACATATAAACGTCGCGTGTAAAACAGTAAGATTTTGTTCAATACGTTTTAGATGAAAACGATTTCAAATAGGTACTACACAATAATGAGCAAAATTTATTAAAATATTTTAATACTAAAGCTGTTTTTCGATTCACAGTACAGATTGGCAGAATATCCTGTCATTCGGATGACATGGGTTAAAGTTGTTTTACAGAAACAAACGCTCGTCTTTATGAGGGTATATGCACCCAGAAAAAAGTTTTGTTGAATCAACAAAAATTTGGTTGATCTAACAAAACTTTTTGTTTAAATATAGGTCAATAAAAATTTTGTTTGAATCAACATTTTTTTTTTTTTTTTTTTTTTTTTGAAATTCCAAAAAAAAAAAAAAAAAAAATTGTATCGTCAGCAAAACATTTTTTGTTAATTCAAATAAAATGGTTCAATTTTACTTGAATTTTGCTAAAACAACCATAATGTACTCAACAAAACATGTTTTGTAGTTTTAATCAATTCCTTTTTCTGGGTGTGATAAAGAAAGATGGTTATGATGGTTTCTTCATGGATCTTCACTGTTCCATTTTTATAACTATTTTTTATAGATCCAATCCTTTCCCCATGCCTTGAAATATAGAGTAGTCATAAGGTCTTTCCATGATTACAAAAAAAATATTACGAAATAAACATTGAATGTAATACTGCAAAATTTTTAAGTTTTAAGTTATGTTCTTAAGTTTTTTTTAGTACAGTCTCTACCGTCGTTCGTGAGTTCCTTGATGAAAAATTTCCTGGAAGATGAATCAGACGGGATGGATGAACTCCTTTACATTTTTTTCTTTTGGGGATAAATAAAGGACAGAGTGTTTGCAACAGCAATAAAAGATATTGAAAGACTCAAGGTGAGGATCGCAAAGGCTGTGTCTAGCGTTACACGAGGCAAGAAATTGAATACCAGCTTGGCATTCTTCGCGCTACCAAGGGTGCTCCCATCGAAATTCACAGACGTATGTACTTGTATTAAAAATTTCATAAATGTCTTTACAATATATTGAAACAAGAATATGCCTAATTATATTAGTTTTTCTGTAATAAATTATTGTAATCAGGGAAATACCTTATGAACACCCTGTATATATCCTCTAAATAGGGGAGCATCACATCCATGAGTTATATATGTAAAAATTAGGTAAGTATACTTATTATAAATTGTATGCTAATAAAAAATGATCATATTCATCTATTTGTATTAATATTTTTGGAAAATTGCAGCTCCGAAACGTACAGCAATCCTCTAAAATTCTTAACTTTAGTAGATTTAAAAAACTTTTTTTATATGTAATATTGATATGTCGTAAAAGATCGGTAATAAAAATTTCGAATAAGTGTGAATACTTAATACAATTTTTTATTGATAAAAAAAGTTTTGATCACTCATGGTGGACGAAATGTTTTCATGCACACGCTGATTTCTCGTGTTCGAATATAAATGAAAATACATAGTGTGTGTGGATACTTACAATATGTTTTACGTTGCCGCTCAAAACTTTTTTATTTTATATCAGTAAAACAATTTTTTTCAGTAGATGAAATATCTGGGGTTTTTTTTATTATTATTTGTAGCTGTATATATTTCGCCTAAGGGGTAAAACATCGTACGATTACTTTCTTTTTTTTTCATTTTTATGGGGAAATATTTCAATTCGTATAACGTTTCAGCGTATCTGAATATGAATATTTTTAAAGAACGTGTTACCATAACAATTTCTACACACTATATTTTTAAATTTATACTTAATGATCATTTCATTTTCTTACATACGAAGAGCATATTTAATTTTACATATCATTTCTTCAGACATGTGGAAATCAATATCTCGTAAAATAGATACGAAAACGCTTTAAATTTTCAGATATGTAATGCTAATGAATACAGCTTGAATCCATATGAACCTTTTGATAACGGATCAGGAATGGCGACTATTTTTATATTCAACTTTACCACACGTTACAAAAATATTTTTTTGTAAATCTCTTGAACATATCTTAGTATAAGTGTATAGCAGAGATAATTTTTCGAAAACTGATAGGAATAGAATTTTAAAAAAAGTCGCTGGTACAACGGTGTCCCAAACCCGCGTACAACGGATACAAATTCCCGTACAAATTCACACAATCAAATGGTTTAATATTTTACATTAACATTTAATGAATGTATTGCTGATATTTAACGATTGTGCGTATTTTTCTATTATATTTCATAAGAAGGCAGCGTAATATATTTATTATATTTTTTATTATATAAATTTACATGGGAAAACAAGGTACTTTGTATAAAATTTAAGAGATCATCATAAAAATCATATTCAAATTGATGTATTCGTATGCATTCGTTTTGAAAATTAAAGTTCTGAACAGTAAAATGTTAATTTTGTATTCTTCATTGCTGAAGACAAAACAATTATAGATGGTGATTAAAATTCCAAGAACAGAATTTAAGTAGTAATAGAACATGCTGCAGCAAGCAATTTTGTTTAGGAAATGAGGATCTTAATTTCTTATATTCAGACAAAAATACTTGGGTCTCACTCCATTCCAAACACGTAATTTCGTTCTTAAACCTTAAAATTATGGAAGATGTTTTAACGAAATTTATAGAAGACTTCTCTGTTCTTGAAAAACGTGATGATATAACGAGAAGGGGTAGAACGGAGAACCATCCAAAAACCAAGTAGCATTGACCAGGATGGTCAATGTCTCCGAATGTAATCAACAATGTAATTACATAAAGTCTCACTGACCAAAATACTCCATATTTCAAGTTTTTTCATAATGTCATTATATATCTTGCAAACCGAAGAAAATATCTTGAAACGGTCGATAAAATGTCTTTAGTGTTTTTTTGATTTATAAACGATAGTTATGTTCTCATTACAGTGATACACCATGCAGTTTTGATTGATTAAATGGCTTACACCCCTGTTTTCCTATAGAAAATTGTTTGTTGTAGTGTGCTTTATCACATTTTAAAGTTTATAGGGCAGATTTTGAATCACCCTTTATTTATTAATTAATTTGACAACTTGTAAAACATTTAAATACAAATTTTGGTGTATGTGTGAATGCGTGTAATACTTTCGTATTGCTTCTGAAAATATTTTATCAGTGAAAATGAATGAGTCATTTTCACGCATCAACCTTATTATTTGATTATGATTATTTTAATTAAAATTTTCAGTGTGTGCGATATACTAACAGGGGTGCAAAAATTTAGGCGCCAATGGGTCGTTTCCCACCGCTAAATTTTTAGTACCCTTCGCCTAATAAGAATCAGATAAAATTTAGACAAAGTATACTAATAAAATTTAGTGGTGGGAATCAGTCCATTGGCGCCTAGATTTTTGCACCCCTGTATATTAACAATATTTTTGTTATAAATTCTTAAAACCTTATGTAACAAGTAAATTTCTTTTCGGAGCAGATAAGGTATTATTTTATTCATGTCTAGATATTCTTGCCTAATATTTTATTAAAACTTCAAGCAATGTTTTCAGGTAAAATTTCAATTCATTCAAAACATGTCAGAATGTTTTGAAAAGAAAATTTTAATTTTAAAGGGTATGTGAAAGTAATATCTTTTCTGTAGTAAATATTAAATGGAGAAAACTTTATCGAGTTGATATATTTTTGAATGCTTTCGCTTTTTTCATTTTTACATAAATGTTTTATACGAATAACTAGAATTAACTAATTTCTTTTTAACAAACACCAATGAAAGATGTTAATTTATTGTACTGTCTTTCTATAAGGTTTGCATTATTATTATTTTTTTACCTTTAAAATTCATCATCTCGTACAAGAAATTATGAAGAATATAAATAAAATAGTCCAATATTAAGGAAATAAAGCAAATAAATGGGAAATCAAAACCATATTACAAAATTCTCATTTAAATTCAAAATATACATTGCTCTTGTTGGACTATAATGTTATCTATATGCATCTACAAATATTTCTGACTGAAGATGGAAGAATTATTTTTTTTTCATCAAACTGATTTCTTATGTAAGAATATTAATGAAAACCTGGACTGCGAGTGAATTCTTAAAATAAGTTTTTATTTCCGCTCAAATCTTTCTGTAACAAAATAGTAAATATATTTTTTTTTCGCAGCAGATAATATTTTTTATGCATAGCAATATATTTTTCGCCTTAGCTGCAACAAAAATATTCGTGTGACATTTTTTCGTTTTTATGGCAAATATATCATTTCACTAATAATGTATAGCATAGTTCAAAGTTAATATTAAATTTTAAAGCGTAAATTAAAAGTCGTACATTAAAGCGTACAAGACTTTTTTACAGTGTATTTTTCCATGATAAAAATATATTTATAACAGAAATATTCTTTTCCTATTTGTCTAATTTAATTTTTCATTGTTACTTTTTTTCTGGAGAAGAAATTCTTCTTTACATAATTAAAATTTAGTATCTGGTAAAAATATTTTGATACAGAATATTAAATTCTCTATATTTTGAATATTGTCAAAAACTAAGTTTTATACATCATAAAAGATACTTTGTTTGACTTAAAACAAGCATTTTTTTAGATATCTCTATAAATATAGAGTTTTAATTAAGGACATTATTTTAAATTTTCTATTACAACATTTATCACAGTATCATAAAAATTATGTTGATAGATTGCTTGTGTATTTATTATTTTGAAAAATTTCATTACCAAGTCATAAAATATTCATCTGAATTTTGTTTTCACTCAGGATGAAAGAATTATTTTCATGCATCTACTTGATTTCGCCTTAAGGATATCATTGTAAATCTGTAGTCTCAATGAATACTTAAAATATATTTTTAGTCCCTCCTAAAACTTCATGTAACTATAAATATTAAAATATTTTAACTAGACGTTTTTCTCCTTAAGTGTAACAAAAAATATTAATGTGACACTTTTTCATTTTTATGGAAATTATTTAAGATTCGGTGTATCTCAAAATGAATATTTAAATTTCAAAATGTTTAATATTACATCTTTTTTCCTGCAGTGTACGTTAAAGTGAGTTAGATGCACATAAATTATTTTATATTTTTATGTTTAATTATCTTTAACTTAATGTTTAATGAATACTTAGGATGTGAATTACCACTTTACTACAAAGCGTAGAACCAACAGAATGAAATACTGTCCAGACCTTGGATGGAACCTGAAACCTTTGGTATTACACACCAATGCTCTACCTTTTGGAACTACTCATAAAACATCCAGTCTAGTATTTTCTCACTCCTATATGGCAAGGCTACAAATCTACAGGACACGTCAAGCATGAGCCTACAACGTCAGTGGCATACGTGAGACAAACTAAACTCATCATCAGTGAATATTTATATATCTAATTAAATTTTCAGCATAGCTGAAATTACGCTGGAAATTAATGAGTATAAAGGGTGTGTATTATCACTTTACTACACAGTGTACAACCAATAGACTGGATGCCGTCCTGGTGGCTTAAATGTTACAGCACTTGGTGCGCTATACAAAGGTATCCAAGTTCGATCCCCGTTCTGGACATTTTTGCACTCTGTTGATTGTTCGCAGTGTAGTAAAGTGATAATTCACATCCTTTGCATTCATATACATAATAATAATCAATACATACTGGGTATTAATACTGGATAATATTGATGAATATAAATGTCGTAAATTATCACGTTAGCATACCGCGTACAACCTACAGTGTCAAAGATGTCCAGACCGGGGATCGAATCCAGAACCTTTGGTTAACGTTTAATTTTTACAAACATTCTGTAAGAAAATACTTTAAAAAACATAAAAATCAATATCTGACAATTATTATACAGATAAGTAAGTACTTTAAATTTTGAACTTAATAATAAACTTCGATTTTGTCTCATAATAAAAGTTTTATTTATCAAAGAACTTTTAATATTATTTCACTAAATCTACAACCTAAATTATGGGCATTAGGAATGAATATGTACTATAAGATTTGTCGCACCATAATAAAAATCATGTTCATACTGATGTCTGTGTATTTATTCTTTTTTTTTTTTCAATTTTCAGTTAAAAGCCATAAGTTATCTATCTAAAAGTTCTTTCACCGAAGATAAAAGAACTATTTTCATGCATCAACTCGCACCCTTGTGTAAGAATATAAACAAAAAATATATTTTTCAGACTGTCTTTCAAAACTTTCTATAACTAAATAGTAAAAATATATTTTCGCAGCAGAAAAAATATTTTTTATGCAAAACTAGGTATTTTTCGCCCTAGGTCTAACGAAAATATTCAAGTTACAGTTTTTTTTCTTTTTTTATGGGGAATATTTCAATTCACTGGTAACGTGTCAGCACAGTTTAAAATGAATATTTACATTTAAAGGGCATATATGAATTCTTTTGCAGCATATATTAGTCTAGCAAAAATTACTAGAACTGTAGTAGTATAAATATATTTTTAATATTTACAATTATCTTTATTTTAATATAAATTATTTTATTTACAGAAATTGAGTTAAGTGATATGTTTTTATCTAACACGAAAAATAAAACCAACTTTCAATGAAAGAATATTTTGAAATGTTTAATTTTTGAGGATTAATGCAAGGGTACAGAATATTTCGTGATTTTCTAAAATGATATCGTAGTCCGCGAATGTTTTGCAATATAATGATCATGTGTATGTTACGTGCTATCCATATTTCACTTTGTAGAAAAGTAACAGAAAATGGTAAATATTAGATAAAACTGTTAGTAATGAAATGTTTTTTACATGTGTGTTATTATTTTCCTTATAAGTCGACAGTCGGGTCGATTGGGACTCATAGAGTGAGCGGGAATCATAATTTTATGTTAATAGACCATAACTGAATGTACATTATTCATACCAATAAATAATTATTGCACGAGGGACAGCACACAGCCATACATTTTGATATTGGTACATTGTTTATAAGGTTAGAAAAAATACATCATTTCATATATTAAAAAAAATCATTGTCCGGAAATGCACGTTATTTACATTTATAAACATTAATATTGCTAGGGAAATGAATTTCTGGCTTTAGTTTTATACAAAATAAACAAAAAATCAGCTTTTACAGTTTACATGGACGATCAAGTACACTCTCAGAAAAAACTGTAAATTTATGAGCGTTTGCCCTTCAATTTTCACGGGCAACTGCCTTATTTGATAAAAAACGGTCTGATCCACTAAATAAGCGGCCTTATCCCTTAGCTACATAGAAAATTAAGAGCAATCCACATATTCTTACAGTTCTAGCCCATATGTTAGCAAAAATACGGTACGACCCCATACATAGTCCTCCGCTAGGGTGTAGCCCTTCATTTTACTCGTGTTTCGAAAAATTTAACCCGCCAAAACAGCGATTCTGTGATGATTATCTAACGTGCTACGTACTACGGAACAGTAAGCAAAGTGTTATTGTGTTTTAAAGTGCATTATATCCTGTGCATTATAGTGCTATATTACTTTGCCCCGTAAAATTACGGGCTGCACAAAATGATGGGCATGGATTGTTTTTTTACGGGGTATGACTGGAATCTCTGCTGCCGGCCTCTGCCCGTAATTTTACTGAATTTTTTTTTACAGTGTAGTTGTGATAGTGTGTAATGTACAGGTTCTATGAGACGAAACGCTTTAATTTTAAACACTCATACTGAAAATAATAAACAACCAAGACAATTTTGTTAGGTTGTACATAGTAGCTTAGATGTGGAAATTTACATTATGTATTACCAATGATTTTTTTTCAGGTGCTCAAAATCGAAAAAATGAAAAATGATAACGAATTCTAAATATCACAAACCGTGTGGTGATATGCAAAATTGGGGTCCATTGGAAGGTGGAGCATATCCACACTGGCATTTGGGAGTCCGGAACACATTTACTGCCGAATTCTCAAAAAGTTGAATTGGGAGAAGTGGTCCAATTCTCTGGTCCTCCTCCTTAGACACCATCCGTGGGGTACAAGTAGAAATGGTGTGATTGCGCAAATATAACTTCAAAACTTCATAACCATTGCTGTTTCAATATTAGGTTCAAATTAGGGCGTTTCGGACACCTTGTATTTCACAAAATATATTTCTATATCGAAATGACAACTACAAAAATAATTTTTTTTATAAGTGAGCTAGATTAGAATAGGTATTTCTCAGCACTTTTTCCCGTATATTCCTATATACTCGTTTAAATATAGTCTCACGTAGCATAAAATAGATGAGAAAACGTTGAATAATTATTGTGGCACATTGGTACACATTAAGAAATGTCCGGTTTGCCATTTGCCAACAAAGGGCCAATGATGGGCCAAACTGTGCTCTTTGGAGTAAAACCTCAGCTACAAAATTTCTATCAACCGTCAGCCACTGGAAATAGTATCAATATAAATCAATTCATCGTTATTTATTAGTTTTGACCTTATGTGTAGACACTATATAATGACTGTGTAAATATATCACGGATCAGGGATTAAACTGTCAGTTTGAAACGAATAGGGAAATATTCCAGTAAATTTGAATACAAACGATTTCTTTTATATACACCTTAATGATTTGAGAGTGAAAAATCTATAGTAGCACAAGATGGGACACGTCAAACCAACCCCGTCTCAATTTTCCGATGTAACCTACATAAGAAAAATAAAAATTAACATAGATGAGTGTATTTTCGGTGCATATATTTAAAATGTACTCCACAAACCTTTAAACATATTTGGCGAAATTTCATATGCTGATGCCTAGTTTCTGAAGTTACCGTCTTCGTCTCCTTTATTCTTACCATATTGCGTATCTCGGGGCCGCTTTTTGTGCCTTTCCCCATGTATAATGAATTTTTAATTATTCTTACTCTGTGCTAAAATTTAATCTTTGGCACCAATCGCACACATTTCTTTCGAGAGTTGCTATAACGTGTTTCTCTTATCTATCTATTCTGTTATCCACCAAAGCGACGATATCGAGATAGACGGATAATCAAAGACTAATCATTTTCCATATATATCTGTTTAAAAAAGCTTAAGTCATATTTTTTTAAGTGACATAAACATTCTTAAGAATACATTGATCTCAAAACGCAAATTTCAATTATCCTGACAAAACATAATATTCGATTTTGTGAATTTGAACAAATTATTTCACATCTTTTCAACTACTTTATTGTATATTATATTTCTGTTTAGGCGCCTCTAAAAATCCTTTCGCCATCGTATATTAATATATTCAAGTTTGCTTATGTTTCTATGAGTTCTTTCCTTACGGCATCTTCTCATCATTTTACTAAGAAAAAGGTGAATGACTCTCAGGACAAGAGGCAATGTTAACGAATTTTCATCAAATTAAATGTGGGTTGATTGTTTAGGAGTAATTTTGTGCATATGCCGCTAATGGCCCGTTTAAAAAATCTGTGATATTCAGGGTTCTAATCATTTTTACATTCTTCAATAAAAATATCTTACAATAAAAAAAGGTGCAGGTACAAAAAACGTACTAAAATTGCGATTTATGCGATACATTTAGTACAGAAGCTTGGAAATTTACATGGTGGTAAAATTTCAAATGTAAATGCTAGCTGTAAGAACGGTTTCTCAAAAATTCAAAATTTTAAGGGTGAAATGAGCGGAAAACGTTCTAAATTATGATTTAGTTGGATGTATTTGTGTTATAAACTTGAAATTTTGTATAGTGGTTACTTTAAGATACAGATAACAGTATAAATATTTCAATAAAAATTCGAAATTTTACGGTGTGAAATGAACAGAAAACGTTCTTAATTGCATTTTATTCAGAATTGTTAGGGATAGAAACTTAAAATGTGACATGTATGTTATGCTTAAGACTCCGAATAGTTTTTAGAAAATTCGAAATTTAAAAATGTGCAGATGGAAAAAACGTTCTAAAATTACAATTTTTGTAATGATGCTGAGCTAGAAATTTGAAATTTAACACGGTGGTGATTTTTAAGATTAAGTGCAGGCTAAAGACTATTTCTAAAAAATTAGAAATTTAAAAGGGTGAAATGAGCAGGAAGAGTTATAAAAACCATCTAAACTATGATTTATCTAACATTGTTAAGGATAGAAACTTGCAATTTTGTATGGCTCTTACTTCACAGACAAAATTCATCCACAGAACAGTTTTTAAAACTTTAGAATTTTTAAAGTATGCAGGAACAATATACGTTCTAAAATTGCGATTTCTGTGATGTAGTTGTTATAAAAGCTTTGAATTTGTGGCGATTATATTTAAGATGTAAATTGTTGATAAGAACGGTTTCTAAAATTACAAAATGTCAAATAAAAAATTAAATGTGCGGAAAACCTTTAAAATACCATTTATTTGGAATAATTTTAAATCTTCCCATTCATAAGTCTTATGTTCGTCTAATGTAATATAAGAGTGAAGTTTACTCAAAAATGGGACTTCATTAGTAATATTTGAATTATCTGTGACAGTAAAATTTCCTCTAATGAAAAGCTAATAGCAATATATTTCATAAAATCATTTTCTGGATAAAATTTCCACGTATATGAAAATATTCTAAAAAAGAAAAATTATCGTGATATAGCTAGTTTAGAATAGTTGGTATTTTGCATCATTTTGTTCGTGTGTATGTTTCATTACATTCAAACAAGCGTCATTATTTAAGATTAATATTGCAGTATATATTTTGAAGTAAAATAACAATTTACGATTATAAATTTATCAGAAGATGTAAATTACAGTTATCTTGGTAACACAGAACATTCCATTTTCCATTTTGAACAGAATATTTTATTTTTTCCATCTATTTCACAGCCTAAATGAGACTTCTCCATAGATTTGTTGTATTAAGGGTATATTTGGCATTTTATTAAATAAATATGCATTTTATTAAGCAGAAAGTATTTGAATACCGTGCTCTAAATACAAAACTAACATGCTTTGTAGAAATTGGATTATTATCTGTAATATAAACAAACAATATACGTTTGTCACATTTAGGTGGTTTTTGACGCATTTACAGAAATGAAAACCTAAATGAGTCGTCCAAAGTACCTAAATGTGACAATGCATTTTGTGCATGCCAGTGCATCTTAAAATATTCATTTAACTTTCATAAAATCTTGAAATAATTAATATAGTGTTCAAATACATAAAATTGAATGTTGAAATACTTATTATTGAACTACTGAATATATTAATAAATTAATTTAATAATAGCTTAAATAATGAAAAAATATTTTTGAGATACCTAATATTGAAGATATTATAATTAAATAATCAATACTTCAACATTCATACTTTAAACCCTTTCAACTTTGACTATGTATAAAACAAGAAGCAACTAATGAATGACCAATACAACATTTTTGCTTTTGTCGTGAACGTCAAAACCAGGAGAAATATTGCCCTCCTTAACAGGAAGATTATCATTAACCGTTTGATTACGGGCCATAACTGACGACTATTCTTAAAATCAACGCACCACAATTTACCAAACAAAAATTGTGGTACATATCTCTTGTAAATGTTCTAATAAGTCTATGGCACAGATAATTTTCAAAAAGTGGTACGAATAGAATTAAAAAAAATCACTGGGACGAAAATATCCTGACTCGTAGTCAAATGGTTTATAGTTGGTTCTCTAACATAAGAACCATTGGTAAAATTCAATTTATTGGTAGGAAGCATGTCAAAGCATAAATCATCGCTAATAGCTAAACTGTCATCAGTCAAGTCATTGGTTAGTATATTTTGCCTGAAAGTATATTTATTTAATCGTCTTTCTATATTTCTAATTTTTTTATAGCGCTGCAGATAATCGGATCAAAGGAAACAGCACACCGATTGAATGGGAAAATGCCAGATTTTTTATATCAATTTTAAATTTAAGTTATTTCAATCTATGCAACATTTTTCTGACTTTCAGTCATGTAAGAGTATTGAATAGTCCATTTGTGGTATGTCTTTCTATAAGTTGTCGACTTTGATAAAGTTATTTGATCTTCAAAGTTAAAAAAGCGAAACCGTGGTTCTTTTTCGGGATTATTCGTCGCAGTTAAGGAGTTTTGCGTCACTTGAGAATGAACGATGTGTATTTTAATGATAATATTTTTTAAAGAAAATGTTTTAAAGGCAAGAAAATGTGTTGCGTATTGATCCTTACATTCGGTTGTTTCAATATTGTAGAAATATAATAAATTATAACACCCCGTAATAATATATTTCTTTTTAATGCAAAAAAGGTGTAAATTAACAACATAATACAAATTAAAATAACTTTTATTAGGTTGTTTTACATGGTTCGAGTCATTTTCAAAAACGAATAAGAATATTCCATAATTGCACGGGGTTTGAAGTTATTATTTTCATGTACTTTTTTAAAAATTACGCACGTTATCTTTTATTTTTACTTGGTTGTTTATTTTCATATCTGTGACTATGGAGTAACTCGAGCCACAGTTTCGGTAAATTAAAAGATGCCGCATCGTTACATATTGTATTTTTGCGTGTTAGTATCTCTATGGTTTCTCTTATTATGGATGGATAGTGTAGCCTGGAGAGAAAAACTATTTTACTTTCATTGAAATGTATGCGACATCGATGCGGCTTCTTTTAATTCACCGAAACTGTGGATCGGGTTAGTCCATGGTCACAGATATGAAAATAAACAACCAAATAAATTAAAAAGATAACGTGCGTAATTTTTAAAAAAAGTACATGAAAATAATAACTTCAAAACCCGTGCAATTATGGAATATTCTGATTTGTTTTTGAAAATGACTCGGAGTGAGAAACGGAAAACAACCTAATAAAGGTTATTTTAATTTGCATTATGTTGTTAATTTACACCTTTTAGCATTTAAAAGAAATATATGAGTGTAGCATTTAAATATGATTCTTGCGTTAAGATTTTAAGTACAAGCGCATCGTCGCATTTATGAATTATCACATTTAGGCAGAATGACCTCATACAAATTCTTGTTAAACGCTTATAAAAATCCTTAAGCCATCATACATAAATGTATTCAAGATTTCTTTAAGTGTTCTTTCCTTTCGACTTATCTTCATTTATATACGTAAGTGATCAATCAAGAGCCTACGTTTAAAACTTTTATGAAATTAAATGTAAGTTTATTGACGTAATGTTAATGAGTACTTTCTTCCATAATAGTTCGTTTAAAGATTTTGCAATATTAAAAATATTAACCATTTTTAATTTCCGTAGCCCTCCGGATTATGCATATATCAAAATTCAGCTTCGTTTTCATATAGATATATATGTATCTTTGAAAACTTTTGAATTCATTTCCAGTAATTTCATAAGTAATTAATTATATGTTTATTTGTTTTTTGCAATGCTACAAAGAGGTTTACAAAATTAAAAGAGAGCATTTTCAGACATGCCGCTTTATTAAAGAAATAAATATTACTTTTATGTAACTTTTAAAGTAAAATGAAAATTCATAAATATAAAGTTGTCTGAAATTGTAAATTTCATTCACCTAGCAACACATACTAATATTTCAATTTCCAGCTTGAACAAATTACTTCTTATTTTTTCATTTACTTCATTGTATGATATATTTTTTAATGTCCTATAAAAATTCTTAAGACATCGTGCAATAATATATATTCACGTTTTCTTTAAGTATACTTTCCTTCCGACATATCTTCATTTATGTAACGAAAGGAGAATGACTCTTAGGTCAAAAGGCATGACCACACTTTTTGTCAAATTAAACATGAGCTGAAAGTTGATCAGTAGCTTCATGCATATGCAGCTAATGGTTCGTTTAAAGGTTCTGTATTAACCAGAATATTAATAATTTTTCAATTTTGGTAGCCTTGAAGAATATGCATTCTTTGTGATGGAAAATAATTTAAATTAATAGAATATTCTGTCTGATATTTGTTCAGGTAAAATAAAAGTTCATAACCATAAATATACCTGAAAATATAAATTTTATTTCTTTAGCAACACAGAATACCTCATTTTCCATTTTTAACAAATTATTTTATTTTTCCATCAATCTATATCTACCGCATATAAAAACATTTAAGCTATCGTACATTACTGAATTCAAGTTTGCTTTAAGTAGGCTTTCCTTCCGTCATTTTTTTTTTCATTTATCTCCAGAAAGTTATGAGTGACTCTTAGTTCAAGAGGAAATCTTGAACAGTTTTCATGAAATTAAATGTGAGATGATGAGTAATATCTTACATATGCTGCTTAATGGTTCGCTTAAAGTGTCTGTAATATTCAATATATTATTAAATAATTCTTTTTATTTTCGGTAGCCTAAAGTTTGTGCATTCAGTTGTTGGAGCTATATTAGAATAGTTAGTATTTTCCAGCACTTTGTCCGATTATATTTCCCGTACATATATTTTAAATCATGCCCCTCTATTTTGATAAAAAAAAATAAGATTAATATTTTATGTATATATTTTCAACTATATATTTTTAAAGAAAATAAGTTGAAACTGGTGTATCTTTTAAAATTTAGCCATTTATCTTAATCGTGAAGTTATTGTTAATGATAAATCTGATTCCACAATGCTCTCTGCTGCTTGGAAAAACCGTTTCAGTACTACCATATCATTTATTTTTGTTTTAATTAATATGAGTCTGTTTATATATACATATTTATATATATATATTTTTTTATACTTTATTTACTTATTTTTTTCTTCCTTAATCCCCTTCTACTTTGTGTTCTATTGTTTTGATTATACTCTTCTGTGATTGGCTGTTATCTTCTGTTTTTCTATTGGCTGTTTCTTCAGCTTGTTTTCTTTCTATTATCTCTCACTTCAGTCTTGCTGCTGCTTTCATAGTATTGGCACGTCTTTTTTGCGCCTGACGAAGAAAGCCTCAGATCTTCCGAAAGGTCTAGCGTATTTTAAAAGTTTTTGTTTGTGTTTTAAGAAGTTCTTTTAGTTCTTATACACTTTTAAATAAAATAAAAATGCTAAAAACATATGTGAATCTCAGAATGTAATATTTTTAAATTTTATTCATCCTGGAAACACAGGATATATATATTTTTTTCATTTTTCCATTTTATTTCATATTACTTTCATCTACTTCATTCTATATATCACATTTCTTATTAAGTGCCTATAAAACTCCTGAGGCTATCGTACATTAATGTCTTGAAATTTTCTGAAGGTATTATTTTCTTCCAATTCTTCATTTATCTAAGGAAGAGATGAATGACTCTTGGGTCAAGAGGCAATGTTAAACACTTTTTATCAAATTAATAGATAGTTGAAAGTTGATGAATCATTTTTCGCAAATGTCACTAATGGTTTGTTTAAAGGGTATTAAATATTCAGTACATTAATTATTTTTGGTAGTTCCCAAGAATATGCAATAAGCTGCGATGAAAAAAAAAATATGAACAATATAATAAATTATAACACCTTGTAATAATATATTTGTTTTAAATGCTAAAAGGTGTAAATTAACAACATAATACAAATTAAAATAACTTTAATTAGGTTGTTTTACATGTTTCGACTCACGCCGAGTCATTTTCAAAAACAAATGAGAATATTCCATAATTGCACGGGCTTTGAAGTTATTATTTTCATGTATTTTTTTAGAAATTACGCTCGCTATCTTTTATTATTTCCCTCCAGTCTATACTATCCATCCATAATAAGAGAAACCATAGAGATACTAACACGGAAAATACAATATGTAACGATGCGGCATCTTTTAATTTACCGAAACTGTGGCTCGAGTTACTCCATGGTCACACATATGAAAATAAAAAACCAAGTAAAAATAAAAGATAGCGTGCGTAATTTCTAAAAAGCACATGAAAATAATAACATCAAAGCCCGTGCAATTATGGAATATTCTCATTTGTATTTGAAAATGACTCGGAGTTAGTCGAAACATGTAAAACAACCTAATAAAAGCTATTTTAATTTGTATTATGTTATTAATTTACACCTTTTAGCATTTAAATCAAATAAAAAATATGAAATTAATAAAATAGTCTGTGTCTTGATTTATCCTATATTTTTATATAAGGAAAATTTGAATAAATTTAGTTTTTATTTTCTTGATTATGGCATATTTAATTAATTAAATTTAGTAGTATAAAAATGTTTATTAACATTGTAAATATTATTATTTTCCGTATAAAAAACATCAGAATTCGTGATTTTAGTTCGTAGAATATTCCGTGTCGATTATTCACATAAAAAAATATTTGTTCTGTAATGGATGACACACAGTCTTGAAATTATTAGAAACATTTATTAGAAAAGTCTTTGTAAGTCACCTCACATTGGTGAACATTAATATTTCTGTATAGATTAATTTTATAATTCTAGCATTATTTTTTCACACAGAATAAAAACAAAAAAATTGTTACAACTGACCTGAATGAGCACTTGGGGAATAAAGTAATATGTTTCACATAACCTAAGCACATATGAAAACGCTACTCCCCAAAAACTAGTCGTTGGGGGCCATCGTAATACTTTTACCCATCATGGATATGCATAATGTAAAATATTAAAATAAAAAATGTGTAAACTACTTATAAAATGCATTGCAAATCGAATAAAATCGTGGCTTGATGACGTCAAAATCTTTAAAGGCTCGATTACTGAATTGCTTGAAAGAAACATCCTTATAACTCCCAAAACAATAATCCGATTAACTAGCGGTTTATTGCATCTGATTAAGCGTCTCATTTCGAATTAAAATATATATTTGAATTGAAATTTGGATGAAATACAGGGTCATGAAAAATCGCAGAGTGTGGCAAATAGGATTACAGATATCTCGACAACTAATTATCCGATCGACTTCATGCTTTATGCAAAATTTGTTTTTTATTGTCTTTTATATTCACTCCTTAAAATAAACAATTTCGAAAATCTTTATATACCTTTTATCAGAATGAATATTTCCAGAGTCTGAAAAAAATAGTTCCGGTTAATCGAGGTTACTGAAATTCAATAAGCTTCTTCCCATTATTACATACTAAGCACATACCAAATTTCAAGTCTCTATCTCAATTTTTTCGCGAGATAGAGTGTTTACAGACACACAGACGGACGGCAATTTTTTTTTCTAAAAATGTCTTTTTTGGAATCTCCAATGTCAGAAACGTGTAAATCCGTCAAAAAATTTTTTCGATTTTCAAAACGATTACAAGACTTACCCTATACGACGTATGATGGGAAAGTAATAAATATGATTTTTTAAAATAAGTTATTTTGAGATAGTTAGATTAGAATAGGTCCTATTTTCAACGCATTTTCAGTGTTTATTTCTGGCATAAGTACAGCAAAATTTACATGATCCATCAGTCTTTTAGTCGTCAGCTTCTATTATCCTCCAGGCGCAGGAAAATAAAAATAAAAAAGATTGCAATTCCATAATTCTAGCGTTATTTTTCACACTGAATTAAAAAAAAAAAAAACTTGTTACAGCTCACCTGAACGAGCACTTGGCGAATAAAGTAATATGTTTCACAAAACCTAAGTACATAGGAAAACGCTACCACATAAGAAATAAATAGGATTTTTTAAAATAAATTATTTTCAGATAGCTAGATTTGAATAGGTCATATTTTCAACGCATTTTCAGTGTTTATGACTGGCAATTTATACAGAAAAATTTACATGATCCATCAGTCTTTTAATCGTCAGATTCTATTATCCTCCAAGCGCAGGAAAATAAAAATAAAAAAGATTGCATTCTGTTTCATCCTTATTTATCATTTTATTCGTTTTCACTTTATGTTTGTAAATTATTTAATGATTCTGAATCCATATTTTAGAATTACTTTTACACCGAATTCATAAAACATTTTCCAACTCAACTGAGCGAACACTTAGTGGTGACAGTAATATGTTTCACAAAATCTGAGCAAAAGTGATAACGCTACATGAAAAAATAGGAAATTTAAAAAAGATATATTATGAGAGAGCTAAATTAAAATAGGTCATATTTTCAACACATTTTCCGTGTTTACTTCTGACGTAAGTAAAGCAAAATTTTCATATATCATAACTCTATCAGACGCCATTTTATAAAATTCGTCAGCCACAGAAAAAAAATAAACAATAATAAATAAATAAAATAAAATTGCATATATTTTTATCTTAATTTGTCGGTTTTAACTTTATGCTTGTAAATTATATTATACTCAAAACATATTGTAGCAAGTTTTTTACACTGTATTCCTGTATTCATAAAACATTTTACAGCTCAACTGGAGGTGGTGACAGGAACATGATTCACAAAATCTCAGCACAGGTAAAAACGGAAAAAATAGGTAGTTAAAACACAATATTATGTGACAGCTAAATTTAAGTATTCTCTGTTCTCAGATAACTTTCCGTATTTACTTCTGGCATAAGTAGAGCAAAATTTACATTCACCAGTCCTTTAGCTGTCAGTTTCTAGACGCAGAAAAAACCCTCAGACTTTTCTCAGACGCAGGAAAATCCCCGATTACTTATCGTTTCATCCTTATTTATCGGTTTTAACTTTATGTTTGTAAATTGTATAATGACTCTGTAAACATATTTTTATAAACAGTAGGAAAGAAACAACGAACAAAGGTCAGTTACCCATGAATTGATTTTGCGATTGTTGCAAATTAGCTCAGTTGCCCTTACTTTAACTAGGTCAATTGCCTTGGCGAAAGAGATTATGAATTTAAACCACACTGGAGGGGGGATGTCGAATAAAATGAAATATTTAAATGAATTCTTTAACACTAAAATAAATTGTAACAATAGAAAAATTATAGCCAGAACGAAGTTAGAATTTTAGTTAAAAAAAAATTAAAGCTACGACATCTTAAAAGAATGAGCTTATGAAAAATTAATTTGTACTAATTAAATTTATGCAAAACTAATTTATGCTGGATGCAACAACTTCGTTGGAAAAATACATGGAATTCGTTAATGCAGGGGTTACTAAAACGCTTGTATGTGCGCTTCGCACCCAGGAAAACAAAAAAGAAACCTTCACTAAATGTAGCAACGTTCTTTCATAGGAATCTTAGACGAGCATAACATTCGGGGACAACGGCTTATAAATGTGATGGGGGGGGGAGGTCCTATATGAATCCCAAAAGTACATGATATTCGGTAAAACCACGGTAAGTAAAACCAGATGTTTGTGAGCCACTTCCAGCCCATGTAAAAAAAAAAAAAAAAAAAAAAAAAAAAAAAAAACATATTTACACTATTTAAACTTTATTCTCACATATAAAAATAATGTTTAAAAAAATAAAAAGAAATTGGCATGAATGGGGTCTAACAGATAGGAACACTAAATCAAAATAACAATTTGTTTCTTATAGTGCTTTTTTGTCAGGATACGTTTTATGCAAAAATGGCTTGCAGCAAAAATGTTAGCAATTTACGTCGAAAAAAATGTAAACAGTGTTATTTAAAAACTATTCAATCTTGTAAACTTAATTCCTGAAAAAATAAAAATAAAAATAGACGAAGGAAGTTTATTCTAGTACAAAATATTTTTAAATACTGTGTAATTTTAATAGTATGAAGTAGCTTTATATTTGATGTATCCAATAGGATACATGGGGACTGACTAACACATAATGTTAATTTTTTATGTCATCTAAAATTTACATTAGAACTAAATAAGAATAAAATGGGCATGAATGTTTGCTGTACTGAATATAAATTAAGGTTAATAAATAACAGGAATGTTTTAATGATGAATTCACATCTGTAATATGATATAACATTATAATTTTGAAAAATGTAAGGCTTTCTGAAGCAGAAATTCTTGAATTATTGGAAGATTCAGATAGTATTATAAAAGCTCAGATATTATTATAAAATATCATAAAAATATAGATATTATTAATATAAAATATCAGATATTATTATAACAAATTCTTATTTTAATTATAAAATTAAAAAAAATAAACAAAATGGAACAGAAAAAGTAAATAAATATTCTGTATGGTAAGATACCATTTGTAGAGTCCATTAGTAATAAAAAAAGTATTAATGCATAATTATTTCATATTTTTCATTGCTTTTGCCACGCAAAAAATTCATAGCAAACTGTCTAAAATGTACTCATTGAGTCCCCATGTAAAATAGAATACATCAAATTTAATGTACAAAAATTAAAATGTAATTTTTTTTTCGCTTTTCGATCGGTTTTTGTTATGAGTTTGTTAATATAAATTCATAACTAAAGTAAAAATATATATGTAATTAAACGCTGGAGTCTGAGCAGGATAATAATCTCACAAATGTTACAAACACATAAAATGTGGTAACGCCGCGATAACTAAACGTTAATTATCACGAACTTTAAAGTTCCAGTAATGTAAAATACGTCGTTTTCATATCCCATCCAGAGATACCATTCATACTCGGCTGAAAGAAGTCCATAAAGGCAACTGGACAGTTTATATCTTCCGAACTTCCAGTGCAACTGACCATTTTTTTCTGAATGCCAGGATAACTGACCTATACCTGTACCCGAGTCAACTACGATAAGTTCAACAATAGATGTCTAAGATCATAAGATGTGATATTATACGGATGACATTGGAGACTAATATTGCCATTTTTTTTTCGACCTGGTGGATTTAAAAACCATTTCATCTGTGAATACATTTTGAAATTTTGAAAACTGAAAGCGGTATAATGAAAATTAAAGGGAAAATTTAGAACCTTATAGATTTTCCTAGAACCAGGAAATAAATCATTGGTTGACGGCATCAATAGATACTACGTAAATAAGGCCGCTCGGGAGAGTGATTCAGTCTTATGTCGCAAGCGATTTCCGTTCAAAAGATACATGAGCTTATTTTTGTTTGTGTTTTACTAAATCCATTACGCTGTGTACTTGGTATTTGTGGTAATGAATGAAGTGATAACTCTGTTTACTTGATAATATTGATACGAATTGAAGTTCTTAAATTTTCTGTTCTGGGATTTTCTGTCTAATAAATTGCATTTTTCGACTCAGAACCCATCTTTTAAATTACAAGTATGCATTCATCACACTGAAAGTTGGTGATTTTGCAACTCTATAACTGAAATATCTTCATTGAACGCGAACAACAGATGCACATTGGACAGGCAGTGTAAAGTGCTTAGTAAATCTGTTGATCAATTTGAAAACATCATTATTTTTGGTATATACAATAGACAAATTTGAGAACTAAAGACCTACAGTAGTATAATCAATTTTGAAGAACAGAGTCCTTATCAAAAGTTTAAGAAAACATCAAAATAGGACAATAAATTTGGACACATAATTATGCTAAATAATTTCAGAATGCATACACAAAATTTAATTGAAATCCAATAAATTAATGTTATTGCATTTGACAGAAAGAAATATGTATTCATAAATTGCGCTTTCTTCGATTCATTCTTAAAAATCACTTTCCTAAAAGTGAAAACAAAAAAACATTATGAAAATATTTAAAAATGCCGGATTGATTTGTTGAAATGATGTTTACTGTAAGTAGTATTAAAGCAGATATTTAATATTTATGTGTTATTTAAATTAGCGAACGCTACGTAATTCGCGAATGAGGACATTTAAAAGATTTTTCGTTGATAGAAAATCAAAATCAAAACGTAAACGTGTTGAATTTTCTGTGATTGTAAACGGTTCGAAATGGAGCACGTGCAGTGTATTTGCTAAAAGCACTTTAAAAAAATTACGATCGAAAAAGAATATGCGGACTACCTACCAACTGTTCAGACTGATCGACAATTTCGAAGATTATTCTCAAAGTAAAATATGTCCATAAAGGAAATTACATATAATGATGGTTTAAATGTATCAAGCGACACAACACATAGATGCATCAGGGAATGAAAGAACATTATTTTAAAGAAAGTGTATTGCAAAACTTTTCAAAACTACGTCTCTAATTGACAAAATAGACTGTGATCGAAATTACGTCATAAGGGGACAAGTGTGTCACTGTATCATTATGAGGGGAATTTCAAAGATTCGGATGGCTGGAATTAGTATTGGAATGAGCTCAGGAAACAGCCACGTACTTTCTTCCGTAGACAACACGACGCGACGGTACGTTTTTCATGGTTTGGGCGGAGCTTATATTATTTATGGTTTGGGCTGGGCTTATATTTTTTATTGTTTTGGCGGGCTTATCTTTTTATGGTTTGTTCGAGGCTTACTATTTTTCCAGGGTTTCGGCGGGGCTTATTTCTAATGGCTCTCTGAATTTTTTTCCATGGTAAACAGAAATTAACAAAGTAT
Source organism: Maratus michaelseni (assembly GCA_963931845.1). Taxonomy (NCBI): domain Eukaryota; kingdom Metazoa; phylum Arthropoda; class Arachnida; order Araneae; family Salticidae; genus Maratus; species Maratus michaelseni. The sequence continues at coordinate 199,271,698 of OZ007588.1, read as the reverse complement.
GAAGAAACAATAGACCAATATCTACTTTCTTTTAGAGACACTTAGATAGACGTGAGATAGTACAAACAAAGGCTTTCTGCGAAAAATATTTAATTTTATATTGACCAGCTTTAAGCCCAAGCTTTAATACTCTTTAGAATATTTCGCATAGATTAATTCGCGACATTTACAAAAATAGAAACCAGTATGATTTAACTGCAGAACATAAAATTTACAAAGAAAGCACGGTGCTCTCTGTCACCAGTAATATTTCAAATATTATTCGATTCAATGAAAACATTCTTATTTGATGTATACAAAACAAAAGAATTTCATTTAATAAATAACATCATATTCAAGGGTAAAATGATAAATTTGCTTTCGTTTTACAGAGTACATTTCGTCCATACATAGTACTGGACTAAAAATATGTCAAAGTCATGAAAAAGTAATTATTTGTTCCTTTTGATATTATTTTACATGATTTAATACATAAATGTCGCTAATTAGTTTAAGAATAAGTATTATTTAAAAATTGATATTTCTTGGTTGTCCTTAAGCATTTGACAAACACTAAAATAGCATAATTTTATAAGTATGTAATTTATTTAAAAAACATTATTTTAAATTATCTCAAGATATTTACCAAAATACAAGACAGTAAATTATACTTCATCCCTATTATTAAAATAAATTTGCAATTTTGAGTACAAAATTAAATTTAAAATTTAAACATATATTTATCTAAAAATATAAGTTTATTTACCCTGGGAACAAAGATTGTACCCCATTTTCCATTTTGAACAAATTTATTATATTTTATTTTTTCTACTTCATTGTACATCACTTTTCTTTAAAAGTGCATATACAAATCTTTAAGCCATCGTTCATTAACATATTTTTCTAGTAATATTTCTTTCCGACTTTTTATCCTGATATATCTCGAAAGTGATGAATAAATCTTAGATCAAGAGACAATGTTAAACACTGTTTATCAAATTAAATGTGAGTTGAAAGTTGATAAGTCATTTCTAATATATGCCTCTAAAGATTCGTTTAATTGGTCTGTAATATTCAGAATATTAATAATTTTTGTCATGTTAGCTGTAAAATGTATGCATTGAGTTCATATGAAAGAAAATATTAAATTAATAGAATAATATGTCTCTAAATTCCACTTCTACTGTTATTGAATTCAAAAGGGAAATTTTCATACATTGAGTTTTTATTTCTTTGATTATGTAAGATTTAGTTACGTTTCTTCGTTTTCTTCGCATTTTATCCTTCCATTTATTATTATGTTCAGACATTTTGGAGTACTTATAAATTGTCTAGTCAATTATTTATATGGAGTAGTATAAAACACACAGGAATATTAAAATATATTTACAAATCAAAATTACATTTATTAACATTAACAGTTATTAATTATGCAAGTTTCGCTTTCAAATACACAACTAGTAGGATGTACCAATCGCAAAACATTTTTCTATCTCATGTATGTTAGTACTTCAAAATACGCTATCACAATGCCAATAAAATCAATATTTTTCGTTATTCTGTTGTACGTCAACTGCTTGGTTACCTTCGCTACACGAGCAGCCGATTTACTACAGAACTACGAAAAATCGGACAATTGCACAAAAATCGCTATCACAGCACCTTCTTAAGCCGGAATAGCCACAAATGCAATAGGGATATGCACCCAATAATAGAAAACATACACTTAAAAATTGGTTCAATTGTATGAATAACTTCATAATCTTTTCGATGGTACAGTAATGAAAAGGGTACAAATTGCTATTACAGCTCCTTCTTCCTGCAGAACTTCACAAAATTCAAGAAGTACCTGCTGGTCATAGTCAGAAACCTATCAAACATTTGGTTCAATTCTATGCATAACTTCATGTACTTTTCGATGATACAATTAGGACAGAACACGGACAAACGGACAGACACACAATCACGCAAACGTTTTGTATAAACATCTTTTTCGGGATCTCTGACTCCTAAAATGTGTAAAAATGGACGAAAACCGTATATCGAAAAAAATATTACAATACTTTCTGCTGTTATAAATAGAAGAAAATAAAAAGTGCTATTTCCAGGTTCTCCAATTTCACGACATTCACCATTTTAAAGTATTATCTTAATTTCCATGTTATCGAATTAAATATTTTAAATGTTTTCACATTTAAACGCTTTTTATAACCTGTAGCTAATTTCATACAAAATAACTAATAAATGTTTCAATCAAATGCACATTTATAACATTAATAATTCATTCCACTTTATATGTCCAATCACCATTTTAAATATTGATTTACGAAAACATTTTATGGAATTTCTGATTATAGACTCTACATCATCCTCAATCAAAAATAATTTAGTATCTTATTTTACTTCTTAATCTTACATTTCATGATCGTTATAATAAGAAATGAATAAAAATTCAAATAAAGAAAAATAATATAAATATTTGAAACTCAGTTTTGACTTTAAAAAAATTAGTCAGGGCGTTTTTCCTTGTGTATTTCAATTAAAATGGTATTTCTTCCATTAATATAAGTATTTCTTTTCTTTTTAATTAACTAATTGGACAAGTAAAAGTTCTACCAATGAAATACTCGTAAAGATGAAGTTTTCATTTTCTTATATAAAAACTGTTCAATTTATTAATTTCTTCACAGTTTCTTATAATTAATGTAAAAGCTATCATTAATTAATGTAAAAGCTTTTTGAATGGAGGATTTTTTTTAATGTCCTTAATATTAAACAAGTAATATAATTTTTTTTAAAGTCAATTCCTACTTTTTAATCATAAATATATAAAATAAACCCGTGCAGCATTAATGTCCCACGTTATCTTTATTGAACATTATTTTATAATCATCGTTGCAATATTTTATTTCTGTGGCATCACTAATTTGAGATAAATCTTTCATTTCATTTATAAAAACAATGGGAGGATTTTTTTTCTCCCGTTTAAAACTAAAATTAATTAATTAAATTTAATTAATGAATTAATATTTGAAAAGGCTGTATTAACATAAAGCGTCATCCACTACAAGTTTTAAAAAAATTATTTGAACTTGAGTGGATGAATAGAAAATATTTTATTAACGATTGAAAATTTGAACAAGATATATATAGAGAGAGTGTGAGCTAATAGTAGGAATAAAAAAAAATTAATACTTCATACTAAAGAAACACAAATATTAATAATTTGTATAAAAATAGACGAAATGTTCTATACCTACGAAAGTATAGCTTAAACATTCTGAAAAAAGAAATTAAACCAAAATATCCAGATATTCCATGTTTTATAAACGTATTTTTTTTTTAAGAGATTATATTGAACTGTCTACAAATTCCTAATTCATATTAGATTGAAATCAAACTAGATATATATATATACTTACAAAATATATACATAAGATATATCTAATTAAATTTTCAGAAGAACTGAAATTACGTAGGAAATTAATGAACACAAAGGATGTGAATTATCACTTTACTACACAGTGTACAACCAACAGAGGGAAAAAATATCCGAACCCGGATACCTTAATATAGCGCACCAAGTGCTTTACCATTTAAGCCACCAGGACGACATCCTGTCAAGTATTCTCTCACACTTATATTGTAAGGCTATAACTTCTGCAGCACAATATGGAACGTCAATAATGCGCACAACTTCAGTGGCATGCATGAGACAAATCAAACCCAGTATCGGTGTATACTTATATATCTAATTAAATTTTCAGCAGAGATGAAATTACGCTGGCAATTATTGAATACAAATGATGTTAATTATCACTTTACTACACAGTGTACAACCAATAGACTGGATGTCGTCCTGGTGGCTTGAACGTTACAGCACTTCGTGCGCTATATAAAGGTATCCGGGTTCGATCCCCGTTCTGGACATTTTTTCACTCTGTTGGTTGTACGCAGTGTAGTAAAGTGATAATACACATCATTTACATTCAGATACATAATAATAAATGATAAATATAAATTTTAATAATGTACATGCCCCTAACATCATCAATATTTAAAGGAAATATATATGAGAAAAAATATAAAAAATCATAAAATTCAGAACATTACAATATATTTTTGAAAATAAGGGAATTATTCAACCTCATTATTTAGTTATTATATGTACTTTAACTTCTAAATGAATTTATGTAAAATCTCTTCATAAACTCTAAAAGAGACCTCAGAAAGGATAGTAAACTGTTGCATATAAGATTCTTTTTGATCCTCATTGCTAATTGCATTAATTAGTCTTCCTTATCGAGCGTGGGTAAGACATTCTTGTAATAATTTAAGCGCTAATAAGAAATGCAATTTTCGTCATTAATATGAAAAACGTTGTAGTTAAATGAAGTTTGCTATCGAATATTCCCATCAATTTAGGTTCACCTGATGCATAAAGAGAGAAAATATGCTTCTACTGAAGCACTTAAAGTGTATGAAATGAATAAGTCTGAAATAAATATTTACGAGGATAATTCTTAGCTCTCATAGAATTGCATTTTTGGTTAACTTGTAACACCCAAGTTGTTTTAAAGTTTTTATTTAAGTAATATTTATATATATAGTTATACTGTATTTAAACTACATTTGTAAATTAAAAAATAAGTAGTTCTAAAGTATTACCCCATAATAACAGGGAAATACACTTTTTAAATATACCATATAAAAGAAGCTAACGCAACCGATTTCGAAATGAATAATCTTTTATCATCATGCGTAAATAAATATCCTATCACTACGATAGCAGAAGAATTTTTTTATCTCGTAACTAGAGAGTGTACTACCAGTAATATGTACTCTGTTAAAACTCTCTTAATAATTATCATAATAAAAATATTTGATAACTGTCAACGAAAAACAGTAAATCCAGAAAGAGATGAATGAAGAGATGTATTAAATACAAAAATAGTTGCAAACGTGTTAATTTTAATAAATGTAAATGTTATTAAACTTTTATTTATGTAGCAAAGATAGCAATACCATATACAGCGAAACGTATTATTTTATCTTCTAGAAAAACCCAAATCTACATTACTAAGTACTAATATTTTAAATATCTTAGGAACCAGCATTTTAACAATATCAAATGGAAACTGAAATTTCAAATTATTTTCTATTCATTTACCGTTTTATCAAATTATATGATAAATGTAGCAAAATTAAAAAAAAAAAAAAATTCTGGACTTTTCTACACTAAAAGTGGTATTTTCTAAAGCATCCAAACATTTCAAATTTAACTATATTATTATGTATATTTATTTTTATTATTTTAAAATGATTACTCAAATCATTAGCAATGTGCAAAAATGGATACGTCTATATTTTAATGCATATAAAAAGAAGAAAGAAAAATCATGTGCCAAACATAGATTAGGAAACCCTTTTCAACACTTCCAGAAAATTTTAACAAACAAATTTTAATATTTCACTTTTTAACAAGTTCAATAAGATACCTAAGAAAACATTTTAGAAAACGCATAACACACATGAAAATCAGATTAGCAATTACTTCCCATAACCGGAAAATTACTCCAATTCTTTCTTTAGCCCTTTATTTGATCAGTAGGTTTGCATACATTCTATATAGTATGGTAAAATTTATAGTAAAAACGAAAAATATGTTGAAAGTACACCGACAGCATTTCTTCCAATACACGGAAACATACTTGAATTCTTTTGTACAGCCCTATATATTTCCTACATATTCTTATACACGTCACATAATATGAAGCTAACATTTAATTCAGGCGAAAACGTGCCTAAGACTACTGAAATCATAATATATGCAGTTAGGATTTTTTTTTATTATGCTTCCTTATTATAGTTCTAAATATCACCGATAAATGACGTTGAACAGTGTAAGGTTGCAAAAAAGCTTTTAAGTATTTTGCAGTTTTCGATCGAATGCCATTTTTTGTCAATTCAACAACTAAACAGAAGGAAAAACAAAAACTTTGTAAACTGTGATCCATTTTCGTGATTAGTTTAATAGTTACAACAGTTCAAGGCAGCGTAAAAACATATATTAGTATTATTTAGAACCTAAACTACAAAGCGCATTAAAGAAATTCCAGAAAAAACACAATAATACCCTGCAAGAATAGTTTCAATAGCTGTAGGGTTTATTAATTATTGAATTTCAAATATGTTCAGCATATTTTAGAAGACCCTGTACATACACTGTTTTGTCTTTACTTGATTGCATTTATTAAGCGCAAACTATCATTGTTTTATTATATTACAATTTATATTATTAAAAAAAAAACATATTTCTTCCTTTTTTTCAAATAATCTTTAAAAAAATGCTTCGGAAGCCAAACACTTCACTATAGAAATCTGTTTAAAATATTGAGGAAAAATATGTTTGCGTGTGGATTTATGTTACCATGAGAAGTTTTGAAGGAAAACATCTGGATAGCGTGTAAAACGGTATAATTTATTTTTCTTACAGATATTTCAAATTTTCTTAATATTTATTGCTTCCAGACTTCACTCGAAAAAACAATAAAGCAGCAAACTTTACAAGAAAAAGCAATAAAAATGATCATAAAATGTTTGCTGTCACTGTAGGAATTTAAAATAATGCGTTTATATATCGTATATTAAAAAATTAAATTACATGTTTTAAACAGAAAGAAAATGTTTACCTGTTAGAAAGAATTTTGTTTGTCCTCTTACATATTTATAAGAATCTAATATTGAAATGTTTTAATTTATATTTCAATGTTATTTAGATTTTTAAAGGAATAAATTTTTAAACTATTTTCTTAAGGATACATTTTCTTAAAGTAGAGGTTCTCAATCTATGTTTCGCTGGCCAGCAGTTTACTGTCCTGCAGTTTTATTTCAAATATTAAGAAACAAAAAAAAATTTGCATTACCTAAAAAGATTTTCAAAGGGGATTATTAGGGCAATTCGTTTTTTAGATAAAAAAGAAAAAATAAACAAGGGAACATCTTCTCAGTATAGATCATTATCAGGAAATTATCACAAAAACCAGCAATGCGCCATTAAAAGTTGAAAGTTTGCAAGACGGGCAGTAACGATACAAGTTAATACTAAGTTATAAGTTTTTTCGTATGGTATCCCATTTATAAGTATGGTACTGTAAAAAGCATCATTTTGTTAACATATTTCGCTTATTTGAGTGCTATTAGACAGAATTATTTAAAGTTTACATAGTACTACTATTAAACGAGATAATTATATAGAATTTCTGTTTTTAAGTTTAATATCCCTACATATATAAATAATTATTTGTTTTTTATAACTCAAGCAGAAAATGAGAAACACAGGTCCGAAGCATGTATATCGTATATACAGAAAGATGCCTCTGGTCATGACATATGCGTGTTTAAATTCCTAGCTTATTTAGTGACGTATGGGTGACTCGCGGAATTTTTAGAATTTATTGATGTGGCCCTCAAGCGTGAAAGATTGAAGACCCTACATTAACAGATTGATGATTTGTTCTAAATTTTATTATATGCAAGGTGTTTGGATACTACCGCATAAACTGTATAGAACGAGAAATATTGCTATGGATATATAAAAGAACCCTATCTTGACGAAGTATAATTTTCGATGAAAAAGTATGATGGCACACATACCTCAGCAGTTTGTAATGCATTACCATTGTACTGACTAAAAGTAAAGCATATATCGCGATGCTGACAAACGGAAAACATTATCACTATGCGAAGATTGACGTTTGTTTTAATTTGCCTCCTTTTAAAGCGAGCTTAACGACGTGGAGGTTGTTTATTTGCATATTAGATGCAAGCCTACTGTCCATCTCTTTTTTAAATGTTTCCGTTTTACATGCCTATGGGGTACAGTTTAAAGGTTTTTTATTTCTCATTCTGGTATTGCTTTTAATATGTAATTTCATGAGGTTTAATAATGCTTATTTTTGGTGCTGTGGAAGTAAAGTCATACATTTACTTTCGCATTTTACCCAAAAATTATGCGTTCTAAAGGTATAGTCATTTATACATTTTTCATTTCTTGTGCGTGAGGATTCTCGCGATATTTATGAACATTTTCCTGCCAATTTATAAACAAATATGATTTCAGAAAATATTAGAAAGTACCCAGTTTTGATTTGAGAACAGTCCTAAATGAGAAATGTTTTACTATTCGAAAATACTGATGTTAACAGAAATATCATTATAGGACGCTTGTCCCAAATTAGTAAAATATCTTCACTGCACCAAACAGCTGCTTGTATCAAGCAACACTTTCTGAACAAATTGAAACTATCAAATTAATCCACAACATGAGCTTTATTAATGATTGCCGAAGTATTTGTAGATTTTGAAAATCAGATTGAGGTAATTGATTTACGATATCTTTATTGGGTTACATTATACGAAACATAACACTCTTGGAATTTGCAAATGTTGAACCTAAAGCAATATGGATTCCCTTCATGACACTCATTAAACACATTGATTGTTAAAAATTAACATTTTAGCGCCACAGTATACACATTTGTTTTCAGTCATTGAGGCTTTTTAGCTCACAGGCTATCAAAGCCTGAGAGCTAATGTGCCCACAGGTTGTGTATGTACGTACGTATGTATGTACGTATATATGTATGTATGTACGTATATATGTATGTATGTACGTATATATGTATGTATGTACGTATATATGTATCTAAGTACGTAACGCGATACCTCTTGATAGAAATATCCGATTGCTTCAAATTTTGTATATAGGTTCATTGTGATAAGGCACTTGCCTGATTAGTTTTGGGGGTTCATTGGTTAAGTATAAAGTGGGAGGAATGGGAGGATAATCACCCCATTAATTTATTGCCGATTTTTTTATTTTTCAAGAGGCATTATTCTTTGAAATAAGAATATAATATACAAATAGTGTGAATAGCCTGTGAGCTCAATGCCATCAGTTTAACTGGGCATTTTCTTTATAATTATTATTTATCCTCACTTATCGTGGTAAAATTCAGTCATAGAACCTGCTGGCACAATAATACATAATAATATAATACAAATACTTCAGAATGAATACAATATGAAGCGTTTCATTTCCTATATGTTTTAAAACATACAAAAAATATTTTTGTTGCTTATATTATATCTTTATGATAAAAGCAAACAAAATTATTAAAACATGAAATATGTCATAATATTTCCATTATGAAATTATTTTTGAAACGGAAAACAATCTTAGATATTAGCCTTTCTCAACTAATTTGCCTTTTCCTTTGAATAATGAAATGACTGTCATTTCGCACTCAATAGAACAGAAATATTATATTGAAAAATTATTTATAAATTTATATAGAATAATGTTTATGCAATTTGGTTAATAAAGGAAAGTCTCACTTTCTCTACCGGATAGAATATTTTATGCAAAATTAAGGTATATAAAATAACACTTTGTTGATCGCATTAAAAGTATATACTTAGAATTTACTTTAAAAAAATATGAACGGTTGTTGAGCTTTTTAAATTTTCATACAAGTTCTGTTTTCGTAGATACATAAATGGAACAATTAACAAAGGACATTGAACTATTACATTAAGCTACTATATCCATTTCAATATATTTCAATATACAACATGTATTTTTAATAATGTCATTTGAATATATTTTAGTTTCATATGAAATATTCGTAGTGCACGTTGAGATAACGTATAAATACCTTATTTATGCATACAGCACTAAATTAAAAAAATCGTACATATTTCAAAATTTCCGCCGTATTATAAACCTTAAATTGAGGCGCAAATCGACAAATGATACTGTCAGAAAACGTTTCAATGCATATAAAATGAGGTGATTTTTAAGAGAAAGCTCCATTTGGGATATATAAAATCACATTTGCATCGATCAATGTTTATTTCATTCCTCATAGTTAAAATATTTTTTTCAGCTCATATATAAATAAATATATATATTTATTCATTCGAGAGATTTCTTTTATGATTTATGGCCAACCTATCATATATCTACTTACATATTTTTGCGAGATATTTATACATTTTATATAGTGTTGTTTTTTGTTTTTTTCTTATAGAATTGTAATTACTACTCAGAATTATTAATACTAGTATAAAATAAACGGGTTGCTATATTTATATCAATTCATCATTAAATTTTGCAAGAATTGTAATCATAATATGTCGTATTACAATGTATGTTCTCTAATAATGCTCTTTGAATATATTATGGTTTTATGTGCTTTCTTAATGTACGTTGAGAAAATGTATAAATTACTGTACTTAAATCTGACTGTAATAGTATAGTACTGAAATTCGCTGTTTTATAGAGATTAATTAACTGATATTTTGTATATTTATATCCATTCAAAGCAGTTAAATTGAATTAAAACTTCAAATGTTTGAGTTATCATTAGTGAAAATAATATTTTCGTTTTTGGTATTTAAATTGTCATACAGACACAATACTTTCATAATACTTTTACTATACTTTTACGTTACTTTCACTTTGGTATGTCCGCGACGTTAATGTATACAGGATGTGAATGTTGGAACAAACTAAAAGAGGTTAATTGAGAGTATATATGAATGAAATAAAAAAATCGTATAAGAAATCAGATTTTTCAATTCACTTCTAAAATAAATAATCCCACTAAACTTAACTAGGATTTTGAGTACAGATGTAAAGGGATCGGGGGTAAAACATGGTAACTGATTTTGTTTTCATGTAAAATTATTTAACTGCATCCTGACATCCGTTTACAAGTATAACGTATATCTATTGCGTCATACATATATCATCTTTATCAAACATAATTTTTACAAAAATGCAACGAGTTTTATTATTATTATTATTATTATTATTATTATTATTATTATTAAAATCAATAGGTATAATAAAATCAAACCTATTAAACAAAAACGTAAAGGGTAATTAACTCATTGTACAGTCATAACAAATTAGCTCATTTAGAAGATGCAATAAAAAGTTCTTGGGATAAAAAAAGAAGAAAATTTATTGAATACCTCAGGGATATGCATTTAGATAGTTACCTTGTTTAACTCCTGATACCTACATAAATAAAAAAAAATAGCTGCTATTGCATACATTTATTACGCTTTAAAACATTATCAATTCTGTAAAGTTTGAAAAAAAAATGATTATAATATTTATTAAATTGTGATCATTGACTCGTTTATATCATATTGGTTTATTACAAGAGAATTCTGAAAATGTATTTTCTTACTTTGTCAAAAATTTTCTATTTTGTGCCTTTGGAAGTGATAGAATTAAGTCAACCAAATTTTCAAAAGCGAATGTCTTTTTCCGTCGCTTTTATTTTGCCCATAACTGTATTGATAAAATGAAAACGCATGTCAAAATTTGCATTTCTACATTTGTTGATGTATATTGTAAGATTCATTTTTAAATGATAGAAAAATGCCAATAAAATATTGATTTATTCTAACGAAATATTTCTCCTATTCTTGAATGTTAAAAATGTTTCCTTTTATAAACATAGAACTTCATTTTAAAGAGTTATAATTTTCTAGGGAATGTCTAGTATTAAGACAAGCATAATTTATGTTAAAAATAGTAAGCATGAAATATTCTTTTGTGTCTGAGTGAAATATTTCCAATAGGCAGAGCATTGGTAATTTAATCCAAAGGTTTTACGTTTGATTCCTGCCCTGGATAAGTTTTGAGTAAGTTGCAAAAATATCTATTTATATGATATATTTTCCAATCAGTATCTTAATAGTAAAAAGTAACATCTCATATTTTTCGTTATTTTTATTCGACTTAAAGTGAACGACATTAGAAAAAAAAATACTTCCAGAGTATTAAAAATAATGTCCTATTTTCGCGAGAAGATTTTACTGAAGCGATTTTTCTTTTAAGAAAAAGTAATGCTTCATGCTTTATCGAGTAGTAATTTCAAGATCTAAGCATAATTGTTTGACAATCGTACACTGTTAAAAATTTGCAGCAAACTGTCCAGTCATTTGACCGTTTTTATACAAAACTTTTACATAACCGTAATTAAAATCGGTTATGACCATAATATGGGCATAATATGGTAAGAACCGAGTTTAATTACGGTTATGTAACCATTTTCTATAAAAACGGTTGAATGACCGGACAGTTTGCTGAAAATTTTTTAACAGTGTACAAATATAATAATATAATAAGCATGTATATAAATTAACCAGGGTATATAGGTATATATTAAAAGTTGCTTAATTTTAAAGTAATTTAAAGTATTGTAATCGAAATTTTTTCCGACTTCTAGTATTTGAAGGATTTACATATTTTAGCGATCAGAGTTACAGAAAAACATGTTTTTGCAAAACGTCTGTCTGTCCGTGTATGTGTCCTTTTTGTATCATAGAAACGTGTATGAAGTTATGCATAGAATTGAGCCAAATTTCATTAAAATTTTTTTAACCAAGTTGAATTTGGGGATATTCTGCCGAAAGTGGTCACTGTGAATTCGATTTTTGTAACTGTTTCATAAGTTTATCATCGGAATGTGTACGACGTTATGCATAGACTTGAACAAAACTTAATACATTTTTTTTCACTATGGACGTCAGGTCCCAGTTAAAAACGGGAATATCCTTCCGGAAATGAATGCTGTAATAGCCATTTTTGGGTGATTTTCTTCGATTTTTTGCAGTTTAAGTGAAGAATTTTTGAATATTTTTCGACAAAATTTTATATTTAGATGTAATGTCGAGGTTTGTATAATACGTTGGCGCAAATCGGCATGAAGCTGACTCTGTGATCGCGAATTTTGTTTGATTTTCGGGACTGGATAGTGATAGACCAAGCTGTTGTGCCGTTGGTTCCTGTATCAGAACACAATTTTTCCTCATTCGCTCTCTATTCCTCCGAATGATTTGAAAAGTCTATCCCGAAAACCGTATCTTGAGTGTTTTTCCATATTTTCCCCATTTATATATAAAACCTAGTTGCGTTTCCAAGAACTCACCATGCTGTTGTAACACATGGGCTAATAAGTTCCCAGTCTAATAAAGAAAACACAACGTTTTAACATAACTTTATAACTTTAATAATAAATAATAATAATTTAATAATAATAATAATAATAATAATAATTTAATAATAATTTAATAAATAAAAAAAATAATAATTTAATAAATAAATAATAATAATAATTAAATAAATAAATAATAATAATAATTTAATAAATAAATAATAATAATAATTTAATAATAAATAACATAATTTTATTACGAAAAAGCTCAAAATATTGCTCAGAATCATCAACTCGTTGTTGTTTTTGGTCAAAAGTCAACACGCGCAGCACCCACTTTCACAACAGCTTTTTCATAGACAAATGTTCATTCAAAATAAAACCTACATGTTCCTTGAATATCTTCAGAATCTGAGCTATCTCCTGCAACTTCACTTTACGGTTCGTTCCCCAAAACGATTTTGTGGACTTTTTGGATGTTTTCCGGAGTAACCACCTCTTTTGCATGGTACATCACTGGTGTCCGTACGACCACGTTTAAATTCAGCAAACCACTCAATAATGATTGATTTACCTGGTGCAGTGTCCGGATAACGCTTATCAAGCCAAGCTTTTGTTTGAACGTTGTTTTTTCCCCATCAAAAAACAATTCTTGAAATTCTTGTTCATCCATTTTTTTTGTTTATCAACAAAGTCGTTCAACTAAAACCACTCTAACGTTTTATCCACACGGCGAATCGTCATAACATTTTTTCTTCTACATTTTAAAAGTCAGTATTTACTAAAAAAAGCATCGGTTCGGTGATTGCAACACCATCTGTGTGCCAGACCGGGAACTTTTTAGCCCATGCATTATATCATTTGCTTAGAACGTGACGGTTTCGTGGAAGCGGGATGCGGAAAGCCGTGGGATACGATATAACATTCGATTTACCAGAGAAGATGGGAAAAATCATACTGAATCATCCAATTGTCCAATCTAGGTTTAATTTTTGACTTGAGACTTTGAATTTCGAGTATTACCATGTATGAGATAGAAGAAAGTTTTGAGATTGGCATATGCGATTAGTTTTTCTAAATATATATTTATTTTAGCCATCATTAACCGATTCATTTGTACAATTAGGGCTGCTTTAGCAAATTTCGAGATCGAACACTGTCTTTTCATGTTTAGTATAAGGTTATTTTTGACAGATATCAATTAGCCTCATAATAAATTGAGAAAACGTTTAGGTCTCCATATTTTATTCTTATTTTGCAATTCAGATTTTATGATACTTTTTAATACATTTTATTCTTTTTATTTTCTATGTCATTGTCAGTGCTACTACAATACTTATAAAGAGAATTTTTAAAAAAGGTACGTTTCCATAGTTGAAACTTACTGATGTTTTCCAGCTCTCCAAGTAACTTCCGTCGATATAATAACTATGTAATATACAGGTTGAAAAAAAAATCATTTGCGACAGTTTAAGGTTCTATAACTTTAAAATAAATAGAAATAGCAAACAAAATTTTTTTCATGTATACATTTACCAACTACCGTGTAACGATATGTCACTTGAAGATTTGTTTTATCCATTTTAAACTTTTTTTTATATTTTAACTAAAGTTTAGAATAACATCAGCACTTTCCACATTGAGTTTGTTTATATTTATTTATTTAAACGAAATAGTCTCTTAAATCAACATTTAGGAATTTGTTCATCAATGCATAATGCATAGCAAGCGAAATTATTTATTGCTTCGTTGTCTGCCGTTCAAAAATTTAATATTTTCTGAGCTTAAATCGAGCAAACCATAGTCTAAATGGAAACAAATAATAGGGTCTTTGAATGTTAATAATTTATAATTGGACAAAACTATTAAGAGGGATAATAACAACAATTTATCTTAATCCATTGTTGGCACTGCCAAATTCTCAAATTTTATTGTTATGCTTGTTATGCAACCCATCTTAAAATTTGAACATATTTCACCTTTTTAAAGTTTGAAAATTGTTTTACTCTATTCCAGAAAAAAGAAAAATTTTCTTACAATGTATATATACCAAAATAGTAACAGATAATTCCTAATGAGAATAATCATAATAATAATGTGGTATAATGGTAAAACATAATATTCTTTTACTAAGCATAAATTATATGTTTAATAATAATTGCCCAAAAAATGTACATTTTGAATCAGAGCAATTAATAAACTTGTTTTGTACGAATGAAGTTGTCTCTATCAGCGTCTTCATACCACTTTAAACATAAAGTTTCGGAAAACACAGTGATCTCACAAAGTTGTTTACAATTAACTGATAAAAATTCTCTCCTTTTTTCCTTTAGAAATGTATTATATTCTATTCGTTACATTTCCTAGAACAGATAAAATAAGTTACATATTTTTGAAAAACTGATTGATCATTCCGTGACAAACCAAAACAATGCTCGCGGCTTATAGTTTGGGAAACATTGTACTATCATAATGTGTAATCAGAGTCGTTAAAATAAATTCAGAAAATTTGGTTCATGAACGGAAAATATATGGAGTACTTCAACTGCACTACACATTTTATTTATTCCGATACAGTAGACATTTAGAACACCCAGAAAAAAGTTTTGTTGAATCAACAAAAATTTGGTTGACCCAACAAAACTTTTTGTTTAAATATAGGTCAATGGAAATTTTGTTTGAATCAACAAAAAAAATTTTTTTTTTGCAATTAGAAAAAAAAAAATTTGTATCGTCAGCAAAAAATGTTTTGTTAATTCAAGTAAAATGGTTCAATTTTACTTGAATTTTGCTAAAACAACCAAAATGTACTCAACAAAATATGTTTTGTAGTTTTAATAAATTCCTTTTTCTGGGTGAAATGTGTACATTATATAAAATTTTGTGAATCATTGATTATATTGGAAACAAAATTGCGTAATACTTTTCAATTATTTTTCCCGTTTCTTTAGAAAAAATATTTTTTTTTATCGTTTTATCTGACAGTACATATTAAAAAAGAACTTTGTAGTCATAGTTTTTTTATGAACACGTTATAGCTAAAAAAATCATACAATACATAATGTAATTAATCGCCAATGAAAGTATATTAGATGTTAGAAAATTTAGAAGTATATTGAGCAGAAGCAATATTTCATAAATATTTACGCATATGAAACCAAGCGTTGGGAGCCACTGTAATACTTACCCATCATGGATATGCATAATATAAAATTGGAAAATAAAACATGTCTAAACTATTTATAAAATGCATTACGATTACAAAATAAAATTTAAATGTATTTTTAAATATTTTTAAAAGATTTACTCATATAAATAATTACAGAAATCTGTACATTTAAAAATCACCTAACATTTGATTTCTAAATAAATATATAACATATAATCTTATATATAATATACAATATAATAAACGAATATGAATAGTTTAATAGAGGTAGATAGGGTGTTTAAAATCGTGGCTTGATGACGTCATAAACTTTAAATGTTCTGTTACTAAATTGCCTAAAAGAAACATCCTTATAACTCGAAAAATGATAATCATATTAACTAATAGTTTACTGCGTCATTTCCAATTAAAAAAGTCCTTCCGGCCTGTACCGGGAGGAAAAGGTAGCTTTCTATATCTTCGTTTTAAAATTATAGCTAATGTTACACGAAAACAGCAAGTTAAAATGCAAAGAAAACGTTTACAAAATATTCGTTAATACTGAATTTGAATAAGAAATTCGTCAAATTATTGAGCAATAGCCAAATTGGCTTCATTTATGAAGACTTATTTTGGTCGCCAAATTTGGCGATATTTCGCCAAATGTCGCCAAGTTTGGCGAGAATTTGGCGCTAACGGATATAAATATATAGTTTTATGCGTATGATTGGGAAAATGATTACAACAATGAAATTTTTTGTAATGTGCTGTCATATTTCAAAATGTCAGCCATCCTAGAATTTCAAACTGCTCTATCTCAGACATTTTTTAAGATAGAGGTAAACCAAAAAATGCTCTGGAATTCTCGTATCAAGGCCTAACATTTAATTAAAAAATAAATTTGAATTTTTAACTTTTTTGTATATTTATTTTAGTTTTAAATTTTTAAGTGGCTGCCATCTTGAAACAAAATGGCGGACCAAGCTGGCCAACGAACTCGGTCGAGACATTGGTGAGCTTAGTACACACAATTAGTTTCATCAAAATTGATTTATAAATACGACCGTTATCGTATGACATAGGTCAGATATATATATATATATACAACATTTGAACGGAGGGTGGTTTTGACATAGGTCAGATATATATATATATATATATATATCCCGTAAGGCATGGTGACGTCACGTAGACGTCACTGTGAAGTCACACTGTGACTTTGTGACCGTCGTCGTGATGTCAAGTGACGTCGATGTGAAGTCATTGTGACGTAAATGCGAGGTCGTTATGGCCGTTTTCAAGGCTTTCTGTGACCTCACAATGTGACTATTTTGTGAAGTCACCGTGCGACTTAAATGTGAAAAATGTGACGAATCTGCATCGGATAGGGTGACCAGATTTTACCCGAATCCAATCCAGAAACTTCGGATCGTTCTTTTTGGATTTGTTTGGCTACAGAATGGATTTAAATTAGTTGTCGTGTGACCTGATTTTCGTGAACTCGATCTGACTCGAGTCGGGTATAATGTTTTTACTGTAAGTCTTGTTTGGAATAGAATCTTGCATACGACCGAGTAACCAGATTTTATCAGAAATTGTGTTACGATACAATTTCTGATGTCGGCTCGGATCTAGAGTCATACACGAATCCGGTTATATACTTCTTGAACATGATTGAATGTCAACTTGAACATGAATGATGGTTGACTGAAACTATATTTTGATTCAACCCGTATTCTTACCCTAACCCAACAACAAGAACAACAAAAAATCTGTAAGCCCACAACCCGACCGAACCTGATAAATGATTTCGCATAGATTCGGATAACAAGATTTCACCAAATACGGATAAGATCGACGATAAGGATTGGATCGGCAATCATTTTTATTGATGCAACTCGTATTCAAATTAAAACTTTGCATCTGATTGAGAAACCGGTTAACACGAAACTTTCTGACACATTTATGAACGAACTTTTAAGCGCATGACACTTGCATGCCTGATTATTAAAGGTATTTGGAAAGAATAGCGTTTTCCATTTTTAGATAAATGTAATAATTAAGATTAATGTCGGTCACGTTTTACCCGTTTCTGACGCTGCGCGTCGGAAATTTGGTTCAAAACACCGACTTTGATAGTGTTTTCTGAAACATCATCTGCCGTTACCAAAAAATGGATAACGCCCTTCGATTATATATAGGGTAGATGTGCCAGTAATGGACACCCTTAAGGAATTTCTTTAACAATTATTTTTTAATTAATAGTTATAATTGTTATATTCAACATTTTTTAATATTATATTACTCTACCAACAATATTTAACCATGCTCATAGTCACATTTCCCAATGTGAATCTAAATTTAATTGTAAATAACAGAAATAAATCAAAACACCCTAAACTCCAGTAATGGACACCTCACAAAAAGTAATAGATAATTGATATTATGATTGCATTTAAAACTAGAATTTAAAGATAGCATATTAATGAAATAAATAAAGCTGAATTTTTATTGGTTATTTTTTTATAAACCAAAAACATTGAAGGTGTCCCATTACTGGAAGGCGGTCCATTACTGGCCCATCTACCCTTTTCTGAATAAGAACACCTGCCAATTTCATGTATTTCCGAATAAAAATGAATTCAGAAATATGCCAGAAATTAGCTATTTTGGATTTGAGAACAGCTTTAAAGAAAATATAAGTATACATTTTCAAATAAGCATTCTGAAAAATTTATATTAGGAATCAATTTAAATAATAGATATACCTATTGTGCGATATTATTAAATAATAAACATTGTATCAAGCAGTAAAACAGTTTTCGTTGTAAATGAAATATAGAACTTAAGATCATAAATGCCAAAAAAAAAAATTATATATTTTTTTTCTTTACAAATTATTTTATTTATAGTTTTTGATAGAATACTAAATGCAGAACTTAAATATCAATTTTTACAGTTAAACATTCGATAACACAGCTGGAAAAATTACCTTAACTAAACAGTTATTTTATTGTTTCATCAATATTTATTATTTTTGTGCATCTAACATTGACATATCTCGACAAATAAATTATTCAATGCATTAAAATGTCACTTTATTTTCAAATATACCAGAAAATTATTTCTGGAAACCTACACTAGCAACGAAATTATTAAATTGCAAATCAAATATTAATAGTTTTAAAAATTGCAATGTTTTTAATTATAATGAATAACTATGAAAATTGAACTAAGAAACGCAAAACATTAAATAAATTCCTCCTTTTACATAACACTTTACATTTAGAATACATATTGTTAGTAAATACTTTAAGCTTTTTTCCAAATAGTCTATTTAAAAAATTTTAAAACATTAAAGATAAAATTTAATACAAGTGATTTTTTAAAAGAAAATTTAAACATCTTAACTTTTAAATAATGCAATATTAAATGTACTAGTACTAAACATGCACTATTAACAAAACTGCGAAGACATTAAAAGTTACCTGCTGATCTATAGGTAAAGGTGTTACTATTGAATGCTCCTTATCTGCTTCCCTTTCATTGAAAAATTAGACAGTACATCCACTAAAATAATTTTCAAATTATTCCAGCAGAGAGGTGTGTCCATAGATCTGAGAAATCAAATATCACCCAGGCCTTATGAACGCACCCGGCTAGACACAGGGCGATGTTAAAATGGATGGTTTACTTTAAAATGGAGATTGTTCACTTTAAAACGTTAATTTACTTACACAGTATAAATCTACAAACTTAAAAGAACGCAACACACGCTAATCCTATCCTAACTTCGAATGAGAAAAAATCGTCTGCCTTCAATATGCGCGCGCAGTATTGTTTAAACACAACAAAATAACAGCTAGCAGATGTTTCCAACTTTACCGCAAATGATATAGGAAGAAAATAATTTAAATAAAGACATTTCAAAACCTTTATTATTTATATGGCTGAAAAATGAACTTCTAATGATGCTATAATATTCTTTTTTTATATGAGAGAGTTTTGTATTCTTAGAAATAAGCTGTGAAAATTTACATTTTTATATATTTTTTAATCCATTGCATTTGCTTTAGACGTCAAAAGTAAAGATAAATTTTAAATAATAATTGATTTAATAGGCTTTATAAAGTAATTTCGATATAAATTTAAATTGCAATCAAATTTCCTAAGTACAATTTTTTTATTTTTTACACTTTATCGAAAAGAGCAATATATTTAATAGAGGTGACATCTTACTAAGCACTGGCCAGTTTTGGATAAATTGCTATAGGAATGACATATACTATTTAACATGTTTTTAATTCATTTTTGCTCGGAAATACATGAAATTGGCTCGTGTTTTGTTCAGAAACTATGTTATTGAAAAACCTTTTCCATTTTTTGTTAAAAGCAGAAGATCTTTCAGAAAAGAATGTCAAAGTTGGCGTTTTGATTTGAATATCCGACGTGACAGTGAAAGACAGGAGAAAAACTGGTCGTCACGTGACACGGATTGCTTATAACTCGATAAATAACTAAATTTCTATTTAAGGATTTTTACCTGTGTATTATATAGTATATTTTGTTAAATTTCATGAAAATGGTAATGAAAATTGTAAAAAATTATCTGCCTCATATATGTAGACAGATATTTATTTATTATTTTATTTTGGAAATACTCAATATATTTAAATAGTGTGTGACAATATTTTTATTAATGATTTAGGTACATGACATAATTCAAATCTATATTTTATGAGTTTTTTTTTTCCAAATTCACTCTCCGATCACACCGTGAAGTCACAGAGTGTTGGTATTTTGGTCATAGGTTTTACGTGACTTATGTGACTTGCAGTGACGTCATTGCAACGTCACAAAAATTTCTAAAGCTGTCAAAAAGTAATTTTCTTTATGTTATAAGATGTTCTAAAGTTTATTTTAAGTTTTCTTTAGATCTCCAAGACGTTCACATTTTGGTCACAGTGTGACGTTACAAAGTGGTGGCATTTTGGTCACAGATGTGACGTGACGTACGTGACTCACATTGACGTCACAATGACGTCACTGTGACTGTGCATGCTATGCGGGATATATGGATATATATATATATATATATATATATATATATATATATATATATATATATATATATATATATATATATATATATATATATATATATCAACATTTGAACGGAGGGTGGTTTTGGGGTCTGGGGGTCATGATCGGTGAAAATATTTCGAAATTTTTCGTAACTGCTTTCCTCCAAACGGCTGTGATAGGTAGCTTTATACTTTTTTTGTATTGAAAGCTACCTAATATATCTTTGAATTGAAATTTGAATGAAATACAGTGTCTTGAAAAATCAAAGAGTGTTGAAAATATTATTACAAATATCTCCGCAACTAATTATTGGATCGACTTAATTCTTTATGCAAAATTTATGTTTATTTTATTGTCTTTTATATTCACTCCTTAAAATAAACAATTTCGAAAAATTGTATATACCTTTTCCGAAAAATGTCCGAAAAAGTCCGAAAAAAATTGTTCCAGATAATCGAGGTTACTGAAATTTAATAGGCTTCTTCTGATTATTACATACTAAGTACATAACAAATTGCAAGTCTCTATCTCAATTTGTAAGGCAGATGTAGCGTTTACAGACGCACGCACAGACAGACGGACAGCATTTTTTTTCTAAAAATGTGTTCTTCGGAATTCCCTGTGTCTGAAACGTGTAAATCCGTCAAAAGACTTTTTTTCGATTTTTAAAACGATTACAGGACTTAGCCTATATTACGTATGATGGGTAACTAAAATAATGCACTTAAATATTTTTTAATCCCCATACATAAATCCTTTTTATATAAATTCAATATTTACATGGATTAGTAATTATTATTTTTAATATATTAAAAATAAAATTTTCACTTTATCTAATATAGCTTAGAATCTATAAATGTATATTAAATTACATGCCAGTAAAACGCAATAAATCTTCATTAATCGCTTTAGGAAGGATAAATGTGATCAGTGCCTACGAAGATCGTTTTACTAAATCTTAATATCATCCTTCACTTACCGGAAGTTAAGCAAATCTTCTCATAACGTTGCTCAACCTTTTAAGCTTTATCCGATTTAAGCTGTCAGTTTCATGTTTATGGAAAATAATATGTACATAAATCCGCTGCCGGTTTATTAAAGTATATAAGATTAAATCTTGCAATTAATATTTATTGAAGTAGAAAGAAAAGCTGTTAGAAGCTTAAATTGGATATTAGATTTTATTAAAACAAGCTATTAAATTAATTAGTTAAATTTTGTTACTGGATAAAAATGCATATATTACAGATTTTTATTCAGTTTTAAGCCTTATTATTTCTTTATTTTTTTATCATGCAAAACAATTATTATCTTTATAAAATACAAAAAGTTTCATATCTGAATAAATAATTTACTCTAACTTTAGACTTTGTACAAATTAAACTTAAAGCATACTAATTAAAACAGAATAAAAATCTCTAATATATAAATATTTTTTATCCAGTAACAAAATGTTATTAATTAATTGAATAGTCAATTGTATTACATTATTTTCAATACAATTGTAAAACAATAAAATCTTTGAAAACGGAACCTATTTACGACGATAACCTGCTTTGAGGCTACTTCACTCACACGAAAATCCTATGGGACAATTACTTTATAACATCTTGTTTGCCTTTCAGTATTTTTAAATAATTTTCTTTAAATTATATATACGTGAGGTCGACCGCTATGGAGGCCCTTTTTTTAGTTTTTCGATTTTGTTTGCAGGTATTTTTTCTTAGCATATTTTAACGCTCGGAACCATTTTGAAAGTGAAAGTATGCTAATAAAAATATCTGCAACCAAAACCGAAAAACTGACAAAGTGCCTGCGAAGAGATCCCAAGTATCCAATGCAAAAAAAAATCATATAAAAGTGTCGAAATGCAAACGAGATGATATAAAATAACTGTCCAATAGGATTAACATTAGGGAGCGAGTGTTTTCGCGTGAGTGAACTAGCCTCTTAAACGGAGAATTACTTAGTCCAAGCAAAAAGTATGAAAAAAGGGATTGAATTTGCTTCAGTGAAAACGGAATCTATTAACAATAGACTGCTTTATACGGAAAATCACATAGTCGTAACGAAAACAATGCTAAAACGGAACGAAACTGGCTCTGTTACACTGTTAAAAATGTGCAGCAAACTGTCCAGTCATTTGACCGTTTTTGTAGAATATGGTTACATACCCGTAATTTCACTATATTTTGACCATAAAATGAGCAATAGTACGGTCAGAATATAGTTATATTACTGTTATGTAACCGTTTTCTACAAAAACGGTCAAATGACTGGACAGTTTGCTGCAAATTTTTAACAGTGTAAAAAGTAACTTGTTAACACTGGTATCCAGCTTTACACGGGAAATTAACTATTCGAAACAAGCGAATGTATACAAATCATAATAGATATATATCTGCTAAGATAAAAGCCTATATAAATCGGAATTTTTTACGTCTTTTGCGACTCTACCTTAGTCGGTTATTAACCAAGTTGTATGCAATAATAATAATAAAAAAAAACAACAATTATACTCTTCTGAAAGAATCTCCCTCATGCACTGAGAAAAATGATACCTTCAAATCTGAGTAAATCGATGTGTTTCATTTTGTTGTTTCACTTTTTGTTTCAAATATGACGATCCAAAGCTTTCAATGCTGAAATAACAGAATATTGAATACGCAGAATATTAAAACATGGACATACCTAAAACGGAGCACATAGAGGTCAGTTCATACTCACTTTTGAAACATGGACATACTCAAAAATGATCAGAATCAGTTCAAACTCCTTTTTGAAACATGGAAATACTCAAAAATGAATACACAGAAGTCCGTTCATACTCATTTTTGAAACATGGATGGACTCAAATATGCGTAAATGATGTTTTATTCTAGAGTGTTTGCATGTTTTTAGAAATGAGTATATACATGTTTTAGACTTGAATAATTTTGATTCGGAGCAATTTTGACTATGCGACGTACTTAAATTTGAGTATTTTTTGCTCAGTTTTGAAAATGCCATTTTTAGATTGTGAACATAAAAAAAACACCATAGTGCTACCATCCAAAATCAAACATAGAGCTTCAAAAAGAAAAAAAAAATCGAAATTTAATTATTCAGTACTTTTATGAAGTATGAAACATATGTTCTTAAAATGTATTTCAATCCAGCTGTATTTTAATTTAGTTATATTAAAATTTTAAAAAGTAATTAATTAGAACCTATTCGAAAACATTCAAATTGATACACTTTAAAATATATTTGTCCAGAAAATGCATTTTAATTTCTTTCGAAAGATATATTAAAATAAGAAATTGGTATTATCTAATAAAACTTAGAAATTGTAAGCCTATAAGTTATATTCAAGTAAAATGTTGTAAATCTTCATTAATCGTCTTGGGAACGATAACTGCGATCAATACCTAAGGACATCATTTTACTAAAGCATAATATCATTCTAAACTTGCCAGAAGTTAAGTTAATATTCTTATAACGTTGCTCAACCTTTAAAGCTTAATCAGATTTCAGCTGTCGGTTTCATGTTTATGAAAACTAATATGTGTATAAATGCACTGGCGGTCTATTAAATTATGAGATTAAATACCGCAATTAATGTCTATAGAAGTACAAAGCTATTCGGAGTTTATATTCAGAAATACATTTTATTAAAATGATATATTCAATCAAGTAACAAAATTGTATTACTGGGTGAAGGAATACATGTTACACACTGTAAAAAAAAAAACAGTTGTTGCTTATCTCTCTTACAACTCCAGAGCAAATTTACCGTACAACTGTAGAAAATGTATCAGTTTTAAAATTCTGAAAAAAAAAATTGAATTTGTTCATTTTATTCTTAACATTTGACTTATATGGAGGAAATTAATAAAATTGGTAAATTTTAATTTTCCAGCAGGACTCTGCGCGTAAATTTAATAACACTGACAAAGGATGTGAGTTAATTTTCACTTTGCTAAACAACGCAGAACCGACAGAGTGAAAAATGTGTCCAGACCTGGGATCGAACGCAGATAGTGCGCTGTACCAGGATAGTGCGCTAGATTGTGCGCTATACTATGCCCCAGATTGTGCGCTATACTATGCACCAGATTGTGCGCTATACTATGCCCCAGATTGTGCTCTATACTATGCCCCAGATTGTGCACTATACTATGCCCCAGATTGTGCGCTATACCAGAGTATCTGGGATCGATCCCCGGTCGGGACACATTTTTCACTCTGCTGGTTATGCGCTGTTTAGAAAAGTGAAAATTAATTCACATCCGTTATCAGGGTAAATTTTATTTTTTATTTACAACTGATCCATTGAGTACCTGGCATCACCTGTGACGCCAATACAAATTTACGTATTAGATAAAATTTTGAACACAAAATATTATGTTTCATTAAACACATTTTGTGTAACAAAACTAATACATTTCAGGTTTATAATCATTTAGTTACAATATTACATGTAACAAAATAAAAATCTTAGTGGGGTCACATATGATCCCAGTGGTACTCAATGAAAGAAAAAAAAAGTTTGTATTTTACATTATTTTATATTATTATGTTATTTTATTATTTTTATTTTATATTAAAAAATGTTTTTTTGTAACAAAACGAATAAATTTAAGGTGTATAGTCATTTAGTTAAAATATTACAAGCAACAAAACAAAACTTTTAGTGAGGTCACATATGACCCTAAAGGTACTGAATGAAAGAAAGAAAAGTTGATATTAGGAGGGTTAAGGGGTTATATATACCTGCAAGATCGAAAAAAAAACGTAGTCGACTTTTGGGAATTGCTTTCACGAAAATGAAACAAGCTATTTGAAAAACACTTTTTTGTATTTTGTTTATTGTACCTTAAAGAAAATAAATTGATTAAGATAAGATCGTTCTATCAGCTGTACATGATGATCCCCGGACCTCTGTCAAATGCCATCTGAAATTATAAAAAGCATAATGCCTTTAATTCGAACACTGAAACCTAGAGAGTAATCGTTAAATTTTTGTACATATTGTTTTTCTTATCAAAATGGCGGCCTTTCAATGTTAGGGCACCGATTTTCACAAAAACTTTTGAAAATTGATTTTTTATAAAATATACTAAAAAAAGAATTAGACATAAAAAAAGCAACGATTATTCTCTAAATAATATTTTTGTAAAAACATTGGTCAAATTTTTAAAAATATTGGTTGAAATTAGCATATCGTGATCACCAAGTTTAAAACAAAATTTTGTGTTAATCACGTTTAAAGATCAAATTATGATTTATGTATGACAGAACAAAGTAAATGAAAGCGGCGTAACTCTCTTAATTTTTAAATACAAAATGGAACTGAATATTATTTACTAATTGTACTTTTAGAAAATGCAATAATGAAAGTTTATTTTTTTTTAAGTTTATATATATATATATATATATAGGCATAAAACCTTGATTATGAAAATATAAAACACATAAGAACGAAAATATACATTAACCACTTCCGAGTTACTAACAATTCCAAAAAGCTTTTTTTTATCTTCAGAAGGCAATATATTTTCGAGATTTTAAGAAGCATTTATAGAAACAAAGTATTTTTTCCTGCCACTGATTTTCGGTAACATTTCCGAGTGATTCTACAGTGTATTAAACATTTTTCTCAACCTGAATGTAAGTTTTTTGAAAGCTATAAATTCTCAAGTAAACCTTTTCATGTGTAACAAACATGCTTCACAGAAAAACCTGATAAATTAACAACAAAACATTAATATTAAAATTAATATAATCTTGTTACTCTTGCATGTATAAATTCAATTACGCATCTGGAAATGTTAAAGTAAGAATTAATAGCTTTCTAAAAACCAAACTTTTGGTTCGAGAAAACTAAATAACATACTATAATAAAAAGAAAAGTGCCTAATTAAACTGATGGCATTGAGCTCACAAGCAATTCACAATAATTGTATATTATACTCTTGTTTCAAAGAATAATGCCCTAAAAAAATCGATAATAAATTAAGGGAGGGATTAACCCCCCACCTTTATACTTAACCAGTGAACCCCAAAACTAACCAGGGAAGCGTCTTATCACAATGAACCAATATACAAAATTTGAAACAAATCAGATAATTCTGCAGGAAAAAAAACAATTTATCTATATTAAAGGGGGGGGGGGGGAATTAGCCTCCGTCCACCCCTTTATAGTTAACCAATGAACCTCCAAACTAATCAGGGAAGCACCTTATCACAATGAACTTATATACAAAATTTGAAGTAAATAGGATGATTCTGCATGAAAAACTCATTTATCTAATTTAAAGTAGGGAATTAGCCCTCCATTCTCCCCTTTAACCTTAACCAATGAAACCCTAAAACTAATCAGGGAAGCGCCTTATCACAATGAACCTATAACCAAAATTTTGAACAAATCGGATATTTCTATCAAGAGTTATCGCGTTACGTACATACGTACATACATACATACATACATACAGAACGGACGGGCACATCAGCTCTCAGGCTTTGATAGCCTGTAAGCTAAAAACTACTTGGAGCTGTTTCCTAAAATCAGTGGCAGAAAACGAAACTTTGTTTTCATAAATTCTCCTTTAAATCACAAAAATGTATTAGGTTTGGATGTTACTAAAGATAAATACTTGTTTTTGGAATATTGGGCAACTCAGAAGGTGTGATTGCATATTGAAGTTCGTGGTTTTATTATACTTTCGTAGATTAAGAAACATTTGTTAGTCTGTGTATACCTTACAGTTTCGTAGGCAGTAATGTTTTATACATTATTGTCACATTCATGACCAAAAGCGCATATTAAAAAAATATATATTTGAAAATATTTTTTTTCTGAGGTTTCTAATGATAAAGAATGGTTTTAGAATTCATGTATAACTCGGAAGAGGTTATTTTACATTTTTGTTCGTTGTTATATTATATTTTCGTAGATTAAGAAAAATTGTCTTTATTTACGTCAAATGCAGATTTTTAATCTGTTTAATTTTTTAGGCAGACTGATTTTTAATTCTTTTCTGTATTTAAAAAAAAATTATCATGTTTAAACGATACAAACATTTTACAACTTCCAGCAATAAATTCAAATACATGTTATAGAAAAGAATAAATTAAGCACAGTTATATGTCTAATAATGTGTAATATTTACTAATATTTCCTAAAGGTGTGTAATACATTTTTAAGTTTATGTATTAATTATAGAAACTGAGGAACTATATTAAGTTATAACCAAAAGTAAAACGACATATGTCTTCATTAATCGTCTTGAGAAAAGTAAATGCGGTAGACTTGTAATAACGTCTAATATATAGTAATATATTCTAAAAGTTTGTAATATTGTTGAAGTTTATTTATTAATTATAGAAACTGAGGAACTATAAATATTTACTAATATTTTCTAAAGGTGTGTAATATATTTTTATATTTATCTATTAATTATGTAAACTGAAGAACTATATTAAGTTATACGAAAGTAAAACGTAATAATCTTCATTAATCGTATTGAGAAAAGTAAATGCGATCGACTTGTAATAATATCTAATATTTAGTAATATTTCCTAAAAGCGTATAATATACTTTTAAGTTCCTATAGTAATTATAGAAACTGGAGTACATATTAAGATATACGCAAGTAAAATATAATAAGTCTTCATTAATCGTCTTCAGAAAAGTAAATGCCATCGACTTGTAATTACGTCTAATTATTACTAATATTTCTTAAAAGTGTATAATATATTTTTAAGTTTATCTATTAATTACAGAAACTGAAGAACAGTTAAAGAACAGTTAAGTGAACAGTTAAGTGCAGAGAACAGTTAACTGAAGTGAACAGTTAACTGAAATGAACAGTTAACTGAAGAACAGTTAACTTATACTAAAGTGAAACGTAATAAGTCTTCATTAATGATCTTTAGAAAAGTAAATGAGACCGCGTTGTAATACGGTGTAATATTTACTAACATTTCTTAACGGTGTGTAATATTTTTTAAAAGTTTATCTATTAATTATAGAAACGGATGAACTATAATAAGATATACGCAAGTAAATCGTAATAAATCTTTATTAATTGTCTTAAGAAAAGTAAATGCGATCGGTGCCTAAGACCATCGTTTTACTAAATCTTAATATAATCCTTCACCTACCAGAAGTTAAGTAAATATTCTCAGAACGTTGCGCAACCTTTTAAGTTTAATCAGATTTAAGCTATCAGTTTCATGTTTATAGAAACTATATGCACATAAATTCACTAACGTACTAA
The DNA here is from genome assembly GCA_963931845.1 of Maratus michaelseni. Classification (NCBI taxonomy): domain Eukaryota; kingdom Metazoa; phylum Arthropoda; class Arachnida; order Araneae; family Salticidae; genus Maratus; species Maratus michaelseni. The sequence continues at coordinate 199,242,203 of OZ007588.1, read as the reverse complement.
TAATGATTATGAGATTAAATCCCGCAATTAATAGTTATTGAGGTTAAAAGCCATTTGAAGTTAATAATCACAAATAGATTTTGTTAAAATAAGCTATTTAATGAAATAGCAAAATTGCATTACTGGATAAAAGAATTTAATTTTTAGGCAGACTGATTTTCGATTCTTTTCTTTATTTTAAAATATAATTATCATATTGAAACGATACAAACATTTTACAATTTCTAGTAATAAATTCAAATACATGTTATACAAAAGAATAAATTAAACACAGTTATATGTCTAATAATGTTTAATATTTACTAATATTTCCTAAAGGTGTGTAATACATTTTTAAGTTTATGTATTAATCATAGAAACTGAATTGCGATATTAAGTTATAACCAAGTAAATCGACATAAGTCTTCATTAATCGTCTTGAGAAAAGTAAATGCGATAGACTTGTAATAACGTCTAATACATAGTAATATATCCTAAAAGTGTGTAATTTTTTTTAATTTATCTATTAATTATAGAAAGTGAAGAACTATATTAAGTTATACGCAAGTAAAACTTAATAAATCTTTATTAATCGTCTTGAGAAATGTAAATGCGATCGACTTGTAATAATGTGTAATATTTTCTAATATTTTCTAATGGTGTGTAATATATTTTTAAGTTTATCTACTAATTATATAAACTGAAGAACTATATTAAATTATACGAAAGTAAAACGTAACAATCTATATTAATCGTATTGAGAAAAGTAAATGCTTGTAATAATATCTAATATTTAGTAATATTTCCTAAAAGTGTATAAAGCGCTTTTAAGTTTATATATTAATTATAGAAACTGGTGTACATATTAAGATATACGCAAGTAACACGTAATAAGTCTTCATTAATCATCTTCAGAAAAGTAAATGCGATCGACTTGTAATTATATCTAATATTTACTAATATTTCCTATAAGTGTACAATATATATTTAAGTTTATCTATTAATTACAGAAACTGCAGAACAGTTAAAGAACAGTTAAGTCAAGTGAACGGTTTATGCAGTAACAGTTAACTGAAGAACAGTTAAGTTATATTAAAGTAAAACATAATAAATCTCCATTAAAGATCTTGAGAAAAATAAATGTGACCGTCTTGTAATAAGGTCTAATATTTACTAACATTTCCTAAAGGAGTGTAATATTTTTTTAAAGTTTATATATTAATTATAGAAACGGATGAACTATATTAAGATGTACGCAAGTAAAACGTAATAAATCTTCATTAATCGTCTTAAAAAAAAGTAAATGCGATCTACTTGTAATAATGTCTAATATTTACTAATATTTTCTAAAGGTGTGTAATATTTCTAAAGTTTGTCTATTAAATATAGAAACTGGTATTAAGATGTATGCAAGTAAAACGTAATAAATCTTCATTAATTGTCTTGAGAAAAGTAAATGTGATCGTTGCCTAAGACCATCGCTTTACTAAATCTTAATAAAATCCTTCACCTACCAGAAGTTAAGTAAATATTCTCAGAACATTGCGCAACCTTTTAAGCTTAATCAGATTGAAGCTATCAGTTTCATGTTTATGGAAACTATATGCACATAAATTCACTGACGTACTATACTAATGATTATGAGAATAAATCTTGCAATTAATAGTTATTGAAGTTAAAAGCCATTTGAAGTTAATAATCACAAATAGATTTTGTTAAAATAAGCTATTTAATGAAATAGCAAAATTGCATTACTGGATAAAAGTATTAAAAGTATTAGGCAGACTGATTTTTGATTCTTTTCTTTATTTTAAAATATAATTATCATGTTGAAACGACACAAACATTTTACAATTTCTAGAAATAAATTCAAATACATGTTATACAAAAGAATAAATTAAATACAGTTATATGTCTAATAATTTGTAATATTTACTAATATTTTCTAAAGGTGTGTAATACATTTTTAAGTTTACGTATTAATTATAGAAACTGAAGAACAATATTAAGTTATAACCAAGTAAAACGATCATGTTGAAACGATACAAACATTTTACAATTTCTAGCAATAAATTCAAATATATGTTATACATAAGTATAAATTAAACACCGTTATATGGTGTCATAATGTGTAATATTTACTAATATTTTCTAAAGGTGCGTAATACATTTTTAAGTTTACGTATTAATTACAGAAACTGAAGAACTATATTACACTGTTAAAAATTTGCAGCAAACTGTCCAGTCAATTGAGCGTTTTTATAGAAAATGGTAGCATAACCGTAATTTAACTCTATTCTGACCATAATATGGGCAATAATATGGTCAGAATAGAGTTAAATTGCGGTTATGTAACCGTTTTCCATAAAAACTGTCAAATTACTGGCCAATTTGCTGCAAATTTTTAACAGTGTAAGTTATAACCAAGTTAAACGATCATGTTGAAACGATACAAACATTTTACTATTTCTAGCGATAAATTCAAATATATGTTATACAAAAGTATAAATTAAACACAGTTATATGTCTCATAGAGTGTAATATTTACTAATATTTTCTAAAGGTGCGTAATACATTTTTAAGTTTACGTATTAATTATAGAAACTGAAGAACTATATTGAGTAATAACCAAGTAAAACGATCATGTTGAAACGATACAAACATTTTACAATTTCTAGCAATTAAATTCAAATATATGTTATACAAAAGTATAAATTAAACACAGTTATATGTCTAATAATGTGTAATATTTTTTAATATTTTCTAAAGGTGTGTAATACATTTTTTAAGTTTGCGTATTAATTATAGAAACTGAAGAGCGATATCAAGTTATAACCAAGTAAAACGACATAGGTCTTCATTAATCGTCTTGAGAAAAGTAAATGCGATTGACTTGTAATAACGTCTAATATATAGTAATGTATCCTAAAAGTGTGTAATTTTTTTAAAGTTTATCTATTAATTATAGAAACTGAAGAACTATATTAAGTTATACGCAAGTAAAACATAATAAATCTTTATTAATCGTCTTGAGAAATGTAAATGCGATCGCCTTGTAATAATGTGTAATATTTACTAATATTTTCTAAAGGTGTGTAATATATTTTACATATTAACACATTACAGATTTTTAATCTGTTATAAGTTGTATGTGACAGAATTTTGACTGCTCTTTTTTTTTTTTTTATCTTAAAAAAATAATTATCATGTTGAAACAAGGTAAACGTTTTACACTTTATAGCAATAAATACAAAAACATGTTCTAAAATGAGTAATTTAAACTAAGAAAAATACAGTAAAAAAATGATAAACACCAGTATATTCTTATAGAAAAATTTATGTTGATTATTCGAGCAAATAATCAATTTGAATTTTTCTATAAGAATATACTGGTAATTATCATTTTTTTACTGTACTTTTCCCTGACCACTAGCCACCCTGCACGTGCATACTGAAGCTGCAACTCATATAACAGGGGGAAAACGAACTTCTACTTAAAAAATTGTTTCCATTCATGACAGTGGGCTTCTACTTGTACGCCGGTAAATGCACATTTGTGCTGCTATAGCCGTAGTGTCTAAAACGACCGTTTCGTTTTGGACGGCTATTGCCGTCATGCAACATAGTGAACTTCGCTTTGACGGCTACAGCCAGAAGTGTCCGTCAACGTGTTAAAAAAATCCTCTGAATTACTATTTTATTACAAATATGTTGCTTTACTTTTTTTTTAAATATTTGTTAACTTTACTGTAAATTAGACATTACAAACATATCATTTCGTTTTATCCCGTTACGTAAGAAATATTACACAAATAAATCCAGTTTTATATTTGAATAAAACAGTAATAGAGATTTTTTGAAAAATTACACATGTAGTTGCACAAAGGGGAGAAAAAGAGGAATGAATAACAAAATTTTATAATAGCAAAAAATGCTTAACTTAAGTGGCATCTTCAATGACAAATTCTGCGAAATGCTTTTGCACGTTTTTTGACATTCGTAAAAATTCAGGCACCGTAAAAAAAAATTAAAAATAAATAAATAAATAAATAAAAATGAATAAAACATATCTCTTTCCTACAATACTGTGTTTGTGTGTTTCTGTCGTTATATGATTTTTGATTTGAATACCACATTTAATGAATGTTAAATTAATATTTTAAAATGAAACTGCCTTACCTTTATTTAAAGAGCATTAAAGATCTTATTAATAATAATATTAATAATAAAACTAATATGTCAACAACAAAAATATATAGGTGCTCTGTAATGCATGTTAAAATAAAAAAAGACAATCTATATGAAAGTTTACAAGTTAATTATTTATGTTTTTCGTTTATGATAGCTTTTGTAAGGAAAAAAAAAACAAATTACTTTTTTAAATAATTCATAATAACTTTATGCATGTCTTCAGAACATGTTTCCATTTGTGATTAAATTTTATATTTACGTGCCCCATTTAAGAATAATTAACAAAATTTTATGTATAACATTCAGGAAAATTAAAATATGGCAAAAGTACTTGGAAGCGATTTAAGAAGATGCGTAAGGTGGAAGATATATATAAAAAAAAGAAAAATATTTAATGTGATCTGCGCTACTTTTTTGCTGTTTCGTGTTATATATGAGCAGATATATTTCGTTTAGCTTCAAAAATAAAATTATAAGAACCTAAATTTTCTATCATTAAATCTTTCTCCTTCTTCAATACCTAATATTTTAAAATGATGTGAAAGTTCTAGTGATATACTTTTCAAAAGGGATTACAAAGTAGAATTCAAAATGCCCTGTGAAGAAATATTAAACCAATTACTTTCTTATATCTCAAGGAAGAATTTATAAATTTTCCCTTTCATATACTGTTAAATAAAATACGAAAGAATTTTCCATCATATATGACCCAAAATCTCATAAGTGTGATTTCTCGGTCCAAAGTATATCTCTCGGCATTTCTTTGCAATATAAATTCTCATTTAATGTTAAAATGTTTCTCTTTTATTTTTGCTACAATATTATATTTCTTCTACTATGAAAATCTGTTTTTCACTTTCTTCTATCTTTACAAGAAGAAAGTATTGTATTCATGAAAATTTTAAATGTACTGAATACGATTTGACTGTTTTTAGAAAATATCTGTCCGTGTGTCTGTATGTGACAGAAATTTTGTGGACGTTTAATCTCAAGAACGAATGCACGAATTTAATGAAACTTTTGATTCAGTTAGTCCCTGATGTAAATTGGAGCTAATCAGTTCTTGGTGTAAATCACCCAAAAAGTGGGGCTGCTATGCTACATTTTATTACGATTTTCACGATAGCTATATCTCAAGAACTAATGCACAGAATTTCATCAAACTTCAGATTCAGTTAGCCCATGACATAAATAGACGCTAATTATATTTTGGTGTAAATAGCCTAACAGGTGTTGCTCCTATGCTACTTTTCTCATGACTTTCACGGTAGCTATATCTCATGAACTAATGCATAGAATTACATCAAACTTCAGACTCTTTTAGGACTTGGCATAAATAGATGCTGTTTACGTTTTGGTGTAAATAGCCGAACAGGTGGCGCTGCTATGGTACTTTTTTCTTGATATTCGCGATACCTATACCTCAAGAACTAACGCACAGAATTTATTCAAAATTCGGATTCAGTTAGACGTTGAAATAAGTTGTTGTTGATTAGGTTTTTGTGAAAATTTCCCAACAAGTTGCGCTGCTGTGCTGCATTTTTCAGAATTTACACGATTTTAGTGATAGTCATATCTCAAGAACTAATGAACGGAATTTTAGAAACTTTCGATTCACTTAGACCTTCATATAAATTGGTGCTGATTCATTTTTGTTGTATGTGAAACGTGTATGAGATAGAAGAAAGTTTAGGATTCGCACATCCGACTAGCTTAATCTTTAAATTAAAATTTAAATATCTCAAAGTTCACCCTTGTCCCCTGTCCGCAAGCCAAAATTATCCATTAAAACCATCAACAAACAATAATTATTCAATTTGCTTTTTAATACAATGTATGTATTATAAATATGAATCTCTTGGAACACAATAATTTAATTTTCGTATGAGTGAAATGTGTAATATTTGTTTTAGTTGGGTTTAAACTTGTGTTCCTCACGTAGTCCCTACTGTCCAGTTATATGAATTTCCTCATATTTCCACCAGACAGTCCTTTTTACTATTGTTTGCAGTAGGAAAGCACAAGTTGTTTTTATAAATATGCCATTCCCTACTGTTTGTTCATAAATAAGATTTTCTAGATTGAAAAGAAAGGGGAAATTGTGAGCGTATCTTTAACCGTTTCTACAGTTCTCATTGTTAATTAAAATATTGTTATTTGTAGATTATCCAATATCTAGTCATTTAATTGTCGGTTTTATATGTGTTTGAAAATAGTATATACAACATTATAAAAATGTTTTTGTTTTAAATAAAATGACAAAATTGCAACAACTTTTGTCCCTTACAATATGTGTTTTGTCTGTTAGAAACTGCACTATCATATTTGTTTTTCAATAAAGTTTGTGTCCATCTACTACTTATTATTCTGCAATATATCAGTGGATATTAAAAATCCAAATTGATCTTAATATGAGACCTCTAAGAATCCGATATCAGCAGAAAATCAGCAGCCAAAAATCACACATGAGATTTTGACCCATATATTCTTTCACATTTTTCTTTTAATTTCTCACATTTGAAGGGGTCGGGGCAAGAGAGTTCCAAGCCACTTTTTTGAACTTCTGAGATATTTCACTGAAAAATTGATCAAATACTCAAATCCAGATGTATAACCTAAAGTTTTTGCAACAACGTCTTAGTAACATTTGATATATTCTGAGTAACAAAATGGCATTACTTTAATGATATTAATATTACGTTTTTTGTAAATTAGTTATCTTCATTGGGGGCTTAAACATCTGGGACAAAAACGAAACCTGTTACATATGCTGCCACCAAATGATATTAGAAACAAACTATATGTTGTATTTTATAATTTACAATATTAAGCAACAGATTAGGCGAAGACAATGAAACATTACTTGTAAAATCAGTAAAATTTGTCACAGAATGTTTCAATTTATATATATGTTATACACCTGTATGTCTCAGTTACTGATGTGATTGGGATACATTCACACTTCTACAGCATTAGCAATAAAATATTATTGATTTTTCACCGTTGAAAGTAAGTTTCTTTACTAAAAGTAATTTTGTTTCTTTTTCGTTGTTGTTATAAGTAATAACTATTTTTTTAATACATTTTATTATCTTTGGGTTGTTGACTTCATACCTCCAAAAGCAAAATACCCCCCAGGGGGATACCTTCTTAGGTATTCACGGGCTTCGAACCACGGGCACCTGAGCGATCTTTCTCTTTTCTTTTTTCCTCTACATTCTCTTGTCTAATCTTTCTTCTTTGTTTCACTCTCATTGTGGTTTACTCTTCTGAGGTGAGGGCGATTCTGCAAGAGCCGATAGCATCCTGTTTATATCGACTTATGGAGAATTATAAACCACCCACGCGTTTGCCGTGCGTGGTGACCCGTGTCCCTGGAAAGGGGGATCCTGGCAGTTAAGGGAAACCAACCCACTGCTTTGGCCTCTGCTTCAGGTAGACGGGAGGTGCATATTGGTCCCGTATGCATCAATCGGCTGGTCAGCTGACTTGTCACTGGCTGGGGATCAAGTGAGCAGGCACATACTAGTCATTTTGTTAAGGGTGGAAACTGAAATAGGTGTGTCATGTGAGCGTATGGGCCCTGGTTAGCACTGGTGCATGAATGTGCATCCCCTTGTTGGACTCGGTAGTGGGTGGTGTGGCTGGAGTCTGAATTAGTTTTCGCTTTATTATAGATGGAAAAACTTCAACTCCTTCTACTTCTCTCCCATGTGGAGAGCAACAAACTGAACAGATGACTTCATTAACTCGCTGTTTTGTTATTCATCGCACTGGCAGTCTTTCTGATAGTTCTTTTAAGAGAACTTCACCATTTCTTATCGGGAAAACATTTCAATCTGTTTTCGGAGACGGTTATTCACTTAAAAAGCTACAGTCTGGGGATTTACTTGTTGAGGTCTCTTCAGACAAGCACTCAAGATTTCTCTCAAATTGCAAAGAAATAGGCAATTTTTCTGTTTCTGTTCAGGCCCATCAAACTCTAAACACAAGTCGTGGTGTAATATCAGAACCAGATCTTTTACTCTCCACAAAAGACGAACGAAGAAAAAAGATTTAAAAGAAGAAAATGTCATAGATGCACGCCGTATTACTATCCGTCGGAATGGGCAAGTGCTTCCCACAAAGCACATCATTCTGACTTTCAATAGCCCTACTTTGCCAACCAGAATCAAAGCTGCCTACCTGAGCTGTTCTGTCCGACCTTATATACCTAACCCACTCCGTTGTTTTTAATGCCAGCGCTATGGCCATACTACTACCTGTCTTGGTTCTCTAACCTCTGCACGTTGTGCAGAACTCGGCCGCGACGGTAAGTCATGCGAAAAATATGAGCGCTGCATAAACTGTAAGGGTGACCATACAGCATACTCTCGCTCTTGCTCAAACTGGATCCGTGAGAAAGAAATTATTGCTGTCAAAATAACTCAAAAATTTTCTTATTCAGAAGCTCGAAAAATTGTTGAATCCAGAACACCATCTGTAGGAGTTTCATATTCTAGTCTACTCAAGCGACAATCAAAATCCTTAAGACATATAAGCACCCAAACTGAATTCTCTTCACCACCAAATGATTCATCTGTTACACTAACAAGCACTATGAAGAAAAAAACCCGTAGTATGTTTGTTTCCGCTAGAATAAGACCTATGCCTGCACTAAAACTCTTGCCACCATCATCCGAACCTGTAAAAATAGAATATTATAATAGTCAATCTAACCAGTTCATTAAAGATGATACAGGTCAAACCACTGTTTCATCTGAAAACAATTAGAAAAAACCTGTTTCCGCTACACAAAAAGCAAAACACAAATCAAGTACACAGAATGAGAGAAAGAAAACCTCAACCCAAGCCTCTTCACAGTATAAAAACCTGAAGGGAAAAAACAACAAGAAATTTTATCTTGATACACCGCTTCCTACTACAAAGGATTCCAAACAGCTGCTGCCCTATCCAGAGGAAGAAATAGTTTCAGAGTCTTACAGCTCTGACTCAAATGATGATGATAATACTGTTTTTGAGGAATTTGAGCCCACGTGATTATAAATGTATTTCTGCTCGAAACTTTAAAAATTTTACCAACTGTTAGTTTATTGAAAATTTATACCAACTGTTAGTTTATTGAAAATTTATACCAACTGTTAGTTTATTGAAAATTTATACCAACTGTTAGTTTTATACCAACTGTTAGTTTATTGAAAATTTATACCAACTGTTAGTTTTATACTAACTGTTAGTTTATTGAACATTTTACAAATTGTTAGTTTAAAGATTGTTTATATTTTAATTGTGAAAACATGTGTTTATTTCTATTACATGTGTTATATTTTCATTGAATGATTTTAATTATACATTTATCATCATATCACTCTTTTTATTTAAATGTGTTATTTTCATTCATCTTGTTTTTATGACAAAGTTTTAAATCGATTTTATATTTCAATTTCATTTTCTTATTTTAATCTTTTTTTTGGCGCAGCATGTCCCTAAAGGGACTTGGTGCCATAAAACCCCAATCAACCAACCAACCAAAAGCAAAATAAAACAAATAAATATTAGAAGTTTGTAAATAATTTTTTACTTACTAACTTCAGTGCGGGGTACAATGAAACACTTGCAGACGGGGTACAATGAAACATGTTGGAATATGGCCTTTCAATAGAAAAAATTTTTGTGAAGAAGATTATTTGTGTTTGTATGTGTCAGATAGGCCTTGGCCTTCTGAAAATTATTTCCATAGTCAGATTAATGAAACTGAAGAGCTGATTAATGAAGCTGCAGAGCAGACTAATGAAGCTGAAGACCAGACTGACAAAACCCAAGAATCAGAAGCGGTGGATGTTGCCATAAGTTAAGTAGATCATTGCAGATTCTTCAGCAACTGTTCGTACACCGTGCACAAACTCTAATCTTGTGAGGAAATACATTTCTCCACAAGAGATAAAACCTTATCCCAAGACTGGTCCCAGAAAGGAAATAAAAGTAGTAAAACAGAAAAAAAAAGAGTTTTTTTTTTCTAATCACACCAGTAAAAAATGCTCTTGTTAGGCAATTAAAAAGTAAAAAGAGGAGAAAAGCTAAGAAGGGATTGTTTTCAAAACAAATTCTGCCTGCTACACTCTGAAACTGACGATGATCCAGATTATTTTCCAGCTCAAGCTGATCATCAAAGTGCTAAGAATGAGATATCCACACAACATGTGTGACACAAGCAATATCTGTATAAATGACTATTTTTTAATCAAGGGGGGTGAACTGAAACATAAAGAAAGATATTTTATTGGAGAAATCATAAATTTAAATGAAGTTAAATGTGAAGTATACTTCACATAAAAATACTTCAACCTTTACTTTAAATTTGAGCATTCTGCAGAAACTAACATTTTTGAAAAAACTCAGATTGTGCTGAAACTTTCACCCCCTATCCTTTCAGGAGCAACTAAAAGAGAACCAGAAATGCTAATTTTTGAAACTGACTTGAGTTAATTTAATATAAAATGAAAGATATTTCTTAAACTAATTGAATTTTCTTTCTTTTCATCTAGGACTATAATATCTATATATCAAGTTCCTTTCTTGTCTTTTAAAAAAGTTCCTATTTTGTATTTTAATCAAATTTCTTTTTTGTATTTTAATCAAATTTCTTTTTTGTATTTTAATCAAATTTCTTTTTTGTATTTTAATCAAATTTCTTTTTTGTATTTTAATCAAATTTCTTTTTTGTATTTTAATCAAATTTCTTTTTTGTATTTTAATCAAATTTCTTTTTTGTATTTTATTAATTCACTTTTGTTTTTGTATTCAGCTCATTGTTCATAAAATAAACTATTATTGGGTGAAAATTGCTTGCATCATTTAGAGTGTTTCATTGTACCCCAATATGTGTTTCATTGTACCCCGGCATACGGGGTACAATGAAACCCTGTAAGACAAATACTTTTTGTTATTTTTCAAGCATAAAAATATTGTTCAGAAACTAATAAAAATTTATATAGATGGGGAAAATACAAGATTAGAAGTATGCATAAATTATATTTTTGTGCATGCAAAATTGTGGATAGGAAAAAAAATAGTAAATTTTGTTTCATTGTACCCCGTCTTCCCCTACAGTGTTAGACTTATTTCGCCAAAAATGTGGCTTGGCACTGTCTTGCCCCGACTCCCATATTTTATCCAAGGCTCCAGAAAAGAATATTTTTTATGAGATAAATTTCTTTCCACATTTAAATGTATTTTGTGGAAATTTAAATTTAATTTAAAATTTAAATTTGAATGCATTAGCTGAAATTTTTTTAATTTAATGTATATTTTTCAGGTAATCAAAAACTACAGCAAGTCAATTTTAATTTAAAATATAAAAGTTTTAGTTATTTTAAATACGAGTTTTACTTTACGATAAAATTATACAGGGTATATGCAAATATATGCATTATTTTGATAAGAAACACCTTAAATTTAATTAAAAAGAACTGAAAGATTAAAGTGAAAAAAATGACTGTTCTTCATTCCAGGAATCTTTTTATGCGTCTAAAAGTTACGAAAATGACACATCTTAACTTAAAACTTAGCAAAATGATTTACAAGAAAATGTTGCTTTCATTCATTCCCAATATTTATTTTTAAAATTCAGTGTTTTCCTAGCTGTATACACAAAAAAATAAATAAATAAATAAATAAATAAAAACATTAATTTAGGAAAATATAATATAACCAAGAACGCAAATGTACAATAATTTCCTACGAGTTCTGCATGAAACCGTAAACCATATTTTATTTTCAAAAACCTTAGAAACTGTTATATTTTTGAGATTTAAAGAAGCAATTATAAAAACAAAGTATATTTTACTCCCACTAATTTTCGGAAACGTTTCTGGGTATTTTATAGTTTATTAATAGGCTTTCGAGATGCTATCAATACTCAAGATTTTTTTTTCAAGAAACATATGTTTTACAGACAAACATCATAAATTAACAGCATTAATGTTAACATTATTTTGTTATCCTTGCGTACAAACATTCCGCAGCTGAAAATGTTTAATTGAGAATTGATAGCATCCAAAAAAGCGATATTCCGGTGTGAGAAAACTCATTAATGCACAGTAATATAACACACACACACACACACACACACACACACACACACACACACACACATATATATATATATATATATGTCAAAAATATACTGCTTTTTGAGATTTTTAAATATGAAGAATGGTTTTCGGAATATGTTCCATGGGTAACTCGGAAGATGTTATTTCTTTTTTGTTTGTAGTTATGCAATACATGGTGCACATAAAGTATTTCCCTCATTAGATTAATTTATTGCGGAACAAAATAATATAATTAGGTATATGCTTGTTTCAATATATTGTAAAGACATTTATGAAGTTTTTAATACAAGTAATTACGTCAATAAATTTTCATGTGAGCATCCTTGGTAGCTCGATGAATGTCAATGCGGTATTCCATTTCTTGCCACGTATTGCCCAAATATTGGGCTGTCACACTAGACACAGCATCTGTGATCCTGACCTTGAGTGTTTCAATATCTTTTACAGGTGTTGAAAACTCTCTGTCCTGTATGTACCACCCCCCAAAAAGCTAGAGGAGTAATATCGGGTGAGGGAGGAGGCCATTGTGTTGGTACATCCCGTGCAATCCATCTTCCAGGAAATTTGCATTAAAAAATAAATCTTAAGAATATGATTTTTCCATAATAGAAATTGTATGGTATTTCATTCAATGGTTATTTAATATTTATTTTGTAATCTGGGGAAGACTTTGTGACTGCCCTATATTTTCGTAATTAAGAAACATTTGTTGTTTTTCACAGTTTAGCACAAGGTTCATTAATAGTACCTGAGGGGATTTGTATTTCCAAAAAAAAGAAATTAAAGTAAATCCTTCAAATATGCACTTCAGACGGAAAAATTTAAAAAAATGAGAGTAATAAAAAAGTACAAGCTTAGCATAATAGTGTTCATTAGAGTACTTAAGGGGTCAAGTACCTTTTAAAGGGTCAAAATTTTGAATCTCCTTTAATAGCTTATAATTAAATATGCTTCTCTAAGGACATTTCAAAATAATCCATGTGTAAAAATTCATTTTAGAAAAGAAATTGTGTTTAAAACAGTCTGAGTACTTTTATATGATCAAGGAGTAATTTGATCTTTAAAGCCAATTTTCTCAAATCGGCGATTTTGGTCATTGCGCGCACGATTTCTGAAAGATGGTTGGTTAGAATTTCACGAAATTTTGAGTGAAAGCATTTACCGTATAAATACACAAAATGTCCTATTATTATGTTTCTCAAATAAGAAATTTATAATTAATGGTTACTTTTGTATAAATAAAAAACTCGTAATTTCGAGTTTCTTAAAAAAAAACCCTCTGTATCTACTCATTTCTTTTAATTGTAGGTCATTGTGAGAACACATTACATCTGACTGGGTTTAGCAATTCAAATGCAAAAAATCATGCAAGATTAATTGTTTCGTAAAAAGTATATTCTATTTAAAATTGATTAAAAAACTTTATATGTGTGTATATTTTTTTGAGAAATTTAATTGATTAAATGAATCTTTATTTATATGTGTTATAAATTTTATAATTAAAAGTCAATTAGTTATGGAGTTACCGCGATTGTTACAGATGTTACTTTTTTATGTATTTTCTGAGTTAAGCGTTAACCCTTAAAATACAAAAAATTGAAAAATGTTTGAGAGTATCTCGACTAACAAATTTGGTGAATTTGAAAAAAAATACCCTCTATTAAATCAAAATACTTTCCTTTAGTTTCATGAGTACTTTTTAAATAAAATAGAAGTGATGTACGTACAGAACAAAATACAGCATCATACATAATATATAAAAATATCTCATGAATTAAAAAAAAAAATTCCATATTTATGGAAATGAACAAGATTTAATTATTTATATATATTTTTTTGTAACAGCTTTCGAAAAGAAAAAAAATATCTTTAGCAAAATCAAAATAGATTTATACACGATTTTTGAATATGTTTATATTAAAGGTAATGCTTCATATTTGCTTGCTAAACAGCAGAACAGTTAGAAGAAATTTCTGAGGAAATTTCAGCCGGGAAGTATAAGAAACCTATACTGGAGGAAAATAAAGAAAAATATATAAAACGAAAAAATATCAAAAAGTGGCAAAAAAAAAAAAAAAAAAAAAAAAAAAAAAAGATTTAAATTTCTTTGAATTAAAGCCATGTCTTCTATTATTATATAACTTTAGACATATTTCCTTTAGTTTCAAAAATCGAATTATTAGATCCAAATAGATATGGATTTTGGTCATTGTTAGCACGATTTCTGAAAAATAGTTGGTTAGAATTTCTACCCTATGTCTTGGGGTAGCTTTTTATAAACAATATTTTTCTGTTAATGCAATATTATGTAAATATATTTTTTTCATAGAATCTTTTACATGTTTCCATGAGGTGAAAATATTTAATATTTTAAAATTATACGGAACTTCACCTCGTGATATAATGTTCAAAAGTAATTAAAATGTCGAATACAGAATATATATTTTTTGTGCATTTTTTACAGATATTTTTCTATTTTGTATATATATATTTTTAAATTTGTAATGGCCTTGGTAAACGAGATCTTTACCTTTTTATCTGTTTCTTCATAAATATTAAAAAACAAAAAAATATTTATTTAAAGCATATAATTGTTTGCATTTTTATACCGACCACTGCTCCAGCTTATGATTTTAAATGCTATTTATATGAGATGTATCTTTCCTGAGATTCCCTCAAATTAGTTTTTGTAAGTTTTTTCGTTTGTTTATTAATTATTTCGATTTGCCCCTTGACAATAACAATTATTTATCACAAAAAAGCCTGTTAGGTTCGTTAAATATATTTGTTCATTACTTGTTAAAATATAGAAAATGGCGAAAAAATTTTGTTTTAGCATCGTACCTATTTTATTAAAATGGCGCAAAAACATCGTTTAATAAACGTATGTTTATAAATATTATAAACACATTTTTCCGCCATCTTGGATTTTTTTTTTCAGATGCTAAAACTGATATTTGGCGCCATTTTAGATTTTTTTGCTAACCCGCAAAGGAAACTGAACTCTTCCCAATAATTAAATACTTTTCTTCAGTGACTATTTTCTTGAATGCTATTTTCTTCAATAAATATTTGAAATTCTGAAATGACTTAAAATTCTAGTGATATACCGGCTGGTTATAATATAAGTATGTCTATTTGGAACTGTCTGTAGCTTGAAGGAATAACCGGAATGAAACCAAATTCGGTACACTTACTATTCGAAAAGGGGGAAGAAGAATGGAAGAATTAAAAAAAATAATTGTAACAATCACCGACAGATGGCGCTTTTGAATGTGAAATATAATGTGTAATATTGTGTACCGTGGAGGTGTCGCAAACCACAAAGACTACACCGCATATCCCAACATGTGCAAAAAATCAATCTTGATACGTTACATTCCGCAGTTGATCACGTCATGCACCAACTGTATTGTGTCCTCCATCACAATGGCCATGCGGAACCTGAACGTGATCGGCACCGCCATGCGAAAGCGTAACCACATTCACTATGGCATTTCCCAATAAATTAGGTGTGCCATCCGGTTTGACGACTTAATTTTTTGTTCTTGTATTACACATTACATTTCATACTCAGTTGCGCCAACTGTCGGTGATTAATGCAATTATTTTTTTTTATTGTTCCATTCTTGTTCCCCCTTTTCGAATAATAAGTGTACGGATTTTGGTTTCATTCGTGTTAATCCTTCGAGCTACAGACAGCTCCAAATAGAGATACCTACATTATAACATCCCTGTACTTAGGAATGCAAAAAGTCTTATGATGAAACAGTAAGACTAATTTATTTCTATTAGTTCGTTGAAGAATTCGGCAAACGTGAAATTCTATTCGAAAAATATTTATTTGTTAATTTAACACATATTATGGTCTATTATTCAGTTAATCAAAATATACAATACGATATTATTAAACTAAAATTAACTTGATTCATTTCCTTTAAGTGTTTTATTCAAAGGTAAAGTAGCAATTAAAATAATCAAATGTTTCCGTATTTTTAGGTAGCTTTCAATACAAAAAAGTATAAAGCTACCTATTGCAGCCGTTCGGAGGAAAGCAGTTCTGGAAAATTTCGATATATTTTCACCGATCATGACCCCCAGACCCCAAAACCACCCTCCGTTCAAATGTTGATATATATATATATAGATATATCCATGTATATATATATATATATATATATACGAGGATTCCAGAGCGTTTTTTGGTTTATCTCTATCTTAAAAAATGGCTGAGATAGAGCAGTTTGAAATTCTAGGGTGGTTGACATTTTTAAACAAGACAGCACATTACAAAAATTTTCATTGTTGTAATAATTTTCCCAATCATACGCATAAAACGATATATTCATATCCGTTAGAGCCAAATTCTCGCCGAACTTGGCGACATTTGGCTGAATATCGCCAAATTTGGCGACCAAAATAAGTCTTCATAAATGAAGCCAATTTGGCTATTGCTCAATAATTTGACGAATTTCTTATTCAAATTCAGTACTAACGAACTTTTGTAAACGTTTTCTTTGCATTTTAACTTGCTGTTTTCGTGTAACATTAGCTAAAATTTTAAAACGAAGATATAGGAAAGCTACATTTTCCTCCCGGTACAGGCCGGAAGGACTTTTTTAAATAAAACTTGTAAAGAACTGAAATATTTAAATGAATATTTTACATGTAACATGTTTCTTGAAAGTAATATTTTACATTGCTTAGGTAAATTCTTGAAATGTATGTCTAAAAAACACGAAATAGACACCTCTTATCTACTTAATTAAGTAAAGCTGTTTATTTTAAATAAAAATGTTTATTGATTTTAGCAATTATTTTTTTAATTCATGTTATTTATTTTAAAACAACTAATACTTTTAAATCAAAATACTTTACATTAAAGTTTTTAGTTACAAAACGGCTGATTATAGTAAAAAAACATTTTTACACCATTCACATTTAGTTAAAAGTATATTATGTATAAAAATAATCCATCTTTATCAAAAATCACAAGATTACTTTATATTATTTATGCTTTTTTTTCTAATAGTTTTTATCAACAAAGTAAAGCAGTATTACCTTCAAAGAAATTATAATAGATTCACCCATTTATTCAAAATACGTCTGCATCTCTGATAATATTTTATATTTACGTGGTCGATTTCAGAATAGGTAAGACAATTTTAAGAGCAAAGTTCAGTCGTAAGAAAATATGATAAAACTATACAGAAAGAAAATTAAGAAAAATATGAAAGACGAAAGATTCCGAAAAGACAAAAAGATTTAAAGCGTTCTGGAATAACATCGTGCCTTTTAATATTATAAAAGTGCAGACATATTTCCTTTAGTTCCTAAAATCAAATTATTCGAGCCGAGAATTCCTTTCATCGAATCTTCCACGTGTTCCCACGAGGTAAACACATTTAATATTTTAAAATGATATGAAATTTCTTCTGATATACTATCCGTAAGGGATTACATTGTAGAATTCAGAATGGTCTGCCAAGAAATATTGAAACCATTTTCTTTCTAATAGTCCGCAGAAGAATGCGTAAAATTTCTTTATATATGACAGTAAATTAGATACGAAAAATTTATTCCCATATATACGCTTTCGTATTTTTCCATTTTTAAAAGTTAAATTAAGGTTATGGAAGAAAAATATTATTTTAAGAGTAATATAAATCTCTATAAATATTAGGATATATATTTCAGCTAATCAAAAATTTCAATATGTATTATAAATTTAAAATTAACACCATTCATTTACATTTCGATAAGTATTTCATATAAATAAATATCAGAAGCTGATTTGTAAATTTAACTATTTTTATAATCTTAAATGTAATTGAAAATAACTGAATATTATAAAATGAAAAAAAAATCTTTGTTTATTTTTATTTCATTTAACATGCGTATCTCAATAAAATACTACAAACTATAGAATTAATTAAAAAAAATTAATAAAAATGATTAATTTTTACACTAGTGAACATAAATTGCGATTACTCTATGCTTTTACAATATAAGCCAACTGAACAATAATAAATGACTAGTATAAGTTTATCAAAGAATACCGTTTTATGAAGATTAGTATCATTAATTTGTGTTCGTGAAATGCAATAATGAATATTCAATTTCAATATTTAATTCAGTAAGACACTCTAGTTTACATTATGATGTATCGACCACTCCGATCATGAGAGTAGGCGATGTTTTGAATGAGAACGTAGTTTTTGTCCACGAATTGTCCATGTGCGTAGAAGTTGATCAAGGCTATCTTTCTTTAACGTTCGACGGATGACTGTGAAAACTGAAAACTTTGGCCGTTTCGGCTTTTCATCGATATTTATACAAATTGTTACAACTGGTCAATCGATGTTTGAGTATTTAAGCTTCGGAATGCGCTGGAAAGTTGGAACTTTGGTCGAGTTCTTCCTCTATGAGAGAGAATTTATATGCGGCTATTGAGCTCATCAATCCGAAGCTGAAAAGAGAATAAACAGTTGGTAAGAGTTATTTACGATATTTTCTGCTAATTCAATAAAGTAAATTTTTGTTGCGCTTTTGTGCCACTTTCAGCATTAGCCTAGGCCGACATATTGAAATCAGTGTTCGAATAGTTTGCATAGAGGAGTTTGGATTTTTGCTGAGAAAATCCTGACTTGTTGCTTTCTTCAAGTTGTAAGTTACGTTTTGAATCTTTATAATTAACATATTGAAGTTATATTCTGCTGAGTAAAGTTTCGGGAAGTTGAATTATTTTGGATTAAGGTAAATTGAGTGGTGTTCTTTCTCAAATCCCTGCTCGATTAAGTTTTAATAAACTTGACTTTTAAATTTTACATTATATAAGAACACACATTTTATCAGACAGTTAAATACACTAAACCAACATGAGTGAAAAATTGACCTGGGCCAGTACTCAAACCTGGGATCTTCAGCGTACCGTGCTGACGCTCTGCCACTAACCTACCCAGATCGACATCCTAGCCAGGCAACTTCTTACTTTATTCATGTTGGTAACAGTCATCGGCCACAGCTTGCAGCTTCAGATGACATAATACGATGTTATTGCGTGCATAATACGATGCATAATACGATGACTGCTTAGTGGCAGAGCATCAGCACGGTACGCTGAAGATCCCAGGTTCGAGTTCTGGCCCAGGTCAATTTTTCACTCATGTTGGTTTAGTGTATTTAACTGTCTGATAAAATGTGTGTTCTTATATAATGTAAAATTAAAAGTAATCAGACGTAGTGTTTGTACTTTAAAAATATATGTATATTAACTTTTAAATTCTACATATTGCACTCTCTTTTACTACTGACTAGCCTCGTTCACTCTCACTAACAGCAGATGGCTGCTAAAACATATTTAGGATTACTTACACATAGTGTCAATCAATACAAGGGTTGCAATTTTTAAGAGTTTGTAGAGGAAATTACAATAATTTGGTATATGAAACAATTACTGCAACGCATTATTCAGTCACAAATACAGGGTATTTCAATCCAATATGAACTCGAAATTCTGTTATAACAACGATGCAGATATTGTTATGATATTTCCAATAGGGTTAGTTTAGATAAATTGAAATGTGATGGCATAAAAAAAGAGTTGGCAGTGGAAATCATTGATATCTAAATTGCGATAAACTAAATGGTACATTTTTTGGAATGTATTTGACATTGCTTGCGATGTTATTGTTGAAATTACTGCGCACTTCCAGCATTTGTCGTAATGTAATCAAATGTTACACATTGCAAGGTATCACCTGTTCAAAATCTGTATAAAATCACCTTATTTTTCTTATAGGGAAGAATCTAAATAATATGCCTACAACATGAATAATGTCCTCGATTTATACTAATTTTATATGAAAAAATATATGCATATTTTGTGTGCACCTTTTTTTCAAAATATGTAGTATGAACAGAAAGTTTAGTTGTTGCTCTTTCTGTCGTGTCCTGATATATTCCATGGCATTTGCCGTGGAATGGGGATTGCCACACATTAGAGAGAGGTGGAAGACTTAATCATCCCCGTAATCTATAAATGTACGCAAATCATATGTAATGTTCAACTACAATTTTCGGAAATAGATATTATTCTTTATCCTTTAGGTATTTAAATTACAGTGTTTCAAGTATGAAACCGTTTTTTTTAAATCGGCTTTTATAATGCATAGTATTTTGATAAAAAGGTAGGTGCTTAATTGCAGTTGTTAAAAAGTACTTAAAAAAACACAGTTATTGTGCAAGTTTATGTTTAAAGTAACTGAAAGCTGTGCTTGACAACTGAAAAAACACCGTCAACGATTGTCTTTTTTAGGTTAGATGAAATTAATTTGATGCATCGCGCAAGTGTTTCTTTTTTCACCTGCCACTATCGTTATCTTTTTGCCCTTTCTATATATATTTTTCGATAAACATATGTTATGGAATATTAGCATTTGAAAATAAATTTGGAATAGCATTATTTAACCTCAACCTGAAAACACCTATGGTAATATTTTCAAAGACGGGACCCTCGGCTGCCTCGAAAATCTGAGACATGCAATTTATGTACCGAGAACCTTGTATCTACTGCAGATTCAGCGTGAGAATTTGCGCAGCACAAGGTGTCGAGCATTAAACTCGCAATTCTCCAATCACAAGTTCTATGTAAACCAGGATATCGCACTCCACAGAAGCTTTTGTTAATGAAAATGACTTTTTCAGTCACAGGAATCATTAAATTAATGTCAATTTGATATAATGTGATAATATGCTTTCTGCGAAACATGAACTTACTATCCTAACTATCCTATTACATGCTATACTAAAATAGACTGAACCATTTTTAAAATTCATTAATAAGTAAACAGTGTTAAGTTTGACGGATAGATTGAAGTTATTTTCGCGACCGATTAAAGAGAGAATTTCAGAATTTCTTCACTACGCTTTCTTATTTTAGTTCCAAATAACATCGATAAATGACGCTGCGCTGTCTAAAAGTGCTAGAAATCCGTATCTAATGTATTAAATTGGTTGATTCGAAATTCACACTGTTAACCTTCATTCTGTCCTCTGTTGTTCAAATCATAATACTAGATTCCATTTTGTAATTTAAAGGTCTTAGTTAATCAGTATTTTAGTTTAAGACAGTGTGGTCAAATCTATCTGTACTATTTGAAATATATTCTGTATACATTTTTTTTTATTTAAAGCTAAAAAGGAAGCGTATATTAAAGACAATCCCGACTTCACAAATTAAATCTCTGAAAAAAGAAATTCAACAACTGTCAACGTTTATTTATCACTGAATCTTAAAAACATTTTGTTCCTTTTAGGGCACTCTGCATTTTCATAATTCTATATTTATGAATAGGTATATTTTAGTTTGTTTTTTATTGGCAAAATGTCGTATAAAATATTTACAAAATTCAATTTATAGAAAATATTTTTTTTTAATGCGTAAAAAATAAAGTACGTATTGATATTACTTTTCGCACTATTTTGAACCTTTAGAATAGTAGAAACTGAACATTCGATTTTCAGTTTTTCAGGGGTTTTTTTATGCATTTAAATTTTATTCAGAATTCGTAGTACATTTATAAACAGAAATGCAAAATTCTCTTCTTTCTGTTTCACTTTGGAATCGCATTGAATTTTAGTATATGTATTTAGCGAAAGTAAAATATATAGTATACATATTTTCTGATCAATATTTTAAAGGGATGTTTATAATTTTGAAAATCTTATTAATAATCTTATTAATCTTTTACTAATTTAATAAAAAATTAAAACATAACTAAGATGGATAATACAATTATGGAAGATGTTTAAAATTTGTTAATTTTAAAACTACGAAATTCGATTATTTTATTAAATGAAGCATTTAAAGTCCTGTGGTATATGTGACACATTTTTAAATGCTTAAAAATAAGGGTTTTTAAGAGGCATTTCTATGAGCTCAAATACAATATAACATCTTAAGGTGCTATTTATAGTGAGTTTGAAAGAAATACCAGTTTCACCGATCTTAATGAAAATGGTTTGATATGGCTATATATCGTTCATAATCTAAATGCTAATTAATAAATTATTTACTTCAATCCTTATGACTTTCAACGCCTCAAATATTTCCATATTTTAACGGTAATTGTGTTTTTTAAGTGTTTTTAAAACATATTCATGCTTATGACAGAAAATGCTATTTAAACATATATTTCTGCTAAATTAAGCTGTTCCAGTAATATTTGTAATGAAACTAATTGAATACAAATAAATTAATATACTTTTTTTGGACAAATGATATAATTTCATATGTATGAAATTTTTTCGATTTAGAAAAGATAGTAATGTAACATTTTCTAATTCTAACGTATAACAAAGAGAATAAAACTGGACTGAAACATAATTAAAAACAATAGATGTCTGATACCTATTGTAATTACTGAACAATTAAATTTCGAATGAATAAGTTTTTCATCTTAAGGCTACTTTTTTATCATTTTGTGTTTATGAAGGAGATGCTTTCTATATAGGATAATTAGTATGTTTTTTTTTAAACTGCGTAATTTTTTACTATGATAGAAAGATTCAATCTATATATAAGAACATTTATTGGCGACTATTTTTTATTATTTTGTCTACCACTATTTAAAAAAAATATATTATTCATGATGGAGTTATACTAATATTCGAGGTAGATTTTTATTTTTTAGAAATCATGTTAGGAAAAAAATTAAAAAATAGTCACTAGAGGCAGTCATGATATATAAATAGATAATTTACGAGAAATGATATATTTTATATTAAAACCCCAAATTGAGTTTAAGTTATTTATTTAGATAGTAAAATATCGTTATTTTTACACTCTATTATTTAACTTATTCTTTTTTCTGTATATCCCACTGAATGTCTGCGTCACAACATGCAGCTAATTTATGGAAAATTTCCGTTGAACCGATTTTTGTCTCATGTTGCATACAAGTTCATTACCGATGACAGTAAAATACGGAAATATTTTCAGTGACTTATCTTATGAGAGGCAAGTTCCATTTTTGCACAGGTAAAACAAATTGCAAAATCAAGTCAACTAAAAGTGAATTTGGGAGCAATAGTGTTAAAAAATATTATTACAACGATAGTGTTAAAGCAATTAGAGTCATAATAATAGAGGCAAAACATTAGTCACAAGAATTGTTACAACAGTGGTATAACATGTGAGCATTATACAAAGCTTTTTACAATTTTATATCCATTTAAACATTTTCACTAATAATATTTGTAGGCGTTTGTATTTTAAATACTAAATCAAACATTTTACAATTAAAAAATATTTAATGAAAATATTCGGTAAATTAATGAAAATACACTATTTAATGAATATCTTCATTTAAAAATATTTTCTATCCCACTTACAATAAATTTAAACTTTGAATTTGAATAGTAGAATTTGAAGAAAAATTCTTCAACATTTTTGACAGTTCTTTAAAACCTTAGCTTTTTATTTCTCCCACATGCGATATTCTGAAACCTTCAGCTCCATGTCAAGTAATATTTTGAAACCAGTCGTATTTATTTTAGACATTTGAAGACAACTTTTGCATACACATAGCAAATATCTATGTTTAAATTTAAAATTAGTGTCATACGTGCGTTTTAAACTAATCGCATCGAAGAATTTATTAAATGTACTCAACTTTTCACATTTTTATTTTCAGTTTAATTTTAAATATCGAAAACATAAATAAATTGCATTTTCTTTTCCATAAAAAAGAGGATTTCAAAATATTTAATACTATTTTCTTTTTAAAGCCCTGCTCCAATGAAATATGACAATGAATTTTATCTAAACTTGCTTATATTCATCCTTTAAAATGTGAAAAAAAATTGTGAAATTTTGCTTATTGTTATTATAATATTCTATTATTATACATGAATACCCTAAATACCACCATAACAATATATACTATTCCATACCCTTATCATAACGTGTATAATTAATCAATGATTATTTATTTTTGACGTAAAACATGAAAATAATTATTTTTCTGTTTAATTTTGAAAAAAGTAACTTTAAACTTGACAAGATCTAGAGACTTCAATTAAATATTCATTTTCATTTAAATACATAGGGCAAAACATTAGCCACCATAGAGTGGAAGCACAGTGGTTTCGTCATACTTATACACATGGTGTTGCAGAAGGGCAAGGAAGTAAACCAGGCCTGGACTGCTGCTTCATGATCAGAGCAATAATGTACACTGAGTAAATCGCTCTGCCGTAGGGGAATAGGCGTTAAGAGGTGTAAATACAAGGATGTGTGAGAGTAGCAAATGCTGCTATCGTGTTTTATTCGTGGCAATAACCACACAGTGAGTGAAGTTGCCCGATTTGCTCGTATATCGGGACGGATTGCCCGACGTGCTTGTAAAGAATGTGAACCCCTACAGGCCATGAAGAACGAAGTTACAAGTGCGGTTGTAAAAAGATCCTAATCCAGAGGGACCAGAAAAAGTGTCACGACGGTCTCGATGAAAATCACTTACAAAACCGACAGAAATTACTGTTGTCAGTTAATTAAAGCCTATTCCAATTGGTTTCCAAGCAAACATTACAAAGGACACTGCATGCAATAAACATCTGAGGCAGGCTACCTCGTAAGAGACAATTAATTGTTCTCAGCAGCACATCTGTGTTAGACCATGAAATTTTTTTTTTTTTTTTAATATCGGCGTACAGTGGTTTGATGAATCACGAATTTTTCTTTTCTGTGAATGATACTGGCATTTTGATAGCACCGAAGGCCAAAAGATTGTCATGTGGCAGCCGTTAGTATGTTCAGAGAAACATCAAATTATTTCGAATCAGGTGTCTGTCATACAGTAACACTTCAGCATATTTATCAATGTTTCCAACTGGATTATGATATAGAATATCTACACTCAAGAGATTCAAATGGAGTATAATGTGTTGAAGTATAATGGTCATCAGTTGAAAATTCAAAATCTTAGATTCAGTCCGCGTAATTACCTGCATGTAAATCTCAAAACAATTAAACTTAAAAACAAGTATAATTTATTATTTAGGAAATCAGTATAATCGAAACCACATTGTATTTTGCGGGAATAAAAAAAGAAAAAACTTATTACTTGCACGCGCTGATATGCTGAACATCTTATATCCACTTCTAAATAAAATTAGTTAACTTAATAATACGTTACGGAAGTCTAATTTGGCAGTTCGTGCATTTAAAAAGTCTAAACAAACTCGTATTCTCCGATCAGCTCTCTAATTTATAATTTATCTAATTTCATTTCTTCTCAATTCGGAAATTTTAGAGAACATCGTAGAGATCTTAATGCTTTTAAAATATTATACTTTTTCGAATATAAATGATTTTAATCCTTAAAAACTGGGATTGTTTTCACATTTTTAAGGACAAACTTTTGTTTAGCAGATTATATAATATTTTAGTAATGTTTCTTGAAAAATACTTCAATTGCCACATTTTATTACTAAAATATTAAAATATGTATATATTATCTAATTAGGTCATTAGGTAATTTGTTTTAAGCCGTAAGCTTTGTTTCAGCTATTAAAAAAAAACATTATATGTATATATTTGTTAAAACATGATTATTTTTTTTTTGCTTCAAAATGGGCATTTATTTTAATTTTGGTTTTATTATTAAAACACAATATTGACATTTTAATTCATAAAAAGCCCTTTAGATTGATTTTTTTTATCTATTTTAATGTAAATATTTTCTGTTGTTAAATATCTATAAAATTTATCAGGCTACCGTAAGCTTATGTAATCTGGTTTGCGTCAAGATTTATTTTCTTTCGTTCTCTCTTTTTTCTTTTATTTATAAAAGTGATGAATGACTCTTAAGTCAAGAGACTATGTTAAGCACTTTTCATCAAATTAAATACAACATCAAAGGTGATGAATCTTTTCGTGTATGTACCGTTAGATTTAAAAAATCTGCACTATTTAGGATAAAAATCCCTTTGAAATTTTAAAAATAATGATTCGATACAAGTAATCGAATATAAACAATAAACAAACAAAAGTAATCAGACATAAACACATTTTGCATGTTACAAAAAAAGGAAAACAATGTTGCAAACAATGTTGCAATGTTGTTCTTTCATTCTAAATTCTTTTTTGGTAATGACGTGATTGGACATTTTTTTTTTTTTTTTTTTACTTTACATATCACTTTTATAATATGTTTCTCCTTATACGTGTTTTTCAATTAAATGAAATTACGTAACTATTACGTTAACTCGATTTTTTTAAATTAAGGGTAAAAAAATAGGTGTAAAATGTTTCAGAACTATCGTAATTCTAGCAAACCTACCAATTATTAACAACCGGCATTTATTACAATGAAATCACTCTTTTCAGATGTAAATTATTTTCCATAGAACGTCTTTCAAGATATTTTATTATTATTTCTTTTTAACTGGCAAAACGTCTGAAGTTCTCCCAAAGCTGATGTATTTTCTGATTACAAATATTAACAAAAAAAAAAATATATATATAAAGTTATATATTTTAAAGTTTTGTTGTTTAAATTAAAAGCATTCTTAAGAAATTTTAACATTATTTCTTTAGTTATTAACCCATTAAGCACCATTGCTCCCATTTTGGGAACATTGCTTTAGGATATTTTTCTAAAGTGCGTTTTTTAAAAATTGTTAAAAAGTTCATGTTATTTGAATTTTGAATATATTAGATGACATCTGAATTTTTTTTTAAAGTTTCATTTTAAAGTTTCTGTTTTTTAAAACGTGTTAAAAGTACGAAAAATAGCTTTTTGGCAGTATTCGAAAGAAATATTTACAAAAAAAACTTTATAATAAAAATTATATCTTTTAGTTAAAATAAGTTTATAACAGTGTATTATATTAAACAACTTCAATCCGGAATTAATATGTATAATAGATCAATCACAATTACCGAAAGCATATGTTGTTCCCAAAATGGGAGCAATGGCGCCTAATGGGGGTAATGTTTTTGAAAACTTGTACATATGCCTCCGTGTATTTGTGGTACTTATTTTTCAATTGATTAACTATAGAAAGTATAATATCATTCTGAAACAAATATTTTTAGATTTCACATGAATTAGTCCAACTTTTACATTTATAATAAAAAACAAAATGAAATTATCAGTTCCATAAGCATTTTCATCATCCATCTCTTTATTTTTCATCATTACATCATTTTTTTTTTTACTATTTTACATGGAAGATGATTGAACAATTTTTTAGATTTGGATGATTTTTCGGATGTTCCGGAAATCGTTTGTTTCCCACCTGGTTGCAGTATTGTAGCATATGAGGAAGAAATCTTCCTCATATGTATGTCGCATAAATTATTTTCTATTACATATGTAATAGAAAATAATTTATGCGACGATTTATCCCATGTTATATTTTGTGGAGTAGAACTTTTTGTAAATTCTAAATCAACAGACAATCAATAAATATGTGATTTAGTCTTTAAAAAAGACAAAGCATTAAACACAGGCTTGATATTTTAGATGAAAGTTCAGACGAATCTTCAATTTGGAATATGGAAAAAACTAAAAAAAAGTTAAAAAACCAATTTCAGAAAACGAAAAAAAAATGTAATATAATGCTGCATAAAAAATGTTCAATCATTTTCATGTAAAATAGTAGGACAAAAATTATGTAATGAAGAAAAATAAAGAGGTGGATAATGAAAATGCTTATGGAATCGATAATTTTATTTTTTATTTTTATTACAAATGTAGATGTTGGTCTAATTTATAAGAATTCTTCGTAAAATATCAGTTTCTGAATGATATTATCCCTTTTATGGCTAAAGAACTGAGAAATAACAAACTTGCGAACTCGAGAACATGCTATTTTTCCAAAATATTCGATTTTTTTCTTCAGAAATACCTTAAAGACTTTATATTCATAAAGAAAAAACAACTTATTCATTAAAAAATAGCTTAATATATATATAGCGGCGCTTAATGGGTTAAATTGTAATAAGATATTTTCAGACGAAATCAGTTCCGAAATATATTTATGCAAAAAATGCACGGACACATAAGTAAAATTTTTGAAAAAATTCACCCCCATTAGGCGCCATTGCTCCCATTTTGAGAACATGCTATTTTTCCTAAATATTCGATTTTTTTCCTTCAGAAATGCCTTAAAGACTTTCTATTCATAAAGAAAAAACAACTTATTCATTAAAAAATAGCTTAATATATATAAAGCGGCGCTTAATGGGTTAAATTGTAATCAGATATTTTCAGACGAAATCAGTTCCGAAAAATATTTATGAGCAGGAGTTTTTAATTATTTATCGTTAGCGATTTTTAAATAAATCTTATCAATTAAACAGCTAAATACCAATTAATATATATATATATATATATATGTATATACCGTAAAATCCGGAAAGTAAGCCCCCTTCCCACTTTTAAACAATTTTGATTTTCTTTTCCATTCTCAAATATAAGCCCCACCCCCACCCCCGCCACACACACACACATTTTTTTTTTTTTTTTTTTTTTTTTTTTTTTTTTTTTTTTTTGGCACAAAAAATAATTTTAATAATTGAAGGAAGAGAATTTTAAATCTTTTGAAAATTTTGGCAGATTTCCACTTTTTTTTTTTAATATTTTGTTAATGAAATCCCCCCCCCCCCCCATGAAATGTCTAATTCCCTTTTCTGCCCTCCCCAACACAGAAAGTTCAAAATCTTGAGAATCTTAAATTCTTCTGGCCTTCTTACTGCTAGCTAACATTATAACAAAAATAAATAAAAAATTAGTCCTCCAAATTACAATCTCTCCCTCCATCCAAAATTTATGT
Organism: Maratus michaelseni; assembly: GCA_963931845.1. NCBI lineage: Eukaryota > Metazoa > Arthropoda > Arachnida > Araneae > Salticidae > Maratus > Maratus michaelseni. Next base: position 199,213,074 of record OZ007588.1, on the reverse strand, counting down.
TTCCCCCTCCCCCCTCAGCATACAAAGTTTAAAATTTTTTAAATTCTTTATTAAAAAATATATGCTCTATTTGTTGCTGTCTAGTGACAATAAATAAATAATCAACCATTATAATTACCAAAAATAGAAATTATTTGTTAATTGTTTAATGGCAGAATGAAACGCATCTCATTGGTTATTATGTAAAAGTCCTTTAGCAGGATTTTGGACAGGATTTTTTTACATTTAACTGTTTGGTGCTGCCATCTACAGGAATAAAAGTGAAACAAAGAATGATTTACTGATTATAGTGCAAATAAATTGTAATTATAATTTGTCAGCATTAACAATTAAATAGATATATTTTTATATTTTTTCATTAAAAATATTGATTTTTGTAAATATTTAATATTTATAATTTAAAGAATACAATTAGCAATATAAAATTTAAAATGTAAACAAAGCAATACTTTTTTAAAAAAGGATTTTTAGTAAAAAGGGAAAAGTAAGTGTAATAATTTTCCCTGACCGTTTCATTTTTTAAACGTAACTGTTATACATTTAAAATTTTAGCTCTAATTTAATTTTGTATAAGCTTTTAGTATAAATAAATATTATTCCGTCTCATTTTTATGAAGTCCACACCACTGTTATATTTTTCAGTGACAGTCAGCCAGGACGACGCTGGGATGGTCAGCTACTCATTCTTTAATTAATAACGTTTTTCGGTGCAAATTTACGCATATGTAACTTTGTTAGTGTCATTAAGAAAATTCTGCATTAAGAATATTTAATAATATTTTTCGTTATGTTCGTAAATCAAATGTTATGAGGTATGGCAACTACGATAATAATTTATGGAAAACCTCCACAATAATTGCATCTGAGTGTTAATTCAAATACAATTTATATAAATGTATGCTACTCATACAAAATGATGTGAATAATTAAGAAGATATACATTTTTAATATCGTTTATGATACTATGATTACTTATGTGACTATGGTTACTATGGTTACTATGTCACTATGATTACTTACGTTATGATACTATAATTACTTTTATGATGTCTACTTATAAAATATCGTTTACAAACCGAAGCCGTTTTAACACTTTTATTAAAATAATAATATACAATTTCTTGTATTTCTAAATACACATGTCGTTTATGCATGTGTCTTTTCTTAACAAATTAAGAATATAGGATTTAAACAAAATATTTTATAAAAAATATCAATATTTAGAAATTAAATATAACAAATTTATCCCTAAAATTTTAAATTAAAAAATACTTCACATCATTAAAAATATAATAAATACATTTTTCCACATTTTAAATATTTAAAGTTAGTGAACTATTTTATAAATACTGACGATAATCTATTCTGTTATTAATTAAATTATCTGCGAAATGGTATTTCATAAATTAAGTTAAAGGAGACAGAATAAAAAAATTAAGCAAATTACATGTATTAAACTATAGTAGCGGAGGAGATAAAAACGGTCTATTCAAATCTTCATATTCGTATAGCAGCTCAATTTATTATATTATTCATAAATTTCCTGTAATGTGCTTAAACTCAGTCAATTATAACGTTAATGACTCCCCATAGTTCGCCGCATTAATGGGTATTTACCACAGTGATGTCGGCGTCAATCCAAGATTGTAGTGGAATGTTTGAATGTGTAATGTAAGCTGAAATTTAAGCAATCTTTGTTTCCTGATTCTAACAATGTTCGTTAGAGTTTACTGTTATGTTTACCCTTGCGGTTAAAAGACGTTTACTGGTTTCGGAAATGATTATGTTCTGTAGATGTGTGAATTGAGAAACATGAGGAAAATCTTTACGAGTGATATTATTGGAAATTCTCACATTATTTCATTTTTTAAATATGCAAAATAGAAGATTTTAAAAAGAAAAGTTTTTAATGTGAAACAATTTTCTAAATATTTTTTTTGAGCAATCATAATAAATTATACGAATCATTTTAGAATAACTACTTTCTTTGTATGCGACATATTTGCTTATTTATTAGAATCACAGAAAATCGGGTCATTTATGTGATAAAACCGTTGTTGAAATGTTGAAGTTTTTTTTCTTCAAAATAGCTGTCACTATTTATGAGTAGAAATCTGCGCTATATATATATATATATAATAAAGAGAAAATTTCTAGTCGGAAAAAGTGGTAGACATTTTGATTAAAATATTCCCTATTCACGTAACACTGCATAGTACTCTAATGATTGAAACAAATATTGTTGGAATGATTGTTTGTGAGCTATATAATAATGAAAAATCAATTGTTATCCGTTATTACATCAATTTACGGGAAAAAGAGTTTTCATATGCATTGTATTTACTAAAAGACGTTGTATTGTAAATATTTACTTATGCATGTTCGGAGATATATGTAAGCATGTAAGATGAAGGTAAATATGTACGCTGTGTGCATTGAAGCATATAAGTAAATAAAGAATATATGTAAATATTGTAAAATTATTCAAAATGTACTTTGAATATTTAAAATGCACACAATTATAAATTTACATAATTTATTTCAAGTAAAGTGTAGTTCTAAATTAGATAAAAACCGTCTTCAAAATCAGATTAGCAATTAAGCTGATTACATTATTCATAAATTTCCTCTTATATGCTTAAAGTCAGCCAATTACAGTGTTAATGAGTCTACGTAGCTCGTTGTGTTAATGGGAATTTACTACAATGATGGTGGGGTCAATCCAACACTGTAATGCAATATTTGAATGTTTAATGTAAGTAGCAGTTTTAGCTATCTATGTTTCCTGCTTTTTAGTACTTTGCTTTTTAATTCAGTAGAGTTTAATATTATGTTTTCCTCTTCAGTTGATAGAAATTTACTTTTCTTTAAAAATGAATATGTTTTGTACATATATGATTTGAGAAACCTGAGGTTAAACATACGTGAAATATCAGTAGACGATATTATTACAATTTTTCTTTAAAAAAACATTACCAAAGAGAGGGTTTTTTAAACAGAAGATATTATTATGAAGTTATTTTGAAAATATGTTCCAATGCAATTTTCACTCATAATAATAAAAAAAATTATATAAAAACTATTTAAAAATTCGTACATAGTTTTAACCGACATGGTGAATTTTTCTATTCAATTGCTGGATAAACGTCGTGTCATTTATAAGGAAAGCACCCCCTTCATAAGAAATTTTAGCAATTGTGGTGTTATAGACTAAAATTGTTGCAAAAATTCTTATTAGTCACAAATATTTTCATTTATTATAAAAAGACTTTTTACATATATTGTATTTATTGAAATCTGATGAATGTAAATATATATGCCATAATATGTATGTAAGCATGTCAGATGTATGTAAGTATGTAAGTTGTGTGTATTTATGAATGCAAATAAAGGAAAATCTGTAAGTAAATATAGAGAAAATAAATTATCTATGAAGCATTCTACATCTTAATAAATATTGACGAAACATGCTTGATCCATTCACTTGAAGAAGGCAGTATTAAATATGTAAATACTTTTTGTGCACAGTAAAACAGATAAAAGCCGTTTTCAAAATCCTACATACTAGTTAAACTAGTATTATTATTCATAATTTTATCGTAACGTTCTCAAGCTCAGACAATTACAATGTTAAAAACTTTCTTTCACTGTTTCGTTTAATGGGAAATTACCTGTCGGCGCCAGTCCGAGACTGTAGTGTATTATTTGAATGGTTAATGTAAGTTGTAGTCGAAACAACAGTGGTTTTCATGATTCGTAACTTAGTTTCGTAGAGATACCGTTCTGCCTACTCTTGCTGTTGAAAAGCATTGACTAATTTCGGGAATGGTTGCATTCCGTACATGTATGAGTTTTGAAACCTGAGGTAAAACTTAAGAGTAATATCGTAAAAACTATTATAGGATTTCTTATTCGAAAATATATAAAAAAAAAGATTTTTAAAAAACAAGATGTTATACCATAATTAATATCAAAATTTGTTCAAATGCACTTTTTCTATGAAATACTAAAAATATATGAGAATCACAAAAGGAGTTAAAATTGAAATTTATTATACGAAATAAGTTAGTCTATCTGTTATTATATTATATATATATGAACTTAATATGGACGTAGGTCAATACTTACGATTTTAGAATCTAGCAGTACAAAAATTAAAAAAATTCAGCACATTCAATAATAAAAAAATATACATATATAGCTTTTTGAAGAAAATTGATAGTTAAGTTATCAGAAATCTATTAGCATTCGTTTTACGGCGTCATTTCGTAATAAATATGATAGTGACAAAACTTGAGTTAAAGTCTAATGTATTTTCGAACTATGGCTTATTATGAATTTCACGTCTTTAGCGATAATTAGCGACATCGACATTTTAAGATCTAGAATTGCAGTAATATGTCGAACTGAAAGTGATACGAATATTCTAATTCAAAACCTAAATTAAAATCACTTTTTAAATGAAATTTTTTTTTTCACTAAAAGACAATATCGCTGTAAAAGGGAATCCTTCCAAATACTCCTAACTACGTGACAACTGATAACATTACTGCCCCAATAAACATATTGTATCACTACAAAAATTGTGAATTTATAATCTTTCGTAAAAGATCTTCAAAGCAACCTACATAAAATTACTGGATCTTTCTGCTGTCCCCTCCTCTTATGAAAAGGATTACAGAAGATAATGGTATTTTTGTTGGACTGAAACAATGCAGACTCTATCCATTTACAACTGTACTAAGATGTTTTAAATGTCAATAGCTTTGTCATTCGAAAAAACGTTGCATGAATAATCCGTTCTGTGATTTATTTGGAAGTGATCACTCTCCCGGTGAATGTTCTCAAATCCCTTCTTGTATTAATTGCAAATCATATAATACTAGTCAAAATACAGAATTTCAATTAGATCATAAATTTTCACATTCTGCTTGCGCAGTCTACAAACTCTATTCTGATAGAGAAAGAGCAAGACTCGATTAACTTTACCCTAAAAATCTCAAGTCTACACCTTATTCAATAAATACTTCTCATCAATTTCAAATGAATCCGTCAACATTTCACAAAAGCTCATTTCATCCTACAAACTTCCACTCATCGATATGAATATACCGCAGCATTCTTGTCCAAATTATGATAAACAAGTTTCATCATCGTGTAATGAATACATCTACAGTTCCAATCTGATCCCACCCCCGAGACCTCTCATGAATCAAAATGTATTTTAGACCTACCTATTGCATTAACTGTACAAAGTTATGTGTATATTTCTCTGTCTATTGTCTTGGTTTTTCTCATCAATGTGGACATGTACTCAAAGAAAAGTAACTGTATCACAATTTGTATAGATTATTTGTAGTATCTTCATTTAGTATAACATTTCATAAATCTACTCATCGATTTAAGATAGCCATTGATTCATTCTATTACATCGTATTTTCATCTGGTGATGATATGCTTTGCAGCTCATTTTTATTTCTTTAATGTGCTTTAAATCATCATATTTATCATTGTGTTCTTCTTTGTATTATTAAATTATGCTACCTGTATCGTCGTGTGTCTCATGTCATGTAATATTTTACACTAGACAGATGGCTGACTAATATTTTATCGCGTTCAGCTTTGCTAAGCTTAAAACATCTTTTAACTTTCATTTTGGCTTTCCTATCTTATATCATCAAATACTCAAAGACTTGCGTTCCCCCTTATTCTCTGCCCATTATCAAGTCGGAGCTTTGTTTTCTCTGACAGTGATATTTCTTTGTAATGCTGTCTTTATTTTGCAAATTTTGTTTTCATTATATGCATTATCACCGCGCCCTCTGTCGCGCTAACCGGCGTGCTCAGCCGCGGCTGAATTATGGACTATTGTATATATATATATATATATATATATATATATAACCATAAATTAAACATTACCATAAACACCAACTTAAACTATGAAAAAATGATTAAGTATGTAATAATTAGTTGGCAATGAAAGTATTCCCCAACACACTGAATATAGATACCAAAAACTTATTTAAAAGAAGAAGAAATTAAATTAAAAATTGAATAAATGAAACTGAATGAATGAAATGAAATTCGTGGAATTTAGACAGAATTATCAAGTCCCAAATGCCTAAATACCACAAATAAAATGAGTGGTTTCATCATCATATTAGCCATAACATTGCTAATATATATATATATATATATTTCGTATTTGAAGTTTACGTATCAGCAGCCGAGTAAAAAATGTAGATTGCAGAAAGAAAAAACACGATGACACTTGAATTCATTTATTTAAACACATCGTCTTCAGATTCCGAAGAAATGCTCTATTTATATAACGATAATATTAACAACTCTCCATGGAAAAACATAATTTTTATTAGATACCAATTCTATGGCCAGCAACAGTTTATTTTAACACTCCTTTGTCGACCAAAATCCCTTTGCTCTGCTCTCTGTCAGTCTGTTTTAAACGAAGAATGTACGTGACCTATTTTACCCAATGCGCATTCAACTTTCGCTCGGTCTAATTTTTTATCGGTGAATTAATATTGAAGAAATAAAGTCTCTCCTAGTTTTGGGCGGGAACAAAAAATTGCTACAACATTATCGAAATTTAAAATTCGGGAAATTAATAGAATAAAGTTTTGGTTTTTGTGTATTGAAAACAATTTAAAAGAAATATTTTTTTAGACTATTAAGATTGGTGAATTTACACAGAATAAAAGAAATAAAAGAGATTTAAATGCGGGAATAAATAAGAAATATTTAATATAATAAAAAAATTAAGAAGATTTGTTTTTTAAGAAGAAGTATTCTTATGACATGTGATTTTTACATTTTATTTGTTGGGAAATAAAAAGTGATTTTAAGTAGATTAAAATAAAAAAAATGTTTTAAATATGGACAGTAATGAAATATTTTAATAAACTAGGGTTGTAAATGGAATATTTATAAAAGGAATTTAATATACAATAAATTTAATAGAGTATGGAATTTTATATTTTGTAATATATATATATATATATATATATATATATATATATACTTCAATGATGATGATCAAGAGGGACATCTATGCTCTACAGACGTGGATTCCTAGCCTGAACAGTCCTTCTCGGGCAGTAAAGGTTTGACACAACAATAATACGTCGATAAATTTAATCCGGCTTTTGATGATAACGGCCTATTTAAAAAGACTGTTTGGAACTCGGTTATAAAAATTATGAAGGTAGATACAACTGATATGACTACTCAAAACCTCGATTTTGAGCAACAAAATTTCACTTTGCATAGCCATGTGTTATATGGTAATATTAAGGCCTCTTTGAACATTTCAAGAACCAAAGTGCATTCAATTCTGTATGATTAAATGGAATTAGAACTCGTATGTGCAGTTTGGATTCCGTACAATAAAACTAAAGCTGAAAAATGTACTTGGGTAAAGTGGTTCAATGAAAATCACAAATGATTCAACACTGGGATCTCAAAACATGCCTATGGTATTGTAAAATATATGTAAAAAAACCTTGGTTATATTCATAGGAACCCGAACTAAGACAAAAATATACTCTTTAGGTATTACAAAATCAAGAAATTTTGATAAAGGTTGTTCAAGAAAGAAATGCTTCAAAGAAAACAATAGCTCCTTTTGGAACTGTTGTTTTCGGGTATCATAGAACTGTTAATACTAGTTTCTGTACGACAGTTTGTTTAGCAGAAGTTATGCCAGAAATGCGGAAAGAAAAATTGCATTGTTACATATTTCATCATCATGGCATTGGGATTTCATGAACTGCATTTCAAACTATGAGTTATTTGAACAAATGAAATATTGATTTCATGAATGATTGTCCCTTTTCGCCTGAGTTAGAACACAATGATGTTTTTTTGTAAAACTATTTTGTTTTTCGAATTGATTTTTAAAAATGTCATTACGAATTTAGAATACCAGAAAATGCATTCGAGCTTATTAATCGCGTGTTTCAAAGATACGAATTTCTGAATTACCTATCAGTTTTAAATATTAGTTTATTTAGATAAAAATTGGATACTAATTCTAAAGAGAAATATTTAATAGAATAATGATACACTTTATTTCAATATATAGGTATTTTGTATATTGATTTCTAAAATCATAATTACTGACTATTGTATGAAAGTGTTAACATTAATCCATTGTTTTATGAATTCTTATAATAAACAATTCAGTTGTTAGTATAACGTTAGATATTTACTTGGAGAAGATAGCTTTGAAAGTTAGGAAAATTACGTGCATTAAAATACAGCTGCAGCCGTTTTCAAAATAATGCGTAGGTGTTAAAGATATTATAATATTCATAAATTTCCTACAATGTGCTTAAACTCACTCAATTAAAGTGCTGATGAGTCCTCCGTAGTTCGTTGAGTTAATTGCAGTTTACAACAGTGATATCGGCGTCAGTCCAAGACTGTAGTGGAATATTAGAATGTTTAATGTAAGCTGCAATTTAAGAAGCCTTTCATTCTTGTATTTAAATAGTGTTCAGTTGCGTTTATAGTTTTATTCATTTTTGAAGGTAAAAGGTATTTACCTTTTGCCGAAATGTCAATGTTTTATAGTTCATGTAAATTCAGAATCGTCCTTAAAAATTTAGTGTATTATCACCAAAATTATTATCAGATATTTTTACTTTAAAAATATGAACAAGAAAAATTTCTAAGTGAAATATCATATAACGAAAGTTTTATAAATATATGTCTTTATACAATTTTTATATGCAATAGTAATAATATATGAGAATTATTAAAGAAATATAAACAAAAAAGTTTAATTTAATACTAGTAGTAAGCATGTGTGTTTGTTGCGTGGTATATTTATTTATGATGGATGGATTTATTAGTAATATTAACGAACTATTTTATAAATATTTAACGATTCATCAATCATCTGATCTCAATGTTAGGTGAAATGTAGATGGTAACTTTAATTTGAGAAGACAGAAATTACGTAAAATTACTTGTATTGAGCTCTATTGGACAAAAAACACCTTTTAAAAGTTCGTATAGCATTTAAACTGATTATTTTATACGTAAAGTTCCTGCAATATGCTAAAACGGACTCAATTACATTGTTTATGAATCTCCGAAACTCGTTGAGTTAATTGGAATTTACCACATTGATGACTCGGCGCTAGTCGAAGGAAATAATATATTAATACTTAATGTTATGAAATTAATATAAAAATATACTAATGCAATTGTTGTAAAATCATAAAAAATAGAATATATGAATTGGAATTAAAACTTAACTGCACCTGCCGCTCATTTTCCAAATATCGTCTCGAAAAAAATATTAAAAGTACTTCGATCGTGTAAAAACGTTGTTTTGACGATTGTTGAGTTATAGAATATGTTTATAAGAGATTTCTGCCATAATTAATATCGTTTGTTGCAGAAACTGTTAATATATTTTTGAGTATATATAATATCTTATTGTATGTAAGCTTGTATGTCTGTTATAAGAATACAAATTGAATGTAGGTACGTAACTTATCTTTAAAACTTTTCTATTTCCACAAATGAACAGAAATGTTGATCCACATATTCATATGCTACAGTTACAGAATATTTCGAGCATTTTATTTTACGAGGTGGTTGCACTTATTATTTTCTTATTCAACTTGTTGTTTATGTCCTATTTGCCCTTATTATACAGCCTTCTCCAAAATATATGGGGCCAAACATATTATTTACGTACCTTAAATTCCAGAAGAGTTTGTCAAGTACTAAATATTTCATAAAAGCTCTAAATAGAAAGTATGCGGAGACTTTTGGCAATTTAGTGTGTAAGATTATCGTAAACAATAACTAGGAAAATATATATAAATTTCTATTAAATAAAATTTGTTTGTTTTGTACTTAAATTTTCCTAGCAATGTTTCTAGCTGACAATTGTATGATTATGGAAGTTTTTTCAAACTTAATTTAATTTTTCTAAATTTATGAACTTCCACGTAACTTATTTACTTTTTTAACTCTAAAAAATTTTAAGAAAATGGTCGTAAATTATGCCATTTTTCCCTGCTGATTTCATCCAAAAAATTCAAATATGGCGCTAAAATTTGATATTATATATAATAGAAACAAAGAGTAGTACAGTTTTTATTAATGAATTATATTCATATCCTGAAAGAAGATATTATTTCGAGCCTATTGTGACAGCTTTGTTTTCTTTTCATTTTAAAAGATCTGCGGATAAAGGCAAGAGTGTCCGTTTATTTCATTTTGTTGTTGTTGTTGTTGTCGCACATCCCCTTAGACCAGCAGGGCTACACCAGGTCCATGATATTATGCACCCTAAGGAAATCCAGCAGCATCAAGGGATCATCAGCAAAATCCTGCTTGGAGAGCCTCAGGCACGCAAGGATATGATCTGAGAAGACCTGCTCATTAGAACCATTGGTGCATATTTCGAAGCACTTGATGGCCTCAGAAACTTTTAATGTTCTAAGGTGCTCAGAACTAAAGCGAGCAAGAGTGATTTGTTCCTGCTTGTTAAAACCAAGAGCAAGAGATCTTCCCGGTCGAATACTCTCGTACCAGTGGTGCTCTGGTGGAACAATTCAAGTGATCCTATTCTTGTTTTTGTTCTAAAGGTCTCTTATTCATGGATGAGGTAAAAGGGCAGATTCTGTGATTAGAGACTGCAGCACCAAAGGTAGAACTCTGACTTAGCTACCAGGGTGGTATCCTGTTTAGTCTAGCTCCTACCCTACGAGGACCTGTCCGGCTTGGGTGAACCTACCGGTAATTAGACTACCGCCGGCATATCTCCCATGGTTATATTTCACTTTACACTGGCATTACATGCTTCCATTGTAAAATAAATGCCGATTTTACATACTTGATCCTTGCTGGACAGTGAAATACTTTTTATTTATTTCAAAGAGAAAATCGATTTTTACAAAGTGCTTCCTATTTGATTGGAATCGAATTTTGACCAATTTTTTCGAATCAATTTTCTTCAAATATTCCACACAAGTTCATTCTCAATTACAATGCAAGTACTTCCAGTACTTTATTCAAGTACTTCCAAAGTATATTCAGGATACCTCATCAGGAGCAGACTTCAAGGACAAAAACTTGTTGTTTACATAGGGCGAAAATCTTACAGGAATATGTGAAGCTAGAGGAATGCTGCGAATAGTAGAGTTACAGCAATAAAATACAGAATTACAAGAATGGTTACACCAATTTAATTTTGTGCCAATCTACGCTTCAAAAACAGAAGAAGGACATAGTTTTTGCTGTATTAAAGTTACAAAAATGGTTAAAATACGAAAAAGATAAAAAACATATTAATTAAATTTTAAAAGATTTTTTTGTTTGTATATCTCAATGTTACAATAGTTTTTTCCAGTGTATTAAATTGATTTCTCTTTTAAATGTGCCACACAGATATGTAAGATGTTCAATGCCATGTATATGCAATTTTTTCAGAAGACAAATATATGAGCTTAGTTTTATCTGTGCTTTGTAGGATTAAAGAGCTTTCACTGATAAACATAAAATTTACGTAATTTTTAACTGAAACCTTCAATTTATACATTTATTCTTTCGCAAAAGACATACTATAATGGAAAACCTTATGACAAAAGACTTCACTTAAGTAGTTGAATAGAGTCCACTTTAAAAGAAGTACTCTCAAAGATATTATCCATTTTCAGATTAAATACATCTAAGATTCTGAAGATCTGATAACTTTTTTCACATTCCTATTTTATTCACATTCTTATGACGAATAAAATATAGATACTGGATTACATTCTTCGCCAAAAATTTACTTAGTTTCTATTACAATTGAATATTCGGGAAATATTTTTGGAAAATCTGTTTCAGTGGAACCAAATTATGAACATGATATGATCGTTCAATTTTTAAATTTTTATAGATCTGTGTCTGAATTATGTCGTTTTCTGTGCACATTCTAGGGATTAAATTAAAACAAAAATTCAAAAACCAAGGTTGTATTAAATAGTCTAGACAGTAGACAATAGCTAGAATGTGTAAATATTAAGATATACAGGGTCATCGAGAAAGAATACCGGGATTATGTAACCTCATAAAAAATTAATTTTTAAACCTACGGAAATAATTCTTGTGTTGAAATATAGTGAAATAATGTAAGTTTTTCCTCCGCTCACTAGATGACGTTGCTAGTTCTCCGATGCCTAGTTTCCGTGGCCTCCACGAAGCCCCGACCTTACGCCACTGGACTTCTTCTTCTGGGGATACATTAAGAACATTATGTACAGTGAAGGAATTACTGATAACGGCCATTTAAAACGTCGAATCATAGCCGCAACTGAAACTGTAACTTCAGAGATTCTCACAGGACATGGAGGAAGATTGAATATCGTTTGAAGTCTGTCGAGCGACTAATGATTCACATATCTAAACGTATTGAAATGGATATAAAACTTGGTACTTTTCTTAATATTTTAATACTAAATTGATGTTTGTATGTGTTTCTTTATTTGCAGATTACAAATGTATAATCCCGGCATTATTTTTCGATGACCCTGTATTTCCATCACCTTTTGCTAAATTTCGCCCCGATAACTTTCTATTCGGGTATAGAATAATCAAACGTTTAATTATTCAAATTTTTAAAATACGTTTTTTACTATAAATGTTTTTAGTGTTTACATTGTCTTCGTGTAAAGTAATACAATTATAATATAAGATATTTTAATACATTATAATAATCAGATTCATTTTAGCCAGAATACATACGTCAGTAATAATTTCCTCATCAGTCTAACAGCCTCAACTGACCCATTCTTCGCACTGGTACAGATACTGTTAAATATTTATTTTTTAACATGTTACATAGTTTTTTTAGTTCTTCAAAACATGTCGTATTCATGTTACAAAATGCAGAGTGCCAAATATATTTGGGTATCGTATCTCTTCATTACATTTCTTACCTTTAAAATGAGAAAGGGAGAATAGCAGAAACATAGATCAATGTTATGCTTGCTATCACTTCTGGAAATATTTGGTTAAAACACTGAGTTTGTGCTTTCTGCTAATCATTATACTTTTAAACGCGAGATTGACTATCATCTTGACTGTTACGCATTCTATAAAACCGATTTAAAATATTTTAAATGTGTAGAGATGGAAAAGACATCTACTATACACATCTACTATATATATATATCATTTATATAAAGTAATATAGATATATATTTATATATATATGTGTGTGTGTGTGTGTGTTCATGTAATAGTAGAGCTTCAATTTATTTTATAAAGACCAAATTATATTACAAGCAGAATATTTATGTGATAATAAACATTATAGTTATTGAACAAAAATAAAGATGTTCACATAAGTTTATTAGTTGTTAAAAGAAATACTCTCAACATTGGACGAAACGAATCCCTTTTACAGATATATTCTTCGTCGATTACCTACATACATAAATTAAACGAAATACTCAAGTTAGCTTTTCGTAATTATTCATTAGATTTTCATCAATAAATATGAACTGTAAAAAACAAAACATTTAAGACACCTTTCTTTCTCAAATGCGCTATGTTCTTATTACTAATTGCTTATACGAAGTCTTTAAAATAGTAGTTTTTAAATATATTAGTAGATGATGCTTTATGTGTACGTGCAACACATTATCGGTTATTGCAGAACAAAATTCTGTATGGGGCAAGAGTTTTTACAAAAAATTGTATCCTAAAAAGAAGATTTATTATATTAAAAATATATCATTTTCCTTAATAATATAAAGGTAAATTATATATAAATGAAAGTTTTTTAACATATTATTTTTTAATTATTATTTTCCAAAATTATACCAATGCTATTTTTCTACACTATTTTCTTCGACATATCTACACTTTTTCCAACATATGTGAAGCTTTTTTATACTAATATACTAAATAAAAATTAGGACGTGTATAAAGACAAATGTTTTTTTTTCTTTAAATCATTTGATTAAAATATTTCTCATCCTACCTCCGCTTTAAGGGGATCCGAGCAAATGCTAATCCTAAAATGATAAATTGAAATTTAAAGGAGGATTATCGAGTATTGTCCAATGAAGTTTTTCATTTTTTCTTGCATTGTCCTAAAGAAGACCAATATTGGGATCGCAATTTTACATTTGTTTGGTTTCTGCTTTAATCTCTCCCAAAAATTCCCAATATTGTTCTGCATTACATTCACACCGTCCATGAAAAAAGTAGACCTGTACAGTATCCCTTAAATAAAAAAATAGAACTTCCCATGTTTTTTGTTCTCGGATTGGTTCAGCAGTTTCACATTTTTGTCGCCAATACTAAGTGGCCTTGTGTTACGTACTTCACGGCATTTTTGAACAATGTGTGTCTCTTGTATACTTCCGAACTCAATAGGTTGTTTTTTCGAAATTCTACATTCACTTTGTCCCAAATTTCAAGTTTAATATTACCATAAGATGAAGGTTAAATAATTCTACTTTGCGCCACCACATTTTATACTTTATATTCTATTAAAAATCTAGCAATTAAATAAAGAAGGTTTAAAGTATAAAACAAAGACAAATGGTTTTTAAACCACAAACAAATTTATAATCACAAATATAAAAATTTTCTATTGAAATTAAAGAAGTCGTTTTTATGTTTCATACACCCCTACACTTCTTCCTTTCAATGTTTAAATTATATGGATTTTTTCAATATTATAAATTAGAAAATATATTCGTTGTTTATAATAAAATATATATTCAGCAGTACAAATATAACCACCATAGTCATACATATCTTTGTCATCGAGAAAAAAAATTAATATATTTAACCTGTCGGGTTAAATAATTTGTTATCCTTATTAATTTAAATTTTCAGATTACTAATGAAATACAGATTCATAATTATAAATAATCTGTAAATATACATTTAGTACTTGATTAATTCATATACGTGTTAATACATGTATACTTATATTACATACGTTAAGAGTATTTTTTATTGAAGAGGAATCTCGCTTATACCAAAACATACATTTTATCAAAAAGAGTGTTTATCTAATATTTCTAAAGAATTTAAAATTTTATTATAAAGTCTTTTTTTAAATCGCTGAATTGAAAAAAAAATAATATTTGCAACTTTTCTTTTCACTTAAGTTCCCACAGAAAAAAATAACCCTCAGATAATTTCAATCTTTTGAAATAATCCTTTGTATTATAATCACAGTTTTATTGCTTTTAAATATTTCTTTAAACTTTTGTGCAATAACGTATATTTTAACGATTTTTTTTCTTTGTTTGGAAAGACATAATTATCTTTCACTATTGTTCTACATTTTTATACTTAAAAAAAGAACATTATCTTCAGCAAAAAGTCTGATATGGTATTTAAATTTACATTTGGGCCTGTTTTTCTGCGATATTTAATAAAGGCATTCAGACGACCGCTCATGGAAAAATATTTAAATTAACTTAATGACCCATGCTTGGAAAAAAATGCATAGCTATGCATTCTTTCTGCCAGTGATTACAGCCGAAAAAAATGAAGTAGATAAAAAGGGCCTTTCTCTGAATAACGTTTCATTTATTACCGGGTTTTTCATGTGATAAGCATAAATCAAAGATATAATGAAAAAAATTACTTAAAGATGTTTTTATTTAATTTTGTTGCGTTTGTGAAGAAGGGACTTTTATCAAAATTTATTATAATTATACTGGGAAGCGAAAAAAGGTAAAAAATTATTTTCATACAAGAATCAAATTTGTAAATAAATATTGAATTCGTCACTTGGTTTTAATTGTCTGAGCAAACACACTATATGACATCCTACAATATTTTTGCTTTTTTGAAGATAGGAGTTGCATTATAAATGTATAATTACACTCAAAATGTTATGAAAATGTAAATTCGAAAAGGGGATTCTATTTCCAATCAAAACCGGTATTAGATTTTTCTGACAGCAGAAAGAAGAAACTCGTTTAAACACAAAGATACCCCTTCGAACATCTAAATGATTGATGAAAATTTTTAAAGAGCAA
Organism: Maratus michaelseni; assembly: GCA_963931845.1. NCBI lineage: Eukaryota > Metazoa > Arthropoda > Arachnida > Araneae > Salticidae > Maratus > Maratus michaelseni. The sequence goes on along the minus strand of OZ007588.1, from coordinate 199,197,031 downwards.
AAAAGTATTTGTTTAAATATACTGAGAAAAATGACATTTTCAAATCTGAGTAAGTTGATGATTTCATTTTGTTATGAAACTTTTTGTTTCAAATATTACGACCCAATGCTTTCAACTCTGAAATACCAGAAATACTGAGAATATTAAAATATAGACATACTCAAAGATGAGCACAAAGAGGGCAGTTCATACTCATTTTTTTAAACATGGACATACTCAAAATTGATTAGGGTCAGTTCAAATCCGTTTGTGAAGCATGGATATACTCAAATATGAATATATAGAAGTCAGTTCATACTCATTTTTTAAACATGGACATACTCAAATATGAGCACAGGATTTTTTATTCTTGAGCGTGTGCATGTTTCCAGAAATGAGTGTATACATGTTTCAAACTTGAGAAATTTTGATTCGGAGCCAGTTTGACTATGCGACATACTAAGATTTGATTATTTTGTTTCTCAGTTTTGAAAATATCGTTTTTAGAGTATCGTAACGGACTACAAAAGAACAATTTTCAAACGAGAGGGCGTTAACTACAGTTTCGCGTTGCGTACGTGTCATGCGCGTGTGTTTGCCATGGTTGCTGCACGAACGCCATATTCAAAATGGCGACTGGACAGCAGAAAGCAACTGTAGCAACGGTTTCATTTACCAACAGGATGGAGCTCAGCCACACTGGCACAAAGAGGTTCGTGACTACCTTAATCGACAACTCCCACAACGATGGATTGGTCGATGTGGCCGAGATGACAAGACACTGTTTTCATGGCCGCCCAGGTCGCCCGACTTTTCGCCGTGTGACTTCTTCGTTTGGGAATATGTTAAAGACTTTGTTTATGTACCACCGTTACCTACCACTTTGGCGGAGTTGCGGAACCGCATCACGACGGAATTGCCGACCATCGCAGTGACCATGCTAAGTAATGTGTGGAGCGACATCTGCCGTATCACTCAAGGAGCACATACTGAACATCTGTAGTATGGACGTCAATCTTGTATACTTTCGGTTCATTTTCATGTATAACTCATTGTTGTAACCCAATTATGTTCCGAAATAAACGCTTCGGAAACCCGATGATTCTTTTGTAATAACCCTGTATTATGGAATAGAAACTTATTGTCGTGAGTTCATGGAATAATATGTATTCACTATTTTTGGGATTTTTTTTAATCGGTTGTAAATTGAAGAATACAAGATTGCACTGTAAAAAATACCACTGTACTTTTACAGCAATTTTGTTTTTCATGGAACATTTTTTGCTGTTAATTTTATAGCAGTGTTTACAGCATAACTGTACATATGTTTGTTTTTTTAATTTTTACCACATACTTTATTGTTTAACTATTTAAAATGTTTCTTATTTGAAATTGGGACATATTTTAAATACTAAGAGAAAGAGATGTTAACTTTTTGTTTAGTTATATGTATTACTTATTGTTTCAATAAAATTATGATATAATTAATTAATTTATTCATATGTAAGATGTAAATTTCGTTTTTTTTTTCTTTTTCTGACGCATATCACCGGCAAAAATTTTGCAGTCATTTGTCTAGAGATTAAGTATTTTCCCTTAAATGATTGAAAATGAATATTTTGCCTATTAAATTGTTTTTAAATAGTTCATTCTATCGCAAAGTATTTTTTCACATTAGTTTGTTTCTTTTTTAATATTATAATATCTATCTCATTTATTGTAGAATTACACACTGAGAAATTCAAATTATCTCATTCCAATATATAAATGTGAGTTACAGGTTGAAATATTAGATAACGGTGAAATCAAAAGACTAAAGCTGCAATCATAACAAACTTTTTTAAAATTTTATGAATTAATAAAATAATGTATCCTGTTTACGCACAAATAATGATTTCAAAATTACATATAAGATTATTGAAACAAAATGCACATAAAAAACATGCATACATAAAATTTCAAAGTTATTGGCTAGAACTCAACCCTAACAGCTATTGAAAAATTTTGACTTTTGATAATATATTCTAGAAATAAAACTATTTAAACTGGCACAGAAAGTGAACTTAAAATTATGAGAGAATTAAAAATACATATATGATTTAGATTTAGATTATTAAGTACAAACGAATAAACTTAAAATTAAATAAAAATAATAATAACAAAATAAAGGGATGGAGTCTTTTTTCTTTTAATTAGCATGCATAAATTGTTCCTGCTCTTAGACAACAATTATTTATAAATGATACAAAATTCCTGTGGAAGAATATTGAGAGACAAAGTAAACTAGATAAAAGCCAAAATAAGCAAAATCATACGTGTTGAAATTTAGAATTTAAGTACTTAATTTAGGTAAACGGTTCGAAAGACATTGGCGATGATACACACGGCAACAAAGGAAATTCGTATCTTACATATATGTAATAGAAATTATGTAACGTTATTAAAAAACTAATATAAAAAATATTTAAAAAAACTTTCCATAGTCTTTAATTTTCTTGCGGAATTTGTGTCTGCAAATTGAAAAGAAATAACAAATTACAACAGTAAAAACTATGAAAATGCTGGCCACATTTCCAGGTAATGGCGATAGGGCAACACTCTGTGTATCATCTGATTTGGAAAGTCGTCAAAAACAGATATTATGCTGTGGCTCGGCTTTTAATGCTCTTAAAATTAACATAGTTGCTATAGTCCTTGTTTTTTTAATGCCGGTGAAATGTTTACAATTATTTCTGCATTGATTTTTCCAGTTTTCTTTATTTTTCTTTTTTCAGAGGCCGAGTGCCCCTCTGAGCGTTCCCGAATCGACCCCTTAAGTGGGGAAGATGACCGAGAGCCCGGCATTGCGCGCAGCAGCGTCGACATTACGGGGGCAGGGAAGTGCACGAATCAGAACCCCCAATTGGTTTTCGGCAGGGAAAGAGGTGGTCAATTAGCGGTGGTGACGGATATGTGGTGGCCAACGACGCCACGGAATTTGGGCCATCGCTCTTATTGGGTCGGTTCTCGACTTAAGGAGATTTCTAGGCCAATGATGCGGAAGCATAACTTCGAGCTAAGAGGAAGGCATCTTGTAGGCCAATCCTAGCTGCCCAATTTAACCCACTTCTAGGTCAGGTTGGTGACTCTGGGCAACGACTAGCTAATATGATAGGACCACTTCCACAGCTTATCTGGGGCGACGGCGGAGGCGAAATCGGGCTCTGAAGAGGACTGGCACTATAGGCTCTGCTGTGAAGCCTGGTCAGTTCGTGAGATGTCATGACGCATCCCTCGGTACTGGCAGGCAGCAGAGTGTAGACAGGGACATACATGGGAGTGGGCGCCTCTCCTACGATTTCCCGTGCCGGCGACCCTGCACGGTTTGAGGGCTCTTCGTAGTCTAGGAACCTGATCGTTGGGAGGTATTTGCGTGAAGAGTTCGTAGGCTGCGGGCTGGGAAGTTTCAACCCTGCAGCCTACAGCCCACGCAGAAACCTGCCTATAAGTCCGGGAAGAAAGTTTCCTCAATCACCCGGGCCTGACAGCGGAACCTCCGTTTCCACAGTAGCTGATGTATTAGTAGATTCCTTTGTAGGAGTCCCAAGATACGTGTCAGGGAAACCTGACTTAAGACCAACAGCCCAGCTTCCTTATGGGTATCTGTTTCCGTAAGCTGTTGAGTTGATATTTTATATATTTTTGCGTTAGCTAATGTGACTCATAAGAAGTAAAATTATGTTTTGTTGCAGAAAGAGGAAGCGTTGTTTTATTAATGAAAATTATTAATAATTTTAAAATGCGTGATATTACTAAGTCGATAACCAATTTAATGACTAGGATTTTTTTACTATTTATTTTTATTTAAAGAGTGGTGTATATTGTACAAGGAATACCGTAGAAATCTCTGTTTCGATTAATTACGTACTCCTCATGCACTATTGGCCAAAAAATAATTTGTAGTATATTTACATGTCAGAAATTAGATCGTTAACAACGGTGACAGCGCTTGCATTTCTTGGCTTAAAATCATTAAAATAATGCGGCGGTGATTCATAGGAAATATTTTCGTCTAAAAATAAAACGAAATCACAATATTTCGAGGGAGTTCTTTATTAGAGACTGAATCGAGCGTAGCCCTACTGGGTATGTACTGCATAAAACCATGAGGCACCCAATCTCATATTCGGTTGGAAAGAGGGTCATTTGATTCGAGGTTAGATTGAAAAACGAACCGAATAGCCTCGCGGACGACGCTCTGCTAGCTAGCAATAAAATATTTCTTTGATTTACAAACACATTGATATAATGAGACACGAGATACATTGCAATAATGAGCTTTTGGAGAGACGTATTTCTTAGTGCTTTTCCATTGGCTTTAGTGCTTTTTTCTTGGCTTTAGTGCTTTTCCCTTAGCTTTAGTTATTTTGCCTTGGCTTTAGACCTTTTACCTTGGTGATAAAACTGTCAGGCGAAAGACCGACCGTCACTCCAGTACAAGCACTGGGGAACTCAAATACGCCGCGCATCAGACGGGACCGAAGCCACACGCGGCTTTGGCCACTGACGGTCAGTCGTGACGCCGCCATGACGCAGGCTACTGACCAAGAGGATCACCGCCACCTGCGTATCGCTCCTCCTGCTCCCAAGTGATAGGCGAACTGGTCACTACAACAGCAGAGCCATGCACTTAAGGAATCTACCGCATGCCTTTTGGAGACGTATCCGAGTGCCACAGAAGCTTCGGGTACCGGACACCAATAGGGGTGCCAGGCACTAGAACCACATCTGGGTTTCCTGAACATGCACATGCTTTACCAACTTACCTTGGTGATAAAACTAAACATTGTATTATTTTCCTCTCTTTATATTTCACGATTCAGCTACTAAATTTGATTGATCTTGTATTGTATAATTATGCATAATTTGCAGGTGTTTATTATTTACTTTTTAAAAAAAAAATTTGAGAGTGTGCTTTAAACAGCTGCTAGAAATATATATTAGAAATAATTTTTATTTCCAAACATATGACTTATTTTCCTGTTGTTATATTATGCAATAATAATAATTACAAAAAAAAAAAAAAAAAAAAAAGTGAATAACGCGCAAATTTTATCAACTACTTTATTTTTTTTCTTTATGTATTTTTTTTCCTTTCAATTATTTTAATATATATCTTCTATTAAAAGAAATGATATTTTTAGTTATGCAGTAACAATGACTACAAAGCTACCAATTATAATTTTACTAGCTGACCTGCCCGGCGTTGCGCGGGCCCATGATAATAAATTAAATCAAACCTTAAGTTTGTATGAATTTATATCATTAACCCGAATTTGTATGAAATTATTTTTTTTAATCACATTTAAAACCATAGTGCTCATTCATTCATCAACAAAGTAGTGTAATTATGATCCATATTCTTACTCAATGATAAAATTAAAAAATAATGTATTTATTTTTAAATAATTTTTACTCCATTAAATTATAACTTGCAATTTATTAACATTTTGCATGCGCCCCTTGGCAGTGGAAAGTGGGACTAAAATCACTTAGGCCATCAAAATCATGTCGGAATGAGCTAAATCCCGTTGTAATTAAACACATAAAATGTGAGATAAGAATACGCCTCCTGGCGGTTGAAAGTGTAACTAAAACATGTAAGGCTATCGGCATCAAGTTGAATGAGCCAAACCCCGTCGTAATTGGGCCCGCAGAACACGAGATACTTTAGAATGAAAAAAAAAATCTGAAGGTATTATTCGAAAAGAGTGGTATATACAACTCATACTTTTACTTTAAGGTTATAGAGGGTGATTATTAAGTTAATTATACTGTCTGGAATCAGTTTCTTTGAATTCCGAAAGATAATTGCTGAGTTATAGAAACAGGCTATAATTAGAGAAAAAAACTTTGAAGACGGGAGGGGGGGGGGCAAAGGGGAGACAGTTTTTTGTCAAATAACTAATTAAGGCTACCGGAGTACTTGGTCAAAGAATGGGAATCGTAGATAAGCTTGGAACTGAAAAAGAAATTTCTAGAATTTACTATATTAAAATAGTTGTAATTATCTATACATAACAGCAATTAAATGCTACGGATTAAGCTAAAGTTCTGTTGTAATCAGAGCAGTAGATATGTATATATTAAAAAGGGTATTAAATAACAAAAAAACTGCCGCCAGTGGGCTCGCGGTGAAGTACAATAAATGCTATATTTAATAAAAAGTCTTTTACCCCCCCCCCTTCCCATTCCTGTAAATATAAGACATAAACAGTTAAAGAAAACTTCGATGTAAAATAGAGAACCGAAGCGGGCGTAGCTAGCTATTCTACTTTATCATAATAATATCTGCCATGTGGACAAAATGCAATATTTAATAAGAAATATCCCCTCCCCTATTCTCTTCTGTATTAATAATCTCTATTCGCATTTGGCAACGTTTCTTTATTAATTACATCATTGTCCATTCGCGTTTTATTTTTTTTTCCATACAAAAATCAGTATATACCCCATAGTAAGCCCAATCAATCAGAGACACTATGTCTGGCGTGAAATGATATGTTAAATCCATTCTTTTTCTGCGATCAATCAAATGAAATATATTAATCAATATCTCCCGTTGTAATTATGAAAATTTATTTAATTTTTAAACCGGTAAATGCAATAGTTTTAAAAATGTATAGAGGTGAAAAAGTGTCTAGTCCGCCATTTTATACTGTGAAAAAGATAATATTTCGTATTCTGGAATTATCAAAACACGTGCAATTCCAGTGCACCGCTTGAAATAGAAATACAATCATTTTCCCTTTTCATTAGTAAGTTTTTAATTAATATTTCGAAATGTTACTGATCGATTTTTAAGAGTTTTGATTTTTTTTTAAATGTCTGTACATCTAATATCAAATCGATAAACGTAATAGTTTTATTTATTTGAAGAGTTTCACAAAACTGCGTTTTGCAAAAATATCTATTAAAATTATCTGGTGAAAATTCAAATTTTCTGAATAAAAAATTCGCTATATTTGGCAAAACTGATTAAACGTTGTTTACAAATGTATGTCTGTATCGATCATTAAATAACTTTTTTTAGCTATTGATGTAAGTTTTCAGTTTAATTGTATATTATTGCAAAATAATTAAAATTAAAAAATATATATATTAAAAAATATTATTCTTTGATATTTTAACATACATATATTAGATTTTAGATGTTTTAAAAGTTATTTAATGTAACATATACGCTGCTAAAAATTTTAGCAAGAAGTAAAACAATTAATTTGTGCAAAGTAATGGAATGAATTACAATATCCTTCTTCTTCGCCTTCAAGAAATCTCTTCGTAGTTGAACTTCGAAAATTTTTCAACTCTTACCAAACTCTTAACAACGACTCTAAACTTATTCGGTGACCAATAAGAACAAAGAGTTCCAGGTATCCTCAATATACTACTTTAGAGCACAATAATATCCGCTGTTTTGTCTAGAGATAAAAGAACAGATTATAAGCCAAGAGATGTCAGATTCTAAAATCAATTGAGGCTGAGGTTTTCTAGTGTCTTCTATTTACCTTTAACCACCCCTATCTGATTAATCAATGTCTGCAAGGTTTAAGTTTTTACCAATTTATTATTCAACATTTTACCTGATCATAATTCAGCATTTTACAAGTTACGCAAGTTGAAGATTCAACACAAAAAATATTTCTGTTTAATATTGCATTATTTCATTGTTTGTGTAAAATACCAAATCTTGGTAAAATATATTACCTTTTGGATCCTCTTATGGTTTTTCCAACTACGAAACCAAAATATTTTTCAAATTTGTAAGAAATCTTTAACAGTACACAGCTGTTTATCTCGCATAATTTACCTTTTTATTTGGCTTCAAAGAACCTGCAGTAATATTAAATTAAAAATACTGCTGGCTGTAACCAATGTAGAATAATTGAATATGTATTTAAAAATATACCAATTATTTTATTTATAACTATCATATATTTTTTATAGTCTGAACACATCATTATCTTGATCAAGCGTTCTGGCATCGCAGAATGTAAGTTTCATTTCTACAACGATAATTGTTTATTTCCAGCTACTACCATTTTTGTACAATTTCATGAATTTATCCACAATCACATTTTTTTTTTAATTTATTTAAAATACATTTTAATTTTACTGATTTGTAATGCTGTCATGTCATTAAAAATATCAAAACAAGAACAAAATAAAGAATTGATACAAAAACAATTTATGTAAAAATATAAATAAATGTAAGCGAGCATTAAAAAATAATAATAATGCTTTATTTGAAACATTTTTTATCGTTAACGTATTTCTTGAAGGTTTTTGTTTTTCTAAGAAGAATTCAAATTACATTAAAATACTTGTCCATGTAGAAAAATATTTTCTTTTCTTTTCTCTCCAATTAACAAATTGGAGTTAAGGTATGGCTGGAAACAAAATGTTTTACTTTAAGACGTTTTCTTGTTTTACATTCAGAATTTAGTGTTTATTTATTCATATTTTGTATATTAATAATTTATAAAAGATTTCTTAATAAAAAGATTTCCATCAATATATATAATTAAACAGCTAGCAAAATAAATTCTTAAAATTGCATATTCTTTTCAATTCAAGGAAACATTTTTCTACTTTAATGGGGAAAAAAGTATTTTTTGTAACTTAATTTTTCATACTCATAAATTATTTCCCTTTTTACATTTTAGAATCGGAATTATTTTTATTTCTGTTTGTTTATATAAAAGTGATTAATTTGTATATCAATTTTTAAAGGCAAAAAGGGAAAATTTTAAAGATATTTGACATTTTTAATTCTATATAAATGAAAAAAATTAACTCTTCGAATTGAATTTAGATTTGAAATGAACAATAAATTTGCTCGTGTTTCCGCCCATGTACCCATGTACTTTGGTAAGAGCTCAATCATTGTATTTTATTTTTACGATTCCGTAGCAGAAAAATTATATATTTTATTTTATTATATTGTGTTAAATGTTACATCATTGCATTAATTTCTTAACTTTTCATCTGTTCTTTTCATTGTAATTCTTTTATCTTGTAGTTAATACTACATCTTAACTTTTCCCAAAAGCGCAATTTTATACAAGACACTCTATTCACATATAGACTGGGCGTAAAGTTGTATGCAACTTGGAAGCCCCTTAACCGACATCAACTGTTCGGTAACCGTTCGTTGCAATAATATAGCCTTCATTAGAAATGACATCCAATGAAATACTAATATTGGTTAAATGTTCTCTTTGCAATGAAAACATTTGTAATGAAATAACAATGTAGTAGAAATATCTGCATTATATTAGAAATATTACGAAGGGCAAAATATTTCTCACCAATATCGTCGAAATATAAAAATTTAATTATTAGGCAATAGTTTAATTTATTGGTGTCCGTAGAATCATTTATATAATTTAAATATAATTTAAACAAGCATATAATGTTGTTCCTGTTTTGTCTATGTGATGCACCTTAAAAACACATTATAATTGAAACAAAAGACATATGTATCGTTTTATTGAGAAAACAGAAGCTGGATATTGTAGGTTGAATGTTTTTATTATATATGTGCAAAAAACAAACAAAAAAAAACAAAAAAAAACAAAAAACGAGCGAACAACGTTTGCAAACGTTTTTTTTCTTTAGTCTGAGCGCAAATATCAAAGCACGATTTGAAAAAAAAAATGCATGCAAAGTTTCAAATAATTTTATTAAAGTACACATAATTGCTTTCAAATTGACTTGGTACTAATTTTAATAATTTCCTGCGGTTTATTGTGTTCGAATGTATATAATTAAAAAAAATATGTAAAATAAGAAAATTGATTTTTACAGGTTGGAACCTGATAAGACGATTTAAATAAATATGATGAAAGTTAACGTAAAATGTTACACAAAGATTTATTGTATAATTTTATGTATATGCTCAGATACAATCACTTCTAATTTATTCTAACTTTTTCTTATTTCTGAGACACACAACAAGTTTTTTAACTACCATTTTAATATTATACTTAAATATAATTTAGCCGCTGAACACTTAAAAAGTTATTTTTAATAGTAATATTTTGTAAGAAAATTTTACATACATTAAATCTTTCTAATAACAGCGAATTACTAATAATTTATTTCAGGAAAAAATATATCACTTTAAATACATAAATTCCTAATACATTCCCAAAATAATTATAAGTCATTCTGTAAAATGCTGTTTCAAAGAAAAGTACTAATAGTTAATAGAGACGAGCTAGTTTGCTCATTGATTAAATTAAACAAGTTAATATGTGAGATTACAACAAATACAGCATGCAATTCCCACCGCAGCATTCAGTTTAACAACTAAGTTGATAAAGTTTATCGCGAATATGCAGAAATCTATTTAGGCATAGTCGATTACTCTGTAAATGATCCCCATAGCTCCACGTGTCAGTTGAACCTTGTAATAATAGCCTTTCCGATGATTGCTGTTCTCTATGCATGTATTTAGATTTGCTTGTGGAAGATGAAATTGCTGCTCGTTCTTCATACATGCAGTAAGCCTTCAACACATATTATAGTGTATTTATATTTAGCATGTACTCAATGCCTTTTAAACAATGGATCATAAAATAATACTTTGAATTTTTATGCATTCTAAAGTAAATAAAAAATTTCTACAAATAATTATATAAAATCATGTACTAATAAATAAAATAATATTTGTAATTACGTTTTCAGTTCGCCACAATATTATTATAACATATATATGTTACAATAGCTGAAATCAATGAGATGGAAGATTGTGTATTACAACACCTGAAATCGTTGCGATGTAATATTGATACTGGCGACAATCTCTATACAAAAGGAAGCAGCACCATATCAGAGTAGACAGTCTGCCTCCCGAAGTGTAATACTATTGATACCGTCGTATCGTGGCTGGCCAAGACAATGAATTGAAATAGTGGTTGTTTCTCCACGATGAAATAAACAAGGCGATGAATAAATCCATCCTTTTATTTAAACAATCATTAAGAAAGCAGTCTACTCATGATTTAAAAGGGCAGTGCCGTCTCTAAAAAATTAGATGTCACAAGCTGATATTAAAATACGTCGAACATAATTCTCGAACAAAAGTATTTATTTTAATCATTTGGAATACATGGTCAGTCAAACGCGCAGCCAGGGAACTGTTTAACAAAAAGAACTAAAATAACTTCTTAAAACACCATAAAAACTTTAAAATGCGCTAGGCCTTTCGAAAGATCTGAGTCTTTCTTCGTCAGGCGCAAAAAGACGTGCATCTACTATGAAAGCAGCAGCAAGACTGCTAGTTTCATAGTAGATGCACGTCTTTTTGCGCCTGACGAAGAAAGACTCAGATCTTCCGAAAGGCCTAGCGCATTTTAAAGTTTTTATGGTGTTTTAAGAAGTTATTTTAGTTCTTAGTGTTTCACACCAGTTTCAACTTATTTTATTTGAACTGTTTAACAATTCAAAATTCGGCCAAAATCTGTCTGAAGCTCGAGTGCACCGACATTTTGAGAATAAGCGGCGAAATACCAAATCATGACGTAACGCACGCTCTAGCTAATGCGAAAATAAGGAATACGCGTACAGACTACATTTACGACCAATGGGAATGATAGAGTAAAGAGTTCTGACACTTCCTAAGCGGACGCATTTTGTAGTAAAAAGGACCCAAGGCGCGAAAAATCTCGAAAAGAGGAAAAAAATGGCTTTCGAAAAAACATTCGAATTTACAGAAATGATCAGAAATCCCGATATAATTTAGGAATAATTAAAGCTTTATATTTTAGTAAGTGGGACAAAATAATAATGAATTTAAGGGGAATTTAATAGAATTAATAATAGATATTATTAGGGAATAAGGAATTAGTGAAACTGTGTGTGTGGTGATAATTTAGCATAAAACAGAGAATCATCGTGAAGGAAGATTTAATAATGTAACATATATACATGACAGAAGATAGCTACTAGATAATGAATGGAGTCTAGTTTGATTGTGAGAGTTTTGTCCGACACGAACATTTGTGCGTGAAAGCGATACCTATCTATCGTTTCTCTAATATTCACAAGTGCGATTGTGGCTCCCTGAATCTGTATTTAAAGGTTACTTTATGTAGTTATATGATAATTAAGTCGTGGTGGTCAGTTGTCGAGTTTAAGTGTGGCAGTAAAAGGTTGAACGAATGGATTAGCCGAGTCTCAACCAATGTGGTAGCATTAGGCCGTTTCTGGAGATTCATTTCCAACAGCGTATCTTTCCGGCGTGACGGTCGACGTTGTTTTGAGATTGAAATCTAGATCTGAAGCGAACTTTGGTAAGAAATCGATTTTATATATTATGAACAAAGTGAAAGAAACGGATTTTAGCAATGAAAAAATCCACTTGTTTGTTACTCATTAGTTTCGGCCGAATTTCACTTCTGAAAAATTAATTCAAAAATTAATTGAAATTTACTTCTATGTGTTCATCTATGCTGGAGTTTGTGTGACTTTAAAATGCTGTCTAAAATTTGCCACAGGGTTTGTGTTCTATGGATGACAGTTTCCATCTTGTGCTGAGGTAGTAGCCTGTCCGATATATAGGGGAGATGGGGGATGAATCGGACATTTTCACAAAAATATTTATTTTAAATATTTTATATAAGTTATTATCAATATTATATATCACATGTCAAACTTCAAGTGTTTGACTACATCTTATGCACAATATTTGTTCAAGATTATTATATACATATATAAATTAAATTTTAAAAAAACGTTCTTCTATGTCCCAATCATCCCCACAGCAGGGATGAATGAGACACAAATATTTTCCTCCCCGTATTCAATGTTAAGGACTAAAAGCTGAACAAAAATGCCGCCTTGACAAAAGCTGAGAGATTATAAATTGTGATATGATCTCCAGGATTATTTGTTAGTCAATTGTCTTGGACTCATCTCAGCTTTGCCTTAAAACTCCCATAAACGGTGGACTGAAGACAATGGCTACAAAGAGGATGAAATGTTAAAAGAATAATTATCATAAAGTACTAATTTATCAACCTATATAATATTATTTAGTTAATAAAAAATTTTCAGTATCCTCTAGGGAGGAATGAAGCAGTCACATTCATCCCCATTTGAAATGTCCCAATCTTCCCCATGATGCATATATTCAATTGTAAGATATTTTGTCTCAGAAACTATTTTGTCACAATGATTAATATGCATTAATTTTAATTACCGATATTGAGCCTTTAAATAAAAAACTACAACATATCTTAATTGTTTATATTGCATAAGATATTTAAGTAACTTCAAATGTAAAAAAAAAAAATACTTTTAAGCAGAGATTTCAGGAAATGCAAATTTGAAGAAAACTGAAAACAGCCATGTGCTCTTGCTTTTGGTTCTGCAGCACACTATGGTAGTGAAATCTATGAGGATAGGAAGCAACTAAAAAAAAAATTTATTGTCTGAAATTTTGAGATCGTCCCATCCATCCCTTGACCCATTCATCCCCCATCTCCCCTATAAGAGTGAGATTTGCCGAGTTGGGATATCGTTCCTTGTAGATCTGTGGTAGAGCCTCGGAGCGGTATTCTGAGGGTCCGGGTTCGATTCCCGGCTTGGGACTTTTTTCCTCTGTCGGTTTTACGCTCAGTTTAGCATTGAAAAAATCCACTTGTTTGTCTAGTTTGATTGCGCGCGTTTTGTCCGACACGAATATGTGTGCGTGAAAGCGATACCTACCTATCGTTTCTCTAATTTTCACAAGTGCGATTGTGCCTCCCTGAATCTCTATCTCACAGTTACTTTATGTAGTATGATAATTACAGTCCCTGGCCAAATTATTAGGCGCAATTGTTTTTATTATAATTTATTAAATATCTGGAAAGATACATGAGGAATTATCCTGAAACTTCAGGAGTGTAAACAACATAATAAACGTCATATATTTCCGCGAAGATTTTTTTCCCGAAACCCCATAAGGGGCCGTCAACAAATTGAAGAAAAACGAATATCTTTTGGATAACCCTGTAAAAACTAATGTTGCAAAAAGCATTCAAACTGTAGATTATGATTAAGTGGCTTATTGTAATAATTTGGGTTCATTTTTATGAAGATAGCATGTATAATCGAAGAGAAATTCACGTTTTTATAAAAACAGTCCCAAGTTTTTTGCTTATAATTTGCAGAGTTTTTAATATAAAAACAAGTTATTTTCAGAAAATATGCCAAACAAAATTATACACAAAACCCTGGAATCAGAATTAAAAAATAATAAAAATTGTATGAAAAATGAGCAGATTTACTAAATATTGTTTCACTGCGCATGCGCCAATTCAATCTAAATATACTGTGCATAATATATTAGCTTAATGTATAGACCAAATTTTATGAAAGTCTCAAAAACATAGTTTGAAAATTCTGATAGTAGTCGTCGATAGAATAAGCTCGAAATTCGCTGTTCCCAAAAGGAAGCAAAAAGATAAGGGGTTGTATCCAAATATACAATGAGGGACACTTCATTCTTATTATGTCAACTTTCATAAGCTAGTATATTTGGATACAGCCCCTTACCTTTTTGCTTCCTTTTGGGTAAATCTGCTCATTTTTCATACAATTTTTATTATTTTTTAATTCTGATTGCAGGGTATTGTGTATAATTTTGTTTGTCATATTTTCTGAAAATAACTTGTTTTTATATTAAAAACTCTGCAAGTTATAAGCAAAAAACTTGGTAAAATTTGGGACTGTTTTTATAAAAACGTGAATTTCTCTTTGATTATACATGCTATCTTCATAAAAATGAACCCACATTATTACAATAAGCCACTTAATCATAATCTACAGTTTGAATGCTTTTTGCAACATTAGTTTTTACAGGGTTATCCAAAAGATATTCGTTTTTCTTCAATTTGTTGACGGCCCCTTATGGGGTTTCGGGAAAAATTCTTCGTGGAAATATATGACGTTTATTATGTTGTTTACACTCCTGAAGTTTCAGGATAATTCCTCATGTATCTTTCCAGATATTTAATAAATTATAATAAAAACAACTGCGTCTAATAATATGGCCAGGGACTGTAAGTCGTGGTGGTCAGTTATCGAGTTTAAATATAGGATAAAAATTTGTAAAAACGGATTAGCCGAGTCTCAACTAATGTGGTAGCTTTAGGTAGTTTCTGCAGATCCATTTCCAACAGCGTATCTTTCCGGCGTGACGGCCGACGTTGTTTTGAGATTGAAATCTAGATGTGAAGTGAACTTTGGCAAGAGATCGGTTTTAAATATCTATACTAATAAAAGAAAGTTTCGCTCTGTGTGTGTGTCTGTGTGTCTGTTGGCGATGGCTAGGAAAATCCAGCCCACCTAGAAGGCTGCAAATCTATCTATACTAATAAAAGAAAGTTTCGCTCTGTGTGTGTGTCTGTGTGTCTGTTGGCGATGGCTAGGAAAATCCAGCCCACCTAGAAGGCAGCAAATTTAGATATAGGTAGTCCAAATCCTTTCCTGGTGCACCATTACGTCAGAATTTTAATATTTTGAAAATTAAAGTAGTTATAAATTAAAAACTGATCAAAGATCACAAATAAAAACGTCATTATTCAAAAGCTAGCTGGCGCATGTGCAGAAACCAATATCCGTATCTTCCGGAATAGAAGAAAGAAAGCACAACACATCCCGTTTTTGTTTTAAGTTTTTTCTAATTTCGCCATGGGCAAACGGTTAGAAATGCGGAAAAACCGTCTACATAAAAGAACTGAAAGAAGCTGAACTGAAGATACTGAAAGAAAATACTTTTGCGTCTCAACGATCTGGTTGGTTTGAAAAAAATTTACATTTAACCCTTTCAAAAAAAATAATCAAAAAGCATCGAATTCATGTTTTTTATTTTCTCCCGTTTTCCGAGCCTTGCATCCACCGAAATACAAAAAAATACGGAAAAACGAAGGTCACTAAATTAAAGAACTGACTTTGCCCTTTCCAAAGCTTCCTTTGGTTTTAAAAAATACAAAAATTAACCCTTCTAAAAAGTATATTTTCTGTATGCCGTTTTGTGATTTTTGCGATTTTGGCAATTTTTTAAAAATTCGCATCGACGATTCAGAGAAAGGTACGGAAAACTAAAAATACCAGACAATATCTACATTTATTCCTTTTTCGACATCTGTATTTGTTTTTGAAAAATACAAATATTAACCTTTCAAAAAAAAATTCGTGCGCAGGACTCTCTTTTGCGAATTCCGATTTTCTATGATATATAAAATCTGGCATCGGCTTTCTAAAATAACCAAACAAAAATCAAACACACCTAAAGACATCTACGTTCTGTCGGATTTAGGCAGAAATCTTTAGTTTAAAAATAAAATCACGTTCACCCTTTCGAAAACGTTTTTTACCGTAACTCAATTTCGCTTTTTTAACTATTTCCCCTATCTTTAAAAATCCGAATTGGCGTATATAAACAAGATACGAAAAATTAAAATACCTCAACTAGTCTACATCCCTTTGTTTTTTAAAATCTGATATCCGTTTTGAAATTTTTTAATTTTAACCCTCCAAAAAAAAATCCTTTCCAAAACTCACTCACGCGATTTTCGTTTTTCGGTCCAGGTTTAAAAGTCAGCATCGACTGAGGATGTGAGTATGGACAAACAGTAGACTCCAGATCATAGATGCGTTCATTTTCTTCAAAACGCATGATTGGGTTTTAAAAAATATCTACATTAACCCTTTAGAAACCGATCGATTACGTAACCAACTTTCGCGATTTCCGCTATTTTGGCAATGTTTACCCGTGGTTAAATTTCAATTCTACTAGGAAATTTGGTTGGGTCGAGTGTTCTGAAAAGGCCTCTTCCAGAACAGACTGCGCCCCCTGGCGGTAGAAGGTGGAACTATGGACCCGATTACGACGGGGTTTGGTTTAAGTTTCGTATAGAACAGATTATTAATATTTTTGGCCCGTGCAACGCCGGGCGGGTTAGCTAGTTATGAATAAAGTAAAGTTTGGGGTTCTTGGAATGCCATCAGTTAGTCTCATTATACATAGTTTTGAAATTGAAAATGTATTGCAAATATTTTGAACTTTAGCAGGGAATTGAATGTGTTAGTGTTCGTGATGTGATACTAAAGAAGCCATTAAGCTTCGAATTTAGTAAAGTTCGTTTAATGTAATATTTGATAATTTAGAAAAAGTTAAATTTATTCACAGTAATTAAGGTCTGTATACTCCACTGCAGCGCACCTTCTTATTGTTTTAAATAAAAATGTGTTTACACTTATCTATAGTGTCATGGTATAACCTTTATTTAATATGCCCTTTGGGGACGCTATAATACATATATACATACATATAACAATAATTTAGGTAACACAATGCATAAGAATTATGCAAAATAGTACACAGAAAGTATATTAATGATTATTAAGGTAATTTTGGTATAAAAATTTGGTTTATATAGCCACACCCATACCAAAAGAAAATATGAAAATACAACTTTCAAATTCCTCAAAATTGTACGATAAAAATAAACCGGATAGACATCGGTTCAATAATAGTGTACAGCTTCTAACATTCTGTTTTTCTTCTAAGCCAAAAAACATATATTGAATAATAAATTTTACTTAATAAATGAAATCAAATAAGTACCAAACAGACATTCTAAAATAAATCTTCTTATTCAAAATTTCTGTATTTCATTTTAAAAGCAGATGTTTGGCAGGTAGGCAGTGGGTTAAACAAAAAGCCATCCAGAAAAATTTAAGTGAACGTTGAAAGCAGTTCCGGATTCAACCAAAACACTCTAAGGCAAATCAGCTTGCTAAAACGTACTATTATAATTGCATTACAGACTTTCATTTGTTGGACCTTCGCCACAAGAAAAAATTAATAGAATAAACTATTAAACCAATTACAATTAGAATCTGATCATATATTTATAAATGGAAGTAAATACAAAAGCAGTGAATTCAGGATAAATTTGATTCGCTCGACATCTAATCATATTGGCAGAAACAAACGAATGCATACACACTTCCCTTTGTTTTTGTTGCCTACAAATGCAATTGAGATACATAGCTATGATGCTATTTCATCGCTCATAATCCTGTTTTTAGTACACAATGCAGTTTTATATACAAGTGCGCTGTTCTTGTTATAGAAGATCTAGAAAGTTTAGTACAGGACAAAATGTATGAATGTGAAGAATGCCATCTAGGAATTTCAATTTGAAGCCGAGGAAATTAAACCAGCCACCACATGATTGACAGTCGAATACCCTATGCTACACCAAGGGGAATCCTATCGTTTATTGGCTGTTATATTAATGTGAAAAGATAAAAAATAACAACTATAAAGTCATAGCCAACATCAATCATCCAATCCAATTTCATCCCAAATATGACGCAACAGGAAAACTGCGTTTATTTCTTGTTTTAAGCATTCTGTCCGAGAGAGCCATAAATAATACGACTTCCGATTATTTTACAAAGTGTCTGTAGTTATCAACATAAGAAAGTGGAGTCTCAACAAACGAAAGAGGCAGTGTCCGACCTGTCAACGCTGCGGACCTCTGACCTTTAGACATGCTAAGAAAGCCATGAAACATTAAAGAGTCATAAATACCACAACAGAATTTGCTTTGGTAATTCTGGTAGTCTATGAGAATCTTTAACAAAGATACTTTACGATAAGGGAAGCCTATCATTATCCCATAGTTAGTATGTGAAAGGTGTAGTTGTAAAATTTCCTTTTGTTATGTCAAAAGTGAACTCAATTTAGTGAGTATCACCAACTCCGCAATGTGTTGTGTAATAGTGTGGACATAAACTATGAATCTGCGTTAATTTCACTATTCTCTTATAAATAAAATATAGCAAAGCTGTTTATTCACTGATGAACTAAGGTTTCCTATGTATATGTTTACTATGTCTATGTCCTATGTCTATGCCTATTACTATGTTTTGATAATTTACAGGAGTATAATACGCGTGAAATATCTATTGTCGAAATGAAAATATCTATCTGACTGTCAATAATTCATTGTTATACCATCATAGAAATACATCAGTATCCAGAAATTAAGGGGCAGTGACCAATTTCAGACATTTCGTCGGATATCTTACTGAAACTTGTGAGGAAATGCCCGGAATTCCCTTGAACTTTGAGCATTTAAAGAACATGTTTGACTTCATGTTTTTCAGTGAAGATTTTGTCGTGAGGACAATTAGGAGGGGCAATAATAATTTTAATAATAAAATAATATTTTCGATCACCCAAGTAACAAAAAATGTTAAAAATGATCTGTCACTGTAGAAACTGACTATGTAGGTCCTGTTCAAAATTTGTGTGCATTTGTGTATGTATAGCACGTATATTTATAAAGATGTTAACGTTTCTGTGAAAAATTCAAAAGTTTTTTTTTTTTTTTTTTTTTTTTTTTATAGCATGCAGAGTTTTTAGCCGAATTCAACTCCGCATTTCAAAAACGTGACAAAAATCGTAGAAATAAAATACTGTGATTAAAATATTAATATACTGAATATTTGATGAGATATAGGTATTTTTGTGAAATAAATTTTAACTGAGCATGAGCGAACTACAGCACAGATTTGTTTGTCATGATTTGATAGTCGATACTATAGGGCAACTCATATAAAAAGACGAGTGAAATTTCGTGAAAACTCAAAAAGTTACAGCAATAACTGAAAAATTGAGGAGGACATCCCTTAGGATTATATGGACACCAGTATAAGTTATTTGAAAGCGACAAATAAATACTTCTTTTGAAATATGAAATACGTTATTTGTGTGTAGCCTAAAAAAAAATTAAATTTGTGAAGATACCACATTATACGAACAGAAAATAGTATATTACTTTATTTACCAGCATCAACATTTTAAGCATCATGAACGGTTTTTATTATTAGAAAAATTCGACTTAATACCAATTAGAAATAGTATATGGTTTGACTTGAATTCTGTTTTCTTAATAAATATATCACTTAATATATCACACAAAGTCAATTCCTTATATCTTACTTTTAAACAGGAGTGTTTTCGTTCATAAATATTCATGGAAACTAAATTATATCCTGTAAATAAAATTATCGATGAATAGAAGAATTATAAATTCAAATATCGAAGACAGAATTAGAAACTTGGACTCATTAACACAATTAAAGGAAAACGGAAGAATTGATAATAGCCTTCCTTAAAATCTTGTGAGTAGCTAAACTGATTATATTATTCGCGAATTTCCTTTAACATGCTTAAACTTAGTCAATTACGGTGTTAATGAGTCGTTGCAACTCATTGAGTTAATGGGAATTTACTACAATGTTGTAGATGTCAGCTAAATATTGTACTGTAATTTTGAATGTTTAATGAAAACCGTAGTTTAGGCATATTTGTTTATTGCGTTTCAGCGTATAGTTTGGAACATTTTATCAGTAATTCATCATTACTTTCTTTTTCAAAAATTATATAATAATGAATAACAAAGTTTCACTCATCACATACTTTTCCTACGACTATTTTAATAAATTTCATCTCCTTTCTTTTTACACGGTTTTAATATACTTCGGTTGCTCTCTGTCTGGGTCAAAAATCTGTGTCAAATAATGTAATCTTTTTTTCATAACTTATGTAATAATGAATAACAAGTTCCACTCATCCTCTACATACTTTTCCTACGACTATTTTAATAAAATTCATCTCATTTCTTTTTACACGCTTTTAATATACACGGTAAAAAATGATCAATGTTTCTTATTTTATGAAAATATACTATAACCACGAACGAAAATATAATATAATCTTCCGAGTTATCCGAAATTTCGAAAAGCGTGTTCCATTGTCTTTTGAATCCCCAGAAAGCAATACATTTACAAAATTTAAAGAATTATTTATAAAAACAAAATTTCTCTAGCTGCCCGTATTTTTCAGAAACGTTTCCGAATAGTTTTTATAGTGTATTAATCAGTTTCCTCAGCCTGGAATACCTATTTATCGAATGTCATCCATTCTCAAGTAAACGTTTTCAGCTGCATAATTTAATTTATACATGAAAGGGTAAATAAATAATATTAATTTTAATGTTAATGTTAACGCTGTTAATTTTGCATTTTTTCTGTTAAACTTATTTTTTGAACATGAAAATGTTTACTTGAGAATGGATAGCATCGGAAAAAACTACATTCCGGGCTTAGAAAACTGATTAATACACTTTAAAAGCTACTCGTAAACGTTTCCGAAAAGTACGAGCAGATAGAAAAATTTTGTTTTTTTAAATGATTCTTTAAATCTCGAAATGCCGTTGATGTCTGAGGTTTCTATAGATAAAGAAACACTGTTCAGAATCATGGTTATCAAGGATAAGTTTATATTATAAATTTATTCGTCATTATATTATATTTTCGTAGATTCAGAAACATTCGTCATTTTTTACAGTGTACTTTGCTCTCTGTCTGTGTCAAATTATGTAATTTTTTTTTGATAACTTATGTAATAATGAATAACAAGTTTCACTCATCCTTTACATACTTTTCCTTCGACTATTATAATAATTTTCATCTCATTTCTTTTTACACGCTTTTGATGTACTTCGTTTTCTCTCTGTTTGGGTCAAAAATCTAGGTCAAAAATCTGAGTCAAATAATGTAATCTATTTTTGATATCTTATATAATAATGAATAACAAGTTTCACTCTTCTTCTAGGTAATTTTCCTACGACTATATTAATAAATGTCATCTCATTTCTATTTACACGCTTTTAATATACTTTGTTTGCTCTCTGTCTGGGTCAAATAATGTAATCTTTTTTTGATAACATATGTAATAATGAATAACAAGTTTCACTCATCCTTTACATACTTTTCCTACGACTATTTTAATAATTTTCATCTCATTTCTTTTTACACGCTTTTGATGTACTTCGTTTGCTCTCTGTTTGGGTCAAAAATCGGGTCAAAAATCTAGGTCAAAAATCTGAGTCAAATAATGAATCTATTTTTGATATCTTATATAATAATGAATAACAAGTTTCACTCATCTTCTAGGTAATTTTCCTACGACTATTTTAATAAATTTCATCTCATTTCTTTTTACACGCTTTTAATATACTTTGTTTACTCTCTGTCTGAGTCAAATAATGTAATCTTTTTTTGATAACTTATGTAATAAGGAATAACAAGTTTCACTCATCCTTTACATACTTTTCCTACGACTATTTTAATAATTTTCATCTCATTTCTTTTTACACGCTTTTGATGTACTTCGTTTGCTCTCTGCTTGGGTCAAAAGTCTGGGTCAAAAATCTAGGTCAAAAATCTGAGTCAAATATTGTAATCTATTTTTGATAACTTATATAATAATGAATAACAAGTTTCACTCATCCTCTACATACTTTTTTTACGACTATTTTAATAAATTCCATCTCATTTCTTTTTACACGATTTTAATGTATTACGTTTTCTCTCTGTCTGGGTCAAACATCTGGGTCAAATAATATAATTTATTTTTGACAATTTTTCGTTGATCCGATTTTTCTTAAGCACTGCACACAAGTTCATCGTCAATAATAATGTGAGAATAAAATATTTCCAGGGCTGTGTCTCAGCAGGGAACAAAAACACGCTCTTCGCACAGGCAGCAAATATCAAAGAAGATAGTCACACAAGATTGTTGCTGGAAACAGATGTAGAGATGTAGAGTTACAGATGTAGAGTCAGAACAACTTTTATCGCAATGAAATGATATTTACAAAACCGCACTTCCTAACATAGAGGAACAATATAGTTATAACTATTTGAGAGTTTGAACAATGATTAAAACAGTAAAACTGAGCAAATATAACTGGTTATTTTAATTTTTAAGTTATATTTCGTAATAGGAGTAATAAATAACTCATCTAATTCTACATTTGTACTTCAATTTTAATTAAAAACTCACATATTCATATTTAATTTTTTTTCATGGCAAATTGGCTGTTGGAAGATATTGAAAAAATAAACTTTAAAAAATTGTTAATTGAAGTTTTCTTGAAATGAAGTTCCTTCAGAAAAATTATTATTTTCAAGTAATTCAAATTTAAACTCGGAAGAAATTGATAAGTTATTCTAAAATTTCTACGTCATTTTGATATCTAGTGCTGAAGAAAATTATATAATTCCGAATTGCTTTCATCTCCTGAAGTGTTTTCCCGTTTTCATGTCGATTGGGTATTTTGGAAAATTTTACAGAGAAAGATTATCTTAGAAAATTAAAATATACATTTTATTTATGCATTATATTTTTATTTAATATGTTACACATTATCGTAATGTTTAATAGTTCATAGTATATATTATATTATACTGTCTGAAATTTCACTAGTTTATAAATTATTTTTTTTTTATTCTGGAAAACAAAAATGACACTATACTGTATGGAATAAGATTAGATTTTTAATTACTACTAACTATTACAGCAAATATTATTTGAAATCGATTAATTTTGTATTTGCAAATTTTGTGAAAATCGGACGGTAGCATTCTTTTTAAATTTTGACCAAAAACTGGCCCGCTTTGAATCAAATGATTCAAACATTTCAGTGGGTGGTATTCAATTTACTTCCGCTTCGGGGTAGGTCTATTTAATTTACGAAAGACGAAAGGTGTACCAAAGGAACGATTTCGTGCATCGATTTTTACAATAACTTCGCGTTTCGTACTATTTTTTGACGGGACCGGGCAACACCGGGCGGAGTAAGTACTAAAAATAAATTTTACTGATAATTATAGTATGTGTTTGCCAATAAGGTAAAGCTAGGAGAGTGTGGGCACAATTCAAAAGAATAACAATAAAAAATCTAAATATTAATTTTTTGCTAAACTATCCATGAATAATTTTTACTTCATTTGTTTTTATGCATTTCCATTGCTATTTTGTTGTTATGTTGTAATTTAGTAGAACATTTGTAATAAAACCAAGAAAGTTATTTTGCGCAATTTGTCCTTACAGGTTTGGTGTGATTGCGCACATGGGTAGGAGAGATTGTTACCAATAATAACTACAATTAAATTGTTAACAATAATAATTACACTTAAATGACATTGTTGTAAGGTTTTTGTGAAAATATTTTATTGTATTATGAGTGGATATTTCAACCTAATGATTAAAGAATCAGAAAAAGGAAATAATTTAAAAAACGATTAAACAATTTTAATTAAAAGGAAAAAAAATTAAAGAATCAGAAAAAGGAAGTCCAGATAATATTACAAAATAACATTAAATTACTTGATAACACGTTTAACTTAAAATTAGTCCATTTTAATTTTTCATTTTTTATGCATATTTACCAATAAGCTGCGTAATATCTCCTAGAATGGAAACTAATGGAAACAATGTGCCATCTCTCCTAAGTAGCAGATGCGCAAACGCTCCAATTTCGGTAGGAGAGATTGCGCGGCCTTTTATATAAACATGACCGCTACTAAAACGAACCGTTGATGTTCACATTGTTAGTCTAGATTAGTAGCGTATGAGAAATCGTTTAAGTTTAAAATATTTTGTACTATTGGCATTTTATAGAAATTTTGATGAATAGCTATGAAAATTCAAGCACTTACTTTGGGAAAACAAAACAAAATAGCAATGCTTTATCTTAGACGTTCAAAGAAATCAACGTGCACTTTCAAGTAAACACTCCACTCCTGCTGTTGTACAACTACCTAGAGTCGCTGCGCGCCCACTCTACTCCCCCCTCCGAACCTCTATGTGCGCAATCTCTCCGACCGCGCCATCTCTCCTGGCTTTACCTTAGATAGATATATGCAGATATAGAGAAACATACATATATAAATTCATATGAATGTGGTTAACTTTTAGTTTTAAATTTTCAAAAGTAAGTATATATATATATATATATATATATATATATATATATATATATATATATATATATATATGTATATATATATATATATATATATATATATATTATGTTTATTACCCTATAAAGAAAAAAAAGGTACGTTTAAATATGTCTTTATTGTTTCATGAATATTTATAATAAGCTAAAAAAGTACGAATTTCAATAAAAAAAAATAGAATTGCATATATCCTGTCAGGTTTCGGACGCCATTTTAATGTAAATTACTGTTCAATTAACGTTACTTTTCTTACTTAACCCATTTTCGGCCAAGCATAGAAATTTTATAAAATGCGGTATTATTTGCATAGAAATTTGCTTAAATTACATTCATTAAGACATCAAAAAAGTTTCGTGCATGAAAAATAATATTTTATTTCATTTGACGTTACCATTATTAATTTATTATTATTAATTTATTATTAAATTTAAATAAAAAATTTTAAGTTTTCTTATGGTATTTGTTTTATTTTTATTTTATTTACAGAACTTGCAACTTTACTCTATTATAAAAACATGTGATTAATCTCAAGTGGAATAATTATACATTTTCAAAAAGTCGAATTTGTCAATAACCGTTTCAAGTAAAAAACCAGCGTATTTTGAAAATTTCTCAACAGAAAGTGATTACTTCAATTGAATTACTAATATTTTATAGATGTCTCCAGAACCCTTAAAAATAGCAGAAAAATAAAATTAGTGAAAAATATACGTCACAATGTTAATAAAAAAATATTTACTGAAATGGTGAGTTTACGCACCTTTGGCCGAAAATGGGTTAATATATTTATCTGAATATTATTATCTACGTAATTGAGTTATAGACATTTTTTTAAACTACGTTATTACACTGAGTGATATGAAAATAAATTCCAAAAAGTGATTATTGTCACCTGGAATGATTGTGTTAATAGAGGAATGTGCGTAGCACTATATGAGGGTTTATGAACGGAAGTTAATACGGCTTGATGGACTGTCACTGGGCGAGAGGTCAATGGTACGTCATGGACTACCCTTGAAAATAGAGAAAAACCCCACCGATTGTAATAGAGCTGGGAAGTGCGGAATACAGAAAAAACGGGAAAGGAGAATTGTGTTGGAACCGGAAGGTGTTGGTTGTGCCGTGCGCATGCTCCGTCTTTCTCGGGGTGTTTTGTACGAGAGGCCTAAGTGTAGGCCTTTTTTTAGATAGACTTGTGCGGTCATAGTAATGGATACACCTTGCTGTGTATGTCTAAGAGAGATCTATGTTTAAGGGGATAGCGTGTCATAGTACTTTAACCTCCTGACCGCCAAGCAAAAGGGCAAATTTGTAATGTTGTTTTCTCTCTAATTATTTTAAAATGCTAAAAAAAACAGGAATTTTCAAATTTGATATAAAAAACTTGATTACATATAAGAGTATAAGCCTTGAGAGTATCAATCATTAATCAATATTTTAAAAATGCATTTTATTTGTAGAAATATATTAATTGAAACAATGCTATTATTGCAGTGAAACCTGCAGTGTAGTGTACGGATATATCAGGTCGCAGGGGTGAGAAGGTTAACGTAGCACGCCGATAGTGTTCTACCGTGTAGTTTAATGGAGAGCAGGCTCTGCTATATCCTTACCTCCAATTTGAAATATTGTGTTATTGTTGTAATAATGTACGTAATGGTTGTAGTAATGTACACGTAATTGTTGTACATGTTGAAGTGTTCAACCAATAAACGTTTACTTTAATATACATGATTTCGGGTTTTGTGCATCTATACCTGTGGAGGCAGCATATCGAACAATGATATGGATATATATATCTTCATGTGTGGGGAATCGAAGGTGGAGAAATATATGTATCACATGCCCCTGACTGTTAATCCCAAGATAACTCGTTAGCTGAGCTGTAGATGTCATTTACATACATTTATAACTCAAACCCGTATAATTTTACAGATTTTGCCTTGTTTAAAAATATTGAGTAATGATTAATACTCTCCAGAAAGGTTGTCAGTATGCCTCCCATTTTTATTCAGAAATTCTGAAAATTGTGAAAGACGATTTTTTTTACTTTATGTAATCACGAAATGTCTGGCATTAAACAAAGCTAACATTACTATTCGGATTTTCGGATATTAATTCGACGGAGAGAATATAGAGAAAAATTCGATCAGAGAAATAGTAAATTAAATTCACTTAAAATAGATCTCTATGAGTCATCGTCCAAACCACCTTCCGAAATGGCGGTAGAACAAATCTCGGTTAGGATTCTCATGCTTGTTTTTGAAGTATGATTTACCCCTATGGGCTTTCATATCATCGCGGTCGATAATATGTCGGACCATCGCTCGGGTACCGGACCTGTTCCGCTCCCTCTCAGGTGTTGGGTTTTATTTCGGCATCCAAATTTCACAAAAATATTTGCAATGTGACGAAGGCAATACCTAAAGTTATATTTCTCGTACAAAATAGCATACTAAAAATAAAAATAAAGTATTAGTAGTAAAATATATCAAGTATTGATTTTGCAGCTTCATTTAATAAATTCTTCAAAATAAATAATATTTTATTCTATATTTGTAGATATTTCGCAACTTATTTCAGACTTAAACTTACAGCTTGGAAGTTCTTATAAAAATAATTTAAATTACAGAATGTCCCTAAAGTTCTTGATGCATTTTAAAATTCAATAAAAGATCAAGCAATTGGTGTACGAGAGTGCGGTTTGGCCGAAAATGCTTCTTACGATCTGAAATTTTGTTTAAGCAAATGAACAAATTAATTACACAAATTTACAAAGATGGCGCTGCTTCTAGAAGATATCGAATAGGTAGAATGCCTTTATACATAACAATAGAAAAAGACGGACAATGCGTAAGCACAGTTTTCGTCCAAACTATGGCAATCTACATTCCAGAACTTCACAATACTTGCTCTCCTGAGTTCGATTAGACCAGTGGTTCCCAACCTTTTTTCTGCCCTTGCTTAGACTTTTCATTTATACGTACCCCTTCTCGCATAAACCTGTATCAAATATTTTTTTTTGTTTTAGTTCGTTAGTAATGTTTTTATACTAGTTTCAATGTTAGATGCAGTTCTCTTTAATATTACAGTTTACAAAAATTTATTCATTTTTAGCCACAAAACGATATCAACATAAAGTCACTTAAGGCACTGAATATTGGCTAAATATTTCAAATTAAGCACTCACAATAATGATTTTATGCTAATGATGCCCCGTTGAATACTAAAATGATGACTTGCTTTGAAATGGGTTTTAAATGAAACCGTCGAAACCAGAAGCCCCGCGACGATTCTTGTTTTACCTAGGTAGCATTACTAGAAATAAAATAAAAAGAAAACTGCCCAGTTAAACTGAGGGCATTGAGCTCACAGGCTATTCACACTCATTGTATATTGTACTCTTATTTCAAAGAATTTGAAATATGCCCTCAAAAAATAAAGAAATCAACAATATATTAAGGGGGGGTCATCCCCCTGTTACCCCCTCATAGTTAACTAATGAACTCCTTAAACGAATCAGGGAAGTGTCTAATTACAATGAATATACATACAAAATTTGAAGAAAATCGGATAATTCTGCATGAAAAACTCATTTATCTAAATTAAGGGGGGATTAGCACACCTTTCCCCCTTTATACTTAACCAATGAACCCCCAAAACTTTTCAGAGAAGCGCATTATCACAATGAACCTATATACAAAATTTGAAGAAAATCGGATAATTCTGCATGAAAAACCCATTTATCTAAATTAGGGGGGGTGTTATCCCCCTTTCCCCCTTTATACTTAACCAATGAACCCCCAAAACTATTGACAGAAGCGCATTATCAAAATGAACCAATATACAAAATTTAAAGAAAATGGGATAATTCTGCATGAAAAACCCATTTATCTAAATTAAGGGGGGATTAGCCCCCCTTTCCCACTTTATACTTAACCAATGAACCCCCAAAACTATTCAGAGAAGTGCATTATCACAATGAACCATATATAAAATTTGAAGAAAATCGGATAATTTTGCATGAAAAACCCATTTATCCAAATTAGGGGGGTATCCTCCCTTTCCCCCTTTATACTTAACCAATGAACCCCCAAAACTATTGACAGAAGCACATTATCAAAATGAACCTATATACAAAATTTTAAGAAAATCGGATAATTCTGCATGAAAAACTCATTTATCTAAATTAAGGGGGGATTAGCCCCCCTTTCCCCCTTTATACTTAACCAATGATTCCCCAAAACTTTTCAGAGAAGCGCATTATCACAATGAACCTATATACAAAATTTGAAGAAAATCGGATAATTCTGCATGAAAAACCCATTTATCTAAATGAGGGGGGTGGTGTTATCCCCCCTTTCCCCCTTTATACTTAACCAATGAACCCCCAAAACTATTGACAGAAGCGCATTATCAAAATGAACCTATATACAAAATTTAAAGAAAATAGGATAATTCTGCATGAAAAACTCATTTATCTAAATTAAGGGGGGATTAGCCCCCCTTTCCCCCTTTATACTTAACCAATGAACCCCCAAAACTTTTCAGAGAAGCGCATTATCACAATGAACCTATATACAAAATTTGAAGAAAATGGGATAATTCTGCATGAAAAACCCATTAATCTAAATTAGGGGGGTTATCCCCCCTTTCCCCCTTTATACTTAACCAATGAACCCCCAAAACTATTGACAGAAGCGCATTATCAAAATGAACCTATATACAAAATTTAAAGAAAATGGGATAATTCTGCTTGAAAAGCCCATTTATCTAAATTAAGAGGGGATTAGCCCCCTCTTTCCCCCTTTATACTTTACCAATGAACCCCCAAAACTATTCAGAGAAGCGCATTATCACAATGAACCTATATACAAAATTTGAAGAAAATCGAATAATTCTGCATGAAAAACTCATTTATCCAAATTAGGGGGATTAGCCCCCCTTTCCCCCTTTATACTTAACCAATGAACCCCCAAAGCTATTGACAGAAGCACATTATCAAAATGAACCTATATATACAATTTGAAGAAAATCGGATAATTCTGCATGAAAAACTCATTTATCTAAATTAGGGGGTTATCCCCCCTTTCCCCCTTTATACTTAACCAATGAACCCCCAAAACTATTGACAGAAGCACATTATCAAAATGAACCTATATACAAAATTTGAAGAAAATGGGATAATTCTGCATGAAAAACCCATTTATCTAAATTAAGGGGGGATTAGCCCCTTTTTCCCCTTTATACTTAACCAATGAACCCCCAAAACTATTCAAAGAAGCGCATTATCACAATGAACCTATATACAAAATTTGAAGAAAATGGGATAGTTCTGCATGAAAAACCCATTTATCTAAATTAGGGGGGTTATCCCCCCTTTCCTCCTTTATACTTAACCAATGAACCCCCAAAACTATTGACAGAAGCACATTATCAAAATGAACCTATATACAAAATTTGAAGAAAATCGGATAATTCTGCATGAAAAACTCATTTATCTAAATTAGGGGGGGTATCCGCCCTTTCCCCCTTTATACTAAACCAATGAAGCCCCAAAACTATTGACAAAAGCACATTATCAAAATGAACCTATATACAAAATTTGAAGAAAATGGGATAATGGGGAAATTGCACGTTTTTCAATTTAACTTTCATCTGATAGAGTGTAAAAATACGAACATTTTGATACCATTTTTACATATATTTGAAACTTGTATAATTCATTAAATTAACTTTTAAAACGCAGTTTTTGCCGTGGCGGGAAAAAGCAACGTCACGTGACGAAAGCTGTTCTGACGTCACTACACATGTAAACAAACCCTCGCTGTATTTCTCCCTGTTATTTCCTATGGGTGTGGCTTGCTTTACGCTGGACGATTTCTTTCTTTTCTTAAAAATGATTAGTATAACAAATTAAAAGTATTGTAAATTGCTGTAATGAATAAATAATACTGTGAATTCCAGATGATATTTTTATTCCATCGCATTTCTAAGAATTTTCATTTCCAGATCTCGATGTAGAAATAAACTATCGATACAAGTTAATACTCGTACTACAATATTGTATTTTATAGAATAAGGTATACTTATATATATTGCACAATATAAAATAAACTGGTATAAATAGGATTTTTTTCATTAGGGAGGGTGGAGTCAACTTATAAAAGGGTTTTTGTATTTATATTTTATACTTAAATTATGAATTTTGTTTGGTTCCACTATATGTTTTATCTCTTTAATTGTTAAATAAACTGTTTTGAATCTTTGAAAAATAGCTAAAGTTATTAGAAAGAGTGAAATGTGCTAAGATAGCTTTAAGACAGGCTTACAGAATTTTTATATAAATATACACGAGAAAAGTTTAATAATTTTTAATAAAATGTTTCCAGGGACCTAACCAGACTTTTCTCACAGGGTTCTTTTTTGTGAAATTGTGAAAAGTATTTCATATTTGTGAAAAAACTAATTATAATTTTGTGAATTTGAAATAACTGTTATATTCAGTTTCTTGTTTATGAATTTTTGACAAGATCCTTTATATATGTAAAAGCTACATAAATAGATTATTTGATGGATTCAGTTGTTTTGTGTCAGGTCAGATTTTTCTTTTAAATAATTAAATTTGTTAAAGGTTTACTTTGGAGATGGAAAAAAATTGTGAAAGGCCTATTTTTAAGACACAAAATTTTGTGAAGGGTCTTGTTTTAAGGTGGAATGTATTGTGAAGGTTCCTGTTTTAATATGAAAAAATTTGTGAAGGGTCCTTTAAAGGACTCAATTTCTTCCTAAACAGATCTCTGAACTACACTACACACAGGCAAAACAATCAAGTAATTACTTTAAATACTGTCAGTTTTGTAAAATTTTCAGAATGTGGGATTGATGGTTTTATGCTTTATAGAACTTTGCAGATTAGAGATGATGCTTAGTTTAAAAATTATCTGTTTTATTTTTGTTATAAATTAACACTATTTCCACGGAAATTAAAAAGCCCAAAAGAGAAATATTATGCAGAAGTATAATAATTCTAAATGTATTTGATGCAATGTTATGTATATTTAAATTTTATTGTTGTTATTAACATTTTAAACATTAAAAGAATGGTAGTATGTTTGAATTTTCTTACATGATCTATAAATGTTTTCTTTATTCTTTGGTTCTATGTTAATTTTTTGTTGCTAAATTAATATATAATCCATACATTCCAATTAATTAAAAAAATTAATCATGCAAATTCATGCTTTACCTGTGAACTGAATTTAAAAATCATTGTGATATTATAGCATATCTCTCAACATAATGCCCTGCCCTTATGATACTACTGCATTCTTCAAACAAAGAATAAACCTTGAATGATAATATATCTTTATTTCTTTATATGTCACTATAAAAAGTTTACGTGTAATGAGATGGCTGTTTTCAAAAGTGAAAAGAGTGGGCTCTACTTCAACAACATATTCAAATTCTCAGCACATCTCGCTCTGTTTTAAAAAAGCTTTGTGCAGTATAATGCGTATTTTCAAAATTATGATTCTGCTTTCTTTAACAAGATTTTCAAATATTTTCATTATTTTTATTTTTTACGAAAGTTAGAACATAGAAGAAAATAAAGATGTAAAATTTTTAGAACCTGATAAATCTAAAAATAGGACATTCTGAGAAACTATATTTCAAACAAACAACCCAAACAAACAAAAAGTACTGCATCCATTCAAAAATTATGCGTAAGCAAATAATAATAAAACGATATTTAAACTATTTTTACACTATTCTATATTAATTGAATTATGATTATACGTTGAGAAATCAATTTAGCAATTATAAAAAGATAGTTTAAATAATGCTTTTTTTTCTTTCCTTTTTCCATACCTTAAAACAGAAAAAAGCAAATGCATTTATTTTAATAAATTTATTCGCTCTCATTTTCTACCAAGCGTAAAAAAAAACTGTGAATTTTCCCATTAAGCTTCGGTGGCCACGCCAAATCATAGTATTATATTGGACATTTTTTGAAAGATCACGAATTCCAATCATAAAAGAAGGCGTGATTATCAAAATAAACATTGGATGCGTATAAAAGATGTGTATTTAAAAAATATATTTAATTTAATACTTATTTTTAAGTAAGTGCATAAAAAGAGAAAATAAAAGACAATAGTGATAAATTTACTCACGTATGTTGCAGTAATTTTTTTTTTCTGAAGAGTGAATACACAATTATTATTGTCAGTACTTAATTAAAATTTTTATTCAATAAATCAGTATTAAATAAAGCATTTTTTTTTTGTTTCCTGCATTGTTGCTCAAAATTTCGTTTTCTCATAATTAATTTGCGTACATTTTTTATCTGTAATATAATCTGCATAAAACGAAATTATATTCATATTAAAACGAATTATTAAGCATTAAAATGAATTAAGAAAATAATGCATTCCAAGAACTATATAAATGCGATTTTACTTAAGATTTCTTTTGTAATAAAAGTATCATTCTTATTTCGTTTAAATAAATCAGAGTAAGTAAACAATATAAGTGCCTTTTAGCTTTAGCTTCCTGTATTTTTATCCACATGAAATGCAGTTTTTCTGTCCAAAAAGTAAATTTGAATTAAAAAAATAAAAAACTATTTCCGAAAGACATAATTTTGTATTTTTCAAATCCGACCAACTTCAACACTTTTCTACATGAAAATTAATGCAAATGTATAAATTAATAGTGCATTATATTTAGATATGATAAAATAATCTTTTGACTTTAATTTTTGTTTTTGTTTTTGTGTAAACGAGTCTTTAAAAGATGTTTATAGTACATAGAAAGCAATATAAAACAGCCTTGCAAGCACTCGGCTCTAAGCAGAATTCCCCGTTTCATGTGTAGTGACGTCAAACCAATCCCATCGCGTTTTCCGATCCCGTGTTTTTGTTTTGCTTTTAATGAAGTTTAAAACTCCAATAACTACATAGTTTAAATTATTTTTGCGATCCCGAGTTAAGTTTTGAGGTAAGTAAAGTTGTCTTCATCAATTAAGCATAAAAGAATGCAAAATCTAAAGGGAGTGCAACTTCCCCATTCTGCATGAAAAACCCATTTATCTAAATTATGGGGGGTTAGCCCCCCGTTTCCCCCCTTTATGCTTAACCAATGAACCTCCAAAACTAATCAGGGAAGCGCCTTATCACAAGGAACCTATAAACAAAATTTAAAGTAAAACGGTTAGTTCTATCAAGAGTTATCGCGTTACGTACATACATACATACATACATACATACGTACGTACGTACATACAGAACCGGCGGGCACATAAGCTCTCAGGCTTTGATAGCCTGTGAGCTAAAAAAAGAAAAAGACGGACACATGCGAAATCGCAAGATATTATTAGTAGTGGGAAGAGATAATGGCAAAAACTGATCAACCAGTTACTAAGTTTAGGCATTTTCCTTCATTTTATCCGAATAGCCTATTTTACTTTAACGCAAGTTTCTTTGTAAACGAAAAGTTTAGTGTTTTTCTGTTTTCGGTTTCAATTTTATATCTTTGCCTTTTTCCGCCATTGCAAATGTAATTTTCACGTACCCGCAAATGGACCGCTACATACCCCAGGTTGAGAAACACTGGATTAGACGAGTGAGGATGGATAGACAAATGTTGTTAATTTCTGAAATGTGAGTTGCCATAGTTTGGAGAAAAACTATGCATACGTATTGTGTGCCTTTCGCCATTGTTATGTATAAATGTATTCTACCTATTCGATAGCTTTCCAGAAGCAACGCCATCTATGATAAAGTTTTTAATAAATTTTTTATTTGATTAAACAAAATTTCAGATCATAAGAAGAATCTTCGTCCGAACCGCACTCTCGTACGCCAATTGCTTGATCTTTTATTGATTTTTTAAAATGTGTTAAGGACTTTGGGGACACACTGTATATTTAAATAATTAAACTGCAGTGTGAATTTTTTGTAAAAAATTATATTACAAAACACGCTTGGTACTTCAATTTGCACAGCATCAAAGAAACTATCGATTATAATATCTGTCACATTGTGGTTTAAATACTAGAGACAAGCAGCAGCTATAGGAGAGCAGTGCTACTGCAGTGGAAACTGTAATTTATTTTTCAATAAAGGTTTTGTTATTAAACTCTCGCATGTCTTACTGTGAATTTATGTAAGCCCAGCATCGTGATATTGTCTGTACTTTTCAAATTGTATATATTTTCTTTTTTTATGTTACTTTTTGATTACCCATAATAATTTCAACCATCTTATACATTCTTAAACAGAACATTTCAATATTTTATAGCATATACCACAACTCCTATTTTAAACTTTGTGAGAAACCACGTTCAATAAAACTCGTAAATCAAACTCGTTGATGAAGCGATCCTTATTTATGATATGTTGTTTTATTCTATAATGTCAGCCATCCTATAATTGTATATTGCTTTATTCCAGCCATTATTTTTAAATACAGACAAAAATAAAGGCTCCAGAATCCTTGTATCAGGGCTGAACACTTAACGAAAAATATATTTTAGATTTAATTTTTTTTATATTTTTTTGAAATTGAAATGTTTAAATGGCCAACATTTTGAAACAAGATGGTGGATGAAGCTAAATCAACGAACTCTGTCGAGACCTTGGCAAGTCCAGTACACATGCTTAGTCAGATCCATATCAGTTCATAAATACGAGTTCTGTCGCATGACAAATATCATATATATATATATATATATATATATATGTTCAATACATATCTACGTAATTAAAACATTTTTTTTCTTATTAACATGCTTACACAGTTCATTTAAATCATCAAATAAAAATTTTAATAATCAAATTTAAAATCATACTTATACTTCCCAAACATCCATCTTTTTTTATTATTATTACAATCGAAATTACATGATTCGTTAATCGAATGAGATGAAAAGTTTTAAAAATAGTTTTTGCGCTAAAAAAATTTTTAAGCGTGTATAATTTATTGCAAATATAAATGACTGAATTTCATTAGCAACGCAAAAAACATCTTCTTAAATGAGAATTGAGGATAATGGATTTTCTAGTATACAGCTGGAATAATCTAGTGCAGTCATTAGAACTATATTTATGGGAATGAATTTAGCTGACCCATATTTTTCCCATTTTATTCATTCTCATTACCATTATTTTTTTTAGTTGGAGTCAATAGTTATTCTATTTCGCTATGGTGTAAACGATAATAGGAATTAGAAATATTTAAAAATATTGATTTACGAGTAAATGAAACGTTCATAAAATATTTATGGTTGATAATGAGTTCCGAGATTTGTGTCAAACAAATGTATTGTTTGAAAAAAATATTTCGGCATTCATATAATCATAAATAACGTTATGAGAAGAACATTTTGTGCTTAATTTTAACGCTATTATTAATAACGCCTGCATTCAGCATGTGTGTTTATGTGTGTTTTGATATATATTCGTAGATCGGTGGAATAGTAAAAATCTATTCACCGTTGAACGGTCATCCGAGGTTGTCTGTGGCTGGTGACTTTCTTTCCAACATGGTTTATTAGTGAAAAATTGCAGACTCGGGAATCGGCAGGAGTGGTTCAGTGGTTAGAGCGACAGCCCGGAACGCTCTGGACCCAGGTTCGATTCCTGGCTCTGGCTAGTTTTTCACTCCACGTTGGATTATTGTATTTAATATATGTATGTCTGTACATTAATTGTATATCTTTATTTGCTGAATGCAGGCGTTATTTATGTGTGTTTGGATACTTCACAATTATTGTTGGATGCTGCATGAATCGTTGAAATTGGTGTAAAGTCTTTTTCATGTGAATGGGAACTGTTGTATCTTACACAATTTATACATTTATGGCAATCAGAATTCTGTTGAAGTTGACATTGTCTGGAGTCATGGGAAGATGCACAGTATGCACATCTTATAGGATTACTTTCAGATGATTTATTTGCTACATGCAGTAGCGCTGGTATCGGAAGCATTTCTGTAAGTTATTATATTTCTTTACAATGCTAAATTTTAAATCATAATTAATTCTGTCTAATTTAAGTAAAATATTTGCAGAAGAAAAGTCTGTTTCAATTATCTGGTTGTAATATTCACCCTTGTTGATTATCTTAGCTAAATTAAGTTCTATATTATATTTAAAGTGATTTTTAAGGATAGATTTAAGAACTTCTGTTATCGATTGTGGAATTTTAAAGATTATTAATTTCCTTTGTTGAATTTTTAGTATGAATTTCCTTTTATCTCTGAGTTAAGTAATTTTGTTTTGAAGTTATTAAAATCTTCAATGGTGTTTAATTGAAGTTGCAATTTACCATTCGTCAGTTTCCTGCCAGTGCAATATTTTAGTTCTTCCAATTCCAATGATTTCAATTTATTTATTGCTTCTTCTATTTGGAGAATTGTTTCTTTTGCTTTTAGAAAGAAATTACAGAATTTTTTGGGGTATTTTTATTATAATTTTGTCTTAGATCCTTTATTTCTTGTTTCAAATTATCTAATTTTTCATTAATTTTCTCAAATTTATTCCAGATTCCATCTCCTGCTGACTGTTGTGTTAACAAAGTTTTAATAACTATTTGTTTTGATGAATTTTCCTTGTCTAAGTAAACAATTTGGAAAACACATAAGACATGTGAAAACCCAATTTGAGCAATTACCATCTATAGTCGGAAAAATATATTAATTTTTTTGTGCATCTCTGTATATAATGTATAGATTTGTATTTATGCCACAATGCACGCAAAAATTTAATTCAGTTAGGAAATGCAGTTCACAAGTCCCGTTCAGCAATTTCCGCCAATAAGCTGAAATACACGCGAATTCTATTGTGTTGCCTTTCATATGATCTATAGAACTTATACTCACAGAGTAATATGCAAGCAAATAGTTAAATTACGAAACGCATACCGCAATTAAAAATCCTTTTCCAACATCTATTACTCATAGACAGTGCTGTAACCAAATTATTTTTTGAGACCAAGTAAATGCACTTCATATTCTATAGTAGTCATTTTGTAGTATACCTCAGTGATATTTAAAAAATTCAATATGTTTCTAATATTGTAACGTCTTTTAAATAACTACAAACGATTTTTCTCCGTAGACATAACGTAAAGGAATTCGTTTGAAAACCGCTGTAAACGAACTATAAAAGCGACACATTTCAAGTTTAATACAAAACTCCCATGGTAAATCTGAATTACGTATATTAGTGACATTACAATCCGAGTATATTTATGGGAGTTTGAGCATGGACATACAGACAGCACACACACAAACCGAATTCATAAACACTTTTTAACTATGTTGGAAAGTGTTAAAAGTATAGAATTTGATAATACTACCAAATTCTTCATTGTTCCAGTGTGTAAAGTCACATATAATATCTCACCATAATAGCCCATAATTAAATATTATTTAACTTCTTTTTGTGGATATATCTACCCTATATATATAAAATCCTAATGAAACGAATTTGTGAAACGATTTTATGAAACGAATTTATGAAACGAATTTATGAAACGACTGATTAAACGACTGATTATGTTTCAGGGCTATTTTTAATAAAATATTAAACGCTTGATGGTAAAATTAATACCAATTGTCCATAAAAATCCACGGATGTCAAAACTGGTAATAGAATTTTGAAATTGGAATTAGTTTTCGAGATATTAATTTTTTTTCTAATTTTAATGACATTTCTGTAATGATGGCAACTAATTACTCAGTTTTTTTGTGACAAAAAAGGGAAAAAAATTGAAAAGGATCCCGATAGGGATTATTGATTTCTTTTTAATCGTCATTTTCAAATTGAAATTGAATTTATCTTTTATTTCAATCGATAATGAAGACACGATTGTGATTAAATTATGTTTTTTAGGAAAAATTTAAAAAAAAGCACATTTCTATCGTTAGGATTCAATCGTCTGTCAGCATTTAATTTAATTTATAAACTGAAAATACTTTGAATAAATTCGTCCAAATGACGTCATTTATGTAAACGCAAAAGAAAGGGGGGGGGAGGAATTAATAGTAATTATTATTTATTGATATCATTTTGTTATTCTTTTGTAAAATTTAATTAAACGAATTTATAAAATCACTAAAACGAATATATAATTGCCCAACTGAACGGAAGGAGAAAATAATATCCTGCTTGGTTTTCTTTCCAATTTTAATGAGAATATGACATCAATTATGGTAAAATGACATTTAGTCCTTTCTCTCTTTTATTGACAGCAAGGAAAAAAATGCTCCCTATATATTAGAGAAATGCTATTAAAGTTTAAAACAAATGAATATTTCAGTAGCATTACTTTTTGTTATACATACAATTTATTTTACATTTTTGTTTTACATACAATTTGTTTAGCGTAAAATGTCATTTATCCTATTTTATATATAATCAGAAGTAATATAATTAAACAATAATATTAAACAATAATAATATACGTATAATTAAAATAGGCATAAAAACAAAAAAATCGTCGAATTTGTTTTCATGGCTGTTTATGTCATTTGGCACCAAATCTCG
The DNA here is from genome assembly GCA_963931845.1 of Maratus michaelseni. Taxonomy (NCBI): domain Eukaryota; kingdom Metazoa; phylum Arthropoda; class Arachnida; order Araneae; family Salticidae; genus Maratus; species Maratus michaelseni. Next base: position 199,157,574 of record OZ007588.1, on the reverse strand, counting down.
CTTTCTGATGCCCGAATTGCGCCAAGCTTTTTAAAAAAGCCTCAAGACCCCTATAATAGAAAAGCACCAAAAGTTCATTGGGTTTGTTTTCATAACTTTTGGCAACAAATCTATGTATATTAACGAATCTATCCCTTTTCGAAGCTCGAATTACGCCAAACCTAAAAGCAAAGGATGCTATACTGGAAAAGTAACCGATTTTCTTATGGACAATATTCAAGTGACATAACATGGTGTAAAATTATCGCGCATAGCAAATTTGTTTAAATATCTCATCAATTGATGCCGTATAAATGCAGGCATGCATGCACAAAATATTTAATTAATTTTGTATGATAAATAAATATTAGAAAATTCGTATATACATATTAATTAAAATAAATAATTTACGTATATAAAATAACATGAAAATATGCATGATGGTGCACTAAAATAGGGAGAAAATTAAAACCTGTTACTGAAAATGTCTATAACATAGTACTTTTCAATACCGCGGTTCTTAATGTTATTCACAATCAGATGGAATTTTTCTCATCCTTAAACGCAAAGGAAGACTAGAATACAGATTGTTGTTATAAAAGTCCGAGAGGTAGCCACAATTTAAACCTAACCATTTTATACAAGCTGGTTTTCAAGTTGTAATTGATTTTGCTTATCAATCCCGAAAACTGTCGTCAGTTGTCACAACAGCTGTGTATGAGGCCATGATAATCAAAAAATGCCCCATTAAAACGTTAAAAGTATGGCAACCTAATTACATATTTACCAATATATTTTTAAAACAAAGCACGCTGTCATGTTTTTAGAGGCTTCGAAGTCTGAGCGGGGGTTGGCGAGCGTAGCTCGCAGGGGGTAGGCCCCCTAGTGTGATTATAAAATGCTTGTAACGATAGATGTGAATGCATCTGATAATGTAAATCTATAAACTTTTGATGTAACTATGTAAACATTTAAATGGATTTATAAAAAAGAAAATTTATATTTTAATGTAAATTTACAGTTTTATTTCATACATTAAAAATCATTCTGAAATTCTCTTCAGAAGCTACAAATATTGAATTTTTAATAATAGAGACAAAAATACGTTATATGGTATTGAAGAAGGCACAACAATTTTAAATACATTTTTACATGCAATATATGTACTAGTCAGCATATTACAACATATATTATATACATCGATGACTGAATTTTATTAGCAACGCGTGAAACGTTTTGTTAAATAACAGATATTCTGATATGCATCCAGAATAATATGGAGCCATACATAATTAGAATAATACTAATGGGAATACATTTAAAAGGCCCATAATTTTTTCTGTTCCTCCTTCTAATCCAGGGGTTCCCAAACTATAATACGCGTTCCAGAATTAAAAACATAATTATTAGATTTATATGGATCAAAATTGAATTTTTAATAAAGAACTAATTTTAAAATTAATGAATGAAGTATTTTTAATTATCCGAAGAACTGTTTTTAAACATGCTTTATAAACTGAATCATCTGAAGGTAAAGTCTGGATGCTTCGAAGTAGGACGAGCTTGTGTGAATAGGAGGAGTTAAAAGTATTACATACCAAGTGGAATTTATAACCCATTGTTCTCTTTGTACTAGAAAAGCTTCTAGGATTTGTTGAAATAAAAGTTTTACTTCAAATATTCATAAATTAATTAATTCTGTTGATAGAAATATTTTTCTTCTGTTGTAAAAAAATGTGTGTAGTTTCTTTTTTTATTTCATGGAAATCAGTTTTTAACAGAGTATTTAAAATATTGATCTTAATTCAAACAAAAACTGTGGTCATATGCAGTGAGGATTTGAGGTAAGGTATTGTACATACGTATTGAGGGGGTATATACATGCATGTATAAAGAAATTTGCAAGTGTTTGCCTACTGTGCGACATTATTGTCGCATTTAAAGGTATGCAGATTATTAATACAGTTGTATTGAGCCTATGTTAAACGCGTTAAATAAGCTTTGGATAAGAAATTCGTTTCTCATTTGAGAAACCCTGCCACTGTATCTTACGAGATAGGAAAGAAGTGAACATATTCAGCTCTCCTATGATGGATTACTGTAGTCCACATTCAAAAGGATGAATGTAACAATTTTCGTTGGCGATAATATCAGAGTACCGTCTGATATCTTCAATGTCTACTTGTATTTAGCATAACATATCTCTGTGAAAGTTCTTTCCCCCCTTCTTTATATGAAAAACAAATACAGGAATAAACTAAACATCGAATCTGACGTATGACTAAAACTACCTAATATTGAGTTAGGCATGAGGAAATTGTGCTTGATAGAATTAGTAATGTAATAATCCATTTTTAAATATAATAAAACCTGCTGAGACGGAAACACGAAAGACCGGATATATATTTCGTTTAAACAGGTTCCTTTTTACAGGTTTTTCTAATAGCTTTACGTTTGTTACCTGGTGTTACGCGGAAGTATGAACTGCGATTTAGTTGTACGTCGGTCTAAAAGTTTGGGAAACCCTGTTCTAATGATTATTATTTTTTAGCTTGTAGCCAAGTAAAATTCCATTATGTACATTTTTATAGGAATAAAAAGATACAGAAAATATTCATTTACGTTTAAATAAATGCCTTTTGCCATGTTCGTTTCGTTTAATGTTTAAATTGAGTTCTGTGATCCGTCAAACAAATATATTTATTATGATGTATTTACCATTATTTAAAAATATTGAAATGAGTCATAAATAACCTTATGATGAAAAATAAGGGTTTTTTTATTAGAAGGTACAAAAAATATATTATTATATACTCTCTATGTGTTATCTATTACTATTTTTCCACTAAAAGTATAATCTCAAGAAACACTTGCTTCAAAGATTTTATTCCACTTGTTTCAATGATTTATCCACTTATTTCAAGGATTTATTCTACTTATTTCACAGAAATATATTCACACTTATAACAACAACATTTATTCATCGATTGACATAGAAATTCAATTAATAACATTACATAATGTCGAAAATTCATTATTTTGCAAGTGCTAAAATTAAACAAACTCACTCGCAATAACAGTTATTTGTTTATTATTATTAATTTTAATATCTATTTAATTTTTTGGTATCTTTTATTTAAATTTTCACTGATAGATGCAAATGCATCTAATATTTATCAATGCAATGATATAATTATTAAAATGTTTTAAAAATTCCCAAAGAAAAAAAAACAGCCCTGTAATTCAAAGAGGTAAAAATTAAACATTATTGTCTACTTCAAAAATTACATAAGGAATCATAATTCTTTGCATTTCTACTTCCGAATGCTTACATTTTAACACAATTTTCTGTTATAATTGTATGCCTTATTTAATCGTAGAAAAATTTTATAAATTCTGGGATCAGAGAGATTTTAAAGCTGCGGAAAAAAAAATTTATAACAAAAATTCTAATCTGAAATAGTGGTGTTGCGAATCACGTGAGTGGCTGACGTTGGCGCCGGACGGCCAGCGTGTACCCCCCCCCCCCCTCCCCGTGACGCAATAAAAATAAGTTCAGTGGCACCTAGTTTACTGCTCGAATTAGAAGCGAAAAATGCCGCTTCCTGAAATTATTTCTCCAATGTTTTTTATTAATTTTTAATATTTAATTTATGTATAGATGTGTGTCCGTTTTTTGTGTATGTGAAATAAAAAGCAAGAAAAGACATATTACTAGAATTTATTCGAACTAGATTACCAGATTTTAAATATAAGAATATCGCTTCTGTTTTCAAATGCTTTTCCTTTGTGTGACTCTTCCAGCGGTATCATATTCCTTAGAAATCCCAAGCATTGTAGCCATCTTGCTGCATTTTATTCGCAGCGCGTGAGAAAATCTTATTAAGTGAGAATGAGGCAAAATAGATTTTCTGGTATACAGCCAGAATAATTTTGAATAGTCATTAGAATAATTTTTAAATAAATGCATTTAGCTGATCCATAATTTCTTCTCTCCTTCCTCTTTTCAATAACTATTACTTTTTTGGCTTGGAGTCAAGTTAATCTCCGTTTTGCTATTATTCAAATGGTTATACAAATAAAAATATACATAAATAAGATTAAGGTTGATATAAAAGGCATATTACTGTTTATAAATGTTAAATGTAAAAAAGCAGTCCGTGATTTGTGTCTAATAAATGTAATGCGAAGTGATATTTTAAAGGTTATTTTGTAAGTATTGAAATTAATCAGAAATAGCTTTGTTTTCTAATTTGAGTTATAATTTTATAATAGTTTACAATCGTTTTTAGAAAGGAAATATACATTAGCACATATAACGTATTCCAAATGGCAGTGACTCAATTTCATTAGCATTGCGCGAAACATCTTGTGAAATTAGAAAGAGGAATAATGAAAATTCTGTTTTACAGACAGAATAATCTAGCTTAGCCATTATGATAATGTTCATGAGAATGCATTTAGTTGGCCCATAATTTCTCCTTCTTCTTCTTTCAACGACTATTCTTTTTTTTTTATTTGGAGTCCAGAAAAATTCCATTTTACTCATTATGGAAATGATTATGGGAATAAAAGATAGAGAGAATTTTTATTTACATTTAAATAACAAATCCACTGTAGTTTTATTTCAGTGTAGAAAAATATTGTTGTGAGCTCGGGGTTCGAAAGGATTGATGCCAATATATAAAAACAATCAGCAAGCTTTATTTATTCTAAACAGCTCGATGAGAATATAAAATATCTTCTCAAAACACAAATATTCAGTAATCTTCAATTCCAGTAAAAGCACAGCAAAATTTCATACAGAACAATGCGTTCAATATAGCGTAGTAAATACGAAATCGCGCAGAGAAACACCGTCTCAATGCAAAGCCTCTCGTGTGAATTCAATCGCAGTCAACAGAGAACTAACTAACTGAACTGGTGGAGGTCCCTTATATAGACTTCAGAGATCTTTCCAGATTATTCTCGGGCTTTCTAATGCTAGAAATTACCAGAAGGTCCTTCAACTCTCGATAGAGTACTCAAAACGTGAAAGGATCCCAATGTAAATGTATAAGGGGGGGTTGCACAAAAAGTCGCCAAATCCGTCGCCAACTTGGCGACATTTGGCGATATATCGCCAAATTTGGCGACAAAAATAAGTCGCCAAAACCATCGCCAACTTGGCGATAAACCCATTCCTTGGCGATTTTACCATAGACTTCCATTATAAAAACCGATGCTGTAATGTTGTTTTCCTTGCAAACCATCTGAGGCCTTTAGCATTGAGTTACGTGATGCTCAATAGGAAATACATTAATAATACTGCAATTTTCACAATAATAAAATAAAATAAATTTAAACAAATGGAATATTTACAGATATATACAAAATTCATAACATTGCCCCCCTCTCAAGGACTGCACGTCCCGGGCAGTTCAACCCTTGATCGGAAAGCAAACCCGTTGCCAACAAATGCTATACTATTCAAAACACTTACAGCAAACATGCAAAATAACCATTAAACACATTCATAAAGCTGAATTATACAAAATATACACTTATTTAAAAAAAAAAAAAAAAATTAAAGCATAGACATTATTACATACAAGTATTTAAATAACAATAATAATGATAATGCTAAGCAAAATAAATAATTACATTAATTTATATACAAGAAATTATTACATTAACTTATATACAAGACCATGGTCATACTAATTTACATTATTTACATTACACTATCTACAATCAATGAACTAAGTACTATGGCCATAGTATGGAGCCAGCCTGTCGTAATGAACGACTCTAGGCTTCGAACTTGGTGACTTTCGGATCCGAATTACGACATCGTTCAGTCTGTTTAGGACTGTATAAGGACCGTCCCAGTGCGATTGCAGTTTGGGAGAAAGTCCTTTACGTCGAGTCGGATTATAAAACCAAACCTTGTCACCTTCTTTGAATTGATGTCCCGTGGCTTTCGTGTCGTACCTGGTCTTCATCTTCTCCGTCTGTATATTGATCCGCTCTCGAGCCAAGTTGTGGACGTCTTCAAATCGTACCTGGAGATTCTGCACGTATGCCTCTGGCGATGATGGCGCATCTGGAGGGCGACCAAAAATCAGATCACAAGGTAGACGAAGATCACGACCGAAAAGCATCTGAGACGGGGAATAGCCAGTTGTTTCATGGACGGCGCTGCGATAAGCGAGAAGAAACAAGGGAAGTTTTTGGTCCCAGTCTTGTTGGTTTCTTGAGACTAGCAGTGAGAGATTGTTGAGGATGGTACGATTAAATCTCTCAACCATGCCATCCGATTGGGGATGTAAAGGCGTCGTCCTAGTTTTGTCCATTCCGAGAAGTTGACAGAGACCCTCAATCACAGCGGATATGAAATTTCTCCCTTGGTCAGAATGCATTTGAAGGGGAACTCCATACCTTGATATCCACTGGTGTACCAAGGCATCCGCAACCGTAGAAGCTTCTTGATCAGGGATGGCATAAACTTCAGGCCATTTCGTGAAATAGTCCATGACAACAAGGAGGTATTTGTTGCCATCAGCACTTCTTGGCAGAGGACCTAGGATGTCAAGGGCGATGCGTTCAAAAGGTGCTCCTACATTGTAGAGATGTAGTCTTCCTCGGCTACGTTTCTTTGGTCCTTTCCGAGCTGCACATGCATCGCAAGATTTGCACCATTGTTCGACGTCAGCTCTCGCTTTTCCCCAGAAGAAGCGCTCTCGGACTCTGTGTAATGTTTTCATGACTCCAAAATGGCCACCAGTGGGACTGCCATGTAATTCCTTGAGAACCTCTGGTATTCGGGATCGAGGAAGTACCATCTGCCACCGAGATGTCTTCCCATCTTCCGATTCGAATTTTCGGAACAGGACACCATTCCTGACGTGGAGAGAGTTCCAAAGAGCCCAATATTGCTTCGTCGTAGGACTGTAAGTCGAGATGTCTTTCCAACTGGGCTTCGTGCTAGAAGATTCTAATAACTCCAAGATTGGTTTGATGTCAGAGTCTGCCATTTGATCTTCTCGAATCTTCTCATCACTCCAGGGATCTGGTGGCGTTGATAGTGAAGTCTTCGTCTGGCGTATGACATGTTCGGGATTATACTTGTTCTCCGCTCTGGAACAATAGCGACAGCTCTCGGGACACGGTCTTCTTGATAGGGCATCGGCGTTTCCATGCGATGAGCCTTTGCGATGCCTGATGTCAAAGTCGTATTCCTGGAGTCGTTGTATCCATCTGGCTACTTGGCCCTCTGGGTTCTTAAAATTCATCAGCCATGTTAGGGATGCGTGGTCAGTACGAAGGAGAAATTTCCTGCCATAGAGGTAGTGATGGAAGTGTTCTATGGCTTTCACTATAGCTAATAACTCCTTACGAGTGACGCAATAATTCCGCTCTGGTTTCGATAAACATTTGCTCCAGTATGCTACGACTCGTTCTTGGCCATCTATTTCTTGGGAAAGTACAGCACCGACACTTTCATGACTAGCATCCGTGTCCACAATGAATTGTTTGTCGGGGTGTGGATAGGTTAGGACTGGAGAGGATGTGAGAGCTTCTTTCAGCTGCTGGAAGGAATTCTCGCATTCTTGTGTCCATAGAAACTTCTGCTTGCTTTCAGTGAGCCTATGCAAGGGTCTTGCGATGTTGGAGAACCCCTGTACAAACTTTCTGTAATAAGTGCATAGTCCCAGAAAGCTTCGCAACTGATGGACGTTTTCCGGACGCTTCCAGTTCTTTACTGCAGACACTTTTTCAGGATCTGTTCGAACACCTTCAGCTGAGATGATGTGTCCTAAATAATTTACTTCACGTTGGAAGAACTTGCATTTCAGAGGGTTCAGCTTTAAATTCGCCGCTCTTAGCTTCGTTAACAGTTTTCGAATATTTCCAAGATGTTCTTCAAACGTGCGGCCACCAATGATGACGTCATCTAGGTAGATGAGACAAGCTTCAAAAGTCAGACCTTTTAACACTGTCTCCATGAGGCGCTCGAACGTTGCTGGAGCATTGCAGAGCCCGAACGGCATAACTTTAAATTGCCAAAGTCCTTGTCCAGTAGTAAATGCGGTCTTCTCTTTGTCATCAGGATGGATCTCTACTTGCCAATATCCACTCTTCAAATCCAGCGTGGAAAACCATTTATGTCCTGAAAGAGTATCTAGCGTGTCGTCTATTCTTGGTAGAGGATAGCTGTCCTTCTTCGTGATATTGTTAAGTTTACGATAATCCACACAAAATCTTGTGGAGCCATCTTTCTTTCGGACCAACACGATGGGAGAGGCCCACGGACTTGATGACGGTTCGATTATGTCACTATCCTGCATCTCTCGTAAGAGCTTAGAAACCTCTTCTTGTTTTGCAAACGGCAAGCGTCTTGGATGCTGTTTAATCGGTGGATGGTCGGCAGTATCAATTCTATGACGTGTCAGAGAAGTGCGACCTATATCATTCTCGTTTTGTGAAAACACATCCGTAAATTCCTGGAACAGTCTTTCTGCGGCATGTCTCTGCTCAGGAGATAAATTCTCATTTCGTCCAATTTCAGGTGTTAAACTTGTAGGCGGCTCCGACAACGTCAAGCTCGGGTCTTTGCAAACACAGGTGACTGGAGCACAGGTAGCAAGCACTTCACCCTTCTGGATAATTCTAGACTTTTCACTCACATTCGCCATCCTCACGGGTATCACATCTCTCGACAGATCTACCAGCGCTGATGCTATTAGCACTCCTTTTGGGCTCTTCTCAGGATATCCAGTCAAGCCATACTGGAAAATTCTTTCGTTTCCAGTTAATCCAGGTATCATCATTTCGGTCCGAGGAGGGATGATAACATCTGCCTTGGCTGTGATCCGTTGAATAGACCCGGACTCATTTCCAAGTTTGAAAATAGTGACATCTTCTTGAGCAGAGCGTAACTCATTATTCTTAAAGTCCAGTGTAAATCCATGCTCTTTTAAAAAGTCCAGTCCGAGTATGAAAGGGTCTGAAATATCGGCCACGTAGACTGTATGGCGATAAGCGGCGTTCCCAAACTTTATTTTCAGTGTCATTCTTCCATGTATATCGATCTTATCTCCGGTCACAGTTTGAAGAATAACACGCGGCGGGGTCCAAAGGAGTTTTTCTTTCAGCCGCTGAGCTAGATCTTTCCGAATGATGGTCACATTGGCTCCTGTATCGATGATCATATTACAGGGCAAATCATTCACACTTCCGACTAGAAAAACTCCGTTCTCGCCGCAACTTCTTGCAGAAATTTCACATACTTGAAAATGGGGCTTCTCAAAATCTGGCAACCTCCGCCCCGCATGATGACCATTAATCAGTTTTCCTGCTCCTCCGTTAGCGGGAGAGATATTACCTTCGGTGCTGGGTCGTCTTGGGCAGTCGATTTGGATATGGCCTTCTCCACCGCATTTCCAGCACTTGATCTGCCTGTAAGGTTTGTTGGCCATTAAGGAGTTCATCTGCCTCATCATGTCCTTCACCTGCTGCTGTAAATGCTCCACAGCTCTATCCGACGTCTCAGGCATGTTGGCTACTCGCACAAAGTGTCGATCTTTCCTTGTAGCTTGCTGGGCTGCCTCGAATTTCAGGGCATAAACTAAAGCCCCTTTTAAGTCACTGAGATCTGCAATCCGGAGTTGTTTCTGGATCTCAGAGTCACGCACACCATCAATAAAATGCTGCAGAGCCAAGCTTTCTCTAATTTCAGTCGGACAGTCAGGATAAGCAAGATGTGAAAGCCTCTCGACATCCGTAGCAAGCTCTTGCAGGGATTCAGTGGATTTCTGCTGTCGCGACTTGAGCTGGAGTCTGCTATATTCCTTCATGCATTTCTCGCCAAAGCGTAATTCTAAGGCACTGACGAGCGTTTCAAAATCCAGCGGTTCATTTGCAGGCAAAGTCTGTAGGACATCGGCAGCATCAGCTCGTAGAGAAGCAGCTAACTGGCAAGCGTTTGTCTGGGAATCCCATCCATTGGCGTCCGCTACGATCCCAAATTGTGTCTTAAAAACTGGCCATGAGGATTTTCCGTCATAGGTCGAGAGTTTAATAGAGGTCCGGGGAAGCATAGCTTGATACTTGACATCTTCGGGATAGTTTTCGGCAGTTATCTTTTGTTTCTTCACATTTTCCAACTCCTTTTCTATACTCTCTATCCTTTCTTCTACGGTATTGGCTGTCTTTTGAACTTTTTCCTCTATTTCCAGAAATCTTCCTTCAAATTTGTTTTCCACGCTGTCAATTCTTTCATTTAAAGATGTTATTTTATTATCTATTAATTCTTTCAACTCACCAAGGTTGGTTGACATATCCTTCTTCATTTCTTCCGACATCTCTTTCATTTCAGCCTGGTTTGCGGTCATTTTCTCATCTATCGCTGACATTTCCTTCTTCATTTCTTCCGACATCTCTTTCATTTCAGCCTGGTTTGCGGTCATTTTCTCATCTATCGCTGACATTTCCTTCTTCATTTCTTCCGACATCTCTTTCATTTCAGCCTGGTTTGCGGTCATTTTCTCATCTATCGCTGACATTTCCTTCTTCATTTCTTCCGACATCTCTTTCATTTCAGCCTGGTTTGCGGTCATTTTCTCATCTATCGCTGACATTTCCTTCTTCATTTCTTCCGACATTTCCTTCATCATTTCTTCCGACATTTCCTTCATTTCAGCCTGGTTTGCAGTCATTTTCTCATCCATCGCTGACATTTCCTTCTTCATTTCAGCCTGGTTCGCAGTCATTTTCTCATCCATCTCTCCTAATTTCTCCAATAATTTAGTCAGTTGCGCCTCCATTGCTCTGGTAATCGGCATTCAACCCCACTCCTGACACCAAATGTTGTGAGCTCGGGGTTCGAAAGGATTGATGCCAATCCGGATTTAAATATAAATATCAAGTATTGCTATAAATTGGAGAAAATGGCAAAGGAGATTCATGAAATGTTGGTGCAAAAATATGGATCTGGAGCAGTGAGTATAAAACTGTTTTTATGACAAGTTAAAATATTTTCGCGATGGAAACAAACTTGATGATGAGCTGATTTCAGGATCGGCCGTTAACAAGAGCAATCCAAGATAACATCGAACGACAGCGACACATGCTTACTGCCGATCTTCGGCAACCACTGAGAAAGCTAGCTGATTATACACTTAGCCTATTAAAATATTTTCTATGAAATACTTTAATCCAGAAATTCAACAATGTATGACATTGACACCCCGAGCCTTTGTTGACAGTTTACATTAGCTTTATAATCGTTGTCAAAAGTGTGTTGTGGCTAATAGAGCTTGCTTTGAAGAGTAATAAAAAATTTTGTTTGTGTCTTTCTTTTTCTTTATTTTATAAGACAATTCACCGAACATTTTTGAAGAATCTTCTGTCTTTTGATGTGAAGCTGCAAATAAAAGAGCAAAGATTTTCTTATTCGGTTTTCTTATATTTTCTTTGATAACGGAAATATTCTATTCTTTCCTTCTGAACGGAGACACATGCAATGTTGGTGCAAGTCTATGGATCAGACACAGTGTGTAAAAATGTGTTTATGACTAGGTCAAACATTTACACAGTGGAAAGGAAACTGTTAATTGCTGGAAACTGTTGTTAAAGGAAACTGTTGTTAAAGGAAACTGTTGTTTCGGGTTGATCTTTAACAAGCACAATTCCAGCACAGTCCTTTAACAAGCGTTGGTCGTAATCAAATAATTGCAACCAATGCTTAATGATGATCGGCGGCTTTCTTTGAGAGTGATAGCAGATGATGCACGTTGTAAATATATCAGAGTTTTAAGAACGAAGGTTTCGCTGATCTTTTCCAGCGGATTTACATCGTTTTAAAAAATATGTTGGGGTTAACGAAGATTGCATTGAACGGGATTAAGGATTTTTCTTTATATAATTTTTCCCAGTACTTTATGATAGCTTTAGCTGAACATTTAAGACGCACCTTGTATATTTAGACATGAAACTGTAAATAAAAATAAATCAACAATTTTCTGCAACGGTTATCGTATATTTTCTTTCATAAAGAAATATACCATTATTTTCTTCAGAACGTAAAATCATCTTAATTGTTTTCTTAAGGCACATTATTAATGATGGTTTTGAAGAATGATGAATGAAAAACATGCTCTATAATCCAAAAAAGATATATAATAATTTAAAATCATTTTTAACTTTTCAGCGAGCGCCTTACAAATTATATCACAAACGGGCAGCTGTCGGTTTTTGTTACGACGCTTATTTGTATAGGTATGATATATGCTTATGATATGTGTATGTATATATATATATATATATATATATATATATATATATATATATATATATATATATATATATATATATATATATATATCAATAAAGAAAAATTCATGATTTACCTGCAGAAAAAAATATCGCGTTTACAAAAGGTAAGAAAAAATTATGAATACACCACACTGTAAAAAAACAGCTACGATTAACACAATAATTACGTGATTAACACCAGCGCCTCATTTATCATTTTTTCAAAGACATTTCAATGTTAATTCAGTGTTTTAACTCAGTGTTCGCATTATTTCTGTTCTCAATCATTAATTTTAAGAATACGCATCCACTGTGGTACGGAGTACGTCGTCTGTGCATTTGTGTAATTACACTTTCTTTCTTAATTAAATTATTTTTTCTGTACATATTTCTGTTTATTACTTCCATACTATCACTACAGATTGTCTTTAAAGTTGATAGTTATGACTCATAATTTATTCTTCTTCCTATGACCGTTAATTTTGTGGCTTGGAGTCGAGTGAAAATCATTTTTTACCGGCTTTAGGAATAAAAAGATACAAAAAATACTGATTTACTTTAAATAAAAAGTGCGTTACTATTTCTTTCCCTATAGTTAAAAAAAAGACTTCCAAAATGTCAGTGAAATAAATATATCATTTTTGTAATATATTTAGTAAATTTTTGAAGCATAGGAAATGATCGTAAATTATTGTATCAAAAGAATATAAAGCGTAAAATTTTTGAAGATACAGAAATTTAAACAGAGATGATTCATTATATGATTTTGATGTATTTTACATTATTTATCTTATTTTGATTTTTAATGCTTTTTATTATCGCAAATGCTTTTTATTTAGGAACTGTTTTTAAAAGTAAAGAAAATAACATTGCAAAAGCTTTAATTTCATCATTTTCCAAGTGTTCCGTTTTGATTACTATTAATAGCTTTTTATGTTTTAATAGCTACTTAATTTGATTCTTTATATGCTTCTTTTTATATACTAGTGATGATAGAGCTCTCTAATAGTTATTGATGCAATAACATAAACTTTAAGTTAGTTAGACAATAAATATTAATAAATAATTTAAGGAAATGTTGTTCTTCTTTTTTAAAAATTTAAATTCATCTTTAAATTGTTTTACGAAACATCAGTCCTTTCTTTTTTTAATAATAAAGACAAACAAAATCTCTGTAGTTGAAATATTTATAATGTTTAATTTTTTTTTAACAATAACCATGTATATTACCTTATATAGTGAAAATTAATTACTTAATTTCATTAGCAGCGCGTAAAAACACGTAGTTAAATGAGGATGGTGCGCATTGCATTTTGTGATATACAGATAGAACGATCAATGGTAGCGATTAAATTAATGCATTTAGCTGACCCATAATTTTTTTTCTTCTTCTTCATTCTAATGGCCATTAATATTTTGGCTTGGAGTCAAATGAAATTCATTTTTTGCCCTAATGTAAATAACTTTAGGAATAATAAGTCGGTTAAAAAGAAGCATACAATGTTTATTTTAGTTGAAATATAATGCACATTATTGTTTCAGTCCTTTCAGTTCCCAGATTTTTGACAAACAAATGTATTGCTATATATTATTCTTTTAAGTATGAAAATTGTTCGTAATTAGGCTTATCAGTAGAATATATACCTTTATTGTTCTTTGAAGATACAAGGAAATTAAACATCCTTTTTAAATGAATTCTGTATTTTTAAATTCTAAATACAACTGGTTTTCTTTTAAAAATTGTCTTAAAAACTAAAGATAAGAACTATAATAGATAGGAACTATAATAGATAAGAGCTATATTCACAACGCCACTAAAAAACTGTTTTTGAAATCACACATTTTGAAAGACAAATATATCTATTTTTATATAAAAATCTTTTTAATTGATTCTTTAAGAATTTGTGTTTTAGATAGGTATACCTATCTACTGGATGTGCCTAATAGTTATTGATGTAATGATAGACATTAAACTGGTTGAAAAACTGAAAACGAAATCAATAAATTCATACACATTTCCATTTTTGTTCGTCCAAATTTTGAATCATTCTAAGTTTTTCTTTGCTAAGTTTGTCTGCCGTCTGGCCATCTGACCATGCTCTAACTCCCGTAAATATGCTCGGATTGTCCTGAAATTTTTATATGTTATTGTCGTTATCTATAGAATGTTTCCTATTTCAACTGAAGTATGTAGCCCTTTTAGTTTTTTTACAGGGACAGTCAAAGTATTCTATTACATTACAGTCAATGGGGAATAATCGTTTAAAGTGCATTTTGATGACGCTACCTCATTTAAAACACAATGAAATTGATATATAATTATGAAACGCATTAAAACATGCTTTTTGTAGAAAATGGGGTGCAAAGCATTAATTATTCATTTACAGGGTCAAACAAAAGAATTCTGCTACACATCCTTCTATTGGAAAAAATCGATTGCATTGTAATTTAGTGATAGTTCACTATTTCAAACATAATGAAAATTATATGCATTACTGAGGTGCACTATAAATTGCTCTCTTTTGTGCATTGCGTTTATTTACAGGGACACATAAAAGATATTGGTTACAGTACACGTGCAATATTTACAGTCTACGTGTGATAAGTGCGTTTTCAACTTTGGTTTGCGTTTTAAGCTTAATGTTTTTTTTATAGTACGTGTGTGTTTATAAACTTGGTTGATCCAATACAGGGCTACACAAGGAAATTCATAAGTATTACGACTATGTGCAGTGAATTGCTTAAGGGCAGTTTTTAATTGTGTTTACGCGTTTTCCTGCTGAACTATATTTAGTAGACTATTAGAAGTTTGTGGAATCTATATTTGTCTTACGTGGCGCGGGAATATTGCTGAATTTCTACCTTATCGTTGGCAACAACCGTAGTTTCCAGAGCTCAGACCAATGAACAGACAAGATTGTGTTAGCTCTACCTCCATTATGGCGGTCAGTGTCAGAGGACTGAAACACTATCTAGAAATTATTAAAAATATGAACGTAATCCAAAGCGTCTGATATGATTCCTCATTTTAATTATGAGTAATATTGTCGTTTAATTATGAGTAATATTGAATTCTCAACTCTTATTTAGAATTTACTTACGAATAACACTCACACAAAAAATCGGAGATAATAAAATATTAACTTTCTAGAATCCACTGCTGCCATCTGTTGATGTTTTATTGAAGTAAAAGTGATTTTTCTTCAATTTCAATGAAGTAAAAATTTCTTTTGCAGAAATCTATAATCAATTAGAATAGTAAAATGTTGAACGAAATTTAAACAATCATTGATGATAAACTATCTTCCTACCACATAGTGTTTTTTTTTATTTAAGCCGTGCTGTACCATATTATAGGTGCAATAAGTTTTAAAATAATTATGTTTCCAAGATCCTTTTTTCATAGTATTTAAATTATTTATATGTCCATTAGTAGCATCAACTAAATGCATTTTTAGTTGTGTTTTCAACGGAGTTTTCGATTACTTTTTTACATTAAAAAAATTGTCAATTTCATATGTTCAAATGATTTATTGTAGTACTTATTCCGGCTAGAATTATTGGAAAAATAAAAAGGGGCGAGCGAGCGAACCGAGTTGGGACCGCGTAGCGGTCTCAATAGCGAGTAGGGGGGTGAGTCCCCTAGTATAAATAAATTCATATACAGGGCTACTCAAAAAAATATACATTGTCGTTTACGTTTGGTAGTTACTGTAAGTGAGTTTTAGGTGATGTGTACAAAAGTCTTCAGATAATATACAGGGCTGTACAAAAGATTTCGAGCGCATTTCCATCGATTGGCGAAAATTTCTAAATGTGAATATTCATAACAGAACTCTATTTTATCATGCTATATACCCACATCTATTGTTCATTTACAGGGCTTCACAAAATAATTCGACTACTTTTTTGACACTGAAAAGGAATTTCGAAAACTGTATTTTTTAATGTGTTATATGTTTCCTAAACTGTTTATTTAGATATCTGCTTTCACCTTATTTAACGGTGAAGTTTCGTTACAGTTTTCTGGCTGTGTTGGAAAGTGTTTCATAATCTATGCTTGACGCATGATTTTTCGTTCTTGTTTAATAATAAAGACAAAAATATATGCTCTGTAATGGAACGTTTTATAATGATTTAAATCTGTTTTCAACATTAAAAAGTGTATTTCAGTCAAAATAATTTACTGTAAAAAGAAAATTATCTATTTCATTATTAACGCGTATAAACATTTTGTTAAATGAGGAATAAGTATAACAGATTTATGGTATTCAGCTAAAATAATCTAACTTAGTCGTAAGAATAATCTCCATAAGAATGCATATAGTTAGCCCATAATTTCTCATTTTTTTCATTCTTCCAATGGCCATTAGTTTTTCGTCTCGTAGTCAAATGAATTTATTTTTTGTGCCATTA
Source organism: Maratus michaelseni (assembly GCA_963931845.1). Classification (NCBI taxonomy): domain Eukaryota; kingdom Metazoa; phylum Arthropoda; class Arachnida; order Araneae; family Salticidae; genus Maratus; species Maratus michaelseni. Next base: position 199,140,882 of record OZ007588.1, on the reverse strand, counting down.
TGTAAGTAGCTTTAAGAATAAAAAGACACATTAAATAATGATTTGAGTTTAAATAAAATACACATAACTCTTTCTTTTTCCATTCCGATATAAAAATGAATTCCTAGATTTGTGTCACGCAAGGTTATTGTTTTTGTACTATATTTAATGATTAGTTTTAATTTAGGAAATAGATCATAAATAGTGTTATCAGACGAATATAAACTATTAACTTTTTGAAGATGCGAAAAAAACAATTACATATAATGCTTATTATATTTACCGTTGTTTTCTACATAATTTATATTTCTTTATTTTTAGTCTGCAAACGTAACTGAGTTTAGGTACTGTCTTAAAAATTAAAGAAAACAACCATAAAATATGTTAGCAAGTCGGAAAATTTAAAACCAAAATACGTACTTACCGTTTGGAGAAAACGAGGTGCTGCTTTAGAATCTCAAAATTTACTGAAGACGGTAAAGCATTGGGTGGGGAATATCATGGTCTGAGGGTGCATGGCTTACAATGGAGTTGGAAATATTGTTTGGAGTTGGAATATATAGTTTATTGATGAGAAAATGACAGTTTTGTCATACATTAATGTGTTACAGCATCATTTGAAGGACATTGCAAGAAAATTACGATTGTACGATTGGAGAAGACATTCATCTTTCAACAAGATCAAGACCTCAAACATACTGTCAATAAAACCAAAGAGTGGCTTTTATACAATTCTCACCGAAGATTACTAACTTCACCGCAATCTCAGACTTGAATCCTATTGAATATCTATGGCATCTACTTGATGAAAAAATAAAAAAAAAACTCAATCACAAGCAAATCATATTTGAAACAAGCATTGAAAAATGCATGGAACATCATTTCCCCAAAATTCACCAATGATTTAGTAGAATCTATGATATCCGAGATGCGGTAATTGGAGCAAAATGACTGCATACCAAGTATTAACTTCATATTTCAATCTTATTTTCTATATGAATCAATATTCAAATATGATGTTCTAATACTTATGTTATTTTATTTTATTTTTTTTAATTTCTATTAATTTTTAATATGTATTTATTACAAAATGGGATATTTTTGTAAAAACTTCGCGTAATATAAATCTTTTACAACAATTAAATCGTTTTATTACTTTAAAAAACTACAAATTTCACACTGTACTAATACTTTTTTTCTCAACTGTATATAACTGAGGTGCACAACAACATGCTTACCATAGAATATAGTGTGCACAGCATTTTCCATTCATTAGCACACAAAAATTTCAGTTACAGCACTGTCTATGAGCAATATTTGCTAGAAGTGCGTTTTCAATTATAGTTTGCGTTTTTACATTTAACTAATTCTTTGCATATTAGTTTGTGTGTATAAATTTTATATTTCTATACAGGGTTGCACAAAAGAATTCGAGTACATTTCCGTTTATTGACGAAAATTGCTGAAGGTGAATTTTCAACTGTGTCATACTTTCCTAACTGAACTAAATATTTGCATACTATGTTGTATCGATACAAATTTACAGATGTTATACAGGGCTGCACAAAATACTTCGGATATATATCCGACTATAGTTGATTATAGCTTAAATTGGCTTTTCAAATGTGTTATGCGTTTTCGAAATTATTTAAATAGACATCATATTTTACCTTATTAAACGGTTGCATTTTCTTACATTATTATGGATGTATTAGAAAGTGTTTTATAATCTATGCTTGACGCATTAGTTTTCTTTCTTGTTTAAAATTAGAGACAGAAATATCCGATATTTGATCGTAAATGTAAATGACTAATTTTTGCTATTAATATGTAAAAAAGTTTGATAAATGAGAATGGGGTCTAATGGATTTTCTGATGTACAACCAGAATAATCAGGCCCAATAATTAGAATAACGTTCATTAGAATGCATTTAATTGACCCACATTTTTTCCTCCTTCTGATGACCATTAGGTTTCTGGCTTTGAGTCAAGTGAAATATCGTTTTTGTAATTATGTAGATGATTATATGAATACAAACAAAACATAACAAATTGATTTACATTTAAATGAAATGCAAACTGCTCTTTCTTTTCATTTTGAGTTTGAAATCAGTCCAAAAATTGTGTCAAACAATTGTATTGTTTTTTTGTAATTCTTTTTCAGAATGGTTTAATTATGGAATCATGTCATGAGAAGCAATATATATATATAACAAGAAAATGAAGCATTAATGCTTTAACATGAAAAAAAATATATATATAATATATTTTATATTTTCAATGCTGTTATTTTTTTCCTTTATTTTTTAATATTAAAAATTAATAGTTCTTTACATAAAGATTGGCATAAAATAAATATTTTTCATGCATGACAAACTGATATGAACTTGTATTTAATGAGCACCGTAATCAAATTTAGAAAATGTTATTTTTAATCCTGTATCACATATAAATTTCATATGAAGTTCAATAATGCTTGTGAAATAGCGCAATACGAGGGCAGTTTGATAAGTTATCGGCACAGAAATGGAACAAATATGACCAAATGACAATGTTGTTTGTAAAGTATGATCCTTTAGATGGCGTGCCGCCTAGTTTCAGGCGCGTGAGTGTATTGGTTATTGCTGGGAGATAAAGTAGAGTAAACAAGGTTCGACATTTTCGGAAAATGGAAAAAATTGAAGTTCGAGCTGTCATAAAATACTTTGTTAAAAATATTTAACCTCCACGAACATTCAAAAATAGTTACATATTCAAAAATAGTTTGTTCAAAAATAGTTATCTTAAAATCTAAATTGCTATCTGAAAATAGCAATTGTTCAAAAATAGTTATCTTAAAAAACTCGACGATAAAAAAGTGGGCTGCTGAATTTAAACATGGTAGGAAATTTATTCACGATGATGAACGCTGAGGACGCCCAAAAAACCACTATGACCAAAGAAATCGTCACAAAAATTCACAATACCGTATTGAATGATCGCCGATTGAAGATCCGCGAACTTACTGATATTGCAAACAACTCGACAGACCGTATCCACCACATTTTACACGATGTTTTGGGTATGAAAAAGCTTTCCGCTCGAGGTGTACCGCGTTTGTTGAAATTGCCAAAGAATGAACCAAAATGACCAAAAATGAAAACGAATGAACATTTCTCAAGAGTCTTCTAAAATGTATTGTGTTGCAAGTTGAAAAATGAAATGAAATATTGTCAAAAATCGTGTATTTTCTTTTTCCGGCCAGGAACTTTTCGAACCACCATCGTACAGGGCTACACTAAAGGATTCGCACACAAGAGTGTATCTTAAATGTATTGAGTTGCAAGGGGACTACACAGAAAAATAATAATTTATGTTAAAAATCTTGTGTTTTCACTGTCATGCCGATAACTTACACTGTTAAAAATTTGCAGAAAACTGTCCAGTCATTTGACCGTTTTTGTAAGAAACGGTTACATAACCGTAATTTAACTATATTCTGACCACAAAATGAGCAATAATACGGTCAGAATATTGTTAAATTACGGTTATGTAACCGTTTTCTACAAAAACGGTCAAATGACTGGACAGTTTGCTGAAAATTTTTAACAGTGTATCAAACCATCCTCGTAGATAGAGAGGCACTTCCTTTACGAATATGTAGTTCGAAGACCTGTCTTTGACGATTAGTTTTCAGTTCTCCATTTCAGAGATTTTTTATTAAACAATTTCTGCTTAAAAATCTAAACAAAAACATCACCATTTTTGTTTACTTTGGATTTTTTGGTATGGTGTCTAAAGTAACTTATCATAAAAACTATTAAATTATTTTTAATATTTTTTTTAATATTTGTTAATATTATATCAGAGACAGGAATGGTATTTTAATAAATGTAATATCTCTATTCTAAAAAAAAGTAACTAATGCTGTCACCGCTGTAAATGCATTTTGTTTGTCCGGAGGTCTTTTTAGGCTAATATAAAGAAAACTAATGTGTATAAAACTAAAAAACCAATATGTCGTTTTATAGAGAAGTGTTTGATAAACACGCAGAAATAGACAGTTTCTATATCGAAGAATTATTTTAAGACCTATTTCATATCGAAGTGATCGAAAATAGTTTTGATAAATAGTTTATAGTAACAAAACCTATGCGTAGTAAATTAACCATATTTTGAAAGAGCATAGTTGACAAGATTGCTTTGTGCAGTGTGCATTTTTTTGACAGGTTTTTTTAGGTATGTTTTTTATTATTTTAATTTTTATTATTTTGATAGTGATTTATTTCATATTTCGAAAAAGCTACTTTTTGTGTTGTTTTCAATTTGAAAAAAATCGCACATAGTAATATGCCTTTTCAATTAACACATGTATTTACAGGTGACTGTTAAAACCTAAAATAAAACTTTAAATTAATAATTAAATGATCACGTGTTAAAAGCAGTAAATATGGAAAATTAGGTCATAAAAAATGTACTTGCACGTGAATATTAAAAAGAGAAATAAAACTTTAAAATAATAGATAAATTATTACGTATTAAAATGATTACATGGGGAATGTTACAACACATTTAAAATGCTCAAATAATATTTGCAAACAGTTTCAATTTACAAATATATTTACATAAGAAATTCATTTATTTCTAAAAAATCGTTTACCTATTGTTACAAATTTTAAAACAGCGCAAATAATATTTTCTTTCAATTAAAAACTACATTTTTACGGTAATATAAAAAATAGCAAGAAAACTGTGATGAAAATTACATCATATTAGAAACAATACATTTCAAACGTCTTATTTAATTTTTTTTTCAGCGTCGTTATACACTGATAAAAATTTCACCGTTGGATTACGGGAAAAGCTTGGCAGCACAGACTCCAAGATTTTCCTGTAATATTACAGTTTGTACCGTAATCTATTTAGACTGTATTAGACCGTAAATAGCAGTAAATTTCAAGAACGTATCTGACCGTAAACCACAGTAACTTTCAAGAACGTATCTGACCGTAAATAACCGTTACTTTCAAGAACGTATCTGACCGTAAATAACCGTTACTTTCAAGAATGCATCTGACCGTAAATAACCGTTACTTTCAAGAATGTATCTGACCGTAAATAGCCGTTACTTTCAAGAATGTATCTGACCGTAAATAACTGTTACTTTCAAGAATGTGTCTGACCGTAAATCACAGTAATATACAGGGTGTCCCAAAAGCCTCCGTACAACTTCAAAAATTGATTAAAAAAAATAATAGGCCTACCGCAAAAATATTTACAACAGTACACAGAGTAACTTAAAAAGTTTTTTCTACTACCTTAGTATACTTGTACATGAGATCCTTTCGTTGCACGAAGAATATCAAGTTGATATTCCAATTCCCTTCACGTGCATTTCAGCATGCTAACATCAACAGTAGTTACAACTGTTTGATGAAATAAAATGTTGAATTGAAGATGTTTTAATATTCTCATGGAATTGAAACAAAAGATCCAAACAGCAGTAGCTACTGTTGATGTTAGCATGAAAAACGTTTGTGGATTGAATTGAAATATCGTCTTGATATTCTTCGTGCTACGCAAGTATCTCATTTTGAAGTTTACTAAGGCTGTAAAAAAAAAAAAAAAAAAAACTTTTTAAGTTACTCTATGCACTGTTGCTGTAGGCCTGTTATTTTTTTTTTAAATAAATTTCTGAAGTTGTATGGAGACTTTTGGGACACCCTGTAGATTATAAATTATCGTATATGACTGTAATATCAAGATTGTAAATAAGCATAAATGCCCATAATTTTCTACTCATTTACATATATCGCTGTAAATTGCAGTAGTTATCAGAACTGTAAATGACCATGAAATAGTTATTTCAAGAATTCGCATGATTACTTCAAACAGTAACTGTATATTTATACATAGGATGTCAAGAAATGCAACATTTTATTTCTGTATAAGAGATAAATAGTATAAATTGCAAAAATGTCCATAAGGTACAAAATTTCAATTCTATACTTTTCATCTCTATGGAGATATTTCCAAAATTAGTTTTTATACATTCTTTGTAACCAAACAGGTGGCTTCAGTACCTCCAAAAACCAGGAATTATCTCACTTTGCCATGCAATTCGAACGTGAAATCTAATCATTATTGGAGAATAATGTCTACAAATCTGATATATAAATGTATTGATTAATAATAATGTGTTGATGTAATTGATGGCACATTAAATCTTAGTTTGTAAACATTTGCCAAGCTTGAACAGATTTCACTTTTCAAATTGCATGCAAAGTGAAGCAAGTCACAATTTTTGACTCTCTGCAACTTCATGATGTTTGGAGATGATTAAAACCAATCCACATTTTTGCAGATTACATTATTTATCCATCTCATATAGATACAAAAATAAACTGTATAGCTTTTTTTAGACAGCCTGTATATTTAAAACTTGATAATATTTCTAAGATTATTCTACCACTACATATATATGGTGGTTTGCATATAATTTTTTTTAACAATTAGCAACTTTCTCAATATTACATACTTTTTCTATTTACAACACTATACAACTCACAAAATAAAATTATATTTAGCATTGAAAAATGACATGTGTATAAGTTTTATTAAACGTGATTGTTTCATATTTCCGAAAAAAAAATTACGTAAAACTTCATATACAAGTGTAGTAATTTTTGCCAACATCTAAGTAAAATAAAAATTAACAGACACTTAAGCATTATTAACCAGGCAGAGTAACAAACACTTATCAAATTTGTTACAAATCACAGGCTAAATTTGTCCAAACCATAACACAATATCAAGTATAACTTTTAGCTCAACAATGCACACCTTTGAAAAATATAGAAAAAAAACAGAAATTTTTTAGTACTTATCTCTTATTTAATATCATACTCTGAATATTTACGATTATGTATTCGTAACAACAAATGAACTTATTCATGATTTTTTTTAATGTAATGAGGAAGGTGGTTGTAATAAACTTTTGCATAATAATGTATCAAAGACATAATTTAATGAATATCAAAATGTTAAAATTATTTCTATTTCTTTCAATATAACTTTCGTTTTAAGTTTTTTGAGAATCACTTTGGTATTTATCTACTTGCACATTCTTTTACATTTTGATGCCTGGGTTCTTTTGGTTTCTACCCAAACCCAAGTGAGATTACTGTCGTTTTAGCTAATAATGCAGGAATAGAGAGTATAATATTTACCTTTTTAAAAAATCACAAAAACACTTCAGTTTTGTGTTAAACATTTTACTTGGAGATAGTGTAAAACATGGATTTATCTGTAAAAATGTGAAATTGTTCAGGATCATCAGAGAAAAAAAAATTCTTGGTTGAAAATACTACAGCCAAAATAAACTATTTGTAAAAATGCAAATAACTTAACCACTTCAACGGCCGTTTAGATAGGGATACAGTGTTATTACCCCCGATTTAACTCGGGTCAGCTACTGTGGTTAAATAATGAATGTTTACATACTGGGAAATACTATACAGATTTTCGTGTTTTGGGAAGGACAGGATAGAATGCTGACTGCTGAGTCATCAATTTCAGTAGCATCCTGCCTTTTGTTCTATGACTAATTTATAAATGTCCAGAACACCCTGAAATAATGAACAATTTCATCAGTTTTCCAAAACTAAAAAAACTCTAAATCCTACTTTCAGGAAAATTTTTAATATAACAAGGAATGATCTTCTAAGAACTGTTCAAGAAAAATCTTTAAAATATGTCATCACACATATTAAAAACAAGCATTTTTTTAAATAATTTAAAAAAATTCACAGACAAAAATTAAAATTTTAATTCAGGAACTCTGAAATTATTTATTTTGTACATATTTTACATAAGATACGACAGGTTTTAAAAATTACGGCATCTAAATGCTGCTAATTTTGACATCAACTTCCTGACTTTATTTATATTACATGATTCTGGATTTTTCTCTGCTTTTGAACTTTTTTCAGGATTGATGTCCAAAAAAGCTCTGAAAATAAAGAAAAAAATATTAATAGTATCACATCTTTTAAAAAATAACATTACTGTAAATACATCAAGCCACAATCGAATGAACAACTAATCTCGTAATTATCAAATTATAACAGATAGCAGATATTAAACTCCTCAATAACACGTGCATAGAATGTCTACAAAATAACATTCATGAAGAAAAACTTTTGTGCTTTATAAATCCTTTACTGTTTTTCTTATCTTTAAAGCCAGAACAAAATGGATTAATTAGCATATATGACAGAACTCAATAGCCCACTAGTGTCAATGAGTGGTAAGAAATTTCATTTGAGCTCATTCATTACTGAATACATGTTATCTAACAGGTTATAAGTAACACTTGTTGTAGGCAACTACACTGCATCATGAATTTAAAATTTTTGATTTGATTACCAAGATCTGCAAAGTATGTGAAGAAAATAGTGTTGACACTAGACCAAAAGTTCTTTTAACTGATCGACAAATTTTGCATTTTTTCTTTAACTGATCGACAAATTTTGCATTTTTTTCTTTAACTGATCGACAAATTTTGCATTTTTTTTTCTGCAACTGATCAACAAATTTTGCATTTTTTTTTTTTTTTTTGCAACTGGCTAAAGGATTTCGTTATTTTTTCCCACAATAAACTGACAAATTTCGTGATTTTCTCTCACGATAAATAGTCAATTTTTGTATTTTTTTCATGCGACTGATTTAAGAATTTCGTGATTTTTCCTTGCATTCAATTGACGAATTTCGCAACATTTTTCAGATTTTCTCCTCAATTAACTAGCAATTTTTCCGATATTTTGTCGTACCAATCGAGGAATTTTGGAATTTTTTTCGCCACAATTATGCCTTTTTACCCTCAACTGATTGGCAAATTTTGAGATATTTTCCATCAACTGATAGACAAATTGTGGCTTTTTCTTGTGACTGATTAGCAAAAATTGCAGTTTATTTTCCACGAATGGTCAATGAATTCCACATTTTTTCCCGCAACTGGCAGAAGAATTTAAGGGTAGTTTAAAGGATCAAAAGAAAGGAAAATTTAAAAAACCTGGTCATAAAAAAATAATAATAAAGTTTTTGATGTGTTGGAATTTTCCAAAGTTTTTAGTTTTGTCTTAGTATCTTAAACACTATTATGCCAAATATAAAGTATCTAGAACTGTAAAGTAATATAGGACAAAATTAGCACTCGCCATTTGGCGAGTAATACTGAAAATTTGGCGACTGACTTTATTACCACCACTGGCCAAACTTAATAGCCACACTCACCAACTGTGATGATTGAATGGAAACAGATTTTTTTCCCGCTGTCGCTCGTCGAATATCAAAACCATTTGGCGAATTTCACGATTTTTCCCCTGAAACCATTTGACGAATTGTGATTCTTTTTTCTCGAAGCTATTTGACAATATTCGCAACCCCCCCCTCCCCCCGAGACCATTTGATGAATTTTGCAAGTTTTCTGCTATTAATTGTTGAATTTCGTGATTTATCGACTATCGATTAACGAATTTCACGATTTTTTCCATGTGTGTTCCACAAATTGTACACTTTCTTTCCACTGACGTTCGATGAATTGCGCACTTTATTTGTCAAGTATTTTTTATCAAGTATTTGTAAATTTGTTATTGGCCAGTGCTTATGAAATCTGGCGAGTAAAAAAAATCCATGTACTGGCCAGTGGCCAATGAGTAAAAAAGTTAATTTTTACTTATATAAAGTAATACTTCAGATCGATAGCACCTTTCTTGGTTGCACTTATGATATCCCCCATTCCCCATAAATTAGTGCTTGTCTAGGAACCTGAAACTTCTAAAAGAATCACGAGACTTGGCTACATTTTCCACATGTGATGTTTTTGATGGGTTCTGTATTACAAGACAGAATTAAAGTATCATCGCCCTTAGTAGATTTCGTACCATCTTCATGTTCACTGAATCTTGTTGGAGCTAATGCGTTATTCTGAACATAGACAATTTTTTTTTGGCATCTACTCACAGGTGGCAAATTTCACAGGAACTCTTGGAATCTTGTGGTGGTGGTGATACATTAAGTATTAAATCTTTATGTGGTACCAGATCGTCTGCAAAAGTAGATGCCACAAAAGCATTGCACAATGGTTATCTGTTAATTTATGAATGTTTGTATAATATCAATTTAAATAAGGAAATTGCAGCAAATTGGCCTAAGACTAGAAGTTCATACTGAAAGATTTTGAATTTTGAAACTGCATCCTACTAACCCTTGAATGAGTATGAAATAGAAGGTCAGGAGGGAGAGCAAGACTAAGCGGCACTAAGGAAAAGACCAATCAAATGACATTTATGCCATTTGATTGGAAGATTAATGATGGAATTGGAGAGTTGTTGAATACAAAAATTTGAATAATTAAATAGAGAGCTAAATGATCTCAATAAGTGTGTTAATCTAACATTCATAAAATGACTAGATAAAATCAGGGCTTGAATTTCTGGGCGGGATTGCAGGATTCGGGGCGAAATTTTTGAAATCCCACCCAAAAAAAGATAGTGAGCGGAAGACTCCCGGCCAAAAAATTTCAGCATTTTCGGAGAAATTTGCGTTATTTAATTTACTTACAACCGAACGATAAATTTCGTGATTTTTTTCCCCGCAACCGATTGAAAAACTTTGTGTTTTTTCCGCGACTGATAGACGAAGTTTGCGGTTTTTTTCGCGACAGATCAACGAACTTTGCGTTTTTTCCGCAACAGATGGAGAACATTTTAACTTTTTAAGCGACTGGTTGACAAACTTTTCACTTTTTAAGCGACTGGTCGATGAACTTTGTGTTTTTTAAACGACTGATCAACTAACTTTGCATTTTTTCTGCGACAGATTGACTAACATTGTGTTTTTTAAGCGACTGATCGACGAACTTTGTGTTTTTGGGGGACAGATCAACGAACTTTGCGTTTATTCTGCAACCGATCGACGAAATTTGCTTTTTTCCCGCGACTGATCGATGAACTTTGCATTTTTTGGTGACAGATCGACGAACTTTGCATTTTTTGGTGACAGATCAACGAACTGTGCATTTTTGGTGACAGATCAACGAACTTTGCGTTTTTTCCGCGACAGATCGACAAACTTTGTGGGTTTTTTCCGCGACAGATCTACAAACTTTGCATTTTTTTTGCGACAGATCCCCAAACTTTCGTTTTTTCAACCACAGATCGACGAACTTTGCATTTTTTTTCACGACTGATCGACTAACTTTTTGTTTTTTAAGCTGCTGATCGACAAACTTTTCGTTTTTTAAGCGACTGGTCGACGAACTTTTTGTTTTTTAAACGACTGATCAACGAACTTTTCGTTTTTTTTAAATGACTGATCAACGAACTTTGCGTTTTTTAAGCGACTGGTCGAAGAACTTTTCGTTTTTTAAATGACTGATCAACGAACTTTGCGTTTTTTCTGCGACAGATCGACGAACATTGTGTTTTTTAAGCGACTGATCAACGAACCTTGCGTTTTTTGGAGACAGATCGACGAACTTTTCGTTTTTTAAACAACTGATCAACGAACTTTGCATTTTTTAAATGTCTGATCAACGAACTTTGTGTTTTTTCTGCGACAGATCGACGAACATTGCGTTTTTTAAGCGACTGATCGACGAACTTTGCGTTTTTTGGGGACAGAGCGACGAACTTTGCGTTTATTCTGCAACCGATCGACGAAATTTGCTTTTTTCCCGCGACTGATCGATGAACTTTGCATTTTTTGGTGACAGATCGACGAACTTTGCATTTTTTGGTGACAGATCAACGAACTGTGCATTTTTTGGTGACAGATCAACGAACTTTGCGTTTTTTCCGCGACAGATCGACGAACTTTGTGGGTTTTTTCCGCGACAGATCGACAAACTTTGCATTTTTTCTGCGACAAATCCCCAAACTTTCGTTTTTTCAACCACAGACCGACAAACTTTGCATTTTTTTCACGACTGATCGACTAACTTTTTGTTTTTTAAGCTACTGATCGACAAACTTTTCGTTTTTTAAGCGACTGGTCGACGAACTTTTTGTTTTTTAAACGACTGATCAACGAACTTTTCGTTTTTTTTAAATGACTGATCAACGAACTTTGCGTTTTTTAAGCGACTGGTCGACGAACTTTTCGTTTTTTAAATGACTGATCAACGAACTTTGCGTTTTTTTTGCGACAGATCGACGAACATTGTGTTTTTTAAGCGACTGATCAACGAACCTTGCGTTTTTTGGAGACAGATCGACGAACTTTTCGTTTTTTTAAACAACTGATCAACGAACTTTGCATTTTTTAAATGTCTGATCAACGAACTTTGTGTTTTTTCTGCTACAGATCGACGAACATTGCGTTTTTTAAGCGACTGATCGACGAACTTTGCGTTTTTTGGGGACAGAGCGACGAACTTTGCGTTTATTCTGCAACCGATCGACGAAATTTGCTTTTTTCCCCGCGACTGATCGATGAACTTTGCATTTTTTGGTGACAGATCGACGAACTTTGCATTTTTTGGTGACAGATCAACGAACTGTGCATTTTTTGGTGACAGATCAACGAACTTTGCGTTTTTTCCGCGACAGATCGACGAACTTTGTGGGTTTTGTCCGCGACAGATCGACAAACTTTGCATTTTTTCTGCGACAGATCCCCAAACTTTCGTTTTTTCAACCACAGACCGACAAACTTTGCATTTTTTTCACGACTGATCGACTAACTTTTTGTTTTTTAAGCTACTGATCGACGAACTTTTCGTTTTTTTCACGACTGATCGACTAACTTTTTCTTTTTTAAGCTACTGATCGACGAACTTTTCGTTTTTTAAGCGACTGGTCGACGAACTTTTTGTTTTTTAAACGACTGATCAACGAACTTTTCGTTTTTTTAAAAATGACTGATCAACGAACTTTGCGTTTTTTAAGCGACTGGTCGACGAACTTTTCGTTTTTTAAACGACTGATCAACGAACTTTGCGTTTTTTCTGCGACAGATCGACGAACATTGTGTTTTTTAAGCGACTGATAAACGAACCTTGCGTTTTTTGGGGACAGATCGACGAACTTTTCGTTTTTTAAACAACTGATCAACGAACTTTGCGTTTTTTAAATGTCTGATCAAGGAACTTTGTGTTTTTTCTGCGACAGATCGACGAACATTGCGTTTTTAAGCGACTGATCGACGAACTTTGCGTTTTTTGGGGACAGAGCGACGAACATTGCGTTTATTCCACAATCGATCGACGAAATTTGCATTTTTTCCCACGAATGATCGACGAACTTTGCTTCTTTTCCACAATCGATCAGTGAATCTCAATCAAATAAAATCTAAATTCAGTAATTTATTTAACAACCTAATTGTTAAGGGTCCTTAACACATTTAATGGAACTTGAAAAATACACTGCATATATAAAACTTAACTTTCTTCCCTTTTTTATAATAAAAATAAACATTTTACATAATCATTCTCAGTTGACTTAATATTTTCAATGGTATTTTGTCATGTCTGCATTAATGTAATTCTTTAAATAGCACATAAAATAATAGTGGGGTTTAAAGATTTTTTTTCTCCCTCCCAAACATTACAACTCCCCTCAATTTAAAAATGTTGGTAGGGAGACTCCATTCCTTGAAAAAATTGAATTTCAAGCCCTGTAAAATGTTTGTTTATATGCCGGGAGGAAAGTAATAATTATACAATGAGTTTAATTAAAAGCAAAATAAAATTAAATTGAATTTAAAGGTATTATAACTCTGTAAATTATATCAAGGGTATTAATACTCTATATGAATGCTTACAAACCAGTATAAAAGATAATTAAATTATGTGCCCATAACTTTACATAAAATTGACATTTAATACAGGATAAACAATAAACAAAAGAAATTAAGATCTATTTAAACTGTAACTTTACTTGTGACTCATAAATAACATCTGTTTTTTACCATGTCTACCATATACATCCCAATTTTCCATTGTCCAAGCGCTAATTGTACTAAAACTCATATTATAAATCATTACTATCAGTGGCCAATTAAAAATCAGCTTTAAAACCCAAATAATGAAAAGATGGAATACCATTGGTCAGGAAAGATTCTTAAAAGTTTTACTCTATCTGTCAAAAGTGCTTGGATTCGATACATATCGGGTTCTTTTAAATAGAATATTTATTAATATTTGCTGCAAAAATAACTAAACTATCTGACTGGAGATATATGTTATCAGGGGTCAATCCAGGCAAAATTTGGGGCCTTTTTAAGGCCCCGTCACAAAAATCAATTTAATAAAAAGGGTCCCTTCACAAAAATCAATATGATAAAATGGACCTCTTCACAAAATTCCTTTTAGTAAAATAGGTCCTTTCACAAAATTCAGTTCCATAAAAACTTACCATTTAATATTTATTTATTATTTTGTGATGTTTTAAAATGTGTAATTTGTAAACAAACAAGTTCCCCAGGGAAGAAAACTTCAGTAAAAGTTTTAAAAAAGTTTTTGTTTATAAATGCTTGGTTCGAATTTGAGTATAACTGGATTTCAAATTTCGTTACAAAATGTTATTTTTCACAAAAATATAATAAATTTCACAAAAATAACCTTTACTTTTCACAAAATGGGCCCCAAGAAAAAAAACCTGCCTCGACTCCTGGTTATTGCAGAAATGAACTAAGTTGCCCTTTTTGAATTATCAAAACAAATTTTATTAACAATTAAAAATAGAAAATATTAATTTTTTTTTTAAAAATCCAAAGGAAAATAAAATTTTTATTCAAGCATGTTTTAAATTCCTAAAATAACCAAACAATTAAAAATTTGTATTTTTAATTAATTTATTAAAAAACATCGAAATCAATGTTAAGTGAATGTAAACAACTTTACAAAGCGATACTCAAAAAATAATTTATTTAAAATATTAAAATGGTTCCATTAATTAAAATTTTAGACAAGTAAGATCAGTAAAAGGTTACGCTAACTAAATTAAAAAATATATATACTAAAAAAGATTATATTAAAGATTATAAAAACAATGAAAATTTAACGTAAACAACATAATGTTAAGTCTATGGGGCGCCATTTGCAATTTAGAATAAAAAGAGCGTTTACAAAAATATAACTTGTACATATTAAAACCCATCAAAACTAAAAATAATTAATACTAAAACCATGTACGTATTACAAGCTAAGATGCCATTAATGTTTAAAGTTGTTAAAAGTATGAAAACATATTAAAAAGTGGGTGCACAAAAGGAGGATGTTAAATGAAAACACCATTGGAAAAACATGAGGAAAAATTGAAGTTTTGAAAATTGCATCAGTACAAAACTTAAAAACAATGATACTAAATTAATCCTCATTAATTTTTTTATGTTTTACATAGTTTTCAATAAGTTAAAAGTATTAAAAATATATGCAAAGAACAAGGAATTTTTCAAAATTTAGAAAATGGTATAAAACAGAAACTAAAACAGCATATGCTAAAATGTGAATAACTCATTAAGTAATTGACATAATTACATAAAAAAGGTCTTAAATTGTTCATTAAAGTACAAGCTATCTATATTAAGGCAAGAATGCACAAAAAATTGTAGATTTCTACATGGGAGGGGCTGGTTCACTTGACAAAAGTCTAATTCGTTAGAGATATGAGAATCTAAAGTAGAGGATAGTTTTTGAGTCATAACTCCTGAACCGAATGAGATGTATGCAGGAGTCGATGCAGGTTTTTTTTCCTTGAGGCCATTTTGTGAAAAGTAAAGGTTATTTTTGTGAAATTTATTACATTTTTGTTAAAAATAACATTTTGTAACGAAAGTTGAAATCCAGTTACTCAAATTCGAGCCAAGCATTTAATAACAAAAACTTTTTAAAATCCTTTTGCTGAAATTTTTCTCTCTGGTGAAGTTGTTTGTTTACAAAGTACACATTTTAAAACATCCCAAAATAATAATTATATAATAAATAGTAAGTTTTTATGGAATAAAATTTTGTGAAAAGGCCTATTTTAGTAAAAAGAATTTTGTGAAGGGTCCAATTTTATCAAATTGGTTTTTGTGAAGGGGTTCATTTTATCAGATTGATTTTTGTGAAGGCACCCATTTTATTAAATTGATTTTTGTGAAGGCGCCCTAAATAGGCCCCAAATTTTGTCTGTATCAACCCCTGGTATGAGTACTCAAATTAAACAAAATTTAATAAGGAAGAGATAGACATGTAGAACAGGTTTCCAGCTTACCCCAATCCGGAGATATTAGTCTTCAATTGATGTTCAGCGATGCTACGATGTTCATGGAAAGAGTGGTTCCACCTAAAATGATACAATATATCTATATATATACCAGGAAATATTTATTTGAATAATGTCAATTAAAGGTTAAGTTTCAATATTTGCATTAGTATGCAGTGGCCAGTAGAGACTGTATGTTTAGTATCCACTTCTGTTAAGTTAACGGCCACATATTACCGTGGTTTGTAGATTTAAAAATTTTATATATCGAAAAAAGTTCGAAAAAATTCATTTTAAATTATTATATTTCTTGTTTTCTAACATTTGGTATGATTAAAAATATATATATTTGCTTAACAAGAAATTATTTACAATTTTTTTTTTACTCACAATTAAAGTATCAAACATTAAATATTTACCTCAAAAGGGCCTAACATTGCTGTACATAGCAATTATTTATTTTATAGTAAAGCTATTAATACTGAACAAAAATCATTTTTAGAGTTTCTGAAGGATAAATGAAGCAGAATAAAATTTTAAGTAAATTTTCATTTTTACGCAATTATGTATTTTGTCATTTGGTATTTTTTTGAGTATTTTAAAAAAGAGTGCTTAAAAAATGCACAGACATAACAATATTGTAAAATAAAGTTTCACATATGACTTAGATGAAAATTAATCCTCCTTTTTTTACTTACTGTAACAAGAAATTTTATTGTTTAGAATTTTTTTTACTCAAAATTACAGTATCAAACATTGAATATATTTACCTCAAAAGTATCTAAGTTTGTTGACATTGCAAATATTATTTATAGTAAAGGTATAATACTGAACAAAAATCATTCTTAAGAGTTTCTGTATGATGAATGAAGTGCGGTGTTACATTAAATGACATTTTAATTTTTCTGCAATAGTGAATTTTGTGGGAAGAGTTCTGTATCCTGTGCTGCTTGGCAGAAAAAACTGCACCAAAATGCCGTTTTGGCGACATGAAAAAATTTTCAAAGATTGCAGTAAAACATCATAAATCTGTATGTTATTTATAAATCAATGATTTTGCAACATTTTTAAAAGTAGAAAATGATGCAAAAACATGGATTTATAAATAACAAAGATTTAAAAACGAAGTTTTTCCGCCATCTTGAAAAATTTATCACGATCCAATTATGCAAATTTTAGCAACATTCTAAATAAACTAAGGATTAAAAAGATAAAGAAATGTGATTTTTCAGATGAATTTTTGTTATTGTCAGGTGGGTTCAGTCCCCCTGAATGTTTTAAAAACATTTTGGACAATAAAAAAGAGAAAAAAAACTTACCAGAAATCTTTTGTCAATCTTGATTACACTAAATTCAAAACAATGTTAACTTATAATCTCGCACACAACTGCCCCAAAAAAAATTAAAAAAAAAAAAAAAAGTAAAAGTAAAAGGATAGATAAATATAATAAATGCCAATAAATGAGACGGCGATTCAGAAAAAAAGGGAAATTGCATACAAAAAATATATAAATAATTACACATAAAAAAATGTTAATATTTACAAAAAAAAAAAAAAAAAAAAAAATAATAATAATAATTAAAAATAATTTAACGTTTACCAAAAGGAGTCAGGGTCTGAAACATCGTCAATGTAAGGCACTTCACCTTTTAACTGAAAAGAATTTAAATTTTGAGGGACTTTTGGTAATGCACCCTCGATGTTTTCAGACTTTGCCGTTGGTCTTTGAAAATCCAAAAGCTTTAGCCCCTCATTTCCGTACCCTGGGTATGGGTAGACTTGAATAATGTCATTTATGAGGACTTGCATTTTCTGGCCCGTCGTTTCTAAATGATCTAGCTTGAGTCGGCGATAAAAATGAAGAGCCATATATTGTGATAACATTTTATCGTTCTTGCGACATTTTAGAGAATTTTTAAACCAACGATTTTCATTTTCTAGATCATTAATGGTGTTCGCTTTATTGGTTTTTGACACGAATTCGCCTTTACTATGATTCGTAACTTCGTGTGTTGTCTGACTGGAGAATAATTTTTCTACATCATGGTATTGTTTGACGGAATCTCAAACAATACCCACTAATTTTAATAAGTTAGATACTAAAATCAGGACGTCTAACCGTCCTTCAGCTGCATCATTTCACAGGGATTTATAGCTTTATCTTGATAAAATTCCATTAAATTGGGTATGTACAATTTTGCCATTAATAAATCATTAACAGTATCAGTGGATAAATGGTTACGTGTATCATCTGTATATTTAAAACAGAAAGCGCATTTTGTCAAAATTTCACACGAATATCGTCTCTTTACACATGCGTCAACTTTTTTTGAAGGATTCTCCCCTCAAAAACGATAAGACTGATTGATTAACCTGTTTAGCCTAGGGGGATGGAAATGGGTTGATTGAAAACGGATGGAAATATATTTTTGCTCTGAGGTTAAAAGCTAAAGCTTTTTTTTTTTTTTTTAAGAACTCATGTTTTCACTAATAAATATGCATATATTTCACAAAATTTTAAAGAGAGCTTGGAGATGGTTGTATTTATAACCGATTGAAATGTCAAAGAGTTCGGAAGATGAGGACTATTTTTTATTGCTATGTTAAAAGAGCCGACGAGAAAACAAACAAACAAAAAAGCAAGAAGAAAGCATCTCTTTTACAACTGGATAACAATATTTTTTCCCGAAATTTGTACACGGGCTGTAAAACCATTTTATTTATCACCCATAAAGATTTTAAAGAGTTAGGACAAAAATAATTTTTTATTTTAAAACTATGAAACAATACTGCGTAAAAAAAAAAAAAAAAAAAAAAAAACAAGAAAATGAGTGCTTTTATCACTAAATATCAATATTTTTTCACGAATTTTTCTTCATAAAATATAATTTCATACAAAATCGGGTTAAAGATGTAAAATAATAAAAACTTGATTTTTTTTTATTTATTATTATTTATTTATTTATTATCACGGGCCCGTGTAACGCCGGGCAAGGGTCAGCTAGTTTTTTATTAAATTAAACTGACTAAATCCCTTTTCACATTCAGCAGTGCTAAATGGCAGGTTCACTATAAAGTTTAGAAGTTTGCATAAATTAATAAATTCATTTAGATTTGTACACTCTGCTAAAATTCACTGTCTAACTGTCTCACATTAGAGTTTATATTTGGTGTGAGACCAAATTTTCAAAAGCGGGTGATTGGCAAAAACTAAGTGTTAAAAAAGCTAGGCGTCAAATTTCACATCCAGGAATAATTTTGTAGTCGTCAAATGCTATAATGTAGTTAGTTGCATTTGACGACTAACGACTGCAAATTTCGAACACTGTCTACCCTACATAAACTTTGATATAAAAATTCATTTTTAAATTAATAAGGTTAGATAACCAGATAAATAAATATCTGAATACATCCGGTATTTCCAAATTTTATCAATAGCTTTACCTATGTCATGCTTTTACATTAAGAAAATTTTGAGGATGTATCAGAAACTTCTGCATTGTTGAAGTGATAAAAATATTTTGCTTGAGAAGTATGATTTGTTGTAAAAAGATTTTGGCCTTATTGCTGAATATTTTTTCAATAAAGCTTATTTTTCATCAGCTATGTTTTGGAGTAATCATCTGAATAAGTGTCAACATGAAAAATTATGCTTTGTGGCATTTGTGCAGCCAAATAAAAATAATGTCAGATTTTAAATAATCCTGTAATATAGTCAGTGTTTTTCAGCTTTTTGGTTGGCGCGATTTTCAAGACCGCGCCAAACGAATAACTTAATACAATGGCCAGGTTGCCATTAAAGGAAAAAAAAACCCTAAATTTGGCGAATTTTTTCCTTTTTTAAACCGATTAATTTTATTTATTTTTTCTGCGTGAGTGTAAAGCATCTTAGCCTTTGATTTCATTTAGTTTCACATTTAATTTTCTTCTTTAAAATCTGGGCTTTCTCCATTTCAATCTCTGAGCTTTTTTTCTTTTGACTTTGTTTTTCCATGTATACTGCTGAGAAACTTTGTGTGAATTCTTAATATCATTTAACAAGGAAGTTGAAATAGGTGCTTTACTCACACCTCTATAATTTTTAACAGCATCTTTTCCAAATCTCAATTTTTTTATCGTATGTTCATTGAAACCACCTTATAGCATACAACTGTTTATAGAAAACCCCCTCTCAGGATCAGCATTACCACGAGGTAAAACAAGTGGTTTTAATTAAACTTAAAAGTTACAATACATTCGCATGTGTTTGGAGATGACAAACATATTTTTTAACGCAATCTGTTAAGTGACACACTCAAAAGATAGACAAAAATTGTAACTACTAAAAATAGGCAAAGAAACATAGCAGCAACATACCTTATTCCTATGCGAAACTTCCTATCAAGATCAAATCAACAACAAACAACGTGTTGTGTTGTATAGCGGCTGCGCCAATTCCCCTGGACCGTGATCCGCTGTTCGATCACGGTTTGTGGACGTGAATAACAGTGATTTACTAGAATAGCCCGTTTTTGACCGTAAAAAGGATGTGTTCATTTTCTATTCACCGTAAATGACTGTTAAAGCGAGGATGATACCGAAAAAATGATCAGTTACGGTGAATAACGGATTGTTATTGCCAAAGACTGATATTTAACGGGTAAATGCAATATTTACAGAAATACAGTAATTCACAGTAAATTATGCGGGAAAGTACTGTAATGTAACAGCTATTTTTAACAGTGTAAAGATCCTTGAAACAGCGATATTGTTTACTTAGTCATTTTATATAAGCTTATTTTCAAATGTTTAATTGATTTTATTTAATCAATAACGAAAGCAAGCAGTCTCTAGATCAGTTTATTCGGCTTTAAAATTCCTCACTCAAAGGGCAATGAATGGAAACCCGATTACCTGAGTTCGCCAGTGATGGTTTAATTATAATTTAATCTTCCGTAATCAATTTAAAGTAGAGAAAATTAACGTGGTTTTAGAATTGTTTTTAATTGTTCTTAAAAATTAATTTTAAATCTATTTTATGTGCATAATATGTTTTTTCATCCACCAGAAAATTATTCATGCATGATAGAGTTAACATACAAACAGTTGTTAAGGCCATTAAATTCATCATTGTGTGATGTTATTATTGTTTTTTTATGTCACCTTCCGACACAGACGTCAAACCATGTCACTAAGGGATTGAACAAGAAGGTTTATACTTCTATTTTACCAACGCCATTTGTGCAGGCATTTTGGTCTATACCGAGAGTTGTGAATATTCCATCATTCTACCCCATTTGAAAATATCTGTGAAAGAACTTTTCAAATCACTGATTTTACGTGCAGCTATGTGCCATCTACGTTGAGCCAAGTATTACAGTTTTCCTTTGAAGACATCTTTTCCAAATAACGAACACGTTTGATACTGATTTATTGCTGAAGTCTGATCAGACACTTTGTAACATAAGTACGGTTGATCCACAAATCACTGTTAAAAGTTTAAAATCCCACATATTCTTTGACAATAATAGTTGACAAATTTTATTGTAATATCTATTTAATTTAATTGTTTATATATTTGATGGTTGGAAGGTATTGAAGTAAATTCATTTAACAGTTATGAATGAAATTCATGTCCCAGTAAGCTTTGCGTGCAATAAAATGTTAAAATATTCATTAATTTAACGGACGTTCACCATACCTTCTGATCACAGTAAAGGTTCTATGAAACTTTAAAACGACAATCGTTCTGACAGAGATATCACTATAACATAGCCGTGTTCGCTGTGCACCTCATAAATTGTTCAAACGACAATCAAAACAATGATTATCCTTGATGTAATGGAGCCCTAAGCTATAAATAAAATAACATTTACTTTCTTACTCTGTGAGGATAGGCCTTGAATTTGAATTATAAATTAATGCATGTTTAGTATTTCCTAAGTTTTAAATCAACATTAACAATTAGACTATCGCGGGTATACAAATGTAAAAACCAGTGTGGAAGATAATTTTGTGAGTGTTAAATTTCTTTTAGATACAACAATATATATGTTACGGTCAATATGATAAATCCGGTAATTATTAATAATTACATGTTATTATTAATAATTACCGGTCATAATAACCGGTTATTATTAGTAATTGGCGGATTTATCATATTGACCGTAACACACACACACACACACACATATATATATATATATATATATATATATATGCATGTATGTATTAGGAGAGAACAAAAAAACGTTTTTGCTACTAGAAACAGATATAATGAATCAAAATTACTTTTTACTTTAAAACATACATCAGCGTAAACAATTTATTGCAAATATAAATTTCTGTATATCATTAGCAACGGCTAAAATAATCGTATTAAATGCGAAAGGAGTGTAATGGATTTTCTGGTATACAGCCAGAATTATCTAGCATAGTCATTAGAATAATATTCATGGGAATGCATTTAGCTGACCCATAATTTCTCTTCCTTCCTCCTTCTAATGACCATTAATTTTTTGGCTAGGAGTTAAGTGAATCTCCGTTTTCCCATTATGCAAATGGTTACATAGGAATAAAAAAAAAATATATAAAATAATGAATTACGTTTAAATAAAATGCACATTTTTTTTTTTTCAGTTACATTTAAAAATATGTTCAAATAGATGTATTATGAAGCGATCGTTGTATTTTTAGGCATTCGTTCAAAGGTATTGAAATGAGTGAGAAAAGGCATTAAGAGAAGCAAATAAAACGTTACTTTTTAATAGATAAAATAGATACATTAGAGTTAATATTATTTGATCTGTTTTAAAATCATTTATTAATTCTTTTGTGCTTTTTATTTTCAAAATGCAATTCCTATTTGATTTAGGACTGATAAAAATGTTTGAAATGGAAATATTTCGTAATCCCAATTAAATCAGCATTTTTTATGTGTTTAAAAAAATAGTTATCTAGTGCAAATACATTTATGAAAAATCTATTTTAAATTTTTTAGAAATGATTGTTGTGAATTTCAATATAAACTGATATCTTTTGAAAAAGTGTATCATCATTATTTCTTAGGACGTGTAAAAAATTACACTTTAACCTCAGTAACACGACAACTGGCGGTGATAAAAAAAAAATCTCGGTTTAAGATTATGTCAAGTTAGAAAGTTTTTACATCGATTTCTACTTACAAACTTATTGTAAATATACTTTATTTTTATGATTTTAAAATCATAAAACGTGTGTAAAAAATAAGTATGAAAAGCAATTATGTTTTAGATTATATAATTATTAAACGGTTGAATTACTACGTTTAATAAAATAATTTTGGGCAATTTTCCAGTATATGGGCCTTGACGGGATAGAGCTTTGGCGAGAGAAAGACTTTTGTTAACGTATTCAGTGTTTCACATTCACAAGCAATTTTTTTCAATTTTTTCCAATTTATTTATTGTAAAGAATCCATTTAACTATTTTTATATAAATAAAAACATAAATAAATTGAACACAAAACACACACACACACACACACACACACACACACACACAGTCTCGTGTAACATGGTGAGTGCGGACACGGTCAGAATCCGGTTCTCTGAGGACATCACAAAAAATGTGTATTTAGCTAGTTTTTTTTAATTTTTTAAATAAATATATATTTAACAATACGTATTTGTTCCGAAAATTTTAAAATTTTAATTATTTTAAAACGCTTTTTTTTTCAATGTATCTGAGGACATACCATACATGCATCTATTCGTGGACATACCCATACATACATGTAACCGTGGACATACCCATACATACATCCAACCGTGGACATACCCATACATACATCTAACCGTGGACATACCCATACATACATCTATCCGTGGACATACCCATACATACATCTATCCGTGGACATACCCATACATACATGTAACCGTGGACATACCCATACATACATCTATCCGTGGACATATGCATACATACATGTATCCGTGGGCATATGTATACAAAATTCGATAATCTTAACAGAAAACTTAAGACCTACAAAAATCATAGCCGACACATTTATGAGTCTGGGTTTCACTGAGGTTTTCATGTTCGAACTTTTAGACAAAAGTACCAAAAAATTAATTTATGCTATTTTAGATATCCTGATAATGAGTAGATATTGAGTCTAGAAAAAAAAAGAAGTTAAATCTGTTTAATCCTTTTCGGCGCAGTGTTACAACTTTGCAGCTTTGCAGGGACGTAGCAAGCAATTCCGAGTCTCCCCCCCCCCCAACCATTTTTTCGGGACCCCTTCACAGATTTTGGAGAAATATTTATATTTAATTTTTCATATGAGTTTCATTTATAACAATGCCAGCGGGGCTTCGCCCACTTTACTGGTCGTTTTTTCCTAATTGAAAAAACCTGGGGTTGGGAGGCTACAGTGTCCCCGACAATGTGCACTCGAGAGGGTTATGCCCGCTGCGATATCAAATCAAACGAACCTTGAGGTATTCTGGTTTTTAGGGTTTCGTTCATCTCACGAAACCCTATTACTCCCGCTCCGTTGTCTGTCTGTTACAGAGCCATTCTCAAAAACTATGTAACTTGCAGAGTTGAAACTTGGTGTATAAATTTGAATAGCAGCTGTAAAGAGCTGAAAATATTAAAATTTGAAAAATTCGTATTATTTTAATAAATAGAGATAAAAAAACCAAAATTCTAACAGCCTTTTCCTATTAAATTGAAACATTTTTCGTTATAGCCGATGCCAAAAATTAAAAATCCACGATGAAATTTCTTTCTAAAATAATTAATTTTTTATCAGACGATTTCCACGTGAAAAATGAAATAAAAAGTTTCACCAATTGAAAAAAAGATTAATATGAAATAAAATTGATTGACGTCATAGTGGTAATAAAACTGTAAGATTTCTCAATAATACAAGGAGTATGAGTATGTGTAATGTACACAAAGCAGATTAATATCACGTCATTAGAGAATTAAAAAGAAAATATGACATCATATCGGAAGTTTAACGGATTTTTCAAATGTTTCAGGATAATACAGAGCGAGTATCAATATAAATAATAGAGAATAGTAAATATATGATATAAATGCTGGACGATTACACCATGAAACATTTCTACATTAAAGACGTGAGTATAAAGCATCACAAATTTACTGAATGGTGTATACAAAACGTTTGTATACATACACACCATTCAGTAAATTTGTGATGTTTTATACTCACGTCTTTAATGTAGTAAATATATGAGTTTGGGAAACGTATTGAATCACGATAAAAACCCGATTACGGAAATATTCGCATATTTTAACATTTTGAAGGTGTACAACATGTTTAATTTTGAAATTATTATTTTTTTTAATATCGCATTTAGTCCACATGACGGATATTATTGTGATACAATATAATAGCGGGCTGGTTTAGATATTCGAAAAAACGAGAAAAATAGACCGGTAAATTTTTACTTTATAAAAAACATGACTTTTTCTTTTTTGGTTGCTAAATGAAATTTACTTGGATTTATTAAAGAAAGGATAAAGTGTTTTGAAAGGATTATTAAACGAAACCCTTAGAGCGATCTTTGATCACACTTACCACACCTGTTTATTTCTACCCAGATTAAATTCAAATTTTCAACATCTCGTTTACATTGCTATAGGAGCAGAATTGGTATTCTTTTAACTTGAATTTAATCATAGCGCTATCAAAATTTAGCAGAAATTTTCCCGTTTCAGAAATAAATGTAAAAAAAAATCGCCGCAAAATGCTAAAAGTCTTTAAAAAAATCGCAAAAATTTAAAAATCATTGAGAACAAAATTTACTATATTTGGCTAAAAAATTAAAAACGGATTTATTTATTTATTTATTTATTTATTTTTAATATCATAAAATTTCCGTAAAAAGCGAAGCAATGTTAAAAATTTCATAAAAAATTGGCGAAAAATTAAAAAAATGAGAGGGAACTAAATTTATTATAAAGAGCAATAAGATTGAAACCGGATTATTTTAACATGTTAAAAAATCACCGCAAATTGCGAAAAAAATTTAAAAATCGTTTAAAAAATTCACGGAAATAAAAAAAAATGGTCAAAATTTACTATATTACTAGTAGACTACGCCCGCTTCCCTGGTCGATTTTTTCAAATGAACCTCAAATGTTTAAGACATCTTTTTGTTCCACTTTTGATGGCCAGGGCGCTCATTCTGTTCTAAACAAACCTATTTCCAAACGAACCTCCGGCACAGGTCCCCATTGCCTACACTGTAAAAAATTTTCAGAAACGTTTCTGAAAGTAACGGAGACCTGTGCTGCACGATACTAACAGAAAGGTTTCTGATTCGATCAGAAAAATGTTTCGGCTAAAACGCGGAACCTTTCCGATTCGTAATGAAACCTTCCTGAATATATCTGAAACCTTTCTGAATATATCTGAAATCTTTCATTACGGATCGAAAAAGTTTCTGAATATATAGGAAATCTTTCAAAATATATTGGAAAAGTTTCTGAATATATCGGAAATCTTTCATAATATTTCGGAAACTTTTCTGAATGTATCTAAAACCTTTCTGAATATATCTAAAGTGTTTCTGAATATATTTTTATCTATTTTTATTATATATTATCTGAATTTTAAAAGAATACTTGAAAAGATTAGAATTTCTGTTCTTTTAAATATTCTAATCAAACTTTTTTTTTATAATGATTCTTTTTTCTAGGCGAAATTATTCGGTATATTGCGTGATATTTTTCAGTTTGTATCAAAATTTTATCAAATATGTTTTAACCCTAATATTTAAGAATATTCACGCAGTGAATATTGGGGAATGGAGATATTTACCTTGTTTTTTAACAACATATCATGAAAAAAATATGGGATTCATACAGCTTCACAAATCAAGTATTTATTTTTAAAAATTAAAAAAATAGCATATATACTTAGAAAGAAAACTTTCAAAACTTTTCATTAAGATGAACTAGACAAACTAAAGCTATACTAATATATTTTCGATACATTTCAAATAATCTAACTCCCAGCAACATAAAATGATTAAAACTTATGTATGAGCTTTCCAAAAGCAATGCAGCTTCAGAGATCTGTTTATCTGTTAATTTTTTCGGTCCTTAAAAGGTAATTTTTCATATTATAATAAGACAGTTTACAAAAATTCTCATCTTAAAACTGAGCCCTTCAAAAAATTTTTCGTTCCAAAACAGAATCCTTCACAAAATTCTTTGTCTTAAAAACAAGACTTCACCACCTCAAAAACTGAACTTTTCACAAATTTAATGATTTAAAAATAAAATCTGACCTATCACAAAACAATTGAACTTATCAAAGTGCATAGCTTTTTTATGTGTAAAGGATAGATACAAAGGAACCTGATATAACGATAATTTCAAATTCACAAAATTATGACCGGAATTTTTAAAAATATAAAAAAATACTTCAGTTTCACAATAACAGGACCCTGTGAGCAAAATCTGGACATAACCCTGAGATTAATAAAAACACCTAGGAATTTTTTTTTTTCAGAATTACAATAAAATAAATAAATATAGTTTGTTTACTTTAAAACGATATTTTTAAAGTCAGACAAGTCAATTTTCAATATATAGTATTGTAAAAGTTAGAGTTCTGAAACATCGTTAAAAATATATATATAAACAAACACACAGTACCGCCGACAGATATTATTCTTTAAGAGATAAAATTGCTACTAAATGGTATTTATAAATCATATTTATTGAAGCAACATTAAAAAAAATTAAAATGAGAGACAAAGGATTTGTATTTTTATATTTTAGAGTATATTTTAATAATTATCCTTCCAACTCAAAGTATCTAAATGCTCATGTAAATAGTCCTAAATGTTAGGGTTAAGACATTTGTTAAAAATATTGATATAAACTGAAAAATATCACGCCATGTATGAGATAATAATGAATATAAAACAGAATCATTATAAAAAATATTATTAGAGTATTTAAAACAGCAGAAATTCTTACCTTTTCAAATACTCCTTTTTTAAAATTCTCTTTTTGGACCGCTCGAATAACTAACATAATATTTTCCACAGCCAACAACGTGCTGCTTTAGCTTTGCCGTTAACAGGGTAAACTGCTTGAAATAGTTGAGAAGAGAAATATTTCGAATGCGCACAAACTGGTTTGCTATAGAAGAGGGTCGGTTTCAATCACCTAAACTTAAACATTCGGAAAGGTTTCTGATGGTTTCAGAAAGTGAAAATAGCTCTCAGATATCCGATGGTATCAGAAACATTCCTGTTAGAATACTAAACGTTCCAAATATTTTTTACAGTGTACGGTACCGTATAGGCGTGGCCACAAAATCATTTAGTTCCACTTTCCACCACCAGCGGGAGGCAGATATACATATCTTTAATATTAACCTGATATTTAAATTACAACTGAACTCCCGGCCACTTCAAAATTTTACCGATGACCTTTAACATTAACAAATATCTGTAACTTTTGAAACAAAAACAAATGGTGCGTTTTGTTTTTGATGTTTGTTTGAGTTCGGAGTTTATTTTTTCCTTTTCAGATGTCTGGGTTAGTTTCTTTTCAAAATGTATGGGTTGGGTTGGGTTGATTATTGACGGCCAATTATCTACACATGGGATATAGGCCCGGGGGGAGTGTCCTTCGTGGGGGTCTTTCTAAGGGAACCTAATCCGTATTTACGCATGGATAAATCCACGGCTCGAAGAAAACCACGAAAACTCCGAACGATTAGGCCGACGGGCGCGATTGGGATCGAACCCAGCATCTCCCGTCTACCAGCTTCGAGAGCACAACCTCTCAGCCACTGCAAAATGTATGAAAAATTAACGGTCTATTTTTACAAAAATTGGATTTTCGTATGCAGAATTTTTTTCTACATATGTGTGGTGAGTTTTAAATCAATATCTCAAATACTTTTCGTAATATTCGCAAGTTAGTGGAAACAAACCACTCATTGCCATTGGCAAAAGAGAAATAATCGCTTTGTCGCCGCCACGTACCTTAGCGTTTTATATCTGGAGACACAGAAGTGCCTCCGCCAAGTCGAGAAAGCACAGGCGTAAGCATCCATTTCTGGAAGCAACTCAGGGCACTTTCGACCCCCCCCCCATATCTTTGCGCTGGAGTTTCCCAAAAACCTGAAACTTTGTTTATCTAGAGTATGTGGTACATACGATCAAAA
Organism: Maratus michaelseni; assembly: GCA_963931845.1. Classification (NCBI taxonomy): domain Eukaryota; kingdom Metazoa; phylum Arthropoda; class Arachnida; order Araneae; family Salticidae; genus Maratus; species Maratus michaelseni. The sequence goes on along the minus strand of OZ007588.1, from coordinate 199,111,484 downwards.
TTTAAAATTTCATGTTTCTGTCTTTTCTAGTTCAGACGATATATGAACTCAAATTTTCCATCTTTTGTCACTCACTCACGCGTCATCAAAAAGATAAGGTCGATCCCGTAGCCCTAGAAACTTGAAATTTGGAATAAAGATAGAGTTCAGTATAAAAAAAAAAGAAAAAATTATAAAATAAGGGAAATTCGAAAAATAAACTTTCGAAAATTCCAAAAATTCCAACAAAATTGAAAATTGAATATAATTCGATCTTCTAGTTTTAGAAACTTAAAATTTGGTGTGAAGGTAGTGTTTAGAATTCAAAAAAGAAAAACATAAAAAACGCAATAAAAATCAACGCAATAAAACAAAAAAAATCGGAAAAATTCGATTATGTAGCGCTAAAAACTTGAAATTTGGAACAAAGGTAATATTTAGGATACAAAACAATAAAATATAAAAAAATTCGAAAAATTCAAAAAAAAATTTCAAAAAAAAAAAAAAAAAAAAAAAAAAAAAATCGAAAATGTCGAAAAAAATTGAAAAATTGAAAATAATTTGATCTTTTAGCCTTAGAACTCTTAAAATTCGACTTAAAGGTAGTGTTAAGGATTCAGAATAAGGTAAAATTAAAAACACAGTAAAATTCGATAATAAAATTAAAAAAAATCAGAAAAAAAAATCGAAAAATAAGGAAAATTTGAAAATAATTTGATTTTATAGCGCTAGAAACTTGAAATTTGGAATAACAGTAATATTTAGGATGCTAAATAAGAAAAAATAAAAAAATCCTGAAAATTTGAAAAAAAAAAAGAAAAATTCGGAAAAAAATTCGAAAATGAAAAATAATTCGGTCTCGTAGTCTTAGAAATTTAAAATTTGGTGTAAAAGTAGTGTTTAGGATTTTTTTTTTTTTTTAAAGAAAAAAGTAAAAAGAAAAAAAAAACGCAAAAAAATATCAAAAAGTCAAAAATCTAGAAAAAGAAAATCAAAAATTGAAAATTGTATGATTTAATAAAAGAAACAATTAAAAAATTCGTAAAAATCGAAAATAAAATTGAAAAATCGAAATACCTGTAAAAATCAAAAATTCGAAAACATTTCAATTTTGTAGTGCTAGAAACATGAGTTTTTAAATAATTGTCCTATTAGCTAGTACACCGCCCCTAACTGTTTTAAGTTATTTTACCTGGTTTATGCTTTTCTTTTCTTTCGTTTAAGAATTTTGTTATAGAAAGTTTCCGCGATAGAATGGCTACGGTATGGGCGGTTTCTTTATAGACATTTTTTTTTCACAGATTATAACTCTATTTAATCTGCATAGGAAATATGGATTGTTAAAGGATGTTAGTCCCACAAAAAAATTCCACAGCTCCCCCTCCCCTCCCGACATTACTGGCTGGTTATGGCTTGATAGTCCTTTGTAAATAAAATCATGGTGACTCTAAGATTCTCTTGATTTATCTCTAAATTGAACGTAAATGATCCTAAGAAGACGGATAAAAGAATTACTATATTGACATGACAATCAGGAAACTTAGAAATAAAATTGAAAAATCAAAAAATTTATTAAAAATCGAAAGTTTGAAAATAATTTGATTTTGTAAGTTTGAAATTACTATTTATTAAGGATGCAAAGTAAGGAAAAATTTTTAAATCCGGCAATAATATAAATTAAAAAAATATATATATCGAATATTGTTTGATTTTTTGGAAATTTCCAGAAAATTCGCATTTTTGTCTTTCTTTTTATCCTAAACAGTACTTTTATGCTAAATATCAAGTATCTAAGGCTGCGGGTAATATCTCAAATGAATAGCACGTTTCCTGGAAGCAGTTGAGAGTACATTTGACTCCCCTTCCCATTACTTAGAGCTTGCCTAGGCACCTGAAACTTCTTTTTTATCCACAGGACTTTGCAAACGAAACATAAGCTTCAAATTTTTGGTACCTGCAAATAATAGGGACAGGGTGTGGGCTTAGCGAAAACCAGCGGATGATATCCAAAAAAAGTCCTAAAATCAAGAAAAGGAGGATTACTTACAAAACAAAGTGAAATCCCATCAGAAACGTCACTTGTAAAAAAATGCAGCCAAGTCTCGTGACTCTTTTACCGTAAAAAGTTCTGAGATCGTGTAAAGCCAAGTTTAGCTATCTTATTAACTGGGAAATTTTCATTCACAAAACACAAATCACTCCTAGTCTCTACATCTTTAGTTAATTATTAGTTTGTGACTTGGCAATTACGTAGCATGAGAATGTGATGTACATAATTAGCCTTAATCAAATTATCCCTTCTCATCCCATAACTAGTAAGGTGTAATAACTTCCCTTTGCGTATATAGTTATCTTTAATCAAATTACCCCATCCCATCCCATAACATAGTAAGGTTGTAATAACTTCCCTGTGCTGCGTAATTATCAAGTCACAAAATAATAATAACCTAAGGATGTAGAGACTAGGTGTGATTCGTGAATGAAAATTTCACAGTTAAGGGGCTACTTCACTGGCTCTCCCAGACAGAGCAGCTAATGTTATTTCAATGGGAGAAATTTAGAAGTGTCATCTTTTCGCATTTTGCTCAAATTTAGTAATTTTTGTAGCTTTCAAAACCTGTACATTTAAATTATGCATACTCCTTTCAAATTTTATTTATTTTTTTTTTTTTATGTGATATAAGTGTGTTATTTTGAAGATTCATGTTTAGTGTCTTATCGCGAAAAATCTGTTTGACATTTTAAAATTTGGTAAAGACACAATCGTAGCCTGATTATTTAGCTTTCCAAAAATGCTTTTTATTTCGATTAAAAAAAAATTTAATCGATGCTACAATCCTAAAAAAATTGTACTGTCTTTTTTAAAACAGCCGAAAACAGTAAAATGACCGCCCCAAACAAGTTACCTCCCTTTCTTTCCGGGAACTCAACGGGAACTCAACGGGAAGTCAAAAGGGAAAAATCTTCATTGAGCGATAAGAAAGACCACCTAATGTGTGAAATTTTGCCTTTGGCTATCAGTATGCAACTTCTAAAGCTGCAAATTTCATTTTAAGAGCAGAGAAGAAAGTTTAAAAAATGGTATTTTGAAATGATGTAAATAGATGCTAATTATTTGTTTTACTAGGCATCATACAGATTTTTAAAAAACGTTATTGATTTGGGATCAATAAAGATTTTTTTTCACCTCTCACCTCTGAAGTTTAATACCCGATATATTTTTTAACTAGCTGTTACCCGTGACTTCGTTCACGCAACATTAAAAGAAGAATAAATACATTAATTAAGCAAAATATTTTACACCCAATAATTAAAAACTTTAATAATTAACTAACTATTTATCACATTTCATAGGAGACAATACGGTATTTATTATTATAGGGACCTTGACATAACTCAGTCTTTAAAAAGTGAAATTTTGTGCCAAATAATCGCGAAAATGAAATTGCAACCAATGCAAAAAGGAGGGCCAAGTAAAATCGTGGAAATAGACGAATTGGGTAAAAACAAATGTCAATTTTACCTGATAAACAATTTTACTTTTAACGCCTTTGTAAAACGTTTTAACAGCCAACCTTTAAAAAAAAAAAAAAAAAAAAAAAAAAAAAAAAAAAAAAAAACATTAATTAGAAACAGTATATATGCTTTTTCTTTAAATTCAATTCTGCCTCCTTGGTTTAATATATAGTTGAAACAAATCTTGTTTTCTAAATGACAGTATATTGGCAGGCAATGTTTGTTCTCCAGAATAAATTGATTCATGAAGTTTGAATATGTGAAAATATGTTTGTATTTTTCGGATAATTTACTGAAATCAAGATTTTGTTTTTACCATCTATTCAAAGTGAAAATAAATTCTGTTTTTCAGTTTTAATGAGAAAATGGTGTAAAAAATATACTGATCAAATTTCAGAGTTAATAAGATAGCTAAACTTGGCTTTACACGATCTCAGAACTTTTTACGGTAAAAGAGTCATGAGACTTGGCTGCATTTTTTACAGGTGGCGTTTTTGTTGGGATAAATATATATGGTAAAGGATTGAAAACTGAATCATTTTACGTATGTTAAAAAATTGCATATAAACGGGAGAAAAACGAAAAAAATATCATAAAAATGTAATTATCTCCCCTTCCCTAAAATTGCCTTTTAGGTGTATAACTTCAGACATACAGGTATTTTTCTCTGAAATATTGTAGCTCTATTCGCTGCAGTCACCTCTGAAAACTTTGTATGGACAGACAGACACGCAAACATCTGTCTTTATTATCCATAGTATTATCTATATTAAAATTGCCATCCGATTGGCAAGGATGAAAATACAAATAAAATACATTAATAATAAAATAAATAGATAAATATACCCACTTATACGAAATTATTTTCTGCTTTCAACGGTACATTTCATTGAAAAAAAAATATATATATTTAATATTTAAAAAAAAAAAAAATCTGGAAGTCGTTCTCGTGTTTTTTTTTTTTTTTTTTTTTTTTTTTTTTTTTTTTTTTTCCTTCAGATTGAAATTGCCACCTACGTGGCCCGGATGGAAATTAAAAGTAAAGAAAGAGCAAAAAGTACCCACTTAATGGAATTTTTTACTGCTCTCAACGATGTCTTTCATTAAAAGCTTTATATACAGACTTACCATTTTAAAAAATTTCTTTGGAGGTCGTATTCGTATTTTTCGGTTTTTCTACAGTTTTAAATTGTCATCCAAGTTGCTTGGACGGAGGAAAAAAAAAAAAAAAAAAAAAAAAAAAAAAAAAACAGAATACCTACTGACAGACGTGTGGACCACTTTTTGTGGTCCTAAGACATGTTTGTCTGTCCACGTCCAGAGTTTTCTAAAGAGATCGCTGCGCGCAGAACAACAAGATTTCACAAAAAGTTATCCGTGTGTCTGAAGTTATGTACCTCAAAGCCAATTTATGGATTAGATTAGATTAGCCAGTTATTATATATTTTTTAATTGAATTTTATGGTATTTTTAATGTTTTTTTCGTGTTTTGTACTGATTTTTCCACATTCGTACAAGGAATCTTCGTAAAATAAATCCGCTTTCATTCTTTTAACTGCCGCTCCAGCGGATGATAGGTTCGTCTCTCAAAGCTGGTAGACGGGAGATGCTGGGTTCAAACCCCTGTCGCGCTCGTCGACCTAACCGATCGGAGTTTTCCGTGGTTTTCTTCGAACATTTCCGTAAATACGGGTTAGGATCCCTTAGAAAGACCCCCACGGAGGGCACACCCCCTAGGGCCTATATCCCAAGAGTAGATAATCGGCCGTCAAAAATCATCCAACCAACCAACCAGCGGATGAGAGATTCTGCTCTCAAAGCTAGCAGACGAGAGGTGCTGGGTTCAAATCCTACCGGCCCGTCGACCGGAGATTTCCGCGGTTTTCTTCTAACTTTTGTAATTGCGGATTAGGTTCCCTTAGAAAGACCACCATTAAGACCCCCTCCCCCCTTCCAACTATATCACTCGCGTATATAATCGGAACAATCTCACCAACAAGAGATTTTCAGAATCTATTATTAGATTCGTATTTCAAAATTGATGTCAAAACTGTGCTAATCTTTTTTTCTTAAATCACATGTCCCAAAAATTTGATTTTTTTTTTTTTTTTTTTTTTTTTTTTTGGAAGCTTTGTTTATTTTCCCTTCCATTTTTCTAATTTATAACTTGAAAAATCTGAAATAATGCTCAAAAACAGAATATTTTAAACGCAGTTCAAGAAAAATACTGTTAAGGATTTGTGGAAGCGACTTTTCTGGAAGAAAAAATCGAAAATTCGTGTTTACGCTGAAAATATTTAAGTGTACTCGAGTAATATATCGTTATATTCGTATTTAATAGTAGGCTTCAAAAATAATATTAAAGTTTTTTCTCAAGATTCACATGTCTCAAAAATTCGAAGAACACATTTTCAATAAAAAAGCAGTTCTCGTTGCCATCTATTTTCCATAATAATGTAGTGAAATATCTGAAAGGTTTTTGACAAATAGAATATTTTAAAGACTTCAGAAAAATACTGCGTGATTTCTTTCGTGCAGACAATTTTTGCGGTGAAGAAAATCGAAAATTCGACTTCACGCTATATGTGTAAATCACTGAAAAGATTTTCAGTGGCATTCGAGTAATATATGGTAGATTCAAATTTGAGAGCGATTTTAAAATTACGAAAATATTTTTCTTAAGGCGTAAATGTCGCAATAATTTAAAAAATAAATTTTGAAGAAAGTAAAAAGCTGTCTTCCTTATTTTCCGGATTTTTGTTTTGAAAAGTCTGAAATAATTCTTGCAAATGGAACACTAGGAAAAATCCTGTGTACGAAGAATTTAACGCAGACGATTTTTGCGGAAGCAGGGGGGTGGGGGTTGATATATATTTGATTTTATGCTATAGGAGTAAAGCATTGCAAACATTTAGAGCAGTTCTCGAGTAATATATCTTTGGATTTTTATATAAGAGTACATTTAAAAAATATGTTGAATTTTCACTTTAGGAGCATATGTCCTGAGTTAATCGAAAAAGAGATTTTGAAAAAGAAAACTGCCGTCTCCTGTTATTTTGCACATTGAGTAAATTTCGAAAATCTACTGATTGCGGAGACCTTGATTTATATTAGCTATCTTCTCTTGAAATAACAAAAAACGCACTAAAAATTCCATTAATTTTCTTGATTTAATGATTACTTTATCTGATAATAAATTAATTACTGATATTTATGATAAATGGAATGATTTCAATTTTAAAGTAAATTCATTTACTCATTTCAAATCATGTCTTAAAAAATCTGTTTTCCGTAATATTATACTTAATCATTTATTTATTTTTAATATTTCGTTCACATCCTTCAATTTCTGTAGTTATAGATGAAAGAAACTTATCAACGTACAATAACACAAAAATTTAAAAAAATAAAATAAATAAACAAAGTCTTGAGGAGAAAAAAGAATTATCCGTACAATAAATTGATCCAAAATTTTTCGGCTTTATGGAATTATGTTATTATGATTGAAAGTCTCAGAATTGAAAACCAAAAACTTAAAATGCAAACACTTGCATTTCGCCTTCTCGGCTTGTCAATTTTTTTTAACTGTTGTCTTACTTCTAAGTATGAATATATTTCAAAGTATTCATTTTTTCTTAGATAATTACACAAATTTAATCCTCAGTTTTAAGCCTAAGTGTTTCAGTAGTTTGTAAAATAATACGGTGCCTTGGAAAAAAAGACGTAACCCTGTTCTGAACATGTAAGAGGCTTCAGGTGAGTTTGGACTTTGTCCTTCAAAAGCACAACGGAATTAGTTCTTCTCCCTTCTATGTCTAAGAAGGTGATTGATAATGTTGTCCTGTTATCTACAGGAGGCGTTAAATGGCGTTAAAAATAGTTTGCTAATCGCTTTTGAAAACGTTTCTTTGCCTACATGCAAAGAATTTCAGTTCTTCGGCTACATGTTGGTGAACAACTGAAAGCAATGATAATAATATCTGTAGTAAATAGAAGTATTTTCGACCACAGACTTGGATTTGCGGTCTGAAGTCAGAAATAACGTTTGCATCTATAATTTTCAGCTATTATATTTTATCTCAATTTGAAATGAATTTACAACTTTCTAGTAATAAGCAAGTTTTAATTATTTTTTAAATGCATGTTTCTTAAGTTTCCTCTACGTACACTTATAAAATTACTTATTTTGTAATGTTTTAAGATAAAATTAAAGTTGAAGTGTCAATTTTCTTTTAAATTTATTGATTTACGTTTTATAAAACGCACATATAGCGCTAAAATTCACTATAAAATTAATCTTAATTAAATATTTTATACAGAATATCATGGTGCTCGTTTTTAGATAATATTATTCATCGTATTTCTATATCAATTAATGCTATATTTCTTTTTTAAATCTATAATAATAATGTGACTTTATGCAAATTAGTTACCAATTTGCTTTCTTTGTTTTCTTGTAATTTAAATCTGAGATAAGCTGATATATTTTATAATTACCAGAAAAATACACTAATTGAATATATATTCATGATTCAAAAAATAAATAAATATGAAGTATATTGAAATATTCATGCAAAATAAATGGAATTATTTAGAACGATCATTCTTGAAACTTATTTTTGTGAGCACTAAAAGAATTAAAACAAACTTTAATAAAATATTCAGAATATGCATATTGCTGTTAAAAGAAAGCAGAAAAAACACAAATTCGAATTTTTTGTCATACATACACACATAGGATATTGTAATTTAGCTGCATAATAAATAATTTGTATTTTTATTACTTAATTTTCTACTGATTTTAAAGCATTAACAAAACATTTATCGGTGAAATAAAAAATTAGCAGTAATTATTTTAACCTTGTCGTTCGAGCTCAGAAGGTTTTACTGTATACCTCTGTGCAATTTTTTTAGTACAGAAAAAGCAAATCTGCTAAGATGGATTCTCAACGAACAATGAAACTTAAAAAAATTCTGCTTATAGAGGTTTCTTTCTTATCAAGTAATACCATTTCGTATACATATATTACGTTTAGAGATGGCGGTATTATAATATTACTTTAATATTACGGTATTAATTGATCAGTAATACTACACGGTACTACAGTATCACAGTAAAACCGGTCAAAGCGTGATCACTAGGTACCAAAAAACATTCCGTTTTAGACAGGTTTTAGTTTGTCAAGTGTAATTGGTGTGATATTTCTATCATTGGGTCCAGGAAATTTTTCTTTAAAGGCAGGATTCTGTAAGACAAGATGCATACCGCTTTTACAGACATTGCTGTAATTAGTTAGTAATCAATTACTGATTAATCAGTGATTGATTAAGTTTAATTTCTTATTTTATCTGGTTCAAAATTCGAATATGAATAAGTGAATGGTATTTATAACTACGCCAATTATAGTAGGAGGATTAATAGCGAGAATACGTTATCATGATTTTGATATTGTGGTAATAGTTGAATTTAGGTAAAAAGGTCCACTTTTAAAAAAGACAACGGTAAAAAGGTCATTAAACATAATATTGATATATACTCGTTACTGAGGTAGATATATATTCAGTTATTACCGATTTTATATTTCAAGTGAAGACCGTGTATTTCTAACCCTAATATTGAAGGCATAATATATATTATACATATCATTATACTAAAGCATACAAATACAAAAGTGTTGTGCACTTTTGTGTTGTGACTTGTTGTGACTTAAGTGTTGTGACTTGAGGGGGAGTTATTTTAAAAAGAAAATACAATCGATGGATTTTTTCAACTCAATTTGGTTTTATCTATCAAACCAAGGTTTCTTTAATTGTAATATTTAAATATAATTTTTTAATTTTGTAGAAATTTTAAATTACTTAAAATAGAGTCGTATTGACATTTTAAAAACAATTGCGCCAATATACCTTACTTTATAATAAATTGTATTTAAATAACAATTTTTTCTTTTTAAATTAAATCTCATAAAGTTTCTTTTTACCAGATGTATTTTCTTTTTCTTCCGTTTAATTCTTTTTTTTTTTTCTTGCTAACAGAATTTTTGCTAACAACATTTAGTTATTTTTAATTGCATCTATACATAAATACAATATCTATTCTTTTCCATTTCTTATAGAACTAAATTCCTTTTATCAAAATGCTTTTCCTCATAAAATATTATTGCAAAAAAGGAACAAAAAAGAATACAGTAAGGGGAAAAAAGAAAAAAAAAAAAGAAATGAAAAACCCTTATTTATAGCAATGATTTCTAAAAGTTTTCTGTAAGAGATATTCTAATGGAATCTCTTAAGTATAATTTAATGCAGAAATATGCAATATTTACATTTTAGTGTTTGCAATATTCCATTGTAGCAATAGAATTCCATTTGTCTATAGTGTTGAAGAATTCCATTTGTCTATAGTGTTTGCAAAAACACCTCAGTCTAAATAAAAGCAAACTTTTCCTTTACGCATTCAGTAAGAGGATAAGCAGCAAAGAGCAAAACTTCACGGAAAAAAATAGGTTGAACATTGAAATGTTCAGAGCTTGTGCTTTCTACTCCGGTCCTCAAGTGATCGATCAACTTGTCAATAAGACCATTAAGCAGAAAGGATGGCAAGGAGCGAATTTTGTATGGAAATTATATCGACAAATATATGGAAAGTAAAACATTTGAAATAATTAACAATGCATTTGATTGATAATTAAAAACTTTATGTAAGTTGGACAAGCATATACACCAAAGTATTTGGTAATATCTTTCATAATTTACTGGAATACAGTTTCGAATATGAAATTCATGGTTTCCGTAATGGCACAAGATCGCAATTTATATCTGAAAGAAAGAGGTTTGAAAAATATCAGAAATTAAAACATTAGTTAAAGTTTATCTACATTATCAAGTTTAATATCACCCAATAAATAAATATATAAAATTAGTGAAATATATTGTGTGCTCTTGAATTATAGTGCAGAGTATTCTGGAAAAAAAAAGAGGGGAGGGAAAACGCTATTCGATTTTTAAAAAAATCTCAATAAGAATAGCTAAAAAGTTTACAAATAATAATAAGTTTATGAAAGTATCACAAAGTAGCAAATTTGATGTATGTTCACGTTAAATTTTTGACAGACTATCCGATTTCAATAGTTTTTTATTTGTTGTTGTTGTTCTAAAGGTGGTCCAATTGTAAATTTTATTAAAATAATAAACAACAAGAATTGCTTTCTTTATCTATCTATTTGCTTATTTTAGCTCTATTTTTTTTAAATAGGCGAATTACCACGAAATAGATATTAAATATAATGAATATAAAAATACTCATTGTATATAGCTTTTACAGGACACATACAAAAATTAAATATACACCGTGCCGTCATGTACTTCTTCCTTAAAATGGCTTTAATTACCAAAAAATGTGGTTATGTTGATGTATTACTTTTACATATTTTTACATTTATTGCATAAGGTAAAGCCAGGAGAGATGGCGCGGTCGGAAAGATTGCGCACATAGAGGTTCGGGGGGAAGGAATAGAGAGAGCGCGCAGCGACTCCAGGTAGTTGTTCAACAGCAATAGTGGAGTGACTACTTGAAAGTGCACGTTTATTGTTTTGAGCGTCTAAGATAAAGCATTGCTATTTTGTTTCGTTTTCTCAAAGTAAGTGCTTGAATTTTCATAGCTATTCATCAAAATTTCTATACAATGTCAGTAGTACAACATATTTTTAACTTAAACGATTTATCATAAGCTACTAATCTAGACTAATAATGTGAACATCAACGGTTCGTTTTAGTAGCGGCATGTTTATATAAAAGGCCGCTCAATCTCCCCTACCGAAATTGGAGAGTTTGCGCATCTGCTACTTAGGAGAGATGGGGCATTGTTTCCATTATAGTTTCCATGCTAGGAGAGATTACACAGCTTATTGGTAAATTTGCATAAGAAAATGAAAAATTAAAATGGACTAATTTTAAGTTAAACGTGTTATCAAGTAACTTAATGTTATTTTATAATCTTATCTGGACTTGCTTTTTCTGATTCTTTATTTTTTTTCCTTTAATTAAAAATTTTTAATCGTTTTTAAAATTACTTCCTTTTTCTGATTCTTTAATCATTAGGTTGAAATATCCATTCCTAATACAATAATATTTGTTCACTAAAACAATGTCATTTAAGTGTAACTATTATTGTTAACAATTTAATTGTAGTTATTATTAGTAACAATCTCTCCTGTGCGCAATGTGCGCAATCACACCAACCCTGTGAGGACAGATTGCGCAAAATAACTTTCTTCATCGAAAACCCGAGAAAATCGTGTTTTTTAATGTAGCAAGTGTATTTTTTCTTTTTTGTCAGTTAAATAATTGTCATTTTTTCAAGTGAATCATGATCATTTTAAAAATTTTCTATGAATGTTTTGCCGTTATTAGTATTTTCAATGATATAATTCAAGGTATAATTATAATTCAAGAGCGAACTCTTATAAAAATTTCTCCTACAGGCTATTAATTTTAAAGTTTATCTTGAGCATATGCAAATTCACAAATTTTTATACTCCTATAAAACATCGACGTAATACAAATTAATACCTGATAAAGGGACATAATTAACAAAAAATCTTTTTAAACATAATGTTCTGTCAACGAAACACTTAACAAAATTCCATAAAGTATAATTTAGAATTGTTCGCTGGGGAATGAAAAATTAAAATAGGGATATTATCTACATATGAGCATTATTTCCTTGTTTCAAATCTCCAAAATAATTCGTTCTCTGTTATATTTTCATTTTTTATTACAAGATAGATATATTTTTACATGATAACTTCATAAAATTGTTCGATTTTTAATTTTTTAAGATAAAATATCATAGTTTTTAGAAGATTGGCGCGTTTTGCGCTTCAGCCTGGTGAAATGTCCACCTGAGATCTTCCCGAAAAAGATATATGAATCACAAAACAGCGGTAGCTAGCTACTTTTCTTTAAATTTGGAAAGCATACTGGAATTTTTTGTTAACCAGACGTGGTCGTAATTGCCCCAACATCTGTTATCGATTTTTAGGAAATAACGGGATGATACGCATACGTTTAACAACAGTTGTTTGTGAATTATTTAGTCTGAATATTAGAACAGAAATGCCTTCTTCATTAAAAGATTTTTTCAACACAATCTGGAAATTTTTAGCGCAGAAGTCTAGCAAGATTTTTTTGTTTGTTTTAGAAGAACAAATAAAAATGTTATTACAACAGGTTAAGGGGCAGCTATTGAAGTCATGCGGGGGCTTTAAATAATTTATCTGTAATGATCTTGCAGCAAAAGGTGGAAAAAATCTAGTTGATCAATTTTATTTAATGGAATCATAAAAAAAATTAAAGGGTTAACTTTTGGAAAAATATTGGCAATTTCATTAACATAATCTCATTTTTAACAATTTTGCAATTTACATAGCCTATTTATATCCAACATAGTTGCCAACCTCCCGATTTTAGGTAGATTTCGTAAAAAATACTACCTATTACATTCTCACCTAAGTTGGAAATTTTGAAAAATTTTTGCAGATCTACGCCGATCATGACTCCCAGAACCCAAAACCACCCCCAGTTCAAAACTTTATCTATCTATCTATCTATCTATCTATCTATCTATCTATCTATCTATCTATCTATCTATGTCACTTTTTTCTGACCACGATAACTGGAAAAATTCTGCATAAATCTCTTCCAAACTAATACATAAAATCAAGGGTCATAAAATCTCGGTCAAGTTCGTTAATGGGCAAAGTCGAACCAAGGGGGGGAAATGGGGGGGGGGGGCTTTTTGTGAAAACAGAAAACTCCTCATAATTTCTTTATTATTATACGTATCGAATCCGTTTAAAGTTATTATTACTTCTAGTAAAAGGGCCGAAAATGTATGTATGACAGATTTTTGATATAACTAAAAATGGCCCCAAGGGGGGGGGGAAGGGGGGTTTTAGAAGAAAAAAAATCATAGCTTTGCAATTCACAACATATCAAATCCGCGTAAATTTATTATTAATCCTCTTAGTATTATCTAAAACTTTTATATTGACAAGTTTTTTATAGGACCAACCGTTATAGCAAAAAAAAAAAATTAAAAACAAAACAAATCCCTGCCGGCTCCGCCTGCAAACAAGTTATTTTTCGAAGTAGGCGGTTCCAACTCCCGCATCTTTTCGAAACTGATACATAAAATCAAGGGTCATAAAATCTTGGTCAAGTTCGTTAATGGGCAAAATCGAACCAAGGGGGGGAAATGGGGGGGGCTTTTTGTGAAAACAGAAAAATCCTCATAATTTCTTTATTATTATACGTATCGAATCCGTTTAAAGTTATTATTACTTCTAGGAAAAGGGCCGAAAATGTATGTATGGCAGATTTTTGATATAATTAAAAATGGCCCCAAGGGGGGGGGAAAGAGGGGGTTTTAGGAGAAAAAAAATCATAGCTTCGTCAATTCACAAGATATCAAATCCGCGTAAATTTATTATTAATCTTCTTAGTATTATCTAAAACTTTTATATTGACAAGTTTTTTATAGGACCAACCGTTATAGCATAAAAAAAAATTAAAAACAAAAAAATCCCTTGCGGCTCCGCCTGCAAACAAGTTATTTTTCGAAGTAGGAGGTTCCAACTCCCGCATCTTTTCGAAACTGATACATAAATTCAAGGGACATAAAATCTCGGTCAAGTTCGTTAATGGGCAAAATCAAACCAGGGGGGGGGGGGCTTTTTGTGAAAACAGAAAAAAAACCCATAATTTCTTAATTATGATACGTATCGAATCCGTTTGAAGTTATTATTACTTCTAGGAACAGGGCCAAAAACTTATGTATGACAGATTTTTGATATAATTAAAAATTGCCTTAAGGGGGGGAGGGAAGGGGGGTTTTAGAAGAAAAAATTCATAACTTCGTCAATTCCCAAGATTTCAAATCCGCTTAAATTTATTATAAATCTTCTTAATATTATCTAAAACTTTTATATTGACAAGTTTTTTATAGGACTAACCGTTATAGCAAAAACAAATTAAAAACAAAAAAATCCCTGCCGGCTCCGCCTGCAAACAAGTTATTTTTCGAAGTAGGCGGTTCCAACTCCCGCATCTTTTTGAAACTGATACATAAAATCAAGTGGCGTAATATCTCGGTCAAGTTCGTTAATGGGCAAAATCGAACCAAGGGGGGGGTGGATTGGGGGGGACTTTTTGTGAAAACAGAAAAAAACCCATAATTTCTTAATTATGATATGCATCGAATCCGTTTGAAGTTATTATTACTTCTAGGAGAAGGGCCGAAAATTTATGTATGACAGATTTTTGATATAATTAAAAATTGCCTTAAGAGGAGGGGGGGGGAGGGGGGTTTTAGAAGAAAAAAAATCATAACTTCGTCAATTCCCAATATTTCAAATCCACTTAAATTTATTATAAATCCTCTTAATATTATCTAAAACTTTTATACTGACATGTTTTTTATAGGACCAACTCTTATAGCAAAAAAAAAATCCTTGCTGGCTCCGCCTGCAAACAAGTTTCGTTTCGAAGTAGGCGGTTCCAACTGCAGCATCATCGCAAAAAGGTCATTTCTTCCGCAATTCCCGACAAACAGGCACCCCACGTTCTGCGTCTTCGAAATCTACCTGTGCCTGTAGGCCGAGCCGTCAGGGATTTTTTTCATACCACTATTTTTATGAAAAAATATTTGATTTGTGTAATCGTGCAATTTCTGCTATTTAATAAAGCGAAAATTTTTGTATGATTTTACTGGTATACAAAAAATTGGGAGGTTGGCAACTATGCAACAGATAAAAAAATAAAGAAATTTCTATTTTTTTGGGACACGAGGCATGCATTCTATTATTTATTGATAATAGTAAGCCAATCTAACATAAAGCCAATAAATTTTTCTTCGGCTTAAAAATTTTCAACCTTTATCCTGAGTGCAAAATTGCTAATTTGGCAGCAATAAATTTAGATAATTTGGACCAAAATATGCCTATGCTACAGTACTAAGTCAAATAAAAGGCGATTTCAAATTTCGTGCTATTATCAATTGCTCCTACCACCCCTAAAATATATTTTTCTCCTTGTTGACAGAATTCACCTTTACAATTAAGTAGTAACAATAATTCCGCAGATCCCCCCCCCCCTTCCCAAACGCAAAGAGTAAAAAATAAATGCATTTTTTAAAGCGGGAGAGTGGGGAAAAGGTACCAGGGAAAAATAGGGCCTTAAAAATGAATCTATTAACAGTGATTTGAAAAACATACTATAATAATAATAATAATAATAATAGACCACATTATTAAGAGTAATTCTGGGTATTTTTTAAGGAGAGATGAAGTGATTTTGTACATTTGTGAAGCTTTTTCATTTTCTGGACTTTTCAGGTTACGAAAGGGGAAGAGGTAATGTGATCACAGAAAAGTTATGAGGTAAAATTTTCAGATTTTACAGACGAACATCAGATTTTGGCAATATACTGAAAGAAATGTAGAAAAAAAAATGCTTTTATATCCTCCATGGACCAACGAGTGTGTGTCTGGGGGGTTAAAAATTGAATACAGTCTATAGATTCATTAAATTAGTTAATATAAGCTGCTAAAACTTTTTCTAAACTTGCTCCAATATTGATCATTGGAAGTTGTAAAAGGGTGTTAAAACAATTAACGCAATAACTACAGATTATTAAAAGGTATCGAGTAAGGAAGAAGCAAAGGGAAAAATTTTAAATAGGAAGATTTTCCTTTATATAGTCTTTCTTGGTAAGAGGCAAAGGTAAGAGAGCAACAGAAAAATATGATACAAATTTCAAGACCACTCAATATTGTCTGCGACCACTCAATTTAAAAATCTTACTGAGAAAAAAAAAAAAAAAAAAAAAAAAACTTTATTTATTTAAAGAAGGGGGAGCTTTCAATTCGCTATATGTATATCAAAGCAGCTAATAGCTATATATTTTTTAACTTTCATCGAGAACGGTTATTTTGTAGGAGATTGGGGGGAGAGGGTGTTAATTAATATTTCTGTACGGATATTTTAAAACGGATGAAATATGAAAACAAAAGTGATTTTTTTAATATTAGAAAAATTCTCCTATGGACTGTTACTGTAATACTAGGGAAAATATTAAAATTAAAAATACGCACATAATTAAACTAATTACTGCTATTTTCTGTTCTAAATATCACAAAGACACAATTAACTGAATATCATGTTTCCTTGAAATCTCAGCTAACATAGCAATAGGCAATCCAATTTTCGAGCTGTTCATTTTACAGATCCTTTTCATTTTAACAATTCAATAAGATACATGAAACAAATGGATACTATGGTCAAAAGTTCGGATTGGAAGATGAAACAAATAAGATTTTTCCGCGATGCTCCTTCGTTTCGATGACTCAGTTGTAAATCTTTCAGAAGGAAGATTTTTTATCTCTGATTTCTTTAATTCACTCTTTCAAGATCTCATTCCATTTCTTTGCATTTTTATTTTTATTTATTTATTTATTTATTTATTTATTTTTGGAGGGAAGGGGCTCTTTAAAGCTGAAATTCTGTCTGGTAAAGCTAATAACTTACTACATTTTGGCAGATAGTTGTAATTTAGAATGATTATCGATGAGACTGAAAAACATTCGATGAGAAAGGAATTCTTTTTCGAATTCTACACTGCTTTTCGTCGAAATTCATTTCGAAGTGAACATATATGTTTCGTTCGCATTATCCGTGATCCTGCTTTTGTATCTCATAAAACGTGGGAAAATTTTAAGAAAGTTTAAATGGTGGATAATGTGCAAATTTCCCGTTTTGCCAGGGTTCTCGTTTCAGACGTGCTCGTATTAAACGAGTTCAACTGTATACATATTTAAACTTTCACCAAGAGTGGACTTAGTGTATGGGGGAGACAAACAATTTTTTTAAAGTTAATCTACCAAGAAAGCAAAAATAATAATAGTAATATTATTAAATCTCTCTCTCCTTCCTCTCAAACATTGGAAGGCCCACCGTACTTTCAAGAAATAAAGCATTTTTACAAATTTCCTTCTGTAAAATGTCATAATTTGTACTTAAGGGCCAAATTTGAAAATTTATCTATATTTTTCTATTACTTCCTTAACTGCGCTAAAAAAGCCAGATATTATAAAATCTTATTAAAAAAAAAAAAAAAAAAAAAAAAAAAAAAAAAAACTTCTCCCTTGTTTGTTTTTATTTCGTTCAGTCCCGATGACAAATTTTCGTTTTGTACTTAGTTTGTCTTTATTTAATCACCTTTAAAATTTCTGCATCGCCCCACCAAGACCACTTTTTGTGAAAATTTAAATATATATATATATGTATATAAGCAACTCTCCCCATACAAAAATTGTTCATTTAGCGAGTTGAAAGAATTTACAGATTGTGCTTTTCACACGCATATGTCCCCGCGTCTAAATATAGCGGATAACCTTTATTTCAGCGAATAAAGGCGATCTAACTACCGGGCACATCTGAACCCGGAGGACGAAATTTCTCTGATATTCAGAGATAAAGGAATACAAATAAATAGTTTGTGGGAGATTAAAAAAGTGCTCGCTAATAGATGTTTGATGTGTCTGCCATGGAGGTCTAATGACATGTAATGTTTTATTTTTTAAGATAGAAATGTTAGCACGTGGCTTAGTTAAAATGAGGATTTAGGCGTGATATTAAAGAAGTTTTCTAATTCTTTAAGACATTACATACATATCGTTACCCATAAATGTAGCATGTTTCGTAATTCGCAGTTCACAGAAGTGCTATTTTTCACTGTGTTATTTTTTCGGTGCCTTTTTTTTTTTTTTTTTTTTTTTTTTTTTTTTTCTAGTAATAATTAATTTTCAACAATAGAAAATAAATTAAAAAAACTGCGTATCACCACAGTATAACTATTATACTCAATTAATAATAAAATGAGGTGAAAAATGTACTTTTTTACACACACACACATACACAAAAATTATATATATGCAGCTTTCTTTATATGTTAGCTATCCATGAAGCGAGTTGGAAGAATCTAAAGATTGTGTTTCCTTTTTAACCAATTATTACTACCCCCTCCCCCTCTACCACCTTCTCTTGACATATAAATAATAAAAAAAAATTCAAAATTTCCCTCAGTAAAAAAATAAAAATTGGGTGCTTGTACGTCAAATGTCAAAATTTTACAATTTTTTTTTTTTTGTTAACACCTTTTCTCTCTTTCCTCTTATCCTGGAAAAGTAAGTAATGAAAAAAAAACATATATAACAAGTTTTATTATTGCACAATGTTCACTTCTCATCCCCTTCACCCCCCCCCCCCCAATCACCCATCACCGCCCCGCTAGGGCGAAACAATTATACATGGACATATGTTTGTCAAAGACAGATAAATAAGTCAATAGTCTGCTTCAATAATATAATTTTTGGATTTTAGCATATACATTACTCAAAATTCAGTTCACAGTAGTTTTATTTTCACTGAGTTACCTTTTCCACGGTACATTTTTTTCGAATGCCATTTTTTTTTCGTGACATTTTCCGTGGTGCCTTTTTTCCGACATTTTTTTTAATTAAATAACGTACCGAAGTTTTAGTTTAACTGCTCATCACATTCAAAGTTAATTGTCATCGAAGCATTTTTACTGAAGTTCAGAAAATAATTTGATTTCTTTGCTTATATTGATGATATGCCTGTAGTAAGTTGAAAGAATCCATAAACTGTATTTTCGCTTTACCTGTGTTTAACTCTCTCCCCCCCCCCTTGAAAAAATAAAGTATTTTTTAACATTTCAATTAGTAAAATGTCAAAATTGGGTGTTCGTACTTCAAATTTAAAAGTTTTTGCGTTTATTTTTCTGTTACTCCTTTACATGTGACGTCTCCCTTCCCTATGCGCTAAAATGGACAGATAAGAATTTTTTTCTTCATTTTATAGAGTAAATTATTTATATACTAGTAAATTTTAAAAGGAACTCCGTCCAGAAATACAAAGTCGTATCAAAGACAAAATAATTTATCAAATAGTTTCTCCCCAAAATTTAACTTTGTAACATTTAGATACGGTATTTTTCGGCCTATAATTCACGGCTCAAACAATTCATTTTAGACCCAGATATTGATAAAATGCTACTTTCTTGAACTCGGAATACATTTCACTTCAATTACTAAATAAAATTTCTGGGTTTAAACTGCAATATTTGAGCCGCGGATTATACGCTGAAAAAATACGGTTATTTCTCAAATTGCAGATCGTAAAAGTTTTTTTTTTTTTTTTTTTTTTTGTATTATTTTCGGTTAAATAGTTTATTTAATTATTTAAAATAATTTTATTTATGCTCGTTTACAGTTATTACTACCATATTCGTCATAATTCATTTTAATAAAAGGATTGAAAAAATGGAAAAGATATAGAAAAATAAAAGAGAACAGAATATATTATTTTCTTCTCAAAATTTTACTTTAAAATTCTTATACAAACATTTGATGTTATTTAAAGAATTTTAAAAATATGTATAATAAGAAATTTTCAAGAAACTTATTTTGTTGTAATATAATACTATATGGGAAATTAAAGCATATTTATTTAAATCAGAGTGTAATGGAAAAATGATCTTATTTTTAAAGCGCTAGTACCAGCTACAAACACATTTTGTTATCGTCTTTGATGCATGAGCCTTTTCCTCTTGCCCCCAGGCAAGGGCGTCATCTCAAGGACACTATACCTTCCGCGGAGTAAAGTATTGTGTAGTTGAAAGCTGAGTCTTTTTGACTGCTTGTGTTCCAGGAAAGGAAGAACGATTGCATTCCTATTATAATGAAGAAAAATTAAAATCTCACATTTCATACTTGAACGCATAACTTCATACTCATAATAATAAATAATCGCAAACATTTAATGAAAACTGTTTATTTGTTTCGAAAATGGGAGGCATTTTAAAGGAAAAACTCTTCATAAGATTTTGTTGCTGATTGAGCAGAAGAGAAAAGCATCGTATTTCTAGTGATTCTTAAGTTTTTCTCTGTTTATTCTCTGTATGCGTGTTACTCTACAAGTACTTTAGTGTTTTTTGTGTGTTTCTGGTAGTTTTTTTTTTTTTTTTTTTTTTTTTTTTTAATAATCTTCCAGACACATGTATAAAAGCGTTTCCATCTTGTCAAGCAACACCTATTTTTACACCATTTAATTTAATACACCATTTTTAAATGTTCTTCTTTATGTTTTAAGGATAAAAAGTTTCATTAGTATTATTATTTTTTAAATATGATA
This sequence comes from Maratus michaelseni, assembly GCA_963931845.1. Taxonomy (NCBI): domain Eukaryota; kingdom Metazoa; phylum Arthropoda; class Arachnida; order Araneae; family Salticidae; genus Maratus; species Maratus michaelseni. The sequence goes on along the minus strand of OZ007588.1, from coordinate 199,090,717 downwards.
TACTTATGTTTTAAGATAGTTTATAAATTATTACTTTATTCGTTATCTGAAAATGAGTTAATACATTCAATGTTTTTTTTCCCATCCCCCCACCATCCAATGTTTTGTTGTTGAAGGAATTCATATTTTCCATTGAAAGAGGGGAATGGGTTATTGTTCTTTTAAAATCTTATTCAAAATATGCTACTCTGAATTATCAATTATTTCTTTATAATTTTTAGGATACTTACTTACGGCTTTTTATCTATTTATATTTAGGGATATTTGTGGTACTACAATGTAAAGAATCAACTCTAGGGGTCTTATTCAATTTCTAAAATATTCATTCATGAGCAAATGAAAAAATTTTGTGATTGAGTCTGAAAATAAGAGTTTTGTATTAAAATCGAAATCGTAACTCTCTGACAAATTCAGAAGCCACCTATATTCGTAAATGCAGATATTCTTATTAAAAAAAATAATAAAAAAAATCGAAGAATGTTTGCTTTTTAGAAAAAAAAATAAAAACAAAGAATTTTTCAGAAAATAGTCTCGAAAATGGCGTTTGAAACAAATTTTCGAGACACAGTTGTCAGTGAAAGAATATTATTATCCAGAGTTCGATTATAAATCAACATTTAATTTATTTTACGTGATTCTTAACGCAATGGTGGTTTTAAATATATTGGCATAAAACTGGCAGGACTGACTATGGAAGTGTTTTGGAATCGAACTGAGTTTTCCATTTTTTTTATTAATAAATTACTTATCGAGTTATAAGCAATTCGTGTCACGTGACAACACGATTTTTCCCATTTTCGCTCAGCTGCCTGGAAATTCGGTTCAAAACGCCGACTTTGACAGTATTTTCTGAAAAATCTTCTGCCTTTACAAAAAGAAAAAAAAAAAAAAAAAAAAGAAAAAAAAAAGAAAACCGGAAAACGTCTTTCAATTACATAGTTTTTGAATAAGGACACCTGCGTTTCCGAACAAAAATTATTTTAAAAGCTGAAAGGTGAGGGGACTAACTGATTTCAGATTTTTTATTTATTTTTTTTTATTATTATTCATTTTTGTTCTCAAACACATGAAATTGACAGGTACTCGTATAAAAACTATGTAATCGAACATTTCTCCATTTTTCGTTCAAGGTAGAAAACCTTTCAGATCTTTCAAAAAATGCTGTCAAAGTTGGCGTTTTGTACGAATTTCCGGTTACGACAGCGCGGGAAAGGGAAAAAACTGCCGTCATGACAAAGGAACCGCTTATAACTCAGGATAAAATTTATATATCGGAAAATGATAAAAACTTTTCGATTACAAATCTCTTTAATAACCATGCCTATAAGTGTCATACTTTTCTGTTAATGACTCCATCAATATGCCAGAAAGATTTGCATTGTTGAGCTAGGAGTAATTTTTTTTTTTTGAGAACTGCCTTAACACCATATTAAAATTTCTTGACGATTGGTAAATTTTTACGAAAATTAAAAAAACCTAACAAGTCAAAAAAAAAACAAAAAAAAACAAACAAAAAAAAACAAAAAAAAAAAACGCGAAAACAGACAGACAATGCTTGTAGATTTTTCCTTTCTAAAAGAGGCAATCTTCGGAATTAATTTGTCAATGGGACTAATAAACGAAGAAATTAGGTAAGGGTAAGGGGGGATAATGGCTTTAGCAGGATTCTTGCATAGCATAGGAGTGGTCGACCTGGTTTCATGTCCCTATTATTTACCTAAAATGTGTTTAAAAACAGGCCCTTTTTACTGACTACTACCAAAAGAATGTGACGCTGTTACGGGTATATCAATCAGGAGTGAGAAGGGGTGAGTCAACTAACTCTTTAAAACACATGGTTGTCGGAATCAGTAAACAGATTAAGAACTATTTGCTTTTGCACAAATTTTGTGCCAGTGATGGTCCCTTCACAGCCATAGGGTGGTGGTAATAATTACCACATGTTCTCCTTACTTTAGCAACTAAAAATGATTATTTTAACTTCCGTAAAAGTGCACCTGTTCTCTTTCTCTGTTCCTTTGCAATATTTGCTTTTTATAGGAAGCTTCTCAAACGTTCTCTTTTAAACACGAGCATTGAAATTAGAACAAATTCTATTTGAGACTAAATTGATAATTTTTAAAGTATTACATTAACATTATTTCATATATATTATTATTAAAAGTGAATGAAATTAGGATTTATTATTAAGCATGAATATTGAATCTTGTTTCTTGAAAACACCTTTACACCTGCAATAGCTGATAATATTTCAACTAAAGCTTAGATGCTTTTAAGATTTTAGACCGTTTTTACACATCGTATTATTTATCTCATCTTTATCTGCACTAAACTTTTAATGTTTTGGAGTAAAATAATCTGATTAAAAATGAATGAATTATTTATGTGAATACTTATTTTGGCGATACTATATTTTGCACTGATAATTCAGTGTGAAACCAAACATCACGAATATATCAATTTAGAAATTATTACATAATTGTGCCTATTTTTTTTTTTTTTTTTACTTTAACTTTTATTTTATTTGTTCTTATCTCGTATTTTAGAATAATGTAGAATGTATTTCTCACACCATTATTGAAAATTTATTAGGAAAATAATAAAAACACTTTTTTTTTACAATTTAAGAACACATTTTATGCTAACCTAGGATGGATTTATGAAGACTGAGAATATCATTGCATCAATGAATCATTATGGATTGTAACAAAGTTCCTTTTGTAAAAATGTTTTAGCTTTTTTTAAGTCTGGTGTCCAAGTAATTGCACATGTCTTGATATTCAGAAAACTTATCAAGAAAATAGGAAAAATGCACTTAAAATGTTGAGTTACATTATTTAGATTTTTATTTCAAACATTTATTTCATTTTATAAACAGACGCTTTTGCCCCAAAACATTTCTTTGAGGGAGAAGAGTCAAGGGATACACATGAATCTTGAAAATTTTTCTATCGATTTAAACCTATTGTGCTAATAAATGGAATATTGACCTATTAATAGTGCACAAAGTCAGTTCCAATATACTCGTATTATTTCATTAAATATTTCGGACAAGCACTTTTAATGATTAAGTGAAAAAAATAAGCAAACACAGATTTCAATTTCACAATATTTATATTTAAGACCTGCAAAATATTTGGTAAAAATTGAAAATCTAATAATAATTAAAAATTAAAAGTTAGAAAGCGTTAAACTGTATAAACATGGGTTGTTACTTTATCACATTGTAAAATTTTATGTTGAAAAAAAAAAGACAAAATAAATTACGATACTATGAAAATCGATTGTTAAAACTGAAATAAAATCAATTGAGTACATTAGCTATTCTTCAGAAATTCTTTCACCAAAGTATTTTTTAAAAATTTTCTTCGATTTTCGTAAATTATAGTAAGGTAGGTGACCCAAAGGTGGCCATAGTTAAGCTTTGAGGATTTTTATTATTTTCTGGTTGCGTGTGTGTGTTGAAGTTTTGTTTGTAAAATTTTTCACTTATCTCTAACACGTATCAAGTATACCTTTCTTTATAAAATAAAATGTAATTACTTTTATAATACAATCTCAAAATTATAGCTTGTGGGCCACCTTTGGAGCATAGTGCTCCAAAGGTGGCCTATGTATTGAAATCCTTTTTAAAATGTGAAAAAAAAAATACTCTGCAAACTATTTTGTTCTGATGATCCTTTCTTTCTTTTGATATCTTTCGAGTTTTTCTTCTTAAGCTTCTTATCTCTATGACACGAAAATACATTGAAACACTTTTTGTGTACGGTAGTTCATGAATTTTCTTCTGGGAGATACTGACTTATTTTGGGTGATCTCTGGTGTTAACAATAAATGTTAATAAGTTTTTTGTGATATTTATGTAGAAATTTTGAAAATCAGCCTTACTACACTGATTTCCTCATTTGTTTTCTAAGGTGACCACCTTGGGTACATATGCGTATGGTTGCCATTTGTGCGACGTAAAAGTATTAATCTTATAAATTTCTTAGAATTGAAGTAAATGGGGTTAAAGTGAAAGAAATAAGCTTTCAGAAAACGTATCATAATTCAAAGTTCTAAGAATTTAAACACGTGTAAATTAAAATATCGTCTTACCTGGAAATTAGAACGACTTACTCCTCAAAAGTGAAATCACTGCATAAAATGTCGGAGGATCAAAATGATCTCTTTAAATTCAGCCCCGTGCACTGCAGTTACATGATAGACAATGAAGTAGCACCATTTTGTGATTAAAAATTAAATTAATTCTACTTTTGAAGGGTGGGCTACCTTAGGAACACTGGCCACCTTTAGTTCACCCCACCTTAATACAGTAGTTATTGTAAATTATACTAATGACTTTATGACGAGCAATATCGCTTTGAACGTACCACAAAAATACTACTATGTACACTTCGAATTATAATGAATAGTTTTTGAACTTCTGCTTGTCAGATTGCATATTCGTTTATACTCTGAATGTCTGAATTTCAGTAAAAAACTTGTGTACTAATGAGATTTGATTGTGTTGTGATGCTCAGGTAAGCTGGCATATTTATGAATTCCTTTTTGCTTGTGAACGCATATGAGATTGACAGGTTCACTTATGCAGAAACCATGAAATCGAATAGTTTTTCAAGTCTTCGTAAAATAACAGAAGGTCTTTCAGAAAATCCTGTCAAAAATGGCGTTTTGAATGTAATTTTTGAACGCGACATCCCGAAAAATGTCGTTGTGAGACAACAATCGCTTATAACTCAAGATGTAATTCCTTTATCGAAAATTTAAAAAAATATTATATTCCAAATCACTTGAACCACCAGAACCGCCTTAAAAGTGGTATGAATTTGTTTTAATTAGGTTCAATTAAAAGAATAGCATACGTAATTTCTATGAACACGTAGAAATAGTGTGAACATATTAATTCTATTATGTTTCATGTGCATTTTGAAGAGGTTATGCATTTTACAATTAAATTAATTAATATAGATTAAAGACTAAAACCAGGGCAAACGTATAGCGAAAAACATTTTTAAACGGAAAATATCATTGTCTCGGCAAAAACAATATAAAGAATAGTATACATGACCTGCTAAGATGAAAAACTGTCGAAAGCGAAATTTTATTCGGTGTTTTAATAAAAAAATATTTGACAAAGCTGATTATACGTATTTCAATATTACCAGGGTTACAGCGTCCTATTTTTGTTAAATTGTGAACAACTCTTTATATTGGTGAAAAATATAGTCTACATTTTTTGATTTTGAAATGATCGTTATAGTCAAGTTCTTGTTTATACATTTTTGGGAAGATATATATATGTATGTAAAATATACTTTTTTTCTTTATATATAAAAGTGACTTTATATATAAAGATTACTTTATATATAATTCTTTATATTTAAAAGTGACAGGCAGATTATACTTTTAAATAATTAAATTTGTGAAAGGTCTATTTTTAGAAAAAGAATTTTGTGAAGGGTCCTGTTTTAAGGAGAAAAGTTTTTGAAGGGTCCTGTTTTGAGATGAAATGTTTTGTGAAGGATCCTATTTTGAGATGAAAATTTTTGTGAAGGGTTCCTTAAAGACTCAGTTTCTACCTAAACGTCCTAAACGTAACAATTTCCCCTACTTCGCCTGGAGGCAAAAAGGGTCTTGTTTTATGTTGTTGGATGACCATTCTGTTGACTAAATATCTAAATATCATTGGACCTATAGAGTGTTAATCTTTGTCACTGGGAACTGGGATACAATACAGCACCAATAGAGTACGGGCATGTGACGTTTCGCTTCAGTTGCTGTTTTGGGTGGCAGAAAGCAGAAACCATCCTTATCCTAGTATAATTTTCTCTAATAAAAGTGTATTAGTGGGCTTTTATTTTTCTGTGCCTTTTCGAATATATTTTTAAATTAGAGTTTTAAAGTTTTTAAACAGTGTTGTATGGGGACAGAGATAAGGGAGGGGGGGGGGGAATATTTTAGATGATTGATTATTTGTTTATTGTTATTACACGGTAACGAATACGGCACTTTTCTTTAAATAGATGGTTTTAAGATTTTAAATCTTGTATGCGGGAGGGGGAAGGGGGGGGGGACGGAAATTTCAGAGAAAGGATAATAAATTATATGTCTGATTATCTATTTATGGTCACTGCAGAGCAACGAATAGGACAGAAGATATTTTATGTAAAAATAAAAATAACTTAAAGATTTAATTTTTTTTGTATGCTAGGGGGGGGGGGATAAAGAGGGAGAAGCAAAAATTTGGGGAGTTAGGGGGTAATTTAGAGGATTATTTATTTATTTTTATTAATGAGTAACGAATGTAGCAACTTTTTTAAACATTTTTTTTAAATATTTGTAAATATGCGTGATGGAGGTGGGGGGGGGGGGGGGGAAGGCGGAGAACGAGAGAATGGAAATTTCTGGGATAGGGGATAATTTATATGATTACTTTTTGCCACTAGAGAGCAATAAATAGAACAGATTTTTTTTTAAATATAAAATAAAAGTTTAAAATATTTAAAAATATTGCGCTATTTTGTAAGCTGGGGGGGGGTGGAGGCAAGGAGGGAGGCGTAATTTTTATTAGTGAGTAACGAATGTAGCATTTTATTAAAATAAAATTTTTTAAATATTTAAAAATATGTGTGATTAATGGGGAGGGAAGGGGGAGAACGGTGGAATGGAAATTTCAGGATTAATAATTTATATGATTATTTTTTGCTACTAGAGAGTAATAAATAGAACAGATTTTTTATATAAAATAAAAATTTTAAATATTTAAAAATATTATACGCTCCTTTGTATGCTGGGGGGGGGGGGGGTAAGTTGGGATGAGTAAATTTGGGGAGTTATGGGGTAATTTAGGGGATAATTTATTTATTTTTATTAGTAAGTAACGAATGTAGCAATTTTTTTAAACAATTTTTTTTAAATATTTGAAAATATGCGTGCTGGAGGGGGGAAGGACGGGGGAGTGGAAATTTAAAAGATGGGGGATAATTTATATGATTATTTTTTGCCACTAGACAGCAATAAATAGAACAGATTTTCTAAATGTAAAATAAAGATCAGCAATAAATAGAACAGATTTTCTAAATGTAAAATAAAGATTAAATATACAGTCAAACCTCATTAACACGAACACGCTTAACGCGAATTACTTTTAGCACGAACTGTTTCCGATTACTCCGTCCAGTTGTATGTAATGTATAACATGTCGGATAACACGAACTACTTTTAACACGAACAAAAAAATTTTCCCCTTGAGTGTTCGTGTTAACGAGGTTCGACTGTATTTAAAAATATTTTACACTCATTTGTATGCTGGGGGTAAGTAACGGGGAAAACGTAAATTTGAGAGGTTAGGGAGGGTGGTAATTTAGATGATTATTTATTTATTTTTATTTGGGAGCAAAGAATATTTTAGATTATTTTTTTAAATAAAAAGTTTTAGGGATTTGAAACTCTGGATTACTGAAGAGGGGGGGGGGCAAGGGGAGAGCAGAAATTTTGGGGTAAGGGATAATTTATATAATATATTATTTATTGTCACAGGAGAGCAACAAATAGGACAAAATATTTTTATATAAAATCAAGGATTTTAAAATAATTTAAACTTTTTTGTATGCTGGGGGGGAGGGGGGGGGGCAAAGGGGAAGCATCAATTTGGGAGGTTGGAGATGGGGTTAATTTATATTATTATTTATTTATTGTTATTAGTGATAATCAAATAGGTTGTAACATATAGTTGTCAAATAGTTGTAACATAGTCAGACAAGACTGTACTTTACTGAAAATAATTGTGGTATGACAAAAAAAAAAACATTATATTGAGAAAATTGCTATGGATTTCAATACTGACGAACGAAGAACAACGAAGTTTCTGCCACCCAAACAGTGAACATGACAGGTTATTTATAACCGTGCCCGTGCTCTATATCCATCTTTCTATTTTTCAATTGAGTGAAGTATCCAAACATAAACAAGTTGCACTTTTTTACAAAATATTATTGACTCCGCGAAACAACTTATCACCATTTATGTTTTCTTTCTTTTTTTTCCAGGTGTGTGTGTGTGTGTGTGGGAGGGGGGGGGGTACATGCTGTAGTTTACTCGCAGGTAATATTCAAAATTCACTGTTATTCAAGCATTTTTCCTACGTCAAAATGTGAAAAAGCCAACATATTATGATTGTTTTTCCGCAAAAATCGAGACAAAGACACGAGATGAGAAAACCGAATGATAAATTACTAAGTTATATTAAGAAATTTGGGAGAAAAAAATCAGTCGTGCATTTTTTTTTTCATTAAGTTTTCATTAAGCTCTGATCCTCTCGCTCACTTACGAGAAAAATTAAAGGGAACAAATGCTATTGTAAATTAAGTATATCGATATATCGGAGGTATACTATTTACACCACTTAGTATTAATCAATTTTTTTCCAGAATTTTTTAATAAAATTTTACTTTTACGTCATTTTTTCTTATTTTCAAATGAATGTTTTCGAAATTTCTGGTGTGAATTCAACATTAGAGCAACACAATTACTTACTGCTGAAAGTGTTAACAGTTCTTGGTGTGACTATATTTACATAATGAATCGATCTTCTTTTCATTTTAGCTATAGTTTCCAAATAATAGAAGCAATTAGAAATTTTTTTGTTGTTGTTTATTGCTAGTTTTGTATTTTTATATTTCTGATTATGATAAAATATACTAACATCATGCATTTCAGTTACTTTTTTTTTTTTTTTTTTTTACTAGTATTTTTCTTAATGATTTTCTTAATTTTTAATGATATGATAGAGTATAGTTGTTTTTGCTTATGATAAAAAAAATATAGTACTTATTATTGTTTTAAATCAGTTACGCGCATTGTTTTATTATTATTACACAGTTAAATCAATTGACATAATATATAAAAAGTAATTTATAGGTTATTTGAAAATAAAAAGTTAAAACAAAATAAAATAAACACAGAGAGAGTAAAATAACACGTTGAACATAAATCGTTACATTTTGCAAACATAAAAAAATTTATATTTTGTTTATAGTTTTTGAACTAAATTCCCGTTTTCCAAAAACGATACATTACTCAACAAATTATGCGCTTAACTTAAAAAAATAATCCTTAACGACAGCTATTTATGTAACACATTAAAAATAACTGAAATATTAATACATAAATACTAATAAAAATAGCTATAAATATATCAGACTGCAAGATTTCACTGAAGATCGTGAATACAGTCCAATTTTAAACTTTTGTGGTGATTGAAATTCATAGTTGCTAAAGTTTTTGTCAGAATTTATGTTGAAGTGTTAAAATGCTACGCACTGATCGTCCACTTTTAACACATAAAATATTAAATTAAGCCGACATTTCAGAAATATTTTGACAGCTAAGACGAAAAAAACATCTTTTAAGAAGAGCACAAAGAAAAAAAAAGTTTAAAATTTTGATTTCCTGGAGGAGATGTTTTAAATGTAATTTCCAAACTGGTTACTTTATGATATATATATATATATTTTTTCGAAAACGCAAGAAATTTGCAAGTGTTCTTAAATCAGAAATTTTGTAATCGAAAGGCCACAATTTTTTTGGTAAAAACAGATCTTTCAGAAAATACAGTCAAAGTTGGCGCTTTGAACCAAACTTTTGACGCCACAGCACAAGAAAGGGGGAAAACGTGTCGTCACGTGACACGAATCGCTTATAACTCGATAATTAATTTCTTTTTAATTTTTTTAAAGGGAAATCTCATTTCGGTTTCATATCGCTTCAATTAGTCTGGCCTGCCAATTTTATGCCTTTCCGTTTAAAATTGTGTCAGAAAACTTTCGCGTTGTTGAACATGTCATTTGTGGGATATCATTGATTACGAAATAAATAAACAAATGAAATGTTTTTACAGTTATATTTTATACGTAATATATTTCATATATATTTTTAGTCCACACGAAATTTATTATGGTTTTTGCTAACACTACAAAAAGCTGCATTGTTTAGTTATATTTCAGCTGAAAATTTTATATGCAGAATAATTTTTTTTTACTGATCTGTTCTGCGAAAACAGTACAAGATGTCGATTTTCTGTACAAAGAGGAACTGACCATGACATTGAATAATAAAAAATCAGAGGAGGAATGTGATACAGATGTCTAATGAGCAAAAACGGTTCTTCGTTTTACATAATTTCAGAGCCCGTGTATCAAAGATTGTTTGTGAGGAAGAATCGAGTAAAGCATGAATGTGACTACCTCTCTTAATTACAAGACAGCAGGCTGCTATCTGTTATTCTTTTCTTCGATTTCCATCCCTTCTCTAAGGCTCACATCTGGCTCTTATCTTTGTAAAAATTCATAAAAAATGTACGGATATTACAGAAAGAAAATAATAAAATACATAATTCTGAACTATGCCATTTTATCTTGTAGAAACTTTTCGATTTTAAACAGAAAATCTCTTTTGGTATGAATTGCCATGTAGTTTCTATATAAGTATATTTTAAAATTAATATCTTGACTCTATGTTTCTTTGATTTTATCTTCATTTGTTTACTCCTTTTCTTTTTTCATTTACCTTTTTTAATAGTTTGAAATTTATGTTACTGTTTGAATTGAAACAATTTTTTTTTTCTCATAGCAAAATAAACGTAAGTATGCCTAATCTGTTGACTTATAATTCTTTTATTTTCACAATATTTTTAATATATAAATGACAGAAACATCAAATAACATTTAAGTGTACGAATAAAATACATTTTTTATAGTTTTAAACTTGTAATTTATAAATTATGAATATATAAACAAGCCATATAGAAATTTCGACTACAAAATAATTCCATGAGAAGCATTGCACTTAAAAAAATGTCCTTCCGGCGTGTACCGAGAAGAAAAGGTAGCTTTCATAGTCCATGTTTTTAAAAATTCAACTAATTTTACTCAAACACCCGAAGCTAAATTGCTTGGAATCCGATTATAGAAGATTCAATCCCGGTTTTCGTTAATACTAAATTTGAATCAGCATTTCAGCATGAGAGTTACAGCATAACAAAAATCAGATTGTTTCAAAATGTCAGCCAAGCTAGAATTTCAAACTGACGTATCTCTGCCATTTTTTATGATAAGGCCAAAAAAAAAAAAATGTTCTGGAATCCTTGTATCACGATCTAACACTTAACGGAAACAACTTTTCCAATTTATAATTTTTTCTACATCTTTTTGAATTAAAAAAAAATATATTAAACTCTCCGCCATTTTGAAACAAGATGGCGCATGAAGCTGGCCCACGAACTCGATCGAGACCTTGGTATGTGCTGTACCTGTACACATGATCAGTCACATTCATATCGGTTCATAAATAAGAGAGTTACAGCTTAACAAATATCAGATTGTTTCAAAATCTCAGCAACCCTAGAATTACAAACTGCCATATCTCAGCCATTTTTTAAGATATAGCAAAAACAAAAAATGTTCCAGTATCCTTGTATCACGTTCTAACACAATTTTTTCAATTTATAAATTTTTGTACATACTTTTGAAATTTTAAAAAATTTAATTTTTTAACTGGCCGCTATTTTGAAACAAGATTGCGCATGAAGTTGGCCAACGAACTCGGTCGACACCTTCAACATTTGAATAGAGGGAGGTTTGAGGGTCTGGGGGTCATGATCGATGAAAATATACCGAAATTTTCTGGACTTGCTTTCCTTCGAACGGCTGCAATAGGAAGTTTTTTGTAATGAAAGCTACCTAAAAATCTAACACTACACCAGTGTTGTCATTTTTTTATTAAAAAATGTACCACTATTTTTCAATAGTAATATTCGTCTTATTTAATGAAAAATTAAATACGCCTAATATTTAGATATTCTGAATAATTATTACTATTCGGAAATAGTGGAAGGTTTCTGAATAACAAAAATTCCCATTTATCATGATTATGTAACAGAATTCATTATATAAAACAAATAAAAGAACAATATTAAGAATAAAATTATGTTCGAGCTTATAAAGTTATTTTACACGTTTTTATAATGTATATAAGTAGTAATTTGATTGTATTTTAATTATTTGGATTCTTATATCGATTTAATTATAAACCGCTTATTAGGTAGCTTTCAATACAAAAAAAATAATAATAATAAAGCTACCTATTACAGCCGTTCGTAGGAAAGCAATTCCGGAAAATTTTAGTATATTTTCACCGATCATGACCCCCAGATCCAAAACCGCCCTCCGTTCAAATGTTGATATATATATATATATATATAATATATATATATATATATATTATATATATATATATATATTATATATATCTGAAAGTTTTAAAACTAAAATAAATATACAAAAAAGTTAAAAATTCAAATTTATTTTTTGTTTAAGTGTTAGGCTTTGATACAAGGATTCCGGAGCATTTTTTGTTTTACCTCTATCTTAAAAAATGGATGAGAGAGAGCAGTTTGAAATTCTAGGGGGGGGGGGGGGCTGACATTTTGAAACAAGACAGCACATTACAAGAAACCAACGATTAATTTATGAGTTTTAGTAAACACGATTTCTCGCAAATTATTACAGGGGGCAGATATCAGGCGACTCGTTATATACAGACCTTCAAAATGTTAGACGTCAGACTAATTTTCTTTTTAATTCTCTAATGACGTAATATTAAGCTGCTTTCTGTATTTACACATACTCATACTCCTTGTATTATTGAGAAATGTTTGAAAATTTCCGTTTTTTTACCAGTATGACGTCATATTAATATTTTTTCAATTGGTGAAACTTTTTATTTTATTTTCATTTTTCACGTGGAAATCTTTCAATAGAAAATTAATTATTGTAGAAAGAATTTTATTGTAGATTTTTAATTGTTGGCAACTGCTATAACGAAAAACGTTTAAATTTAATAGGAAAAGGCTGTTAGATTTTTGGTTTTTTATCTCTCTATATTAAAATAATATTTTTTTTTTCAAATTTTATGATTTGGAGCTTCATAGTATATACAGAATACACATAGTATATACACAGTATATACATAGTATATACACAAGTAAGGGAAATTTCCTGACTGTAAGTTATATAGTTTCTGAGAACTGGCTCTGTGGCAGACAGACAACGAAGCGTGACTAATAGGGTTTCGTGAGATAAACGAAATCCTAAAAACGAGTTTTCCCGAATAAACGCAAGTCTGTCACTCGGTTCATCTAAAACCAATTAACATCATATATTAATTTTTTTAAATCGTTTGGGACATTTTGGAGATATAGATTTGCACTTTAACATGCACCACCACAACATTACAAAGCCATTTTCAAGTTAAAATGCATTTTCATATCTAAAAATAAACTACATGTAGAAATGCATAAATTTCAGAATAGGATTTAGACAGCAAATATAAAACTGTTTTGAAAAAATTAGAACAATATGTCACGCATTTGCTGAGCTATTAAAATCCAGTTTTTTGCGTTTCCTTTGATATAAAACTAGCTCTATGTACGAGTGCCGCGGTGTTATACAATTTTGGTCTCATGCTGCGTCACCCAACATACTATCGTCTGTCATGATTATGCTTTCAATAATAAGGGTACAAATACATGTGTTTAGCACGTGCTGCACTTGAAGCATAGATTTGATTTTCTATAATTGAACATATACAGTGATCTCTCACTTATACGCGATGTGCAGTAATTACTTTCTCATACCGCTATTTTAAAACAGTAAAATTCGATTTATAAATACTGCGATTTAAGAAGCCAAAAATTACCTTATAAAAAAACTGGTGCGGAAAAATGATTTCCGTGTATCACGTATAAGTGAGATATCACTGTATGTTCCTTAATAACTAATATATCTCAAAGTATTTATAATAATAATTATTATTTATACAGCTGCCTTTTTTACCGATGATCTTTTTTAACCTAAATTCGTTAAGATAAAATCACAAAAGACCAAAAAAAGTTATTTTATTTGGGTAGGTTTCCGTTTTAGGAGATATAGACATTGTATTCCATTCTTTGTTTACGGGAAGAAGAAGAATCATTTCTCTATCTTAATTAGGGTTGGGTTTATTATTGACGGCCAATTATCTACACTTGGGATATAGGCCCGGGGGGGGGGTGCCCTTCGTGGGGGTCTTTCTAAGGGAACCTAACCCGTATTTACGCATGGATAAATCCACGGCTCGAAGAAAACCACGAAAACTCCGAACGATTAGGCCGACGGGCGCGAATGGGATCGAACCCAGCACCTCCCGTCTACCAGCTTCGAGAGCAGAACCTCTCAGCCACTGGTGGGGCTCTATCTTAATTAGAAATGGACTAAAGGTTTAAAATGTATTTAATTATCTCTAAAATTGCATATTTTTTTAAGGAGACATTTTTTGGAAACTTAAAAATAGCTACACCTTAACAAGATAGCAGATGGAACATATCGTGACTCTCAATTAAAAGGCGCCCAATTTCCGATGTAATGAAATTATTTAAATTATGAAACAATCCCAAATTTCAAAAATTTATTTGTATGTTCACAAATTTAAGAATATTTACAGGTTTACGGGTTTTAAGAATAAAAATAGAAGTAATTTATAGCTTATGTATATTTATAGCTTATTGCAGGAAGACAAATAAAATAAAATGTTTTAATACTGAAAAAGGATGTGAATTAATTTTCACTTTGCTAAACAACGCATAACCAACAGAGTGAAAAATGTGTCCAGACCGGTTGTCGAACCCAGATACCCTGGTATAGCGCACCAAGTGTTTTACCATTTAAGCCATCTGGACGACATCCAGTCTGGCATTTTTCACTCATACGTTGGCAAGGCTGCAACATCGCAGTGCAAGAATAAATGTCATACATGAGCACACTACCCAGTGGCGTCCATGAGACGAATAAATTCCCAGTGTCAGATAATATCAAAATTTAAAATTAAATTTTCAGCAGGACTGAAACTGCGCGTAAATTTAATAACACTGACAAAGGATGTGAATTAATTTTCGCTTTGCTAAACAACGCATAACCAACAGAGTGAAAAATGTGTCCAGACCGGGGATCGAACCCAGATACCTTGTTATAGCGCATCAAGTGCTTTACCATTTAAACCATATGGATAACGAGGTTGCATCCTTGCCAAAGAATAAGTGAAAAATGCCAGACTGGATGGTTATGCGTTGTTTAGCAAAGTGAAAATTAATTCACATCCTCTGTCACTCTTATTAAATTTACGCGCAATTTCAGTCGTAGAACGTAGAAAACTTTATTTTAATGTATTTAGAGGGGGGAAACGCATAAAACCTTATTTTAAAGGAGTCACAAGACTAATACACAGAGCACTTAATTTTAATGTATTCCGAGGACTCATACACATAAAACTTTATTTTAAAATATTCTGAGGACCCATACACAGAGCACTAAATTTTAAAGGATTCAGAGGACTCATACACACAGCACTTAATTTTAAAGTATTCTGAGGACCCATACACAGAGAACTAAATTTTAAAGGACTCAGAGGACTCATACACACAACACTTAATTTTAAAGTATTCTGAGGACCCATACACAGAGCACTAAATTTTAAAGGATTCAGAGGACTCGTACACACAACACTTAATTTTAAGGTAATCTGAGGACACACATTTAGTAAGTTTTATTGCCATGATTCAGTGGACCATCTTTTTACCCTAATACACAATTATACACTGATACATAACCAGAAAACAGCAAAACCCTCCAACTGAGGACAAATTTTAAAAACCAATAACAATTTGTACAAATCATAAAAATGCTTAAAAACGAAGGAAAATGACTTTTTTCTATCCGAGGACGTCCTCGGATCCCTGTGCGTCCTCAGTCAGCGGGTGTGTAAACCTGTTTTCGTCCGCGCTTCCCCTGAAACACGAACCCACACACACACACACACACACACACACATATATATATATAGGTTTGTTTTGATACCTGCTAATGTCATTTGCAACAAATCACACTTTCTGAATCCCGAATATCGCCAAGCCTTAACAGAAAAATGCCAAAGCCCCTATAGTGGAAAAGTACCTGATTTCGATTTCTTTATAGGTTAAGAGGTAAAAAATCTGACTGTTTCTTGAATATAACACAATTTGAAATATTATGCGTTATGCCGGATTATAGAAACAATTTTTTTTAACTAGAATCTACTAATAAATGAATCTACTAATAAATAAATTTTGGAAATATTAAGTGTGAATTAAAGTGTGTTAGTGTTGTCAAATCGTGGTCGGCTTAAAAGAGTTTCTGCTAAAATTTCTCTAAATTGTGAAATTATTCCTCATTGAATTTAACATTGTACTAAACTTATTAATACAAAATGTCCCCTTATTGGGAGAGTCAAGTTATCCAGAGGTCGACTAATTGTGGCTGCATAGTGTATGTTTATTATTTGAAAAAAAATGTAGGTTGTTAAATCATTACTTAAAGGTAAAACCATTTTCATTTTGTCGGAATTTCTTAATGTTGCTTTTGTTGTCGTAGCTGTTATAAAGCCCACATTAACCAGATCAATTAAGATAATTTACTTTGAAATATGTTTTGCATTCCACCCGTATTTTTATGAATTTGGTTTGTCTGTCCATCTGTCTGTCCTTCTGTATTCTTCTCTGACTTTCATTGCTCTAACAAGAGCAAGAATGCTTGGATTGTCATATAATTGATATATGTTAATCAGTTTTACCGTGCCATTTTCTGTATTGAAGACGAATTGAGTAGCCTTTATAGCTCGTTTAAGGTACACTCAAAAGAATTTCGTTACATTATGTTCTATGAGAAAAAATCGTTTGCAGTGTATTTTGTTGATGTTACACTCTCTCAAACGTATTGAAATTTATATACGTTACTGAAGGGCACTTCAAGATGCTTACTATAAAAATGGTGTGTATAGCATTTAACAATTATTTAAAGGGATACACAACAATTTCAGTAACAGTAATGTATATGAACAATAATAGCGTTTACAATTATGGTATGCGTTTTTAAAATTATCTATTTTTTTTATATTACTTGGTGTGTATAAATTTGCTATATCTATTCAGGGCTGCACAAAAGAATTCGAGAACATTCCGTTTAATGTTTGAAATTGCTGAAGGGAATATTTCAACTGTGTTATACGTTCCCTAGCTGAACTAATTGTTTGTAATCTATGTAATGTATGTACAAATCTGTAGATCAGGTAGAGGGTTTTACAAAAGAAATCGGAAAAAATTCTAACTACAAATGGCAATTTCTGAAATTTGTTTTTTAAATGTGTTATGCGTTTTCACAAATTTTTACAGCGATATCACCTTCTGCCCAATTAAGCGGTGAAGTTTTGTTACAGTATTTCGAATGTAATGGAACGTGTTTCTGAAGCTATGTTTTATGCATGAGCATGATTTTTCAGTTTTTCTGCATTTTAAGCATGAAAATATTTTGGCTTCTTTTATTGAGACGTATTCCCCAGATTCATGATAAAAAATGTGGAGATATTTTTTATTTTCCTTCTTCTTGAGCGAATATCCAATAAGAACTTTATTCACAATTTCTGTTACCCTGTTACTATTTATGTACTAGTCAATATAGTTAATTAATTAATATAGATGCATGCCATGAGCGTAAAATACTCCGCGAAATTGTTTTTTATTTAAACATCGGGAATATAAACGTATTGGCAAAAATGTATTACATGACTGGTGAAACTGCATCATAGTTACAATACCATCTGCGCATAGTTCAGCAGATAAAGTAATGACTCCAGATAAAATATAGAGAATTTATTTCTGGAATTGCTAACTGAAGTATAGTAAAATAATAACTGTTGGGAGATATGCGGTTGGATTAATTATTTCATTATTTTATATTATATTTCCTATTCTACATGCGAACATTACCCAAATCATTGTTTTTTTACCAATTCTTTTTATTGTAGGGGCGCGAGAAATACGCGGGGACATAAATTACTCGAGTAAATACGGTAATATTTGCGTATTATAATTCCTCATATTTTCCTAAAATCATCCATTATTTAATAAACATTGTTTCCATTGTTCGCATTGTTTCCATTAGTTTAAATGCTAGGAGAGGTTACGCAGCTTATTGGTAAATTTGCATAAAAAATGAAGAATGAAAATGGACTAATTTTATGTTAAACGTGTTTTCAAGTAACTTAATGTTATTTTGTAATCTTATCTGGACTTGCTTTTTCTGATTCTTTAATTTCTTTTCCCTTTAATTAAAATTTATTAATTGTTTTTAAAATTATTTATTTTTTCTGATTCTTTAATCATTAGGTTGAAATAGTCACTGCTAATACAATAATATTTGTTCGCAAAAACCTTACAACAATGTCATTTAAGTGTAATTATTGTTAACAATTTAATTGTAGTTATTATTAGTGATAATCTATCTTACCCATGCGCGCAATCACACCAACCCTGTAAGGACAGATTGCGAAAAATAACTTTCTTGGTTTTATTACAACTGTTCTATTAAATTACAACATAACAACAAAATAGCAATGGAAATGCATAAAAAGCAAATGGAGTAAAAATTACTCATGGATAGTTTAGCAAAAAATTAATAATTAGATTTTTTATTGTTATTCTTTTTTGAATTGTGCGCAGACTCTCCTAGCTTTACCATATAGTGTCACGACAATCCAAAAAAAATTAATTAATTAAACAAGAAAGAAAATACATTAACAATTTTTTTAACAGCACTTTTATCAGTGTTAAATATAGTGATCAAGGCTTTACACAATTTGATAAAATCTGGTAGCCAGCAAAAATTTCTAGCAGCAATTAAAAAATATTTACTCTCCCTCCTTCTCCCGTTATGAATTAATTATTGAAGAATAATAAAATAAGTTGAAACTGGTGTGAAACACTAAGAACTAAAATAACTTCTTAAAACACCATCAACAACTATAAAATGCGCAAGGCCTTTCAAAAGATCTGGGTCTTTCTTCGTCAGGCGCAAAAAGACGTGCGTCTACTATGAAAGCAGCAGCAAGATACTTTTGATGGTGTTTTAAGAAGTTATTTTAGTTCTTATTGAAGAATAATTCATTATTCTTGAAATTTTAATTAATTTTTATAAATTTTATACAAATGATTTAATTAGAATGACGTACACGTTATTATTCCACAAACTGAAAGTAATAGATTAATCCGTTTTAATTTTGAACACAAATATCTGATTTGGAACTTACAAAAAGGCTGAACTTTTTGTAGCATTGTATCCAATTTTACGTACCACAGAGGATAGATTGGCAGTATTTCTTACTGTTTTATTAAAATCTCTCACTTCGCCGAACATTCTAAGTCCGTGACATTCTATCTGACTGGTATGGAAAAGAAAGATGTTAATCCGTCAGCACAAGTGCCCCTTTCCATTACGTTACTACAGACGCGGGATAAATTTTACCCCAACGGGTTTTCTTGTGTCAATTTCTCCCAGGTTTGATTATAAACAAAAATTTATATTTTGAAATAAACTGTAAATCAATAAAGGACATAATTTAACTTAAAATAAAAAGTTCTTTTATATTTAAACGGAAAAAAACACTAAGATTTTTTTCTGCATATCATTACATACAAAGCTTTTACAATCCAAATTCAGCCATGGAAATACAAAAAAGTATAAAACTGATATATAGAAACTGTATGTGCAAGAGTTGTTAAAGTTTAAAAGAAAAATTATACTAGGACTTCCCTCAAAGGGATTAGTCTGAGTGATATTGTTAAAAAACATAGGATTAACAATTACGACATGATGAAAAAGGGAAAATTAAATGATAGAATTACAAAATATCATACATAAATCCATATGCACTGTTAAAAAAATAGAAAAGAAGTACCGTCCATCAGATTTGTTTTTATAACATTTGGCAAATAATTTCATTTTTTTTAATGATCTTATAAAACGCCAAGCTTTTTAAAATAACGTAATCAGATTTTCAGCCAATAGCGTATTTTAGCAAGCGTGGCTTAATGCAAGTTTAATTTCATTGTTGAATTAAAAAAATTCCTCTACCCAAACACTACCCAACTCTTTACCCGTCTCGCTATCCATCTGTCTATCCGTCTTTCTAGCTGTCTTGCTTCCCGTTTCATTACCAGTCTCTCGACACGTCTGTCTGTGTACATACTCCTCTCTCTACCCGTCTGTCATCTCGTCTCTGTGCTCTTCTGTCTTCCCGTCTCTCTATCCACCACGCAACCCGTCTCTCAACCTTTACTGTACATGCCTGTATATCGGTCTCACAACTCGTCTCTCTACCCATCTCGCTACCCCTCTGTCAACCCTTTTGTTACCTGTATCGTTACTCGTCTGCCTATTCGTTTCGCAACCATTTAGCCTAACTCTGTCACTACCCGTCTCTCTACCCATCTCACTATCCCTCTGTCTACCCGGTTATTTACTCGTCTCTCTACCTCTTCCCAATAGTTTCCCAATTCATTCAATATACAGAAGCCGTTTACCTGTTATTAAATCCAAACAGAAGTAATTCATCTAATAAGTGTAATCAGATACAGTTTTTAAAAGTACATGCGTAAACCAGCATAATAATGCATCCGTTTTATTTTCATAGTTGTTTATATCATTTGGCAATAAATCTCAACTTCTTAAACCCGAATTGCGTCAGGCTTTTTAAAAAAGCCCCAAGCACCGTATAACTGGGAAGTATCTTCAGGGCTATAAAATGCAATTTATAGTTAAGTGAAAGTTTCATAATAGGGTTTGCAGTTAATTGTTTAAGTCAGAAAGCGTAGCTTAACGCCATTTTTAATTCAATGCTGTAACTTTCTTTTTATTTTTCCTATTTTTTGGAAGAGTTTTGTGGGAGGGGGATGGGTTAACAAATATATACATTTGAATTCAAACTTTTGCCTCCATGTTTATGTTAGTGTTTTTTGCATTATTAATGAATACTTTGTTCACCGTGCTTCATTCGAAACAAATGTAAAAGACTTCTACAGTTTTTTCCAGGGGAAACTACCGTAATAGGGCCCAAAACCAATCGGAGCATTTAATATCATTATTGTAACTCTTATAGAGTTAAAACAATGTTGTTGCTAGCTTTACTGTTGTCTGAGACCAACCTTGCCTGTGTATCTGAATGGGGAAAAGTTCCGTATCCTGTGCCGGTTGGCTCGATTGGCAAAAAAATTAAACATCGTACCAAAAGCATCTTACCAAAGCATCTACTTAAAAAAAGCATCTTAATAAAAGCATCTACTTTAGCATCTTACCAAATTCTTCCAGAGAGGGGAAAAAATGTTTTTCAAATATTTACAAACGTACATTTATTAAACCATGTTTTTGCACCATCTTTTTTGTTATTAAAAGTGGTCGACGGGATAATAGAGTAGTACCCAAAAAACTATCACTAAACTGTAATATATATATATATATATACATATGTGTGTATGTTTATATATCACTGGCGTATTTTATACACACAACATGTATATATATCACTGGCGCCCGGCTAACCGAAAGGTACCTTTTATTGTACTGAATAATAGTGAGTGCATATTTTTTTTGCTCCATGCTCCATGAACTTTTGAAATCCGATTGATTACGAATATCTCCCGCCGGTTAAAATGACGTACGCGTTAAATTTTCGTGACGTATGTACTTTAATTGTGCTTTTTAGGGTTTCGTTCATCTCACGAAAACCTATTGCTTCCGCTCCGTTGTCTGTCTGTCACAGAGCCATTCTCGAAAACTATGTAACTTATAGAGTTGAAACTTTGTGTATAAATCAGAATATCAGCTGTGAAGAGCTGAAAATATTAAAATTTGAAAAATTCGTATTTTTTTAATAAATAGAGATAAAAAAACCAAAATTCTAACAGCCTTTTCCTATTAAATGAAAAAAAAATTCGTTATAGCCGATGCCAAAAATTAAAAATCCACGATGAAATTCTTTCTACAATAATTAATTTTCTATCAGACGATTTCCACGTGAAAAATGAAATAAAAAGTTACACCAAATGAAAAAAAAAAAGATTAATATGAAATAAAATTGATTGACGTCATAGTCGTAATAAAACGGAAAATGTCTAAGATTTCTCAATAATACAAGGAGTATGTGTAAGCACACAAAGCAGATTAATATCACGTCATTAGAGAATTATAACGAAAATCTGACGTTATATGGGAAGTTTAACTAATTTTTCAATTGTTTGAGAATAATACAAAGAGAGTATCTCTCTATATTAAAAAAAAGTAACCACCGCCGCGGCCGCCGCTGTCAATTAAGATTTTGTGCCTTGAAGTCTTTCTGGACTAATATCCAGAAAACTATTGCAAATAAAAATTTAAAAATTGGTGGTTTTATAAAGAAATGTTCGATAAACACGCTGAAGTAGACAGTTTTTAAATCGAAGAATTATTTTAAGAGATATTTAATTTCAAGTTTGGTCAAAACAGTTTTCTTATAAAAGTTTGATAGAAACGAAAACTTGCACAGGAATTTAAACATAATTTGTAAGGATATAGTTGACAAGGTTGGGGTGTGCAGACTGCAATTATTTTTTCAATTTGACTCATTTTTTCAGGTTATATTTCAATTTTTTATTAAAAATTTTCATTATTTTGACGAAGATTTTTTCATATTTCATAAATTCCATTATTTGAATCGTTGCCAATTTGTAAAATAGCGCACGTAATAATATTCCTTTTCAATTAAGAAATGTATTAACACGTGACTATTAAGAACAGAAATAAAACTTTAAAATAATAATTAAATGATCACGTGTTAAAAGCAATAAATGTAGAAAATAACGGAATAAAAATATACTTGCCGGTGATTATTTAAAGATAAATAATTAAATTATTCCGCGTTTTCAAAGCATCAAGTAGAGTAAGATTAATTTATTTCGACAACATATTTTATCTATTATTGCAATTTTTAAAACAGCGTAATTAATAATATTTCCCTTCGATTAAAAGCTATATTTTTACGTTTAATAATTACGTTTAAATCAACGAAATAACTAATAAATTGGTAAAAAATAATTAAAAATACAGATAAACGTTGAATTAAAGATCACTCGATGACATAACTACCATGCATAATGCATCTGGTATCAATTGAATGCAACGCCACAGATATGCACTTTTGGCTTTAAATCCTATATTTTGGCGACAGTTCATTTCTTTTATAGAAAGTAGTAGTCGGGATAATGAAGTAATACCCAATTTTCTATAGCATCGTTATAAAATTTCCCGATGCCATGACATTGCTTACTTAATCATTTTGCACGAGTTGATTTTCAAATGTTTAATTAACCTTATTTTGTCAACAATTGTTAGCTGTCTCGTCAGCAGTTGATTCGGCTTTAAAATCCCTTGGTCAAAGGAAAATGAATGGAAACCCGATTATAGCAGATATTACAGCGAGCAGCCGATTACACAAGGCCGATTATAGCAGCCGATTACAGCAGGTCGTTTAATTATAATTCAATTTTCCGCAATCATTTTAAGGTTGATCAAATCAGTGTGTTTTTACAGTTTGTGGTGTCAGAACGGGGGTTGGCGAGCGTAGCTCGTAGGGGGCAGAGCCTCCTAGTTAATATAAATAATAGAGAATAGTAAATATATGAGTTTGAGGTTTGAGAAACATATTGAATCTTGATAAAAATCCGATTATGGAAATATTCGCATATTTTAACATTTCGAAGGTGTGCAATATGTCTAATTTTGAAATTATTTTTTAATATTGCATTTAGTCCGTATTACGGATATTAGTATGACATCTTGGCCCGCTATCCAGCTGGTTTAGATATTCGAAAAAACGAAAAAATAGACCGGTAAATTTTTATTTTATAAAAAACATTTTTTTTTTTTTTTTTTTTTTTTTTTTTTTTTTTTTTTTGCGAAATGAAATTTGTTTGAATTTATTAAAGAAAGGATAAAGTGTTTTGAAAGGAATATTAAACGAAACCCTTTGAGCGATCTTCGATCACACTTACCCACTTGTTTTATCTATTTTTAAATTTAATTTTCAAACGGTTTGAAATTTATTCTTGGTAATAAATAGGTGTCGTTGTCAGCTTTATAGGTACCTGCTGTAAAAATTTGAACGAAATCCGTTAAATATTTTTTGAGATATGCTTGACGAAAGGTTTTAATATCCACCGTAGCTATATATCGAGCAAAGTAATACTGCGCTGTGTATGAGTCTTCGTTTCACTCAGACAACAATTATTATTTGCACACTATATTTTTTACATAAACATTTGCATTAACATTTTCCTATCATTGTGGGTTACGTTATAACACGCGTGCAGTAAATTTCTTCCCATATGACATTTTTATAGCGAAATAATGGAAAATACACAACCGGAGGTAAATTCTTTTTGGTCACATCTTGATATCATTCAGCTTGAAAGGTACAATAAAGCTCAGAATGATCACGAACTATTTTCGCACATTTTTAAGTAATAGTTGTAAGCCGGGGTAGATTTTATCCCAGCGCGTGTGATGACGGGTTAAGAAAGATTATGAGATGTGTGGAAAATTCATTTGCTCCATGCTTTGAACCATGTGTAATGGTTCATCCATTAAAAGTACAAAAAGAAGAGGAATATTACTGCCTGCGGCGCTCAAGTAGGTTTGTGAAAGAGAAAAAATATCATTTGTGCTCATTTCTTAGGTCCAGTTTTACAACCAAACAGACACCAGATTAAATAAATAGGTCCGCAGTTTAAATAACTTGGTCGACAGATAAAAAAAGAAAAAGAAAAAAACTTCGTTTGTAGCGACCTGGTGACCACACCAGATAAAAAAAGAAAAAGAAAACTTGATCAGTAGTGACCTGGAGACCACATTTCTCAAATACTGATAGTGACAACAATTGCGCCCTAATTGCGTCGGTGAATTTTTTTTAATTACATAGAAATTCTATAAATAAATAATTTCGATGATACACGCCTACGTAATGCAATTTATGAAAATAATATGTTAAGCAATGAATTATAATGTTCACAAATTATGTATTTTTTAATTTATTACTTAATGTCATTGACTGTGATCGCACACATACAGGTTCACGTACGCAAATGTGTTTCTATAAGTATATCAGAAGAAATTATTACTGGGAATAGTTTTTGCATGATAATAATTCATTTCGGGCAGTAGCATGTAAGATATTTCATCATATTTCAATTGCAATGTCTATAATTAGTTTACACTACGTATTTGATGTGTTTGACAGAAATTTCAATTATGTCTTTAAACGCTGAAAATAAAACAAGACTTCTTCCTTTAATTTTTTCTAAATAATTTCCTTTAATAGTTATCCTTTTGTTATATGTTTTAAAATAAAAGTTATTATTTATCTAAGAAACTTGCCATATTTTGTCCTTTATTATACCCTAATTATTCTTCCATAAAAATAACATTGTGGATATAGAAAAATGTCTTTTTTAATTTTGCCTTTATTTTTAATACTGTCAGTGTACTTTAATATTAAAAATACATGGAAAAACACACTATTAAATAATGTATTTGTTTCTCATGAAGTAATTGGTAATTATTTATATTTTAGGGAACTCTGCTAAAGAATATGGTAAAGAAAAGATTCCATCACCGACAGGTTTTGAAAAATAAAAAGTAGTACTAGTAGTAGTAGTAGTAGTAGCACTAGTAGTAGTTGTTGTTGTTGTAGTAATATTAGTTATAGAAGTAATTCTTCTGGTGGTAGTAGTACCAGTAGCAGTAGTTGTAGTAGTAATATTAGTTATAGAAGTAATTCTTGTATAAGTAGTTGCAGTAGTTATGCTGGTAATTTTAGTTATAGTAGTACTTTTGTAGTAGTAGTAGTAGTAGTAGTAGTAGTAGTAGTAGTAGTGGTATTAGAAATAGTAGTAGTAGTAGTAGTAGTAGTAGTAGTAGTAGTAGTAGTAGTAGTAGTAGTAGAAATAGTAGTAGTAGTAGTAGTAGTAATAGTAGTAGTAATAGTAGAAGAAGAAGAAACAGTAGTAATAGTAATAGTAGTAGTAGAAGTAGTAATAGTAGTAGTAGAAGTAGTAATAGTAGTAGTAGAAGTAGTAATAGTAGTAGTAGAAGTAGTAATAGTAGTAGTAGTAGTAGTATAAGTAGTAATAGTACTAGTAGTAATAGTACTAGTAGTAGCAGTAGTAGTAGTCGTGCTATTAATATTAGTTATAGGAGAATTTCTTATTGTAGTAGTGGTAGTAGTAGTAGTAATATTTATTTAGTTGTTATTTTTCTTAGCATTCATTTTGTTTTATCGGTAAAATAAAGTTTATGTGTGAAGAAATTAACACTTTGTTCTTGATTGTATGTGCCTATATATTTAACAGAAAGTGTTTTGTTTCTATATTTCATAAGCAAGTTTGAGAGTTTGAATAAAAATATTATTACAATTAATGAAATGTTATATTTTCTTTACAAAAAGAAAAAGAATGTTACTACATTTCCTCATCACAAGCAGTTTAATATTTTTTTTAACTTTTTTTTCCAAAAATTATCTCAAATATTTTTTACACCAGTCTACTTTTTAATATTTATCTTTTTAAATCAAAATCTTTAAATAAGTAACTTTTTAGTTTTCTTCTCGATAATGTTAGCTTTTTTTTCCTTTTTAAATTATTAAAAGTTAAAGAATTATTTCTCTCTTTTGATGTGGGCCATACATTTTCTAATATCGCAAGTTTGTTCATTCATAACGTTTTTTAATTTTCTTTCTAGACAGCAGGAGAATAATTTTTGCTTCAGTATAATCAGCGAAAGTCTTTTCATAAATACGATTAAAATTGAATTGCATCAGTCAAAAAATTTGAAAGACTATGTTTTTAACATTTAATCCTGTCGTATATTTTTACTATTTTGTTAGATGGACAAGTTTTAATATTATTTAAGAAGGTATATTTTTAATTCGAATTAAAGTTATTTGTTAAACGGAAATGCATTATTTATAAATTAGAAAATATTATATTGTCCAATTTGATGCATGTAAATAAAGACACAAAAACATGTTTTAATTAAACTTATATAGTGTTGCAATTGTTTATGCTTTTAAATAAAATTTATAATTTAATTTTAAAGTTATATACTGAAGGGTCTTTTGATAATATTATGTTCTTTTCCGTGTTCTTCTCCTTATTATTGTTACTCTTATTATTTTTACGATTAGCTATAGTATTAGCTGTAGAAGTAATATTAACTGTAGTAGTAGTAGTAGTAGTAGTAGTAGTAGTAGTAGTAGTAGTAGTAGTAGTAGTAATAATACTCGTAGTAGTATTAATAGTAGTAATACATGTTGTAATATTAGTAGTAGTAATACTTGTAGTAGTATTTTAGTAGTAATGCTTGTAGTAGTAGTAGTAGTAGTAGTAGTAGTAATACTTGTAGTAGTATTAATAGTAGTAATACTTGTAGTAGTATTAGTAGTAGTAATACCTGAAGTAGTATTAGTAGTAGTAGTAATACTAGTAGTAGTATTATTAGTTGTAATACTTGTAGTAGTATTAGTAGTAGTAATACTTGTGGTAGTAATATTGTTGTTGGAGTTTTTGTGGAAGTTCATTTTGTTTTAACATTAAAATTCTTACTATTAATCTTGATAGTATTATTTTCCTTATTACTAGTACCAGTAATTGTAATAATAATAATAATAGTAGTAGTAGTAGTAGTAGTAGTAGTAGTAGTAGTAGTAGTAGTAGTAGTAGTAGTAGCAATAATCGTTGTTGTTCTTGTTACTCTTTTTTGGCAGTTCATTTTTTTTATTTTTTTATTAAAATACTGTTTAAATACAAAATTAAGATATTATAATTTTAAGTATAATTTTAAAATTAAAAAAGAGATTTTTTACCCTGCATCTAATAAGCAAAGGTATGAATTTGAAATATTTTGTTTAATTAATAAGATGGTAGAAATTTATCTGACAAACAAATATTATTATTATTATTAAATGACCACCTCACAATAACTTAAAAATTTGTTTATAAATCTGTAAAAAAAATTCCCCTAAAATAAACATTTTATTTTTTTATACGAATTAATTTTTTAATTTAATCTTTCATTTTCTAAATCAACTAGTTTAAACAAGTTTTATATAAATTCTCTTCGTCAAAGCTAACTTCTTTATTTTATTCTACAATATAAGAAGTTAAAGAGTCATTTTTCACTTTCGACACTGGTCATACGTTGCCTAACATCCTTTGTTTGTTAATTACAGAATGTTTCTTCGAATTGTTTTATACACAGCTGGCGAATAATTTGTACGTTAGTGGAATCAGCGAAAAAGACTCCCCTTAAATGTGATTATAATTGAATCACATCTGTTACAAAAATTTCCAAAAAGGAGTTTTTAGCATTTAATTTAGTAGGCTTTTTTTTATATGTAGGTAGTGAGAATTTTTAGAATACACATTTCCATTCTGGTTTCAGATTTTTTTTTTAATATAACATATTTTTAATTGATTGAAAAACATCGTGCTACAGTACTAACATCGTGCGAACACTGTGCAATAAGTGGAACACTGTTAAAAAATCGTGTTTGGAGAAATTATTTTAGTGAAACAAATTTTTGTATTGTCAATTGCAAATTAAAAATTTACAATAAATGTTATATGTGGAAGATACTTCTGGGCAATACTGCATTATTATTATTATTATTATTGTTATTATTATTATTATTATTATTATTATTATTATTATTATTATTATTAAGTATAGTTGCATCATTGGTAATAGTTGTACTTGTATACCTACATTACAGAATTCGTTGTTGTTTTGATGAAATTTATAATGTATTTTAAGTAAAATATCGTTTGCGAGCTAAATTCCCACTTTGCACCTTACTGCCCTAACTCTTTTATTATTCTACCAGCTAACCCGACAGGCGTTGCCCGGGCCCGAGATAATTACAATCTCAGAGAAAGGCGTTAACCCCCTCCTACCCCATAACCACAAATATAATGAATAATTTGTTCATGAAAACCACCGTCACCTACATTAACGCGATCATTAAAAAAATAATTACATTTTTCTGTTAATTAGAGTATAACGAAGACGCTACGCTAAAATAGCCGGCAGATGACACCCCTTCCCGAAATTAAGGGATCGGCCAGAGAAACAGATCTCTTTGTAGTTCAGTTTTTAATGAAAGCAGATCCCTGTCTAAAACTTTCTCGGATTTATTTCACTGGCCCCTGCAGATTTTTTGGCAGTTTTTTGCATAAATTAAGAAAAATTACCGACCGAATTTTTCAAAAATCACATAGTCAAATGCAGAATTTTTTTTTTACATATGCTCAGAAATTTTCAAATTGATATATCAATTAGTTTTCTTAAAATTCCCTAATTAGTAAAATAATTTTGAATTCGTTCATTTCCGCTTGCAAATCCAATGCGCCTGTTCGTTTCTTTCGCCATTTTGATTTTAAAGATGTCATTTTAGAAGCGATGGTTAATGAGAATCTAGTTAATATCTTGAGTAAAATATCAAAATATTAAAATTCTGAGACTCAGGTGCACATGACCAGACCTTGGACTATCCACACCTAAATTTTCAGACTTCTAGGTGGGTTAGATATTGCTAGCCGTCGCATACAAACACACACACACACAGAGAGAGAGAGAGAGAAACTTTCTTTTATTAATATAGATTTCATAAGCAAGAATTTGAGTTTGAATGATATTATTAATATAAATATTTATTTATTTTATTTTATTTCTTATAAAAATAATTTTACTATATCTCTTACTATATCTCTACATGACAACTACTTTAATTTTTTTTATTATTATTTAAAAAAAGAACAAAAGAAACTTTATAAAAAATATCATAATTATTTACCTTTCAAACTTATACAGTTTTTTTTTCTTTTAAACAAAGGAGTTTACAATTAGTTTTATTCGACTAAGTCAGCTCCTTCTTTCCTATAATTGTGGAAGTTAATAAATGATTTCTCACAATTGTTACCAGCCATAGATTTTCTAGTATTCTCAGTTTGTAAATTACAGAATGTTTCTTCCAATATTTTTTCTAGAAATTTGGTGTATAATTTGGAAGTTAATGTAATTACCGAATATCGTCTTATAAATGTGAATATAATTGAATCGCATCTTTCATAATGTTTTCCAAGAATATGTTTTTAACATTAAATTTTGTAGAATATATTATTCTTATTTTAGATGTAAAAACTGAGAATTTATTTTAGGCGGGTTAGTTTTATTTATGCACAGGCTTTTTAACTAAATTCAAACGAATCCGCTTTATCAGAAATTAACTCATAAGCTTATACATAATTTGAAACACAACTATTCTATAGAAAAATAACTTATATAAATGTTTTAAAATAAGGGAGGGTACATCATGTTTTAATGAAATTAATATTGGGTTCAAATTAATTATAGTTTTAAACGTATAATAACATTTTAGATATTAAAATTACGTATTGAAACATACTTTTGAAAGATTTTTCCTTATTATTATTATTATTATTATTATTATCAGTTGTAGTAGTAGTAGTATTGGTATTTTTGTTGGTATTTATTTTGTTTATACCCTTTACCAAAAAGGTGAGACCTCTGATCTGTTTGTTAAATTCTATTTTACATATGTATTATGTTGCTAAATATCCATATCAAAGCCAGATGAGTTTTTCTAATTGTTGATGAAACTATTTTCCTTCATCAAGAACATCTCAAATATTTTTTTACAAGTTTAGTTTTTTTACTTTTTTTTTTCTTTTATCGTCTTACGCCAAAGATTTTAAATACATTTTCAATTAATTTTCTTCGACTAAGGAATTTTCCTTTTTACTCTAAAATATTAGAAAAAATTATTTCTCACTTTCGACACTGGCACTACATTTTTTAACATTACAGAAAGTTCTTTTTAATATGTTTGATTTTTATAAGTTGGCTGACGAATATTTTTTTTTATGTTAGTGTGATCAGCGAAAGGATTCTCATAAATGTGAATATGATTAAAACGCCTTTATCATTGAAGTTTCCAAGATTTCTTTTTTATTAACATTTAATATTGTAGGATGTATTTTTTGCTTCAAATGTACACACTGAGATTTCATTTTAGACTGTATATTTTTACTACTGTTTTTAATTAAATTGAAACGAATATTTTAAAAATTCGAAAAAAAATCTTGTACAATTATTTGATGCTTGAAAAATGCTAAAGAATTAGATTTATTCTTTCGACATTCGAAAAAAGGTATAAAAATTGCGTTTAAAGAAACGTATTTTCACGTTTCCCAATTTGACCAAGTTAAGCACCTGCTTGCTTTGGACATGCGATCTCGTGGTTTATGTTTACCATTTTCAAAAAACTATGCGAGAATATTGTATTTATCATTTAGATCTGAAGATGTCGCCGAAACATATGTAATATACATTAAAAAGGTATTTTTAAATATTTCATGTTATGTTTTTATCACTTTAAGCATTATTAGACTTTAATTTAAAGTTAACAGGTGATTCTATTATATTATTTGTAAAGAAATGTTTATCGAAAATTGTTTTGAGTTATATTCATTGTTATTGTTAATAGCAATCTAGATATGAATCTAGATATGAATCAATGAATTATTTTAAGCACTCTTTAATAAATTTTGTAATTTTGTTTAATGTTGAAATAGCTCAAAATAGTTCAGTTTAAAAAAGTTTTATAGGATAAAAAAAATTGCATAGCAATTTAACTAAGTTCTTTTTAAAAAATATATCTTTCTAATGCGGCCAAAAAATTAAATTTCGACTTTTTAAACGCGTTTTAAAAAATAGAAAATTCAAATAAACCATTTTTTGAAATTACACAAGTCATCTCATATATTAACAAGAACGAAAAATCATGCGTCAAGCATAGATTATGTAACGCTTTCCAACGCTTCCAAAATAATTTTACAATTCATACGTTTAAAAAGCTAAAAGATAACATTTAAGTATCAGTTTGGAAAACGCATAACCTATGAAACATAATTTCAGGAATTTCCAACATATACAATATTCGAAAAAATATCCAAATACTTTTATTTAGCCCTGTATAGGATCTATAGATTTGTATATATACTACATAGGATGCTAAATTTTAGTTCAGTTAGGAAACGCGTAGCACAGTTTAAAATTCTCCGTCTAGAGTTTCTGTCAATAAGTGGAAATGTATTTGCGAACTTTTGTGCTTCCCTGTATAGGATCTACAGAATTTATACACACCAGGTAATAGACAAAAAGCGAGTTAAAATTAAAATCGCGTTCAGTAACTTAAAACGCACTTCCAGGAATTATTGTTAACAGAGAGTAGAGAATTATTTTGTGTGTCCCTGTAAATGAACGATTACTGCTATACACACAATATTCTGTAGTAAGCCTCTTGTAATACACCTTAGTGATATATATTAATTTCAATGCGTTTAAAATAGTGAAACATTATTTAAATAAACCGCAGACGATTTTTCTCCATAGGCGTAATGTAACGGAATTCTTTTGACTGTCCCTGTAAAGTAACTATAAGTGCTATGTGCACTCTATTCCATATTAAGCTTCTTCTAATGCACCTTCGTGATATATATATAAATTTCAATGCGTTTAAAATAGTGAAACATTATTTAAATAAACCGCAAATGATTTATCCCCATAGACCGCAATGTAACGGAATTCTTTTGAGTGTCCCTGTAAAAAAAACTATAAGTGCTACACACTTCCGTTGAAATAGGGAACATGCTATAGATAACGACAATAACATATAAAAATTGCCGGGCAATCCGAGCATATTTACGGGAGTTAGAGCACGGACAGACGGCAGACGGCAGACGGCCAGACAAACCGAAGTCATAAACACTTTTCAACTAGGTTGGAAAGTGTTAAAAATGGAAATAATATCAATGTTATAAAAATATATAAAATACTCACTTTAGAAAAAAAAAATACTAAAGTAATGTTCTCAAAATGGGAGCGATGGTGATTAATTGTTTAAAATGATATACAAGTTACATTTCAATTATTTTTTAATATTAAAATCATTATAAATATTATTATTATTATTATTATTCCTATTATTATTATTATCGTTATTATTATTATTAGTAGTAGTAGTAGTACTAGCAACAGTAGTATTGCTATTTACGTTTCAATAGGTGTTCATTTAGTTTTAAAATTAAAATACATTTTCCGATCAATATAAGATTTTTATGATTTTTTTCAAAGATTCTACGTTAGAAAAATATACTAAACCTATAAATAATTACAAATGTTATATATGTGAATAATAACAATAATATTATTATAGGCCTTCTTTTTAAATTTATCTTATACATAATAATAATAATAGTAATATTATTACTAGTATGTCCGCATTCCAGTCAGCAATGTTTTCCCAAGATTCTAGGAGAAAAAAAAATTACTTAGCAGAAAATATCTGAAAAATGTTTTTATGAACTCAGTTTTTTATATCTTTTATATTTTTATGTAAATGATTTAAAAGTTTTCTATTATTATTTTTTTCAAGTAAACTAACTTTTTTAACTTAAAGAATCATTTTTCACTTTCTAGACTGGACATTATTTTTTTACAACCTCAGTTTGTTGATTATTGGATGATTATTTTTTTTATTTTATCTGCACAGTTTGTACATTTTTACCTTAGTGTAATCAGCGAAAGTGTTTTCATAAATGTGTTTGTAACTGAAATGCATCGGTCATAAATTTTTAAAGTATATTTTTTAACATTCAGTCTTCAAAATGTATTATACTTTTGGAGATAAACACATTACAATTTTATTTCTTACTGAGTAATATATTGAGACATTTTTTTTTAGATTCAACTGAAAAGCCCATATAAACAATTGGAAAACATTGAGTAGGATTTTTCGATGCGTTTGAAAAACGTTACTATTGGTTACAGTGGGTTCTTCATCATATCACACTGATTTCATTACTCTATAAAATAAAAGAAAATTGTCTCTCATTCTATGAAAATTTAATATAAGAACAAACTAAGATATATAACACATGATTTCAAAAATCGTTTTTCATCTGGAGAAACCTCAGAAACTATTTTCAAGATTTAAAAAGGGATTTATAAAACAAAGTTTCTTTTGCCACTCGGTTTCATGTTTGTCTGTAAAATATGTTTGTTGAAAATGCTTACACGATAACTGACAACATCCTAAAAAATGATATTCCAGTTTAAGAAAACTGTTTAATACACTATACAAACTACTCGGACACGTTTCCGAAAATCAGTGGCATCAAAATAAAAAGTTTTTATAAATATTGTTTTAAATCTCAAAAATATATTATTTTCTGTTTTTTTCTAAATATAAAGAACGATTTTCGAATCGTTGGGAACTAGAGACAGGTTATTGTACATTTTCGTTTGAGGTTATATTATATTTGGCTAGAATTTTTTTTCTTTTGTTTACTGTATAAAATGTTCCACTGCTTTATACAAACTGTACAATGTGTGCGACTTATGTTATGACGAAATAAATAATCGTGGCTAAAAATTTGAAGCAATATTATCTCCCTTTTTACATTACTCAGCTACTATCAAATAGTCATATATTTGTAAAGTGCCATAAAATTCTGTAGAAAAAGGTATAATAATCTTCAATATCCTTAAAACCTTAAAAGAAATTTCGTTATAATTTCAATATCAAAATAATATTTAAATGTTAAGAACTTATTTATTTGTTTATTTTTTCTTAACCCTACATTTTATGTTTCCTTAAATCATTGCATAAACACAAATTTCTGTTTTTTTTTTTTTTAACGAAAGATATTAATTCTTCTTACATACTAATTATATTCCTACTATTACCTCACTCTCTCTCTATATATATCTTGTTCAAATTTTCAACCGATAATAAAATATTTTCTATTCATCCACTCAAGTTCAAATATTTTTTTTAAAACTTGTAGTGGATGACACTTTATGTTAATACAGTTTTTTAAAATATTAATTCATTAATTAAATTTAATTAATTAATTTTAATTTTAAATGGGAGAAAAAAATTCCTCCCATTGTTTTCATAAATGAAATGAAAGATTTATCTCAAATGAGTGATGCCACAGAAATAAAATACCGCAACGATGATTATAAAATAATGTTCAATAAAGATAACGTGGGACATTAATGCTGCACGGGTTTATTTTATATATTTATGATTACAAAGTAGGAATTGACTTAAAAAAAAATATATTACTTGTTTATTTGTAATGCTGAAAAGCAAAATATAAAAAAAATAATGCATAATTACATCATTTTTATAGATTTAAACTATCCTTAAATATCCAGAAAATGCATAATAAAAAATTTAATTATGATTAGAAACCAAAATACATATATTATTAATGAAAAGAAATATAGTGTGTTGTTTGGTTTTTTATTTGAAACTAAATCAGCATGTATAATTTATTCTAAATAAAAATAACTGAATTTCATTATCAAAAAAAAAAAAAAAAAAAAAAAAAAGAAAAGAAAAAAGAAAAAAAGAAGTCTTGTTAAATGAGAGTGGGATATAATAGATTTTAATATATAGCCAGAATAATTTAGTTCAGTCATTAGAATAAACTTAACGGGAATGCATCTAGCTGACCCATAATTCCTACTTCTAAAGACCATTAATTTTTTGGCTTCAAGTCAAGGGAAATCCCGTGTTTTGTCGTTATGTGAATGGTTATAATAACAAAAAGATACATAAGATATTGATTTGCTTTTAAATAAAAAGAACATTACTGTGTTTCTATCTAGTTAGTGTTAAAAATAAATTCTGAGATTTGTATCACTTAATGTATTGTTTTTCTATATACTTAATTATTCTTTTATGGCAATTGAAGCAAATTATAAATAGCTTTTTGAGGATAAAATAAAACTTGACTTTTTAGAGAATACAAAATATAATTAGATATGTGTCATTATATATTTTTCTCTATTTTGAATGTTGTACTTTTTTGTATTTTATTCTTAAAAAGCAACTCCTTAAATGATAATTTAAAAATTGTAGTTATAATAATTCAAAATGTCATTAAATTTCTTATTTTTTACATGTTTAAAATTACACATATTTAGTGACAAATATATTTTTACAGTAGCCATTTTTTTTTGTTCTTTTGTTGAATTAAAGAAACCACTTTTTTAAAGATTGATTAAAAAATGTAATAATGATAATTAATAATACTATTATTAGGTTAAATCAAAGTAATTTTAGTTGTTTGAATGCTTTTATACCAATGTATGTAGCTGGCACTTTCTCACACCTATTGTTAAACATAAACTTTAGTTAAGAAGATATATGTCAATATATAATGTATAATCATATAGACTTCTTTCGTCGTTTATTTTTAATTCAATAACGGGTAATAGAAATGTTGAAATTTTATACATCTTAAGGCATTACTTTAAACTAGGTCATCGGTTGTGAATTTGGACCATTTGAAGACAAAAAAAGAGGAGAACTCAAGAACTAACATCCGAAAACTGTCGAAGGAACCACTAAGCACTAAGAACGCCACATGAAAAGTTTTACACAAGCTTAAACAAGCTTGCACAGCGTCAAGAAAGTCAAATAAAGAAAATGCTGTTGATACACTCTATTTCACCATTATTCATGTGTTTAAAAACTGTAATAATAGTAATTAATAATACTATTAGTAGTCTAAATCAAAGGGTTGGGTTGATTATTGACGGCCAATTATCGACACTAGGGATAAAGGCCCAGGGGGAGTGCCCTTCGTGGGGGTCTTTCTAAGGGAACCTAATCCGTATTTACGCATGGAGAAAATCCACGGCTCGAAAGAAAACCACGAAAACTCCGAGCGATTAGGCCGACGGGCGCGATTGGGATCGAACCCAGCACCTCCCGTCTACCAGCTTCGAGAGCACAACCTCTCAGCCACTGGTGGGGCCTAAATCAAAGGGATTTTAGTTGCTTGAATGCCTTTGTACCAAAGCATCTAGATGGCACTTTCTCACCCTATTGTTGAAACTAAAGCTTTATTTAAGAGGATATATGTCCCTCTATAGTGTATAATGATACAGGCTTCTTTCTTTTATTTTTAGCTCAATAAGCAGTGATAGAAAGGTTGAAATTTTATACAAATTAAGACATTACTTTAAACTAGGCCATCAGTTGTGAATTTGGTCCAGTTCAAGAGAAAAAAAAGAGAAGAACTCAAACACTAACATCCGAAAACTGTCGAAGGAACCACAAAGCACCAAGAATGCCACATGTAAAGTTTTACATAAGCTTAAACAAGCTTGCACAGCGTCAAGAAAGTCAAATAAGGAAAATGCTTTTGATACACTCTAACTATTTCATCATTATTCATGTGTTTTAAGTTACACTTTCAGAGACAATAACATTTTTATATTTAAAAAAATATATATTCATTAATTTGTAATTTTTTCTTTTTTTAATTTTAACTGATTTGTGTGAGGTTTAAAATTAAATAATATATCATAATTCAAAATAAAATGTTATTTAGATTTATTCATCCCATTCTTTTTTTAAAAATTGTATTTGATTATGCATCACAGTGTACATTTGTTTGTAAAGTACGAATTACTGATTATCATTACAACGCATGAAACCTGTTAGTATTTTTTCAAAAGTACTTTATAGCGTTGCATCGAGAACTGTAGCAGATGTTTTTCCTCTTAAGAAAAAAATATTTAAATTAACAATTTAAATGCATATATAGCAACTGCTTCAGAAAATTTCAAAATGTATTGCTGTTTCAGTCAATTACGTTTAATTTATCTTTGCTTTATCGCAAAATATTAAAAGACACAAATTTGTACTGCTCATGCAATACAGCAGTGTGGTCGAAACGCGACTCACATGCAAGTATCGTTTTCTTACAACATTTTTCGCTTTTTTTTATCTTCGAAATTATGTGTTAAATTAAGTTTAAAATGTTTGCAAGAAAATACTGATTCAATTAGACATCACAGCAGTAAATCATGAAAACGTATATTAACAAAATGGGTCACAGAGAAAACTATATACGGGTGTACTACAAAATTTCAATGAATGCTGTCAAATGTACTTTGGTATATAACAAGAATAACCTATTTCAGTCAATAAAATAAAATTCATGTAAATGCATTTATTTAACTCATAATTTATTTTTCTCCTTTCAATGACCATTTTTTTTTTGAATGAGGGGAAATTATGTTTTTGTCATTACATACATATATATAGCATTATATATAATATCTAAATAACAATGAAAACATAGTTAAAATATTGATTTACTTCCAAGTAAAATGCATATATTTATCATTTCGTGTTAAAAATAATTTCATTGTTTGTGATAAGAAAATGCATTTATTTATTAATGCATATTTTTAAATATTAAGACATGTTATGAAAAATAGGAGCTCTAGATAATAGATATTGATAGAACCTACTACCAGTCCAACATTCTCACTACTCATTTAAAACTACCACTTCATATTTGTCAAGTTTTTCTCAATCTGCTTTTCTTTCTAATATTACCATTCTGCCTTACATTACTACATCCTTAATTTCCCTTCTACCAAGTCACCTGTTCCTCATATCCGCAAATGTGTGGTCTAGAAACGTTTTTGTAATGATTCCCTTTTATGTTACACGTATAAATCAAAGTAAAAGAAATTTCTGAACCTGCTTAACCTCTTCGGCCCTGATTTTTTCTTTCAATTTTGGGAAAAAATTACTGTTATGCTAACAAAATTAAAAATAGCTATCGGAATCACAGAAGTTAGGGTTTAATGAAAGTTAACGAATGCGTTCTTTACCAAAACCTCACAAATGTAGTTATTTTGCGTGTTTTTCATATAACAATAGTCTGAGGAAGAATTTTTGAAGACGTTTGGAAAATGTCGTATTACAACTAAATTAAACAAGCATAAAAATTTAGTAATATTTTTTATCTTTTATCACAAATTACCAATTCGGAAAAGGATTCCCACATTTTAATTAAAAGAAATGCCAACGGCTTGCTAATAATTATGAAAATTATTATTATTATTATTATTATTACTAAATGCTAAACATAACTGAAGTCATAATAGGAAATGTAGAGATTCATACTATCACTATTAGATGTTGGAATTAATAAAAATAATGTTTAAGACAAAATAATACTCAATAAAAGATATGTCCTATTAGTAGGACGTCAAGGCCGAAGGGGTTAAAATAACTCTCCCGTTATGTGTCTAACCAATAAAATTTTAAATATGTTATCACTAAGCATCCTTGAGAGTTCAGTCATAGTTTTGATTTTCAAAATATTTAAAATATCATAAACGTCCATTGCATTTATTATAACGTCCATTGCATTTATTATTTATAAACTTTATTAAACATATTGCTATCTATTTTATTCGTCAATAAAAAATCCGATTCCGCTGTGATTTGTGGGCTCAGTTAAACTAAATAACCTGCTTTGATTGCTTCTGATGAAGAAACACGCCATTTTTAATAC
Organism: Maratus michaelseni; assembly: GCA_963931845.1. Lineage (NCBI taxonomy): Eukaryota > Metazoa > Arthropoda > Arachnida > Araneae > Salticidae > Maratus > Maratus michaelseni. The sequence goes on along the minus strand of OZ007588.1, from coordinate 199,051,248 downwards.
GTTCGTTCGAACATTGTTCTTTCGAGTTTTGTATTTGTTTTTATAGACGTTCTTTAATTTTTAATAGAATGTATATGGATAATATACCAAATTGGGACATTCTTTCAAAATTTTCCCCGGAAAATTAACATAAATTATTTCTTGTGTTACGGCAAAATATTAACTGAAAACTCTAACTAAAAGTATTGGTTTGTGCCGTTAAGTACTTTATTTAATGAAAATAGCATTTATTTACATTGATTAGACATGCTTTTCATTTCGTACTTTCACACAGTAATATGCCACCACCTTCAATTTAAACTATTCGGTTAAGAAAACCTTGAAGAACTTTTGAAATATTAAAGACATATCTTCTTATCATCAGATAAAATGTATAAATTTAAAATAAATCGGTAGTTTCCAGAAGCATTTTCCTCCTTTGTAATATGACACTTTTGAAAACATTTTTATGAATGCACTGGAAAAAACCCTCCTTCCACTAGAATGAATAGTTAGATCTTTTCTAATTCTCTAACTAGAAATATTGAAGTCCGAGCTATGCGAATAGGGTAAACAATTAAACTGAATAGACGAAATGATCGAGAATTTTTTGTCTCTTATTTTCAGGTGACGAAATGATAATGAATCGTGTAAATTGCGAGAAATTATCATTTTATTTCTAGAATGTATTTATAAACTAGCATTATAGTTACTAAAACTAGCGTCTTGTGTTCGCATCTATTTGCAGACAATTATAAATAAGTTTGACCACGATAATATAGGAAAACGCTATTGAATTCTAATAGGAGACTCTAGAACTCACTGGCAAAGAGAACTGGAATTTATAGGGGTGACATGGAACTATCTTTTCTAGAGCAGCAATTTAAATTGTAGTTGAGAAGGTGAGATTTTTTTCTCAGTGTATAAAGAAAATTTCTTATCTTATTTTTTTTTCTTGTTTTTGTCAACACGTTGTATTTCAGATCATTTACCTATAAATAATAATAATAATAATAATAAAGCTAAAATCCCCCAAAATTTTTTTTTATTGTGATTAATATTTTTTATTTATGATAAATCCTTTTAATAAAAGCTTAAATTTCATATCTTCAGGCAACTAAAATAAATTATTAAAATAAATTTTTTCTTACTAAGCCAAAATGCATGGATCAAAAATGTTCTCAAATAATTTTAACATGAATCTGCAATGTTTTCTTTCCTTTTCCTGTTTCAAGTCAAAGAATTTAACAACTTTTTTGATTAATTTCCTTCGATTAAAGTAACTTTTCTTCTTTCTAAAATATTAAATATTAAAGAATCATTTCTCAATTTTGACATCCCCATACATCTGACAGCCTAAGTTTGTTCATTACAGAAAGTTTCTTATAATATTTATTTGGACAGCTGGTGAATAATTTGTACATTAGTTTATTCGTTAAAAATTCTTTTAAAAATGTGTTCAAGAATGAAGATCATCTGCCATAAGAAATTTCTAAAGTATCTTTTAACATTTCTTCTTGAAGATTTTAATAGAAATTCAAAGACCCGTTTTGCATTTTTCATTTAACATTATCCACAATTACATGTTTTTTAGGTTTCTTTATCAAGCAAAATGAAAATGATATTTTTATTAATTGAAAGAAAATGTAGAATTATCTCTTACATAAGATAATACTATAAATACGTATTAATAAATGAAAACTACAATTAAAGAAACGCAAAAAAAGAATTTTAGCCGCCTTTTGCATTACTAAACTAAAAATAATAACTCAAACTTTATACTATTTGAAGATAGGTACCCAAAATTGTTTATTGTATACTTACTATTAGCAATAATTTTATTTCGTTACTTTTATTTTTTTATTGGTATATTTAATAAAAAATCTAGAGAGACACGTTATGATTTATTATAAGATTTTAAATCTTTATATGTTTTTTAGGATTTTTTTTTTCTTTTTTGCCAATTAAAATAAAATTGATTTCTTCATTAATTGAAAAGTATTCTGTAGAATTATTTCGTATATAAAATAATATTATAAATTCGTTTCTGATGAATAAAAATGATATGTAACGAAACGCAAATAAATGAATTATAGCCATCATCCGAAGTACTAAATTAATAATAATAAATCAAATTTTAAAGTATTTGGAGATACACGAAGTAGTTCATTGTATACATACGATTATCAATTCCTCTATTACTTGTAGATTTAATAAGATTAGGCACCTTTACATGCTTCATAGATATTTTTTTGTGTCAATTAAAAGCAAATTTATTTCTTTATTAATTAAAAAATATATTATGTAGAATTATTTCGTATATAACCTAATATTATAAATTCGTTTCTAATTAATATAAATAATAATTAGCGGGACGAAAATAAATAAGTTATAACCATCATTTACATTACGAAATTAAAAATAATAATTCAAACTTTAAATTCCTTATATATATCCAATAGTCTATTCTATGGATACTACTACCAATGTATTGTTTTTCCTTTTTAACTTACGCTCAACAAAAGAGGTTATACTACTCACTTGTATGTAAATTTTTAATATATATCCACGCATAAAATTTGAACCTATGATATAGTCTGATTGTTTTTTAATGGAAATGACATAGTGCTGCTCCCGATTCAACTTCATTAGGATCCAAGACTGATATGGTTGCCTGTTTGTCTATAACCGCATCTTCTTTTAGGTAGCTTTCAATACAAAAAAGTATAAAGCTACCTATTGCAGCCGTTCCGAGGAAAGCACTTCCGGAAAATTTCGATATATTTTCACCGATCATGACCCCCAGACCCCAAAACCACCCTCCGTTCAAATGTTGTATATATATATATATATATATATCTGTCCTATGTCATACGATAACGGTCGTATTTATAAATCAATTTTGATGAAACTAATTGTGTGTATTAAGCTCACCAATGTCTCGACCGAGTTCGTTGGCCAGCTTGGTCCGCCATTTTGTTTCAAGATGGCAGCGACTTAAAAATTTAAAACTAAAATAAATATACAAAAAAGTTAAAAATTCATTTTTTTTAATTAACTGTTAGCCCTTGATACGAGGATTCCAGAGCATTTTTCGGTTTACCTCTATCTTAAAAAATGGCTGAGATAGAGCAGTTTGAAATTCTAGGGTGGCTGACATTTTGAAACAAGACAGCACATTACAAAAATTGTCATTGTTGTAATAATTTTCCGAATCATACGCATAAAACTATATATTCATATCCGTTAGCGCCAAATTCTCGCCAAACTTGGCGACATTTAGTGAAATATCGCCAAATTTGGCGACCAAAATAAGTCTTCATAATTGAAGCCAATTAGGCTATTGCTCAATAATTTGGCGAATTTCTTATTCAAATTCAGTATTAACGAATCTTGTGTAAACGTTTTCTTTGCATTTTAACTTGCTGTTTTCGTGTAACATTAGCTAAAATTTTAGAACGAAGATATAAGAAAGCTACCTTTTCCTCCCGGTACAGGCCGGAAGGACTTTTTTATACTATTATATGCTCTAACCTTCGTAAATATTAACTATTTATAGCGAACTTTAGTTGGTGTTATGGTAACTAGTTTTATGTTATATATTTAAAATAGTCGTCGTATTGTGTAGGGATACGTTACAGGAACACTTAAAAAAATTTAATATTTCAATGTCTACTCTGCATCCAAATGATCGAGATTTTAAACATTCGAAACATGTTACCTGAAACTCAATCTTTTAAAACTTTCATTGCTAGTTTTTAAGTCTACGGAGTGACGACAGCCTTAAATTGTTGTCTAAAAGTTTTTCTTATGTTGATAATTAAGTGTTTTTTGTTATAAAATTTTAAATTGGTAAATGTCGAGTTGAAGCCATCTTTCATTAAAAATGTTTATTAACATCCATGTTTATTGTGCAGATCACGTTACTTTGTATAAAGTAGTCGGAATTTATTTATTTTCAAAGTTTTGTAAATAATATATAACCAGAATCTTCCCATTAAGATTTTTTCGCTATGATATAAATCGTTATACAATAGGATTATTATAGGGAATGGGGAAAAGGATAAACGAAAAGCGTTCTGTTTTGCTAAACAACTTTGACTAAAATATGCAACCAAGCGTTCAATAATAATTATTAGCGCAATAAGGTAATAGAAAATCTACATTTTTCCATTGTAAGAACACCATCGTCGCAAAACGTAAAAGTTGGCGTCAAATCAAAACAGCTGAAAAAAATAACACTGTTGGGGCAAAATTGATCGTTTAAAAAATGTAAGATTTGAAAATTTTGACTTTCACGAATTATTTTATTAAATCAATACAAATTTGTACTTAAAATAAAAGAACAAACAAATATTATACACTAAAAGAATAAAATAAAACTCAATTTAAACTGCAGGCATAAAATTATAAAATTCTCTTAGTACTGCAGTATAGATTTTATTATTTGGAAAAATGTCATCGCCACACGAACTCTATGAGACAGGATTGATATGAATGACAAAGAGCGCAGCGTGTTTTTAAGTGATATAATATGAGATTAAAGGACAGAATTTATTACATTACGTTTTAACACAAATTATAGCATGGACATTTTTACTCTGATATAGCCTGTTGCGGCGAAACATAACAAACACGGACAGAAAATGGTATCAACACATCGCCATTTAATGAGGAATGAGGCAAAGCACACAGTTTTATTTCAACACTCTCCTTAAAAATTGACTTTTTATGAAATATTACAAGAGTCCTCACATATTACATAATATTATCTGAGTCCGATGTTTGCACTTAGTTATTTTAAACGTAAATGATCCATATGCTTTGTCATCATATCTGGTACTTGATTCACAGTGTCCACATACTCTATCAAGATCTTTTTCTCTTCCACTAATTCTCTTATATGATGAAATCTAATAACAATGTATTTGGTGCGCCTGCGGTTAATTGCATGATTAGCTAACCGAATTACACTTTCTTTATCAACGAGCTGACGCCCATGTATTCCAGGGTTAAATTCACTTATCAAATTGGTCAATCAGACCAACTCATTCGATGCTGTTGATGCAGTCATGTTTTCAGATTCTGAGGTAGAAAGTGCCACACATACTTGACGTCGACTACTCCAAATAGTTGTACCATCACCGAAGGTAGAATTATATCCCGTTTTAGATCTACTAGTTTACATATCACCAGCATAGTCAGCATCAGGAAATACATTGTGATAGTCTTCTTTTGAGCCACTGAAGCGGATTCCAATGCTTATTGTACATTTCAGATACCTGAAAATATGTTTAATAAATTTCCATGATCCGGAAACACAGCCAGAAACACAAATTGGAAACATAAAACTTTATGTAATCGCAGCTTTTCTTCAGTGTGCATTCCATTTGTGTCAATGAAATGTTCAAAACATATTAAAACATGTTTGACATAAAGCAAGCATAACACGCCATGTCGCTTCAATTCCTGAAGGATCACTTTGTGTTTATGTTTAAAAGGTTTTAACACGCTTTGAACATCTTTTTCATGCAAATGGAATGCTCATTGAACAAATGCTCTGATTAAATAATTTTTTTGTTTCCATTTTTTGTTTCCGGTTCTTTATACGCCATTTTTTCTCCTGGTGGTCAGAATTTAAACTATTTTTTTATTGTATATTTTTCTTCCCCATGGTGCATATAACGTATATATAACAAATTTCAACGAAATCTGTCAAACAAAACAGACACCAGATTGGTCTCTGTAGTGTAATTTAAAATATAACCACCCAGCATTTTTTCATTAAAAAAGACAGCACAACATTTATTTCCATAGGCATTCGATACATAGCACTTGTGCCTCATGACAAGGATAAAGGAAGAATTCGGATACATTGCAGTCTACGAGAAATAATTAACTGAATAATATTTTTATTGACATTATTCTACCCAAAATACTAATGTTTACATTAGTGTTACTCTTTAATGTTTATGTTGTTAGTTACGTTTTTTTATTAGTTAATTATGTTGTTAATTATTAGTTTTATCCTATATAAAAATAACCATTGAATTCTTTAAAAAAAAACATGCTCACTGTTATTTTCATCGATCTTTAATTTTTTCTTAAATTTACTTTAGAGACATCATTCTTTTAGTTTTGTCATATTTTAATAATAGAAAACAATAAACGTTTTCTCTACTTGACAGAGGCAAGGAGGCATAAAATCTCTGTTTTTAATTAAAAAATACATTAGTGCACATGATGTATTGTAAATATAAATTATTGAATTTCATTAGCAGCGCGTGAAACATCTTGTTAAATGAGAAAGGGGAGTAACGGATATCCCTGTATACAGCCAAAATAATCTAGCGCAGTCATTAGAATAATGTTCATGGGAATGCATTTAGCTGACCCATAATTTCTCCTGATTCCATTTCTTAATGACCAATAATTTTTTTGGCTTGGAGTCAAATGAATTTCTGTTCCTGTCGTTATATATATCGGTACAAAATTGGAAATATACATAAAATAATGATTTACGTTTAAGTAAAATACATATTACTGATTCTCGCTTTTAGTGATTATAAAAATATTCCAAGATTTGTGTCAAATAATTGTACCATTTTTTGTATACTTAAATTTTTCTTTAAATTATTAAAATTATACATAAACTTTTTATGAGAAACAAAATGGTGGAGTGTTTCTTAAAAACACAAAATAAATTAACCAATAAAATTTTTAAATGAAAAATGCTTTTGCATTTGTTTTCCAAAAGTAAGTCATTTTTATTTATAGACTTATTCAAGCAAGAAAATTTAGTAAAGGATATAATGTTCCATCTTACCTAATTGTAAATGTAAGTGTTTTTCAATCACAATTTTTTTTTTGAAGAGTAAAGTTTCATTATTCTTAATATTTTACTCAAAATTCAGTAGCTGTTGAGAAAATTGCTTACTTAGAAAATACATGCATAACGGCTGACATCAAGCGCGCCTTCTTTAGAAGTCACATAATCAATCGACTAAAATGTACAGTAATGGCATGCCGCAAAGGCAAGACGAAATTCACAGTCAGTATGACATTTGTGAGAAGTTCTTGATATTTCTTTACCCATACCTTCATTACGCGAATATCAGCTATTCAATCAATGCTGGTGAATACCGATGTCCTGAAAGTGTTCTCCAAGAAATTTCCACACTTTTTAAATTGATTTTCATATCCAACGAACGTGCAGGACAATCCAGCAACGAATATCATCACTTTTTAGTAGTTCTGCGACAGCCGCTATACGATGAGAAGTAGTATTGTCGTCCATGAAAAAGAACTCAAGCCTTACAGCACCCCAGAAAGACGCACATAAGGGAGGATAATATTTGTAAAATGACGGAAGTTAGTGACGAAACCTCCTCACAAGATGTAAAGTTCCGTACGACCACCAAGCATTATGCCTCCCCAAACGAACACTCCACCGACGTCTTTCGATAATATTGATTTAACAATTGCATGTTCCTCGCACGTTCGAAATCAGTGGTATGATTGATTTGTCTATAAAGGGAACTACCCCGTTGATACACTCTGTTTTCCGAAATTTGAAATTTTGATCGAAAAACTGTTTAAAATAGAATTTTTTTTATTTGAAATCAAAATTTGAATTCCAAAATTTTATATTCAACTAATCATTATCGTCACTACGATAAAAGAAAGCATATCCGTGCATCTTTTTGAAGTAGATACCAACTTTTGAGCCTGGAAAGTAAAAGTTCAGCCTTTTGTTTAGACAAATTTAAATCCCGTATAAGATTAATTCCCATTAAGATCTTCTTCCCATTAAGGCTCTGAACTACTTGCATCAAATGTAGGGTCACTTCACTCCTTTCTTTCGTCTTCAGTATGAGCTGGGTCGTAGTCGGAGTTATCACTGGGGGTTATCACTTAAGGTCATGAAATCTGGACACTTTTGGCCATTGGTAAAGGATACTCTTCCCTATGTGGGATAGATTTCATTGCAGAACTATTGCACCTATTCCCACAGCCAATGAGTGAGAGGAGTGAAGTCACTTGTCTTTCGGTGGACGACACTTCTCTTTCGGAGATGCAAAGCAATCCTTTTTTTTTTTTTTTTTTAACATGACTTATATTATTTTGGTAAAAACTATTAATATAGAAAGCTTTATTTAACATATTCTTTGTTATATTTGTGGAGAGGGAAACGACTTTTTATTAAATATGGCATTTTCTGTACTTCATCGGACGCAAAATGGCGGTGGCTTATTTGACCACCCTTATTCATAAATTCAACTCCACTGCTCTGATTACCACAGAACTAATTTCATTTAACAAAATTTAACATTTTTGATTCACCCGTAGAGTTTAGTTGCTGATATATATAGAGGATACCGCAATTTTAGAACAACAGTTTTCGCAAAAATTAAATTTATGTTCCTAAAAAAAGTACTGAGGCCGAATTCAGTTGATGCATACCAACAGTAAATGTTAGTGATTTGTTGCTGAGCACTTGATCGCGCTCCTCCTCGTAACTCCTCTCTCAAGTTTTTACTCTAACTGTGCCTCGTTTCCATAACTCAGCTAATAATGTTCCGGTCGTCCCCAAACCAGTTGCATTTTGCTAAATTATCATAAAAATCAGCATTCCTAGCTTCAGGTCGTATTTCTAGAAAACAGTTATCAGAATTTTTGAATGATAGTCTCAGCCAAATTTTTAATTAAGCTCCTAGCTTAACCAAAAAAATTAATCTTTAAATATGCATCGTGCTTCTCCTAATTTGTCATTTGCTGAAGGGAACTTGAACGTCGTCCCCCCCCCCCCCGGCCACTTCCTCAAGGTTTTTTTATACTAACTGTGCCCTGTTTCCTTACCTCAGAAATTAACTTTCCGAATGCAGCGCAACTGATTCCAAACATCGTATTTAACTTAATAATCAACCTCTATAACATTAAATTAAATTTATGAGTAGCGAGTACCACTATTTCAGAATAAGAGTCTAAGGCAAATTTCCAATTAAGTTCCTAGCTTAACCAAACGAACGAATTTTTAAAGACGCATAGTGGTCCCCTAATTAGTCATTTTCTGAAGGGTCCTTGAACATCCGCAACCCCCCCAGCTAAATATCCTTTGATGTTTTTCTATATAGGTGTCTTTATTGCTAATAATGTTCCTATTTTCTCCAAACCAGCCTAACTTTGCTGCGCGTGCGCAACACGCCTATTATACGATGCCATAGGCAGCGGGAACACGTGTCAGATGTGCGTTCGGAAAGAGGATTGTTTAGAGCAGAATGCTCCCCTGCCTGTGGAAGGTGGAACTAAAAGATTTTCCGGCACGTACAAGCATGCCCGGTATACGGTGTTGAAGCCATTGGAGACCCGGTCCAGCGTTTCGTTTTTAAAGATATTTAAGTTTATTACATGGGTCTGGGCAACACATGTCGGATCAGCTAGTTTCATAATAAATATTTAATTTTAATAATTATGTATCTAAGAAATGTTATGTATTCTGCATTAATCCATATTTACCTTGATTAAAACTGTTTTCTTTTTAAATACAAATTAAACTGACTACCAAACAATATATATATATATATATATATATATATATATATATATGACACTCCTATTTTTTCATCTTTAATATTTTTATGTTAAGAAGTTTTAAAAAGTTTTCTATTATTTTCCTTCGACTAAGCTACTGTTTTAACATTAAAATTAAAGTTAAAATTGCTCCTTCCTACAGCAGTCAACCTTATCCTAACGTCTTCAGTTTGTTTAAATCTAATTTCTAGACAGCTGCCGCATAATTTTTACGCTACTATTGCGTAATAACTCTCTTATAAATGCAATTAAAATTGATGCGCACCTGTCATAAAATTTTTCTATGGTATATTTAAAACATTCTTTATATACATTTTATTAAAATTTTTCTAATTAGGATATACTTTAAATAAAATATCTGTTTCATAATAATTACTAATTTTTATTAGCTATGCATAATTTAAAAAAAAGTGTTAGATATTTTATTCATCTATTAAATAATAAATAACTAGGTTAAAAATTAATTTGACTTTAGAAATTATTAATTAAAAATTTTCTCAGCAGACACTGAAAATTTAATAAAAACTTTAAAAACGACTTTGTATATAAATTCTATTAAAGAAAAGTGTTCAATGAAACATAGATATTGCATTTAGCATTCCGTGCAGTATCTTTTAATTACTAAAAAGTGTGGAAGGTTTTGTTATGTATACATTGTTTTGTATGTTCATTGTATCTATGTAAAGAATTTAACACCACATTTTCCCACATCATAAATTCTAATAAATTCCGTTTTTGAGTACAATCTTTTCAATAATCACCTTACCGAATTACCCTCCATTCTGATAAATAGAAGCTGCAATATAATATAAAAAAGAAAAGTATTTCTTGACCTAGTATGAATGTTTAAAAATATAATATACAATCTTCTGAATTACTCACGGATCTCAAAAGCTTTTTCTTTACATTCAGAAACCTCAGAAACCAACATGTTTTCGGTATTTAAACAAGGAAAAGTGTTTTGCTGCCCGTATTTTTCGGAAAAGTTACGGAATTTTTTTCAATATACTCTGCTGTCCAAACACTAAGGAGCAGTGACCTTACGCTTTCACTTTTTACAAGGTTTGTAGAATATATACTGAAATTCTTGATAAACTATTCTTGAAATTCGAGGATACAAAACACAAGTTGGACTTCAAGAAGAGTAGAAATAGTATACTGCAATTAAAAAACTTATATATTGAATATTTGATGAGATATGGGCATTTGTATGAAATAATTTATAACTGCGCATGCGCGAACTATAACAAAGATTTTTTTTCATGATTTGGTAGTCACTTCTATAGAGTAACGCATATAAAAAGACCAGTCTAATATCATGAAAACTCAGAAAGATACCAGAAATACAGTGATGTAATTGACAAATTCGGGGAAAATTCCACATAATCCAATGGTACTTCTAAATTATCTAAATTATCACTATAAGCATCAAATTGTCTAAAATAATCACTATAGGAAATTTCCTCTATTGTTTGGTGTTTTTATTAATGGAAATATGTTTTATTTTAAATTACATAGTTTTTGTTTCAATAAGTCTATCATATTGTATAGTAAATCAAGCATTTGGTTAAACATTATGAATAAAGGAAAAGAATCAAATTACGTTTATGTACTATGTGTGCTTGATTTACCTTAAGAGATAATAATATGATTAGTCGATAAAATGAAAAAACAGCAGCAGAATTATGACTGCTTTATCTTCTGAATCATCTTTACGCTCTATGTACTTTATAGTATATTTCGAAGTTTATTATATATCGATAAATAATAGGCTATTTCGTGTGTAAAGATACTCGGATAAATTACTCTATAGCCTACAAATTATGCCAAGCAAAGATTAGATTTGTATAATTAATTGCAGAATAGAAACATGCAATTATGGAGGTAAATGAGATAAATTTGATAGATTTCCATTTTTGTAAATTATGTGAATATGGTTAGCAATTAATATCATAATTTATAAAGTTTTGTTATGCATTTCTAAACTTTGTTTATTCAATGAAATTGAATTTAACTGGCAGAGCTTAATTAATTTTCTGAAGAATGCTAAATTGGTTTTTGCCAATGTAAATGTAATTGTACGAAAATACTAAATTAAAAACAATTAAATGAATGTATGTTTTTTACTAATTAATATGATAAAATCTTCATTTATATCATATACATATCTGCAATCTGATACTAGTTTTTGGCCACAATAATTTTGAATAGAAAGCTTCGTCGTATTTATTCGAAGAATTCTTTGATTAAATTAAGCGAAGGAGTTTTATAAATAGTCGAGCCAAAATCGTAGCAGTTGGCAGCTATGCATATGATATAAATTCAGTGTTTTAAATTCCTGACATTCAGTAATGATTAAATTTGTAGCTCTTTAAAGATGCTGTATGGTGGAGTGCCCTTATATATCAGAATAATTACATATGAGAAGTAACGTTTAATTGGTCTAAAAGATTAATAATAATTTTCTTCAACTACACATTTTTTTTCTTTCGAAAATACCAGAGGTTAAAGAATCACTTATCAATTTAAACACCGTCCACACCTTTTGTATCATGCTCAGTTTATTCTTTACAAATTGTTTCTAGACATTAAAGGAATAATTTACATTATCAGCGAATGTATTTTCATAAATGTGTACATAGACCATAAAACTTTCAAAAACCATATTTTCATTTTAGCTTGTTGACTTTTCCATGAGTTAAAAATATATGTTTTAAGAAAATTATATTAATTTGCTTGTAATGCTGCAATTTTAATTTTTTAATGTAGGTTAATAATTTATATTTTTAAATGACTTACTCAAGATATATTTCAGTTATTTTTGTTTAATATTATAAATAACATTGTTATTATCATTACTCGTAGTAGTAGTCGTAGAAGCAGTATTGTTATTTTCCTTTTTGTTGGTTTGTTATTGTTGTTTTTTACTTTTTGTTCATTCATTTCGTTTTAAAATTAAAATACCGTTTAGGAACAATATTGGATTTTTATTTTTACTCTAAGAACTTACATTAATAAAATATAATAAGCCTATATGAGATGTAATCTTCCCAACTGGGCCAGGATTCGAACCCGGGATCCCTTGGCTGAAGCTGCCAATGCTCTACCAACTGAGCAATCCCGGACGAATATGGCCTAACTAATTCACCAAGTTAACCTTAATGATCATAGTATCTGGTCTGATATCTGAATCACCACAACAGAAAAAGTTTCAGGTAATGGGACCTCCAGTAAACGCTGGAAACGTGATTACACTAGATTAATTTTGACACAATTATTCAAATTGGTAAAGAAATAATATAAGGTGTAACCTTCCCAACTGGGCTAAAAAGTCCGGGCCAGGATTCAAACCCGGGATCCCCAGCCATATTCGTCCGCAATTGCTCAACTGGTTGAGCATTGGCAGCTTCCACCAAGGGATCCCGTGTTCGAATCCTAGCCCTGATTTCTTCGCCCAGTTAAGGGGATTACATCCCATATGATTTCTTTACCAATTTGAATAATTTGAAGGAAATTATTAATCTAGAAAGAATGTCAAAATTAAATCTAGAATGTCAAAATTAATCTAGAAGAAGCCTATACTTCATAACAAACGTTATTAATTTAAATAAAATTATTATTACAATTAATGAGTTCATTTTTAAATTTATTTTATACAAAAAAATAATAAATATTACTATTATAATCACTATCCTGTCAGCAATGTTTTTTGCCGATGTTTAAAAAAATACCATTATTAGAAAATATCTGAAATATGTTTATACGAACTCACTTTTTTTAAATTTTATCTTTTTATGTAAATGATTTTAAACATGTTTTCTATAAATTATTTTCGACTAAGCCAACTTCTTTCATTCTATAATATCAGAAGTTAAAGTATTAATTTTCACTTTCGAGACTGGCCATACAATTTATTTACAGCCTTAGTTTGTTCATTATTGAATACGTCTTTATATATATATATATATATATATATATATATATATATATATATATATATATATTTACGCAGCTGGTGAATAATTTGTACATTAGTGTAATAAGCAAATGTATCCTCATAAGCAAATGTATCATCATCAGAATTTATTATACTTTTTTAGATAGACACATTGAGGTTTCATTTTTCACTACGTATTTTTCTTTGAATCATCTGTTTGATTAAACTGAAACGCTTATGTAATTGATTGTAAAGCGTTGAATAGGATTATTCCATGCTTGAGTAAAACGCTTCAATGGTTGCAGTGTGTTCTACATAATATCACACTACTTTAGGCATTATGTCTCACTGATTTACATAAACTGTGAGCTATGAGTCCGACGGTTCTGCGTCAATTCGTCGCCCACAATTCATCGCGCACAATTCAACACAGCGTTAATTCGTCACAGCGTCAATTCGTTGTGGTGTCAATTCGATAAAAGTAAAGATAATTTAGTGAAATTATTTAATGATGTAAATTGTTAATTATAATTCTCTATATTTAAAAAACAAATTATTATTAAATAATTTTACTACATTATCTTTAATTTTATCATCGCCTTCAAAAACATTTTCCTTGCGACAAATTGAAGTCACGACGAATTGACACCACGTCGAATTGACGTTGCGACGAGTTGACGCTACGATGAGTTGTCGCCGCGATGAAGTATTGCTGCGACGAATTGGCGCTGCGATGAATTGTGCGCGATGAATTGTTCCGCGATGAATTGAAGCGACGAATTGAAGCGACACCGAGTCCGACATATGTTAAGACGTAAAATAAATAATATTGACTAAGATTGTGAAGTAATAGTATTTCCCTATTTACATTACTCAGATAATGTCAAATAGGTCTATTTGTTTTCATAAAATCATGTTAAAAAAGCGGATAACTATCTTCAATATCAACAATAATTAAAAGAAATTGAGTTATAAAATGAATATCATATATAAAATGTTAAAAGGTTACTTAAATTTTTATCCTTTATTTACCACGCATTTTCAGTTTACGCATTTCATTGCATAACTACAAATTTCTTCCAATACTAGGAGACTATTTTAATTGGAAGGACGTAGAGCAAAGGAGTAAGTAATGTATTTCATATTTACATCCTTTTCCTAAATTAAAATCCCCCTTAAATTTCCAGAAACAAATCCTTTAAAGATCTTTTTATTATTATTGAGACCAATATAGTTACATTGTAAATGGAAAGAAAAACATTTTTTTTTTATTTGAAAGTATTTTAACATGCATAATTTATTCTAAATAAAAATTAAAACTGAATTTCATTATCAACGAAGAACAAATGTCTTGTTAAATAAGAGTGGGATATAATAGATTTTGGTATATAGCCAGAATAATTTAGTTCAGTCATTAGAATAAACTTAACGGGAATGCATCTAGCTGACCCATAATTCCTACTTTTAATGACTATTATTTTTTTGGCTTCACGTCAAGCGAAATCCCGTTTTTTGTCTTCATGTAAATGGTTGTAATAGCAAATACATAAATAAAATACTGATTTGAGTTTAAATAAAAAGCACATTACTGTTTCTATCTAGTTAGAGTTAAAAATGAATTCCGAGATTTCTAAAACAAAATGTACTGATTTACTATATATTAAGTTATTCTTTTATGGAGTTGATGCAAATTATAAATAGCTTTTTTAAGATAAAATGATGCTTTACTTTTTCTAGAACACATAAAATAATTAGATAGATATGTGTCATCATATATTGTTTTCAAATTTTTGCTATTGTACTTTATCCGTTTTCTATTCTGCAAAAAACAACTCATTAAGTGATGATTTAAAAATTGCAGCTATAAAAATTCAAAATGGCAGTAAATTCCATATTATTTAAATGCTTAAAATTACACATATTCTGTAACAAATATATTTTTTACAATAACTATTTAATTTATTTGTTATTTTCTTTTTTCTTTTTTTTGTTCTAGAAATGCAACCGTGTTTTTTAACGATTGATTAAAGACTGCAATAATAATAAATAAAAATACCATAAATATCATATTTATTAATGTGTTTAAGATTATATATTTTGAGTGACAAAAATATTTTTATATTTTAAAATATATATATTCATTAATTTTTAAAGATTGAATTTTTAATTAATATCTGTGTGTTTGAACTTTAAATAAAATCTCATAAAGCAAAATAAAAAGTAACTTATTTTTTTAACATCCCATTCTGTTTTAGAAAAAAATATTATTTTTAAATATTTATTACATTAAATACTAAGTACATGCGGGTCTCTAAAATATGAATTACTGAACCTCAATGCATATAAAATCTTATTACAATTTTCAAAATTACGTATTTTAATTGTATCGAGAAGCGTGGGAGATTTTGTTTCTCTTAAAAAAATATTTAACAATTTAAATTCACATATAACAACTGCTTCACAAAATTTCGCAATGCATTACCCTTTTAATAGATTACGTTTAATTTCTCTTAGCATTATCGTAAAATATGAAAATACTTACATTTGCACTGCTCATGCAATACAACAGTGTGGTCTAAACTCGGCTCACATGCAACTATTATTTTCTTACAGCAATTTTTGCTTTCTTTTAACTTAGAAATTATGTGTTAAATTAAGCTTAAAATGTTTGTAAGAAAATAGTGATTAATTAGACATCACAGCAGTAAAGCGTGGAAACGTATCTGTAAGGCCAAACTAACTGGCTCACAGAACAAAAAATATTTACGGGTATACTACAAAATTGTAAATTCAAGAATGCTGCAAAATGTATTTTGGTATATAACAAGAATAACCTTGTTCAGTCAATAAAATAAAATTAATGGAAATGCATTTATCAGATTATCAATTTATTTTTCTTCATCCTTTCAATAACAATTTATTTTTTGGTTTTGAATCAAGTGATAAAAAAATATACTTTTATTATACAGGGTTATTCTAAATGATGAGCCCATTTTCAAAAAATTGTATTTATTAAAGTGCAAATCCAAAATGAACAGTCTTTATACCAATGAAAAGAGGAAGGTCTAAAGTTTTTCTTAGGACATTATAAATATTCAACGTGTCCACCGTTTTCTGCATGACAAAGATCTACGCGATAGCCAAATTCGTCCCACACACGAGAAAGCGTATCAGCTGTTACTGAGTGCACGGCTTGTATACGTCCTGTGTACTTCCCGCCGCTACCAACAACTCTGAACGATCTGCGGAACCGTATCACTGCTGCCGTGCACTCAGTAACAGCAGATACGCTTTCTCGTGTGTGGAACGAGTTTGGCTATCCCGTAGCTGTTTGCCGTGCAGCAAATGGTGAACACATTGAAAATTTATGATGTCTTAAAAAAAACTTTGAAACTTCCTCTTTTCATTGGTATAAATATTGTTCATGTTGGTTTTGTTCTTTAATAAATACAATTTTTTGAAAATAGGTCCATCATTTAGAATAACCCTGTATATATATATAGTATTTTGTATATATTTAAAATAATAAGACAAGTTATGAAAAACAAGAGATCTAGTTAATATATATTGTGAGATCCTTCCACCAGTCCAACATTTTCACTACTCTTTTGAAATAACAGCTTCCTATAGGTGAAGTTTTTCTCAATCTGCTCCTATTTCTAATACTACCCTTCTACCTTGTATTACTACATCCTTTCCGAAAAGTATATGAATGCATAAGGTTTCAATTCCAAGGAGCAAATTAATCGAATTTTTCTTCCCAGAAAGCTGGAATTAAAATTATGTATTCACCTTTTTTAAAAAGAATAAACTAATAAAGAAATCACTCGCAATTTAATTAATTAATTTAATTCGCCATTAATTATTTTAAAAAAGGTATCTATTTCAATCAAATGTTGTTCATTCTTTTTTTTCCTTTTATGTATATTATAAAAAAGAGCTTATTTTTAATTCTTTTTAATTATAATTCATTATTCTATGAAAAAATAAAAGATATTTTTAAACCCGCTTGAAAGAACACTCCCGTTACGTGTCTAAATACGAAATATTAAAAAAAAATCTCTCAGCAGTCTTGGGACTCAAGCCATAGTTTTTTTAAATTTCAAATTACTTAAAATATCTTAAATGTCCATTGTTTCCCCAATTTAGACTTTATTAAACGTTTTGCTATATATTTTAGTTGTCACTGATTCCACTATGCTTGTGTTTTCACTTAAACTAAATATCATGCTTTCAAAGTAGCAGTACATGATTGAGCCTGGAAAAAAAAAAAAAAAAAAAAAAAAAAAAAAAAAAAAAAAAAACGCTTTTTTTTGGTAACGTTTGTTCGAACATTGTTTTTCAAGTTTTTTTTAAATTTATTTTTGTAGACGCTTTAATTTTTAGTAGAATGTACAATGGTAATATACACAAATCATGTTTTTTTTTTTTTTTTTTTTTTTTTTTTTTTTTTTTTTTTTTTTTAACGTTTGTTCAAACGTTTTTTCAAGTTTTTTTTTAATTTATTTTTGTTGACGCTCTTTAATTTTTAGTAGAATATACAATGGTAATTTACACAAATCATGAATTTCTTTCAAAATATTAACGAAAAATTAACCTATATTGCTTGTCTTATTAAAACACAATATTAACTGAACGCTCTCACCAAAAGTATCTGTTTGTGGCTTTAAGTACTTTATTTAATGATAATTTCATTTATTTACATTGATTAGACATGCTTTTCGCTTCTTACTCTCACACGGTAGTATGCAACATACTAAAATAAATTATTAAAATCAAGTTTTTCAAAAATTACTAAGCCAAACATTCGTGCATTAAAAAATGTTCTCAAATAATTTTAACATAAAACTGCTATGTTTTCTTTCCTTTTCCAGTTTCATGTCAAAGAATTTAACAACTTTTTTGATTAATTTCCTTCCATTAACATAGCTATATTTTTTTTTCTTTCTAAAACATTCAAAATTAAAGAATCATTTCTCAATTTTGACATCACCACACATCTGACATCTTAAGTTTGTTCATTACAGAAAGTTTCTTATAATATTTATTTGGACAGCTGGTGAATAATTTGTACATTAGTGTATTCAGTATAAAAGTATTTTCTAAATGTGTTCGTCATTGAAGATCATCTGTCATAATGATATTTGAAAATAATTTTTTAGCATTTATTCTTGTAGAACTTGAAAAAATTAAGAGAGAGACACGTTTTTCTTTCTTTTTGAGATTATATACACTTTTACACGTTTTTTATTTCAAGCAATATCCAAACGATTTCTTTATTAATAGAAAAAATATGTTGAATTATTTCGTATATAAGCTAATAATATAAATACGTATTTAAAAATGTGAAAACGACATTTAATGAAACTTAAAATTAATGAATTATAGCGATGTTTACCATTAGTAAATTGAAAAGGATAATTTAAATGTAAAACTATTTGAAGATAACCCCGACAATTCATTTTACCATTATTATCAATGCATTTTGTTACATTGCTAGTAGATTTTATAAAAAAAAAAATAAAGGGACACCATTTTGTTTCTTTTTAACTTTACATACTTCGTAGCAATGGTGCCTAGTTACTCTCTTATGGATGTGGTTTAGCGTCTAATGTATTTTTGCGTTTTATGTGTGAGCGTGTTGTCCTGATTCTAACATTTGGGAGTGAAAGAGCCACCTACTCTGCCATTTATTTTTACTTTCGCAAAGTGACTCCCCGAGAATCTGATTTTCACGACTATTGAATGCGACTGTATTCTAATTAGGTATCTGTGGTAGTTTAGATGGTATAAATCCAGTAGTAGGATTGTGTATCGTGGGATTTTGATGAGTTTGGTCCCTCGTGGAAAAACAAGACAAGTTCCGAGTTTTCATCAAGCAGTTTACATTCGGATATTCAGTCTCGTAATATTTTGAGTGAATTTGCAGTAGATTCTTGAGTACAGAAATTGGCTGCGTGTTAAGATGTTAGACCTCCGTATTTGAATAAAATAATTTCTGAATCCACAGTATTCTTTTTTCATAAGAAATGATAAAGTATTCAACGTGGCTTTTGTAGTACTACTTACATAGTATCCCAGTGACGTCTTAAGCTAGAATCATTCAGTTTATACTTCCTTAGAACCCAATAATGGTATGTTTGTCTATTATCGTATCATTTGTTTTAAATTCTAGGATCTAACTTTCGTAAATATTAGCCAGTTTCACGGATTTTAGTTGGAGTTAATGTACCCAGTTCTGCTTTATATTTGTTAAATTGTCGCCGTATCGTGTATGTTTTCCTTTACAGGAACACGTGAAACATTTAATGGGTCATTGTCTATGTGCATCAAAATGATCAAGATTTTTAACAATTTAACCAAGTTACCTAAAACTTCATGCTTAAACTTTAAATTTAATTGTTAGTTTTTAGGACTACAGTGTGACAAGAGCATTAAATTGTTGTCTAAAAGCTTTTCCTTTGAGATAAGTAAAGGTTTTCTGTTATAAAATGTCAATTTTTTTTAATCCCGAGGTGGAACTGTGTTTCATTAAAAAAGCTTATTAACCACTATGTGTATGCCTCAAATCTTTTTACGTTGTATATTGTCGCCGATAATTTCATTATTTGCAGAGTTTTCTGAAAGAACAGATCATCCAAATTTTTCCATTAAGATTATTTCGCCATGACATCGATGGATATACACTGGGATTTAAAAAGATTGGAGATAAAAATAGAGATCAAATGCAAAACCATTCCGTTGTGCCAAACAGACTTGACTAAAACATTCCAGCAAGGATTTAGTAATAATTAATAGTGCAATACGTTAATAGAAAATCGGCACTTTTCCGTTATAACAACACCATTGTCGCCAAACGTTTATAGTTGGCGCCAAATGAAACATAAAAAAAATAAATGTTGGTACAAAAGTGACCATTATAATATATAACATTTGAAAATTTCATACTTTCATGAACAATTTTATTAAATCATTACCAAAAAAACTGAAAACAAAAGAACACATTTATATTATTCTGTAAAATAATAAAATAAAACCCATGTCAACCTACAAACATGAAATTGTAAGTGTATTTATCACTAAAAACATTAAATCTTTGGAAAAAGGACCTCGGCACATAAGCGCTATTAGACAGGATTGTAAAGAATGACGAAAAGTATTGCCCCGAGTTTTATTAGCTATTTCGCAATACCCCGTAATTACGAGACCAATTCGAGCAGCGATGGCATGACATATGGATGAGCGATGCAGCGAGGAATTAGTAAATATCATTGCTTTGGCAACAATCACGGCTTGGCAGTGTACAGACAATAGCCAAAGCACTACAAAAGCTGCCAAGTCTTCTAATTGGGACTTTCTCTGCCAGATTTAAATCGGCGTCTGGCAGTAATTTAGCAACGGAATTTCGGTCTGGCAAATTAATTATAGCTTATCTGATAGCCAAAGTATAACATACTAAAATTTCAGCTTTGCTAAAATGACGTGAATTTGACACCTTATTTTGCCTATAAATGAGGGTCTGGCACGGTGTTGGCAACGTTAAAACGGTGCCAGACTAATCACTTAATATCACAAATAGTGAGCAGAAACAAGTTTTATAATCAAAATTGATGCTAAAATAACATAATTTTGTGACTTTTTAACCTGCATTCCCCCTCCCCCCACAGGTAAACGCAACCACTTCCACCAGCCAGACCGGCCGCATTCGTGCTACACAATAAAGACGGAGAATATATAGTCAAATGAGCCTTGCTAAAATCACGTGTTTTCTGACGTTGCGCTCTTAGACTATTATTTGATGACAGAATTTCTACAAATGGATTAGTCAAAGAATACTGTTAAAAGTTTGTTGGGACAATTTGTCCGGTGATACACATCAGTTCCAAAACTAATCAATAGATTAAAAAAAATAAAAAATAAATAAATAAAAATAAATAAAAAAATCAGTTTTTTTTTTTTTTGCTTTAATGATGCAGGTGATGCAGGATATGAAAGAATGATACTATTAAATCTTTAACTTGCCTAATATATCCGATCAAAATGGAATTAATTTTAATTAGTTACTTTATATTGTTAAACACTTTATTATCGTCCTGCATTTTGAATTTATGAAATTTTGTTTGGCAATATGCTCGTTTTTCCGCATTAGATTTGCTTATATTATTTCTATATCTGTAGTTTCTGGCATATCTTCTATATCTGTATAACTTAAAAGTACTGAATACAGTTTATGGAAATTTCAAAAATACATATTAATCATATTTTTGAAAAGAACTTTGTTTTTTAAGAATTTGATAATGTCTATCCGCTCGACTGCTTTTCTATTCGTGTGTTTGTACGTGCGCTAACATTTAAAAATATACATGGATTGCTACAAAATTTACATATGTGAGGATTTTCTACGACTGGTTCCCTGCTAAAAAATGTATGCGTAACATTCATTTACGTATCAATCAATTGCATACAGTGATTCATTTAATTCGGATACAGTAAGGTTTGTAGATGGTGTACGTTTAAAATCAAGTTTAATAATGTTTACTTCTTCAAACAGAAAGAAATTAATATACATTATATATTGTTGATGCAATTCCTTGAAGTATTTTTCTCCTTAAAAAATACTTTTTTCATAACACAACATTTATTTCGGTAGAAAATGGTATGCACTTATGGTTCATTACAAGGATAAAAGAAAGAATTCGGATATACACTGGTGTACAAAATTAACAGAATTTGCATATTTTGTCGAATTTCATGAAAAGAACTGAACCGAAATGTAAAACCACTTCTTCGGGAGAAAGATGCAAATATTGTTTGTCGAATACGTATGCGTAAACGTGTGTGGGGGAGGAGATAGTAGAGATAGAGGCTTTATAAGTGCGCTTGGCAAAATCCACATTTTATTCGCTTGCACAGCTCGGCGAATGTCTGGGTATTTTTTTTTTTTTTTGCAGATATCGGTTGAATTTAAATCCAGACAGTCAAAATGAGTAACCATCAACGTTTAGATGATAGAATGAGGTGCCGAATCATAGGGAGGTTAGAAGCAGACCTGACTCAAGTCCCGATTTATAGAGAATTCGATGTAACGCCCTGCGTTTTTTCCAACTTGTTTTAGGATACCGGATCTATCAAGAGAAAACCTGGTTAAAGGTCGTCAAAGAACCACGACGGCCAATGAAGATCGTTATTTGTCATTTATTGCGAGGCGTAACAGGCATGCTATAACTTTTCACCTCTGTCGTGACCTCTATGCGGCCACAGGAAGCCAAATTTTACTGTTTCCAGAAGGATTCATGAGAGAGGACTGTTTGCAAGAAAACCTGCTGTTTGCGTCCCGTTCACTTCTGCAAACAGGGAAGTCCGTTTAGCATGGTGCAAATATCATAGAGATTGGTGCAGGGATCAGTGGGCAACCGTCCTCTTCCCTGATGAATTCCGGTTCATTCTAACAACTGATTCTCGCCGTATTTTCATATGGAAAGAACCGGGGGCCCGCTACCTTCCCTCCAATGTCCGAGAAATTGACCATTATGGCAGCGGGGTTCGATGGTCTGGCCAGGCATCATGTTGGATGGTAGCACAGACCTCCATGTCATTAAAAGAGGCACTGTGACAGATATAGAGATGAGATCTTGGAATCCTATGTTTGCTTTTTCAGAGGTGCAGTTGGTCCCGATTTTATTTTAATGGACGACAACGCCCGGCTACATAGAGCTCATCTGGTAGATTTTCTATAAACGTGAATATATTCACCGGATGGATTGGCCAGCCAGATTTCCAGACCTCAACCCTATAGAGCAACTTTGGGATATACTGTGGAGAGCAAATGGAACTCGCAACCCCCCTCCGAGAAACATCCAGGGCATGAAAACAGCGTCGCTAAACATAGTGGGAACAATTGCCACAGGAACTCATAAACTGGCTTATTTACAATATGAAATCGCGGTTTGAGGCCTGTATATCTCTAAGAGGGCACTATACCCCTATTAACCCATTTTTTTGTTCGATTTTTTAACCAATGTTTCACGTTTTCTGTTTCGATGAGTGTTACTCACAATCATGCGTGTGTATTATAACCGCTGAATGGTTATTTTATTTGTATTATATCAACATATCAAATTTCATTAAAATCTATCCTGTAGTTCTTGAGATAATTGACCAAATCTGAAAATTCTCTTAATTTTGTACACCAGTATATTGCAGTCAATGAGAATAAATTATGTGATTATATTTTGGCAATGCGTCAGTATAAACATATAAGAAAGAATTCGAATACAATACAGTCTATGGGAAATAATTTATTGAATTATAGTTTATTGATATTATACTACCCGAAATACTAATGTTTACATTAGTTAAGTTTATTATTAGTTAGTTATATTGTTAAGTATTAGTTTTGTCTTATATAAAAATAATCATTGAATATCTTTCAAAAATCTAAGTATGTTTATTGCTCTTTTTTTCGACCTTTAAAATTATCCAAAATTCCCTTTATAATTCATTTAGTTTTTTTTTCATTTTTTAATAGAAAAAAAATACGTTTTAACTACTTGTAACAGATAAGATGGTTTAATTTTTTCTATATAATTAAAAAATACATTAGCGTATATAATGTATTGTAAATACAAATGATTGAATTCCATTAGCAATGCGTGAAACAGCTTGTTAAATGGAAAATCGGAATAATGGATATCCTGGTATACAGCCAGAATAATCTAGCGGAGTCATTAGAATAATGTTCATGGGAATGCATTTAGCTGACCCATAATTTCTCCTGTTTCCTATTCTTAATGAACAATATTTTTTTTTGGCTTGGAGTCAAATGAATTTCCGTTTTTGTCATTATATACATCGTTACTGAAATGATAATATACATAAAATATTGATTTACATTTAACTAAAATGCAGATTACTGATTCTGGCTTTTAGTGATATAAGGAGGTTCCGAGATTTGTGTCAAAGAAATGCTTTGTTTTTGCATGTAATTCTTTAGAATATTAAAATGAGTCGTACACATTTTATGAGAATCAAAATAATGAAGTGCTTCTTACGGACAAAAGATTAATCGAAAGAATGTCTACGTATACATTGTTTTTTATTTTTAAATATTGGTCTTTTGCGTTACTTTGCAAAATTAACTCGTTTTCATTTATAGATTTATTCATGCAAGATCATGGAAAAATGATGTAATAGCAATATATACTATGTTCTATGATATTAAATTGTCAATGTCAGTTTTGTTTTTTCAATAACAATATATTTTAGTTGAGTGCAGTTAAATTGTTCTCAACGTTTTACTTAATGCTCAGTGATTATTGAAAAAATGGCGGACATGCAAAAATAATTGCATAATCGCCTAAAAAAAGACGCGTATTCTTTGTAAGTTGCTTAATCAATTGTCTAAAATGCAAAGTAAAGACGACAGGCCACAAAGACATGACGAAATTCATAATCAAATTGCAGTTTCCGTTCCAATAAATGACATTAGTTGATTCCGTTTCATTATTTATTTTTATTTTATATGCTGAATGTGGTTGTATATTTCATGCATAAAAGGCAGCAGTAAAATGAAATTGCACTTGTGTTGAAAAATTACAGAGGAAATAAATTCTATCATTAAATTTCCACACATGTTATGACAATCATTACGAAGCACACTTTAGCGTCATTGGGATGTAAAAGTATGAAAACATATTTTAAAAATGGCAAATAAAGGAATACGAAAAATACAGATTAAAACCTGGAATACAGCCATAGCAGGACATTAAACAGAAACGTTATTTTTATATTTCTGGCCAGAAGACTTCAATCTTCAGTAGGGCATATGATAACGTCTGCCTACAATCCATAATATACAGTTTCTGGTCATGCTCATTACGAGATTGCAGAGTGGTGCTTGATGTTCGTAACCATGCCTCTTGTAACGTGAATCGCGGATATTTAATAGATACTGGTCACTGGCGATGTTTTGTCAAGCGTCTTCCAAAAAAGTTCCATACATTTGCAATTGGATTCGTATCTGAGGAATACTCAGGCGAATCTAGGCGACGAATAACTTCAATTTCTAAGAGTTCCTCGTCAACCAATTTCTTATCAGGAATATAATTGTCGTTCTTGAAGGAGATCGCAAGCCGCATAGCACATCTAAAAAGATGCACTTAAACAAAAGCGAATCTCTTTAATGGACACCAGTGACAAAACCTCCTCAGACGTTCTGGAGCTCCATACGGCCATCAGGCATTATGCCTCCTCTAACAGAGTACGTCATGATCTCCAAACAAATCTCTTACGATAAATTTGAAGTATCGTTGGGGTGCTCTCCGCTCTCTGAAGATGCATACACGTTCAAAATCAGTATTAGAATTGGATCGTCTGTAAAGAGACCTATACTCCGTTAATAAACTCTCTAAACTCTGTGTTCCGCGTACTAAAGGAAATGTTGCCTCTGATAAGAATGTCTTAATACCCCGCAACGTACTGGTCATAGAGCAAACAAATCAATTACTTGCAGTCTTCTACTAACGGTTGATGACGATATGTGACGTTCCTCTGGCATCGTTTCGTGGGTTGGGGCCTTGCCGCATAGTAAACAAACCTGCTGGGCGGGGCCAGGTAATCTTAAGCTCACCTTAAAGGTAGGCCTCCCCGCCCTTTGACCTTGGCCTTGTGTTCAAAATTTCTCCTGTGTTTATGTGTCTTTCTTCATTATCTAATCCACTGACGCCATGTTTGTCGGTGTAAGACCGCTAATAAACCGTCAAAGAGCTGTCTTGTCGTTTGAAATGCACTCCAATCTCATTTCAAAATGTTGGGGGCGATTCCAAACCATTTCCCTATACTACAGACACTTCGGGCTTCCTCCTACCTTCAAAGAAATTCGATATCATGTAAAGTTTTTCAGACATGTTCTTAGTGACTGTCTGTTCGCTTCATATGCCAGGACTATCGCGCTGGTCGGTTTCTCCAAAAGAACCTTGAATCAAACGAAATATATCGGTGAATTTAATCTCGTATTTTAAAGTAATCTGTACCTTTACCTAGATATCCTATAATAACATAAAAATGGATACTTATTTCACTAAGTTATGTTTTTTTAATACGGTTTATTATTACGTTTACAATTTATTACCTACCGGTTTCCATTGATTTATATGTTTTATAGCTACATTTTTTAATAACGGAAATAAACCTATATTATTCACAACTAAATAGAAATTGTGCATCTAGTGTATTTGTCGAGAATTAAATAAAAATCATGCACTCGTGACATCATAATTCACTTTTATATTTTAACAGAATAATACGGTTACTATAATTTGTGACTCGTGCTGACAGATTGCTGTTATTATTTTTTTTTTACGCGTGAAGTTTTCGCTATGGTAATGCATTGTGAAAAGAGGTCATTTTTGAAATTCAATATTTGAAAAATGGCATAATCAGTGGATTTGAAATTTATATCAAGAAAAATACAATTTTTTACCTTTCTAACGCAGTTTGTCTAACAATTTTCTGACAAATACTTTTCGAGCAATTAATTTTTTCAGTAACTTCAAATGTTTCATTTTTCTGTGATTAATCTGTGGCAACGATCCCAGTCGTCAGCAACACATACCTTTTTATTAAAGAGGATTACATAAATTGCAAGTTATTCAAGCCAACAATAGAACCTAAATAATTTCCACTGAAATAGTTTGTGAACTGCAATATTTTGATCACTGCAATATTTTGTGCACAGCAATATTTTGTGCACTGCAATATTTTGTGCACTGCAATATTTTGTGCACTGGTTTAAACTCTTCCTACAAGCCCACTGTACTACGCCACGACATGAGACTAATATGCGCATGTATATCAGTCCCACACTTTGGTCGATCTTGCATTTCATCCCTCAGCCAATCTTACATGTTAATCCATTGTTCTCGCTAATTTCTCCAGTTCAACGTTATTTATTGCACAATATTGCATATCAAACGCATGCGCAGTGTGAAAATTTATTTTTATTTATAATGATTCATTTACGCAGCCAAGAAACGAATTTTCAGGTTTATAACAATCGCAGATACTGTAACAAGATTAGCAGAGATTTAGTTTGCAGAGATTAGTTTATAAGTAGGATTCCGTTGAGAACATTCATATTTTGCAAATTCCTGTAATTCACGTTAGCCATATTCACAGATATTTTAATGAATGCGTTCGGTCTTTGATATGTTTTCGCAGCCTCTCTCTGAAGAACGCGCAACAGTCTGTTTAACACATTTATATACCAATTATAAATAAAATATTGTTTCATTTTAAATTTCATCTATTGTCGAAAGTCTACGGATTTTTCTAAGTAATGGGTGGTTTTTTTGAAAAATATCAAAAAGTGTTTTTGTTATTTACTTTTAACATTTGCATGTTCGCAACGGAAACGTTTAACACATTCTATGTTAGTTATTCTAAATTTAAAAATTTATAACATCAGTAAAGAGTGTTTAAAACATTAAATGTCTATTAGCTCTTATGTTTTCGAATTTTTTTAATATCTGCCTTAATGCACATTGTGACATAATAGATTTTCTTTTAAAAACAAATATTTAAAAATTAAATTCTATAAAGTTTTAATAATTTTTGTAACTTTAACAACTAAGTAATGATTTTCAGTAAATGCATCCGATTTACATTTTAATATTTATGAGAAATATATTAGCATATTATTTAAATACAAGAATGTTAATTATTAATGTATTGGAGATAAAAATACTATATAAACTTTTATTATTATAACTCATACGATAATATTATTCCATTTTTTCAATAAAAGCGGTTTTCTTCATAAACATTAATAGCATTTCTTTGTTAATTATTTTCGTTTCTGTGACAAATATAATTATGATACACAATGTCTTTTTGCAGATATTAGAGATACAATGTATATCGATTTAGTTAAAGTCAGAACGTTCTGCTTAGTATTTTAAAAGGATACAGAAACAATTATGTAGCAATATGTTTTTTTGAAGAGTCTGAATTTTTCCAACAATAAAATTTCTAGAGGAAGATAAAAATAGACTACAATGAAAAGCGTAAAATAAATGACTTTTCTGATTCCATTTATTATTATTTACAATTGTTTTAACATACATTTTTTTGACATTGCGTCCTTCACAGGATTTCGATTATTTTTTATTAAAATACAGAGTGATCTAGAAATACAGAAAACAATTAAATAATGCAAGAAGTATAAACAGTAGCATGCTATATTTTCACGTAATTGCAGAGAAAACATACGGTTTATTTATAATAAGGTATTATTACAAATAAGAATGTCTTTTTTCAAAAACAATTAGCAATATAGGTGTTGGATTTAAATTCGGGCTCTTTTTTTTTTTTTTTCTTTTTTTGATCTCGAGACCTTCAGAGTTCGACGATTTCAAATCATTTAAAATGATAATCAAATTATGCTCTTGTAGAAACAAATCAGTTTAATGGCAAAATGTGTAGGAGAGAAAATACCTATTTCCTAATAGGAATTAAATTTTATTGATAATGTCTAAATTTAATAAATGTTATATATTCTGCATTCAGTCATATTTAAGTCCATTAAAATTGAGATATTTTTAAAAAATACATAGAAAAAAAAATCTAAGCAAAAATTTTCCAAATCAAATTGTGACAGTCACTTTCTTTTTCTTTGCATTTTTTATGTCAAGAATATTAAACAAGTTTACTATTAATTTTCTTTGACTATTTTTTTTACATTAAATTTAAAGAATCATTTCTCATTTTCAAAACCAGTTTTCTAACATCTTCAGTTTGTTCATTACAATTTCGTTTAATATTTTTTTCTAGACAGCTTCAGCATCTTTAACATTACTATTGCGTAATGATTATCTAAGAAATGCAATTATATATTTAAGTATTATGAAAGTTTTTTACATTATATACTAAAATTTCGTCATGTAGATTTTATTAAAAAAATTTAACGGAAATATTCTTCAAATCAAATATCTATTTCATAATGATTATTAATTTTTTTAGTTAAGCTTAGTTTAAAAAAGAGTTAGAATTTTTTTCCCATGTTTTAAGCAATATTTAACTGGGTTTGTCCAAACATATATTCTTAAACAATCTGTTTTTTCATCAATCACCTTACCTATTTGCCTTCCATTCTGATAAATAGAAAATTTGATACACTATAAGAAAGAAAAAGTGTTTCTTGATCCAGAAAGAAGGATTAAAAATATAATATAAACTTTTCTGAATTATCCACGAATCTGAAAAGTGTCGCCTTATATTCAGAAACCTCAGTAACCAACAAATATCTGATTTTTGAAGAAGGAAAAGTATCTTCCAGCCCGTAATTTTCGGAAAAGTTACGGAGTGTTTTTTTTTTCAATGTATTATTCAGTTACCTCACTTAGGTATCAACACGAAAAAGTAATAATTTTTCAGATGCTATCAATTCATAAAAATGAAATTTCAGATGTTTATCAAAATTTATACATGCAAACGTAACACAATAATATTCATTTTATGCTGTTAGTTTACCATGTTTATCTATTAAACATATTCGTTGAACACACAAATTCTTACTTTATAATTGACATAATCCGAAAAAAGGATATTTTCTGTTGATAACGAGTTGCTAAAACTTATTAAAATACTGTAAAAACTACTTCGTTTCCAAAATATACGGGCAACAAAAGAGATTTTTTTTCAAAATCACCGCTTTAAATCTCAAAATTCCATTTGTTTTGGAAGTTTTTGAAGATACCGGAACACTTTTTGTAATTCTGGGAAACTGAAAAAATGTTATATAATGTCTTCGCAAACCGCCTTACATTTTACCACCTTACAAGACACATTTTGTTTTGTCGTTTTTGGTTACACGGTGTAAATTGCTTTGAGTAACAACAGTTCATGACAAATTTATCTTACTTGGACTAAACAGAAATACAATTGTAAAGATAATATATGTGTAGTGTATATTATGAACTATTTTTTAAGAAACGCTGAAGAAAACATAAAGTAAATAAAAAATACGTACAATATTTTTCTAAATACATTTTTAAATAATTTTACAAATTATTAGTAGATAATTCTGATACTGAAGTACTCGAAATCAGAATATTTCTTTTATTATATTTTGAACTAAACATGTCATTTTTAGACTTTCTTTAAAACCCCCTCAAAGTTTTCAATATAGGAATCGAATTGTCTAAAAGTATCTCTATATGAAATTTAGTCTGTGCTTTTCTATTTTTATTAATGGAAATATTTGTCTTTTTAAATTGCGTCAATTTTTTGCGAAAAGCCTATATTATCATAAAATAAATAAAATACTTGATTCATATTATCAGTAAAGGAATAAAATCAAACTACGTTTATGTATGTGTGCTTGATTTACCCCCAGAGATAATAATATGCTTAGCATATCAAAGGAAGTTACAGCAGCAGAATTATGACCGCTTATCTTCTGAATCATATTTACGCTCTCTGTGCTTTATAGTGTATTTCGAAGATATTACGTATCAATAAATAACAGGCTATTTCGTGTGTAAAGATACTCGGATAAATTACTCTATATCCTGCAAATTATGCTAAGCAATGATTAGATTTGTATAATTAATTGCAGCATAGAAACAGGCCACTATGAAGGTAAATCGGATATATTTGATAGATTCCCCTTTTTTGGAAATTATCCGAATATCTTTAGCAATTAATATCTCAATCTATATTTATTTTTATACAGTTCTAAAGTTTATGCATATAATAAAAGTGAATCTAAGTGATGGAGTTTAATTAATTTTCTGAACTTCTAAACTGTTGTTTACTACAATAAATAAAATTTTACAAAAAAAGATTGAATTAAAAACAATTAATCTAAAGTATTTTATTACTAACTAGCAAAACCCACGGCTTTGTTCGCACAATTCTTGAAAAATGCCAAGTGGTATTCCTTGGCCTATTTTCATTAGAGGAAATTTTACTACCACAGATAATTCAGAAATTATTAATTAAGCCACACTAATTAAGCAAATTTCTGTAATAACTATATCACAGAAATTGCAATTTTAAAATTTTTCTGCTCCTGCTCACATTAAAATTTCAAAATTCTTAAAAACTGTTCTATTGGATGCATTTGTGTCTCTAATGTAACAGCCATGTAAAATTTCACGTTTCTATACCTAACAATTTCAGATAAATCAATGTTTAGAAGTTTTCCAGCTTATTTCATTTTTTTAAATTTCGTTTTTTTTTTTCGAAACCGTTTTTAGCTAGCACTGAAATCTTTGAAATAGCCACCATACCAAATTTCAACTTCTTATACCAGTAGTATCACTAAAATCGTAATTTTGGAATGTTTTTTGCTTCGGCACATTTTTTTAAATTTCGAATTTTGTAAAAATTGTTCTGTGCAAGCATTTACGTATACAAAATAACAGGTATGTTAAATTTTTAGTTTCTATCGCTAACAATTTAGAAAAAAAAAACATAATTTATAACGTTTTCCGCTCATATTACACCTTTAAACTTTGAATTTTTAATAGACTGTTTATACCGAGCATCTGGATCTTAAAAGTTACAACTATACCAAATTTCCAGTTTCTAACCCGAATAAATCCAATTAAATCTTAATGTGGAACGTTTTTAGACCGTTTTCGTCTCATTTCAGCCTGTTAATTTTCGATTTTTTAGAAATCGGTCTTGCGAGCATTTGCATTTTAAGAGTAACCACCATGCCAAATACGAAGCTTCTATACCAGCTGTATCACATAAATTGCAATTTTAGTACTTTTTTTATGCTCCTGTCCTTTTACATTTAGCATTTTTAGTAAACTATTCTGGGTGATCAATTACGTGAGTAACAGCCAGGCAAAATTTTAAGTTTCTAGCCTTAATAGTTCCAAATAAATCGTAATTTAGAACGTTTTCAGAACGCATCTCGCGTATTTTACTTTTTTAAATTTCGATTTTTTTTCAAATTGTTCTGTGCGACCATTTTTGTTTTAAAAGCAACATCCATGTCAAATTTTAAGTTTCTACCCCTAACAATTCCATAGTAATTGCAATTTAGAACGCTTTTTAAACGATTTTCGTTCATTTCACACTTTCAAATTTTGAATTTCTTTACAAACCATTGTTAGCGAGCATTTGTATCTTAAAGGTAACTGCCATTCCAAATTTTAAATTTCTAATCCTGTTAATAATAATAATTTAAAAAAACCGTAGTTACACGTACTTGACCGATTTATTTGAGCAATAAATACATTTACAAATTTAAAGATATGTTAGGAAACGTTTGAATTAATTTACATGTAAAAAAAAAATTATATATATAAAAAAATATAATAAAACGCCAGTTTTACATCCCAATCCTTTAGCTGTTAAAAATACTAGGGTATCGAACCCAGGATTCCTGGGATAAAGAATATATTATGTGAAAACCATTTATTTTTTAAATTGAAAACTAATATATTCTTTACATTTAATATATTTTTTTAGACTGCCCCTAACAATACCAAAGAGCATTTTTATATGAAATATGTCAATTATATATTCAAATAAAATTTTGAAATTACAGCTTTTAATAAATTATACCAGAGGTTAATATCCGAAGAATTGCTAAAAATCTCGTTATATACAGCAGTTTTATTATTATTATTATTATTTTTCTGATAATTTGAGCGGTTTTAAGCGCTTATTTCAATTACATGTCTGTTAAATTTCTGTTCTATTTATACTATTTTATTGATTGCTTAGTGAAGTTTTAATTTCTTGGAATATTAGCTGGAAACAAAGGCTGAAATTTTTATATTGTGTAAAGTGCAAAAGGAATTATGTTTTGTAATCGTCTGCAAGCGACAGAGATAGATTTGAAAGAAATCATACTTGAAATTTAATTTAAATGCTATAATAAATGAGTAAATTGCGATATAATTTTCAAACAATTTGCATTTGAAAGAAGATTTTTTTCCCGATATAACGGTGTAAAAATTGAAAATATGCTATGTTTAGAAATAAAAAATATTGCAGTAGCAAAAATCGCAAAACTGAAATTTCATGGTCTTCTGTTGCCATTCGCAAAATGACGTCAGCGCTACGCACGGACACGTTTGTCCTTTATAATATAGATAACACAACTTTCTATGATGCTAACAAAACTTTGTTTACTCTACTCTGCTTGGAAATATTTTCGAATAAATAAAGAAAGTACTCAATGGAAATATAAAATCTCTTTGTAAATTGAAACTATTTGCTAATCTAACCTTCTCACATTTAATTGTATGTACAGGGTGTTTCATAATTGACGTCCTTGCTTTAAAATTTCGTAATCCATTCACTATAATAAACAAAAATATTATATAATTGATATGTGTAGGAGGACGATCGTAAATCGTGTATACAATAATATTATAGGAGTACAAATTTTTTTTCGAAATCAAATAACGTTATACTGTCTCAAACTCTAAAAATGCTTAAATTAATTTCAAAACTTTTAATTATAAACTTTAATCCGTGTTTTATTTTCTAAAAAGTATAAAAAGTCAAAATGGGAAAACCATTGGTGCAGTTTTACAAGTAATTTTGAGAATTCTTACAGTCCAAGACAGCACAGCGTCATCAATTTAAAATATTTTAAAGCTATTTTTTAAAACACTAGTTGTCCCGACTGGCGTTGCTCGGACCGTGATAATAATACAAAAAACATCATGTTTATATTATTTTATATCTTGAACCCAATTTTGTGTAAAATTAAATTTTAAAATGAAAAATTCGCGAAAAAATATTGATATTAACTGATAAAAGCATTCATTTTCTTGTGTTATCACGTAGGGCGTTTCATAGTTTTAAAATAATTTTTTTTGTCCGAACTCTTTGAAACTTTTATTAGTTATAAATTAAACGATTTTACAGCCCGTGTAAAAATTTCGTGAAAAAAATATTTTTATCTAGTTGTAAAATAAATGTTTTCGTCTCGCTCTTTTGTTTGTTTTCGTGTCGGCTCCTTTAACATAGCGATAAAAAATAGTTTTCATCTTCCGAACTTTCTGAAATTTCAATCGATTATAAATATAACTGTATTCAAGCTCTTTTTAAAATGTCGCAAAAAAATATGTATATTTAGTAGTAAATATATGATTTCTTTAAAAAAAAAATTTAGTTAGTTTTCAACGCAATGGCCATATTACGCCTCCATCAGTTTTCAACCAACCCTTTTCAATCCCCCTAGGCTAAACATGGGAGGGCTAAACAGGTTTCCCGTTTCTGAGGGAAGAAGCCTTAAAAAAAGTTGAAGTATGCGCAATCAGACCATTTTTGTGTGGAAAAAAGAATGTGGAATCTGACAGATGCGTTTTTCGCTTTAAATAAATGGATTGTATAAAAAACATGTCCTCTCCCGGTTAAATACGTCATTTATTTCATCAATGTGTCTATGTTCTAATTAATAAGTTATGGAATTTTTTATTTAGTTCTTTCTGAAACAATGGGTATGTATAGGTAATTGTATTCACTTATTCCGAAAATGAGAAAAAAATCACATTCCGTTAGTATAATGTTATCAGAGTTAGTCTATTTAATGTACTCTGTTAGTAAAATAATTTCTTACTGTACATACACAGTGGAACTAAATAGCAGGTGCAATAATCTAGTATCTGCGGCATATTATAAAACGTTACTCTTCATTTGAGTTAAATCATGCAATGTTTCTGAAAAGGGACTTTGAAATGCGATTTCTGGATTATTAATTTCTAATACGCAATATGTAATTGTTTATATATAATGTATCTGACGTGATTGTATACAGATTTATTTAGGATAAAGGATGAGTTTTGAAGCTGTTTGTTTGTGCATTCTGCACATAAATTAGAGAAGTTTATGAATTGTATATAAACGATAACAGTGTCGATGAATATTTTAAAGTTTTAGATGAAGTAATTGGAAAACATGTACATAAACTGTAAAAATGAAGATAGTTTTATTATTATTATTATTATTTATATATAATTAGATTGCTATATAACTAATTTTCGTTTGTGTTCCACTATTAATACAAACGTTTTTACAGCATAAAATATACGTGAACGATGCGTAAGCGAAGACATTTGCGAACATGGAACCTTTTTTCGCCCGACAAATCATTATTAACTCAAATATATTAAATACATTTTTCACATCCTTCATTCATTCTTTATATATTTAATAATTGTAAAGAAGACGTATTACTGGTGGCATTTGAGATATTGCGCAAATGTATACCTGTATCAACACAACATCTACATATATCGGTTAATATATTCTGCATACTACACACAAACATAAATTTGTAGAAGAAGTGCATCTACAAAAGTTGAAAAACCTTTGCGGTAATGATAGAGTTTACGGCTTTTTGTATAAAACAAAAAATAATATTCAAAGAATTAATATTCCAATCTTCTCGATCTGAGATTTGTGATCAGTGTTGGACATTTATATATTTTTAAATTCAATTTTTTGAACATGAATTATGCATTTAATATAAGATTATGTTTCATTTGTTACTGATTTTTTTGAAAAAATCCACATTTTCATTTCCATCTAAGCAAATAGAAGTATGGAACTTAAATAGTCCAAAACATTTATTTTGCTGGAGACTGTGAATTATTCATTTACACATATTATTGTGTATGTTTACTTCTGTACTGCATTAAGACTGTCGATAGACCTGAGAGATATAGACAGGCCTGATAGAATGTCGAGAGAAATGGGGACATGTAAAGATTTCTAACTCCACTGAATCCCCTCTTGTATAGCTAAGCATTCTGCTTTGTACACAAGATTATCTATTAAGATTTTGACATTGTAACTACAATGATGTTACTTTTAATGTATGAGAATTTATTTCTTCCATTTACAGAAAAACGAAAACGAATCATTCTTATAACTTTAACATTAATGTATTATAGTTTCCCTGTTTCAATAGTTCCTTCTAAAATGATCTGCTTTAAATTTTTCATTTTAATTTTTCAGTTCTGTAGAAAGTTACACTGTTTTTATTTTTTCTTGTTCAGCGTTTCATATATTTAAATACCAGAATGCTAATTAAGCAAAGATGAAAATGTAGTCAATTTGAGTGAAGAATGCTTTTTAGTTATTTCAATTATTTTCAAATACTTTAGTAGTAAAGTAATAAGATCAATTAAGAATTTCTAGTGCTTTTAATTACATTTGATTTTATAATATTAAACATTAAATATATATTAATTATATCACACACACAATAAGATTTTTTTTTAATAAGAAAATTTTTAAATAGAGACTATTTATTTAATTATAAACATAAATACAGCTAAAGCAAAAATCGCACTCAAAAGAAAATATATATACATATATTTATAGAAACAACGACTTAATGTTATATAATCGAATCCGAACAAGTAACGCTGCACTTTCATTTTAAGAAATATTTTCATCTTACATGTTAGGTGTAATAAAGAAAAATATTCAATCTTAGTAAGAAAATGTTGACGCATGTGTTGACAAGAAAGAGGTAGTCATCTGGAATGATAGCAGAAACGCAATTTTTCATGCATTAGTATTGATCTTCTGCTGCTATCAGATATTGATCGTCCGATTTCATTCAAGAATAAAGATAGTGTTTAATTGACTACATTACTTGGAGTGTGTTGTATCTTTTAATTAAAAAAAGAAAAAGACTTTTTTAGTGAAACTGACATTGGTAAAGGTCTGGAAAAATTACTGACGATTTACAATGAAACAGGAAATGCATTTAATGAACGTAGATTTAAAACAAAATTAAATAAAAGAAAAATACATGAGTGATTTTCTGAATCTATATAAAACTGAATCGTCATATATTAAATATTTATATAGTGATTATTAGTATATATATATTTATATAGTATTGATCTTCTGCTGCTTTAATAACGATTATTAGTATTGATCTTCTGTTGCTATCAGATATCGATCTTCTGATTGCATTCAAGAGTAAAGCTGGAGTTTCATTGAATACATTACTAGGAGAGTGTGAAAAATGTTTCCCTTTTTTAATTGAAAAATACAAAACACTCCTAGTAATGTATTCAATGAAACTCCAGCTTTACTCTTGAATGCAATCAGAAGATCGATATCTGATAGCAGCAGAAGATCAATACTAATAATCGATATCAATACAGCAGAAGATCAATACAATATATATGTTATAAATTTGGCAGTAAATGATAATGCATTTTTTTTGTCTTATCAGATTAAAAAGAATTATTTAAAAATCATCCAGTCGTGTGATATAATTTTTATTTTTCACAAAGAAAAATACAAATTATACCACATTCACAACATACTTTCGAAATGAACTGCTTCAGAAACTTTTTATAAATATTAACCGAGATATTTCTCATCGGTGTTCGCCCATACGGTACATATTCTTTCCCAGGACATCCTCAGGAGAATTGTGAGATCACACTAATGTCCACCCAGACATCTGAGGGTATTTTTAATAATTCCACAAGATCTCTTCAGAAATCGTAAATCTTCGCCTTTAAGGATTCTGAACTGCCTGCATGCACTTTCACATACCTCTTGAGGAGTCTTTGAAGAAACACATATAAGAAGTGCCATAGGGAATGTGAAACACAGGAAAGGGGGCGGAGTATCAAATAACAAAGAGTTTAAAAACAGTCAAAACACATGCACATAAATAAATAAAACATATTAACAATAGTAACAATTAAAAATAGGCTGTGTTAATTATGGCTATTCGAAATAAAAAAAATTCTATAACTTCTAAATTATTCTTGTGAAAATTATTTTGTTATTATTTATTTTATATTTATTGTTTTGTTATTAAAAAATTATCACAATATTCTTTTTTCATAGGTAAGCATAATATTTCTAAAAAAAATAATCCAAGTAATAATTATATACATTGATGCATATTTACACGCAGGATTTTGTTATATTTAATATCACCCACAACCAATTAAAATTAGATTGTACTTCAGACTGACAAGAGTTTCTGATTTCTTTCTTGTTGCGGATTAAAACCTGGATACCATGGAATAGGAAATGCGCGCGTGCTTTATCGACACCGCTATCTGGAGACAACAATTAATCCATGTAAAAGGGTATTGAACAACAATCCTTCTACCAAAAAATAAATTTATCAGCAAATCAAAGGCACTATAACTGTTTCTTTTTTATTTTGGTAGTATTCGCTCAATTCGTAATATTTAATGCACAATTATATTTTGAATTTATAACACTAAATAAGTAAATAATGAATAGCTCATTAAGTAACTCATAGCGTTAACTCGACTTTAAATCTTTATATAAAAATATATATCTATCTATATAAAACGTTAAGGTACCTGGCGGAAAAAAAGCGGTTATTTATCTTTTGCCGATAGCAACGAGTGGTTTGTTTTCAATAATTTACGAATATTAAGAAAATTACTTTAGGTATTGATTTAAAATTCACCAAAAAATATGTAGAAAAAGTTTTTGTATCGGAAAATCCATCGGCCGTTAATTTTTTTAATTTTTGCAAAGAACTAGCTATTTTGCTTTGTCTCAAAACTTTTTGAAAAAATATTTTGCTAGAAACACGAAATCGCCCAGTGTGTAAATAGGTTAGGAATTATGTTGAATGTAGCCTTCAATAATCTGAAATCTTTTGAAGCTGGACCTGGAGCATTCTTGTCATGCAGAGTGTACAATGCTGTTCTTAATTCTTCTTTGGTGAAAAGCTTGTTATGTAATTAATCGACTGTTATGTACTCATTGTTGTTATCAGGGTATGCTGTGGATCCAAATATTTGTGATATTAAATGTTTACAGTTGTGTTGTCTTGATGCAACGCTTCGTGGCTGTTCGATCAGGATTTCATCTGGAATGAAGAGATTTCCTGTGTATACATTATGTGCGGTCACAAACAGGTTTGTGGTATTGCTACGGAACTGTCTCCATACTTTAGTTTTGGCATTCAATACGAAACGCTTCTATAGTGAGGAGATCTTCGAGTATTTTGCACTTAGGGATTTATATTTTTCAGGCTTGTGTTCGTGATCTCTTAAGTTTTATTCTGAATGCTGTTATGCGGTTTCAGTTGGTTTTACGTTCTGTAGTTCAATGTGAAAATGTGGGTGTTCTAACTGTTTTGCATCTATTGGCTAACTTTGCTGCCTGTTGAATTACTCCTATCAGGGTGAATGTACATGTGTTTATTTTGTTGACTTCTGTTTGCTGCTAACTGTTGCCTGAGGAGGTGTTTGTTGTTTTTAATTTGTTTTGTGAATTTGCGGGTTTTTTTCCTGGCAGTTTTAAACTTCCTTCGGATTGTGTAGAGTGGCGAATTCTCGAGGAGAAGTGGATATACTTGTAATCTGATGCATTGTAAAGGTCGGAAACTTACCAGTTTTTAAATATGTGCAGTGTTTGAGTGTTAACTAATGTTATGTCAGGCCAGCCTTGAGGCAGTAATTCGTCTTTTCAAACGAATCGGCTGTTTTCATTAGCCAAACCTTTGGCGATTTCTTTTGCCATTAATTCATAGCATGCTACTTGAAAGTATCGCTTTTAATAAATTTCAAATCCTTATTTGAATAGATTATTAATATTTTTCATATAAAAATGCTGTTTGTTGTTGTTAGTGCGCAATCTAAATAAATAGATTAAATACAAAAAAATCTATTTGACTATTCAATTTAATAAAAAAAGAAAAATGTTTTTCACCTATTTTCCCCCGGAAGCCCAGGTTGGAACACTTACAGTTTTCAAAGAATCAGAAAAACAAAATACTGTTTTTATTCATTATTTCATAAAGTCCAAACAATAGAAAATTGTCATTATTAAATTTAAACAAATCACCCAGCCCTCCAAAAATCCTTGAAAAACGATGTTCTGAATTTTTTCTTTCTTTTTTAAATCTTTTTTTTAAGACAAATTAAATCTGTTTTAATTGTTGCTATTTTTTCCATAATAAATTATGTGCACTTCTGTCCTTAAAATTCATTATAAAATAACAAACATGTAGAATTTGAGAACGAAAACATTGACTATTTCTCCAAAGAATTCTATAAATGTAAAATGAAGGATAGTTTTTATTTTTTACGAATTGAGTAAAAATGTTTTGGTTTTTACTTTAAGATATCAGTTATGCACTTATTAAAATGAAGCTATTCAGAGATTTATTTTACTTTTTATGTTTTAAAAAAGTAAGAAATTAAGAAAAGAGTATGTATTTTAATTTATAGAAATTGATGTACAAAAGTAAACTGAAAATAGTGTTTCAAACAAATGACGGTTTGTTATATTTCTTAACAAAAATTAGAATTATTTTAAGAACCAAGAACCTCAATTCAATGTTTTCCCCTTTTTATGAAAATTTAAATTTTTGACAAATGTTGGTTTAGTTTTGAATTTTTTGTTTGTGTTATATAAATTTCAAAATAGCAAAAAATTATCCTATAGAACAAGACTCTTTAATTTCAAATTTATAAAACGATTTTTTTTACAATAAAAAACTGCTGTTTTTATTGAACTATTTGAAAATATCTTATATAAGTTTAAAAACTATACACAAAATCGAAAAATAAAAATATGAAATATAGAAATATAAATAAAAATACATACAAAATATATAAGAGAAAATGTTATCATTGCTTATCATAAGCGCATATATGAATTAATCTTAATCCGGTCACGATATGGAAAACAACATCTGGAGAAGTAATGCATGTTATCTAATGTTCTATTCAGTATAAAAATGATGACCAGCCATATGTATAGAAGAGAGCTTTCGTCTCAGAAATGCATTATGCCTATCGCGTGTCACACAACCCATTAAAAGACAATGAAATTTCGAACATAATGTGTCGTGTTATTTCCTAAAATATTCTTTAGGAAAAGATTTCATAAAGTATTTCATTATCCCGTTATCATTACAGGAACATATTTTTTTAATTTCTACATAGACATATTCAAAAGTTATACTTCTGGTAAACAGGAAACTTTAAAATATTTTTTAATGTAGTAAATAATAAGTACCATTTCAATTAACCATCCTAAGTGAAACACAATCCAGACAAAATTATTTCTGGTGTCTATTTTTTAGCCAATATTGGCAATAAATCCACAATTGTATAATATATATCCAACATTCGTATAATATGTAGTAGAGAAAATGTAATTGGTATTGTATTCATTTTGCAAATATCATTGTTGTATACATTTTGCCAAAGAAATATCTCGCTATAGAATTTTAAACATTTAAAATATAAAGCATAGTTTTTGGCATCACTGGTGTATTCTTTCAAATATTTCGAATGCATTTTTTTTTATTATGAGTGGCATTTAACTCCAAATATTTAAAAACAGAAAAAGTAATAATTTAATGTTATACTTATTTTATTGAAAGTATTTTCGATGTTTGCAATATTAGCGCCATATTTTTTCCCATTACAACTAATACAGTAAAAGATTAATTATCAGAACTGAAGTCATTTGTATCATAAATAATTTGGATAAATATGCGACAATAGAAAATTGCATTTTAGTACAAAATCGTAAAGTTTTTATATTAAAAATATTCACACAATAAAAACAATACAAATAGGATATGTTTACACTGCAGATAAATTGTGTATAAATTATAATTTACTAGCAATCTTTACCGCGGTTTTGGGGATTACCTTGAATATTTACATCTTTTCAGTATTAAACATTTTATTTTTATGCATCAAAATTTAAATCAAATCTTGATAAGGAAAATACAAAGTTTCATTAAGAAGAAAACTCGATCACTAAATACAATCAGTCTTTGTCTGCCTTCCAATTCCGTATGTCTATTTTAACTTTTCCAAGAAAAAAGTGCTCCAAGGTTATTCGAATTTTCAATAAAATCACATACTTATTACTTTTCTTTAAATGGTCACAAATACTTTATATATATATGTATATATATACATATATTGTTTTCATTTAAGATGCGTGAATGATCCCTACTTACAGGAATATGAAACTTAAATCTGGATGACAGTGATGCCATAACGAAATCGTTTAATATTTACCCACATGTGTCCCGAAAAAGTGACTATAAAAAATGAAAAATAGAAAGATAGCTTACGAATTGCGAATCAACTCAAAAACTAAAACTTTACTATATTCAGATAAAAGATTCATATCGGATTGTTTTACAAATGCCTAAAAATTGCCGGTGATTTCGGCGAATCGGAAATAAAAGCTAAAACACGCAATAAATATAAAATTTAAAAAGTATAATAAAATAATCGACAATCTGATATCCATGGTGATTGAGTCTTTGTCTGTCTGGAGCCAAGTTTACTTGGTTTACCAAAAAGCTTACCAAAAGTCTTTGCCATTGCAAACATTTAATCAGATATTTCCACAAAAGTTTAGGTAAAAATATTCAACCGCTTTCGTTAAATCCCACTGATAGTTTAGATAAATATAATACAATATAATAATATTATCATTAATAAGGAATAATGGTATTTATGAAAAATAAAATTTGCAAGATATCTTAAATAAAACAAATAGTAAATTGTACAACATAGAATAATTACAAAAATGTTGTAAAAATGTATTACAATAGCGAGATAATGTTCTTGTTTGCGACTGAAGTATAGACACTATTGTGATATTTATGCACATTTAAAAAAAGAAGTGGTCATATGATCAAATAAGCATTTTTTTAAAAATTTGTTAAAGTTTCGAAATAGTTTCGAGCGCTTTGAATGATGCCGATGTCAACACAGTTTCTGAATGACCAGATTTTTACTTTCTTCTATCTTTACAGGAAGAAGGTATTGGATTCATAAATATTTTAGACTTTAGGTTTTAGACGGATTTATACGTTTAAAAGGTCCTGAACACGATCGGACTGTTTTTAGAAAACGTGTGTCTGTTAGTCCGTGTGTCTGTATATGACTAACAATTTGTAGGCGCTCTATCTCAAAACCTAATGCACAGAATTTAATAAAATTTCAGATTCAGTTAGTAACTGATATAAATTGGTGCTGATTAGTTTTTAGCGTAAATAGACCAAAACGTGTTGCTGCTATGCTGCATTTTTCGAGATTTATGGAATATATCTATCTCAAGAACTAATGCATTGATTTTAATAAACTTCAGATTCAGTTAGACCTTGACATAAACAGACGTTGATTACGTTTCAGTGTAAATATTCTAAAAGGTGGTGCTGCTTAGTTCTTGCTACTTAGTTCATGATTTTCACGATATATATATATCTCAAGAACTAATGCACAGAATTTCATCAATTTTCAGATTCTGTTAGAACTTGACATACAT
The DNA here is from genome assembly GCA_963931845.1 of Maratus michaelseni. Lineage (NCBI taxonomy): Eukaryota > Metazoa > Arthropoda > Arachnida > Araneae > Salticidae > Maratus > Maratus michaelseni. The sequence continues at coordinate 199,007,432 of OZ007588.1, read as the reverse complement.
GCATGCTGATTTCGTTTTCGAGTAAATAGTCCAAAAAGCTGGCACTGCTATGATGCTTTTTTTCATGATAACTGTATCTCAAGAACTAATGCATGGATTTTCATGAAACTTTAGATTGGGTTAGATGTTGACATAAGTTGTTGTTGATTTCGATTTGGTGTGAATCTCCCAACTAATGGCGCTGTGCTGCATATTCCAAGGTTTATACTATTTTAGCGATAGTCATATCTCAAGAACTACAGCTTAAACTTCAAGAACTAAAGTTATATTTAAAACAAATCTTCAGATTCAGTTAGACACATCCGACTAGTTAATATTTGAAGAATGAAAAGTGAAGGTAAATCAGTTTCTGTTATTTCTCTGAACAGTTCGAGAGACGTACTAATACCAGTGGTTAGTATGCCAATCAATAAATTATGAGCTTTGACCGATGTTCGTGGGCTCGGAAACAGCGCGGTATGGCCGGGTAACTTCCTACTTGTAAGGAAGTTGAAAAAGTTAAAAATAGGGTTAGGAACATGTTTGTCAAACAGCACAAAAATGCCAGGTGGTGAAAAGGCAGGCAAAGCTTAAACAAAAAAAAAAGGCACTCAAAAAAGCCATACATTTTTTTAAATATAACTTAGATATTAAGTTTTAATTAAAAAATTAGGTAGTTTTAATGGGGAAATAATTACTGAGTAAAATATAAGAGAGAGAGAAATTAACAGTTATGGCGAGCACTAATTCTCACAGTCCATAATATTATGTATCACCAAAATCTACTATCAAATAAGACGAATAATTTCTATTTAAAATTTGAAATATCTAACCCTAAAAATGTGTATAAAAGAAACATTCTTTCAGAACAAAAAATATTTGCATTGTAGGGTTAAATAACGCATAAATAGCGAGAGATTATATTCATAAATAACCTTAAACAAGGCTTAAATTCATAAATATTAGTCTTTATAAATCAGAAGATTAGTTTAATTTTATAGTACAAATAGTCTTTGCTAATGTTTCTGACTCAGCGATGTCATTATGTTTTACATATATTTATCTTTATAAAGAAGAATATGAATTCAAGGAAAATAATCATTATTCCAAGAGATTTATTTCTAATGTGTACATAAAAATATTTACTTATCATTTCCGTTTATTTTCTTTTTTGTATATTTATACGCGCTTATTTTATCGAGAAGAACGCAACATTAACCACATCATTTTTACTATCTACAGAATGCATCATTACGCAATTTACTTGATTCAGAGGATTTTTTGTGACTTGATATCTTTTTCAAAACGTATTCTAGCATTTTCAAATAAATATGTAAGAATTATGCGTATGTAAAATTTAACATTTAGAATATATTCGTATTTTAATTGCAACTATTTTCAGATTTTTGAAAAATGCTACATGCTTTGTTTAACAACAAAAAAAATTATACAAATTACTTACAGTTTTCTGTAGAACTTTTAATTGTACACCAGTAGACCCGTGCGAATATTTCGCACTGCAGTCTAATAATGCTTAGCAATACATAATATTTCTTAGATGAAGGTTTAAACTTCTAAATAAAAATTATGGATAATAAATTAAATGCAAAAAAAATAATAAACATACTTTCATTAAAATTCACATAAAAGTCAACTTATATTATAAAGCACGAATGTATGCGTCGCTCATTGCTGACGTCATAATGATGCGGACAACAATGTGGTGAAAATGGATGAAAGTTCAACAATGGAGCTATTTTTTTCAGTTAAACAATCGTAACGTTATTTCTATGGGAAAAATGTAAATTTTGGGCTGATGTTGACCATCTTTAAGGATAAAATTTTTTTTAAATAATGTTTAATTAATGTATTGCCCTCAGGAATGCATTTATATTCCAAATTTCAAAGCTCTACATCAACAAAAAGTGGATGAAAAATGAGTGACAAGATTTGACTGCCACATACATACATAAATGTAAGTTAAAAGAAAGTATGTAAAAATATATCTGCAAACAATATTAGTCAAGCCAGAATAACGTCTCATTTATTCCTTCAATGTTACAGCAAAACTCACTGAAAGATAGCAAAAGGCACACGCGAGAAAAAAATAACAATTGTATTTTCACTGCATTAGAAGATGACGTCATTCGCTTCTTGAAAAACATGAAACAAAGAAAAATAAAATTGAGTGCATTTAAAATACAATTTAATCTAATATAACAAAGCATAATTTTATTCTACAGGTAAAATATAACTGCTTCGATCGATCGATGGTGTCTTTTTCATCTAAATATTTCAATATCTATTTTGCTTTTAAACTATAAATATAAAATAAACCCGTGTGAAGAAATCATATATTTTATCTTTTTAGTGCTATTTATTTTTTATAATGATTGCTAAGCATCAAATAATGCGGTAATTTATTTTTCTGGTAACACTAATTTGAGTAGAATCTTTTATTTCATCTACGAAAACAATGACAATTTAATTTTTAATTAATAACAATTATTAATCAAAATACATGTTTTAACGATATATGAGTGTACAATGTCAGAAGCCGCTTCAAAAATCTTTGAAATGATTCCTAATTCGCTGTTGTGCGTTTCTTAAATTTACAGAAAAAAAGAATATTGACAACAGAAAAAAATATGTAGGATTTTTTTAAGAAACTTATGAAACCTTCAAAAATTGTTCAGTTATACTTCGTGAGTAATTATTCCAGAAATGTAAGTTTTCAGTGCTAAATATTACGTAAAAAAAATAAAAAAATAAAAAAAAATCAAATTAAATGTTAAAAAAATTGTTTTATTGCTTTGGACTTGTCTAACTTCATGAGCGTATTTCAAAGATTTGAAAAACACATGAGAGCATTTCAGAGTATTTTCAAAGATCTTAAAAAATATTTTAATAAAATTGCATTTTTACATTGCATCTTACAATAAAAAAAGACAAATGTTTCTTAATCTAGGAAAATATAACGACAAACGAAAATGTACAATAACTTAATCTGTGTTACCCAAGATTTCAAAAAATCTTTCTTTACCTTTAGAAACTTCTGAAACCAATATATTTTCGAGATTTAAAGAAGCATTTATAAACAAAAACTTTTTTTACTGGCATTGATTTTATGAAACATTTTCGAGTATTCTTATAGTGTATTTGTCAATTTTCTCAACCCGGAAAGTAGGTTTTTCGGTTGCTAGCATTTTTCAAGAAGACATTTTAATGTTCAACAAGCATGCGTTACAGACACAAATTATAAATTCACAGCATTAATATTAATATTAAAATTAATAGTATTGTGTAATTCTTGCATGTATAATTTCAGTTATTTAAGTTATAGTTGTTTAAAGGAAAATTGATATCATCTTAAAAACCGATATTCCGGTTTAAAAAAATGTATAACAACACTATAAGATGTACTCGAAAACGTTTCGAAAAATCATTGTCTACAAAAAAAAAAAAAAAAAAAAAAAAAAAAAAAGTGCTTTTTAAATCTCGAACATATATTGGTTTGGGAGGTTAATAAAGGTAAAGGTTTCTAAATCGTGGGTAGCATGAAGAGGCTAGTGTACATTTCCGTTCATGGTTATGTTACATTATCGTAGATTACGAAAAAAAAAATTACAGCGTAGATGCTATGTTCATAACCGTGATGTAAACGGGAATTACGTCAGCAGACCAGACGATTTTTTCGTAAAATGTATGTAGACTTATTAGATCAACCTGCATGATGCTGCTGAATACCACTTTAATACTGTAATTGTAATATTTTGGGTAATAATTACCTTCTGTCTGTCTAGCCGTCTGTCTGTCCGTTCTCTAACGTGCGTAAATATACTTGGATTGCCATGTAATTGATATTTTCTATTGGGGTTTATCAAGGCATGTTCGGTATTGAAAATGAACGGTGTACAATTTATAATTAGTTTACAGGGATGCTCAAAAGCATTCCGTTACATTACGGTCAATAAGGAAAAGTCGTCTTTAGAGCATTTTAATAATGTTACGCTATTTTAAACATAATGAAATTTATATGTGTCAAATGAAGTAGGCAACAATATGTTTCTGTAGTGCTTATAGAATAAGTAGAAATTATAATTTGCTTACAGAGACAATGAAAAGTATTCTGTTACATTATGGTCAATGGGGAAAAATAATTTTCAGAGCATTTCAATCATGTTACACTGTTTTCAACATAATGCAATTCATATGCCTCATTGACGTAGATGGTAAGATGCTTTATATAGAATCTTTAACTATAATAAAGAAAGAAGTTTGTGTGTCTATCTATTTGTCTGGACAGTGTTCTGAAGAGACCACTGCACCCACAGCTACAAAATTTGGTGGGAAGGCACCTCTATGTATTTAGTTTTTCACTTCGAAGCCCAATTTTGGACTTTTTATTAGATTTTTTTTAATTTATTAGGGTGGATCAAAGGAAAACGGAACAGGAGCCATAGAATGAAATAATATGGTTTATTTCAAACACAATCTCACATTCTACACAAACACTTGTCCCACTGTTTCACCAAAGTAGGAATACCTTGCTCATAGATGTCCTTTGGCTGAAATTGGAAACAGCTTTGAACATTGAACATGATTTCGCTGTCCAAGTTGAAACGTCGATCCTTCAATGCATTTTTCAGAGGACCAAAGATTGGTTAGTAACATGCCGAAAGATCTGGGCTATACGGTGGGTATACCAACATCTTTGGGAAAGAGAAGATCTTTTTGGAAAGAGGAACTTTGTCCACCGAAACTTAATCAGTTTCGCTTGCGGAAGTGCTTGTGTCCGTCCTGCACAAGAGTCAATGACAGTGCTTGTTCTTCGTACACTGCCTTCATTCGCCGATGCGCTTCGCGAAATGCAACTTCTTCTATCACTAAATAACGAATAGCACTCGTTTTCTCTTTTTTACTTGCAAACGTTCAGCTTTTTCACGTTTTGCTGCAATTTTACCACATTAGTAGCAAGAATCCGGTTCCAATCTTGCAGCCCGATGTAATAAATTGTTTCCTTTTTTTAATAAAGTTCATTGATAATTTGTATAGCAATTTTTCAATTTTTGGCGAATTCTTTTCTTTGCCACTAAGTACATTTCACCAGAATGCTAGCTTGGTTCATTGGTTGCCTCCATTTCGGCTTCACTTATATCCAAAATCGTCATTTTTTTGCTCTTTTTAGCTTAGAGAGGGTTGATAATTCTACAAAAATAAAAAATCATGATTTTAAAATTGAAGGGCCTAAAATCAGCTTGTCTTATTGTATAAAAAATGTATTTATTGTACAATAAAATCGGCCAAATAACCATATATGAAACGAACCCGTTTGATCATTTAGTCATTTAAGTAAAACTACCAATATAAAAACCAAGGTAAATTCAAATATATAAAAAAAAGTTGACTATTTTCTAAAATTGGTTCATTTAATTATTCCCAGAAGGAACACTGCCAAAAGTAGCACTACTTGCAATATCTCCTCCAAACATGCTGTCAATAGGATACGCAAAAATATGATGAGTAAGTATATATACGATACATTCTTTCTTTTTTTACATTTGTAAGTTATAATTTCCCTATTAATGTTAAAATTCTAATAATTTTTCTGCTTGTTTTTTTTCTGAGCCAGAACAAATGCTGGTTCAATACCTTATGAAGGCTTCTTATATTTATTTTAGGCATACTCCCAAAGAAGTTGGGCAATTTGCCTACACGTATGCTCCTGCATGTAATAGAAAAATGCCAGAAATTTGGGCAGTATATGAAGTGGCAGGGCCCGTCTGCTTCATTTATTTTATAAAATTTCAATCGGAACGCCGCAGACCACCAGCATTTCTTGAGCAATTAGCTTTAATAGGACAAACGTTGATATGTGTTTTTAATAATTTGTGAACTGTGTTGAAGCGATCAAACTTTGGGCCTAACGACATATGGAATATAGACAAAACGGGGCTAACCATGATCCAACAGCCAGATAGAATAGTTGGACGTCGGGGCAGTAAACAAATAGGTAAATTAACTTCAGCAAAAAGAGGAACTTTGGTGACGGTAGCATGCACTGTCAATTCTGCAGGAAACGCCATTACACCATTTATGATTTTCCTCAGAGTCAATTTTCACCAACATTTTCTACATAATGGCAGCACCGGATGTGACGGTGACACTAACTTATCAGATTGGATGATAGAACAATTTTTTTTAAAGTTTGCCAAGCACTTCGTAAGTTATGCATGTTACTCAGAAAACGAGTTAGTCTGCTTCTTCTTGACAAACACGATTCCCATCTCTCAGCAGAAGCATTGGACTACTTCAAAGCTAACGGTGCTGCTTTGTAGTCATAAGCTAGAGCCCTTAGATCGCAGCGTGTATGGGGCCCCTCAAAAAGAAAATTAAAGCTGCTTGTGATGCCTGGGTATGTACAAATAAACCGCCGCCTGTTACAATTTGAGACATCCCGTCTATTTTGTCTAGACCTGCTCCACTGGCGTTAACACCAGTAAATATTAAGTCGGGTTTTAAAGTTTCAGGAATTATCGCACTGAATCCTGTAATATTTACAGTCTCTGATATTATGCAATCCTACTTTCATGACAGGCCAGCTGCTGTCATACCAAATCTTGAAAGTACCAATATTCTTGAACATACTTCAAACTTGCCAGAGAACAATCGACTTTTCATAGCCTTAGTTAAAACCCACCGAAAGCATCAAATCCTTCTACACCAACGCAAGCCAGCACTTCCGTAGAAGCTGTTACCCCGAATTCCACTCAAACTTTCCAAATTCAGAAGGCGTTCCTTCTACATCCGAAGAAACTTCCCCTACATCGGAAGAAGTTAAGCCTTTTGAGAAGGCGGTATCTAGGAAGCAAACACAGCGTGGAAAGAAAAAAAAGAAGTCAGCTATACTGACTAATTCTCCCGTTGAAAATCAGCTGAAAATGCAAAAATATTTATCCAAAAAAAGGAAACTGTAAAATGCATCAGCTAAAAGAGGCAATAATATACAAATTCTAATCCCGACCAGGAAGCTGTTTGGACCTTCTTCTTCAAATGTAAAAACATCAAAACCTAAAAAAGGTATAAAAAGCTTACATTCAAGTGATGAAGAAGATGAAGGTTGTTTTTGCATTTATTGCTTTGAACTTTACTCATATAAAAAATAGTGGGTGCGGTGCACGAAATGCAAGAAATCAGCTCATGAAGACTGCACCAAATTTCACTTTTTGTTTCCATTCGTTGTGATTCAGACAATGATGACAACTTTTGTTAAAATAAATCTGTCTTTGTAATATTGTTCACTGACAGTTTTATAAAATCATTAAATGGTTTTGTCTTCTACTTCTATACTCACTTAGTTTCTCTATGTAATACTATTAATATGCCTTTTTGCTTTACAATAAAAACTACATATTAATTAACAAGCGAGATTTATTACCTGTGTTTTACCAATTAAAAGTATAGTTGGAAGATTTACCCCCGTATGTTTATAGTAGGCTGGAAAACTTGCCCCACATACGGGGCACTTTTTCCAATGCAACATGATCACACTTAACCAGTCAATAACTATATTTAGTTTTTTTAAATATAAATGTGTGTTTTAAATATAAATTTGTCAAATATAAAATGTATGTATATAAAGGTCCAGGTAATACAATGATATCCTGTTGACCTCAAAATAGTTAAAAATGAAAAATACAAAAATATAAATATAAAAAGTTGGAAAATGTGCCCCGGTCCTCCCTACTTTTACATTTGTTACAATAACTGAAATTTTCCAACTTGAGTGTTTCAGGTAATTAAATATTTCCACTTTAAGTGAAATATTAATCTAAACCGACTGTTTATTAAGCTGTCGTGTGTATTCGTTTTTCTCTGAATTCTTATTCATTAAAAATATAAAAAATAAAAATAAAAATAAAAATATAATATACAGCCTTATAAGCAGATTATTTAAATAAAAATAATAAACTGCCTTATAAGCAGATTATTTGCGTAGCAAAATCACTAAGATCAATAAATATTATTTAATTTTTTGTTTTAAAACATAGTTTTTACCTCACTTGCGCATAAATAAAATCAGTTGATGAGGTAGGCCTGTAGTGCGCACAATAAAGAATCTTTTTATAATTTGTCACAACCGAGTTGATTTTCGTTTTCTCATAGTCGAAGTTTCTTTACGTCGTTTTGAGTGCCATGTGAAATATATCTTTTAAAATTAAAAAGTTAAAAAAAATCATATAGTTTAACTATAAATTTTTTTTAAAATATATATTTTAAATGAACTTACGCATTATATTCAAATTTTTATTTCTTGCTGGGAGTAACTTTTTATTAAAAATAAAACTCGATGTAGGCTTGTAAGTGTTCACAATAGAAAATCTCTTTATAAATTTTCAAAACAGACGGGCTTTATTGTTTTTCATGTTCAGAATTTCTTTCCGTCGTGTGGAGTGACATGCAAAACAAATCTTTAAAAGAAAAAAAAGTAAAAAACTATTTATTTTTATAATTTAAAGTAAAAATTTAACACGACATATTTTAAATGATATCATTCTTTTTTATTAAATTTTTTATTGCATGTTTGTGGATATTTTTGTGTTAAAAATAAAACCAAATGCAATTATAATTTAATGATTAAATATTTAACCTGAGGAGTGTTTACTAATAGGAGTGTTCTTTAATTTATGGTAACAATGCTTTTTCAAGAAACAAAAAATGGTAGCTTCTCTGTTCATAGTTTAAAATGAACAGCTTTTCTATTATATAATAATGTGAGGAAATCATATTCCATAAACAATGCTCGAAACCAGCATATTACTATTATAATTCAACATTATACGATTTCTTCGTTTAGTTCGTTTCAGTTTCAGGTATTTTGTTTATAGGATTTATTTTTTTGCAAAACTCATATAAAAATTATCTTATCTTATTTATTCATAAAAAATATACCATCTCCTTTTATTCATATATATTTTTTTCATGGGGAACGCAACATTAACCACTTCATCGTTATATCATGAACATACATCAATTCATAAATCATTTAGTTTCATAACACAGATCTTCAAAATGAATATTTTTTTTCAGGATAATATCCTAAAATTTACATAAGAAAATTTTTGTCTCAAAATACTTTCTTATAGATTTTTTTAATGTATTTTCAGGCGAATTTTATGTTTAAACGTTTTAAAATTTAAGTAAACATAAACTTTATAACTATTTTCCTTTTCTTTTTCTTTCTATAGCATAAAAACATATTAAGAGACATTATTAGAGTATAGCCATAATGCTATGAAGATAAGAACTAATAATGTTAAGAATTTAGTCAAAACTAACATTCAGTTTCAAAAATATGCAGCAGACGGTCAAGTTATTCAACCGTTTTTGTAAATAATGGTTATTTGAATATAGTATGAAGCGTTCTTATTGGTCCCGATCGATTACACTTACAGCTAAGTAACAGTTAGCTACAAAAATGATCAAATAACGTGACAATTTTCTGCAAATTTTAAACAATGTTGTATATTATAAATTCTTAAAGTTAGAATATATAAATATATATTTTAAAGTATTTATTTTATTCATTAAGACTTGAATATAGAAAACAAAAATATTTTTGTAATTTGTAATTTGTAATGCATGAAATTAAATTTGTTATCTAAGAATTTCAATTTCAGATTTAGTGATACAACAACTTAAAGAAATCTTCCATGGAGATAATTTAAACAAAAATTTTAAATTGTACTGTATTATTTTTTTTAATTTACAAATACCCTTTTTGTTTGTTCTTTGTCCAGTCATACTAAATATTTGAGTCAATCATACTAAACATACATTATAGAATGCCTAAGCAAAAATATGTATATATATATGTGTGTTTAATTTTTATTTACATTGACATCCTTCCGAAACTCAGATTATTCCTTGTATTAAAATGCATGTGTTTGTTTGCGCATTTGTTTTAGAAAAGTAGGTATGCAAATTTATATATATATATTTGGAAAACAGGCTAGCATTTTTGCAAATTCTTCTCCTGCTTCTTTGATAAGATCAATTGTAATTCCATCAATGTCTCGAGAAATCAGATGTACCAGAAGATTGGAATAATGCTGTGATGGTGTTACTTTATAAGAAAGGAGAAAAGGAAAACATTAAAAACTACCGTCCAATCAGCTTACTGTCAGTGATTTATAAAATTTTCACCAAAGTTTTAACGACAAGACTTGAATCAGCTCTGGACTCAGCTCAACCTAGAGAACAAGCAGGATTTCGAAGTGGATTTAGCACAATGGATCATATTCAAACAGTAAGGGAAGTTATAGGAAAACATAAAGAATATAATTTACCTCTCTGTCTTGCCTTTATTGATTATGAAAAAGCATTTGATTCGGTCTACACATCTGCAGTAATTACTTCTCTGGAGAACATTGGTATAGACAAACCTTATATCAATATCATAAAGAAGATCTACAAGAAAGCAACAGCCACCATCCGTTTGGACAAAGGAAAAGCGAAGATCAAGCTTGAAAGAGGAGTAAGACAAGGAGACACCATTTCGCCTAAGCTTTTTACTGCTGTCTTAGAGAGTATTTTCAAGAAGCTGGATTGGGAAAACAAAGGGATTAGAATAAATGGGGAATATTTAAGCCATCTCCGGTTTGCTGATGACATTTTAATTTTCAGTAATAGCCCTGAAGAATTGCAAAATATGCTAAAAGATTTGGCAGAAGCTAGCATTAATGTGGGACTAAAAATAAATTTGGAAAAGACTAAGGTGATGTTCAATTCATTTGCATCAAAAAAGAAAATCGTCTACAACAACACTGAGATTAAAGATGTTGAAAGTTATGTGTACCTTGGACAAGAAATATCTTCAGACAACAGTATCATGAATGAAATCAATAGAAGAATAAGAAATGGATGGAGTGCTTTTGGGAAGAACAATATTATTCTGAAAAGTAACATGCCTCTTTGTTTGAAAAGAAAGGTGTTTAACCAATGTGTTTTGCCTGCACTAACTTATGGAGCAGAAACTTGGACACTAACAAAACGGATGGTACAAAGATTACAAACAACACAGCGAAGTATGGAAAGATGTATGCTAGGCATAACCAGAAGAGACCGAAAGAGAATAACGTGGATAAGAAGTCAGACGAAAGTTTTTGACATTATCGAGAGAATTAAATGGCTAAAATGGAAATGGGCTGGGCACATTGCAAGAAGACAAGACAATAGATGGAGCACAAACACCCTACAGTGGTATCCCAGAGATGTAAAACGACCAAGAAGACGACCTCAAGTAAGATGGAGTGACGAAATCAGAAAAGTGGCCGGTGTTAATTGGATGACTAAAGCACTAGACAGGCAACAATGGAAAAATCTGGGGGAGACCTACATCCAGCAGTGGATTGAAAACGGTTGATGATGATGATGATGATATATATATATGTAATAATAAAAAAAAATCGCCATCTTTACTTAGTTAAATTATTCCAAATTCTTACAATTCTAATTTTTTTCCCTGTTTTATTCCAATTTACTACTCTATATTCATTAAATCCTTATTCTTAATTTAGCTCTATCGTTAACTCTATTAAATTCCCTTTTATTTAATTCTAAATTGTCCAAATTTACTTAAATATAAAGCTTTTAGTTATTCTTAATTTCTATCATGATCCTCGATCATTTCTGGGTTTTAGAATGTTTTTTGAGAGCCATTTTCATTTTTATTCTTAAATTATTTTCCCGCTTTAAAGTCGCTTTACTATAAAATTAAACCACTCATCTCTGTCCGAACTCTTTCACGAATTATCTTTCATTGGTTGTGACGTAGCATGACGCGTCTTCTTTAATTCTTCATTGGTTCAGTGCGCGTTCTACGTCATAACTTGTGTTGTTCCGCGGGGTAACAAAAAGCAGCTGCCTGCGGCGCTCCCTCAGAATTAAGTCGTATTTTCAATTGTACACAACTCCCTGGCTGCTCGTTTTGAGAATTTGAGATGTTCTAATACTTACCCTCTATACAGTGATTATGTAGTGATGCCCAGATTTGATGGTTATGGTGGAAACTGCCCAAGAACAATACTTAATAAAGAATTTCCAGTGAAAGCGTCTTTCGTTGTATTATGGAGAAACGCCTCTGGATTTTAAATTCACTGCCGCTATGGCCGCGACGAAACTGCAACTAAAATGTACGACTGCTTCTAAATATTTATATCATCCAACAACCAACGTCTTAATTTCATTGTGCAACACATATATATATACATATATGTGTGTGTGTGCGTGTGTGCGCGCGCGCGTGTATATGTGTAACATTCTTCACAAGCTACAATGATCAGAGACGTAGCGTCAAAGGGGGCAGGATCACTTTACTACCAGTATTTTTATGCACTATATTTGGCCTTATTTAATTATACTGGTATTAAAATAATCGTTCCCCCCCTGACGCTACGCCACTGACAATGACCCTCACAAAATATCACACTTTCAATCTGAAAGTAAAAGACAAAATATGAGGTGATGAAACTATTGGAGTTTTTAAAAAGAGGAATTGGAATAAAAAATATTTTTAAACAAAATATGGTTAAGTTAAGTGGAAAAGTTTTTGAGAATTAATTTAAAGTAGGTTAATAATTAATATATGTTATCTGTCTATCTATCTATCTATCTGTCTATCTATATCTATATCTATCTATATATCTGTCTATCTATATTTATCTATCTATCTATCTATCTATCTATCTATGCATCTATCTATCTATATGTTTATCTATATCTATATCTATCTATCTATCTATCCATCTATGCATCAATCTATTTATCTACCTATCTATATACAGTATGCCCACTAAAGTCCCTTGCCACCCTCTTAACTTCGGAACGGCTGCTGCTATATTCATAAAAATAGTGTCCAGGTATAGTAAAGTAGCCATGCGCTATTCAATGAAACCGCCTACGGCGCCACCTGGTGGAATGTTGCGGAGATAGCATTCCTATCTCAAAAACGGAAGGAGATAGAGAAAAAAAGTGATTTACAAAGTTGTAAAGCATCATCGATTTAGTACGAAAAGACACATTGTGGACACTAAAGCGAAGAATAGAACGGTTAAAACACAGATTTGTCTTTTCGTGATTTCCTACACTGTGACGTGACAAAACGATCTTAGACAGAAAAAGCAACTAGTTATAATAATATACCTTTATTTTAGATGTTCAAACTGCTCACCGTCAGCTGCAATGCATATTTGGATGCTTGTTTGAATTTCACGTTGCACACGTTGGAGCATATATGGTGACACGTTGGCACAAGCGTCCATAATAGCGTCGTATAATGTCCTGCAATGTTGGTGGAGGGGTCGCACATTTTGAGGGGGTTGCACCTGCTGTTTCATAACTGGTTGTTTCTTTCTTCCTAAGATCGTTTTGTCACGTCACAGTGTAGGGAATCACAAAAAAAACAATGCGCGTTTCAACCGTTCTATTTTTCGCATTAATGTCCACAAGGCGTCCTTTCGTACTAAACCGATGATACTCTACAACTTTGTAAATCACTTTTTTTCTTTATCTCTTTCTGTTTTCGAGATAGGAATGCTAACTCCGCAACATTCCAACAGGTGAAGCTGTAGGCTGTTTCATTGTGTAGCGCATGGCTACTTTACTATACCTAGACACCACATTTATGAATATAGCAGCAGCCGTTCCGAAGTTAAGAGGGTGGCAAGGGAATTTAGTGGGCATACTGTATATATATATAACCGTAGAATACTCGTACAATGTAAGTACTCACTAAATAAATCGTATAAAACGCATGAAAAATTTCAAACCTTATATTCAAATAATTTACACTAAAAGTTGAATTCTAATTTATTTTTTTAATTTAAATTATAACATACAATATGAATCTTTAATTTTCTAGGGCTTCAAATATACTGAAAATTAAGACAAATTAATCACAACACCTGTTTCTTTGGAAAGAGAAGCAGGTGTTGTGATTAACTGATTTTCTTGAAAAATCACATAACGTGGTCCAAATATTTGCACAGTTTCTGCAATGAGGATTTCACGTAAAACAAATTCCTGCAGTATAAAAAAAAAAAAAATCAAAATTTTACACTTTCAGATATTGACAAAAAACGAAAATAATTTTTTTCCCATATGTATTTTGTCAAACAGTATTCATTATTGTTTTAATGTTATGAACATTTTAAGAAAAGCTAAAGTGTTTATTTCTAATCACAAACTGTTATTTTTAGAGTACACAAAATGCGCCTTTTCTGACGTCTCACAATTTTTATAAAATTTGACTGCAGCAATAGTCTTAACGATACCATACCCAAATAGAAATAGTTTGGGTTAGGAAACAGAAAGTATTACAAACAACTGAACAAATTAGTCTTTATGTCACTAGCTTTTTATTTCTTTTGTAACTTTCTACAAAGATGGCAGTAACTTCTGCTAATAAAATGTATAGTTGTCTTGATATGCCAATCATATGCCATTCTCTAAAATTTTTAAAGTCGAAGTTCCTTTTAAAATACTTTAGATGGCTTTTCACTAACAACAACGAAAAAAGGTAAATTTTCTTTTTTTCTGTATATCAAGTAATTTTGACAGCTTTCTTTTTTTCTTTTGAGTTTATAAATATATTTCTATGCTTAGACTTTTTATATAGTTTTGTCATATGAATATATTCTAAAAAATATTCCAAAAGTTTAAATCTATAAAAAATTGGAAGTATCCGGATTAATTCTTTATAAATAATATAATGAATATATACAAGCATTCGTCATTAATTCAAAATTTTTATGTTAATAAATTAATTGTTTTTTTTTCAAATATTTCTATGTTGAAATGTTTAAAGTCTCTGTTTAACTTTATCGTAAATGGTAAGAAATTGAAAGACTATTAGCAATTGTATATTGTGATACTAAAATTTTAGGTACAGGAAAAAATATTAAACTTTCAATTAGGACATATTTTAACATATGGCAAACAACAATTGAAAACTTTTAATATTATTCATATTTTAATTGCTGTTTTCATAATAAAGCAACAGGTATATTAGTTTTTGAAAAATATATGCTACTTACTCTATATCTTTTTATTTCCCTAAAATCAAATTTTCAGATAAATATAAATGATTTGAATGGTTACGTTTCTACTTAAACTATTTCAGTATATATATATATATATATATATATATATATATATATATATATATATATACATATATATAAATCATACAGAAGTAGTTAAATTTTCAATTGCGTCATCAAAATTAAAATATAATTTTTTTTAAAGTAAGCGTCTGTAAAGAGAAATATATTTTTTTAATCGATATAATTTTGAACGTAATTCGACAGTTTCGACTGTAATATTGAAATAAAAAAAATCATAGACAATAAAGAATAATAGGTATATACAGTTTGCATTTTGATCACTTTTTAAATGGTATTGAACTAGCACGTAGCCACAGAAAGAGCAAATAGCTCTAAAGTTTCTGTCAAAATTTTAGAAATATATCTCTTGATTTGAATCTTTTTTTTCGTGTTTGCTATTTTTACGAAAATAAATATTATATATAACATAATTTATTAATATATGTTTGTATCGTTATTTACTTCACTTTTTGAATATTTTTCAATATCTTTTTTTTTTTTTTTACATTCTCACCTATACATATACAAATTACTCTAAATCAGTCTTCTTATTACATCATCTTTATTTAGGAGCCTGTATCTGAAACCTTATAAGGCTGTATTACTTATTACTTCTGAAAATTGAAAATTGTTTAAAGTTTTATTTACGCTGACGAACCAGTATTAATATTAAATCAACAATTATATTTACCATTTATTGCTTTAATCACAGAATGCGTTACAATAAATAAAAGATTTTCTTAAGATACTTCCAAGTTTGATGCAAGCGTAAAAGCAGCCTATCTGAGAGAAAACAGAAATCTGACCTAAAATTAAAGTTGGTATTTCATAGGCACAATGTACTAGAAAGAGCATAACTTTACTCTTTTTACAGGCTAAGAAAGAATCATGTAGAACTGCAAGTCTTTTGACGTCCTGCAAGACTGTATTGATGATATGTTCGACAGAAATTAGATTGTTTGAAATACCCCATTGCTTAAACTAAAACAAATACCAGTATTAAACTGCTGTTAACTATCATGTTTAAGAAAAGAATATTTCTTTTTTAACCTCAAATGCACAGTCTAAATAAGTTCAGTTAACTCATTTGCATTTCTATAATGTTCTCAAGTTGCTGATTCGCCGCTTTCATATACTGAAATTGGGATAATATAGCAACAGTAATATAGCAACAATTCGTAGAGATTCATAACGAAACCTCTAAAGACAAGTAATTTATCTTGGCATCATCCTTTTCAGAATAATACAATGGAATCGCGCTCTCTAAATTAAACTTAATCTCATGTGGGCATAATGTAGATAAAGGAAATAATGCGATAAAACAATAGCAGACAAGTAGACGAGATATAATAAAATTTCGGTCCTTCTTTATTATCCCGTCGACCACTTTTCATAACAAAAAACTATCGCCAAATAAACGGGAGAACGTTGCCATTGGAATATCAAAATAAATAAATAAATAAAATATAAGAATTTAAGGACACAATTGTTATTTTAATGAATGAAATAACCAATAAATCCGTAAAACATAATGAAAAATACACGCAAATGTCGAATTAAAAACAACTTGATGACATAACAAACACGTATTATGCTTCTGACAACAAGTAAATGGGACTGCATTTTTGGCGTTTAATCTTACAGCTTGGCGATAGTTTTTTGTTATGAAAAGTGCTCGACGGGATAATAGATAAGTACCAAAATTTCTATGTAAAACAGACAAGTACTGAGAGTAAAATAATAATCGAAAATGAATTACATATCATATAACATAAACAAAACTAAATAAAATGCTAAACGAAAACAAAAATGCGGATGAAAGGTAACGAATTTGAAAATAATTTCAACTTCTAATAACACTTACATAAAAGTTTTACTCTTTTGTGTCTGTAATCAGTTGAATTTTTTTAGAAAAAAAAGCTAAAATAAAATTTTTCGTAGTTGAAAAACAGAACAAAACTTAAATTGAAACTTATTATTCGAAAGTAATAGAATGAACAAAAAAAGAACATGTATTGATTTACATGTATTGATTTGAAATTCCAAAGCTTTCTTAGTTTGTTACAGTTTCATAACTTACATTCAGTTATTGGTTTATTTTAAATGAAAAAAAAAATTTCCCAGTCTTTTCAAACAATATGTAAAAAGAAAATTTTGATGTTTTAATTTTTTATTAATTTTTTACAAGATTTTGTCAGTTTCACATAGTAAAATTATCCGTTGGATTTTCAAACAATATAAAAGGTATATTTTTATATTTCTAAAAATTAAACTGAAAATTTGCTATTATTATAAGTGTATTTCTAGATTTTTTAACTATTATTTTCACATTTGTTGTTAGCACAAGTATAAAATGTAGAGTACTTTTCCATCACTCTAATTAAACATTTTAGGTGCGTTCGTAATTATATAAATGCGTAGCACCTATTGTCGTCGCCTGGACCGTCCGTCCGTCTCTCCTTCCGTTCGCATATAACAATGCAAAAAATACCTAACCGAATGGTTTGAAATTTAAGATATATTATCTTTGCAGAATTTTGTTGAGACATTTCAAATTTTAGGGAAATTGAATCAAAACTTTAGCAGATATTAATAAAAATATTTATTAAGAAATTTGAATTAAAAAAATAACATTTGGTGCTTTCTTGTTATAGGAGCTTCCGAGATTTAATCGTCAAACGACCGAGATACTTATTTTATTACAGAAATTAATCTGCAGACGATATAATTCATTTCACAGAATTAAAAATCATCAACATCTGAATATTTATTATAACTAGCTATAATATGAACGCACCTCATTTGTCACGTTTGACGTACAATTTCCAACTTGTTATTACTATTTCCAAACATTTTAAGTGTTGTTTCTGAATAATGTGTGTCTTTTAAATAATTATTCAATCGAACTTCCTACCTCCAGCTGCTTATAAGTTTGGATTTTACTTCCATGTTTGTCGATAATGATACAAAAATCTATAGTTTCCAAGCATGCTTTCAAATCACTTATATTTATTTTATAGGAAATGAATACTGCAAGAATAATGAATTTTAATTTCTGTTAATTTTGATTGCGTACGAATGACGATTTATCTCGTTTGTGTTCTACTGCCACAAAGACGAGATATCGATTCTTGTTTAAAGAAAATCTTTAGCCTGAGGGTGATATATCTAACCCACGTTATCTTGCAGAATAAGATGATTTTAAAATGTTTAGATTACAATAACGCTAATATTAGAATCATGATAAAAGCTGCAAATCTAGTTTGAATTCTGAGTTTTGAAATATATTATCATATATTTGTATATTAATAAATATACAGCAAATGTGTGTGCAACACTTAGGTATGTAGCGAAACTTTTGTTTTAAAAAATATTCAAAATAACTATTTAAAGCAGCTTAAATCAAACAAATATTAAAAAAAAAAAACATTTTCATGGATCTGGGTGATTTTGATGTACTGCAGAGTGTTTTTGTGG
Organism: Maratus michaelseni; assembly: GCA_963931845.1. Classification (NCBI taxonomy): domain Eukaryota; kingdom Metazoa; phylum Arthropoda; class Arachnida; order Araneae; family Salticidae; genus Maratus; species Maratus michaelseni. The sequence continues at coordinate 198,988,812 of OZ007588.1, read as the reverse complement.
AAAAATATTTTATTGTTATTCATATTCACGTTAAATCCCAATTTTGTCATAATTGTTCATTCCTAAGCGTAGTAGACGATTGTATATTAGACTTTGTAAACTCAATATACGATATGCCGGCAATCTTTAAAACATAAAGTATCTTAACATCATATTAAAAATTCTTAACGATTGGCCAGTTATTTGTTTTAAGAAAGTTAGAGCTCATAAATTCAAAGAACATACAGAACAGAGAGGGGAAAAATATCAATTTGTAATCTTCGGGAAATTGAATAAAGACTAGTGCCAGTTTGAGAAGTTTCCAATAAAAATAAATTACAAAAAAGGAGCATCCGTTCACACATTAATCATAGACACACATAGAAAATATAGAAACAAATCTATAAAACCTTTCGTTGGAAGTTGGTTAAAAGTGAAATAGTAATTTAAAAAAAAAGTATCACTAGTTGCATGTTATTTCAGATTAAAAAAAATTATAAATAAATCCTTCAATAGAAATTTTACAAACATCTATTAGACATTTTATTAATATTCAAAGCAGTATTTACCTAGATAAAAATGTAATTGCGCCCTTCAGAATTTAATATTGACAAGGGACAAACATGGTGCACACCAATTTTGAAGATTTGAAATTTGTTGTGGAGGTCATATCCCTATTTATACTGGTGAAACATTTTCTTCAAATGGGCCTTTGATTTTGAGAAAATTGGGTTAAAATCCCTTCAGCACCAGACACACACTAGGTACGTTACGATTTCCTCGTACAACCCTGCCAGACGTACTACTGGTACGTCATGTGTCATATTGAAGTGTGTAGTGATTTATTTTATGGTAATTAGCTGCCGAGAAACATGAAATAAACAAAAGTTTTTCGCAAAATCTGGTATATGCATACACTTAGGTTACAATAATCTGGTACTGAACGGGTAAATGTTCGGTATACATTTCAAATACCAAATTAGTTTGAATTATTGACCAAATTCGTTTGAATTATTGTACGTAGTTTTTGTGGAGTCGATGTAGTATGCGCTCTAGCGGCAAGAATACTAGAGTTCTGTCCTAAGTTGTAACTTTTTTTAAAATTTTTTAATTAATTTTATATTTTTGACATGTTACAAGTTTTAAGCAGAATTGTGAATTCTGCAGCTTTGAACTTTTTGATATTTTCCTAATAAATTGCATTTACCTTTTTGAATTTTTCATGTTTTTTTTTTTTTTAATTTTTAAATTAATATCTCTGTTGACTAAATTCCAAACTAATTTCTGTCTTGATATATTTATTAAAATTTATTATTATTTACCTTTTTATATTTTCCTATTTTAAACACAGTTCTGAAATAACACTTTTTTTTTACGTTATGGAATTTTAAATTTTCAACTTGCAGATAATATTTATCTTGTCGAATTTTCCAAATGCGTTTATTATTAAATAATTCTAATAGAATATCTTCAAAATTGTAATAAAATATTATTGTATATACTCATATGTATATTTATACCAGTTGCACAATTTTTTAATGTCCTCTAGGCACATTTATCGGTAAAGTTTACTCATTACATTTCAAAATATTTTTTTATTCTAACAAATAGAAAAACTGTAAACATCATACTTAAAAATACAGTTTATATTTTGAAATTTAATCTCTAATCTTTAAAACAAATGTATATAGAGGACATTAAAAATTTATACAATTCGTAAAAATTTACATATGATTATTACTATTTTAATATTTTATTACTCTTTTGAAGATATGCTGTTGGAATTGTCGAATCGTAAATACGTTTGGAACATTCTACATGAAAAATATTATGTGTAATTTATAGAAAAAATATATATAAATTTTCACTTAAAATTCCATAAAGAAAGGAAAAATATAATTTCAGAACTATGCTTAAAATATAAAAAATATAAAAAGGTAAATAATAAGAAATATTTCTTTAAAAAATGCAGAACAAGTATAAAAATTAACGAATAATTCAAAAGCATAAATGTCATTTATTAGGAAAGTATCAAAAGTTCAAAGATGCAGAATTCATAATTTCTACTTAAAACTTATCACAAAATATAAAATTAATTAAGAAAGAAGAACAAAATCACAAGGTAGAAGAAAACCATTGCCTTCTGGAATGTTATCACGAATGCCAACTGGATGCCTAGAAAACCACGGAGAGAAGCTTAAAAAAAATGGGTATTTGAAGTATAACCTGATCTTTAACCCCAAATTTCTCTCCGTGCCAACTCGATGCCTAAAAAATAAAGGAGAGAAGTTTAAGTTAATGGGTATTTGAAGAATAACCTGATCTTTAATCCCAAATTTCTCTCCATGCAACTCGATGCTTAAAAAATAAAGGAGAGAAGCTTAAAAAAATGGGTAATTGAAGAATAACCTGATCTTTAACCCCAAATTTCTCTCCGTGCCAACTCGATGTCTAAAAAATAAAGGAGAGAAGCTTAAATTATTGGGTACTTGAAGAATAACCTGATCTTTAACCCCAAATTTCTCTCCTTGCCAACTTGATGCCTAAAAATAAAGGAGAGAAGCTTAAATTAATGGATATTTGAAGAATAACCTTATCTTTAACCTTAAATTTCTATCCGTGCCAACTCGATGCCTAAAAATAAATGAGAGAAGCTTAAATTAATGGGCATTTGAAGAATAACCTGATCTTGAATCCCAAATTTCTCAAACTCTAAGGCTTTTTTAAAGGGATCTTTCATCAGTTGGGGACAGGGACATGACATCTTCAACATACTTTAAAATCATGAAAATCGTTGATCACCATGTTTGGTGTTCCCCTTGTGAGTATATACTCTGCGTTATATTTATAAATATGTCCTTCAGGATAATGAAAAAAAATATATCCATTTGCTGCGAAACAGATGTATAAAATAAAACGGAACAGTTAACTACAAATAAGATTTCAGATGCAAGTAGTATACATAAAATCCTACATTCAAAAAAAATACTGAACGTGATGTGTATATTCAATTACTGTATTTTCCACTTCTATAACTTAAATAAATTCGGAAAATGTTTTCGCATACACAAGTATGTGATATATTGAAATTTCTATATGTTTAATCAATATATTGCGAACGAAACTTTGAAAGAGTACAGAAGCTTTGTTAACCAATTCTTCACTCTTTAGTATATTATGCAATCTATAAAAACATACGACTTTTTATTCTTTTTTATTAAACTATTCAACTTTTGATGTTAAAGTCTAATATTCTTTTCGTTTCAGTAAATTAGTGAAATAACAAAAGCAGCTTTAACCCCTTGTAGGGCGGTGGTTCATTTTTAGAACACTTAATTTTAATTCCTAAACTCCACATTGACACCAGAATTTTGCAATAATTTTTTTTCTTTTATTAAGCACGTGAAAAAAAAGCTTTTACTTATTCTCAAATAAATTTGTTTGTAAATTCTAGTGTCACTCAATCATTTCAGCATTTTACGAATTGTTTAGAAGTGCTTTGCCCCTGAAAGGGTCAACACCCCAACGCCCATAAATAAACTTGCATATATTTTCACAACTTCACATGTTGTATCGCATTGTTTTCACTAAAAAAAGTGATAAAAAAGAAATTTAATCAAAAAGTACATATTATCAAGTAAGTGACACACAAATTCCAGATCGCATCACAGCAACAACAATTAATCAAACATTCGAATTCCAAAAAAATATCAATTCAAGATTTGATAAAATTTAACATTCAAGCAAAACAATAGGAAACTGATTGCTCTTTTGACATTTTTATTTCAAAAACGTCCTTCCGGCCTGTACCTGGAGGAAAAGGTAGCTTCCATACTCCATAGAATTTCAAACAGCTATATCTCAGCCGTTTTGTAAGATAAAATCAAAACAAACAATTCTTCGGAATTGTTGTATCATGATCTAACAATTAATAGAAACAACTTTTTCAATTTATAATTTTATTATATATCGTTTTGCATTTAAAAAAATATTTTTTTTAACTGGCCGATATTTTGAAACAAGATGATGCATAAAGCTGGCAAATAAACTCGGTCGATACCTTGGTATGGCCTGTACACATGATCAGTCACATTCATATCGGTTCATAAATAAGGGAGTTACAGCATGACAAATGTCAGATATATATATATATATATTTCTACTCCGTATTTATTTGATACCTCTTCATAAGACATTCCATTAAATGTTGTATTATTATCATCGTATTATTTCAATTAACATATCTCGTTATATATGTTTAAGTGTTTTATTATTTTCTTCTGCTATTATATGATATTAACCTCTATTTTATAACTATTCAATAGTTTTAATTAACTATTCGGTTATTGTAAATTTTTTCCTTGCTGTTATTCATTATTTAGATATCTGTTTTGTATAACAAAAAATATAATTTTAAGCTGTTATTTAATGTTCATAATGCTGTAGTAATATGTTATTATATATATTAACATTGTACTGAGAAGTCCATTGTGATAATGCTACGGGAGTCTTTGCTATTTTATTGTCATTCATGGTTTTGGTATATTGACATGGTTATATTTGACTTTTTTGTAATAAAAAATCCATTGGTTTACTGCTTTTTCTGTTTTTGTACTGTGGGCTATGATTATCATTCTGGTTATGGTTTTATTAATGTGGTTTTTTCTTTGAGCACAGCTTATATGTTTTTTGTACATATTGCATATACTTTCATTTATTCAAGACATTTCAGTATCATTAATTTAATTACATTAATCGGGAATACTAAAGAACATATATTATTGATATTTATTTTTATTTATTTTACTTGCATTAATATTTGCATTTTTATTTATTGCATTTATTGCATTTCTATGTCTAAAAAATTATAACAAATGGCAGTTCTTAGTAAATATCTCGATCCTGGCAAGATACACTATGCATCCAAGCAGTATAGTGTCCGGTAAAGGAACAATAAAAGGATTGTTCCTGGAACGTCATCCAGTGATTATTTTTACTCTCCCCCTCCTCCATTATTTTTTCAAAAATGTTTAGATGCTCGATGCAAGACTTGTCCATATGCTTCTCAGCCACAGATTGTCTCAGATCCTAATTTTTTAATTTTTTGTAAAGCATTTAATGTAATTTATTGTACGTAATTTAAAATATATTGGTCAAACATCAGGTCCATTATATAAATGATCTTAAAGGACTAATTTATGATGCATTAAAACATGGTTTTCCAAAAAAATTCATATATTCTTTAATATATAATTAGTACATAAATGATCTTAAAAAACCAAATTAACACATGCGTAAAAAATTTATAAAGAAAATAATTATAAAGAATTTAAAATTTTAAATAATAATAAAAAAAAAATATAAAAAAATTATAATAGGGTGGATGGGTGGGTAGATGATAGATTAAGGCGGTGTGGTGGAGTTGTCTGGATAATACGCATTGGTTAATTTAACAAAGAAAAACAAAAAAAAAGGAAAGGGGCATTTGATTTAGAACTACGATGCAGTTACACATTTTGTAATGGACTTTGTTTCGATTTTTTATATGCATATTGGTTTAGTTATATTTATATATTTATTTATTCATATTAAATATATTCATATTCATTAATTATTTTACGATTACTTGTATTTAAATTCTAGCCCACTGCGTACAATATGATATTAGCTTCTAATACATAGTTTATGTTCTTAAATGAGAATACATTGCATGTATTAATTTTTATTTTTTATATTACCCTCTCCCCTTAATGATGGGTATTTAATTTTTAAGAAAGTTTGTAGACACATTAAATGTAACTAATTTATTTCAAAATTTATTTATTAATATTAATTCCTTAGCATCTTTATACATTTTTTATTGATTATAAATTAAATTAAGATATGATGCAATGTGTCACAGTATTATAAATGGTGATATGTCATCGCTAGGTACAAATATTTATGTGATACATTAATCAATAATCTTAAATTTAATTTATTTTTTATTTTATTTATTTATTTATTTATTTATTTTTAATACATCTTTTATTCATTATTCTAATACAATATATTTAATAACATAAATTTGTTCATTTATGTGTCTTAAGCCAGTATATGTTTTAAAACATCATCCAATAATGTAATAAATTATTATATGATTATATTTAGCAATACATGGCAGCACTTCATTGATTTATTCTTTTGAATTTATGGTGGAGTTCAATTTTATTTTTGTCTATAGAGGGTGCTGGTTTTATATATTGGGGTATGTGCTTGGCTACGCATTACATGTTGTTCCTTGACCCATGGTCCATCAATTTTTAAATAACTTTATTTTTCCTTTTTTTGGTAACATATGCTTAATACTCCAATTCTTGTAATATATGCTGACTCAAGTTTGGATTTTGCTTTCAAATAGGGCAATTCATGTTTTTATTTTTTTCCTCAATCCTTTTTAATCATGTTTTATTTTTAACTTAATTGTTATTTCAGTGTGTATTTCTCTACATTCTGGGTGTGGTTGTCCCAAATTCATATTGTTTAGCTATTTTATGGCTAATATGAAGATGAAACCACACATTTTATTTGGGGAAATTTAGGCATTTGGGACCTGAAGATTCTGTCTAAATTCCACAAATTTCCATTATTCAATTTCTGTTATTCATTTTTTTAAATACTATGTTTTTGGTATCTGTGTTCAGTTTGATGGGGGGATCTGTTTTGTTGTCAATTAGTTATTTTAATTTTATTCATAATTTCACAGTTTCTGTTGGTGGTTGTAACGTTAAATTAATGGTTATATATATATATATATATATATATATATATGTGTGTGTAAGAAGATATGATATGCAAATAGTAGATTTACTTGAATTATATGAACAAATAGACGTTGAATAACAATATATGAACTTCAATACAGTCCTAGACAGATAACTCTACAATACTTTATTCATAATTTCTCTTCAACTAATACACTTTTCGTCCAATATATGCAATATGTTTATTTTCGAAAAAACCAAATAGGCGTAACAGCGCCTTTACTGGCTATTTCTCACTTTGATGCTTGCTTCACAATAAAAAATAGAAGACTGGCTCTTTTCCAATTTTGAAGATGTTCACATCTTGATCTCGCGATCCAAAATATTTATAACTCGTGCATTTAAATCATTGATAATAATAGTACTCTAGACTGTCAGTTAATTTGATGATCATTTACGTCATAAAGGAGATGAAGTGTTCAAACTGAAATCCTACAAATCGGTCATTCTGACGTGATGGCGTCTCGACATCAGCATCTTGATTTATTATGTTTTTCATGCCTAAACAGTTAATTTTTTGAGATCTTTATTTCTTTCTGGATATTGCTCTCTATCTTTGGAAGCTATATACCATATGAATTTGAATAAGCATCTCTTCATTCTCTCCATTATAAGCTCCTTTAAATCCATGATGAGAATTATTCTTATGTGGTGGTTGTGAATATATTTGTTCATTATAACTAGCCTTGCATGATCGTCGGCCACCATAATTATAATTATTTCGACCATGATAGTAGCCTCTATTCATGTATCTAGGGGGAAAATTTGGATTATATCTTGCTTTTGAATTAGGTGAAGCATTTTCTGTTATGTGTTGAGGTATCAAAGAATTTTTAGTCTCAAATTTTCAGGAATCTCAGATTCATTTTGGTAAGAATTCTCGGAACTCTGTTTCCCATATCTATATTTATTGTAATTTCCATGATTAAATGACTGTTTAAAATATCTCTGCCCATATCTATTATTGCTTCTGTTAACAAATGGTCTATTAAAATTTCTGTTATTTCCCTTACGATCAAAATTCCTACTGCGATCTTTCACATAGTCTTTTCTACCATGTGCAGGACTACTAATTTCATAATTTTCTTCTGGAAATGGATAGTCAACATTCCATTCATCAGATAATCCTGTATATTTTGTTTTATTCGGCTTAAATGGTTTTATTAATTTTCTTATTTTTTCTCTGTTTGCTAAATTTGTAATATGAGTCAAATTCACCTCGTCATTTACGCAGTCGATATTAACCATATCTTCCCAACCCCAATTATGGTTGTTTATACTTGCTTTATCAATTGTTTTCGGTACTTCATTAATTTTAACGTATCCTACTCGTACTGTGTTGTCGCTTATTATTCTAACACACTCTTCCGTTACTTTTAACGTCATGCCTTCTACTGCTTTCTACCTATTATTAAATCGCAGTACGTCTCTTGTACCACGTAAAATTTATCTTGGATTTCCATATCGTCCACGTAGATTTTATGCCAAAAAAAAAACCGTTGGCTTAATTTCTTTTCCACCTGTAACCGATACAGATATATTGTCGCTGGTTAGTTTTGGCGCGTTAATTGCAGTATGATATCTTGAATTAGCGATATAAATATCACTTCCTGTATCAATTATTCCGTGGATATCTAAGATTCTTCCTTTTTTACCATTTAACATGCTCATATTAACTATTTTTCTTTGCGTGTTTTGGGTCTCATCTTGGTATTTTGTTTCTCGCCAATTTTGATTACGTTGCGGGTAAAAATGTGAATATTCTCGTTCTGTATCACTCATCATGGCACATTTCGCACTCATGTGACCAGGGTTGCCACACGTAAAACATATTATATGCGACTCTCGGCTTCCATGATTCACACTGTGTCTATTGTCAACTTGACGTCTTTTCAAATTGGCGTATTCAGCCATTCTCGATCTTCTGTCCTTAAAATGTCCGCTTGTATTCCTAACTGTTTGTTTATTGCAAACCCTTCGTGACATTTCGTAAATATCCAATTTATTAAGTCATCAATTTTCTTTATTACTAATAATTCCTCTGCAAAATGTGTCTTCGTTTCCGCAGGTAAATTATGCTTAATTTGATTAACTACAATTAATTCCGATAAATCTTCAAAGTTATTTACTTGAAGACCTTCAATCCATTGTTGAAAATGCACCTTTATCTCATAAGCGAAATCTCGCCAATTGGTTGTTGGCTCCTTTTTAGAAGAGAAAAATTTCAGCCTAAACTCTTCTGGCAATAGTTTGTAGCGTTTTAGCAAAATATTTTTTATGTAATCATAATCGTGAACTTCTGGTTCGTTTTCCCTTGTTATTATATTGATCACATCTAACGGCATTATATTAATTAAATAATTTACCCATTCTTTTTTATCAATGCCCGTTTGCGCCATTTGCCTTTCGTACATAGCCAAATATAAACTAATATCATTTGAACTTTCGTATTTAGTTAATAATCTAAGCAATTCAAATTGCTTACCTGGATTTGTCCTTGGGTTTTCATCAATGTGTTCTCTTGAATTTTCTTGTATCTGCATATTCTTTATTTCGAAATCTCTTTCGCTTTCGTGGTCTTTTCGCTCTAATTCTTATTTCTTTTCTTCAATCTTTGCTTGTAATTTACTCTTTTCAATCTACATTCGCCATTTCCTTTCTTCTAGTTCTGCTTGTAATTTCTTCTCTTCTAGTTCTACTTATAATTTCTTCTCTTCTAGTTCTGCTTGTAATTTTTTCTCTTATCTTTCTCTTTCTTCTTCTGTTTTCTCTTTTCTAGCTGCTATAACTACTTCCAATCGATCTTTTATAAAATCTTCTTCGTAACTCTCCCAACTTTTCATCAGCTTTATTAGGACGGGTATTGTCGGTTTTTCTGGTGCTGCAATTCCGCATTCTTCGCAGAGCTTTATTAGTTCAATTCTCTTAGCTTTATTTAGAGTTCCCATGTTAATCTTTCAAAATTGTTTTTTGAAGTAATACGATTACGGTGTCACATTGCCAATTCGTAACCCAACTTTTGATACTGGCGTTTTACTTTTAATTATCTCAGCCGAGCCCCCATAAATTTAAGAAGATGATATGTAAATAGTAGATTTACTTGAATTATATGAACAAATAGACGATGAATAACAAAAATATGAACTTTAATACAGTCCTAGACAGATAACTCTACAATACTTTACTCATAATTTCTCTTCAACTAATATACTTTTCGTCCAATATATACAATACGTTTATTTTCCAAAAAACCAAATAGTCCTAACAGCGCCTTTACTGGCTATTTCTCAATTTGATGCTTGCTTCACAATAAAAATTAAAAGACTGGCTTTTTTCCAATTTTGCAGATGTTCAAATCTTGATCTCGCGATCCAAAATATTTATAACTCGTGCATTTAAATCATGGATAATAATAGTACACTAAATAGTCAGTTAATTTGTTGATCATTTACGTCATAAAGGAGATGAAGTGTTCAAACTGAAATCCTATATATATATATATATATATATATATATATATATATATCAACATTTGAACGGATGGTGGTTTTGGGGTCTGGGGGTCAGCGTTCTTCCGAACGGCTACAATAGGTAGCTTTTTGTATTGAAAGCTAGCTAAAAGATGAAAAACTGCTTGTTTGGAGGAGGTACAAAACTCTGGAAGGTTATGGTATCATATCAGAAAATACGAGAGATATAGGACTTTTTTTCTGCGGTTAGGTAAACACTTCTCTATCACAATAAACGCGACACTTGTGCGTGATGAATTAAAATCTAAGCCTAGAGGTCCTTTCAAAAATGTAGAGGTAACGATGGGCTTTGGTGGTTAAACAAAGTTATATTTATTTAATTAAATACAATTATAATTTATGTTCATTGTTTAAACTGACAGATATTTAGAATTAAATAAGAAAATTAAAAAAAAAAATCTTCAAATAATCGACTTTTCATTCTACAAAAGATTATGTGATGCATAAATAAATTAAATTATTTTTATTTATTAATTTTAAAAATTGTTTTTAGTAATGTATAAAATTTTCGAAATTAAAATCTGATATTATCTTTCTCTGAATTACTGAAATGCTATAAGTACTTTTAAACAGTGTTATAATCGATTCATTCTCATTTTATAAACATCCAGGTACTTTTGAATTGCAATATAATCACATACAAGTCCCCCCCCCCCCCGCCACGTACTTTGAGAGTTATATTGTTTGAATGCCAGCATTTCGTAACTTCGTATTATTTAATGTCAGCAATTCCTTACAAATTATTCAAATGAATACGGAAAATAAAAATATTGTTAGTCCAATGATATTCCTGCAGAAGTAGACGAGGGGAAGGGGGAATATATATATGAGAGAATATATATTACATAACTCGTTCAATGTTAAAAAATATGGATGAAAAGTAAATTTTATTAAAGGTTTTTATTATGCTTCTGTTGTAAAAAAGAGGTACTATCTTTAATAATGTAACACGATGTTTAACAGAAGCAAAACTGTCAGTGGAAAAGAAAACTAAACTTGAAACAAACGGCCCCACAGAAAAAATCTAAATTATTTTACTTATAATTTTTTTTTTTTCATAAATAGTGAACTAAAAAAAAAAGAAAGTATCAGTTTTTTGCAACAACATAAATTCTTTTTTAATAGTTATTTGTATTAACACGCATGTAAAATTGGAATTGTTTTTTTTCTGTTGAAATCCCTTCAGTTATTATACTTTTCAGTTTATTATTCTATTATTAAATACATAGAAACTTTTTTCTAGTATTGGAATATTAAACTAACTTTCGTATACAGATTAAAAACATGAAAACATTTAAAATGAATCATAATTTATTGCAAAAATGGGCGTAAAATTAAATAAAAGTTTTAAATATTAAAATCCTTCTATAGATGTTAAAAAGTTTGTCGGTGTCCCGAGCGCTTTCGACCAGAACCTGACCATCATCAAGAGAGGGAAAATTAGAAAAAAATACGCAGCTTCGAACGATTACAGTATATGTATACTGAGGGAGTCTGTGGAGGGGAAGGAAGTCATGTAATGATATGTTATCATGGAATATACCAAAATTTTGGTTCTATCTAGTTGTTGTCAATGGTGCACCAAATCCCACCTCGCTCAATAGACTCATCCCTCCGCTTCCAGTTTTCAAGATTTGATTTCGCCTACTGATATTTAACTAGCATACAATCAGGAAGTTGCGAAATGGTTTGCCATTTTCGCCCTCTTCATGATGGCCAGGCTCATTTCGAAAGCGCTCGGTACTCCGACGAAACATTTTAACATCTATAGAACGGTTTGAATGTTTTAAAACCTTCATTTAATTTTACGCCTATTTCAATAATACATTATTGTTCATTTTAAATGTTTTCATGCTTTTCATTTACTTTTCAGTTACCCTATACTTCCCAGTTATAATATCTTTTCAGCTTTTCATTTGTTACATATAGTTACTCATTAAAAGTTAAGAGAGTATTTTTCTTTTTATTTGCGCTTAACATAATTTTAAACACGGTTGTAATAAGTAATGAGAGAATTTTCTATCGTTTTTTTCTACACATTCTTCGAGAACCTTAACAATACGCATATATTAGCTGATGCATTGATTAATTTTAACGTGATAAAATCAAACACCTGAGATTAATGTGCTTTATATATGCTAGTTGTATAATTTAAAAATGCTAATCTGGTCATGATCACATCCTTGTCGTTCTGCAAAATAAGTTCACTTGCCTAGTTTGTGCACTGGCAAAATAAGTGATTTTTCAGTAAATTCTGAAAATGTACTAGAGGTCACTAGTAAATAATTGGTCTCACAGTAGGTTATTAGTTAAATCTTAAATATAAAAAATACGTATAAGAGAAGAAAAAAAATGAAAAAATACATAAATGTTAGTAACAAAGATATGTTTTAATTATTTTATAGAAATATTAAAATCTGTTTAAAAAAATACCTTTACAATTGACATAACTTTAACACAAAATAAAAAAATTGCCACCAAATTTTTAAGCAATCGAAATCTCTTTAAAATTAAGAAAGTATTTTTTTATTTGCGCTTTAATTTTAAACACGGTTGCAATTAGTAATGAGAGAATTTTCTATCGTTTTTACAAGTATTACACATTCTTCGAGAACCTTAACAAAACGCATATATTAGCTGATGCATCGATTAATTTTAACGTGATAAAATCAAATACCTGACGTTAATGTGCTTTATATATGCTAGTTGTATAATTAAAAAAAGGCTTGATCTGGTCATGATCATATCCTTGTCGTTCTACAAAATAAGTTCAATTTCCTAGTTTGTGCACTGTCAAAATAAGTAATTTTTCACTAAATTCTGAAAATGTACTAGCGCTCACTAGTAAATAATTGGTCTCACAGTAGGTTATTAGTTAAATTTTAAATATAAAAAGTACGTATAAGATAAGAAAAAAATGGAAAAATACATAAATTTTAGTAATAAAGATATGTTTTAATTATTTTATAGAAATATTAAAATATGTTTTAAAAAATACCTTTACAATTGAAATAACTTTAACATAAAATAATATAAATTGCCACCAAATTTTTAAGCAATCGAAACACCTGTTTTTTTTTTTTAAATTTTGGTATGAGATAAGGAAGTCATATATTTTAAAACTTCAACCGTTTTCTTTTCAGTTCCCTTGCGCTGTGCTATTCATTTTATTATCAATTCATTATTTCATATGCTACATATTGTTACTCTTTAAAGTTCAGAAAGTAACATTAACAATTTGCGTTTCAAAGACGGTTCCAGTAAATAATGAAAGAGTTATCTCAAATATAATAATTTGCTACGAGACCTTAACAGGATGCGTATAGTTACTAATGCATCGAAGAAAGTTTAGCGTGATACAATTAAACACACCATGAGGGTAATGTGCTTGGAATATGCTGCTTGTATAATGAAAAGGGACTTAATCTGGTCACGATCATACGGTCGTTCCGCCTAATTAGTCCAATTTCCTACTTTGTGCGTTAGCAAAATAAGTGTATTTATGGGAAATTCCAAAACTGTTCAAAAAGGCCACGAGTAAATTATTACTGCGCTACCACGTTATTAGTTAAATCGGAATACTAAAATACGTGAACAAAAGGAGATATAATTTTAAAAGTCTGAGTGTTAAAATTGATGTATTTGAGTTATTTTATGAAAACAAAAAGAAGTTGTTACAAAATGGCGTTAGAATTGATATAGCTTGTACATGAAGTAATAGAAAAAGCTGCTACATTTGTAACTAGGCGAATAATTTCCTATTCCACTATCATGCTATAATCCATCATAAACCATGATATCTAATATCCGGAAAAAGTCTCTGTAAAAGCAATTCAATTGGGCTTCACAATTCATTTGTTACATATTGTTACACTTTAAAGTTCAGAATGTAACTTTACCAATTTTCGCTTATAATAATTTAAAACTCTGTTGAATTAAATAATTAATGTTTTGGAGTGTTTTTCCAAATATGATAATTTGCTTCGACAACCTTAACAAGACACATACAATAACTATTGCATCTAAAAAAAGGTTACAGTTATACAGTTAAACACATCATGAATGTAATGTGTTTGGAATATCCTAATTCTATAATTAGAAGGGATTTGATCCTGGATGTAATTGATGGTTCATAATTAGTCTAATTTCGTATTTTGTGCACTATCAAAAAAGTGAATTACAAGAAAATTCCGAAAAATGTCTCAAAACCATCAGGTTATTAGATGAATCTGAAATATAAAATTCATTTATAAAAGGAAAAAATATTGTGTCAACTATGTGTATTAATAAATACTTATTTCATTTATTTTATAAAAATACAAAAGTTGTTTCTATAACATAACTGTAACATTGACTTATCTGTGACACTAAATAATAGCAAAAGCTGCTACATTTTTATTTAATCGAAGCATATTTTTATTCCATTGATATTCGATTGGAATACTTGAAACATAATAAGGGAAAACGGGAAAAATTTTCTTTTGATATAGTAAACCCTTCAATTGTACATTTCATTACATTTGTTACATTATTGTTACTTTTTAACAGTTCAGAAATAAACTTTAACAATTTGCATTCAAGTAACGTTACAGAATTTTAAAGTAGGTTGTAGTAAATAATTGGCCGTTTTCAAGAATTTTTCCAAATATGACAATTTGCTTCGAGAGCATTAACAAAAATTACATATCAAATAAATAAAGTTTAGCATGACACAAATAAACATATCATGAATGTTCCATATCATCCATTGGATATGCTTGTTGTGTAATTAGAAGAGATTTAATAAGGTTACGATTGTATTCTTGTCGTTCCGCCTAATTAGTTCAATTACCTACTTTGTGCACTATGAAAAATATTGAATTTTCAGAAAATTCCGAAAATGTTTCAAAAGCCATCAGCAAAACATTAGTTTGTCAGAAGGTTATAATTTAAATTTGAAATGGAAAACACATGTATGAAAGAAGTAATTATTTTTCAAGGCTACGTGTTAAAAATTATCTGTTTTAAATTCTTTTTAAAAACAATAACAGTTGTTTCTGTCACACAGCTTTAGCATTGACATATCTTTGACATGAAATACTACTAAATTGGACTAATCGTGGCCGCAATAAGCCGCTTCTATAAACAGCATATGCTAGTTCATAATAGCAAATGCTACTCCTTTTTCAACCAACTGAAACTTTTTGTATTCCATTGACATGCAATACATAAACCATAATATCTTAAAAGTGGATCGGTTTCCTTTTCTGCAGTAAAACCTTCTGCTGTGCTTTTAATTTCATTTGTTACCTTTTCCTTACTGATTATAAGTTCAGAAAGAAACAATTTGTTTTTATTATTATAATAATTCTAAACATGGTTGCAGTAAATAATGTGAAAGATTTCTGGAGTTTTCACAAATATGATAACCTGTTACTAGAACCTTAAAAAGAGGCATATATTATCTAACGCATCGACGAAATTTTAGCGTCATAAAATTAAACATATCATGAAGGTAGTGTGTTTGGAATATGCTAGTTGTGTAATTAGAAGAGACTTCATCTGTTCACATTAGTATTTTTGTCGTTCTGCCTAATTAGTCCAATATCCTTCTTTGTACATTATCAAAATAACTAAATTTCCAGAAGATTCCAAAAATGTTTCAAAAACTACCAGTAAATCATTAGTCTGACAGCAGGTTATTAAAAAATAATTAAATATAAAACACATAAATAACAGAAAAATATTGTTCAAGGATATGTGTAAATAATGATGTATTTTATTTATTTTATAAAAATAACAAACGTTGTTTCTATCATATTGCTTTAGCATTGACATAGCTTGACATAAATTAATAGCAAATGCCACCCCCATTTTTAACCAATCAAAGTATTTTTATTCTATTGGCATTTAATACATACATCATAATATTTTAAAAGATTGATTTTCCTTTTTTGCAGTAGACCCTGCTGGTGTAATTTTTCTTTTAATTGTTACATTGTAGTCATTGGTTACAAGTTCAAAATGCAACTTTAAAATTTGTGCTTATTATTATAAGCATTTTACATAGGGTTGCAGTTTATAATGTGAACGTTTTCTGAAGTTTTCCCAAATATGATAACATACTTCGAGCACTTTAACAAGACGCATATATTAACTAATTCAACGACGAAATTTTAGCGTCATAAAATTAAACATATCATGAAGCTAATGTGTTTGAAATATGCTAGTTGTATACTTAGAAAGGACTAAATCTATTCACGATAGTATTATTGTAGTTTTGCATAATTAGTCCAATTTCCTACTTTGTACATTATTCAAATAAGTGAATTTCGAGAAGATTCCAAAAATTTTCCAGAAATCACCAGTAAATCATTAGTCTGACAGCAGGTTATTAGCTAAATTTGAGATATATTGCACGTGTGAAAAAAAAAGAAAAGAATGTACCACTTTAAGAATTAGTTATTAAAAATGAGGTATTTTAGTTATGTTATAAAATTGTTTAAAATCAGGTGGATTTTGTTCCTTTTGTTTTCTTTTAATGCATTTTGTGAAGCTATTTCTTATATTTTAAACGTGTTTAGAGCTTTTTTTTATTTGATTTGTTTTCAATGTTCTGATAAAATTTTCATAACAATAAATTATTAAATATAAAATTATTTTATAGAATGAATCATGTATAAGTGACTATATTTCTTTCAAAGAAGCCGCTAATTATTTTGATCAATGTTTTTCGAGATACAATATGTTGCTTTTGGACTGTCCTTCCCTATTAAAGATTTGGTAAAATAAAAACACAATGCTATTCAGTCATATTTACGAGGAATTTAATTGATTAA
Source organism: Maratus michaelseni (assembly GCA_963931845.1). Taxonomy (NCBI): domain Eukaryota; kingdom Metazoa; phylum Arthropoda; class Arachnida; order Araneae; family Salticidae; genus Maratus; species Maratus michaelseni. The sequence goes on along the minus strand of OZ007588.1, from coordinate 198,971,682 downwards.
TAGCTGTTTAACCCGTTATACGCACGGGAGTTCATGAATTTAATTCTAAAACCAGAATTAAAAATAAAAATCAGTACAACCAATCTATGTACTATGTAGAAAAAAATTTCTACATTGCAGAAATTTTTTTTTCAACATTTAATATTTTTAAGATGTTTTTTTTTTTGTATATTATTACATACAAAGCTTTTACGATCCAAATTCAGCCATGAATATACAAAAAAGTATAAAACTGATATATAGAAACTGTATGTGCAAGAGTTGTTAACGTTTAAAAGAAAAATTATATTGTTACAGGGTGTTTCACAAAGTACCCCTAACTTTAAATATCAATAACCCGGAAACGGTCAAAGATAGAAATATGAAACCAGTGGTATGTTTATTAAAAAAATCGTAAGAATCTTATACATAAATATCAAAATTTAGTTAAAAATAGCACCGATAGATGCCGCTGAGAGCGTTAAGAATCCTTCTAAAGAGGGTTCAGAAGTATAGAAAGACTAGCCGTCGAAGATTTCGCTATTGAAATCTGACCGCTATTAGCGTATAGTGAAAATAATTCCAAAAGTGATGTATACCGTGGTGGAACGTGTGTTTATTGTGTTGGAGTACCACCGATTAAATTAGAGTCCTACTGCTACAAGGAAAAGTTTTCAAACCCAATTTCAAGTCGCAAAAGTCCCAGATGGGAAAATAATTCGTGAGCTTTTCAAAAAAGTTCAACAGACAGGCAACGTGTCCGATGCGAATTATTTTTAGTATACGCTAATAGCGGTCAGATTTCATCAAATTTCCAGGTTTTATTACCACCAGAAAAAATCTGGTGCTGTATAGTGTGCACCGTTTACTCCAACGGCAAGCAATGTGAAACAGGATTCTAACTGAAATTAACACGTTTTCAACTGTTCTACCTTTAATGATTATTTTAATTTAAATATAAGTTACATGAACAAGCTTGTTTCATCAACGAAAGACACGCTTCACTCAATCTAATTCAAAGTAAAAATTTATTTATAAATTATTAAACGTTATTTAAATTAAAGTCTAACACAGTGATCATTTAATGTTTGTATATTTGCAGATAAGTTGAAGTAAAACCTGTATTTATTGCTACATATTTATATATTTTTAATATTTATATAATTTTTCATAAAGATACAAACTACGGTACTTCTCTATTATCCCGTCGACCACTTTTCATAACAGAAAACTATCGCCAAACTGTAACGCCAAATAAACGGGAAAACGTTGCCATTGGAATATCAAAATAAATAAATAAATAAAATATATGAATTTAAGGACACAATTGTTAATTTAATTAATGAAAGAACTAATAAATCAGTAAAACATAATGAAAAATACACGCAAATGTCGAATTAAAAACCACTTGATGACATAACAAACACGTATAATACTTCCTACATCAAGTAAATGGGACTGTATTTTTGGTGTTTAATCTAACAGTTTAGCGATAGTTTTTTCTTTTAAAAAGTGGTCGACGGCATAATAGAGAAGTACCCAAACTACTTTTCATTCTCAATCTACTTGCTTTATTTCTGAAATTGTTTGAGTACAACACGACCGTGATAGAGTTTTGACCTTTGACGTAACAAGTAAAGCCTGCTTTTCTATTAGCAATGTTAAGTTAAGTGACTAGTGATAACAAATTTTAAAAAGTCGCCGAATATTTAAAACCACTTCATTCTTTGCCACTTGCATTTTTTTTAAAAATTAAGTAAATTTAATATTATAATTGACTAAAAAAATATGCTAAAGCTCATTTTAAGGAAACTTTTTAAAATTCAAGAATAATTATTTTCGCACACAATTCCTTTTTAAACACTTCTTTAGCTTAAATGAAAATTTCCCTCATTTATATTACGATATATTACTTACTCATCATACGTAGTATAGGGTAAGTCTCGTAAACGTTTTGAAAATCGAAAACAAAATTTGACGGATTTACACGTTTAAGACACTGGATATTCCGAAAAATGTATGTTTAGAAAAAAAATTCCGAGAAAAATTAATCGAGATTATATTATATGTTCCTAAATTATGAAACATTCGTCTTTTTTACTTACCCATCATACGTAGTATAGGGTAAGTCTTGTAATCGTTTTAAAAATAATTAAAAAAGAATTGACGGATTTATACGTTTTAGACACTGGAGATTCCTTAAAACATATTTTTAGAAAAAAAAATTGCCGTCCGTCTGTGTGTCTGTATGTCTGTGTGTCTGTAAACGCTCTATCTCCCGAACAAACTGAGATAGAGACATGAAATTTGTTATGTACTTAGTATGTAATAATGGGAAGAAGCTTATTGAATTTTAGTAACCTCGATTATCCGGAACTGTTTTTTTTCGAATTCTCGAAATGTTCTTTCTGATAAAAGTTACATAATAATTTTGCAAATGGTTTATTTTAAGGAGTGAATATAAAAGACAATAAAAATACATAAATTTTCCACAAAGAGTAAAGTCGATCGGATAATTAATTGCCGATATATTTGTAATCATATTTTCTACACTCTTCAATTTTTCATGACCCTGTATTTCATCCAAATTTCAATTCAAAGATATGTTTTAATTGAAAATGAGACGCTTAATCCGACGCAGTAAACCGTTAATTTATATGATTATCAATTTTGGAGTTAAAAGGATGTTTTTTACGCAATTCAGTAATAGAGCATTTAAAGATTATGACGTCATCAAGCCACGATTTTATTCGAATAGCAATGCATTTTACAACTAGTTTACACATGTTTTATTTTCATATTTTATATTATGCATATCCATGACGGGTAAGTATTACATTGGCCCCAAACGACTAATTTTCTTTATGTTTTGCACAGAAATATATTTCATTGTTAATGCTAAATATTTATATGTTAGGTATAATTTAACATATATATATTAGCCTAGTAGTTTACATACATTTGAAAGTGTAAAGCAATGTATAGCAACTGTAACAAAACTTTTCGTATTTCGTTTTCAAATTCCAGAATGTTTTATATTTTGAATATTCCAATATGTTATATTTCGAATTACATTAGTGCGCAAATTACTTACGTTGACATTATTTAATTACTTACGTCGTCGAAATTATTTAATTCAATAATGATTTTTCTGCTGATATAATTTCCCTCTCATACAGTACAGCAGAAATCTTCAAATATGTCGGAACGTTCGTGATGTCAAAACCCAGAGAAAATATTTAAAAGGTGATATCGACATTTAACAGAAGTTTCTGATTTCATTGTCATTCAAAAAACGTCAGAGTTTTTACACAAAGCTTTAATTTTTTTTTAAATGCACAAAACTTTGATTTTCAGAATCTATGTCTTTCTGAATAATCGGGATCCTATAGCCGGACAACAACGAGGGAGGGAGGAGGAAATTGTGAGAGTGGCAATTACTGTTTATCTCCCGTGAGTGGATTTCAAGGAAGTATGATGTCGTTCAGGACTAATTCAGCCATCGGTTAACATCATTATTCCTTCTCGAAAAAGTGCTAAATTTTATTGAGATGCAACAAGTTTTTTTAAACAAAAGTCGTACGTCATAAACTAAATCCAAAATAAGCTTCAGAAAGTAGTTTCTATGTACGTCGGCCTGTGGTAAGTATTCCTTTAAACTTAATACATTTTGCAATGAAATAAGATGGATTGTTCAATATGACGATTCAACGCAGCGTGAGTGGAGTCAAATGATGTGCATTGATGAGTTACGATTGTGTCTGTTGTGTAATATTGATTGTGCTTTGGTATAGAGGGAAATGCATACCAGCAATAAATATGAGTTCGTGAAGGACTACAATGAAGAAGAAGTGGTCTCATTGTTTGAGCTAGAATCCGAATATTATCTATTACTGAACTTTCACTTCCAAAATGTATGCAATACAGCTACTCAGGCCTCATGTCGTACCTTAAGCTGAAAGGGCTGTAATGCAGTGCCGAATACAGCTCAAATTTTGTGTTCTTTGTTTATTGTTATCAACATAAAAGTTGGATTTCACAAAGAGTGGTACGGAATTCCATTAATCGTCATAGACACCATACTTCCAACCACAAAAAGCACGCTGCAAATCCCATCCGTTTGAGAGCACCCGACACCATATTAGCTTTCATGATTTTCAGACATTTCTGTAATTCACAAGTATTTGAATTTCGTTTCTTTGTGTTCCATGTATAATTCAATGTTGTTTAATTCCAGGTGTGATATTTTTAGTCTAGGTTTTAGTATTATTTTTAATATATGCTTATGATTCATCTCATGCTCATGTACGGTTATCATTGATAATTTCTTTATATTTTTTTACTTGGCCGTATTAATTATTTTGGTCGTTTTATATATATATAAGACAGTTTATTATTACATTATATGCATTTTATCTGTTACCTTCTTATGCAATATTCTTTTGCAAAGCAATATAATCAGAAAACTTATAAAATAATACATTTTAATTAAACTTTACTGTCTAATATGTTTTTTTCCTACTCGAGAAATGTTTACGAAGAAACTTGTTTTTCACAAAATAATATACATACTATGTAAGATAAAAAATAATCAAATTAATTAAAGTAAACATTTGCTACTATTATATTTGATGAGTATTATTTTATTATCCTAAATTAACAGTTACATTAAGGGGTTACATACGTTCTCAAGATTCAAAAGATCAAACTTTTTTACGAAATTAAATCCTTATATTGTGTAGAATTATGGGAAGAAATATTAAAGTGATATCTGAATTGTTAAGAAAGATATGAGCAAACATGTGAGCGCGCGCACAATCGATAAAACCAACTTCGTCGAAAAGATTCTCATACTGCTCGTAGGTGTAACAAAATAATTTTTAACGAGTATATTAAGGAACAGGAGGGTTTACATTATGATGCAGAAATAGCAAATTAAGTGTAAGTAGAAAACAAAAAAAAATATCAGCATACTGTTTTCATTTAAAACTTTAAACGCGATATTTTCTGGATATTACATTTTTCAACATGGGCAGCATGATAACTTGAACTGTTTTTTTAAATTTTTCGATAAAACTTGCATTTATCTTTGAATAATTAAACTGCCTAAGAACTGTCGAACTGTTTTTTTTTTTGAAAATTTATTTTTCTTATGTTTTTCCAATAAGTTTAAAGTCAAAATTTTAGACGGTAAAGTAAATCTTTTTCTTTTTTTCAATAATGAGCAATTTTCTTATTTAAAAAAATATATATATTTGAGCCAATGAAACTTAGCTAAAACCTTATTTTACAAGAAGTAACTCAGATTTTAATATTTCTTTTGCTTCTACAGAAAGTTAGGATGCTGCCCATCAAGTCTGGATATTTTGGTACAAACAAACGCGGCTACAGTTTTCCGATATAATATGGGACCAAATTTAACAAAAAAAATATTTTAAAATACTTGAGGCAAAAAATAAATAAATAAATAAAACGTAGAATTATTAGTATTTACATTAATTTTACCCTTTTTCTAAAAAATAAAATTTTTCGCCGCCCAGAACGCATATAACCTCTTAAATACGTCCGATTCTACTGAAAAGTGTTCATAGTAGATGATTACACACCTAAGATGCCATTGACGTTTTTTTAGCACTGAAGTAATTCGCATTCTTATTTTCTATACAAATTTCGTAATACGAAATTCTTTTCAAATAACAGGCAATTATTTTACCGTTATCCTGGTCCACATTTAAAATTTTACATCTTACATACATGTATATTTATCATAAAACAGGTTTTATCGATTATATTAATAGATTCCTCGAAGAACAATGAAGAAACTAATAATTGTAAAAGTACTGTAAATGACATTTAGTTTTTGTATTTTTTGTCGTAAATACGGATCTTTGTTCTAAATTGAGTTTGATAGTTAAAGAAGACATTGTTTTTAAGGAATAATAAATACTTGATTAATTCACGATTATTTTCTGAATTTTTATTTTGTGGGATTTGCACTCGATCAATCCAATGGTAAATCTTTTTTACCTCTAGTATTAAATGTTTTCTTAGGGATAAAGTCTTTATTAACAATCATAATAGTATTAAATTATATAGTCTTTGTGATTTTAAGAAATAGACTTGTGTCATTGCAGTAACCATCAGCAATATAAAGACTTCTCACTAGCATGTGAATGGCCCCATTTTGAAAAATGTTATTCTTTATAAAGGCAGACAAGTGGCGTCAATATTAGCTAAATACATTTTTCTGAAAATGCAGCTGAACAATTTAATTATGTGTTCTATCATCATTGCATGCGATAGAAATCCACTCCTTTCCTAATGCTCAAAAGGTTTTTTAGAAGCACGCATAATCTTTGTGAGTAAATAGTCTTGTACATCTGCCCCAAAAAGCAAACTCTTAAAAGTTCCATTTGTTATTCGTTATTTTTCTGAAAGCATCTTGCATCCAATACGTGACCATAATTCCCTCTAAATAGAAAACGGTTTCCTCCAAATAGTAAAACAGATTTTAACTAGTATCTCAAAGTTATATCTATTAAATTAACAGCAACGGCTTGTATCATTGACGTTTTAATTGAAAGAATAAAATTAGTGTCAAAGAAAAGATTTTAGGATATCTTTTCAAATATCCTAGTTAAGTTTCTCTTCAGCATAACTCAAATTCATTGACTATTTGATTTGAAATAACAACTTTTTGAAAATAACTTAACACAATTACAACAGTTTCAGGCCCAGCAATACATAAAATTTTTCTTTTAAAACACATTTGATAATTGTATAAACTATTATACAAAAACGTTTTGCTAGCACCTAAAGGTCTACGAATAAAAAATATTTATAACCCAGTGTGAGGTATAGAGGTATAACCCTGTGTTATCAAATGCTTACTTGGCTGAATACTTAATTGAAAAACCATTTTTTTTCCAAACCAATGCGTTTTAAACGGACGAAATCACGTGCACATACAATGACGACACAGTTAATAAAAATGCTAAACCAAAGACAAGCAATGTTTTTATTCTCACTTTTTATAATGTATGTTATATTATGTTAGAAGGATCCGCGACATATATGGAATTTAAGTTTGTCACATACCATTTTTTTCAATTATGTTCTCACAAATGTGTGTTCACAAATATTAAATTCTCACGAGAACAACATATATGAAAAATACATTTTCGATTGTTAGGGCATCATATGATGAAGTGCTTCAATGAAAATGCTTTCTATTAAGCCCCTTGAAAATTTTCATTTTGTATACCCCCAACATTTTTAACTCATTATATAAACGTGGTATATTTTGCAGCATAATTTTATTTTTAAATCCAAACATCCCATTATTTTCGGGTCAAACTACATACAGACAAACGGTATAAAATTTTAGCTCTTTTCTGCTTCCACTTCCGGTCCTTTTAAATCCAGATGTAATGCTTTGCTATGTCAACCTATATTTATATTTGGTTCATTCAAGATTAATAAACATGAAATGATTTATATTTTAAATGGTATTGGTGTCTTCAATCAATATTCCTTCCTGAAAGATCACGCAAAGTCTTGATTCAAAACTAACAACACTCGAACACGCAAAGATCTTCCAGGTTATGCTAACGTCCTCTTCATACATATCTGTTGATGGAAGTTGGCCCGTCATCCAAAACAGACTCTGAGGTTTTTAATTTAATCGCTAGGTTGAACGCAATGTGTCTCTATGTGTTATATATATTTTCAAACTTCACTTCGAATGCTTGTCTCTCTCATTCTGCACTTCTTATTCCTTAATGTATTCTTTAATAAGGAAAATCCACTGATTTAGGATGCAAGGAGTCATTTTTTAAACCTGAAAAATGAAAAAAAAATATCGTACCGAAAACGCACAAACTTGAATAAAATAATATACACAATATATGTTAATAACATGTTAATACACGCAAATAACATTACGTAAATAATAAACTCAAATAACAAACATTAATAAGTTATTAATATAGAGCAATAAATGTTAGTAACATAACAAAAAATGAAATTTTAATGAAAGTAATTATAATGAACGCAAATATAATGAACTTTAAACGTAATAAACTTGAACACAATATTTTACGAATTAACACTAGAAAGGACATTGATGTTTAAGATTGGTGATCTATATTATAAAGAATTAATATTTTGTGTTTCAGAGTTTCACGCGATAAAGTTCAGTTTATTTAGTTTGAACATTATGAGTATTTCCTATAATTTCATGCATAACACTTAATTTAATATTATAGAAAATGCAAACATATTAATTTTATATACAGTCAAGACTGGTAGATTTCATATAATTGAACCGAGGAAAATGATAACAATTTTTTTATACCGTTCTGATAGATCATTGAAAATATTATCTTTATATGATAATGAGTTGTCAATTGTATTTTTATTGATTTTGACAAATCAATATTATTAATAAAAAGCGTGTTCGTGAGAACGTTGTCGTCATATTGAAAGTGGCAACACTTCATCAATAAATTTTGCTGTTACTACAATTTTGATAACTTCTAAACAGCGAGCTATTTAAATGTTTACACCATCGAATAGCGAAAAAAAATTTCTTTTAAATGAATTTTTTTTTTAAACTCTATCTCATTTTACTGTTTTTTTATGTTTCTAAAACCCTGTTGATGCATTATATTTCATAGAACCTATGTCTGTCGCGTGCAGCCCGAAAGGGAATGTTTAACCCGTTTGTAATAAAGCAATATAATTCCGTTTTTGTTTACAGCTAACATTCAACTAAGAAATTAAAATTTTCATCAGTAAATAAATAAAATAATAAAATAATATAAATAAACTACAAATTTAACAGATGTGTAATCGAACTACTCGCTTAAACGCTGACATATTCAGAATAAAAAAGATACTGAGTTAAGTATGGAAACCGTTGGCGATTTCTTCGTCTGTTAACACCTGTTCTTCGCCTAATACGAAAATAACGCTTATTATAAATTTCAAAACTTTAATTTGAATACAGAATTGATAGTTTTCATATAAATATGCCCTTTTTTAGTGAGCAATTTAAAAATATACTGAATGTAAAATATCTATTAGAATTTTTAATGTAAAATTGTTTTGACCTATGTTCTGTAACCCGGAAACCCCCGGTTGTATCCCCTGGAGATTATAATAATTTGAAATATAATTTCTTAGTGATCTACCTTGTACAGAAATATTTTTTGACACTATAATGACTTCTATTGTGCACGCGTTTAAATCAATGTTTATACCTAATAAACTATAAATACAATTAAAACAAGTACAGCCTTTGAAACAAAAAAAAAACTAAAAGTAACTTAACTGAAAATTAACTGTGGTAGAAAAACAATATTGACAATATTTTCACTACTATACAAAATATCATAACTATCGCCTAAAGTTTAGGGTTTTTACATTTGCGAATAATGCATTACCATTCGCATAAAATAATTTGTCGTTTTATTGCAAAATTTGCCAATTTGTACTTAATATTTATAATATTTCTTCTTTCATTTTCGAAGAAAACATTATTTTTCGAGATATTGGGCTTTAATATAATCAACATTGATTTGCTATTCTGGATGATTCGAAAATCCATGTATATAACAAATTTAATCGCATTGCTACATTAGATATTAAAAAAAAATACCCAATCTATATAATTTCCGTTCATTGTTAACTTTTTTACATTATAGGACTACTATTTGTTTTAAATGAATTTTTCCTTCAACTTTTTTTTAATTCATTTTAATTTTTGTTTTCTTTAAAAGAAATAAAATTTTATTTTTGGAAGAATTACTAGCGCTCATATGTGTACCAATGTATAAATATTTATTTCTCAGGAAGAATGCTTATGCAATAGAGAAAGCTAAAAGATAATCTTTTGATCCCATTTTTCTCAGAAAGTTTAATTTTCTTTGATTTATAGGGCTGTCAAGATAAGCTATATTAATTTATTGTTCCGTTGGATTATTTTGATATTTTTTCTTCACACGATAATGCATTCCAAATTCATATCTGAATTTTTACAAGATTACATTCACTGAGGTAATATATTTTATTATCCTTATTATCCATTATTATATTTAATATTAAATGTATAAATTAAAAGTAATATTTTAAAATAATACACGATCAGAGATTTGTAAAATGGCTCTTGTTCGAAACTGATATAAAACAGCATAGTAGAAGAGACACTTCATTTAAGGCATCGTTCTTAAAATGATCACGTTAGTGAAACATCTCGGGGTTAAGATTTAAATATGTATGTAACATATTTTACATATGGTTTTTATATATATTGTAAGCACCTTTTCAATAATTTTAATAAGTATTTTATCTGTATCCCATTTATTTTCTTCAAATTATTTTCTCAATAAGGAAATATTTTCTAGAAAACAAATATATGAAATTATTACAATAATATTTTAATTATAACGCATTACTCAAAATATATTATCCATTCTTAAATATTATTTTACTTGATCTTTTTAAATTGGAAATTTATACCAAAAAAAAATTTTTACTACTAGTTTTCGAATAACGATTAGAAATATATAGATATATGCATTTAAAAAAAAAAACTTATAGAATAGAGTAGCTTTTTGTTACATAAATGGAAACAGTAAATTATCTATAATAATTAATAAAACAATAAAAGAATAATATTTCATCTTTAATGAATTGTTGCTAAATCATTCCATTATTAAATCACTCCACATCCATTATTTAAAATTACTATTTTAAGTGGTATTACTTTAAATGATTACCAAATAATTTTTTAGCACTCTCATTTGTCAAGGAAATTTAAAATCTATATTCGCAATTATGTATCTCATTCACAAATAATTTAAGTGATTTTTGGAAAGGTACAAATATTTCAATGATTACCGCATTTACAGTACGCTTTTCGTAGTTTTAAGAATTTTGTTTTTGTATTTTCTTTATAAATTCAACACATATCCAATTATATTCAAGAACATTATAATGTGGTCATTCACCATTAAAAGGGGTTGTTAATGTCTCAAATTATTCAAACACGCTTAACATTTCTGACTATTAGCCACATGTTACAAAATTCAAGTCTCTTAACATCAATCTCAAATGTAGGCATTAGCCATCAGTTACCTGGGCTGTCATCATTTCAAACTTTGAACTTGCAATTCCTTAACATTCCTGACTCTCAGCCATCTGTGTCACAAAATTCAAGTTGTATTAACAGCCACCTCAAATGACGGCATTGACCATTGTCTATCTGGGCTACTTCATCATCATGTCAAACACCCATCTCTTCCTGTTGTAGTATCTCATCAAAGTGATTTGAAGATTTTTTTCAGCAAACGGCTACGCCAAACTCTAAAGACATCACAATCAGACATCAAGACATCATTTCAAAGTTTGAACTTGCAATTCCTGAACATTCCTGACTCTCAGCCATCTGTGTCACAAAATTCAAGTTGCTTAACAGCAACCTCAAATGACGACATTGACCATTGTCTATCTGGGCTATCTTCATCATCATTTCAAACACCCATCTTTTCCGGTAGTAGTATCTCATCAAAGTCATTTGAAGATTTTTTAAGCTCCAAAGATATCACAATCAAATGTAAAGAGGAGGATTAACACCAATTCTGCTGTTGATAACTAGTCAAGAGTTTTTTGACTTAATAGATTAAATGAAAAAGAAATTCAAGATAGAGCTATTCCAAAGAAAAACGCCGAAGTGCAACAAATGAAAAACGCCAAAGACAAAATGAGAAATTATACACAAAGGAAAATACTAAGAAACAAAAAGTTGATGAAAGCAAAAGTGATTCAAATGAGCCAGAAGATTGTAATGAGATCGCTAAGCAAACAGAGTCAAGAAAAAAAATGCAATTTTTGAACAAATCTCTAAAAGCACAACTTTGGAAGATGCTAAACGCATATTAAAAACATTCAGGAAGAAGTTCAAGAACAAGTATATTATGCAGTATTTTATGACAAAGATTCCTACTACATTGGAAAGGTTACAAAAGTAGTATCAGAGGAGAATGTGGAGATGGAATTTCCTTTAAAAAGGAGCTGGAAACTTTCGCTTGCCAAAACAAGGCATAGTTGAAAACATAAGAAAAAAATATTTTTTATGGTCCTGGGAAACTACATGGTTCAAATTCTTTTCTTGAGGACAGTAACGCTATATATTGTAGCTTTTAAATGTTATAAAAAGTTCTGCCAAGAAAGTTGGATGTAATTTCAAAACCAATAAAAATAATAAATTAACTATGCTTATTTCTTTTTGATAATGTATATAATATATAATTAAAATCAGGTTTATATTAAAATTGATAATTTGTAGTCTAAATCAATCAATGTAGCTGACATTTTAAAAAAATGTCCTGATCGGTAATTGCCCCGGGTGTGATCGATATTTACCTCGTTGCTGGGGTAATTATCGATCATTGAATTTTTTGAATTAAGCAAACTTTAAATAATATTTTAATCAAAGTCTATTTTTTATTAAATATACAAATGCTTTAAGCATGCTACATTTGGTTACATCAATTGTGATAATTTTAGAGGTATTTAGATTTTGTTTATCGGGTATTACCCCGGTGCACCCTGACTTCTATAGAGAACTTACCCTCAGAGATGTGATTGTTGCCTAACGTGGTAATGTTGAATAACATCCATTTTAAATTGATTTATTTTAGATATTGACCTATTGAAAACACCTCGTTTATATATCTATATATCCTTCACCCACAAGAAGAGTGACACAACTCACAAATACAACATTTCAAAGCATAGGCAAATAAAGTTTCGTATGTCTTTACTGTAACATAATAGAAAATTAAAGTTTATCAGGTTTACTAGGTTTAAATATCAGGTGTATATTAAAATTGATAATTTTTGGGTTAAATTAATCAATGTAGTTGTCATTAGAACAAAACATATCCTGATCGGTAATTGCCCCGGATGTGATCGGAAATTATCCCGTTGCCGGGGTAATTACCGATCATTGAATTTTTTGAATTAAACAAACGTTAAGTAATATTTTAATCAAAGTCTATATTTTATTGATTAGACACATGGTCAAGCTTTATCCATGCTATATTTGATTACATCAATTGTGATAGTTTTAGAGGTATTTAGATGCTTGTTTTGTTATCGTGAATTACCCTGGTCCATCCTAACTTCTATGAAGAATTTACCCTCAGGGACATGACTATTGCCTAACGTGGGTAATGTCGAATACAATCCATTTTAAAGTGATTTAATTTAGATATTGGCCTATTGAAAACACTTCGTTTATACATCTATACTTCATTCACCCGCAAGAAAAGCGACACAACTCAAAAATACAACATTTCAGAGCAGAGGCAAAAAAGTATTCGTATGTGTTTACTGTAAAACAATAGTAAATTAAGGTTTATCACTTTTACCAGGTTTAATTATCAAGTTTATATTAAAATTGATAATTTGTAGACTAAATTAATCCTTGTAGCTCTCATTAGTTCAAAACATGTCCTGATCGGTAATTGCACCGGGTATGATAGACATTTACACCGTATCCTGGATAATTACCGATCATAGAATTTTTTTAATTAAACAAAATTTAAATAATATTTTAATCAAAGTCTATTTTTATTGAATATACACATGGTTAAGCTTTAAGCATGCTAAATTTGGTTACATCAATTGTGATAATTTTAGAGTTATTTAGATGTTGTTTTTTGTTATCGGGAATTACCCCGGTCCACCCTAACTCTATAGAGAATTTACCCTCAGAGACGTGACTGTTGCCTAACGTGGGTAATGTCGAATAAAATCCATTTTAAATTGATTTATTTTAAATATTGTCCTATTGACCTAATGAAAACACTTCGTTTATATATCTATATATCATTCCCCCGCAAGAAAATTGACACAACTAAAAAATACAACATTTCAGAGCAGAGGCAAAAATAGATTCGTATGTATTTACTGTAACATAAAATTGAAGAATTTAGATTTACATTCAGATGTAAAAACGTGCATAGCAGCGTAAAACTCTCAAGAAATGAAGACATACATGGGGTTTTGGTAATTGATTAAATTTATCCCCACACACAATTCCGTTCCTTCTGTGTCCGCAAATGAACATATAGCGTAATCTTGTAGTTTTCCAGATAACATACTACACTTTTATTGCCGCAAGATGCACCTAAATCAGACCTATTAATACAATAATACCCAAAAGGATTTTTTTGGAATTGTGTCACTTGAGCCGCGGGTGAGCGATATAATGCAAAACTTGTGATCATCCAAAATAGTGAATCCATTTGACCAAAATTGAGGCAACGTATTATCTTGCAACTATCTAGTTTGTTATTTAGAAAATCCAGTAATTCGCTGAGAAATAATGGCCTTTTGAAAATCCGAATAACATTACGGTCAATGAGGTCAAACCTAAATGGAAAACACAAATAGCAATATATTGCATTGGTAACTCTGGTTGATGCGTAATAAAACTCCCATTACTCATTTACTGGTTTGAGTTCGATCCTCGTTTGAGCATTGTAAATATATTATAGATTAGTATCATAAAATATTATAATCTTGTTTTATTATACAATGTTAAAACAATGGACCGATTATAACAAAATTTTGACTGTAGATTTATATTGTAAAGATCTAGGATGACTCAGTAAATCAAGAAGCTCCGAAAATCCATTCTAAAGTAATGGCACTTTCGAAATCCCAATAACGTTCCGATCAATAGGGCTGCATATTCAGTGTATTATTAATACATATTAAATTTCTCCGATTTCAATAAATTGTTTACTTTGTTAGAATTAAACCTATTAATTATTATATTATTATAACAAATTAATTATAAATTAATTATACATATTAAAAATTTTAATGGCATTCATTGAATGGATTATGTTTGAACCTGGTTTATGTGTCGGTAGTATATTTTAGTCTATAGGTTTTTTTTTTTTTTTTAAACTACGATTTAGACAAGGTTTTAATATTTTTTATGTAATTATCTAACATTCATTCAAATACATTTGGTAAGCAAAATTAAAATTTTCCCACAAATTACCTTTTTCGCTACAATAAGGAATTAGAAAGAGTACTGCCAATTTTGGAAATTTGTATTAAATATAATGTATGTACTTAAAAATCAAACAAATAAAGCAAACTACCCTTCCGACAGTTACATAAAGACTTTATATTAAACCAAATCTAAACTATACAAAATAACTATATAAAATCAATAAATGGATTGTAAAATGCTAGTGCACATATTATCACCTTTTTAAGAATACAACGTTGGCGTCACTGTTACACTCTTATAACTTTTTGTTAAGAACCATTTTTGTAACATTTTCTCGCTAAAGTTGGTTACTTTCTCTTTATGCGTAATATAAGTTTTAAAAAACCTATATAACTTTTCCCATCTCAGCCATTCTTAGCAAAAAAATAAAAATAAATAAAATACAATTCTAAAAATATAAATTGACATTGATTGATATAGAAATGCTTCAAATATGCCAAAAGCTCCTACATAAATAATTTGAGATATGGAAATAAGAAAACGCTGATATTTATAAATGCTGAGTTTGACTTGGCTCGTTGCCACAAAAAAAATAAAAGTTCCCTTGGTACGAGACGTTATAAGGTTTTCTTATTGTTATTTTTTGCCTCATTTTTTCATTTTCTTTATGGAAATAAATGCAAAGATACGATATTTATTATTATTTTACTTTCATATCTATTTTTGAGCTCTTGAATGTCGATTGTCAAAATAAATGAACGTTCCACCATGTTTCTTTGAAAAGAGATTTCAAATCAATATCAGTCAATTTTCATAAATCCTAATTAAAATTTTATGTAAGCGTGAAAGGCATACATGAAATATCTCGAAATAAGAAACGATTTTCTTATTTAAAAAATAATACAAAAACATAATACAGATAATAATGGGAATTTATTTAGTGAACACATTAACTGGAAGAAAAGTGAAAGCAGATCCCTATCTGAAACTTTCTCGGATTGTATTCACTGGCGCCTGCAGATTTTTGCATAAATTAAGAAAAATTACCGACCGATTTTTTCAAAAATCACATAGTCAGATGCAGATTTTTTTTTTTTTTTTTTTTTTTTTTTTTTTTGCTCAGAAATTTTCAAATTGATATCTCAATTAGTTTTCTTAAAATTCGCTAATTAGTAAAATAATTTCGAATTCGTTCATTTCCGCTTGCAAATCCAATGCGCCTGTTCATTTCTTTCACTATTTTGATTTGAAAGATATCATTTTAGAAGCGATGGTTAATGAGAATCTAATTAATAGCTTGGATAATTATCAAAATATTAAAATTCTGAGACTCAGGTGCACATGGCCAGACCTTGGACTATCCACACTTAAATTTACATACTTCTAGGTGGGCTAGATTTTGCTAACCATCGCAGACAGACAAACACACGCACAGATCGAAACTTTTTTTTATTAATACAGATAGTGCGCATTATGTCGAATTTCGGGTTTATTTTTTGCTGCGTAAGTTTCTCCTTAAAACAAAACAACATTCACGCAATGCATTTTCCATGAAATCTACACATTTGTATTAATAAATAAGAATAAAGGGACAGTTTTTTACCATGTGTATACACTGGAACACAATGGTCACGCAACGTAAGAATGAAATTAGTTTTCCTTTGTAAAAAAAAAAAAAAAGAATCTATTTAATAGAAATATGCAAACGCATTAAAAAAAATCAAAAGGCCAAATTCATGTATATTTTATTTGTTTAAAACCTTGCATGTCTTGTATTTTATTGATATTGCATAAATATTTAAATTCTTACATAAAATGATCGATGGAACAATTTAAAAATTGCTATATATTTCTATTGTTTACTAATGTGTATAATGCATTTATTTTTTCATAATTGCATTTTTAGTTTAATGCCGTGATTGAAGAAAATTGTATTAGGTATTATCTTGTTTACATTGTTGACTATTTTAGGTGTTGTCATAGTAAGGTGGAGTCTTTAATATACTTGGAAATTCCGATATTACTTTATTATCTTATTTTAAGTGGTCACGTTAATGAAACTCCCGATCGCGAAAACCCATGTTAATCTATAGAAAAAGTTAAATGTGTCATTAATCATTACCGATTATGAAAACAAAGCTATAATTTACACCATCAGTAAGTAGACGTCTAATGCCGACGAGGTACGTTTTTTAAAAATATCTATTTAAATTTTACGTATTAAAAAATATTGGAAATTTTCACTTTATGAAAATTTATCATCTTCTCAAAAATCTTCAAAATTTAAGGAGAACATTTTTAAAAACTCACCTCGTCGGCATGTGACTTTTATTTTCTGAAGGTGATAGCTGTATTTTGATAAATATATTAGATAATAAGTAAACAGAAATTTAATATTTCCAATAGGCTAACATTGGATTTCGAGATCGGGGAGTTTCAGTGAAGTTATTCCTTAAGAAAAGCTTAAGTTATATAGAATGAATAATGATCTGCATAAATAAATCATTTGCTTCGAAATTAACCCTTTCTATATTATAAAGGACAAACGTGACCGTTCGTAACACTGACGTAGTTTTGCGAATGGCAACAGTTGACGGAGAAATTTCGGTTTTGCGATTTTTTCTACTACAAATTTTTAAATTTCTAAACATTGCATGTTTTTAATTTTTACACCGTTATATAGGGGAAAAAATCTACTTTCAAATGCAATTTATTTGAAAACTTTATCGCAATTTACTTATTAATTACAGAATTTAAATTAGATTTTAAACATGATTTTTTTAAGTCTATTTTTATCGATTGCAGACGATTACAAAATATTAATCCGTTAACACTTTAAACAATTTGTTTCCAGTCAATATTCAATAACGAAATTAAAACTTCATTTAGAAATTAAGAAATTGTATAAATGAAATACAAATTTAACAGCCATGTAATTGAAATAAGCGCTTAAAACCGCTGAAATTATCAGAATAATAAAACCTGCTGTAGATAACGAAAATTGTAGCGATTTCTTCGGCTATTAACTTCTATCATGAGGCCAATATGAAATTACTACTTTTAACAAATTTCAAAATTTTATTTGAATATATAATTGACATATTTCATGTAAAAATGCTCTTAGGTGTTGTTAGGAGGCGATCTAAAGAAAATATTAAATGTAAAAAATTTATTAAAGTTTAAAAAAAAAAACACTTATATTCTCTATAACGGAAAATCACGTATGT
The DNA here is from genome assembly GCA_963931845.1 of Maratus michaelseni. Classification (NCBI taxonomy): domain Eukaryota; kingdom Metazoa; phylum Arthropoda; class Arachnida; order Araneae; family Salticidae; genus Maratus; species Maratus michaelseni. The sequence goes on along the minus strand of OZ007588.1, from coordinate 198,953,439 downwards.
TATCTATCTCTAAGTAACATTGATCTTTATATGTAAACCCTAAAACACAAGTGTCACGCAAAGCTCGATTGGAATTCAATTTTCTTCGTAAAAGTAATAAAATGTATCTAACAGAAAAATGCAAAACCATTTAAAAAATAATCAAAATGCAAAATTTATGTATATATTATTCGTTTGTGTGCCTTGTACCTTAATGATATAGAATAAATATTCAGATTCTTACATGATTGATGTATCCATTTTGAAATTGGTATCCATTTCATTGTTTACCAACGTGTATAATAGAATTTGCTTTTCATATTTACTTTTTCATTTAATTTCGTGATTGATAACAATTTTATTAGATATGATTCTTTATTTTTTTTTTTTTTTTACTTTTGCAAAAATTATTAAAGCAAGTTCCCTGTGCCTTTCACGCACAGGGAAATTTCAATATTATTTCATATTTCTTACTTTGCAAAACAAGTTATATAAAACGAATAATGTTCTATAACAAAATCTTTGTTGCTTCGAAATCAACCCTAAAGTAATAATAAGTATGTACAAAAAGATTAATATTCATCATCATATGTATATCCTGAAGCCCAGTTCTCACGCAACGATCCCCATTGAAATTCATTCTTCTTTGTAAATGTAATAAAATATATTTAACATAAAAATACAAAATCGTTAAAAAAGATAATCAAAATGCAAAACTTACGTATATATTATTCGTTTTCAGGCCTTGCGTGTCTTGTATTTTAATGATAGCGAATAAATATTCAAATTCTTACATAAGATGATTGACGTATCGATTTTAAAACTGGTATCTATTGGTGTTGTTCACCAACGTTTATAATGGAATTTGCTTTTCATATTTATTTTTTTTCTTTTAATGTCGTGATTGATAGCATTTTTATTAGATACGATTCTTTAATTTTTTTTTAAATTTTTCCGAAATTCTTGAAGCAAGTTGGAGACTTTGATATACGGGAAAATTTCAATATTATTTAATATTTCTTACTTTTCAAAACAAAAGTTATATAAAACGAATAATTTTCTGTAATAAAAAAATTGTTGCTTCGAAATAAGTTATATAGTAATAATAAATATAAACAAAAGGAGTAATATCGATCATCATACGTATATCCTGAAACACAAATGTCATGCAACGAACTATTCAAATTCCTTTTATTTTTCGTAAAAATAATAAAATATATTTAATATAAAAATACAAAATAATCAAAAAAATAATCAAAAAGCAAAATTTGTGTATATACAATTATTCATTTCAGACCTTGCGTGCTTTGTATTCCAATGATAGGGAATACAGATTTAGATTCTTACATAAGATGATTGATGTATCAATTTTAAAATTGGTATCCATTTGGTTGTTTACCAAATAATAAATGGATATAATAGAGTTCGCTTTTCACATTTCCTTTTTTCTTTTAACGTCATGATTGATAACAATTATTTTATATATGTTATCTTCTTTACATTTTTGAGTATTGCAAAAAATTATTATTAAAGCGGGGTTGAATTATATACATATAAGAATTTGAATTCCTCATTTACATTTTAGGGATATCTAAAGTTATTATCTTTCAAAAAAATCGTTTTTACTTTCTTCTACCTTTACAAGAAGAAAGTATTGGATTCATTAAAATTTTCGACTTCCGGTTTTCGACGGATTTATACGTTTTAGAAGGTCCTCTACACGATTTGACTGTTTTTAGAAAATGTCTGTCTTAGTCTGTGAGTCTGTCTGTCTGTCTGTCTGTATGTGACACAAATTTTGTGGGCGCTCTATCTCAAGAACTAATGCACGAAATTTAATAAAACTTTATATTCAGTTAGTCCCTGAGTAAACGTTCTCAAGTAAACGTTTTCAGCCGCATAAGTTAATTTATACATGAAATAGTAAAGAAATAATCTTAATTTTAATGTTATTGTTAACGCTGTTAATTTTGCATGTTTGTCTGTTTAAACATATTTTTTGAGCCTGAAAATGTTTACTTGAGAAATGATAGCATTCAAAAACAGGTATTCCAGGCTGAGGACACTAATTAATACACTATAAAAACCCTCCGGGAACGTTTCTGAAAAATACGGGCAGCGAAATATACTTTGATTTTATAAATAATTCTTTAAATTTTAGAAATGTATTGGTTTCTGGGGATTCAAAAGACAATGGAACACGCTATTCGGAATTTCGGATAACTCAGAAGATTATATTATTTTTTTCGTTCGTGGTTATAGTATATTTTCATAAAATAAGAAATATTGGTCATTTTTTACAGTGCGTCTACTCTTTGTTCTCAGAGGCTCAAATTCATTGACCAACACGGTGGTAAAGGAGAAATATACGCCATTGACCTATATGCACAGACACACTCTGATGAACCCTATTTCGTAATGTTTTCTTTGACAACTCTGTCCTGTTGAAAAAAGAAACTGTCTCTGTAGCTGAGTAGTAAAGTGTGTTCTGTTTCGAACAGCTGTTGTCATCAGTAATCGGTATAAGTTGCTGTTGCAGCTTGTGAACAAGCTTGCCCTTGCAAACTTTCTATTTTTAGGGTATCGTTTATCTCACGAATTATTCGTCCCGCTTCTCTGTCTGTCAGTCACAGAGTCGGTTCTCAGAAATTGTATAAGTTAGAGATTTATATAAGATTTATATAAGATTTGTATAAGTTAGAACTTTATTGAGAAGAGGATAAAATTTACTATATTGGGCTATAAGATTGGAACCTAATTCCCCTTATTAATGTAGAAAAATCGCGCGAAACATCAAAAAACACTAAAACTCGCATATTTAAAATCACGATTTTTTATCTGTAAAGAATTATCAACTTTCTCCAAGCTAAAAAAAGAAAAAAAACCGATTCTGATCGTATCTCAGGCTGAAATGGAAGCGCAACCACCGAACCAATCAATCATTCTGGCAAAATTTCTTAGTGTCGAAGGAAAGAAAATCGCCAAAAATCCAAAAATCGCTGTACGAATTTCGCATTAACTTTATTGAAAAGAGCATAAAATTTACTATATTGGGCTAAAAGATTGGAACCGGATTCCCCTTATTAAAGTGGAAAAATCGCATCAAAACTTGAAAAAACACTAAAAATCGCATAAAAAATTTAATTAAAAAAAATCTATTCAAAAGTTACAAAATCTGGCTTCGAGGTGCAAAACTACATGCATAGAGGTACTTTCCCACCAAATTTTGTAGCTCTGCGTGCAGGGGTCTCTTCAAAACACGACGGAGAAACAGACACACACACAAACTTGCTTCTTTATTATAGTTGGAGATTATTAAAATACTGCATTTACAGATTTGAAAATTTTGAATCTATGCATATTTTTATACGGTGAACCGAGAAATCTAATTTTTATAAAATTTGCATTAATATAACCAAAGTTGCATTTTATCAGAAAATGCTGATTTTTGTATAGAAAAAGAAAATAAAACGCTATTAGAGAATGCTCTAATTAATAATGTGAATAGAGATTATAAAAAAGAAAGAGAGAAGGCGGAAACTACTTCTTATTAAATATCGAATTTTGCCCACATGACAGATATTACTGTGATAGAGCAGAATAGCGGTCTTCGCTTGCTTTCGAGCCGATTTAGATATTTGAAAAAATAGATCGGTAAATTTTTACTTTATAAAAAACATGACATTTTATTTTGGAAAATAAAATTTATTTGGACTTATTAATTAAAGGATAAAGTGTTATAGGAATATTAAACGACACCCTTTGTGCGATCTTCGATCACACTTACCCACTTGTTTATAAAATCGATTACAAACTTTTGAAATAACAGTCTTTGGCACTCTCAGATTCCGCTACACCCATTTCTATTTGTCCAGATTCCAGCATTTCGACAATTTAATAGGACATGGATTCCGGTAAATCAATTTTTTTGTGATTATCAAATAATGGTTTTCAACTTTCAACAATAGTGTTTTACGAACGGGACAATAAAAATCAGAGGCTTTTGTAAGATTTGCGATTTAAGTCTTTATATCCATTTTCTGGTATCTGACATCCGATTGATTTACTCGTTTTATTCTTCTGTTCTCTGCTACAATTTATACTATGGCTGTTTCGCTTTTACTTCTACTATCAGTAGACTTTTTTCCATAATTTCGTTAAAACTATGTACTCCCCTAAATTTCAGCAGCGTATACTCTCTCTCTGTCTCTCTCTTTCACACACACACACACATATATATATATGTGTGTGTGTTTTCCGGACATTATTACAGCGCTAAATTTGTCCGTTATTCAGAGGTAAAATTGTACAAATATACAGGTCTTAAGGTTCGAAAAGCGTGCGCTAAACAGATGTGTCTATTATTCGGGAATATTTTCTGTATATACATATAAATGGTGTCCCAAAAATGACCGACGATTTGAAAAATCAATTAAAGAAAACGGAATGCGATAGAATTGTACGGTTTTATGCATTCTGCTTAGGTAACCAGGGCATTTATTCTGACCAATTTTCAAAATTAGTTACAAAGCTCGCCAAGTGATGGCGCTGCTATTCTGTACGCATTCCGTCCTTTCAGAACGGTATTATATCTACATCCTAGCGTATGCTTCGAAAATAGTTTATTCGCTGGATTAGCGTATTTTTATTGTTTTGGAGTTTCATCGCCTAGATCACACTTTTGTTGCACCGAGGCGCAGTTTTCAAAGGAAAATCAATGTCAGAAACGGTCCGGCAAACAGTACAATACAGGCACTGTTCGAAAAATTTCAGCGTACAGGAAACGTCAATGACGACCGTGCTGGAAATGTCGGCCTAAGCACAGCCGTTTCAGAGCCTAATTTTGAAAATATTGTTTTATAGTTTTTTCCTAGTCAGCAGCGCCATCTGTTGAAGTACTTTGTAACTAATTTTGAAAATAGGTAAGAATAAATTCCATGGTTACCTAAGCAGAATGCAGCAAACCGTACATTTCTATCGCCATCCGTTTTTCTTTAATTGATTTTTCAAATTGTCGGTCATTTTTGGGACACCTGGTATATATATGTATGTATGTGTGTGTGTTTTGTGTGTTTAAATAATGATTTCCAACATAAATCTAAAAAATGTCTTGAAATAATTTTCCAAAACCCTTTAAATTTTTCTTTAAAAACCAATCTCAATAACCCAGAAAGTCACATTTTTTCTTATCTTTATAATCCAGTTCAAGTTCAAAAAACTATTTGGAAAATCTTTAGAAATAACATCATTTTTCAACAAATTTTAGCCAGCTTTTGATAAATCGTTTTCCTGAAAGTGATAGGCAATATATTTTCTATATAATAATACTCCGTGCAAGTGGTCGATACAAAAACCGGTCGAACCCAATTGATCAGAGATGATCTTTTCTTCGATTATCTTTTATTTTAGAAGTAGAAGATACGAGAAAAAGGCACAGACCATTTCTCTGTTCTAATACTGAAGAAGTGTGATTAATCGATAAAGAATCATACGATTAATATTTTCAGAATAAGAAGTAGCCTAATGAATAAAATTTATATTGAAGAATAAATGGTGGATCCCGATTTTTTAAAAATACTATTAACATGGAAACTAGAACATTTTTTATCTTTAAGTGTACAGTACCCAAATACTTATATAATTACATCGTCAAGATGTACTCGATTAATTTTTTCCAGAGGAAGTATATTTAGCATATCGTGAATACGTACACATTGATCTAGCTAATAATGTTTAGGTCAATTAACATTCGAAAAAAAAAGGAAAAATGGAAAAAAAAATAAAAATTTTAACAGAAGAAATACATAATTGAAATGTTTCGATATAAATGATATTTGTCTTATCATATATTATAATACGAGCAAATCTTGTGGCTATGTGTGTGTGTGTGTTTGCATATGCAAACTTTATCTAAAAACGGGTCTAACGATTTTTACTAAATTTTGTATCCTACCATTTGGGGTACGAAAAGACCAATATTATTGGATCATTTTGGGGTCACTACGGGTCAATGAATTTCAATGGGAATGAAGGTTGAAACAATTATTAAATTGTTGAACAGTTGGCACTAAACAAATTCGCAAAGTTGGCAGCATTTCGCCAAATTTGGTGATATTTGGCGAAATATTGACGACATTTGTGAGATTTGGTGGGAAAATCGACTTTCTATATCAGCAATGCCAAAACACATGATTGGCTTCCAATTAAAGAATATCGCCAAGTTAGCATCTTTTCGCTAATCTTTGGCGAAAAAATTGGCTTTCAGAATTTGGAGGATTTTTCTAGAAATTTTCAATAGGAGCCGAGATACTTTAATAGATGATTGAACCAGCGGGGAAGACTGAGCTATTGTCAGTTAAAATTAGCTTTGTGTTTTAACTCAATATAATAATAACACATGCTTAGCACCAAATGAATGGATGATGCCATATTGGCGATTTTTCGCCAAATTTCGGCGACATTTGCCGAAAGAAATTGCTTTCAGAATCTGAAGGAATTTTCTAGAAATTCTCAATAGGAGCAGAGATACATAATATAAAATTTATAATTATTTTTTGATATATCAATAAATTCTCGCTCGAGAATTGGGCTCGAGAAAACGTTCGGGAAAACTCGATTAGTGGCTCAGTTTGGGTTCACTACGGGTTAATGCATTTTAGTGGGAATGACGGTTGATATAGGTATTAAGTTGTTGAACAGTTGGCAGTAAACAAAGTCGAACAGTTGGCAACATTTCGCCAAATTGTTGAATTATTTGAAGAATGTTTTGTTATATCGAGTTGAACACAAAGCTAATTTTAGCGAGCGTAGTTTGGTATTCCCCACCAGTTTAATCTCATATGCACAATGTCCACTGAACATAAACAACTAAATTACCTTATAATTAACAGCACAAATTTTACTATTGTATAAAAATCACTATTAATTAAAACAATTTAGATTAAAAATGATGTGTGGAATGTAAATTTATAAGTTGAAATCAAAAAGAAAAAAATAATAATGTAATAACTATAGTTAAAGTGAACTTTTAAAAAATCTAACCTGTTGCGGAAAATGTCTCATGACATAAAATTTATCAATTATTATGTTTTGAATATATTTAGTGTTGTTTTACTGCATACAGCGACAAATTTAATTACAATCGTTTAAATGTTTACGAATCATTTTTACAAAATCCATACTTTTAAACTGAATATTTTGAATTGTAAATTAATTTTTTTTTAAGTTCTTAGAAAATAAATTATTGTTTTACGTAAAAATATCTTAAGAATTTTTTAATCAAACAGATACTATTCTTTTACGACAAGGAATTTAAAACATTACTAGGATCAACAGCATTATTTTCTCTAATGCATAGCTGATAGTCTTTCCTTTTTTCATTAAAGTTTATAAACGCAAATAATCTGGAAAGAGGGATTTTTTTTTTCTGTAAAGATTTTTTCTGTTACTTTCTCCTTCATTCAATTTCTTTTTTCGTTAAATTTTATACAGTTTTTTCTATTTGTTTCTACTAGTAGGTTTTAAAGCATCTGTTGTCTAATAAATATTGAAAGTTTAGAATTAGAGTTTTTAGATTGAAAATGCATTATTACTTTTACTCGTGTTTAAAAATATTAAAATAATAAACTTACTCTAATAATCGGTATAAACTTAAAGGATGAAAAACAATAAAAAAATATAAAAACATCTTATTTGACCTCAAGTGAAAAAACAATAACGGACAGAAACATCTAAAGTAGTTTATCTTACACGAATAAAAGAGCAATTCTTGTATATTATAATATTCTAATAATATTCTAAAATTCTATTAATATTCCATGTAAATATATATTTTTCGTCTCTTTGAAACACAGCTCTATCAATTTTAATACAAATTATGGATTAGAATAGGAAAGGAGGATCTAGAAATAGATTTGTCATGTTCAATCTTTGAGCACATTCGCATGGATGCCAACTTCTACGATTTTTTCCCACCCTTTTGTGAATAGAGAGCATCGCCTTATTTTATCGAAAATTTCTCTGATTAAACAAGGCGATGATTTGCCTTTTAAAAAAGACAGTGTCCAAAACTCGTTGCCGTTGGCAACTATATATTTGTTTTCGGGTGTTACCCATACACATGTGAGAATTGTTTTTAAAAAAAGTTAAAAAAGTGTGATGTTGGCAAGTAAATACACTGGTGTACAAAACTTAAGTAACAAACACAAAATGCTAATTTCTGAACACGTGAGTACTCAAAAGCAAATTCTATAAAGAGCAAGTGTAGAAAAGAGGTACAGCACGGCCAGTCGATGTGAAGTCCCCTTGACGTCACACATGGTTAGAAGTGTCACAATCGGTACGGTGAATCAAAATATGGGATATTTCACTCTCTCATTATTACTCTTAAATGATTGTTAACACTGAAAAGTCTCTGTGATTGTCGCTTTGTGATGGGTCACCAGGTGACATTACAATGAAGTCATCTCGTAATTATCAAGTCACTGTGAGTTGAAGACTGAACTTTGAAGTCATTGTGAACATTTATTGTGATGAGTCGCCAAATAATGTCACAATGAAGTCGCATAGCTTTTTGTTTTTGTTGCTTAAGTTTTGCACACTAGTGCAGTTTCACAAGATGAGAATAGGTATATACAACAATGATTGCAAAGATGGCATAGTCATATAGTGTCACAACAATGCATACAGCAATTAAATGAATTTTGTGACAAATTATGCTTACTAAAATGTAGCATCAATATATTTTTAAATAAATGAGAGTAAATTAATAAATTACAGTGGTTAAATATAATAAGTATATCTATATGATTTTGTTTTAAAAGTATAGTAATGGTAATGTAATAAGTAATAGACATGTAAATCAAAGTTTTATATTAAGGGATAGGCGGAACTCACTGAAACATGAGTAGTTTATTATCTTATAAAATAAAGACATTACAATAGATTTGTTTAGTAAATTTCGATTGCGATCTTCTTAAATGTTCTCGATGATTTTCTCACAATAGTACATAGCGAAAGCTCTTACCAGTAAGTTCTAGTGAAACGTATTAAAATATATTGCAACTAATTTATATTTTTGAGAAATAAAAATAATTTTAAAATATAGATTACATATTCTAAATAAAACGAAAAACGCCAACAAAAAATTAATAAAACAAAAGTCATATGTACGGATAAATCTGACTATAAAGGATCGAAAATTTTAGAAATACAATAAAAATGGAAGAAGAACAATGTGTTTCGAATGCATTTAGTCTTTAATCATCAGATACAAATAGCCGATGTATTCGCAATATAAAAATTTTCTTGAGCCTGTTCCTAGAATGGTCGCATGTGGTTTGGTGTCTGATGATGAATGCACCAGTAATTGACCATTAATTGGAAATTCCATGGTTTTATATTTTTAAATATATTTTTTGACACACTTATAACAAATATGCTTTAATGCCAATTAATGTATAATAACTAATCAAGAAAGAAATGCTCATTTTTATTTTGTGCAACTTAAATTATTAATAGCATAAGTTGTAAAATGAGACTGCACCAGAAATTAACTATAGCAGGACAAGTAATTTATCACTTTATTTCTAGTGTAAAAATCAATATATGATTTTTCATATTAAAAACGCAGCAGTCATGGTGACTGTTCAGTGGAGGGACCAAATGAGAGTAAAAATGAGACGAATGAAATATATACGTCTGCTAAAGACATATATACAGTATGATCCAAAAGTCAAGCATAATTTTAAAAGTCTATACTTCACAAATTAATGAATTAAAAGTGCCAATTTTAATACTTAAAAGTAAATATAGGGAATATGATTAACTGGACGAAAAATGTCCGGACCAGGATTCGAACCTGGGATCTTTTGGCTGAAGTTGAGATGGAATCCAAAGAAGCTGCCTAGACATCCCAGGTTCGAATCCTGGTACGGACATTTTTCGTCCAGTTGGAAAATTACAACTCATATGATTTCTTTACCAATTTGAATAATTGTGTTAAGATTAATCTAAATATAGGGTGTATAGTAAAGTCGTTCATCATTCCCTAAATTTTAAAGACCTGCAGCCGCAGTCGTAAATAGGGACTCAATGTAAAGTAGAGCGATACTGAGAATAGTACGAGTGGATCACTCGTTTGTTTCTTTATGATTTTCAAAATTTGTATGTGGAGAAATGAGAAATAGAGTAGCAACTAGTTCTGATTGGGTTCAGTTAATGTCGGTGTTCAATCTGTAGTTTTCAATTATGAGTATTTTATGGTTTTGTTCAGTGCAGTGGACAGCATCTCCATTCTGACGTGTTTCGTGATATTGGAGATCGCAAATAGAAATTCATAAATCTGCGTGTTTTATTATTAGCATTCATGTACACAAGGTGTCTTTTCGTACTAAATTGATGCTACACAGCTCTCTAATTTACTTGTTTTGTCTATCCCGTATAATGCTCGAGATAATTCATTAATTCCAACTTTTTTCACTAGGAGGCGCTGTAATCTCTCTCATCTAAAAATCTCATGGACACTTTTCTATACTTATACATTAGCTATTTATTACTAGAGCTATTATTTATTGACTAATTTTTACGATAGCTGTTAACGTTTGAATATTGAGAGGATAATATAGGCATTACTAAATGTCCTGCATATGTAATTATTTTAATGCAAATGCGAAAAATATCGATATAATGATAACAAAGAAAGTTTAAAAAAAAAACAATACACAGTAACTATTTTAAATTGAATTTTATTTCTATCATAACATTATTATGTCAAATAAAATAAAATCAAGATCATTGATCCTCTGACACACAATATGAAGATACACAACAAAGACAATGACAAATATCTGCGTCATTAGAGATTTCATGTCTCAATAATTTCTTCCTAATTTATTACTTTCTGCATCTATTTTTGCAATTTGTAGATGGAAATTTAATAATTCATTGAACCAAGTGAAACATGCTTTATTTTCATAAAATAAGTTGTGATATCCACTAGCATATTATTTCTAGAAATATTTCAATAAATTATTATTTTTTTTAAAGCAAATCTTTTAGGTATTTTTTTGGATTTGCATTCTTACAGTTACAAAGAATGTGTTTTTAATGCAGGTGTAAGGATTGTTGGAGGTCTAATGTTTTTTTTAAATTCGGAATTTTCAGTTTTGTTTTATTTATTAAAGTAGAATGGAGAATACCTCTGTCAATTTATGTATGACTTTCTTTATTTTTTCAGACTTGTTCCAAAGGCTGCATTTCTTAAGTCCTCTTTAAATTACTTTATAGATTCTTTTGATTTATCTTCTAGGCTATACTAAAACTGCATTCAAATATTACATATTCTTGAACAAAGAAAAGTTTTTCAAACTTTATATTAATTTGTTGTTTCATTTTAATTATACCAGCTTAGCTGCAAAAATTAAATTTAAATTGAATCATTTTGTATTTTCATAATCTAGAAAACGATATATATTGTATACGTCTACGTTTAGTGTATTTAATTGTATGCTTATACGTGTAAAACAATATATTTTTGATCTTATAAATACATGACTTATTTACAAAAAAGAAACACTAAACTATCGGGAATATAATTAAGCAGCAGTTAACCAAGATAATTTAGTAAATAATCATACTGTTTAACTATTGGATAAATCCAGACTTTCTTTTTAAAAGTAACTGGATATCTCAATATAAGTAAAACCTTTTATGCTTATTTTAGTTTGTAAAGTGAGATAGAAAAAATTACTATTTTGTGTTCCTGAAAAGTTACAAGCGACGTTGAAATTTTATCCAATCGTTACTCAGTAGTAGCCCAGCCGAAATAACAATATAAATCATTACTTTTTAAATATATATATATTTATTTACATAAAACAAACAAAAAATAATTCTATATCTCATTTAAACATCCAGAGAAATTAAATTGCATTTTATATTTTAAAAATGTGCATTTAAACTAATAAAATGGATTTAACCCGTCAGCACACGCGCTGGGATAAAATCTACCCCAGCTCACTACTATTACTAAAAAATGTGCGAAAATCGTTCGTGATCATTCTGAGATTTATAGTACCTTTCAAGCTGAAAGATATCAAGATGTGGCCAAAAAGAATTTACCTCCGCTTGTGAGATTTTCCATTTTTTTTGTTATAAAAATATCACGTGGGAGGAAATTTACCCCACGTGTGTTATAACGTAACCCATAATGATAGGAAAATGTTAATGCAAATGTTTATGTAAAAAATATAGTGTGCAAATAATAATATAATTGTTCTTTTAAACGTTAACAACTCTTGTACATACAGTTTCTATATATCAGTTTTATATTTTTTGTATTTTTATGGCTGAATTTGGATTGTAAAAGCTTTGTATGTAATGATATGCAGAAAAAAAATCTTAGTGCTAGATTTTTTTTTTTTTTTTTTTTTTTTGCTTTAAATATAAAAGAACCTCTTATTTTAAGTTAAATTATGTTCTTTATTGATTTACAGTTTATTTCAAAATATAAATTTTTGTTTATAATCAAACCGGGGGGAAATTAACACAAGAAAGCCCATTGGGGTAAAATCTATCCCGCGCGTGTAGTAACCTAATGGAAAGGGGGGCATGTGCTGATGGGTTAATATAAAAAAGCTTCTTTATTGAACGATTGTGGAAAGCTTTCTAATTCATTAACCAATCATAGCTTTACTTGCAACTACAAATTATACCAATGCATTCCAATAGATATTATATACATTTTTAAACAATCAAATTTAGCATATCCGTGCATAAAGTTTTGTATCGCAGTAGTCAATTACTGGTTTCTAATAAATTAGTGATGCACTCACCCTATATCTTTTTAACCCATTCGCTGCCAACCACGAGTATACTCGTTGTTTTTCAATATAAAATTACGAATTCGTACCGGAAATTTCGAAAGAAGAATTTTTATTTTAAGTAATCACGAAATGTCTGTAATTAAAATAAAGTAAATATTGGTATTAGTATTTTCTGGTATGAATTCGAACTTTCTAAATAATTTAAAATTCCGGTAATTTTAACCCGGCAGTGAACATGTTAACTCCTTTGAACCCATTATACACACAAGTGGGTACATGATCTGTAGAATTATTGCGTCTGGGAGCGAAGGGAATTAATTATGAATGATTGAAATATTTTATTTGACGGAATGGAAAATAAATTTACTGAAATCAAACATATGAATTATTTTATTTAATCTGTCTTTTTTTAACATTTTATGTATATTTTGTTAAAAGATGTGAATTAATAGTTTTTTTTTCTAAGGAACAGATAACAATACAAACTGTAACATCATTTAAAAAAAATAATCATTTAAAAAAACAAATATTTTGGAGTATAAAATTAAATTTCGCAATTCTTTAATATTTTGAAAAAAATCTCAATTTATCGTTTTTAGAAGAACATGCTTAAGAATGTTTTAATGAAACAATTCTTATACCCTAACAATAAATAATATTAAAGATTACTAAGATCAACAGCTTTATTTTCTATTATACATTGCATATAATTTTATTTTTTCCTGCTTTCATTTAAATTCACGGCAGAGAATAATCTGATAGAAGCTTTTTTGCGTAATGATTTTACGTATTATATTTTATTCTAAATTCAATTACTCATTTCAGTAAAAATGAAATATATTTTTTCAATTGTGTTTCTCTGCGCTGGTATTTTTTAAGGAAACATATATGCTTAACACAGTTAATTTTGTCTTCAGTTATTTATTTGGAAAATTGCAATGTTTTTTTAATTAAAAAATGTTTATAAAAGGACGGACAAATTGTAACAAACGGAAAAAAATACATTTATGTAATATTCTGGCAGTGAAAGAAAATTAAAAATGTTGCACATGAAATCTCTATTTTATAATAAGATATTATTATATCGGAAATAAAAATATGTAAAAGATCAGTGCTGACTGATTTTGTTTAATTAATAAGCTTCAGTTGAATCTTCCGATATTGTTATATTTTAGAAGGAAGATTTTAATCCGTGCCAAAATTAGATAGCAGATTTTGTAGTTCTGTAAAATAACATATCTTATTTAAATAGTTTAATTACAAGGGAACCACTTATGGTGTTTCTCAAAACTAGCATTGAGACGTAGAGCATTTTACAACCCTATGTTGCGAAGTTTGATAATCGATAAAATTTTTCTGTTAAAATCACATTTTTTTTATTTTGCAGCAACATAACTTTTTGAAAATGTCATTTTCGAGGCCACTTATCGGACTCTTAATAAAGAAATAATAAAAAAAATCAGTTAAAATACAAATTAGTCAATAAAAAGTATAAAATATTGAAAAAAGTTTATAAAATCCTTCAATAACCTACGAATTTTATTTCGAAAAATTACTACATTATATTTACATTTTTGGCGGGGGAAAAGGTTGGCGTTTTTTGGCGATTTAATTCTAACATGTGCAATATGCACGTCCACATACTGCAGGATGAAGTGAGTTAAAAATTAATAGCGCCAGATTTGGCGACTTAACTAACGTTTGGCGTGAAATTAACAATTAAAAATTCAACAATAAAAAAATAAAAGTAGTAAAAAATTTATAAAATACAATTTTAATAGATAAATTTTATCGGTTCTCTAACTTTTATGTACAAGGCTACAAATTGCACCAGGTCTCGATGATAGGTGCAAACTGCACCAAAAGTGTTTCTCTTGTTAGTACTTTATGACTTTCAATAAGCAGTATGATATAAATTTGATATTTAAAAATAAGTACCTAAATACAGTAGCAAGAAACAAACGTTTTATTTGACCTAATGCTGAAATAGTCTATTTAAATGAATCATACCAAACACTATGTTTTGAAAGTCGTACAAAAAGTTTAAAAAAATCCTTCAAGAACCTACGAATTTTATTTCGAAAAATTACTACATTATATTTACATTTTTGGCGGGGGAAAAGTTGGCGTTTTTTGGCGATTTAATTCTAACATGTGCAATATGCACGTTCACATACTGCAGGATAAAGTGGGTTAAAAATTAATAGCGACAGATTTGACGACTTAACTAACGTTTGGCGTGAAATTAACAATTAAAAATTCAACAATAAACAATTAAAAGTAGTAAAAAATATATAAAATATAATTGTAACAGATAAATTTTATCGGTTCCCTAAGTTTTATGTATAAGGCTAGAAAATGCACCAGGTCTCGATGATAGGTGCAAGCTGCACCAAAAGTGTTTCCCTTGTTAGTACTTTATGACTTTCAATAAGCACTATCATATAAATTTGATATTTAAAAATAAGTACCTAAATACAATAGCAAGGAACAAACGTTTTATTTGACCTAATGCTGAAATAGTCTTTTTAAATGAATCATACCAAACACTATGTTTTGAAAGTCGTACAAAAAGTTTAAAAAATCCTTCAAGTACCTACGAATTTTATTTCGAAAAATTACTACATTATATTTACATTTTTGGCGGGGGAAAAGGTTGGCGTTTTTTTGGCGATTTAATTCTAACATGCGCAATATGCACGTCAAAATACTGCAGGATGAAGTGGGTTAAAAATTAATAGCGCCAGATTTGGCGACTTAACTAACTTTTGGCGTGAAATTAACAATTAAAAATTCAACAATAAAAAAATAAAAGTAGTAAAAAATATTATAAAATACAATTTTAATAGATAAATTTTATCGGTTCTCTAACTTTTATGTATAAGGCTACAAAATGCACCAGGTCTCGATGATAGGTGCAAGCTGCACCAAAAGTGTTTAGCTTGTTAGTACATTATGACTTTCAATAAGCACTATGATATAAATTTGATATTTAAAAATAAGTACCTAAATACAGTAGCAAGAAAAAAAACGTTTTATTTGACCTAATGCTCAAATAGTCTTTTTAACCCTTTATCTACTGACGGTACTTTTAAGAAGTACCATCAGAGAAAACTTTATATAAAATTGCTTTAATCTGTCTAATAATGATAATAATGTTTTATTTTTATACAAAATACTTTTCTGGATCACATTTAGAAAGCACAGCAAAACAGTGAAAGCTAAATATTTTATAAAGTGGTGTTTTTCTCAACCTTTTACATAAGTGTAGATGTTCTATTTTAAAAAATTGTTATATGAAAATTTTGCAACTATAAAAACCTTTCTATTTAATAATAGGATCACAATACATTTATTTAAATTGTTCCGATAAAGAATTGTGATATTTCCTTAACAGCATTTTCTGCTAATTAATCTAATTATTCTTGTAAATGTTTCACAAAAACAGCTATTACTATCGCATTATTAAATCAGTTTTAATGAAAAACATTATCTAAATTTCATATTAATATAATATAAATTGTCTAATATAACTTCAGACATCAAGGAAGATAATTATTCAGATTGAACAATTTGTTGAATCATAATTCGGTAGATAAAGGGTTAAATGAATCATACCAAACATCATACCAATGTTTTGAAAGTCGTACAGTCAGCCAAAAAAAGGGGAACACCCCATGCATTTTAATCACCAAATTGTTCCCCCAAAAATGGAAATAGCCATTCAACTGGAATTTCTGGATATAAAACAAATAAATATTGCTAAATATTGCTTCCAAAACCTCTAATTGTAATTGTTGAAATATCTTTATATAAAAAATGTTCCTTCACCATTTCTTTATAGAAATGAATTTATATCGAGGTTCACAGGTTTTGTGTATACAACACAGCTGAATTAATTATATCACTTTTTATATTGATTGATATATTTTAAAATCCAATGCAATATAAATTAATATTTTACAGAATTACGAAAACGTATTAGAAATAATTGATAGTATAAATATCATAACTATTTGTGAAAGAGGGATACGTAAGTAAAACAAATATTATGTTCTGAGTGTTTAGAATCTTAATATTGTTAAAAATGCCAATAAAATGTTTTCATTTTTTAGTAAAACCAGTAAAAGAAAAATTTAATTATCAGTTAAAAAAAGAAAAACACGAATATAATTAATTTTAGAAATTAAATATATTTATTTGAATTTGGGGAAATATAATTTTCTTTTCTTTTAAAAATGGTTCTAAACCCACTGTTTTCGAAGAATTATTCGAGAAAATTGTTAATCAAACCAATCCCAAAGCTGCTAAATCTTAAGTTACTATTAAAATGTAATAGAAATGATTGCCTTATTTTATCACAGATTTGGACGATGAAATAAGACAAATTTATTTTTAAATTTTAGTGGTAAGTAAAAAGTATATTTAAATGCTGGTTAGCTATTCTATTCGATTTACTATCCACCTAAAAAAAAAATTAAAAATAAATACTGAAATGTTCTATATTAGTTATTGTTGAAATTTATATATATATATATATATATATATATATTGTTTTTCAATTAAGTTCATGGCAGCTAAAACTGTGATAGTAGCTTTTTATGTAATGTTTTTGTGCCTTTTACTCTGTTATTAATTCAATTACTCTTTTTACTTTTAAAAATGAAATTGATTTTATTTTTTATTCTCGTAGTGCATTAGTATTTTCAGAAGAATCTTTTTCCTAAAACAAATAGGAATTTTGTGACTTTTTTTTTTCTTTTGGAAAATTGCATATTTTATTTTCACATAAGATAAATATATAAAAAAAAAGACAAACGTGCTGCAACGAATGAAGAAATGTTTTCATATTATTCCAGTATACATCTTTCGGAAATGAAAATTTTGTTTATAAAATCTTTAATTTTAAAGAAAAAAATTTTAAAATACAAAATGAAAATTTGGTTGAAAAAGGAAAAGACGTATGGATGTCTGTAGAATAATACAGTTGTTGTGAAAGTTTATTTATTAACAAACGGGAAAAATACATAATTAATAAGGACTTTACGTTGCACATATAAATACTAACATCAAACATTTGCTTTTAACGTATATTTAGTTTAATTTAATATGAGTTACTTTAAAAACTACATATATAAACAATTCTCGACGTTTCGGTTATTCTTCATAACCATCTTCAGGAGAAAATTTCCATAAATACAAACAGCAAAAAATTACATATGTGTTACATAATTGAGTAAAATGTTTCATCTGACAAGACGCTAAATTAACGGAATTTACAAAACATCTTCAAAATAAGCCTGGTGGCGCCCTCTATGAAAAAGCTACTTAACTGGAAATCATGTTCAACGAAATAAAAGAATCTCCTGAAGATGGTTATGAAGAATAACCGAAACGTCGAGAATCGTTTATAGTTTTTAAAGTAACTCATATTAAATTAAACGAAATATACGTTAAAAGCAAATTTTTGATGTGGGAAAAATACATTTATATAATATTCTGGCAGTGAAAGAAAATTGGAAATGTTGCACATGAAACCTTTTATTTTATAATAAGATATTTTTACATCGAAAATAAAAAAATATATAAAGAACAGTGCTTACTGATTTTGTTTAATTAATAATCTTGAGTTGAATTTTACGATATTGTTATACTTTAGAAAGAAGAGTTTAATCCGTGCCAAAATTAGATAGTAGATTTTGTAGTTCTGTAAAAGAACACATCTTATTTAAATATTATAATTAGTAAATTACTTTATGATCTTAAAAGAGCACTGTAACACAAATTTGATATTTCAAAATTAAGTTCTAAAATACATTAGGAAGAAACAAACGTTTTATTTGACCTAATGCTCACGGGTCCAAAAATCTAGGCACCAATGGGCAAATTCCACCACTAAATTTTTAGTATTCTGCACCTAATAAGAATACTGATAAAATTAAGACGAAGTATAGTAATAAAATTTAACGAAGAATACTAAAAAAATTTAGTGGTGGGAATCAGCCCATTGGCGCCTAATTTTTTACACCTTTGCTAATGCTGAATAAATGAAATATTCAGCAAAGTTCCACGAAATTAGACATGACTAAAAATAGAAAAGGAGTTTTATCAGATCATGGAGTATAATAATCAGAGTGTAACGATTAATTCCATAAAAGTCGGTTTAAATTGATTAAAATTTGAGAAAACTAATGATACATCAAATAAAGGTAAAAAATATTGCAGTTAAAAGCTGGTGAACCCCCACAAATAATTTTCATTCTTAAAACCATTCAACAACATGTCAATTTAGATGTTATAGAATACTCAAATGAAACGAATAGTTTAAAGGCTACCAAGTCAACTCAATTGCTGTTACTGATAAATTTAGCAACTAGCTAGTAATCATTAGAAAATAGCTTATCTTTTCTTAAAACAGTAAACAATATATTAATTTAAAGAAATTTATATTAATTTATATTTTGAGAATATAAAATTATTAACATATTAAAATTTTATTATTTTAAAGATAAACTGAAAATATTTAGGAATGACTGAAAACAATTTGTTTCCCTTTATGCAAAATAAATCTACCGAAATAAAATATCTGAAATATTAGGTTTAGAATATTTTTCAGAAATTCACTGCAATATAAATTAATATTTTACAAAATTGCAGAACCGTATTAGAAATACTTGAAAGAAAGTATAAATATCATGCTTAACCATTTGTTTAAGATGTATATGTAAGTAAAACACGTTAAATATTATGTTCTGAATGTTTAGAATGTTAATATTGTTAAAAATGCAAATGAAATGTTTGAATTTTTTAGTAGAACCAGTAATAGAAAAATTTTAATATCAGTTAAATAAAGGCAAACATGAATAAAATTAATTTTGTAAGTAAAATATATCTATTTGTAGAAGGGGAAATATAATTTATTTTTCTTTTAAAAATGATTCTAAATCGGCTATTTTTAAAGAATTTATCAAGAAAATTTTAAATCAAACCAATCGCATAGCTGTTAAATCGTATGTTACTCTTAAAATCTAACAAAAATGTTTACAGTTTTTATAACAGATTTTGACGATGAAATAAGACAATTTTTTTTTATTTTATTTTAGTGGTAAGAAAAATTTATGTAAGTGCTGGTTAACTATGTGACCCAATTTACCTAAATAAATAAATTAAAAAATGCTGATATATTCTATATTATTTTTTGTTGAAGTTTATATTTTTCAATTAAGTTCATAGCCGCTAAAACTCTGATAGTAGCTCTAAACTCTGATCAACAAACAAAACTCTGATAGTAGCTCTAAACTCTGATCAACAAACTCTGATTGTATCAGCAACAAAAATAAATAAAAAATATAAAAATCCTGAAATATACTATATTACTTTTTTTAATGCTTTGTTGAAGGTTATCTTTTTATTTTTCATTTCAGTTCATGACCACTAAATCTCTCATAACAGCTTTTGTGTAAGAATTTTATGCATTTTATATTCTTTTAAATTGAGGATTACTCTTTTTACTAAAAATTAAAATTTATTTTGTAAAATTATCGTAATGCATTATTATTTTCAGAAGAATATATTTTTTTTTTACTCTTAGTAAAAAAATATTTTTCTGAAAATACTAAAGCATATGTGAATTTTGCGACTATTCTCAAAATTACATCACATGGGATAACAATATAAAAACAAAAACAAACGTACTGCAACGAATGAAAAAAATATGTTTCTATTATTCTAGTATATTTTTTTCGTAAATGAAAATTCTGTTTATAAAATCTTTAATTTTAAAGAAAATATTTTAAAATACAAATGAAAATTTCGCTGAAAAAGGGACGGGATTATGGGTGCTTATAGAATAATACAGAAGCTATGTAAGATTATTTATCCGTTCATTATGAGATTGATTTCAAAATCACACGAAATTAGACATGACTAATAATTAATAAAAATGTGTTTTACCAGATCATAGAGTATAATATATAGAGTATACTTTCTAAAAAGTCGGTTAAAACTGATTAAAATTTGCGAAAACCATGATACATCAAATTTAAGAAAAATAAATATTTCAATTTAATGTACCGTAAAGCATATGAACCCGCACAAATGTATTTTTTCATAAAACCATTTAATAATATGTCAAAAGGTTATTATAGAACACTGAGATAAAAAAAATAGTTTAGAGGTCAACTAAATCGATATTACTGATAAATTTCGCATCTAGTTCGTAATCATTAGAAAATTGCTTATCTCTTCTTAAAATAATTAAACAATATAACTTATTTAAACAATATATAATTGGAAGGAAATTTGTAGCCGAAACGTCAGTGAATGATCACTGTGGAGACGCGAAAAGTTTTAGGTTTTTGTCTGTCTGTCTGTCTGTTCCACGATAAGTGCCATAAAAACGTCCGCTTAGGTTGATTTTTGGTAGGTATGTCAACGAGATATCCAGAATAGCTGTATAGTGTTTGGTTAAATTTGATTCATTCTTTCTAAAAATTTAGAACATTTCTTTTTAGGTCATAATGCTTTTATTGGGAATGCAGATGATTTTGAAATTTCATTTTTAACTGAAATGAAAATCGCATATTTGAACAATGGATTTAAACATAAAAATTCTGAATGCTAAATTTTCGATATGGAGGTCTTAAATATATCCAATAGCTTTGAAAATTTGCCGATACATCTATTAGAATTTAGAAATTAATTGTATAAATTATTTGAATATTTTTTGCAACTGTTCAGGATATATGAAACATTTTATTTTCCTATTTTTTAGCAATTTTAAAATGCATTTATTTTTCTTTCCTCTTAATTTTATTAGTTCCTTAGCAACCATATTTCAAAGAACATCAAAATAATAAAATTCAAGTAACTCGCACTATTTTGCAGCAATATTTTATTAGCAAAATAAATTATTTTCGGGCGATTAGTATTTTATTGACATAAATGACAATTTATTTTGATACAAGTTACCTTTTAACTACTATAGAATGATTACTGAAATATTTTTTAGAAACGAAAATTACAAAAATATTGAATATGTAATTGAAGTCTCGTAGTTTACATTTGTATATTTCTTACATGAGAATTTATTCCTTTTCTGGAACAGATGTGAATGTTTCGTCGTTGAAAAGTTAATATTCTTTTAAAAATAGGATATAATCACTTGTACAACGAGGTGGTTAAACTAAAGAAATTAGAATAGTAACACGCATCCATACACATCGTCAAATCCTGAAATATTACAATTACTGGAAACTGAGAACAAAGAAGCTATTACAAAAAAAATATATATATATTTTATAGCGCCAAATCACATTTGCTAGTGAATTGGCAGTGGGCAAATTATGAATAATTACACAATAGGTTTGAAAGTTTTTAAATATGCCTATTTTGGGGAGAGTTTAGTATGCTATTGCCATCGAGTTACATCAGGATGTAATTAGATAAAATAAAGAATATAGAATGACCATCAAAATGTTTTTTTCGAAATGAAAATTATAATAACACTACATTTCTAAAATAAAAATAAGTGAAATATAGCAGATTCAGTTTACATTTCCATACGTGGCTTTTGTACATGAGATATTAATCAACATATTCATCATAAGCAGGTGTTTCGTTGTTGGCAGGTAAGTAAATATTGCTATTTGGGTATTAGAATGATATGAAATTATTTTCGAATTTTTTTTTTATCCTAATAAAACTGCAGTATACAACGAAATACAAGATACACTATAATAATTCGCACAGTCCAAAGGGAATCACGAATATAAATTTAATAAGATTACGGGTGGTACAGTTGGGCTCTGCCCCTCTAAAAAATGTAATTTTAATCTAAAATGTTACAAGAATAAGCAGGTTATAAGACTTTCAGAATATATTTGCATAAACCGCGTTTAATTTAACGCTTCTAATTTCTGAAACCTCTGAAGTATTTTATATGCCTATAAATATGTGTGCAATATAAAAAAAATCGGATTGTAAGATGCTAAATAATATCACAAGTGAGATTAAAATACAGTGATTTTCAGAGGTGCGTTGAGGCTCCTGATCTGCAGATTTACTAGTATTAATTTATATTTTGAGACTTTAAATTATGAACCTAATATAATTTTCTTATTTTAAAGAGAAGCTGAAAAAAGATTCAGAAATGAATGAAAACAACATGTGTCACTCTGTGCGAAATAAATCTAGCGAAATAAAATATGTGAAATGTTACGTTTAGAATTTTTTTATACTATATATCTGAGTGCATACCATTAAGAAATGTAAATGCACTGTTGAAATTTATAACAGAAACAATAACAATAGAAATTACATTTTCACTCTGAATAAAATATGATTAAAAAAAAGAAACATTTTTTGAAGTTAATATATTGATTTAAGGCATTTATTTTCAGACTTACACACAGGAAAAAAAAAACTATTTAAATTCTTAAGAAAACGTGTTCGTTGAATTTATCTAAACTAATATTTAATTAAACTGATATTATCACTTATAAAAAATAATTTATAAGATTATTAGAATCTACAACGTTTATTTTCAATGATACAATATTTAGAAATTTAAATAATTTAATAATATGACATTAAATGACAGAATTTTAAATAATTAGAATCTGTTAAAATTTGTATGTTTACTAATACTTCGAAATATATATATATATATTACCCTTGTAAGAAGAATACCCGTTTATCTATTAAATAGATTTAAAATTTGAATTCCCTGTTTTCAGTGAAAGTAATAATATATATATATGTATATATATATATATATATATATATATATATATATATATATATATATATAAACAGACAAACCCCTAAAAATCGCTAATCAATTTAAATGATTGCTAAGACATATAACATCATTTTATTCTAATACACTGATTGTATGAGATTTTTTTCGTTTTTCATTTAAGTTCGTAGTCGCGAAAAATCTCTTGGCAGTCTTGGCAGTCTTGGCAGTCTTGGCGGTCTTTCTTGTAATGGATTTACGTCTATGTTTTTCGTTGTGTTTCTTGTTCCGCCAAAAGTGAAATGGATTATGTTTTGTAATTGTTGGTCTCGGTAGTAGTATATTACAACGAATCTTTTGTTAAAAAGCAAGAGCTTTAACCCTAATTTTTATTTCGAAATTTGTATTTTCTATTTCATTATAAATGAAATATATAAACTGACACATGTGTTATAGAAATTTTTTCTATTGTTATAGCAGATATATATGAAGGAACACGGACATTAAAATAAAAATACTGTAATTTTTAGATAAAATCTAATACATTGAAACAAAATTATTCATCCTTCTTTCTATAAAGCTGACGCCATAATGTTTTGTTAATAAACTATGACGTAATGACGTTAGACATATCGATGATCCGTAAAATGTTTTCTGTTGTAAACTTAAGGATAGGAGCTTTTGATTGCTTCCTGGTACAGAATTACACATACACCTGATGCGAAATTATATGACACAATGTCACCATCTAAATTTGACGTTAATATCAAGATTATTTTGGCCTTAAGACTGTTGTGCATTGAGATCTCAAAATCCCCTACCTAATATTAAACTTATAGAATTGTGGTGCATTCGTGTTTTTAACCCTTTTAGTGCGGGAGACGACTAATATTGACATCTAGGAGTTGGATGTTGCAGACTATATTAAGCGACAAAATTCGCCTAGGCGTTCACGGCGTGTATTGTGCTCACTGTAGTGCGTCATGGGCTTAGCAGTGATGTCGTATTAAGCCTGCGTAGTGCAGTAATTTGGCTATAACCAAAACCAGTAGAGTGCTTTTCGTATAACCATGAGATATGATTTTTAGTTTTGTATTGGGTGGTTTTTGGAAACATCAATTTGTACCGTAAAATTCTGCCCGGTAATCAGATAAATAAATCGCTTTTTTGGTCGAAATATTCCGCACAGGGCATTAACCCCACCCCCCCCCCCCCAAAAAAAAAAAAAAATCGCATTGAAAGCGTTAAGGGAAGAGTGGACTTTCGAAATCACGAAATTCGACTAAAAAATCCTTTTTTTCTTATCTGGAAAATAATGAAACTAGATGCTCAAATTTATTTACTGGAAAAAAGTATTTTTTAATTCTGACACTTCTTCGCAGAGATATAAGAGATATTCATATTTGTAAAAACTCTGTATATTTATATAAAAAAAAATACTTAAAATGCTGTTTTTTTCAAAATTGAAAATGTCTCACATTTCTATCTTTTGAAACGTTCCATGTGCATTCCTAGTTATCAGATTCTTTTGAAATTTATACTGTATATCCTCTATACAATAATATATAAATGTTAGCATAAAAAGTTGTATTTGAGAGATATTTTAGTGATGAAATTTATGTGCATATGGATATATAAAGCTACGTTTCTAGAAAAAACAATGTATATTTATGAAAATGTTTTTTTTTTCTTCTTATATATTCAGCGAACTTTTACAATTCATGCCAACTTCCATTCTAATATATAAGAAGTATCTCATAAGTAAATATTGTCATATTTTTAGCAAAAGAAATGCGTATGGGACATTTTAAGTTATTACAATTATTTATTACTTTAAAAATTTAAAAATTGAATAATTTAAAAACTTTTTATTATTTTAACACCAAATTTTAAATATATTTATTTGAGTTTAGCATTAACAAGTTTTTCCAATTAATCCATTGAAAATTGCAGGATTTCGCTTTTAATGTCCACTGTTTTCTTAAAATATCTCCCCTGGAAATTCACTAACTTCTTTTTTCAGCAATTACTTGTCAAACTATTTCTAAAATATGTATTTAATTTATAATTTTATGTGATAAAATATTAGCAAAATCGGGTAATAGTTTAACACTTCAAATAAAATTAAGTGCATATTTTAGAAATAAAAATAACGGAGGTATCCTTCAAAAAGATTACACAAATAAAACAAGATAAAAATATTAATTTCCTGTGGCGATATTTAAAAATACGAGTACATCATAAACTTATATGTTTAATATTAGCTTGGGTTATTGTTGTTCTCACTGACCAATAGCCTTAACCTATTAATTTGACAGTATTCCCATTAAAACGCATT
This sequence comes from Maratus michaelseni, assembly GCA_963931845.1. Lineage (NCBI taxonomy): Eukaryota > Metazoa > Arthropoda > Arachnida > Araneae > Salticidae > Maratus > Maratus michaelseni. Next base: position 198,927,560 of record OZ007588.1, on the reverse strand, counting down.
ATTGCAGAACGCAACTCTTTTTTTTTTAATATACAACAGCTACAGTTAATGAAAATACTGTCATTGTGCTGATTTCATTAGTAAACTAGAAATTAAGAAATTGGTCAACTAAAGTTGGAGTTCAACGATACATTTGAATAATAATATCTCTGTGTTTAGAATTATGCCAATCTTTTATTAGAATATTGAATTAAAATAATGAATGAAAATCCAAAATAAGACTATCATATCACAGATTTTATGTATCTATATAGAACGTAATTTAAATATGTAAAGTATTTTCTTTATGCATTTTCATCAGTAAAAATGTAAATAATTTGATAGAAGAAAAGAAAATGATTCCTCATCCATTTAATAAATGTAAATTTTATTTCACGATAATTCAAATATATCAATAATTGCAAATTCATTTTATTTAATGACTTTGTTACTTCGTTCTTCGATTCGTATATTTTAGAAATATTTTGGTAACTACAAGGAACTAATATATCCTTCAATAATAGTACAAACATCTGTATAGAACATAATTATATTTTAAAGTTGAAATGTGATATTTATAACCTTATTATTATTTTTTTAAATAGAGAGCAAAAATATGACACTTACTTATAAAGACAATAAAATAAATCAGGCTTCCCTCTATTTACACATTTTATATTTTATATAATGGTTTTCTTCACATACAGTACACTTATTTTTGATTTTTGTTAATACAATTTTCAATTTATGTGATATTTTATTCAAAATAAAAGATTTCTTTTAAACTTTTTGTATTCAGAATTTGATGGTTAAGGATCGTTGATTTTATTAACAGTAATATCAGATATTTAAAAACACATATAAATTAAAAAAAAATCATTTATATATACATATTAAGTATAAACTTACAATGTTTTTGTGAGAGTTTCTGAAATTTCGAATCTATGTATATGCCTTAATTAATTTTAAAGAAAGCAATCTTTCAGGTGATAAGAAAATTACGATACTCTTTTTTGCACTTAGAACTTGATAGAAAATTATAATTGACTTCACATAATAATGAAATTTATATTATTAAATATTCAATAAATGTATATATTTAGAAATAAATTGTAAGGTAATATTCTAGAAATTATAAAATCGTTATTGAAATTTTTATAAAGTTTGATAAGATTGTACACTTCATTATTAGTTGCGTCTTGAAGCCAACATTTTTAACAGAGTTTTATGAGACCTTATGTAAACAATTTTAACTTATCCTTGTACAATTTTATCACTATTAATATGTGATATGTTTATCAAGCTTTTAATAATAAATCAGTTTATTGAAAATTTCAGATCGTTCTGTCTTGACTCAGACAGTAAGACAGAATTGATATGTTAATCTTATAGGAAATAGATTAGTTTAAAAATTCTTATGAAAATGAGCAAGATATTTAACTAAGGATTATAACTATCGATATTTCAATGAAAAGTTTAATGATGTAAAATGACTAAACGAAACGATTGTTATCTTCGCTACAATTAGATAAATTGCAGAAAGTATTTTCAAAATATAGCTGCCATAGAAAAATATTAATTATAATTGTCCTTGTATTTTTGATTGACATTTCTTCAAGTCCTGTTTACTGGCTCTTCAAGCGGTAGTTTCCCGTTTTATTCTATGTAGGATATCTTCTCTTTTTTCGAGAGAATGTGGATCTCAAAACAAGTCGTAAAATGACATTATAAAAGGAAGCAACAATTTCAAGCAAGTTATAAAACTGCACCCTCAATCCGTTTCTTTGTAAGAAATAAATATTTATTAAATATGCTACACACACAAATGTAAAAAGTTTGAATGACTTTAAATGTGTTCACATTTAAGAATTTCGAAAACCAAGAAAAATTGAAAGATAAAATAAAAAAATAAAATTCCCACTACAGTGACTACGGAAATGGCAGTATGGAGATACTGAAATGAACTCTTTTTCTACGTGCTTAGAGCTAAGTAAACCATTAACATCTACAACCCTTATTAGATTAAATTAAACAGAGATTTCCCGTTTCCACACCAGTATACGGTTTTATCCTACTTTGCCCGTAAAATATTTGAAAAGTATGCATTCATAAAATATGTGTAACTAGCGGCCCTCCCTCGCTTTGCTTCGGATTAACCTTGAAAACCTTCATCTCTTTGTGTTTTCTGTAGACCTTTTTAATATGTACAATAATTAGTACATTATTTTGATAAATCTTGTAGGGTTCAGCCTGCGTTTGCAATGTATAAGCGGAAAAAATTAAATTATTTACGACATCACATTAAAAACCACAAAAATAACAGTATTTCTCCACTATTTAATGGATATACATATAAACCTTCCTCTTGAATCACTCTATCTATTAAAAAAAACCGCATCAAAATCCGTTGCGTAGTTTTAAAGATTTAAGCGTACATAGGGATATAGTGACAGAAAAAGCGACTTTGTTTTATACTATGTAGTGATTTATCTGAAATTACAAAGCAAAACATATGGTTATTATACATATAAACCTTCCTCTTGAATCACTCTATCTATTAAAAAAAAACGCATCAAAATCCGTTGCGTAGTTTTAAAGATTTAAGCGTACATAGGGATATAGGGACAGAAAAAGCGACTTTGTTTTATACTATGTAGTGATTTATCTGAAATTACAAAGCAAAACATATGGTTATTATACATATAAACCTTCCTCTTGAATCACTCTATCTATTAAAAAAAACCGCATCAAAATCCGTTGCGTAGTTTTAAAGATTTAAGCGTACATAGGGATATAGGGACAGAAAAAGCGACTTTGTTTTATACTATGTAGTGATAAGATAATTTTACTTTAGTACTGCTTCCAATTCTAAATTCTATTTAAGTCGCATTAAAATAAAGTTTTTATTTAATTATTTGTTTTTTTATATATAAAAAAATTGTTTAAAGTAAATGTGTTATAATGTATGATTGCATGAACATATGATTGCATCATATGGATATGTATCGCACCCAATGAAAGGGACTAGTCGCAACAGTCCACCGATCACAGCTTCTTTTAAGCCTACCTTTATCACATGACATTTCGATAATTAGGGAGAACAGCCTACCTTCATAACGTAACAGCCATGAAATGTAAAAGTATCGTGGCGTGTTGTTTCCGTTGCTCTTGCTATGTATGTTATTCACAAAAGTTTATAAAATTTTATTTTTGGCATGTTTAATAAATATTTTAAAATGCATTATAAATTGGGAAGTAATCTGAAAACAAACAATAATATTTATGTACTGTCTGCATAAAAAATAATAGGAACAACATTAAAATACAGTTTACGAAAAATTTGAAATTTTCGTATATCTAATTTTTGTATTATTTTGTAAGCAATACTTATTTAATATAATAAGTCATAAGGGAAAAAATAAGCTAAACAACTCTTAAAATTAATAGCAGTTTGTTCTGAATTTAACGCTAATATATCTAACGTTATTGCCAATGAAACTGTCAAACACACGGAAGTTCTATAGTGGTAACTGTCTCTAAAATTCCGTACTAACACAAAAAAAGCAATTTCACTGGCGCCAAAATTCTTTTTTCGTAACATTCCTGAATGTTTTATTATGTTCAATTAAAGAATTATTCGAACACAGAAAGTATAATTTGGAAGAATTCTTAATGATTCTACGTATATCTTTAACTTATTTTCTTTCATTTCGATTAAATGTGATTTATTTTGAATTTAAAGTTTAGAATTTTTTTGAGGAAAGTTATTCAAGCAATGTATGACAATTTATAAACGATTATGATAAATAATAATGAATTACATTGCTACAACTAGGTAAAACATTAAAAATGAAGGTAATAATACAAAAAAAAATTCCATAATAAGACCCTCCATAATAATGAGAGATAACAACATCGAATGTTTGAAATACGTAACATAAGAAAATTAAAATATCATGACTGAAAATGTGGTTTTTAAAAATTATGTGATCACTGAATATATCATAATAAATATATATATGTAAAAAAATCTGAAATTTTATATTTCAAAACTCTTTGCTATATACAAAACATAATGTGAGCTGGATAATCTGTGTCAGTCGAATTCAAAAGTATTTTCCTCTATTGATTTTTTTTTCTTTAAATACGAGCTGTTTTTAATAAATGTGACAAAATTCAACAAAACTTTAAAGTCATTGTGCCTAAATGTGACATGATTCTTCTTTGTTTTGTCGCATTTTGTTGTATATTTGGCATTTTATTTAATAAATATACATTTTATTAAGCAGAAAATTATTGAATACTGTGCCTTTAGTTCAAAACTAACTTGTTTTGTACAAATGGATTCATTATTTGTAATACAAGCCAACAATATACGATTGTCGCATTTAGGTCATTTTTGTCGCATTTACGGTAGTTAAAACCTAAATGACACCTCCAATGTTCCAAATGTGACAATGCGTTTTATACATGTCAGTTTATATTTAAATATTCATTTAATTTCTATAATTGTTTGAATTCCTTAATAAAAAGTCAAAATATACATAAAATTGAATGTTGAATAGCTTAATATTGAACTACTTAATATGCTAATAACTTTATTTGATAGTAACTTAAATGATAAAAAATATCTTTGAGATACATAATCTTAAATATATTGTAAATAAATAATGTATACATCAACATGCAGACTTTACAAACTTTTAACTTTGACCATGAAGAAAACAAGAAGGAAATAATGAAGGACTTATTCAATAAGTTTTACAAAATCTCTTTCTTTTAAGTTTGCTTTTAATTTCTTTTTGCTTTTTATTTATACGTGTAGGCCTCAATTTTTTCTTTTTCGTTTCTGGATGATATCGATTTAGAAAAGTTTGAAGTTTAGGCTTTTTCCTAGCTTCTGTTTCTGCTGCACGTTTTCTTCTAGATTTTTTCAGCGATTGGTTTTGAATTTTTACCTAATTTTGTTTTTTAAATGCTGTTTTTGCTTTTATAAGCTTTAATTGTAGGGTAGATGGGGGGATAAATGGGACATTTTCACAAACATATTTATTTTAAATATTTTATTTAAGTTATTATCAATATTATATATATCACATTCTATACATTAAGTGTTTGACTACATCTTATGCACAATATTTATTCAAGATTATTATTATACAGAAATATATTATGAAATTAAAAAAAAAGTTCTTCTATGTCCCAAATCCTCCCCACAGCAGGGATGAATGGGACACAAATATTTTCCTCCCTGTATTCAATGTTAAGGACTAATAGCTGACAAAAGCACCTCCTTGGCAAAAGCTGTGAGATTGTAATTTGTAATATGATCTCCAGGATTATTTCTTAGCCAATCATCTTGGACTCATTTCAGCTTTGCCTTAAAAGCCCCATAAATGGAAGCATTCAATGACTGAAGACGATGGCTACAATGAGGATGAAATGTTAAAAGAATAATTACCATAAATTATTAATTTATCAAATTATATAACATTATTTAGCTAATAAATATATTTTTCAGCATCCTCTAGGGATGAATGAGACAAAGTCATTCATCCCATTTGGAATGTGCCAATATGCCATAATGCATATATTCAATTGGCAGCCATTTTGTCTAAAAAAATTTTTTGTCCCAATGGCTAATATTCATTCATTTTAATTACCAATTTTGAGCCTTGAAATAAAAAACTACACATATCTTAATTGTTTAGATTGCATAAGATATTTAAGTAACTTCAAATGTAAAAAAAAAAAAATACTTTTAAGCAGAGTTTTCAGGAAATGATAATTTGAAGGAAACTGAGAACAGCCGTGTGGTCTTACTTTTGGTTCTGAAGCACACTATGGTAGTGAAATGTATGAGGATAGGAAGTAACTAAAAAAAAATGCCTGAAATATTGAGAACGTCCCATCCATCCCTTGTCCCATTCATATCCCATCTCCCTTACGGTCTTTCCAACTTTTAATCTTTGATTTTGCTCCTTCACTTCATTGTCCTCTTTAATTTTTTCATATATGCGTCAGTTCTTAAGCACTCAGCAAAGTTTGACCCTACTGCTTTTTTGCTTTTTGGTTAAATTTTGATTTTTTACTGAAACAGTTTTTAACAGAGAGATGGATTAGATTCAGGAAGATATATTTGTGAGGGGGATTCTGGTTACACCCCAGATCGTTCTTAAATAGAATCTGATCTGGAATTTCATGTTTGTTTTTTAAAATATGCTTTCATTGTTTGCAAAAATTCTAAATCTTCATCACTTCATCACTTTTATGCAATGTTCAATTTGTTTGAACAGACATATTTCATATTATTCAAGATGTATTATTACCTTCATGGTGTTCAATTTAAAGACTTGTTCTTGCAGAATAGTCAACATTAGTTCTTAAATCCTTATTAATCATCTTTATTAAATAATGTTTAATTTAAAAATCAAGAAACATAGTGTCAACTTTAGCGGGAAAAGCACCATTAACATTCAATACATTGACATGAAATTCATCAATATTTTTTTAGCAGGAAGCAGGTCAGAGCACAAATCTTTTATAAAAGATAAATTCTTATCGGCCAACTCATTAGTGGGTATGACTGGTATAGAAGAATTTAATTCATTTTTATTAACATTACTGATTAGGTAAATTTATAGCGTTGAACGGCATTGGGATCAATATTATATATTATATATATATATATATATATAATGATTCTAGAAAAGCACACCGGTTGGGAAAATGCGTTTTTTTAATAACGCTTACATCATATATTTGATTAAAATTATTTAAGGACGTGTATTTTTTTCTATTTTGATGATTTGAAACACGTATTTAAGTACCTGGTCAAAGAAACACAATATTGGAGGATCGTGTTGAAATTCCTAATTTATTAACTCAACACAGCTTAATTAAGCACAATATATATGTTCAATATCATTTTAGCAAAAAATATGAAAATACAATATAAACTTACCTCAGTTAACCTTCTAAAAGTCTTTCGCATTTAGGGCTCTCAGTTCATCGCTAATAGGTTTCTGAAAAAAAAAACAGTTACCAAAATGCGTAGAATATTTTAGAACTCTAATTTGAAAACGTGTCGTATTTTCGCTGGCTTACCTTTCAGGTAAATGAAACAGACGTTGATGCCCTTAACGTCCATAAGCTTATTTCATCTTCAAAGTTATATATATATATATATATATATATATATATATATATATATATATATAAACTGTGAACCATTTTTTGCCGCATTTAGTGAAATGGGGGATCTTTATAATGAACGATTTGTATTGTAATTGGATTTTTTTTAAGACAACATATTAAATGCAGAGAAAAAATTCGCGTTTTTTCCCTGAAGTTCGTATGTCTCATTATATGGCATCTATATTCAATTCTTGTGTTAAAATTTTACGTACAAGAACATTGTCGCATTTAGGAGTCGTCACATTTAGGCACAATAACCTTACTGCCTGCGAAACATTAAGTCATATGTACTGTAAAGAAAGGGAAATATTTCTTTATTTATGAGAGCATAATATAACCATGAGCGAAAATATACAATAACCACTCTAGAGTTTCCCCCGATTCGAAGAAGCGTTATTTATCTTTAGAAACCTCAGAAATCAATATATTTTCGAAATTTAAAAAACATTTTATATTAAAAAAGTTTGTTCTACTGCCACTGATTTTCGGAATTATGTCCCAGTAGTTTGTATTAATAAGTTTTTTCAAACCGGAATATTGGTTTGTAGAAACCATGAATTACAATTAAACATTTTCAGCCGCGTAATTTAATTTATACATCTAAGAGTAATAAACTAACATTAATTTTAATGAAAAAAGTTAAAGTTGTTAATTTATTATGTTTGTCTGTCAAACATGTTTGTTGACCATGAAAATATTTACTTGAGAATTGATAGCATCTATAAAACCTATATTCCGGATTCAGAAAACTTGTTAATACACAATAAGACTATTAGGAATCTTTTCCGAAACTCAGGGTAGCAAATAAAAATTTGCTTTTAGTTATGTTTCTTTAAATATTGAAAATAAATTTGTTTCTGAGGTTTCTAAAGATAAATAACGGTCTTTAGAATCACAGAAAAAAGGGAAGAATTTATTGTATATATTACGTTTTCTTAGATTAAAAAACATTTTTTTTTTTTTTTTTTTTTTTTTTTTTTTTTTTTGCAGTGCACGAAATCTTGATACAATTAAATAAATTTGAAGCCTCATGCTCAAGTTGTTTCTTAAATATATTGCTTATATTTCGAATATTCAATAATAATTTTGAATTTAATGTTAAAAATGTCTTTTTTCAGGTAAATTTTCATGAAAGGACGGATTTCCTGAAACATACTTGGAAGAAAAATATTCGCTGTAACAAATGTCACGTTCATATATCTAACAATAATAAAGAAATACAATAATAAAGGGTCATCGAAAAAAGTGGATATACGGTAGACAGAGAGACAAACCAAATTCATAAAAACTTTTCAACTATGCTGGAAAGTGTTACTTAGTGCTTTCAATTCAATTATTCATAAATGATTTTATATTTAAAGTTTAAAATGTCTTTCAGAAAGTTTTTTGTAGCGATTTTGTAATTCTTGATTAAAAAAAAAATATGTCAAATATTAAGCGCATATATTATTTTAGATAGGTAAATAGTATTACAGGCGGAAAAAATAAAATAAGTTAAGCAAAACATTTTTCGTTATTTTTATTGTTAACAATTTCCTAAGAATCAAATATAACGTATGAAAAACGTTGCAGCTTAACATATGATTTAGGAACTTTTTCACGCTGTAACCCAAATTTTAAAAACAAGTTCCAAATACAGATGTGTTCAAATATATCTTTTGTTAAAAAGTTATAAAAACTAAAGAGCATTATTGCTTATGATGCTTATTGCTTATTGAGAGCATTATTGTCTAACATTATTGCTTATGAAACTGTGACACATACGAAAATTTTATGGTGGTTAACAGTTTATAATATTCAGTGCTAATACAGTAAAGGCAATTTCGTTATTGATGTTGCCTAATATTCTTTATGCTTAGCATTTTTGAAAGTTTTATTATGCTCAGTTTAAGAAGATTTCCAAAACTGAATCTGTAAGTTGGAATAATTCGTAATGATTGTGCATGCATAAACTACATCAGCAATATTTTACTTCTATTACGATTTTCATGAATTGCTTTACATCTGAATTATTTAAAGTAAAGTAAAGAAAAATTTAAGGAAAATTGTTCAAACCTATTTTATAAAACAGTGTCATAAACAGTGTCATAAACATTAATCGCAGGTTTTATTATAACTAAATAAAAACGTAACATGTAGAAAATAAGATTAATGTCATACTTTCCGTTACTTTGATAAATAAAAGGAAAAACAATCAAATATATGCAGGGTCTGCTTAAGCTAATTCAACAAACTTTCAAGCGAGATATTACAATATAACACACAAAATTCCTTTAGGAAAAGGAAGGTCTCAATCTACTTGCTAAGTTAAAAATATAGGGTGTTTCATTCTAAGTCGAGCCTGAATATTCGTTCATAAATTTGTGGATAATCAAAGTAATGTAATGATATTTTCACCAGACTTACATTCGCTTAGTCGAAATGTGTTGACAACAGAGCGTCATTTTTTATAAACGCTCCATTAGTCATGCCGAATAAATGACAGTACATACGATGCCACTGATTTCACTGAAAAAAATGGGTACTCGAAATTCAGTAAAAAGTACTCAATTTTGAATACGTCACATACTCAAAATAGCTCCGATCCAAATGTACTCAAAATTGAGAAACACATGTACTCATTTTTGATCCCATGGATGTATTCAAATATGAACTGCTATGTACTCATTTTTGATCCCATGGATGTATTCAAATTTTAAAAAAATTATGTCGTTAAAATAAAATTTATAGGATAAAAAAAAAATACTTCGCGAGGACAACCTTATAAGGGATACATACATTTCTGCTCATTTTTTCATTCCTGCGTGAGTTTATAGTAATGAACCAACCCTGGCTCATGAGAGGAATCGAACCCGTGATGTCCTGTGTACTAACCTCACGACTCAGACCAACGCCCCATGAGTGGTCACGCCTCCTTCTCAAATGTTGTTAGTTATTTCGCAAAACTTGCAAAAACTTGAGGTTTCATCTGTAGATATATTTTTACAGTTCCAATGTTTTTAATATTTTCTTTTCATAATTTTCATTATTTTGCTGCATTATTTGGTGCCTTATAACAGATAAATTTCAATTTATTATGTATTATATGCGTAAAACATTGCATTAAGAATACTGATTGCTTCTTTTTGCAACAGTACCAACAATTTCTTTATTCGAACATATACTTTTTTTAAATTATTTGCCTGATTATCTATTTATCAATTCTAATAAAAACAACAATTATCTTAATCAGACGTGTTTATTACATGCTATTAAAATATTTTTTTTAATGTCTTATTTAAAAAAAATTATGTAAATAAATTTTTTTATAATGAATTAAATTATTATATTTCAGCTATGATGAGAGCTTTTGCGTACGGTTCGGTTAAACTAAATAGTTTAAAAAAATGATTTTTAGAGACAAATTTGAAATTAATGACCTTGGGATAGGTAGGTTTAAATCTGGACTTATTGATTTTATTTAAATTAAATTAGTTTAATTTATAAAAATATAAGCTAAAGAAATAAATTAAAAACGTTATAAAGTTAAAAACTTTAATTTTATAAAAGTAAAGAAAAAATATTAACTAATTTTATAAATTTAAGGAAAATATTATAAACTTTGAAAATTATAATTTATAAAATAGTAAATTTTAGCGTAATTCATAAATTTGTAAGCCAAATCAGCTTAGTTTAATACCAATTTGCATAGCTATAATTTGCAAAGAGATTATGTTATGAAAATTTTAAATAACACAATATTGCCTCCCGTTAAAAAAGTTAAAATAAATTTTAAAAAAATTAGTAGGGAAAAAAAATCATAATTTTGAAGTACTATCAAGAAAAAAAAAGTAGATGTGTAAAATGTGAGGAAAAAAAGAGTAAATGTGTTGTATTGGATCCACTTTGATGAAAATCCCGAACAACCAGATCCACCTTTCATTTCTCTTATTCTTCATTTTTCCTTCAAATAATAGCTGTTTAGGCTCCGAAATTTCGTCATTACACATTCTGAAACATATGTTGGGTTTGATCATATGTTCATTTTGGATCCAAAAATACTCATTTCGAAATGAGTACATGAACTTACTCATTTTTGAGAATACATATGTTCATTTTTGATCCAAAAATACTCATTTCGACATGAGTACATGAACTTACTTATTTTTGAGAATGCACATGTTCATTTTTGATCCAAAAATACTCATCTCGAAATGAGTACATGGATTTACTCATTTTTGAGTACTTCATTTTTTTCAATGTTAATAGTTCACTTTTTTACAATGATCGTGATATCATTTTACACAAAACAACTTTAATCTTTTGAAAATTTCATCAAAATATCTTTAAAATTATTAAAAGTAAGAAAAAAAATCTGTGTTTGGCTTGGTGTGAGACTATATTTTTTATCGATTATATAGATTGCGATCCTGTTTTCTAAAGTGAAAATTGTTTGCGTTCACGTGTATTATCACCCATTAACCTGTGCTCCATTAGCTTTGGAACATCCTGAATTAAGGAAAAGTGGAAAAACAGCAGTATAAATTAATATTTAGAAAAAATGTTTTACGCATAAACCGTCATTTAAGAATTAGTTTTGATAAATGTTAATTTCAGAAATTATTATCATATTTAAATTTTAAAAGTCCAAAATCGATTATATGATAACACAAAAGCATAAAAATATGTAGTTTTATAGATACATAATACAGCCAAAAATAAATAAGAGTAATAAGATTCCACGATAACTTTAGAGAAACGTCGAAGTGTGAATCAAGAGTTAGTGGTAATATTTATCTTTCTATTATTCAATAATAGTTACAAAATACAGAAATTAAAATATCACTACTTGAATATATAATGTTTTAATCATTAGAGATTTCTTCGTCATCATATAGGTCATACTTTTTCAAATAGGTAGTCTCTATTTAGAGTGCCACTTACATCATGAATGATAAAATTCCGAATTTTGACTAAGAATTTTAAGAAATATTTAAAAATAATAATAATTACTCATTTTTACATGACTCGGATAGTATCGTTTATTTGTTTCGTTAATATAAGAAAATTAAGCAGTAATGAGTAAAATAATTACCCCATCTATATACACTAGTGTGCAAAATTTAAGCAACAAACACAAAATACTAATTTCTGAACATCTGAGTACTCAAAAGAAAATTCTATAAACAGAAAGTGTAGAAAATAGGCACTACCCTAACAGCACAGCCAGTTGATGTGAAGTCTTCTTGACATCACAAATGGTCACAATTGTCACAGTCACTACAATGAACAGAAATTAATTGATATATTTCATTCGTCTCATTTTTACTCTCATTTGGTCACTCCACTGAACAGTCACCATGACTGCTGCTTTTTGACGAGTCACCAGGTGATTTTACAATGAAGTCACCTTGTGACTCTCATGTGACTGTCAATTTGACACTCCATTGTAAAGTCATCAGGATAGCTGTTCTGTGACGAGTTCCCAAGTGACAGAAAATGAAATCATCTGGTAACTTTTCACAACGGAGTGAAATGATAACTTCGCAATAGAGTGTAGGTCACCCGAAAGTCACCATGTGACTTCATTGTGACATTATTTGGCAACTCATCACAATGCAATGCTCACAATGACTTCAAAGTTCAGTCTTCAACTTACAGTGACTTGAGAATTAGAAGGTGACTTCATTGTAATGTCACCTGGTGACCCATCACAAAGAGACCGTCACAATGACTTTTCAGTGTTAACAATCATTTGAGAGTAATAATGAGACGAGTGAAAGATCCCATATTTTTATTCACCATAGCGATTCAATTGTAACCATATGTGACATCAAGGGAACTTCACATCGACTGGCCGTGCTGTTAGGGTAGTACCTCTTTTTTACACTTGCTCGTCATAGAATTTCCTTTTGAGTACTCACGTGATTAGAAATTAGCATTTTGTGTTAGTCGCTTAAGTTTTGCACACTAGTGTAGTTTCTATTCTATTATTATTTTTAACATTCTGACTTATTTTTTACTTTTATTTTAAAATACTTTTCATTACTATCTTAAACATCCATTATTAAAGTAAATAAAAGTTGCATTTGAAAGAATTTCCAGTGCACCAAAGAGCACTAACACGCAAACATTTATTTCCTATGAAGAATGCCTTAGAAAAAGCAAGAAAATAATTATCGGGGACAATTTTTCTCAGAAAATTTAATTTTCCTTGATTCATAAGGCTGTCAAGATAAGCTATATTAATTTCTTGTATCTTGCATTATTTTGATGGAACTTTTTTTTGCAAGCTAATGCATTTAAAATTTATTTCTGAAGTTTTATAGAATTACATTTAATCACGAAATATATTAAAACGTATTTATTGTTTTAACTTTTCAGCGATATTAAATATGATTTTAAATCATATATTTATTATGTTATATGATATTGCCTTCTGAAATTAGATGTATGTAGAAAATTATTATGTCAATTAATATAGTAATATATATAAATAATATATATATATATATATATTAATTTATATTGGGTTGCCGCATTATGTGTTTTGAAAAACATTGAAAATATTCACTTAAAATATTGATCACTTCCATATATTATGAAGAAAATCTTGTGTGGATAAATATACACTATAAACACCAACGTTTAACACACAATATCAAACTATAGTACAATGGAATGGACAGATGAGTAATTTGGACTCACATCCCCACTGTCAATAAAATAAAATTAAACATTATTCTATACCCCCTAAGACATGAAATTGTATCGAGAAACCCAAATGAAAACAACAACACACCGAAAAAACTCATCACGCATGAGCCATCAATGAGATTAAGTCGGAAGTGATTCACTATGACACAGTAACTATGATGTCATAGATGATATGTCATATATGATGATATATATAGTCAATGATTTTTCAAGCGTACCTTACATCTCACTACTCTGGGTTGAGTTACTGTGTCATAGTGAATCACTTTCGACTTAATCTCATTGGTGGCTCATGCGTGATGAGTTTTTCGGTGTGCTGTTGTTTTCATTTGGGTTTCTCGATTCAATTTTATGTCTTTGGGGGGATACAATAATGTTTAATTTTATTTTATTGACACTGAGGATGTGAATCCAAGTTACTCACGAAGCGTACGTCTGTCCGTTGTACTATAGTTTGATATTGTGTGTTAAACGTTGGTGTTTTTAGTGTATACTTCCATATATTGATTGAGGTTATTGATATATTGATTTCAAATATTGATTCACTTACTATATTGATAATTTTTATAGTATAATTTAATACACATTTCTGTTAAAAGATGTTATTTTTTTCCTTTTAATTCTGATATCTTTTTTAACGTATTCATTTACTTTAAGAGAATTTTTAACACTATAAGGGGTTCTAACGCATAAACATTTAATTTCCAGGAAGAATCCACATACCATAGAGAACATAGAGAAAAATATTTCCGGCCCATTTTTCTGAGAATGTTTAATTTTCCTTGATTTACAGAGCTGTCATGATAAGCTATATTAATTTCTTCTTCCTTGGATTATTTTCTTTTGTTTTTCTTTACAAGATACTCTGTCTTAAATATATGCGAAAATAGATAAAATTACATTCACTGAGGAATTACGTTTTTAGTATCATTATTATGTTTATCTTTTTATATTAAATACGAAATAAAAAAAAATATATCCTTTGTATTATATGGTAGTGCATTTTGAAATTACGTCTACAAAATCGATATGCACAAACTGTGAAATAAAATCCGTAAAAAAACGGAGAATGTTCTGGCAGTAAAGTTGCCGTATAGTCTATATTTTTTCCACAAAATTTCTGTTTTTTGTATTCTTTCGTTTTCAAGATGAAAAATTTAAGTTAATCATAACAGAAAATTTAAATTTTTGTTTTTAGAAATAAATGTGAGCAATATTAATAAATTCCTAAATAACAATTATATATAGTGATGAATATTTACACGGAACAGGTATATAATGAAACCTTAATGAAACATCTAATATAATGAAACCTTTATTTTTTTTTTTTTACAGCCATGCCTACTACTGATTCGAACCTCAGTACTAACCGTTAGAGGATTGATGCTCTAATAGTGAGTATAAGCTCTGCCATCTAAAGCAACTGATGATATCCAAACACTTGGTTATAAACCAAAACATCAATTACTAAAATTTAACTTGTATTTTTCCGTTTCCTATCAATTGAAAAGGAACATATGTGTTTTAAGCATTCAGCAAGTAATGATATAAGAGAAATTTTCCGTTAATTCCAGAAAATGTGCAACTTCTACACAAAATGGGAAGTTTTCGTTAAAAAACAAGCATTTAACATGAAATCGCTCGTATATTTACACTGTAAAAAATGGCGAATGTCTCTGAATCTACGAAATTATAATATAATGACGAATAAATTTATAATATAAACTCATCCTTGTTAACCAGGATTCTAAACAGAATTTCTTTATCTTTAGAAACCTCAGACATCAATGGCATTTTGAGATTTAAAGAATCATTTAGAAAAACAAATTTTTTCTAGCTGCCCGTAATTTTCGGAAACGTTTACGAGTAGCTTTTAAAGTGCATTAATCAGTTTTCTAAGCCCGGAATATAGTTTTTTCCGATGCTATCCATTCTCAAGTAAACATTTTCATGTTCAACAAATATGTTTAACAGACTAATATGAAAAATTAACAGCGTTAACATTAACATTAAAATTAAGAATATTTCTTTACTCTTTCATGTATAAAATAACTTAATGCAGCTGAAAACGTTTACTTGGAATGGATGACATTCGGTAAATAGGTATTCCAGGCTGAGGAAACTGTTTAATACAATATAAAAACTATTCGGAAACGTTTCTGAAAAATATGGGCAGCTAGAGAAATTTTATATTTATAAATAATTCTTTAAATTTTGGAAATGTATTGGTTTCTGGGGATTCAAAGACAATGGAACACGCTTTTCGGAATGTCGGATAACTCAGAAGATTATATTATATTTTCGTTCGTGGTTATAGTATATTTTCGTTCGTGGTTATAGTATATTTTCATAAAATAAGAAACATTGCACATTTTTTACAGTGTACGGATTTTTATTTTTTATTTTTTTACAGTGAATGTGATTGAGGTCGCGTGACTGGTTTAAAAGTTGGAAAGTCACCAGTCAGTATAAGGTCAGTATTATTTTATTAAATTTAAAAATAACGTATTAATTTTCTTTTAAAAATACATTTTTTTCGTTAATTTCTTTAGTTTTTTTTATGTAATTTATTGAATTATACAAATATTACTTTTGAAAAAGTTGTGAGCGTCATAAATAGTACTAACGAGGCTAACGAAAAAGACAGGCTACCGCGGTGCATTCCACTTATCTTTTTTTACAGACCACTAGAGTGAGGTGATGCTCTTTTCGTACACTTGCATTGCTGCATCCGAGGGTCACGTGACTCCCGCGGTCTGTAAAAAAAGATACGCGTAAAGCACCGTGGTAGCCTTTCTTTTTTCGTTAGCCTCGTAGTTCTAAGAAACGAACCTTTTTCTTCTAAGAAACATCCACATGCTTTAGAGAAAGCTACAGATTAAGTTTTTGGGCCAATTTTTCTGAAAAAGTGTAATTTTCCTTGATTTATAGGGATGTCAAGATGAGATATAATAATTCCTTGTTTCCTTGCTTTATTTTGAAGGGATATTTTTGGAGGATAATGCATTTTGAATTTTTTTTGGACATCTTATAGAATTATATTCATTTATGAAGCTTTTTATTATCTTTGATTTTTATGTGTTGTTTGATACTAAATTAAAATATGTTATATTATATGATAAAATGATTTTTGAAATTGTGTTAAAAATACGTATAATGTAGCCTTTTACATCATAAAAATGAAATATGCGTCGATAAAGTTGTAATGAAATACTCATACATAATCTAACATTTGCTAATAAATTCTACTCCCAGAAAAAAGTTTCGTTGAATCAACAAAAATTTGGTTGACCCAACAAAACTTTTCGTTTAAATATGGGTCAATGGAATTTTTGTTTGAATCAACAAAAAAATATTGTTGATTTTTTTTGCAATTCCAAAAAAAAAAAAAAAAAAAAAAAAAAAAAAAAGGGGGGGATAGTCAGCAAAAAAAAAAAAAATGTCTTGTTAATTCAAGTAAAATGGTTAAATTTTATTTGAATTAACAAAATTCTTTTGTTGACAGTTTTCTCAAAATAAATATAATTAACTGTAACTTTAAGAGTTCTTTTCAGTTTTGGCAATAAAAACTTTTGTTTAAAGAACAATTGTTTTCTGTAATTTGAAGAAATTTCTTTGTTTTAACAACAAAAGGTTTTTGTTAAAGAAACAATAATAATATTTACAACAAAATATATTTTGCTTCTTTAAATAATAAAATATGTTATATTACGAACTTGTTTTGTTTATACTACAAAAGCTTCTGTTAAATGAACCAATCTAATATGTAATTTTAATTATTTTTAGCAGTGAATTACGTTTATAATCCTTGTATAATAACAAGCGACTTTTTATCCTCCTTTTTTTCAAGCGTAAACCGCCAGAGTGAAAAATGCCCCAAGCCGGGAATCGAACCCGGGTCTTCAGAACAGCGTTCTGAGACTCAACCACTGCGCTACAAGGAACGTTATACCAACTCGTAATTTCTCACTCTTATATATGTCAGACCGGCTGCAACCGCAGCACAATATGGGTATGTCATCAAGAGCACGCAAATTTCTGCGGAAAACATGAGTCGACAATACAAAGCCAGCATATGGCAACACATAGTTAATTTTTAATTCCTTTTCAGCAATGAATTACGCCTGTAAAAATCTGGATAAAAATTCACTGGTTATTATTCAAAGATTACAGGCGTAATTCACTGCTGAAAATGAGATAGAGTTATTGCAGAAATCGCAAAAATGCAACATAGCAGCGAAACCTGTTGTGCGATTTACACCAAAAACTAATCAGCAACAATTTATATCAGGAAGATTAATATAAAGTTTTATTAAATTTCGTGCATTAGTTCTTCAGATAGAGCACCCACAAAATTTTTGTCACATACAGACAGACAGAGTCATAGACAGTCATTTTCTAAAAACAGTCAAATCGTGTTCTTGACCTTCTAAAATCTGTCGGAAACTGGAAGTCGGAAATTTTCATCAATCCAATACTTTCTTCTTGCAAAGATAGAAGAAAGTAATAAATGGGAGAGGGGGATTTTTAAAACTACCTTGGTCCGTCCCAATTAAAAAAGTTAATTATCCAAAATTATGTTAATCCTTTAATTATATAGCTATATAAGTCAAATAAACCAAGTTACGTGAGAGAGTTATGGCTACTACACAAGAATTTAAATTTTGCAAAAACAACAAAATTTTGCTGGAATTACAAATTTAAAGTACAAAGTTATTGTAAAAATAAAAAAAGAGATTTTGTTAATTCAAGTAAAATTGATGAAATTTTGTTAAAATTTTGTAAGAGTGTACAATATTTTTTTGTCCTAGCAAAAAAAAACCAGTTTCTTACTTCAACTAAAAATTTTGCTCAAAACAACCAAAATATACTCAACAAAACATGTTTTGTAGTTTTAATCAATTCCTTTTAAATGGTGTAATATTTTTTAAATAATTATATTTTTAAGTGAACATTTCAGGAATTGATATTTATCTTTTTTTTTTAAATTTTGCTAATGATTTTTGTTCTATTATGTAGACAGTGGACATTGAAAATAAAACTTTTCATTTTACATTTTGTAGCTTCAAATAACATGTATTTGAAAAATAATGTGATTTGCTCTATGCATACAGTAAGTTTTGAAGGATAAAATATAAATTCAGGAATAAACAAATTATAGTGAAAAAACACAAAACAATGCTACATCTTCAGATTTTTCTTGCGCATTCCTTTGCCTCCAGTACTTTAAAAAACTTATGTGAGTGTTAGGTCGTTATCTGTCACAACACTGTGTATTTATTAGGGTGGGTCGAAAAAACTGAAATTTATATAATCGAAACGTAATAGTTCGGAAAAGTTGGCATTGGTGATGAGGAATAAATTCGCAAAATATTACACCAAATGGTTAATATCTTTTACCGCCGCAAAAGGAGCAAAATTTCGAAAAATCGGCCCAATTTTTTTTTTTTTTTTTTTTTTTTTTTTTTTACAAAAAAAATTAATTATCCAATCATGCCAATACAATTTCTAATAGAATGCAACAGCTACATCAAGATGTTAGTAATGTTCCAATAAAATTTCATTATGGTGAAATCATTTCTATTACCGCCGCAGGGACGGTCGAAATTTTGAAAAAAACGGCCAAAGTTTAAATTTTCCGTTTTTTCTAAATTTTTCAATTTTCATTATTTGTCTACAATTAAATAAATTTAGATTATAGCTAGTAATAACTTATAAAAGTCTAGTAATTTTGATCATGGGGATTGCCAACCAAGGGAGAGAGGGGCCCGCTCCCCTAAATTTGTGAGAAAGGGGCTTTTTGAAGGGATTTTAAGGATTTTCCGGAAATTTGTAGGGGGGGAGCAAAAGTGAAAGATGAAGGGGAATTTATGTAAGAGGGCCCCCCCCCTAACAAAAAAAATCACCAAAATTTACCGGAAAATCCCCAAAATTTCTTCAAAAAGCTCCTTTTTCTCAAATTTAGGAGGAGCGGGCCCCTCTCGCCCTTATTTGGCAATCCCCATGATCAAAATTACTAAACATTTATAAGTT
Source organism: Maratus michaelseni (assembly GCA_963931845.1). Classification (NCBI taxonomy): domain Eukaryota; kingdom Metazoa; phylum Arthropoda; class Arachnida; order Araneae; family Salticidae; genus Maratus; species Maratus michaelseni. The sequence continues at coordinate 198,907,655 of OZ007588.1, read as the reverse complement.
ATTGCTGGATATAATGTAATTTTGTTTAATAGTACACTGTTAAAAATTTGCAGCAAATTGTCCAGTCATTTGACCGTTTTTATAGAAAACGGTTACATAACCGTAATTTAACTCTATTCTGACCATATTATTTCCCATATTATGGCCAGAATAGAGTTAAGTTACGATTATGTGACCATTTTCTCTGAAAACGGTCCAATGACCGGACAGTTTGCTGCAAATTTTTCACAGTGTAGACATATAATAAAATTTGGAAAAATTGTAAAAAATGGGAAATTGAAATTTTTGACGTTTTTTAAAAATTTTAACCACCCCTGCGGTGGCAATAGAAATGATTTCACCATAATGACATTTTATTGGAACATTACTAACATCTTGATGTAGCTGTTGCATTCTATTAGAAATTGTATTGCTATGGTTAGATAATAATTATTATTTTTTTTTTTTTGACAAAAATTTTTTTCCCGATTTTTCGAAGTTTTGGCCCCCTTGCGTCGGTAAAAAAATATTAACCCTTTGGTGTAATATTTTGCGAATTTATTCATTATTAACAATGGCAACTTTCCCGCACTATTACGTTTCGATTATATAAATTTTGGTTTTTTCGATCCACCCTAGTGTTTATTTCGAAAAATAGAAATATGTATTACTCAAAGCTAAAATCTCGGAATTTAAATCGCATGACTCGAAATAATAATTTTATGTTATGTAATTCAATATGTGTATTATGATTTCAAATTTATGTATTTGGTGTGCTTACATCATGCACAAGTCGCTACGTTGCTACACAGTTAAAATTTATTTAATTCAAATATTGCTATATACCATATGTGTACACTGTAAAACTATTGAAACTCAGCGTATTTTAAATTAATCCCCTCCTCCTGAAAAAGTTAAAAGTTTTAATAGAAAGATGGATTACAAGGCACGTAGACAGATTTTTTTTTTTTTTTTTTTTTTTTTTTTTTTGAAGCCCCATCAAGGATAAATACAGCCCTCGTACTTAAAAGATAAGTAATATTCTTTTAGAGGAGGACATACCTCTTAAAGACACAATTACGTATATTAAATATTTTACACACAAAAATATATTGCAGGAAGGTATTGGTTTTACTTTATGTGTATGTTTAAATGTATTGTTCTCGTTTAGGCGTTGTCTTGAAGTTCATGGCTTACCTTTCGGAATTGGCTTTCGGACGCATCATTCCTAGAAGTAATAACTTTTAGGACTTTTTAATTTTTTTAACGACTTTAATAACCTTAATCATTAGTAATCTAAGATTCGTAAAACATGAAGAGAGTTAGACTACAAAAGACCTGTACACAGAGTTTGTATAAAAAGTAATGTGACCGAATTCGGGAAAAATATGTATTGAGATTATCGCTACAAACAATTAAAAGTACTCGAAATAAGACCCTTGGGCGTCGACAAACTTCTTCCAACGAGTTGTCTACGCTTGGAAGGCGCTCTGGAAGTCCTTATCAGGAACGTCCTTCAAGCAGCGCGTCGAAGCCGCTGCGACGTCTGCTACAGTCACATGGCAGGGTCCCATGGCAAGACCCTTGGGCGTCGACAAACTTCTTCCAACGAGTTGTCTACTCTTGGAAAGCGCTCTGAAAGTCCTTTTTCAGAAACGCCCTTCAAGCAGCGGGTCGAAGCCGCTATGACGTCTGCTACGGTCCCATGGCAGGGTCCTTTGAGGGCTGTCTTCACTCGAGGGAACGGGAAATATCCACCTGGGATAGATCAGGACGGTAGGGGGACTGGTTAAGCGTCTCGATGCCGTTCCGGGAGAGATAGTCGTTGTCTACGGAACAGGTTTGTCTTAGTGCATTGTGATGATGGAGCTTCCAATTGGCGGCAATGCCTGGTCTCAGACGATTTATCCTTCCATTCAATGTTTTCAGCACTTCCACGTCGAAAGCATTCTTGACGCCACAGACCACTTCACCCGAGCCTAAGGACAGGGTTACACTAAAACCGAAAAGATACGAATCGCATGGGAATTCGTAGGCGACTGATGCTGGGCGCGTGTTGAATCTGACTTCTGCTTCCATCGAAACACCCTGGAACGTGCGTGCTGTCGCTTCAGAAAAAAATAGGTCTCATTAGTTTTTATACAAACCATGTACTACTCATGACTATGTGCTTTTGTCTAAGAAAGGCACACCTTAGTTCCGTCAGCTGACTTCACGATGGTTAATATGGCTTCTAATCGATAACCAGTTTTCATGTCACCAATTTTACACAAGAATTCATGAGATCTTATTCATATACAAATAAAAGTCTAAAATACTATTAATCTACTCCGACATGAAGCCCCTTGCAATTATGAATAAGCTAATATGTAGATAGATTGGTTTTCCGGTGCATTTAATTGGAAACATACCATTTATTTTATTTCACAACCAATACGCTTATTTTTCATTGTGTGGCATTTAAGTTGAGAATACACATTTTAATATAAATAAAACCTAAAACAATTATTCATTCAACTTCATTTTGTGTTATTTTTTTCTGTATTAGTTGTATAATGTAAAATATTTTAATCGTTTATTTATCTCATTTTTATAATATTTTACTATGTTAATTATTATTTCTATGAACGATTGTTTACATTACAAATGATATTACCAGGATCTTGTATTAAATGTATTTTGCGGTTGTCACTGCTTTATCTAATTTCTTTTTTTTATTTATACTGAAAAAAAGCATCACTGGGTATACTATTTTATTTTTGAATGTCACATTTTATTTCGATAGCGATTGTTTGACAAAAAAAATTTTTGTTTTCGTTATATAAAAAAATGTTTTAGTCATTTGAAACGTAATGTTGCCAGTAATATTTAAAAATTATTTTCCTATTTCACCAAAAACAAAGTTAATATTCAACCTAAAATTCATTATTTAAAATGCATCATTAATGCATTATTAAAAATCACTATTTAAAAATATATATTTATTGCTTTGTCGTATTCCTTTTTGTATACTTTTATTTCATTCCCGAATTTGATCATGAATGCACGTGAGTAATATTTTCTAATTTTTTCATCGATGCGTTGTACGAATTTTACGATTCTTGAAATAATTTTATGTATTCACATCAAACTTGATCATTATTCTTATGTGTTATAGAAATTTTAAGCAAATGTTTGAATGACAAAAATGACAAAATGTTTGAATAAATTCCCTAATATTATATATTTTTTTAATTGACAGCATGGGGAAACAAATTTCTTTCATTTCCTTAAAATTTACTTATTTGATTAGAAAGAATTCTAAAAGTTTTTATTAAATTATCTTGGAAATTCGCAAAATAACTGTGAAGTGTTTGAAATATTTTGCCCATTCTATCCTCCTAGAAATGTCAAATTATTTGATTTCTAAAATTCTGTCGTAATAAATAAAAGGGAAACTTTTATGATAGCCGAATGTGTTAATAAACTGTATTCATACTACGTTGAAACTTTTACAAATATTTTATGTATTTTTAGCGATAGAGAAATAATTTCTTAAGGCCACCAAAAATTTTGGACTCACTTGCGTTTTGAATAAACCAAAAATCATTATGTTTTTAACTAATTTGGATATAAAACTCAATTTCTTTTGTTAAATAAATTATTTTGATTCGTTTTAAATTTGTATGTTTTAAGGTAAAATAATGATTTTTTTTTTTTTTTTTATATTTCCGAAATTTGTGTTCACAACAAAAATTATAAGAGTTTATACATAATTTTAGTTATTAAAAATGTAAGGAACAATAACCTAGAGTAAAAGACAATCATTGATATATACACACTCAAATTATTACTTTAATGTTTATTTATGTACAGCCTTATTTTTAAATTTATAAATATAATTGGAAAATTTCAGCAAATAGTCAGATATTCAAACCGATTTTGCATTACACTCATAACATCATATAAGTTGCAGGCGATAATTGAAATAAGGAAAATCACACGTATGGGAAATAGAACGCTTTTAATTTTTCATGAAAATCAATTATTTTAAAAAAAAAAACATTTTTAATGTTATTATTTATTATTATTTCTGAAAAACAGTTAGAAATATTAACTGCAATTTGTTATATCTCTCCATATTTATTTGTTGTACTTCCCTTAGCCTAAAAAAAAAGTTTTATTTTGTTATAATTCCTCTTGTTCTTCCTTGGGAAACTTTAAAGAGCAACACCCGTTAACATAAATACATACTTCATGTTTCAGACATATATATATAAAAAAACAGCGAAAACAACACTTGAAAATATCCTTCTAAGAAAGCAAGAACTGATTTATATAGCGAATTGTGTAGTCTTTCATAATAAATAAATAAATAAATAAGTAAAATATTAAAAATAAAGATTAAACAATTGTTATATTTCTCAAAAATGTGTATTTAAAGTTAGTGGAAATTAATTAAGCTGTAAGAAATTAAGTCTCAAAATCATTTACTTCAAGTACTTGACATTAAATCATATACTTGACAAATCATTTCATCATTTGTCAAGTACTTTAATATAAAATAAAATTTCTGTTGTAGTTACGAGAAAAAATAATTTTTTATTAGGCTGTAATAAATAATGGTTGAAAATCATTTAAGTATTATTAAATCGTTCCATTTTAAAGTTTGTCATTTGTTTCAATTCAAACAAACGATTTACAGTCGTTTTTAAAATAAATCTTTAAACATATATTTAACTATTTTGCAACATCAGAGCACACACATCACCTATAACTAGACAAGTATGATGATTAAAAAAAAATAATAGCTGTTTGTTAGCTCTGATACCCGCACGCATAATTAATGTGTTAATGTAGCCAAAAATATACTCCAAAAACTTACGTATCTGTTTCAGTGGAAATAAAATTATGCATAAAATATCGTGCACAAAAACGTTTAAATAATTAAATTATTTTGCCCATTTGACTCTATCAGAATTTTCAAATTATTTTAATTTTGAAATACTTTTGTAGAAAAGAGAAGGGAAACGTTTCTAGTAAATGTATATATTAAGAAACTTTATTCAATCACAATAGGTTGTAAAAAATTTTCCTCTATATGTGCATTTTTAAGTTATTCAAATTCATACGAAAACATTTACTAGTATTTCATCCCTTAATAGTTTCCGAATACATTTATTCTCGTTCTAAATGAATATCTTTAATTATAAATTATTCTGAAATATTTTTTATTCACAGAAAGGGTTGCGATACCAATATAACAGACAGTATTTATTTCATTACTTTCCAATAAAATGTAAAACTCTCCCCATGCCTTAAATTAATGTTACAAAACAGGAAAATTAAATTATTTGCATCTTTCATAGCGAGTTAAATCAATTACTGTGTTTCTAAATTTAAGCTATTAATAGTGCATTTATTTTTTATTATTATTATTCTCTTTTGTAGGCATTGCATTTTATTTTCCCAACTAAAAAACAATCCGTTCTCACATCTACTATAAAAATATGTCAAAATTTAATATATTTATGCATTTTTTAACATTTCATATCAGTTGGAAGTTATGACAACACTAATCATAATAATGGGTTCAGTCATTTTCTTTAAATGGCGCAGAATGTTTCATCCGTTTATATCCAATTTAAACCCGCACTATTGTTTTCATAAACAATCTGAATCACTTCTCGACTATGTAACAAAATTTACTTGGCACTCCGGTTGACCGAAATTTCTATTGAAAAAAGCGATACGCTATTATCCTTACAAAACTTAAAATTATTGATACACAATGCCTATAAGTTTCTGTTTGTGCTATTTTCAAAGAAGGTTTTGGCACCGCAATTACGTGCATTTGTCACAATTAGGTAAAGTTTTTGTCTAGTTTTCATGGTGACTGATAGTTCCGGTTTTTATGCTGTATTCCCCTAATTAACGTCTCTTTTTGCATCTCTTCACCCACCTCAGTAAAATCGGAATAAATGGTATATCCCGCTATAATGAATATATGTAATTGCTATAATTAATGCAATGACTGGAAGTAACCTTGTAATTGGATAGGGAATGACAAACTGTAAAATTCAAAATAAATTTGATGGGATGTGTTGCCCTTGCGCATCTTGGAGTATTGACGTACGCTGACAAACTGTAAAATTCAAAATAAATTTGATGGAATGTGTTGCCCTTGCGCATCTTGGAGTATTGACGTACGCTGACAAACTGTAAAATTCAAAATAAATTTGATGGGATGTGTTGCCCTTGCGCATCTTGGAGTATTGACGTACGCTGACAAACTGTAAAATTCAAAATAAATTTGATGGAATGTGTTGCCCTTGCGCATCTTGGAGTATTGACGTACGCTGACAAACTGTAAAATTCAAAATAAATTTGATGGGATGTGTTGCCCTTGCGCATCTTGGAGTATTGACGTACGCTAATAAAAGAATAATTGATGTTTAGAAGCTGCTGAATTTTTAATTACATCATTGGTTTAAATGCCAATGACACGATCACGAACGTTTTACAATATCACAAGGTTTGCAAAGTTTTAAATTACTCTTAGTCTTATTTTTAACATAATATACCTTAAAATTTATTCTGACAGTGCAGAATTTTCAGCTTTAAAAACGAAGGAAAAATATACCGCATATTCCGTAGCTTCGTTCGAGACATTATTGCTGAGTAACAGGGGATTTGTTATCGGAAATTATTATAGAGATCTAGATTATAGGAGACTTCTGCAGAAGATGATCTATCATCTTTATTTTTTTCATTTAGACTATTCGTTAGCTCTATGCGCCTTTTATGCAAATCTACTTCTATGTGAAGAGCGGGTAATATTTTATTCCTAGCACATTGATGCTTCTTATATAATAAATACATTCGCTGAAGTAAATTTACAGACTTTATGCAATTATTTTTTAAATGTATATATTTTTAGAACTGCATATGTTTTTAATGCAATTGTTTTCGTCTTTGGGAAATTTGGTTACACTGTTATTCTAAACACAATAATGCTATTCTTTATATACTACTTCTGTGGACGACTATCTACTGTATTTATCTATTTATTTTTTTCCATTTAACATTTCGTGAAGTGTAGGCAATCTTTAAGTATTTGTTAAACACAATGTGTGCTTTATGAATTTTATTTTCTATCTAAAAGCTGGGTATAATTTTATTCCCAACAATATGATGCTTTTTACATATTAAATACTTCTACAGAAGCCTATCTGCTACCTCTTTAGTATATATTTTTTCAGTTTTAGATATTTCTTCAACACTGTATACACTTCGTGCATTTTTCTATTATCTGAAAGTGTATAAAATATTATTCCTAACAAATTGTTGCAACTCATACTTCAAATATTTCTTTGGAATGCACCTTGCTATCGTTTTATGTTTTATGTCAAGTCTTTTGTGATATTATACACTTATACACTTATTACTGAAATTCTTTTGCGAATAAATTCCTGTAACCATGTACTACAAGACGAATTAGCGTATTTTTGAAAGTTTGGTTTGGCGGAAAATTTAATTCAGAGTCAAAACTTGCAACTCTTATAATTAGAGCTATATTACGACAATTATCGCCCTTCTTAACTTGGCTACAGGTCCTCTAAAATATATTGGACATTTTCCCTAAGTGTAAAATGGATATAACGTAATAGATAACACTATGCTTAACTCAAACACCACATACCATTTTTATACTTATGAATTAGTTTTATGATTTTTGTGTATATTTTATGTTTCTTCTACATGATGTTGTCTGTCAGTGCGATGAACGGGTAACGCATGAAGTCAAATTTTTTCGAATATGCAACTGTGACAAATTGATGTCTAGGACCAAAAAACAGCTAATCCGTCGTTTTTAACAAAATCGTTAGGCACATTTTCAAGAGAGCTGGTACAAATATACGTACAATAATTCCTGGTTTAATAGCATAAAATGTCTCTTTGTTTATCATTTTTTTAATCGATCCACGCTGTAGATATTAGCTCGACCAAATGGAATTCATTTTAAAAAACTGTTACCATGCAACTATATCAAATATTTGATTTTTCACCTATTTTGAACATAAACAATATTTCCTTTTATTCAAATAGTGCGCTTCATTTTCCTTCAAATATAGATTCAATACATGAAAGTATTAAATAATGATACTTTGACTTTATTTTTATGATGATCACAAATAGTACGAACAAATAAATTGTGATTTCTTTAATGCGAAGGAAATGATTATATTTATTACAGCATTTAACCAAACAAAACTTGGCATTTAGGAATTACAGAAAATTTTTATTTCCATTTCTAAAATTTTTTATGTAGGAGACTTTGGAATGCAAATATCATTTCCATAACGATGCGTGACTGAAAATTTATATTTTGGCAATAGTAAATTTCTAACTGAGAATAAGAGAGGGATAAAATCTATCGCTTTAAAATTTTACATTAAACAAATAATAGATAAATATCAATAATAACTAATAAATTAGCAAATAAATGGTAATCAAAGTAAACGTATAAAATTTTTTAAGAGTAATTAACACTAAATTAGCAACTATGTCTTCTAAACTTTTGTTATAATATATTGAAATGGTAAGAAAACTTTTAGCTATTTTGAATCTTTTTTAAAAATTTGTCTTTTATTTATTTAAAAAAAAAGAAAAGAAAAGAAAAATTAAATTAAATTAAAAAAAGAAAAAAAGAAAGTAAGAATAATTCAAATACACAGTAATGATAATAATAGAAATGAATGCTCTAATTTTAAGAATTTTCTACCATGAAAATGTTTTTACAAATTACTTTTTTTTTCTTTATTGTGAGAACGAAAAATATTTCATTTTATTCTGATAGCCGACATTCTTTTTCCTTGAAAAAGAGACGTAAAGTAAAAAATAAGATTAAATAATGATTTTTTGCATTTATTTTCATAATGATCACAAATAATATGAGAAAAGAAATAATAATAACGGCCTTTGCCAAGAAAATGATTTCTTATGGCAAAGAACCAAATAAAACTTGGCGTTTAAAAATACAGCATTTTTCTATTTCCATTTCTAAAATATTTTATGTACAAGATCTTGCAATACACATATAATTTCCATATCGATATATGAGTGACTATAATTCATCAATAATAGATTTCTAACCGAGAATGATAAATGGAAAAAAAATATCACATTGATTATTTATAAATGCATCGCATGGATTTATTGAAGAGTGGTAACAAAAAATTATAAAATGTTGTAATACAGTTACAATTGTTACAATTGTATAAAAAAAATATTTTCATTGTTTTTTCTATGACAAATTGTAATTTGTGCATATATTTCAAAGTTTTCTTATAACAGTGCAAACCACTCTACCTCAGAAGTTATATAAGAGGACGTAGACCATTTTCCTGTTACTGCATTTTAGTACAGGGTGTCCGAAAATCCCTAGACACATTTTAAAATTCAATAAAAAATTAAGTAATTGGCGCAAGAGAAATAGCAAAAATGCTTCTTATAACCGAAATTTTTCTTTAAAAAAATAAATAAAATAGTTTCAAAAATTTTTCATAGACGGTGTTACAACCAAAGAAGTAGAATGCCTTTATAGATAACAGTGGTGAAAGACAGCAGAGCATATGCGCAGTTTTTGTCCAAGCTATGGTAATACACATTCCGGAACTTAAAAATACTCGCCTTCGTGAATTCAATTAGACGTTTAAGACAAGTCAACAAACATTAGCCGGTTGGTTGGTTGGTTGGTTGATTTATGACGGCTGATTATCTACTCGCGGGATATAGGCCCTAGGAGGGAATGCCCTCCGTGGTGGTCTTTCTAAGGGATCTTAACCCGTATTTACGGCAAGGTTAGAAGAAAACCACGGAAAACTCCGAACGGTTAGGTCGACGAGCGCAACAGGGGTTTGAACCCAGCAACTCCCGTCTACCAGCTTTGAGAGCAGAGTCTCTCAGCCACTGGTGGGGCCAACAAATATTAGTTTGATGATACTAGGAACGTCACCAAGATTTATAGGATGGCTCTGTAATGATTTCTAAAAAAAATAGCGATATATGGACAAAAAAAATCCGATTGGTCAATATGATTTAAATAAAAAAATAAAGGAATCGCCATGCAACTTGTCCAGCTTTCTATTATCGTCAAACTAATATTTGTTGATTTGTCTTACTCGTCTAATCGAACTCATAAAAACGAGTATTGTTAAGTTCTGGAATGTAGATTGCAATAGTTTGGACAGAAACTGTGCATACGCACTGTTCGTCTTTCGCCAATATTATGCATCCAGGCATTCTACTTCGTCGGTAGCTTTGCAGCTGTGCCGCAACCTATGTGAAATTTTAGAAGTATTTATTTTATTTATTTTTTTAAATTTTCGATCATAAGAAGTATTTTCAATCATAAGAAGTATTTTCGTCCAAACCGCACTCTCGTTCGCCAATTGCTTAATTTTTTATTGAATTTTAAAATGTGTCAAGAAATTTCCGGACACCCTGTATATTACTAAGTGATTTATTTCAATGCAAATTAGTTTAAAGTAGAAATGAAATTGCCTTCTCTTAGGCGCAAAATTTGACGATTTTTTGCAACGTGACTATTCGCCACAAGCGTGTGCCACAATGAAATAATAAATTTTCCTGATTAATATCCTTTTCTTTTTTAATATCCTTTTCATAAAATTTTAGACGTGATATTACATGACGACATCATATGGGGAGTATAGACATCATATCGGAAGTGTAGCCGGCGCTTCCACTTTTTATGAAATTTTATTACACTATATTAAAATAAATAGGAACAATCATCTTACAGATTCTTTCATATTCTTTAGATTTCTCTTTCGATAATGCATTGTTCAAGTAATTAATTCATACTAATGACATTATCTGAAATCTATACTATTAATTTTAAACAGTTTTTATCATAGATTTTTTTAAATTTTTTTATAAATATCTCATTTAATTATATTAGCCAGCATTTCTTTCCTTCAAAAATAGACACAAAAAATAAAAATAATAAATAATAACATTTTCCATTCATTTTCATAATGATCATAAACAACACAAGAAAAAAAAAACATCTCCTGGCAAGGAAATGCTTATATTTCTTATGGCACCAAGCCAATCAAAACTTGGCATTTTTGAATAACAGCTTTTTTCAACATCCAGTTCTAAAACCTTTTATGTACGAGGCTTTAGAATGCACGAATGATTTCTATATCAATGTATGAATTACAATATATATTTCGGCAATAGTTAGTTTTCAAAATAGGACTTGTGACCTAACAATGTATAACGCCTCGAAATGTTTTAATACGTGTACTGTTCGCATATAGTTATCGAAGAAAACTTGTGAAATTTTGTAAAGTGTTGCAATACATATGAAACTGCATAAATTATAATATAACTACTATATATCTACGATTATTTGAGCGCACACTCGTATGTAATCTTTATATAGTGTGAATTATTGTGTTTCAAAATGAAATTAATCCGAATTTAAAAAAAATTCTAGGACGTAATGCTTTCAATCTTATGGTCCATTTTAAGTTTAAATATCGCTATTAACAGAGCGAGTTCAAAAACCTTTGACAAACTTCGAGGGATGGTATAGCATACATACACAATCAGGATCATAATTGACATATTAAGCCAAAAATACAGTGTCCCACTCTACTCTGAACAAAACCGATGTCCAAAATTTTATTCAAAATGAAGATGTTTTTAAGACCGTTGCATCAGAATTACTTTGCTCTGCGTGGAATCGAGGCTAACGAAAAAGACAGGCCACCGTGGTGCATTCCACTTATCTTTTTTTTACAGACCGCTAGAGTGACGTGATGATCTTTTCGTACACCTGCATTGGTGCATTAGAGCATCACGTGACTCCGGCGGTCTGCGTAAAGCACCGCGGTAGCCTTTCTTTTTCGTTAGCCTCGGCGTGGAATGAAATGACATCACGAACAGCGTTGGAAGGTTATCGTATTTTCTAGCAATGAGACTGTATTTCATGTTAATTACATTCGAAAATATAAGGTGTCGAACTCAGTGCTATTTGCATGCAATTGGTGCCCATTTTTCCAATTTCTCGTGATATCGTTACATTTCACACAAAGAAAGATAAGTCTGTTCCAAATTCTGTTATAATATCTTCATTATTGTTATACTTAAAAAAAAATTCTGGGACAGGACTGGAGTGAACCACCTTTTATATTTCACTGAATATATGTATTATGATCCTGTTTCGATGAAAAAAAAAATGTTTGTTTTCTCTTCCACCCTTTAAAATTTATCTATGGACGTTTCACTCAACCAGAAAAGTTCAGCAATTTAATTAATTGACTTTTTTTAAATAAGAAGTTAAATTTTTTTTTGTTCAATTCTTGAGATTAGTCATTTAACATGTTTAACATTCTAATATGTTTTTTTTCTTTGAATAAGAAAATATTTCATTTTATTCTAAGTCATTTGATTTCTTTTCTTAAATATATGAAAAGATTTAGTAATGATTTTTCGCATTTATATTCATAATGATCACAAAAATGCGAAAAAAGAAATAAGAACGTCTCGTGCCAAGGGAATTATTTTTCTTACGAAAACGACCCAAATAAAACTTGGCATTTATGAATAACAGCATTTTTCTATTTCCATTTCTGAAATCTTTTATGTACGAGACATTGGAATCCATCGATGATTTCCATATCAATATGCGACTGACAATTTATATTTCGGCAATTGTATTATTTTAACCGACAGTGTAAAATATATATATCACATCGAAAATTTATTATTTGCATACTAATCACTTCTAGTTGTTGAAGACATTTTATAGATCATTGTAAAGAATTTTAATAAATTCGCAGCTGTAGCGTCTGTAATATAGTATTGCATCAGATTTACTGCTATAATTTGTGCAGAAATTTGAATACATTCTTAATATAGTGCAAAACATCTAAGATCTAAAATAAGATTAATCTGAATTTTTAGAAGTTTTTTTTTTTATATTGATCATATAATAAATTTGAAAAATGAACATATTGAAACTTTTTTCTTTAAATTCCATTTTCAAAAAAAAAGGGATTTTGATCATTGCACATGATAAGAAATGACCGAATAGAATTTCATGAAATTTTGACTGAAAGTATAAATCTTATCGATGAAAAAAATGGCCCATTATTATGTTCATCAGATAAGAAATTTAGAAATTATGGCTTTTTATAAAACATAGTAAAAATTTTGAGTTGTTTTCTTTTTTCTCAAGAAATAATCATTATATATTGTTTTTCTAGTGTAATTCATGATAAACAAATATTATATGTGTACTCAATAAGTGGAATAACTTTTTAATATATAACTTGTAAAAATAGAATTTAAAAAAATTAATGGTGGAATGTTTTTAACATTATTATAAAGATGCCAATATCATTTTCAAAGTTTCCTTGCACGCATTATATGAATAACGAAAATTCTCAATAAATTTTGTATAATTGTTAAATTCCGATTTTTAAATATTTTCAGTGTTAATATTTCATAATGTTTGCTGAGAAATTTTTAAGAAAATATTTTATACGTTATTGGCAAAAATCTTAAACATATAAAGATTCAATTTATTATTCACGGGTTTCCTTTAACATATGAATTTACAAAAAAAAAGGAAAAAAAAATATATATAAACAAATTTATTTCAATACTTTACTTTATTAGATTACAAAGAATTCTAAATATTTTTATTAAATTATTGTCGAATCTTGTGCAGAAAGAATTCAAAGTAATTGATTTGTTTGGAACGTTTTAATCCTCCGTTGGAATATTTATAACATTATTATGAAAATGCCAATATCATTTTCAAAGTTTCCTTACACACATTACATGAATTACAAAAATTCTCAATAAATTTTTTATATTTGCTAAATTTCGATTTTTAAATATTTTTAGTTTTAATATTTCCTAATGTTTGCTGAGAAATTTTTAAGAAAATATTTTATGTGTTATTTGCAAAAATCGCAATTTTATTATTCACGGGTTTCCTTTAACTTTTGAATTAAAAAATAAATAAACAAATTTATTTCAATACTTTACTTGATTAGATTACGAAGAATTCTAAATGCTTTTTATTAAATTATTGTTGAATCTTGTGCAGAAAGAATTAAAAATAATTGATTTGTTTGGAATGTTTTAATCCTTGGAATAGTCAATTATTAGATTTTCAAAATAACTTGATTAGAAAGAGAAGTGATACATTACCAAAAATGGTATATGCGTAATATACAACCTGTGGCCAGAAAGTTCGGTGAATGAATTTTTATTTCAAATACAGTATTGTACAGCATCAAATACAGTTTACTGTCCTTCAAAATAACCTCCATGGATGGTAATGCACTGTTGAGAACGAGTATATAAGTCCTGGAAATTCCTGTAAAACAGTTCTTTCGGAATGGCTTTCTGCTCGGCCGTCACGTTGCGTTGAATGTCGATGATGTGCGTAAATCTCTTTCCCTTCAGGGCTAACTTTAATCTGGGGAAGAGGAAGAAATCTGCAGGTGCAAAATCAGGTGAATAAGGGGGTGATCAAGTGTCACAACTCCATTCGCGGCCAGGAACTTCCGTACACCGCCTTGGTTGTACGGCATCAGTACATCATCGACATTCAACGCAACGTGACGGCCGAGCTGAAAGCCATTCCTAAAGAACTGTTTTACAGGAATTTCCAGGACTTATATACTCGTTCCCAACAGTGCATTACCACCCATGGAGGTTATTTTGAAGGACAGTAAACTGTATTTGTCTCTGTACAATACTGTATTTGAAATAAAAATTCATTCACCGAACTTTCTGGCCACAGGTTGTGTATATATATATATATATATATATAGATAGATAGATATATATATATTTAAGCACAACTCAAACCTGTCAAGTATTTTTATAATAGTTAATTTAAAATATCTATATATTTAAAACGCTAAACGTTTTGTTTCGACAATCCGTGAGAACAAACTACTACATCAAATTACATCATTCTTTTTTTAAATGAAAGATATTTGTCACAGATTTGTTATCGTACATTCGTTAGTTCGAAAATTTAATTAATTAGCCGTAATCTTAAATTAAAATTTTACTTCTGCTTATGACGTCATAAAGTCGACAATCGGATTAACGCCCACTGTTGCGACGTACAGAGTTTATTTTCTGAACTCAATGATTTCGAGCATAAAAAATAAATATTAAATATTAAAAGCACGTGACTTTTAGGCCGAATTTTTTTAATTTGTAAGTTAAAATATAGTTAAAGTGTTTAAGTATTCCGGTAGAAATAATTATCCGTGTGTTTTATAAGCAAATAAAAATTCATATTTACTGTGACGTCACGGAAATATTGTCCATTGGGTTCATTTTATCATTAAGCATTATAACTTTGTTGATACCATTTTTTACATTACAATTAAATGCAAAATATATTTTTATTTGTATGCATGGTGCTTAAGCATAAATGTACGTGTGAAAAGTTTGTACCGGTGAAAATGACGTTATGCTTAGCTTGAAATGCATTTTAACATTGATAAAACCAAAAAGAAAAATTTATATGATTGTGTCAACATGGCGTAATATTAACTGATATTTCAATTTTTAATTTTAAAGATTAGAACTGGAGCCTTTATTGGTTGCTTCATCATGATTGCATACCTTGATTACATGTTACCAATTACTTTTTTAAAATTATAGGATTAAGTTATAGGAATTATAGGATTTAAATTATTAAGATTTCCTTTTTTAATAAAAAAATTCACAAAAGTAAAGAATTTCAGGGGAAAAAAATTTGAAATAATGATTGTATTTTTAGCTAGAATAATCAATGTAAGGCTAATATTTTATAGGAATTATTTTGGTAGGTTTGTTATAAGTTCATTTAACAGTTCCTTATTAGCGGCAAAGTCTTATTTCTTTCACTGTGAATTTTTCTTTCGATGTCAAAAAATGGTAGTCTACTTTTGGACGCCAACCAAAACACAGTGGCAATATTTAGAAATGTATAACGGTTGTGACAACAAACGGCACTATCGCTTTAGCTTTCATCGCACTTACATCACTTCTAAATACTAAAAATTTAATTTTTTTACTACATTTTACAATTTCAATTCTTACATCCTCAATTAGAAAAAAAAATTAGCTTTCGATTGAAATTTATTTGAAATCTGCCGCTTAATTTAACGACTTTTTAAATAATTTTCAAGCATGAAATATTTTTCAATTCTATCTCAACAATGACCATCCGTTTGTTTTAATAATGTAAAATAGCCCCTTGGAAAGTTGCAACAATTGAAAATAGGTATCCCTAACCTTAATGAAAAGAGAAAAAAAAATAAAAACCTGGTAAAGCATAAGATCAGATTATCCATAAGACAGAGTATTTTGGCGCTAGTATAAAATCTGTCAAAAGAAAAAAAAACTATTTTTAGTTTATAATTAACATAAAATTGATATGTTGAATTCGTTGATGTATATGTTGAATCAGAATATGCTAGGAACTGTTATTTATTATTTTTTTAAAGATCCGTTGGATATTTAACTGTATAAGAGACCGACTGTGATGGAAAAGGAATAACCATCCTGATTATGTAAAGGGATAGAAGAAACCATACAAATAAATTACAATTGAAAACATTAAAATTCTCCCTCATCTGCATATTAATTTATTATTTTTAACAAAAATTCTTCACTTTTACATAAAAATTTATTAGCTTAAAACAATGGATGTGTTTCAGAAGATATGGATTTGAAACGAACAATGATTAAAGAGGACATTTTAAAACTTTTAATTTAAACATTTTAAAACTTCTTTTAACGTCGAATTTCAACGGTGCCTTTGGGCAGATGCAATACATATGCGCATAGGAGCTCATTCGATTGCTTTATCACAGGGGGGGGGGGGCTGCTTATACTATGTTCTTTTATTTACTGAATATGAGATGAAAGTAGGAAATTTGTATGATACTTTATGATAGGACTATTTGTATGATACTTTATAGATCCATGACTTTTTTTTTGGGGGGGGGGATATGGTGATAATGTCAAACTGATTTGCATTACACATTTGTTTACGGAGTGTTCGTTTGGAGTTTGCATCGGAAATAGCATTTCACTGGATGGGGGGGGGATTTTTAAAATAAAATATTTGAAAGACTGTTTCATACGAAGCCCTACTTAAATAATAAAGAAGCTTATTTTACTGATATTGTTATAGTATTTTGTTCCGTCACGTTTTGACGGGTTCTATGTAGTTTATATTAAAAAAATAATATTGAACTAGGCTGTAACAATAATAAATTTAAAATCATTTATTTTCATTTGTTTGGTAAAAGTGTGTTAATATTAATAAATTCTTTCATTAAACTTTTTATTCAGTCATATAAAAAATAAACAATAAAACATGCTAAATCGGAAACAAAGGGATGTATGGTATTTATTTTGCATGAACGATGATTTTTTCTCAGTTTGGAGCAGGATTCCATCATAAGAAATGTTTTGAACTCTATATATATATATATGTCTATACATATAATCTAGAAAATTGATATATTTGGTCTGAAGTAGCGTCTTCTTACACACCAGACGAGAATCATTTGAAATAAACAACTAAAATATGAAAAACTACAACAATAAAAAACACTAAAAAACAACCAAACCAGGCTGTGGCCTCGTGGGCAGTGGTTTAAGTTTCAAAAGCAGACATTCAATCAAGACAGAAGTATTAATTTAAACAATATCTTTATGTGGTAGAGGGTTTCAACCAGAACGCTGCGCAATAAAGTTAAAATGTTTGAATGTCATATGTAGACGATCCCTCACCACCACTTTTGAAAATTAACGCGCTGTCGACGAGGCCGCAGCCTGTTTTTGGTTGGTTTTTAGTGTTTTTATATTGTAGTTATTTTTCATAATTTAGGTTGGTTATTTTGTATAGTTCTCGTTTGGTGTGTGTGAGAGGAGTTGGTGCTGGTTCCGACCAAATACTTTCTTTTGATAGATTATTTTAAATTTATGTGTTTCACTGCAGCATTTTAGCGCTATTCATATGAATGTGTAATTATTTTCTGTTGATAATTACGATATATATATATATATATATATATATATATATACTATCTGACCTGCCTGGCGTTGCCCGGGCCCGTGGTAATAAATTAAAACAAACCTCAAGTTTGTAGGATTTTATATCTTTAACCCGATTTTGCATAACATTATTTTTTTTAACAATTGTGCTTATTTATTTATCAACAAAGTAGTGTAATTATGTTCCATATTCTTACTCATTGATAAAAATTTTATAAATCATGTGTTTATTTTTTAATAATTTATCTTACATTAAAATATTACATACAATTTTTAAAATTTTCATGCACCCACTGGCAGTAGAAATGGGACTATAATCTCTTAGGCTTTCGAAATCATGTCGAATGAGACAAATTGCGTCGTTATTGGGTACAAAGAACACGAGATAATAATTTGCCCTCTGGTGGTGGAAGGTTTAACAAAAAATATGTAAGGCTATGTATATCAAATTGAATGAGCCACACCCGGTCGTAATCCGCCCCATAGAACCCGAGATACTTTGAAATAAAATAAAAAACTCTCTCAAATTATTATTCGAAAAAGTGGTATATATAAGGTATCATACTTTTACTTTAATGTTATAGAGGGTGATTATTAAGTTATTTAGGGTGGGAGGAAAGATGAGAAAGTTTTTTGTCAAATAACTAATTAAGACTACCGGAGTACTTGCTCAAAGAATGGGACTCGTAGAAAAGCATGGAACTGTGAAGAAAAAATTGCTGATGTTACTATTCGAAAACAGTGGTAATTATGTATACATAACAGCAATTAAACGCTACGGATAAAGCTAAAAATGTTAAATTTGTTAAATGGAATTAGTTCTGTCGAAATCAGAGCTGTAGGTATGCATATATTAAAAAGGGTGCCAAATAACAAAAAATCGCCGTCAAGGGGCACGCAGTGAAATATCATAAACGCGATATTTAATAAAAAGTCGTTAATCCCCCCCCCCTTCCCATTTCAAAAATATAACAAATAAACAGTTAATGAAGAGTTAGTTCAATTTTCCACCGTCAGGGGTCACAAAATGCTCTAAACAAAACTCTTTCCAAACGAATTCAGGCACCGGTCTCCGCTTCTTACGGCCCCGTATAGCAGGCGTCCAGTGCACGCTCTGAAAAAATTTTAGTTCCATTTTCCACCGCCAGGAGGCACCAAATATATGTCGTAATTAGTTGTCTATATTGTAATTAGTTCTGTTAAGTTGAATAAAATGTCCGTTCAAATCGTGCTCATAGAACCCGAGAAAAAAATGTCCTCTGGAGATTATTAAATGGTGGTGACCAAGGGCTGAAAAAATTGATAATGAAGTTTTTTTAGTACTTTGGATATCTGGGAAGAATGGCAGAAAAGATTTTATTTGAATCGGACCAATTTTCAATACGAAAACATTTTTTTTTTATTTCTCACCACCAGGGGACTCACTCTGTTCTAAACAAACCTCTTTCCAAACGAAATTCCGGTACATGTTCCCGATGTCTATGACACCATAGAGCAGGCGTGCTGTGCACACGCTGCAAAATCTTTTAGTTCCACTTTCTATCGCCAAGAGACGACTGACATGAGCCAAATCCTTTAAAAACTGGGTTTACCAAGGTTTTTTAATTATAAATATAATAGAATGTCTACATGAAATAATAAAAATATATTTACCATATGCCAGTCATCAACTATCTAGTTTTTAAACGATTTGGTCCACATGCGTCGCTGCCTTCTCATGCCTTCAGTCAGCTTCGTTTTCTTTCTTGGACAATAGGCCTTTTAGCCATCCTCAAAAAGTCTTCTGCGGGTGGTTTTTTTTGCTCAAAGTAATGCCCTGGTTTCCTAATCCAGCTTTCAACTGTCTTGAAAAACTATTTGTGCTGTTTATTCTCAATTTCAGTAGACATCTGTCATCAATAATATTGATAATATATTGATAATATATTGATCAATAATATTGATAATAATAATAATCAAAATCAATCGTGAAATATCTCATTTATATTGAAGGTATATCGTTGTGAAGAAATCTGTTAACTTAAAATCGTCCAACTCTGTTCACTGTTCCATTTTCATTCAAATTGATGTTTTTCTGTATCCTTACTACATTTTTTGAGACACAGAAAGTATATTAAAAATTTCAACTTGTGTCAAGTTGGAAATTTGCAAAAGAAACTGAATCTGTCCACATTTTCTTGGAGAAATGTTTTTCCAGGCACCCGTATTAATTACTGCAATAGAAAATTCCTTTATCAATGTTATTTCTAAGTTAAAAACATGCATTTAATACAAAAAAGATTAGAGAAACATTCAAAACGTTAAAATTAATAATTAGATGTGATATTATTTGGGTTGTAACAGGCCAGCAAACAATGTAAACAGAACAAAGTTTCTGGATTTTGTAATGATGAGTGTTGCCACTCACCTATAGAAAATATAAAAAAAAATCAATCGTGCAATATCTCATTTATATTGAAGGCAATACTCAGTGTAATTGTTTCAATACTCAGTGTAATTGTTTGAATAGCTTATTACACAGCTAGTATGATTAAATTTAATGTAATCGTCATGGAAACAAGGTTTTGGAAGAATGTTTTAGAATGGGACTAATAATTTGGCCAATACTGTATTATCGTATAAGTTTATAATGATCTCGAATCCGAAGGAGTCGTCCGAAAACACTCCGTCCCACCCGAAACTGCGCTGGTCCAGTTCTTAAACATATTGAATTTAGCTTTTAAATTTTTCCGGAAGGATCTTCTGTTATCGGGCTTACCACCATTCTGGTGAGTAACTAAAGTAAAGATATCTCCTATTTGGCACGCGCGCCGCATTTTACGCGAAGTAGCGGCAGTCTGGAATTGACAAATTTTCAAGAAAGACTTTTCAAAAGGAAAGCAATAATAATTTTATTACGTCTAAGCATCTTCTCAGAATAACATCATAATGCTTACTCTTTAGATGATATTATTTAAAATCTCTATTAAATAATTAGTTTTTGTTGCTTTTGAATTTTCTTGTGTATTTTATTATTAATTTTTTTTCGTTTCTAACAATTACAGCGAAAACAAAAACAACAACAATAATTTACTAACACAACTTATCGTTTAACTATATCATTTTCCACAATTAGAAAGAATATAGGTTAGTTAGGGCAAAAAGGTATCAAAATGTCAATAGATGGATTTTCCGATTTATCGTCTTAAAGACAAATATCTTTAAACAAAAAACAACAACACAATCTTAAAGACAAAGATGTCGGAGAACTATTGGTCGGAATATATGGATATGCCAAATATATCTATTTTTCGATAC
Organism: Maratus michaelseni; assembly: GCA_963931845.1. Classification (NCBI taxonomy): domain Eukaryota; kingdom Metazoa; phylum Arthropoda; class Arachnida; order Araneae; family Salticidae; genus Maratus; species Maratus michaelseni. Next base: position 198,886,277 of record OZ007588.1, on the reverse strand, counting down.
AGCGGAATCATTTATTTGATACTAAATCTTTTAATACACGGAATGATCTATTTCCGTTTATGTTCAGTAATGCTTTATTTAAAAAAGGGCTTTTAATCTTTTTGCACCCATTTTTGAAACATTAACATTTATCATTCATAAGTCGATTAAATAATTTTTAGTGTTTTTAAGCTATCCGCTTAAAAATAACAACTTTGATAAAAGTTGGCATTCAGATAATTTCTTTTTTCTCGTAATTATATTTTCGACCTTAGAAAAATCCTTATTGATGAGACAGAAATCGCATGAATACCTAAACCTTTTCTGGCTAAAGCATAAAATTTTGGGTAAATATATTTTAGGTTTTCACAGATTTCTAAAATATTTGCATTATGATTTATAACTACAGATACTTCCGTAAATACAAACGTATTTCAGATTCCATATTTGCAGAATAGGTTTGAGAGTCACAATTACGTGAAGCTATCAATCTATTTTACTGTCGGATATTTTTTATATTGATGCTGAAGTGTTTCTTATAATAACGTATATAATTTTTAATACATTTTGGTATTTGTCAACTTAAAATACTTTTTTCTTTTTATTTAGTTTCGGGAAAATGTCTCCAAGCAGGACTTTCTACTTGTTCAATAGCAATAAAAATAATTTCATTATGCAAACAAAAGTACTATATTAATACATTCCTGAAAAACACAACAACTCACCTATCAGATAAGATTCGCCAACAAATCAAGACCAAAATATTGGGCTGTCAGGAAAGTTCTTGCTGGTTGGGAAAATCACTTCATACCGGATAATTCAGCCTGTTAATTATTAGACATCAGATATCGAAATCAATGTCTAATAATTAAATAATAGAACTTTCCGGTACGAATTGATTTTTCCAACCGGCACGAACTTTCAGCACAACCCAATACAATGCACACCAAAACGTCTTTAATAACTTGTCGATCAGGTACATGCATTTGAAGTAATGGGATAGAGTCAGAATGGGCCCTTTCTTTTGTTTATGATTTCGCTAATGATGCTTAGTCAAAAACCGTGTAAATTACGATGGAATGTTTTTCTGGCTGTGTGAAGGCCTTTTCAAATGAGCTAACATTCTTAGCCATGACTGAGCCTAATAAAAGAGCAGTTTTAATTGTTTTTTTTTAAATAAAATCAATTTACTTAGATTTTTTTTTTTAAATGTACGTGAAAAATGCATAAATTTGATTTTCACATGTACAATATAAATTCTAAGAAGATCTATCGAATGTAAAAAAAAGCATTTTGAATTCTATCGATAGTCAATTATTGATATAAAAAATCCATATTTGTTTATACAATATATCCATATTTTACTGTCATCTTTAATTAAGCAAGGAGAGGACCAAGCTTCGTAATCACAGATTTTGATTATTTTTATATATTTTGTAGGGTAGAAGTCCCTTAGTCTCATGTACAACAGATTTTATACAACGCCCCTTAGTTCTCGAGAAACAGGGGGGGGGGGGGCTAATATTATAACACAATTAAAATACTTACTTTGTAAAGAAATTACTGTGTTGGTCGTAGCTCGTTGCTATGGCTTTTGCTTGTTAATCCGCTTGCCCGGGTTCGACACCGGAACGCGCTACGTTTGTTTTTCCCATTTTTTGTTTTATAAATAAAATTGAAGTTAACATTTAATAATCGCAATTAAAAATTTTAATATTGTACATTAATTATAATGTTAACCTATTTATTTTTTATATTTGTAAATAAATCGTGGTATAAAACATCATTAAACAGTTAATTTTTCTTTTAAATCACTTATAAAATGTATTTCATATATGCTTTATCTATTCAATGATGTTGAACAATTGTTTCAATTTGTGATTTTAAAGAAACATCATTTATATATTGCCATAACACGGGAAGTCAATGTGATGATAAAACTACTGTTTTCAAAGTAAGAAGCATAAAAATTAGCATAAGAATTAAATTACAACATATTAAATATATTTTTTGCATATCAAAGATTGTAATTTATATCAAGTTATTAATAAAATAAGATATGATTTTGTAACTATTTTGGAATTTTTACTAGTTAAAAATAGATAATATTTTTAAAAAATCTCTTTAAATGATGAAAAATGTTTAATAATGGTTTAAAAATCAAAAATGTTAAATTAAAATTTTAAAAAGTTAACTTTATAATTAATGTACAATATTAAAATTTTTAATTGTGAGATTATTAAATTATAATTACAACTATATTTATAAAAATAAAATGAGAAAAACAAACGTAACGGATTCCAGTCTCGAATCCGGGCCCACGGAACAACGAACAGACGCCACAACAACTGAGCTACGACCAACGCAGTAATTTCATTACAAAGTAACTATTTAAGTTGTGTTATAATATTATACCCCCTATTTCTCGAGAACTAAGGGGCGTTGTAAATCCGTTGAACCTGAGACTAAGGGGCTTCAAACCTGTAACATATATAAAAATAATCAAAATCTGTGATTACCGATCTTGGCCCTTTCCTTGTAAGCGTGTCCGAACTTCTTTAAGTAATTTTTTTCTCAAAATTTGAAATACAATATATATATATATATATATATATATATATAATTTTGATATATAATTTTAGTCTCATTTTGCCATTAACTGATTATTATTTTCTTATTCATCGTTGTCTTATTATTATTTTATTATTTTATATGAGTTTATTTCGCATATATTGTACAAATAGATGGCAATTTCTCGTATGCAATTGAAATATTTTCTAATCGTCAGAGGTGTTACAATATTATGGTTAAAACATATTTTTATAAATAGGATACTTATTTTAAACTTTTATGATTTATTCAAAATTTAACTGATAACGTGTAGTCACGTTTAAAAGTTAATGATGTCCATTGGAACATTTTCGAAATTCACAGAAAATTTATAATTTTGATAAACTAGAGAGTCGGAAATTGGATTAATTAAATGTAACTAAAACGACATGATCGTGACCATATTAAGTCCGTTTTAATTATGTAACCATCATATTCCAGACATCTACTACCTTGTAGGATTTAATTTCACCGTGCTAAAATATTTTTGATGTATTGTTTAACGTTGAGCCAAGTTAATGCTTTTCAGCTGAAATTTATAAATTTTAGGAAAACTTCGAATATTCTTCAAATACTTCTTATGATTCAGTTTTAAATTATTTTAGATTCGAATATTTTTAATGATTGTAAACAGGTAAAATGTAATATGAATTAAACACAAAAAGCGTATTTATTATAAGACTTTTAGATTTCGATATTGAATTTTATTTTTAATGCAGTAAATTGCAATAAAATATCGTAAAGCAATTTTGGTTCAAATATTGCCCCTATAAATTTAAATATATATTTATTATACAACAAAAAAGCTCATTTGTTTATTCTGAAATACTGCAAGATGCCTTGAGCCCCATTTTAAATTATGTAGCACTGAAAATAAAATTATCACGACTAGTTTATTTACAATTATATTAGACCAATAGTGATAATATTGCCAATTTCAATACAATTTTTATCATATAATATCAGAACCTCATTATAAGCAAGTAAATGTTGCTCATCTTACAATATTTTACATAATACAACAATACTTAAATTTTGAATCGCTTTGATTGTTTCCAGTGTGGGATAAATTAAAAGATGTTTCTAAACAGTGAATTTTGACAATAAATTTAAATTTTTGATCTGATATTAAAAAGTTTTGTTCATTATGAAACTGCACACAATTTCTCTAAATGTCTGAATATATTTTTTTTAACTTTACACAATATTATTAATAAACACTGTTCATTCTAAATAAGAGGAGATTTTTGTCATATGAAACAAATAACACATGGGCTGATAAGTTCCCGGTCTAATAAAGAAAACACAACTTTTTAACAAAACTTTATAATTTTATGACTTTATAACTTTAATAAATAACATAACTTTAATAATAAATAATAATAATGTAATAATAATAATAATACTTTAATAATAATAATAATAATTTAATAATAATAATTTTATAATAATAATTTAATAAATGAATAATAATAATTATTTAATAAGAAATAACATAATTTTATAACAAAAAAGCTCCAAACAGTGTTCAGAATCATCGACTCGTTGTTTTTGGTCAAAAGTCAACACGCGCGGCAGCCACTTTGACAACAGCTTTTTCATAGACAATTGTTCATTCAATATAAAACCTACACGTTCCTTGGATATCTTCAGAGTCAGAGCTATCTCCTGCAACTTCACTTTACGGTTCCCCAAAACGATTTTGTGGACTTTTTTTATGTTTTCCGGAGTAACCACCTCTTTTGCGTGCTGCATCACTGGTGTCCGTACGACCACGTTTATATTCAGAAAACCAGTCAATAATTGATTTACCTGGTGCAGTGTCCGGATAACGCTTATCAACCCAAGCTTTTGCTTGAACGGGGTTTTTTCCCATCAAATAACAATTATTGAAATTCTTTTTTATCCATTTTTTTGTTTATCAACAAAGTTGTTCAACTGAAACCACTCTAACGTTTTATCCACACGGCGAATCGTCATGACATTTTTTCTGCTACCTTTTAAAGGTTAGTATTTACTAAAAGAAACATCGGTTCGGCAATTGCAGCGCCCTCTGTATGCCAGACCGGGAACTTATCAGCCCATGTGTTATATGCTCTGTCTATAAGTGACGCACTCTACGATTTAAACAATAAAATCTGTAAATATTAGTTAGAAATACAAATCAATAGAATATCAGTGGCTAAATTTTTAATGATTTCTTTTTTAGTTTTTAATGCGTGATATACACTTTTAAAGGTGTTAAAAATGTATGTTCTCCAAAGATTGCTAAGAATTATTAATTACAATACTTTTAAGCTACCAAACAAAGTGGATAAATGCATTGCAACCTTTTATACGATATTAGAACTCTCATTCCTATTGGTAAAATATCATAATCAGTTATTGTTAATTATACATAATCCTTCAGCATTTGCTGTAAAGACTATCATGCATAACACTATAAAAAGAAAATTATATGCACATATGCTCATTTGGTGCTTAAAAAGGTGTAGGTTCTTGATAATGTGTTCTTATAATTTATTAACGTAAGCGTATACAGAATATACAGAACGTATCATATATACAGATCTATTCTTAATGAGTGCTATGTAATTTTATGAAAAGTTTTCATATATTTAGATTATCTTAATATTCGCTTTACTTTAAATTTAACAGGTTATCTTATTATTTTTTTATACCTAGACAAAGTATGATTCTTTCCTTCAAAATAAGATATTTTCCTTACATTTTATCATTATGAATACTAGGGCATCCAACCAGGACTTCTCGGGATAGAGAATATATATGAAAACCATTTTTTTATTATTATTGAAAATTCTAATAGATATTTTACATTTAATATTTTTTTTAGATTGCCTGCTAACAACATCAAAGAGCATTTTTATATGATATATGTTAATTAATAGCCGAAATTAATAGCAGAAAAAACCGCTAAAAATTTCGTTGCCTACAGAAGTTTATTTTTTATTTTTATTTTTTTAACTCTGATAATTTCAGTGGTTTTAAGCAGTTATTTCTCAATTACTTCTCCGTTAAATTTGTATTTTATTTATACAATTTTAGTAACTGCTTAATGAAGTTTTAATTTCGTTATTGAATATTAGCTGGAAACAAATGCTGAACTTTTTATATTGTTTAAAGTTCAAACTAATTAATATTTTGTAATCGTCTGCAAGCGACAGATATATATATATATATATATATATATATATTAAATCATGCTTGAAATTTAATTTAAATGCTATAATAATGGAGTAAATTGCGATTCAGTTTTCAAACAAATTGCATTTTAAAGTAGATTTTTTTCCCTATATATCGGTGTCAAAATTGAAAGCATGCGATGTTTAGAAATTAAAACAATTGCAGTAACAAAAATCGCAAAGCCGAAATTTCATTATCTAGTTTCGCCATTCGCCGAGGCTAACGAAAAAGACAGGCTACCGCGGTGCATTCCACTTATCTTTTTTTACAGACAGCTAGAGTGATGTAATGCTCTTTTCGTACACCTGCATTTGTGCATTCGAGCATCACGTGACTCCGACGGTCTGTAAAAAAAGATACGCGTAAAGCACCACGGTACCCTTTCTTTTTCGTTAGCATCGGCCATTCGCCGAGGCTAACGAAAAAGAAAGGCTACCGCGGTGCTTTACGCATATCTTTTTTTACAGACCGCGGGAGTCACGTGATGCTCGAATGCACCAATGGAGGTGTACGAAAAGAGCATCACGTCACTCTTGCGGTCTGTAAAAAAAGATAAGTGGAATGCACCGCGGTAGCCTGTCTTTTTCGCTAGCCTCGGCCATTCGCAAAATGACGTCAGCGTTACGCGCGTGCACGTTTGTCCTTTATAATATAGATAAGCGAAACCTTTTTGAAATGGTATTTCTCAACATTGCCAATTTCGTCAAAGGAGAAATACCACCAGATTATGTTATTCAGAAGAAACATGTGTTTAATTTCCAGTAAAAAGAAATTTGTACGCAATGATTGTGTAGCATGGATGAATAACTCTTTAGAATAGTAAACGGTTTAACTAAACTTGTGTGTTTCATCCAATTTTTTTTTCATACTCTTTTGATTAAATGTGCCAAAAAACTCTCATAGAAGGTGTCCCAAACAAAAAATGAAACAAGATTTAATTTTTTACCAGTTCTATGAAAATAGCAAAAGACTCAAAGTAATGTAGGAATTAAAGTTGCGATAATGAAATAGTTCTGTTATTTATTTTCAAAATGTTATACATTTAAAAAAAATTATACAGTCCCTGGGTCCTATAAATTATATTTAAAAAATGTCTCCAAGCTTTCACAAGTACAATAGTAAAAATCTTCTGCGACCAAAGTTAACTCAGCTATGATACTCTGTTCTGCACTAAAAATAGAAAAAGACGTTTTTATTACCGGAAAGTAAATACAAATAGTAAGTAAATAATTTTTATATATTATATTTGTTTTACGTTCTGGAATATTATTGAGTAAAAATTCCTTTAAAAATGTTTTTAATCATTATGGTTTTAAAATTACAAAATCAGAGAAAATGTTAGCATTTATTATGGTATTCCTAGAATGTTGAAATTAAACGTAACTTATTAAAATTAGAATCATAATTTTTCATGAAGTGTTTATCTAGAAAAATATCCTTTAATTTTTTTTTTATTAATCATACGTGAAACAACGACAATTAAGCATTTTTAAATACAGAGTTATTTTTTTTAAATGTTTATAAAAGCTTTTCTGAAAAAAGAAGCGTCTCTTATTTGCCTATAAATATCTTAAAATACTTTTTTTTTAATAGGAAACATGTCTATTTCTTTTACTAGTTCTTCTTCATTTTTAAGTTTTTCCTCATTAGGAATTGCTTTGGTAAATTAAATAATGTTTTTGTTAGCATTCTACCAATTTTTCTACTTATATATCAGTACAGTTTTGAAATAATATTTAGCCATATTACCTATTTATTCAAAAGTAAAACGACAAAATTTATAATTTGAAGATTAAAAGATTGTATTAATATTACTTGAGCATGAAGCACGAATGAATGGTTCTTACAAATGTAAATGTCTTGTATAACTAAGCTGCTGTATTTCTTCCAAAATTCTTTTGTAGTTTTCTGATTAAACATGCAAAAAATCTGTTATATAGTGCTTACGTGTGGAAGAAAAAACATTTTCCGAATTCCCTTTTCTTAATGAAGCGAAAAATATTCTAATTAAATATCAACATCACGTTCTGTATTTCTCATTCCAGTTGGAATCTTTTTTGGTGTTAAATATGTCACATTCCTTGATTTCTTTCGTGTTATGATGATTCTGTAGAACAAATAGATAGATTTTATTTGAGTTTCTGAATTGTATATCGATAAAATTTCCGAAAGATCCTACATTTAAACCCATCAAACATATATTTTTTTATTGCATGTAATAATACATTTAAATTTTATATAAGCATTGTATAAACTATTCCATGAATGTCAAAATTGTATAACCAAAACGAAAAATTATGCATCGGGTATATATTATGAAACACTTTCCAACGGCATAATCCTATTCCACGCCACCATTTGGCGCTTTTTAAAAATGTTGCCACATTGGCGATTTCTAAATTGTTTACTTGGTTGGTTCGTTGATTTATGGCAGTGAATTATCTGCACGAGGAATACAGGCCCTAGGAGGAAGTGCCATCCGTGGGGGTCTTTCTAAAGGATCCTTCCCCGTATTTACGTCAAGGTTCGAAGAAAACTACGGAAAACTCCGAACTGTTAGGTCAACGAGCGCGACAGGGGTTTTTGCCCAGCACATCCCGGCTACCAAATTGTTTACTTACATTTATCATATTGTAACCCCCAATAAGAAAGTAGTAAAATGTTGCCATTCTTAATTTTTAAATAGTTACACTTAGGAAAAGTAAGGGATTTAGAGACAAAAACGTCACTGAAAAATAGATTGCATTTATACGAGAGCAACAACGTACCGAATGTAAAATTTGATTTGTTCAAAAAAATTTGGACAAAAGAATGATAATTTAAATACAGAGTTATTAATTTAAACCATAAACACACAGTTTATTTTTTTTTAGATATTGCATTTATGAGTGAAATAAAATATTTTATTTGACAAACTTAATAAGACAGATATAAAAAATATAATATGAGTAGTAAAAAACACCGTTTTTATACACATTTCATCGACATTACATAAAAGTTTACGATTAATGTGAAAGTGAAAAAAAAAAACGAAAATACACAAAATTCGTTAATGAGATAAATTGATTGTGTGTGATTGTGTGTGATTCGTTAATGTAATAAATCGATCACTGTACCGCACGTATGATCACTTCGTGAACATGAAACCCCCCAAACAAACATCACTGGATACAGCAACCTTTTTGTATCGGAATCCCTAAAAATACATGAAATTCGTTAATGCCGCAATCACTGTACCGCACGTATGATCGCTTTGCGAGCATAAAACCGAAAAAAAAAACATTACTGGATACAGCAACCTCGTTGTTTCGGAATCCCCCCCCAAAAAAACACGGAATTCGTTAATGAAGCGATCACTGTGTACCGCATGTATGATCGCTTCGCGAACGTGAAACCGAAAAAAAAAACATCACTGGATACAGTAACCTTGTTGTTTCGGAATCCCAAAAAAGACAGGAATTCGTTAATGCAGCTATCAGTGTAACGCATGTATGATCGCTTAGCGAACATGAAACCGAAAAAAAATCACTGGATGCAGCAACTTCGTTGTATAGGGATCACAAAAAATACACGAAATGTATTAATGCGGTGATCACTATATTGCATGTATGATCGCTTCGCAAACATGAGACTTCCATGCAAACTGCAGTCAATTGAATTATACTGTTCTAAAGTATCAAGAGTACCCACTCACATACATTAAAAAAGGAAAAAAAAAGGAAAAATCAAGCTTTAAATAAACAAGCAGGTGATGAAATTTTTTCAATGATTTTTTTCTTTTAATATCATTACGTAACCGTTTAATGACGTAAGTGTTATTTAATTGTATAAAAAAGAAAATAAACATGTTTTAAAAAACTAATTAAAAATCCTTAAAAATACAAATAAACGTCGAATAAATAATCACTTCATAACGTAACAAATAGGTCATACGTATCAAACGCGTCATCACAAAAAATATCATTGTTCAGCCTTTCCAACAACAAAAGAGCTACATCTGGCTCAGTATCGACGATTTGGCAAGATTTCGCCAAATGGTGGGGTCAAATAGAAACCAACCCTTTCCAACAATAACACAATTTTTTATGAAATTTTTACTTTTTCATACAATAAATTCAGCTATCTAAATCAGTAATTTAAATAAAATACAGTGCAAAAGATTTTTCCCATAGAACAAACCGCTTTTGCGTGTTCCTGTAAACGAATGATAAATGCTACACATCATTTGGAATAGCGAACCATTATATTTAAAACCGAATTAACATATAAAATTACATGCCGATTCGGGTATAGAGTCCCGATATAGAGCACGGCCAGACGGTCTGACAGACAGACAAATCAGATTAATAAATTATTTTCAAATAAGTTGGAAAGTTTTAAAAACTACGGAAAACACGTAAATTAAAAAATAAATGAACGAAAATATTTAATCGTTTTAAAGTGTCAAATTATTTTAAACTGAATCGTGATTATGTTTCATGTAGCATATTTATATTTTGCATATTACTATATGATAAATAAACAATATAGCTGGTTGTTGTGTACAGTCTATCTGTATGTTGAACTATGTATTCATGTGAAATCTGCCATATAAATATTTATTTTGAAATATTTAAAGTTTATTGTTTGACAACTGTATTTTTTTAATTCTGTTTTTGTAAGTATTTATTTTAACAAGTTAAAAATGTTGGTTTTTAATTTTACTTGATCGGTTTTCTATTAAATATATATTGTGTGTATTAAACGTTCCGGCCAATCCGCGACCAATATCTTAAACTTTAGCTTAAATATAGCTTTTGAATTTTGCCTGTGAGCTCTTCCGGGATCAGGTTTACTACCGTTCCGGGCAGTGTTGAAGAAAGGGGCCGACTGTTCCACGAGTAGTGGCGGCGGCGGCTGTCGTTTATATCTACAAAGTTTCAAATGTATTTTTTTTTAGTTGATTTTTCAGTTTTTGAAAGAAAAATATACTTTTTGGTTACTACGTGTGGAAGATGAAAAGAAACTTGCGATAAACAAGGGCACTTCATTATTCATTTTGGTAAGGTTGCCAATTTTACCTTAGTTTTGCGCATTTATTTATATTGCTGCTAATGTTACTTTACAATATTGTAGTAAATAAATCGTTATTGTTCAGACATATTTTAAAAATTCACACTTGAAAATGTATTAACGAATCATGAAAAAAAGTTAGTTGCAGTTTTCAAATAATTTCATTTCAAAGTGCAGTATATGTTATATTATCTGGTGTAAAGATTAATATTATGTGCTTCTTAGAAGTAAATATATCTATCTATGTATATTATAAAGGACAAACGTGTCCGTGCGTAACGCTGACGTCATTTTGCGAATGACAACAGTTGACGATGAAATTTCGGTTTTGCGATTTTTGCATTTTTTACTGCATTTTTTTTTTTTTTTTTTTTTTTTTTTATACATCGCACATTTTTAATTTTTACACCGTTATATAGGGGAAAAAATCTACTTTCAGATGCAATGTGTTTGAAAACTGTATCTTAATTGACTGATTTATTAAATTAAATTTCAGGCATGAATTTTTTTTTAATCTATCTCTATCGCTTGCAGACGATTATAAAATATTAATCCGTTTACAGTTTAAATAATATAAAAAGTTCAGCATTTGTTTCCAGTTAATATTGAGTACGAAATTAAAACTTCTTTAGGGAATAATTAAAATAGTATAAATAAAACACAGATTTAACAGACATGTAATTGAAATAAGCGCTCAAAACTGCTTTAGATAACGAAATTTTTAGCAATTTCTTCGGCTATTAACTTATGGCTAGAGGCCGATACGAAATTACCAGTTTTATTAAATTTCAAAATTTTATCTGAATATATAATTGACATATTTCATATAAAAATGCTCTTTGGTGTTGTTGGAAGGCAATCTAAAAAAATATTACATGTAAAAAATCTGTTCAAATTTTCAAAAAAAAAAAAAAGAAAAAAAAAATGTTGTTACATATATTTTCTATCCCGGTAAGCCCGGGTTCGATGCCCTAGTAAGAATAAAAGCTAAAACGATAGAGTGGATCATTTTCAAAATTGTTTTATCGTCCGTGTTAGTTATAGACACGTTTATGCTTTAAGATATCTATTAATATATACGTCCTTCAGCTATCTAATTAAAACAATTATTTTATGTATTTAAGATGAATATTTTAGCAATGTAGTATGGTAGTTTTCAAAGTTCAATATAAATTTTAATTTGAAATTTATTAGTTGAAGTCTTCATTAACTTACAGTTGTATTTCATTTAATAAACATATAAGGTTTAGATGTGATAACCTAGTGTGATAACACATACATTCAAGAATGCGTGCCTAGATGTGATAACACATAAATTCGAGAATGATATTGCACCTAAAATTATAACACAAGAATAGTATATAAATGGCACATAATAAAATATCCTTATTTCAGGAACAAAACGGGAAACATGTTACAACTTTTAAACCTTTTTTCTAGGATAATTTTCCTTTGCAGTATGCAATGCTAATTATCAAATTTCGGCAATACTTCCTAAATGCGGAGAGAAATCCCAAAATCGTGATTACCATTTTGAAAATGAAATAACCCCATTGATTTCAGGATATTGGACGTCTGTTTCATTTACCGGAATTGAAACTGGGAAAATATAACACGTTTTGAACTAAAGTTGCTTTAAAATCTCCATCGGATTTTGGTTGTCTGTTGTTTTTAATAGACACATTAGCGACTAATTGGATTCTTCAAAATTGGAGAGGCTTTCAGCAACTTGTACTACTTTAAGTTTATGTGGTATTTGCATATATTAAATTATAATAAGTTTTAAAAGCAGAAATTGTAAATAATTAAACTTTGTTGTATTAATTTACAGGGTGATTATAATTTAAGTTGCACTTTCAGAAGGCTGTTAAAATAAGTCACTGGTCAGAATGACCTGATATTTCATATGAGTATACGTGAAGCAATAAGAATTTGTTTTGCGAAAGAAATAAAAGTTCAAAAGTTGACCGATAGATGGTGCTGTACTCGCCATAAGATGCTAATTAAAAGACGTGACATACTATTGTGGCGCAAATTTGTTCAAAGCCTATCCAACACGACAAGTTGGTGCCACAGCGGATAGGAAAAAATCGCTTTTTAATTGTCCCTTGACCACATCCTCCACTGAGGTCGAAGCAATTGCTTTACTCCCTGTGCTGCATTTCACGTCGAATGAACCCGTCTCTTCGCATTTATCAATCATCTTGTTCAGACCGACTGCAGTCATCGTGCCAGAGCCGCTTCTCAACCCCTTCAGGGGCAAAGTGCTTCTGTTCGTAAAATGCTGAAATGATTGATTGGCACCAGAATTCATAAACAAATTTATTTGAAAATAAGTACAATCTTTTCTTCACGTAATTAATAATATGAAAATTTTATTCGAAAATTCTGGTGTCAATGTGGTATTTAGGGATTAAAATGAAGTCGTCCCAAAATAAACCACCGCCTTTTAAGTGGTTAAAAACTGTTTAATGCCCAGAATTTCTTCTATGCAATTTCCGCACAGTCACCGTTCTTGTACAAAAAACTTCACAAGCAGAGCCCGGTCCTTCAATGATAGATTCATGAATACCTTCTCAGACGTAGAATACCACGAACTGCATGTTCCTCGCATGTTGTTCACAAGTATAATGTGCGATGCGCATGTCACGTCTTTTAATTAGTATCTTATGCGAGTACAGCACCATCTCTCGGTTAAATATTGTTGTTTTTGCTTACGTAAAACAAATTACCATTGCTTCACGTATACTCACATGAAATATCAGGTCATTCTGAACAATGGTTCTTTTTTACAACCTTTACAAATTGCAACTATAATCATCCTGTATTTAGGAATTTCCATATAGAGGTATATTAAAGTTTCATTTGGCAGAATACTTAATTCCGTATTTGAAATTATCAAAGTAGGAAAATGTATGACATTATAAAATATAATTGGGAAGTTTGACGTAATAATAGCGGTTTATATTTCTTAATAAATAAAGAAATGTAATAAACGGAAACAAAATTGTATATAAGTGCTAACGAACAACGCAAAAATGTCTTCATTTAATTTTTAAAAGATATTTTTATTATGGAAGAGACATGGATTTTTCAATACAATTATATTACTAATTTTACTTATCCTTCCCAATGGGATTTCTACTTTTAAATAAATGCTTAAGAGAGATTATAAAAGGTATTAGAAGATAAACAAGCGCTCCAAGATGTTAAATCTGGTCAACGGACATCTTGCAAATCCCACAGGAAATATAATTCCTTGTTCAACAATAGATTGCCAAGTAAAATGATGGGACTATGGGGTCGGGAGGGCAGATATAGCTTATCTGATAAAATGGTAATTGAAAAGTATAATAATAATAATACATTTAGCAGCTCTGTAATTGTTGAGTATAAGAGTGAATTTTTGCAGGTACTATTGCCTTTATTAAGATATAGAAGTTAAACTAAGCACAATGATAGTAAGTAATTTCAAAAGTTGGAAGTGACCAGAAATATATGATAAAATATATTATTAACTGAATGAAATTAAAGGCATACTGGCCAACCTTCCGGGACATATTTTTCAAATCAACTAAAACCAGAAGTTTTATATAATGAAAGACCTTAATAAATAACGACGTAGAAATAAGAAACATTTCATTTATTATTTTCTCTGGTTCAAATTATTTTTCATTGACTTGAAAAATCCGGAAGATTGGCAGCTATGGCCGATGACATCGTTGTGTAAAATATAGAGAAATAAACATTTTTTTGGTTATATTAATGTAGTATTGGCCATCCATTTGTTAGTTCTTGTTTATTAATTATATCAAAGTTAAAAGTCTTTAAAGTATGACTGCTAAATGATGCATTATTTAATTGTAATGCAGTATTAAGAATGTAGGAAACTCATAACAAATAAATTAATAAAATTAAAGTAAAATGAAATGCATAAAATGCCTTTTCATATTTAGGTAGTTTGGACATTTCATTTAGTTTTTAAGTACTCTAAATTTGACAAAAAGGACCCTAATTTGACAATGATATACTTTTTTTGCTTAGATTAAAGATAATAAATAAAATTCTTCTAACAAAATAGTTTTCAGTTAAAGCCTAATCGCATATGCTTTTTGCTTACATTTGACATTTTATAATTAATAAAATACGAAATATAACACAAATATGACAAACCTTTGAGAATTCTCATCGCATTTAGGGACAATAATCTTATGTTATTAAAATTCAGATTTACTCGGATGAATGTATTCCGCCCAGAAAAAAAAAAAATATTGTTGATACTATAGCAAGCTTTCATACATCAGCTACACACAAAAACAAATAAAAATACTTATTTTTTGTACTCATATTGATTGTCAAATCTGAACCTTAATCTTTTGCTTAAAATAAATGTGATGAATTATTTAAAATGTGTTTGATAAATATCATGGCCATATGAGTTTAAAAGAAATAACTGAATCGAAAAAAGTTATTCATTTCGTTTGAAAATTGCTGATCTGATTATAAAGGACTCTAAGAAGTTTTATTGAATTATCTAAACAGAAATCTGCATACATTTTTTTGAAATCTTTGATTTTTTAAAACATTGTACAAATATAAAGATATCAAACGTTTTGATTTCAAATAACCTTAGTGTAATAATAAAGTCATATTTTATTGATAATCTCAAATGTCTAAAGAATATTTAAAGGTTTCCATTTTGACAGTTAATTAAGAAAAATCCACATTCTTTTCTCTTACAGCAACCAATCTTTAAAATACATAATGTAGTAGAAATTATATTGAGTGTTTAGATGCAGAATACATGTTCAGGGTGGCCAGTGGTCAGGGAAAAATACAGTAAAAAACATGGTAATTACCAGTATATTCTTATAGAAAAATTCAAATTAATTATTTAATCGAATAATCAACATAAATTTTTCTATAAGAATATACTGGTGTTTATCACTTTTTTTTACTGTATTTTTCCCTTACCACTAGCCACCCTGATGTTTCATTCATTTGCCGTAAAATTCCTGTTAGATTAACAACATCCAGATAATCTGTCAGTGACAGACTATCTACTGTTACATTATTTTCATTTACAGCAACGAAACTTTAAAATATATAATGTAGTAGAAATTGTCTTGAGTATTTAGACGCAAAACAGATGCTTTATTCAATTTACGTAAAATTGCATTTAGAACAATATCCAGATAATCAACATCCAAACAACAATATCCAGATAAGCTTCCAATCACAGAATAGCTACTGTTAGCTAAAAAGACATTCTTAGAAAAAATTATAAGAAAATTCCATTGTGGAAGATTCCTCAATGGAAATGTAAACCTATTTTAAATTTTATTTAAATCGGGATTTTTTTTTAATTCAATTAAAACTATGGCGCATTAATTTAAAAATTATCAAAATATGTGACTCCATTTACGATAATCATATTTTTTAACGATATCATGTCATAGTGATTTTTAAAATATTTATTACTTTTTTTCTTTTCAAACCACATATGACGGAAAATAGCTTCAATCAGGGAAAAACCTGCAGGTATACTGATTAAAGAAGAAAATATATTTTGTCGGAAAGATTATGGAACAAGCAAAGTTATAAACAAATATACAAACCGAAGCACGGAAAACTTACTCCCACCGTAGGTTAAAGATCGCATACGAATTTTTTTTAATTAAGTCGATTATAAATTAAGATTTTCTTAAAATTAATGAAAATTAAAGAAAAATAAGAAGCTATTTTCATGGACCATTCTGAATAAGTACTATACTCGCAATATGCATTCATATTAAAAGCATATATTAATGACAAAATATATTCTAATAGAATTACAAATCATATAAAATAAAATATTCTACTAATATTATAAATGTGAAAGAATATTTCAATATTTGAAAGACGACGACATTAAAATGGCTAAATTACTCTCTTTGAAACTGTGTATATATAAAACCCTCTGGTATACATAAGAAAACTTGCCCATCTTCGAAAATTTATGCTTAGACATGCATAAATACGAAACTAATACCGTTCATCTTTTATAGTTAGTTGAAAAGTTAAATACTATATCGCATAACATTTTAAAATATTTAACTTAAATCGAGTTACCTCCTTAAAATAAATCCCATAATATATTTAAATATAGATTCAATGCTTTTCTTTACTGCGAAAAAAAAAAGTGAAAAAATCTAAACATTCTTAAAAAAAACTACTCGTTTCTTAAAAGAGGGAAAAAAAACTGCGTTACATAAGATTAACTAATTAAATATAAAAAAAGGATTCAGTTCCTTTAATTTTTAACAAATCTTAAAAAAAAGCATGAGAACGAGGTTAATTATACTGATTGACAGTCTTAAAAAATATAATCCCTTTGAAACCAGCTATCTCTTAATTAGAAAAAAAAATGGAGCAAAGGCAGCCTTAATGTTATCTAATGATTTATTGTTATTAACGTAACAATAATTAAAAGTACTCGAAACACTTCATTTAACGAACAATTAAAGACATGAGAGGTACGATTAAAATAATTATTTTCTCTTATTGTAAATTATTGTTCTACTTAATTGTGATTCAACATAATTTATTTTAATCGGCTTTAGGAGAAAATAGAAGCAAACATAAAAAAAAAAAAAAAAAAAAGAGATTATTTTAATAAATCAGCGGTAAATTTCCTAAAGTAATCTGAAAGAAAACTCGATTGATATGAGTAGTCGATTAGAAAAAATTGCTTTATTATTTATTCTACATCTCATTTTGTTATTTCAAACATAATTTTTTATAAGCTGTTAAAGAAAAATGATTCTAAATCTCAAAAAATATAATATTGTAACCACACTTGAAAATATAACATAATGTCTGCCATTAATCCACGATTCCTAAATGCCTTCTTGTAAGGTATCCGCACACCTTCGGGGGTGATTGTTTAAATTTTTTGAAATTTCTCTTTATACCAATTTTTTCTAATGACATTTAAGTTAAAACTTTGAAAAATATATAAACATTTTAGAAATTACACAGAAATAATAATTTACAAGTGAAAAATAGTCAAAATTATGTGAAAAATTGACATTGGTGCAAAACATGATAACTTAAAATGAAATCAATGCATTCACATTTTGTAAATTGTATAATAAAGAGAATAACTTTCTCTAGGACATAGACTAGTCGCATAATAATAGCATATCTATCGCAGAAGCTATGGTACTTGAAGTACTAACGTAATGAAAAATTCGTAAAATTTCTTACAACTTTTTATACTTATATGAGTGTAGATATAAAACTAATTAATATATCATCATGATTGTCGTCTATTCCCTTAATAAACATTTGTAAGATAAGTACAAAAATTTTAAAGGCATTTGATGCATAATTTTGTGCTGTAGGATGTTTTGCGTACAGTAAAAATCTGAAAAACTTCATTTTGAGAAAAAGCTAAAAATAAATTTTAAAGGCGATTCTTGATATAAAAATAATTATTATTCTTTAAAAGTTTAATTATATACTTCATGTATTTTCTTGAACATATAATCTAATTTGAATGCTAAATTTCGAAAAAAAAAGCATGTAAACATACATTTCAGCTTACTTCCAGTTTGCAGAACGATATTTTCGATTGTAAAATTTTTCGGCAAGCTGTAATAGATGTAACTTAAAAGGGTGTAACTCGGGTTTTAAATTCAGATACATGCACAATTAAAACAGAATTTGATAGAAAAAAGATCAGATTTTTATATTATTCCAAAAATGAAAAATCGATATTTTCATCGAAAATGATGTTTCCAAGGTGTACGGATACCTTAACTTTAGGAACCTCAGAGACCAATAGATTTATGAGAGTTGATGAATCAGTTACAAAAACAAAGTTTATTTTCCTTCCCATAATTTTCGGATACGTCTCCGAGTAGTTTTTATAGTGCATTAATCTATTTTCTCAATCCGGATTATCTGTTTTTCGGATTTGATCAACACAGAAGTAAACATTGTCTGCTGCTTAACTGAACATATTACATACTTGAGTAACAAAATAATACCAGTTGACCCGTACGAGGATTTCGCACTACAGTTTAATATTTTTTGGCAATATCTAAAATTCTTAGATGCAGATTTAGCCTTTTACAGAAAAATTTAAGGATAAAAAATATATGCAAACAACATTTGTCAAGACAGGATATCATTTCATTTATTCCATCAAATTTACAGTAAAAACTGATTAAAGGTAGCAAACGACACGCATTAAAATCTCAATGGAAAAGTCACGCGCGCGAGAAGAAAAAATGTATCTTAACTGCTTTAGAAGGTGAGGTCATCTTCTTCTGGAAAACACGGGACAAAGAAAAACAAATTGAAATTCACTTAAATTACAATATACTTTATTATAGCAAATCATACCTTTTATGCTACACGTGAAAACCACCGCTTTGATTGATCAATAACATATTTCTCCTAAACGTTTCAATTTCAATTTTGGTTTTTAATCATAAATATAAAATAAACCCGTGAGATATAACGTCACATTTTATCTCTTTTCTACTATCTATTTTTTTTTATAATGATTGTTGAAGGTCATATATAATTGCAGTATTTTATTTTTGTGGCAACACTAATTTGTGGAAAACCTTTCAGCTTTCATTTCAATTATAAAAACAATGCCGATTTAATTTTTATTAACAGCATTTTTTAATTGAAAAATATGTTTTAACGAAATGTGAGTATACTATGTCAGAAGCCTGTTCAAAATCCTTTCATATGGTATCTCATTTATCGTTCTGCATTTTCTATTTTTTCTGTTTAGAAAAAGGGATGTTGACAACAGAAATAATATATATGATTAATTTAATGTTAATGTTAATTGTGATAATTTTTCATGATGGTCTGTAAAGCATATTTGTTGAACATAAGAATGTTTAATTGAGAGTTGATAGCATCAAATAAACCAACCAATCCGATTCAGGGTTCAGAAAACTGATTAATACTTTGTGAACACTACTCTGAAACTTTTCCGAAAATTACAGGCAGCAAAAGAAACATCGTAATTGCAACTATTTCATTAAATATTGGAAAAATCTGTTAATTTATGAGATTCGTAAAGACAAAGGAACGATTTTTGAAACCGTGGATAATACAGAAACGGTTACATTATATTTTTGTAGAATAAGAAACTTTTTTTTTTTTTTTTTTTTTTTTTTTTTTTTTTTTTTTTTTTTTTTTTTTTTACAGAGTAGGTTTATAAAAGCTCTTGCATTTCCAATTTGGTCTTTATTTATAGGATATATTATAAATTATTGTCAAAATGGGTGATCAGAACTGTAAAATGTGATAATGCATGGGAAAAAAAAATGCATTTAAAACAAGTTTCGATATTCACTTATTCAATTGAAAATAAGGGACGTTTCATGTCAAGGGGAAATCAGATGTCGTTCAGAAATGTAACAATAATGAATATATTTCCGCGATAACTTCAACAAAATAACCTTGATTTCTATGATTTGTCATGATCTCAAAGAGAGGCGTCGAATTTCTCTGTAATTCGTTTAGTTACACTTTATGCACAATAAATTACATTTACGAATTTTGTAGCTAAGTGGACTTTAAGAGTTGGATGATTACACTTCCTGACATTATCTTGTAGTTTAGTCACATTTTACAGAAAAGAAAGAAGTCTGTTGAAGATTTGTCTAAAAAATTTTCAGTATGTTTACATTTCTGAATGAATATCTCGGTTCGGCTTAGTGTAAGAAATCCTATATTTTTAATTGAATATGTAGATGACTGGCACGGCTTCTTGAAGGCAAAACGGATTGTCTTCGCATGAATTAGAGTCCCTTATAATTCTGAACATCAATTTAGATACACCTTGTATAAAAGTGTTCAAATAAAATTGAAAAAATGTTTTTTACGATGAATTTGTGACCGTTCAACTCCAATATGCACTTCCCCCGACAAACTGGACCAGCATCTAGACGAGAAATAAAGATGCCACCGGTAAAATTTAACAGCTGGATACGATAAGTTTTATATTTCGAAAAACGGGAAGGGTTGGGCTTGGTAAATTTTCGGAATGCTCGGAAATCATAGGATGTCCGCAGCAGCTTCGAACTTAATGTTCATCTCCTTTCATTCGTCCTAGAATTTCTGTGAAATTCGTTCAGCAGTGTTTTTGTCTTTTTTCTTTTCTTTTTTTTTTAAAAAATAGCCTTAAAATTGTGCCTTCTCAAGTCAAATATACACAACAATCGCTTTTCTTTTATTAACGATTTTTTGTAATATTGTAGTTAATAATTAATAAATTTACTGTACGAAACCCTTTGTACGCAAATAAAACTCAATCGATTTCTTTTTCTAAAAAACACAATTTTGAAATGAAACTATACAAAAGAAAGTTTAAATCACTACTATACTTTTCTAAAATCTTCAAGAAGCTTAAAAAATTCAAATTCTCTAGCCTGAACAATATCAAAGTGTTGACGAAAAGTCGAAAGTTCACTCAATACTAGACCTAATGGTTCTAGTCTAACCTAAATTCCTGCAATGTTACTTTCAATAAGCCAGAAATGCATAAAATACTGTCACCGCGATGCTTAATAAGGGCTTACATTCTTCAACATACTTTATTCTGGATACGAGGTTGGTCCAAAAAGTAAGGTAACAAGCTCTCTGGGAGAAAAACTTTATTTGCGAATTTAAAGTGATACACAACATAGTAAAGCACTGGTACATATTACTTCTCCACATAGTCACCATTGTTGTCAAAGTATTTGCCCCACCGGTACACCAACATATCAAAACCTTGCATAGAAGAAATCAGCGTCAAGGTTGTGGATCCACATCCAGACGACTTGCTGAACACGATTTTGAAATGCCGACCTTGCAGGTGCTTCTTCAACGGGCCTAAGAGATGTAAATTACTTGGCGCGAGTTCCGGGCTTTGTGGTGGATATTCTAATACCTCCTATCGGAGACGCTATAGAAAGTCACGCTTTACTGAAGCCGTATCTGGTAGGTTGTTTTCGTTCAACACCAGACAGGAAATTTAATTCCTGTAGGAAATTTGTTCCACCGTCAGAAGGCTTGTCCACTTCCTTATTGAACCACCCTCGTACTAACATACTTGTGTATTCTGTCTTACGAAATTTTGAAGCACAGCTTACTTGGACGCAATTATCTGAAGCACTCAGTAAAACCCATATGATTCAGCTGATTATTCATATTTTACAGTGCAACCAAACGTCCATGAATGAATATGGTTATTATAATACTACTGAAAACTACTAAGTACACTCCAATGTAGCCGAGCACATTCACAACATCAGAATGTGAAAGTTTTCATAAGGATAGATCCAATTATGCACATCATCTTATGTTACCGAGATGTGACGTTCGCGTATAGGAAAAACAACTGTACAGAACCTTTATTCAGAGTAAGGAACAATTTTTTAAAAACTTTTTTTGAGTATAAATCGAACTTTTTGAAGTTCTATTATGGCGAAATACACGGTTAAATGAAAAGTAGCAATAGCGCAACGTTGACTTTTAAATTAACCTTTTGCTTCAGTGTATTATTCGTGGAAAGTGTCAGGAAATAAAGGAAAACTTATTTTTTAAAAACTTATTAACATTTAAAATTATCTAGTTATTTTTTATCCACATTATACTTGTTTAATTATTATTTATATATTATTTTTATTATACTATAATATTTTTGTATATCGATTCAAGTTAAAGTTTTAAGATTATTACAGCTTTAATAATAATATTTTGTATAGATTTTTACAATTATTATTTTTCTTTTAGAACTATTTTAAAGACTAAATTTGTGCAATTTACTCTTCAATAGATGCTTGTAGATTTTAGCGTTGGAGGTGTGCAATGTTTGCTGGATTTGGATTTAAGGAGATTTGGAATTTCAAAATATCACATATCGTTATTTTAATATATACACAGCTCTGTACTTATTTTGAAGTCTGTACTTATTTTGAATATATTTTGTAATTGGAAAAAAATTCTACCATCAGTGGCATAAGAGATACCTTACCTTCAATTTTAAATCATCCGGTAAACCTAACTTTTTAAAATATATATATAAAAAAGAGTTCTTAGATAATTTAAAAAATTATGTGAAAACCGGTCTAACATTTTTTGAGATAACAACCTTTAAAACATTCGTTAATTTTTTGAAATATCAAATATACTCCTTGACTTCCTAAATTTATAATTGGCTGTTTAAAATTCCGTCAGTTAAAAAAAAAAAAAAGAAAAACATTACAAGGGTATTCCATCTTTTGAAAAAAAAGTATTAGTGAAAGATTGGGAGTATTTAGACTAATGAAAGCTAAAGAAATTTGCTTGAAGAAAGAAGAAGAATATATAAATTATAAACATACTTCTGCTAAATTTCCATTTATCTTTCTTCTGAAGTTTAATATTTTTGATGGTGTGCGTCAAATGTATACTTATTTCGCAAATAATTAAAAAAAATCTTGCTAAATATAAACATTCTTTATACACAAATTAAAAACATCTTTTACTTAAGCAAGGTGTCAAATACAGGTAAAATAAAATTTCTAAATTTGACATGTTTCGGTTTCAAAGTATAAAACCATAATCATAAGCAAACAAACATCGTTAAAAACCAAACCCGAATGACACTGGACGATACAATATATACAAAATATAACACAACAAACACGCCATCATAGTCAAACACAAAAAGTAAAAGAACAGAAAACAGTAAACTTCAAATCAAGCCTATATAGTAAAATGCCTCCCTCTATTCAAATTAGCCCCACAATATTTATTTAAATTGTGGATTAATTTGAATAGAGGGAGGCACTTGAGTATACAGGCTTGATTTGAGGTTTACTGTTTTCTGTTCTTTTACTTTCTGTGTTTGACTATAGATGGCGTGTTTGTTGTATTGTATTTTGTATATATTGTATCGTCCAGTGTTAATCGGGTGTGGTTTTTAACGATGTTTGTTTGCTTATGATTATGGTTTTATACTTTGAAACCGAAACATGTCAAGTTTGGAAATTTTATTTTACATGTATTTGACACCTTGCTTAGGTAAAAGATGTTTTTAATTTGTGTATATGTTTTAGTAAAGGTGAAGTTTTTATGTTTTTAAATTTTGGAATTATAAAACAGTTTTAACATAAACTTTGTTTGTCACAAATTTCAGATATTTATATAGGTTAACATTATGAAGTAATGCTTTACAAATTTCGGTACTGACGTATTATCCATGCTTTGAAGATATTGGTGACGATCAACAAGACTAGCAATGCACAATCATTTTTGGCAATCTACCTTCAGGGCACGGATAACAAACATGTATATACCCAAATTTCCATAAAGACTGAAATTTTTTTGCCGGTATTGTGCTATTAAGTTTTATTAATAAAGTTAAAATTAACCATTTCAAGCAGGAAACCTCAAATGAGGTGTATTGGAAACGACCCCCCAGTGAACTGCGGATAAATTTTACTTTTATTCCCTAATTACATAGAAACATCATATAAAGTTCACTAATGCTTCTAACCAAAATTAGGTCAGCAGATAGTAGATTTATTTCTTTTCGAATATTTAATTATAAAAATAAAATACTATAATTTTATTTTGTTCTGCACGAGTAATAAAAGGCTTAAGGAATTTCTACTCTTGGATCATAACAAAATCCTGACTTATTTTAGTTACATTCCTTTTTATGTTAATTTATCCGAATTTTAAATAATGACAAAATCGATTTTATTACAATAATATTAATTTTAAGCTCTTATAAACCACTTATTAGGTTCGATATGTAATTTTATAATAAATGTAATTTTTTAAAATTCAATACTGTTTTACATAATCCATTAGGAATCTATTTTAAGTTCATAATATGTTTTCCATTCTTTGAAAAATAATCCATCCATTAAAGTTTTGAATATAATAAAAAATATATAGTTTACGAACTTGAACGAAATTAAATAGAGTTGAATAAACGTTCGATATTGGTTTCTCATTTATTGATTATTTTTATTTCAAAGCAATGTAATAAGTAACATGAGAAAAAAAACTTCTGTGTATTTTCTAAAACGCAGTTTTAAAATTTTATGAATCAGGATTGTGAAATTTATCCGCTAATTTCAACATGGTTCAAACTATCTATTGCGTTTCAATTTTATAATAATATCAAAGAAAAAACACCTCCAGAAATCAATGAAATGATATTCCTATTTTCTCTTAATGTAAATTTTTTTATTTAAATTTTCAGCTAAGCAATTATCTACCCTCCTTCGGTTTGAATGTGAACATAGCAACATTTCAACTTAGCATTCTTTAAAGGAAGGAATATTAATATTTCATACTACGAGAGGGCGCTGTATTCCCATTAACAAAGACAAACTCTATGGAGAAGTAAGGAGAAAACGGCATTAAATTTTAATTCAGTATTCCTTTAACACGTGGCGCAAAAGCATTTAAGAGTTTCATGTATTTTGAAAATATAAGCATGGGAAGTTGCAGTCCTTTAAAAGATTGAAATTTGCACCGTTTTGGGTATCAATTAAATATTTCAACATATGCGGCTCGTAAATTAGAATAAATTTTCTAACGTTCTGTTACATTTTAAATATGCATATGTATTAATTAAGATTTTATATTGTATCAATTTATCTGGATAAAGTGTTAATTTAGGAGCCTTTAACGCATTAAATAATTTTATCTATTTTGAAAGTAAATGCATTGATAGATTATTTTCTTTAAGAGGTAATGCCAGTTTGACGCTGGAATTTAAGGCTTTTACGATATATATATATATATATATATACATATATATATATGAAATGAGAGTATTTATAGATATCTATTTATACAAAATTGTTATAGATGCATTAAAGTAGAAAACCATATTTGTTTTACTTTTTATATTTTATTAAGGTAGAAAACTGCATTTATTTTTGTTATTATGTAATATTTAAAAGTCAAAAACTGTAATTTTTTTTTGTTGATATGTTAAAATATGACGGCTTCATAGTCTATAGGCGAGAGCTCTTACAATTAAGAAGATTAAGCAGTGGTTCACATTGTAAACTTGATCCAGAAAAAATGAGATACGTAGAACCATCATAAATTTGACCTAGAAGAATGTAACAAAATAATTAGTTTTCTTAATACAAAATATAGTGAAATAAATAGCAGTTTTTAAAATAAATATTTTTAGGGAATTGGGATCGAATCAATGTAAAATGTACATTTTCAACCAAAAATTTCGTTACTTAAAATTTACACATAAATGTGAGATTTCAATATTTTGAGAAAATCGTATGTATTTCACTAGAAAAGTATGTGACTATTAGTTTTGAAAAATTCAAGTTGATTGATTGAAAATAAGCAGAAATAGAGTAGCCACCAGTTTTGAAAATACTATACTGTAAAAAAAAAAAAAAAAAAAAAAAAAAAAAAAAAAACATAGATGACAGAAAAAAGTTTTGTCGTCAAATTGATACTTTAGGGGACTGGTAATTTAGGTTCCCATATATCGATCTAAAAATACTAAGTCACCTGAAATATCAATTTAATTATCAATAATCTAAATTTCCACAATAAAAAATTGATGGACTTTAAAGAAGTGAATGATCTACAACTTGTCAAAGATTTTTATTGTTAAATATTTAAGTTAAATACGTAATTAAATTACTTACTTTCATTTTCACAAAGTCAGATGAAACTCAGATGAAACTAAAATTTATTTTATGGGAAAATGAGCATCGATGCTGCCATTTTTTGGTTTGGTTTTAAATTGAAAAACATTCAGCATCGTTAATTTGAATTTGTTTTATTATATTATTTGATATACAAGTAATTTTAAAATTCATAATTGCGTTTTTAAAGTTTTTGTCATAATAATGGTTAATACATTATGAATATTTTATGTTAAAAAACACACACATTGATTAATTTATTTTAAGTTCAGTTTCCTAACTTATATTTTTAGTAAGATCGAAAATATATAACCGTGTGTCCTTATTTGTATTCAATCTTTTGTTGTTATTATTAATTTCCATTATACATTAAACACTATATATTTTTTAATTTAATTATTATTCTAAACAAATGTCTAATCTTTTTTTAATCAGTATCTTAACTTATGTTTTTAGTAAGATCGAAAATATATAATCGTGTGTCCTTATTTGTATTTAATCTTTTGTTGTTATTATTAATTTCTATTATACATTAAACACTATATATTTTTTAATTTAATTATTATTCTAAGCAGATGTCTAATCTTTCCTTTTAAAATTATCTTATTATTTTTATTGAATGATTTGTAGTATCATTGTTATTTTATTATTACTTACTTTCATTATACATCCATCAATACGCATAGCTTAACGATATACGAGTAATTTTAAAATTCATCATTCCGTTTTTAAAATTTTAGTCATAATAACGGCTAATAATTTATGCATATTTTATGTTTAAAAAGACACAGATTAATTAATTTATTTTAAATTCAGTATCTTAACTTATATCTTTAGTAAGATCGAATATATGTAATTGTGTGTCCTTATTTTTATTCAATATTTTTATGATTGTTAATTTCCATATACATCAAACACTATAAATTATTTTTTTAATTTCATTATTATTCTAGACAAATGACTTATCTTTACTTTTTAAAATGTCTTATCATTTTTACAGAATGATTTGTAGTATTTCTTTAATTAACACTGACTTTTAAATTAATACAGTGTTCTTTTTTAAAAGATTTAGCATCGCAAAGAAGCTCTGCTGTGAAGTGCACTTATAATGCCATGTTAAATATATTTCCCAAATTTGGAACTATTAAATGGTCAAAGTACATTATTCTAGAAACAAAGTATTTAATACTGATTAAATGAGCATACTTTAATAGCAATATGAACAGCAAAGATGGCATTTAATTCTTTTGATGGACTATCGTAGCAGGGATATAATGTGTCACTTTTAATGGTAGTCTAAATGTTTCCTTACGTTTGGAGTCATTAATAATACAATAATAACTTTGTTGTACTTTAAGTTGTGATAAATTAATTAATTTTCTGAAGATTTTATAATTCTTTGCAGGAAAAGTGTTATAAAATGCTCTAAAGACAACAATATTTTAAAAATAAACTCTCCTTCACGGCTTACGAATATGATGTTCTAAAAGTAATAAATTATGTTATACTTGAAGTTGGAAAGTTTAAAATGTTACATTACTGAGTCTATACATTGCATTACTATTAAGAACTATGATTAATACTATTAAGACACTATGATGAACACTATACTATTAAGAACATTGATGGGTTTTTTTAAGAACTGAATTAAATGCTTCACATTGAGCTAATATTTTTCAAATTGAATGAAAAATTTCAATCGGGACGTGTGTTGAGGATGTTCAAAACAATTTAAATTTTTCGTATGAATAAATATGATAGAATAAGATGTTTTATAATGAAGATTTATCAACATTTAGTGCCTTCCAAAATAGTAAAAGTATTTTTATATAAAGATAAAATATTAGGAATTAATTTTTCAAATTTCATTTTCTTCCAGCACATGCTGATAGAATAACAATAACAGATTAAAAAAAAAAACCCTCTCAAAAATTAATAATTTGTCTTTATTGAAACTTTTAAATTGTTTTCTTTAATAAAACTTTTAATTTTTTTCTTTATTCATTCTTATATGTTGTTAAATATTACACTATTAAATATTTATAATCAACACATTCGCGTAAAAACGTGAACATTATTTGATATTATTTGTGTACTTTTCATAAAAGTAAATTATATGCTTATTTTTTTTAAATTCCGTAGAAGCAACTTATCAATTCTGCATTCTATCCATATGTAAATATATTAATAAAGATAGGCCATTTTAATTTCAATCAAATTTAAGGTTTAATCCTTCTTATAAAATCATATTTATTTGTCACAAAGGACCACTGAATCTGAACAGTTAATTTTCGCTCCCTGAAATGATTACAGTGTTGATAAAAGAACAACAAGATTTAAAACAAGCTTATCTGCATTGTTATATTTAGCTTGGAAAGATAAATAAATAATACGATTTTTTCCCGAATTCCAAATTCTGTGAGGGTAAGGTTTAAATTTCTAAACATTACATACATTTTAAAATGTTAGCTATTTTAAAGACTGTTATTTTTACACATTTAAAAAATAACCAACTAATATCTATATAAGGGGATGAAAACAACAAAAAAAAAAAAACTTGTTTAATGTACGATTTCATAAGGCATATTTCTCGACATTTTGTAATTTTTAAGATTAGAAGTAAGTTATTCAATAAAAATAAGCTTCAAAATTTATACCAACAATATCGCCAGCCTCCATATAAATCTAATAATGTATAACATGTATATTTCCAATAAAATACTAAACACAGAGAAATCAGTAAAAGCAGATAATTAGTTTCCATGTGTATATATTTTTTTCTAAAGCATTATTTTTTACATTCTAAATAAATTTAAAAAACAGTATGCATAACTATACTCATACAAAAGTGGCAAATATTACATTAAAGTGTGCATTTTCTTTATTTTTATATGTTGCTATTTTTTACAGTATTAAAAATTTATAACCAGCTACATGTTTGCATAAAAACCCCAACATTATTTGGTGTTACTTGTGTCCTTTTCATAAAAGTAAATGATATGTTTGTCTTTTTTTTTTCATTTCCATATAAGAAATTTATTAATTCAGCATTCTATTGATATGTAAATATATCAATAAAGATAGGATTTTTCTACTTCAATCAAACGTGAAATTTAATCCCTATTATAAAATCATATTTGTCTTTCTCAAACGACCATTGAATCTCAACAGTTAATTTTTCACTCCTTCAAAAGATTACAGTACTAAAACAATATTGATAAAAGAAGCACCAGATTTAAAACAAGCTTATCTGCATCGTCATATTTAGGAGGGAGAAGAGCGAATAACATGTTTTTTTTTTTTTTTCCTAAATTACACTTCTTTCGGGGGAAAAGTTAAATTTCTAAATAGTATTTGTAGTACAATACAAGGATATTTACATGCATTTAAAAACTTATCCATTTCCCAGAATTTCCTTTTTAAACATTCCAAAAATAATCCGCTTATATCTAACATGAGGATGAGATTTGTAATATGATATCAATTTTTATAAATTTAAATTTGAAAAATGTTCCATATTTTATTTTTAATGCATATTTCACGAAATTTGATAATTTAAGATTAGAAATAAAATATTCAATAATGATAAGCTTTCGAGATTTATTCCAACAATAACCTTCAACTTCCATATAAACATAATGTTATATAACTTGTTATATTTCCAATTTGGTAGATTAAACTCTGAGAAATCAGAAAGGTCTGATAATTAATTTACATGTGTACTTAGCTTTTTTCCATATCATTAATTGTTACACTTTAAGAGAATTAAAAAATATATGTGTAACAATAGTTACACAAAAACGGATATTATATTAAAATTTGGTCTTAGGAATATTATCACATACAAAATATTGGCATCATTAGCAGTTAATCAATTATTCAACAAATTATTATTTATACATCAACGGATATTCTTTTTTTCATAAATGAAAAGCAAAATATAATCATTTAAAAAAAAATGTAATTTTTCTCAAAAGACTATTGAATCTCGACAGTTAATTTTTTACTCCCGAAAAAGATTAGAACACTAAAACAATGTAGATAAAGAAGAAACAGATTTAAAGCAAGCATATCTGCATTGTTTTATATTTATCGCAAAAGAAATGAGCGAATTGAAAAGTTTTTTTTTTTTTTTTTCAAAACTTAAATCTCCTTTCGGGGCAAGATAAACAAATTTAAATGTTATTTGGCGTCCAATAAAACGATATTTATAAAATGTTTCAAAAATACTTAGCTATTTCGAGAACTATTATTTTTACACTTTTTATAAATAACATCATATTTGCTTTAAAAGTCTAACGTTTTAAAATTCTAAAATAATTAAACGGTGTCAGCTATTGAAGTTTTTTTGCAGGTGATGAATGTGTGAGTTTTGCAACGCTTCCATGCTTTATTTCTAAATTTTACCGATAGATGACGCATCGCTGCCTCAAAATGTTAGATTGCTAATGTTTACGTATAAAAATGAGTTATCCTTCCAACTTTCATTCCATTTAGTTGCTGTAATGCGAAAAACATGGCTTTTATTTCGAAATTAAACTGTTATTTTGAACAGTATTACAGTTTTACAGAGTGTGGCGCCATCTATCGTGAGTATTTGGAACTACACCATGGAAAAGTAGTAAAGAAATTTATGACTTTACATATTTCTTTTCTGAAAGAACAATTCCTATAGCCCTCACCTTTAACATCCTATTTTTTTTTTTAAATCCATTTAATGGCACCTTCTGTCTTATACATACTTATAGACGTTACATATTTACCAATTTTCAATACATTTACACGAAACGAGCTGAAGAAAAATAAAAGCATCATATGATGCCGGTGATGTATAATCAATGCACTGCTATGGTAGATGCTGAATTTTTGTTCTATAATAATGAGCAAGAATCAAGTGTCCGACGCATCATTTGTTTCATAATATTATTTTCAAATAATAAAAAAATAGTGTAAAATATAGTATCGTGTTATTAAATGTTCCTTATTAATTAGAGTACGGTTTATGTCTGTCAAAATGTTCCGAATACATGATAAACTGCATTCAGTATTGCGTAAGTTGCATAAAATCTGTCCCGTAGACTGATATCGTCACCCCTGTTAAATTTTATGTATATTGCTGCTACCTCTTGACAAGCTTGTGAAACCCTTCGGTATTTTCCAATTTAACGTTGACAGTGAGATGGAAAAGAAATATATTTTAGCGTAGTATTTTGAGTAATATTTCGAGGAGGAGTTGGTTATGGTTTTTATTCAACTTCATGAAGTTCTTCCAATGCATCAATGTTATTTTTTGGCATATTATGACTGTTACTTTATAGATAGGAGCAACTTTGTCCAACTCTCAATGGCACTAGTGTATCATCGTTGTGTCTAGAAT
This sequence comes from Maratus michaelseni, assembly GCA_963931845.1. Classification (NCBI taxonomy): domain Eukaryota; kingdom Metazoa; phylum Arthropoda; class Arachnida; order Araneae; family Salticidae; genus Maratus; species Maratus michaelseni. The sequence continues at coordinate 198,854,369 of OZ007588.1, read as the reverse complement.
GGCCAACATATATTTACACGCTTTTATTTAACTTCGTTTGTGGTCTGGATGCCTGTCAAATCTAGCAGTCTATTTTTGGAACCCTCCCGTCGAATCAATTTTCTTAAAATGTTGCACACAAATCTATTTTCGATGATAAAGCAAGTTTTAGCGCTGTATTGCATCAGGGGCAATCTCAAAGAGGCAAAAATGCGTTCTTCATACAAGCGAAAAATATTACAGAAACAAGTGAAACAAGAGTGATTAATTGTCACAAAAATAGAGTATCAATAATAGAGTGAAATTAATGGTTACAACAATGAAATTAATTTTGAGCCAAACCACACTTGCTATCATACAGAAGCAATATGGAGTTTTCAATATCAGAATTATAACAGTTGTTAATAAAGGGAAATTGAGGAATAAAAGCATGTTACTCAAAGTTTTTAATTTATATTTCTAGTTAATATTTATAGACTTAAATGAATCATGCAATTTCAAATCATTCATCCCAAATCATACAATGAAATGTTTAACAGATCGTGATACGTTAAAGATATATCAAGGAAGGAGACATGTTTTGGGGTGGACCATTTATCACTATTAGTAACATAATAACTGAAAAAAGCACTCTATTTTTTTCTCGGATAACTCAAAATTACTTTAGAGGCTTTTTCGAGCCTAAAAACAATTTAAAGCTTTTATGATTTGTTTTAAAAGAACTTCAATTACATTTGTGTCCAATTATTTTATTTTTAAATGATCAAATTCTAAATAGCATTTCGTAATGTGCATGCGTAACGTGTATCTTACACCTATCACTACCTGAAGCCATCGTTTAAAGAAAAGTCATTATTAGAAATTTTGAATGTAATAAATGATCTTTATATTTATGACGATGATTTTCTATAATTTTGATTTAAAAAAGAAAGGAACACATCAAATTACATTTTTTCCCCGTAAGGCAGATTAGGCAGTACTTTATTTTTTCAATAAATAAAAGTATCGTAGTACTCTCCATTTTTATTCTGACAATTTAAATTAGTTTTTGTACATTTCTATTAAATTGGGTCGACACAAAATGTCCGTAATATTACAAATCGCTAGTTCTATTTTTACTAAAACGTTCATAATATTACAATAAAAATAAACTAATATTACAATCGTTCATCCATTTTTGTCTTAAATTACGCGAATCACATTAAAATAACAGGAATTGAAATATTATTCAATATTCATTTATTAAGATAAGCTCCAGTATGAATGTACATCAGTAATAAGAGTTATATATGTATATATATTGTAAGCCTTCCCCATTATTTGAATCAATCGATATTCCGACTAGAATCAAAGAAAGTCGATTTGTAGAGAAAAAAATCGAATAAATGTTCCTGAAATTTATGTCGATGATTTTCTCTAATTTTGATTTACCGGGAAATGAACCCATAAAATTACATTTTAATTTTCCGTAAGGCGTATTAAGCAGTACTTGATTTTTGTAAAAAATAAAAGTAATGTAATGTCATTAATTTCTATTCTCACAACTTAAATTAAATTTCACATCTTTTTAGTAAATCTGGAAGAAATAAAATGTCCGAAATATTACAAAATTACTATTCTATTTTTACAAAACGTTCAATATCTATATATTGTAGTAAAAATAAAATAGTAAAACAATTGTCCATTAATTTTTGTCTTAAATATCACGATTTCCTTTAAAATAACAGGAATTTAAATATTATTTTAATTGTCATTTATTAAAAGGAGTTTGCACATTAATAGACATATGTAATATGAGCTATGTATTTGTTTTGTAAGAATTCTATTTTCTGAAGCAATCGATTTTTTGAAGCAAATGGAAGAAAATGCATTAATAGGAAAAAATAATCAAATAAATTATGCTTAAATTTATGACAATGATTTTCCCTAATTTTGATTTAGAAATAAAAGAACACATCAAATTACGATTTAATTTTCCGAAAGACGCATTAAGCCGTACTTTTTTTTTCCAAAAAAGGAAAGTAATGTAATACTATCCTTTTCCATTCTGACAATTTAAATTAAATTTCCCGTCTTCCTAGTAAATCGCCAGTTCTATTTTTACCATAATTTTCTTTTACCCTATTTCAGTTGACTTTTCTCTGGCTTGTATCCAATATCCAAAGCAATTGTTTTGCTGATTACTTAATTCTTTTTTAAAGTCGATCGATGTAAACTGATGCCTGTTTCACATTAGATATTCTTTTTATGCTCTCATTGTTTTCTGTTTCTATTTTGTTTGTTGTTTCTACTTTAACAATTTATTTTTTCAGCCATTCGTCAATTGGTTTAAAATAAACTAATCATATTATTCTTTATTTTTGTAACTATTTTTAGCCACAGAATTCCTTAAATATTTTTTTGTCACAATAAACATACATTTTTCGAGTTAAGCTTTATAAATTCTTATCTTCATCAATCTCAATTGTCTCCTTCTTATTAGTTTTTATTCATTCTTTCCTTTTTATAAGCTATTTAATAATTTATATATTTGTGTTTTAAATGAAATAAAAAGTATTATGTTTGTTTATTGTATCATTAATTAGGTGGAATAAATTGAAAGTAATAAGAAAAACTTTCTCCTACATTATTAGAAAAATAAAACTTTAGACTGAACAATAAAATATAGAACATGTTTTAATTTTCCATTCGAAGATTCATTTTTTGAAATAGTAAATTTTACGATCCAATAAGATCAGTTATTTTGATAACATGAATTATCTATATGTATTTAGTTTCACTATATATTTTTTTCCTGGATTTTAATTAATTAAAGTAAATATTGTAACGTATTTATAGTTTTAAAATGTACTTTATAGTCAACATTAACTATCTTAAATTTCTTTGAAAGTTTAAGTTTATAACAGAACATTTTTGTCTCATATTGCAACTATTAATGACAATATTTGAAACATTTTGTATTTCATTCTCGTTTAATTATTGATTTTAATAGCGTTTAAATCAAACATCAAATGCAATGTCATCTCAGAATGTACTACAGTTAACATCAGAGAGCTTAAACTTACTCCTATTTATTTTTTTTAAAGAAACTTTAGAATGAATAATAAAATGTTTAATGTGCTTTAATTTTCAGCTAGAAGTTCCATTTGTTAAAATAATAAGTTTTACGGTCCAATAAGATGAATTATTCACATACGTAATATTTAAAATTCTTTCTGTTTCTGAGTTTGTATATTAAATGTGTATTTTGTCTATATTTTAATTAATAAAAGTAAAACAAATATTTGAGTGCATAGGGTAAAATGGGATAAAATGGACAGGTAAAGTAATAATTTTCAATTCTGTAAATATTTTAGATAAAAAAGATAATAAACATAAAGAAAAAATGTAATGTGTTTATGCAATGAGATAATTATCATCATACTTAAAGTATTTTCTTAACACAGAGGTTCTCAAACTATGGTACGAGTACCAGTACTGACACGCGAAGCTCTGGCTACTGGTACGCAGAAGTTCGATACTAATAAAATAAAAAATGTAGCATATTTTTATGGAATCAAAAAACGACTTGTCTTTATTCACTCAGAAAATTTCAAAAACAAATTCGAATGCGATTTATGATTTGAAAACGCTTTTATTTATTTTTTTTTTTACGAGAAATGTGTGTAATAGCAGACTTGCTGAAATTCGCACGCACTGCTTGTGATACAATCAGTTTTTCAGGATAAAAAACAAAATTATTAGATTTACATGAATAAAAAATGATTTTCTTAATAAAGACCCAACTTTAAAATGAATGAATGAAGTACTTTTTAATTAGCGGAAGAGTTGTTTTTAAACATGCTTTGTAAATTGAATTATCTGAAGGTAAAGTCTGGATGCTTGAAAGTAGGAGGAGCTTGTGTGAATCGGAGGAGTTAAAACAAAATAAAATTCCAATTGTCATTTCTAACCCACTGTTCTCTTTGTACTAGATCAGCTTCTAGGAGGAGTTGAAATAAAAGTTTTATTTCAAACAATTTCAATTTATTTCGGAAATCAAACAAAACTGTGGTCATATGCAGTGCGGATTTCAGGTAAAGCATTGTGCATATGTATTGAGGTGGTATATGCATAAATCTATGAAGAGACTTGCAAATGCCTACTGGGCGAAATTATTGTCGCATTTAAAGGTATGCAGATTATTAATACAGTTGTATTGAGCCTACGTTAAATGTACTAACTAAGCTTTAGATAAAAAATTTGTTTCTCATTTGAGATATTCTGCCACTGTATCTCTCTCGAGAGGAAACAAAGTGAACTTATTCAGCTCCCCAATAATGGATTATTGGAGTCTTCATTCAAAAGGATGATCGTAAGAGAATTTTCACTAGCGAGAATACCTATTGTCAAATCCTGCTTGTGTTTAGCACAACATATCTCTGTGAATGTACTTTTCCCCTCCATTATATGAAAAACAAATACAAGAATAAACTAAACATCGAATCTGACTTATGATTAAAACTATCGAATATTAAGCCAGACATGAGGAAGCTGTGCTTGATAAAACAAGTCCACCCCTTTTATTAGCGATAGAAGCAAATTAGTGCAATCAGCCTACTATAACAGTATAAGAATTAATGTGCGCCAATATGTAATTAAGTATTGTGGCCTTTTTTCCTAGACCAAAAAACTGTATTTTGATATGATATGCATTATTAAATTTAATGATGATACTACTTTTTACTTGAATGTTATTATAAAGCTGTCAATCTAAGTACCAATTTAGTAATGTAATCATTCATTTTTAAATACAATAAAAATTTCTATGAAGGAAACACAAAAGACCAGATATATATTTCGTTTTAGACAGGTTCCTTTCTACAGGTTTTTCTAATTTAGCCTTACGATTGTTACTTGGTGGTACGTGGAAGTATGAACTTTTATTTAGTGGTACGTCTGTCTAAAAGTTTGGGAACCCCTGTCTTAACATATTCATCAATGTTAAAACTTTTGCTTATGTTTTACATATATTGTACCCAATATGGACAGTAAAAAATAATTATAACTACTCTAAATTGTATAGAAATGTATTTTTTAAAGGAACTTACTATTGTTTTCTTTTGCGTATTTTACTATGGCCGAATTGCCTCGAAATATCTTAGACAAACTTTAACTGTAAACTGCTGTTGATTGTGATTTGTCTAGAGTTAATACTAAGCAAACATAAGTGAAATGCGTCCTGCTCTTAAAAAAAAATTTAAATGAGCTCCGAGTTGTATCCGGCGATTGCTTATGAAACCTTTCGCCCTACCCAGTATTTATAAATTTGTATAATGTGCTCCTCTATTCAGATTCAGCTATCACTTCTCCAGCCTTATTTCGAATTCCCTTTATTTTTTACGTAGCATTTTACAAAGCTTTTTTGATTCTTTTGACATAGTCGTTAACTAAATTTGTTGTAACATGTCACATTTCAGACCTTTGTATGAAGAATAAATGACAGAAGCAAAAAAAAAAACACTTAAAGTTGAGGCCTATTCAGGAAGATTTTCTTCTGCAGTTGAAGTTAGAAGTTGTTTGACATCACCTGTTGTTCTCTTAGTTATCACATTTTTTGTTAAGTAACACTTTTGCCAACATTGTAATTACCAGATCCTTTGAAACGTTTCACTATATGTTCATCGGTCAAAAGTGCAACAGCTTTGGATACTTTCTGAAGACAGTTATCTTCGTACCACGTTTTCTGTGTTTCTCGCCAGGAATGTTCCAGGGAGGCGAAAGCTCCAACATGGAAAGGTTGAAGTATATGTCGTATTTGTCGGAAAATAAATAATAATTAATTCATTTGCCTATAGTGTGCTTTATTGTTGTTTATGGGGGGTGGTAACCATGACCATCAAATATTAGAAAAATAGGTTTTTTCAGTTATTTTTACATGTTTGGTTCACGCCTTTTAACTCAAAAATTTTCATTTTCGTACTTTAGATGTAATTATAAAATACAAACAAACACAATTTTAATTTTATATTCAGTTTTTCCAGGAAAATAAATTCAAATTATAACATTATTTAATTTTCAAATAGTGAAATAAAATGCAACCAAATTTAAAAGGAATATTTAAATATTATATATTTTCCACTAAATATTCATTTATCATTAATAAATCATTTTTATTTATTAATATATGTATAATTTCAAATATATTTTTAGGCCTAACTAATATCCTCTTTCCCTCTTCCCCCCCCCCCTCTTTCTCTCCATCGCATAAAAATACTTCTCAAATAAGAAATATTAAAAATATTTCTTACATGTATTTGACAAAATATAGTTCAGAACCTCTTGTCTGTACTAATAAAAGAGAGTTGTTTGTCTGTGTGTGATGGCTAGCAAAAGGTGCTGATAGTCCAAGGCAGGTTCTGATGCACCTGAAGCTCAGATTCAATTTTTTACGACCCCGGCCCTCTGAAGCTCCTTTAAGATTTTGCCCTAAATTGTTAATAACTTGCCCCATTTTCATCCGATCTTCTTTGTTTTTGTGGCCCTTTATCCTTTTGCCCTTTCTGCCATTTCTAAGTTCCAGTTATGACCCTACCCCCTGGGCCGGAAGATAGGGTGCCCCATTGGACTTTTAATTCACTATTTTTTTTTAACTTGCTCTCTTTTAATCCGATTTTTCTTCGCTTTTAGGGACTTTTCTTCATTTAGTTATTCCCCATTTCTGCATTCCAGTTAGGACCTTGGAACCATGGCGCCCGGTCCAAGGCCCCTTGAATTTTTGTGCGCCACGCATTTTTTACCCACTACGTCTGTCACCCTCTCAATGCATAACTTTGAATTTAAATACTAGACTCTTCTGTCTGAGCCACAACCTTTATATTTTTATTGGGGCCCTAGAGCCTTTTTAAACATTTCTTAAATTTTTTTTATTCAAATGATTAATTTATACCCTATGCTTAATTTCGACTAATAGAAGATCTGAAAGACTAGGTACTAGAACCGTTTAATGTATTTACCTTTTAGGGTCCTCCTCAAAACTATCAGTTTGCCTCCTTTTTGGGCCTTCTATTATAGCTCCCTTAAAAATCGTCCAATTCACTAGCTTTTTTTCCCTAACAACTTCTTAGGACTTCCAGATACTGCATGAACGACAAAAAAATTTCTCGGAGGGGTCCCGGACCCCTTGGTCCCCTACGTTATGTTTTGTGCCTTAAAAAATATAATTTACTGTATTTTTTAGGGTTTAATGTCTTAATAGAACTTTAAAAACAATGTTTTGTCCCCTAAATTATTAATAACTTGTCCCCTTTTCATCCGATCTTCTTAGTTTTTGAGGCAGCTTTCTCATTTTAGTTATTCCCCCATTCCAGTTATGACCTTGGTCCCCTGGGGCCTGGTACAAGACCACATGCAGTTTTTCTTCCCTAAATTGTTAATAACGTTTTCCCTTTTAATCCGATCTTCTTCGTTTTTGGATTTTTTCTCTATTTAGTTACTCCCCCATTTCTACATACGAATTAAGACCCATTAAGCATATTTCACCCCCCCCCCTAATTCTGTCACCCTCTCAATGTGCTACCTGTTTAAGCATTTCTTTAAACCAATCTTTTTATTCAATGATTAATTTATAGCCTATGCTTAATTTCGACTAATTGAAGATCTAAAGCGCTAAGTACTAGAACTTTTTAAGATTTTTCCCTATTAGGTCACTGCACAAAACTATCAGTTGGCCCCTTTTGCGCCCCCTACTATTGCTCCTTTAAAAATCATCCGACTCATTATCTTTTTTTTTTCTAACAACTTTTTAGGACTTCCAGCTACTACCTGAACGGCAAAGAAAATTCTAGGACCTCAGTTATCACCAATTTTGGATATTGATCTACTTCTTGGGGCCTTTGGTAAAGTTTCTTTAAAAAAATCCTGGAATAATGATCTCTGTTTAAGGTTATTATCACGGGCCGGGCAACGCTGGGCGAGTCAGCTAGAAGACGAATATAAGGTAAAAGAAAATCACAATGAAAATATTACTTTTCTGGAACTTTTTAGGACAAAAATAGAAAAGGAATCATTCCTTCAAGAGAAATAATGTTGTTAGATTCAAACTGCAAACTTGCTTCTGGAGTACAAATGTAGCCAACAGATATCTAAAAACATTTTATAAAGTTAAAACATATTTTTAATGCACAATATATGTTTAATATATAAGTTTTTCAAAATTGCACATTTTACCCTGCTACTCATTTTACCCCACCTTACCTTATATTGTTTTAAAATATTTTGTAAAGGCAACTTTAACGATTTTAAATTCCTTTGATAGTTTAAATTTAAAGACTCGCTGAAAATCGTTGCCTCAAACTAAAATAGCTAACAACAATGTTTATCGGACATTTTGTGTTTCATTCTCATTTAAATATTTATTTGAATAGCGTTTAAATCAAACATTAAATACAATAAAATCTCATAGTGTGCTACAGTAAACATTTCAAAAAGACAAAGTGGAAGTAGTGAGTAATGAAGTGAGCTGTAAAATATAATAAACTGTAGTAGATCGATGTAAAGAAATATTTATGTTTACATTGAAAATCATGCAACAAATGCTTTAAGCCATAAATTAGAAAGCGATAATAATAAGTTAATATGTAGTTGCTTTTCCGTTGTTGTCTACAACATCTTAACTGTGATGTGAAATAGAAATATAACGTTCCTGAAAATATTTTCATATGATTGTTCCATCCTTTTCTCGCAGATCCTCTTAAGGATGAATCACAGAAAAAATGTTACATCCAAATTTATGTTCTTTTTAACACCTTCCAACATAGTTGAAAAGTGTTTATGAATTCGGTTTGTCTGTCTGTCTACTCTAACTCGCATAAATAGACTCGGATTGTCATGCAATTGATATACGTTATTGATGTTTACTCTGGTATGTTCGGTATTAAAAATGAAGTGTGTAGCACTTATAGTTTCTTTAAAAGGACACGCCAAAGAATTACGTTACATTATGGTCTATGGGGGAAAAAATTGCGGTTATTTTAATGATTTTACACTATTTCAAATATATTGAAATTGAAACATATCACTGAGGTGGACTACAAGTTGTTTACGATAGAGTATGGTGTGTATTGCACTAACAGTTCCTTTACAAGGACACTCAAAATAATTCCGTTACATTACGGTCTATGAAGAAAAGTCGTTTGCGGTATATTTTAATAATGTTTCACTATTTCAAACCTATTGAAATTGATATACACCACTGAGATGACAAGAGGCTTACTATAGAATATTGTGTGTATAGCATTCATTGTTCATTTACAGGGACACACAAAATATTTTGGTTAAAGTACTGTAACGTTTATAGTAATTGCTGAAATTCGTTTTCAGTTGCAGTACGTGTTTTTAAGTTTAACTATTTTTTCCTATTCATTGGTATGTATAAGTTCTATAGATCATATAGAGCAGCACAAAACATCCCAGAAACATTTGTGTTTATTAAGGAAAATTGTTATGCGTTTCCTAACTGAACTAAAGTTTAGCATTATATACACATTCTATGTAATTCTATACAAATCTATAGATCATATACAGAGCAGCACAAAACATCCCGAGTACATTTTTGTTTATTAAGGGAATATTTTATGCGTTTCCTAAATGAACTAAATTTTAGCATTTTATGCAAATTCTATATAACCAGAGTGCTCGTGCGAAGATTTCGCACTGAAATCTAATATTTTTAGGTACTTCTCTATTAACCTGTCGACCGCTTTTCATAACAAAAAACTACCGACAAACTGTAAGATTAAACGCCAAAAATGCAGTCCCATTTACTTGATGTCAGAATCATTATGCGTGTTTGTTACGTCATCTAGTGGTATTACATTCGACATTTGCGTGTATTTTTCATTATGTTTTACTGATTTAGTAGTTATTTTATTAATTAAAATAAAAATTGTGTCCTTAAATTCTTATATTTATTTATTTTTTGATATTCCAATGGCAACGTTCTCCCGTTTATTTGGCGATAGTTTTTTGTTATGAAAAGTGGTCGACGGGATAATAGAGAAGTATAATTTTTTATCAATATGTAATATTTATTAGATGCAGGTTTAAACTTCTAAAGAAAAAGTAAGGATAAAAATATCTGCAAACAACATTTAGTTGTTAGTCAAGCCAGAATATCATCTAATTTATTCCATCAAAGTTAGACTAAAAACTGATCCAAGATTGCTAAAGGCACGCGCGAGAAAAAAAAATTAACAAACGTATTTTGACTGCATTAGAGGATGACGTCATCCGCTTCGGGAAAACCATGGGACTTAGGAATTTTTAATCAATCTAAACATTACAATTTCAATTTCGCTTTTTAATCATAAGTATAAAATAAACCCGTGCGGTGTTTTTTTTATAATAATTGCTATGAGCATCATATAATGTGGTATTTTATTTTTTTGGCAACAATAATTTCAGGAAAACCTTTCATTTCTTTCATGAAAACAATGCCGATTTAATTTTTCAATTTCAGCAAATTTTAATCAAAAACATGTTTTAACGATTTGTTAAGTGGGCTATGTCAGAAGCCTGTTCTAAAACCTTTCATATGGTATCTCATTCGTTGTTCTGCGTTTCATATTTTCTGAGTAAAAGGGATGTTGACAGGAGAAATAATATATAAGGATTCTATACAAATCTATAGATCATATACAGGGCTGCACAAAAATATTTGGATATTTTTCTGAATATTGCCAGCAATTCCTGAAATTGTGTTTTTTAAATGTGTTATGCGTTTTCAAAATTGTTTACTTAGACATCATCTTTTAGCTTAATAAACACTAAAGATTTCTAAAAGAATTTTGGAAGTGTTAGAAAGTGTTACATAATCTATTCTTGACACATGATTTTTCGTTCTTGCTTTTTGTTTGTTATATATCAGGTTTGAAAGACCTTGCAGCAAAAGAATAATAAATATTATATTATTCATATTAAAAAATAATAATAACAAGCTCCAGAATGGGTTAGTTTTTAAAATACATATTAATATCGTTTTATGGGACTCCAAGTAAAAAATTCAAATTTCTATCTGTCCCCGAAAGGAGTCTTAAGCTATGTACAAACTGTAATTCATTCGTGATTTCCTTTTTCGCTAAATATAGAACAATGGAGATATGCTTGCTTTAAATCTGTTTTTTTTTTCTTTTTTCAACATTAGTTTAGTGTTGTAATCTTTTTCGGAATGAAAAATTAACTGTCAAGATTCAATGATCTTTTGGGGGAAATAAATATGATTTTATGAAAGTATTATATTCTGTATTTGATTTTAGAAGAAAAGGTCTGATGTTCATTGATCCATTTAAATATGAATAGGATGAATAATTAGAGATGTTTATACTGGCTCGAAAAAATATACTTATGTATCTTACATTTATGAAGTACATGCTTTAAATAAATATATAATATCTTCAACGTATATGTACGGAAGTAGCTGCAAATAACATTTAATACCTTATTTAATACTACAAACATTATTTATGTAGAAAAAAACGTGCTCAAATAAGAAAGAAATTTGGAGTAAACAATTTAATGTTTCGTCGGCATGTGCACTGAGAAATATGACACTTTCAAATCTGAGTAAATCCATGTTTTCATTTTGTTAAGAAAATTTTTGTTTCAAATATGACGACCCAATGCTTTCAATTCTGAAGTAACAGAAATACTCAGAATATTGGAACATGGACATACTCAAAACTGAGCACATAGAGTTGTGTTCATACTCATTTTTGAAACATGGACATACTCAAAAATGAGCACATGGAAGTCGGTTCATATTCATTTTTGAGACATGGACATAATCAAATATGAGCACATGATGTTTTATTCTTGAGTGTGTGCATGTTTTCAGAAATGAGTATATACATGTTTCAAACTTGAGTAATTTTGATTCAGAAAATTTTGACAATGCGACATAATCAGATTGGAGTATTTTTTTTTTATTAGTTTTGAAAATGTCGTTTTTAGAGTATGCTCAAAAATATATACGCCGTTAGGAATTTATATAATATTAATTTTATGAGGAAGTTAAGGAAATTTATGAAGAAAATTCCAAAACTGTATATCTATATAAGGCGTTTGGTTCTATTCTAAAATATATTTACTTGATAAAAAAAAAGTTATAGTCCTATCAACTTTAATTATACCAAATATTCAAAAAGTTAAGAAAATCATCGATGTACAGAATAAAGGAAATAACTGATCTTATTCTTAAAATATTACATTTCAGGGAGATGTTTAGTTCTATTGTAAAAAATAATAAATATTGGTAATAATATTTTAAAAATTTATTACTCATTTGACATATCATCATATAAATATTTTATAATGTGTGTTTGGAATATCTTGCAAGTAATCTAATAAACGAAATTCTTCATCTTATTCTGAAAATGTCATCTTTATGTGAGATGTACAGTTCTTTTCTAAAATATTATTAAATATTGAGAATTATAACTCAATAATGGAACATCGTAAATTTTGCCATTTTAATCATTAAAAAAAATCATAATTTTCCGAAGATCATACTCGTAACATGTTTAATTTGAAAGTTTTAATTTCATTCGAATATTTTAAAATCATTTTCATGCTTTGAATGGTGAATTTTTGAGAACATTAATTAATTCATCATAATTTAGTTCTAAGACGACAAAATTATGCCGGCACTAATGACACTAATCTTAAGGAAACATTTTGCTTACCGTTAAATATTTCATTTTCTTATCCATGCTACGATAGTTCTACGAAGGGTTAAACATCATTCTTTACTGCATATTTTTCTGTTAATGTAGGTTCATTTATTCAGTATTTAATATTTTGTTTCTAGAATAATGAACTTGGATCATTTAAGATTTACAAACTTCATGAAACATAATTAACATGATTTTATAAGTACACTTCAAGGCGATATTTCTTTACGTTGTCGAAGCATTTTTAAAGAAACAATGTATTATTTTGAAAGTCCATGTTAATTAAAACAGTTTTACACATATTGCTTTAAAGATAATAAGATATTTTTAAAAGTATACAAGATGTTTTGTTTAAGTAATAATTATAGCAAAATATCATTTATAGTGTTCCATGTATAACGATAGTGAGAAATGATAAAAAAATATTTTATACAAAACAAAGTAATACATATTTTTGATTGTGTAGTCATATATAAGATAAGCCATTAAAATTAATTTCTAAGTGTAAAAAATAATAATAATAAAATTAAAAAATTAAAAATAGTATCTATAATATAAAGCAAAAATATGTCCTTGAGTAACGCTAACGTCATATTGACAGTGACAAACCTGGCTAATAAATTTCATCTTTACTGCAAGTTTTTTAGCTTCGAAACACCGCACCATTTCAATTTTTACATCATGAAATAAGCATAATATGTTCTTACAAATGCGATTTGTTTAAAAAAAATCATCTCAATTTACTTATTTTTTTTATGGTTTTGAAAATGATTTTAAAGCATGAATGTTTTTTAAATAAATCTATTTCTATCGCCTGCAGCAAAATTACAAATGATTAACCTCTTTGCAATCAGAAAAAATATAAATAGTTCACCAATTTTGTCTGCCTAATATTCGATATCGAAGTTAAAACTTCATCAATAAATAAATAAAATAATACAAATAATGCAAATAAAACACAAATTTAATACATATATAATCAAACTATGCGCTTAATCCACTGAAATTATAAGAATCAAAACGTCTGCTATAAGTAGTGAAATCTTTAGCTATTTATTAAGTTTATAACTCTTGACATGCGGCTAATACGAAAGTATCGCTTTTATTGAATTTCAAAAAATTATTTGGATATACTATGGGTATTCTTCATATAACAATGCTTTTTGGTGTTGTTAGTAGACAATCTAAAAAATATATATATGAAATGTTAAAAACCTACTAACATTTTCAATTAAATATGGTTTTTACCTATATTCTGGTACCCGGGATATATGGATTCGATGTCCCTAGATTCTTAAATAATATAACTTGGCCAATGTAAAAATCATTCTTGAGACAACCAGTGCGTTACAACTTTCCTTTACGCATTTTTTAACACTTTCCAACATAGTTAAAAAGTGTTTATTAATTTGGTTTGTCTGGCCATCTGTCGGTGCTCTAACTCACGCAAATATACTCAGATTCTGAGATTGTCATGCATTTGATATATGTTATTGATATATACAATGACTTGTTCGATATTGAAAATGAAGTATGTATCATTTATACTTCGTTTACAGCGGTACTCAAAACAATGCCGTTACATAACAGACTATGGGGGAAAAATCATTTGCAGTGTATTTTAATGATGTTACATTATTTCAAATATATTGAAACCTATATGGCTCTACAAAAAACTTACTATCGAATATGGTACGTGTAGCACTTATAATTACTTTACAGGGAAACTCAAAATAATTCCGTTATGTTATGGTCTATGGGAAAAAATTGTTTGCGGTGTATTTTTATCATGTTACACTATTAGAAACATAACGACATTGATATCAAGTAATGAGATGTACTGAAACATGCTTTCTGTAGAATATGGAGGGTAAAGCATTTATCATTCATTTACAGGCCACTCAAATGGTCTATCAGGGAAAAACTGTTTGCAACGTATTTAAATTATGTTAGACTATTTCAAATATACTGAAATTCATATACATTACTGACGTTTACTACAAGATACTTGTAGTATAATATGTTGTGCATAGCATTTATCGTACATTTACAGAGACACACAAAATATTTCGGATTCAGTACTTTATGTGAAATGCTTTCTATGAAGAATAAGTGTACTTTCAGTTAGGTATGCATTTAACTAAATTTTTGAATACTATGTGATGTGTATAAATGCTTTAAATCATATACAGGGCTACACAAAATAATTCGTAAGCATTACCATGTATGAGTGTAAATTGCTTAAATGTGTTTTTAATCGAGTTATGCATTTTGAACGTGAAATATATTTTGTATACTAAGAGAATATAAATAAAATAATATACAGGGCCGCAAAGAACTGGATACGTGGCCGCTTGTATATGATAATTTTTGGAAGTGTGATTTGAGTAGTTTATAGTGCGATTTCCGTAGTTTCAGAGTGTTTTTGCCTAAATTAAACTTTATCTTAATATGTGGTGTGTATAAAAATCTTAAGATAATACTAGATGGAACCCGTCAAAACTTGACGCAAAAAAAAAAAAATACCGGGTGATCCAAAAGTCAGGACGAAATTTAAAAATGAATAATTCGAAAACGAATCAAGATACAAAGATACGGTTTACACCAAACGGATGGAAAAGAAACCGGGTTTTGTGTGGCAACGAAAAAAAATAGTTCTGTTGGCGACCAACACACGGCGCTATAGTGTTTTATTGCACCAAAAGATGATTTACAAATGAAAAAATGTTGACAACTTTGAAGTCAGCTTAATTACAGTTAATTAGTACTACAGTAAATGTTCAATGTGTTGTCCATCAATCAGAAGTACAGCTGTGAGACGAGGCACCACACCGTTCACAGCATTTAGTAGCGTTTCTTGCGTTATTCTTGCGTTATCTTACAGAAATCCGACAGCGCTATCTGTTGGTCGCCAACAGAACTATTTTTCATTTCGTTGCCACATAAAACCCGGTTTCTTTTCCATCCGTTTGGTGCAAACCGTATCTTTTTATCTTGATTCGTTTTCGAATTATTCATTTTTAAAGTTCGTCCTGACTTTTGGATCACCCGGTACTATAAGCTTCTGTAAAATAAGCTTCTTTTTTATTTATGACGGGTTGCGTATAAAACAGTCTTTCAAATATTTTTCCCCAGTCAAATACAGTACTATTTCCGATGCAAACTCCAAACAAAAAATCCGTAAATAACTGTGCAAAGCAAATCAGTTTGACATCACCACCATATTCCCCACGGCAAGAAAAAAAATTCATGGACCTATGAAGTATATACAAATAGTATATTCTTACGTTCATATCCTATTCAGTATATAACAGAACATAGTAAATAAAGCACACATCTCCCCCCACCCTGTGATAATGCAACCGAATGAGCTCCTATGCGCATGTGCATTGCATCTGCCCAAAAGCAACGTCAAAATTCGACGTTAAAAAAGTTTTAAAATGAATAAATTAAAATTTTTTAAAATGTCCTCTTAAATCATTGTTCGTTTCAAATCCATATCTTCTAAAACGCATCCATTGTTTTAAGCTAATCAATTTTTATACAAAGATTAAGAAGTTTTTACAGTAATAAATCTATCTGCAGATGGAGATTTTTAATGTTTTCAAGCGTAATTTATTTGTATGGTTTCTTCGGTTCCTTGACATAATCAGGATGATTATCCCTTTTCCATCACAGTCGGGGATATTTTTCCTCTTATAAAGTTGGCAAATGTAAAAAAATAAAAATACAATTCCTAGCATATCCTGATATCTGATGGAACATATTCATCAACGAATTCAACATATCAATTTTATGTTCAACATAAACTAAAAATAGTCTTTTTTTCTTTTTGTTTTGCGGACAGATTTTTGTTTAGCGCCAAAATGTTCTATCTTATGGATAATCTGATCTTATGATTTATCACTTCTTTTTAACACTTTCCAACCTAGTTGAAAAGTGTTTATGACTTCGGTTTGTCTGGTCGGATGGCCGTCTGGCCGCATGGCTGTCTGGCCGTATGGCCGTCTGGCCGTATGGCCGTCTGGCCGTCTGTCCGTGCTCTAACTCCCGTAAATATGCTCGGATTGCTCTGCAATTTTTATATGTTATTGTAGTACTCTATAGCATGTTCCCTATTTCAACGGAAGTGTGTAGCACTTATAGTTTTTTTACAGGGACACTCAAAAGAATATCGTTACATTGCGATCTATGGGGAAAAATCATTGCGGTTTATTTTAATGATGTTACTCAATTTCAAACACTTTGTAATTGATATATATCACTAAGGTGCATTACAAGAAGCTTAATATGGAATAGGGTGTGCATAGCACTTATATTAACTTTACAGGAACAGTCAAAAGAATTCCGTTACATTACATGTATGGAGAAAAATCGCCTGCGGTTTATTTAAATAATGTTTCATTATTTTAAACGCATTGAAATTTATATATATCACTAAGGTGCATTACAAGAGGCTTACTTACAGAATATTGTGTGTATAGCAGTCATCGTTCATTTACAGGGAGACACAAAAGAATTCTCTACTGTCTGCTTACAATAATTACTGGAAGTGCGTTTTAAGTTACTGAACGCGATTTTAAATTTAACTCACTTTTGTGTATTTACGTGGTGTGTATAAATTCTGTAGATCATATACAGGGAAGCACAAAAATTCGCGAACTCATTTCCATTTATTGACAAACTCCAGAAAGAGAATTTTAAACTGTGCTACGCTTTTCCTAACTGAACTAAAATTTAGCGTCCTATGTAGTATATATACAAATTTATAGATCATATACAGGGCTGAATAAAAGTATTCGGATATTTTTCCGAATACTGTATAGGTTGCAAATTCCTTAAATTATGTTTTTAAATATGTTATGCGTTTTCCCAATTATTTACTTAGATGCTGTCTTTCAGCTTATTAAACGGTATGATTTGTAAAATTATTTTGGAAGCGTTGGAAAGTGTTACATAATCTATGCTTGAAGCATGATTTTTCGTTCTTGTTTTTTTAAATTATTATTCACTTTTTATGATGGTTAGGGAAATCTATTTTCCATTGTGGCAACTTTCCCAGGGGCTATTTTACATTATTGAAGTAAACTGGTGGTCATTGATCAGATAGAATTAGTCGTTAAATTAAGCGGCAGTTTTCAATCGAAAGCTAATTTTTTTTCTAATTGATGATGTAAGAATTAAAATTGTAAAATGTAGTAAAAAATAGAAATTTGTAGTATTTCGAATTGGTGTAAGCGCGATGAAAAATAAAGCGATAGCGCCTTTGTTGTCACAACTGTTGTACATTTCTAAAAATTGCCACTGTATTTTGGCTGGCGTCCAAAAGTAGAAAAACATTTTTTGACATCGAAAGAGAAATTCACAGTGAAAGAAATAGGACTTTGCGCTAATAAGGAACTGTTAAATGAACTTATAACAAACCTACCAAAATAATCATATATATATTATTTCTCCTGTCAATATCCCTTTTTTGCAGAAAATACGAAACGCAGAACGACGAATGAGATAGCATATGAAAGGATTTTGAACAGCTTCTGACATAGCACACTTAACGTTTCGTTAAAACATATTTTTGATTAAAATTTGCTGAAAATTAAAAATTAAATCGGCATTGTTTTCTTAAAAGAAATGAAAGGTTTTCCTCAAATTATTGTTTTCTAAAAAAATGAAATACCACATTATATGATGCTCAGCAGGTATTATAAAAAACACCGCACGGGTGTATTTTATATTTATGATTAAAAAGCGGCATTGAAATTGAAATGTTTAGATTTATATTTCTTTGTCCCATGTTTTTCCCGAAGCGGATGACGTCATCCTCTAATGCAGTCAAAATGTGATTGTTAATTTTTTTTTCTCTAGCATGCCTTTTGCAATCTTGGATCAGTTTTTACTCTAACTTTGATGGAATAAATTAGATAATATTTTGGATTGACTAAAAACTAAATGTTGTTTGCAGATATTTTTATCCTCACTTTTTCTTTAGAAGTTTAAACCTGCATCTAATAAATATTACATATTGATAAAAAAATGGTACTTCTCTATTATCCCGTCGACCACTTTTCATAACAAAAAACTATCGCCAAATAAACGGGAGAATGTTGCCATTGGAATATCAAAATAAATATATAAATAAAATATATGAATTTAAGGACACAATTCTTATTTTAATTAATAAAGTAACTAATAAATCAGTAAAACATAATGAAAAATACACGCAAATGTTGAATTAAAAACCACTTGACGTAACAAACACGTATAATGCTTCTGACATCAAGTAAATGGCACTGCATTTTTGGCGTTTAATCTTACAGTTTGGCGATAGTTTTTTGTTATGAAAAGTGGTCGACGGGATAATAGAGAAGTACCTAAAAAATATTAGATTTCAGTGCGAAATCCTCGCACGGGCCTTCTGGTTCCTATGAAATATTAGTCTTACATTGTTTATTCTAGCTAAAAATACAATTATTATTTCCAGATTTTTTTCTACCATAACACTATTTTTAATAACTTTAAATTTCTCGAAATCCTTTACTTTTGTGATTTTTTTAATTAAAAAAGGAAATCTTCTATCCTATAATTTAAAAAAAAGCAATTGGTAACATGTAATGAAGGTACGCAATCAAGATGAAGAAATCAATGACGGCTCCAATTCTAATCTTTATAATTATGAATGCAAAAATCAGTAAAATTATGTCACGTTAACACAATCATATACATTTTTCTCTTTAGTTTTATCAATGTTAAAATGCACTTCAAGCTAAGAATAACGTCATTTTCACCGGCACAAACTTTTCACACGTACTTCATATACCTTACATTAATGCTTAAACACCATGCACACAAATAAATATATTTTGTATTTAATTTTAATGAAAAAATGGCATCAACAAAGTTATAATGCATAATGATAAAATAAACCCAATGTACAATATTCCCGTGACGTCACAATATATATGAATTTTTATGCTCTTATAAAACACGCGGATAAGTATTTTTACCGAAATTTAACTTGCAAATTAACAAATTCGGCTTTAAAACCGCATGCTTTTAATATTTATTATTTCTCTTTTATTCAACAACAAAGTTTAGAGAATAAACTCTGTGCTTCGCAACAGTAGGCGTTATCCGATTATGACGTCATTGGCAGAAGTAAAAGTTTATTTGAAAATTATGGTTAATTAATTAAATTTTCGAACAAACGAATGCATGATAACAAATCTGTGTCCAAATATCTTTCATTTAAAAAAAGAATGATGTAATTTGATGCAGTAGTTTGTTCTCACGGATTGTCGAAAGAAATCGCTTAGCGTTTTAAATATATAGATACATGGCTGTAGAAAAGAATTAAAATACGTTTCCTTCTATTGGTAGAAACTGCTGAATGTGAATTTTACAATGTGTTATGTGTTTTCTTACTAAAATAAATTGTAGCATACTGTATAAAGTATATACAAATACATATATATATATTATATACAGGGCTGCATAAAAGAATTGGTGTACTTTTATAGCTATGGAACAGAACCATGCTTTTTGGTGTTGTTAGTAGACAATCTAAATATATATATATATATATTAAATTGCTAAAATCTGGTTTTCAAATATTTTTTCGTTTTCAAAAATGTTTGCTTAGGTATCTAATTAACGTTATTAGACAGCGAAAGTTTGTTAAATTATTCTGGAAGTGTTGAAATGTGTTTGATAATCTATTCTTCATGCATGATTTTACTTACTTGTTAATACGTATATAGAGTATTAACTACGTATCTGTTTATTTTCTTAAACCACCATTAACTAATATTAAGGAAAAGATATTGTCAAAGCACAACTTTTTCCGAATAGTAATATTAGTTTCATTTATTCTGCCATTAAATAAAACGAAGATTATTACTCAAAAATAGTGGTATTAGAAAGCTCTGAGTAACAGAACAAGCAAACTATTCTTGCACGTAACGTGTATATAGGAAAATCTGTTTAGTGGTTAATATACGATTATTAAAAAAAATCAAATCTCTTTACAGACATGGTCCACTTGTTATTAAATACTTGAAAAAGTATGTGTCATGTTCAGAATTGTATTTATGTTATTTATTGGTATAGTTACGAATCTAAATTATGCTAGATAGTTAACAATTCAATAAAATTAATGTGATAACCCGAGGAGGGGGGACCAAGAATTTTTATGCAGATAGATTATATATAAAAATTCCGAATTATACTTTAAAATTGGTGGCAGAAAAGCGGTTAAAAAATCCTCATTAATTGCGAAAACATATGTATATTGAAATAAATCAAAGCATGGATTTTCCTGTAGCCTTTTAAACTATTATAGCTGTTTACTTCCCATATGAAAATTAGTATTTTTTCAGGAATGTTATCTGTTGTTAGTCACTGATAGACCGATATGTAACAAATAGATAAGTATTTTAAGATATAATGTATTCATTTATGCAACAAAAATCTATTTACTTGTTACTATTATGTTAGCCTTTTCTGTATTAAGAAATCACACATATAATGATTTTAATATTTCTGAAAGTAACACTTGCGGATGAATTTTATATGGGAAATCGACTTTTTTATATAAAAAAGAGAAAGTTATTTGCATAACAAGATTTTTATCAAATGAATTTTTTGGATAAATTGTTAACATAAGAACATTCAAGTTTTAATAACAAAATATTTTTTATTTGTAGATACGGAATTTTTATATTAATTTAAATAAGCCTTTATAAACCTATATATCAATTATAAATTGTGTAAATCATCTTCAAATAGAAAATCTTTCAATAATCATTCAAAATTCGTAGGAAGTTCATTATCAAATAATCCATTATTTTCAACAGGTAGCAGCAAAAATATTTAAACAAGCTCTGTGTTGATTTTGAGCACGCCTTATTACGTCAAAAGGATTAGTTTTTAAAAAAGAAGTATGTTTATTCAACCCGGTCGCGGCATTTTATTCCCAAAAAGGATTACAGGAAGTAAAGGAGATAGATGAAATAAAAATTAGATCTCTAGTTTGTGTCTTCTGCTCCTACGCTTCGATGAAAACAGCGAATGAAAAGCAAATTTTGAGAGAGTTGACACTGTTTTGAAGGGGTTGTATATTAGGCACGAATTGATTATTTTATGATACATTCTTCACATTTCATCACCAAAGTGACGGACTTGATTTAGATTTATTCGTAAATAAATAAAGGTATACACAAGTAAATTTGTCACTTTTCAGATATAACAGGATGAATTAAACTTTTTTACATGATGAATGAGACATTCATCATGTAAAAATGCTATAGTTATAGCTCGGAAGAATGAAATTAGCGCGGCAGTTCTCAGACATGTCCAACGACCAAGAGTGAATTGTGCCAGCCAGGATATCGTTGGATTAGCTCAGTAGGACGAACGTTGGCACGGCAAACCAAGGTGCCTAGGTTCGAGTCCTGGTCCCTGCATTTTTCACTGAGATGGAATGAATTTCAACTATGATACTCCGATTATTGAATATGTTTTACCTAGTTGAAAAAACTTTCCTTTCTCCATTAGGACAAGAAGTACTTTAGTACTAGAATTTTAAGGTAGTATATTGAAATAAAATGCAAGTGAGAAAACACGTCTTGACTTAAATAAGTTAATATTTATATGCAAACAATAATTATTAAAAATATTGTTGAGAATGCTATTAAAACAATAATAATGGTACTTATATTATTTTTTCATGATTTTCACTGTAACACATATTTTATTTTTTATCGTGTTGAAATATTAACATAAGTTGGTGTTTGAAAGAAATATTTGAGATCAAGCTTGCAAATGTACACAATTTTGACCATTTTATCACCTATTTGTTTTGATTATATTGAGCCTGTAAGCCTATTTTATATTTGAGAATTTACTTTACAAAAACAATTATCAGTATATTTATTTCAATAGTTATTTTCATAAGGTCGTTAACTTCATTCCTTTAGAAATCTTTGAGATCAAAAATAAGCTTTCAAAGGTTTACAATTTTGAACATTTATTTCATCACAGCTTCATTTAGAATATATAGAGCATATAAGCCTATTTTCTATGTGATAATTTACTTATCAAAAAGATTATCAGATAATTTTAATAGTTATCTTGGCATGATCTTTCTTTTCTTTTTTTTTTTCAGTGTGATTTTTAAATATTTTCAGTCAATTTAAATTTTATTTTCGACAATATTGAATTTTCCCGTACCATCATATCGTCTTCATAATATAAGTGCAGGATTACAACTTTTATACTTACTTGGGAGCTAATTCTTGAAATGCTAAGTTTACAGGAAATACGTTAAACAGTAAAAACATTCCAAATGTTTTTAACACTTTCCAATATAGCTGATAAGCATTGGTGATTTCGGTTTTTCAGTCTGACGGTGCTCTAAATTTCGTTAATACACGGAATGTCAGGAAATTTTAATATTTTATTGGAGGTTTACTGTAGAATGTTCGATATTGAAAATTTAGTGTATAACATTTATAGTACAAATAAAAGTTAATATATATATATACAGTACAAATAATATATATATATACAGTTATAGTACAAATAATAAGTTCGGAATGCTTAAATTCAACTTTGCCAAATTAAAATAAAAGTACACACAAAAACATGTGATTCCATTACCTAAAAGATGACTAAAACGTTAATTAGATTTTACAACATTAAAATATATCGAGCACTTTCGGCTGCGAACCCAGCCTTCATCAGGATTTATAATTAAAACAGATGTTTAGACAAACGTCTAGATCACATTCTTGTAAACAGTATGTTTCTGTACTACGCGCCTACGGGAGAGTCCAAATCATCTGCATTCGTCCAGCGGTCGGTACCATTGTTTAGCAAACAAAGGTGAGGAAAGAAGGAAAGAGGGGAAAGCGTTTGTCTTAACACCAGTTTTAATTATACATCCTGATGAAGGTTGGGCTGCTCGCAGCCGAAAGTGCTCGATATATTTTAATGTTATAAAACCGAATTAAAGCTTTAGTCATCTTTTCGGTAATGGAATTACATGTTTTTAATGTGTGTGTTTATTTTAATTTAATCAAGAAACAGTAAAATAAGATCCCACCCTCCACTCTTTCTTTCCTGATAAAATTTTGAGCTCGATATGTTTTACAAGAATGTGATCTGGATGTTTGTCTTAACAACTGTTTTAATTATAAACCGTGATGAAGGCTGTGTTCGCAGCCGAAAATGCTCGATATGTTTTAATGCTGTAAAATATAATTAGAGTTTTAGTCATCTTTTAGGTAATGGAATCACATGTTTTTGTGTGCACTTTCATTTATACGCTTACAGGGACATATAAAATAATTTCGTTACATTATGGTCTATGGTTATAAATCGTTTGCGGTGCATTTTGCTAATGTTACGATATTTCAAACATAAATAGACTGAAATGCATCATGAGATGGACTACAAAATGATTTCTCAGGTGTATAGAATAAGTAGCATTTATAGTTATTTTACAAGGACGCACAAAAGAATATCTTTGACTTATGATCTATGAAGAAAAATCGTTTGTGGTGCACTTTAATTATGTTAGAGTACTCCAAACATAATGAAATGACTGAAGTGTACTACGAAATGCTCTCTATAGATTATAAAGTTCACAGTATTCATCTTTAATTAAATAGACAAACAAAAGAATTTGGTTATAGGACTAACCAATATTCATAATTTCTGGAAGTGCGTTTTCCTCTGTGGTATGCGTTTTACACTTTCTTCAAATGCAAGATTATATATTTTGAGTATATTATGAAGTGTGTATAGATTCTATAGATCTCATACATATCTACACGAAAAAAGTTTCACACATTAATGAATATGGACAGTAATTGCTGAAAATAAATTCGTACTCAGTTATGTATTTTTTTAAGTTGCTTATTTAGATATCTCATTTCATTCTATGGAAAAATGAAAATCCTTAGTAACATTCGGTTAGTGTTAGAAAATGTTTCATAATCTAAGCTTGATGCTTGATTTGTTCTTTCTTGCTTTTTTCTGTTTCATCACGTTAGAAATCGCTTACTTCAAAAAAGTTATTTTTGTTTACGAAATTTCCAGTTACGAAATTTCAATTTTTATACAGTCTCTCGGTGTTATAATTTACATTTAGAGAAAATATATATATATATATACATGGTCTGAGAAGTAAACCAAACAAAATCCTATTTTTTATAACAAAAACTTAGCGAGGTAATCACAACATAAATTTTATGATTTTGCAGTGTTTCGGACATTACGATGCGTTTTTCCATTATATATATATATATATATATAACTTATCCAGGTATTGGATAACTACGGGGTTATATGAACTGTTAGAATCTTTCTAATATGTAACGGGTTTTTTTCTGTGATTTTTTTTAATTATAGAAATCTAATTCCCTAATACCTACATTTATACATTCTTCTCCAATTTTGTATTTAGAGGTACACGAAAAAAAAAATCTCAGGCAGGTTAACTTGTAAATGTTGGCACTTTTTTTTAAATGTATGCTTATATCTTATTTACCTATGAATCTTAATTTGCAAATCGTTAGCATTTAATAGAGATCCCTCAAATGCCACCAACAAAACCAGACAAAATACCATTTTCCATAACAACAAGAACAAAAAATCATGCGTCAAGTATAGATTATGAAATACTTTCCACCACAGCCAGAAAACTGTAACGAAACTTTACCGTTAAATAAGGTGAAAGAAGATATGTAAGTAAACAGTTTAGAAAACATATAACACATTGAAAAATACAGTTTTTGAAATTACCTTCCAGTGTCAAAAGAGTAGTCGAATTATTTTGTGCAGCCCTGTATATGATCAATAGATGTGGATATATAGTATGATAAAATTTAATTCAGTTAGAAAAGTTATAATAGTTATTCACATTTAGCAATATTCGCCAATCGATAGAAATGCACTCGAAATTGTGCACTCCTGTATATTATCTGTAGATTTTGTACACAAAACCACAACATATTAAACTAAAAGGGAACTAAAAACTCACTCGCAGCAATTACTAACCGTAAACAACAATGTATCTTTTTCTTTGCGTAGCCCTGTATATGAATTTATTTATATTCCACAAACTTCTATTAGTCTACTAATTATAGTTCAGCAGGAAAATGCATAAACACAATTAAAAACTACCCTTAAGCAATTCTCTCCCATAGTCTGTAATACTTAGGAATGCCTTTGTGTAGCCCTGTATAAGATCAACCGAGTTTATAAACACACACGTACTTTGAAAAAAATATTTAAACTTAAAAACGCAAACCAAAGTTGAAAACACACTTATCACACATAGACTGTATATATCGCACATGTACTGTAACCAATGTCTTTTGTGTTTACCTGTAAGTAAACGCAATGCGCACAAGAGAGCAAGTTATAGTGCAGCTCAGTAATGCATGTAATTTTCATTGTGTTTCAAATAGTGAAATATCACTAAATTACATTGCAAACGATTTTTCCCCATGTAACGATGTGTAAAAGAATTCTTTTGTTTGACCCTGTAAATGAATAATGAATGCTTTGCAACCCACATTCGACAAAAAAGCATGTTTTAATGAGCTTCATAATTATATATCAATTTCATTATGCTTTAAATGACGTAGCGTCATCAAAATGTACTTGAAAAGATTATTTCCCATTGACTGTAATGTAACGGAATACTTTTCATTGTCCCTGTAAAAAAACCATAAGTGCTACACACTTCTGTTGAAATAGGGAACATGCTATAGTAAACGACAATAACATACAAAAATTTCAGGACAATCGAAGCATATTTAAGGGAGTTAGAGTACGGACAGACGGACAGACGGCCGACGGCAGACAAACCGAAGTCATAAACACTTTTCAACTAGGTTGGAAAGTGTTAAAAACGTACCGAGGTATGATACCATAAATTTTATGATTTTGCACTTATTTTCTGACATTAAGATGCGTTTTTCCATTTAAAAGAAAAAAAAAAACATTATCTCGATATTGGATAACTAGGAGGTTTTATTAACTATTAGTAATCTTTCTAATATGAAGCGGATTGTTTTTATGTGAATTTTTTAACTATAGAAATATAATTCCTATATTTATACATTCTCCAATTTTTATTTTGAGAAACACGAAAAAAAAAATCTGAGACAGTTTAACTTGTACATGTTGGCACTTTTTTTTAAATGTATGCTTTGATCTTATTTCCATATAAATCTTAATTTCCAAATCGTTAACACTGAATAGAGATGCATCAAAGTGCCACCAACAGAACCAGACAAAACACCATTTTTTATAACAAAAACTTATAGAGGTATGATACCATATATTTTACGATTTCGAAGTGTTTTCCGACATTACAATACGGTTTTCAAAAAAAAAAAAAAAAAAAAAAAAAAAAAAAAAAACTTATCTCGATATTGGATAACTACGAGGTTATATTAACTACTAGCGGCCCTCCCTCGCTTTGCTTCGGGTTAACCTTGAAAACCTTCATCTCTTTGTGTTTTCTGTAGACCTTTTTAATGTGTACAATAATTAGTACATTATTTTGATAAATCTTGTAGTGTTCAGCCTGCGTTTGCAATGTATAAGCGGAAAAAATGAAATTATTTACGACATCACATTAAAAACCTCAAAAATAACAGTATTTCTCCACTATTTAATGGATATACATATAAACCTTCCTCTTGAATCACTCTATCTATTAAAAAAAACCGCATCAAAATCCGTTGCGTAGTTTTAAAGATTTAAGCGTACATAGGGATATAGGGACAGAAAAAGCGACTTTGTTTTATACTATGTAGTGATACTATGTAGAGATTTATCTGAAATTACAAAGCAAAACATATGGTTATTATACATATAAACCTTCCTCTTGAATCACTCTATCTATTAAAAAAAAACCGCATCAAAATCCGTTGCGTAGTTTTAAAGATTTAAGCGTACATAGGGATATAGGGACAGAAAAGGCGACTTTGTTTTATACTATGTAGTGATTACAAAGCAAAACATATGGTTATTATACATATAAACCTTCCTCTTGAATCACTCTATCTATTAAAAAAAACCGCATCGAAATCCGTTGCGTAGTTTTAAAGATTTAAGCGTACATAGGGATATAGGGACAGAAAAAGCGACTTTGTTTTATACTATGTAGTGAAGTGATACTATGTAGTGTTATTATCTGAAATTACAAAGCAAAACATATGGTTATTATACATATAAACCTTCCTCTTGAATCACTCTATCTATTAAAAAAAACCGCATCAAAATCCGTTGCGTAGTTTTAAAGATTTAAGCGTACATAGGGATATAGGGACAGAAAAAGCGACTTTGTTTTATACTATGTAGTGAAGTGATACTATGTAGTGATTTATCTGAAATTACAAAGCAAAACATATGGTTATTATACATATAAACCTTCCTCTTGAATCTCTCTATCTATTAAAAAAAACCGCATCAAAATCCGTGGCGTAGTTTTAAAGATTTAAGCGTACATAGGGATATAGGGACAGAAAAAGCGACTTTGTTTTATACTATGTAGTGATGAAGTGATACTATGTAGTGATTTATCTTAAATTACAAAGCAAAACATATGGTTATTATACATATAAACCTTCCTCTTGAATCACTCTATCTATTAAAAAAAACCGCATCAAAATCCGTTGCGTAGTTTTAAAGATTTAAGCGTACATAGGGATATAGGGACAGAAAAAGCGACTTTGTTTTATACTATGTAGTGATTACAAAGCAAAACATATGGTTATTCTACATATAAACCTTCCTCTTGAATCACTCTATCTATTAAAAAAACCGCATCAAAATCCGTTGCGTAGTTTTAAAGATTTAAGCGTACATAGGGATATAGGGACAGAAAAAGCGACTTTGTTTTATACTATGTAGTGATTACAAAGCAAAACATATGGTTATTATACATATAAACCTTCCTCTTGAATCACTCTATCTATTAAAAAAACCACATCAAAATCCGTTGCGTAGTTTTAAAGATTTATGCGTACATGGGGATATAGGGACAGAAAAAGCGACTTTGTTTTATACTATGTAGTGATTACAAAGCAAAACATATGGTTATTATACATATAAACCTTCCTCTTGAATCACTCTATTAAAAAAACCACATCAAAATCCGTTGCGTAGTTTTAAAGATTTATGCGTACATGGGGATATAGGGACAGAAAAAGCGACTTTGTTTTATACTATGTAGTGATTAGTAATCTTTATATGTTGCGGATTTCTTTCTGTGAATTTTTTAACTATAGAAATCTAATTCCTACATTTATACATTCTCCAATTTTGTATT
Organism: Maratus michaelseni; assembly: GCA_963931845.1. Lineage (NCBI taxonomy): Eukaryota > Metazoa > Arthropoda > Arachnida > Araneae > Salticidae > Maratus > Maratus michaelseni. Next base: position 198,825,335 of record OZ007588.1, on the reverse strand, counting down.
TAGAGAAAAATGAAAAAAAAAAAAAAAACTGAGGCAGGTTAAGTTGTAAATGTTGGCACGTTTTTTTTTTTTTTTATTTTTTATTTTTTTATTTTTTTATTTTTTTTTAAATGTTTAGATCTGATTTCCATATAAATCTTATTTTCTAAATCGTTAACATTGAGTAGAAATGCCTCAAAGTGTCATCAACAGAACCAGGCAAAACACCATTTTTTATAACAAAAACTTATCGAGGTATGATACCATAAATTTTATGATTATGCAGTATTTCCCGGCATTAAAAACGGAAATATGCCTTTCTCCATTAAAAGAAAAGTCTTTTCTAGATAGTGGATAACTACGACGCTATATTAAATATTCATAAACTTCCTAATATGCCGCAGAGTTTTTCTGCAATTTTTTTAACTGTAGAATTTCATTTCCTACATCTATGATACCTACCAATTCCTATTTAGAGAAACAGGACAAAAAAATCTTAGGCGGGTTAATTTGTAAATGTTGACATTTTTTTATATATGCATAGATCTTATTTCCCTATAAATCTTAATTTGCATATCGTTAACATTAAAAAGAGATGTCTCAAAGTGTCACCAACAGAAGTTAATTAAATTTGTTGTAATCCTTTGACATTTATGTGTCGCATGAATAATTTATTGATTTACCTTTTATCACTTTAAAAAAAAAATAAACTTAAATATTGAAGTTTTTCTTTTTACAATAAATGTATTCTCTTGAAACATGATTTTAAATATTTGATACTGTTTCAAAGAATAAATTTAACCAAACAAAGCATAATTGATAAACAAAGGTTACTTTTAAGCATTTTTAATTTACATGTTATTAAAAAAACAGTTTTTAAATAATTTAGTTTTGAAACATATTGACTGAAATTATAATGTAGTATGACGCTTACATGTGTATTCTTTTAAATATGTATGTATGTTATTTACGAATCAAAGAAACAAAAAAATAACCCATTAAATATTTATCAGAATTCTGTTAAATACTGTTTCCAACAAATGGTTTAATTATTAATCTTATAAATAAATTTTGAAAAGCGCATTATTAAATTTACAATTCTTAGACTTTACAAGTGGAACTCATGAGTGCTGAATTACGTATATTTCATTTTTAAACGCTTAACAGACTAAAATGCCTAAATTTTAAAGAATAAAATATCCTATTTCTGCATATATATGTAAATAAAAATATTTAATTGGAGAGGAAGTAATTGAAAATACTATTTACTGTTCCCTACTCGAACCAAAGACTTTTAGCTAACCGTAGAAATGTTCTGCCACTACGATATACTGTTGGGAAATGCTAGGAGTGTTTCAGGATAATGAGCCGAACTGTAATGATCAATTGCTTTTCACAATAATGAATCAAATTGATTAATACATGTACATGATCAGCCTGCGTCGTTCTGCGCTGGCATTAGGTATAATTCTGATTATTTTCTTTATCTTCATATATATAGATATATATATGTCGTGAATTCAAACTCGAACTCGGTCTGAATGGTAGTCCAAGCTCGCCGATAAACATGTCCCACTCTGTGCAAGGTTTCCCTTCTCGATCACTATCAGGAGGCTGTGTGGTATCACCAACAACTCAGACTTCAGTCAATTTTCAGAAGAAATAAATACTTTATTGACATTTTAAAACGTCAAATTAGGGGGAATGCTCGGCTGATCAAAATTATCTCGAAGAACTAACAAACTCCATTGTTACAGTCTCCGACGCGCCCCCCCCCCCCCAAAAAAAAAAAAAAAACTTTGTTGCTTTCTTTCAGTCACCACCCATCGTCGAAAAATCTCTGGGAATCAGGATGTGCCAGCAGTTTTAACCTCGCCTGCGCAAGTGCACCAAACACGTCGCGTGACCGATCTTCATCGAATCACAATGTTTTTAAAAGATCTTTATTTGCATTTCCAGTGCAATTACCTTGAGGTAAATCAGTGGCCCGGCGGGAAATATATTCTACACTTTTCTATACTATTGTACCAGATGCAAGACATGCCAACAAATCAAAGTCTCTGCTTTGAGAGAGTTGGTTAAAACTAGATCGAATTTAATACGCATAAAAAAAGAAAGAAAAAAAAGAAAATGAATCTTTGATGTAGGAAAAAAGAACGAAAGCTTTTCGGAAATATTTTAATAGATATTTAATATTTAATAATAGAATAATTTTACGGAAATAGGGTTTTCTGAGCAGAATAATTTAAGAGATATGATATTTTAGCATTTAAATAAATAAGTTATAGCAATTTGACCATACGGGAATAATAATAATGAATTTTAATGGATTAAAAAATAAAGATGTTCCATTTAAAGAATAAATTTTAAAAGCTATCGCCATTTTTTGAATATCAATACTTTCGAATAAACATTATTAAGTGAATTAGGATAAACTGGCTTTACATATGGATAGTAAAAGACTATTTTAAGAATAAGAATTATTTTAATAAGCCGGTGTTATATACGGAACGTTATTAAACGGAAAATTTTTATAGTATAATTTAGCAGATTGCGGAAAAAATTAAATATTGTAATATTATTCTTAAAGATTTTGGATGAAATTAATAGTTAAGTAACTATAAATTCAGACAATATAAATTTAACACTATAGAAATTTGAATTTTGAATAGTATAAATTTAGAGACTGTCAGCAAGGAGAAGAATTTTTTTTTTTCTGAAGCAATGTAAGACAAAAATAAATAAATAAATGATAGTAATTAATTAAAATAAAATAAAATAAATAAATAAATAAATAAAAATAAAGCTACGAGCATTTCCCCTGTAAAAGAATACAAGAAATGGTTACAATCTCACTTACTATTTGTAAGTGCACAGGAAAAATACAATAACAATAATTAATAGATATTAATAAACAATAAAAACAGGATAATAATAGTAACAAAATTTTGCTTTCACCAGGTTCACAAAATTTAAAATAAGTAGTCACAAGTAAATTACTAAAACAAAGTTAAAAAAGATATTCTACTTTATTCAAATTGAAATTTTTTTAGATCCAACTTTTTTAATCAGTCTCTTTCTTGGATCGTTATAAGTCCTCATTTAAAAACAAAATGATTGGTACAGTCCCTTTTTTAAATAAAGTTTTTTATAAAAGCTGAAATAAAAACATTTTCCATCAAATTTTAAAAACTGTAGTTATTTTATCAGTGTAATGTTTTTACCATTACTTTACAACCGTAGCACTTTGTCACAACGTATTTCTCTTAAGTATCATAGTAATTTTTTTACGTAATAAACAAGTCTTTTGGTAGTGATTCAACTACTTTTAAAGGCTTGCTTATCAAATTACTTTCTTGAGCTCGTTATATTTTATACTTGTGATCCACGATCTTTAACTAATATTTTTCAAACATTTTTTTTCTACTAATAAATAATAAAACTCTCAGCAATATAAATAAATACTATAATAAAATTCAATTCACACCCATAAAAATAATAACTTTTAATATAACTAACTAATACTTCTCAACATAAGTAGTAATTCATAGTATAATTCAATAGTAGAAATAATAATAATAATATAATAACAGTAGTATAATCAAAGAAAATATCACAGTTTGTTTATTTATTGTTAGAGCAAATATTTGTCTTTTTGGTGGGGGGGGGGGGGGGGCAAACTTAGAATAAATAAAGATAATAAATAACAATAAAAAGATGTTAACTTTAGCTGAGAAATGGAATACAAAGGCAATTTTGTCTAAATACTTAATTTTCTATTGTTACACACAACAATCACTGTAAAATCAAATCATCGTTATCCAATTATTTATATGTTTATATAATTATAGAAATATTTATAAACTGTTACTATTTGATTATCTATTGAAATAAATAACATAATATTAAATTTTTAAACAATTGGTTTAAGAAAAAGTAAGTAAAGTAAAAATAGTTTATTTTGATGTAGAATTAAAAACATTTAATTTCATTTTTCAACATCAATTTGAATATTCCTAAAATCAAAATACACATCTTATGCCTGCATAAGGTGTCTACTTAACCTCAAAAAATCCCCAAAACAAGTAAATATTTTAGTTGATCAGGCTAAAATATACCCACAATGTTGAAAATAAAAGCTGTGTTTTAATTAAGATAATTTATTTTAATGTTTTAAAATATTAAACTTTCAAAAATGAGTAATATCTCTGACCTGACTTATAGGATAATGTCTTATTTATATGTCTCCCCCAAGTGCACGAAATTTTCCTACGGTAGTTTAAATATTGTAAAAGTAAGAGGTTCGTATAAATTATTTTGTACCATAATTTATATTGTGCTATCTGAATAAAGAATTGTATTTAGGTAAATATGTGTGGTTATGAACGTTTTCGGTTTTTAAATACTTCCTGATAGTTTATTCTTCATTAAAAACGAAATTAATAAATTTCGTTGAGATGTGTGAAACTTGAATATAGAGTATTACTAGTAAATCAACTTTTTAATTAAAATTACAAATACATCTATTTGAATTAAATATGTGGTACTTGACTTTTTAAGAGTCATACAAAGACATGAAAATAAGAGAAGAGAAATATTCTGAGGAATAGTTTCTAATTTTTTTTCACATTCAAAATAATATTTACTTGCGAAATCTGTTGCTTTTATAATCACAAAATCGTGGAATATTTTTATTTCAAGAATTTATATCTATCATTTGCAAAATTAAAAATAGAGTGTGCAATTTAAATCTATATGTACATTAACCCATTTACATGACAGACGCACATATGCGTCCATTTCAAGATTTTCTTTTTTATTCAGAATTTCAAATCGATACCGGAAATTACGTAATCAATTTTTACTTTATGTAATCACGAAATGTCTGTCATTAAATAAAGCAAAAATTATAATTCAGAATTTCTAATAGGAAAGTGCAATTTTTTAATTAAAAAAGAATTATCCTGAAGAAATTTCGGCTTCGGATACAAAAGTGTTAAAATGATTAGTTAAATTATTTGAATAAAAAATATGATGTGCACTTTATATAATGTAATGTCATTTTAATATTTACACTTTATAATCAAGTTTGTAAATATCTAAAAAAAATATGTAAGAAAGCACTTTATCTTTATGATTACCAAAGTGATGGACACCATACTTACAAGCAAATAGTTTTTCAGCTCACAGGCTATTAAAGCCTGAGAGCTTATGTGCCCGCCGGTTCTGTATGTATGTATGTACATATGTACGTACGTATGTATGTACGTAACGCGATAACTCTTCATAGAAATATCCGTTTTCCTTTACATTTTGTTTATAGGTTCACTGTGTTAAGGCGCTTCCCTGATTAGTTTTCGGGATTGATTGGTTAAGTATAAAGGGGGGAACGGGGGGCTAATCCCCCCTGATTTATATAAATGGGTTTTTTATGCAGAATTATTCCGTTTTCTTTCAAATTTTGTTTATAGGTTCACTGTGTTAAGGCGCTTCCCTGATTAGTTTTCGGGATTGATTTGTTATGTATAAAGGGTGGAACGGGGGGCTAATCCCCCCTTAATTTATATAAATGGGTTTTTCATGCAGAATTATCCGAATTGCTTCAAAATTTGTTTATATGTACACTGTGTTAAGACGCTTCCCTGATTGTTTTTCGGGATTGATTGGTTAAGTATAAAGGGGGTAACGGGGGGGGGGCTATTCCCCTCTTAATTTATATAAATGGGTTTTTCACGCAGGATTATCCCATTTGCTTCAAAATTTGTTTATAGGTTCACTGTGTTAAGATGCTTCCCTGATTAGTTTTAGGGATTGATTGGTTAAGTATAAAGGGGGGGGGGTAACGGGGGGGCTAATTCCCCTCTTAATTTATATAAATGGGTTTTTCACGCAGGATTACCCCATTTGCTTCAAAATTTGTTTATAGGTTTACTGTGTTAAGGCGCTTGCCTGATTAGTTTTCGGGATTGATTGGTTAAGTATAAAGGGGGGAACGGGGGTCTAACCCCCCCTTAATTTATATAAATGGGTTTTTCATGCAGAATTATCCGATTTTCTTCAAATTTTGTATATATATTCATTGTAATTAGAGACTTCCCTGATTAGTTTAAGGGGTTCATTAGTTAACTATGAGGGGGGTAACGGGGGGAGGACCCCCTTAATATATTGTTGATTTCTTTATTTTTCGAGAGAGTATAATATACAATTAGTGTGAATAGCCTGTGAGCTCAATGCCCTCAGTTTAACTGCGCAGTTTTCTTTTTATTGTTTTTTAGTCCGGTACGATAATTTCAAATATGGCACATAATGTTTAAAAAAAAATAAATCCTAATAATTAAATAAAAATGCTTGATTTAAAACCTCATTCAAGTTTCTTTAAATTCTGGTAGCGTTTTATATATTCTTATTCCAATATTTAAAATTTAATTATATTTAATTGATTAACTTTTTAAAACCTTAATTAAACTTTTTTTCTTTATCTCGTCCTGTTTGCCTCGCTTCAAAAGAGCTCACGATGCTGAATCATGTTAAGTTGTTTAAAAGAAAAAAAACGTTCCTCATTAGTTTTAACCTCTTTCCTCCTAAAATGTTTCTGGCAAGCTTCTTGAAAATTTGCATCGATTTTTGACGTTTGCGTCGAGTTCTCGAGGATGTGGAGAAACATTTTCATTGATTTTTGGAGTTCAAGATTGGAGGAGAAGTTTAAAACATTGTACACAGTAATCATTAAGGCGTTTTAATTTAACAGAAACATTTTAATAGCTAATAGTTATTGATATTTTTATTTAAATAGTACCAGTAAAAGTATAAAGTATTCACATTTGATTTTAATAAATTAAAGATGTAAATAAATAATAAACCGTATTTACTTAATCATATAAAAGAAAAGGGTTTTCGATTTTGTATAATATAACGGTTTCATTGATTTTTGGAGTTCAAGATTGGAGGAGAAGTTTAAAACATTGTACATAGTAATAATTACGGGGTTATAATTTAACAGAAGCATTTTAATAGCTAATAGTTATTGATATTTTTATTTAAATAGTACTACTGAAAGTATAAGGTATTCACGTTTGATTTTAATAAATTAAAGATGTAAATAAATGGTAAACCGTAGTTATTTAATCATTTAAAAGAAGAAAAGGGTTCTCTATTTTGTATAATATAACAGTTTCATTGAATTTTACAGTTCAAGATTGGAGGAGAAGTTTGAAACATTGTACACATTTATCATTAAGACGTTTTAATTTAACAGAAGCATTTTAATAGCTAATAGTTATTGATATTTTTATTTAAATAGTACCAGTAAAAGTATAAAGTATTCACATTTGATTTTAATAAATTAAAGATGTAAAAAAATAATAAACCGTATTTACTTAATCATATAAAACAAAAGGGTTTTCGATTTTGTATAATATAACAGTTTCATTGATTTTTAGAGTTCAAGATTGGAGGAGAAGTTTAAAACGTTGTACATAGTAATTATCAAGGCGTTTTAATTTAACAGAAGCATTTTAATAGCTAATAGTTATTGATATTTTTATTTAAATTGTACCAGTGAAAGTATAAGGTGTTCACATTTGATTTTAATAAATTAAAGATGTAAATAAATAATAAACCGTATTTACTTAATCATTTAAAAGAAAAGGGTTTTCGATTTTGTATAATATAACAGTTTCATTGATTTTTAGATTTTAAGATTGGAGGAGAAGTTTAAACATTGTACTATAGCAATCATTAAGGAGTTTTAATTTAACAGAAGCATTTTAATAGCTAATATTTATTGATATTTTTATTTAAATAGTACTCGTGAAAGTATAATGTATTCACATTTGATTTTAGTAAATTAAAGATGTAAATAAATAATAAATCGTAGTTTTTAATCATTTAAAAGAAAAAAAAGGTTTTCGATTTTGTATACTATAACACTTTCATTTATTTTATAGGTTCAAGATTGCAAGAAAATTTTATAATATTTGTATACAACAATCATTAATTCGTTCTAAATTTAGAGAAGAATTTTAATAGTTAAGACGTATTGATATTTTGAATTATGTAAAGCCAATGGAACAATGAAGTATTCAAATGTGATTTTAATTAATTAAAGATGTGAATAAATAGTAAAACGTAGTTATTTAATCATTTAAAAGAAGAAAAAGTTTTTTGATTTTGTATAATATAACAATTTAATTTATTTTGTAGGTTCATGATTGCAAGAAAAGTTTTATAATAATTGTATACAACAATCATTAATTCGTTCTAAATTCAGAGAAGAAATTTAATAGATAACACTTATTGATATTTTTATTTAAGTAAAACCAATGAAAGAGTATAATGTATTCATATGTGATTTTAGTTAATTAAAGATGTGAATAAATAGTAAACAGTAGTTATTTTTCATTTAAAGAAAAGGGTTTTCAATTATTTTCTTTTTTTACAGTTTCATTTATTCTATATGTCTAAGATTGCAAGAAAAGTATTTTAATATTGTACACAGCAATCATTAAAACGTTTAAACTTCACAGAAGATTTTTAATAGCTAATATCCTTATTAATATTTATATTTAAATAATGCCAGGAAAAGTATAAGGTATTCTAGTAAGAGATTTTAGTATATTAAAGGTGTGAATAAATAGTAATCAGTAGTTTTTGTTTTCATTGAAAAATTATTTTCGATTTTTCATAACATTAGTGTTTTATTTCAATTAACTCCTTAAGCACCATATTAAATTTAGTGATAGTATGCGGAATAACAGATATATTAAATTTCCTCAAAAGTAGTTAATGTGATTATTTTTAATTACATGTGAATACATTAATTACATGAAATGTAAGGAGATGAAATAAAGGTTTATTTATATTATACAAACAGAAATAAGGTTCGAAGCTATCATCACTATCGTCTATGTGATCATCAAAATTAGGAACTTAATCACTGTGCGTGGCTGACATAATTATTCTATAAAATCACTATCTGTCAGAGTTACAAACAAAACCAACCGAAAGTGAAACACTACAAAAATTTACGAAAAACAACTGAACAGAATGACTAACGCATAAACTGATGAACTACGAAGAAAGAAACAAAGCAGCGGGAAAACTAATGAGTATTTTTTTTGGACACGTAACGTCATCTATTGGGTGCGAAACAATCATTGCTATAAACCCCGTACAAAACTAATAACAATAGCAATAGCAACGTAAAAAAAAAAAAAAAAAAAAAAGTTTATGACATTGCAATCTGGACTTACAATAAGGACGTAAGCACATACGTCCTGGTATTTCAAATAGAAGAGTTCATAACGTACACAAGTACGTCATGAACTTAAGGGGTTAAAGGTTCAAAATTGCAAGATATTGAGCAGTAAAGAAAAACATGCACTTCTCTATATTTGCAGACAATTTGCCACAAAATCGCACCAAAAATGTCAATAACTCAGATTATTATTTTTTTTAAATTCAGAATAAGAATGCAAATTTTAATATATTACTTTTAAATGCTAAAGGTGTAAAATTAACAACTATAATATAAATTAAAATAACTTTTATTAGTTGTTTTACATGTTTCGACTCCTCTGAGTCATTTTCAAAAACAAAATGAGAATAATCTAAAGCTGCACGGGCTTTGAAGTTATTATTTACATGTACTTTTTAAAAAATTACGCACGTTATCTATTATTTTTTACTTGATTGTTTATTTTCATATCTTTGAGCATGGAGTAATTCTAGCCACAGTTTCGGTAAATTAAAAGATGCCGCATCGTTACATATTGTATTTTTGCGCGTGAGTATCTCTATGGTTTCTCTTATTATGGATGGATAGTGTAGACTGGAGGGAAATATTATTTTACTTTCATTGAAATTTATTTGGATGGTTTCTTCTTGATAGACACCTTTAGCATTTAAAAGTAATATACTATTACAAGGTGTTATATTTTATTATATTGTTATGCAAATTTTAAATTAGGGGTCTTCTACATATTATAAAATGCATCAACTGCTATTTTTTAAATAGCAAGATCCTTTTTTGACACCATATTTCAGTTCCTTGGATCAAATCAGCCCGAAAGATCTATAGTTTATATGCTTCTTATAAGCAGAGCGATGCAAAGTTCTCCTACTAAAGTATTAGGTCTATGGGCATCTAATTCAGCACAGTGATAGACACCGTAGTCATCATGGTTTCCGTGAAAAAATAATTATACATAAAAAGTGGCTTAGACTAATTTTCCAAATCCATTTTTTCTTTTCCGTTGCCGTAAAAGTAAAGTGCGTATGGACAATATGTATAATATAAAGCAAAAACATGTCCATGAGAAACGCGGACATCACATGCAACAACCTGAATAATAAATTTAGTTTTTTTTTTTTTTCCCTCAAATTTATTAATTTATAAACATCGCATAATTTTTACACTGTCGAACAGGGAAAAATGTACTTTAAAGGCATTGTGTTGGAAAAATATATTTCTATTCACTGATATTTTATTGGTTATAAAAGAACTCTCAAGCATATGTTTTTAAAAATATATCTCTATTACGTGCATCGCGTTTATGGACGATTGACATGTTTGTACTTAAACCAATATAAAAAGTTCAGTATTTATATCCAGCTAATAAACCATAACTAAATTAAAACTTCATCAATAAATAAAAGAAAATCCTTGGAGAATGCATTAGCTTCCATTTTTTAAATAGTAACATCCTTTTTTGACACCACATTTCACTTCCTTGGATCAAGTCAAGAATGTAAGTGTATGGAAAATGATATCATTGTCATGAAATCGTTGTAGATTGGGCTAATATGAGTGAAAGGTAAGTTTCCATTTAGAAATAATGCCATGTTAAATACAATTTCACTAAATGCTACGATATTTGGTTACATATTTTTAATTTATCATTCGGTATTCTCAAAGAAATCTTATATTACTTGCCCATCATACGTAATATAGGGTAAGTCTTGTAATTGTTTTGAAATTTGAAAAAAAAAATAACGGATTCACACGTTTCAGGCACTTAGAGATTCCGAAAAACATGTTTTTAGAAAAAAAATGAAGTCCGTCTGTCTGTGTGTGTGTCTGCGTGACTGTATGTGTCTGTGTGTCTGTAAACGCTCTATCTCCCGAACAAATTGAGACAGAGACTTGAAATTTGGTATGGACTTAGTATGTAATAATGGGAAGAAGATTATTGAATTTCAGTAACCTCGATTATCCGGAACTATTTTTTTCTTACTCTCGAAATATTCGTTCGGATAAAAGGTATTAAAAATTTTTGAAATTGTTTATTTTACGGAGTGAATATAAAAGACAATAAAAAAACAAACTTTGCATAAAGAATAAAGTCGATCGGATAATTAGTTGCTGAGATATTTGTAACCCTATTTTCCACACTTTTCGATTTTTCATGACCTGTATTTCCTTCAAATTTCAATTCAGAGATATATTTTAATTAAAAATGAGACGTTTAATTCGACACAGTAAACCGTTAGTTAATATGATTATCAATTTTGGAGTTATAAGGATGTTTCTTTTACTTAATTCAGTAATAGAGCATTTAAAGTTCATGACGTCAACAAAACCACGATTTTATTCTAATTGCAATGCATTTTATAACTAGTTTACACATGTTTTATTTTCATATTATGCTTATCCATGATAGGTAAGTATTACGGTGGCCCCCAACGACTAGTTTTTCTGGTACACGCGCCATGAAAATATGTAAATTCGTAAATTCTTATTTATAAAGCTGTCAGATTTTACTGTGATTGCGTCAAATTAACGAGAGTATTTCTGAATGTCATTGTAACGATTTATGGACGCGCATGCACAGAGGTTCGTTGTTGTGATAAATTTTTAGGCTATTGCATTTTTCTTTTATTTTTAATTCGTAGACGTTATATGATATCCTTGGATCAATGATAACTGGTGTTAAGTAAATCTGTGTTTCATACCTACGAGGCATAGTTGTGAAATACAAACAGACAGTCAGACTTTATTATAATAGATTTGTGTTTATTTTTCTTTTCCTGATAATCATGATGTGATAATTGGCAGAAAATTCTCATAGGTATGGTAATTGATATTCGTGTTAAAACAATATAGAAAACCATATTTCAATTTTCGGTTTAAATATAGCGTCAAATTAATTCTATAGTTACAGATTCCGACTGGCTACATTCTATACTTACTGATCCTTGTGTTATTAATGCATTAAATTGATTCTTACTCCTTTTATCATTAAAATATATTTGAAAATGCCCGCTTTATATCAAACATTACGTCATTTTGTTCCCACCGAAACATATTTTTAATAATATAATTGTTGTTAATTTTCTTTTCCTGCGAATCACTTTGGTAGAAAACTCTCATATGTATGTAACTGATAGTGAGGCTTATTAATCAATATCGATATAAAATATTTCTGATTTTCATTTTAAATATGGCGTCATTATACTTGTAATTTCATTATTTACTGATTATTCATGCTCCTTGTATTGTTACAAATATTGGAAAATGTGTATTTTATTTCATATATGACGTAATATTTTAAGAAACGTATATTTTCTTAATAATAAAATTTTTGTTCATTTTTTCTTTCAAAATATGACGCAATTTTCAACAAAAAGCGTCTTCTCAACGTAATCGATATTAATATACAATTTTTCTGTTTCAAATATCACGTTATATTCGTCATTTTTTTTATTCTTTTGAATTTCAATTTTCAATTCAAAATGAAAATTAATCAATTAAAAATTAATCATTGAGTTTTTGGCCACAAGAAAGAAACATAGTTAAATTTTATAGAAAAATATTTATTGATTATCTATGAAATGATTGAAAATTGTAATCATTAAGAAACGTATTTGAATGAAATAAATACAAATTTGCCTATGTTCAATTCTGGGTTATAATACATTTATGTCCAAAGATACAGAGCCATTATATATACCGTTTTAGCGTTTACTTCAGCCAAACATTCAAACATACTTTCACATTTATAACATGATCAGTATTAGGATTATTGTATATTTTATGCAAAAACAAATGTTAATGAATCAAATGTAGGAGAAAATGAATTTATTTCATATTTATGATAGGTCATTTACTCGCACAGCATGCACAGTCACAGTGACGTCATTATGACGTCACTGTGAGTCACGTACGTCACGTCACATCTGTGACCAAAATGCCACCACGTTGTAACATCACACTGTCACAAAATGTGAACGTCTTGGTAGATCTAAAGAAAACTTAAAGTAAACTTTAGAACAACTTATGGCATCAAGAAAATTACTTTTTGACAGCTTTAAAAAATTTTGTGCTGTTGAAATGACTTCTCTGTAAGTCACATAAGTCACGTCACACCTATTACCAAAATGCCAACACTCTGTGAATTCACGGTGTGATCGGAGGGTGAATTTGGAAAAAAAAACTCATAAATTATAGAGTTGAATTATGTCATGTACCAAAATCATTAATAAAAACATTGTCACACACTATTAAAATAAATTTAGTATTTCCAAAATAAAATAATAAATAAATATCTGTCTACATATATGAGACAGATAACTTTTTTACAATTTACATTACCATTTTCAAGAAATTTAACAAAATATACTATATAATACACTGGTAAAAATCCTTAAATAGAAATTTAGTAACGTATGAAAGTTTTGGCGAAAAAGTAATTCAGAAATAGATCTTCTATGCTAATAAAATTGTTAGCAATTTAGAGGTTTGTTAGCATTTTAAATACAAATATTTAATTTTTTTCTATTACCGCATAGAACTCATTTGCTAATTTTGTAATACTAAAAATATTTCTTTAAAAATCTCCAATCTTTAATTATTTTGAGGAGCAACTCAACCCAATCAACAGCTTTCTGGTCAAAAAATGAAGGCACCATTTTTGCGAGATCGATACACACACGGTCTGGTCGGGGTGACCGTCCAAAGCTTTCAGGATTTTCGTTGTACGGTACAATTAAAGTGGTTCTCAACTTACCTGATAAACAACGCGAAGTTTTCTGACATAATTTCTGACTCATTTTTAAATGTAAAGGTATAAAATGGGCAGGACTGACTATGGAAATAATTTAGAATCAAAATGAGTTTTCCATTTTTTGATAAATAAATTACTCATCGAGTTATAAGCAATTCGTGTCACATGACGACCGGTTTTTCTCCTTTTTTTCTTTGCCAAGTGGGGTATTTGGTTCAAAACGCTGACTTTAACATTCTTTTCTGAAATATCTTCTGCTTTTACCAAAAAAATGGAAAACGTCTTTCAATTGCATACTTTCTGAATAAAAACACCAGACAATTTGATGCGTTTCCGAAAAAAAAATGAAATAAAAATGTGTCATAAAGTATATGCCATAAAGTATACGCCATAAAGTATACGTCATTCCTATAGCAATTTATCCAAAACGGGTCAGTGCTTAGTAAGATATCGCCTCTATTAAATTATTGAATTTTCATTGCTATATTTGCTTTGCTATATTGCATTTTCAATAGAGTGTAAAAAAAGGAAAAATTCATATTTAGGAAATTTGATTGAAAAATTTATATTTATATCGAAATTATTCTATAAAGCCTATTAAATCATTTTTTTTAAATATATGTTTACTTTGAACGTCTAAAGCGAATGCAATTGATTAAAAAATTTATAAAAATATAAATTTTCACAGCTTATTTCTAAGAATACAAAACTCTCTCATATAAAAATAGAATGCTATAGCACTATTGGAAGTTAATTACCCTCAGCTCAGCCTTATAAATTATAAAGCAGTTTAAATGTCCTTATTTAAATAATTTTCTTTCTTTTCTTCGTCTGGAAACATCTGCTGATTTGTGGTTAAACAATACTGTGCAGATCATAATCGCGCATATCGAGAGCAGACGATTTTTGTCTATACCAAATTCGGATTAGTGTATGATGGCGTTCTTTTTAAGTTTGTGGATTTATTTTGTGTATGTAAATTAACGTTTTAAAATGAACCATCCTTTTTTTAAAATTCATTTTAACCGCTTCCTGTGTCTAGCGGGGTGCGTTCATAAGGTCTGTGTGATATTTGATATCTCAGATCTATGAACACGCCTCTGCTGGAACACTTTGAAAATTTAAGTAGTGAATTTTAGTCTTTTTTTTTTCAATGAAAGGGAAGCAGGCATGGAACTTACTGGATTTACCTACAGATCAGCAGGTAACTTTTAATGCCTTCTCAGTTTTATTATGTTTAGTAATAGTACATTTTATAGTGCCTTATTTAACAGTTGAGGTTTTTAAATCTTCTTTAAAAAATCACTTGTATTAAATTTTATTTTTAATGTTTTAAATCGTTTTAAATAGACAGTTTGGGAAAAAAAAATAAAGTATTTACTATCAATATGTATTCTAAATGTAAAATGTTATTTATAATGAGAAGTTTATTTATATTTTGCTTTTCTTAGTTCTATTTTCATAGTTATTCATTATAATTAAACACATTGCAATTTTAAAAACTATTAATATTGGATTTACAATTTAAAAATTTCGTTGCCAGTGAAGGTATCGAGAAATAATTTTCTGGTACATTTGAAATAATTGTGACAATTTAACGCATTAAAAATTTATTTTTCAAGATATGTCAATATTAGATGCATAAAATTGCAATATTGATAAAATAATTAAATAATTATTCAATTTTGGTAATTTTTCTAGTCGTGTTATCGACTTTTTTTGCCGTAAAAATTTATATTTAAGTTCTGCATTTAGTATTCTATCAAAAACTATCAATGAAATAATTTGTAAAGAAAAATATATAATTTTTTTGGCGTTTATGATCTTAAGTTTTAAATTTCATTTGCTTCGAAAAATGTTTTACTGCTTGATACAATGTTTATTATTTAATAGTATCGTACAATAGGTAGATCTATTATTTAGATGGATTAGTAATATAAATTTTTCACAATGCTTACTTTAAAATCTATACTTATATTTTCAGTAAAGTTGTTCTCAAATCCAAAATAACTAATTTCTGACATATTTCTGAATTAATTTTTTCTCGGAAACACATGAAATTTTCAGGTGTTCTTAATCAGAATATATTTAATAGAATGACGTTTTCCATTTTTTGGTAACGGCAGAAGATGTTTCAGAAAGCACTATCAAAGTCGGTGTTTTGAACCGAATTTCCAACACGCAGCGTGAGAAACGGGAAAAATGTGACCGAAATTGATCTTAAGTATTTAATTTATCTAAAAATGGAAAACGCTATCCATTCCAAATCGCTTTAATAATCAGGCATGCAAAAGCCATACGCTTAAAAATGTTTTCATAAATTTGTCATAAAAGTTTCGTGATACTGAGAGAGGAGAAATATGGCAAAGTATACACATTTAAAGACTTCAATACTTAACAGAAAAATAGCATAGTTTTAATTATTGTCAATATTTTTTGTGGTTACATAAAACAAATGGAAGTAGAAGTTAATTTAGTTAGAAGTTTATAATAGAAGTTGTTATTTGCACAATAGAATTTCATATTATTGAAATATTTACTTTATTATAATTTTTAATGGATTCATCTATTATTTTTATATTAGTATGCGTTTTTTACATTTATAATTTTCTTGCTTAACGGCTACATTAGCCGGTTTCCCAATCAGATGCAAAGTTTTAATTTGAATATGAGTTGCATCAATAAAAAATATTGCCTATCCAATACGGATTTGGTAAAATCTTGTTATCCGAATCTATGCGAAATCATTTATCAGGTTCGGTGGGCCTACAGATTATTTTTTGTTGTTGTTGTAGGGTTAGGGTAAGAATATGGGTTGAATCGAAATATAATTTCAGTCAACCATCATTCATTTTCAAGTAGACATTCACCCATGTTCAAGAAGTATATAACCGGATTCGTGCATGACTCTAGATCCGAGCCGACATCCGAAATTGTGTCGTAACACAATTTCTGATAAAATCTAGTTACTCGGTCGTATGCAAGATTATATTCCGAACAAGAATTACAGTAAAAACATTATACTGGACTCGGGTCAGATCGGGTTCACGAAAATCAGGTCACCCGACCACTAATCCAAATCTATTCTGAAGCCAACAAATCCAAAATGATCGATCCGAACTTTCTGGATTGGATTCGGGTAAAATCTGGCCATGCGACACAGTGCAGTGTCGTTACAAACGTCGCAAACTTGTAGCATAAAAAAATGTCGATCCGAACAATCCAGATAGGATTCTGGTAAAATCTGGTCACCCTATCCGATGCAGATTCGTCACATTTTTCACACTGAAGTCGCACGGTGACTTCACAAAGTCACCGTGTGCACCGAGTCACAAAGTGTGCACATTGTGAGGTCACAGAAAGCCTTGAAAACGGCCATAACGACTTCACATTTAGGTCACAGTGACTTCACATCGACGTCACTTGACGTCATGACGACGGTCACAAAGTCACAGTGTGACTTTACTGTGACATCGCCGTCACGTCATCATGCCTTAGTAGTATTTGTCCTTTTTAATATTTTACAACTAAATTGCATAACTACATTTATATCACACACAAAATAAATAAAATACTCCATGTGACTAACATTGTGGATCATATTTATTATTGCTTTATAACGTTAAATGTTGACGCTCGTAAAAGAAGGAATGATGAATATTTATCAGCTAATTAATTGATAGTATAGTTGTAAAATGCTATCATCGTTCCTCCATGGACCCTTCAATTATACTACCAACTGTCTTAAACAATTTATTTAGGATTGAGAACAGTTCAACAGGAGTACTAACGTAATTTAGGAAACATTAAAAATACATTAAAACCGAATTTGATTAAAATTCGCTTTTACCAATGTTGTTTGATTCATATTATATTTTCTGAATTAAGAGAATTCAAGGAATTTTACAAATTCACTTTTATTCACATCATTAAACTAATAACCACTTCTGAAATGAGGCTTTTTTTATATGTTGTTTTAAATGTGTTTAAATGTTTGGGTGTTTTTAACAAATAGAAAGGAATTCAATTTTGATAGATACATTTCCCTTTACGATCAAATTTACCTCTTATGTCTGGAATAGTTTTGATCTAAAAGTTTCTTTATAAGACATAAGACCATATCCTTTAAAGAACTAAACAGTTTTTAAAATAAAACATCTTATAAGCGTGCAAGGATGAGAAAGTGAAAGTAATACTACCAGATCTTAAATCCGACAGCTATTGCGTGTTTGTATAAAGATGATGGAGTGTATTTTCTATTTTTGTGTTAAGGATATGGTTGAAAAAGTACTTTATGTCAAATATTTCAAAGGTATGTGTTTTATTTAAAACATATTTTCTCATGAATTAGTAACTTATAGTTGAAATTTTCAAAAATATTTTCAGTACTTGTATAAAATAATATGAATGACAATACTTTTTAAACATGTCACATTTTATTTTAAAAAGCTTCAAAGTATTAAAACTTGTATACTTACATTTAAAAGAAATTTAGACACTTTTGTATTTTGCCTGTTTAAAAAGCAAAGGGAAGCTATTTTTGTAAACATAAGAATATGTAATTTTAATCATATATATTTAACAAAGGAGAATATGGTATACAAACGCATTAACTAGCATTAGGTGCAATTAAAAGTATTGTAAAATATTAAAGTTTTAGAAGAATTTAGAAACAAACATGAGCGTTCCAAATAATGACTTAAAACGTAATAAATTGTCAAGATATTATAGTATGTGTTGCAGTGAATAATCAAAAGTTTCAAAATACATAAATAAGGAATACTTTGAATATTGTAGACTGTATCATGATGTGTTTGTTAGATAATTTCAAAGAAATACACTGGATTTTTTTATAGGATTAACTAAAAGGAAATAATAGATATATGAAAGGAATTACTGCTAGAATATGTATATTTTTCACCAACAGTTAGCAATCTAGGGATCTTAACCCTGCTGCTGATCGCATTTTAAACCATCAAGTGACAGTAATTACAGCAGAATTACTTTACGAGACTCTGACAAAATTAAATTATCGATAACTGGCGATTTTGGAGATTTTCACATTCAACTATGATTTTGACCAAAACTGAGAATCACCCATAATCAGAATCTACATCAGTTCCCTTTACTGTTGTGTTTTTGCGTCAAATTCACTGCATAAGTAACGTATTTTATTGGCAAACTGTGTGGGTTTTTAATTATAAAGCAAAGCAATGTAAACACAGCTCACCTTTCGTAACGTTTTTAGTCAAGTTAATTAAGAGCAGAATAAATTATGTTCAAGAAGTTTTAAATATATTACAGATATATTTAAAAAAATAAAGGCGATTGTGTACTCATAATTATGGTAGTGAATCTTGAAATTTAATTTAGACGCACGGAGAACAGCTTGGATAGCGACCATTACACTTTTATTCTAGTAAAATGAATCTTGACATCATTTGAAACATATAGATATAAAATCAGTCTTATAAAAATAATTATCATCACAATAACATTGAAAATCGTACTAGATATGTCCTTAAAAGACGTTTGTGCTATTAAAAGTTATACTTACTATTAAATTATGCTTACAATCCACATTTCCCAATCAGAATCAAAATTGTAACGATTCATGAGTCATTCATGGAACGTTAATGTAAATTATATAATTTGTATATTATTAAATTTCTCATCAAGTTTTAACAAACTAATTTGTATAAATTTTGGAAATATTATACTTTTAAATTTATAAAATTTATAAAATTTTATACTTTACTTTAGAACTTATGAAGTTTACAATTTCTAAACAACAAGGGGATCGCTATTCAATCCACGAGCTAATGCAATGATTCACCATGTTAATCAAAACAACATGTTCTGTTTCAGGTAGATGCCAAACTTGTTGAACATTTGAAAATTAAAAAAAGTCAGTTATATAAGTTTTACTAATGTATTCGAGAGAATTCACAAGAATTAAAACCTAACACATAGCTGTATGCATTGTTGAATTTGTTGTTTTCAATGGCGTTAACTATAAATTACACTTTTGACAACATCAATTAAGTGGGATTTAAGCCCTTGGCGTTGATCCGAATTAAAAATATTAATCTCAAAATTTAATAGAATTACAACCTAATTTGGTTGTAACACCTGATTTAACACCATATTTTGATTTTCTGGTAGAAGTTATGCAAGTTTGGAATTCCTAATTTTAAATTCATTCTTAATATTTCAAAACAAATAGTATTGGGAATAGTGTTTTGAAGAGAACTTAAAAATTACTTAATGTAATTTTGGATTTACAAATTCAAAGCTTCTACACTTGGACTACTGGAAAAAAAAATCATATATTACAATTCAATTTTACTTTCAAAATTAATTTCAAAATATATATAATTCCAAAATCGTTTTAATTGTATATTATAAAAGTATTTAATAATCATATTGCAATTGTTAGTTTTATTTTAATTATTACAAAACGGGTTTTTGCTGCGCGGCATGTGTATTTAACCTATTTCACAAATATATACATTCTTTTACAGAATTAAATATTATAAATATGAATACTTTAACATGTGTATTTTTATATTCAATTTTATGTGACTTTCTACATAAATGTTTTTCTAAATGTCTAAACTTATTCTTTCATTTTTAAGCGACAATTGACAAAAGTGATAATAAACAAAAAAATATTTTCTTATATTTCATTGTTAATTAAAGTGTTTTTTTATATATCATTATCTAATGGGCCTGGTATACAGATAAAGTTAAATTAGATTGTTTTATTTTATGATACATTCTGATTAATTTTTTTAAATATAGAACTATTAGAAAAAATTCAGTACAAACCTTAAAACATACTTAGAAAAACTCCTATCGAATTCAGCATTATTATTTTTTTATTTTGGAGACGAAGATCGAAATGTATTAGGAGTAATTCTGTGCCGTCAACTTGTAAAGTAAAAAGTAAAAAGCAAAAGCATTCCAAAGAGCAATTCTTTCCAACCCAAAGGGAATTCTCCCCTGAATTTATAATTTCTCAGGTGATGTACTTTTTTTCAGGTGATGTACTTTTTTTCAGGTGATGTACTTTTTTTCAGGTGATGTATATTTCAGTAGATGTACTTATTTAGTAAAAAAATAATTTAAAATATTGGTATTTCTGAAACGGAAATACCAGACATCAAAATTGTGAAACTCTATTGTTAAATGCTGGGTAAGCGAACGTCAGAACAAAGAAAGCACTTTTTACAGTAAAACTTTAAATTTTTGTTTTATCAGTGTTTCCCTGAAAATAAGACCGGGTATTATATTAATTTTTGCTTCAAAATATTCACTAGGTCTTATTTAAGGGGGATGTCCTTTTTTCTATATAAAAAGCAATTTTAATTAAAGAGAAACTCTACTTCTTTTGTTTTAAAATTTTTGAATTTTTTTTTGAATTTTTTTTTTCATTTTTTAAGTATGTACATTTTTTCCTTAATGCAGTTTCGTGATAATCCGATTTCTTACAATGTTTTTTTTCCTTGAACGTAACGCCGCAGCAGCGAGAAAACTGCTTTCTACCCGTAGCTCTACGCTCAAAGGTTATTGCGTCTCGAAACCATGTCAAAACCATATCGAACCCATGTCGAAAAAAAACCATCTCGAAACCAAGTCTAAAAATGACCATCTCGAAACCATGCAACAATCATCTCGAAACAAAGTAGAAATCATCTCGAAATCATGTCGACAACGCCTAGAAATAATTTTTTTCAATAACATGTTTTTCAAACTGGGCGATCATTTTTCACGAGAGCGAACTATTTGGGAACAATCATAGTCCACAATTTGTGAAATTTGAGCAGGCACTGTAGTTTGTTAGCTTAATGCGCATACTATAACTTGGCAACCTTGGATCGAAGCAAAAACCAAATTAATAAAATGAATGTACGTAAGTTCATATCTGTGTAAATATCAATTTCAATTGACGAAATTTTAATGGAGTGTTAATTTCGGGGATAAATAATATGTAAAGCAATATTTTACTTGAAATTTAAAAAATATTTATTAGGCTTATGTATTACTGATATATATATATATATATATATATATGTGTGTATTACTAATTCGTTACTCTATTTCCTGAAACAGTTGAAAGGGCCAAGGGAAAAACAATAATAGTCTACAATGTGGGAAAATTTTAGATGACACTGCATTTTGTTGCCTCATAGTATCGCTTGACAACCTTGGATCGAGGCAAAACTATGAAGGTAAGTATAAGTTTATATATGAGTAAATATTAATTTCAATTGACGAAATTTCAATGTAGTATTACGGATGGGGATAAATACTATTAAAACACTGTTTTATTTAAAATTTAAAACATATTTATGAGACTTTGCGCAGTCTGGCAGTAATTACAATCTTACATTAATGCAAGTTTTATTATTTTTTTTTATCTTTTACTTTGCATTTAGAAAATTAATTTAATTTAGTTATAAACGCACGTGTAATGTAACATCTCATATGTTTCATTGCAGAAATTGTGTTCATAAGGGGCATACATGTATTTTATTTGTTTATTATTTTAATTCATAAAATACTGAGAATATTCATGCATTAAATGAGCCGCATTTCCTCACGAAATGTTTATTTTACATTTATAACTCGCCTTTCAATAATAAATTGAATATATTTTGCGGCATTAGCATAATTCATTTGTAAATATTTTTATGTGTAGCTTAAATAAAGAGGTAAATATTTGAATTCAGTGCGTGAAACAATATTCAAATTTTCGACGTTTAAATAAATGGTTTTCCAACGAAGGTAATTTTCACAGCAAAAATTTTATTCATTTAAAACAACGCAGATAAAGGTTCGCTGGTTTGCTTTTATGTTGCAAATATTCCATTGTTCTTCGTCTTTCAAACATTTGTGCAAAATAAAGAGATTTAGGAAACAAAGGAAACTGCTTCATAATTTATCCACAGTCGTTTCTGATAACAATAGGCGAATACCGCATGAGAATTTTACTAATATGTCCTCAACACAGTAATAAAGTTCCTTCTTTCAAAATTATTAATATTAAAAGAATATTTAATTCAAAACAAATTATACAATACTATGAGGAAAGAACTTCTTCCACATTTGTTAAACATAATTACGCAAAATAACTAAGTGCAGACAGCATTATGCGTCATTCTGTAGCTAGAATAAGGCAAATGAAACTGTTTTATTTAGAAGTGTTTATAAAATAATGCAACACACACGAAAATGTTTACATTAGTTAGAGATCATATAAAGAAACCGGATGCATTATAAAGGTTTGAAATGCATAAAATTAAGAATGTAACAAATTAATATTGAATTTAGAACGATAAAATAAAGCTTTCAGTACATGTAAAGAAACATAAGGATTAATATTTATTACCTTTAGAAAAGAAACAATAGGTGAATTCCTAATGTGTGTACAAATATATATATATATATATATATATATATATATTATTTGTTTTCATTGCCCTCAAAGTTGTAGTATTAAAACAATATTTAATTATATAAATGTGCATATACTCATACATAGAAATGTTATGAAGAAACAAATTTAAATTATTCAGTTAGTTTAAATTCAATCATTAGTAAACATAATGATAGGGGAAGGTGGATATATTAAGAGCCAAACCGGGTAATAAGGGAATTTTTTGCTAGAAATAAATAGCAAACAACAGGTTTAAAGAAACTTTGAAATTTTTTTACAAAATATTAAAGTAAATTTTTCGTGTTTAGAATTTTGTTTCATATTTAACGAAACGTTCTGGTAGGCAAGAAGAGACAGCTTTTCCAACATTCATTTAAAGGCTATGTTAAATTAAATAATGTTATAGCAAAAACATTTCAGAATACATCTTTCAATACATCTTGCTAAATATATATATATATATATATATATATATTTAAGCTTCAGAAGGATAAAAAAAAATTTGAATTGCACTACAAAGTTTCATTATATACCTTACAAATTAATAGATAGGTATACAAATATACATGGTTGATTCAAAATACGAATTTACACATGTCTCTCTTAGACTAGAATAAGGGACTGAATCTTATTGCTACACAGAGAGATATCGAGTGAGGATAAGAAATTCTTGGTGACATTATGAATGTCCATCTAACATTTTTTGATAAATAGAATACTAAAAGAATATAATTGAATATTTCACCAGTCGAAACTCGGCATATCATAAACACTTTAATCCCACTTTTACGTTCCAGGATTTTACGTTTTTCTGCAATTTACACTTTTCTTTACTTCCCTTCAAATTAGTAACTAGAGTATTATTTTCCGCCGAGGGAAACTTCCAGCATTATTTTAATAGTGAAATTTTCGCTGCATTTAATCACCAAGTCTCCAATGAAGCGAACATTTTCTATTATAAAATACTGTTAGAAGTTTGCGTCTGTGTTGCAGAAGCGGGGTACTGATGTAATTTCAGCTAATTTATTCTTTTTTCTTGAAAAGTATAAAACTGGTGTTTAACTGTATATCTGAAATGTCAACCCATTTTACAATAGAAAATTTTATTGTGAAAAACTCTTGAATTATTATGAGCAGTTTCAAATAAAGATAAAGATATTTTTCAAAGCTATTACAAAATTGTGTATAAAAATCATAAAAAAATTTAATCGATTTGTAATAATACGTTAAAGACAAACACTGTTCATTAAAATATTTTAATACTTTTAATTATATATATTAAGGGTGTTTTAGTCTAGTCTTTTATTACCTCCAACTTCCCATTGTTAATTTCCCAGAACTAAAAATAAGGAATGAATATGAAAATAAACAACGATTGAATCGTGTGGCTCCCTAAGAACTGTCGATACATTTATTCTTATTTCAATTAGGTGGATTGAACGTTGTGCCGTTATATTAAAATAAATGATCAACGTAAAAATAGCACAAATAAAAATATATAAAATGACAAACAGCTATTTCGGAGTCCCTAAAGCTCCATCATCAGTGCCCAATTTAAATGATTAAAAAAATTATTTAAATGTTTAAGCCATTTAAATATGCTTGTGTCTCCGCACGCGACCAAGTTAGAATGATCGTGAATTAAAAAAACAACAACAGCGGAGTCAGGGAGTCACATGTCACGTAGGAGACCAATAGAAGCAATATTTTGAATTCGGCACTGATTATGGAGATTTAGAGGCTCCGATACAACTGTTTGCCATTTTATATATTTTTATTTGTGCTATTTTTACGTTGATCATTTATTTTATTATATTAATTTATTCTTAGTATGGATGTAAAGTTTCTCTGCAACGGAGAATCCTCTGAAACGTTCCGCTCGCTTCAGAACAATTATTCTAAATCCTAACGGAAATCTTTAATAAGTAAATACACCTATTCTTCAGAGAATCTTTTTTCTTCTTTTCCTTTAATGTACGCAAGTTTACTTCTCCATTTTTTTCATAAAATACACTTAAAAATAGAACCCCACAGATATCTAAAATGGACTTAAAATAGAGTAAACCCTTGTTAAAAGCCCCATCCTGCTTTTAGAGTTTAGAGGTATCTCTATTTTTAGTGGGGTTGGTACGTCAAACTTGGCACCTCGGGCTTTGCAGGAATAAGCAAAACCTGTTAAGGCATTCCTGTACTTCAAAAATAAACAAAATCTATTAAAATATTTATATATTTGATTCATATGAAAGTAATTTCCAATTCCATAACTCTTTACTAAAGTATAAGAACTTCTAAAACACCACCTTCAATTTCCAAAAATTAGTATTTGACTTGAAGGCCGCTAATGCTACACAAAAGTTCCATTCATATAACTTTATGATTTATATTGTAAATTTTTGTATGCTTATAACTATTTAGAAATAGAAGAAGGGTTTTTAATACATAGCTTTCAAATACTCATGAAATTAAGTAATAAAAAAATCATCATACATGTGCGTCCTCATGGCAAGGACCATGCGCGTGAAAGAGCTAGAAAGCATTGGAGAATAAAGATAATAAATACTTTGCATCAGTTCTGTAATATCTAGTAAATTATTTCTCTCATGATTATAAAGAAAACATATCGTAAGAATAATCCATTCCTCAAACGTTTTTCAGGAGATAGTATATAACTAATATTATTATTTCTATGCTTTTATAGTATGATAAGTAAAACGATGTAATATAAAAAAAAAAATTGTAATCTTTATTAACTATGTACTTTATTAGTAATTTAGTAACTAAAGTATACTTTTGCATAATATGAAATTCTTTAATCCTTCAAAAATAATTAATTTGTAATTTTTAAAGAAATAAAAAATAACTGGAATACTTCTCTTTCTACAAAACAAAATGTGTCATCGGTTAAAACGGTGATTATGTAAAAGATTTTATCATCCACTTTTATCATACACAAACTTTTCTACAAATTCCATCTGAAACAATATGAAATGAATGAAATCAATTCATTTTAAAAACTTTAATATTTTTTTTAATTTAGTAACATATGAAAGCCACAAAACACAACTTTCGCTATAGCAATTTAAAGTTTTTATGTTAGCTTTCACGAAAATATTACAGAAAAGTTCACAATAACATTTTATTAGCGAAATCTAAGGGAAACATCCGTTCTCTTACATGGCAATGTTCAACGAAGTGTTTTGGCTGTATATAACAGGAAATTTACTTAGGAAAACAAAATGTTCTACATTTATAACAGATGTTTTAGTCTGTGATCCAAAGCAGACCACAGAAATATCCCCCCTGTAATTTAATGCCAACAAACACATTTTATGACAGAATAATGGGAATTCTTTCCTGCTTTAATACATATTTTTCCGAGTTAGATTTATGGGAAGCGCTTTTATACTACATGCAATTCAGGATTGAATATGCACTTTAAGAGGCAAATTTTCAAATATATGATGTTACTTCACTACATTGATAACCGTGAAGCTTATATAAGTATATATATTTTATCTCTTACCATAGCACAAAGTTTCAGTTAAAATAAGCAAGTTTTAAAAAACAGTACTCCTTAATGGGTCATATAATAAATACAGTGTATTTATAAACAGTAAGTTTAAAAAAAAACTCTTAGACACATTTTAAGAAGTTTTGAAACACTTAGAGTACAGCAAATAGATCATTCAACATCATATTAGATCATACGACAAAATATTTTAAAATTGTCAACCAGGATCACAATTCATTTATTCATTTCAAAATACAGGTAGTTTAATTCTAAACAGAACTTTACTATTGCACATAATTTTACAAATATATATATATATATATATACTTGTATATTTAAAATGTCATATTGTTTTCATTTATATGAATTACAATTTGATAATGACAAGTGCTTGAAGTGTATAGTATTTTGGTGATTGAGGATGTATGTAAAGTCAATTACAATTGGAAAAATGTAACGGCTAGTTCTGAACAATTTGGATGTAGATGCTGGCCGATTCTGCTATTTCTTTTGATTTTGTTACGTGTCAAACAAACAAATATAAGTCTGTTACATATTTCGTTAAAATATCGTTTTTATCGATGACGTTATGAACAAAAATGCCGCTTTGAATTGCATTGAGTCACATTGTATGTTTGAATTTATAAATGGATTGCGAACCTGGTTTCCTATACAAATAAGTTTCTTGTAGTGTGGTCTAACATCCGTAATGTTTGCGTAAGAAATGTTGAATCCTCCTGTATATCAAGTATACATTATATCCAGAATAATTTCAATAGCTTATGTAATGCAATTTATAAAAAATGCATGCAATTAATCCGTTAAAAAAGAAAATATAGAAACATATAAAGGGTTTTTTTTTTTTTTTACTTCAAAGACTGTGTTATTAAAAATAAAGATTTGGAAATTAAATGCCTTCTTAAACTGATTAAGTAAAATAGAGATATGTTTTCACGTCAGTGAAACATAAAAAAAGGGAGATACTTTTATTTAAATTGAAGAATATTCAAATTTTACGTTTAACAATGTTGCATCTATAACTAAACCTAACTTTAAAAAATCACTTGATTGAATAAAAAATTCAATGCGCATACAATTTAAAGTTACAGAAAAAAGAAATATCAAAATAATTGATGTACATTTATTATGACCTGTAACATTTTATTTTCATGCGCCAGTAATTTTTTGGCTAAAGTTTTCAAAAGATTTAAGAAATCCAGAACATTTTAAATTTCCTCTACATGTGCAAATCTTTATTTATTTGTGCAAACTTATTTACACTGCTTTAATTGCACTCCAAGTTTGTAAAAGTTTAATTTTTTTTTTCAATCTTTTCAGAAAACTATTTAATCCGTTAACTGTCCAAACTCCGTACCTGCAAGAATAAGTTGACTTGCTTCTTTACTCAGAAAATTTGATTATCACTATTTGTATTATAGTAAGCTGCGCTTAGTTTATTCACCGAAATACTTCCTTTAAATAAGACGAAGAATACTTTTCGGATATAGTGGTATTTTGCTCACATTTTTATGCTTAAAAAAGTGACTGTCAAATGGTTCATTTAATCTTTTGGATATTGAAGTCTAAAAACACAGTAGAATTCAAAATACGGCAAACGCCCGAACGATGAAATATTGCTGCGTATTGTTCCCCCCCTTTCTTCTCCTTGCTTACGTGTCAGCAGCCTTTGAAAGTGGAACCTCCCCAAAATCAAAAGTAAAAAAGGCCCGTTGATTGGAATAATACCCTACTCTGCGGATATTTCCAAGTAGAAGAAAATGGAACACCTCTTTTTCTCAGGCACTCGGGCGGTTTGGCAGTGGTTTGCTTGGCTGTGTGTCTTGGGTGGTTTCGTAGCAAAAGAGTTAAGTGACTAACTTTTCATTATTTTAAAATTTATAAATAATGAATAATTCTAATACACACTTCACCTCACGACAATTCAATAAAACTTCAGATTCAGTTAGTCTCTGATATAAATTGGTACTGATTAGTTTTTTGTGTAAATCGCCCAACAGGTCCTGTGCAACATTTTTCACGATTTTCATGATAGTTATATCTCAATAACTAATTCACAGAATTTCATCAAAATTCAGGTTCCTTTAGACCTTGACATAAAAGGTTATTACGTTATGGTGTAAATAGTCCAAGAGTTGGCGCGGCTATACTACTTTTTCATGATATCTGATTTTCATGATAGCGATATCTCAAGAGCTAATTCACCGGATTTGATGAAACTTCAAATTCCATTAGACGTTGACATAAGTTGTTTGCCAGGTTTTGGTGTAATTCTCTGAACAGAATTTGACCAAACTTCAGATTCAATTAGACGTTGACATAAAATGTCGGTTAGGTTTTTATGTAAATATCTCAACAGATGCTGCATTTTTCAGGTTTTACACGATTTTAGCGATTGTAATATCTGAAGAACTAATGCACATAGTTTAATAAAACTTTAGATTCAGTTAGACTTTGACATAAATCAGTGTTGATTCATTTTAGGCGTATGTGAAACTCGTATGAGATAGAAGAAAGTTTTGGGATTGTCACATCCAACTAATTAATCCTATGTTTCTCTCTTTTGTTTTTGGCAGCGATTAGAAATCAGTGTTATGTTTACTTTTGATGTGGTTGTTCGACGTTTCATTCGATGCGATGTTTTATTTGATCGGATATTGAGGAGACTAACAACATCACAAGAAAAAGCACTGACTTTATGGTGTATCATCGAAACGAAACGAAATGAATAACACAAACACAGAAAAATTAAAGAAGAGTATACCAAAAAGATCCTCCATTAAAAAACAGTATCTTGCACCCTCAGAAATAAAACACTCAATTTTGACGATTCCACAATCCTCAGTCCTCATTTCGTTATTTTTGACAATAATTTCGTCACAGAGTCACGTGGTTTTTGACAAAACGCGAATCCTCCAATATCTAGACGAAACTCTTTCCTCGCTGTCAAAAATAAAACTCTCACTTTTGACGATTCCGCAATTCTTGAGCTATATTTCATCATTTATGACAATCATTCGTCTCAAAATTAAGTGATTTTTAATTAAATGGAAAAGCTCAAATATTTGACAAAAATGTTTCCCCATTCCCGGCCAGATTATTTTTGTTGTTACAAAATCGTTAAAAAAAAAAAAAAAGAAAAAAAAATACACGAAAGTACCAAATTTACAATATATTAATGAAAACAGAAACAAAAATATTTCATCCTTGGAAGCCGCTATAACATGAAATTACTAAATTTCTACTTAATTTTTCATATCTGATAAGTTGCGTCTATTCTTTTTGTAACTTTAACATATTTGTAGCGATTTTATGCATTTTTATTGCCTATTGAAAGATAATTTTTTCTAAAGTTACAGAATTTCGTTAAAAACACTTAAAAAACTCTTCTAAAGTCACAGAATTTCGTTAAATACGGTTAAAATAGTAAAATGCGAACATCGTTTGGTCCATTTTCGACAGAAAGCAACAACCATTTTCGCAATGGTTTAAAAAAAAATCAAAATTTTAGGAGCTTTTTTTTATTTAAGAAATATATTCATATAACAATCAAATTTAAAATATACATAACTGATCTCTTTCCCCTCTATAACCAGTAACGTGTTAAAATCTTGTCTAAAATTGATGAACTCTTCTCCAATATACACTTTAAAATTTATTATTTCTGACCAACAAATTAACTAGACCATATTGTAATTATTCATTGAACAAAGGGAATTTCTCTAATAAATTATATTAATCAAGCCAGTCTAATTATTTATTAACCATAGAAACACCATAATAATAATAATAATAATCTAGCTTTATTAATTAAACATGAAGAAATTATAACAGCACCGATACAAATAATTCTCAAAATATAAACACACATCAACATCCCATAGATGCATTTAAAATCAAATTCAATCGAGGTCCTGATGGCGTAGGGCGCAGAACAGCGCTCTCCCACACCGAAGATAACGCGTTCGAACCTCGTTGAAGACTTGAGAAATGTTCTTACTTTTTAATCCTGTCAATTACAGATGCTTCAAAAATTGTCGATAGATGGCAGCACCACCAATCTTTTTTTGCACTTTCTTTCGAACAAGCAATTTGACGAAATCAATTTCCTTAGTCTTTTGAAGAAAGAAATTTACTCGATTTGGCGAAATATTTACTCGGAGCATTTCCCAGGAAACAGTTTCGTCAAAAACAGAGAACATTTCGTGATATTTGAGTATTCATTTCTAACAGTGTGCTGTGGAAAAAGAAGTTTCTAGAAACTGGAAGTATCTTAACCTTTTGAATCCCGACAATAGCCGAAAATATCGCAATGCTGTGAAACACACAATAGTCCTAAATAGCTGAAAGTATTTTGTTTCCCCTTATTTGGGTCGGGGTGCTGTCAAGGGGGTGGTCTGCCTCAGGGTTGGATGGAGTAATGTGTTGGCATTTCTGGACAGTACAGAAAGAAAAACAAAAAGGTTTTTCAGTAGTTGAAGCTTTGATAAACAGAGGTGTAACACCTGTTGAAATTAGAATAAAGGGAAGGTAGTAGGTCATTTCCACGACTTACTTAGTTAAAAATGGCGCAACGAAAAAAACGAGTATTTTGGGCTATTTTGTTGGGATTCAAAGGTCATTCAGTTTTTTAAAGCTTGGGATTTAAAGAGTTAAATAAGACGTCACTGCAGAAGTGATGTTGATGTTGAGCATGTCAGAGAGACATTCATATACAGTCCCAGGAGATCTGTGATATGGGGCGCACATGCGTACATTCATTGACAAGGGCCATAAAACTTTTTGAATCTACGTATCTAACCATTAATGTTACTAATTTAAATCTATATTCCTTATTCTATAAACTACTAAAGATCCAAATGTGTCAGATCTTTTATAGACATATAGATATAGGTATAGATATAGATATAGTTCAGACTCAGTTAGACGTGACATAAAGTTCTTGATTATAGGTTTTGATGTAAATTGCCCAACAGGTAACGCTGCTATGATGCATTTTTCTGGATTTATGAGATTTTAGCGATAGTCATATCTCAAGAACGGTACGAAATTTAATAAAACTTTAGATTCTGTTACACCTCGATTTAAATTCTTTTTTTATCAGGTTTTATGGTGTAAATAATATAACAGTTCGCTACTATGCTGCATTTTTTTTAAAATTCGAAAATGCATAATTAAAAAAAATACGCTTTTAGAAGTATTAACATTGAATAAAGTTTTGGTACTGGCACATCGGGCTAATTTTGTTATGATTTTGTACTTTGTGATTTTTGTTCTAAAAGTTTTTCTCGTTAAATATTATTTTGTCTCGTCTTTCCTATAGAATATTTTTTCTGTAAATATAAATTGCGAAATAGCAAAACGGCATCTGCATGGACTAATACAAAAAAAAAATGGAATATTTTTATACCGTTTTATTTAACCTATCTTGTTTTTTGTATGTAAAGATATAATTTTGCAAACCTTTTTTTACTTATTGCCTTATATGCTAGAATTATAAGAAGTATGTACATACACATGTATGTTTACGATGACAATACATCGTTTTAATATTTTTAAAACTTAATTATAATTTAGTAAATAAATTGTAAGGCAATTTTATGTTAGCCAGATACAAGTAATCATAATTTTATTTAAATAACCATTTCTAAAAGGATTTTTTTATAAAGTTCAAACGCATGGTAACGCATATTTTTTCTTGAAAGAGCAGTTATGACAAATAAGTGACGACTTCTATATATTATTTATTTTATTTCTAGCATTATTTTTAGAATCTGTACAATATAAGACTTAGTGAAGACCACCTTATTTAAAATTACAATAATATTTTATGTAATAACAAATACCATTATAATCTGATAAAATAAGTTAACTATGTTTTTATATTTTGAAAACAGTAATAATTTCAGCTGGAAAAGATTTATTTACATGTCTTAAAATTTTAATGTTCCTTTTAATAAAAATTATAATATATGCTGTTATGTAAATGATGTTTTTCCAATAAATATCCGTTGTGTGCGATATTTTATGACCCTTTTCGAAAAACATTATTATGTACTTAAAAGCCCTTCTTTGTTTTATGTAATGAGAGCTAATAAAATCAAATAAAGAAGAAAACGAAAGGGAAATAATTATATTTTATGAATGCACAGAACAAAAAGATGGAGAACTCATTGTTGACACAAAAATATATTTTGTGGGTGGAATGTTAGTTAATGGGTAATAAAGGGGGAAATATGAGTAATTATAAATAGTTTTTCTGATAGCTTGCCAAAAAAAGGAAAATATTTTATTACTTTAGTACCGATTTTTAGTACTTTTACTTAATTAACACGTTTCACGAATCTTTTTTGTCTTCCACTTATCTCTATATTTATTTCGGGAGCTTTTTAAGAAACAGGAAATGCACATTAACCCAATTTTGTTTTGCGTTTAGTGTATGAAAGTGTACGTTAATATTTGACTTTGTGTTCTAGTTAATACCGAATTCTTTAATTTAATTTAAAATGACGAAAAATCAATAAAATTTCAATAAATAATTATACAAAAGTATATATAAATTAGCATACATCAGATTTAAGCGCACATACGATGGTAGTTTGATAAGTTCTCGGCCTAACACAGAAATGGAACAAGTATGACCATATGACAATGTTTTTTGTAAAGTATGATCCTTTAGATGACATGCCAACGAGTTTCAGACGCGTGAGTGTATTGGTTATTACTGGGCAATAAATTAAAGTAAACAAGTCTTGGCAGTTTCGAAAAATGGAAAAAAAATAAGTTCCAACTGTCATAAAATACTTTGTTCAAAAATATTTAACCCCCACGAACATACAAAAAGAGTTACAGTCTATCTAAAAGGATTCTTGTCCTTCATATACGACGATAAAAAAGTAGCGTTGCTGAATTTAAACATGGTTGGAAATAAATTCACAATGATGAACACTCATGGCGCCCAAAAACAGCTATGACCGACGAAATCGTCTCCAAAATTCACAATGCTGTATTGAATGATCGCCGATTGAAGATTCGCGAACTTGCTGACATTGTAAACATCTCCATAGATCATGTCCACCACATTTTACACGATGTTTTGGATATGAAAAAGCTTCCCGCCCGATGCGTGCTGAACATCGACCAAAATTCCAAAGAATGAACAGAACATTTCTCAAGAGTCTTCTGAAATTTATTGTATTGCAATTTGAGAAATAAAATGCAACAGGGCTGCACTAAAGAATTCACACACAAGAGTGTATCTTAAATGTATTGAGATGCAAAGGGACTACATTAAAAATAATGTGAAAGTATGTCAAAAATTTTGTCAGGCCGAGAACTTACCAAAGCACCCTCGAACAGCTTATTTTTTTAAATCATGAATGAAAAACTGCTGAATGTTAGAAAATGCATTTAATGAAACGTATTAAAACAGGTGTTGAAATGAGTTTGAGAATTTCTGCAGTGATATTCACATCTTCAATTTTTTAACGCTAAATTTACTTAATTAATCTTAAATTCAATAGTCTTTTTAAATTCAATTTATTCTTAAATTCAATAATTTTACCGGATGGCGTTATAATCTAAAACTTGTATTTTTACGGCATTCACTTTTCTAACGTTTTCAGTGTATTGTTGCCAATGTAGGTCGCTAGTTGGTGTGATCTGAACGCAGATACGTAGGGTCGCGTTCTAATAGACACTCAGAACAGCATGTTAATCATGCGAGAGTTATTTTGAAAGTAAGGTTCATTAACAAATATCTGTTTAAATCTCGCGCGCTTGCAGCAGAGTGCATGCGCGCAGTCTCACGGCATCATTTTCGCTACAGCAGATGCCAGTTGTGTACCTATGGTGTCAGTTTATTACTTCAGAGTGAGCGATAAACATGTTCAAGTGGATTGATCATACCGAGGACTGTAAAATAAGGTTAGTAATTTGGCAGCAAGAGACATGGCAGCAGCACACATTCATCTTCAGATATTTGAGGCGTATGGCATCAATGCAATTGTTTAAACACAATCTCTCATGAAATCTTTTGCATGGAAGCAATTTGAGTATTCTCCATGGAGTCTTGACCTTGCACCGAGTGACTATCACACTTTCAAGGCGAGCAGTGATTCAACACTGATGAAGAAATGGAAACCTCGGTATAGGTGTGGCTTTTCTCAAAAACCGTCAGTATTCTACGTGGAAGGGATGCAAAAACTCGTGGAGCGTTACGGCAAATGTATAAAAAGACATAAAAATCATGTAGAAAAGTAGAAAAAGGTCTGAAGAATTTTGTAAAAAATAAATTTTCTAAATGTGCTTAATATTTTTTTATTACAAAACTGAACTTGCTTTATAAAGAAACCTCGTATAATTTGAAATAAGAATTTTAAATACATTAATTATTTTTGGGTACAAGAGACAAAAACAATTAAGTGTAGACAAAAATAATTAATCAAACTTTCTAACTGGAATATAACTGTGTATGAAAAATTTATCGTGGTATGAGATCATTATTTATTGATTGTATAACATATAGGATACTAAGAAAGGTATCTGAAAATACTGCCAAATATACTGTTTTTTTATTGTGCATGCTTACATAGTTTTTATTACACTTACATTTACTTTTATTGAAGCTTCTCAATAAAAAACAAAAACAAAACTTACTTTTTAAAAGGAACAATGGACGATCTGAGCAGAAGAAGATATTCTGTAAAGATACCTAAATTTCGAGAAAATGAAAATGTTGTACATTTTAGCGATTAATTTTGTTCTTGGTAGTATATGCTTTCAATTTTAATAGTTGTTACTAAGTGTTCCTCGAAAAAAGTAATAGCATTATTTTTTACACATTAAATAGGATATGTTAAGTTTTGTTTTGAGTTTTAGATTAGGTTGTGGTTTTTCCAGATTTTCACGATATCTATATTTCCAGAACTGATGCACAGAATTTCATCAAACTTCATATCATGTTATAACTTCCCATAAATAGATGCTGATTAGGTTTTGGTGTAAATCTCCAACAGGTGGCGCTGCTCTTGTGCATTTTTTACGATTACACCATAGCTATATCTCAAGAACTAATGTACGGAATTTCACAAAACTTCATATTCTGTTAGACCTTGCGAAACATAGTTTCTTATACGGTTTGGATGTATACCGCCAAACAGCATTCGCTGCTGTGGTCCGTCTTTTGCGGTTTCTGCGATGGCTATATCTGAAAAACGTATAGATTGCCGTTTAATTTTTGTTGCAAACGATTTGATTTATATAGAAGAAAATTTTGTGATCGCCACAATATATTAGTTTTGCATAGGACATCTCATGTTAATGTTTTATCGGGTACTTATTTACTTTTGAAATTTTGGTTGTATACTTTCTTTCTGAGAACACTATCAGTTTTAGCACCAGTTCCGAAAATTAAAGTGTTCCCAGCAAAACATTTTCAACCAAAATCAACAAAGTAAGAAAGTACCTTATTAGACATCGACTTCAATTATTCTATGCAAAAAACTATTTTAAAATGTTGATAAGTGAACGAAACATTTAAAATGAACGTTTCCATTGGTTTAATATTAGCTTGCTAATGTCTTCGTACTATTACTATCATAGACTCTTAAAAGGTGATTTTTACTGTGTTGGGTCAAAACAATCGATATATTTTTTTAATTTTTGGGATCCCAAAGTGTGTAGAATATGCGCCTGAATAGATTTTGGAATATTCAAATCATTTACGATCTTTGAACGTTGCCATGCGTTTGTTGAGTTTTCATACAACCAAACTTTAAACAATTTTTTTTCCTTAAAATTATATTTTTATTTTCCTCTATATTTACAAGAAGAGAGTATTGGATTCGTGAAAAGAATTAGAATTCCGGTTTTCGACGGAATTGTACGTTTTAGTAAGCCCTGAGCAAGATTTGACCGCTTTTAAAAAATGTCCGTCTGTGAGTCTGTCTGTCTGTGTGTCTGTATGTGACAAAAATTTTGTGAGCGCTCTATCTGAAGGTCTAATGCACGGAATTTATTAAAGCCTTAGATTTTGTGAGACACTGATGTATCTTGGTGCTGATTAGTTTTTGGTTTAAGTCTCCCAAAAAATGACGCTGCTATTCTGCATTTTTTACGATATCTGCAATTGCTCTATCTCAAGAACTGATGCACGGATTTTCATTAAACTGTGTCCAGTTTAGTTAGTCGTTGTCATAAGTTTCTGCTGATTAGATTTCGGTGTAAATCGTATAACAGGTGACACTGCTATACTGCAGTTGTCAGGTTTTACACGGTTTTAACTATAGTCATGTCCAGGATTCTCACTGACTTTTGACCAACCTTAGCAATTTGGCTAATCAGAAATATAAAACTGTAGCCAAATGAAAAAAAAAAAATAGCAAAATAGATTCATCGTGAAATACTGAAAAGTCGACCCCGTTAATGTAACTTTTTTTTCAATTGTTTTAAATTAACCAAATTCTTCCAACTGCTTATAGATCAGTTATTTATATAAATTTAACTATCCACGATAAAAATTATTAAAAATAAAGACATTTTAAATGTCTTACGCTGTCAAGAAAAAAATCCCAACCCGATTTAACATATTAAAATGTTATGAAATAAAACTTTCCCACACAAGTTAATTCAGGATTTTAAGATATTACATTCAAAGAACTCTGAAAAATTCCAAATATAATCAACAAACTATGTCATATAAAAAAAAAATTACTTTTCTACATTTCTTTGGCGTTTCATTGAAGCCCATACTTCAAAGGCAGTTTACAAAAGTGTAATGTTGTCTATTGGACCCGTATTACATATAATGAAATAACATTATTGACGAAGTCACTAATTTAGTGTCTAGATTGCAACAAAGTGTAGCGTGTTGTATGTTACAGGTTAAAGCTGCTGCAGATCATTTCTTCAAATGAAATCTATGATATTACCTAAATTTATGATACTGCATCAAGAACTCAAGTAATGCGAATAAGAGTGTCCTTTACTGACACACACTCTCACAAAAAAAGAGCAAAAATTGAGCACTCGCAAGTTGGCGAGTTTAATCGTTCAATTACTCGTCAAATGAAGATCTTTATCGTGATTTGGCGCAATGGCGAGCTGCAGCGAGAACCTTGGTCATGACCTTGACATAAGTTGATGTTGATTAGGTTTTCGTGAAAATCATATAAGAGTTGGAGCTGATATGCTGCACATTTTTTCCTTTTTTCTCTTTCTTCTATCTTTAGAAGAAAAAAGTATTGAATGCGTGAAAATTATCGACTTCTGGTTTTCAACAGATTTATACGTTTTAGAAGGCCATGAACACGATTTGACTGTTTTTAGGAAATCACTGTCCGTATGCTTGTCTGTGTATATGTGTGTATGTGACACAAGTTTTGTGGACTCTCGATCTCAATAACTAATGAACAGTATTTTATAAAACTCGAGATTCAGTTAGACCTAGACATAAATTAGTGGTGATTAGGTTTTGGTATAATTTGCGCAACAAGTGGCTCTTCAATGCAGCATTTTTAAGGATTTCTGAGATAGATATAGCTCAAGATTTAATATATTATCATTTAATTTTTGTTGCAGACGATTTTATTTAAATAGAAAAAAGCTTTGTGATGGCCAAAGTATACAGGTTTTATAATATAATTAAATTTTTTGAGAGAAATATTAATTATCCATTGTCATATTGAGGATTTAAACGTTCTGTTAAAGAAAGCGACTTTTTTAATAAGTGCTATTCAGGAAAATGTTATAATTTTTGTAAAAACATGTAAAAACTAAATTTTGAATATTTTCGTTTTATCTTTTTCGTTGTTTTTTAAAATATTATCCAGTAAATTGATTATTTAACGCATGGTATAATATGTAAAAATTACTTAACGTTTGGTCAAACAACGTAACATTTTAAAAATTGTATTCTTCATGAAAAGAAATATCTACAGCAATCAATATTTTCTCTTATTTATCTGTTAAAAATAATATTTTCTTGTTACAGTTTACGTTACCTAAATATACATATAAACCAAAATATACATATTTTTTCTTAATCGGTTCATAAATTAGGACTCTAAAGTACATCGCCAATGCAACAAACACAAATGAAACATGCGAAATATACTCATGGTATTTTCGTGTAATTTCTTACATATATTATCATGAATCTGAGATGAATTCAAAGACTTCTGATTTTTCGTAATTCATTCATAAATTTGAGTACAAATCCGACAGATATTTTGATTGGCAAACATAAGACAACATGCAACATACCAAACTGATAATTTTAAACTTATATATTATAAATGAAAAAACAGCAATACACAATCATTATTTTTGTAATACAAACTAATGAATAGCTACAAATTCAGGTTATATTTCAGCTGTCAGTAAGATTTTGTCATCGAATGCCATATCATGCAACAAATAATTTAAGTACATCAGCTGTGTGTAGTGTTATTCACTCTTCTCGTTTAATGCCTAAAACAAATTATTGAGAGTATGAAGTGCTTAACAGATTTTTAAGCTTTAATATAATGAATGACAGTGAAAAGGAAGCAATTAAGTAAGTGGATAGCAAAAACCATTTTACGGCTTAAATAAATTATTCAGTTGAGCTATCTGATTACTGACGTGGGAAAAGCTTGAAAGTACAGCATTGTGTGACAGCTAATAAAGAAATGTGATGATAACTTTTTCCCTTGGAAAGAGTTAAAAATATTCTACCTACTGCGATTTTATGAAGCATGTTACTGAGAATACAGTAATTGACAAACACGTTTCAAGAAGTGGAAATCTGCAGGTACTTACTTTCATTAAAACGTCTCATTAACTAAGTTAAAGTATGAGACATTTTGAGTCTCCATTATTAACGCTATTATCTTTTCTTAGTTAAATGGCGTTTCAGAGAGTTTCGAGATGTTTGTACATTGCTGGAAATTGCAGTGTAGAAAAATATTCCATGTCTTCTATTTTAATTTGTCATTAAACTTTCATACGATAAATATTTTATGTTAAGTGTTTTAAAATACACTTTCAAAATAAAAATATTTTTTTCTTCATCTAAATTTCGTAATATGGAAATAGGTTCAATTTTAAGGTATTGAATATGGTTAATAAAGCTTGCAAAATTTTATAAAAAATATTAATAATGCAAATATAATATAAATATAAGCATTATAAGGAAATTGCATACCACCATATTAAACAGATGTTAATCGATGGATATTGTAGTATAATCCGTGTTTTATATTCATAGAAAAATAATTTAATAATTGGTTTTGTATGAATTCTGATCAATATTCGATAGATATATATATATGTTACGGTCAATATGATTAATCCGGTCATTATTAATAATAACCGTTTATTATTAATAATGACCGGATTAATCATATTGGCCGTAACATCTCTCTCTCTCTCTCTCTCTCTCTCTCTCTATATATATATATATATATATATATATATATATATATATATATCATTATATAGACATCATTACAGTATTATTAATCTGATTAGTTTCAGTCTATTTTTTTTCTTTAGATTTTTCCTCTTACCAGTAGTTCTTCCTTATGGAACAATCTAATTTAGAAAGTTTTGTTTTACAAATGAAATTTTCAACAAAATAAATATTTTTAAAAATGCAATAAAACACACATACATAATTATATATCACATTTGAAAATTAATAATACTCTATTAATTAGGGATACAAGTGCATTACCACCAATGATTGTATAATTGTATATATATATGTATATATATCACACAGACAAGACAGAATCAACACAGACAAGAAATCTATTACAAATGGGGAAATAAAAACCAAACATTTAAATATGAGCACATACCTGTTTGAATAATATCCATAAAAATAAGAAGAAAAAATATAATATGTAACCCAGAAAAAATAATTCACGTTGGAAAAAGGTGAATTAATGCTATATTTGTGAAACTGTAGCAGAATCATAAGATCATAAGTTCTAAATTACCACAAATACTGCAAAAAACGTATGATTCCATCCTTGTACAAGGTATTATAGCAAAAATAATACAAGATTTGGGAAATCGCACACTAATAGACATAGAAAAGAAATTAAATAAGAGATGAAAAACTTTGAAGTAGAGATGCATTTCCTCATAAAAATTCCAGAAAAACATGATTGATTTGACAAATCTATACATGTTGCTGAAATATATTTACAAATTCAATAGATGCATTAAATGAAAAATAAACGACTCGCAAAATATTCAAGATCCATGATTCAAAACAAGTCGACACAGAAGTTTAAATATAGTGATACAACGAGGAACTACATGAATAGTGCTGCAATATAGTAGCAGTACAATATAGAAAATCAGAATTATTCATAACAGGTGAAAAAACCTTTCAAGTTATCATACAGCTAATAAATGGTAATAAATGTCATACAGATAATAAATGTAAATCCTTTGCTAACCTTTAAAATTGCTAACCATTCTACGGCCTATGGATTAAAGTCGAAAACTCGTAATCGACTGATATTTTTTCCGGAGTATAAACGACGACTTAAAATGTAATATTTCTTATTTATCCTTTGTCAATAAGGCTGTATACAGATCCTATTTCATCATTCTTCGTGCCTTCACAAATGAAACTCGTGTTGCCATTTTAAATATTGAAATGAGACTATATGAATAACGTTTAAAATTAGCGGTAAATCTACCTAATTTCACATCTATTGATTTAAATTCTTGAGATAATTCCAAAAAAATATTTTAGTAAACGTTCTTCCTATCGTCAAAAAAAATGTTGTCATCAGACTTTCTAGTACAGATATTAAATTCAACTTTAATTTTACAATTTCTAAAAAACCTTCTTTCGCTAAGTTAATTGCTCCAATTAAAAATAAGCCTTCAAAAATAGTAGCTTAGTCGAAATGCAAAAAAGAAAATCTGAGTCATTTAATTCTTTCAAATGGGAATTTCTATTATAACAATACTGAATCTAACCTCACTTCTCTCGATAGAACTGACTTGAACTATCTAAAATTAAATAAAAATGTTGACTATATGAAGGCAAACTATGGTGGCCTGACTGTTATCCTTGATAAAAATTATTATGTTGACGGAGCAAAAAATTTTATTAATGACGAACCATCCACACTTCTATCTCATGATCCATCTTCACCAGAAATGTAAATAATCAAATCTATGATTAAGACTTTTCCTCTACTCCCGAAATCCACTAAATTTCATATTTCTCCTTCAGTTGCTAACTGTGCAAGATTTTATGCCCTTACAGAAGTATATAAATCGAACGCCTTTTCGTTCCATAATTGCCAACATGGTCACCACCTCTTACCTCTTAGCTAAATATCTTACCACAATATTTGCTTCTCTAATTTCCGCCATATACATACTGTAAAGTAATCCATTAACTTTGCCAAAGTAATTCATCTCTAATCATAATACCCTCTTCTAATCTTAATAGTGTCTCATTTGATGTAAAATCAATATTCAAGAATATTACTTCAAGTCTTCTCTTGTCTAGAAAAGTGACTTCACGAATTCCAATGTACACATTTGGAAATTCAAGACTTAACATTTCTTACTCTCACATACTTGTCTGTCCCAAACCATTTTTTTATTCCCAGGTAATTTCTACAAATAATCTGACGGCTTAGCAATGGACTCCATTCTGTGATCCTTGAAGAGATTTACAAACACCCACAGACAAATTCCTCCTTAAACATTATTCTTGCATTTCAATTAATAAAAGACATGGTGCACAGTGATTGCGTTCCAAGGACATTTTTATAAGAATAATCGCAAGAAAATTACAAACAGCACTTGATTCTTTTCTAGATTTCTAAATTTAATTTTACGAACACATATTTAATATTTTACAAATTCTCAAGCATAAATACTCTTTATAACAACTGAAAGAAAACTATTTGAAAAGTGTCTTGTCTCTTATTCCCCTTTATATGATAACTTACTATTTTACTATTTTAAATATGAAGTATTTGACATACACACACAACAATTTGACAGTCACAACAATTTGACAGAAATATTGCATGTTATGGCATTTTCATATCACACGGTTTCTAATCAAGAAAGAAAATGTCTGGCGGCAATAACATCTTAATTAATCCTTAGGGAAATGCATAAATAATTAGGTGTTCGCACTATTGGTCCGTACACATAATCAACATTTTAGAAGTTATCAAGCATAAATATTCTTTATAACTATTAAAATAAAACTATTTGTAAAAGGTTTTGGTCTCTGATTCCCTTTTCTATGATAATGTAAAATTTTAATATATTAAATATGAAATATGACTATAAACAAGTATGACAGAAATATTGCGTGTTATCACATCTTCAAATCATACAATTTATAATCAAGAAAGTAAATGTCTG
Source organism: Maratus michaelseni (assembly GCA_963931845.1). Lineage (NCBI taxonomy): Eukaryota > Metazoa > Arthropoda > Arachnida > Araneae > Salticidae > Maratus > Maratus michaelseni. Next base: position 198,781,981 of record OZ007588.1, on the reverse strand, counting down.
GAAGCAATAACATATTAATAAATTCATAAGGAAATACACAAAACATTAGATGCTGTACAAATTGTAAAAAATATAAGGAATGAGAAAACTTATTCAAAAACATTTTGTATTCAATTATTGCTTTTATTTTATCTTAACAGGTTTAATATTTCAAGCATAAAAATTGTCAGCCGCAAGAAAATGCAAAAAATTTATATCAGATGTTATCTGATCTTCTAACAGTAATTTTTATAATAAATAAAAGAATGGAATAGAAACAGAAGTATGTGCAATTTCTTATGCGCCAGAAAGCATACACAAATTAAAATGGAACTGTACGAATTCTCAGACGTTCATTCATATATACCCTTTCGAACAAATGTAACATATATAAAAGTAATTTAAAACCCTTTTCTCTTTTTTTCTTGTTTTCATTTCTAACATAGAAGTTTTAATATTTAAAACATAAATCATGTCTTTCGAAACATGTTAGAAGAAAAATCGGTTATCACATCGTTAAATTTTATGCCATTAAGTCTCGAAATAAAATTTTGAGGGACAGAAATATGTTAAAATGCTACAAAACCAGACTGTTTTCAATCTCATGTATAGTGGAAAGGCAAAAATTGTCTTCTATTTTTAAAGATAGATCATACTTAAAAATACACTTTGAAGACATTCTTTAATACTGACAGCTATAAATTTTATTTTTAATCAAAAGGACATAAATTGTTGATGTTACTTTGGGTATTTTCATAGCAAGTAATATAATTAATCTCGTGAATTAGACTTTGGTATGAATTATTTCATTTGTAGATAAAACTTGTCACTTCTTTTTTTTCTAACTTTCAAATAAAACAAATTTCTAAATTAAATGAAAGATTCTCTGAAAACCGTTTACTTGTTTTATTTAGGTCATAACAGTGATGTAATATGATTGGTGACAACAAGCACTTTATATTACATTTTGTGCTCTGGATATTAAATTGGCAAAATTGAATCTAATGAAATAACGAAGAAGAATGACAATTTTAAACACATTTAAGTATTTTTAAAGAAAAGCTAATGTATTTTCGTAACTGCATGAGCGACTGTAACATGAACGATATGATTAATTTATATTCGACTGAACATTTCTTGTTGGACAAATAAGACTCGAAATTAAATTTTTTAAACGAAAATGTTGTTTCATAACATAAATTTATAACAGTATTTAACACTATGTCCTACCGGTGCCCCATAAATTCGCGCATTTTTTGAAAACTTTTGAAAATCGAAGGTAAGCGTATATTGATGTTTTAACCGCAATTAGAATTGCATGTTTCTATCTGAATTTTCCATAAAATGATAATCACAGCAAAATTCAAGGGAAATATAGGAAAAAAGCAACCTATTCAGTGAACATGTGTGCACTTTATATTATTTCCCACTCACTTATACTGTAATTTTAAAGAGAGAAACAAATTCCTTTTAAAAGTACCGAGAACAAAAACGCATGCTTATTTTTAGAGATTGACTGAAAGTTTGGTTCGGTTTTCTTTTTCGACGAGTTGCAGCCCAAAATCTCAGTTTTGGAGAATGTCCGGTTTCTGTGGAAAAACAGCCGAAAATTTAGTGCATACTGAAACTCTAGTCGGTTCTCATAATATCTTGCTTTTAGAAGAACCCCTGTACAATCCATAGTGCTTTTGTGTATTTTTTATGCCTGCTATAATTGTTTGACGATTCGAACTTTATTGATACAAAAAAGTGCTTAGTAATAACAAAAACCGTTCAATTTTTGTAATAATCCATAATAATAAAGATAAATGTTTGTCTCTCTGTATGGCTGTGCATGTGTCTTTTCTGTGTTCTGATGATACTGCTGCGCGCAGTACTACCAGATTTGGGACGAAGGTACCTGTATGTCTGAAGACAGTTTTGGGATTTTTTGATTAAATGTTTCTTATTAAATTTTCTTATTAAATGTTTTATACGATTTTTTAGCGTTTTTTCCCGTCTCGCAGAGATTTTTTCCAATAGTAAAATCAATCCTGTTTTACACTTATAGCCAATATAGTAAAATAGCTGATTCGTCCGGCGTTGCCCGGAAATCAGTAGCTTTCATTTGCGGTTTCTAAAAAAATAGTTATTTTCGGCGCTCATTCTGTTCTAAACAAACCTCTTTCCGAAAGAAATTCCGGCACTCGTACTGGCTTCCTACGGCATTGTATATCAGGCGTGCTACACCTGCGCTGCAATATCGTTTAGTTTCAATTTCCACCGCTAGGGGGGCGGAGCGAAATCATCTTACATAGTTAACTATATCTTAATTAGTTCATATTCAGTTGACTAAACCAATTTCCGTTGAGGAAAATTAGAAAAAAATTTAGAACACTATGGTCGAAATATGAAAAGTCTCTAGTTCGACCACTTTCAACACCATATCTCCCACACCCTACAGCTACCGACATGCAACAATCATAATGCACAATGGGAGACTGGAGGCTACTACCACACATGTCAGTGGTCTGTATTGGGTAGTTGTGGCTCCAAAGTGAAATATAGGGACACACACGTCTATTTTTACATATAGAGAGATTTTGTCTTCCTTTGAATAGAGTGTAATCGGAATTCATACAGTTTTTTTTTTTTTTTTTTTTTTTTTTTCGCGAATTTGTTTATGCGTTTTTAGAGATTTTTTTCGTTTTGCTGTGAGTTTTTGACATTCGTAAAAGGAAATCGATTTCAAAATTTTAGTCAAATATTCAATTTTGTTCTCTGGAGGATTTGAATTTTAGGCGATTTTTGTGCGATTTTTAGCGGTTTTTTTGCGCTTTGCGGCGATTTTTTCAGATTAAAAAAATAAATCCGGTTTCAATATTTTACCCTAATATTGCGAATTTTGTTCTCGTTTCGATAAAGTTTATTCTGAATTCGTCATTTTCGTGATTTTTAGAGTTTTCTTTGTGTCGTGGTGGCGATATTTTGACAATCAAAAAGGAATACTGTTTCTATCATTGAGCACAGCATAATACATTTTTGAACATAGTACATTTTTTATTGATTTTTTAGGCGATTTTCAGCTGTTTTTTGGATTCTGCGGCGAATTTGCGACATGCGTGAAGGGATCCGTTTTCAATCCAATGATCTCAATATAATAAATGTTCTGTGATTTTTAATTTTTTTGTGATTTCGTATGCGATTTACCGTTTATTCGCTTCTCCAGCGATTTTTTTAACTTTTTGAAAGGAATCCGTTTTAAATTTTTAGCCTGATATTGGAAATTTTATTCTTTGCGACTTTTGAATTTTTCTGCATTTTTTATAGGTGTTTTAGCATTTTTTCGCTTTTCTCGGAATTTTTTTGACAATTTATTTTCAGATATGGAAAGAATTCCTCGGTAAAATGCTCTACTGTCGTGATTAAATTCAAGTTGGAACTATCCCAATCTGATTTCTATAGCAACATGGACGACAACTCTGAAAATTTTATTTTACTGGGTCAAATTAAAAAATTACAATAATTCAAGTTACGCTTGAGTCGAGACTGTATTGAGCGTTTACCGCACGGGTGTACGCTGGCGAAGGCATTGGTGCCTTCTAACTCTTGCTCGTTTAATTTGACTGCAGACTCATTTTATTTCCACTATGTTCACTGTCGAATTTGTATGATTTTATATTTGTTTAATGAAAATCTATCCAAACGAACCTTGGGTTGGAGTTGCCACTGCCTGGTTATAAGATTAAAAAATATATATGTGACAATAATACCTTTGATTATGTTAAAAACAAGCACATAAACATTCACGCATATGCAATAGTTAAATTGTGTCTCTAATGTATGTGTGGTTGTAATTAACTAATTAATATTTTTGGTATATATATTGTTATTTTGTAAATATTAATATACGTATTAATAGCATAAAATTCGTTCGGGAGAGTTACGTTTTCGTTTTCTATCGAAAATCCTGAAAAAGCCGAAATTAGTTGACTGCCCGATTTCTGCCTGGAAAACGTGTTTCGCTCGATCTGTACTAGTTTTATTCTGAATATTTGGTCTTCTATTTGCATATATTTTTAATACATTGTTTCATTTTATTACGTGTATAATTAAAATTCGAGAAAAATTCAAGACTACAAAAAAACGTATAAATACTAAACAGGATTGAAAAACGCTCTTGGCAAATACTATAAATTTTTTCACGGACAAAAATTTTAAAGAAAAAAAATTAGTGTAATTCAGTGTAGTGTGTGTTTTTTGAAAAGCATGCATTCATTTCAATGATAGCTATGTGGGATATTAAATATAATCCTATACAAAATGTAGTTTGACAGAGAATTTAACACGAAACAGAATGCGACAATAATTTAGATGCCATTTTAATCTAGACTTAGCTTTTTTCTCTGATGTCTTAAACAAATATAAATGTCCCGCAGTGGCGTGGACGGTATAAGCTCGGCTCTCGTATGATCGCCAAAAGCTAAGCAGCATCGACCACGGTCAGTGTTGGGAGGGTGCGTCGTCTATCTTCTCTCGTCTGCCTCTGCTGTGGGACCGGGTACGTTAATGGGAGCTGGTCCACGTTAAATCTGTTCGTGGCTCCAAAGTCCTCCAAGTTCTGTATAAGCGTTACCTCTGGGAGTGCCAATCCAGATGCAGGTCTCTCATCTGGAATTGGTTCAGAATTAGGAGACCTGTTTAGAGTAAAGTTAGACTTCTACCCTTGGGTGCTCCTGGTATCTTGTACTAACAGAAGCTGCTCCATTTCCCTTTACCATGATTCTGAAGGTCTTCGGTTTCGTGGGGATGATTTAGCAGTGCTAAACCATCTGGGATTAGAAACAACAACAACACAACACAAATATAAATTCTAAGTTATAGGCTTTGCTATTAATTGTGTGTTTTTATTTCTATAGTTAATTCTCCAAATATACTTTGTAATATTTTGAAGGCAATTGATTTTAAGAAATGATTATTGTAATTTATTTTATACTTGTTGCTGAAATGTTTCGCTCTATCATTTTTTTTTGCCCTAAGGACTGGTGAAAACTCTTTCTGAAAAATCATTCTTTTAAAATGTTATAAATGAAGTGATTTTGGACCCACTGCTTTGGGGAGTGTTCCAGATATGTTCTTTATAATATATTTTATGTATTTTACACAAATTTTTACAAAAAAAAATCGCGTTTTTTCCTCTGGCGTTAATCTACTTGAGATCATAAAAGAAATAGTTATGTCCACACCGTTCATCTCGAGATAATATCATATCAATTTATTATTTTGTTTGTTAAAGTATTATTAAATTATAAAACAGCTTTATGACAGTCTAGAAAATATTTTGTGCGCGGCCTAATTAAATTTTGATCCATTGAGTTTATCGATTCATGTTATTACCCAACAAAACAAGAAAACTAACGTGTACTTGAAATATATAACAAAAGACATACATCAACATATTAAAAATAAACATTATCGATATTTAAATCGATTAATTGAAGAAATGATATTTCGTTTATTTAAATCAGAAAACTCCTTTACAAGAAATACATAATACGTGATAACTTTGATCAAGCTTTGACATTTCTTTCAAAAATGTTAAAGACAATTTGTCGTGTTTAGGTTTATTTTCCTTTTTACAGAAACCCCTTTTGTGGTGTGTGTGTGTGTGTATATGGGTGGAGGGTTAAAAAAAAGACTGGTCTTCCAACATTCATATAAAGATTATGTTAATCTGAATAGGGATATAGCAGAAACATTTCGAAATTATCTTTTAACACAACACATAGGATAACAAAAACAACAAATAAATAAAATTCATTTTGATAATTACAGGAGGTTAAAAAAATTGTTCTTGAATTGTACTAGAAATTTTCTTAATATCTTAAAATTAAAAGACTGCTCTAGATAGATGATTGATGCAAAATATGAAATAACACATGCCACACTTAAAGGAATAAAATACTGAATTTGGAGAGATATCAATAGATGATAAGAAACGTTTGTCACTGCTTTGTAGCATTTTTGTATGGTCTAGTAAATCATTTTCCTCCTGATTGTCAAGAAAACTTAAAAGTAGACAAATTGCTGGACAAAGTATGTAGCGAATAAATTTCTAATGTGATACGAAGAACGATGTAATTAAAATGATTAATTATTAATATTTATTAATTGGTTACTTTGGTTCCTATGTTAGCCATGTATATGAAAAATTTCGAACAAATATATTATTTTTTCCTAAGGGGATTTAATTAATTATATTCAGTGAATTAAAATATAACTGCCTTTTTTTTCTTCATTCAAAAAATGTCAATAGTTAGAACGACGATTATACGTAAAAAAATGACAGTATAAATTCTGTCATAAACAAACTTTTCTAAAAATTTCTTAAAAAAACATAAAACAGTTTAAATATAGTAATATATGAAAGCCACAAAACGCAACTTTCTCTATAACATTTTAGACTTTTTATGTTAGCTTTCACGAAAATATTACTGAAAAGTTAACAATAACATTTTATTAGCGAAATCTAAGGGAAACATCGTTCTCCTACATGGCAATGTTCAACGAAGTGTTTTCGCTGTATACAACAGAAATTTACTTAGGGAAACAAAATGTTCTATATTTATAGCAGATGTTTTAGTCTGTGATACAAAGCAGGCCAGAGAAATACCCCTCCTGTAATTTAATGCCAACAAACACATTTTATGGCAGAATAATGGGAATTCTTTCCTGCTTTAATACATATTTTTCAGAGTTAGATTTATGGTAAGTACTTTTATATTGCACGCAATTCAGGGTTGAATATTTACTTTAAGAAGCAAATTTTGAAACATATGATGTTACTTCAGTACACTGATATCCAGGAAACTTATATAAATGTATATTTTCTACAGTATATAGAATCTAACGAAATATTTAAATATAAATAATTAAGGAAAGGTACAAATACGTTTTTTTTATTTGGTCATATATTAATAGCAATATGAAATTTTCTATATCATAATAATTCAAAAATCCTTGTACAAAGTCTCAGTAGCGGTATAATACACTATAACAAACAATGTTTGTATATGAAAACAGAAGCGTAATCCATTTATTCAGTCAAAAATATAGAGGTGCTTATTTAAATCCGAAAGTAACTATTGTTCATAATTTTAACAAAAATAAAGATAATGTTACAAAATTTTCAAAAGATTTACTTGTTTTGTGTGAAATTCAGTGGCATCACAAAAAGTGCTTGATATGTGGAATATTCCAGTCAACGAGAGCCTATGTAATGTGACTTACATTCGGGAATATCTAGCGTCTAGCTCAGGTTAATTTCGATGAGGATGGTTGCCAAATTTAGTTACATTTCACAGAAAAGAGTAAATATGCTGCATACTTTGCTAAAATAGCACAATTTTGTGTTACAGTTATGTACTAAAATATTGTAGTATGCTCGGATACTCTTCAAAGCTTGCCGAAAGGCGCTTGAATCAATCTGTATATTATGTGTACTTTCTATATAGAATATTTTCAATAATGTATAATGCAATTGTTGAAAAAATGTAATTAATTTATTAAATAAACGAGAAAGAAAAATTATGCTTCAAGCATAGGTTGTTTTCAACACATTCAGAATGCTGTAACAAACGTCACCGTATAATAATGAGAAATATCTCTGAATTAACAATTTGAAAAACGCACATATGAAAATCCAATATCAGCAATTACCATCTATAGTCTAAATAATATATGAATTTGTTTGTGCAGTCAATGCATACGATCTGTAGATCTGTCTATATACTATAAAATATACAAACATTTAGTTCTTTTATGAAACGGATAACTCAGTTGAAAAATCGCCTTCAGCAATTTTCATCAACGAGCGAAATTGTTCTCGAATTGTTTCGTGCAGCGCTGTATAGAATCTATATAATTTCTACATACTAAGTAAACTGCGAAAATTTTGTTAAATTTAAAATCACATACCACAATTGAAAACGCACTTCCAGCAATTATTACACATAAATAGTATTGTAAGCAAACTATTTTGTGTGTCCCTGTAAATGAACAATAAATTATATGCATGCCATATGCTATAGTAAACATTCTGTAATGCCTATCACTGGTGTATATCAATCTCATTATGTTTAAAATATCATAACATCAATAAAATGAGCACAAACGCTTTTTCGCCGTAGACCATAATGTAACAGAATTTTAAAATTGTAATGTAGAAATATTTATGTAATTTACTTTCACATTTACAGTAGTTATTTCAAAAATCCTGAAAGATTTAAAAAATAATTATTCGGTGGAAATAACTTTTCCAAATTTCTCTAAAATGCACATGGATGGACTCTGATACCACTTAAAATCTGAATCTGAATTTAAGTACAGGCCGTGTGCTCAAAGTGGAAGCTTTTGTGGAAACATTAAGAACCCACCCTAGAAAATGTGGCCCTACTTGGTTGTCACAGTTCACTTTGGCGAATTAAGTAAACAAACATTAGCTTGCCAATAATGGCAGGCTCATCACTGTTTTTGTTGAAAATCATCTCGACCAATTAAATTTTATTGCCCGTATGTCGCCATATTCATATAAGAGTTTTCTATTATAATTGCATCAAAATCGTGAAATTTTTAATATAATGTTCTTGTATTTTTCAATTAGTTTACTTTGTAAATGGAAATTTTTGTTTAAATACGAAATTTAATAAAATTCATGCTATAAAACTTTTCAAATTTTTGAATAAAATAAGATTTCATTTCCCCTCCCAAATTTGAAAGAACTTACACAAAGAATATGCAGTACTTCGGGGTGCTGTCGCCAGATAGTACATAAATAAACAGTGATTCATTTCGTTCTTTAAAAAATTCCGAGACACTTTTTCTCTGCTTATGGATAAAGTTGCACTGCAACTAGGAAGCTGTTGAAACTGTCCATACTCTTCAAAACAGGCATCTTAATTCCAATTTTGAAGATTTCATAAAGCAATATATTTATACTTTATATATAGATGGAAAGCACAGGTTAATAAAAACAATAATTTCTTTTCTGAACTTTTGTAATGTTTGGTAAATTCCTTTCCACATGATTTTCAAGAAAACAGCATATAAAAAGACCAATTGCTGGACAAAATATATTGCCAATATTATTCATTCTATGAATTTATGATTTGATACGTATAAATATTTAATAAAAAAATTGATTAGAAACATTTACTACTTGTTTACTTTGGTTAATAATTTACTCAACTAAAGAAAAATTGTACATAAGATGATATTATTTAATCTTATGAAAGATTAAATTAATAATTATTAATTAAACTAAATATACTTCTTTTTCTATATACAAAAAAGCGTCAGTTTTCAAAATGGTCATTACGTAAAAAGATGATAGTATAAATTTTATTAAAACTAACTTTCCAAAAAAAATCCTTAAAAAACAATATAAAAACAAATGCAGTAAATTCATTTAAAAAAATTAATATTTTTAATTTCTTAACATATGGAAGTCACAAAAACAGCTTTCTGTGTAACATTTTAACTTTTATGCTAATTTTCGGAAAATATATCGGAAACGTTCACAATAAGATGTTATTAATGAAATCTAAAGATGACATCCATTCGCTTACATGACGATGTTCAACAAAGTGTTTTCGCAGTATATGACAGCAAATTTACTTAGGAAAACAAAATGTTTTACATTTATAACAGATATTTTAGTTTGTGATACAAAGCAGGTCACAGAAATATACCTCCTATAACTTAATGCCAACAAACACATTTTATGGCTGAATAATGGAAATTCTTTCTTGCTTTTAATATATATTTTTCGGAGTTAGATTTATGGCGAATGGTTTTATATTACATGCAATGCAGGCTGAATATTTCTTAAAAAACAATATAAAAATAAATGACGTAAATTCATTTAAAAAAAAATTAATATTTTTAATTTCTTAACATATGGAAGTCACAAAAACAGCTTTCTATATAACATTTTAACTTTTATGCCAATTTTCGAAAAATATATCTGAAACTTTCACAATAAGATGTTATTAATGAAATCTAATGATGACATCCATTCGTTTACATGACGATGTTCAACAAAGTGTTTTCTCAGTATATGACAGCAAATTTACTTAGGAAAATAAAATGTTTTACATTTATAACAGATCTTTTAGTTTGTGGTACAAAGCAGGTCACAGAAATATCCCTCCTATAACTTAATGCCAACAAACACATTTTATGGCTGAATAATAGGTATGGCTTTCTTGCTTTTAATATATATTTTTCAGAGTTAGATTTATGGCAAACGCTTTTATATTACATGCAATACAGGGCTGAATATTCCTTAAAAAGCAATATAAAAATAAATGAAGTAAATTCATTTTAAAAATTTTATTTTTGCTTAATTTACTAGCATATGGAAGTCTCAAAAATAGCTTTCTATACACCATTTTAACTTTTATTCTAGGTTTCGTAAAATATTTCTGAAAAGTTCCCAATAACATTTTATTAATGAAATCTGAGGATACTATCCATACGTTTACATAACGATGATCAACAAAGTGCTTTTGCTGTAAATGTCAGGAAATTTACTTAGGAAAACACAATGTTTTACATTTATAACACATCTTTTAGTTTGTGATACAAAGCAGGCCACAGAAATATCCCTCCTGTAATTTAATACCAACAAACACATTTTATGGCAGAATAATGGGAATTCTTTCCTGCTTTAATACATATTTTCTGAGTTAGATTTATGACAAACACTTTTATATTACATGCAATGCAGAGTTGAATATGTACTTTAAGAAGCAACTTTTGAAATGTATGATGTTACTTGAGTACATTGAAAACCAGGGGACTTATATAAACAAATGGTTTCTATCTTCTGTAGAACCTAATGTAATATTTAAGAATTAATAACTATGGAAAAGTACAATTAAGTTTAATTTTGGTGAATACGTATTATCCATGTTAGTTAAATGCACCACGACAAAAATAACGGCTTGAATACAAATTACAGTAACCCTTTCATTTCCTTTCTACATTGTAACTCTAAAGTTAATATTGCAGAAGCATTTATATATAACTGTATAAAATAATATATATAAAAATATTCGATATTATATACATAGATATGATATACGATTAGGGTATATATTTCGCATTCATTCCGGTGGGCATAACATACATACAAAAATAAAACTACCATTGTAAATAACTTTTATAGCTGAAAGCTTTCAGTATCATGTTATGTGCTGTAAATGTAAACTAAATTAATGTTTTGTTTGTATTATTTTATTTTGCTTTTATATTACTTGCTTTTTTTAAAATTGTTATGTATGTAATTAATATATATTAAATTATTGTATTAAACGCGCTTGACAATTGGCAATGATAAACATGATTGGCGATTAACAACCATTTTTGGCGATCTATATTCTTGGAGCTAGTAATAGGTAAGTACCTTAATTATTTTTAATTCGCCATTTATAAAGACAATATTAATTTGTTATTAAAGAGCAATTCAAAAATCCTTAGTCAAACTCTAAAAGTGGTAGAGCACATTATAACAAACAATGTTTGTGCCATATGAAACCAGAGTCGAAATTTATCTACCCCATGAAAAATATAGAGTGCCTTATTTCAATTCGAAAACAAATATTGTGCATAATGTTGATAAAAATAAAGATAATCATACGAATTTTTCAACAGATTTATTTATTTTGTGTACAATGACATCACAAGTACTTGAAATATAGAATATTTCGGTCAATGAGACCCCATATAATATGAACTACATTTCGATATATGAACCGTCTAGCTCAGCATAATTTGGATGCGGATAGCCCCCACTTTTGACATTTCTTGTAAATTTCGTTACATGTCACACAAAAACGTTAAACCTGTTGCAAATTTTTTTAAAATAACCATGTCACTTTCTTAATTTATAAAAAAAAAATATTGTAATGTGCTGTAACTCCTTTGCCTAAAGACTTCTTGATCACACCCTGTATATTAAGTCTACATTCTATGTAGAATATTTTCAATATATTACAATGTAACTGTTGAAAATATGTTACAAATTTATTATATAAACAAGAAAGAAAAATCCGGCGTCAAGCATATATTGTTTCCAACACATTCAGAATGCTGCAACAAAATGTCACCGTTTAATAAGGTGACATATGATGTCTAAGTAAAACATTTTTAACAAACAACCCATTTAAAAAACCAATTTCAGAAATTACAATCTATAGTCGGTAAAACACCCAATTTTTTTGTACAGCCTTGTATATGATCTATAGTTTTGTTTATATACTAAATAGTATACAAAATTTTTATTTTAGTTAGGAACACAGTTGAAAATTCCCATTCAGCAATTTCCGCCTATAAGCCAAAATGTACTCGAATTATTTTGTGTAGCCCTGTATAAGATCTATAGAACTTATACATCCCAAGAAATAGGAAAAACATAGTTAAGTTTAAAAATGCATACCACAACTGAAAGCGCACTTTTAGCAATGTTTGCTCATAGATAGTACCGAAACCGAATCCGTTTGTGTTTCCCTGTAAATGAACGATAAATGCTATGCACGCCATATTCTATACTAATAGTGCACTTCACTGGTGTATATCAATCTCTATATGTTTGAAATATCGCAATATCAATAATGTGCACCGTAAACGATTTTTCCCATACCCTATAATGTAACGGAATTTTTTGAATGCCTCTGTAAACGAACTATAAATGTTACCCATTTCATTTTCAATACCGATTCTGCCATGATAATCATCAATAACATATATCAGTTTCAGGGCAATACGGGAATATTTTATACGAGTTAGAGTATGGACAGACAGATGGCCACACAAACCTAACTCATAAACTTTTTTCACCTATTTTGGAAAGTATAATACATTTTAACAGCTTGTAATAATATATTTCTTTTAAATGCTAAAAGGTGTAAATTAACAACATAATACGGAGTAAAATAACGTTTATTAGTTTGTTTGACATGTTTCGGCACACTCCGAGCCATTTTCAAAAACAATTGAGAATATTCCATACTTACACTTATTGCAATTATGGAATAATCTCATGTGAGAATATAGGAGCCATATATGAAAATGGCTCGGAGTGAGCAGAAACAAGTCAAACAAAGTAATAAACGTTATTTTACTCCGTATTATGTTGTTAATTTACACCTTTTATCATTTAAAAGAACTATGTTGAAAAGTGTTAAGATAGAAAACCGAGTTTTTGGTTGTTTTTTTTTAAGTCTGCATGATCAGAAATAAAGATCATTATATTAAATTACTTTGAACTAAATGATGACTTTTAATTAAATTACTTTTAAAATTTTAAAATAAAATAGAGTGTTTTTTCCCTTCATTAAAAAGAGAGAGACACTTTTATTTAAATAGATGCACATTTAAGTTTTTATGCGTGTGGAAGCTGCATATTTAACTAAATCTATCTATATAAAAATCTGCATGAAATTAAAGTTAGTGGAAAAGAAAGAAAAGTAATTTATTTTATTTCAGTATGTCTTGCAAACGTATAATTTTTCTCTCCCAGAGTTATCATTTATGTAAAAAGTTCCCAGATTTAAATACCACCGAAGGTTTTAAAATTCATCTACATACGTAATGCTCATTAAAACGTTTATTTAAATGAGTTTTCTTATTTACACTGCTTTGTTGTAATCATTAAAGTAATGTAAATGTTTATACTTTGTGTAAAATTTGATTATAAATGTATTTATTATAACTAAATAAATTTTAAAACATTCCTAAATTCAATGAATAAATATTGAATAATATTATGAATTTTCTTTATCACATAATACCAATTACATTTCAATGTTTGATTTTGTTTTTGTTAATTTCGAATAATTAAAACGTAATTGATGAATATTATTCTTATTAAAATAAGTGATATATATAACAATAAATGTACTATTACAAATTCGTAACAATCATCAAGGAGGAGTATTGCGTGATACATTAGAAAAATGTAAAATTGGAGTATTTAAAAACTGAAAAACAGCAATTTACAAGTTAGTAGAATACTTTTTTATTATAAAGATATTTATTACCTACAGCGAAAAATTAAAAAAATAATAATAACGAACTTTAAAGCTGATGCATATGCAGATTTTTATGAATAGCAATGGTTAGTATGATATTTATTTAATTCTAACTTTAAATAACCTGTTGATTAAATAAATATTCGAATAATAGGTAAATTAAATGTACTGTAATGAAAATGATTAAATAATGGACTTATTTTTAAAAGAACTTTTTATTACAGGTTATTATTTATGGTAAAACATTTCTAAGATATAACTGTTAGCTGCATTCCTGAGCATTTTAAAATTTCTTTACACATATAATTAAAGTCTTTATATTGAATGTTACACTTCTTTGCACTAACGAGATGATCCGTTCGGAGCAACTTTCTTTTGCGGTTTCGATAAAAATAGTTATTTCCGGCGCGTATTCTGTTCTAAACAACCCTCTTTCCGTACAACACTCCGGCACTCATCCTCGGTGCCTACGGCATTGTATAGCAGGCACGCTACGCACGCGCTGCAATATCGTATACTTTCAATTTTCACCGCTAAAGGGTACGAAATCATCTTACTTACTTATCTATATCTTAATTAGTTCCTGTTAAGTTGAATGAAACAATTCACTTAAAAGAAGATTCCAAACATTTTTTAGAACAATTTGGTCGAAATATAAAAATTATCCAAATCAACAACTCTCAACCACCATATCTCCCACACCCCCACAGCTATCGACATGCAACCAATATAGTGCACGATGGAATACTCTAGACTTTTACCACACATAAACACCAGTGGTCCGCACTGGGTAGTTGTGGCTGCAAAGTGAAATATAGGGACACACACATCTATTTATATATGTATTAATTGTTCTAACACCCCCCCATTTTATATGTGCACGCTTCGTGAAATTTATTTATTACCATCTTTAATGTTATTTTTTGCAAACAATTCTATAAATTTGTATGCTTAATGTGATATTCCAGATTGTGAAGAAATAAAGAATTTGAACAACACATGCGCCTTGATGTTTAACAGACATTAGTACGTTAGAAACTGACTTTCAAAAAAACTGAAATTATTGCTGAAATTGAGACGGTTAATGACTATTTTTAAAAAAAAAACCCTTTTAGTTATAATGAATAATTTTTAGAAATATATTTATTGTAAATGATCAAATAATTACTAATGGAAATAATATACATGATGTAAATTAAAAAGTAATAACAATCTAAAAGGTATCTGCAAAAACGCTTTATTTCATCTCAATAGTACTAAGGTGTTCAGATTTTGAATTATAAAAACCAGCTACAGAAGAAATAAATTAGATAAAAAAAATAGCATAAATGTAAATATTTTACATATCTGTGAAATAAAATATCTCTTTTTATGGTTATTCAGCTTCCATTAAATTATTAAATTAAATTTTAATATAAGCATTCTCATTTATCATGCCAAACAAAACCATTTGAACGTTTTCTTCCTCTGTGAAATTTTAAGAATCAATTAAACATTTAATATGTTGAATCATGCGAGTTTATGTTTTAATTACAGAATTTTCTGTTTGTTTCTAAAATATATTTTGTAGAAAAGTTCCTATTTGCGTCATATTTATGAAATATTTTTTTATAGAACAAAATAAACGTTACATTGTATTAAAATATACACAAGTAATGTACATATAGTAAAGTACATACGATTTTAAGTCTATGTTCCCAGCTGTAATATGCTAATTAAATTTGTCAGATGTATAAATTGTTTTGTAAACTGCATATATTAAATATATATACATATGTAACAGTGATCTTTGTCCTGAAAAAAAATCTCCTATATATCGATTTTGATGTAAAAATACAGAAAGACCGAATAATAAGTGTTCGGCTAAATCGGAGTATCTGATAAATTATTTTTTTTATACTTTGCAAATTGCAGCTTTTTTTATTTGTTTTTAATTTATAAATAAAGAACATTTCAAAACGCGAATATCACGTAGAATGAAGTTTTTACCAGTAATGTGTACTCATTTATACTTGTGCGTCGATTAATCATATTTATCTTGTAACGACCATCATGTCAGAATTAGTACCAGGCCGTTCAGTATTACAGGGAAAACACCAGAGTTTAAGGTTTAAACTAAGTTTATTGAAAATAACCGGGCAGGATATTGAGCGGGAACTACTCGTTTTTTCATAACTCCAAAATAAATAGTTTAAGCTTTGACTTGAAGCGGTATTTCGTACAAAATAAAACTCTCAAATGAAGTAAAAAAGGATAGATATGAAAAAGAAAACTCACAGTCCGTCGACAGCGGAGAGTCAGGGTGCAACTTTAAGATGGGTCAATTCCACGTCGTAAACCAGGTGAGCTCTGATACAGGCTTTCCACCAGTACAAAAGGCACTTAAATATATATCTACCTGTGCTGCTGCAGATTAGCTACGAAATCCAGTTTTACTCGTCGCAAGAGAAGCTCCAATATAATATACTAGGTTCTAGATACCAGATACTGATCCTAGCTTCTCGGATACTGATTCTGACTTCTCTAAACGTAAATTCGAAGCTTATATATCCCCAGTATCGATTGACCAGCTACAATAATTTGTATAAATATCGATATAAAACAGAAACTCACAATTTTCGAGATTCACACAACATCCGTCGAAGGTTAGAGGAAGAGAGCCTTGATCAACTTTTACGCACATGGACAGTTAGTGGACAAAAGTTACGATCTCATTCAAAACATCGCCTACTCACATGATCAGAGTAGCCGAACCGTCGCAATCTTAGGTGATTCATATATCGGCATCAGCGTAATAGATTGAGCAAAATATAAAACTGCAAATGAATCAAATATCAATGAAGAAATTATTGTAGAAAAAGAGATTTTGTGAAAATATAAGCTATTCAAATTCACAAGAAAAAAGTTAAAATGGAGACTTCTTCGAGAAATATAACTCCAGCTTTTAATTTATTGATATTAAATAAAACAGAAAAACAAAAAAAAATGAATAAATGAATTATAAATCCTTTTTGATTTATTATTATTATGTTTTTTTTTAAAAAAAGGTTTAAAAAACATTTATTATATAAAAAGGCATGGATTTTTGACAAACAAAAAGCAGTTCTAACAAGTATTTCTCTGCTAACTATGTAATGCTACACTTAATTATTAAAAAAAATTTAATAAATCAAAATAAAATGCAATAAAAATTTGTATTAAATAAAGTAAATAAAGTAAACTTTCGTTTACTATATAGATTATGTGTTAATCGAAGTTGTCATTTTTTGATAAAATACTATATTTTTATTATAAGTCAGAATAGAATTTAAAATTGTACTACTACATATATTTTTACGCTTATTTTATTTAAAATTTTGTATTAAACCAACGATTGAATAGAATTGTTTTTATTACGTATAATATGTTTTGCTTCAAGATTCTCTTCTAACTATATCATAAATAGAATTAAATCAATGAAACATTTAATAATGTGTACTTTATTTGATTTAGTCTTATCCCTAGAAATTTTACTCAACCTTCATAAAAACATTTACACCAGAAATTTTATTTAAAACTATATAATGATTTGTATTTACTTTAGTTCTCTTTTATTTATGCTTTGCTTTGCCTGAATTTTCACCACCAGGCATTTATGTGCTGTTTCACGAACATGTTCCAAACCTTATTTTTTACTTTTTCAACCTCCTTACTAGTATTTAGTTATAACTAGAGCTATACCATTTCACTTTCTTCCCAATATTGAGACTTTATCCTTAATCTCTTTCGCTTTACTTTATTATTCCAAATTTAACATCAGCTCTTTTCTTAATTTTCCATGTATCCTTTTTATTGTAATTGTTCCTTTATCTTGTAGTTAATACTACATCTTAACTTTTACAACGGCTGAATTTAAAACAAGAAACTCTACTCACAATAACAATACATGACTGGGCGTTAAGTTGTTTGCAACTCGGAAGCCCTTTAACCGACATCAACTGTTCGGCGACTGTTTTTGTGGTTTATATTTAACCTATTTTATGAAACACATTCTGGTTCGAATAGTCAATTTGAATATACCTGTTGGGTCAATTGGTTACTCGTCTGGTAGGCGGTGGTTTAAGAAAATGTGTTGACCTTTCTTTCCTACAGAATGGCTTTTCGATGAATAAGAAATTCCGAAATAGCAATGACATGCGATACCTGACTAAGATATAAAATATTGCCATTTTACAAGTTGCATAGAAGAATAATTGAAGAATTAAACGTAAGTTTTAAAAACTTTAAAAAGCATTAAGGAACATTTAACTATAACAAATTTAATTAAACAAATTGTTTTTACATTCATTTTAATGTACTCAACATTAACATTTTAGTTTTGCAATAACTATAAAATATATTTTTGTTATAATGCATTTTTATGATAAAAAATCTAACTGTGATGATTAAAACCAATATCTGGAACATATAACTAGGTCTAATTATATCACTATTACACGCAAAACGTGACCGTTATGTGTGTTTTAAACACAAAATAATTCACAATTTTACCTAAATGGCAATCAAACCAAACACATATTTGTTTATGCGTTGCTCATTGTTCTGCAAAAGCCTTATGATTTACGGTGAAATGTTTATAGTTAAAAAATCAATTTTTATTTAAATTTAAAATAGAATCTTCTACAATAACAACTACCATATTTATTCCAGAAAATTTTAGAATGCTTACATTTTAAAAACTGTAGTATTAAAATACAAAATGTTATTTCCAAGTCTCCCATTTAAGTTTTTTATATAAATATATAAAATGCATGGTTTTTAATATGATATAATTCAGCAAAATGTGTCTGATTTGTGTTATATTTTATGGCTTTACGAAAAAAAATTATCATGCACTTAAAAGATCTCTTTCGTTTTATATAATGAGAGTTAATAATATCAAATAAAAAAGAAAAGTCAGAGAAAAACTCATATTTTATGAATGCTTAAAAAAAATGGGTAACCCATTGTTGACATAAAAATATATTTTGTAGGTGGGATATTAGTTAATGGGTAATAAAGGAGAAAAATGAGTAATTATAAATAGCTTTTCTGATAGCTTGCCAAAAACAGGCAAATATTTTATAGCCGACTTTTAGTACTTTTACTTAATTAGCACGTTTCACACATATTTTTGTCCTCTGCCTTTTATCTCTATATTTAAATTGGAGCCTTTTTATGAAGCTGGAAATGCACATTAACTTAATTTTTGTTTTTGCTTTACTGTCTAAAAGTAAAGTTAATACACGGCTTTATGTTTTGTAGTTAAAACCTAATTCTTATTTTTAAATTTAAAATGTTGAAATGTCCATTAAACTATGTTACACAATTATAGAAAAATATATATAACAGATTTTTACAGATGCACATCTCAAGCACATTTATTGTTTATTTAAAATTTTGAAAAATTCATCACACTTTAATATAATATATATATATATATATATATATATATATATATATATATATATATATATATATATATATATATATATATATATATATATATATAATAGAGTTTCACAGTTACAGCATACCAATCCCGTTTATTTTTTATTTCACATTTTGCAAAATCCATTAAATTTATTATTAAATTATATATATATATATATAATTCCTCAGATACAGCATACCAAACTCATTTATATTTTATTTAAAATGTTGAAAAATCCATTAAATTTTTATATAAAAGATGAACACACATTAATTTGACATTTTCATAACTGAATAACGCCCGAAAGATTAATTGTAAGCTAACAGTTCAATAAGATATTACTGGTATTTTAGCAAAGATTTGTGGATATACTTCTTACCTCAGTGCTGAAAACGTGCTGGACGAAAAGTTCTTAATACGGGCCACCACAACTACAAGTGCATTTATCCTTAGATTTCGATTATCGGATTTGTTGTCCAATGTTTCAAAAATCCATTCCTGAATCAGAATCCCGAATAAGAACTTTATATGTTTTAATAACCGTAAATATGCAAATATATCCGTAAAAAAAAAAAAAAAAAAAAAGCATATTTACAAAAGGAACATTTGCAGAGTAAAGGAGGGCAGCCAGATCGAACATTTTGCAAAAATATAAACTTTGTGAGTTTATCTATCTTATAATTACACTTAGTCTTATGTTTGGTTGTATAACTTGTATGACAGGGCATATGAAACAATTCTTTTTACCCAACTAATTTGTGTCCACACTATATTGTTATATATAATTAAAAATAATTTTATATATGAGGTAGCGTTCCTCAGACATACGTATAGAATCAGTGCTTGTCTTTTATAACAAAACTAAAAAACGGCTGAATGTAGGAAGATGTCTTTATTGAAGCGAATACTACAAAATATGTCTTATTGCAAAAGATATCGTGTGTTACAAAATATATCGTGTACTTAATGCAATATTTTTAAATGCTTCGGAGCACTTTCCTAAAATCAAATGTACATTTATAGCAAAATTTGTAGTGATATATTCCGCTGGAAGAGTACATACGTTACCAACAGTTGTTTTGCGCTTCCGTACAGCATTTCAAGCTGATAATGCCTATACAATAGCACAAAGGGTTTATGGGAATAAACTTCATCTGCCAGGTAAATGTTTACAAGAGTGCACATGGCAAATCGCACAAAGAAGATTTAAACACATATTACAAATTCAAATTCAACTATTTGAACCAAGGCAAAAATTAACTTAAATTTATTTTTAATATATTTTTATAAGGATTTATAATTATGCGCATTTTTCTGAGAATAGAGAGAATATGCAAACACGTAAAACTACTATATGAAGGTTCTTACAAAAAAATCAACTATTCCTCAAAATATTTCTCAATAAAATATAAAGGCAAGAACACGAATGTATCTATATATAGATGGAAACTGGCACACGGGTATATCCTCACAGATAAATCCAAAGTAGCTTCACACCCTTAACAAGCAACTAAGCTGCACTCGACGAATTCATCAACTCAAAATAATGACAAGATTTGTACGTCAAACCTGACAAATGAGGTGCGTTCGTACTATAGCTAGTTATATAAATATTCAGATCTTGATGATTTTTAATTCTGTGAAATGAATTATATCGTCTGCAGATTAATTTCTGTAATAAAATAAGTATCTAGTCGCTTGACGATTAAACTTTGGAAGCTCCTATAACAAAAAAGCACCAATTTTTAAAAAAAAATTCAAATTTCTTAATAAATATTTTTATTAATATCTCCTAAAGTTTTGATTCGATTTTTATAAAATTTGAAATGTCTCGACAAAATTTTGCAAAGATAATATATCTTAAATTTCAAACCATTCGGTTGGGTAGCTTTTGCTTTGTTATATGCGGGCGGACGGACAGACAGACGGACGGACCAAGCGACGACAATAGGTGCTACGTATTTATATAATTACGAACGCACCTAAAAATGGAAAACCTATTCAACCAGGTTATGACACCTGAGACACCGGAAGTGTCTGCGCCTGTTTTAAAAAAATCAATAACTGGCAGAACTTAAACTTCCAGTTAGATTTATAGACTAGAGAATTTATCGAAAAGTTTTAAAAACATTTTCTATATTTTGAATAGTTGTACATTGTCTTTATTTTGTATATACACACACACATAAATAAATATATATATGTGGGGGGGGAGGGGTCGCTTATGCAGTAGGCGCAGTGGGTCGGTTATGCGGTTTAGGTTCCACAAAAAGAAATAAGTAAAAATTAAGATACTCCTTTGTATACTCCTTTGCTATAGTTCCTTTTTCCTAACTCCATGTGGCGACTATGCTTTTGCCTGTCGAGAATATCGTCACGTATCTCATAGATTCTAGCAAGTTTCGTTTTTTTCTCTCATTTAACGAGAGAGTTTTAAAAATATTTTGTTGTTATTGAAATTATGGTACTTCAAACAAGCGATAATAAAAAGACTATATAAACCATTATAACTATTTTTAAATACTCCTTTAGTGCATTATGCTTACTTCTCCTTACCCTGCCTTCCATATTCACCATTGATTAAATACATTTAGTAAAACAATATTCATATTTATCTTACAGATATTTACAATTTCTTTAAATTAGCTTTAAACAAAACTTTTACTTAATTATAATCAGATGTAATAACTAAAAGTGTCTCATGATGTTTGAAAATCCTTTAAAAAAATAATTTAAATGTATGGTACACATCACAGATTATTTAATTATAGTAGTTTTTGCTAACTAACGAATTCATTTTTATGATACATTATTATCTTTTACATTTCTCATTTACTTACCAAGCTTACACACGAAAGTTATTACAATAAATGGCAAAGATTTTGACTATTTAGAATAGGCAGATAAAAACCTGTGAGTATGCGATCATATTGACACAATCGTTGTAAAATACTTTATTTTCTTTAGAGAATGACATCATTTTCATCTCCGCAATCAATGAATGCGTATGAGGTCAGGTCATCATTTAACGTAAGACTTTTAAACATTTTGAGGGTTTTTCTTTTAAATATGACCTTATTTCTGCTGGTGGAAACATGCGTTATTTATATCTGAATTGTTCGTCATTTCGATTTCAACAGCGATTTTAGATCTCATGCGTTGAAAAATAGTTTTAACTAAATAATTTTAATTAATTATTTTCCGTCAGAACTGTAATGCCTTCGGAATTTTTAGCAGTTTCAGTATTATAAGAATTTTAAATGACTAAAAGTTAAAAATATTTTTATATCAATATAAAAACATTATTACAATTTTATATCCTTCGGAAAACGTCTGTTCAATATGGCGGTATATATATATTCAATCTATTTATATAATATTTATTATATTTATTTATATTGTATGCATTTAGTTATAAAAGATTTTAAACAAATGGTTTCTATTGTGTTAAATACGTTTTCTGATGTATTCTAATATAAATTTTATATTTAAAAATCATACATTTAATTTCTATTTGCATAGCATTTTGTAAACACATAAAATAACATACTTATTGTTTGTAAATTTTACAAGGTTGCAACATGTTACAATATAACAAACTCGAAAAAAAAACATGAAACATTTTTTTTTTACATTTCAGCTTCCGGCAATGTACAAATATCTCCAAACTCTCAAAAGAGCCTTAAGATAATAGCCTTAATGATGGTGACTTAAAGCATCTCATACTTTAACTTATTTAATAAGATGTTTAAATGAAAGTAAATACCTGCAGATTTGAACATCTTAAAACGTGTTTGTTCATTACTCAATTCTAAAGAACGTGCTTCATAATATCGCAATAGGTAGCATACTTTTAACTCCTCTCGCTGAAAAAATGTACGATCAATTTTCTTTATTATCTGTCACATAATATTCTTCTTTCAAAGCTTAGTCCATGTCAGTAATCAGGTAGCTGAACTACATAATTTATTTAAGCCGTAAAATGTTTTTTTTTTTTTCTATCCACTTACTTAATTATTTTCTTTTCGCTGTCATTCATTATTGTAAAGCTTAAAAAGCTGTTAAGCATTGCATATTCTGAATAGTCTGTTAGACATTAAATTACAAGAGTGAAGCACACTGCTCGCTTAAAACTATTTCCTGTATGATTTTAATTGAAGCAGATAAAGCTAATGCAAAATTTAAATCTAATTCATAATTTTAGTATTGCAAATATGTTATTACTTTTTTATTATTTGTATAAAATTTCTATGTCTACGTTTAAATGTACGTTACGTGGATATGTACATCCCTTTCTCCTAAAATCACTCTTCAACGGATAAAGCTAGAATTGTGGAACAAGTAGTTACCTAGAAACTGACTATGCGTCATCATATGAAGACTTGAAGTCGCACAAGACAATTAAAAATGCTCTTCCACCAAACTTTCAATCATAAACGATAATGTAGTTGAGCGGCGCTGTAAATAACGTTAAGTGTGCATGCAAAATGCATTTTAGAGAATATATTATCATGCACTCAATAACGTACATGAAATATGTTATGTTGTATAATAGCATTGATAAAATGTTCTTTAAATAATTTCTACCCATAGACAATAATATAATATGATTAATTGCGTTAGAAAATGAATTTGCGTTTAGAACAATTAACGACCCGCTTTCCATTTTTATAGGAAAACTATTGCAATGCACATAAATATTTCATACTGTTTTAACAAAGATTAATACTCTTTAGCATCATTAAAATGTACTTGAAAATTTTATCGCTAATTGACTATAATGCAACGGAATTTTTTTAGTGTATATTTAAACGAATGGTAAATACATCACACCCCATCTTCAATAGCCATCATTCTATTGTAAATATTGAAGGTCTATCATACTTTTAAGGCAATTACATATTAAAGCATATAGTCTAACACGACTTGAGAAAAATAAAAGAAAAAAATGTTGAAGACTTGAGAAAAAAATGTTTATAATTTTCTCAATCTTTCTTTAATTTTCATCTATATAAGTGTTTTAATTACAAAACATGTTAGGCAAAACTATAATCATCAATTATGTCTGTTGCACGATCAGAAAGTGTCTTCTACAGCTTAACCTTTTCACTTACAGTCGTGGATTTTATGACGATTTGCGTATGTATTAAAGGAGATAGCGTATATACTATCTAATTTATATTTTTGTATTAATCTTTTTGAGTCATCTTGTATAAACATATTTTAAAATTTAATGAATTTGTGCAAAATTTTAAATTAGAATATCTGAAATGACTCCACTTTACCACCACCAAAAACTTTACAGACTACTGTACGTTCAAATAAATATTAATGTAAAAATAAATAATATATATACTAATTTTACGAAAGTGAAAGTCTCTGCTGGGGAAAATGGCACGGTTTCTTTACAGAAAAATTGCACTTCCATTCATAAATCGGAAAGGTGTTTTTTTTAAATTATGACATAATTTTCTATGAATTTGAATTCTGCCCATGCTGAAGTTTAGGCTTGTAAATTAAAATAAATATTAACATTAAATTTACATAGTAATGCTTATGTGAGTTTTAAAACGTTTTAAATATATATTTATCGCCATTTTTCCCAACAAATTACAAAACTTAAATTTCCGTAATCATAATTTACACTACAATAGCGCAATGTAATTCTCCTTTTCTTTGTTTTTTAAAGTAAAAAAAAAAAGGTTTATTAAATTTATCCACGCTATGCTTAAACATAATTCTATGAACATAAGGTGAACGTAGGCAATTAAATTCTTTAATTGCATAATTAAGTTTAAAAACATTCTTATCTGTTTTCTCTGGTTACAATTTTTTAAATGGTTTAAAAGAGTTTAAATAAACAGTCCTTATTCCGATATGTACAAAAATACAATTTTTGAACAGTGGCCTTTAACATCTTGGTCAACTGGGAATTCAATCGGAAATACCGTTTGAACGCTGTCCTGTTCACCCACAGGCACACACACACTTAAACTATCCTAAAAACCATCATACACAGGTTTTGGAGGCCTACAAACGCATGCATACATACATATACATACACACACAAACGTATGAGTACGTACACAAAAACATACAAAATAGTTTTAAAAACCATTTTCAGAGATTCAGGATCCAACATTTATAATCGGGATTTTATCCTGAGTTCAGTACTATCAATGCACTATATATGTCCTTGTAAGTAAATAAACAATTTTAGTATTAACTATAAGGTACACAGTCATGTATTAATTTATACATTTAAACAGTAGCAGATAATAAAATTAGGCTAATGTTCATTTCCAGTTTCATAACCCTCCCACCCCTCAAAAAAATATAGAGCTAAAAGGGAGAAAAACGATCCGTGAAACGTGCTAAGTAAAAGTACTTACGTTTAGATTTAAAATATTTGATGGTTCTTTGAAAACTACCAGAAAGTTGTCTATAATTATTCACCCTTTTTTTTTATTACTCAGTAACTAATATACTATCCACGAAATATATCTTTAGGCAAAGAACGGATTCCTCATCTTTTTGTTCTGATCAATCATGAAATATCATTTTTTAATTAACTTTTCAAGCTAATTTTAGTCCCCCTTGCACATTAAAATTTGATGAAATGGACTGCGAATACTATTGTTCGATGCAAATCTCAATCACCGTTCTAGGGATTAATGGTCGGATGATTGTGGATGCATATAATAACAACTTATCGACCAATAAAACTAAATTTTCAAAACTAAGATAAGTGGTCCGCAAACATTTGGTAAAATACCAGTAGCCTCACCATTGTACTGGTAACTTACAATTTATATTTCTCAAATTTTTCATTTGTGAAATTGCCCAACTAATTTGTATCCACCTTGTATATTAGGATTTAATGGATTTTCAACATTTTAAATAAAAAATAAACGAGTTTAGTATGATGTATCTGATGAACTCTATTATATATATATACATATACAGGGTGATTCATAAAAGATGGGCAGAACTTTAAGGGGTTATAGTACACTTAAAGACAAATAATATTAAATAGGAGACTAAGGGTCCCAGACGTATTCCCAAGGAGATAGGGGGCATTAAAGTTTAGGGTCCGAAATTTCAAATGATTATAAAACATGGAAAAATTGGTCGATTCGTTTGCGGTTTTTGCAAAAAATTTTCTTTATGCCAGTATTTTCTTGAAATAAAATTTTAAAGTTCAATTTCAAAAAATGCCGATAGGGGCGCTTTAGACTTTGGAGTAACAAACAACTATTTTTTAACGTTATTTTTTGTATTTCTTTAAATGATTTCGAAAGCTTAGACTTAAACTTAAATTTTGATCTAAAAATCTGAGTCCTAACGAGTAGTTAAGTAGCGTAAACTGAAATTTGAAATTTGAAACCCTTCTCCCCCCAGAACAAAAATCAGTTATTCCCGATCTTTGTGTCGTAGATTAGGCTCTAACTACTGCCGCGTTTTGCTAAAATTATTCTTTATGTCAGTATTTTCTTGAAAATAAATTTTAAAGAAAATTTTCAAAAAATTCCGATAGAGGGCGCTTTAGACTTTGGAGTAACGAACAACTATTTTATACCGTTATTTTTTGTGTCTCATTAAATGCTTTCTAAAGCTTAGACTTAAATTTTCAGCCCAAAATCTGAATCGTTAGACGTGGTTAAGTTTCTGGGGAGAGGGGTTTGAAATTTCTACTCCTGAGCACAGTTCAGTTTACCATGTCCACACATTGTGTGCTGTGATACGAGGTAAAAAGACACAAATTAGGATTATGTTACCAAAGCATATTTATTAACATGTAATCACAATAAATGTTCAAAATTGTGACCACCAGAGGTTATGCACGCAGAACAACGGCGACGAATGGAACGGCGAACATTCGCGAAAACATCAGGCTATTCGAGCACTTCCCCTACAGCGGCGGAAAGTTTGGCGACCAGTTCCTCGGGGGATTCAATGGGTGTCTCATACATAAGAGCCTTCAATCGTCCCCAAAAAAAGAAATCGAGGGGTGAAAGATCTGGCGAGCGAGCAGGCCAAGCAACAGGACCACCTCGACCAATCCATCTGTTGGAAATGTGATGTCCAGATAGTTGCGGACGTCTCGTACGTAATGTGCTGGCGCTCCATCGTGCTGGAACCACATGACCCGCCGGATGCGTGGAGGAACAACGTTTAACAGGTCTGGCAGCACATGTTGCAGAAATGTGAGGTATGTTTTACCGTTGAGGCGTTCAGGAAGAAGGTACGGTCCGATTAGGTGGTCTCCGAGGATTCCTGCCCAAACATTGATGGAAAAGCGTCTCTGATGAGCATGTGGATACGTAGCATGTGGATTGACATCCGCCCATACATGTGCATTGTGTGTGTTAAATGTACCTTCACGTGTGAAGGTACATTCATCGGTGAAAAGCACAGTTCGTCCAAAATGTGGATTTAGCGCGTTCTGCTGCAGAAACCAGCGGGCGAATTCAATACGATTTGGATAATCCCCTGGAGACAGTTTCTGGACTCGTTGCACATGAAACGGGAGCAAATGTTCATCCTTCAGTACCCTCCAAGTCGTGGACTGTGAGGTATCCACCTGGCTAGCCACTGTTCGTGTACTTGTACTTGGCTGCGCCGCTACTACATCCAGAATGGCTTCTGCAACAACTACTGATTCGTCCTTTTTTGCACGACCTGCATTCGACAGGGAAGCGAGAAATGATCCCGTCTCACACAACTATCTGTGCAAGCGCTCGAAAGTTTTGCGGTTAGGCAACCGCCTGTTAGGAAATCGCTCTCCGTACATTCGTTGTGCCTCTGCACCATTTCCATCTGCCGCTCCGTAAATTAAATGCATCTCAGCCTTTTCCTTATTCGTGAAGGGCACCATCTTCCGATTCATTACTACAGCGACTTACACTTGACTCACCGTTCAGTGGTTTTTATGCCTGAATCGTGTCGAAATTTTGCATACGTGTTCTTCTTCTTCCCCATTTGACATTTGCATACTTTCTGTTTCCTTCTTCACCCGGTGACTAGCGTCAGGAATGGAGCTTTAACGTTTGCATGAGCGACGTTTCCAACTGTGCCAGTGCCTTTATGAGTGAATTCCGACTATGCAGTCCTTGACGAAAGTTGTATTTTTGCCTCGTATCACAGCACAGAATCGTTGGGCATGGTTAAGTAGTGCAAACTGAACTATGTTCAGAAGTTGAAATTTGAACCCCCTCCCCTCGCTACTGAACCACGCTCAGCGATTCAGATTTTGAGCTGAAAATTTAAGTTTAAGTCTAAGCTTTAGAAAGCATTTAATGAGACACAAAAAATAACGGTATAAAATAGTTGTTCGTTACTCCAAAGTCTAAAGCGCCCTCTATCGGAATTTTTTGAAAATTTTCTTTAAAATTTATTTTCAAGAAAATACTGACATAAAGAATAATTTTAGCAAAACGCGGCAGTAGTTAGAGCCTAATCTACGACACAAAGATCGGGAATAACTGATTTTTGTTCTGGGGGGAGAAGGGTTTCAAATTTCAAATTTCAGTTTACGCTACTTAACTACTCGTTAGGACTCAGATTTTTAGATCAAAATTTAAGTTTAAGTCTAAGCTTTCGAAATCATTTAAAGAAATACAAAAAATAACGTTAAAAAATAGTTGTTTGTTACTCCAAAGTCTAAAGCGCCCCCTATCGGCATTTTTTGAAATTGAACTTTAAAATTTTATTTCAAGAAAATACTGGCATAAAGAAAATTTTTTGCAAAAACCGCAAACGAATCGACCAATTTTTCCATGTTTTATAATCATTTGAAATTTCGGACCCTAAACTTTAATGCCCCCTATCTCCTTGGGAATAAGTCTGGGACCCTTAGTCTCCTATTTAATATTATTTGTCTTTAAGTGTACTATAACCCCTTAAAGTTCTGCCCATCTTTTATGAATCACCCTGTATATGTAGGATTTCAGTTTAAACACTTCATTTCCTTTATGACGTGCATGATCATAAAATTAACTGACGCTCTAGTACTATTATTATCCATGATTTAAATGCACGAGTTATAAATATTTCGTATCGCGAGATCAAGATTTGAACATCTTCAAAATTGGAAAAAGAGCCAGTATTCTAATTTTTATTGTGAAGCAAGCGTCGAAATATGAAATAGCCAGTAAAGGCGCTGTTAGATCTAGTTGGACTACTGGAAAATAAATATATTGTATATGTTGGGCGAGAAATGTATTAGCTGTGAAGAAATTATGGCTATGATGTCATACACTCACGCACAGTTTTTTTTAATCGGTTATAAAAAGGAAAAAAAGTCGCCAAATTTAGGGGTTTTTTTTCCTTTAATGGCAACCTAGCTATTGTATTAAGTTATTCGTTTGGCGCGGTCTTGAAAATCGCTCCAACCAAAAAGTCGCCAAACTTATGTTTATATGTTTGCGTGAGTGTAAAGCATCTGTTCCGAAATTATTAGTAAAGTATTGTAGAATTATCTTTATAAGACTGTATTAAAGTTTATATTTTGTTATTCAACGTCTAGTTGTTCATATAATTCCAGTAAATCAGCTGTTTACATATCATCTTCTTACATATATATATAGATATTTATGTAATTTTATAATAAAGTTTAATGCATTTTTTTATAATTTTAAATAAAAAATAAACGAGTTTCGTATTAACTATAAAGAACGAAGCTATGTATTAACTTATACTTTTAAACAATAAAGCAGAAGCAGAATTAGGTTAATGTACATTTCCAGCTTCATAAAAAGGCACCAAAATAAATCCAGAGATAAAAGCTAGAAAAAAAATCTACGAAACGTGCTAACTAAGTAAAAGTACCAATGTTCAGATACAAAATAGCTACCAGTTTTTTTGCAAGCTATCGGAAAGGTTCACTATAATTACTCATCTATTTTCGTTTATTACCCATTAACTAATATTCAACCCACAAAATATATTTTTATGTTAACAGCGGATTCTCCATCTTTTTGTTCTCAACATTCATAAAATATCATTATATCCTTGTCATTTCCCTCGTTATTTGATTTTATTAGTTCTCATTATATAATACAAAGGACAGCTTTTAAGAGCAAAATATATTTTTTTTTTCGCGAAGGGTCATAAAATATAATTCAAAGCGAGATGTATTGAAAAAACATCATTTTCATAATCACGTGTACCGTAATTCCATGAAAAGAAACTGGAAAACATGAAAATAAGTTTTTACAGCTGAAATCTGTGCTGTTTTTTAACATCAATAAAACAAACTGGAACTAATACGGAAGTTTTTATTTCGTAGGATCTCATTTAATTTTAAAATAAGTATTATTTTACATTAAAACTCTCATCATAAATATAATAGAATAAATAATTTACAGAATTCAGTAAAACATAAAATATACATTTGACATAAATGTTTTTTACGTAACATTTTGAATTAATCTTAAAACACAAGTGATGAATAATTCTTGTATATACATACACTCTAAAAACGACATTTTCAAAACTGAGCAAAAAATACTCAAATATGAGTATGTCGCATAGACAAAATGGCTCCTAATCAAAATTACTCAAGTTTGAAACATGTATATACTCATTTCTGAAAATATGCACACACTGAAGAATAAAATATCAAGTGCTCCTATTTGAGTAAGTCCATGTTTTAAAAATGAGTATGAACTAGCTTCTATGTGTTCATTTTTCAATATGTCCATGTTTAAAAAATGAGTTTAAACTGATCCTAATCATTCTTTAGTATGACCATGTTTCAAAAATGAGTATGAACTGACCTCTACTTGCTCAGTTTTGAGTATCTCCATGTTTCAATATTCTGAGTATTTCTGGTATTTCAGAATTGAAAGCATTGGGTCGTCATATTTGAAACAAAAAGTTTCATAACAAAATGAAAACATCGATTTACTCAGATTTGAAAATGTCATATTCATCAGTGTACATACCGACAAAACCTTAAATTGTTTACTCCATATTTCTTTCTTATTTGGTCACATTTTTCTACACCCCGTTTAAGACAAATCAACCCAAAAGGATAATCCTGATTATTAATTAATAAGTGTCTAAAAAAATTATGCATTAACAGTAAACAAAAATACTAATTTTAAAATATTGACAAAGTACTTAAAACAAATATCTGATTTATTTACATTACAAAAACGTATTAAAGTTACAGAGAAAAAAGAAATATTTAAATAAAGAAATAAAACATTTAAAACATTTAAAAGTATTTCTAGGTTTATGAAGACTAAACAATAAAACTTTTTTTTCTATTTTTAGTTTTATAAAATTAATTTCTAAATTTTACACAATTTAAACAATACTAGAAAAGTTACTAATGAAAACCTAATTACACAAAATAATGTATTTAAAAATGTGTCTGAAAATAGTTATTTGGGAATAGCTTTAAAATAAAAGACCATTTTTGGTTTTTCAACTAATATTTATTTAAGACAGTCATCTTTTGAAACATTTTAATGTGTTTCTCTTTCTCAAAACTTTCCTTCTCGACTTAAAAGAATACGATTTGATGAGAAGATAACAGTGATGTTGTTTTCACACCTTCTGCAATAAACATGTTTTATGTATTTAAATTTATAAATTAAAATCTAGTATAAATCGAAAAAATTCCTCAATACATATATATTTTTTCACAAATAGTATTGATGTACGCATATTTGCCATATGTGTTTTCTTATATATGTTTCGTTAGGCTTGATAATTTGTATATATTTACTTTTCTAAAAAAAGATTTTCTTAACTGGAAAACACACAATTTGGAATAAAATAACACCTGATATTGTTTTCAAACTTCTGTTCAAACTTGTGTTGTGTATGTGGTGTGGCAAACATGTTTCATGTTTTAAATTTTGAAACGTATCAATTAATATTTAAAGCAGAAAATATACACAAATTGTTATTAAATATCTCTTTTTGAATACTTTATACATGGACGATTTCTTACATTAGTTATACATTTGATAGATATTTGTATGCATGGACGCTTGATTGTTTATATATTCCCTAACAGTTTTTTTATAAATTTCTATTTCTAAATATTTTCTTTCTTAATTATAAATTCTGAGATTTAAGGATGCGATAACATCCATGTTGCGCTCCGATATCACGGTAGGCATACTTTACGTTTTATATTATAAAACTGTATGTTAAAATGGAAAAAAGAATTAAAAAACCAGACGATTTCGAAATAATTTTTCACATATTTTAAAATTTTTACAAAGGAGAAATATGCACATACACCTGACAATTTGCATAATTCCCTACGAGTTTTTATATTATTCTGATTTTAAACACTATTCTTCGTGATTTCGAAATGCACGTACTGCTTATAGTGATTACGTACTGCTTATAGTGACAAACACATAACACAAAAGGCTTAAAAATACGTTTTAATTTACACATGACATATGTTTCATGCGCTCCAACGGCGACTTCTTCAAGATCAAAATGATAAATAAACTATTTTCGCAGTTTTTGAAAATTATAAACACAAATCACGAGATCACATTTTGCGTTTATCATTTTCAAAAACCTTGCGAAGATAGTTTATTTATTATTTTGATCTTGAAGAAGTCGCCGTTAGAGCGCATGAAACATATATCATCTATATATTAAAAGTTATTTTTAAGCCTTTTGTGTTATGTTTTTATCACTTTAAACAGTATTCACACTTTAATTTACAGTTATTAAGTGATTTTATTATATTATCAATATCGTTGTCAATTTTATTTGGCAGACATATGTTTTAAATATTAAAACTGGAAGTTCAAATAAAACCAAGGCTAAAAGTCAAAAATAGAAGTTTTGGAGAAGTTTTAGATTTCAAAATATTACGTTTTTAAATAGTTTTAATTTTTAACTTCTGCCAGGTAAATCGATTGTAGTCGGCTGTAAACATACAGTGTCGGCCTCTCGGTTGGCTGTTCTTTCTCAGTTCCTTACATAAGTTATAATGAACTTTATATGTTATCAAACATTGTTATTAAAATTTATTATTATTACATGCTTTACTATTTATCAAGTATAAAATACTTTATAATTTGTTAAGTATTCATTATGTATTCTGAAAATTAGATGTTGATATGTTAAAAAATACCATTTGTAATTCTCAAAGAAATATTTTTTATAAAAAAGCTTTTCTGCTCGTTCATTAAGTCCATGTATTTTATTAAATGAAATGCATGATTTATATATAGGGAGGAAAATGTTTTTCTTTTTATAGCAACAATTACAATTCTTAGAAATATATATATATATATATATAGGTTATTCCAAAATTATTAAAATGCAGTTTACTTTTATACCGGTTAGAGATGCATAGGCAATGCAAATTGTAAAAGTGTTTAAAAAAGGCTAGGCATTAAGATCAGATAGATGAAATATTCTTTCTATAAGTTTTCCATAAGTTAGAAGTTTTACATTTTTATACGAACCCTTCGTTCTATAATTTATTTTTAGAATTTCTTTTCTTCCCGATCTCACAAGAACGATTGCAAAAAAAATGTATTCTTCTATGACCAAAATTTAAATTTTATCAAATTTAGGAGATTTTTGATACTAAAAACAGAAGAAGTTTTTATAGAGCCGGAATAGTACAAAATTCCTTGTCATGAAACCCAGCGGCCCAGGGACCCATATAAAATTTTTAAAAGTGTACATGTTTGAAATGTAATGTCATGGCCATTTCATAATCATATTTGTAATTCCTACTTTATTTTGAACACTTTTTCAATAGACATTGTCTACGTATCTCCAACAAGTAAAAAAAATAAATATATTTTTATACATATATACCCGTTATATATATATATATATACATTATTCTAATATACAACTACTTAAACGATGCAAGTGGAATTTCATTTATTTTGGTCTGAAAAATTTGCAATTCTTATATTATTTCTTTTATTTTCCATTCCAATATTTATTTTTAATAATTATTACAATTGATGATTAGCATAAATATATTCAATTAAAGTTTCCTTGTTATTTATTATACCACTTCTTTCCTTTATTACGTGATTCAGTATCACAAATATGGTTAATAAGCTTTTCTATATTATAAAACTATTCAAAATTCTAAATATAAATATAACCGTGTTCCATTTAAAAGATGTAACTTATAGTGTTATTATTATTTTAGATCTGTGAAACTAATTAACAATATAAAAAATTATGTATGAGAAAATGAAAAGTCAGAATATATACATACATATCTCCAAATGCACTCCTCTACACATATACATATGTGTGTGTATGTATGTGTGTGTAGTATAAAGGGCGGCAAAATGCCACAAACATCAGGATATACGGGTATGTGAAAGTTATAAAAGTTCGTATATAAACAAGGGCGTAATAAATAATTTTGTATATATATATATATATATATATATATGTGTGTGTGTGTGTGTAAATATATATATATATATGTAATAGTAAAAAAAAAATTCCTCCTTTTCGCTATGTTTTTAGTCCTTATTCCAAATTATCACCATTCTATTAAATTACTAAATGTTATCTATTTTATTTATTTTAATATTTCTCTGTCTTTTATTTATATCTTAAATCCCCTGTTGATTTAATTCCATATCTTAGTCAAAATATTCTTTAAATCCCTATTCTAAACAAAATATTCTAAATTGCAAAAACTTCCTAAAAAGCATTTGATTAAATTCCTTTTATTGAGACAGTCAATTTATTCTTTAAGAATATTTTTTCTTTACATTCTTTTTATTTTATTATTTTCAGATATCGTTCGATGTGTCCCATCATTCCCTGATTTCGCGCGCTTATTTTTTCCTCCAAAATTCATCCGATTCCTGTAATGAGTTCTTACATTTACGTCAGGTTAACACACCCTTAACCTAATTTCTTAGCCATTGACGTTTGAGTTTTTCGGCGCTCTCTTCTTAGCCACACCCCTTTTTACAAACTATTGGATGGTAATTTTCGCGCGTTCGTGTTCCTACACCAATTTTTTGAGTATATAATATACTGCATCGGACAGGACCGTCAGAATTTTGCTGTATTTTTGGTTGTTAAAATAAAATGCGGCTCCAGCGACCCCCATTCTTCACTCAACATTGTCTTTTACTTTGTATATAGTGGGTCATCTAAGAACATTGTATTCCATTTTGTATATAGTGTGTTTTTCTAAGTGTGTGGTGTTCTCTTCAGTGTCTATAATCTATTCGAGAGTTGGCATCGTAATCCTGTGCTGACAAATTATTACTCTGCATCATGTAAACGGATGACGTTGCTACGAATAAATGCATTGATTCGCTTACAACGAGTCTTGTTCTTGACTGCTGCTCTTGTGTGTGTGTCGATTATTCGGTGGAATTCCTTCAGTACCTGATTTTCGGCGAATCAATTGCCATACTTAAGGATGTGACGACTGCGTAATTTCCATGGTGTCTACCCCATAATAAGAAAACCGGTAGTCACTAATGACATTCATTATTACCTGCAATATATCGTAATATATATATATATATATATATATATATATATATATATATACTAATAATATATATGACTAATAATATATATATACTAATAATATTTACTAATGATTCAATGCTTTATGAACATTTATTATATCGCGTTCTTTTTCAAATTTTAATTTAAAAAAGTTAATCATTTACTTAATATTTTGAATAAATATATAACAGTGTTATAGTTTAAATATTCATCTGTTAACATATTCTGTTAACGTATATCTACTATGGTATTCAGTATATTTATGTTATATTTATTACATTTATAATTGTTATTTATATGTCGTTTGCAATTCTGAAAATTTCTCCATATTATGGAAGATATTAAAAAAGAACTTTTATCCATAACATACAAAATGAGAATTTTTTAAAACGTCTTTGTCTTGAACCCGTACAAATGTTTAAAAATATTTAACGTAAGATATTCATTGTTTAAAGATGTTGCTGCACTTTCGAAAGCGGGAACGTAGAAAAATTTATTCTTTTTAACTTTGTCATATTGTAACGTTTCTGCAACATATTAAAATTTTTTAAGATCATTATAAAGATCTATTTAACTAAGAAAAGATAATAATTACCTTTAATGATGGAGATTTAAATTGTATGTTACTTCAACTTAGCTAAAGAATCATTTTAATGAGTGTAAGTACCAGCAGATTTGCATATCTTGAAACGTGTTTGTGAATTATTGTACTCTAAATAATGTGCTTCATAAAATACCAACATGTATAATTTTTTATCTCTTCTCGTGTGAGAAAAAGTATCATCCTTTTTCGTTATCAGCTGTCAGACAATATTCAGTTTTCAAAACGTCGCCCACATTGGTAATTACGAAGCTCAACTCCATAATTTATTTAAACTGAAAAATCGTTTTAACTATACACGTACTTAGTTATTTTCCTCTCGCTTCTGTTCATTATTTTAAAGCTCAAAAATCCATAAACCATGGCATATTCTGAGTAATTTGATTTATCTGTTAAATTAGAAAAGTGAGCTGCACACAAATGATGTACTTAAAATATTTGTTATGAAAAATGTCATTCAATGAAATCAGTCTCACTTGTAAGAAATGTACTGCGGAAATAGCAGATCATATTCATTTTATAATTTCAAGTTGTTAATTGTTTTTTCGAATTGCATTATATTTAACTTTCTATCAGAATGAGCTGTTAAAATGCCATTGAAATTTTATTCAAGTAAATACAAGGTACAATAAGCAACACGATGAGCTATAAATTTAGAAAAAATTAGGTATTTAAAATATTTTATTTAATTTTTTGTTCTTAAAATAATTTGAAGTAGAGGCGAAACGTCTCTCCGTGCTCTCCGTACAACCTTTTTGAACTTTTTTTTTTCAAAAGACGCGGTCGGTATTTACGCGTATATCCGAAGAATATTACTTTATATAAGACTAGCTGACCCGCCCGGCGTTGCCCGAGCCCTTGTAATAAACTTAAATCTCTTAAAACACGCAACTCTGGCCATGGTCTACGATGGATTCCGAACCGTATAAACGGCATGCTCGTACGCTCTAGAAAATCTTTTATTTCCCCCTACCACCGCAAGGGGAGCATTCTGTTCTAAACAAACCTCTTTCCGACCGAACTTCTGAGACAGGTCCCCACTGCCTACGTTATTGTATAATAGGCGCACTACAATATTGAGCTGGTTTCGAGAAGATTGGAACATTATTAGCCCAGTTATTGCAATAAAGCACAGTTAGAGAAAATAACCTTGAGTGAGGTGCCGAGGGAAGGGGATGTTCGAGTGTCCTTCAGAAAATGACTAATTAGGAGACCCACTATGCATGCATAAAAATTCGTTCGTTTTGTTAAGCTAGGAGCTTAATTACAAAGTTGGCTTAAACTCTTATTTGTAAATAGTGGTAACCGCTACTCATAAATTTAATTTAATGTTATAAAGGGTGACTATTAAGTTAAATATAATGTTTGGAATCACTTGCGTTGAAATCGGAAATATAGTTGCTGATATATAGAAACGGGGCATAGTTAGAAAAAAACCTTGAAGGAGGGGCTGGGGGGGGAGGGTTGTTCAAGTACCCTTCAGCAAATGACTAATTAAGAGGAGCACTATGCATCTTTCGAAATTTGTTCGTTTGCTTAAGCTAGGAACTTAATTA
Source organism: Maratus michaelseni (assembly GCA_963931845.1). Lineage (NCBI taxonomy): Eukaryota > Metazoa > Arthropoda > Arachnida > Araneae > Salticidae > Maratus > Maratus michaelseni. The sequence goes on along the minus strand of OZ007588.1, from coordinate 198,743,815 downwards.
CAAATTTGGCTTACCCAAGTATTCGGAAATAGTGGTAACCGCTACTCATAAATTTAGTTTAATGTTATAAAGAGTGACTATTAAGTTAATTATAATATTTGGAATCACTTGCGTTGAAATCGGAAAGATAGTTGCTGAGATATGGAAACGGAGCATAGTTAGAGAAAAAACCTTGAAGGAGGTCCCGGGGGGGGAGGGGATGTTCAAGTGCCCTTCAGCAAATGACTAATTAGGAGGACCACTATGCATCTTTCAAAATTCGTTCGTTTCCTTAAGCTTTGAATTTAATTACAAATTTGGCTTATACTGTTATTCGTAAATAGTGGTAACCGCTACTCATAAATTTAGTTTAATGTTATAAAGGGTGACTATTAAATTAATTATAATGTTTGAAATCACTTGCGTTGAAATCGGAAAGATAGTGGCTGAGATATGGAAACGGAGCACAGTTAGAGAAAAAATCTTGAAGGACGGGCCGGGAGGGGGGCGGGGGTTGTTCAAGTGGCCTTCAGCAAATAACTAATTAGAAGGATCACAATACATCTTTAATGATTGATTAATTTGGTTATGCTAGGAACATAATTTGAAATTTGGCTGAAATTTGGCTTGAAATTTGGCTTACCAATTCTGGTAACTGCTTTCTAGAAATACACCTTGAAGCTTACATGTCATTAGACCCTTGCCCCTCTTCATTCCCACATTTATAAAAAAGAATCTGTTAAATAAATTTTTCTGTATTAACAATCTCCATCATAATAATAAATGCCATCTAAATTTAAAAAAAAAAAAAAAAAAAAAAAAAAAAACGACTAATTGTCATGAATAAAAATGTGCCAATCGCATGGCTCCTCTACGCTGATAACTTCAATCCATATTGACACTATTTAGTTAGAAATCCTTATTTATGCATCGCTACTCTGGTTTATTTAATTACTTCTGTGAAGAATCGATGCAACCAACCAGTGAACCAACCAACCCAAGAGAATAAAAGCGTATTTTTAATGAGAGTTCTTTGTGCATTTTAATCAACATTTCAGAAAGTAATTAAAATATTAAAATTCTGATGCTCAGGTACACCAGGAGAGGGTTTGGACTACCTAAATCTAAATTTATAGACTTCTAGGTGCGCTAAATTTTCCTAGCCATCGCCAACAGAAACACACACACACGCAGAGCGAAACTTTCTTTTTTTAGTATAGATTTTTGATAAATAGTAAGTTCTCTGAACAAAACAATTTCCCACCTTGTGTGACAGCTCAATGTTTTTGCTATTATAATTCAGCTCAGTTCACGACTTACGTCGTCAACTGAGCTCAACGTCAGAATGCTGTTCTGTGATCATATCAGTAATTCGGGTGGTTAAATTGTAAATAAAGTTTTGGGAAGTATGGAATATCGAGGAAAGAGGGGTAATTACAAATATGTGAAAGTGTGTCAAAAATTGGATATCTTGTTTGGGCGTATTGACGAGCAATCATAAAAAAAAATCCATTACTTGGTTTATCGAAGCGTACTGATCAACGTACCTACAAGAATTAGTTAAACACTGGTAGCCGTAAATCTTGTTGACAAAATTATGATAAAAAAAAAACTTCGAAACCGAAATGCAACAGAGACGAGTGTCAGGCCTTCTGAATAAATTTTGCAGTCCCTGAATGGCTTTTCATGTCAACCAAGTATTTCCAATTAAACATTGAGAAGTAAAAATCATGCGATGAATATTTGTAGGTACCTCACAAGATGCCTTTAATTACAGAGCCAAATGTAGTAATACGCTTGGAATGGAATAAAAAACATAGAATGTGGATAGGGGCTGAATAGAAATGTGCAGTGTTCCCCAACAACTCACTTATTTGTCGTTTTTACGAATGAGTTGGCTTTAAAAGAAGTCCCAATGAATCATTCAACCATAAGTGTGTGAAAGATGCATTTTTTCTCGGAGGTGGCTCTTTGATGGTTTGGGGGTATATTTCATACTATGACTTGAGCCCAGTGATTCAGCTGACCATGAGTAGCTGTACCAGGCTATATATTTCAACATTGCACGTGACAGGGGTTTATCCTTTATGCAAAATATTTATGATGATTATTATATGGACATTTTCCCATTTTCCAAGAGGACAACAAGCAGGTGCAGAGGGTTGCATTAATTAATTATTGGTTGGATATGAACGCTTAAAAATGGTTTTCTACCTTCACCATCCCGGTAAATCCCCCCCCCCCCATGAAAAATTTGTGGAACTATTTGAAACAGCGAGTAAAATGCTGACACTTTCACACAGTTTGGTGGCCTTACGTGAATAACGTGATCTAAAAATCTTTGCGACCTCTATACCTCGCCGAATCCACGCTCTTATTGAAGAAAGAATCGATCTTACACAGTATTTGAGAAATGATTCCAGTGACTGAATAATTTTTGTCCTGTGAAATTATTTTCAAATTCAATATTATTTTTAAAAATTTAAATAAAAAACAGCAAGTTTAGTTTTATGCTATAATGCTCAAAGCGATGTATAATTTTATATATTTAAACACTAAAGGATGAAAAAAATAGATTACTAATCATTTTCCGTGTCGTGAAAAGCCCCAAAATAAATATAGATATAAAATATAATATAATAAATATGTGTGAAATGTGTTAATTAAATAAAATTACTAAAATTTAGCTATAAAATATTTGCATGTTTTGGCATGGTAGCAGAAAAAACTATTTCTAATTAGTCATTTTTTGTCTCCTTTATTACCCATTAACTAACATTCGACCCACAAAATACATTTTTATGTCAAAAATTGGATCCCCATCTTTTTGTTCTAATAACTGATTAAATATAACTTTTTGCCTAGCGTTTTCCTAGTTATTAGTTTTTATTAGTTCTCATTATATAAAATGAAAAAAATGTTATAAATGTATAAGATTTTTTCTTTTGAAAAGGGCCATAAAATGTATCACAATGTAGACGTATTGAAAACACATTATTTTTATAACTACGCATTTTATATTTTTAATATACGAAACTTTGAAAAATGAAAGACATTGAAATAATTTTTTCTCACTTAAATTTATTACTGATTTTTAAACGATAAGGTGGACATTTTTATAATAAGTAGTAGTTATCATTGTACAAAATCGTTTTTTAATTATAAATAATCATTTTTTAGATTAAAAATATTTATCTTAAATATTCTAAAAAGATTAATACATGAAAAGGAATAAATCATCAGCAATTATGTATTTAACACGAATGCTCTTTCAAGTAAAAATATTAATAATTCCGTATTTGAAATGCAAAGGACGTGAGAAATATATTTCACGAATGCTCGTTTGTGAAACCTTATGAATTTTTTTGCTTTAAAAACAAAAGTTACATTATATTTAAACATATAACAGCAGTAAAATCCGATTTAGATACAAGTTCGAAATTCGTTTTTATGAATGCGTCATTGAATATACAATTTGATTTTGCACACTAAAAAATACACAATATTTTCGCCAAAACCTAAACAATGGAGATTTGAAAATGAGAAGATTATAAAGAGAGAGAACATAAATTGATTATTTAAAATTCGCAGCAGTTAAAATTATTATTTCATTTATTGCATTTATATATTTTAACATATACATGAAATGTGGCAATTATGTTTCTATATAAATCGAAATAATCATAGTTTATAGGTAATTTCTTCTATTTCTTACAGATTAAATATTTTCATAGTACATAAAATTATGCTTTAGTTAATTGGATTAATAAGGAAAGTAAATATTTATTAGAAAACACTAACAAGTAAAGTTTAATTATAGCAGTACATTTATCATATTATCAGTACTCAGAAAAATTATATTGTTTCCATATATATTGCGATAGAATGTGTGAGAACTAGCCTTTTTTTGACTTATCCTTTTATTGATATTCTGGCAGAAAATGATTTACTAGACTATATACAACATGTGTGAAGTAGTTATTATTTTCATTATTCAATGCTGTCTTAACATCTATGAAAGAATAATGTGTTACTTGATAATTGCCTCTAAGTTAACATTAGTATACAAATTAATTAGCTTGTATTTTATAATTTTTTTCTAGAACTTTTGGCAATAGAAAGTATTGATATTTCAACAATATGTTTTATGCAAAATGCAGTTGGAAACGTAATGAATTATTTAAATCGTTAATCATCATTAATTATTTAATTTTTTTTGCATACATTTCAGAAAGAAATTTTGTATTGTTATTATAAAATTATTTGCTGGTGCACTGTAATTATTGAGGTGCACTACAATATGCTTACTATAGAATATGGTATACATAGCATTTACCATTCATTTACAAGGACACACAAAATAACTCGGCTAAAGTACTGTCTAGGAGCAATAATTTCTAAAAGTGTGTTTCCAATCGTGTGGCATGCGTTTTTAAATTTTACTATTTTTTTTTTGTATTACTCTGTGTGTTTCAATTCTACAAATCATAAACAGAGCTCAACAAGAGAATTCGAGCACACATTAGCTTATTGGTGGAAATTTCTAATGGGGTATTTTCAAGTGTGTTATGTGTTTCCTAACTCAACTAAATTATTGCATAATCTATATTATATATACAAATCTATAGATTATATAGAAGATTGCTCAAAATAAATTGGATAGTTTTCCAACTTTAACCGCTTTAAATAATTAAGTTTAGCTACAAAATTCTGAATGTGTTTGGAAATTGTTTAATTATCTATGCTTGTGATTAAGTTTTTATTTCTTGTTTTAATATAGCCTGGACTAGGGGTTGCAAAACTTTTCACATCCACATGCAATTTTGTTTAAAAAAATATTTTAGTAACAATGACTTGCCAAACACAAATATATATATACCGTATATACTCGTGTATAAGCCGACTCGTGTATAAGTCGACCCCCCAATTCTTACGTAAAATTTTCAAAAAAAATGAATTTTCGTGTATAAGTCGAGCCCCCATTTCTGGTAGTATGTTGAAAAATGATTTGTAATCAAGGATAAACAAATTAATTAATTTTCATTAAATTAGTAAGCTTTTTTTTCTTTTTACGTTTCTTATTAGACTTTTTTTTTTAATTCAACGTTTTAAAACTGTATAATTATGTAAAACTGAAGAAGCTTAAACTATTTTGAAACCTATTCACATCAATTGAATGATACTTAAAAAGAAAAAATTCTTTGAAAAGTCTATTGAAGCCTTATTTACAAGGGTAAATTGTTTAATTATCTATGCTTGTGATTAAGTTTTTATTTCTTGGTTTAATATAGCCTGGACTAGGGGTTGTAAAACTTTTCACATCCGCATGCAATTTTGTTTAAAAAATTATTTTAGTAACAATGACTTGCCAAACACAAATATATATATACCGTATATACTCGTGTATAAGCCGACTCGTTTTATAACAATTTTTTAGACTGCTAAAATATTACTTCTTTCTATTGTAGGACTTTTAGGAGACAAATCTAGAAGCATTCCCAAGCTGAACTCTTTTTAAAAAGGGGATTACAATGTTGAAAGGAATGCCCCTGTATTGAAGGGAATTCTATCCCAAGAGAAAATGGATGCAGAACAATTGCAACATTTTTTATAAGTTTCATTGAAAATTTTTAATCTTTAATTGAAAGCAATAAAGGTTTTTAGATTAATATTTTCTACATAGGTATCATTTTCTGTCTTTAAAGATCCTGAATATCGGCAGTTGGGTAAGCATTTTTTTTTTTTTTTTACTTACTCGTGTATAAGTCAACCCCCCCCCCTTTTCAACTCCCAAATTTTGTTTAAAATCATATATATATATATATATATATATATATATTACTGTGTAATTATTTTATATTACTTTGTAATAACTATAGTAACAATTATCTTTCAGAAAGTAATAACAAAAATGCGATTAAATGTGATATTTGTTGTTTCAAGTTTGATAAAAATCAATTAATATCAGGTTCATACTTTTAACAGAATGTAAGCTGAACTGTAGTCATCTGATATGAGGTTTGTGTTTGATTTATTTTTATGCAATTCATTTACACAAATTATGGATCACAGAAGTAAATAGGTAATTAAATTGTTCAAACAGCAAATGCCAGTTTCTGGAATTACTTTCCATGTTATCATCCTTTTATTATTCAAATGTTCAATTATAATGCCTTTAATTTTCAATAGTTTTGAAATCTTCTCTTAGTTTGATAAATGTTTTGACCTATATTGAATTACATTGGAAATCGATAAGCTGCAATTAAAATTCCTTAATTTCCAATCTGTCAATCACGCTCAGCTTATTTGAATTTGTGTATTGTGTCACTATATCTTGATTTATAACCTCAAACAACATCGTGCCGAAAATACTCCGTTGTGTGCCATAGATTCGCTGCCACTTATCTAGACACCAAATACTATTAGAATAGGAAAGAAAAAGAGGTTTTGAAGGACTCAAACTAGCGTCTTTTCTTAATACACCATTCTTATTACCTATGCTGAAAATCCTCCCTAATAAAATACCTCCTTTCTTATATGCATATTAAAACCTGAATCTTATAACATATGTTTTCTAGCAGATACAACATAGATACATTGTTTCATAAAGAACCTAACGAAACATATACCAACTTCGTTGTAATGATCATTTGATGGTTCAAAACCATTCAGATGGTTTTCAAGAGGGTATCTTCTGGTTACTTTTAAAATTTTATTATTCTGATTCTTTCAATTTGAAATGTGGAAACTACTGGGACAAATGCAGAAATTTAGTTAGTAATCAAAATATAAACTGCAATTCCGGTGGAGATGCCGCATAAATATATATATTTTTTGAATTTGTGTATAAAATCTAATGGTGCACATAAACTTGCTATTTAATGTTACATATACAACATATGTGCTGCGACAAAAACAATATTAAAAAACAATTAATATATTTTAACAATTTTTTTTCCTAAGACATTGTACTATGGCACGTCCCCCTGCGGCATGTATACCGGATCGCAGTGCGGCATGTATCCCATTTTGTATGGTATTCTATACAGACGCTCACTGAGTTTTGACTTCGAAATCATGCATGCATTTAGTAATTAGCGTTTACAAAGTATTTAAGCATAACGTGTTTAAAAGTTTGGATAATGAAATCCTGCGTTTACCTCAAAATAAGTATTGTACAGCTACAAGTAATCATCGAATTGAGACTCATGCTATAAACTGGTTAAAGTAATCTCATTGCGCAGCTATACTGTGCGTCTGACTGTCATCTATCGATGATTACAAGAAATACAAGGGGTACGGCATCTATCCCGGATGCGGCGACACTCCCGGAATTATACTATGCAGAACAATGTTTCCAATTGATCTTAAATATCGGTATTAATTGTGTTAAGAAAAAAAATAACATTTTAAAAAATTTAATTCGAGTCTAAGTTCTTTAAAAAGAAACTTATAGCTAGATGAAAATGTGTTCATCTCATTTCTAGTAGAATCGCTCTGAAAATGCAGACATATATAATTAGATTTCCTTTTAAAATAACTAATTTTTAAATTGCCATTCTTCTTTGTTATTTTGTCAATTTAATAATATCTTTAAAATATCCAGAGCTAAACTTTAATAAAAATCACTTCTAGTTATGCATCTTATTACATCGCTGTTATTACATAAATAAAACAAGTAAATGGTTTTTAGAGAATCTCTCATGTGTTTTACTAATTTATTTTATCGTGAAGTTTCTAAAAATAATTATTCAAAGGAGTGACAAGTTTTACTCAGGAAAGAATATTGCCTATCATTGTCAGATTTAAGAAAGTAATTTTATTGCTTGTCCAAAACAACGAAGGATAACCAAAATAGAAGCAACAATTTAAATTTTCTTAGTAAAAGAATAAAATTTATAGCTTTCAATTTAGAAAAAGAGATTTTAGTCCTCGGCTTCTACTTTTTAGGAAGATTTATGTTAAAATACAGAGTGTTTCTAAATGGATATCGGGGTTTTAACGCTTTGTAGTATCTATTCTATAAAACTTAAAATTATACTTAATACATAAAATGAAAGAGCAACTCAAACTGTTTGTTGGTACCAGTGCCTGCACATGCGTAGGCAATGTTTCTTCCGTTATCCGTTAGAAAGCGCTAGTACCGAAAATGGCGACTAGTGAACATAAAGCATTTTGTGTTCTGCAGTTTGCAAAGACCAAATCTGTAGTTACCGTGCAATGTGCATTCCGGATAAATTCCAGATGTGATCCCCCAGCCAGCTGTTGCAACAATTACCCCACAAACACTAATTAACGTTTGGGAAGAACTGAACTATCGACTTGATGTGTGCCGTGTGACGATAGCTATTGGAGTGTTTCTATATTAAGTTTCTATATTAAGCTATATTAAGTTGCTCACATTGAACACTTGTAAGCTTGTAGGTAAAACTGTTTGAGTTGCTCTTTCATTCTATGTATTAATTATAATTTTAAGTTTTATGTAATAAATACTACCAAGCGTTAAATCTCCGATATTCATTTAGAAACACCCTGTATAAATGATCATTTTGTATTTTTCAACTATATATGTAATTGAAAAAAAATCTAATTTTAAAGCTTTTTAATATTTTTCTGCTTCTCAAAAATTTCTTTCTCGTGTAAAAAACAAGAGATCCAAAATGTGGTAACACCAATATTGCTTTCAAACTCGTTGCGACATATTTCATGTTTTAAATTAAAAACTGCTACTTTGAAATAAAAACAAGAATAAGAGACAAATGATTTATAAGAAGTTTTCAATATTTTTTAGATTTGATACGAATAATTACTTTTATGCACAGACTTGAAAATAGTATTTTCTAATAATATTTATGTTTCTAAATAGTTTGGTTTTTGATTAGAAAATGTATCGTTTTAAAACGAGATATCATGCGCTAAATCTTTCAAATTTTTTACGTCAGCATTTTAACGTTTAACCCCCTTATTAAAGTAACCAAAATTATCCCAAATATAATAAAATTAACATGACGATAATGAAATATATATTTATCTATCTTAAAAGCTATCTATATTAAAAGTTTTTTTTACTGTAAGTTAAAATCAATACAAGATTGAAAGACAAATGTTTATGAAATAGTTTCTTATTATTTTTAATAGAAAATTTTCAAAATAAAAATATTCACCAAGTGAATCTTTTGTAAAAAACTAAACAAAAAGAAAGGGTCACTTGTAATAATTATGCAAATATTTTTATTAAAAATGTCCGTGATTAATTGCATACATGTCTCTTATAATGGAAATGAATCCGTTACGTTTCAGAGGAAATATCTGTTTTAGATTTAAGCAACCATTAAATTTTAAAAGCAAAAGTCGAATCTAAATGATTTCAATCAACGACTGCATCAACATTAGATAAAATAATGGAAAGAACCCGCTTTTTCGTGGGTTCTTTTTTTTTTCAAAAATTTCTCAGATTGATTGTTTAAAAAATACCTCTATACGTCCGAATGTTTTGAAAATTATGCAGATTATGTAATTCTGGTCTACCAGGATGCTTTAAAAAGATTGTGTCGAAATACGGACGTTTAGTTACTTTTAGCGTAGAAAAAATGATCATCTCCGTGAGGCTAAGTGACCTGTGTTCACCGATCTCTTTTAAAAGTGTTAAAATTAGTATTTTTTAGAAACAATTGCACCGTTGATTACAAGACGGTTTCAATTTTAAGACCAGTTTTGAATTATCGGAACCTCTAAAATTGTGCCCTGCAGAGGAGTTGCCGTAAGGGGGGAAGCGTCTTTTTTATTATTTTTTTCAAAGGGTTAACAACAATATTTTTTCGAATTGATTACAGAATTTGAGACTTAAGTGTATGATCTTTCTTATGTCTTTAATATGTCTTCCAATTTTAACTGTACCGAAAGTTTTTTTCCCAATTTAGGTTAAAACAAAACTATGAAATAACACACAAAAAAAACCCACTCGTTCTGTCCTTCATTTCTTCCGAATTCGTAACTCGGGTTCTGGGTGAGCTCTTTTGCCATCTAGGAAAGAAAGAGATGAGTTTTTAGATGTTTTTTTAATTAATATATCCGCTAATTATCAAAACAGTAAAAATCCGAACTTCAGGTGCATCCGGATCGGCCTTGATCCACCCGCACCCCATTTTTCAGATGTCTATGTGCGATAGATTTCGCTAGCAATCACAAACAAAGAGACAGACACACACACAGAGCGAAACTTTCTTTTATTAATGTAGATAGTTCTCTTTTTGTGCCTCCCAAAAAATAAGCTGTAGTTTAATTGCATTTTTACTTTTCGTACACATACAGTGTAAGGACAGTATTGTAATTCTGATAAAAACGCTATTATAGAAATATTGGTATATTTTTACATTTTCAGGTGACCTGAATTCGTTTGAGCAATTTTTACAATGATTCCATAGATATCAGCTCTCGATTATATTGTACTTATTTATTTGTATCCCGGCAAACGTGTTATAACGAGGTGACACTTATTATTTAATCCATGTCTTCAATTTCGTGTGTAAGGTGATTCCTTTGACAAAATTGGAAAGTAGTGACTACTTTTAAAAAGTAGTTTGTAGTCACTAGTTTTTAAAACAAATAGTTGTAGTTGTAGTTAAGTACATTTTCAATAAAGTAGTTGTAGTGTAGTTCGCTAAAATAAAAATTAAATATTTGTTTTGACCCCGGTATATGTATGTATGTATGTATATAAATATTCAATGATAAACCAAGTTTAACAAGTCTTAATTTCTAAAAACATTCTAAAAACATTTCATAAAACTAGAACTGTAATACATGTGACATCAATAAGTAGTTTCAATTTTTATTAAGTACACACCGTCCTATTCAGTCGTTCACAAAAAATACCAAGAAAAAAGCCAATAATAATGTAACTAAAGTATGTAAAAAATATAATAAAATCAGAATAGAGGAATTTAAAAATTTTATGAACTCAAACTATTATAGATATATATATGTGGCGTTTTGACGAAGATGAGACACCACGTGATGCAATAATCCACGAGAAAATGGCAATCCGTCAAAGATATAGAAGGCCGCAGTCGATATCAATAATCATGGCGAAGTGGTGAGGCAAATGCGATTCCACAAGAGTTTCTTCAATAAATACCAGCCGATTTCCAGACAAGAATGAGATTGAGAATGGCAGATTTAGAATGAGAGCGATGCAGTAACAGTTCCCACAGGTATAAACTTATAGCCCTCAGGCTTCACGATGGCTCACCACATTGTTTTAAAGATGTTAAATAGCTGTATGAAAATTCTACGAATGAACTTAAAATTTCATATTAAGATTTGGAAAAGAGTTCCTTCCCTGGCAGCGCATCAATTTTGAAGTGAAAAATACCCAGCGCGTGAAATCAGAGCATGGAATAATAATAATAAAAATAAAATGGCTTTTTTAAAAAAAACATTCGGAATGAGAAAACATCTCGGAATTTTATAGATTGGGGAGCTGATAAAGGCTACGAATGAACTTAAAATTTTAGATTAAGATTTGGAATAAGATAATTATTAATATACGGGTATTTACTTTTAAAAGGACATTAAATAGGAATAAATATTATTAAGAATTAAGGAAATACTGACTATGTCAGAAGTTAGATTAATTTAAAGGACTAATGTGAAATAAATGTGAAGGATTTGCGAAGGAAATAAATTTTTTATATAACATATATATATATATATATATATATCTTTACAATGTCATGTCTTTCTTTCTGCATCTGAGTCTCTTGATATTTGGATGTTAACTTTTGTTTGGGCACTTTCTATGAGGTTTATGAGTATCATGATTATATCATTTGTGAACTAATTAGTATATGTTTTTGAGGTATGAATTATTTAATTTAGTATAAAGTATGATGGATTTTCACTTTCTACACATTGGAATTTTTCTCTACATATCTTTAAGTATTTTTCCCACTTATTTTAATTTTGATAATCTTAAAATTTTGGTTATATTTATGTATTGTATTGTAATTATCAGTTTATCTATTGCCGATTATTTATGTCGTTTAATGGTTAATATTTACAAATGTTTTATTATATGTATATGTTATATAAAAAAAAATATATTTCCTTCGCATTTATTTCGCATTAGTCCTTTAAATTAATCTAACTTCTGACATAGTCAGTATTTCCTTAATTCTTAATAATATTTATTCCTGTTTAATGTCCTTTTAAAAGTAAATACCCGTACATTAATAATTATCTTATTCCAAATCTTAATCTAAAATTTTAAGTTAATTCGTAGCCTTTATCAGCTCCCCAATCTATAAAATTCCGAGACGTTTTCTCATTCCGAATGTTTTTTTAAAAAAGCCATTTTATTTTTATTATTATTATTCCATGCTCTGATTTCACTCGCTGGGTATTTTTCACTTCAAAATTGATGCGCTGCCAGGGAAGGAACTCTTTCCTGTTTTAGCTTCCCCCACTCGCCTCATTCGCTGGTCTGGAGATCGCCTCTCACTCATTGGTTTGTGCGCACGTGACGTCGTTTTTCTATATGTCTACGCTCAGAGAACAAAACACGCTGGCATCCTTCGGAGTGGAGGGTTTTTGACGTGTTTGGAAGTATAAACATATATGTATCTGGTGTTATCGTCTCGCAGAATTTTCACACTGTTCTTTAACATCTTTAAATCAATGTAGTGAGACATTGTGGCGCCTGAGGGCGTGGAGTATTGCATCTCGTGGTGTCTCATCTTAGTCAAAACGCCACACACACACATATATATATATATATATATATATATATATATATATATATATATTTATGCAAAATTTATGCTTATATCTAGGAGAAGCAAATTTTGTAACGGTTTTATATTGAGATATTTTTTAAAGATTTTATAACAATAAAATTGATAACTATTTAATTTATATATTTAATTTGTCTTACGACTTCATCGCCTTCTTTAAATGTAATAAAAAACCTGCGGCTCTACTACTCATTAAGAATCTTTGCCTGCAGTGTCTAGGCCTGTTTTCTGAACTATCGGCCCTTAGCTGCTATGCAGAATATGTCATGGCCAAGTGGTCAGCCTAACGTGGACTCTAAGTATTTAGTTATGAAGCAAGCTTAATACTCACAACACAGAAGTGATGAAATGTTAAGAGAATCTTGCCAAGAATCGAACTGGGGACCTGTTGTGTGGTAGGGTAAAAAGCTAGCCTGCGCCGCCAGTAGCCCACGGGGGTCGCCGGCATCACGAATACGACCATCGCGCCCAAGCCTCTAAAGGGCTTATACCGCGCCAGGGGCTTTGTCTCGCCCCGGCGCTGCGATCGGCCTGGGGCCGCTCCCCACTGCGGACCCCCAGGTCATTTTACCAAGGTCGATGACATAGATCTCCACGATAGTAACCCCAAACTCGGAGGGAACTTCCGCAGAGACGGAACCTTGATGAACCCTGATGAACCCCGACGACTTCGTCCGCGAAACCCCATACAGGGAGACGGTCATTAGGCCATATGTCGAGCTACCACGACGGCTCTTGCTTTACCACAACTCGAAGGGTGTGAAAACCTACAGAGGTAGTCAATTTCCCTCTTGCTGTGGATTGTTGTGTGGTAGACAGGCGCCCTGACCACTACGCTACGTTTAAATATAATATGCGCTCCTTTAAATATAATATGTGGATTTAAAACACTTATTAAGGGGACGGTGGATGTTAAAATTTTCTTTTTTTAATTTTCCTCATAGAGATATAAAATTTTTTGCATATATACATTTCATCCTAAATATATAAAACACATTAAAAGAAATTTCCAATCTTTTTGCAATTTTAAGATTTTTTTTAAAATTTAAAATTTTAAAAGGAAATTTTAAAATGCTCCGGGCGTCTTAATTTTTTAAATATGTTCTTGCTTTTAAATTTTAATTACTTAAAACTATATTACAAACAAATCTAAGCATTGATTTTTTAATCTCTTGCATAGTTAATTTTTTAGAGATTTTTTTCTGAATTTTTCATCAAAATTTTGTTTTTTAACAAGTTAAAAATCAAATTTTACTATCTTAATGAAGTCGAATTTCAAAATGCATGCTTAGTATCCTTGTACACAACATCAGTATACTTTCTTATCAATTTCGTTAATTTTGATAAAAAACTAAGACGCTTGGAGCATTTCAAAAATCTGAAATCGTTGAAAAATCTATTTTGAGAAAAACAGATTTAAAGTATATTAAAGGGCCGAAAAATTGTTTGTGTACAAAATTCAAACGCTTGTAACTTTGCGAAAAATAGTCGCAGTTGCATGCGGTTTTTCGCAAATGACTCAGAGCAAACTGGAGAAAAATAATATGCACAAAAATAATTTTTGATTTTTGGGTTGATTTTTGCAAAAATGAAGGTCCACGGTCCCCTTAAATGCAATATGTGTTTCAAATTAAAAACGGCATGAACAACGTGAAACACAATCCCCAAATTTGCAAATGTCCTCAAATGTCGACGACATTTTGTAACTTTAGTTATACGTTCTCTCCTTGAGAAAAAGTGTAATGTTATGTTTTAGGTACAAACTGTTGCAGGTATATGGATTTAAATTTTTTTAAGTATTTGCGTTATTTTTAAAATTTAATTTATGTCCAAAATTATTATAAAGCAAACAACTTCATGAGAAAGTACTACTGGTCTAAAATGTAATATAAAGAACGTAGCTAACAATTTACCAGAATTCTATATATTTTAAAATTTTATACATCCCAGTTTTTTTCCCGAATTTTAAGTGATAAAAATTAAACAGTTGTTCTATTAAATTAATAAATATAAAAAACAGGGGAATAAGTATTTAAACAATCCGGTTAACGTATGTCTTATACGGTTTCATTATCAGCAGCTTCATATTATCTTTATAATATTTATTCATATTATTAATATATTCTTTATAGTACATTTGTAAATCTATGAACCGAATTCAATACATAAAAATTAAACATATTCCATTACAATTTTTAATATATATATATATAATTTTATTTTTATTCTTCATAGATATTTAAAAACATTTAACGTGAAATATTTTCCTTTTCAAAGCTTTGTAGTGTTACAATACACATCACTATGACATATTGCAAAAATAATATATGGAATATTTTTCTACACTACAACTTCCGACAAAATGCACAAACGTCTCCAAACTCTTAAAAGAGTTTCTTAACTAATAAAAGATAATAGCCTTAATGATGGATATTCAAAGTGTCTCATTCTTTAATTTAGTTAATGAGACGTTTTAATGAAAGTAAGTACCTGCAGATTTCCACATCTTGAAACGTGTTTGTCAATTACTGAATTTTTAATTACGTGCTTCATAAAATAGCAATAAGGAGAATATTTTTAACTCTTCTCGCGTGAAAAAGGTAGCATCACTTTTCTTTATTGCCTGCCAGACAATATTCTGCTTTCAGAGCGTTGCCGACGCCAGTAATAAAGCAGTTCAACTGAATAATTTATTTAAGCCGTAAAATGGTTTTTGCCATCAACTTACTTAATTATCTTCTTTTCACTGTCATTCATTATATTATAACTTAAAATGCTGTTAAAACATTTCTTACTCTGAATTATTTGTTTGAGGTAGTAAGCTAGAAGAACAAATCACACGATACAGAATGAGGCTTTTAAAATATTTGTAATGTATTATGACAGTCAAAGGGTGACAAAGGGCTAGTCAAAGGGCTAGCTGGTGACAAAAACTTAACACGGAATTTTAGCTATTCGTTATTTTATCATTTCAAAAAGAATTGTTTGTTTAATTGTTTGTTTTATCGAGAACATACATCTGACTTGAGTATGTGATACAAATATCCACTTATAAGTCATCCTCGAGAAAAGGACTAGATAGGCACAAGGAAATAACATCACTGAAGAATTACAGCCACAATGAGTGTGCGATGGAGGTGACTGGAGTTGAACCCGTCGCCCTGACTCTTACGCTCGCAAGCGATTAGCGGAGGGGTGCTTTGACCACTCGGTCACGGAGAGCCCCCCAAAAAAGTTCTTCATTGCTTTTTACTAGCTGCATAATGATTTTCTATACCTTCTAACCTCTATCCCTTAAAAAAAGGAACCATGATTATTTCTGTAGGTCTTCACATCCCTCGAGTTTTGGAAGAGCAAGTGCGGGTCGGGGAAATCCGACTTAAGTCCCTGAACCTGGCTCCCTCTTGGGTGTCCAGCTCCGAAGCTGTTGGGGGATTCCGGCTCTTCCCCAATTGTTTTCGTGGTGGTTTACTCTGATATTGGGATCCATCGCCTATTGCAGCGACCTATGTCGTCACGTCATAGATTCAATAGGAGAGATGCGCACGTGGCGGTGCTCTTATCGGTCGTGCGAGTTATAAGTCTCTCAAGACTTGGGTGCGACAGTTGACGTGATTGACGGGTGACACTCTGGCGGCTGGCGGCGCAGTTCAGTTTTGTACCTTCCAACCTCTCAACATTCTTCCGTGAAGTCTGTGTTACGTTGACCTACGTTAAATACGTTTCGAACCAGATTTCTTTTTTCAATTAAACTTAGTTAGTTCCCATGCAGAAACATAAAATACAGCTATATTAAATAAATATTCTGTTCCAAAACGTCTTTAACCTGCGACAAATTTAATCTCAATTTACGGAAGAATAAATAGTTGGAAATTGGCAGGTATGTGTTTACCTCTCTTTCAGAATGATTCACAAGCTTGCTGTTAAAATGGCTTTCAAATTTATGTCTCGTAATTACAAGCTAAAGTAATCTTCCGATCAACTATAAATTTGATAAGTATTTTTGATATTTAAAATATGCAACTTAGTTTTTAAGGAATAATTTGAATTTGGGGCACAGCGTTTCCACATCCTCCATTTTTACATACACACAATATTTCACGCTTGCTTCTTGCTTCATTCTGAATGAATTACAAGTTATTTATTTTGCCTTTTTACAGACATCTATAATATACAGGGCGTCCCAAAAGTCTCCATACAACTTCAAAAATTTATTTAAAAAAAATAATAGGCCTACAGCAAAAATAATTACAACAGTGCATAGAGTAACTTAAAAGTTTTTTTCTACAGCCTTAGTAAACTTCAACATGAGATCCTTTCGTAGCACGAAGAATATCAAGACGATATTTCAATTTAATCCACGAACGTTTTTCATGCTAACATCAACAGTAGCTACTGCTGTTTCGATCTTTTGTTTCAATTCCATGAGACTATTAACTTTTATTCAGATTTCATCAAACACTTGTAACTATTGTTGATGTTAGCATGCTGAAACGCACGTGGATGGTATTGGAATATCGACTTGATATTCTTCGTGCAACGAAGGGATCTCATGTACAAGTATACTAAGGTAGAAGAAAAAAACTTTTTAAGTTACTCTATGTACTGTTGTAATTATTTTTGCTGTATGCCTATTTTTTGTTTTGTAATAAATTTTTGAAATTGTACGGAGACTTTTGGGACACCCTGTATTATATTAAAACTAATTTAATTTAATTTTTTACCATTCGATTAGTGTGAAAAAAAATATGTGTAGTATATTTCCAGTCTCCAATATTCCGAAATTAACCCTTTGGGTCCATCTAACGACTGAGACTCGTGATGCACTTACTTTGCCCAAATGTCTCAGTGCCCAAATCTCAGTCTTCATTAGAGTTAACAACCACGTGTATCAAATAAACTAAATGATCATCAACCTCTGACCCGTCTCTCATCAAGCTACGACAATTTTAACTGATTGACTGCATTTTAGCATCCTTTGTTATTTAGTCTGCTTTTATACCAGAAATTCATCAAAGTAATCTCTGTTTTACTTATAACCGATTTTTTTGTGATTGCATAAAGAAAAAAATTCTTTTTAAGGAATTTCGAGTTTGAACTCTGAATTTCTAAATAGAAACAAGGAGGCCGAAATGGTAACTATGGGAACAATAGCAGGACTGCCACTGACGACTATTTTTATATTTTATTCGAACCACTTAAAAAAAAAATTCTGTGTAACAACTTTCTCTTGAAGCTGTCTTAGAAATTGCATGGTAAAGTGGTATGGATTGTACTAAACAGAGCTTCTATAGTTGTACGAATTTAATAAAAAAAGTAATCGCTTGTTGTAGCAATTTGTAATAAAAAACAAATTCAGAGTAAAAAGATTAACCGGAGATCTGTGTCAATTTAGATCAATTGAATATGTTTTAAACCAGGAAGTTTAATATAGAAATCTAATAAATACCTTATACCGGCTAGAAACATTTCATTAAACAAATTTTTGGTTTAGGAAAAGAAATTACGTGGTTTGAAGGAAATTGTCACAGTGCCCCGCTTGATTCCAGAATGTTAGCAACTATGTTTCTTTCGTATGTTTGTCTACATATCGTTGTTATTCCAATAGCGTGGTGCTTTAGAGCCCAGTCTATGAAATATATTTTTGAAAAAATGACAAATAGTATTGAATTTATCGTAAGTTTGCTGTAAAAATTCCATTTGCCATTCTGCAGAATAATATATATTTTTTAAATTTTACTGACAATGTTCAATGCCAAAGTATTATATTTTATAGTATATGTTAAATAATCCGTCAGCAGAATACATTACAAGATGGACTCAATGAGAAAAATAAAGAGCGATAATTCGAAATTTAGCTACTGAATGATTTGGAAAAACAAATGATTTCTCACTAAATACCTATTTTAAAAATATTATTTTTGATAACATTTTTTCACTTATTAATATAATAATAATTGATTAGTGTCTTTTCACAGTGATTTAAAATGGTTTATTTCTACTTTTTAAATCATTTTTAAATCAAATTTAAATCATTATATTTTAAATCAAAAACAGTAAAAAAGAAATAACAAATATAGTTTTATATTTAAGAATATCATGAATGAAATGCTATTAATTAATTTTAAAATTATGAATTTACAAAAATAAGTGTTTTGTTTTTTGTCTGGCATTGCGAATTAATACAAATTTAAGTATAAACAAAATGTAAGCATGTCTAACAAAAACGTCTTTAGTAATATATACATCATGAAACTTCATTGAGTACCAGACACATTTTACAATCAACAAAGGAAAAACACATACCAAACAGAAAAAACCAAACTAAAAACTAAAGAAAAAAAAAACTAAATTTAAAACAAAATAAATAAAGGGAATGTCTGTTACATTAGTATCGTATTTTGGAGCCAAGTTTCTGAACTTATTTTGAAAAGGACATTATATGCTCAATCAGTTTAAAATTTATGCAGGCTTACAATTTTGAAATTCTAATTTGAAATTAATTTTTTTAGTTTACAAAATATGTTGCAATGTGAGCAAAAAAGTTTTAAATCTACACCAGCGTTAAATTTTTTGAACTTTAAGCATCTTCTGCATGACAGTTTAGTAAGGTTATCTGTTTAACGTACAATTTAAGGACGACATAATTCTCAATAGAACGGCTATTTTTGTATTTCTCTGTATCTATTTCCCGATAAAATAAATAGGGTTAACTTTTTTTTTGATCGACTGTTGTTTTGTATTATTTTTTTTAGTTTTCCAGTGTATATCTTATAGCCAACGATAGTCAATACATGGGTCTTAAAAAGCATCTCTCCAGTTATATACATGATATACTACAGTTTGAAACTATTCCTCGACCTACTTTTAGGAAAATATTCGAGAACATTGTCATATGAATGCATTATCTACACATTTTTGACATATTTTGTAACAAGTATTTCATAAAATGGAATTTTCTACATTCAGATCTTTCTGAGTTGTATAATGAAATAATAACTGCCAGAATTCCATATTCTTCCGGAGTCCGAACCAAGAACAAATAAACATTCTTCGAAAGAGAAATTTTACTTTAAAATGAAACTGCAAATAAATTTCACATATAATCAATATAGAATGTATAGAATGTTAAATTCAATAATTGTTTAAACTGCAAAATAAGTTGCAATGCGAACAAAGCAGTTTAAAAATTTAGCACGTTTAAAGTTTTGTTCTTCTAATGTTAAATTGAATTTTTTTAACTTGTAAATTCAGTTGCATGGCGAGAAAAGTAGTATAAAAATTAGGCCTTCTTAAAGTTTTGAAATTCTAATATTAAATTCAATTTTTTAATCAACAAAATAAGTTGAAATAATAGGATTTGCTTAAGCATATCACTAAAACGACTTGGCGAAATGAAATAAAATTTGGAATTTATATATTTGAAGATTTTAGAAATCGATTTCTGTTAGATTTTTTATACGTTACATTGTTTTACGAATACTAATTTCATAATTTGACTTTTTAAAAGTAACATTCGAAAAATCGTTGTTTTGTAATCTATAAAAATGTTAACAGTAATCGATTTCTAGAATAATGAAATATGTGAATGCGAATTTTTATTTTTTTTCTACCAAGTAGTTCCTGAGTTACGCTTATAATACTATCCACAATGCAACTTATTTTCCTATTATTACCTTTTTTTTATTATTCCTACTATTACCTTTTTTGTGTATTACATTTTTTTAGTTTTCAAATGTATATCTTATAGACAATGATAGTCAATACATGCGTCTTAAAAAGCATCTCTCCAGTTATATACATGATATACTGCAGTTTGAAACTATTCCTGGACCCACTTTTAGGAAAGTATTCGGGAACATTGTCATATAAATGCATTAACTACATTTTTTGGCATATTTATACTGCACAAAAAGTTTTAATATAAACATTAGGATATTAAAACTTTACATTTGTATAATTCCTAAACTACATTACAGACTGACTTGTTGTTTGGTATGTCAAGGTAATATTTACCAAAAAAATGTAAACATAATGTCAAAATTGAGAACTTGTGCCGACAATTTCAGAGTTTCTTACTATTACAGTATCGAGATACTCCTTTAAGATTATTTACAATATACATTTTGAAAATACATAATTTCCAGCCTGTCGAATAGCTATTTCTGTTTTCATCTGGAACAGTTTGGTAATTAAAATGTATGAAAATGTTTTTTGTATTTCAAAATAAGGTGTTTGCATTCATTGCGAGCATCACAGTGATTGTTACAATTTCAGCATTAAGAGAGTTTAGTAGGATTATTTGTTTAACGTACAGTTTAAGGAAGACGCAATTCGAGAAGAGTTCCATATCCTGTGCTGTTTTTTTCTTTTTTTGGCGAGTTGTTTTTGGCGACAAATGTTTTATGTGGTCGTTGCGATCTTCAGCTATTGGGGTTGCTTTTTTAACCACTGGAATGGACTTTATCTATTTGCCGTCATTCGCTTTTGGCGCCACTTTGGATTTTTATGCCAATTGCGTCAAAAAGCACAGGATATGGAACTTTTCCCATAATTTTAAAAATCGGCTATATTTGTATTTCTCTGCTTCTATTTGCCGATAACATAAATAAGGGTTAAAAATTTTTTGATCGACTTTTGTTTTGTATTGCTTTTTTTCAGTTTTTAAATGTATATCTTATACCCAACGATAGTCAATACATTCGTCTTAAAAAGCATCTCTCCAGTTATATACATGATATACTACAGTTTGAAACTATTCCTCGACCTACTTTTATGAAAGTGTTCCGGAACGTTGTCATATGAATCCATTATGTACACATTCTTGACATATTTTGTAACAAGTATTTCATAAAATGAAGTTTTCTACATTCAGCACTTTCTTGATTGTATAATAAATCATAATTGCCAGGATTCCATATTCTTCCGGCGTCTGACCAAAGAACAAATAAACATGCTTCGAAAGAAAAAAATAACTTAAAAATGAAAATAAAACTAATTTCACATATATTCAATACAAAAATTTTTATTAAATACATTTATATAATATTATTGGAAAACATTTTATTTGAATCGGACCAGACTGAGTAAGAAAGCCGCAATTTTGAAAACTATGTAAAAGAGGCACGTTGTATCTACGCGTATCAACACTATTTTATATATTTTTTTCTATAATTTTATAACAAAGTTTAACGAAATTTTTAACAATTCAAATAAGCATTTTACGATTTCGTTATTAACCTTTTGAAAATGGGTTGGTATACCGTACTTACAGCTACTTTTTAGGTGGGATCGTTATTATATATATACGTAGCACCTATAGTCATCGTATGGTCTGTCCGGCCGTTCGTCTGTCTACATATAACAGAGCGAAAACTACCCAACCGAATGGTTTGACATTTAATATATATAATCGTTGCAGAATTGTGTAGAGTCATTTCAAGTTTTATGAAAATCGAATCAAAACTTTAAAAAATATTAATAAAAGTTTTCTGCATTCTATCTATTAAATCCTATCGTACGTAATCTATAAAATAATAAAAACACAAATAATGTGACTGAGTAAAGCAAATAAGGAAAGTTTAACAAAGACGAAATTCGGGAAGAGTTCCATACCCTGAAATAAGCATTTTACGATTTCGTTATTAACCTTTTGAAAATGGGTTGGGATACCTACTTACAACTACTGTTTATGTGCGTTCATAATTATATAAGTACGTAGCACCTATAGTCGTCGTTTGGTCCGGCCGTCCGTTTGTATTTCCGCACATAACAGCGCAAAAACTACCCAACCGAATGCTTTGAAATTTAATATATATATAATCGTTGCAGAATTATTTCGAGTCACTTCAAATTTTATGAAAATCGAATCAAAACTTAAAACGATATTAATAAACGTTTTCTTTATTCTATTAAATCCTATCATACGTGCTCTATATAATAACAAAAACGCAAATCATGTGTCTGAGGAAGGCAAATACGCGTTGGACGTTTCTTTTTTTTATATGCCAGGAGGTCATTTTTATTCCAAATTATTTTTTCGAATAAAATTGCATAAAATTTACATTTTAGAAAGATCATTCAAAAAAGTTGTCTCTTTGAGAGATGAGTTACATTCAAACATGTATAGATTCTGAGATAACTTCAGTTGAAATTGGGTTGAAAGCCGAATATCTAAGTCCATTCAAAATAACACAAGAGATCCGTTCATTATGACTCATAAAAATATTAAACCATGGAGGTAATCATTCGCAAAGAAAGATCACCACAGGGAATCTTGCAGGGGTGTATGATTTTTTTTTACATTGTAAAACTAAGTAAAATAGGAACACACCTCATTTGACACGTTTAACGTAATATTTCCAACTTGTTTTTATTCAATTCGTACAACTTTTTTAAACATAATCTCTGCATATACTAGGATATATTCAAGAGATATCAACCACAAAGAATGTTTTTGCTATATTATTGTACAAGTGATTATAAAAGTTGTCGCCAGTCCTCTCCCGTAATCAAAAGGTTAACTGTAATGCAGAAAGTCATGTATTAAAATTAAACTTTTTAACTGTAAACCAAAAAGTATAAAAAAAAAGGTTAATGTACTTTTCTCCTTCATAAAAAGTCCCAAAAACCGTAAATATAGAGATGAAAGGAAGAAAAAAGAGGTTTGTGAAGCGTGTTAATTAAGTAAAAACATTAAAAATCGCCTATAAAACATTTGCTTGTTTTTGGAAAACTATAAAAAAAAACTATCTATTATTACTCATCGTTTCTCCTTTATTACCCATTAACTAACATTCCACCCACAAAATAAATTTTTATGTCAACAATGGGTCCCCCCCCCCTCTTTTTGTTCTGAACGTTCATAAAGTATCATTTTTTTCGTTCGCATTTTACTCGTTATTTGATTTTATTAGTCTTATTATATAAAACAAAAGGGGACTTTTAAGTGCATAATAATGTTTTTCCAAAAGGGTCATAAAATATAGCACAAAGCAGAGACATATTTGAATAAACATCATTTTTATAACCACGTATATTATATTTTTATTATGATGAAATTTTAAAAAATGGAATATTGGAAGAGACTTTTTTACAACTGAAATTATTACTGCTATTTTTATTATAAACGTAATAAAATGCGTCAAGAATTATAATGGATTTTTTTATTGCTTAATATCTTATTTTAATATTTAAAAAGGAGATATTTTTTAGGTAAAATATTTTCACCATAAATCTTAAGAAATTTTTTTCCACAGAAATAAATAACGCATAAACACATGTATACGTAGTTCAAATGCTCATATAAATAAAATGATTAAATTTTCTTTTGTTTAAAACTCAAATAAAATCACATTTCGAGATATTATTAGGGATTGCATCATCGCAATAAACAATTAAAATTTGGACCCAAATTAATGTTATATTTACATCAAAACCTAATGTTACAATGAAAAAAAAATCCAGAAATGTTCTTTGAAAATTATGGGTTTAAATATTTTAAAGTTTAATAATTTTGTTACGATGAAATAACAGTGAAAGATTTTTGTTATAGTAAATTTTGGATTCGAGCTTTTGAACGTTTTACGATAAATTCCGAAATATTTCAAGGAGCGTTTCTTGAAAATACATAACATTTCTACCGTGATCCCTTCAAATATTGTCAGGAATGTTTCAGAATAGAAAAACATAATATTTTTCAGAAAATTTCTTTTGGATAATAGCTTGACCATTTTTTCACACAAAAATTCCTGAACATTTTTTGTGTGTTTGTGTGATTGCATAAATATGGTA
Organism: Maratus michaelseni; assembly: GCA_963931845.1. Lineage (NCBI taxonomy): Eukaryota > Metazoa > Arthropoda > Arachnida > Araneae > Salticidae > Maratus > Maratus michaelseni. The sequence continues at coordinate 198,719,249 of OZ007588.1, read as the reverse complement.
ATTCGTCTGATTAGCCAATACCATCATAGGAACAACTAGAGGAATTTTAATCCATGAACTTACTTTAAACAAACAAGAACAAATTCTACTTTAAAAATGTGTAATACGAGGGCAAGTCAAAAATTATCCGCAATTTTGACATCACTCTTCTTACATTGTTCATACTGACTTTTGTCCTCGCTTATTTTATTGTTATGCCGTTGTGGTCATACTATGAAAGTTTGATAGTAATTCCTCCATTTGTCTTCTTTTGTTGCAGATAGATCATGGCCGCCTCATTAGAGATTTGCACCAAAGAGGAGCAACGAGCAGTGATCCGGTTTTTGTGGTCGGAAGGTGTATCAGGGGCCGAACTCCATCGCGGACTTTCGCCACAATACGTGAACAGTTTCATGCCGCAAAGAAATGTCTACGAATGATTGAAAAATTCAAAAATGGTCGCATGAGAAGGAGCCGGACGCCGTTCACGGCCACAAATGACGACAACATTGAGCGTGCAAGTAACATGGTTCTGTTAGACAGACGAGTGACTATTGATGAAGTGGAACATTGTCTGCATCATCCATTTGACTTCGGACCAAGAACTGAAGGACGCGGTGCATGCGTGGTTCTATGCTCAGGCAAAAACCTTCTTTTCTGAGGGCATCAGGAACTGAGGGCATCAGCTTGTGCAACGATGGACCAAGTGAGTTGAAAAGCAAGGGAAAAATTATCTTAACGCTAGTTTCCTATCTGAATTGCAATAAAATTTATAACTACATTGCGGATAATTGTTGATATATCCTCGTACTTAAATAAGCTTCAATTTTGTTGTAAGAATAAAGGTAACTTCAAAATCAGTTATCAAATATGTGTATCCAATTCTTTTGATCACAGCCCTCGCCCCATAAAAGTAAAATCGAAGAGTCCATATTTTCAGCACAGCCAAAGAGACAGGTTATTAGCATATGTATCCACCAAAACATCCCGCATATTCCATTGGTGTAAACTATCTTGCTTCACCTGTTTTTTATAAAAATATGTGTTCAAATTGGAATCTTCCTTTTCAGTTCTCACTGCTGTGTCATCTTTTGAACATTAACGATAAGCGATATATTACTGACTTTGGTGTGCATTAAGCAGTTAATTCAGTAACTTAGCTTGCAAATTCACGTTACTGACAAAGCAACCAAACAGTCTTTTTTCGGGTATATGTACAACATTCTCACTCTCCTGGATTTCCCTTCCGTTTTTATTTCACACTGAATTGATGGTAATTCATTTCGTTGAAATATAATTCCAAATAGAAATTTTATTTTGAAACATGTAAGTATTTTTTTTATTCGCATTTGTTTAAATAACGTAAATAATATTTTTTCCCCAAATAACATTTCTAGTGCTTCATTTGTTTGGCTGTTTTTATCTTCTTTTTTACTTTAATTTCCGAAGACAACAGAATATTATGTACGGTAATTTTACTTAAAATAGGTTTTTCATGCAATATGACGACAGGATCAATCACTATCTAGATAAATCATGCATATTTAATAAAATTCATATTAGGAACGGATAGTCTAACTTCCACTTAGATACATGATACGGGTATAGCTGACAACTGCTACGATTTTTTCTTTGTAATACATTCGAAAAATAAATTGTTCAGTACGGATGTCTCAATCGCACCGGGATTGGACCATGGCACCAAAATGGCAATGGTTTGCTTGGCGTGGTTTGGTTATGAACGTCCTTTAGTTTTAACAACTGAGTCAGTTGTTTTCATGGGGATGTGTGTATTTTTTATTAAATTAAACATTGTGTATGTTTTATAATAAAATAATTTGCGTGTATTCATAATAAAAATTGTGTGTGTTTTATAGTAAAATTGTGTTTGTTTAGTAATAAAATAAAAGTAACATGCTGTTTTTGTACGCTAAACCCAACAGGTAATCTAAGACAGTCTCGTGGAAATGGCTCTAAACACAATCAAGCAAACTCCCGTGCATCTGCGACATCTATTCCATTTTTTTGTCTTATTTAATAATAGAAATCTGTGATTAATTTAAACGAAGTTTGCTTTTCAATTTTACATATACCAAAAAATCGTAGTAGTTGGTAACTATGGATAATATATACAAAACAATGAAAAACCGTGAAATCGAAAAATGTCTGCGAAAAAAATAATTGAACCTTTTGACTCGAAATTTATGCGATAGTGAAGAATGACAAAGAATAAATTTTTACAAACAAATGCATATATAAATTGTGAGGCGTCAGGAAACACATATAAATCTCCAGATACTTAAACGATTCTGCCGTGCGTGCATCAATACTCTAAGGAATATAATAAATAAGAAAAATAATGAAAAACGTTTGAAATTTCTTCTAGTTTTAATTCTAATTTACAAGTTTTATTATTTAAAACGTAAAATATATCTGTCGCAAGAAGCTTTAAAGCAGTAACAAATGCTATCACATTTGAATGTCATCACAAACGTATGCCTTCTAGTTAAGAACGAAAATATTTGAAAAAAAGAAAATCTTAATATGGAATAGAAAGCAGACCATTTTCACTTACTACATGTATTGCTTAAAAAGCAAAAATATCCCTTTATATTTTAAGATAAAGCAACATTTAAAAAAAAAAGACTTTCTTATAAATTAAAAGCTATAAATTTTATTTTTCAATCAAAAAGGATTAAAATTGATGTTGTCACTTTGGTTATTCTTTGCAAGTAATAAAATTAAACTCATGAATCAGACAATGATACGTAATATTCTTTCCTAGATAAAACTTGTCACTCCCTTTTCTAATTTGTTTTCAACCTTCAAGTTAAAAAGAATTTCCTAGAATAAATGAAAGATACTCTAAAAACCGTTTACTTGTTTTATTTAGGTCACAACAGTGATGTGATAAGATGGATGACAAGAAAGGGTTTTTATTAAACTTTGGCTCTGGTTATTTTAAAATTATTTTAAAATTGAAAGAAATTAATCTAAAATAAACAACAAAACGGAATGACAAATTCATTTACAATTCTAAAAGAGATTGTAAAGATATCTCTCTATATTTTAATGTACAATTAATTTAAAAAATGGTGAGTTACCATAAATGTGTTGTTGAAGAAATCTCATTTGAATTTTAAAAAATGACAAATGTTGTTCTTTAACACAATTTCTTTAATGTTCTACCCTTTAACTGGGAACGGATGATGCTCCGCACATTTTGTATTATTAAATATTCCTGCATCTATATCTCATCAGTATCCCATAAATTCATTTATATTTCATAATTTCATGAAATTAAACAATCCACAAAGTTACTAATACTAACAAACTGCAAACAGAAGATATTTAGTTTGCAACTATCTGAATTATTCATAAAAAAATCAATACAAACAAGTACAAAGAAATACAAGTAAAAATAGTTTAAAAAAAAACAAATTTTTAATATATTCATTTATTTATTTTGATATGATTTATTTGAATAATTTTACAGAATCTAAAATGTAAATAATATGTGATTATTTAGCTTTATATTGATAATTAATAAACGACATTTTCTTGCTGTAGCTAAACTTTTGAGACAGACTGTATGTTGCATCTGTTATAAAATATATGCCTGTTTTAATATGTATGTTTTAACAAGCATATGAGAAAGTTTAAATTTTTATAAGAATGATATTCAGCATGGAACTGACGTAATAAGAATGAAATATTAAGTATGCATATAAATGTTATTAAACTTGGACTTATTTGAAAATTGAAATAAACTAATTAAATTTAACCCAATCTGGTAAATAGTTAAAATCATCTATTTAAGCAGTTTTTTTTACTTTTAAATTTAAATTTAAATAACTAAATTTACATTAGGTAAGTAACCTTTTTCAATGGTATAGTAAAGTACATCTATAAAAAGACTCTATAAAAAAATCTATTAAAAATATTGTTTTCTAAATTAGTTGAGAATGTGTATAATTGTGTTTTTTTCCAAATATTTAGAAACATAATAAAATAAATTAGTCACACTTCCTAACGAAGCGGTTATTTTGCATTTCGATATTAAACTGGGTATATTTTTTATTTCATTATCATAATTTTTTAGTAAGTATTTATATCTGTCATTGAAATAAAGAGGTAAATATTTGAATTCAGTGAGAGAAACAAAATTCCAATTCCAATATTTAGATAAATAGTTTTTCAAAATAGGTGATTTACATAGCATTTTTGTTTCAGTAAAAACAAAGCGGAAAAAATACTGTGGTTTGATTTTGTGCTGTGAATATTACATCGCTCTTTGTATTTCAAACATGTATGCAAAATAAGATATTTTGGATCTGTTACATCATTTTCCAAAGTCGATTCTAATAACAATAGGTATAAATATCAGAGGAACTTTACAAATATGTTTTTTTTTTTTTTTACAGTAATACTCTTTTTAATTGTATAATATCAAAGGAATATGCAATTAAAAAAATTCAGAAGAAAAACAAATTTGTACATTATAAATGGTTTAAATATAATTGAGATATCAAGTAAGTATAATTAATTAAAACTAAGATATCCGTGCTTTGTTATGCGTCATTCAGTAGCTGGAATAAAGGAAATAATTATGCTTATTAATAAATAGCTATAAATTAATGCAAAAATCCCAAATCATTTATTATATTTAGAGAATATATTTACAAACCTGATGAATTACAGCACTATTTTAAAGTCAAAGTATAAGAAAAATCGATTAATAGTGAATATAAAACAATTAATAACAACTTTTGCTAATAGCAATGAAACTCTTAAAATCCATAAGATGTACAAATATAAATATGATGTATTTCACGGTGTCTGTATAAATAAAATAATATTTTTTATTGCTCTTGAATTCGTAATAATAACAAATTAATTCTAAAAATATGTATGTAAAATTAAGTTGCTTGAATAAACATAAATAAATCAATGAATTACTTTAAAACTACATTTCGCAACGCATATGCAGTATAAGTATAATGATCGTTACTAGAAACTATTTAGAAATTAGTAGAAAAACGAATAAAAATTTTTAAATATAAAAACAAACAATGAGTAGTGGGAATTTAATTCCACTTTGGATGCAGTCATAAAAAAATACGTATATTCTTCATAGGTAGTTAAAAAGTCTATGCAGTAGTGGCGAACTTATGACACACGTGTCATAAATGTTTCGGAACAGAGAGTTTTTGGCACTCTGTTGGGTAAGACATGTTCTAACTCAGTGGTTTCCAAACTTTTGGGCTCGCGGAGCCCTTTTTGGAAAGAATTTCTAAGGCGGAGCCCCTTAACCCTACGGTACTCTATGGTTTACAAATTAATGTTTTTTTATGCCTATGGACGGGAGAACGATCTTCTGGATAAGAGTCCGAACAAGTAGTTTCGAACATAGTATCAAGGTTCTCAATTTGGCCCTTTTCTTGATACAGAAATTCTGAATCCATACTAGAAATTTTGAAAATCATTTTTTTAAATTAACTCCTTAACAGTTTTATTTAATATTGCTATTATTGGACACAATAAATGAAAAATAAGAACTAGAAACCACTTTTTTGTATTAAAATATCTGCCTTGTATAATCGGGATATGTCCGTCAAATACAGCAACATTTATAGATAAAAAATTGTGGTTTCTGAAAGCTTTTAGTAGCGAAGAAAACAAACTCTTCTTACCCGAGCGACGTTCGAGCAATACTGTTAAGGGGTTAATGACATCCATTTTTTTAAAATAAAAAATATTCTTTTGGGATTTTCAGTATGAACTTGGAATTACAGATCAAACTGGTAACCCTGTCTGGGTCATGCATTGCATTGGAGCTTACCTGAAACTATTATTATTTATGGGGAAAACCACACTCACAGAGAAAAAAGGTAAGTTGTACAGTTTTCGTTTACAAACAGACTTCTGCATAATCCCAATATGCTATTCGCGAAAAGAAAGAAAATGCGTAGGCCCAGTCACCCATGAGTAATTATATAACACATTTTCGCTAGATCCGCCAACCCGTCATAGAATGATGTGATTACGGATTCTTTTTTCGTTCTTCTTTACGTTTCTACTACTTCTAAACATGCAACTAAAACGAATCGCCTCTGAGCTTCTCTTGAACCATTTTTTAAAAATATATTTAGAAGCAGATCATCGTTTTAGTGTTTAAGTGGGCGGGACAAAATCTATAACCTGTATTGTTAGGTGCAGCATCGTTCACTTTTTTTGAATGTGTAGTATTTAGCTATTAATTATAGTTTTGAAAAAACTTTCTTTCACCATTGTTTTTGCCTGAAAATAGATATACGGTTAAAAACTACACGTGTAAAAGAACTGCAACTAGTAGAGAAACTTTACTAAGAAAACGGGATATATGAGTGGGATTACATTTATATCAGGGCAGGTATTCATTGACGAAATGTCTAAGCCAGGGGTAGACCTGAACAAAAGTTTAGATTGTAAGTGAGATGATAAATGTAAAGAACCCATATATATTTTTTTAATTGCTACAGCCTTATTTCTGATAAAAAATGTGGCATCATAACAAAAGAATCTTAGCCAATGCAGAGACCAATTAAAACAAAATATTAAAGAGGGGTTGTTAAGTGATACAAGATGTTAAAAAATGCGTTTCCTGCAACATACATTGCTTTAAAAAATAAGTACAATTATGAAAAACAGCATAGAAAATTTAAATAAATAAAATTAATAAAAATAAAATAAACAGATTAAAGGTATTAAAGTTACAAAAAGAATAAAGAAAACTATATACACAACGTATACAAATATTAAATGAATCTAATGAGTTGTAATCGACAAACGTTGTTTCACTATGAAAAACAGTATCGAAAATATAAATGTACAAATAACATAAACATATTAAAGATATTAAAGTTACATAATATATATATATATATATATATATACAGGGTGTCCGAAAAGTCTGGAAACGGTCAAATAACTTGAGAAATATACATCGGATTGAAAAACGGCAAAATGCATGTTCAATATTTTTGAAAAATATATTTAGGGGATATGGAAGTTGCCCCCCCCCCTAACGTTGCCCCCCTGGGGGAGGGGAAAGTTGATTTTTCAAAATCTTAAATGATGATCTCCATTTTTTATTGCAGATTCAGTTTCTTCGGGAAAAAAATACGCAACTTTTGTTTTGAACATTTTCTTCGAAACATTGTAGATGGCGCTGTAATCGAGTGCAATGCTGTGAGAATCGTTACCATTGCAATGTCTGGAAACGCTCGAATCGCTCGAAAAATATACATCGTATTGAAAAACGGAAAAATGCATGTTCAATAGTTTTGAAAAATCTATTTAGGGATATTAAAGTTGCCATTTTTCTAAAAAAATTAAACACGTATTTTTCCGTTTTTCAATCTGATGTATATTTCTCGAGTTATTGGAGCGTTTCCAGACATTGCATTGCTAACGATTCTCACAGAATTGCACTCGATTACTGCGCCATCTGCAATGTTTCGAAGAAAATGTTCAATTCAAAAGTTACGTATTTTTTCCCGTAGAATCCGAATCTGCAATAAAAAATGGGGATCATCATTTAAGATTTCAAAGTTGCCCTCCTTCCCCCCGGGGGGCAAAGTTGGGATGGCAACTTCCATATTCCTAAATAGATTTTTCAAAAATATTGAACATGCATTTTGCCGTTTTTTAATCCGATGTGTATTTCTCGGGTTATTTGACCGTTTCCAGACTTTTCGGACACCCTGTATATACACAATATACACAAATGTAAAATGAATCTAATGAGGGGCTTTAAATAATACAAGATGTTTTAAAAAAGATGTTTTCAGCAGCAAACATTGTTTCAAAAATTAAATATAATTATGAAAAATGGGATAACAAATTTAAATAACTAAAATTTAATAAAAATAAAATAAACAGTTTAAGGAAATTAAAATTCCAAAAATAAAAATAAGGCAGAGTGAATAGGCTGAGCTCCTAAGAAGAAAACTGTTCTCCATTTTTTTTCAGCAAGCAGAGAAAACAGTACTGGCACGATCTTCATGGGCGCGCCTTTGCTCTTTCGATTCCCGTTCTGCATTCGATTCACATACTATATCTTTTAGCTTATTTTGAATCGAATTTTTAAAACACATTTAATGCAGAGACATAAAATAATGTAGTTAAAACCAAAAATATTATATAGGAAATGGATACATGTATAATGCAAATTTATATATGATTTAAAAAAATATATTATAGTATATTTTAACCAATTGATAAATATATTTATTTTTGGCACACACACACAAATTCCTACATATTTTCGAAAATTTTTCTTTTACAATATGCTAATTTCTTCCATGTTTTGTTTATTCTCCTGGAACGCCGCGAAGCCCCTGAAAAATATAGGCGGAGACCCAAGGGCTCCGCGGAGCACACTTTGGGAACCTCTGTTCTAACTTATTTTAAAACATTAACTAAAATTTTTCCAAATTTTTGCTATTTTCTTTACCGCAATTACACAGTAATAATAATGGGGGTTTTGCAAATAAAAGAGCATATCTTGAAATTTTAAAAACAATTTTTTATTTGGAAATGGGTTGAAGAAATATGCTCTGGTGGCCTTTGATACAGGGGTGTGCAAAAAGTGAAGCGTTTCGCTATACCAGATGAATCTCGGAATCTGCTTTTCTATAACAAAAAAAATCAAAACAAATAAAAACCTTAACATTTATGATATTTTGTAGTCTTTTTTGGATGGGTTTATCAATTTTTCGATCCTGAAGAAAATGGCGGCTGTTCAAATTTCAGTTACAAACATTTCCAGACTTAAATCGCGCAAAAAAATATTTACAATTCGAATATTGAAAAACGCATCCGTGAGGGACAAAAATATAGTATATACTACACTGCTCAAAACAATTAAAGGATATTGCAGTTTTAGGTGGATTTTGTATCTGGGAAACTTTTTAGCTGATTGATACATGGTCGACAGACATAGTAGGTTATATGAGAATAAATTACACATGTTTGGCAGAAAAAAATGCATTTTATTGCGCATTTGTGTACAAAAGGAAAAAAACACAATTTGTGCATATGAGAAAAAAAGAATAAGAAAAGGTGTTTTCTTCAAAGAAAATCATTTTCAGTAGGGGGTATGGTTTCCACGGGCGGCCAGCAACGTTGAACAGCTTTGAGGCATAGACTCAATGAGGCTATTAATGACGAGTTGGGGTATTCTGCCCCACTCTTCCAGAAGAGCCCTTTCCAGTTCTTGGAGAGTTTGTGGGGGTTGTTGGCGGCCAGAAACTCGTCTTCCTAGAGCGTCCCAAACGTGCTCGATTGGATTCATGTCTGGAGAACACGCTGGCCATTTCATTCGAACGATTCCTTCCTCGAAAAGGAAATCCTCCACCAGGTTTGCACGATGTGGCCTGCAGTTATCGTCCATTAAAATGAAGTTATCTCCGATTGCTGCAGCGTAAGGGACTACAATAGGTCTGAGGATCTCATCCCTATATCGGCGACCAGTCAGAGCTCCATCTCGAATGATATAGAGGTCAGTGCGCCCGTCAATGGAGATGCCACCATACACCAACACTCCTCCACCGCCAAATCTGACACTTTCGTGCACGAACGCAGGATTATTCCTACTGCCACGGTCCCTCCAGATGAAAATACGCCTATTATCCGGATGCACAGAAAAACGGGACTCGTCAGAAAACAGAATATTGCTCCATTCATTTCTCCTTCAGTTGACATGCACGGTTGCCCACTCCCTGCGGTCGCGACGATGCCTTGATGTTAATCTAACACATACTATCGGTCGGCGAGCATACAGACCTACAGCATGGAGCCGGTTTCGGACAGTCTGAGTTGAATTCGTGGTGCCTGTAGCCGAGCGAAGGTGTTGTTGGAGAAGAGTAGCGTTCATGTTTCGGTGTCTCCGAGCTGTTAACGCTAAATACCGATCTTCATTGGGCGTTGTTGCCTGTCTACGACCTTGCCCTGGTCTTCGGCCTGCACATCCAGTCTCCAAAAAACTGTTCCAGATCCTGGAAATGACACTTTGTGACACTCCAATGGCTTGCGCTACTTCGGATTGCGTTTGGCCACCTTCTAACCTACCAACAATTCTCCAAGCTTCTGAATCTGTCAAATGACTTCGTTGAGACATCGTACTCATCGAAACAAAGCAATCACTGAATGCCGATCATCCTTGTCTTCATTCTCTTTTATCCAGTTGAAAGTAGAATTTCATTCGCTGCCGCTGAAGCGACGTTTTTGACGTCGAACTCAAAATTTGCATACTCCACAGTTTGAAAACCAGAAAAATTTGCATTTGTGATTCTCTTCTTCTATTTTCGGCAAAAAAAATTTCGTTTATATCTTTATTTTATATAAAACTTCAAATATCCTTTAATTGTTTTGAGCAGTGTATAAAAGCATTCTTGAGTTCTACCTGATTCCGATTCGTAAAACAGAGTATCGAGAAAAAGAGGTTTAAAGTTTTACAACATTTTTAAACAAACATAGATAACAGTGACAATTTTCAGCTTACATAAAATTATCTATAACAGGCGAATATAATGAACACTTCCGGACTTCCTCTTTCTCTTTTGTTTCTACCTGCGCGCAACACACAATAGGCTAAAAATGAGCATGTTCTGTTCACTGCAACACCAAAAGGCGGATAACTTTTGAACCAATACGAATTTCAAAAAACTGTTTCACCACAAAGTTTTTAAGGGTTTAAAGAATAAAAATATTCAAAAAATATTTTTTCGATTTTTTTCAAAAAAAAAGAAAAAAAGTTATAACATGCTTTAAGTTTCTAAATCAAGATATAGTGAGATTACGTAAAACAAGCGTATTTTGATAAGCTGATCATCTATTATTTCGACTTATTGGATGTTAGTTAATTTTAATTGTAGCTTATTAAATTCCAATCTAGTTCCACATGGGCTCAAAATTTTATGAAACCAAGATTTGGAAAAAAACGGAAAAAGAAACATTATTTGGCATTATAAGTAAACATTTCAATGATACAATGATGGAAGCTTGGAAATTTAATTCCAGAGTTATTTAACCACTTCAACGGCTACAGAGGCTGGTGAAAAATTTTGTTACCCCCGACTTATTTCGTAGCGGCCGAGAAGCTGTTATTTACCATTTTAACAAATTTTCCGTCTAACTTTCTCTGTGAATCATTATTTTCACAAATGAACAATATAAAAAACTCAAATTGTCAGATGACGCCACGTTCGACTTACATTGTTTAAAAATAACTAAATGTGAACCTGATATTATTTTTTTTCATCCAAGATGTAACAACAGAAACTGCATTTAATCGAATTATTTTTTTATTACTTTCTAAGATATATTTGTTACTAAAAATATTACGGCGTAATATTTACATATATTTTTTAAATCATAATAAAATGTTTTCAGGTAATTTTGATGCTTTATTTACTATTTTTTAATTTGCAAGTCATGATTACGTAAAATATTTTTTCGCAAAATAATTCACATAAATAAAATTATGCCATAATAATTTGAAAAGGTTCCTCACCATTGGTCAATGGTAATAAAGGTTGTGTTGGGTTGGGTTGATTATTGACGGCCAATTATCTACACTAGGGATATAGGCCCGGGGGGAGTGCCCTTCGTGGGGGTCTTTCTAAGGGAACCTAATCCGTATTTACGCATGTAGAAGTTCCACGGCTCGAAAGAAAACCACGAAAACTCCGAGCGATTAGGCCGACGGCAATGGTAATAAAGGAAAAATCGCTTCACAGTAAGTTTGTAACTTTGGGTAAATTATTTTTCTTACTCATTAGTGAAAAAAATATCTCAAAAATAGTCCAATTCGTAAGTTTTGTCAAAGTATAGAACTGAGATAATTCAAGTGCTGATAATATGATATTTGGAATGCTATAATGGAATATATTTAATTAATGCTCTCTTGTAACTTTTTAGATTATTAAGACATTCAACTAACTAAAATATACTTTTGAATGATATGAATGTTTTTATTTCCTAAGAAATATTTAATTATTAATTTCTAAATAATTAAGAAATCAATGAAATATGTGTCGATGCACTTACAAAAATTTTACTAGCCAATATGGACCTGTGTAACAACAATCAGCTATTATTACTTTTAAAGCAACAAAATTTCCTAGAAATTATTTACAAATGATGAAACAAAGGGTTATCAATTATTTAAAAATAATAAGAATATTTTTAATTTTGCAATATATAGAAGTCACACTCTTCCATAAAATAATATAGTCTTTTGTGTTAGTTTATAATATTTCAGAAACAATCACATGAAACATTTTATTAACAGAATGTAAGGGAAATATCCAATCTTGTACATGACAATGTTCAATCGTGTCTTTTCACTAGATATATCAAGATAATTACTTAGGAAAATAAAATGTTAAACATTTATAACACATGTTTTAGTCTGTAATGCGAAACAGATCCGGGAAATATGTCTCTTAAAATTTAATGCCGCCAAACACATTTTATGGCAGAATAATGGGAATTCTTTCCTGCTCGAATACATACTTTCTTAGTTAGATTTCCGGTAATTACGTTTATGTTATATGCATTTCTCGGTGAAATATGTATTTTAAAAAGAACAAGAACGAAAAATCATGTTTTAAGCATAGATTATAAAACACTTTCCAACACATTCAGAATACTGTAAAAAAAATTCACCGTTTCATAAGGTGAAAAATTATGTCAAAGTAAACAAGGTCTAGGTCAAACCGGGCAGGGAGGTCTACCTTTCGGCTTAAGCTCAACTAGCCCCACCCAGCAGGTTTGTTTACCTAATTATACTGAACATTACTAAATTATATTTTGTTATATTGAGCAATAATTATGCTATGTAATGCTGAAATACAAATTCTGAAAATAGAAAATTCCAAAAATACAAATTCTGAAAATACAATTTACCAATCCAACTGCGCAGTACTAAATAGTACTATGTTGTCAAAGTAAACAATTTGGAAAACACATAACAAATTTGAAAAGCCATTTTCAGGAATTACCATGAATAGTGTAATAAATATCCGAATTCTTTTGCAGAGCTATGTATACGATCTACAGATTATATATACTACATTGTAAGCTAAAATTTAGTTCAGTTAGCAGACGCATAGCATGGTTGGATAATAAACGGATATGTACTCGAGAACTTTTGTGCAGCCCTGTATAGGTTCTATATAATTTAAATACATCAAGTAATAGGCAAAAAATTAGCGAAATTTAAAAACGTGTACCACAACTGAAAGTGCACTTCCTGCAATTATTGGTCATAAACAGGACTGTAACCGATTTATTTTGTATGTCACTGTAAATGAACGATGACTGCTATCCATACCATATTCTATCAACATCTTTGAAACAGTGTAACATTATTAAAACACACCACCAACGATTTTTCTCCATAGACCGCAATGTAACGAAGTTCTTTTCAATGCCCCTTTAAATGAAATATAACTTCTACACACATCATTTCCAATACCAAACATGCCATAGTAAACCTCAATAATATGTAGGAGTGTTCTTTTCAGTGCCACGTTAAAAGAGCTATAACTGCTACACACTTCATTTTCAATACCGAACATGCTATTGTAAACCTCAATAATACGTAGGAATGTTCTTTTCACTGCCCCGTTAAACTAGCCATAACTGCTACACATTTCATTTCCATTTTTAAACATGCCATAATAAACCTCAATATTATGTAGGAATGTTCTTTTCAGTGCCCCGTTAAACGAGGTATAACAGCTAAACACTTCATTTTCAATATCGAACATTCCATAGTAAACCTCAATAATATGTAGGAGTGTTCTTTTCAGTGCCCCGTTAAACGAGGTATAACAGCTACACACTTCATTTTCAATATCGAACATGCCATAGTAAACCTCAATAATATGTAGGAGTGTTCTTTTCAGTGCCCCGTTAAACGAGGTATAACAGCTACACACTTCATTTTCAATATCGAACATTCCATAGTAAACCTCAATAATATGTAGGAGTGTTCTTTTCAGTGCCCCGTTAAACGAGGTATAACAGCTACACACTTCATTTTCAATATCGAACATGCCATAGTAAACCTCAATAATATGTAGGAATGTTCTTTTCAGTGCCCCGTTAAACGAGGTATAACAGCTACACACTTCATTTTCAATATCGAACATGCCATAGTAAACCTCAATAATATGTAGGAGTGTTCTTTTCAGTGCCCCGTTAAACGAGCCATAGCTGCTACACACTTCATTTTCAATATCGAACATTCCATAGTAAACCTCAATAATATGTAGGAGTGTCCTTTTCAGTGCCCCGTTAAACGAGGTATAACAGCTACACACTTCATTTTCAATATCGAACATGCCATAGTAAACCTCAATAATATGTAGGAGTGTTCTTTTCAGTGCCCCGTTAAACGAGCCATAGCTGCTACACACTTCATTTTCCTTTTCGAACATGCCATAATAAACCTCAATAATATGTAGGAATGTTGTTTTCAGTGCCCCGTTAAACGAGGTATAACAGCTACACACTTCATTTTCAATATCGAACATGCCATAGTAAACCTCAATAACATGCAGGAATTTCAGAGCAATCCGAATATATTTACGCAAGTTGGAACATGGACAGACAGACAGACGAGCCGAATTCTTAAACGCTGTTCAAGTATGTAGAAAAGTGTTAAAAAAGCATAAAAAGACTTAATGAAATCAGATTTGTACTTCATAAAAATATAAATTTATTGAAATTCCTATTTAAACTAACTTTGAAATTTATGTTTAATTCCAATTTTTGAAGACTATATTGGAATAATTTTTTTTTATCCAACTTTTTATTATTAATATTTGGATTAAAAATAAAGTTGGCGTTTCGCCAGTTTCACGAATACTATGTTTTTCCTTTCTCATATTTTAAGAAAATATAATCTCCACCAGCGGCGATGAAGATCTGCTGTCAAAGCTGGTAAACGGGAATGTTCTGAATTCGAATCCATGTCGCGCTCGTCATACTGACTACTCGGATTCTTTCCGTGGTTTTCCTCAAACCTTGCTTAGCTTGCATAAATACGGGTTAGGTGTCCTTCGAATTACCTCCACGGAAGGGCATTAACTCCTTCTGCTTGTATATCTCGTGCAGATAATCGACCGTAACAAAACATCAACATACTATCTAAGAAAATCTAAAGAATACATTTAAATTTTGAGAAATTTCAACAATATTTTTAAGTGAAAAGCAGGTAATGTTGGATGTTGTTAACAGATGTGGTAAGAGTAAGCAAGAAAAATGTTCGGAAATATTCAAATATACATTCAATTCCTCACTGCTCTTTTTGGACATGTTACACTAGCATACTTAAATACAGGGTAGGCCAAATTAAAGTGAATGTCTTTGAAGGGCTCTACAAGCTAAACTATTTGGAATATTTTTAAAAGATTTGGTATTTATACTGTTTAGAGAATGCAGAAATAAATTCTGCAAAAAAATAGTTTAAAAATTTTCCAATAGGTGGCGCTGTATATCATTACAATCGAAAAAGAAAAAAGTAAAGGAAAATAGAAAATTTCCTTTAACATTAAAAACAGGCGTTCATTTGTTAATGTCTGTAAATTTACTATTTATTGTCCAAACTACCAATTTACATTCAAACATTTTCTAAAAACATGGTTAAAAATTTTCACTAAAATTGTCCCTCATTTCAAAAATGTAAAACAGTTTCAAATAAAAACCTTCACCATTGCACAAAAGCGCTTTCGCTCTGGCTAGAGCATCATCAGTTATAATAGAAAAAGAGATAGAGAGAATTGAAGATTACAACTTGAAGATTACAACTGAGTATGCTCTAGCCAGAGCGAAAGCGCTTTTGTGCAATGGTGAAGGTTTTTATTTGAAACTGTTTTACATTTTTGAAATGGGGGATTGTTTTAAGAAAAATTTTTTAACCATGTTTTTAGATAATGTCTGAATGTAAATTGGTAATATGGACAATAAATAGTAGAATATTTCCTACCATCTAATTTTTAAAATTTTTTCAACGCAAATTTCAC
Organism: Maratus michaelseni; assembly: GCA_963931845.1. Classification (NCBI taxonomy): domain Eukaryota; kingdom Metazoa; phylum Arthropoda; class Arachnida; order Araneae; family Salticidae; genus Maratus; species Maratus michaelseni. Next base: position 198,703,191 of record OZ007588.1, on the reverse strand, counting down.
ATGATTCCAGATTAACGTTTTAGCCATGAAGACCTTTATGAGCACTAAATGTGTAGCCAAAAAAAAAAGCCGCGCTTTATTAATAAAGTGTTTTTTATTGAAATAGCAGTAATTATAACGCTGCCATGAAAGAATATCGTCGTCTAAAAAGATATTAATTAAAAATTAGTTATTTTTGTTAATTATTTGCTAATAAAACATCCCTGACATGTAAGCGTCATCTATTTGTAAAATATCGAACTAATGTTTTTTATTGCATAACTCGTTTCCGCAAACTCTAAATAGCATAAATACCATAGCTTTAAAAAATATCCCGAATAGTTTAGCTTGTAAGCCCTTCAAACATTTGCACTTTAAGTATGCCCACACTGTATAATTTAAGTACTGTACTGTATTTTTAACACTTTCCAACATAGTTGAAAATTTCGGTTTGGCTGGCCTTCTCTAACTCTCGTAATTAAACTGGCATTGCACTGAAATATTTATATGTTATTGACGTTTACTAAAGCCAGGTCGCTAATGAAATTGAAGTGTTTCGCATTTATAGTTAGTTTACCGGTCAATATGAAAAAATTACATTATGGTCAATGGGAAAAAATCTTTTCTAGTGCAATTTGATGATGTTACACCATATCAATGAAATTGATATACAATTACAAAGTATACTAAAAGATGCTTTCTGAAGAATATGGGATGCAAAGCACTGACTAATTATTTACAGAGTCCCACAAAATAATTCTGTTACATATAATGGTCTACAAATCGTTTGCAGTGTATTTTAATGTTGTTATACTATTCTAAACATGATGAAATTTATATACATTACTGAGATGCATTATAAGTTTCTTACTGAAAAGCATGGGGTGCATTTCAATTATCGTTCATTTACAGGGACGCACAAAAGAATTCGGTTACATGTTAATGAGCGATAATGATTAGGAGTGCGTTTTCAACTTTTGTCAGCGTTTTTTAAGTTGAACTAAATTTTTCCATAGTACGCGGTGGGTATAGAATCTGTTGATCATATACAGAGCTACACGAAGGAATTCGTAAGTATTACTGACTGTGGGAATAAATTGCTTAAGGATTTTTTTTATTGTTTAAAGCATTTTTCAGCTGAACTATATTTAGTATATTAATAGATGTTTGTAAGATATAAATTCATACACATGACAACGAAAAGAACAAGATACATTACTATTCATGTATATTTGCAAACATATAGATCATATACAGGGTTGTACAAAATAATAATAATACTTTTTTTTTTACTGTGATAGGCAAATGCGTAATCTGGATTTGTATGTTTATGTTTTCTAAACCACGGTAAACCGTCACTATATCGCGCCTCGTTACATCGCTCATTCGCATATACCACTCTTTTTGTGGGTCTCCTCCTGAAATAAGTTACACTTAAACTGCACGCTTAATAACTTTATGCAAGCCAATTACATAATAAGTATAATTTCGGGTCGTCACTTTTGTTAAGAAAATTGTAATATGCATATAAATCAACGTTTTGCGGTCAAATATGAAACTTTAACTAGTAGGTTTGTATCTTTCTTAATTTTTAATGTCCTCGGTATATCGCGCATTCGGATATATTGCGTTTTTTTTCTTATCTTCTAACAGGCGCGATATAATGAGGGTTTACTTACATATCTTCGTTTACCTTATTTAATGGGGAAGTTTCGTTATAGTTTTCTAGATGTGTCGGAAAGTGTTTCATAATCTATAATTGACGCATGTTTTTCGGTCTTGTTTAAATTGATTTTAGTTATAATGACGTTATTTTCAATATACTTTAGGCTTATCTTCTTATTAAACAAAATAATTTTTCAAGGAATTTTTATTTCATGACATAATCTTTTATTATTATTTCCCCAATTATCCGGATTTTTGTATATGCGGATTGTTCTTTGAACATATTAGTCCGGATAGTTGGAGTTTCCCTGTATGAAGTAACGGAAAAAAAATTCATTACTGCAGGCAACATATATTTATTGTTAAACTACATCATTACAGCATATTTGTACTATATTACTACTACATATTTTTACTACAATGCTACTGAAAACTGATCAAATTTCAGAGGTTATTTTGAATGTAACTATTCGGTCTAGGATATGATATCTTTCTCATAATAATTTTATAGTGAAAGATTTGATTGATACAACTGGGGATTGCATACTTCACCAGCCGTTCACTCGTGTTATGATCGTATGGATCGTTTTTATAACCAGAGCCTAAATAAGATCGATATTAATACCTTCGTGCAACAGTTCAATATTGATCTCGTCGATCATGTCCACTTCATGACGGTTTGACAAATCTATTCTGTTCTTTTCATCAGATCGTTATCGATCTTGTCGATCATCACGGACTTCATCACGGATTAACAAATCTCTTCTGTTTCTGTTCCTTTCCTCAGATCCATAGTCATCGTGTCGATTATCATGAACCTCATAGAGGTTTGACAAATCTCTTCTGCTCCTTCTATCAGATCGATATTGATCTTCTCGATCACCGCGAACTTCATGACGTTTTAACAAATCTCTTCTTTTCCTTTCATCAGGTCGATATTGATCTTGTCGATCATCAGGAACTTCATACCGATTTGACAAATCTCTTCTGTTTCTGTTCCTTTCCTCAGATACATAGCGATCTTGTCGATCATCACGAAACTCGTAGAGGTTTGACAAATCTCTTCTGCTCCTTCCATCAGAACGATATTGATCTTCTCGATCATCATGGACTTCATGACGTTTTGACAAATCTCTTCTTTTCCTTTCATCAAGTCGATATTGATCTTGTCGATCATCAGGAACATCATAACGGATTGACAAATCTCTTCTGTTCCTCTCATCAGATCGATAGTGATCCTGTTGATTAACACGAACTCCATGACGTTTAGACAAATCTCTTCTGCGCCTTCCATCAGATAAATATTGATCTTCTGGATCATCACGAACTTCATGACGCTTTAACAAATCTCTTCTGTTCCTTTCATCAGGTCCATATTGATCTTGTCGATCGTCAGAAACCTCAAAACGGTTTGACAAATCTCTTCTGTTTTTTTCATCAAGTCGATATTTATCTTGTAGACCATAATCAATTTCATAACGATTAGTCAATTCTTTTCTGTGCCGTTGTACAGTAGGGTGGATCGATGTTATATGGTGAAAAAATATATATTATTAATCGAAACCTACCTATGCGGAAAAGATGTTCTATTGTATGGAGATTACGAGAAAAATAATTAAAAAAATTAATTTTAAAATTTAATACTGCCGCAAAAAGTTTGAATTTTCGAAAAAAATTGAAAAAAGACCTAATTTTGGTTAGATGATTTTTGATTCAAAATAATTGTTTTAATTTTAATCAAAACATACCTATGCGGAAAAGATGTTATATTGTATGGAGATTAAAAGAAAATTAAATAATAATTTCAAAATTTAATACTGTCGCAAGGGGGTTGGATTTTCGAAAAAAGGGCAATTCCAGCTTTTTCATTCTCCTGCTTTATCCTTCCACCTCTCCATAAGTTGGAAGCGCTACGTCATGGAATCTTCCCTACGTCATATGATACGCCCACGTGGCTCTGAATTAGGGCTCCTATAATAGTTAAAGGAGCCTTACTCTGAATAATACTGGATAAACGTGTTCCCACCGCTCGCTCATTCAGTTGAAAGGTAGTGGCTTACGGAATCGAGCGCTGTTCTTGCAAAGGGAAATAAATTTCGATTTCATTCCGTAAGTTTTCTTTGTAAGTGTATTGTGTTGCGTAGTGTACTTTGAATATTATTGCACCATAGCGATGTTAAGAAAAGACATGATTAGCCCTATATATTGTTCTGGTTGTGATATGCCAACGAATATGCTTCCTACCTACAGTAACATAATAAAGTGCGTATGTTGGCATTCAAAAGAATACCGAAGCAATGAAACATTGTCTACATCTACACTTTCCTTCTCATGTGAAGAAGTTGCTAATAAGTTAGAAGAGACCTGGGAACGAGCTTCAATCCTTATAATTGACCACTATAGCATTTTAAGAAAAGTTCGATTATACCACGACAAATATCGCGGTCTTCTTAAATCTTACAAAGCCAGAAAAGGCATTGAAAGCTATCGCAAGCAGATTGACGTTTTCCGGAAAAACGCAAATGCTGTTTTTGATATATCGGCGTGTACTCGTAAATCATTTGAATGTTGCTTCTGTAAGAAAGAACGGAAAGTACTAATGAACGAGAGATCATTTCTATTAGACATGCGAACTGTAAGAAAAATGGTAATCGGGTCGCTGGATCGGAAAGTCACTTTACAAATAACTAAGGCCGAGAAACGAAAATTAAAGCAAGGGCGATACGTGGAGAAAAACAAAACACTGCCTGATGTTTCTTCCAATTCAATATATTTGAATATGAATATGAATAACAAGTGTAAATTGAAGCGGCGTATGTGTGAGCATACTGACTTTTCTTCATCATCAGCTATCATTGAAAGTGGTGCCCAAAACGCTGACGGTGTCACTGTCACATCTGTCGAAATTACATGCCGTAGCAAAGACATTGGACCGTTTCCGACCGAGCAGGCGCTGCCATCGTGTCAGCTGCGCTTCAAGATGTGGGCATTATCTTACAAAGCGATGTATCGAACGTCGTTGACAGAAATAAAATTCGACGTGAGGGAACAAAGGCAAAAACCACTCTACCGTCTCAGGCAGTTGTGAAAGATTCTGACAATGACCAATTTGGTTTACGCTTCGATGGACGTAAAGACAGGACTATATCACTAGGAGATACCAGAAGAAAAGTCATAATAGAAGAACACGTAAGCTTGGTAAAAGAACCTGGTTCCGAGTACATCGGCCACGTATCTGTAAATTCTGGGAGAGTGCAAGTCATTGGAAAAGACATCGTAAATTATTTGTCTTGCGTTGACAACAATATAGATGTAACAAAGTTGGTTGCGACGGAGCATCTATTACCACAGGTGTATAACTAAGGTGTTATTCGAAATTTAGAACTGTTTCTGAAGCGTCCACTACAATGGTTTGTGTGCCAGTTACACGTCAATGAGCTTCCACTACGTCATCTTTTCGCGAACGTAGATGGAACCACGACTGGGCCCAGAAGCTTCACTGGTGGAATAGGACCTTGTTATTAGGAGAAATGGGGTTTTCTGTCACCCTGAAAATATCATGATATCGATGTTACCTGACGACGGAACTCACATAAGGCAATTGGCCCTTCGAAGAATTCTAAAAGCGAGCGAAGTCAAACGGTCTACTGCAATCCCAAACATTTCAACGAATAATATCCGTATCTTCAATTTACCACCTTTTGAACTTTATGCAACGGATTATATTGATTTGATTAAATGGAAAAATGTCACAGAACCTCCACGAACTGAACGATTTAGTGACGACATGATTTCAGAAGCAATAGTAAATCCAGCAATTATTCTGGCGGCAATAATATCTACTATCAAGGGGTTTCCGTGCCACACTCAAGCTACAGAACGGATAGTCAAAACAGTCACGGAAGCATCTTCTGCTGTTTGTTGATCATATAGAAGAGACGGTTTTATAAGAAATCGCATATAAGAAATCGCATCGAATCACGAAACCTCATGCCAATTTTCAACACCAAACGTGATTATCGCCCACTGTGTAATTTCAACGATTTTATAGGTTTTTCTTTATTTAATAATAAAGAAGCTGGTAAATAAGAAGCTGGGAAATAAGAAGCTGAAGTTTTTTCTTGTAACCAAGTAAGTGTCCTGTCCTCTTATTGCAATTAATATTTAAAATTACTAAAATGTATATTTCATTTAACAGAAATCACTTTGACTTTTTACCGTAAAAAGACTCAAATACATAAATTTCAAACACCTTGCGGCAGTATTAAATTTTGAAAATAATTTTCTTAATTATTTTTTTCTTAATCTCCATACAATAGAACATCTTTTCCGCATAGGTAGGTTTTGATTAATATTAAAGCAATTATTTTTATTCAAAAATCATCTAACCAAAATTATGTCTTTTTTTCATTTTTTTAGAAATTTCAACCCCATTGCGGCAGTATTAAATTTTGAAACTAATTTTTTTAATTATTTTTCTATTACTCCCCATACAATAGAACATCTTTTCTGCATAGGTAGGTTTTGAAAGTGTAAAAAAAAAAATTCGATCCACCCTATTGTACAGTCCCTGGCCAAATTATTAAACGCAGTTGTTTTTATTAGAATGTTTGGTATGTAATGACCCTAAAAACAATTCAACGTGGTAAAAAAGTTTTAATTCATTAAAATAATTTTACGCCACATATTTTCCTAATTTGAGAAACTGCCTTTGTTGACATGTCGAATTATAACACTGTCTCAAGATCAACCGAACTAAAACACGTCATGACAGGCTTCAATTACGTGGCTATGTGTGACGATCATGGAGGTGTTTGTGGCATTGTAAACTCAGTTTCTAGATGTTTATTTGTATTTCTATTGTGAATATATTATTTTTAATTGTGAACATATTGTTTTTAATAGTCAATATACTATGTTTAGGTAATTAAAATATGGGTAGAAAAACAGATTTGTCAACAGAAAAGAGAGGCGAAATAAAAGCGCTTTTAATTATTAAAAAATATTCGAATAGAGAAATTTCAAAAAAATTGAATGTTTCTGAAGCAAGTGTAAGGCGGGTAAAGACGAAACTTGGGCTTGGACAAACATTGAGCCCAAAAAGAAAGAATAAATGTGGAAGAAAATATGTATTTACACCTAGGAAAGAACGACGCTTAAAGAAGATCTGCGTGGAAAATCGATTTGCTACTACAAAACAGATCAGATCGAAACTCGAAGAGTCTGATGTTGTGTCAGAACGATCTGTACGCAGAAAATTAACATCTGTGAATTTCAAGGCGTTTAAACCAGCTAAAAAACCAAACTTAACCGAAGCAATGAAAGCTAAGCGACTGAAGTGGGCTAGAGAGCATACACACAATACATTGGAGTTCTGGAAATTGGTAATTATAAAGTTATTTTTATTTTATTAATACTTAAAACATTTATCAATGTCTGTCTTTAACCATTAGATAAATTCTTCATGTTAAAAAATATTTATTTCAGGTTTGCTTCAGTGACGAAAGCACTTTTGAAATTTTAGCAAACAAATCCCGGTTTGTGCGTCGTCGTCCTGGCGAAAAATTTCATCAAGATTGTGTCGTGCCAACTGTCAAGCACCCAACAAAGGTCATGGTTTGGTCTGTCATAAGTGGTAAAGGCACTGGACGTCTTTACATAGTCAAAGGAACTATGAAACAAGAGCAATACAAAGAGGTGTTGCAAAGTCGGTTGATTCCACAACTAAAAGAATGGTTTCCAAATGGAGAACCTTTTACATTTATGCAAGGTGGAGCTTCTTGCCACACAGCACAGTCAGTAAAGGCTTATTTACAACAAGAAAAAATCCCTGTATTGGACTGGCCGGGTAATTCACCAGATATGAATCCCATTGAAAATGTTTGGGAGCTGATGAAGAGGTAGTTAGCTAAAGAGGTCATAACGAACAAAACCCAATTGATAGAAAAACTTATCCGTGACTGGAATCAACACCCACACATGCAAAAAACTATTCAATGTTGCATTAACAGTAAGCCATGACGAATAGGGGCATTGATTGCCGCCAAAGGAGGCTCCACGAAATATTGACATTTTCGAATTTTAAGTAAAATGTTTTTCAAGTTCAATAATTTTAATTTGACTTCCAAAAATAAATAATTTTAAAGTCACTGGCGTGCATTTTATTCATTCTTACCCTAAAATTAATGTTTATTCTGAATTTTAATTGTTTGTACAATAATATCATCTCTATGAAGCTAGTAATATGATTTTACACAAAAAAACTTGAGTGCGTGTAATAATTTGGCCAGGGACTGTAGAAGCAGCGTCACCATCATGATAAGAAATAACGTACACTCTTAAAACTGTGCCTCTGATTTAAGAGGTACATTCTGAATTTTTGTGTCTCTGAATATTAAGAGGCACGTGGTGTCTTTGAAATTAAGAGGTACATCATGCCTTTGAGATTCAGGGGCATAGCGTAAGTGCCTTTGAAATTAAGAGGCACAATGTGCCGCTAAATTTATATATTCAAGTGCCTCTTATTTAAAAATACATTCTGTGCCTCTCATAATGGTGGCACATGCATGTGTCACCATTATAAGAGGAACAGAATGTAATCTAATTATATTTTATGTTATATTTATATCTTCACAGAAAATTCTGTCTACTGCAGAAAGATTTTCCAGCATAGCATATCCAAAGACATATTAAACTTTTGTAAGGCAGAATACTGTGTATAATAGAAAATTTTCCCACTCCCAATTTATTGAAATAAGTATTAAAATGTGTGTCCATGTGGCCTAAGTCAGTTCTGTGGTTCAATAAATAACCTTGTCAACATATCCGTTTATTTTATACATATCAAAATACATAAAAAGGCATAAAAGCTTTATTAAAAACAAATAAAATAAACGTTAAAAATAATCAGCGTAAAATAACCATAATATTGATCTTGTGATAATGACAACAATTAATTTCAAAAAGTAACTCTTATCATACATATTTCATTACTGGTATCCTAAATGTTAAATTTATTTGAAAATAACTAATTTGTTTCATTTGTATATATTTTCATTATATTGAATTCCGATTCTAAATAAAATACGATTATAAAAACAATATCTATTACTTTTTGTAGAATGTCCATTGCTGAAATTTTGGGTGTTTTGATTTATGTTTGTTATTGGAGTTAAATTTCGAATACAATGGGAAATGTAGCTGAGATTAGATAAATATCGTTGACAGATTAATATCAGTGTTGAATTCAGACATTTTTCTCCGGGAGGGATTTTTGCAGCTTCGGGGGGGGGGGGGGGGGTGCACTTTTGTCCATTAAAAAGAATAAAATCTCACACTTTTCGATCATTGTTCCGGAGAAGGAATGCCACCCCCCGGGCCACCCCCTAAATTCAACACTGATTAATATAATACAAAAGAAACTGGACTTTAATACCTATAACTATTAATAAAAAAATTAAATTTCTCAAGGGAATGATACATTTACCCGCGATATATACATATGTTTGTAACATAAAACATTTTTTTTAGAGTGTCAATTTTTATACTACACATTCAAAGAAAATAATCAAGAACTAAACTAAATATACTTACTTATTGCAGTCTTTTCTATAACTCTCTATATTCATTATGATCCGCCGGTGGATGATTGCAATAATGACACCATCCATTGTACGTAATTTTATGTTTCCTAACATAAATTCATTGCATTTTCCACAGGAACATTTACCGCTGCGGCGTCGTTTTAAATCGTAGGAAAACCTAACTCCTATTTTCAACGTTTAATATTGTTGCAATCCTGAACGACAATAATAACACGACCGTAATTAAAAAACGAAAGCACAAAACCTTTTGAGTCAAAATAATCGTCTTGCGAAAAGGATATATATATAAACTCTGTTTGTGTCGTCAGGTGCCGCTATTCGAATAATCCACATGACGCCATTTCTTCTGGTCAAGCGTCCATTCTTCCTCCACCCTTATCCCTCACTGAAAGTAAATATCCCGCTCAATGCATCATGGATTAAACATTTGTACGCATGCGCGCTTCCCCACTGTACCGCTGAATAAATGAACGTTTTTTTTAAGAGGCACACATTTAGCGCCGTGACTCTGATAGATTTCGTTCTGTCATCCGTGCCTGTGATAGGTTTTGAGACCTTCCTTTGTACCTTTCATTTCTTTGTGCCTTTGATATTTATCAGCTAATCAGAGGCAATTTGTATGTCTGCCTCTCATATGCGCTAGTGCCTTATATATCAGAGGCACAGTTTTAAGAGTGTATCATTTCTGTATATACACTATATTGCCAAAGATGACCGTTCACTTGCGATTTCAGACATTTTGTTAACTATCTAGAAAATACATAAGGAATTAACCTGAAACTGAATTTGTGTAAACAATATAGTATAGGCTCTATATTTCCGTGAAGATTTTTTCACGAAACCCCGTAGGCGACTGTCAACAAATTGAAAAAGAACGAATATCTTTTGGTAAACCCTGTAAAAACTAATGTAGCAAAGGCGTTCAAACTCTAGATTATTAATAAGTGGCTTATTTTAATATACTGTGTTCATTTTTATGAGGATAGCATGCATACTCGTAGAGAAATTACAGTTTTTATAAAAACAGTCCCAAATTTCGCCTAGTTTTTTTGCTTATAATTTGCAGAGTTCTTAATATAAAAAAAAAAGTTATGTTCAGAAAGTATGACAAACAACATTGTACATAATACTCTGCAATCAAAATTAGGAAATAATAAAAATTGGATGAAAAATGAGCTGGTTTACTAAAAAATGTTTCACTGCGCATGCGCGAATGCAATCAAAATATAATATGCATAATGTAATAGCTAAGTATATAGAGCAACTTTTGTGAAAGTCTCAAAATCATAGCTTGAAAATTCTGAAAATTATCGTCGATAGAATAAGCTCGAAATCCGTTGTTTCCAAAACGTAGCAAAAATATGAGGGGTTGTATCCGAATATAGTACGTGCAATATTGTGTACGCTATCTTGACACTATTCAACAGATATTTGATACAACCCCTCATCTTTTTGCTTCTTTTTTGGGAACAATGGATTTCGAGCTTATTCTATCGACGATAATTTTCAGAATTTTCAAGCTATGAGTTTGAGACTTTGTTAATAATAAGATAATAATGAGATAAAGTTGCTCTATATACTTAGCTAATACATTATGCATATTATATTTTGATTGCATTCGCGCATGCGCAGTGAAACATTTTTTAGTAAACTTGCTCATTTGTCATCGAATTTTTATTATTTTATAATTCTGATTGCTGAGTATTATGTACAATGTTGTTTGTCATATTTTCTTAAAAGAACGTTTTTTATATTAAGAACTTCTCAAATTATAAGCAAACAACTAGGCGAAATTTGGGACTGTTTTTATAAAAACCTTAATTTATCTACGAGTATACATGCTATCCTCATAAAAATGAACACAGTATATTACAATAAGCCACTTATTAATAATCTCGAGTTTGAACGCCTTTGCTACATTAGTTTTTACAGGGTTATTCAAAAGATATTCGTTCTATTTCAATTTGTTGACAGTCCCCTACGGGGTTTCGTGAAAAAATCTTTGCGGAAATATATAACCTATACAGTCGAACCTCGTTAACACGAAATTGAAGGGACTGTGAATTTTTTTCGTGTTATCCGAAAATTCGTGTTAACCATCACAATAGTGGCGCCATCTATGTTAGATATAAAAACTAAAAGAATTAAACTACAAATATATGCCTGTTCTTAAAACAATAAATTAATAAGAAAATGAAAATTTAATTAAAAAATAAAACAAATTGATCATCATTTTGGGCAGTAATAAATTTATTTACTTGCTTAACATTTTTTTAAATAGTCCGTTATTGAGTCCATCAATTTTTGTTCAGTACTTCTTTTAGGAACGTATGGAATTTATCTAATTTGTCCAAAGCACGGGAAGCATCCTGTTGTTCAATAACGAAACGTTGTACAGTTTTCAGTGCTACGGTAGATTTATTTAATTACACCGAACTTTTCCGTTCTTTGTCGATTGCTTCATGCTCTGGTGTTATCTTCTTTTCAGCTAATGCAGCATTTATTTCGTCGTCTGGCATCACATCCGAAGTCAGCATATATTCATTTATGCAAATGTACTCGAAAAAACAAGAATTCCCACTTTTCGATTGTAGATAATTCTATGACGCTCTCTGAATCTTGTCAGTCATCCATTAGAACATGTGAAATAGCTCCCTCTGAGAGCACCAGCAAAAGCCTGTGCTTTCTCTTGCAAAACTGCATCAGTTAAAACAATGTTCTGGCTTCTTGCCTCTTTCATTCACAGCAAGAGAGCAATTTCTTCTTCATTCTTTCCTGTACACATTCGTTTTCTTAGTGGTTCGAATTGACTCACAGAATAAGCCGCTTCAATCTTTTCAGGATTATACAGAAAATCGTAGAGAATGTGCTGTTGGGTATCCCATACATTGCTGCAATTTCTGATATTTTTTAGCACTTTATCACTGACTTCGTTTAAAATGTTTTGCTTGGTTTCTAAAGATAAGCTTGCTGCTTTCGACTTTTCTTTCATAGAATTCTACAGAACAACTGCGAAAGAGTTTCAATTATGTAAATGAGATGGTAAAGTAGGGATTGTTACTTCTTTCACCCGAAAATAGAGGATTTCGGAAATCCGGTTTATGGTTTATGTCACTGTCAATACTGTCAAACAGGTAATGAAACATTCACTTTCAAAAAAGAAATTCCTTCACTCAAACTTTCATTGTGTCCGATGATCTATAGCCGATATGCTTAGTGTGGGAAAACTTTCGCATATCAAAGGACAAAGAAAAGCATAGATTAGTCAGGAATTCGATAGTTCACTATTTTCTGAAACCCTTTACAAATCTTTTTCAAACCATCAGAAAAATTCCATTTTTAAAAAGATGGGACATATAAGTTTCAAATATTGAAAACTTTGCATAAGGAATCATGTTTGGACTTTAGAGCAAAAAAAATTCGCGTTAAGAGGGATTTTCCGAAATTTCATTTAGCGTTAAACGAATTAATTAGCATTGATTTCCAGACTGATCTGACGGGACCTTAGTAGTATTTCGTGTTAAGCGATATTTCGCGTTAAGCGATTTCGTGGTAACGAGGTTCAACTGTACTATACTGTTTACACACCTGCAGTTTCAGGGTAATTCCTCATGTATTTTTCTAGATAGGTAACAAAACGTCTAAAATCGCAAGTGCCCGGTCACCTTTGGCAATATAGTGTATTCTTAATAGCTACAAAGAACAAGAAAGCGTCACTGAAAGATATTTAAAAAGAAAATATATTAATATAAAAAAGAATTTTTCTGCAAATGATCAATAAAATAAGAAAAAGTGTGAAATATAATTAAGAACTCAAATAACATAAAATGCTTTATATTTTCGAATTTTCAATTTTGCACATAAAATATATAACCAGATATATAATCAGATGGACCCGATTACGAAAGATTAGCCTTTTAAAAATATTCTACTGAATGGATACCGATGAAACTTGCACTGTTGGTTTGATAATGTTTCGACGAAATATTTTAGTATATAACATACCGTTCTACGTTGTTCAGATATCGAATTATGGCCGAAAGTATTATAATTAGATGAACCCGAGTACAAAAGGTTATCCTTTTTAAAAGAGTATCCTGAATGGATTTCGATGGATCTGGCACTGTTAGATAATGTTTCAGGGAACTATTAGTAAGTACTATATCGTTGTAAGTACTATATCTATGTTGCTTAATTATAGAATTATGGGGGAAATTTCTATAATTGGGTAAACCCGATCATGAAAGATAAGCTTCTAAAAAGAAGTCGTAATGATAGAATTTGGATGGGAGTTACATGATTAGTTAGATAAATTATATAAAACAGTAAAAATTATGTGTAAAACTTGCATTCCAAATATTGCAAAACTTACATTCTACGAGAATAAAGCCGTGGAAAAAAAGCTTTTATGGAGATAAATTACGTTTAAGATTTTTACGCAAAACTAGGAAAAACGTTTGCAGGGGTTAATGTTATGAAAAGAAAATCCAGAAAAATTTAATTCCGTCTACATTATGAGAGGAAAATATAAAAGAAACTATTTTTCTAAAAGAAAAGTAGAAGTGTTAAAAAATCAGTCTTACCTAATTCAGCACCAGAATGTGCGATCAAAAACTACAGTAACATTGGTTTATGAAGGTTCTTTTATAGCAATGTTATGGCGGAAGCTTCATATATATTCATCACTAACGATTTTCTTCTGCAATATATTCTTGAAATTAAATCAGGATGTAATTTCCCTTTTCAAGGACTTTTGTGAAGTACAATTAGCAATCAAGAAATATCATTGCGAAACCACAATTAATCTAAAATTTTCCTTCTGCATTTCATAATTCAAAAATATTATTGTAAAATAAGTTACATAACGAAAATAATGCAAGGTGACATTTCATTTCACTGACACAATTTTATCATTAATAATCTTTTCTGACAATAATAATCTTACATAATAATGTTGTGAAACTCATTGGGCTTAAAATTAGCGGTATTTCATTTCCGTTGCTGTATTTTATGGCTTAGTAATTTACAAAGAAATTACCACATGAGATTGACGTAAGGATGTAGGGATAACCGGGGTAATATTTAGACGAAAAGTAAACTTTTGTCATAAAAAAGGTTTTTTTTAGTTTAAATTTTATTTATTTTATACTATTAATATTTAAATTATGTACATAGCACATTCATTAAATGTTTTTGCAAAAAAATACAAACAAATAGAAAAAACCTCTCTAAAAATTGAGGTAATTCTTAGAAATACAAAGGGTAATTATTAGACACGGAATTTCTATGTTATATGAATAGCAAATAAAATGCTCATAAGTTGCAATAGTGAGTCAGTATCTGTGTATTGTGTACTTCAAATGAGGCAAATAATAAGCACTTTAATCCAAAATGGGGGAAAATTACATGTTTGTTATTCCTGTTTATTACATTTTATAAAAAAGCAGAGAAAACGAGGTAATAAGTAAAATATATTTTAATTATTAATTGTGGATATACTAGGACAGTTATTAGTATAAACCTCAAGAACTGAAAAGTAAATTAATTCCAAAATTAATGACTGCCTTAACAAGAAGTAACCAAATATTCATCTAAGCTACAAACACAAACATTTTATACTAACTTTATTTAGATAGCTTACAAAAATATCCATATGCAACTTCTTAAATGGAACTTCTATATAAGTCAGCAAACTCATCTTTGCATAAAATTTTAAAGCAGTCCACAGAATCAGTCTGAACAGGACCATGAAATACAAATGAAACAGGAACTTCGTCTATTTCTGGTATTACAGATCAACAAAACCTGTTCTTTTCATACTTTTTCAGGAATTTCCTTTTCAGGTGGTCGTTTTTTTTTTGTTTTCTTTGGAGACCTTCAATACTTTGTCACTAAAGTAAGAACAATAAACTGGGAAAAAAGTGTTACGAGCAATGTTTTTTATTAAATTTATTAAGTGAAGCTTCAGATGATGTGGGTTTTTTGAAAAGGACAGGTATTTATTTCAATATCACTGGTAGCATTGGAGTTGCTTGATATACTGATGTCAGTGAATACATCAGTTTGATAACGTTGAAATCTTATTATCTTACTTTTATAGGAACATTCTTCCCTTCTTTTTATTTGGTTTGTTTCATATTAGGGGTGTGACGAATATATTTGTCACATTTTTAAGCCATCATTCATTTTTCACAAATAAATGTAGTTGATAAACACAGCCTTTCGTTTTATTATTATTTTTAAATTAATGTGGTTATAACTTTGCATTCACGAATAATTTTATTTGTAAGTAAACTAAGTCATATATTAAATAATAGGGAACTCTAATTGAATTGCAAATGACGTTTTAATGTGTTGAATACTTGATAAATGATGCAAATTTGAAATCTTAGAAACGCATTATCTTGTGTTTTTGTAAAAATACCACTTATTGATATAAATCCTGCTATACTTATGTATAACTATATTTTTTATATTTAAGCTATTTTATATAAACAAAATACAAAATTAGGTTTTTATGATTTTTAAACCATTATTCAGTTTTCAAAAATAAATGGCGTCAAGAAAAACAGCTTCCCGTTTTATTATTTTTTTAAAATTAGTGTGGTTATAACTTTACATTCCCGAATAATTTTATTTTGTAAGTAAAGTACTGCATATATGAAATATTAGGGAATTCTAATTGAATTGAAGAAAATATTTTAATATGTTGAATACGTGACAAGTGATACAAAGTAAAATCGTAGAAATGCATTATCTTGTTTTTTTTTTGTTTTTTTTGTAAAAATGGCGCTTATTGATACAAATCCACCCATATCTATGTATAACTGTGTTATTTTAATTACTTGAACTTGTTTAAGGTATTTATATAAGTAAAAAAAAAGGTTTATATGATTTTTAAACCATTATTGAGTTTTCAAAAATAAATGTAGTCGAGAAAAACAGATTCTCGTTTTAATATTTTTAAAACATTAATGTGGTTATAACTTTACATTGATGAATAATTTATTTTGTAAGTAAAGTAATCTAATGCATATATGAAATAATAGGGAACAAATCATATAAAACTTATTTAACAATATAATAAATTATAACACCTTGTAAAAATATATTTCTTTTAAATGCTAATAGGTGTAAATTAACAACATAATACACAGTAAAATAACTTTTATTAGGTTGTTTGACATTTTTTGGCCCACTCCAAGCCATTTTCAAACGAAAATGAGAACTTTCCATAATTGCACGGTGTTTGAAGTTATTATCTAAAATGCTATCATTTAATTTTCAAGTAATTTTTAAAAATTACGCACGTTATCTTTTATTTTTACTCTGTTGTTTATTTTCATATCTGTGACCATGGAGTAACCAAGGATCGGAGAGAACCGAAACTTGTCAAACAGCCTAATAAAAGTTATTTTACTGTTTACTATGTTGTTAATTTACACCTTTTACCATTAAAAAGAAATATAAAACATGTATTTTTCCCGAATCCGCAAAATATGAAATGACGCGGAAAATGTATAATTTTAGTTTTTACTCCACTCCCCTTCTAGTCCAAGCGCTACACGACAAAAATAAGGTGAAAACTGCACATCGTGATACAGTTATACCGATTGGTCAGTATCTACTCTATATTAATACAAAGCATATATGAAGGGGAGGCATCGCGTAAAGTAGGGGGAATTGAAGATGGCGGCCGTTATTCAAAATGGCGTTATTTTCGGGAATTCGTTTCTCTTCATCGTATAAAAGCATGTTTGATGGAAATTTCGATGTTTTTAGATGAAAAATATTTATTGTAACGCTTTACAGCACAGTCGAAAAAAATTTATTAATTCAGTTTGCCTGTTTGTCTGTCTGTCTGGTCGTCTGTCTATTCGCGCACTAACTCGAAAAAAAAAACCCGGATATCTAGATAATTAAAATATGGTATTGTAGTATACCGTAACAATTTCGGTATTCATTTTCAAGTGTGTATCATTCATAGTTCATTTACAGGGGCAATCAAAAGTATTCCGTTACATTATGGTCTGTAGACGAAAATCGCTTGCATTGTGTTTTAATGATGTTATACTCTTTGTAACATATTAAAATTAATATACATCAGTGCGGTGCAGTACAAGATACTTACTGTATAATATGCAGTGCACAGCTGTTTCCGTTCACTAGACAGACAACCAGACAGACAGACAAACAGGCAAGCTGAATTCATAAATACTTTTCGACTGTGCTGTAAAGTGTTACAAATAATATTTTTTTATCTAAAAACATCGAAATTTCCATCAAATATGCTTTTATACGATGAATAGAAAGGAAATTGCACTAATTCTCGAAAATGAGGCTATTTTGAATAACAGCCGCCATCTTGAATTCCCCCGACTTTACGCGATGCCTCCCCCTTCTTATATGCTTTGTATTAATATAGAGTAGATACTGACCAAACGGTATAACTGTATCACGTTTTCAATTTTTTCACTCCTAGCACCTTGACTATTCAGTGTCCTTAGACCCGAAAAGCAGCTAAAATTGTAAAATGGTCTCCTGCCAAATATTTTAATTTTTCGAGTTCATAAAACCCAAAATAATGTCAAAATTGTAAAATTATTGCTTTTTTGTTTGTTTGCTTCTTTAACGTTTCTGGGACATGAATTAGTAAAATTTTCTTTTTAATTTTTCCTTCCTCTCAGATTTTTCATCTTTGTGGGACCAAAATTGTAAAATTTTCTTTTTCTTTTCCTCCTTTTGGATTTTTTTTTGTTTTGAGTGACCGAAAGTAATCCCGAAGTTATAAATTTCTCTTTTTTTAGAGTCTTCGGGACCTGATATAGTGCCAATTTGTATTATCTTTTTAAAGGAATTTTTTAACTGAATGGAAGAGTTCGGGCAACTCAAAATATACTATTAGCACGCTCAGGATTATTCTTTTTCAAATCAAAGATTTATGAGATTTCATCAAAATTTTCTCATTATACATTTTTCGCATTCTTCATTCTAGTAAAGGGAGATATTCTAGATGTGAGGAGGGAGGGGGAGAAATATTTTGTCTTTACTTTTTTGCAGTTTGGCAGTTATTTCTCCTGTAATAATATATTTTATTTTTTAGGATATCTTTACACTTAAAATCCTTAAATCCACATTAAAAAATACTTTCTTTCGTATTTGATATTTTGCAGCAAACAAAAGATAAATTTTTGTAATCTCCCCTCCCCTCCCCCCCCCCTAAAGAAAAAGAAAGAAAAATTATGCGTCAAGCATAGAGTCTGAAACACTTTCCAGTACTTCCAGTATACTTTAAAAAACATCAGCCGTTTGATAAGGTAAATACGATACTTAAGTAAACATCTTAGAAAACGCATAACCAATTTGAAAATCCTTTTTCAGAAATTACCGCCCATAGCTGAAAATGTAATTTTCTTTTGTGCAACCCTGTATTTCATCTATAAGTTTGTATGTGTTCTACACAGTATGCTATAATTTAGTTTAGTAAGAAAACGCATAACACAGTTGAAAATTCCCCTTCCGAAATTTCTACCAATAAACAGAAACGTCTTTGAATTATCTTTTACAACGCTGTATATTGCCTACAGATTTTTATATAAGTCACATATTAAACTTAAATTTATTTCAGGTAAAAACACGCTTAAAACTACTGAAACCACACTTCCAGAAAGTATCATACATAGGTGGTCATGTATCCAGATATTTGTGAGGGTCTGTATATGAGTTTATTTATATTTTGGAAACATATTTTAGTATACAAAATGTAGTTGAGCTTGAAAATGCATAACTCAAATAAAAAAAACACCTTTAAGCAATTTCCCAGTAATGCTTACATTTTTTTTTGTACGCTGTATATTATCTATAGAAATTATACACACCACGTAGTATGCAAAAATTTAGTTAAACAAAAAAAATCATAACATAACTGTTAAAAGTGCTTTCAGAAATCAAGTGGTAGATTTATCTTAAAAATAGTTTGGTTTAAGTGTATGGAATATACATTTTTTCATTTAAGTGGTACGAATAGAATAAAAAATTTATTTTAAGAATTAGAATATCGGACTTGAAGCTTTGCAAAATTAAATGGCTTCTAACTGATTAAGAAATAAAAGATTTTTTTTTTTCTTTATAAAAATCTGAAAAAAGAAGTGATGCTTTTATCTAAAGTTGATACATATGCAAATTTTTCCGGTTTCCAAGGCTGCATATTTAATAAAATCTAGTTTAAAAAGCATTTAACTGAAGAAAAAATTAATAGTGCATAAAAAAGAAGGAGTAACGGAAAAATTAGTATTAAAGTAATTGATTATTTCATCATGTATTGTTACATTGCTTTTTGTTCGGAACCAGCGTTGTTAGTTTTGTTGAAGGACTTGGAAAGAATTTTTATTTGACTATTTTATAATAACTTTTTGACTTAATTACAATTTTATGAAAGAAAATTATTTTTTTACAGAATGCAATTTTTGTTGTAAAATTTAAAATACATATATATTTTTTTGAAAATTTTAAGAAAATTTCAAAATCCTACTTCTAAAATTTTAAAAGTTTTTTTTTTTACGTTTTTCTTACAAGTATATTCTATAACAGTTAGGATCATCTGGATTGGAACACTTGACCTCCAGTTTCGAAACTGAAGACTTTACCTCTGAGCCAGTAATGCTTGACTAAATCGCCGGAATATTTATCACTCATACTCTGTCACATTTCTTATGTGATGTTCCTATAGAATTGGCCGCAAAATGTTTTGAAAATGGATTAAATGTGTTTTAAAATCTACTCCATCGGAAAATCTGTACAATTCTTGCGGCTGTAGTTTATAACATATTCTATAAATGACAGCACAATTTGAAGTACCATTTGAAATCTATTGTGTTCACTCTTTCGCACACATGTATTATTCTTAAAATACTTTTCTTATACTATGTACTCGGTAAATAAAAATACAGTAAAAATGAATATTTACTTAAACGTTTTATCTTTAAATAATAAATTATTTATATTACTGAAACTGCGATCCGTAATTCTATTAAATGACCCTTAGGTGTATAATGTTTTCGAAGCCACTGGAGTTGTAAGATGTATAAAACCTCTCGGCCCACCAAAACCCGCTGGTCGATGTATTAAACTTGTTGAATTTGGTTTTAATTTTTTCTGGTAGGATCTTCCGTGGTCGGGCATGCTACTGTTTCGGTCAGTAACCTAAGTAAAAGAACTTCCTGCTCCACGCATACGCCAGCTTTTTCGCAAAGTAGCGGCTGGGTAAGGTAGCCCAGTAAACAGCGAGTAATTTAAATAGTATATGTGGAAATTTTAGCATTTTGTTCATACTGATGTATTACAGAAAAACTAACTGAGTAAAATGGGTTTAAAAATTGCGGTTCTGTATCAGCAAAAAGGCAATAAGTGCATTAAAAAGGCTGTTTTTTTCAAATTTATAATCGCATAATTTTAGGTAACTTCTTATGTAAGTAAATTAAAAAAATTAAAATTGAGTCATTTTTTACGAAATGAAGAATACCAAATCGTCTTCAGAATAATCAATAAGTTTAAAATTCTTCTATTGACACACTCACACACATAAAACAAGGTTTCGATGGACTACTTCTTTTATTATTTTTCTACCAGTATTTCAAAACAATCATCTTTATCGTAGATGTCTAATGAACATCAAGATAGATTACGCATGATGAGAAATAGTGATATACAAAACTATAACTAGTGATTTAATCGGAGGTAGAGACAAATATCATGTAATTAAAATATACCGGGTGTCCGAAAAAGGTTGGACTGATTTGAAAGAATCATAACTCTAAATATAATTGAGTAAATTAAATTTTTTTTTTCAAAGTACTCGACAAATATCCAAGATTTGTTAGATGTAGCTGTTTTAAAATCGTGACATTCAAACGATGCGCAGAATCGATGATCGGAAAATGCAAATTGCACCACACATTCGCAATTTTAACTTTTTGTTTAGGTTATTTGTGTACATCGTGGATCCTTTCCTACTAAATCGAAGATACTGAAGAACTTTCTAATCGACATTGTTCTCATAACTCCAATAGTTTTAGAGTTATACGCTTTCCAGTCCGGAATCATCGAAGAAATTGCGAATGTGTGGTGTGATTTGCATTTACATATCATCGATTCTGCGCATCGTCTGAATGTTACGACTTTAAAACAGCTACATCTAACCAATATTGGATATTTGACGAGTAGTTTGAACAGATAATAATTACAATTACTCAATTATGTTTAGAGTTATGATTCTTTCAAATCAGTCCAACCTTTTTCGGACACCCGGTATATTAAAAGACTATTCATGTTACAATAATAAAGTAATGGATAGCTACAAAATCCGTATTCATTTTCAGTTATTCACAAGTTTTTTCATTGAATTCATATTATATAACAAACATTTTATATACATCATTTGTGTGTAGTGTAATTCTCTGTTCTAACAATGTTCAAAATAAATTATTCAGAGTATAAAATGCTCCGCAGCTTTATAAGCTTTAATATAATGAATGGCGGCAAAAACAAAATAATTAAGTAAGTGTATAGCAAAAACCATTTTACGGCTTAAATAAATTATTCAGTTGAACTGCTTTATTAGTGACATAGGAGAAGCTTTGAAAGAGGAATATTGTATGACAGCTATAAAGAAAAGTGATGATACATTTTTTTTCACACCGGAAGAGTTTAAAATATACTACCTATGGCGATTTTATGGAGCACGTTATTTAAAATTCAGTAACTGACAAATACTTTCGAAGATGTGGAAATCTGTAGGTACTTACTTTCATTAAAACGTCTCATTAACTAAGTTAAAGTATGAGACACTTTAAGTCGCCATCATTAAAGCTATTATCTTTTCTTTGTTAAGTAACTCCTTAGAGAGTTTGAAGATGTTTATACATAGTCGCAAGCTGGGCTGAAGAAAAATATTCCATGTATTATTTTCAAAAATATTTCACTGTCATTTTAAAATTTGCAATATTTTAAAGCTTCTATCGATAAATATTTTATCTTTTATGCAGGTTCAACGAGACCAAATATCATATATTTATATAACTTTTTCGATGAAAAAAAGTTATATATATTTAATATTGTAGAAAACCTTAGAAAAAAGTTATCTGACTATTATTTGAAATATAATAAATATAATGTGTTTAATGGATGTATTAAATACCATTTTACTAAATATATGTTAGCCACAGGATATATATACTTAGATAAAATAATTTCCGTATTTATGAAAAATTAAATTGTCAAAATTTTAATGAATTAAAATTTGGAAGTTTTTTAAACTAATAGAAATTTCAAAAGCAGCATCTTATTTGTAAATGTTTAAATTCTTACTTTTACATTACATGTCTTACTGCTAGAGTTTATCCATAAAAATTTATCTTAGAATATTTTACGCTACATTTTTTTTATTTGTGAAACTGTTTAACAATACTCTACACCAGAGCTGTTTTACGTGACGCCCGTGGTCGCCATGGCGCCCTTTGAAGATTTTCTTTGCGCCTTTTTGAAGGTTTCCTGTTACTGACTTTTTAAAAACAAATTTCCACTTAAAAGGATACTTTCTTAAAACTCATTAATGATTGCAGAATTTTTTAAACCTCTGAAAGTGTATTTCACGCATTTAAAAACAAAAATATATTTTTAAATTTTAATCCTGCGTTTTTTTACCATTTTTACTTATTCTATATAAAAATTTGTATAGTGTAATGGGAATGGTTAGAACTGGTAATAATTGTCAATAACATTTTAATGTGTTAAGAAGTAAAGTTTAGACCAATAAGTTTTCCACCTTTCTACACTTTCAGATTTTTTTTCCTTTGGTACACTGGCTCATTGACTCTTTTATAAGAGGAGTAAAGGGGGATAATTTTCCCTCCCAGACCTTTGAAATTTTGGGTAATGTTTTCTCATTTTGTTTCGAAAAATCGATAAAACCGTGCGGAATGATTTTTGTCAATGAATGCTCTTCCAAGCTATCTGTCTGGAAAAACCCATGGATTGGTCACGGTCATGCCTGTCTTTGCTTTTGTACTTTTATAACACTAAATTTACACCTCCAATAGATGTCAAGGAGTATTTTCTTACAAGTCTTAAAAATCCTAGCAGTGTCTTTATATTTTCATGTTGTTGTTGTTGGCGTGTCAGTGAAAGTGCAAGGCACTTCTCTGAAAAAAGGGGTCCCAGAGCCTCAGGAGAGGTTGGACTTCTAGAGCTCTCCTAATTTTGAACCAATTCCAGATGAGAGACTTGCACCTGGATTGGCACCCCAAGAGGTAACGCAACAATATTTGTATTCGATATAAGAAATAATTTGTATAAAAATTCTTAAAATCATTACAAATATTAAAGCATGCGAATAAAAGTAATGACAATATCAGTAGAAGATTTATAATACTGAAGTCTGAATTAAATAGTTTAAACATTAATAGTAATAATAAAATTATTGTAATAATGAATAAAGCGCAGTAGCTTAGTGGTCTGGGTGTCGCGCTTCCACGCTACAGGTCCACATTTCGACTTATTATTCTTATAATTTTGTGTCTCATGATATTTCTTCTAAATGTTTTCATCATTAGAAATCACTTTAATCCGTCTTTCTTACAAAATGTCTTTTCTAAAAATATAATACCCGACATAGCAAAACTGTCTCTTTCATATAAACAATCGCTTTTTCAATTCTGCAAGAAAAATTGTCTAATATAATGCAAATATCCATTTATATCAAATGTATAAATATTGCGAAATATCTGCATAGTGCAAATTTAAAATAAACGGTCTCTTTTTTTCTGTTTTTTATATCCACTCATTTGTTAACCGTATTTGTTTAGGTTTTAAAAATAATATTATTTATTTATCAATGTAAAAAATCTAATTGCATAATATAAGGGCACATTTGAAAATTCCGAACTAAAATTAGTTATTCTGTTGTTATATGCAAGTATTTAACGTCAGTTTTGTTTCAGTATCAAAGCATTCAATGATTTACGTAAATGAGCATTGCTTAAAAAGATATTTTACCGGCTTTGTGTTTCAAACATAAGATGAATTTTATGTTTACTTAATTTTATATAATTACTTTTTCTTGAAATATCATTTGTTAAAAATATATAACGACTCATATGTTATTCATTTCATTTCAATAATCTTTTTAGAACCTTAAAAGTAAAAAACTTATACATAAAAACCCATCATTTAAGAAAATAATATAACTTTAGAAACTTTGAAAATATAACTTCAGTTATAAAAAAATACAATAATAAATCTCATGAATTTTGCTACAGCTACACTTAAAAATCAGTAATGATTTCCGTTCTAAAAAGTTACTTCCATGTCTTCCATTTTTTAAAGTTTCTTTTAGTCAAGATAAGTTATACGTGGTTTTGAAAATAATGTTCAATCAATAAGTCTTTACTTTGTTCCATATTTTATGACCCTTTAAGAAAAAAAATATTACACACTTAAAAGCTCTCCTTTGTTTTATATAATGAGATCTAATAAAATCAAATAACGAGAATAACGCCAAGGAAAAAATTATATTTTATGGATGTTCAAAGCAAAAAGATGGGAAACTCATTGTTGACATAAAAATATATTTTGTGGGTGGAATATTGGTGGATGGGTAATAAAGGAGAAAAGATGAGTAATTATAGATATTTTTTTCTGATAGCTTTTCAAAAACATGCAAAGATTTTATAGCCAATTTTTAATAGTTTTACTTAATTAACACGTTTCACAGATATTTGTTTTATCTTACTTTTATATCTATATTTATTTTGGGGTTTTTTTACGATAACGGGGAAGGTTTTCAAAATAATATTATTTATTTAGCAATGTAAAAAATCTAATTGCATAATATAAGAGCACATTTGAAAAATCCGAACTAAAATGAATTCTTCTGTTGTTATATGCAAGACTTTAACGTCAGTTTTGTTTCAATATAAAAGCAATTCATGATTTACGTAAATGAGAATTGCTTTTTCCACGCAATTATATCACGCAAGATATTTTACCGGCTTTGTGTTTCAAACATTAGATGAATTTTATGTTTACTTTATTTTATATATCACTTTTTCTTGAAATATATAACGACTCATAACATATAACGACTCATATGTTATTCATTTCATTTCAATAATCTTTTTAGACTCTTAAAAGTGAAAATCTCACGCATAAAACCCCACCATTTAAGAAAATATATAATGAGAACTTGAGTGA
This sequence comes from Maratus michaelseni, assembly GCA_963931845.1. Lineage (NCBI taxonomy): Eukaryota > Metazoa > Arthropoda > Arachnida > Araneae > Salticidae > Maratus > Maratus michaelseni. The sequence continues at coordinate 198,677,695 of OZ007588.1, read as the reverse complement.
TAAAAAAATACAGTAATAAATCGGATGAATTTTGCTACAGCTATACTTAAAAATCAGTAATGATTTCCGTTCTAAAAAGTTACTTCCATGTCTTCCATTTTTTAAAGTTTTTTTTAGTCAAGATATAATATACGTGGTTTTGAAAATAATGTTCAGTCAATAAGTCTTTACTTTGTTCCATATTTTATGACCCTTTAAGAAAAAAAATATTACGCACTTAAATACTCTCCTTTGTTTTATATAATGAGATCTAATAAAATCAAATAACGAGGATAACACCAAAGAAAAAATGATATTTTATGGATGTTCAGAGCAAAAAGATGGGAAACGCATTGTTGACATTAAAATATATTTTGTGGATGGAATATTAGTGGGTGGGTAATAAAGGAGAAAATATGAGTAATTATAGATATTTTTTTATGATAGTTTTTCAAAAACATGCAAAGATTTTATAGCCAATTTTTAATAGTTTTACTTAATTAACACGTTTCACAGATATTTGTTTTATCTTACTTTTATATCTATATTCATTTTGGGGGCTTTTTACGATATCCGGGAAGGCACATTAACCCAATTTCTCGTTCTTTTACTGTTTAAGTGTATAGGCTAATACATGACATTATGCCTAATAGTTAATACAAATGACGTTTTTCTTTCTACATTATTATTATTATTATTATTATTATTATTATTATTATTATTACATACTGAACAAATTTAATAAATTGTAAGATAAAGAAACACAAACTGCCTCAAAATTATTAATATAAAAAGCTAAAGGATTCCCCATATCTGGTTTATTGCACACACAAATCACCACAAAATCTATGGTCAATTTTCAAACGATTATGCTTTAGAAGGTGCGTTTTGATAGCAGACAGAAAAATTACGTTAATTATGGTTTTGCCTGCTACGTTTAGTAATCTGTAATATAATATTAATCCAAGTTACAGAAGGAAGTAGTGTACAGTTGTTTTTATTTTAATCTTTTCACAATTTGGATAGTATGCTTTAGAAGAAGTGCCTTAAAAATATGTCAAACAACCAGGAAAGAATTTGCAGTACAAAGTTGAACGAAATTCATAAATTCATTCATACAAAAATTTAATAGTGTTAGTACACATATACAAGTGCTAATCATGTTAAAGTCCATGGTCGTAACTTAAACGGGTAAGTTCTAGAAGGCGCTTTTTAAAGTGAGAGAGAAATGAGTGCTGATTATGATATGAGCTAATATTAATGACAATTATTGACAGACAAACCTCTATTTTTGAAAATTATTCTGTTTTATGAATTTCTTTTTTTAGTCAGGAACATTTTACGAATTTTCTTGTAACATAACCTCCAAATAACGAAGTGCATTCTTATTTACGAGAATATTCTGATCAATTTTTCTCCCTATTGCTCAAAATATTTGTGAATATATCTAAATTATTCTTTTATTTTTTTAACAATAACCTAACTTCAAATCACTGGTCGTTCTTTACATTTCATCCAGGCAGTGCAATCCGCATCTACCTCACTACACTTTCAATCTGGCCCCCTTTTATGCCTTTCCTTTTGTATGACGAATTTTTTTTTGTTTGCCATGATGAATAATTCAAAACACAGTTGCGGTATTGCGTTAGTGCAGTTTGTTTAGAAATCCTGAAAATTGCAGCTAAAGATGAATCCTTTGTCAGCAATGATAATTTAGCGAGTATGGCTGACATCACCTTAAACTAAATTTAAAAAAATGTGAATAGTATTCAGGGAAAATGAAAGATTAATGACGATGTTCAGATTGATTATTTTCTTTCAATTGATTCTAAAGATGCAAACTACTTTTTTTTTAGATTTCTTAATGTAAATTCTCGAGTACATAATAATATTTTATAAATACACAAATAAAAATATTATTTATAACTAATATAAGGACCAAGGAAACTATTTATAAAACTAGTTTATTTTATTCTTAAGTGAACTTAACTGCTGCTTACAATTTCAATGCATAAAACATGAATTATGTCTGCCAGAACACGTTTGACAGCAACATAGTATGCTTTTCAATTTTCATACTGAACATTTTCTAATGAAAAGTAGAAATGTTAAACAAATGATTTTTTTCCAGAAACATAAAAAAGTGTTAGGAAACCTTACAAGTTGCCAAGTATCCGCGCGTACATACCATTTTCAACTAACATAAGAAATATGCAAATTTGTTTCAAAACCTATGTCTTCTCTCTTGTTTCCAGTATAAATTATCAGTTTTAATATTTGAACATGATATATATCGGCCGCAAACATAAATATTTTGGGGTTTTGAAGCTTAAGCTAAGGACCTGGGATCGATTCCCGACCTTCACTAAGTTGCAAAAATTTACAAATCTTATGATATCTGTACGTTATCAGTATGATTGTGTTAAAGTAATTAAGTGTAATTATGTATTCAACGTTTATTGGAGTTCCTTTATACATATTTATGATAATTTTTAGAACTACGGTAAATAAATTCTTCTTCTAATTTTATTCTTAAAATTCACTTTAAGACTTCATGATAATAAAAGAAAGGTAGAGAAAGTTTGTCCTACCTTTTGAATCCGCGAAGGTGTAGTAAGTGTATCCAATTTTACTATAAATCCAATGGCACTATTTAATAACTTCTTTCGATCACTGATGAAAATAAAAAAAACATCTTCTCTAAATAAAGTATTGCTTCATTGTATAATTTCTAAGTTAATTATTTAATTACTGTTGAAGAAAAAGAAAGATTAATTTTACATTATAAAATTTACATCACACTATAAAAAGTTAAAACATTTAATTTAATAGAATTGTTCAGCAGGTCTGCATTAAATAAAAGTTACTCAGAGACTGAAGTATTAGTTCTTGGATGAGAGAAAAAAAACACAGTCAAGTCTACGTCATTTAGCCTTGAACTCTTGAGGTTACACGTGTAAGTTCTTTAATGAGAATCTCACAGAAAACAGAAAAGTACTTTGTCAGCGCACACGTGTTTCGTTTCACCAGCTTGAAGTCGGATGGATGAATATTCAGGCTCACAATAATAGATGAAATGTTTATATCAGAAATCACTCTTCGAACACCCCTGCTTGATTTCTGAAGTATAAATGTTCTTGAGATTTAAACCTGTTCTGTGTTTTGTAAAGTCAGGTTTGGGAAGGGGCTTCGTTAGAATGTCAGCTGTCATAGTTTTGGTTGGGCAATATTGTAGTTCAATTATTCCCTTTTCCTTAAGATCTTTTATGCTGTTGTATTTTATATCGATATGTTTAGTTTTCGAATGATGTTTATAATTTTTAACCATGTTTATACAAGCTTGATTATCTTCGAATAAAGTTATGGGCAAATTTTGTTGTAGATCAAGGTCCTTTAGAAGATTGATAATCCAAACTGTCTCTTGTGCTGAAGTTGCTGCTGAGATGTATTCAGCCTCAGCGGATGATAAGGCAACTGAATTTTGTTTCTTAGTTGACCAGGAAATTGGTGTATTTCCTAATTTACATAAATTTCCCGTTGTTGATTTACGGTCATTTTTATCCCCTGCCCAATCGGAGTCAGCATATGTTGTTAGTATTGGCTCATTTTCTTTACTAATAATTAGTTTTAGTTCTTGTGTTGTTTTTAAATATCTAATAACCCGCTTTACTGCGTTCCAATCCTTTTCTCTGGGTTTTTCGTTTCTACGACTCAAAATGTTCACAGCGGCGGCTATGTCTGGTCTGGTTATTGTAGCTATATATAACAATGTTCCGATAGCTTGCCTATATTTACTGTTATTAGAAAGTAAATTTTCCTCATCAATTATGTTTAAGTACCCGGGTTCCATCGGAGTATCACAGGGTTTCGCTTCCTTTAAATCGAATTTTTCGATCAGTTCTTTTATTTTGTTTCTTTGATCAAGTGCGAAATTTCCTTCTTTACTTCTTTTTATGTTTATCCCCAGATAATAATTTACAAGTCCTAAATTTTTGACTTCATATTCCTTTTTTAGTTGTTCTATTATTTCATTTATTTCTTTAGTTTCCCCTGAAATTAATAAATCATCAACATATATAATGATGTATGTTGTACTTTCCTTTAATTTTCGTGTGAAGAGACATGGATCGGAGGTGCTTTGCACAAAACCAAGTTTAGTTAAACTTTCTTCTAATTTAATGTTCCATGCTCGTGCGGATTGCTTCAATCCGTAAATTGATTTTTTTAGTTTGCAAATTTTATTTTCCTCTCCCGGTATTACATGCCCTTCTGGTTGTGACATATAAACTTCCTCTTCTAAATTTCCGTGGAGGAATGCAGTCTTAATATCTATATGATTAACATCTAAATTTTTATACGCTGCACATGCTAGAAACGCTCTTATAGTTGTATACGTTACTACTGGAGCGAAGGTTTCAAAATAATCGCTTCCGTATTTTTGAGAAAAACCTTTGGCTACAAGACGTGCCTTATATTTTTCTATTTCATTATTTTCATTATATTTTTTGGTGAATACCCATTTATTCCCAATTACTTTTATTCCAGGTGGTGGATCAATTAGTTCCCATGTTTTGTTTTTTCTTAATGAATTAATTTCTTCATTAGTTGCTTCGTACCATTTGTTTCTATCATATGGGTTTTCGATTTTCGCTATATCTTTCCACTCTGTTGGTTCAATATTTTCTTTTTGTATTTTAGTAATATAAGAGAATCTATCGGGTGGAACTCCCCTATTTGATCGTTGAGATCTTCTAGGTTCGTTTTCGTTTAAATTTTCCTCATTGTCTGTTTGTTTATCTTCCTGCATGTCTATAAAGAATTTTGAGGAATCTCCCCCTGCTTTTTCAGGTTGTTTCTGAACTTCTAATTCTTCTCTCATATCAATGGATTTTTTTTCGTTTTCATTTGAATTAGAGTTTTCTATAAATTTAACAGTTCTTGCCCTTATTACTTTACTATTGCCAATGTAGATCCTATATCCTTTTGATCTATTATCATAACCGATAAATGTTCCTTTTATTGCTTTATCATCGAGTTTTCCTCTTTGGGATTTATCGAGATAAGCATAAGCTTTGCAGCCAAATATTTTTATGTTTGATAAATCCGGTTTTTTGTTTGTCCATAGCTGGTATGGAGTTGAATTGTGTGATTTTGTTGGTAATCTGTTTATAAGATACACAGCTGTATTTAAAGCTTCGGCCCAAAATTTATTTGGCAGCTGCGCTTCCGATAATAGGCACCTTGTCATTTCGACTAAAGTCCTATTCTTTCTTTCCGAAACACCGTTCTGAGGTGCACAATGCGGAATAGTGAACTGGTGATGAATACCTTCATATTTTAAGAATTTTTCTAATTCTTCGCTAGTGTATTCACCCCCATTGTCTGATCGGATTTCTTTAACTGTGCGACCGAATTTATTTTTCGTTATGGCTACATATTCTTTCACTTTGGTAACTACCTCACTTTTATTCGATAAAAGAAATATCATTGTGAATCTACTAAAATCATCTGTGAATGTGAGAAAATATTTCTTCCCTCATATGCTTTCTGTTTGCATCGGACCACATACATCCGTATGCACCAGATCGATCGCCTTCTTAGCTCTGTTCTCACTCTGTTTTGGATACGGTGCATTTGTTAGTTTTCCCTTTATACAACTCTCACAAACTATGTCATGTTTGCAATTTTTAATTTCTAGACCTGTTGCTAAATTGTTGGATAAGAGTTGTTTAATTGAATTAACATTTCTATGACCTAATCTCTTATGCCAAAGCTCAATGCAGTTTTTATTCTTGCATTGTTCAGCAAAATTGACATAGATTTCTTGCTTAGGTTTATATAGGTCAATTTCATATAAATTTTCTCTCTTTTTTCCTTCTAAGAGAGTTTTTCCATTATAGGATAAGTTACAGGTGTTATTTTCAAACATGAATTCATAACCATACTTTGTGGCTTTCGTAACCGACATTAAATTTGATTGAATATCAGGGACATATAAAACGTCCTTTAAAGTTATGTCATTTGATTGTGTCCGTAATTTTATTGTACCTGTCCCGTGCGATTTTAGTGTTGTTCCGTTTGCTATCGTGACAGTATTTTTGTTGTTATTGTCAATGTCAACAAATACATTTATGTCATTACAAATATGTGAACTGCTTCCAGAATCAACAATCCAAGTAGATTTAGATTCATTATGTGCGATTAATGATAATTGCCTTTGAGACATTGTTTTTTCGTTTTGATTTTCTTCGCTTTTACTCTCTTGAATTTGTGTGTTTTTTTCTGCTTTAGTTTTCGGAGTAAAATTACTTGCTTCAAAGCATAAAGACGAATTTTGTCTGTATTTTTCATTTGTTTGGTTCTTAGAATTTTTATTCTTAAGAAACCAACAATTTTGTCGCACATGGTTTTTTCTTTTGCAATTCGTGCAAAAAAGGTTTTGTTCTCTTTTTGGATATGCCCTAGTGTTTTGTTTTTGTTTATTAAATGTTTTGTATACATTTTCATGCGATGAATTGGAGCTTTCTTGTCTCCTTTGAAATTCATCTGTTAGTTTTCCTTTTATAAATTCCGAATTTAATTCTGTCTCTGATCGGGCCTCTAATGCCGTGATCAGAGTATCATAGCTAGGTGGAAGGGAGCACAACAAAAGTGCAGATAGATGAGAGTCCTTAATCTCTTCTCCTATAGATTTTAACCTATCAGCGGTTTCTAATATTTTAACAATATGGTCGTTCATATTACCATTTTCAACTAGTTTTATACTATATAGTTTTCTTAGCAAATATAATTTACTAGATAAATTCGCGCGCTCATGTATTGTTTTTAATGCTAACCATGTAGCTTTAGCTGATGTTTCGTTTTTTATGTAAATCAGCTGTGAGTCTTCTAAGCTTAAATTTATAATAGCCCTGGCTTTATTGTCTTTCTTCGTCCATTCGCCTGTTAAGGGGTTTGGCGGATCATCAGTTATCTGGTTGATTAAATCCTCTTTCATTAACAGCATCTCTACCTTGAACTTCCAAATCGCATAATTATTGGAGTTCAGTTTTTCTATGCTACACATTTCTTTCATATTTGAAGCCATGATGTTGTATTTTTATTAATTTTAATAATACTTTTATAGTTTCTATTGTTTAAAATATAGTTTTTTTTATTTTTCTTATTAGAGAGCGGTTTTACCGTGTTCAATCCTCAGCGCTCATAATCTGATAATTTTTAGAACTACGGTAAATAAATTCTTCTTCTAATTTTATTCTTAAAATTCACTTTAAGACTTCATGATAATAAAAGAAAGGTAGAGAAAGTTTGTCCTACCTTTTGAATCCGCGAAGGTGTAGTAAGTGTATCCAATTTTACTATAAATCCAATGGCACTATTTAATAACTTCTTTCGATCACTGATGAAAATAAAAAAAACATCTTCTCTAAATAAAGTATTGCTTCATTGTATAATTTCTAAGTTAATTATTTAATTACTGTTGAAGAAAAAGAAAGATTAATTTTACATTATAAAATTTACATCACACTATAAAAAGTTAAAACATTTAATTTAATAGAATTGTTCAGCAGGTCTGCATTAAATAAAAGTTACTCAGAGACTGAAGTATTAGTTCTTGGATGAGAGAAAAAAAACACAGTCAAGTCTACGTCATTTAGCCTTGAACTCTTGAGGTTACACGTGTAAGTTCTTTAATGAGAATCTCACAGAAAACAGAAAAGTACTTTGTCAGCGCACACGTGTTTCGTTTCACCAGCTTGAAGTCGGATGGATGAATATTCAGGCTCACAATAATAGATGAAATGTTTATATCAGAAATCACTCTTCTAACAATTTATACATCTGTTGAACTGTTTATACATCTGTTGAATTGTCAAATAACAGAGCAGATGTCTTTGTCAAAAGTTTGTCCGAGTGGAAAGTGTGCGAATTTGTCCAGGAAAACTTACTTGGATAAGCGTTGGCAGTTTAAGCCAAGGCCGTGGGATTGAATTATGACGTTGACACTTTGTCAAGAAAAAAATAATACGACTCTTATGATTTCTTTATCTATCAGTACGATTATTTTTAATAATTAAATGTATTTATGTATCCAGCGTTTATTAGAGTTCCTTTACCTGTGGATTTTTTAGTTAAACTGTTTCAAAAAACAGAACCGATGTCATTGCCGAAAGGTTATCTGAGTGAAATGTGTCTGCCGAATTGTCCAGGACAACTTAATTGTAACAACGTAACCAATATAAGCCAAGGTCCTGGCTTCGAATCCAAGCCTGGAAACATTTTCGCTTGGTTGGAAAAATTTAAACAGTTACATAATTGTTAAAAGCATTGGCATTACTTCAGCCAGAACTAACGCATTCAATTTTAAAGAGCTTCAAAATATGTGAACACTTTCAGTCCCTTATTTTTCTTTAATTATGAAATTAATCTTTCAATCACATTTTTAATATAATTGATTAGTTCTAATAAAAATGAATCCTTGTTGTAAAAAAATAATTCTCTTTTATCATTCCTCTGATTTGTTTCGGTATGATTCGCAGAAACTCTGCTTCAAGTTGTGAATTGATAGTTTAAATTTTTGACCTGGATACCCACTCCTCTGTGTCATAGCTTCAGAACATAAAAAAAGCACAAGTAAACAAAAAGATATTTTAAATGTGAGAATAAATGGTCCTAATGTGTGATCAATTGCTTGCATATTTTAAGTTTTTGATGCATTTCTAGGTAGCTTTGCAGGTTTAATGCTACCTAAGGGTCATTATTGAAACTATTTTATTTGTTTACACAGAATTTTTGTTCATAAAAATCATTTTCGCCCAAATCTCATTTTTGTATGCCAAAGTACCTTATTTGTTATTGAATTTCAAAATGAATCAGACACTTTTGACCCACCTTATCTTTAGCATCAAGTTTGAACGCAATGTGGAATTTTATCACATTTTGAAATTGTATCATCTCTAATTAAGAAAGGCATTTTTAGAAGCAAAATCATTTATAATATATAAAATATCGGGATTCATATATAACTTATCAAGATATCATGCGAATTTTTAAATGTCCCACCCTGTATATCTGTAGCGATAAGTTGGAAAGCAATGTCGAATATTCTCTAATCTGAAAACTTTCCACTTAAAAATGAAATTTTTAGAAACAAAATCATTTACAAATTCTGAAGCATTAAGATTTATATATGGATAGGATATCAAGCGATTTTTTAAATGAAGCACCCTATATATCTGGAGCAAAAACTTTGAAAGCAATTTCGAAAGTTAGCTCATCAGCAAATTGTATGCTTTCTAATTAAAAATGACAATTTTAGAAAGCAAATCCTTTACAAATCGTAAAATATCAGTATATATGTATGAATTACCAGATATCGAGCAAATTTTTTCACTATCCGTGCATGTACATTAAAACACTTTATAAAAATTCTATGGAATGAGAAAAAAATATTACAAGAACTATTTCCTTTTATAAAGATCAGTGTTTTGGATATCAGTATTTTTGTAGAAAATTTTCCGTGCTATGTTTTAACAATCAGTGCAACAAAATTTACGTTCCGAGTACGCGCCTATAAAATTTGTAAGAAAAATCTAAAAAAGACAATTTTTCTTAGAAAAAAGCGGTATATTCAAAAGAAAAACCAAGTGGGTGGTCTTTTGTATACCAATTTTGGTTTTAATTTTCAAGTTTTAATATTTAAAAAATGAATAATGTATGAAAACAAGAAAACTATTTGTAAAATTAATGACTTATATTTTTAACTAAATTTGATTGTATGCAAAAGATTCTCTATTTAAAACATGAAATATTTAAGCCCCAACACGTTTGACAGCAATATAGAATGCTATCTGATTTTCATATTGTACATTTTCTAATGTCAAGAGGAAATGCTGAAAAAAAAATTTTTTTTACACAAACAAAAACAAATTACATGGGAAATTTACAAGTTGTCAGTTGCTTATGCATGCATAACATTTTAAACTAAAATAAGAAAACGAAATATTATTTCAAAAACTTTGGTATTTTTACTCTCTGTTACTTTAATATATCAGCTTTAATGCTTTTCAGCTTTAATATATCAGCTTTTTCAACATGAAATATGTCTACATAAAAGAGAGAGAGAGAGAGAGCAAGCAATTGTGCCTGCTATTTCATCCCCAAATCTCACACTTTCTAAACAAGAAAGAAAATGGGAACAAGTTTTAATATTTAAAACTTGAATAATATCTCAACAAATTTAAAAGCAATATCGGATGTCGTGACATCTTTAAATCATATGCCTTTCAATCAAGAAAGAAAAATTTGAGGGAAAGAATTATATTAAAACACCGCAAAAGAAGACTGTAACATGTATTTGTGAACAAACAAAAATGATCTTTTATACTTTAAAATAAATCTATTTTTTAAAATGTAATTTAAGGATATTCTTTTAAATTGAAAACTATAAATTTAATTTTTTAATCAAAAATATTTAAATTTTTACTGTTGCTTCAGTTATTGCGAGTACTAAAATTACACTCATGAATCACAGAATGATAGGCAACATTCTCTCATGGATAAAAATTGCCACTCTTGAAATGAGATAAATACTTCCTATTTGGCTATAAATTTATTGTTAAAATATCTATTTGAATTTAAATTGTTAAAACGCACATTTCGTTTATGTACATTTATTATTCTGGTTCTTAAAACGAACACAAAAAAAAGTTTCTTCTCAAATATTTTTAATCTTCAATTCTTGCATGATTGTTTATATCATAAAAGAGTGTATAACATATTGGTGATGAGTCGGTACACATGTAGATATAATCAATAATGGAACGAAATTGTTCAAATGCATAATTTGTTTCGGTACACTTTTATACCATTACTTAACACGAACAGGAAACGATGCTTTTCCCTTGCATAATTCTTACATCGATGTTTGTATTATAAAAAAAAAAAGCATAATATAATGTTCATATGTCGGTACAGATGCAAATAAAAACAATGATGGAATCGAAATGTTCAAACGCTTATTTTGCTTTTATGTCGCCACTTAACACGAACAAGAAACTACGCGCATCCACATTTTTATGATATAATTTTTCCATTTATGTTTATATTATAAAAGAATGCATAAGATAATGATGATGGGTTGGTACACATGTAAATAAAAACAGTAATGGAATGAAATTGTTCAAAAGCATATTTTGTTTATATAAGCTTTTATACCAGTACTTAACACGAACAGGAAACAATTTGCATTAAATAATTCTTGCATCGATGTTTGTATTATAACAGAAGGCATCACATAATGGTGATTAGTTGGTACCGATATCAATAAAAATAATTATGGCAGGAGCACGCATGTTAATAAAAAGAAATAATACGCTTGAGTAGTAAATATTGTTAGAAATAATTAATTACTATATTTTACAAATAAAAATAATAAAGATTATTCCTTCGGAGCTTATAATTATATTTAGGATTCTTAGAGCTTCAGATAAGATTGTTATTTAAAATATTATACTCTAAGAAATTCAAATTCTGCTTTGAACGTTCGTCTGAAACATTTCGAATGGGTAACAGATTTTTGGGATTCAATTAAAATTAAAGGTTGCATATATAAAATATTTTAAAGCATAATTATTTTAAATTATATATTGAGTATATATTCGTTGTAAAATTACTTCTTCCAATCTGAATTAAACATACCTGAAATTGATCAACATGGAATCCAAATAAGGACCAATTCCTACATAAGCATATTTTCTTTGACATACTTTCTACAGGCACATGTTGCTAATTGAAACCTCTTCAAAAAACATCTACTTTTACCAATTTATGTCTTCATATTTTTTTTAATAAACGTGGCTTTTAACTAGATATCTTTTAGATTTATTGATTGAACGAAATATTTTCCTTGTTAATTGGATAAACTGATGCATCGTTGATTTTACCAATAAAATAATTTGTCTCTTTCTTCATTTTTCTGATCCTTCTCTGATTATATAATTGAAAGATTTACAATTTTTCTACTTTTATCTAATTTTTTCATTGAATTCTAGACTATCAAGTTTACAATGATATTTCGACTTTGATATTGAATATCACCTGGAAGTAAAGTTTGTTTTTCACGAAATATCTAGTTTTTTTTAGGATAATTTATTTGAATGTAGTACTATAAAATGTTTTATTATAATGTGAAAATAGAAACTTTTTATGTATTTATAAAATCCGTTAAAATTTTATCTGTGCACTGTAAAAAAAAAAAAAAAAAAAAATCATTAATTTTCACAGAAAAATATTGTATTTTTTACAGAAAAAACGGTTTTAAAGAAAAACAGGTTTTTCCTGTAAAAAAATGTGGATTTTGTATTTTTACAGAACAAAATCTACATTTGTGTACAGAAAAAATGTTTTAAATATACTGATAGTTTTTGTAAATTAAATGGCTCTCCACTGGCGCCAAAATTGTCAGTTTTATTTTCCTGTCAATTTGAGAGTTTTTTTTTCTTTTTTTTGACTGTGTGTTAGTGAAATAAGATATGTTTCACCCCTAAATAAAACACATATTCTATCATCTAATTAAAAATGTATCAATTACAGCCAATTGGATATTTTAACTGTACCAATGGAAATTTCGTAGCATAAAAATTTCATTCATCTTAAAGACCGTTTTATACTTGATATCATCCCACTATTCGTCTGTAAAAATTTTGTTAATTTAACTCATGTTTTGAACAAAGTAGTTAACTGAGTAGCTTAAAACAAATATGCTCTAAATAGACACATAACATTAAATAATTAAAAACACATTAAATAAATTTTCAGATTAGAAACTTGTGTTTGGGTCAGATTAACCCGGTGTTTACAGAAGAATAGTGGTAAGTTTGCATTTAGTTCCATAGTTTATCATATATATATCATATAGAAAATATCACCATATCAATGAAACCTTCTGAACAGGAAATAAGTGCATCATAGCAATAGTAATTTTTGCTTTACTTAATTTCTTTATCTAAACGTTAATTTGACGCATTTTCTTGACCAAATATTTAATGTAATATTTGCATTTTTGAAAAGGTTTTATTTGTATTTACGTTCAAAAATACAGTGTAATTTATAACAAAATGGATAAACTGAAAAACGATACACCATTTCATAATCTTCTGATCTATGTCTGCAATCTAAAAAAAGGAAGAAAAACCATAAAAAAATACCAAATTAAATACTCAATGAATTAACAAAATCAAAAATATATTAAAATTTCAAATTATAACATAAGTTATTAGAAATATAACATTAAATATATAATAAGGCAACAAATAAACCTTCCGTTTCAAAACTTGTTTGGAGGTCAGATTAACCCTGTGTTTACAGAAGAATAGTAGTAGGTTCGTATTTAGTTCCGTAGTTCTTCTAAAAATATCGTCATATTTATGAAGCCTTCTGAACAGGAAATACAGGATTTGCACAAAAATAATAAGACCAATTTAAAAAATATATGTATTGAAGACATCGCTACAAAGAATTAAAATACTTCAAAATAAGACCTTCGAGCGTTGACATACTTCTGTCAACGAATGGTCCACGTTTGGAAGGCGCCCAGGAAATCCTTTTCCGGAACGTTCTTCAAGCAGCGCGTCGAAGCCGCTTTGACCTCTGCTACGGTCCATGGCGGTGTCCTTTGAGGGCTGTCTTCACTGGGGACAACAGGTAAAACTCCGTCGGGACCAGTTCGGGACTGTCGCGAAAACCTTGCCTGGTAGCCGTTGACGACGATGCAGGTGTGGCTTGGTGCATGGTCATGATGCAGCTTCCAATTGGCGTCAAAGCGTGGCTTCACTGGATTGACTCTTCCCTTCAATCTTTTCAGCACTTCCACGTAGAAAGCATCTGTGACGGCCTGTCCCGCAGGTAAAAATTCGTGATGGACCACACCGTTGGCGTAAAAGAAGATAATGAACGTGTCTTTGCCCTTCGACCTCATCATTTTGTGCCTTTTTGTTTGGCGAGAGAATAATGGTAAACACTTTCTGGATCATTATGAACATCTCCATTGCCAATTTTCCAAATGCCATGCAGAATTTAATGCCGTAGCTTTTTCGATAGAACGTTAGATTTTTAAACTTGAACGGAGTCTAGAGACAGGGTGCACTAAAACGATACGAGCCGCGCGGAAGCTCGTAGGTGACTGAAGTTTGGTTGCGTGTTGAAGCTGACTATCCCGTCCATTGAAGTATCCTGGGCAATGTGAAACAGACACGTCAGGACAAAATAGGTCTCATTACTTTCTATACAAACCCTGTACGTGCAACACGGCTGTAATTCTTTGTGTTTTACTTACAGTTCTTTATCTAAACGTTAATTTGTCGCATTCTCTTGACCAAATATTTAGTATAATATTTCCATTTTTGAAAAGGTTTTTTGTATTTACGTTCAAAAATTGCGTTCATACTTCATGATTTCATCGTAATTTCTTTCATTGGGCAAAACAAACAATTTCAAATATGCCAAGTTCTCAAAGCTAATTTGATTACAAAATAGTTTTATTAATCTATTTGAAAAAATGCACCAAAATATAGGAATAGTGCACTGTTTTTCTTCATTAACAAGATTAGCATTCATTGGCAATATTTCATGATTTTATCTTTTAACATAACATCTTTATATAATCATTCTTGCCTAAAACCTTTAGTTAATGCAAAAAAAAAATATTGTTCATAATGAAAAATACTTCTTTTCACATTATAATAACTTGCCCTACTACTATGAAGTATTTATTCAGAATTTACATAAGATGACATACGTTATCAATATACTACATTTTCGGTTTGTTTTTAATAAAAACTCTATGAATGGATAATCCTATTTATAAAATACAAACACGAATCGAGATAATTAGAGATGTTTTAGGAGAAATAATACATTACAGCTACGCAAAAGCAAATAAGATATAAATAAAGGCACTTTATAAAACAAATGAGGAAGAAAGAAAGAAGACGTATAAATTAGAAAATAATTATTTAAAGACATTCCATACTTTTTGATAGAAGTCACTTAAAAAGCAAACAGCAGTAAACAGGAAAATTCGCGCGCTGTTAATGAATAAGTTAAAAAGAAATAAAAACAATCACCGTTCTCCTTTGAAGTCTAAATGAATTATTCATATTATTTCTGATGTCAACATCCCTTTAGTTATGCACTTACAAAACCCATAACAATAAAAGAGGTACCATATGAAAGGTGTTGTACAGACTTTTGGCATAGTACGCTCACGTTTCGTTAAAACCCGTTGTTAGATTAAAAATAGCAGTTAATTAAAACTAAATGACAAACGTATCAGCAAATTATCCAAAAAATTGCATTTCAAAAGTCTTCTGCGAGATTACTGGTTTAAATACTAAATTGCATTTCGATTTTTCCAGCTTAATTTTAAAATAAATAATAGAAAAATCTAATTGTGTATTGAAAAAGTGCATAAAATTAAAACATATTAATAAATTTCAGACCCCTAGATATTAATAACAAACACGTTTATAAATTGTAAAATAATGAAATTAAAACGCAAAAAATGATACAATAAAACTATATTGCAAAACGAAACTGTATATGTTATCTAGAGCAAAAATATAGAAAAAATGTAGTGGAATGTGAAATATACTTTAATATTTTCTTAACCTGTCTCAAGTACATTCGTGTATCTAATAAGTGTCAATTATTAAGTGAGTGTTCAGAGCTTGATTGCTGCAGGGCTAATCTTTCATCAGTTTTTCCGTGTAGTTACTTTTCAATGTATTATTAACATAAATTTTGCGTTTAAATAAGGCGGTGAATTATTTTCACAAATAATGGTTCAATTTTGATTCTACGTTAATCAGACTCGATTCGTGTTCTGAATTTTTAGTACAACCTATATAATTTTTCATTTATAAACTATTCTTAATCTTTTATGAAAACAATATGTTTTTATCATATATTTAGACATATATGTTGAATTGTACGGCATTTTATATTAAATTAATACACCGTAAATGAGTTACTGACTCATAATTTGAAAACCTATCTAATCAATTTCTGTTCCAGAAATTTCTAGAAAAGAAGTGATTCTTCTTTTGTTTCAAAATGAAATTTAAAATAAACTGTAGGTCAACAATGCATTAATAAAGTATTCGGAACATTACACATTACGAATGAAATAATTATCGCTAAAAGATCAGTATTATTTTTACTTACACTATTACTAAAAGATCAGTAGCAGGGACCTTTTTTTTAATACAACTCTTACTTTTACTGTAGAATAATATATCATAGAATATAAAATTATTATTAAGAAAACTAGTCGTTCGGGGCCACCGTAATACTTACCATCATGGAAATGCATAATAGAAAATATCAAAATAAAACATGTGTAAACTATTTGTAAAATGCATTGCAATTCGAATAAAATCGTGGCTTGATGACGTCTTATACTTTAAATGCTCTTTTACTGAAATGCGTAAAAGAAACATCCTTATAACTACAAAACTCTTAATCCTAATAACTATCAGTTTACTTCGTCGGATTAAGCGTCTCATTTCCAATTAAATGTATATCTTTGAATTGAAATTTGAATGAAATACAGGGTCTTGAAAAATCGAAGAATGTGGAATATAGGATTACAAATATCTCGGCAACTCATTATCCGAAAGACTGTATTTTTTATGCAAAATTTATGTTTTTTATTGTCTTTTATATTCACTCCTTAAAATAAACAATTTCGAATATTTTTATATACCTTTTATCAGAACGAATATTTTGAGAGTACGAAAAAAAATAGTTCCGGATAATCATGGTTACTGAAATTCAATAAGCTTCTTCCCATTATTACATACTAAGTACATACCAAATTTCAAGTCTCTATCTCAATTTGTTCCGGAGATAGAGCGTTTATAAACACACACAGAGACACACAGACACACAAACAGACGGACGGCAAGAATTTTTTTCTAAAAATATGTTTTTCGGAATCTACAGTGTCTGAAACGTGTAAATCCGTCATTTTTTTTTCGATTTTCAAAACTATTACAAGACTTACCCTATACTACGTATGATGGATATGTAAAAATATTCATCCATTCAAAATGCATTATTTATGATATAGTTTTATTATATATTTAAGAAATTTTATATATTTTTTAAATTGATACATAAACTGAATACAACCACACATGTGTTACTATATATAATTTACTAACGACGAATTACTTTACGTTTAGATGAAAGTCCCAAGTTAGGTAAAAGTTTTATCCTATTAGCTGCCAACCGCTACTATTTTTGACCACTAGCAATTTCTAATGGTTTCTGTATGCTACACAAATTCAATTACAACATTACATATAAAAAAGAAAAATTCATAGAAAAAATATAAAAGTTACTATACACTTTCTGAAACTCTTGAATTAAGTTTTCAAGTAAATATTGTAATATTATTCTTAATGTAAAAATAACACATGGATTACCCCTAGCTTTACGATTAAGACTGGGAATTTTTTTAACAATTGAATTAAAAATAAATACTTGTATTTTTCCTATATTAGTCTAAGTGTGACTACTGTATAAAATAGTTATACTATTCAATGAATAATTAAACACAATTATTTTAAAGTACGTTCTGATTTCCAAGTAAGCAAGGTAAAAAATAGTAAAAAGTAAAAGCAAAGAAGGGGAGCAGGGGCGTCATTTGAATTAGAATAGGGGGGGGGGGGTGCATGTAATCTGATATTTCAGAATGTATCAGTCATCAAAAGTCAATTACAAAAAAAAATCTTAAATTACGCAAAATATAAAATAATTTATCAGGTGTGACAAAGCGGTAAAAATAAGCTTTAAATAAACGCTTTAAGCATAGAAATTAACACATTTCAATAATATTTGACAAAGTTATACGATTGCGACTAAAAAGTGATGTATTTATCATTAATGTGTACTTTGGCTAGTTAAAAAGTGAAAATAAAACTATACAATTTTTCTATCAGCTTTGTACAAGAAGATATAAAATGTTTGCCCCCTCCTCCCACATACAAATCCTTGCCCCCAACAAAGTTTTGAAAGGGAGTTGCTGCCGGGGGAGAAGACAAATATTTAAACGAATCGTCTTCATTATTTGTCTCAGTTAAATAAATATTCAGTAGATGGCGCAATCTGCCTAAAGAAAACCATTTTAATAATTAAGCTAGTTTCATTCATAGGAAAATTTAGATTGTAAAGATATTTGGATACTCTATTTAAGAAATTTTTTTTAGGTATGAATTCTATTTTAAAAAATATATACACTAGTAACATTCTCGCTGACTTAAATATAGATATGTATAAGTTTGTTTTTATTTAATTTTGACTTAGAATAGTCATATTGTGAAATAAAACAACTTATTATAGTTAAAAAATATTTTCTTGAAAAATAATATATAAACGGAATAAAAAAAATTCATTGCATTTATACCATAGCAGCTTTTCTGAAATATAAGGTGGAAATTCGAATACAAAAATATAATGGTTTGAAAGTTATTTAAAATTTATTAAACGTGAAAAAAAATATCGCGCTTTCAAGTTCCACCTGTCTCCGTTTTCTGTAAATTCCTGCTGTGAAACATATTTTGAATATCTAATTATTTAATGTTTCAAAGCATTAAAAAAATTACGTAAACTAGATTTTGGTTATAAAATTCAATAAAAAAATGTTAGGAGATAATCATTATCATTTCAGATTTATTAAGATTATTTCATAAGTAACTTATAGTCAATATTTGTAAGTAAATTCTCCCATGACAGCTAATCTACTACAAGTTCAGATTCTATTTAACAATAGTATTAAAACAATTAAAAATTTTAAACAATAATATAAAATAACATAAAGTACACAGCTTTTTTTTTAACCTTATACTTACTTAGAAATTTCTTTTTTCTGTTATTCACGTTTACTTTTGCATTATATAACTTAGCTGGCCTTATTTATTTAGAGTAAGTTTATATTTTCAAGTGTTTGGAAGAATTTAAATTAAAGTATCAGCTTATTAAAATGAATATATATATATATATATACATATATAAAAAGTAATTATTCATTTCTTAGAATTCATAAACAGATTTTTTTACAAATATCTGAAAACTGTTGTTTTGCATAAGTTTGCATGATAAAATACATTAGATCACTTCAATTTTTTGCATATTAGTATATGGCTAAAGATATTTAGCTAATGCAATTTTTTTCTATGTAAACAGTTTTACACATAATTGAAAAGATAAAAGAGAAGAATTTCAATCGTTCTTTTATTAATCATGAAGGGAAAATTAATGACAGTGTTACTTTATATATACTTATAACTTCTTTCTGCCAACTTTAAATTCTTTTTTTACTAATTTGAATTAAATTGAAAAAATAAAATTATTTTATTTGACACTTATTATATTTATATCAAAAATTAAAAATTAAAACCGAAATTCAGCTATGATTCAAATTTTCAAATTATTAGAGAAAAAATTGTGACCCTTGCAAAAGGTTTATTTAACTAGATTATAAATATATAGATAAAACTAATAGACCGTGCGAGGCTTTCTCACAGTAAACATTGAGATGAGTTACTGTATAAAACTACTACTGTATTATAATTACTATGTATTAGAAAAATTAGTACATTAATTTTGTGGATAAGTTTTATCATCAATTTTTAATTAATTGTAATTTTCCATCAAAAACCGTGTTTTAACGATATATATGTGTACAATGTCTAAAGCCTGTTCAAAAACTTTTAGTATGATACATCATTCATCGTTATGCGTTTCGTGTGTGCATAGAAAAAGGAATGTTGGCATCAGAATTAAAATATATTATTTCAAACAAACAAACCCTTTTAACAAAAATTCAGGCGTGGGCAAAAAATCTTATCCAATGATAACTCATTCACGTTGCACGCTACATGTTAGTTATATTCAGTATGCCGTGTCACATGTGGACAAAAAATGCTGTCCAGTGATACCTCATTCATCGTTGTACTCTACTTCAGTATGCAATGTCAGATGTAGGCCAAAAATCCTATCCAATGATACCCCATTCATCATTGTACGCTACATATTAATTGAGAAAAAGGGATGTTGACAACAGAAATAATATATATGACCAGAGGGCCCGTGCGAAAATTTCGCACTGAAATCTAATATTTTTTAGGTACTTCTCTATTAACCCATCGACCACTTTTCATAACAAAAAACTACCGCCAAACTGTAAGATTAAACGCCAAAAATGCAGTCCCATTTGCTTGATGTCAGAATCATGCGTGTTTGTTACGTCATCTAGTGGTATTACATTCGACATTTGCGTGCATTTTTCATTATGTTTTACTGATTTAGTAGTTATTTCATTAATTAAAATAACAATTGTGTCCTTAAATTCTTATATTTTATTTATTTATTTATTTATTTTTTTTTTTTTTTTGATATTCCAATGGCAACGTTCTCCCGTTTATTTGGCGATAGATTTTTGTTATGAAAAGTGGTCGACGGAATAATAGAGAAGTATAATTTTTTATCAATATGTAATAGTTATTAGATGCAGGTTTAAACTTCTAAAGAAAAAGCAAGGATAAAAATATATGCAAACAATATTTAGTTTTTAGTCATGCCAGAATATCATCTGACTAAAAACTGATCCAAGATTGCTAAAGGCACGCGCGAGAAAAAAAAAAAAAATAACAATCGTATTTTGACTGCATTAGAGGATGACGTCATCCGCTTCGGGAAAACCATGGGACTTAGAAATATAAATCTAAACATTTCAATTTCAATTTCGCTTTTTAATCATAAGTATAAAATAAACCCGTGCGGTGTTTTTTATAATAATTGCTATGAGCATCATATAATGTGGTATTTTATTTTTTTTTGGCAACAATAATTTCAGGAAAACCTTTCATTTCTTTCATGAAAACAATGCCGATTTAATTTTTTAATTTCAGCAAATTTTAATCAAAAACATGTTTTAACGAATTTTTAAGTGGACTATGTCAGAAGCCTGTTCTAAAACCTTTCATATGGTATCTCATTCGTTGTTCTGCGTTTCATATTTTCTGCGTAAAAGGGATGTTGACAGGAGAAATAATATATAAGGATTACTACGGCCGAGCATTTCATTTCTGTAAATCTGAAAACAACGTAAAAAAATATTATGATAATATATGAAAAGACATCTGTTAGAAATATTTTACCTAACATGGATTAGGCGTGAGAACAATTTTACCTCTTATGAATGGTTTCTAACTAAATCATATTTCTTCGCAACATCTTATAGAAATAAATAAGAATGACCTTACCGTTTGGTAGCTACATCACCTCTATATCTGAGAAATCAATTTTTAACAGCGTTGTTTGTCATTGTGTGAATATCATTTTACTCGTGTATCCAATGAGAAAAGAAATTATATGCTTTCACTGCATAGATGATCACTGCTGTAAAAGAAATGTATTCCGTAGTGGCGTAGTGGCACACTATGTAGAGAGAATCATCTTCACACATTTAAAGAAAAAGAAAGAGATTTAATATAAGATAAAAATTGAGACTGAACATTTTGCACCATCTTAGACGGGTGTTCAAGCAAGGAGTGAGCAAAAAAGATATATACGAAATACACACGTGCTTTTCTAAAAAATTGGGTTACATTCAAAGGTTATATACGTTATAAACATCATTATCTAAAAATGGTCAATTTTGCATCATTAAAGTCAAATTCAAGTGTTTATAAAATACAGAAAGTCTCATTAAAAAGAAGTCGAGCTAAACTGTCTTTAAAAGTGTCCGACGCTGCTCAGCATAAATATTCTGCAGATGGCGAACGGAATAAACAGTCTTTTCTAACAGGCAATAAATTTGCATCATTACTGTCAGTTATCCAGATGTGGCGGACCAGAACGGTCCAGATGTAAGTTCTATGAGATGTAACTTTTTTCTTTTATTTTTGGTTGAACACTTATCGTAATTAGGAGGCGTTCTTCCGTAACACGGGCAACAAACTCAAATTATGCTGCATGAAAATAAAGTATATATCATTTAATAAGTAATATTTTTGTTCCATGTTGTTAAGCTGCTTGCAGATTAGCCGACGAAAATTTGGCATATAGCAATTTGGATTGGAAAATTAAAGATTTGCTTGCTATTTTCTCCCTTTATTCAAAATATTTGTATCATCAATTTACCATTATAATTTACATTTCTTATAGTAAAATCTTAACTCTTGTAACCCAAAGTAAGAAATCTAATTATCACCTGCAACTTTCTCCTGCATTGGCTTTAACCCATTAAGCACCATTATATAAACCGCTATATTAACGTATTTTTTAAGTACATTACATGTCTCAATTGATGCATAGTTTAAAAATTTGTAAAAATCTCTATTAGTATAGAATTTACGATAGGGTTCCAAAATGGGAGACTTGGCGCCTAATGGGTTTAACGCCTGTTTCTACCGCTATGATCAGCCAAGCCGTATGTTGCGCTAAATTTAAGGTAGTTAAAAGGGTGTATTCAAATCCAAACTGCTTATTTTGAGACACGTTCGTAAATTCATTTTTGCTCTAAAATGCATCCAATTGGCAGGTTCTCTTATTCAGAAACTTTATAATGTCCCCACTGTCTCGATTTTTCGATAAAGGCAGAATATATTTTTAAAAAATGCAGTCAAAATGGACATTTTGAACCGAATTTCGAGAAGCGATAGCGCTGGAAACAAAAAAAAGATCGTACTGTGAAAATAATTGTCTGTAAATCAATTTCTAATTAATTGAACGAAAAATAAAAACTTGGGGCCCTTATAAATGTCTTTATAAATCACGCCACCAAGTTTCCTGTTGTTACTTTTAAAAATGAGTCTGGGAATGTGTCTCAAAATTTTGAGTTGTTGAGCGTGGAAAAAAAAAATAAATAAAATATATATATATATATATATATATATATTAAAATAAAAATGTGCAAACTACTTTCAAAATGCATTCTAATTCGAATAAAATCACGGCTTGATGACGTCATAAATTTTAAAAGCTCGATTACTGAATTGCATGAAAGAAACATCCTTATAACTCCAAAATTCATAATCATATTACCTAACGGTTTACTGCGTCTGATTAAGCGTCTTATTTCCAATTAAAATATATATTTGATTCGGAATTTGGATAAAATACAGAGTCATGAAAAATCGAAGAGTGTGGTAAATAGGATTCCAAATATCTCGGCAACTAATTATCCGATCGACTTCATGCTTTATGCAAAATTTGTTTTTTATTGTCTTTTATATTCACTCCTTAAAATAAACAATTTCGAAAATTTTTATATACCTTTTATCAGAACGAATATTTCGAGAGTACGAAAATAATAGTTCCGGTTAATCGAGGTTATTGAAATTCAATAGGCTTCTTCCCATTATTACATACTAAGTACATACCAAATTGCAAGTCTCTATCTCATTTTTTTTCGGGAGATAGAGCGTTTACAGACACACAGACACACAGACGGACGGCAATTTTTTTTTTCTAAAAATATGTTTTTCGGAATCTCCAGTGTCTGAAACGTGTAAATCCGTCAAAAAAAAAAAATTCGATTTTCAAAACGATTACAAGACTTACCCTATACTAGGTATGATGGGTAAGTAAAAAGCTGTCAACATAAGTTTTGTGTTTTCTTGGATTTTCAAAGCATTCAATAAAATCTGGAATAACTCTTGTTACTAGAGGCATATATATATATTGTTTCAGAATATTGTTTTTTTTTTCCTGTATAAATTTGCAACTGGAATGGGTATATTTGTGAGAAAGCAAATATTATACATTTTCGCAGAATTTCTGGCTATGTAAGGAATAATTTAATCACCAATACTTAGATACTCTGAAAATATTCCGAATAATTGTAGTTTTTAACAAAAAAGCTCAATAAGACCCCTGACATTTCCTAATGTATCCAATTTAAGGACTGAATTATTGTCACCTAAATGAAGAATTGTTTTTTTTTTTCATATCTATTTTACGTTGCCTACTTACTGAATTCTGTATAAAATGAATTTTGCAGCCTTGAAAATTGTCCCAATATAAATCCTCAATAAGAAGAGCTGACTCTCTAGTCAGAAGGCCAAGTCTCCCAGTTTGGGAACTTTCAAAATATGTGCTTAGAAATCAGGTGTTAAAATATTTCATTTCTTTTTTGCTTGAAATGCAACATTAACAGTGTTATTGTTATTAATTTTCCATAAAAAGTAATTCACTCACATAAATACATTTTCTTCTGAACTTGTTTACTAATGTAAGTCAAATTTGTCAGTTTTCCACTTATTCACATGATTGCGAAACAAAGATAAAAGTTGTCCTTATGAAAAAAAAAAATCACAGTATACTTTGTATATTTAAGATACAAAAAAAAAAGTTGCATATATCTTAACACCACGCTGATAAAAAATATATATAACTGAAGGTTCCCGAAAAGGAAGTAATTCGCTTTATTGGTTAAAGAGGGGGAAAAAAGAGTCATTTTTACTATACCAAATAGTGAATTTCTAATTCAGATTCTTTTTATAAACAGTACTACAGACTTGTGATATATATATATATATTTGGTTTTATAGTACACTCCTGATCCATTTGCTTGACGTATGTTTATATATTTAAATCTCTGAAAGGATTACACTAAAATCTCAATCTTAAGCTAAACTCTTCGTTAAAATAATGTGACACGTATGCAATGACTAACAAAATTATTAATATTTTTTTTAATTTTAAATTATTTGTATATGTAGTGTATATAGTGATAAATATTGGAGTTGAAATAAAGAAAATTTTTTAAACATTTTATAATTTTATATTACTAGCCATTAAAAAGAAAATATGATCTAAGATAGAAAAAAATTATATTTACATTATTTAAGTTCTCCTGTAGAAAAGCTTTTAATATGTCAACATACATATTTATGAACTAAAAACAAGATGTTAATGTGATACATGTCATAAATTTTAAATAGTTTATTGCTAATAGATAAAATGCATCTTTGTTTATGCGGATTTTCTTTTTTTAAAACAGAAATTTGTATCTACACGAAATATCTATTTCTTTAATTCATTTTAAAATGTATACGTATGAATCATTTTTAAGCTCTTCAATGAATAAATGAGTTTTTTTAACAGTAACTTTCAGTATAAAAGGTTCTACTTTATTTAGTAGCAAAAGACGTTCAATAAAATTTCCGCATGCTGCATCAAAGACTGCAGGGGCTGTGTTAATGTACTTAATGCACTAAACCGGAACTAATGTTGCAAACAATATTTAGCATTTGTTTTTTCTCTATAACGACATATCGGAACGGGAAGTTAACTTCAGCTTTGATCTTGAATAAATTCATGAATTAATTTTGTAAGGATGTTACCTTTGTGTAGTAAATAACGATATTATTAATGTTTGACTTTCAATCGTATAAACAAGTAATTTTCAAAGTGATAAATATTTAAGTTGAAATGATCAAAAAAGCAAAAGATACTAACATTTTATATTACAAGGATAAAAATATCAAAATAAGGTCTAAGATATGAAAAAATTAATTTACAATAGTTATGGTTTCAATGAGAAAATCTTTTAATTATCTATACAATAATATCAATATAGGAAAGGTAAGAAGTGTATTTCATCATTTGAATACCACTTTAATATATTTAAATAATATAAACAAAATACCATTTAATTTCCAGAAATGAGTTTTCTTCGAAAAGAAGCGAAAAGCGTATTAATATTGTTAAAAATCTTCATGTCCGTAAAACATACACTGGTGTACAAAATTAAGCACCAAATTAATAAATTAGCATAACAGCGGAAAGAAAACCCATAACGGACCGAAAGATCAATCAGAAGATCGACTAGGAAAGTACGGTTCAGCGTGCCCATATAAGCCGCATGCCGTACTGCCGTATTTGTAGAAGGGCAAAAAGCACGCTCGCGGTGAACGCTCAGTATTTCTCTGGCAGTCTTTGTAAAGATCGGATTGAATGACGTCGATATGATGCCTCAATGTGATATGTCCAACAAGCAATCTTGTAGATGACATCTGGATGAATATACTCAATCATCCAGAGTTACTAAAAAGTAAGAAGTAGGCCGAAGTCTGAGTAGTGTGGCTGAAGAGTTCGGGATCGCTCACAGCATCGTGTCACGAGCTTGGAGAGCACTTCAAAAGGCAGGAACCACTGACCGAGGATTTAGTAGTGGTTGTCCATGAACAAACAAGGCAGCGGACGACCGGTATCATGTACTACAGACGAGAAGGGACAGAGAGCAAGCAACAATAAAAATCGCAAAACATATGCAAGGGACTACTCAGTGATCGATTTTGCATTTTCCCGTGACCAAAACGTTGCACAAAGGTGGTTTTTTCGCAAGACGACCTGTACGGTGTGTGTCATTAATACTGTCATTAATGCATTTAACGAAGACGTCGTTTCCTGTGGTGCCAGGAACACCTTATACTGTGGTACCCATACTATTTTGTTTCGTTCGTTACAAAGTTATAATTTTTCATCTAAATCAACTTTTATTTTTTTCTAAAACTACAATATCATTTTTGCACCAATAATTATAGAACATAAATATTTTTTAATTATTCTGAAAAATATATCTAAAATGATAAATTTTGTGGGACATAATTGAAAAAAAAACTTGGCGCTTATCTCGTAACTAATGCTACATGTTAAAACCGCCATCATCCGGTGTCATTTTTATATCCATTATATAAGTCCTTCCTGCATTTTCTTTGCATTTTGGCTGTTTTATATGTCAACTTATACACCGGAAAAATAATTATAAATTTCATTATTACTTTCATTCTGTGATTTGGCATAATGAATTAGAAAACGTTTAAAAAATCGAATACTATTATTTGATGATACTATTCGTTATTTATTATTATTAATTTTGTTAAACATAAATGCTTAATTTAATTACATTTTATAATTTATTATAATATCAGTATTTTTTATTACAACCCATTAGGCGCCATTGGTCCCATTTTGGGAACATTACTTTAGATTTTTTTCTAAAGTGAGTATTTTATATATTCTTAAAAGTTTCATGTTATTTGCATTTTGAATAGGAAATTTGAACTGTATTTGAGCTGTATTGCGTTTTCAAACTGAACTAAATTTTAACATGCTATGTAGCAGGGGTCGGAAGTAGAGAAACTACTAGATTCATTAATTTTTATAGTAGTTTGTAGCGTAGAGAGCTACATTTTGAACAATGTAGTGTAACGCGATATAAAAAATTAGTACTTTGTAGAAAAAACCGGCGCTAATTTTAACGCTACTTCAGGGGGGGGGGGGGATATGCATTCTGCAAATCACGTGGCCGAAACTTGTTTGTTTTGAGCAAAATGTGTTCTGCTCAATAATTTGCGAAACTCAGCTGCAGTGTATAGCAACGCATCACATGAAGTCATAGATTTTTCCAATTTATATTTGCTACTAAAATGAAGCACTAACCTTCCAAAGGGGGGTGGGGGGATATGCATTCTGCAAATCACGTGGCCGAAACTTGTTTGTTTTGAGCAAAATGTGTTCTGCTCAATAATTTGCGAAACTCAGCTGCAGTGTATAGCAACGCATCACATGAAGTCATAGATTTTTCCAATTTATATTTGCTACTAAAATGAAGCACTAACCTTCCAAAGGAATTAATTTTCTTGCTGGTGACACTTGTCTATTTACTCGTTTTTGGATGTTTGTGTTTTAACGTTGGGTTTATTATTATTTGGAACAGCTTTATTTACAGATTTATTTAATGTTTGCATTTAGAGTTGTTAATATAAATATAACGTCTTCTTCTATGTTACCTTTCTTAATTATTTAATGCCCTCGATTATATCACAATTATTTAATTGCCTACCAGAAGGTCATTTTATTGTTTCATCCGTATATTCAATTTCGAGTGTAAATTGAACCCTTTGACAAAATCCGAAAGCAGCGAAGTAGTGACTACTTTTGAAAAGTAGTTTGTAGTCGCTACTTTTTAAAACAAGTAGTTGTAGTTAACTACATTTTTGATAAAGTAGTTGTAGTTGTAGTTCGCTTCAATTAAAAAATAGTTTTTTCGACCCCTCTATGTAGAATATATACTAATCTACTGATGATATACTGGGAAAAACCAAAAATATGATATACAGGAAAAAACACACAAAAATTCGGATATTTTTCCAAATATTATTGAAATTAGGTTTTCGAATATGTTAAGCGTTTTCCAGCTTGTTTACTTAGATATCACTTGTCACCTAATCAATCAACAGATTAATTTTGTGACAACATTCAGAATATGTTGGAAAGTATTTCATAATCTATGTTTAACTCATGATTTTTCATTCTCGTTAAGTACCAAAATTGATTTGTTAAGGTCATAATGCTCGGCACAATATTCAATGCTATTTAAAAACAAGCTATTTTCTAAAATTCTTCCATTTGCTTTCATTTATTTAGAATTTATTCAAAAAGTTTTATAGAATTAAAAATTTATACTTAAAATAAATTGGTTTATTATGTTTCTATCTCTCGGGCCTTGACATTATGTAATCCTTAATGTTCCGCCGTGCATATTTATTAGCGATAGAACAAAATGATATTTCGCTGAATTACAGTATTTCTGCACGAAGGAAATCCCGAATAATTTAATGCTAATAGATAAAACGCACCTTTCTATAAACAATTTTTCTTTGTTAACTGTGAGGCTGGAGGAAACGATTATTATTTTTTAGTTCTTTATAAATATACACGTTTCAGTAAGTTTAAAGCTATTCAATGAATAAATCAATTCTTTAAGAATAATTTCCAGCACAGAAAGAACTGTTTCTTTAAGGGCAAATGTCTTTCAATAGAATTTCCGAATGCTGCATCAGAAGCTGCGGGGGTTTTGTTAATGTACTTAATGCTCTGAAACGGAACTAATGTGGCAAACAATTTTTAGCATTTGTTTTTCTGTATAATGACATATCGGAACAGGAATTACATTCAGCTTTCATATTGAATGCATTTATCTGTTTATAATGTAAGTGTTATTAAACAAATATTAATATATATATTTCTTGATAATGTTTTTATTGGACATATTAAAAAACTAATTGTAATCTTAAAGATATATTTTTATATTAAATAAATGATACATCAAAAATATTTTTTTCCTGTCTAAATAAATCTAGATGCATATAATGTATTTTTTGCTCAATTTCGGAAATCTGATTAAAGTTTCTTTTGCTATTCTTTTTTAAATGCATTTCATACGCTTTCTCGCATTGATTTCTATACATTTTCCCTGAAAATTTAGATGCCATAACTGATGAACTCAAACATATTCACTAACAGTAACTATTAAAAAAATTATTAAGAATATCTATATAATAAAAGAGCAAAAAATTTGACTGTCATGAACAATCCCGGGATGCCCGCTTCACTTTTTCGTATGCCAGGCGTTGGTACTTTTTTGCACTATTGTTGAGTTAAATTGTGATTGTTAATTTTGTATTGTTTCACCTTACACACAAATATTGTTACATCATGATTATAAACAATGTTAACACTTCTAAAGATTTTCTAAACACAAAAGATTCATTCATTGTAAACATTTAAAATATTAAACCATGGAGGTAATCGTTCACGGTGTAGCGTGGTGTGAAAATGAAATGGGAATAAAGTCGGCAGGGAAGATTGCCGTGCCTGACGTCAAATATTTTTGAAGTCTTGCAAATGTTTGTTTACCCATTATGCATAATTTATTAATTATTTTAATTTTTAACGGTGATTAAAGTGTTAATAATGGCATTTTGATTCAAAATCTGGCTGTATGTGTTTATGTAGCTACATGTTACAAACGTGTCATAATTTTCGATTTATATTAATAATAATATCAGTAAGTGTAGATTGAAAAAAAATTCTATTTTATCATACTTAAGTTTTGATATAAAGCCATGTTTATTATGAGAATTGTTATGTTGATTTATAATGATGTACTCTGATGAGTCGCGGTGGGGAATGTGTGGAGAATTGTAATGTTTTAATGCAAAATAGCGATAAATGGTCGGTGATGGCTCTGTTGTTTATGAGGGGTTGCTCTCGACTTGGGTTTTGATGGTTGTGTGTAGAATGTGTCGATGAAAGTCTGTTTTTTTTTTCATGTTGCTTAAAATCATGCTTTGCAACACTGAATGGTGATAACGAAGTACTAAGACAGTTTTTTTACGAAGTTCGTATGAATTCGAGGTGCCTATGGATTTACAGGCCTGCTAGCGGGCGTCAGCCAGCTAGTATAATAATAACTGTATGTATATTATTAACATTAATTGTAATAATTATAATAATAATTGTATATATTTAACAATAATTTTATTAAGTGATCACAATACATAACAATATATAATAATAGTTATTAACAGTAATTGTAATAATTATAATATTATAACAATAATTGTATATATTTAACAATAATTCTACAGGGTGTCCCACAAGGTACGCAGCGTCTAATATGTACAGATTCAGATAGAGAACGTCAATATGAGTATTTTGAATGGTAACATCTGGGGTCCTCGAATATAGCGTGATAGTGTAAGTAAGATGTGAAGCTTGTCATATGAAAAACACAAGAAATGAGGAAAAAACCAAGTGAAAATCAATGTTTATTGAGAAATTTTGAATATATTCGGGGACCCCACATGTTACCATTCAAAATACTCATATTGACGTGCTCTATCCGAATATGCACATATTAAACGCTGCGTGTGGGACACCCTGTATTTAGTGATAACAATACATAATGATATATAATAATAGTTATTAACAATAATTAGAAATCATTAACAATAATTATATTTTTATTATTTAACAGTAACAATAATAAACCTTTAAATTATAATAAAACTGCAAAAAGTTGAGAAATTGAAAGAGTTGCATAGCGTGAATTAAAATTAGATATACTCTTCTAACGACAAATACAATAAAAGTCTGCCAAACAACTTTTAAAAGTATTGTTATAGTAAAGTATGCATATTTTATTCTTTTTTATTACTTGATTTTTGTTAATACTGTTTATTCATTTGAATGCTATTGGAGAAGATGTACAAATAAAAGTAGACGATGACTAACCTTTTGTAAAGAAATTCGAGTTTGAATATATGACTTATTATTGATCGTGGACATGTTTTAAAATATTTTATTTCTGTAGTAAATGTTTTCTTTTGCTAATCTTTTTCATATATTCCTTTATTATTTTTATTTGTTTATTTTTCTTTTTTATAAACTTCAACAATTTTTTTAAGCAATTGTTGAAAGCATTCACACAGAAAACATTAAATCTTGAAAAGTTATTATGTATAAATAATATTTTCTTTAGCTGTACAAAACTGCCACATTGATTTATTGAACGAGGAGATTGAATATTTTTATTAAATTTATATTTTATTTAAAATAAAGTTTCGATAAATCAATCTATACTTTCTTAAAATGTTACAACTATTAAATTATGTTGCTAATCCGTAACTTCTGTGATCTTTATCTAACAACTTTTATCTATTTAATAGATAACCGAAATTTATGAAATACACTGTTAAAAATAAATCCGTAAATTCACGGTAAAACTACTGGCAGCAAAGTTGCCGGACTTTTTCCGTCCCGTTAGTAGATTTTCCGTTTTGAAAGATAAAAGAAGGAAAATCTCCTTTTGCAGAAGCGGTAACTTTCCGCTAACGCTGTCAGAAATCACGGAAATATCCCTCGTAACACTGACAGGAAAGGAAATTTTCTGTTATGGATAAACTCGGTTTAAAAAAAATTACATCTCACTTAATGCTGCCATCTGTGGCCTATTGCGGGAGTATTTACGATCTGATTTACACCAAGAAAACTTATGGTCGGCATTGGGTTTTGAACCAGGGGTGTTAGTGCCTCGAGTCCAGCGTCTTGCCCGTTTGACCAGTGGGCTCTTGCTAGAATAGCAGTTTGAAAGGATCATATGGAAATTCTCAAAATGGCGGCTTAGAACTTACACAATTTGGTATTTAGAAGCTTTGTAATTTGGAAGTTAATTGCGGAGAGATTTCGTTATGAGATGATGTTGATGTTTTAAAATTGTAATATTAATGCAGGATAAAAACATGAATTATATATATTCTTAATTTGATTGTTAGATGTAAAATATGAGTGTTATATTTTAAATTAAATTCGATAAAAAATGTTTGCTTGTTTAAGAAAATCAATTTTTTTCAACTATTATATATATATTTTAAATGTGTTCGCTTAGAATATATTTTCAGTGCGAGTGCTTTTTATTACTTAAAAAATTAAATTGCGAATAATTTTATAGGAATGAGAAAATTATTATTATTAATTTTATTCGAAAGCATTTAGCGAACTTTTGTTGTTTTTTTGAGTAAAATAAATTTTTTCACTTAATTTAACTATTACGTATATATTTTAATCTGTTTGTTTAGAATATATTTTAAGTGCGAATATTTTCTTATAACTTTAAAAAATAAATTACAAATAATTTTAAAAGAATGAGAAAATTGTTACTTTTTTTTATTCGAAATTACAATTTGTTGTTGTTGTTGTTGTTTTAAATAAT
Organism: Maratus michaelseni; assembly: GCA_963931845.1. Classification (NCBI taxonomy): domain Eukaryota; kingdom Metazoa; phylum Arthropoda; class Arachnida; order Araneae; family Salticidae; genus Maratus; species Maratus michaelseni. The sequence continues at coordinate 198,645,084 of OZ007588.1, read as the reverse complement.
CTCGAAATTTTAATTTATTGAATTTGTAGTTTTTCTGTGCAGCAACATGTCAGTTTTTTAAACATTGAAAATAAATATGCAGCAGTCCAGGCCGTTCCATTGTTTTCAGGAAATATGAGAGTTTTTTTTTTTTTTTTTTTTTTTTTTTTAACGGAAAATACCCTTTTGTAGCATAAAAGAACTTTTTTCTGTGAAATTCAAGAAAAAAATACCCGTGAATTTCAGATTTTTTTTAACAGTGTATGTTGATTGAACTTTAAATTATTCCAATGGTTTCTGACTGCTGTAACTTCTGTGATCCAATAATAAAGTTAAATATGAACATTGAATACACTGTTTATTGCACAAAGATAAGATTCAGACTTTTATGTAATGGGTATGTAATCGAATTTTAACAAGTCTAATTCTCGGTATACAATTATTATAATACAGACATTTATACAATAAATACAATAATCCAACATGGAGTGAAAAATTAGCCAGAGCCAGGAATCGAACCTGGGTCCACAGCATTCCGGGCTGTCGCTCTAACCACTGAGCCACTCCGGCCAATTCCTGAGTCTGCAATTTCTCTGGCTCTGGTAATGGACTTCGGTTTGTCTGGCCGTATGGCCGTCTGCCGTCTGTCCGTGCTCTAACTCCCTTAAATATGCTCGGATTGCCCTGCAATTTTTATATGTTATTGTCGTTATAGCATGTTCTCTATTTCAACTGAAGTGTGTAGCACTTATAGTTTTTTTACAGGGACAGTCAAAAGAATTCCGTTACATTACGGTCTATGGGGAAAAATCATTTGCGGTTTATTTTAATGATGTTACACAATTTCAAATACATTGTAATTGATATATATCCCTAAGGTGCATTACAAGAAGCTTAATATGGAATAGGGTGTGCATAGCACTTATAGTTACTTTACAGGGACAGTCAAAAGAAATCCGTTACATTACGTCTGTGGAGAAAAATTGTTTGCGGTTTAATTAAATAATATTTCACTATTTTAAACGCATTGAAATTTATATATATACCACTAAGGTGCGTTACAAGAGGCTTACTACAGAATATTGTGTGTATAGCAGTCATCGTTCATTTACAGGGACACACAAAAGAATTCTCTACTGTCTGTTAACAATAATTCCTGGAAGTGCGTTTTAAGTTGCTGGACGCGATTTTAAATTTAACTCACTTTTTGTCTATTACTTGGTGTGTATAAATTCTGTATTTCATATACAGGGCAGCACAAAAGTTTGCGAACACATTTCCGTTTATTGACAGGAACTCCAGAAGGAGAATTTTAAACTGTGCTACGCCTTTCCTAACTAAACTAAAATTTAGCATCCTAGGTAGTATATATACAAATCTATAGATCATATACAGGGCTGAATAAAAGTATTCGGATATTTTTCCGAATATTGTATATGTTGGAAATTCCTGAAATTACGTTTTTAAATATGTTATACGTTTTCCAAACTGTTTATTTAGGTGTTATCTTTCAGATTATTAAACGGTAATGATTTGTAAAATTATTTTGGAAGCGTTGGAAAGTGTTACATAATCTATGCTTGACGCATGATTTTTCGTTCTTGTTTGTTGTATAGCGTGGGGGCGATGTTCAAATAAAAAAAATCTACATAAAAAAATATAAATGAAATTTATACAAAGCTCTTTATATCATGGCTCAGAAAATCTAGCCTTGACATTTTCTAAAGTTTTTTTTTTTTTTTTTTTTTTTTGTTAAAGTCTTGATTTAAAAATATTCAAATCTTTGAAGGTGGGAGATAACGAAGAGGCATTAAATCTAACGTTTTTCCTTTTAATAATCAGAAGAATATTTTGTATACCTTCAAATCTCTGATTTCATATTCATAGAAAGTAAACATCATAATGAAACAAATACTTAGATATGGATACAATTGAGACAAGTATATTTTTTAGTTCGGTGTTACGAGATTTTTCGAACGATAACCTACACGATACATACTTTTTTTTCAAGTAACTTAATTAATATATCGGCTTATTACCGACAATTGTTTTCGAAAATCATTATCAACTATCCTTGCATGATTCTGCGCCGATAAGTACCTTGAGCGCCATTCAACTGCCCCTCCTGCCGCCTGAAAAAAAAAATTCTGTGTGTAACGGAAAAATGCATTTTTCTCAAAAACTATGTGATCTAGAACAATCGCTATAGTTTTCATGCAAGGTTTAAATAAACTCCTACCACTCTTATTTTTTTCATAATTTTAGCTTTAGTAGATTCGAAAATAGAAGAGGGTATATTTTTGCAGTGCATTTTGAACGATATCTCTGAAAATATAATACCTAAAATTAAAACAAATATATTTTTTGAGTTCGTTGTTACGATATCTTTCACACGATACCCCACACGATATGCAAAGAGAATTGTTTTCCAAGTAACTTAATTGCCACCTAATTTTTTCCGAAATATATTTGTGAATGGTCAATTATGTGAAAATATGTCTGTCAATAGGCTTTATAACTTTCCCAAGTTTGAAATATCTACTATTCATACATTAGGAGACAAAGGGTTTTGACAGACGGACATACAGACACACGAGTGATCTTATAATGGTTCCGTTTTAACTTTTTAAATACGGAAACCTAGAAAAATGGAATTATTCTACTTACACTAGATTATTTTTTTAACACAATTTTTCAAATTGGCAAAGTAATCATACAAGTTGTAAATTTCCAACTGGACGAAAAATGTCCGGGCCAGGATTCGAACCTGGGATCGCTTGGCTGAAGCCGCCACGCTCTACCACTGAGCTATCCCGGTCGAATCTGGAGGGCATGACCAGATGCTTTGATCAATAAGGTTAACTGGATGAATTATGCCCTCCAGATTCGACCGGGATAGCTCAGTGGTAGAGCGTGGCGGCTTCAGCCAAGCGATCCCAGGTTCGAATCCTGGCCCGGACATTTTTCGTCCAGTTGGAAATTTACAACTCTTATTCTACTTATTTCCCATTTAGGCTATAATTAACTTTTAAATATATTCTTAACTAATATATTTAACTTTTGTTTTTAAATATGTAATTTCTTCTTACTGATGCGTAAACCCAAACTTCCGATTAGGCAAATTTTTAATGCTCTCAATTAAAAATTTATGCCAGTTTTGTAAAGAAGAAACATTGTTAAATCAATGTTTCAATCATTGTTAAATCATACTCACTTGAAAATTTAACAGATATACATGTAATGATGCACATATTTAAAGTAAATAATTTAAACGCAAACGATCATGCATAGCAATAACAATATTTTTAAAAACAATAAAAATGCGCTACTTCTTCGTATGCCTCAGTTTTATATACATCATAATTGCATTCAATCTCTTGAATCAAATATTGCGTCAATTTAAGTTGAGAAGCGAAATTAGTAAAATAATTTTAAATATGAAATCTGTGCAGGTATTCATTTACCGGAAGTTTAACCCGGTAGATTTCCAAAATCGGAAAAAAAAAATAAAAAACTCAATCTTGTTTTATTTATTATTTTTGTCTTTGACATGTCTTCATGAGTACGTTCAAAATTTTTGTGATTTATAGTCAGCATTAATCAAAATATAGTATGAGTCGTCTACGATTCTCTGGGCCGATCCACCAACTTTAGTGATCAGCTTTAAAACACCGTGAATGCAGATGCTCCTGACATTTTTCACACAATATAATGTCTTGTTTTGACGTACTTTAAATCGATTCCGCTTGTCAGAATAGTATAAAATAATCATGTGGCCAATTTTGTCGAATCTTGCTGAAGAAGATGTTGTGACTTCAAGATTTTGTTGAATTCCTGTACACCAAGTACTGTAGTAAAGTTTATGAACAGATTTATTTTTTGAAACGTGCCTTTAAACGATAGCCATCATCATACAACTCAAATAAAACAATGCAACAAGGAAAAAACATTTCAAAATCATGTGTCGTATGTGACCCTCCGTCTAAAAATCATTTAAGCTTTATTGGAATTTATTTTCAAAAACTCTGGCATCAAAACTTTTTACATATCCAACAATCAGCGTTACGCTAATGCCATAAGATTTCAATCTTATTTACACAAATAACTTTCAATATTCCTCACTGTCTTAGCGTTTAACTGTTTAACTCTATTCCCTGTTATCAGGAAATAATAATAGAGAAAAACTAAATTATTTTTTAAGGCGTTGACAAAAATAATGTTTGTTTTTTCCTTTTAATTTACCTTTACTAAGAAATAAAAACATTTAAAAAAAAATACTAAATTCGATTTTTATAACTTATTATGTAAAGTACGTGACATTTTCAAACATTAAAGTAAAAAATCTAAATATCATATATTCTTAGAAAGAAAATCAAATTTCCACAAAACTATTAATTTTCTGACTCAGAAGTTCTAGCCTCCACATTTTCGAAAGTGCTCTTCATTTTGTTAACGACCCGATTTAAAAATACTGAAATCTTTGAAGTGGGAAGATAAACCAAGAGTCATTAAATCTAACGCTTTTTTCATAGTCAGGAGAACATTTTGTACGCCTTCATATCTTTAATGTCATATACTTAGGGAGTAAACAACATAAATTCAAACTAACTTAACACAAAACAACTTTTACACATTTTTAAAAATATTTCTGGACTTACTGGGAAGAAATTTATATTTTTCACTGGGAAGGAAAATTAGATTTTTGAAAAGTCGATAAAGAAGCATAGATTATAAAATGTTTGGAAAAGTTTTATAAGAACTTCTGTGACAGTTTTGAATATGAATTTAGAAACGAAAAAAAAAAATTATAAACAATTACAGTGGCGCAGGACTCTGGGGAAAGAATCGATTAAGTAAGTAATGATTCATTTTGCGGTAAAATAATCGAAAGTTCTCTGGGATAAATATTCAAGTTGCAAAAATAATTTTTTTTGTGTTTAAATATATATACGAAAATATTATCAAACATTGTATATTTAAATCGAATATAAAGTAATATCTAACATACGAAATTTACATAGCACTCTTTTATTGTCCCATTTTCTTGATTTAAGCATTTTGGAAAATCTCATATACTTAAAACTATATTAATGTTGTATTAAGCGTGGTTTGGGGAACAATTAATTTAATCTTTGCAAACACTCTTACGACTCTACTATCCTATATATTATTTCCGTTGTCAACATCCCATTTTTTTAGCAAATAGAAAACGCAGAACGATAAATGAGATACCATATGAAAAGATTTTAAAGTGACTTCTGACATAGTACACTCACAATTCGTTAAGACACATATTTTATTTAAAATTTGCAATTAACTGAAAAATAATCGTCATTGGTTTCTTAAATGAAATGAAAGGTACTCCTCAAATTAATGTTGACACAAAAATAAAATACCGCAAGAATGATTATAATTTTTTTCAAGAAATATAATGTGGGACATAGTTTCTGCACGAGGTTATTTTATATTTATGATTTAAAAGCTAAATTTAAAATTGAATGTTCAATTAATTTTTATTTAAGTCTTTTTTTTCGAAACAGAGGATATCACTTTCTAATGCAGTTAAAATACGATTTTTGTGTGTGTTTGGTATTTTCGGTCAGTTTTTATCGTAACTTTGATGAAATAAAAGAGGTGATATTAAAAGACAGAATACCAACGTTATAAATGCACAAATAATACACTAAAAAGTAGCAAATAGCCATTTTGAATCTACAAGTGAGATTCTTCTTCAATGCGACAAAGAGCAAAGAAAGACTGGACTAACGATAAGTCCCAGTCTTGCTGTGCTTTGCTCTTTGTAGCACTGAAGTAGACTCTCGCTTGTAGATTCGAAATTGCTATTTGCTACTTTTTTGTGTATTATTTGTGCATTTATAACGTTGGTATTCTTCCTTTTAATATTATTGCACAAAGGTCTTATTTGCTATTTTTATAAATGAAATGATATTCTGGCTTGACTAATGTTGTTTGAAGATATTCTTAGTTCTTAATTTTTTTTAGAATTTTAAATCTGCATAAAAAAATATATTAGACTTTGTTAAAAAATATTAGACTGCAGCGCGAAATCTTCGCATGGGTCCACTGTTTGTAATTCTATTGTTGCCAGCATTTGAGATTCTCTAATATTTTCCGCGTGTGCGAGGAGTCTTTTTTTTTTGCCCATGGGAGGCCTACCTATATTTTAGTTCTGATGAAAATACTTGAATATTGCACTGCCCTCAATAATGTTTCTGTGTTCAAATATTGAGAAAAATTGTTCCACCGTAAGTTGGTTAACACTCCATTCCAATATTCGATCCAAATAGACAACCCATCAGACATATAAAGAGACATCCGGACAGACAACAAACGATGAGATTTTAATATATTACAGAAATTTTGATCAGTTGATCAGTTAGATGGCGCTGCGACGCTATGAACAAAATTTACAACTTCTAATCACTCCTACATTGTACAGCGAATTTGGAACGCAGCAGAGAAAGGCTGCTTGATTGTTTCATTTGAAGTATTTGACGATATTTCATTAATTTCAATATGAAATGCAACATTGTGTCTCCATATATTTCGATTTAAATCACTTACATAGCTCTAAATACGATGTATATATTATTCTGACTGTTAAACGTTGCTTTTTTGTACGCTTGTGTCTCAAAGTAATCCATGACATCTTCATTATCTTGTCTCTATATTTTTAAATAGTGTATTTATCCGTTAGTACGTAAAACAATTAAAAACGATACCAGCAGTCGAGAACGCTAAGGGAAATAATCCGATAAATATATAATAATTAGTTGTACTACATACTGTCCACCGCGCTGTAGAAACGAAAAAATAATTTTTACATTTTTAATAGAATTGATTATTTTCCCAGATTTATCGGACACTGTCATACTTATAAATTCACTTACACACTTTTATTTAATTTTGATGTTTTTGTCCATCTGGTTTATGTGTGTAGGCCAAACCTTTCAATAGATTTTTAACCCACTTTTTCAAACCAATTTTTCTAATAAAATTTAATCTATTTTTGTATCAATGGAAGTATGGAAAGATGTTTGATAGGTATAACTTGAAGAAACAGAAAAAAAGATAACCTTGATCAGAAGTCAGACGAAAAATTTTGACATCATCAAAAGAAATAAAGGATCAAAATAGAAATGGACATATTGAAAGGAGATTGGAATAGTGTTATCCCAAAAGGCATAAAACAAACGAGATGACGGTCACAAGTAAGATGGAGCGTCGAAACCTAAAAAGTAGCTGGAGTTAATTGGATAACCAAAGATCGAGGCAGGAAACAATGGGAAAATTTTAGGGGGCGGGGTCTAGTCCATTCAGCAGTAAACTGAAGTCACATTGAAATACTGTTTTCGATCTTGTGTTCACGCTTAATCTTTTCAAGACTGTATATTGACGCGTTAGAAACTTTTGGGGATGTAAATGCTTCAGATATAATTTTGATGATGGCGATGACGAATTTGCTTTGCGAGAGGATATACGTTACCTCTGCTCTCCTTTAAGAAATTGAAGATGGGAAAGTTCATCTTTAATTTTTAACCACAAAAGGGAGTATAAAATGAGAAGTATAAAATTTAAAATAAAAAATAAATACAATAACATTAGCTAATGATTATGTGATGTATTTAATGTTTTGATTCCCTAAAAAAGTAGTCACCACCTTATGCTAATTTTTGCTCAAAAAGGCACATTAGGCATTATATTCAGAGGATGACTTATATTTTTATTGTTCAATAATTTACATTTATCCATTTAAAACAATACCCATTTATTCGTACATTTAGATAAAAAAACCTACAATTATTATTTTATTTTCAGGTGTAGAAATTTACTTATAGTCAATTAAAGTTTTAAAATTTTCTTTTTATACATTTGTTTTATTCAGATTCTAATTAGGCGGTATTTGGGAATAGAATAACTGAAATACTGTTTTCAATCTTGTGTTCACGCTTAATCTTTTCAAGACTGTATAATGACGCCTTAGAAACTTTTGGGGATGTAAATATTTTAGATATAATTTTGAATAAGCCTACAACAAAGCATTTCATTTTAAACATGAGTTTTTCCGATGAATTTTCAAAAAAGAAAAGAAAATAGTGTTAATCAATTTTTATCGGGAGTCTAGTATTCAACAAGATTTTCTACAGCACAAAGTTTTCAGTCTGGTTGTCACTTAACTAAAAAGTTATTATTTTTCCCGAATTGAGCTAAATTTCTGTCAAATATTAAATGTGAAAATGATATCATTAATATTGACAAATTTAGGAACATGAGAAGACTATTTCTAGAATGGGGATTATTTTTCTGGTGGGGTTAATTTTTGGAGTAGGGCTTGTATTACAAGATCCTGAAAATCGATGCTAGGGCTTATTTTCTTATTAGATATTATTTTCATTAAAATTAAATTTGGGGAAAATAAATTTTGGTAATTAAATTTACGACAAAAAATATTCACCTAAACTATTGAAGCTTTGATAGTCCGGGATTTTGATATTATAAATGTGAATATAATGTACGTAGAAAAGTATATTTTTATTTTAACAGTTTTTTATTATTCTAACAGTTTAAAAAATAAAACAAACACGAAATTATATATTTCCCATTGAAATAAAAAATGGCATATACTGTATATTCCCCCGTATAAGGCGCTGCTCAAACAAACGTATTGAGACTCAGAAATACTGTTTAACAAAATTTAACTTATCGAATTGACCTAATTATTTCACTTCATTTAATATAAATATTTTCTGTTAAGAATTACATTTGTTTAAGCTAAGCTTTAGACACCAGAATATATGATACTACTTTCTTTTTATAAAATATAAAAATATTTGTAAATTAATACCACTAAAATTGTAACAATGAAGTAAAAGCAGTTTAGGAAATAAAATATTCAGTGTAAAAATACAACTACAGTTATTAAATGATATTCATTAGACGAAAATTATAAATAATTCAAAACAAAACTGAAGCGTATTGATTTCTAGATCGTCATACATCGAAAGAAAATTTATATACTGCTAGAGGGTGTATACTGTTAGTATACTACACATAATTAAATAAAAAAACTAACAAATTATTTTCAAAATTACTTACGGAACACGGCATTGAGTGCAATATGAAAAATCCCTACAGATTTAGATATGCTCCGCTACTTCCCCCTAAATATTCATTCAACTTCTTGGACTTGACTTCTGGGCAATATTCAAGATGAAAAGCTTTAATATATATATTTTAAAAAATAAGAAAAATCCTGTTACATCTTTAAATTAAGGGGGGGAAGCATGAGTAAAAATATCTACATTGGGATAACATGAAATTAAGGAAAAAAATAGAGTAAATACATCTTCTAAAAAAGAAATTTGGAATTGTGTCATAAAATTGTGTTAAAGATTAAAAAATAGATTGAATAAATGATTTTCTAAAAATAGATTGAGTAAATGATTTTTAAAAAATAGATTGAATAAATGATTTTCTAAAAATAGCTTATTTTTGTGTGGGTCTAAATTTTGGAGTATGGTTTATATTACGATCATTCTGAAAACCCATGCCACGCCTTATTTCCTATTAGATCTTATTTTGATAAAAATTATATTGGGTAAATTAAAAGAGGTAATTAAATTTGCGACAAAGTATATTCACCTTAAATATTGATTCTTTGATACGTCTTGATTTTTATATTATAAATGGGAATATAAAATACGTAGAATAGTATATTTTTAGTTTTTATATTATAGTAACAGTTTAAAAAATAAATCATACACGAAAATATATATTTCCCATAAAAATTAGAAATGGAGTATACCGTATATTACAGCGTATAACACGCGGCTTAAACAAATACATACCTATAAATACTATTTAACAAAATTTAACTTATTCAATCGCCGTAATTTTTTCAATTTATTTATTGCAAATATTTTCTAGTGCGAAATACATTTAATTAAGCTGCCCGTTATCAGTCGGAATATAAGGTATTACTTTATTTTTAAACAACATAAAAATATGTTTAAATTAATACAACTATCATGTAAAAAGTTAAGTAGTTAAAGACAGATTAGACAGTAAAATATTTATCATAAAACACAAACTATTCCAAAATACAACTACATTTACTAAATGATTTCCATTAAGCGAAAATTATAAATAAGGCAAACCAAACTAAAACTCTTTTATTTATAAATAGTAATACATAGAAAGAAAATTATAAACACTACACATAACAAAAAACAAAATAGAACATAAGAAATAATTTTCAGCATTAGTTACGGACCACGGCGCTAAGTGCATTATCAAAAATCCCTACAGACTTAGATATGCCCCGCTGCTTTCCGCTAAGAACTTCGGTCAACTTCTTTGTCCTTGACTTCAGGGGAATGCTCGAGATCAAATGCTTTAATATTTTGCTTTTAAAAACAAAAAAGATCCTGCTACATCTTTAAATTGAAAGGGGAAAGCATGAGTAAATTATCTACATTCAGAGATAGATAAAAATTAAAGATAATAAAATTCTTAAAAACACACATATAGTTAAAGTAATGACTATTAATAATTGCTCTAATTATTTCAATACTAAATCTAACTTAATTACGATATTAAGTTTATGTCAATTTTTCCACAAAATATTCAGTCATATTTTTGTTAGTGTCATTTTATATAGACAAAATCATGGTATTGAATATAAATCCTGGACGATTACACCATGACACAGTACTACATTAAAGACGTGAGTATAAAATATCACAAATTTAATAAATGGTGTATACAAATGTCAAATTTAAAACTTATACATTCATTAAAATAAAAATAAAAACATCAACGTTTCGACCAAATTCTATGGTCATCCTCAGGAAATAGTTGTTACATTGTTTCTAAAGTTTCAAAGGCCTGAACATTCTTCATCGGTAATACATTTAAAGCTTTTAGGTTTTTGTCCGTTAGGCGATGCTTCTGCATCGTTTCTGTTTGTGGTTGGTTGGAACGATGGTTGATGTGACCTAGTGAATTTTTTTTTTTAATTTGTGGACGGCTTGTCTTTCGCCTTTGAAACTTTAGAAGCAATGTAACTACTATTTCCTGAGGATGACCATAGAAGTTGGTCGAAACGTTGATGCCTTTATTTTGATTTTAATGTATGTATAAGTTTTAAATTTGACATTTGTATACACCATTTAGTAAATTTGTGATATTTTATATTCACGTCTTTAATGTAGTCAAGGTATTGAAATCAAAACCTGTAAATAAAGTTTCGTTATCAGATGTAGGCTGCCCATCTCCCTGTATTTGATAGTCTATTCCTACACACACACACACACACACACACACACACATATATATATATATATATATATACTGCTCAAAACAATTAGGGGTATTGGGCATTGATACATGTGTACTCTCCATTTTATATATATATATATATATATATATATATATATATTTCATATGAACTGAACTTTTGGAGGTCAGTTTTCAAGCATCAAAACTGCTTAATGGAAAGAATCCTATAATACTCGATTGATACGAATGCTGATTATGAAGTACTATAATAATAATACAACAACCAATTAAATTTCGTAAATTTGTCTTTATCAAAAGCAGTGTAGTTAATTAGTATATCTTACCAGCTTCACTTATCAATCTGTAGAAAAAGAGTGAAAAGGGTATATAGCGTCATGCAAAATACTTTTCTAATAAATCTATGTTGGTTTTTATATTATACAAAATGTCTTATAGCGTAACATTTTGTTTACAAAGTTGAATTTTAATGTTTTATTAAGCAGAATTTACATGTAATTGCCGTGTAGAAAATTTAACAACAAGTGGTCTAAATAATTCACTTTATAACTAATTAAATAGTTTAATAATCATTTTTAACTGTCATTTGTTTACATAAGTTAATGACAGCAAAGAATTATAAAATATCAGTTTCAATCTTTTTATCAATTGTTGTAGTGAAATGGGAACAAATCTTAGAGCTTTGTAAAAAGAAATACACTATATTGCCAAAGGTGACCGGTGACTTGCGATTTTAGACGTTTTGTTAACTATCTAGAAAAATACATGAGGAATTAACCTGAAACTGCAGATGTGAAAACAGTACAGTATAGGTTATATATTTCCGTGAAGATTTTACCCCGAAACCCCATAGGGGACTGTCAACAAATTGAAAAAGAACGAATATCTTTTGGATAACCCTGTAGAAACTAATGTAGCAAAAGCGTTCAAACTCGAGATTATTAATAAGTGGCTTATTGTAATATACTGTGTTTTATGTGTTTACTGCATTTTTATGAGGATAGAATGTATACTCGTAGAGAAATTAAGGTTTGTATAAAAACAGTCCCATATTTCGCCAAGTTTTTTGCTTATAATTTGCAGAGTTCTTAATATAAATAAAAGTTATTTTTAAAAAAATATGTGAAACAACATTGTACACAATACTCTGCAATCAGAATTAAAAAATAATAAAAATTAGATGAAAAATGAGCAGGTTTACTAAAAAATGTTTCACTGCGCATGCGCGAATGCAATCCAAATATAATGTGCATAATGTATTAGATAAGTATATAGAGCAACTTTTGTGAAAGTTTCAAAATCATAGCTTGGAAATTCTGAAAATTATCGTCGATAGAATAAGCTCGAAATCCGTTGTTCCCAAAAGGAAGCAAAAAGATGAGGGGTTGTATCCAAATATTAGTAGTACGTGCAATATTGTGTACGCTATCTTCGCACTATTCAACAGATATTTGATACAACCCCTCATCTTTTTGCGTCTTTTCGGGGAACAACGAATTTCGAGCTTATTCTATCGACGATAATTTTCAGAATTTTCAAGCTATGATTTTGAGACTTTCACAAAAGTTGCTCTATATACTTAGCTAATACATTATGCATATCATATTTTATTTACATTCGCGCATGCCCAGTGAAACATTTTTAGTAAACCTGCTCATTTTTCACCCAATTTTTATTTTTTTATTCTGATTGCAGAGTATTATGTACAATGTTGTTTGTCATATTTTCTGAAAAGAACTTTTCTTTATATTAAGAACTCTGCAAATTATAAGCAAAAAACATGACGAAATTTGGGACTGTTTTTATAAAAATCTTAATTTCTCTACGAGTATACATGCTATCCTCATAAAAATGAACACAGTATATTACAATAAACCACTTATTAATAATCTCTAGTTTGAACGCTTTTACTACATTAGTTTTTACAGGGTTATCCAAAAGGTATTCGTTTTTTATAATTTGTTGACAGTCCCCTATGGGGGTTCAGGAAAAAAACTTAATGAAAAAAACTCTGTACCGTATTATTTTTTTACTCAGATAATACACTGTAAACAAATTGCAGAGAAGTATCCAGACATTCGACCGTTTTTATAGAAAATGGTTACATAACCGTAAGTTAAGAGTATTTTGATTATAATATGGGCAATATTATAGGCAGGATAGCATCAAATTACGGTTATGTAACCGTTTTCTATAAAAACGGTTGAATGACCAGATACTTTGATGCAATTTACTTACAGTTTATATCTGAAATCATGCACATAGATAAAAACAATTAAATATTTTTCAGGGTCCACATGTTTGGTCTCTAAAATACAATTTAAATACTTTTTGGCCTGTATACGGTATTTGTTATATGTTATTTTTGTTATCTTATTATTTTTGTTCCTGACACGACTAAAAGACTCAGAACAACAATATATCTATTGTCTCTTAAGTTGATCAGAAAGTTTTTGGCCACTAAAGTGTAATGTGCATTGAACGTTACACTTTAGACAGCTCAGATGTAGTCAGTTACATGTTTGTATGTTCGTTATATTTCATACAAACATTTTATATTCAATTCTAGTTTGCCATATTTATGTAAAAATTGTCGATGAATAAATAAATAAATATGTTCGACATAAAAAGTATTAAAGCACTTAAGAATTTCACTGTTTTCATAAAAAGAAATGAATTAATGAACATCTAGAGAAACTCGATAATTTAAAAGTCGAATTTTGTTTAACGCAAAAAATTACATTTGATAGAAAAATATTTAAGAAAATCTTTATTCTTTGCTTCTTGTCATCACTCATTAAGTGAAATTCAAGAGAATAAACATTGGTCTATTCAACTTGAAGCAGTAAAAGAAAAAATAAATTGAAATTGCCTCTTTATTTTTATTTCCATTATTTATATTTATCTGTTTTTATTTTGTTCTCCCATCTCGCTACTTTTCAGAACTTTAATTTCGCCTTTTTTTTATTCTTTCTTTCGCATAATGTGTCTAAATAAAATTTCTCTCGCATTTATCGTTTAGGAAAATCAGAAAAGACAGTATTTTTTTTATTGCTGCTATGCAAATTCGTTTGTCTTCATATCATTTTTAGTAAAAGATAGCGTAATTACACGTCCATAAGATGCTTTTTGACTTTTTGAAGGCTTTCCGCTTCATATATTAAAAGCATCAGTAATTACAAACATCAGGGAATATATATGTAACGATATATGTTGAAAAAAAAGAGTAATTAGCTGAAATGGTGGAGAATAATTATATCTAGGTATTTTTCTTTTATATTCGGTGTATATTCGTATATACAGTGTTATTTAATAAATGATGATAAAGTAAATAATTAGAAAAAGTATGATTTGGTATTTCAGAATCATAGAAAATTCAAAGAAACTTCAAATTTAGTTTATCATATTAACACAGAAAATGCGTTGTCTTTATAAAGAGTATTCGGCAAAACATTTTATGTTCTAGGAAATAATACAGTGTAAGAGATAAGAACAAAAGTTCTGTATAATCTAAACCAAACTTAAACGGAAACTAGCTGACCCGCGCCCGTGATAATAAATTTTTAAAAAACATCAAGTTTTTATTATTTTATATCTTTAACCCGATTATGTATGAAATTATATTTTAAAATGAAAAATTCGCGAAGAAATATTGATATTTAGTGATAAAAGCGCTCATTTTCTTATTTCTTTTACCTAGGGTCGTTTCATAGTTTTAAAATAAAAAGTTCTTTTTGTCCGAACTCTTTGAAATCTTTATTGGTGATAAATAAAACGGTTTTACATCCCGTGTAAAATTTTCGTGAAAAAATATTGTTATCTAATTATAAAAGAAATGTTTTCTTCTCACTTTTTTGTTTGTTTTCGCGTCGACTCCTTTAACATAGAAATAAAAATATAGTTCTCATCTTCCGAACTCTCTGACATTTCAATCGGTTATAAATATAACAGTATCTAAGCTTCCTTTAATTTTTTGCGAAAAAATATGCATATTTATTAGTGAAAACATGAGTTCTTTGAAAAACAAAAAGCTTTGGCTTTCAACCTTAGAACACACAGGTGCGGCTTCATCCGTTTTCAATCAACCATTTTCAATTCCCCCTAGGCTAAACAGGTGAGGGTTGGGTTAATAAATCAGGTTTCCCGTTTCTGAGGGTAGAATACTTCAAAAAAAAAGTTGACGCATGTGTAAAGAGACGATTTTTATGTGGATTTGACAGAATGCGCTTTTCATTTTAAATATTTCATAATTCTGGCGAATCAGTTGCATAACTTATAAGATCCTAGCTGCGTGGCAACCGGGTGTGTTGCTTTTGAATTGCATGAGATCATTCGATTCTTTGAGAGAAAATGAAATCTAACTTTACTGTATTACTCTATGTAGAAGGCAATTATAATACTATTTTCATTAAATACAATATTTCGAATAATAAAGTGCATTTACAATTAAAGTCAAAAGCTTTCCCTATAAAAATGCACATTTTCTATTACTCGTTGATCCAAGATTTGGATTATAATTTCGAAGATTATTGAAATTACATCATTTTTGTACACGTACACAAAAATAACTTTGTTCTGAGGAATTTATTCAAAAGCATTTCATATTTATGAATTAAATTCCTACAAAATCGTAATTTTTCTCGCAAAAACATTTTGTTTTACGCCTTTGTGAAAAGTTTTTATCTTTATCTATAAGAAATAATTATTTTATAAAACTGTGCTTTTTTTAAATTCATTCCATGCAAATAGGGAACACATATTCTGTAATTAAATCCAAAGAGCCCATGTGTTTTATCCTTTAACCTCGTTGGACTTTGAAAAGGACTGAAAAATCTACGATAGAATTATATATATATATATATATATATATATATATATATATATTTACTTCAATGAAATTTATGCCAATATTCAAGATTACAGATGATTTTTATCTTTCTATAATAAACTGTTTCCTGAAGCTTGGATATGTGAAAATAAGATTTATTTCTTCAAAGTTTCTTGAAAAAAAAAACTTCAATCACAATATTGTTTTCACTATCTACTCAAATAAAATATAATTTCCATTTTCAATTTCAATTTGAAAATGACATAAAAAAAATAAATCTAATAATTCCTAACGTTTTATCTTTTATCCACACAAATGGAGTAATTTAATTGCTATTATTACAAAAATGCAAATACAAATGACGAAATAAGACCATTTTTGACATCCTCGGATCCATACGGATAGCTGGTCCTGATTTGATAGAAATGTAACAGATTGACGAAAAAAATATTTATATAAAATATAAATTATAATAATATAAATATTTATATTGGAAAATTATTTTATATATTCAATTGAAATATCAGAATTACTCGTTTCATAAAATCGTTTTATAAATTCTTTCATTAGTATTTTATATACAGTGTGATTATGAAAATACTATCCCAATATACGAGTCTCTAGCTATCATACCGTCCACAGAAACTGATTGAAATTTTGGTTTAAACTATTTTGAGTTATGCGTTCAAGAATCATATGAAAAACAACAGATAAACTCTAACAGTTACGACTACAGCGACAAAATTTCGAAAATTTCAAATGGCAACACCTACTTTTTTTCACTGGAATGTGATCTGCATAGGGAAAAACCATAAAATTGTTGGAACGGTACCTGTAGCACGAAAATCGTCGGCGCTAGACAGACTAAGGAGAAAAGTGAAAACATCCAATAAGGACAGAGAAGCAACAGAAAGCAAAACAGTTATTGTTGCATTCACCCTCTGCCGCATGCATATGCCATCGTGTGTGAAAGAGGTCACCTGCAAAATTTGTGAAACAGAATAAAATGTTTTGCTTTCTGATGTATCTCTGTCCTTATTGGTTGTTTTCACCTGTCTAGCGCCGCAATTTTCCTACTACGGGTACCGTTCCAATGCTTTTTATGTTTTCTCACTATGAAGATTACATTCTAATAAAAGAAAGTAAGTGTTGCCATTTGAAAATTTGAAAATTTTGCCATTGTATCCGTAAATGTTAGAGATTAACTGTCTTTTTTGCATATGATATTCTTGAGTGCATACCTCAAACTACTATAAACTAAAATTTCAAAATTTCAACCAAATAGCTAGGAGCTCATATATCGGGATATATTTATTATAATCACCCTGTATATAGGGTAGATATTAAAAGTTAGATAAGGATATGACAAACACCTGTGTAAACTAACTTTTTTCTATCTCTCACAATTCCATGTAAGCAAGGTTTAATAAATTGGAGGTGTTATAAACACATTATTATAACCAGGGGATCCAACCCGAGTTTCCCGGAATAAAGACAAACTGCTCGGTATACTATGAACATGGGTAAAAACCATTATGAATATCCTAATAGATTTTTTAAGCGTGCTATATATTTTTAAATTGCCCACTGCCAGCACCAAAAATTTATTTTATATAAAAAATATCAATTACGTATTCAAACACAGTTTTGCAATTTATTAAAAACGTTACTTACGTGTTAGCCGCCTGCCAAGGGTTAATAACCAAACAAAATACCAAATAATTCAATAATTACAGAAGTCTTTTGCATTTTCCTTTTTTCACGATTAATTTCGTTTATCTATCTGTTAAACTTGAGTTTTATTTATTTTTTAGTGTAGTTTTAATTTCGTTTTGGAATATTCGCCGGAATGAAATGGTAAACTATTTAGGGGAAGGTCGACTAAAATGATCCTCTTAAGATAAAAAAAAATGTGTGAAATAACATAACTGTTTAAATAAAACTTTTGCCCTTTCCATGTATGTTTTACACTATATTTTGCTTTATAAACATATTTTAAACTCAAGTTGAGTATTGAAAAGATAGATTTTTTTTTAAAGTGTGAAAAGGATCCTTTTACCCTAACCAAAGGACAAAACGATCCTTTATTTAAAAGTACTTGTAAATTGTTTTGTATCTGCAAAATATATGATATAAAAGTAATTATGGCAATACATAAGTGTAATTCACATCTAAAAACTTACTCCATTAAGTAAACCAAGTCATATTTCTGTACATGAAATACTGTATATCTAAATAAATATGAAAGTTAGTGCTTACCTTATAACAGATGTTATAAAACCCAATTTTTCAAAACATTCTCTTCAGACGAGTAACCATTGCTACTTCTTCACTTATCACAACTAGTACTTGTGTTACCCTGTAGATAGCGCGACCTGTCTGGAAGAAAACATATGTGGATCGTTTTTTACGTTAGGATCATTTTAGGCCACTTTCCCCTACATTGTTTTAAGTGCAAGCGGGATAATCTTTCGTAATCGGACCGCACACGATAGAGGTAGATGTTTCAGGCAATCATGTTTGGAAATTATTTTAAAAAGTATAATAAATCAGTAAATTAAGATATAGTTTTCGAACAAATTATATTTAAAAGTACATTGTTTTTTCTAATCAACGTTTAAAAAATGGAAATTGTGCAATGCTTAGAATTTAATAAATTGGCAAAAAAGAGAAAATTATCACTCAAATTTTGCCATTGGCAAGACGATGTAAGCGTTACTCAGGGGTACATTTTTGCTTTATAATATAAATATCGTCTTTATGGGACTGTCTATGTTAAAATTATCTGTTTCGCGAAATTTTTAATTTTTTAAAATCCTCTTTCTGCAGTCGACATATATGGACACAAAATACTTTAATTTCATATTTACGGCTTTTAATATATTAAAGCATACATCATGAATTATGTTACTTATGTAAAGTTTAATGTCCTATTGACATTGCAATATTTATGCAAGAAATTGGTGGAAAAATGTATCACTTAAATTTAACATTAATTTCATGAATTGGAACTAGAAAAAAAAATCAGTATTTTAAAAGTGATTTTTTTTTTATACGTATGAGAATACATTTGTAAGAAAAATATTAAAAAAGATATATCCTGAGCTATTTGTCGTCATTCATTAAATGAAACGCAATAAAACGTACCCCATTCAACTTGAAATGGAAAAATTAAATATAAAAAGAAATTGCCTTTTTATTTTTATTTCATATTTATCTCATTTTGTTTTATCGTTTTATGCTTTTTACACATAAAAAACTTTCTCTCGCATTTATCGTTTTGGAAAATCAGAAAAGACAATAAAATAAAGTACTTTATACTGTTTCTACCCAATTTCTTTTGACTTAATATCATTTTTAAAAACAGATAGAGTAATTACATGTCCATAAGATGATTTTTGACTTTTTAAAAGCTTTCTGCATCAGATATTAAAAGTATCAGAAATTAAAGACATGGAGGAAATTGTGTGTAATGATATTTATTTAAGAAAATTGAGTAATTAGTGGAAATTGTGGAGAATAATTATATCTAAAGATATTTTTTTCCTAATCGCAGTGCTATTTAGTAGACGATAACAAAGTAAACGAATAGAAAAAATAAGATATGATATTTATACTTCTTATTTTAAAGAAAGAAATACGTCATTTAATTAATTATTTTAATATGAATATTACAGAAATTTTAGGAAGATTTTATTAAACCGTATTTATTATATAATTTAAGCCCTTGCGCAGGAATACATTTCACGTACGTCCAGAGATTTTTGTAAATTAGTTATATAACTGACAAATCTTGTACCATATTTTTTTAATGAGAAACCTTCGTCACATTTAATGGCAGAAATTGTGTGATTAAAAAAGACGAAGATTTCTATTAATACAAGTGGACGAAACCTGGCAGCTATTCAACTAATTCACAAAATATCTCGATGTGCATGACATGTCTTTCAAGCTCAAGTGTTACGATTTTGAAAGATAATTCAGTAAAATATATAATAACAGAACATTTGTAATGTCAAATTGCTCTAAACGTAAAACGAATGTCATGGTACTATTAAAAAAATCGCATAATTTTAAGAGATACATGTTATATAAAATAAGACGAACACCTGTATGAACGAATTTTCCCCAGACTATGGCGATTTTACCTCAGCAGAATTTAATAAATTAGAACTGTGTATAACGTACACTACATTAATTTTTTCAATATTTCTTACAGTATTACCTTTTTCAAAGTGCTTATGTTACAGCTATCGGTATAGCATAAATACTCAAAACTTTTCTTTTGATCATTTTCTTCAGTTGACATATGTGATTAAAAATAAGTTTTATTTTCTTCTGTATCCTTGTTAACATTTTAAAGCGTATTTCATTACATATATTACGTATATTCATTTTACATTTTTATCGACTTCGCCATACTTGTATAAGAAATAAATAAAAAACGTATTAGCTAAATATAATCTACATTATAAAAGGAAGTATTTGTGCGCATGCATGAGTATGTGTACGGCGATGACTACGAATATCGCACATAGTCGTATGCAAATTGGGTACAAATTCACCTGACAAACAGAATTTTGATATTTTTATTAATTTTTTTATTATTTTTTATTGAAGACGTAATTTGCGTATTTTTCAGATTCTGCAAGTTTGTAGGCTATTTTGAGCCAGAAGTAAAAGCAATCTAAATTCAATATTTTAGCCCGATGCAGTAATTTTTTTCCTCTCTTCAATAAAGTTTAATTGGAATTCGTACAGATATTTTTGACTATTTGAAGATTTTTTTAATGTCTATTTACGAAACAATGAGGGTTTTGTTTTTATTAAACAATTTCTATGTGAAATCATAGGTGTCTAGTCTTATATTATGTTGCCCTGCATGGAGGAAACATTCGGGAAGTCTTCAAAAAGATAAATAATAATAATAATACTAGCTGTTTAACCCGTTCTATGCACGGGAGTTCATGAATTTAATTCTAAAATGCGAATAAAATGAATTTAATTCCCCTGTTAAAGTGTTGAGTTGTTCAATGACTATACGATTTAGAAAAAAAATACTACTGTACATTTTTTAATGAAACTTAATTTTTGTTGCTATGGCATCAGACGATAAAACGATGTCTTTGGAATAAAGGAATAAATAGAATAAAAATGTTGTTGCAGTTTGTGATAAAATGTTTTTCTTTATTTAAGAATAAATGAAATAATAAAGAGAAATTAAACAATCTCTAATTATTTGCATGCGAGGTAAAAGAATTATCGTTATACCCACTACAGCTTGTTGGTATTGCAGCGTGGCGTCCGTAATATGCATTTCTCACATTGCAGTAAAGGGGGGTGCCGAGAGGAGGTGATGTTCAAGTGTCCTCCAGAAGATGACTCATTAGGAGGACTACTATGCATCTTTAAAAATTTGTTCGTTTGGTTAAGTTATGAACTTAATTACAAATTTGGCTTAAACTATTATTCGGAAATAGTGGTAACTACTACTCATAAATTTACTTTAATGTTATACAGGGTGACTATTAAGTTAATTATAATGTTTGTAATCAGTTGCATTGAAATCGGAAATATAGTTGCTGAGTTATGGAAACGGGGCATAGTTAGAGACAAAAACCCTTGAAGGAGATGCCGGGGAGGAGCGAATGTTTAAGTTCACTTCAGTAAATTACTAAGTAGGAGGACCACTATGCATCTTTATAAATTCGTTCGTTTGATTAAGCTAGGAACTTAATTAGAAATTTGTCTTAGACTGTTATTCGGAAATAGGGGTATCCACTACTCACAAATTTATTTTAATGATATAGACGTTGTTTATTATGTTAAATATGATGTTTGGAATCAGTTGCACTGAAATCGGAAAATTAGTTGCTGAGATATGGAAACAGGGTACAATTAGACAAAAAGCCTTGAAGGAGGGGCCGGGAGGAGCGGATGTTCAAGTGCCTTTCAGCAAATGATAAATTAAAAGAGCCACTATATGTATCTTTAAAGATTGATTCATTTGGTTATGCTAGGAACTTAATTTGAAATTTGGCTTAGACTATTATTCTGAAATACTGGTAACTGTTTTCTAGAAGTACACCCTGAAGCTATGAATGCTGATTTTTATGATAATTTAGCAAAATGCAACTGGTTTGGAGAAGTTCGGAACATAATTACCTGAGTTCTGGAAATAAAGCACAGTTAGAGAAAAAACCTTGAGGGAGGGGCCGCGAGGAGGCGCGCGGTCAAGTGCTCAACAACAAATCACTAACTTTGACTGTTGGTATGCATAACTGAATACTGGCTCTGTACTTTTATTAGGAACATAAATTTAATTTTTACGAAAATTGTTATTCTAAAATAGCGGTATCATCTATATAAAACAGCGATTAAACGTTACTGGTGAATTAAAAAAAATGTTAAATTTGTTAAATGTAATTAGTTCAGTTGAAATCAGAGCAGTAGATTTGGATTTATGAATAAGGAGGGTCAATTAAGAAAAAAGCCGCCGCCAGGTGGCGCGCGGTCAAGTAAAACATATGTGATATTTAATAAAAAGTCGTTTATCCCCCACCCCTCCCCATCCCCCGCAAATTTAACAAATAATCTGTTAAATAAAGTTTTTTTTGTATTAATATTCTGTCTCTATCATACTAATATATGTCATGCAAAAAAAAAAAAAAAAAAAAAAACTTAAACCCAGCTAATTATCATTCATTAAGTCGATAAAAGCTTTTAAAATTAAGTTTTTAGCATTTGACAGCGGTCAATAATTAAGTTGATTGTCTACATCTCATATAATCTCTATTCCATCGATTTTAAACACTCGACTGGGAATTGCAATCATCCGTACCTTGATTTATTTAATTACTTCTGTGGAGATTTTATACAACCAACCAACCGATAAAAAGTCGATATAAAACCAGATATAAAAGCGTATTTTTGATAAGATCTCTTTGTGGATAGATTTTAATCAATATTTAATCTATCAAAAATCTATTTAAAATTTTCGAATTTTTTGCCCCGACCGTTCATAGGCCCCTTACCAGCTACGCGTGTGCAAAATTTCCAAGCCCTGCACCCTGTGGTTTTTGAGTTTTTGAGGTTACATAGATACGCCAACGGTTTTTACTAGTATAGATGCTAAAATATTGCAAAATTTAAAAGAACGTAACACAATGCTAAATTTTCCTGCATAGGTAAAAAATAACCCAGCCCCCATTGCTCTTTCTGGGCAGGAGAAAACGATTGCTTTAATAAGAAACGCATGACTAAAATTGAACGCAATCTTATACCGTGGATTTTATTTGCCAATGTACTTTGATTTCCTGTTTTTAACGATTGAGAATTTTAACAAAATAATTTATGTTTAAGATGCTGTGGCACGGGAAGACATTTCTAGATTTTTTCTTTCCTTTTTTCTTCAAAGATAATTAATGTGATGAATTTTATTAATTTTTGACATGTTGTACACGATTGCGCGCGGTGACAAAATGTGCCTTTTTTAACGAAATAATTTATTTTTGCGAGTGTTCGTTTAATAATTCGCAGACGCGATCGAAATTTTAAGGTTAGTTTTTTTTAAATTTTTACTAGTACATACGAATTAAGTGTAGAATTGTATAAAGTTATTTTATCGATTTCGGGTGTTACAAATCGTGAAGTGAACAAATTTTTCCGTCGGTTTTATTTCGTTTAAACACGAAGATTTCCGCTTTGTTTTACCCCAATTTCCCTAAAAATACAGACACTTCTCCATTCTAACCTAAAAATTATCGGAAATCCTAGAATCTAAAGCTACATTTTTGTCAAATCAAAGTGCGTAACATAGTATTTTTTTTTTTTTTTTTTTTTTTTTTTTTTGTATTAGAAACGGAATCTTTACGTACGTCTTCTTTCCCAGAAAACAGGAAAAAATCTCAAACCTAAGCTCAAACTTTTCTAAAATTCTCCAGTCAAAAAAAAGATTTCTTTTTTCAAATAGCATAAAAATCTCTTCCAATAACAGGGGCGTTCCGGCAACTTGCTCGCCTACATTTTTGCGCTTTTTGATGAAATCCTTTTTGAGTGTGTAACGTAATAGTGATCTCGTAAATGCTATTGCGGTATTAACGATCACTCACTACGACACTAAAAGCTTTGTTGACCCTACTACAAGGGACAATTACCACTTACTCCGTTTTAATATATATTTATGGTAATATTAGGTACTATTAATCCCGGCTAACGCTTTGCCGGTCGTTAGTATTAATATATTCTTTGAATATTTTATATTTTTGTATTTAGAAAAATGAATTATCGAAAAAGGGATTAGAAAGAGCAAAAAAAATCCATATACATTTATTCTTTGCTATTTGTCATCGCTCATTAATGAAACTTAAAAAAAAAAATCGTACTCCATTAATCTTGAAACGGTATAAAAGTAAAAAAACGAAATTGTCTCGTTATATTTATTTCATTTAGTTTTATTTATCTGATTTTATTTTGTTCTTTCATTTCGCAGCTTTTTAAAAACTTGAGTTTTATTTTTATCATTCTTCCAAATAATATGCCCATAAAAAATTTTCTCTCGCAATTTTCGTTTTGTAAAATCAGAAAATGCGGTAAAATATTGTTTTTCATATTGTTTCTATGCAATTCCGCCTGACTTTATATCATTTTTAGTAAATGGTGTAGTGTAGCAATTACATGTCCATAAGACTATCTCTGAATTTTTGAAGGCTTTGCGCCTCAGGTATTAAAATCATCATGGATTAGGGAGTATATCGATAATGATATATTTTGAAAAGAAATGAGTAATGCGAAAAATATTTAAAAGTAAGGATTTTCGTTCTTAGTATTTGGAACTGAAATGCTATATAACAAATGATGCAAACATACATAACTAGAAAAATTATGATTTATACTTTTAATGTTGAAAAATCGCAATTATTTTATCATCGATGTACATATTAGGTATTTTAACAAAAAATTTCTGTTATTCCTTTTAATTCTTGTTGAATAACTTAATGTACATATATATTAGCGTTTCACACCTGTCTTACAATAACGCATTTTGCTTGCATGAAAATGAGCATTTTGATGTAAATTTGTAACCTCTTTTTAAGCTAATACCTAAGATTTAAAATTGTGTGATTTTCGTTCTTAGTATTTGGAACTGAAATGCTATTTAACAAATGATGGAAACATACATAACTAGAAAAATATGATTGATACTTTTAATGTAGAAAAATCACAATTATTTTATCATCGATGTACATATTAGGTATTTTAACAAAATATTTCTGTTATGCATTCTAATTCTTGTTGAATAACTTAATGTACACATACATTATTATTTCACACCTGTCTCACAATAACGCATTTTATTTACATTAAAATGAGAATTTTGAAGTAAATTTGTAACCACTTTTTTAGCTAACGCATAAGATTGAAAATTGTATAATTTTCATTCTTAGTATATGGAAGGGCAATGATATTTAACGAATGATGAAAACGTACATAACTAGAAAAAGTATGATTTCATACTTTTAATGTTGAAAAATCGCGATTATTTTATTATCAATGTAAATATTAGGTTATTTTAACAAAATATTTTTGTTATGCATTTTAATTCTTGTTGAATAAGTTATTGTACATATATATTAGCATTTCACACCTGTCTTACAATAACGCACTTTGCTTACATTAAAATGAGCATTTTTTTGATTTATTTGAGTAATCGCAATTATTTTATTATCATGAATTTTAATTGAGAACTGTTAAATTAAAAGGAGGCTGTCTACGCAACGGTTAAGAGGTTTTGCTACCATCATATTATTTTCCAAAATCTGCTTCTTTCAGTTCTTCTTCGAGTGGCATAAAGCTAAAAAGTATATATTTTTTCAAAAACTGATCCAGCTGTTATGTTTCTACAGTGCGGCGTATGAATATTAAAACATACTATACATATCGCCTTAATTTATGTTTTTTCTATAATAGAGTTAGTAACAAAGATAACAAAAAAATCTCGACTTACATAAAGGCATGGTTAGTTTTGTTAATTTACACCTATAGCAATTGAAAATTAGAGTTTTTTGAAATGTGTAAAATAAAATTTGAGAGAAAGGAAATCAATGACACTTATTCTTGGCAATTTCTTATCAATTAGTTATTTTTGGTAAAATACATGGTCATAAGATGCGTCTTGATTTTTTGAAGGATTTCCACTTGAAATATTTAAACACCAGAAACGGGATTCTGGAGGGTATATATATATATATATATATATATATATATATGTAGTAATATGTTTCGAAAAAGAAATGAGTAACTGAAATTGTGAAAAATAATGACATTTAAGGTTTTTTTTTTTCAATATTTGAAACTGTATTAATATTTAATAAACGATAAAAAGTAAAACGATTAGAAAAAAATAATATTTTGATAATTTGATATTTTTTGGTCTGTTATTATTTTTAATAAAGAAAAAAAGTTCATTTAATTACTCTTACATTTATTATATATGTGACATTGTTTATTGAAAAAAGTCTTATGCTATATATTTATTTCTCAATATATATTATAATGTACAATACCTACTAGCACTTCTTACATGTGTTACGTAACATCTTTTAATGCTGCCTAAATGGAAATAAGCCTGTCCATGTTAAAATTTACACATTCTTTAGTGGATAAAGAAATGCGTTCTGAGCTGAAACACATTCTTATATGAAAAACATTAATTACATATAAGACTTTTGTGGTACTTGAACTGCAGCGCTATTCAATAAACAATAAGTAAGAAAATAATTAGAAAAAATTAACATTAAACATGTTTTTTTTTTTTTTTTTTTTTTTTTTTTTTTTTTTTTTTTTTGTAGGAGTAAAACTTACATTTCAATTATTTTCTAAATATACGTGTTACGTTCTTACTACGCTCTTTTATTGAACTCAACTTGGTTTTTGTATATCAAGATCGAATTTTGTAATCGATTTTTAATTCCCTTCCCTGTATGCTAATGTACAGTACCTACAAGCACTTTTTACATGTGTTACGTAACAACTTTTACTGCTGCCTAAATGGAAATAAGCCTGTTCATGGTAAAATTTACTCATTCTTTAGTGGGTAAAGAAATGTGTTCTGAGTTGAAACACATTCTTATATGAAAAACATTAATTACATATAAGAATTTACTTGTAGCTAGTACTGCAACGCTATTCAGTAAACAATAAGTAAGAAAATAATTAGAAAAAAAAATTAACATTAAATATGTTTTTTTTTTGTTGTAGGGGTAAAACTCACATTTAAATTATTTTCTAAATATACATGTTACGTTCTTACTATGCTCTTTTATTGAACTCAACTTGGTTTTTGTATATCAAGATCGAATTTTGTAATCGATTTTTAATTCCCTTCCCTGTATGCTAATGTACAGTACCTACAAGCACTTTTTACATGTGTTACGTAACAACTTTTACTGCTGCCTAAATGGAAATAAGCCTATTCATCGTAAAATTTACACATTCTTTAGTGGGTAAAGATATGCGTTCTGAGCTGAAACACATTCTTATATGAAAAACATTAATTACATATAAGAATTTACTTGTAGCTAGTACTGCAACGCTATTCACTAAACAATAAGTAAGAAAATAATTAGAAAAAAAAATTAGCATTAAATATTTTTTTTTTTTTGTTGTTGTTGTTGTAGGGGTAAAACTCACATTTAAATTATTTTCTAAATATACATGTTATGTTTTTATTACGCTCTTTTATTTAACACAACTTGGTTATTGTATATCAAGATCGATTTTTAATTCCCTTCCCTATATGCTAATGTACAATGAATAGAAGCACTTCCTGCATGGGTTACGTAACATCTTTAATGCTGACTAAATGGAAATAAGCCTATTCATGGTAAAATTTACACATTCTTTAGTGGGTAAAGAAATGCGTTCTGAGCTGAAACACATTCTTATATGAAAAACATTAATTACATATAAGAATTTACTTGTAGCTAGTACTGCAACGCTATTCACTAAACAATAAGTAAGAAAATAATTAGAAAAAAAAATTAACATTAAATATGTTTTTTTTTTTTTTGTTGTAGTGGTAAAACTCACATTTAAATTATTTTCTAAATATACATGTTATGTTTTTATTACGCTCTTTTATTTAACACAACTTGGTTATTGTATATCAAGATCGATTTTTAATTCCCTTCCCTATATGCTAATGTACAATGAATAGAAGCACTTCCTGCATGGGTTACGTAACATCTTTAATGCTGACTAAATGGAAATAAGCCTATTCATGGTAAAATTTACACATTCTTTAGTGGGTAAAGAAATGCGTTTTGAGCTGAAACACATTCTTATATGAAAAACATTAATTGCATATACGAATTTACGAGTAGCTAGAACTGCAACGCTATTCACTAAGCAATTAGTAGGAAAATAATTAGATAACAATTAACATTAATTTTTTGTTGTAGTAGGGGTGAAACTCACATTTAAATTATTTTCTAAATATAGATGACACGTTCTTACTACGCTCTTTTATTTAACTTAACTTGGTTTTTGTATATCAAGATTGATTCTTAATTCCCTTTCCTATATGCTAATGTACAATGTATACAAGTACTTCCTGCATGGGTTACGTAACATCTTTTAATGCTGCCTAAATGTAAATAAGACTGTTCATGGTAAAATTTGCACATTCGTTAGTGGGTAAAGAAATGTTTTCTGAGCTGAAACACATTCTTATATGAAAAAAAAAAAAAAAAACATTATTTACATATACGAATTTTCAAGTAGCTAAAACTGCAACGCTATTCAATAAACAATAAGTAAGAAATAGTATTTAATATTAATAATTAATATATTAATTTAATATTAAAATTTTTCTAATTAATAAAATAATTAGAAAAATATTAACTTTAAATATGTTTTTTTGTTATAGGTGTAAACTAACATTTAAATTATTTTCTAAATATACATGTTACGGTCTTACTACGCTGTTTTATTTAACTCAACTTGGTTTTTGTATATCAAGATCGAATTTTGTAATCGATTTTTAATTCCCTTCCCTGTATGCTAATGTACAATACCTACTAGCACTGCCTACAAGTGTTACATAACATCTTTTAATGTTGCCTAAATAGAAATAAGCCTGTAAAAGAAGGCTGTAATAAGGTAAAATTTACACATTCTTTAGTGGGCAAAGAAATGTTTTCTGAGCTGAAACACATTCTTCTAAGAAAAACATTAATTACATATAAGAATTTTCTAGTAGCTAGAACTGCAACGCTATTCAATAAACAATTAGTAGGAAAATAATTAGAAAAAAAAATTACAATAAATATATTTTTTTGTTGTAGGGGTAAAACTCACATTTAAATTATTTTCTAAATATACATGTTACGTTCTTACTACGTTCTTTTATTTAACTTAACTTGGTTTTTGTATATCAAGACTGAATTTTGTAATCGATTTTTAATTCCCCCCCCCTATATGCTAGAATTATAAAAAATATATATATATATACGAAGGTGTGTTTCAGATGACAATACAACATTTTAATACTTTTAGAATTTTAGTATAAATGAATAACTTAATTTTAAGGTATTTTTCCGTTAGCCAGCCACAATTGATAAATCGCCAAATAGTCCTTATGGTTAGAATTGTATACGATTTAATACAACAGTAAAGCACCAAACTACCCTCATCAAAAAGGGGCAACTGGCTATGAAACTGCAGCTATGTAATATTTCAAATATTAAAAACTACAAAACTAAATAAAAATAAAGAGTATTATAATTAGGAAAATACACTTTTTTCAGTTAACAGTCTATTTATAATTAAATTATTATTATAAGAGAAAACAGTTTATAAATTCCGAATAAATAGTTTAAATGATGATTTATTAACTTTTCTTGTTGCCATATCTAATAAAAGAACAAAAATTATATCTATTTTAATAAATTCAGTAGCTTGCGCTTTCTACCAAGCGTAAAAAAAAAATGTTAACTTTCTATAATCTGGCTTGGTGCCCACTCCAAAATAATGTATCTTAACGGATTTTTTTGGAAAAATCATGAATTACAGTTTTGAAATTAGGCGTCATTTTCAAGATAAACATCGAATACTTAAAAAAGAGTGTATTGATAAAGGCTATTATTACTTTTATAATTATCTTTAGAAAAATTTTCCAGTTATTTTTTTAACCGCATTATATTTTAACAAAAAATATACTGTTCAATCACGCTTCTGAGAACCCCGGTTGGCAGAATGCCAAGCCGATTCCATTCACACTGTAGAGAGAATGGGCTAGGCAAAAGAAGCTGAAATCATCGCTCTTTATCCAAGATTACTATTAGAATATGGAAACAGTGTTCAATATCGTTTGCTATTTTCTGTTCTGAGTAAAATTAAATTTTTAATTAAATGGATCGTACTAGTTCTCGGACTAGGCCTTTTCGAAGTGATTGCAACCGTATTTTGCATAATGTAATTCGATTTTGTGATAAGGAAGCTTTAGAAGGATTATTGTTCTAGTTTCGCAGTCCATAAAACGTGTATGTGAAATAACTGGTCTATCGGAATCCAGCGTAAAAATAATTCGAAAAGAATCAAAGGAAGAAGGAACTCCAAAGTTTATATCACCCAAGAAACGGAAAAAAAGAGTACCATTGGAAACATTGCTTTAGATAATTTTGATTGTGATGTAATTCGACGAACAATTTGTGAATTTTATGCTGTTAATAAAATAGCCCCTACATTTCCTAAACTGATTCCAGTATTAAAAGAAAAAATAAACTTTTCCTGGCAAAGGGAAACTTTGAGAAAAATTCTGCACGAAATAGGATTCAGTTTTAAGAAATCCCATAATAAGAGAAAACATCTAATGGAACGGAGTGACGTAGTTTTGGCTCGAACACAATTCTTAAGAAGTATAAAACGATACAGAGAACAAAACAAGCCGATTGTGTATTTAGATGAAACATGGATCGATAGCAACTTACCTTTTGGTAAATGTTGGCAAACAAATGATGTATTTCGTATCATTAAAAGTGGAAATGCATCAAGACGAATTATAGTTTTGTGTGCTGGAGGGTATATGGTATTTATACAGAACTCCAATTTATTATATAAAGTCAGCTCTTCAAGTGGAGATTATCACGGACAAATGAATTCCAGGATTTTTGAAAAATGGGCTGCAGAAAAGCTGATTCCAAACCTTCCTAAAAATGCTGTTTGTAGTAATTGATAACGCTCCTTACCATTCAGTCCAGCTAAATAAATTGCCAAAGTCATCAAATAGAAAATATGACATTAAGGATTGGCTTTCCGCTAATAATATTCCATATTCAAATGATTTGCGAAAAACTGAATTATTGGAATTAGTTAAACTGTATCAGCCTCGCACAAAATCACATAATTTTGACTCTATGCCCTAACAAAAGGGATTTACAGCATTGAGACTGCCACCTTATCATTGCGTTATCAATGCTATCGAATATGTTTGGGCAGAAATCAAGAATTTTATTCGGAAACACGACGGGAGATATTTGCATGTCAAAATTGTTAACATGTTCACATCAAGCCATTGAAAGTGTCACTATTGAACACTGGAAAAAATACTATTCTCATGTTGCTTCATTAGAAACTATGTATTCGGGATGGTATAATTGAAGAAATGTGTGAACCTGTTGAAATACATCTTTCTGAGACAGATGATGATTCGGATTTATTATCTGAATCCAGTGATTCATAAGTGTCTAAAAACCATTTAATAAAAATATTCAATGAAAGTAAATATCTGATTGTTTTAAATTATTTGCAAAAATGAATATTATTCGTTATTATTATTACTGTTAATAAATGTATCTTTAGATAATTTATTTCAAAAATTTTATTTACTGATTCTTATAATATTTATGCTGTCGTCCTTAAAAGAATAAGTTTCGCACTTCATATTTATAATTATATATTGTGAGGGGAAAAAGTTATGTTTAGTTTTATGATCATAAACCATCTTTTTTACTATATTTGTCTTTTTATAACTTATTTTAATATGATTGGATTACAATATAATATTTTAAAACATATAACTCAATGACAGAAACAAAAAGATATTCCAATAAAGCCAATATTCCAATATTCCAAAGATATTAGCGAAAAAAATACGATATATCTGTGATATTTAATAAACTAACTCATTCCGCGATGGTACGGAATTCCCCATTTTCGACATGGACAAGCCGTTTTCGCCCATCCGCAGTTCGCTCCAATTTTCTATCAAGCGTGGTGCATCAGTAGTGTACAATACATATTAGTATTTCTTACGTGTCCTAGAATATCACTTTTTTACCTTCTAAGTCTGCCTACGTAAAAATAAGCATTTGCATGTTATTATTATTATTATTTCTTTCGTAACACTCTTAAACATTTGCAGCAAACTGTCCAGTCATTTGACCGTTTTTATATAAAACGGTTACGTAACCGTAATTTAACTCTATTATGACCATATTATTGCCCATATTATAGTAAGAATAGAGTTAAATTACGGTTACGTAATCATTTTCTATAAAAACGGTCAAATAACTGGAAAGTTTGATGCAATTTTTTGACAAAATTGAAGACTTTCAAATCGTACCGATCTGTTAAATTAAAATGAATTTTTAATACATAACATTAAGACGTCTTATCTCTCTCATATTTTTTAAATGAATATTTAAAAATCCAAATTTTTGCCACAAAGCCAAAATACAACATACACATTGTCGAAAAAATTAACAAGCTATTTTGTCTCTAAAGTGCAATTTATGAACAGTAATACAATATCATTATTTTTGGTATTTCCATAGTTGAATTAATAATGATGATATGTAAAAATTACTGCGCACAAATTTTCTATATTGGTAGTTTTTAACTCAAAGACTATCAAAGCCTGAGAGCTAATGTGCCCGCCGGTTCTGTATGTATGTTTTGTATATATATATATATGTTTTGTTTCAAATTTTGCTTATAGGTTCATTCTGATAAGGCGCTTCCCTAATTAGTTTCAAGGGTTCTTTGGTTAAGTATAAAGCAGGGAAAAGAGGGCTAATCCCCCTCCCTTAATTTCGATAGATGGGATTTTCATGCTGAATTATCCGATTTGCTTCAAATTTTTCATATAGAATCATTGAGATAAGGCTCTTCCCTGATTAGATTTGGAGGTTCATTGGTTAAGCATAAAGGGGTGGGGCGGGGGGATAATATCCTCCCTTAATTTAGATAAATTGGTTTTTCATGCAGAATTATCTGATTTGCTTCAAATTTTGTATATAGGATCATTGAAACAAGGCTCTTATTAGTTTTGGAGGTTCATTGGTTAAGTATAAAGGAGGGAGCCGGGGCGGGGGCTAATCCCCCTTAAATGTTTGTAGATTTTTTTCATTTTTCGAGGGGCATTATTCTTTGAAATAAGAGTTTAATATGCAATTAGTGTGAACAATCTGTGAGCTCAATGCCATCATTTTAGCTAGGCACTGTTATTTTTATTTATTTTGATTATATATAATATGGCAGGGGATACTGAGTGTTTTAAAAGTTTTTTTGGTCATATAAGATTACATTTTGAAGAAAAATATTAGAATATATCTTGTCTATTAAATATTCTATTGTATTTAAATATCGTCACTCATCTATAAAGTTTTAGAAGATAAATTATACCCCATTCAGTTTGGTATGGTGAAAGAAAAAACAAAATAGAAACAAACTCTTTAATTTAAATTTTTCTCATTTTATTCTGTTCTGTCGTTTTGTTTTTTTGTTTTATAATTTTAATTGTTTCTTTTCCTTCCTTTCCCATAATACGCTCATTAAAAAGTTCTCTCGCATTTATCGTTTTGAAAAAATGAGAAAAAACAGTAAAATATTACTTTTATCTTATTTTTTAGCATTTTTATCCGATTCATTTATTTTTAGTAAAATATAGAATAATTATATGTCTCTAAGATGATTTTTGACTTCTTGTTGGCTTTCGCTGCAGATATTAAAAGCATCCGAAATTAGAGGCCGGAGGGAATATATCTGTAAAAACATATATCTCGAAAATGAAACAAGTAATTAGCTGAAAAAGTGGAGAATATTTACATTTAAGGATTTTTTTTTCAATTATTCATAAATGCAAGGCTGTGTAATTAAATATAACAATTTAATAACTTGAAAATATATGATTTGATATTCAAGATAACAATATCACAGGTAGAAAAATCACATTTATTTCATTATCTTAATATATTTATTACAGTGTTTCTATAAAAGTTTTCAGTTTTTATTTTAACAAGGAGCGCTTTTAAGACGCGCCTCGTACCGTCCGTGGTTAAGACACCATTCCGCTAATCGCTTGAGAGTGTAGAAGTCAGAGAGCCCGGTTCGACTCCCGTCAACTCCATTGCACACTCTTTGGGCACTCAGTGTTGTAATTTTCTTGTGTCTATCCAGTCCTCATTTTGACGAAGATATATTAGCGGATATTTGTATCCAGCACACAAGTATGATGTATATGTTCAATAAACAAACATAAGACGCTCCAAGCCAGTCAAGATGTTTTTATAAATTAATTGCATAGCTGCCTCCTCTCGTACCACAATTTTCCAATAACAATACAATCTTCGTCGTGTTTTCGTCGTATTAGATGGCAGAAATTATACGATTAAAGTAGACAAAGATCATTGTTAAAAATAGTGGTAATAGTGACTTAGATTCTATGCAGCTAATTCACAAAATGGTCTTGACAAATCATACAATAAATTATATAAGATAAAGACATCTGTAACGTAAACCTACCTTAAAATAATGAAAATCGTCGTGAAAGCGAAAATATATCACACAAAATTTAACAGATACTAATTATTATAAAATTGAATCGTATATAAATAACAATTTGATTTAAAAAAATACAAAATACAAAATACAAAATTCTAAAGCTAATTAAAAAAAAAAAAAAAAAAAAACACAATTTCAAGTATATTCTAACGCAACATGTTTGTTAACCAATTCAACTTAACTTAATATTTGATTTACGATGAACATAAAACGAAAATCTGTCTTTTTGTTGAAAGATTTTTGTGTACAATCTAAGTAGTTAATATGACTATTAATGTGACCGTAGTTTAATCTGCTTTTCTTTCTTTTAACTTTCTCTGGACAATCAGTTACCAACTTTGGTATCCCTGTCATTAGTTACTTTTCATTATTTTAGCAAACAATGTATCATTTTTTAGATAGGTTTTTCAAAAATAATCCTTGGAAGTTATTTAAAATTCATAAAATGTTTCTAAATTTAACTACAGTTTTTAAAACAAATATTAATCTCAAATAAAAAATTTTCTATATTCGATGTTGTAAAAGTTGAAATTATGGAATTTTAAGAAAACAAGAATGAGTAATAAGAAACATCCATAGCGCAGATCGTTGCCGCTATCGTTATACATTATAGATATTTGTCTTTGGAAATTGTTCCAGTCATATATATATTTTCTGTTATCATCATCCCTTTTTTTATGCATTTAAAAAAACGCACAACAATGAAAGAGGTATCATTCAAAAGGTTTTTAATCCGGTTTCTGACATAGCAAACTCACATTTGCACTTAATTAAAAATTAAATCAGCACTGTTTTCATAAATGAAATGAAAGTTTTTTTTCTCAAACCAATGCTGCCACGAAAAAAAAAAATACCGCAATTTAGCATGCTCAACAATGATTGTGAAAAATAAATACTACAAAAAAAAATAAAGGGTGATTGCACCGCACAAGTTTATTTTATATTTATGATTAAATATTGAAATGTTTAGAAAAAATATACATCGATCTTTCTAAGGAGTGGTATTTCACTTCTAGCCTAATAGATATGCTTTTTTATATTAGATATATTCAATTTATTTTTGTTTGTCCCGTGTTTTTTCCTGAAGCGGCTGACGTAATCGTCTAATCTCTAATGAATTTAAAATACGATTGTTAATTTTTTTTCAGGCGTGTCTTTTACTATCATCCATCATTTTTTTTACTGTAACTTTGATGGAATAAATGAGATGATGTTCTGGCTTGACTAATGCTATTTTTAGACATTTTTATCCTCAAATTTTTGTTATAAGTTTTAATCTGCATTAAAAAAATTATTAGATATTGCTTAAAAATATTAGACTGCAGTGCGAAATCTCCGCACGGGTTCACTTGTACTACAATATTTTGACGGCGACAAAAAAGTCCGTAATGAAATAAATAGTACTTTGTTGATAATATAATATATCAGACACATGTATAAAGAAATTTTTGGTCTGTCACGATTTTGTCACATCAGGGTTTCATTTAATTGTAGCTGGGTATAAAGTACAGTACATAGGAATATTTTCAATTTTTAGTATAATATTTCTAAAACGAAATCATTTTAGAAAAGATTATGTGAAATTGTGATTATAGCATAACTTCTCAAAATTATTTATGGTTCGTTTTCTTCAGTTGACATATGTGATTCAAAAGCGGCTTTTTAATATTCCAAATGTCTGTTAACATTTTAAACAAACCTTCATAAATACGTGCATACAGCTTACACTTATATTGACTTTGCCATATTTGTGTAGGAAACTGAAAGAAAAATGCACGAGTTAAAATTTTATATTAATTTATTTCTGAAATTCATATTTTATATTTAGAGAAACGAATTTTTCTTAAAATGCAATTTTTTTCATCGTAAAATTTATATTAGAAAGAAGAAAATTCTAAAGCATTTATTCTTCGCAATTTTTCATCACTCATTATACGAAATTTAAGAGAATAAAAATTACCCCATTAAGCTCAAAATGGTAAAATAAAAAACATTGAAATTGTCTCTTTATTTTTGCTTCATTTAGTTATTTTTATCTCCTTGTGTTTTTCTCTTTCATTTCGTTGCTTTCTACTGTAATTTTGTCGTTCTTTATTTCAAAAATGTGCCCATAAAAGTATTTTTGTCCGAGATTTTGTTTTGAAAATAGTGTCTCTTATATTATTCATAATTAAAAAAGAAATTGGAAATTAACTGAAATAGTGCAGAATATATATATATATAATATAAAGCATTTATTATTCGCTATTTCTCATCACTCATTATACGAAATTTATGAGAATAAAAATTACCCCATTAAGCTCAAAATGGTAAAATAAAAATAACATTGAAATTGGCTCTTTATTTTAGCTTCATTTAGTTATTTGTATCTCCCTTTGATTTTCTCTTTCATTTCGTTGCTTTCTACTGTAATTTTGTCGTTCTTTATTTCAAAAATGTGCCCAAAAAAGTATTTTTGACCGATATTTTGTTTTGAAAATAGTGTCTCTTATATTATTCATAATTAAAAAAGAAATTGGAAATTAGCTGAAATAGTGCAGAATATATATATATATATATATAATATAAAGCATTTATTATTCCCTATTTCTCATCATTCATTATACGAAATTTAAGAGAATAAAAATTACCCCATTAAGCTCAAAATGGTAAAATGAAAATCACATTGAAAATGGCTCTTTATTTTTGCTTCATTTAGTCATTTTTATCTCCTTGTGTTTTTCTCTTTCATTTCGTTGCTTTCTACTGTAATTTTGGCGTTCTTTATTTCAAAAATGTGCCCATAAAAGGATTTTTGTCCGAAATTTTGTTTTGAAAATAGTGTCTCTTATATTATTCATAATTAAAAAAGAAATTGGAAATTAACTGAAATAGTGCAGAATATATATATATATATATATATATATATATATATATATATATATATATATATATATATATATATATATATATATATATATATACTAATATTATAAAGGAGTAAAGATTGTTTGTTTGTTTGTAGGGGTAATCTCTGGAACTACCGAACCGATTTCAAAAGTGATGGTGACAAATTGATGGTGACAACCCCTGCTCCAACATAGGCTATATTTTATGTCGGTCCCAGTACCCCAGGGGGTGCAGTAGCGAAAAACGTTCTAAAATTGCGATCTTTTCTATACTGAAGCAGCTAGAAATTTGAAATTTGGCGTTGTAGTTACTTATAAGATGTAAATGCTCTCTACGAACAAAATAAAAAAAAATTCGAAATTTAAAAGGGTGAAATGAGCGAAAAGCGTTCTAAAAACATTTTAAATCTATACTAATATTATAAAGGAGTAAAGATTGTTTGTTTGTTTGTTTGTTTGTTTGTTTGTTTGTAGGGGGTAATCTCTGGAACTACCGAACCGATTTCAAAAGTGGTGGTGGCAAATTGATGGTGACAACCCCTGCTCCAACATAAGCTATATTTTATGTAGGTCCCACTACCCCAGGGGAGTGCAGGAGCGAAAAACGTTATAAAATTGCGATCTTTTCTATACTGAAGCAGCAAGAAATTTGAAATTTGGCGTTGTAGTTACTTATAAGATGTAAATGCTCTCTAAGAACCAAAAAAAAAAAAAAAAAAAAAAAAAAAAAAAAAAAATCGAAATTTAAAACGGTGAAATGAGCGAAAAGCGTTCTAAAAACATTCTAAATTACAATTTCTATGGAATCTCTTGAACTACTGAACCGATTTGAAATTTGGCGTTGTAGTTACTTATAACATGCAAATGCTCTCTAAGAACAAAATAAAAAAAAATTCGAAATTTAAAAGGATGCAATGAGCGAAAAGCGTTCTAAAAACATTCTAAATTACAATTTATATGGAATCTCTAGAACTACCGAACGATTTGAAATTTGGCGTTGTAGTTACTTATAAGATGTAAATGCTCTCTAAGAACATAATAAAAAAAAATCGAAATTTAAAAGGGTGAAATGAGCGAAAAGCGTTCTAAAAACATTTTAAATCCATACTAATATTATAAAGGAGTAAAGATTGTTTGTTTGTTTGTTTGTTTGTTTGTTTGTTTGTAGGGGGTAATCTCTGGAACTACCGAACCGATTTCAAAAGTGGTGGTGTCTAATTGATGGTGACAACCCCTGCTCCAACATAGACTATATTTTATGCAGGTCCCACTACCCCAGGGGAGTGCAGGAGCGAAAAACGTTCTAAAATTGCGATCTTTTCTATACTGAAGCAGCTAGAAATTTGAAATTTGGCGTTGTAGTTACTTATAAGATGTAAATGCTCTCTAAGAACAAAAACAAAAGTGAAATTTAAGAGGGTTAAAGGAGCAAAAAGCGTTCTAAAAACATTCTAAATTACAATTTCTATGGAGTCTCTTGAACTACCGAACCGATTTGAAATTTGGCGTTGTAGTTACATATAAGATGTAAATGCTCTCTAAGAACTAAAAAAAAAAAAAAAAAAAAAAAAAAAAAAAAAAAAAAAAAAAAAAAAAATTCGAAATTTAAAAGGGTGAAATGAGCGAAAAGCGTTCTAAAAACATTCTAAATTACAATTTCTATGTAATCTCTTGAACTACTGAACCGATTTGAAATTTGGCGTTGTAGTTACTTATAACATGCAAATGCTCTCTAAGAACAAAATAAAAAAAAATTCGAAATTTAAAAGGATGAAATGAGCGAAAAGCGTTCTAAAAACATTCTAAATTACAATTTATATGGAATCTCTAGAACTACCGAACCGATTTGAAATTTGGCGTTGTAGTTACTTATAAGATGTAAATGCTCTCTAAGAACAAAATAAAAAAAAATTCGAAATTTAAAAGTGTGAAATGAGCAAAAAGCGTTCTAAAAACATTCTAAATTACAATTTCTATGGAATCTCTAGAACTACCGAACCGATTTGAAATTTGGTGTTGTAGTTACTTATAACATGTAAATGCTCTCTAAGAACAAAATAAAAGAAAATTCGAAATTTAAAAGGGTGAAATGAGCGAAAAGCGTTCTAAAAACATTCTAAATTACAATTTCTATGGAATCTCTGGAACTACCGAACCGATTTCAAAAGTGATGGTGGCAAATTGATGGTGACAACCCATGCTTCAACATAGGCTATATTTTATGTCGGTGTCACTAACCCCAGGGGGGGGGGGGTGCAGGAGCGAAAAACGTTCTAAAATTGCGATTTTTTTTATACTGAAGGAGCTAGAAATATGAAATTTGGCATTGTAGTTACTTATAACATGTAAATGCTCTCTAAAATCAAAATTTTAAAAAATCGAAATTTAAAAGGGTGAAATGAGCGAAAAGCGTTCGAAAAACATTCTAAATTACAATTTCTATGGAATCTCTAGAACTACCGAACCGATTTCAAAAGTGATGGTGGCGAATTGGTGGTGACAATCCCTGCTCCAACAGCCTCTTTAATAAAAAAACTATGCGTTTCTGAGGACTGGGTTTTTCGCTAATTGTTGCCACAGATTAATCTCGGAAAATGAAATATTTGAAGTTACTGAAAAAAAATAGTAGCTCGAAAAGTATTTGTCAGAAAATTGTTAGGCAAACTGCGTTTGAAAGGTAAAAAATTGTATTTTTCTTGATATAAATTTCAAATCTAATGATTATGCCATTTTTTAAATATTGAATTTGAAAAATTACCAAATTTCACAATGGAGTACCATAGCGAAACCTTCACGCGTAAAAAAATAATGATAAGTGCGACGTGTTTTGGCGTGTATATTGGCTATAGCACGGGTCAAAATTATAGTAGCCTTATTATTCTGTTAAAATATAAAAGTGAATTATGAAATGTCAGTATTTTGTTGGATTAAAAGTTCATTATAAGAAATTGACCAGCGTAGCGGGCGTAGCTTTCTAGTATAATATAAAGCATTTATCATTCGCTATTTCTGATCACTCATTATACGAAATTTACGAGAATAACAACTACCCCATTAAGCTCAAAATGGTAAAATAAAAATGACATTCAAATTGGCTCTTTATTTTTGCTTCATTCGGTTATTTTTGTCTCCTTAAATTTTTCTTTTTCATTTCACTGCTTTTTACTGTAATATTGTCGTTCTTTATTTTCAAAATGGGACCATAACAGTATTTTTCTCAGATTTGTCGTTTTGAAAATAGTGTTTTTTATAATATTCATTATTTAAAAGAAATTGGAAATCAACTGAAATAGTGCAGATCATATATATATAATATAAATTACACAAAAGTAAGTTAAATAAAAACATTAAATTGTTTAAAATAAAAATTGCGGTACTATTTTTTTTTAACGTTCAGTAAATTTTCCGGTATGTTTGGCGTTAAACTAAACTTTAGGTAATAAACTGTACTCCATTCTGTTTGAAATGGAAGAAGAAAAAATATATTTATCTTATTTTACTTTGTTCTTTAATTCGCTGCTTTTTACATTTTTTAATTTTTCCTTTCTTCTTTATATATATGTAATACACACGTAAAAAAAAAAAAAAATATCTCGCATTTATCGCTTTCAAAATATGAGAAGTTTTTTATAGATTTCTACGTAATTTCTTCTGACATTACATCATTTTTAGTAAAAGATAGTGTAGTTACAAGTCCATAAGATCTTTTTTGAATTTTTTAAGGCTTTTCGCGTTGAATATTAAAATAATCAGGAATTTGTAACATTAGACGATATATCTATAATGATATTTCTCATAAAAGAAATGATTAATCAGCTGATATGGTGGAGTATATATTTATCTAAGGATTTTTCTTAAATATTCTAAACTGCTGTGCTATTTAATAAATTATCACAAAATAAATGATTCCGTTAAATTCAACGAAATTGTTTAAACAACGTTAAGACGTCTTGCCTGCATCGTATTATTTTTTTTTTAATCAAGCATTGACCCAAAGCCAATATACAGTAATTAAATTGCCAAAAAATCGAAACAAATCTTTTATCTATAAAGTGCATCTCATACATAAAATGAAAAAATAAATAAAACATACTTTTTTAAAAATCGTTTTAATGATAATAATACTAAAATAATACTAGATTTAAAGTTTATATCAAGGTAGCTTTTTAATTTCATTATGTATATTTGGATTAACAAGATATTATAAAAGTATATATTTTTTTTCGTACTTATAAGATTAATTGAAAGAAAAGAGATTCAAAAACATTTAATCTGGACTATTTATCACCACTCATCGCATGAAATTCTTGAGAATAAATCACATCCCTGTTTGAAATATGAGATTGACATGGTAAAAGAAAAGTTAAATTGATATTGGCTCCTATTTTTTATTTTATTTAGTTTATTTTATCTCATTTAATTTTATCTTTCATTTTGCAGCTTTTTGCAAGTTTATTTATTTTTTCTTTCTTTGAAATATTGTACCCATAAGAAATTTATTTCATGTTTACAGTTTTGGAAAATCTCAAAAGACAATCAAATGTTTTTTTAATATTTTTTCCACTCTACTTACTCTAATATTATGACATGTTTAGCACCAGATAGAGTGATCACATCTCCATAACATATTTTTTAAAGTTTTTGAATCTTTCCGCTTCAGATATTAAGAACATCAGAAATTAGTGACATAAGGGATTATATCTATAATAGCTCAGAAGGCAGTGCCATATTTTGGAAACCAATTTTAGCGTCGAGGATTTTGATATCTGTGACAGATAAGATCGTACAGATAACGAAATTGCCAGCCAGCTGGCGCACCAGCGGGGGTGTCACGATAAGAACATTACACACACCGATGAAAATGTGAAATGAATGGTAACCCAATTACTGATATCACCCAGACTTGAAACCATCATCTGTAATCAACATGATATTCATTTCACATTATAGCAATCTGTGCGATGTTGATGTACAAACAACCATCGGTGGCGCGCAAACTGGCTGGCAAATTCATATCTGTACCATCTATTCTGTCATATATGGCAAAATCATCAACGATGATATTGATTGCCGAAATGTGACATGGCCTCCTGGACTATAATGATGTTTCCCAAATAAGAAATGAGTAGTTAATAAAAATGTATGAGAATAATTATATCTAAGGATAATTATAAACAGAGGTGCAATGCTTATTTTATTTGTGATAACAAAGTAAACGATTAGAAAAACGGTTGTTTTGATATTTAAGATGTTTTAATTTTTTTTAATGTACAGTTAAACACATTTAATTTAGCGTTTTACTATTAATATGCCCGTTATATTGTTTTAAAGAAACATTTCCTGCTATACGTTTATGTCTTATGTATGTTATGACAGATAATATAACGTAGCGTACATATTAGTACTTTCTAATTGTCTTACAGTATCACCTTTGAAGGCTGCATACATTAACAGGATCTTTTTTTTATGTTAAAATTTACACATTATTTTAGTTGGGGAAGAAATGAGTAATTATATGAAATATTGGATAATAATTACTTCGAAGTATTTTTTAATAGTTAATTTAATAAGCATTAACGAAATAAATAATTAGAAGAAACAGGATAAAAAAACAACATTTATTTTGGGGGTTTTTTAAAGTCGTAAAATCCACATTTCATTTTTTATTTCAATGGACTTGTTACATTATTTTTTTTAAGTTATTATTTATATTTAGCAAGTTTTAATAAATAATATAATATGCTAGCTGGCTTCACCTGCTAGCGGGCCCTTGATTTACCTCGAATCTCAAAAATCTGTGGTTTATACTACACTCGTATGATAGGTAACCTAGAAATGCAGAACTGTGTCCTTTATTTACACTTCGAATCGAACGCCCCCAATTTACATCGGGGCCTCAAGTCGATCGAATCTCTTAAAATATGATAAACATCGAAACGAAACATCAGCTCGTGTCCCCGCTGCCTACGGCACCGTATACGGGACGTGTCGGAAAATCCTTTATTTGCACCTCGAATAGGAGAAACTTCGAACCGAATGAACTCTGGCTCGCGTCTCCGCCCCCTGCGGCATTGTATAGCAGGCGTGCTGCGCATGCGGTACAAAATCATTTAGTACCACCTTCTGCCGACAGGGGGCGCAAGTTATTCTACCTGAACGTAGCAGAAAACTCTAAAGATATTGAAATCAATATGAATGAGTCAAACCCCGTCGTAATCGGGCCCATAGAACCCGAGATATGAAAGCGCGTCTGGTGGCGAAAATTTGAACTAAAATCTGTAAGCTATCGATATTAAGTCGAATGTGCCAAACTACGTCGTGATCGGACCATTAAACTCGAGATAGGAAAGCGCCCCATGTCGGTAGAAATAGGAACTAAAATATTAAAGGGTATCGATATCGAGTCAATTGAGCCAAACCACGTTGCGGTAGAACACATAGAACCCGAGATAGAAAAGCGTCCACTGGCTTTAAGAAGTGTAACGAAATATGTAAGTATATCGATATCAAGTCGAATGAACCAAACACCTTCGCAATCGGGCCAATAGAACTAGAGATAGTTTGGAATGAAATAACTAATTATCTGAGATTATTATTTGAAAAGAGTAGTATGCACTAAACAGAATTTACTTTAAGATTGTGGGAGGTCATATAGTAAAGATATTTATATAATTTGGAATCAGTTTTGAAGAAATGGGAGTAAGACAAGTCAAGTTATTAAAATAGGCCTCAATTAAGCAAAAATCAATAAAGAAGGGAGGGGGGATGAGACTGCTTTTAGTCAAGTAACTAATTAAGACTACTGGAGAACTTGGCTCATAGAATGGGACTCGTAGAAAAGCCTGCACCTGAAAAACAGAATTGCTGAAGTTACCATTCAAAAATAGTGTTAATTATTTATAGATAACATCCATTAAATGCTACGGATGAAGCATGAAAAATTGTCAAATGGAATTAGTTCTATTGAAATCACAACAGTAAATGTGTATTTCTTAAAAAGAGCTGCCAAATAACGAAAAAACCTAATGAAAAAGCCGGCGCCAGGGGCGCGTGGTTAAGTACAAAAAAGGCGATATTTAATGAAAACTCGTCCCCTCCCTCCCCGCAAATATAACAAAATCAAACGTTTCTTTAA
The DNA here is from genome assembly GCA_963931845.1 of Maratus michaelseni. Taxonomy (NCBI): domain Eukaryota; kingdom Metazoa; phylum Arthropoda; class Arachnida; order Araneae; family Salticidae; genus Maratus; species Maratus michaelseni. The sequence continues at coordinate 198,600,092 of OZ007588.1, read as the reverse complement.
TAACTACATCCGTTGTCCCGATACGATAGCGGGCGAAGTCCGCAAGTCTTTAGCGTAATAATATCTGTTATGTGGAGTAAATGCGATATTTAATAAGAAGTCGTTCCAAACTATTCTCCATCCCCGCGTATATAACAGCTAATCTGATTTATTAAATACATCATTGTCATAAAATATTTCTTTTAAATGCTAAAATATGTAAACTTAAAATACAATATTAAAATAGCTTTAATTAGATTGTTGACATGTTACAGCTCACTCTGAGGCATTATCAGGAACAACTGAGAATATTCTATAATTGCGCGATCTTTGAAGTTATTATTTGAAATTTACTTTTTATGTACTTTTTTTAAATTACGCACGTTATTTTTTTGTTATATGGGTGCTTATTTCCATATTTGTAACCATGGAGACTCATTTGCAACTCGAATTTGCAGCTAATCTGATTTATTAAATACATCATTGTCATAAAATATTTCATTTAAATGCTAAAATGTGTAAACTTAAAATACAATATTAAAATAGCTTTAATTAGATTGTTGACATGGTTCATCTCACTCTGAGGCATTATCAGAAACAACTGAGAATATTCTATAATTGCGCGATATTTGAAGTTATTATTTGAAATTTACTTTTCATGTACTTTTAAATTACGCACGTTATTTTTTTGTTATATGAATGTTTATTTCCATATTTGTAACCATGGAGACTCATTTGCAACTCGAATTTGCAGCTAATCTGATTTATTAAATACATCATTGTCATAAAATATTTCTTTTAAATGCTAAAATGTGTAAACTTAAAATACAATATTAAAATAGCTTTAATTAGATTGTTGACATGTTACAGCTCACTCTGAGGCATTATCAGAAACAACTGAGAATATTCTATAATTGCGCGATCTTTGAAGATATTATTTGAAATTTACTTTTCATATACTTTTTTTAAATTACGCACGTTATTTTTTTGTTATATGGGTGTTTATTACCATATTTGTAACCATGGAGACTCATTTGCAACTCGAATTTGCAGCTAATCTGATTTATTAAATACATCATTGTCATAAAATAATTCTTTTAAATGCGAAAATGTGTAAACTTAAAATACAATATTAAAATAGCTTTAATTAGATTGTTGACATGTTACAGCTCACTCTGAGGCATTATCAGAAACAACTGATAATATTCTATAATTGCGCGATCTTTGAAGTTATTATTTGAAATTTACTTTTCGTGTACTTTTTTTAAATTACGCACGTTATTTTTTTGTTATATGGGTGTTTATTTCCATATTTGTAACCGTGGAGACTCATTTGCAACTCGAATTTGCAGCTAATCTGATTTATTAAATACATCATTGTCATAAAATATTTCTTTTAAATGCTAAAATGTGTAAACTTAAAATACAATATTAAAATAGCTTTAATTAGATTGTTGACATGGTTCAGCTCACTCTGAGGCATTATCAGAAACAACTGAGAATATTCTATAACTCTAGCCACAATTTCGGTACATTTTAACAATTTAATAAATTTAATTTAAGAATTAATTTACAATTTAAAAAGTACATGAAAATTAAATGATAACATTTCAAATAATAACTTCAAAGACCGTGCAATTATAGAATATTCTCACTTGTTTTTGATAATTGCTCGGAGTGAGCCGAAACATGCCAACAATATAATAAAAATTATTTTACTGTATATTATGTTTTTAGTTTACACCTTTTAGCATTTAAAAGAAATATATTATTACAAGGTGTTATAACTTATTATATTTTTACATCATTGTCATTTAGCGTTTTATTTTTTTACCGACCGATAAAAAATTACATAACGGCTGATAAAAACTTTGAAGGAAGGGAGGAGAGATGAGACCTATTTTTGTCAAATAACTAATTAAGACTACTGGAGTTCTCGGTCAGAGAAATGGACCCGTACCTAATCTATAACATAACCTGTAACCTAACACCGTGCTATGCCCGATATTATGAATCATAATAATAGCTGCATGCTGACTAAATGTGATATTAAATAAAAAGTAGTTTCCTCCCGCAAATATAACAAATACAAACGTTTCGTTATTAATTACACCCCTTTTTCCGATAGCGGATGAAGTCAGCAAGTCGCTATTAGAAAAATAACTGTCATGTTAACTAAATGCTATATTTTATAAAAAAAGTTGTCCCCTCCTCCCTATTCCCGAAAATATAACAAACCCGGCTAATTATCATTGATGAAATCGACAATATCCATTAAAACTAAGTTTTAAGCATGTGACAACGTTTAATAATTTTTCCCGCTCTCTAATAGATAAATTTTAATTACCCATAATGTCATTTAAACCACTTAGCTGAGATTCTTCCATTATCAATTGGCTTTTTTTTTCTTTTTGCATAAATAAAAATCTGGATTTTCATAAAATTAGAACTTACCGGTGGATTTTTTCGATTTTTAGAAAATCTTATTCAGCGTATCGTTTTGCGTCTATATACAAATTTTCAAAATGGTACCTTATATCGTTTTAAAATTTGCTCATAATTAAAATTTCATACTTAAAACTTTTAATTATTTTTTTTCTTTTTCTATTTTAATTCTTTCTTCTTTCTCCCTTCAACAGATGAGAGACAAAATGGCTTCATATGTCTAGCTAAGACATGAGATGTTGAAAGGAATCTTTTTATGCAATCAATTTAATGAAAAATTAATTAATACACTCTGACGCAAAAGTTTAGACAATGACGTCATTCAGCTTTAAAATGTAGAATTATGACGTCAGAATTACAAAAACCTGTAAATATATTCAAAAACTGATTTAAAATGCTATGTACAAAAGACAGTCGTTTTATTTGCTATAATACTAATTTTTTTCATAAAAATTCAAATGTGCTTGTCGCAAAAGTTTAGACACTATTCTAAATTTCTTTGAATATTCGCTGGCATATGCAAATTTAGACTCGATGATGTCACAAATTTGGAGTACTTAAGTTCTGCAAACGATTGCGCTTCATAGTCGATATGCCGAGAGCTAAAGAAATTCAAGTGAATGAGGTTTCAAGGATTTGGCAGATGAAAGGTGAAGGGAATAGCGTTTCTGAAATTTCTGCTATTATTAATAGGTCAAAAAAATCTATTTATCGAGTTTTATCGAGTGGTTCCGAATATAAAGCAAAATGTCGGTCTGGGAGGCCACGTGTGACAAATGTACGAGAGGATCGCCTGATACAAAGACTAGCGAGTACTCAACAAATGAGCGTGCGTGGAGTTCAAAGCTCATCGGGACTCTCTGTATCAAAGGATACGATTCGTAGACGAATTTTGGAAAAAGGAACAATCGTTTATAGCAAAATGCAGAAGAAACCAGCTCTGAAGCCACATCATAAGTTACAAATAATGATGTGGAATCGAAAGCATATGTCATATGGAGAGAAATGGCAGTCAGTCATATTTAGCGATGAAAAAAAGTGGAATCTGGATGGTCCAGATGGTTGTTTATCGTATTGGCATGACTTGCGGAAGGAACCTCGACGTTTTTTTAGTCGCAGACAAGGAGGGGGCTTGGTGATGGTTTGGGCAGCCTTTTGCTATAATGGACAAGTATCTCTGACCTTCACCAGTGGTCGTCAAACTTCACAGCATTATACACAGACATTAGAAGAAAACCTACTGCCATTTGCTGAGCTTCTAGGGGGTCCTCAGTGGGAATTTCAGCAAGACAATGCTTCAATTCACACTGCAAAACATTCAAAATCTTGGTTTAATTCCCATAATATAAGAGCTCTCGACTGGCCAGCATGTAGCCCAGATCTTAACCCTATAGAAAACCTTTGGAGCATCATGTGTCGCAAAGTTTATAGCAACGCTAGACAATACTCTTCTGTACAGGAACTTAAGACATCTATTGAGGATGCATGGTACGATATCGATCCACAAACTATGCAAGATTTAGTTTCTTCCATGCAATCTCGTGTATATGACGTAATACATAAGCATGGATGCGCAACCAGGTTTTAAAAATTGTTTATTTCGATTTTATTTAATTTGTGTCTAAACTTTTGAGACAGCAGTTTATTTTTGTTACCATTTAATTTATTGCAATATGCACAATTCCACTTTTCTTTGTTATAAATATTGTTTATATGTACAGCACATTAATTTCAAGCAGTGATTTCAAATTTGAATAAATATTTTTCAAAGTATGTAAGAATTTCTTCATTGTCTAAACTTTTGCGTCATAGTGTATATCCCTTTGTAACTATCTAATATTTATAAAAAATATATTTTTGTTTTAGCGGAACATTCTGTGCATAAATGTCCAATTTTCAAACCGGTAAATGCAATAGTTTTTTTTTTTTAATAGAGGCGCAAAACGTCTCTAGTCCGCCATTTTTTATTGTAAAAATGAGATATTCCGTCGTCTGGAATGCTAGGTGCCCTCCCTGAAATGCTTGTTGTCTTTCTATACAAGCGAATTAAAGAAATAATAAATAATATATTCGGTTCTATTTGACCTATCTGCCTTTTTTTTTTTTTTAACTTGCAATCTAGAAACAGAGATGAGTTACTCGGTGTTATTTCCAAAACTGTAGGTAAATTAGATCTTATAATTTGAATTCCCATTTTAAAAACCTACTTCCGTATTTTTGACCACAGACAATTGTTTCTTACTTGCTTCATAATAATTTTTATCAATCACGTGCCGATGCCATTAAATGAAAAGTGTTCGTTTTTGAATGAAAATAATTAATATAATATCTTCTGTTTTAATTGATGGATTTTTATTAATATTAGCTTTTTTAAATCGTGATTTTCTTTACACCATGTAAGCAAATTTTAGTGTCGATACAACGATTATTTCGACGTTTTTCGAAAAGGCGCAATTGAATGCGAATATGGAAACCCGGCTTCCTAATGTAACCCTAAATTTTCCTTGAAATGGAAACAGGTGTGTTCTCTTCTCTAATTGCATAAAAATGATTCTTTTCGCGCATCTTTTAATGTTTTTAATTAATATATTTTCAAATTACCAGCGAATTTTTTCGAAACCTGAAAGAACAGAAATGCCGAATTTTTCTGCGTATTTTGATACCTTCAGCGCCTTTCTACTCCATCTGGTAGAAACGTTTTTTGTGGTAGGGTCGGAAACAATAACAGAAGATAAGTGCCGGAAAGATGAACATTAATAATACAGTAGATAACATATAATAGCATTTCTCATGTATCCTACAACATCATGTTTTGACCTTGAGCGATACAAAGTAACTTTTTTTGAACCATTATTGATTTTTTTTTAAATATAAAAATACGTTTTGGTGCTCTTAGTGGGCAATCTAAAATGATATATTAAATGTTAAAAAAAATATAATGCAAATATATTAAATGAAAATTTCAATTTAAAAAAAAAGATTTTTACCTAATGTTCTGCAATTATCCAGAAAGCCTGGATTGAATGCCCAAGCAATAATAAGAACTAACTAGTCGGATGTGCCCATCCCAAAACTTTCTTCTATTTCATACATGTTAATACTTGAAAATTCGCTATCACCCCGCCAATAAAATCAATATGTTTCGTCATTCTTTTGTACGTCAGTTGCTTTAGAATCGTCGGGTTACCTGGATGCAAGCAGCCGATGTATACTAAACTACGAAAGTCCTTCTGTTCTGTACCGGCGCACAGTGGAGTATTTGACCCAAAAACCTGGCCAAAAATGCAAAAATTAAAATTTCGTCAACAATTGTAAAAATCATATTTTTTAACAGCTAACTAACTGATGCGTCAATCTATGTCTATTTTAGGAACCTGAGTTATATCCGGTGGCTACTGGCATCAGTTGAAGAGGAAGTTTCTTTGTAAGAAGACGTGTTTTTTGTTGATTTTAGGCATTGTTGTTATGTTTAAATATAATTTTTTTGTGTCTCAATGAATTGCTGAATTGAAACTAAACAGGGCTTGCGGGTTTAACAAAGGTCAGAGTTTAGTGTTAAACTATGTGTAAAATTAAATACTTTAGTTTTTAATATAATAAAAAAACATTAAATGTGTAAAAGGGCCATTTTTAAAGCGTTTTTGGCTCTAATTTAAACATATCGATAGCTTTTTAAATATGCGCCGGGCTTTGCCGGGCCATGTTTAAATTACAATCGTATTAGTTATAGTCTTGAGTGCCAATTTCTGCAGAAAAATCTTCCGCATATTATTGCCATTTTTTTATATAATTTTTTTTCAGGTGGACTACTTAAATCCCATTTTTTGCGGCAACCGAATTGAAGAGATAAAAACCTTATTTTTACTCTAGTATTGCAGGTTTTTAGCTTACAGGATATTGCCTGAGAGCTTTTGCCCCTACATATCCTTTATGTATGCATGTACGTACGTATGTAAGTACGTACATACCTACGCAACTCGATACCTCTTGATAGAAATATCAGATCGGCTTCAAATTGTAAATACTTATTTACTGAAAAAAGTTTCTCCAATTAGTTTCGGGGGCTAATAGGTAGAAAAAAAAGGGGAGAAAGGTAAGAATTAAAGAAGTCTGGAGAAGACGCAGAAATGATTAAAAGGTTGTAAGTAACACTGGAAGTCATAACATGTGGGCATCGCATTGACGAAAAAAAGTTCCAAACATTTGCTGATGAAACAGCAAGACTGTATGTGAACCTTTACAATTGGTACCCCATGATTCCAACAATGCACAAGGTTTTTATTCATGGTGACACTGTAATTAAGAAAGCAGTCGTACCCACTGGCCAACGGTCAGAAGAAGCTGCCGAGTCCAGAAACAAACACTTTAGACAGTACCGTACAAAGTACACAAGAAAGTGCAATAGAAAAGTTCTCAATACAGAAATTTGCTATAGAGATGTTCCAAATTGGCTTATTTTAAGCAGTAATCCTTTTATAAACTGCTCTAGACAAAGACCAAGGGAAAAGAGCAAGTTATACAGTAGCGAGACCCTACAACTTCTTCTTCCAGCTAGGTCTGATGGTAGTCCTGATAAAAGCCAAGAAGAGTGCGATGAAGAAGATGAAAAACAGAGTTCTGAAGAATCAGATTGAAACTGGTAATCTATTAAATACACTGAAAAAGCAGGATATCTGTACTTTAGAGATTCCACTGTATTAAATGTATTATCAAATATAAATAATCTTTATTAAATGTAAATTAAATGTAATAATTATTATTAAATTAAATTAAATGTAAATAGTAAATTTTATAGATAGTACAATTAAATACATTTAATTAAACATTACTAGTTAAATAAAAAAATCTACCAACAATTACTTTTCTCTTATAAAAAGTAAACATTTAAGGCTGCTAGTCACTCGACTTTCAAACTCCCTTCGGTAATGTTAAGTCCACAGACATGTGATGTATTCGTATTTTTAAAATATCTACTTAGTAAATTAATATTTTAACTACTTTTTTCTTTATGCTCTTCTTAAATGATGTCTCTTTTTTTATCTTAGTTGTCAAAATATTTATAAAATGTATACTTATTATTATGTAAAGTGTTAAAATCTTACTTACACTTCGTCAGCTTTTAAGATATAAAATATTAAACTAAGTTATAGATTTGGATGTATACTACATAATATGCTAAAAGTTAGTTCAGTGAAACGCATAACACGGTTAAACATTTCCATTCAGCCATTTCAGTGAATAAACGGAAATGTGCTTGAGAACTTTTGTGCAGCCCTGTATATGATCTGTAGAATGTATCCACACCAAGTAATATTAAAGAAAAATTAAAAATGCATATCACAACTACAAACGGATTTCCAGCAATTATTGGTCATAGACTTCAATAGTTAAATTTATTCTTCAGCCAAATTCTTTTGTGTGTCCCTGTAAATGAACGATATATTCTATGCACACCATATTCTACAATAAGTGCTTTAATAGACCTCAGTGATGTATATAAATTTCAGTACGTTTAAAATAGTGTGATATCATTAAAATACAGAGCAAACAATTTTTTCCCATAGACATAATGTAAGGGAATTCTTTCGGGTGTCTCTGTAAATGAACCGTAAATGCTATAGACTTCATTTACAATACCGAACATGCCATATTGATACCCAATAATATCTAACAATTTCAAGGCAATCGAGCTATATTTACATAGAAAAATATTTTTGTCCAAGATTTCGGGTCAAATACTCCACTGTGCGGCGTGAAAAGACAGCTTTCCAATTCCTTGGTTTTAAGATTTTTGCTAATTTTACTAGAAAACACGAAACCGAAATGCGTGGAACCCGATAACATAAGATTCATTCCCAGTTCTCGTCAATATTGAACTTGAATGACAATATTGCCAAATTAGTCCGTTACAGCCAAGTAGGATTTATTTATGGCAACCTATTATTGTCGCCAAATTCAGCAGTATTTCGCCAAGTATCTTCAAGCTTGGCGTGAATTTGACTTTGTCGGATATAAATATACTAGGGGGCGCAGCCCCCTACTCGCTAACGCTCGCCAACCCCCGTGGATTGCGAAGCAATTCACATTGAAACTGCTGCGCGGTCACAGCTCGCTTCGCTCGCTCGCTCCTTTTTATTTTTGCAGTAATTCTAGTCGGAATAAGTACTACCATAAATCATTTGAATATGAAATTGACAATTTTTTTAATGTAAAAAAGTAATTGAAAACTCCGTTGAAAACACAACTAAAAATGCATTTAGTTGGAGCTACTAATGGGCATATAAATACTAGGAAAAAATATCTTGGAAACATAATTTGTTTAAAACTTATTGCTCCTATAATATTGTACAGCACGGCTTAAATTCATTAAAAAAAATAATAAAACACTACGTGATAGGAAGATAGTTTATCATCAATTATGGTTTAAATTTCGTTCGACATTTTACTATTCTAATTGATTATAGATTTCTGCAAAATAAATTTTTAATTTTTCAATACAGCAACAGATGGCAGCAGGTGCAACCTAGATAGTTGATTTTTTTACTATCTCCGATTTTTCATGTGAGTGAAATTCGTAAATGAATTCTAAATAAGAGTTGAGAATTCATTTGAAATTAACAATATTACTCATAATTAAAATGAGGAATCATCTCAGACGCTTTGGATTACGTACGTTATTTTATTTTTAATATTTGCTAATTTGATTTTTACTGCGCTGACACTGACCGCCATATTGAAGGCGGAGCTGATCTATCTAACACAATCTAGTCTGTTCATTGGGGGGAGATCTGGAAACTACGGTTGTGGCCCACGATAAGCTAGAAATTCAGCCCTATTTCCGCGCCTACTTAAGAGAATTATATACATAGATAATATTAAGCATATAAGAGTTGGAACGATGTTTACAACAATGAAAGAAAATTTGCTAAAACCATGTTCACGAAAACTCACAAATTAAACCAGTTTATGGAAGAATCCTGTTGACTTGTTTCAAAATATCAGCCACCCTAAAATTTCAAACTACTGTATCTCAGCAATTGTTTAAGGTAGCGGCAAAACAAGAAAATTCTCCGGAATCCTTGGAACAAGACCAAACATTTAACGGAAAAAAATCAAATTTTTTGTACATCTTTTTAAAGTTGAAAATCTTTATGTTCCGGTGGAATATACTCAAATTCAACCTCCAGGCCATAGTCAAAAACATATACATAAAATTTTGTTCAATTCTATGCTTACATTTATACACTTTTCGATTATACAATAATGAAAATCGCTCAAAAATCGCGCGCCCCCTTCTGGCGGAATATCCCAAATTCAAGGAAGTCCTACTGACCATAGTCACAAACCTATAAATCAAATTTGGTTCAAATCTATTCATAACTTCATACATTTTTCAATGATACAATTAGGACAGACAGACGGACACACAGAAATTTTGTAAAAACATGTTTTCGGAGTCTCTGACCACAAAAACGCATAAATCAGTCGAAAACCAGAAGTCGAAAGAAATTTGGATTACAAAACTTTCTTCTATTCTAGACAAATGAAAGTAAAAAAGTACTGGGTGTTGCTTTTGCATATAGACGTTTATTTTCATTTCCTAATTTACATTTATAATAATTTGATAATTAAAAGGGAAATTTTTCTTTCGAATGTATAAGATTGCATTTGGAAAAAAAGTCTCTATAACATATGTTCCTAGCTATGAATAATGAATCCGTATAAGAAATTCTAAATAATAAACTGCACCCCATTCAGCATCAAATACTAAAAGATAAAAATGAAATTGAAATTGGCTCTTTATATTTATTTCATTTAGTTTTATTTATTTTATTTTATTTTACTTTTTTACTTCGCTGTTTTTTGCTACTTTAATTATGTCTTTTTTTTATCGGCAGTACGTGTCCATAAAAAATATCTCGCATTTATCGTTTTCGAAATTAAAAAAAGACAGTAATATAGAGTTTTTTGTATTGTTTTGTACAGTTTAGTCTGACTTGATATCATTTATAGAAAACAAATAGAGCAATTATATGTCCATAAGATGATTTTTGACTTATTAAATTCCGCTTCAGATATTAAAATTATTAGAAATTATATACATGAAAGAAAACATCTATAATAATATTTCTCAAAGAAAAAAAAAGAAATTAGTTATTATTTGAAATCCTGACAATAATGATTTCTAAGGACTTTTTTTAATATTTTGAACAGCAGTGCTATTTTATAAATAATAACAAATTGCACAATTACAAAAGTGTGATATAACATTTATTATAGCTTTTTTGTAATGGTAAAATTCATATTTAATTTACTACTTAATATAAATACTATGCTGGTTTTAGGAAAAGTTTTCAGATATACATTTTAAATATGCATAAATATTTTAACGTGTGTTTTCTTTCGTGTCTTTCGATACAGCAGTTTGACCTTCTAAGACTGCGTACGTAAACATGAATATTTTATATAAATATTGATTTTCTTTTTCAAGTTTGTTCGTAAATTTTCGAATCGTACTAATTTGTTACATTTAAAGAAATTTCTTAACGTTTTCACGATCAGTGTTTAGTCTGCAGACTTTTTTTACTATTTCGGTACCACATATTTAGAACGGAATTTATGTCTCATTTAATTGCTGACATTCGATGATTCAATAAGTAAAAAAAAATATATTTAAGGGGGTGTTCAATTTCAAGAATTTTGCGCATCATTTACGTAGCATTTAAACACATAACGCTCATCTCGAAGGGATTAAGCAAAATTATGGCCCCTTGCCTCCATCATACACTGGTGTGCAAAACTTAAGCAACAAACACAAAATGGTAATTTCTGAACACGTGAGTACTCAAAAGGAAATTCTATAAAGAGCAAGTGTAGAAAAGAGGTACTACCCTAACAGCACGGCCAGTCGATGTGAAGTCCCCTTGACGTCACACATGGTTAGAAGTGTCACAATCGCTACGGTGACTCAAAATATGGGTTATTTTACATGTCTTGGTCCCCTGCTCTGGCTGCTTATAGCGAATATAATATTAATCACATATTCTGAAAAATTCCATAACTTAAAAGCTTTTTGTGATGATTTTAATATGATCATAGCGGCAAATAGCCGACGAGAACTTGAAGATAAATCAAATAAAATGATATCGCTGTTTAGTAATATCTGTACAAAACTAAAACTTAAAATATCGACAGACAAAACGGTATATATAATGCTGGGTAAAAACATTTTAAGGAACAGAGAACCTCAAATTAAACTGAATAACATTAAAATTAAACGTGTTGAAACACTTAAATTATTAGGTATCCACTATGAAAGTAATCTAACTTGGCATACACATATATTAAATATCAAAAGTAAAATTTTATCATTAACATCATCCATTAAAAGAGTTTTTTCAACGACATGGGGGGTAAGACGAGATTTTCTTCGAGAATGGTACCTTACTGTCCTCGAGAAAATTATCGATTACGGCTCGGAGGTTTGGTACAATAATCTGAGAATAATTGATAAAAGAAACTTACAATCAATACAAAGAATTTGCTTAACATCAATAACAAAATGTTATAAGAATGTATCGACGCACACACTTCAGGTGCTCCTGGGCATTCCACCGTTATTATTTACATTAGAAGCAAAAAATCTTAAATACAAAATTAAAAATAATAAAGACATCTTAATATTTAATAATCAAATATTAGAATGTAACAAAATTGAAGAACAAGTCTATAAATTTCAAACAAATCCTGAAATATATATTAACAATTTAATTTTGACGGATGTAAACATAAACAAACCTAACGTAACACAGATCTATACTGATGGTTCTAAAACAGATAACAACACAGCATATGCTTATGTGGCCTTTAAAGATCAAATTAAAATTAAAGAACAATCTTGCAAAATTCAAAATAACAACACAGTCTTTCAAGCTGAACTTACTGCAGTTATTAACTCGATAAAATGGGCTATCTCAACAAATCAAAAAATAACCCAAATTTTTTCAGACAGCAAATCAACAGTATTAGCATTAAACAATATGTTCCCTAAATATAAACAAATATTTGACCTTCATAAATTACTAAAAGAAAATAAAAATAAAATTTTCTATATCACGTGGGTGAAAGGACACGTGGGTATTGTGGGCAACGAACTGGCGGACAAGCTGGCGTACCAGGCCGCACAGTACTGCAACTTGCCAGTAAGCAAGGAAGTTAAACTTCCATGCTCTTTACTTAATAAGCTTATTAAATTGCAATTGCTGGACAGGTGGCAGCACAACTGGGACTCCTCAGGGTGCGGCAGGTTTACACATAGTATTATTCCAAAGGTTCAATGCTCACTTATATGTAAAGATAAAGTCTCACTCTACTTCCTCAGTGGATGTGGAATTTTTCCTACATTCTTACATAGAATTGGCAAAAGTGATGATGACTTGTGTCAGTGTGGTCAGAGAGGTGACCCACTACATTATTTATTTGACAAATGTAAATTTATGAAGTATAAATTCACATATAATGAAACTAAAACAATTCTTGACAATATTCTAGATATACTATCTGATAAAAAGCAACTATTTCAACTTTACGAAAATTATAATATCTTAAATCAAAAATATTCATTTATTAAATACAAATTCCTCTTATAGTTAAAAAAAAAAAAAAAAAAAAAAAAGTAAATAAATAAATAAAAGTTTGTTTTATGTATTGTATCAGTACCAAATTGTAAATACAGTGGCCTCTCACTTATGCGCGATGTTCGGTGGTTGCTTTTTCGTACCACTGTTTTAAAACAGTATAGAGGATTTTAGGGGGGGGGGGGGGGAAAGGAAAAGTTTTTATTTTTACATTTGAGTACGGGCGTTACTGTTTTGGGGGGGTTTCTGGTGATGAGGTTTGTTTGCCGTGTGTCGCGTGTGGGTGAGGGGCCACTGTATATAGTGTATTTCAAAATGTTATTGTGTGTAAATATAATTGTTTGAATTTTATATTGTAATTATATATTGTAATCATATTTAAAAATATATTATACCTCTAAAGGTTATTGTATACGTACTAATGCATTCAAAATGTACGACTACAAATAATTGTCATCATAATGTTAATCTCAAAATGCTATATAAATAACTAAAATTAAAGTTTATGTAAAATATCAATTATTGTAATAATTTTAACGTTCGCCCAGCCTTGTGGCAAAATTGGGTAACGTTTATACTTTGTAAAAATTGTAGTTTAACTTGTAATTATTGTAGCTAGCGCCGGATAGTAATATTTTTCCCTCCCTAGGCTTAGGGGTTCGTCCTGGCCATTAGCCAAAAGCTGGTCCCTAGGGTGGGCGCTGTCTGTCTGTCTGTCTCATTATTACTCTCAAATGATTGTTAACACTGAAAAGTCACTGTAACTGTCGTTTTGTAATGGGTCACCATGTTACATTACAATGAAGTCACCTTATGATTCTCAAGTCACTGTCAGTTGAAGACTGAACTTTGAAGTCATTGTGAGCATTGCATTGTGATGAGTTGCTGTTAGGGTAGTACCTATTTTCTACACTTGCTGTTTATAGAATTTCCTTTTGAGTACTCACGTGTTCAGAAATTAGCATTTTGTGTTTGTTGCTTAAGTTTTGTACACTAGTGTACTTTTTCTTAATCAACTTATTTTAAATCAACCATTGGGTTAAAATCAAAATATGGAAAATAAATTCAAAAATAATCGTCTCTAAAGTGCAACGTATGGAATTTACTATATAAAAGTGTGCTAGCACAGTGTTACTAGTTACAATTTGAAAAATGGAATTGCTTATTGCTATCACTTTTTTTAAATACTAATATTCGACTATTTAATGACATATTAAATTAGGCATATGGAAAATGTCTATTAGGCAATGGACTAGTAAATGAAAAGGAAAGTTTCGAAAAGGATCCATGATTGCTGCTTAATTTTGTTATGAAGATAAATTAAAGCACAAACAAATATCAAGAAAATTCACCCTATTAATAGCAAAATATTTAAGAACGAATTATTGAAGAAGAAATCCAAACTTGATGTGAAAACGATATCAGTAAATTAGACTTTCACATGAACCCCCCCCCTCCCCCCCCCCTCAGTCACAATTCTAAATCAAGTAACCGAAGCATATATAGCGAAGTAAGAATCGCAAACGATAATTAAAAGTGTCTCATGTGAAGAAATATATTTAAAATTACGTGATGCTTCCCCATGGACTTCTGTGCGTTTTCTGTGCGTTCTGTGCATACTGGAGCATATATAGCGAAATAAGAATCATAAATGATAATGAAAAGTGTATCCTGTGAACAAATATATTTAAAATTACGTGATGCTTCCCCCCATGGACTTCTGTGCGTTTTCTGTGCGTACTGGAGCATATATAGCGAAGTAAGAATCACAAATGATAATGAAAAGAGTCTTCCTGTGAAGAAATATATTTAAAATTACGTGATGCTTCCCCATGGACTTCTGTGCGTTTTCTGTGCGTACTGGAGCATATATAGCGAAGTAAGAATCACAAATGATAATGAAAATTGTCTCTTGTGAAGAAATACAGTGGAACTCCAGATATACGTTACCTGAGTTGTACGTTTCCTTCAGTTATACGTTTCAACTCAGCGGTCCCGACCGCTTGCCATTAAAAATTAGCTGAGTTATACGTTTTGAGTTATACATTTCCCTCAGTTATACGTTACGTTTTGGCGTTTCCGAACGAAATTTTGTCTGATTTATGCATTTTGTAACCGGAAATACTAAAGACGCGTCGGATGAGTCTAATTTGAAAGATCCCACTCAAATTTCAGAGATGCTCTAAGGCTTTTAGTGTAGTAAAGCATTTAGTCACTAGTAAAAGCAGTAACGATAAGGCGGCTGCATTATTAACATAAATGCAAAGTTTGTTGTGCAGTGTCGTCTCTGCAAAAAGAAACAACCGAAGATTAGCGATTATTTCAACAAGATTCAGTAAACTACTGATATGTCTTTTGATAAATGATTTATATGTCAAGGCGATTCCAGTGATTTATTTTAAGTACACTGTGTATTAAAAATATTTTTAATAAAGCTTTTATGATCAAATAACTTCATGTATACTTTTCTGATGTACCTTTTTCTACTCTGTCCCGTTTCCGAAAATGTATGTCACGGATACAGTAATACTTAGAAAACTTCCGTTTTTGATATAAAAGGTAACAAACTCTTCAGCGGAACAAAGTTTTTACGATATATTTAAAATAAATTTCCGATAGACCATTAATTGAGTTGTACGTTTTACTGAGTTATACGTTTTGTTTTCCGGTCCCGGGCAAAACGTATAACTGGAGTTCCACTGTATATTTAAAATTACGTGATCCTTCCCCATGGACTTTTGGGCAATTTGTGTTAAAGCGAGCCTTAGGCAGAGTTGCCAAGTCTCCGGCTTTTTGGACACCAGTATTTTAGTACAGAAAATGTTGTTTTATGTAATCAGAACATTCAGAGATTTAAAAGAACAACATTTTCTCTAAAATAATACTGGTGTTCAAAAAGCCGGAGACATGGCAAGTCTGCTTAGGAAGAAGCTATCCAAGAGCATCGACTGGACCGCCAAGCAAGTGTGTGAGCAAATTGACAAGACTGTAATGAGAAAAAGATTGCTATTATGGAAATGTTTATCCAGAGCTATACCACAAAACATGTCATTTTTACGTAGAACTTAACTGTGCACATTATTTTCATAAAATGTAAACGGCCTTCTGTAGCATCAATTCTCCAGTCTTCCCGTTGCTTTGTGCTGATTTTCCATTCTGATACTTAATTTTAATTTTAATTTTTTTGAGGGTGAGGGGGAGTTGTACTAGACATGCTGCTTTCTATATTTGAAATGCTGGAACAATGTTAAAAATGTCTAGTTTAATACCTGGTAAATTCTGGTAGTAAAAAAAAAAAAAATTATAAATTTACTTGGTAGAGCATAGAGAAATTTTTAAATATCACATTTAAAATCCAGGGACCGTAAAATATTTTTAATTTTATAACTTGTAAACAAATCTTCTTTAACGCACATGGCTTTTGATGTGATAAACAACAATAATTAAAATATTTTATTTACATTTGTAACTATAAATGTAAAGTTAGCGGTTTCAAAACTAGATGTTGTACAACGGCAAGAGATGACAACCTACACACCCACACAAACACACGCACACGCACACACACACACACACACACAAATATATATATATATATATAACTAATAAATACTATTCTTTTTTACTAACATTCGTATTAAATTATTGGTAATAGTTAAGAATAAAAGTACTTTCATTTTACAGCAAGCAATTTTGTGTTTCATAATCTTTGCGGGATCTGTATTTCATATTCGGAGCACGAACAAAATTTACAAAATCTTTTTAAAAAAATATCTTAATCAAATGAGCCAATTATAAAATGCCTCAAATTTTATTTTCAAAATTATTTCAATCCATAAAAATTATTGTTTTGATTTCATTTTAAACATTTACACCGAATATTTTTTTTTTATTATTTAACACGCATTTTGCATAATACTTGAAAAAACAATTTATAAAACTGAAAAATAATCTATAAAGCATTGTTTAAAACAAGAACACATTTTTCCAGATTTTACAATTTCAAGCTGTCGGGACAAAAGATGAATGATTATTTTCAAAGAAATTGTTTAATAGAACTCTATGTTTGAGTTAATAGATGTACATTTCACATGATGTTTAGACCAGATGTTACTAATAGCTAAAACGAGAGATTTATACGTAGTAAAAATAATGCAATGTTACTCTCATTTTACACAGAGATATTTCATGTGAGATAATTTTAGACTGCTCTCTTGTCAAATTCATGAAACAAAACAAAATACATTACAACAAACAACAGCAACAACAAAACATAATTCAAGTAATTATTTCTTACCTTCGCGTTTTTATGACAACCCAGTATTATTTGTTTGTTTGTTTGTTTGTTTATTTGTCTGTTTTGTAGGGGGTTGGGGGATATCAGACTCGGATACACAGGAACTGAACTGAACCTGAAAATCCTATTTAAATTCAAGCTCTAGCTCGACCCCAAATCAATCTAAAACTCTAAATGAAATGCAATTAATCCATATTTTAAAGAAATTAGGATAAACATCTATTTTAAGTTAACCATAAATCTGACCTGAACCTAAAGCACTTTAACTCGAATCCTGAAATAAAAAAATATTTATCCATATTGTATGCAATTATATATAAAAAAAAACTAGACAGAAAGAAAATCGTATAATTATTCAACGGGACCTTCAAAACTAAACAAGACAAAAATGAAAATTGGACTAACCGTTGAAATATTATGCGTGTTCAAACATATGATAAAAAATACAAATTCTACAGATTTTTGTTAAAATAAAAATATTTTAGCAAAAAGTGATTACAGTAAACATAAACGCTTAAAAAAACCTTTTATTATACTGAACTTACCTGTTTTAAAGAAACAAACGGTGTCATTCTCAGGATCAGTAATGATAACAAAACATTTTTGCAAATAAAAATAAATAAATATGTACTTGATAAACAAATATCCCAAGATATTAGGAAGGACAAAATCAGGTGCTTTAATATAAATTATCATCTGTAAACGTGATTTATTTTTTTTTAAATTTATGAATCATGTTGCGCCAAAGTCTTGGTAACTCAAAGGAGCCTATTTTATTGCATACAGATTTCTATTGATTTGCGGACAATGGATGGGAAACTAAATCTTGATGGATAAATTATTTTACTATTTTTAAAATTAATCTGTAAAGGTTCTATGTTATTTAGTCTGTATAAAGGCGTAGTTTACTTGTTGCATTTAGTATCTGTTTTACATTCTTTCGTTCTAGTTTTAAACATTCTATTAATATTTCTTATAAAATATTGCAATGTTCCATGGGGTTTGGTGAACATAATTTCAGAAACACCCGATAGTTGATCTGGTTCTATTGGGGTTTTTTTTTCCTACAGCCTATGGTTTTTTTAATTTTATAGAAAATTTTGTATTAAGACAAATGCCGATTTTGTTATGTTTATATTTTATAGATTGGAAAATATATGAAACTGTATCAAAAATACAAGCAATTTAACAGTATTTATAATTCACCAAAATTATTACTCTAGGAAACCGATTTTACAAAATTCAAAACTTCTCTTTCGAAACGGCATAATAAACTATTCATTTATTTATATTTTACCATATCATATTGTTGAACAGAAAGATGAATGATCATTTTTGACAAATCGTTTATTAGATCAAGATATGCCAAACTTAACAGATATACTTTTTATATAAAGTTTTAACAAGATGTTTTTAATAAATTTTAAAAAAATGCATTACAGGAAAACATATATATGTAACATTGCTCTCACCTTGCAGCAAGATTTTTTATTTTACATAACTTCAGTTTGCTATCTTTGTCGAATTCTGAACTCGAATAAACAAAACTTTTAGCATTTATAGAAATTAAATCCCTTTTTTATGAGACCTGTTTTCAATTAGAAATAGGATTAAATCGGAGATAATTTCAAATTATTTAAACTTAGATGTATCCCTTAATATTCACTTTTTCTTCATTCTAACTTTATTTTAAATATTTTTACACTACATTTATATCATTATAAAACATTTTGACTACACTCACTGCCAAAAGCTAAGCAGGCACAGGAAAATGCTAATTTCCGGAAACCAATCTGAATTGGAGACGACGCAATTCACTCTGGAGATAGATGGAAGTATTCAAATATTCTATGCAACAGCCAATCACGGTGTCGTGCCGAGAAATATGCAGAAAAAGCTTTCGTATGAGAAAACAGTATTGTGAAGGGTTACAGGAGTTGCATGTAAGGGCTGATCAAAACTGTTTAGAAATTTCGTGCATTTTTTTTGCAATACAGATGTATTTCAATGACTTCCAGAAGACGAATGGAAGATTTTGAGTTTTGTGTGCAGTCGGACGCATTGAAGCGGGACAATAAATCACATATATTCATCTTTTCTTAGCTATTCTCTTTCCATAATTTCAAGATTATGGAAAGAATATCCTAATCAGCCAAATAGTTGTCCGAAGACCTGTGGTCGATATTCTAAATTTTACAAACCCCACGGATCATCGATATATTGCTGTTGTAGCCAAGCGGAATTTAAGAGCGACCTCCACATGTGTGACATCTATGGTTGCAACGTTCATTTGTCAGACGATATCTACCACTACTGTGTGCCGAAGCCTACACATGAATGGACTGTATGCCCGGATACCCCGAGTTTGTGTTCCACTATCCGTCCAATAAAGAGGCTTACGCTTAATATGGTGCCGGTAACATATGAATTGGACTGTGTCTGATTAGAGTAACGATATGTTCACGGATGAATCGAGATTCGCCCTGCAACCAGATGACAAACGTGTAAGGGTTTGGAGAGAATTAGGTACACGCAATCGGCCCCATAACATCATCGAACATGACACATTCCGAGGTGGAAGCTATAACATGGAACTTTTGCTGTTATTTACCATGTCGTCAGTGCTTATTAGTATAACGGAGCATAGCAAACGGGATCAGTCATAGATGAAAAAATACGTAGTAAATCCAGGAGAAAGAAGAAGCACATAGTTAGAAGCAACATCTGTTTATTCCACGACGAGGCATTATCGATAGTTAAAGAAGCAAGGGGAGGTACCTACAAAAACGAAGACAAAGTTTTTTTACAGCACTTCTGGTCAAGTCAAACGGCCGAAGGGATGATGTTTTAAAAGTTACATGTACGGGTGTTGGCGCGGAAAGCATGATAAAATCGCCAGTACTTGGCGAGAGAGTTTTTGGAGACTGCAGACGGAAGCGTATGGGTAAAAACGATAAATGCTAGATTCTGTCTATGATAATGCATTCATTTGAGAATGGGGGGAAGGGTTGTAAAGATTCTTTCATGGAGACAGAAAAGGAAAAAGAAAAGACAATAATTTTGGGATTGGCGTTTGATTTTGCTAAAAGACAGCTGCAATTAACGGTTACTTATGACTCGAATCTAATAACAGGGTGTGAAAGATATGAGCTTGCATCTTACCGTTTACATGTGGGCGAGAGATATTTTAATTAATTCTTTTGAGAGCGGATGAGAAGTGCAAATGCTTGCATAAAGAATATCGGTTATATGTTACATTACTTTAATAAGTAGAGCACAGCTGCTTATATATTTTGTCTAATTTTTAAGACAGATGCACTTTTGATTTCATGAGAAGAAAACGGTTGAATTAGAAATATGTGAACATTTGTAACTTATTTTTAGCATAACCGCAAAGTTAAGGACAGAGAGGTTTCTGATGCATGCGAGTGACTTGCATTTTAGAATGAAGAAAGTAGATTCGTTATCTAAATTAAATCAGAAATAGGTTTTAGTTAGCATATTGAATTTTGGGGGGGGGATTACAGACATTTAAAATCTATAAACTATAATTGTTTATTATTTTTAATTATTTATAATTATTTATTTATTTGGGGGGAATGAATGAATCTTTATGAATTTTTTTTTTAATCTCTATTTTGAGGGGGGGGGGGAAGCATGCAATCAATACATGCATGCTAGATGTTGGAAGAGGAATGGAAAAGCTTATGTTAACTTGTTAAAATTTTGAGGGGGGGGGGGGTTGAACTGAAAGCAAGATATATGACAAACGTCTTTGTCATATATATCACCCCATTGACCAGAAAAGCTGTACTGTTTACAGTACAGTTTTTAAAAAATATATATACAATACAATTATACTCTCCCCAAGCTTAAAATAATACATACATAATATAAAACAAAATACTTGTAAAATTATATGAGTTGCAACAGTATAAAAGATTTTGTTACCTCAATAGTCTGTAACGTCAGTCCATAAAATATAAAACATAGTGCACTACCTTCGAAGATTTTTTTTTTTTAATATCTTCGTCCTTTTATTTTCTGTTTTGTTCTTTTTCTTTCTGGTACCAGCTTTAAAAAGTTACTATTTAACTAGACATGTCTAGTGATAACTGAGCACAAAACAGTACTCATTTTCTCAATTTTGTTGCACTTAAATACTATAATTACTACTTAAGTATAATATGAAACACAAATGAAAACAATTAAAAAAAATAAACACAAATAACACATAACATAAACATATATCCTTAAAAATTAACTTGAATTATATGAAAAAGTGAAAATGGATTAACTCAAGTGTAGTGTAATGAAAAGTTGTTTGAAAAAGTTTTAAAATTCGTGCAAGCACAGGACGGTAAAAAAAAAGAGGTGCATGTGGCACGCCCATAAAAAGGGACCGCCCTTAATCTTGTCAATGCATGACAAGTGTGATGTCTCAGGCTTAGGGCCTTACGACCTAGGTGAGGAGGGCAGTGATGAGAGTCCACATCATTACAACATGAACTCCCTGCTCCCCAATGAAGATCGCACTGATCCCCACACAGGAGCACGATTCGGGAACACATATACTTTTGGGAAAAGGGAATATTGTGAATTAGTAAACTAAATCACAATTGTCTCTCTAAACACAATCTGGTGAGGTGTGGTAACCTAAGGGCAAAAATTTAGAACGGTACCACTAGCCTGAAGGGGAAGAATTAGTAAAAATAAAAAAAACAGATACAAGTGTATCTTATGCAAATCCTAATGTATTGACAGTCCTAGAGTGTTGAGAGACCTAAAGTATGTCATAATCGGGTGTGATGAAGTGAAACTGTATAAGTCATGTAAGTAAATGCTTTAAGTTTGTTTAAGAGAACTTTTTTTTTTTTTTTTTTTTTATTTATTTAAAAGACCTTATTTATTTAAAATATTTGCAATGTTGTATTCAGCATGAGTGAAAGTTTAAAGTGTGAGGGGAAAAAAAATGTGAAAATATTATATTTATCTACTGTTTATAAAATTGAATGAAAAATTAAAAGAATGGTGTGACCCGATACAAAATATTGTGTAAAAGTGGTCTTCACAAGAAGACATGGACCAGCCGTGAAGTCAGGTGAAGACAAGTTATGCACAGTATACGTAGAATCCTGGCCAGGGATAAAACACTTAGTATCAGATCATATTAAAAATTTAAAAGTTTTTTTTTTTTTAAAGTTTATTATTATTATTATTTTTTTAATTTGTTACAAATTATCTTTTTCTTAAATTGTAGCGAGGGGCGAGAATGGTGTTAGAAGAATTATTATCTATAACATGACTTGCAGGATCACATAAATGTCCATATCGAGGTGGTGCTGGAAGAAGTCTATCAATATGTACCCTAAATGCAGTATCATCATGAGCATATAATCTTTTAATTGAAAATGAAACAGGAGAGTGTTTAAATGTTACAATATATGGACCGGTATATTTAGGTTTAAATTTGTCGACTGATTTTAAATAAACAATATCTTTTAAACATATATTTCTTAATTTAGCTTTTCGACTGTGAATTTTGTAACGACTATCTTGAGCAGTCTTAATGTTGTTATATGCTTTGTCATATATATTGTTTAAGTCATCTAGTAATTTATAAACTTCAACATGTTTATCTAGAAATGCTTGGTTGGTACAATGATCATATGTGTCAAAAATTAATGAAAGTTCACGACCAAAATGAAGTAAGTTAGGTGAAAATAGTGTAGAAGAGTGTGTCGAACCATTATAAAGTGACTTATGAATAAACAGAGCATTTTCAAAAGAGTGTCCTTCTTGTAGTAATGTGGTAACAGAATATTTAATAGACTTGTTAATTCGCTCGGCAATACTGTTAGATTGTGGGTGCGAGACCGAACTGTGATGTATTTTTATACCAAAAGCATCATTAAATGCATTATAAATATGAGAAGTATATTGTGGGCCTAAATCTGACAAAATACAGACGGGTCTCCCATAGGTAGTTATATAACTAAATAATCATTTTACAACCTTGGGTGCAGAAGTATCAGTGAGAGGATAGAGTTCAATGTGTCTTGAGAAGTGATCGGTTACAGTTAAAACATGTTTATTGTTTGAGAAAGGACCAAGTAAATCAGTACTGACTGTATGACCAGGATATCTTGGTTTGTATGTAGGTTGAAGAGGTGCGGGTGGAGTGTTATGGTGTTTGGCCTGTAAACATTTGACACATGAAGCTACAAAGTTGAGTGTATCTACATAGATGCCTTTCCAAAAATATTTGGATGTAAGAAATTCATAAGTTTTGGCCATACCAAAGTGTGACAGATGGGATATAGTTAAAACTTTACTTTTAAGTGAATCAGGGACAACAATGTGATATGAGAAAGTATTATTTATGATATCCTTTTTGAACATTAATATTTTAGAATCAGGATGTATGAAGTAATTCGGGAATTTTGAAGAAGGTCCATTTTGTAATATATGATCATAAATACTAGCTAAGGTAGGGTCTTTTTGTTGTTCAATGCAAAAAGTTTGATTTGATATCTCCAATAATGGGTCTCGTTTTGTTCGTTCACCTGAGATGAGAAAATTTACTTGACAATTGTTGTTATTAACAGATTTACAAATATCAGGTGTTTCATGATCGACTATTGTAAGTGGTTGAGGATCATGGATAAGGTTAGGATTGGTTAGTAAATTTTCTTGGTTGTTGTCAAAATTACAGCGAGAGAAATAATCTGCTAGAACATTTGAAGATCCTGGAATGTGTTCAAAATCATATGAATATTCTGAAAGGTCAATTAGCCAACGGGTGGTTATGTCTGCTGGGTTTGTAGTCTTTTTGTATTTTTTTAGAGGTTTGCTATCCGACAAGATTAGGAATTTTCTGTTGTATAAGTAATATTTGAATGCAATAACAGATTTGTAAATTGCCATGAGTTCTAGTTTTAAAGCAGGATATTTTTTTTCAGAGGAATTTAAGGATATAGAAAAGTATGCTACTGGTAGAAGATTTCCATTATGTTCTTGCAGTAAAACGCCAGAGATGGCAATGTTAGATGCATCTGTATTCAAATAAAACTTCTTGTTCCAATCTGGTAACCTAACCATGGGTGAACCGAAGAAAATTTTCTGTATTGTTTTAAGTATGTCCTGATGTTTTTCTGTCCAGATGAATTTAGTTTTAGGAGTAGTTAAATCAATAAGTGGTTGCACTAGTTTGTTAAATGTTGGGATTAAGAATTTATAGAAAGTTATCAAACCAATAAGTCTTTTTAGTTGTCTTTTTGTAGTTGGTGTAGGAAATGAAGTTATTTTTACAATGTTGGAATGGATTGGTGAAATACAATGATTTTCTATTTGAAAACCTAAGTAGTTGACTTTTGTTTGATGAAAGTTGCATTTATTAGGTGAAAGAGTGAGATTGTACTTGGAAAGGATGTTAAAAATTTTGTCGAGTTTAGAACACATTTCATCAAAAGAATTTGCACCAATGATAAAGTCATCTTGATAAGTGAAAACACCTTGTAGGTGTAGTTCGTCAATTAAAGAGTCCATTAGAGCTTGAAAGATTGAGGCACTTGTCTTTAAACCAAAGACAAGTCTGCGGTAGGAAAAAGATCCAAACATGGTGGTAAAAGTTAGTTGATTGTGAAATTTTTCTGGTAAGTTAATTTGATGGTATGCTTGATGAAAGTCGAGTGTTGTAAAGAATGTGTAAGAAGAGAGATTAGCGATGATGTTTTGAATTTTTGGTAGTGGGTAAGATGATCCTTGTATTACAGTGTTTAACATTCGAAGGTCAAGTGCGAGGCGAAATTTTTGTTTACCAGTACCATCTGGTTTTTTTCTAACAAGTAACATAGGACAAGACCATTCAGAGCAATGTCTTGGTATAATTCCAGCTTCAAGTAATTGATTAATTTGATCTAATGCATCTTTTTGTAATGCCTGAGGTATTGGAAAAGGAAGTGTTTTTATAGGATAGTCATTAATGAATTTCAAATCTGGAATAATTTTATCTGTATGCCCAAGTGTATTTAGAGATTTTGAAAATACAGGGTAATATTTGAGTAACATTTCTTTTAGAATTTCAGCCTCATTGGATGGTAAGTGTTCAAGATTGAAATCAGTTGCAGATAAGTCTTCTTTTCTTTTTTTGAGAATGTCTTTAGAAGCCTGAATGAGGTTTAAAAATTGTTGATCTGAGTTGTCTTGACTAATTTTATCTGGGGAGTACTCAATTATTTCCTCGACCTCAAAAAGTTGACCTATTTTAGCTTTTTTTGAAGGTGAATGGGATTATCAGAATTGTTTTTAACCGAAATCAGAAAAAATGTATATTGTTGTGGAATTTTTCTTTTTCGCTTTGGATTTTTTCATTTTATTATAGCATCAAATCCTATTAAGTTGTCAACGAGTGAATTGTATTGAAATAAATAATCTTTGCATGTGCTAATAGAATCTGTGAAAACTGAAATCCATTTTTGTTCCTGAGGGTTTAAGGAAACTCTACGAGTCAAAGCTACTATTTGATTTTTGAAGGAGGTGGGTTGTGTACTACATTGATTTATCTCAGAAGATGGAGTAGTTTGTTTGTTTACCAAAGGAATCCATAAAGTGTTGTCAATATGGATAAGGTTTTTGACAGTGTTTACAACAATATTGAATCGTTTGATGAAATCATAGCCAATAATACCTTGGAAACTAGATGAATCTGGCATGTCTACGATATAGAAGTGATGGTTGAAGTTTTTGTGCTGTAATTTAATGGAGGTTCTAATACATGCGGAAAAATCTACATCAGAATTGACTGTTTGATGACGACGCCAGTTGATAATCTCTTATATTTTAAAATTGTTTTTAATTCATCAAATAAAGACTGTGATAGTAATGAAATAGTACTTCCTGTATCGCAAAGTAGAGTAATATCTTTTTTTGCAATTGAGGCCTTTACAAGGGGGAGTGATGTTGAGTCTTTAATGACATTGTAAATAATTTTTGTAGTAGTGTCATCATATTGTTCTGTGTTTGTTTGTGTTGTTTCATGCTTAGAAATTTTTACAATATCACATGTTTGTGTGCTTACAGAGTTTACTAGTCTGTTAAGTGAAATTTTTGGTAAGGACGGATCTGGGAAAAAACTGGCTGATGTGTAATCAGTAGTGGGGTGAGGTGCAAAGCCATCAGCAAAATTACACCTCTGACTTAGTTTTCCTGTTGTCGGTTGTTGTTGTTGTGAAATTGTCCTCGTCTTTGTGTATTTAAGCGTTTCCACTTAAAACATGCTTGCGCTTCGTGACCACTTTTGAAACATAGCTGGCAAGTAGTGCGATGAAATTTGTTGTAAGATTTATGTGGAGAGTGACGTTTGTTAAAATTGCGATTTTGAAATTTCCGTTTGTTGTGCATGCCAGCAAATTTAGTTTTGTAAGTTGCCGCATCTTCTTTAATTTCTGGTTGTGTTTGGGTCTTTACAGAAAGGGCGTTTATTTTCTCGGTTAGCTGCTTCAGCTGGTCGGCAAATATTGAATCAGTTGTGGAAGGGGTGGGGTGAGCATGCAAATTTTTTTCTCCGTACAAAATATCTTGTAGCGCCTGGGCTCTCAAAACTGCGGGTTGGTACTCTGTAATTCCTTCCTCTTGTATTTTAATTCTTAAATTGGATGGAATGGTTTCCAGGAATTTCATGAACTTAATTTTGTCACGCGCATTGGCGTCTAGAATGTCCGAATAAACTGTTGCAGCCAGAACATTAAGCCTATGGGCAAAGTTTTTAATGGTTTCTGCGGGTAAGAGCGTTAAGTTTGCAAGTTCGACTGCTACCTGTGACTTGCTAGGAGGGGAAAAAAATTAGCAAATTCCTTTTCAATAACATTTATGTCATTTGAGATTAATAAATCAGGGTTCTGTGTTAAATATTTTAATGCAGGACCAGTTAATTTACTTTTCAGCAAAGCAATTGTTGCTTGCGGGCTGTATTTATTTATTTGACTAACAGACCGTACTTGGTCGAAAAAGAATTTGAGTGATTCATGATCACCGTTGAAATCAGGTAGATTAATTGGTATTTGCCGAGAAGCCATGGTGGCCAAAAAATACAGTTAACTAATCTAATGAAATTCAAGGAAACACTGCATGCACAATAAAATAACTAAAAAAAATATCAATATACACTAGCAGATAATAAATATAACATGAAAGAAGGAGAAAAAAATGTAAACTGCATTTATATCATAATAAATAATAATGACTGATCACTGTTTCTTTTTAGCGTATAGATCCCTAACGCTCGATTTTAATTCATTTTTAAAAAGAAACAGCGATGAATGAGAGAAAAAATAGAGGAGAAAAAAAAATATATCCTTTTTTTTATAACTTTAAAATCAATTTGTATAGCATAAAATACTAACAAAAATCTTACCTGGGATTTATCAACACAAGTATAAAAAGTAAAAGTTCATGCAAATTATTTAAATTGTTAAGAATGAAACTTAACATTTCTTTTATTCATTTTAAAAAAAAATGAAACCAATATTGCAAGACAATTTAAGTTATTTTTTCTTTTTTAAACTGGTTTATTAAAAATTAAAAACTCAGATTAATATTTGTATCCAAAACACCTTAAAAAAAACAATCTTGCCTTAATTATTCATAAAAATATCATATTTTACAATTAAAAAAAATGCAAGATAAAATAATCATATTTATACCATATTTGATGTGAAAGTTCAAAGATTAAATTAACTCAAATTTCAACCTGTATATTTAATTAAGAAGGTTTTGGTAGAGGGCAAACACAAAAAGAACATAACTGAAACTCTGTTAATAAATATATTCTTTTAAGAATAGAAATGCAATAATTTAACCAAATAAAATTTACTACTAACTGAGAGAAAAAAAAATTAATTATATTACAAGAGAAGTATGAAGGTTGACATGTGCATTTTAATCAAAGCCCGTATACTATTTACGTACTTGACACACACCGGAAAATTACGATCACCACAGTAGTTTTTTTTTTTGAAGAAATGGCACTTTTCTGAAGCACTAATGTTGAAGAAATTTCTTTGATTTTAAATTCACACGGATTACTTTTAGTAACACTGTTGGAAATAGAGCATTGGAATTTTAATTTTGGACCACTATTTTGAAACACATACACAATACACGTATCACATTCAACGGCATTGAAGCACTTGAAGGCACAAATAATTTAGTAGCATTTTGAGTAGCAGCACAGATGAAATTTGTAGGGTGATTTGAATTTGAAAAAAAAAAAATCGCACACCACTGAACGCACACACAGATGGAGGGAAGAGGAGGATCCTTGATTTTATGGAACGAAACACATGTGGTTTTCAACGAACCACACTTTTTTTTTTTTAAACGCGAATTTTCGCACAACACACTGACACTTTTAGATGAGGGGAAAGCACTGGAGGAATACAACAATATTGCATTCACGTCTTGAGTTAGCAGAAATGAGGATCGGCGAGAGAATTCCAGATACGCAGAAAAGCACCATAGTCCGACTGTCTTGAATCCGGCGAAGGGGGTGCGGGGGCAGCACTTCCAGAAAGAGCAGGTTGTCAGCAGAGATGAGGGGGTGGAGAAGGACTCCCGGTAGAAAAGCGACCCAGCATGGCAGGTGGGGGGGCTGTGATGACGAGTTTCAACTGAAGCGAGGCCGGAGTCAGGACAGTGCGCTGCGAAGAGATAGGGGGGTGACGCGCGGTCTGGAATCAGCGAAGCGGAGTGGTTGCAGAGTTAAACTTCCAGGGGCAGTTCAGAGAAGTTGTATTTAAAGTTCCACATAGTTGCAGATGAAAGGAAATATGCCTCTTATAATTATTGTACCTCGGTACCTCCCCTTATTGGAAGAAAAAAATGAATCTCTAAGTTCGAGCGAAACCGGCGGAAGCACCAGTATTTATAACATGGAACTTTTGCTGTTATTTACCATGTCGTCAGTGCTTATTAGTATAACGGAGCATAGCAAACGGGATCAGTCATAGATGAAAAAATATGTAGTAAATCCAGGAGAAAGAAGAAGCACATGGTTAGAAGCAACATCTGTTTATTCCACGACGAGGCATTATCGATAGTTAAAGAAGCAAGGGGAGGTACCTACAAAAACGAAGACAAAGTTTTTTTACAGCACTTCTGGTCAAGTCAAACGGCCGAAGGGATGATGTTTTAAAAGTTACATGTACGGGTGTTGGCGCGGAAAGCATGATAAAATCGCCAGTACTTGGCGAGAGAGTTTTTGGAGACTGCAGACGGAAGCGTATGGGAAAAAACGATAAATGCTAGATTCTGTCTATGATAATGCATTCATTTGAGAATGGGGGGAAGGGTTGTAAAAATTCTTTCATGGAGACAGAAAAGGAAAAAGAAAAGACAATAATTTTGGGATTGGCGTTTGATTTTGCTAAAAGACAGCTGCAATTAACGGTTACTTATGACTCGAATCTAATAACAGGGTGTGAAAGATATGAGCTTGCATCTTACCGTTTACATGTGGGCGAGAGATATTTTAATTAATTCTTTTGAGAGCGGATGAGAAGTGCAAATGCTTGCATAAAGAATATCGGTTATACGTTACATTACTTTAATAAGTAGAGCACAGCTGCTTATATATTTTGTCTAATTTTTAAGACAGATGCACTTTTGATTTCATGAGAAGAAAACGGTTGAATTAGAAATATGTGAACATTTGTAACTTATTTTTAGCATAACCGCAAAGTTAAGGACAGAGAGGTTTCTGATGCATGCGAGTGACTTGCATTTTAGAATGAAGAAAGTAGATTCGTTATCTAAATTAAATCAGAAATAGGTTTTAGTTAGCATATTGAATTTTTGGGGGGGGGATTACAGACATTTAAAATCTATAAACTATAATTATTTATTATTTTTAATTATTTATAATTATTTATTTATTTGGGGGGGAATGAATGAATCTTTATGAATTTATTTATTTATTTTTTTTTATCTCTATTTTTTTTTTGGGGGGGGGAGCATGCAATCAATACATGTATGCTAGATGTTGGAAGAGGAATGGAAAAGCTTATGTTAACTTGTTAAAATTTTGAGGGGGGGGGGTTGAACTGAAAGCAAGATATATGACAAACGTCTTTGTCATAGAAGCATCATGGTGTGGGCAGGGATTTTCTGGGATATCGCATTAACCTGCACATCTTTAGATGGGGTTCTATGACGGCTTTCCGGTATCGGGATGATGTCCCAGCCCCATAGTGGAATTGTACGCTGCGGTAGTTGGTCCTGCTTTCGTTTTAATGGATGATAATAGTGATCCCCATAGAGCTGTCCTCGTCGAAGATTACCTGAAGTGTAAGGTGATTATGTGTATGGAGTGGCAATCGTACTCGCGTGAACTTAATCATATTCAAAATCATTGGGATACTCCCAGTCGGGGTGTGTGTATACGTTTCCCACCACAAACCACTCTCACAGAGTTGCAAACTGCTCTACAGGAGGATTGGCGATTACTTGACTCTACGTTAGTTGGTCACCTCATGGAAAGTATGGTCACACTCTGTAAACTTTGTATGCAGGTAAGGGGTGCTCACATACCCTATTAATGCGGTTTTGTTTGTTGTGGATTTGGACATGTTTTTGTTAATGAATCCAATATGACTTCATCTTATAATTTATGCAAATTCAATATTGCTTCCATCTCCGTATACAATTCTTTGTTTTATTTCATGCATACACATTTTTTCTTTTTTCCTGCTGCATTGCGTGTGAATCCAAGCAGCACTTGTCGATTTTTTGGCATTTTACCGCTGCGTGCTTCACTTTTGGCAGTGAGTGTTTATCGACACACTGTTAAAAAAATTTCAGTGAAATTACGGAGAATCTACTGGTAATCTGTTATCTTAAGTCTTATGTAAAATTACAGAGATTAGAAAACAGGGATTCTGTTAAATAACAGAGAAATTATTCGGTAAATTTACAGAGTCTACTGTATTTTTTTCTGTTAAAAAAATCTTTATTATTTATGTATAAAAAAATCATTGATAGTCGATTCTACGCCAGATATGGGTGCTGTTAGAATTACTTGAATTAATTCTAATCGCTGCAACGCAGGTCTTTACAAGAATCGCTTCGACCACAGCTCTGATTCGAACCCGTGTCATCTGGGAGGCGGACTGGGATTGTAACCACTATACCATTTGGGCTGTTACTGCTTTGTGCCAAGTATGTCTTTTATGATTTAGTCTGAAAAAAATTATTGTACTTGTAAAATATATATATATATATATATATATATATATATATATATATTTTAATGAAAGAATTTTAATGTATTTTTTTTTTCAACAAATTTAACAATGTTTTCCAGAATTTTTCGAAGTTTTAACACAATATACATATTATATATATATATATATATATATTCCTCATAATGCGCGAATATTTTTTGAAAAGAATATTTTTTTGGAAAGGAATTTTTTTTAGTAGTAAATAAAAGAAAAATAAATTTAAAGCATATAAGTTATTTAAAAAGAAATGACTTTTAATATTGTCATACATTTAAATTTAGAAGATTAAACTTTTTTTTTGTAATATTTATGTATTTAGAAGATTGATATATTTTTTATAACGCATATGTCATTAAAATTCTACGACTCCTAATACTAATATATTTTTTTATAAATATTAACACAAATTATAAAATGGACTAAAATAATATTTGAAAATTATCTTACCTAAATTGTAAATAAAGATTGAAATAAAATTTTATTCTTTAAATAACCACACTCTCTTTCTATCTTTTGATCAAAGTGATAGTCGATAAAAATCCCCGCTAACTCCGCAGAGATGAATTCCCCTTTCTAAAATATTCTAATTTTTAATAAAACAATTTTTAAACCAATTTTTTTTCTTTGATATTTTTAATAAAATTGTAAAAGAATTTTAAAAGTGTGTATTTTGAATTACAGGTTACAACAAATATAAAAATATATTTAAATAAAGACACGGAAATCCCTACAGGGGATCTAATATAAAACAAGGGAAATGTCTGTAAAATGATGACAGAGAAACTCGATCAAATGCATTTAATGGAGAACTTGTGTAAATTTACAGAGAGTCTCGTTTTTTTTTCTGTGATTTTACAGAAATTTTTAAAAGTGCATACTTTTGTACATTAAATAGAAATACATAAAATTCAAAAACAAAATCTATAACTGAAAAAAAATTAGTGGTCTTCAAACTTGAAACAATGTATTATATGAATAAAACATTTCATGAAATTTAATAATAATTATGTCAAAAAAATGAAATATAAATTTTCGCAGTTTTCCAGACTTCATTGTTTCTGATAGTGTTTATACTTAATCAAAACTCACATTTGAGGGAAAACATTTTAAAATATTGAAAATTTCCTTTTCAAATAAGTGTAGTTAAGAAATCAATGTTTCATATTTTACGATTTCAAGCTGTTGGAAAGAAAGATGAATGTTTATTTTTGAAGAAATCATTTATTAGAACACGATGTTTGACTTAACCCGTGTACTTTTGATATGATGTTAAATCCAGATGTTGTTAATAGTGAAAATTTGAAAGTTGCATTTAGAAGAAAAATACTATGTTACTCTTATTTTAGACTGAAAACTTTTGACTCCTATAATATTTTATTGCACACTTTGTCAAATTCATAACATGAATGAAGCAATTCGTAGCGTACTTTTCTAATAAAATTCGCTTTCAAAGATCAGTTTAATTTCGTTACTGGAACTATTTACGAGAGTCTTTACCAGAAAAAAAAAAATTGAACTTAAATTTGAACATTAATTTTATAGTTTTATTTGCCATTTATAAATAATAATTTTTCATTGTTCGATGTCTGGATTCCATTGTTGCTTATTATTCAGACCGTTTCTGATTTTAATGTTAACTAGCATTTGTACAATTTATTTTTATATATTATATATTTTATAAGAACACATAAATTAAAATTTTCTAGTCACGTATAATGCTTAGTGTAAATTAATACCTGAAGATATTATTTGAAAATAAAACTAAATAATATCTACCTTAGAATATTTTACTCTGTCCGGAATATTTTGTTTAAAACCATATATCAAAATTATAATTCTATTGCAGTAATTTCTGATACTAGAATTTTCTGTTTAAAGGGATAAAGTGTTTAGATTTGCTATTGCATTTGAGGTTTGAAGTCTTTTCGTTTAGGATGCAGGTTTCGATTAGTAATTTAGTTTTTATAGAAGATCAGTCTACTTATACTGCTAAACATCAACATGAACTGGGAATCATTCAGGATTTCAAGTTTTATTCATATCTATCAATATGTAGAAAAGTCATTAATATCCTGAGCAAATTTTGGAGAACATTTTTGAACTGCTTCTAGAGATGACATGGTGTATGCTATATATCCGTATTCTCAGAACTAACTACGATTGATTCTATGATGTAGAATCTTAAGGTATTGTAACGACGTGGCTTGTCATTTCGTATAAATCCATGTGTAAGTACTTAAATTAGCACATACGTAAGCTGATGATTAACACCATAACTTTTAATTTCACATTACATGACATTTGAAAAAATAAATAAATAAACACCTTCTTAATTAATATAGTCATAAGAAACATGTCCATTGTTGAATGAACAGTCTACCATCTTCTGTCTTCACTACTTTTCGCCACGCCGCCCTTTTGATACTAAAGCGCCACCTGTCCAAACAAAAGAAGAACTGATTTCCAATCCAGGGAAGCGATGCAAATGTTCGCATCTTACGCGTTGGTTTGGATCCTAGCGTTTTCTGGCGTCGTCAGACCCACTTTCAGTGTGACAAATTGACTAGAGTATACTAAGTTGCAAGTTTACCTGGAATGACATTGTATTTACCGGTATTATTATTTGGATAGTAAATGAAGATTCCCGAATTCTTTATTTCTGTGATCAAAATCAGTAGAGTCATCTGTGTAGATAGTAACAATGTTTTATTTCTTGATATATTTTATTATATGCAGACCTTTTCTTTTGATAGCTGTATATGGTTTTTTTTAGTTCATGGTTCTAATAGATAAGCCAGCTAGCACATGCTAGGTATGCACGCACATACCTAGAGTGCGGACTGTTTTTATTTTGTCACTAGTACTTCCAACTATTTATCGTCACTTTTTTTAATCGCCGATAATTTTTTTACATTTTGCAACAAAATAAGTCGAAGATTACTTTTTGTAAGATTATGGTAAGGTTGTAACAACTATACGCACACAGACTTTGTCATATCCTAAGCGTGGAGCTCTCGGGTAAAGATTAATTTTTATTTGAGGCAAAATTTGGTTTTTATTAAATATGGATTACAGCATGTTCAACAGTTATCTGCTATGTTATTACTTGGACAGTTGAATATTTTGTAATACTTTTCTTTCATTTGCAAACGGGAAACGTTTCTCGTACATCTTTAAGCTCCTTGAGTGGCATTTCCAGGGTATGGATAGGGAACTGAAAGGGAATAAAAATACCCTCCGTGGCTCCACAATAGAGTGGTCCAAAATTTGGAAGGTGAAAATTTGTTGGGTCCTACCCTTCTGTTTTGTTCCAATGTACTAAAAAATAAAGCAGATCAAATTTGAGAGCATTTCAGTAAAATTTAGAGGTAGCTCAATGTAATTTAACTTTGCAACATTGTACTACTGTGGCACCCAGTGAGTAAATATCATTTGAACTGCAACTTTTATCAGATTGTTTCTAAACCATAACTTTTTATCAGGTAATTTCTAAACCATAACTTTTATCAGCTAATTTCTAAACCATAACTTTTTAGCAGATAACTTCTAAACCGTAATTTTTAGCTTATTCTAAACCATAACTTTTGTGAGATAGTTCCTTGGCTTTAAACAGCTTTACAATATTTTCACAGTGTGTTTATAGCATGTTTTGATTTCCAAAGTGATATGTTTAGCAAGCATCAGTAATCAGGATCATGTCTTCTCTTTTGTTTTTTTGAAAAAGAAAATTAAATAAATATTTTTTCTGTAAAGTATAATACTTAATTTTAAGTATTATTATGGCAACATCATGTACTTCAACAAGATCAAAAACAAACATTTATCTCCTTGGTTCTACTATAACTGAGCTTACTGGCAATAATCTACCTTCAATACGCATGGCACTGGGTCTTTTTTTACATCACCATGTTGAAATGAACAGTACTATGAGGGAGTCTTCAGCAACTACAATAAGAGAAATTACAAAATTTTGGCAGAAAGCTAGAATCCCAGTGCAAGAGCTCAGAAATAGTCAGTTGAAGCTGGAAAAATTGTTTGAGAAGTGGAGGCTATTAAAGAAAAATAAAAATAGAATTACGGTTACCCAAAAGAGCAAAGATGAATTTATTTCGAAATTTGATGATCTGTTTGATATTGCACATGCTAATGCTCTT
This sequence comes from Maratus michaelseni, assembly GCA_963931845.1. NCBI lineage: Eukaryota > Metazoa > Arthropoda > Arachnida > Araneae > Salticidae > Maratus > Maratus michaelseni. The sequence goes on along the minus strand of OZ007588.1, from coordinate 198,564,301 downwards.
AACATGATAAAATTTTCTGAGGATAAAGACTTCCTGTTAGCACAGCGTGAGAAAGGGGTCTATGCAAGGTGTGGATAAGTCTTTGGAGAAGAAAGAAAAAATGGCAGATTTAAGAAGGAAAGCTACCTCTGAAAGAAATCAAAGAATGAAAGCAGTTTGTGAAGAAGCAGAAGCAACTGTTCATTTATTATCGTCAGAAGAATCAGACGAAGTTGAAAATGAAGTCGAACAGGCATCATTCCCAGTAACAGAGAAAGGAACTAACAGCTCATCCAAACAGAAAAGAAAAAGAATGAGAATTATGACTCCAAATCTGGCTGCAGCTTCAGACAGGACCAAAGTTTCGGACCGAAAAGCTGTATTTGTCGTTGCCGAAACAGTAAAGAGCTTGGGTTGTGAAGTAGATGAAGTAACTCTTAGAAGTTCCATTCGTCGAGAAAGAATTTAACACCAGTCTAAAATGTATGATCAGCTCAAAGCCGAATTTGGAGAACATGTTAACTTAACAGTTCACTGGGATGGTAAACTCTTACAAGACCTAACTTTGAAAGAGAAAGTTGATAGACTTCCAGTAATCGTGTCTGGAAAAGGAGTCTTTCAGTTACTTTCTGTGCCCAAGCTTCCATAAGGAGACTGAGAAGGTCAAGCTGCCACAGTATAGGCGACCTTACAGGATTGGAGTATAGATGATAAAGTAAGTGCCATGTGCTTTGACGCAACAAGCGTCAATACTGGTCGAATTAAAGGCAGTTGTAACTTGCTTGAACAAAAAATGAATAAAGAGCTGCTTTCTTTGGCATGTCGCCACCACATTATGGAATTGATTATTAAAGCAGTTTTTGAAAAAAGCTTAGGATTTTCTTCCTCACCAGAGGTACCACTATTTAAAAGATTCCAAGGCAACTGGAATTTTATTGACAAAGAAAAGTATGGTATGGGAGTTGGCAATACAGAAATTTTGAATCAAATAACAGATATAAAAGATGACATAATTAATTTTTCTAAAATACTACTGGACAAAAATTAACAACTAAGAGATGACTATCGAGAATTTCTTGAACTTATCTTAATCCTTTTAGGCGAAACCCCTTCTCGAGGAGTCAGATTTATGGCACCTGGAGCCATGCACCATGCTCGCTGGATGTCCAAAGTGCTGTATAGTCTAAAATTATGGATGTTTAGTAGGCAGTTCACCATTACTTCAAGAGAAAAAAAAGGATTGCAAAAAATATGTGTATTTGCGGTACGAGTTATATCTAAAAGCTTGGATGACAGCACCATTGCCACAAAGTGCACCTTTCAATGATTTCAATTGAATGAAATCTATGTTACAGTATAAGAATATTGATGATGAAATATCTAAAGCAGCATCAGACAATCTAGCCAAACATCTTTGGTATTTATCCGAGGATCTTTTCGCCTTAGCTCTTTTCGACAATCAAGTGCCCCATTGCCTTAAAAGGCTCATAGGAAAGGCCATGAAAGACGTTAATTGTAAAAAAGAATCCACAAAGCATCCTAACATTACACTTGAAACTTTTGTCGATATGAAATTTGAAGACTTTGTAACAAAGCGGTCAGCTTTATTATTCCAAGAAATGTGCCTACCAGATGCGTTCCTCCAAGTAGACCCAGAAATATGGAAAGATCAGGAGACTTTCTGTAAAGCATTAGAAATTGTCAAATCAATAAAAGTTGTTAATGATCATGCGGAAAGGGGCATAGCCCTAATTCAAGAGTTTTGTGGAAAAATAACGTACAGTGAGACACAACTACAATAGTTATTGCAGGGGGTTGAAGAACATCAACGAACATATCCTGACTGCAAAAAACAGAGTTTGGCAGGTACTGACAAATACATGATTGTTTAAATATTAATGGCGTATATTTACTTGTTAATTATTTATAACATATATTGAATATATAAGTGTACTTTAATTACTTAGAATTCTTAGATTCTTACCCCCATGTATGGCAAATAAATCTTTTTTAGATATTAGTAGCAGTTGAATTCTTTTAAATTGTAAATTTACAAAAAAAGGAAATTTTTAAGAGTGTTGAGCTACCTCTAAATATTAAAATTTTAAGCTCAAACTTCATAATATTTATTTTTTAACTAAAATGAAAAAATTAAGAGGATAGCACCAGTAAAAAACTTTAAAAAATAATAATCGACCATTTTTGGACCACCCTACTCCACAGGCTGAAATCTATTCTTTCTAGGCAATGATATCCCTCTTCTAGGGAAAGTACAATACACTGGGATGCATCTACTGCTTTGTAGATTTTTTACATATGTATTAACATTTGTTTGCTCTTGCACGTTGAAACTTACTCAATATTTAGATACCAGTATACAGTAGTATTATTATATCCAAGACATTAGTTTTATTTACGCTGTTTGCAACGGAAGTTATGCAATTAATAAAAAAGTGCATGTTTGCTAAACGTCATTTAACCAGATTTTAAGATTATAAGAAAATGCGAGAAATCCTAGCATGTTGTCAATCCATGTATTTACGCGGTGAAAAGATATGGAAAACTGTACATGGGAATTCTTAAGCACTTTAAATGTTTATCTTGGAGCACCATGCAACATACATTCATTCATATTATTTTACGACTGTATTTACCTGTGTTTTTTTTTTCTTTCAGAAATCAACTCAGCATTTTAAATTTTTTCTACAGGTTTTGCAACATCCCAGTAGCCACATTATTCAATGTGTAATATATTATTATCCTTTGTTCCACTCTGAACTTATACGCTAATAAGATGAATTAAAACATTTTCAAATTAATTGAGATAGTATAGTTCGTTTTGGACGCTAAAAGTAATTCCTGTATCTGTACAATTATTATTGTCTCTGATTATTTTCAAACTACTATATACAACGCAGTTTCAGCAATCCCTAGAAAGCAGTAACTTTTATAAACGAAATCGAAGACTTTAGTAAAATGCGAAGGAAATCTGACATTTGTGTTAATTTGTGTTATTAAAGAATTCCTGAATGAAGATGAAATAAATGATAAGATAATAATAAATTCATCCGACAGAGAGGCGTCAATTTGTCAGAAAATATTTACATATGATCAGATATGCTTCATTCATGAGGTGATTACTTAATTGGGATTTATTCTTAAATGTCATTTCTATTAACATGCTAATTGAAGCAGCACTCTCTTGTTATCATATCTGATTGTTATGGAATTTCCGTGTACAGCATTTGACGTAGTATTATTAAAACGCTCTGTGATCAGAGTACTTTCCTATAGAATTAAAGATTTACTGATATAATAATTACAGCATATACAATAAACATTTTATAATAAAATGCTGCGATTCGTTTGCATTTGAGTTTACAGTGAATTTATAAATGTAAGTTATTATTTGGTATTTAGTACATTATAAATTCTCTGAGTGGCATTAAATATTTTGATATTTAAAAAGTTTAATGGAATAAATTACTTTTAATTCAGATAAAGTGTTTATTTTCTGTAGATAATTTTATATTTAAATAAAAAATAATACCTTAATAGATCAAATTATATTAAAATATTGAATACAAGGGTTTGATGCAATAAATACTTGATCCTTCTTTCAAAGTGGTAGCACGTCTTCTTTGCACTTGAAGAAGAAAGACCAAGTTCTTTCGCATGGCATAACGCAATCCTTAATTTTATAGTGTTATTAAGATTTTTTTTGTCTTATACAATTTTATGAACTCAAATTATATTAACTATTCAATAAAAACTTTGGATTATAAGATAAGAATATTAACGGCTATTTAGCTGCCATTTTGGCAAGAAATATTTACATACTGGATGATCCGTCCTGCGTTGTCCGTTCCTATCAAAAAATAGTACTAATCTCAATTAAAATCTAAAAATCACTGCACAAAACAGTCCTTCTGGAAACTCTTTCGTCTGTCGGAAAGTAAAAAAAACAGATACCTCGAATCGGAAGTAACTTTAATACGACATCCTCCAGTGTCTGTGTCATTTGATTCCCGCTGGGTCAGTTTTGTCCAAAATTAAGAAACGTTGCCGTCCGATTTTCACAAAATTTGCATTTTCGGAATCAGAAAAAAACTACTTTTATACTCCAAGTTTTAAATCGATATCGTCAGCAGTTTTCATAATATCTAAGGATGAGGGAAAATGAGAAAATTTCATTTTCTGGGATTATCAAACGATTTTTTTGTGGATTCGAGAATATCCATTTTCGGTGTAATGTTCCAAAATATTTTAGTTCCACCTCCCACCGCTAGTGGTGCATTATGTTATAAATCATCCTCCGACACCTGTCCCCACTACATACGACACCATATAACAAGCGTGTTGCACACACGCTGCACAATTTTTTTGTTCGACATTTCACCGCCAGTTGGACGCAATCTATTTTAAAGAAACTTCTTACCTAAGTAAACACTGACACAGGTCCTTGCTGCCTACGTTAACATATTATAGGCATGCTGCTCACGCAGTGTAAACTGTAAAATTTTTTATTACATTTTCCACATCCAGGATGCGCACTCTGTTCTAAACAAACCTCTTTCCGAAAAAAAACTCATTTCCTTGCCCTCGCTGTTTACACAGCACTTTATAGCAAGGGTGCTGCATGCGCGCTGAAAACGTTTTAATTCCCCTTTCCACCATCAGGGGGCGTCAAATCTATATCTTAATTTGTTACCTATATCTTTATTAGTTCCTATTAAGTTGAAACAAATTGCGTATTCCCATTGAACCCGAGATAACAAATGCCACCCATTGGAGATTAATATTCAGAAATTGTTGTAACCAAGGGCTGAAAAAGTATTAACGAAGATTATTTAGTACTTGAGACACCTGGGAAAATTTTTTAGAAAATATTACATTTGAATCGGACTAATATGAAATGCAAAATCTTTTAATTCCAATTTCCACTGTCAGGGACACACTTTATTCAATACAAACCTCTTTTCGATCAAAAATCTGGAACGTGTCCCCGCTGCCTACAACACCCTACAGCAGGAATGCGGTGCACGTTCTGAAAATCTTTTAGTTCCACTTTCCACCACCAACGGCTCCACATATGTATCGTAATTAATTATCTATATTTTAAAAGTTCATTTTAAGTTGAATAAATCAATTCTTGTTGAAATTGAGCCCATAGAACACGGAAAAATAACTCTCCCTTCCCCATGGAGATTAATATCCAGTAATGCCGGTAGCATTGGGCTGAAAAAAAAAATGTACCAAAGTTTATTTAGTAGCTGTGGAACCTGGGAATAATTATATCCAATGGATGGAGTATCACAGTGTAGATTTTGTTCCAACATAGAGAAAATATGTCGGGACCAGGACAGGGAGACCCGGGTACCTTTGCCCTAGTCCCGACATATTTTCTCTCTGTTGGAAAAAATCTCAACTATGATACTCCCTCCATTCGATTTAATTTACCTCGTTGAATATACTTTCCTCTGTTCATTATGACTTAATTACATGGTATACAGGAGTATCCGTGCTATTTCAGGTTCATCATGTAAAATGCGGCTATAATGTCATATACTCACACACAAGTTTTTTTTTTTTTTTTTTTTTTTTTTTTTTTTTTTTTTTTTTTTTTTATCGGTTATAAAAAGGAAAAGGGGATTTTTATCCTTTAATGGCAACCTAGCCATTGTATGAAGTTAATGGTTTGGCGCGGGCTTGAAAATCGCGCCAACCAAAAAGTCTAAAAAAAATCGCTGCGTGAGTGTAAAGCATCTGTTACTAAAATGCTATACTTGTAGCCCGGAAGAATGAAATTAGAGCTGCAGTTTGCAGCCTTGTCGAACAGATAAGAGTGAAATATGTCAGCAAGGATATCGTCGAGATACCTCAGTAGGGAGAACGTTGGTACGGCAAACCTAAGTACCCAGGTTCGAGTCCTGGTCCCGGCATATCTGTTGGAAAAAATCTCAACTATGATACTCCATCCATTGGATACAATTTACCTAGTTGAATATACTTTCATCTGTTCATTATGACCTGGGAAGAATTTTTGAAAAAAAATTGTTTGGATCGGACAAACATTAAAAAAAGTTCTGATTTGGGGTGGGGGGGTGGAGGAGTTTTCAATCAAAACATTTACGCGATTTTTAAATTACGACCAGACACCCTCTCCCCCTCATTAAGAATTATCGTTAACTTTCGAAAGTGAAACAAAATGATACGGTTGAAACCGAAACAAAATGACGATTTACTTTTGGTTTGACTTCGAAATTTACATTTATTTATTAATTCTATCCATTGTCAATTTGATAAAAAAAATACTTACTAGCAAAGAAAATAAGTTGAAACTGGTGTGAAACAATAAGAACTGAAAGATCTTCTTAACCCTTAAGCGGGCGGTGGTCACAAAAAAGGACACCTAATTTTAATTCCAAAACTGACAAACGGCACCAAGAATATTTAATTAAATTTTTCCTTTTATAAAGTACGGGAAAATAGACAAGTTTTTATTTTCTAATAAATTCTTTGGTAAATTCTGGTGTCAGTCCATAATTTCATAATTTTAAAAACAGACTTGCTCCGCGCCGGAAAGGGTTAAAACAACATTAAAAACTTTAAAATGCGCTAGGTAGGTCTTTCGAAAGATCTATGTCTTTCTTCGCGCATTTTAAAGTTTTTGATATGTGTTTTACGAAGATCTTTTAGTTCTTACTTACTACAATTTTTTCGAAACTAAAACTTTCTGAAATAAAAAGTTTTTCTTGCGTATGTACGTCAACATTCAAATATCTACCTGAAATAGTTTAAAAAAATTCAATTACATTTCATTTCTTACCTTTACCATCAGAAAGTAAATGAATAGACACGGACGCCGTTGCAGAAGTGCATTCTATACGATGCCCTCAAATTTATTTAGGTGTACTTCTGAATACAAAACATCTCGAAATATTCTGGAAATAACTGAGGCCGAAATGGAGGCAAACTACAAGTCAATCAAGCATTCTGGGGAAAAATTTAGTGGCGAATGGAAACCGTTGTATGAATTCCGAATAAACTTTATTGAAAATAGTGTATTGAATGTACTGTATTGGGCTAAAAGATTGGGATCGGATTATTTTTACTAATGTGAAAATATCGTTGTGAAACTGTGAAACAACGCTAAAAATCTCATAAAACTTTTAATTAAAAAAATCTATTCCACAATCGGGATTTGTGGTTCAGAGGTATTTTGCTACCGATTTTTGTAGCTCTGCATGCAGCGGTCTCTTTAGAATACAGTCGACAGACACAGACACACACAAACTTCTCTCTATATTATATTATTAGACTAGCTGAATTGCCTGGCGTTACCCGGTCCAGTGTAACAACCTTAAATATCTTACAAAACTCTGGAACGGATCCCTTCTGCCTTCTTACCGTATACCGGGAGTTCTATGTGGAAAATTTCTTAATTCCACTTTCTATCGTCAAATGGCGCATTCTGTTCTGAGCAAACCTCTTTTCTGTTCTGAACAAACCTCCGGCACGGGTCATCGCTGCATAGAACACTGTACAGACATAATAGGGACGAATATTTTTAAATTTTTAGGATTTTAAAGAACCCCAGAAAATAAGGAAAAATTGTTGAAGATTTGGATTTTATTCGTAAAAGGTGGCGATACAGCTTATCTGTAGGCGACAAAAAGTGCTGGAATGAAATGGGAATATCGTGATGGTGTTAAGTACCAATTCTTAGAAAAATCCAAAAAAATATTATTGTGAAAAAAACATAAAAGAGAAATTAAAAGCTCCTTCTAGTGGTCAAAGAGCAGTACTAAAATTAAAAGATGTCTGGCAAAGAAACATTTAAAAAAATCCCTATGCAAAAAAAAAAAAAAAAAAAAAAAAAAAGAATTACAGAAATCATGCCATTAAGGAAGAAGAAATTGTAAAAGATCCTCAAAAACGTATTATTCGGAAATAGCGGTTGAAAGTTACTAAGTACTGAGCATAAACTAATTTTTAGACTTTTCAAGGACCCCAGAACACGAAAATAAAACTAAGAATCTGCATGACCAACTCTAAAAAAATTTAATTTTATTCGGAAATGCTAGTGATACAATGTATCTGCAGGCAACCAAAAGTGCAGGTCTGGAATTGAAATATTAAGAGGGATCTACGTACCAATTTTTAGGACAATCTGATAATTTATTAATGCGAAAAAAAAAGAAACACCGAAAAAGAAAATTATTATTCGAAAAATGTAGTAGCTGGGAGGTAAGTAATTATTTTGTAGTGCATATAGTAGCTTGAGTATCTAAGAAATTTTTTAAAAAACACTATTAAATCGAACCCAAAAACGGAATAAAGAGGGGCATGCTGCGAACGCGCTGTAAATTCTTTTAGTTCCACCTTCCACCACCAGAAGGCGCATTACATTCTAAAGAAACTATTTGAGAAATGAACATATAAGACTATTGGAGTACTTAAATTGAGAATTTCCTGAAATTACTATTCGGAAATAAAGGTATCTACTACTTTACGAGTAGTAGATAAACTTTATGAATGCGGGAAGTGATAATTAGAATATTTATGTAATTTAGGATCAGTTTCGTCCATATCGAAATATTAGAATTCTAGTTATTAAGATTGAGCTCAGTTAAGCAAAAACGATGAATGGCAGAGGATGAGGGATGGGAAACGCAAGTGCTTTTGACAAAAGACTAATTAAGACTACTGGAGTCCTTAGTAAAAATTTTGGACTGGTAGCTGAGCATGGAACTGCATTTAAGAATTTTTCTGATATTTCTATTCAGAAATACTGGTAACCCCTACTCATGAACTAACGTTAAGACTGCGAGGAGTAATAAATCAGATATTAAAGTAATTTAGAATGAATTATCGGTCGATTTTTTTAGATTTTTATAATTTCTTATTCAGCACATGATTTTGCGTATATATACCACTTTTCAAAACCGTATCTTATATAGTTTAAAAAATTTTTATATCCATTAAAATAGCTGAATACATTTTAAAATTGGTAGTTTTTCTATTTATTTGAACCTTCCCTTTCGTTGTCTGGAATTATTAAAATGTGTGCACCTCCAGTGCAAGTGTCCTGATGAAAAAATACATTATCATTAGAATTTTTAAATAATATCTTAACGAATTTTGAACCGATTTTTACAAAAATTCGAATTTTGGAATCGGGATTTTTTTATGTATATATGCGTAATATCAAATATATAAACGCAATAGCTTTATTTACTTGAATAGGTCCACAAAACCCAGATTTGTTTTTTAATCTGACAAACTCTCCTTTACAGTAAATTATTTTCCGTTTGGGTCAATTTGATTTGCGTCTTGTGAGTTTTCGACCAAAATAAATAAAAGTTCCCGTCCGATTTTCCCCAAAGTTGCATTTTTGGAATCGGAAAAATAAACTATGTATATACTGAGAGTCTCGAATCGGTACCTTTAATAGTTTTCTTAATATTCGGAGAGAATATTTCGTTGTCTCTCTGGAATTATCAAAAGGGTAATTTCTTTTGCGGTTATGATAAAAATAGCCAATTTAGAAGTGTATTTTAATGAGTTTTAAAATAATATCTAGGTTAATTATCAAAATATTAAAATTATGAGACTCAGGTGCATCAGGACCTGTCTTGGACTACCTAAATCCAAATTTTTAGATCTCTAGGTGCGGTAGATTTGGCTAGCCATCGCGAAAGACACACACACAGGGTGAAACTTTCTTTTATTAATATAGATAATTAGATGTGTTTCATTCATAGGTGATTTCTTAATTAGGTAGGTCACGCTAATTGAAGCTCACATGAACATTCAACCACCATTGCTATCATATCTAATAAGTAAACCAGTATGTAACTTTAATACATTGCATTTGACTTATTAATGATAAAGCGCATTGGGGTCAGAGAGGTTGTCTCACTCAAATATAAATTATGCCACATAGAATGATATCTATACTAATAAAAAAAGTTTCGCTCTGTGTGTGTGTCTGTCTGTCTGTCTGTGTGTCCATTAGAGATGGCTAGAAAAATCTAGCGCATTTAGAATCCTGAAAATTTAGATATAGGTAGCTCAAGCCTTCTCCTGGTGCACTTGAGTCTCAGAATTCTAATATTTTGAAAATTAGAGTAGTAATTAATTAAAAACTGATCAAAGATCATAAACCAAAGGCACTCTTTCGAAATCCGCGCACGCATGCTCAGAAGCCTTTCTACCGTAACCTACCGTGCAGAGAAGAAGCAAATCTCCAGTCAGCCTGTTTTTCTGTTTTTCTAAATTCGCCACGGGTGAACACGGCTGTAAATATGTAAAAAATGTCTACATATTCTAAAACAAAGTATTTTTACATCTCGAACGATCCTGTCGGTTTGAAAAAATACCCATTTAACACTGTCAAAAAAATAATAATCAAAAAGCGTCGGATTCATGTTTTCCGAACCTCGCATCTGCCGGACTACAAAAAATACGGGAAAACCGAGTTCCCCCAAATTAAAGATCTGACATTACTCTTTTCAAAGCCACTTTTTGGTTTTAAAAAATAAGAAAGTTAACTTTTCGAAAAAGTATATTTTCTGTACGCCGTTTTGCAATTTTCGGGATTTTGTTGATTTTCAAAAAATCGCAACGGCACTTCCGAGCAAGTTACGAAAAACTAAAAATACTAGACAATATATACATTTTTTAGTAAAATAATAGTTTCCAAAACTCACTCACGCAATTTTCGTTTTTCGTTCCAGGTTTAAAACTCGGCATCGACTCGGGAAATGTGATTACGGACAAACAGAAGACACCAGATCATAGATACGTTCGTTTTCTTGAAACCGCACCGTTGGGTTTAAAAAAATAGCTACATTAACCCTTTCGAAACTGGTCGTTTACGTAACCCACTTTCGCTTTTTCCGCTATTTTGGCAATGTTTACCCGCGATTAAATTTCAATTCTACTGGGAAATGTGGTTGGGTCGAATGTTCTGAAAAGGCCTCTTTCAGAACAGATTTCGCACCCTGGTGGGAGAATATGGAACTACAGCAGTATCTCTGGTTCTATGGGACCGATTAAGACAATATTTGGCTCATTCGACTTGATATCTATACCCTTTAATATTTTAGTTGCACTTTCTACCGCCAGGGTGCACTTTCCGATTTCGTATTCTATGGGCAGTGATTACGACGTGATTTGCCTCATTCGACTTGATTTCGATAGCTTTACAGATTTCAGTCATGTTCGTATAGAACAGATTGTTATTATCACGGGGCTTGGCAACGCCGGCGGGTCTGCTAGTATCTATAATAAAATGCTTTGATTTGACAAGTCACGAAATAATACTTAAATTTGAAGTCTGATGGTTTACATAAAACATAATATTATAACTCTTATGAACCAAAGTTAATTCTGTTTAATCGCTAAAAGAATTAAAGAAATAACTTTTAATTAAACTAAATTGTTTATTTTTTGTAGTTATATAGTTAGTTAATTCAAATAAATTAATTTTTAACAGGTTAAATAAACATATAGCTTTCCGTATAGGATTACCAATGTAGCTCTTCACATTCCTCGAGTTTTGGTATAGCAAGTGCGGGTTGGTCAAAACCCGACTGAAGCCCCAGGACTTGGCTCCCTCTTGGGTGTCCAACTCCGAAGCTGTTTAAGGAATCCTGGCTCGTCTCCAAGTGTTTTCGCGGTGGATTTCTCTCATACTGGGATCCACCTCGTATTACAATGACTTATGTCGTCCCCATATGTGTTCAATGGGAGTGATGCACAGGTGATGGTGCTCCTACCAGTTGCAGCACATATGGAAGGCCTCGCCTGGTCGTGGCAAAGTCCCTCAGGACTTTGGTGCGACGGTTGACATGATTTACGTGAGCCAATAGGGTGCCTGGCGGCGAAGCTCAGTTTTGCGGTATAGGACCTCATAGGATTTCTGTTTCTCCCCTGAAGTTATTTGAATGATATAATGTCACATCTTTGACGATGAAAGAAGCAAAAACAATAAGTTTAACTTTTACTGTAGCACATTCTATTTCTAGTTTAAACTTTGAAATCTAAAGTATTTTCAACAAAACTATTTCAAAGAACGATATCATAACATAGACAATTACAGCACGAAAAAAGTATATTTATTTTAATAATTACACCACGATTATTCTAATATTTCTGAACGAGATTCAATACTATCTGTTACCTATTTTTATTAATTTTTCTGTTTAATTCTACAACTGGGGTTATATTTCAGAACAGAAGTTATAATAATCGTTCAGTTTTCAATGTACTTTACAGTTCGGAAATATGGTTTAAAAGGTTCTCGGAATACATTTAACATAATATTATACAGAATCGGACATTATGCTTAATCTCTTCACACTCCGCAGCTCCACATATGTGGGCCTCAATTCTTTCCTATTTTAAAAAGGATACTCTAACAATTCCGATTTCAGAATGATATGCCGCGAAATAATACAAATAAGTTAAACTCTTGCTCCGAAATCAAATTTGAAAAGAAATAATTCAGTAATAATTTAATAAAGTAAAATTTGTGATTTAAAACACGTTTAATTGATTTGCGGATTACATTTAAATCATACGAAGAACTTTCGGATCTACGTATTTTTGTGCAAATAGTTCTCAGCAAATAAGTTACACACTTCAAATTTAATGAACTGTATATAACTCTATATGTAAAATATATTGAATCTGTATATGGACATGTTTTCTTCACTTTCTTTACTTACTAGTAGCCCGTTTAATTATAGTTTAGCACTCTTGAATGCGGAAGCCCGGTAGATCGGTGGTCAACCCATTGCGCTGCCACGCTCCAGATTGGAGGTTCCGTTCCAGATTTGGGCAAGATTAGCTCAACTTTTTATCTCTTCGGGTACAATAAAATAAGCACCAAGCTTTCTTAGGAACTTAACACTAAATTTTCCGGGTTAGTCTGACCACCTGTTTAGGGCATATGCTGTATAGTACCTTGGGACCAATGGTCAAGAAAGTTGAGTTGTACATTGCTGGCAATTAACATTAATGGATTTTTGAACCGCAGAGGTTAGTTTAATAAGTTAATTACTTAAAAACAAAGTTTTATAAAACGACGTAATAAATTAATACAGAAATTAATACGAAGTTATAAAAGGAATACGTGTGTTTTTCAAACTTCAGTTTTAAATTCTAGACACTATTATAATTTGACAAAAAAAGCTAAAAAGATATATCTTTTTTGTTATTTTTCAAAACATATTTTCAACTGCGTGTACACATACATTCACATCCAAAACTATTTGAAAAAATTTCTCGCAATGATTCAGCTTTTTCTTTTACTGCAAACGAAATTGCTTGAAAGGCATATCAATGTAATTTTTCTCTTAAGCTTTAATATTAAACGCAGTAATTAAAGCACTTCTTTTATAATCTTTGAAGCGAATAAACTGATATGTATTTTGTTGCTCTTTTGCAGTAAGTTAGATAAATGAACGAAATACTCATTAAATCCTTATGACATGTTTAATTAATTTTTAAATAAATCGTATCAATGAATCTTTTTAAGCTAGTAGTAAAGATAAAAGAATTTACTAAATAATGTTGTTTCAAGCCAATCATATATGTGAGGAGGTTTAATGACTTGTTTAATTGTTTCTTCTCAAATGCTTGACATAAAAAGAATTTCAAAGGATTCTCTTTTTTCAAGCTCAAGTCATGGAAACCTATCATTAAATTTCAGATTGTAGGAGCCAATTACAGATTCATAAAATTCAATATTTTATTAAACCTTTTTATTACGTTTTTTAATCTCAAACACAATATATAAAATATTTCTTTTACAATTTTTGAAGCGAATAAACTAATATGTTATATGTTCCTTTTCAGTCAGATAGATAAATAAAATACTTAATAAATACTTATGACATGTTTAATTAGTTTTTAAATAAATCGTTTCTACGAAACTTTTTCAAGGGTAGTAAAGATAAAAGAAACTACTGAATGCTGTATTTTTACGCCGATCATGTGTGAGGAGCTTTAATCACTAGTTTAATTATTTCTGCTGACATGTTTGTCATAAAAAGATGTTTCAAAAATTAATTTTTTTTCAAGCCTCAGGTCATGAGAACATATAAAAAATTTTAATTGAGAGGCCAATTTTCTTCTATCTCGAAATAATATTAAATGAAAATTTGTCTTTTTTTTCATTCGTATAGATTTGCTTTATCGTACGTTATCGCATAAGCTGATAAAACATTATGCAATAAATTAAAATATCAAGAACAATTGACTTATTTTACAATTATTTTTTTCATGTGGTGAAATTAAAAAAATAATTCACACTTTACGAAATTTTTCATTGTCCTTTTTTGTGCCATATTATAAAGTTTATATCAAACGTACGACTAATTTTTTTTCATATTTTTTTAAATATCAATGAATATTTTTATAGTAGGTAAATGCAATTCTTTTATTAAAATCTAAGTTTAATTAAATTTACGGCGACACCAAATGAACAGGAAAAGCATTATTCACATGAAGAAAAGTACTTATAAATAACGTTCGAATTGAAAAACAATTGTAGCACAATTGAATCCATTTGGACACTACACTGTTAACTAGTATTTTAAAAACACAAATTGCACAAATTGTGCTTATTAGTTGCTAAAATTAGTGTAAAAATTGTTTTAAACTCATAAAAGAGCTAAAATCCTACATGTTTCGGCTTTAAACTTAAAGCCATCATCGGGGAAGAGGAACAACACAAACGACTACTGATCTTTTAATTTCGACACGAGAAAATTGAAATCAACAGTATGGAAAAATTTAAATAAAATAAGCGGGCGCTCTCTGTTGCCAAAGAGCGAAAAACAAAACAATGATATCGCCATTATCAGAGATATCGCCATTATCAGAGATATCGCCATTATCAGAGATATCGCCATTATCAGAGATATCGCAATTGACCATGGTTTCCCTGCTCATCACGTACAGAAAATTATAGAAAAATTCAATGACCATTTAATTCAGCATCATGTCCCTAGCAATAATAAACCAAACTATCGGAAATTCCAATACATACCTATTATATTTGAAAGGATTAAAAGGGCCCTCCGTAAATACAATATCCATCTTATTGCTGTCCCTCCCAGAAAATTGGTTGACTTAGTTTCATGTAAATTAGATCCTATCCCCCCTGATCAATTCAAAGGTGTTTATGAAATCCCCATTAGCTTAAATAATAATAGTATAATTTTTTACATTGGTATGACTAAAAGAAAGTTTTTGGAAAGGTTAAAAGACCATAAAAACAACATAAAATTTGGAAAGTTATCCACTGCACTCTCCCGGTTTTACGCTAAAAATAATGATACTGTAATTAATTTCGATAAAGCAAGAATTATCCATAGGTTCAATAACCCATTTAAAGTCGCCATTAGGGAATCATTGGAGATTAAAATTAGAAAAGATTGTATTTGTAATGATAACTTTTCTTTCAACATACCTAGTTTATGGGATACATTTTTAACCCCTTGTTAATTCATTGTTTTGTTTCTAGCTCTTTGGCAACAGAGAGCGTCCGCTTATTTTATTTAAATTTTTCCATACTGTTGATTTCAATTTTCTCGTGTCGAAAATTAAAAGATCAGTAGTCGTTTGTGTTGTTCCTCTTCCCCGATGATGGCTTTAAGTTTAAAGCCGAAACATGTAGGATTTTAGCTCTTTTATGAGTTTAAAACAATTTTTACACTGATTTTAGCAACTAATAAGCACAATTTGTGCAATTTGTGTTTTTAAAATACAATTGTAGCACTATTTTAAATTAATGAATATGCGCTAATTGTCGGAATTCTTCAAAGTGATGGCCAAAAAATTAAATCACAAATTATGCATATTGAAACTAATTAATTAATGTCAAACTCAAAATATTTATCAAATAAAATATAGGAATGAGCGATGGCATTTTTTAAGACGCATGCAGAGGAAGTATCGAACTTTAAGAAAGAACCCAATGTCATCCAAGTTTAATTTTGTTTTTATTTTCAAAACTAGATATGTTTTTGTACAGAATGTGAGATTGTCGTTATTATTAAGAAGAATGTCAATTGAATATGAATGTTTATCATCTTTTTTATTAAAGAAAGAAACTTTTAAAATTACGGAAAGCTAAGCGAAAAGAAAATTAGAGTGTATTAATTTGTTATGATCATACTAAAATAATCATAGTTTGCTAACCAGCGTACATTTTACAAAATTGATATTAAAACATTAAAATACAATAATAAATATCCGAGGTTTCGGATTTATCTTCAGAGTCATCTTCTGGGGATGCCGATTGAAATTCGTTGAAAATACTGGGTGGACACTTTACATAACCAGTTGTTTGAGTAGAAACACTTATTCCAACCCATTTTCTTTCAGGAATCTAATACATTTCTTTAGAGCTCATGTGCCCGATCAATATTCTACATAGCTATGTCAAAGAGACGAATAGCTTGGACTTATTAAAGAGCATTAAAATGACCTAAGAGCCTTTCAAATAAGCGCCTTTTCAATTTTGAAACCGGTTCTGAAAGTGGAAGTACCTATATATAAAAAACTTGGAACCGAAATCGAAAAAGTAAAAACTAGCAACGTTAGAGATCGACCTCAGCTATCCTATGCAAAAAATAATTCAAAAATAATAAAATGCGAGCGAAAAATCTGCCTAGAACATTCCCATAGACTTAACATTAGCTTGCACGTTTTTTTGCATGGTTGATGTAGGATCTTAAAATCTAATATGCATTCTAGAGAATAATCCCGGATGATTTTAAAAGTAATGTTACGAAGATTAGTTTTGATGGAATTGAAATTATTTCAAGGTATTCTAATCGTTTCAAGGCCTTATATGAGAATCATTTGAGATTAATTTGCCTAAAGAAAAAAGCTGTAATGACAATGTTTCCTTTGTAGTCCCAGAAATTTGTATTAACTGTTTAAAAGATGTTGAAGTATTATATAATACTCATTGTATTCTAGACTTAACGTATTGAAACATTCTTTTACCAGAAGATGGCGTAGTGCCCTCAGATAATAACAGTGGACCTTTAATGGATTGTGTATGTTTGTTATGTGTCAGTGTTTCCAGTGTTTTCAACGAAGTTCAGTCGGATACGCTAGAATTTGGCTTTGAAGATAAAGTCGAAACGTCGGGTATTTTTAATTGTATTTCAATGTTTTAATATCAATTTTAGTAATGTTTAGGCTGGCTAGTAACCTTTGATTATGTTAGTATGAAGTTTGCAGCGTAAGTCCAGATTTATATTATTATTATGATGTTATTCCTTTTTTACTTACTTATGCATTTTCGGACGATTTCTTGAAACATAAATTTGGAACCGGAGCCGAAATGAATACCGAAAACCTGGAATCCATTTTTTTTTGTGGGGGGGGGGGGGAGTAAAAAATAGAATTGAGCCATAATCCACTACTTTGAATGGAACGAAAGCTGGAAATGCGGATAAATATGTTATTTTAACTGAATGATAAGCGAAAGAAAAAATATTACCATTCGAATAATTGTTGCCAGGTTTCCCAATACAGAGGGTGTTTAGACATATTGGGAACGATTTTGATGATAAATTACAAAAACAACGAGAAACAACAGGAGAAAAATATGGCAACATGTAATAACGTGATAACTGAAATATTGGCTGCTATGAAAAAAATATTGTCTGCTACTGAAATGGCACGCGAAAGAAGCGAGTGGCTTGAAGGTTATCTATTTGCTCTTTCCGAAGAGAATTATTCATCTTCCGTGATTAGAAAACGTTGCGAGAAGCATGGTTTTAAAGTGTCGAAGTATAGAATAAGTGATATTATTAATCCATTAAAGCGGGAATTATTTTTCTCTTTAAAATGCAAAAATTGCATTTCATACCAATTTTTCAAAGTAACAACTTTAGTCTAATTTTATGACGGAGTTTCTGTCTTCAAATAAAGAGAATATTTCTCTTAAAATATATTGGTATACAAACAACGAAATGGAGGGCAGCTATCCCGGTACCATATGGTACCAGTATGCTTTAATGGGTTAATTGCAAAGAAAAGAAGTATCAATCCTTAAAGTTATCGAAAAGAAAACACCGAAAGAACTATCCAAAAAAGGTACGTAGCGTCTCTGACAGATCTAATGTACGCTCTATATGGTTGTAATGGAAAATCCAAAACCTCAAAGAACTATCACCAAATATTTGCATACATCTACAGCAACTGTAAATAATTAATATAGATTTGAATTTAACTAAAACAAAAAAATTATACACTCCATCGCCTGCTACCAAGACATGTTGTTGAGCGAAAGACAAGATCTAGACTGTTATATAAAAATCATTTAGCAGGTGATAAGTGGAAAAATATTTTCACAATTCATGAAGCGTGGATTTACCTAAATGACTGTAATAAAAAAGACTTACAACTTCGGTTCAAACACTGCAAAGAAAGTTTCTCTAAAAGATTTATGGTGATTGCTGGAATTTCTTAACACGAAAAATTAAAGATAAAAAACGTTAAGAAAAATTTCAAAATTAACTCTACTTATTATCAAAGCAACTTTCTAATTCCTATTTTAAAAAAAGAAATTCCAAAACTTTATCCTTACGGACGTGAAAAGTGTTGAGTTCCACCAGGATTAAGCGAGTAGCCATATTTCCAAAAGTACAGTCGCATTTCTCAGAAAATTGATAAGATAAACTGGAATCAAGTGTATACGATAATATTCCTTTTAATAATATTCTAACCAAGTCCCCAGATGTTTAACCAATGGATTACTGTGTCTTTGGACTATTAACCCTTTCGGGACGGGTGATGCATATATGCATCGTCAAAAGTGGTATGTGGAATATGTTTTTGGCACCACTGATAAATAATTGTAATATTTGTCTTTTTCAATTAGAACAGTCCGGAACAGTTGATGCCGGTTCAGGGGCTTCCTAGTTACAGCAACTTTATGCCCAGTCGATTGTGAGTTGATTGTCTTTAAATAGTGAGCCGTTGGGAAAAGATAAGAATGCATTAAATAGCAATTAAAAGGAAAAGAAGAGAAATTTAACGAATGGAAGAACAATTTTGGAATAATCAGAAAAGCAAAAGAGATTAAGGATAGAGTCGATAAAAGGAAGTAAAATGGTATAGCTGTAGTAAAATACTACTGATAAAAAGTTTAAGGATTAAATAGGGTTCGGGACATGTTCCAAAAAACATCAAAAATGTCATGTGGAAAGGCGGGCAAAGCAAACTTTAAAGAAAAGACACTTTTCAGTGGCCATACAATTTTTTTTTGGTAAAGCTGGGAGTGAGATTAAATAAGAAATTAAGGCTATACAAAGTTATTATAATTTTTTTTTAAAATTAAATATAACAAAGATAGATGAATAATTTAGCAGAGAGCGGTGAGCACTAATGATCACCGTCAGTCAAACATGAATATTTGGGTCGCTTACGGTGTTGCGGCTCGGATGCGTCGTAATTCGGCAGCTCTGCGATGATTTCATTGGGAAGATTATAAATATTGTAAAAAAATTTAGTGGAAAGGTGGTTAATACGAGTTATAAGGGTGGTAGTGTTAAGGTCTCTGCGGACAGTACTGTTACGAAGGTAGCGCGAGGCACCCCTAACAGTGCGCAGGTGTCTGTTATGTAGTTGACTGAGGTTTTTCATGGAAGTTTTGCAAATGAAGGCCCAGACCGGACATGCGTAGGTTATTATGGGTAGAATGCATGAGTTATAGAGAAGTTTATTGTAGCTAGCCAGTGTTTTGATATTAAGAAGAGGTTTGAGTGCAATGGATGCAGCGGCGACTTTTCCCCTGATGTTGAGGATGTGTTTATTGAATGAGAGTCTACGGTCAAGGGTCACCCCTAGGTACTTTGCTTCGTTTGTCCAAGGAATGGTGGTATTATTAATTGTAAATCTGTTAGGATAGATAAATTTTTTTAGAGAAATAGACAGCAGCAGTCTTTCTTTCGTTAATTTTAATGCGCCAAAGGTCGCACCAGTTTAGGAAGGCATCAATGTGGGTCTGTAGGTACCTGTATAGTGTATACGGGTGGTGAGCGTAGGCGTAAATTGTAGTGTCGTCCGCATAAAGAGCAAGATGAGTGAATGGTGTTCTGGGTATGTCATTAAAGTATATATTAAACAACAAGGGACCGATTGCGCTCCCTTGGAGGATGCCTGATAAGATATGAAAAATTGCGGATAGGGTGTTGTTAATGGGGACGCGAATAATGCGATCGCTAAGGTAAGAAAAGATAAGGTGTATGAGTCTGACAGGAATTTAAGCATAATTAGTTTGTAAATGATGTGATGTTAAGAAATATGGCAGCAGCAGGAATCTTCGAGTTAAGCTTTTCACTGAGAAACTCAACGACTCGGAGTAGCTGGTGTGTAGTGGAGTGTTTTGGGCGAAAGCCAAATTGTTCAGGCATGAGAGTATTGTTGTGTTGGATATGGTGTTGGAGATGTGACCAAATGACGCGTTCGATTACTTTGCTGAGAGAAGGAAGGAGAGAAATAGGTCTGTAATTAACAGGATCAGTGAGTTTTAATTAGAGTATTTGTTGGTATTTTACAAGTACAGGGAACTGTTTAAAAAAAGTGGTACCAACCAAATAAAATTTTTGTAAGGGATGCCGTCGCAAAAGGGTTAAACAAACTCTTGTGAAACGCCGACCAACTACGTTGAGTGGACTCTGGAAATGTGTGGTGGCGGAATGGAAATATCTCCACTTCCAGTTTTACAAAAAGTCCTACCACCTTGGAAATCCCGCTGCAAACTTGTAAAAAACAACATATTAGGGCTATCAGATAGAACATATTAAAAAATAATTGTTTTAATTTATGTATTTTATTTTTGTTCTCAACATCGTTCCCAATATTTGTAAACACACTTTGTATATGTCGGACGTCCCGATTTTCAGACGCTCCAATACCCGTTTCGCGGAACCCTTGCGCGTTACGCCAAATATTCCAATTAAAAGGAAATTAGAAGAAAAGGGCACAAATTCTTCTAATTTATTTTGAATAACATGCTATTTGTTAGTCTAGTGGAACTTAATACAGTAAAACCAGTGAAAACAGAGTCTGTCTATAACGGAGAATTTTTATAATTCCGCCGAAAAGATAGACACAAAGAAACTTTAAGTAATTTTGGATAACAACAGCACCGAAGTATGAGTACACACATTAGATTAACTGGATTCCCACTATTCCTGTCCGAGCAAGACAAACAAGTGGTCTATTGTAGTTTTTCTAATACACTGTAAAAAAACTCAGGAGCGTTTCGGCACAAGGCGGAAAGGTTACCGGAAATTTATAGTAAACTTTGTGTTCTCCCCAGTTACTTGTTATTTCGGAATCGTTACACGTATTTTCGGAAAAATATTCAAAGCGGTGAATTACTCTGAAGAAGTCAGAAACGTTACACTCCATAGCGGAAATGTTTTTGAATAGGTAGTATAATATGTTGGTTACTGAAAAATTCGGAAATGTTACACTCATTCCGTGTAAAGTTTAAAAATGGAATTTGAAATGAAATAATATTGGCGCATGCTCATCTACTCCGACATATTGCACATGTCATTATAACGTGATTTCTATTGTTCTCGAGAGGAAAGACAGCTTAAAACAGATGAAGATGCAACGTATTTATATGAGCTGTAAGTATTCTGTTTTATAATTTATTTTATTTGAGAGAACAATATGCTTTTAAAAAAATTAATATTATCAGATTCTATTTTATTGCATATTAATATTACATTTTCAGTTAATATTTGTTGTATACACAAAGTTAAATAACTCGTTCGATAGTTTCTTTATACTCTTGTTCCATGAATCTATAATAAATATTAGATATTTGATTGATGAATAATAATGTAGTACTAGTATTAATGAAGTACAGATAGCACCGTATATACGTCTTTAACATCTTTTCGTTTTGAGATCGGTTCCGTTTCATAACTTTTCTAATGATGAAATATATCGTTTATATGACAGAACAAATTCCTAATTTCACTTATACTATACGTTTTTCCTTCATGTTTTATGAATTAGGTATTTATAAATAAATATAATTGAGAATTTGATTTATAAATCTATAAATAATTCTTTTTAAAATCCGGTCTCGTGATTTCCATGCTGTAAACAGATACATATGCATTATGAAAATGCTTTATTTCCCAAAATAGATGTATTATTTATAATACCTTTAAATAAATATATTTTTTAATCTTGTAAGTATAGATATTATGTCAAAATATTTCGTATCTGTAAATAATTATTTTATTTTATGAACTGTATACTTATAAAAATATATTTATTTTCTCAGGTTATCTCAGCACTTCTCAAGTTATACGAATAAAATAATACCTTTAAATGAATATATTTATAAGCATGATAGTTGTAAAACACTATATTAAAAATATTTACAAACAGACAAAACATTTTTATCAATATATCTATTTAAAAGTATACAATTCGTGAAAATAAAACAATTACCACAGATATAAAATATTTGCGAATAGTATAACTATTTACAAGATAAAAAAAAAATGTTGAAAGGTATTACTAAAATCTATCTATTTATAAGTATAGGGAAATTGAATATTTTCATTGAGTTCTATTTAGAGGATGGAACTCATGAGGTTGCATTTAAAAAAAGAATAATTTATAGATCCATAAATCAAATTTTCAACGTTATTTATTTACAAATATCTGATTAATAAAAACTGAGTGAAAAACGCATAGTATAAGTGAAATTAGGAATTTGTTCTGTCATATAAACGATACATTTCATCATTAGAAAAATTATGAAACGGAGCCGATCTCAAAACGAAAAAATGTTAAAGACGTATATACAGTGCTATCTGTACTTCATTAATACTAGTACTACATTATTATTCACCAATCAAATATCTAATATTTATTATAGATTCATGGAACAAGAGTATAAATAAACTATCGAACGAGTTATTTAACTGTGTATACAACAACTTCTAAACTTGTTGTACTTGTAAACTTGTAGTAGGTAAGCTAAAGAAGTTTCCAGACGACTCAACTCTGTTCCTACAAAGGAAAATTTGGAAGCCTCTCTTCAGTAGAAGGACATACTCTCAAATTTGGAGTTATTTTAAAATGACAGAAGTATTTGTCATAGAATTAAGTTTTTTCAAAGTTTATTTCGCCTGCATAAATAACTTTAAAGTGATATCTTGAGTAGCAGTCTAATAATAAAAGGTGAATAATAAAACGAGTTCAGAAAAATATATGTTTCACACCAGAAATTACAGAAAGTTTATAATATTGCTAATTCTGGAGTATAATTCAAGATCATACTTCCTAGGATCATTTCTATAGTATGATTAGCGAGTTCGCTCACCGAACTTCGCAGAAAACCCAACCACGATGATGTGGAGTGGGGTGTCGCCTCGAGCGAATGTAATATTAATTTTTTAAAGCATATTGTTCTCTCAAAAAAAAAAAAAGAAATTATAAAACAGAAATACACAGAAACATTTCCAAAACACACAGAAACATTTCCGATGTATACAAAATCATTTTTGATGTATGCAGAAACCTTCCCTATGTATACAAAAACATTTCCGATATATGCAGAAACCTTTCCGATGTATACAAACACATTTCCGATACATGCAGAATCGTTACTGAATATCTGACTGAAATATAAAGAAGCGTTTCCGAAATGCACGTAAATGTTTCCAAAATATACAGAAACATTTCTGAATATCTGACCGAAATATGCGGAAACTTTTACGAATATCTGTCCGAAATATGCGGAAACATAACAGAACCGATAAGCCACATTGCTGCCCCACCAGATAGAGTAACGTTTCCGAGTTTTTTTTACAGTGTATCTTAGATATTGCTACGTATAACGCATTTGTTTTATTCATAAAGATCAATCCAGCATGGAATATCAACTCATTTTACAGAAAGAGAATAATCATTGAAAAACTTGGCATGACTTTGCTTTCCCGCCATACTGAAGGTAGAAAGCATTTGCCAACAGCAAGGGCTGTCCGAGAATTGGCGGTGAATATCAGAAACTCAGTACAACCTCAACCCCAACCTGAAACAACCGGAAGTATAGCATGCACTGTCAGAATGGGAAGAAGTCACTTATTCCCACAGACTGATAACAAAAGATCTGTAAAGTGTTGGAACTGTGGTAAGTTTACATGTAAATCATATTTTATTCAAGTGTGTAATTATTGTACACAATTGAATGAAATTACAACAACATAATCGTTTGTTCTATTAAGCGAATGTAAAAGTAGAAATATGTAATAAATACTGGAAAGATACTTCTTACATTTTATTGCTTGAAAGTTTATAGTGATTGTCGCAGGTGAATGATGGAATTACAGTAATTTTATTCCATAAATACAGAAGGGTTCAATAAATTCATACTCCCTTATGGTTAGGTAAAATTACCTGTAAGACAATATTAAATGATAAACAAATGCAAAAGAGGAAAACAAAACAATAACTGAATCAATAAATTAATTACTACTATTAATTAAAATGTTAATATAATTCCATAACATTAAATATCACACCATATATCATTTTCGACCAGAAAACCTTAGGTATATGCTACATTACAACAAACTAGCAAGGTTAATTTTTTATAACTTTTTAGTTAAAGTGATTATTAAATATCTCATTTCACTCTATGAAAAAATTAAATTTCTTAATAATATTCTGACACTGTTGGAAAGAGTTTGGTAAATCTACGCCACATGCATTATTTTTTGTTCTTGTTATTAATAATTTCATCTTTTGTTTTCAATTATATCAAATTGATTTTTAAGCTCTAATAACACCTTCACAGTTCATACATATGTTAATATGATATGAAACAAAAAGAATGTAAATCTACTATGATATTATGAACACTTTATAGAAAAAATCCCATTGAAATACATAAACATTTCCTATAATTATTGTATTCTATTTAAACATTTAAGCAATATTTAAGCAAAACATCAATCATAAAGATAGTAAATATAGATATTCAATTATACTAAAACAGTCAAAACATACTACAAAAAAGAACACAAATTCAGAGCCTATCGAGAGTTCAAAAAGCAATGGTTATCTCTCCATCTCTTTTACACAATTTAAACTTACGTTGGACCCAGTGTCACCGTGTGAAACAATCAATTCTATTGCCTAAATTGCTAAATAAGTGAAAGTCATAGATTTCTAACGTGTGTCGAAGGAAAGTCAAACAATGTGGAAGCATGTTAGTACAAACGAAAATTACTAGATATAGGCTTCGTGAAACCCAAGGGTAATCTGTTCATTTTTTTTTTTTCATCGTCTTGCAGTACTTGTTTGCGAGAATATAAATTAAAAAAAAAAGCATTTGTGCAGAATTTCAAATGTAAAATAAAAGTTATACGTTAGAAAAAATGTGTGCTAAAGAAATAAAACTATATTCTTTGTATTTCTAATGTCAAATAAGAGTGATGGGGATTTAGAAGACAATAAAAATACATATAAAACAATAATAGATTTTTTGCTACATTTTTTTAAAAATTTTTACTTTTATTACTTTTTTTATGTTCCTTATGAAAAAATATCGTACATTATAAGGTTAAAAACAGTATCAGTTGTAACAAACGTACATACATCATAACTACTAGAGAAATAGATTAAGGTAGATAAGGCCCTTTTTTTAACCATAGGTCATACATACCACGTGACATTGTTTGTCTAAAGTAGAATAAACTTTTGCAAATGATAAAAAAATAATTATTTCGAAAAATAATTTTATTTTTCATAGAAAATTTAATAATTTGAAATTATGTTTTATTAATATAAATTACCGTTTAACTAAGCATTTGCGTCAATTTTATCTAATACCTGAACCATCCTGTTGCAGTATTGTGAAGCGCTAGTGTATATTCGACATTTAGCGTAGGCCCTCCGTGCACTAATTTTTAAGGAATTCAAGAATCACTTAGAAGCTTAACAAAAAACACCAGGTTCGACTTCCGATGACTCCGTTGCACTCTGTAGTGTTCTCGGCTGTATTTTTCTAGTGATATATATTTCCTTGTGTCTGTCCAGTCGTCATCCAGACGAAGTCTTATATGCGGGCATTGGTGTCAAGCATACAAATCTCATGTTTATTCTCAATTGAATAAATAAGCAGTTACTTTTTTACTTTTAGTTGTACAAAGTCTTTAATAACTCAGATACCATAACATGGAAGCGACATGCGCACAGCATCTTACAACTCTTGTACTGCTACTGTCTTTTGTCTCTTGAGAACTACAATACTTTAACTTAGCAGAAGGTTCACTTCTATCTACGGTCTATGAACGTGTTTGCAGTTTCTCACAAATGTAAACGGTCTTTACAGAACTTGGTAATATACTTTTGGAAGAGCTTTAGAAATGAAAAAAAAATAAGATTCGCGATAATGGTAGGTTTTTCAAATCTGCTTTTTACCAAAATTATCGCGACAAATCATAATTTACAGACCGTATGTCTACCCTGATAAATTAAGCTACTATATTGGAAGGTAAACAACATGCACAATAATAGCACTAAACCAAAGATTGTTTTATTTTGTATTCAAGAACTCGGTGAACCAAAATAAGTATAACATTATTCAAAAGCGACAACGATAGACTAAAAAATGTATAAATTTTTGAGTTTCATGGAGATCTTTTAATAAAAATACGCAATAAAAGCTCGAATAAACGTCGAAATATACGAAACAGGGCAAACACGTTTATTGAAAAGGTTATTCTTACAGCTTTTTCTTGCTTTTCAGTTTAAAAAATATACATGCATAAAGATTATATGTTCAGCTATAAAAAATAATATTTACCAATTTTTGGGAGAACATTTTATTTTCTTGAAATCAAGGGACTAAAAAATACGGCTTACCTACCCTTTTGCCAATACAAAGCTTAGCGAGAACGAAAGCCTTAGGGGTGAGTAAGCATCTTCATTGTATCTTTTTTTCTTCTACTATTTAAATCTTTATCACCTATCAGAAGTCTTATGCTTTTTATTATTCCCAAGTTTGTAGAGATTGAACGTTTTTCATGGTACGGATGTACAATATATTTGTGACACTTTTTTCTTTTTTTTTCTTTTATTGAAATTGTTTTACATGAACTGTATAAAATACTACACATAGAAATCTTTCTTAATACTTTTGGGATAACTGTGTTTGAGTGAAAGTACTCTCGATTACATATTATACAAAACGATTGCTGATAGAAACGAAAGATATTTGATTATCCAAGAAAATCCTTTTCTTTTTAATGTTACAAGAAATAGATATCCTTTATCTTTATTTGATACCCCAAAGCGGCTTAACACAAAACGCTAAAGGATTAGTTCCTTATTTTAAGAAAACAGATTCTACTCGTCTGATAACAAGTCCGATGTTTTAAAGAAAATCGTTGATAAAATGGACACGGACAGATACATGATCGTTCAAGAAAAAATTATTTATTTTAATATTACAAGAAATGAACCTCTTTTACATCTGCGACAACTCCGACTGCCTATATTACTTATTCAATCAAGAGTTGCAACATGTAAATAATCAATTTTAATCCTAATTGATTTCTAAATAAAATTGGTAAGATATAAATTTTCTTACTTCTAAATTCCAATCGGGACATCGGTGCTCCGCAGTCTTCAATAGAGCATATCTTTCAGTAAAACAAACTTTCACTAGAGAATAATCTTGACTCAAATAAAATTGCAGAGATTATTAAACACATTTCCATTAAATAACATTAAATAATCGGGATATCGGTGCTCCGCAGTCTTCAATAGAGCATATCTTTCAGTAAAACAAACTTTCACGAGAGAATAATCTTGACTCAAATAAAATTGCAGAGATTATTAAACACATATCCATTTAATAACAAATAACACGACGAACACAAATCATTATTTACAGCTTTTTAACTGAGCGAAAAAACGCTCTCAAAGAATCATAATCACAAAAACTAAACTAAAAGTTAAAGTTCTAATTAAAATGTTCTTAACAGTTACTGAATAAACATAAAGTTGCGCGCATGCGCCACTGCTTCATTGTCTCTTTAACAGCGAATCAAAGTACACTTCTACTTCTACACGGCGTAGGTGTAAATAATTCTCTTTTGATATTTCAAAACTTTAAGTAAAAAGGGTGTTTTGGATGATGCAAGAGGAAATGAATTCCCAATTACAACATCCTCCCACCTTTGAGTTTCAGGGTCTGGAACTCAAATCTTCCAATTAGTTCGAGGTTTTATGACACGCCCATATCTGGAACGATGAACTGAAACGTCCGACGTACTGCCGCTGACTGAACCACTAGGAGGATTATATGCACCTTTATGTTCATTAAAATCTTGTTTCTTTTTAATGTCCTTGAAATGGTTTCTCATTCTGTCGTTATCTTGTGATACTTCTAAGGGTATTAACCAGCTTGTAGGTTTTAAATATTCCCCAGTTTTCATTCTTATTTTCACTAAGCGGATGTGTCCATCCTTAGATGGAAAAATTTCAGTCACTTTGGCCAGAGGCCAATCAATTCTTTTATTATTGTCACTGGAAACAATCACAACATCACCTATTGCTAAAGGTTTCTGTATTTTCTTCCATCTACTAGGTTGCCGCAATTGTCCTAAATATTCTGATCTAAATCGTTTACGAAGATCTTGTCTTATTTTCTGTTGATAAAAAAGCCTTTTGTTCAATGATTTGGCATCTAGAATATCAATATCGGGTGTACCACTACCTTTCACTTCTAGCAAGAACATGGACAGAGTGAGAGGTACGAGATCATTTAAATCTTCTGACACATAAGTAAGGGGGTGACTGTTGATAACACTTTCTAGGTCACATATAATGGTTTGTATTTCTTCATAATTCAGAGACCTTTTTCCTAAAACCTTTCTGAGTATTCTCTTGGTTAGGCCAATCAATCGCTCCCACCACCCTCCCCACCACGGAGCTGAAGGAGGTATACATTTCCAAATAATTTTCTTGATATACTATCATTTTGTACTGAATTCCAGTTTATTTCTTTCAACAAATTTTCCGCTCCTACAAAATTTTTACCATTATCTGTATAGATAATAGAAGATCGGCCTCTACGGACTATGAATCTTATCAACGTTAGTAAAATCACTTCAGTTGATAATGAGGTAGCTAATTCAAAATGAACTGCTCGAAAAACAGCACAAGTGTATATTACTAGCCAGATTTTCCTATTTTCTTTAAGAATAAGCGGACCGGCATAATCCAGACCAACAATTTGGAAAATGGCAGCTTCTCTTACTCTATCTTCAGGTAAGGGAGGAGTGGAAATTTCTACTGGTTTAAAATCGTGTCGTCTACATCTTACACAGGATCTAATATTTTTTCTGACAGTTTTTCGGAATTTTAAGATCCAAAAGTCTTCCCTTAAATTAGACATCATAATTTGTATACCAGCATGTCCTAGTTTCAAGTGTCTAAATCTAATTAATTTTTCAACTACGGGATGGTCATGTGGAAGGATAATAGGAAATCTGAAATTCATACGATCCTCTCTTAAATGTATCCGTGATTTTAGCCGCAGAACTCCAGCCGAATCTGTCATGGTCTGAAATGCTTTTAGACGTTTATCTTGGGGACCAGTAAACGATTTTTGAACTAATTTCAATAATACGTTTTCAGCTTCATTCTGCTGTTCTACAGTTAAAAGTTTAAATTCTCTCTCTTCTTTAGCTTTCTTACAATTTTTGTAAAATCTGTATATCCACGTGATTACTTTTACCAATTTATGGTAGGAAGAAATTCTATTGTAAAATTGTTCACTGTGAACATCTACATTTGTAGCACTAATAATTGTTTTTCTTCTTTCTGCATCAATAGTTTCGAAATCAGGAAACATTTCTGATTTTGGCCACTCGTCCATTGGTTTTCTCAACCACTGCGGTCCCTCCCACCATTTATCTCGGGCTAAAACCTCAGCGGTACAACCCCTTGAAGGCAGGTCAGCAGGATTCAATTGGCCTGGAATAAAGTGCCATTTTGAAGGATCACTTAATGAGAGAATTTCGGACACTCGGTTGTAAACAAAAGGTGCCCAATTTTCATTTCTTTTTATCCAGAAAAGCGCATTGGCCGAATCAGTCCAATAAAAATGGCAATGTTATCTAATTTCAAATCAGTTTTAACACTACTTGCTAATCTAGCCCCAATATTACAAGCCAATAATTCCAACCTCGGGATGGAAATTGTTTTCATAGGAGCAACTCGGCTTCTTGCTTGAACCAACTGACAGAAACCACCGTTCTCATTTTCGGTCCGTATAAATATACACGTAGCATACGCTACTTTACTAGTGTCGCAAAAAAAGTGTAAGGAATGCAACTTATCTGCATCTCGAGAAAAACACCTAGGTATTTCAATAGTCCCTAATTTTCCTAATTGTTTTTTTCCATTTTTCAAATTTTTTCTTGATAGAAACCGTGGTAATTCCGTGTCCCATGTCACTTTAGCTTTCCAACACTCCTGTAATAATATTTTAGGTTCTAATGTTACAGGACATGTGTATCCGATAGGATAAAAAATTCTGTGTACAGACGATAAAATGTTTCTTTTAGTTACTAGGAGATCATCCTACGAAATTTCTTTTAAATCAACTGCTAGTGTATCCCTTCTAAAATCCCACATTAGCCCTAAAACAGGGACATTTTCTCCTGTAAAAACTTCTCGAAAACTATGCTCCCACCCGCGAAGCTCAAATTTAGCATTGTTAAGAAGAGTTTTTGACTCTTCGATAAATCTGTTTAGCTGTTCCTTATTATCAACACTCGAAACACAGTTGTCTACATAAAATGACTCTAACAATTTTAACACAGTATTTTTAAATTGTTCAGGTGCATTTTTTAAATGATATTCTAACGTGGCACCTAGAAGGTAAGGGCTACATGAAATGACAAATACTACTCTTCTATGTTGAAGTGTTATCAACTTTTGAGGGTCCCCTTCTTCATACCATAGAAATTTCAAGTATGATCGATATTTTTCTGTAATGCCAATCTGTAAACAAGCCTTTTTTATGTCAGAAATTACCCCTATTTACCCCAATCTAAATCTGTTTAAAACAGAAGGAATCAGTTCTACGAGGTTAGGCCCCTTTTCAATACAATCATTTATCGATGGTGAGTACTTTTCCCGAGCTGAACCATCAAAAACCGGCCGCACCATTGTAGTGGAGTTTTCTTTAAACACTGCTCTATGAGGAAGGAAATGCTCACTACCTAACGTTTTTCTCTGATCAACTTTTTCTATTATTTTCTCGTCTAACCATTCATTAAATATTTGATTATAATCACCGAATTTTCCTATTTTTTCTAATGAATCGACACATGTTTTTAATCTACGTCGAGCGATATTTTCGTAAGTGAGTAGTCTAGGGTGGCCCTGTATCCATGAAAGACTAACTTCACATCTACCCTCGTCATCTACTCTTATATTACTAAGAAAATGTTCTTTAGTGGCTAACTCTATCTCTTCTCTACCCTTTTTCTCCCCAGGATCTCGAATTCCTAAAGTGTCAAGGTGCCATAACTCGGAAATTTTTGCCTCTTTGACATGCAGCGAGAAAACTAAATTGTTCATATTTTTATTTTCATAACCTTCAGTTTTCCCGAGAATTGTCCAACCTAAACGAGTTCCCATGCAAACTAATCCGCCCTGTAATTGTTTTAAATTTCCGGTAAATAATTTTCCGGCGACATCTGCACCAATTAACACATGAATTTCATCAGGAGAAAATTCGTATAGTAAATCGTTAGCTTTAGTGACTCTATCAGTCAATAAAATTCCGTACGTTTTATTTCATTAATAAAGGATCCTTCCGGTATAGGTGAAATTTCAGAGCAAATCTTTTGTTGGTCTAATACCTCAAGTTTGCATCGATAACTATTATCCATATTTCCCAAATTAATTAAATATCTATCGTGTAGTTCTTCACATTGTCGACCCCCAAATAAACTATGCACTATTCTTTCTTTACTTATACTATTATATCCTAACATGTTAGCAGCAAATTTTGATATATACGACCGTTGCGATCCCGTGTAATATAAAATTCTAACATTTCGTACGATATCCCCATTGTATATGCGTATAACCAATGTTTGGAGCAAAACCCTTTTTCTAGAAGTTGTATTCGCAAGCATACAATCTTTATTAGGAGTAGAATCCTCTTTAGAATTATCGCCTAAGTTAATTTTATTCTTTTCTATACACATGAACTGGTGGTGATTTTTCCTACAATGAGTACAATTAGTTTTAATTTTACAAGCTTTAGCCAAGTGGTTGGCATTGAAGCATCGAAAGCAAGCTCCTTTTTTTAATAAAGCATCTTTTCTCTTCGCAAGTGTCATTTTCCATACCACTCTACAATTTTGACTACGGTGTTTATTTTCGCAAAAGAGACACTGTTCTTCCAATTTTTTATCATCTGCATTATACAGTTCGGCCGCCGTAGGAAGGGAAATATTTTTATCCTTACGATCGAATCTAAGTTCTCTGTTTACTGAGACATCTTTATCGAAAGAAAACCCACTCTTAGCCAATTTGACCTTTTGCTCCATTTCAACTTCAATTTGTAAAAATTTCATTAAAGTATCTAATTTATTAATTCCCTGATCTTTATCTTTATCATTAACAGATAAAGTGCCAAGATGTCTTTCCCATAATTTAAGAATATCTGAAGGCAATGCTGATTCAACCAATGGATATAAAATCGAAGAATAATTTTCGTTCGATACGCCTAACATTTTTAATGACCGAAGGTAGGTTTCTATTTTATCATACAACTTAACAAGGGAAAGTCTCTGGCCTTGTCCCAAAGAATTATTAATAACTAATCCTAGAACTTCGCGTATGTATACTTCGATTAAAATATCTGTTCTACCGAACCGTGCCTTCAACGATTGCACCGCCTCTGGATAGCTATCGGCTGTAGGGGGAAAAGAATCCACGATTTCCCTAGCTCTAGATCCCTTTTGGGTAGCCTCAATAAGATACTGTATTTTGTCCTCGTTTACTATATCGGGATCATCGTGGATTTTTTCAAATTGGCCCCAAAAAGATAACCAGTTTATTATTTCACCATTAAAGGGCTTAAGTTCTAATTTTGGTAATTTAAACTTCCTTCTAGTGACCATACTTTCTAATGATAAAGAGGTATCCTGACTGCTCTCTTTCTCTAATTTAAGAATGTATCTAGATAATTTATTTTTATTTTCCGAATAATTAATATTGTATTTATCTATTTGCTCATATTCAGCATCAAACGCGTCTTGTTGGCAATTTTTGTCTTCAGATAAATCATCTAAGATTTGTTTATCGATTAATGAGAGTTCTTCATGTTTAGCTTCTAATCTATCTAAAAAAGACGACAGACTATCTAAATCGTTACATTTAGCCTGCAAAGTATCTTCTATTTCTTTTATTAACTTCGTAAAATTGGACCTCACTGGCGTCAATGATTTCTTTAATTTGTCCATATTTACTGTTGAAATTTTCTAATTAACTATTTAAATCTCTTTTAATTAAATTTCGAATCTCTAATTCCAATCAACTACGGAGCAACCGATCCCGGCAGGGATGCCACAATTATGTGACAACTCCGACTGCCTATATTACTTATTCAATCAAGAGTTGCAACATGTAAATAATCAATTTTAATCTTAATTGATTTCTAAATAAAATTGGTAAGATATAAATTTTCTTACCTCTAAATTCCAATCGGGACATAGGTGCTCCGCGGTCTTCAATAGAGCATATCTGTCAGTAAAACAAACTTTCACGAGAGAATAATCTTGACTCAAATAAAATTGCAGAGATTATTAAACACATTTCCATTTAATAATAAATATCACGACGAACACAGGTCATTATTTACAGCTTTTTAACTGAGCGAAAAAACACTCTCAAAGAATCATAATCACAAAAACTAAACTAAAAGTTAAAGTTCTAATAAAAATGTTCTTAACAGTTACTGAATAAACATAAAGTTGCGCGCATGCGTCACTGCTTCATTGTCTCTTTAACAGAGAATCAAAGTACACTTCTACTTCTACACTGCGTAGGTGTAAATAATTGTCTTTTGATATTTCAAAACTTTAAGTAGGAAGGGGGTTTTGGATGACGCAAGAGGAAATGAATTCCCAATTACAACAACATCATTAGATGTACCAAAGAGGCTTAATAGGGCAACTGGAGTTACGAAATGAAATGTAAAATAGCTGAAATCGATTTACATTTTCTGTGGAATCACTGAGCCGATTTTAATATATTTTAATTATCCATCAAACGTAGTATAGGGTAAGTCTTGTAATCGTTTTGAAAATCGATTTTTTTTGACGGATTTACACGTTTCAGACACTGGAGATTCCGAAAAACATATTTTTAGAAGAAAAAAAATTGGTTTCCGTCTGTACCTGTGAACGAAAAAATTGAGATATAGACTTGAAATTTGGTATGTATTTAGTATGTAATAATGGGAAGAAGCTTATTGAATTTCAGTAACCTGGATTATCCGGAACTACTTTTTTCGGACTCTCGAAATATTCGTTCTGCTAAAAGGTAATAAAGAATTTCGAAATTGTTTATTTTAAGTAGTGAATATAAAAGAAAATAAAAAAATATAAATTTTGCATAAAGCATGAAGTCGATGGGATAATTAGTTGCCGAGATTTTTGTATTCCTATTGTCCACACTCTTCGAATTTTCATGACCCTGTATTTCATCCAAATTTCAATTCAAAGATATATTTTAATTGGAAATGAGACGCTTAATCAGATGCAATAAACCGCTAGTTAATAGGATTATTGTTTTTTGGAGTTATAAGAATGTTTCTTTTAAGCAATTCAGTAATCGAGTCTTCAAAGTGTATGACGTCATCAAGCCCCGATTTTATTCGAATTGCAATGCATTTTATAAGTCGTTTACACATTTTTTATTTTAATATTTTACATTATGCATATCCATGATGGGAAAGTATTACGGTGGCCCCTAACGACTAGTTTAATAGTATATTAATTTTTGGGATAACTGTGATGGAGGGAAAGTACTCTAGATTACATAAGCTACAAAACGATTGTTGATAGAAACGAAATATATTTGATTATCCAAGAAAATCCTTTTCTTTTTAATGCTAGAAGAAATAGACATCCTTTAACATTATTTGATACTCCAAAGCGGCTTAACACAAAACGCTAAAGGATTTGTTCCTTATTTTATGAAAACGGATTCTACTCGTCTGATAACCAGTTCGGTGTTTTGAAGAAATGTTGATAAAATGGACAGATACATGACTGTTGAAGAAAAAAAAATATTTTTTATTGTTACAAGAAATGCACCCCTTTTAACTTAATTTGATGTACTAAAGATGCTTAATAGGGCTACTGGAGTTACGAAATGAAATGTAAAATAGCTGAAATCTATTTACCTTTTTTCTGTGGAATCACTAAGCCGATTTTATTATATTTTTTATAGTATATGAGTTTTTAATTTGTATTTTTACTTGTAGCTAAAATACAAATTAACAGCTTGGCAAAAAAAAAAAAAAAAAAAAAACTAAGTAATACAGTAGTTATGAGATTTTGCAAATAACATGTAAAACAGCTGACATTGATGCACCTTTTTTCACAGAACTACTCAAGCGGTATTAATATTTGTAACTTGTTTTGGCAGTAGCTAACAAATAAAGCTATTGCTTGACACAACTATGCGATAGTCTAGTAAACTTAAAAAAATCTCTAGATTTCACTTTTTTTTATAAAATTGCGTAACCTTTCTATTGTTTATTTTTATATTTTGCTCAATGCTCAACTTATAGTTTAAAGCAACTACCAAAAATATTTAAAAAGTATTATAATCACTTTAGTTGTTATTCAAAAAAATGTACATCTATAATCAAATTTTTTTTTGTCTGTGGAATCACGTGACTTATGTATGTTTATTCGTTTTTCTTGCCGAACTACAAATTTACAGTTTAGCTACTGCGAAGACTATTAAAAGAACTATTATAATCATTTTAGTTGTTTTTATGGGAAAATGTACATATATATCAGCTGTTTATATGTGATAATTTTTGTTTGCGTAATCACAAAACTATTGTATTTTTTACTTGTTTTTCTTTCCGAACAATCAATTTATAGTTCAGCAACTGCCAAAATTATTAAAAACTTTATTATAATGACTTTACTTTTTCTTGTGGAAAATTTACATATATATCAGCTGTGTTACATGTGATATTTTGTGTTTGGGCATTAACGCAATTATTGTATTTTTTTATTTATTTTTCTTGCCGAACGACCGATTTATAGTTTAGATGCTAACAAAACTAATAAAAACTGTATTATAAACACTTGAATTGTTTTTAGGAGAATGTACAATACATCTATATTAGATGTCTCACATGTGCTATTTTTTGTTTGCTTAATCAAGTAACTGTTGTATGTTTTACCTATTTTCTTCCTGATCTACCGATGTCTAGTTTAGCTACTGCCAAAATATTAAAACCGATATTGTGATCATTTTAGTTGTTTGGAAATGTATATGTATAGCAGCTGTTTTACATGCGCAACTATGTTTTTGTGCAATCGCGTAACTATTATATATTCTAGATATTTTTCTTGCCGAATGACAAATTTATACTTTAGCTACTGCCAAAATTATTTTAAAGAAATTGAAATCTCTTCAGTACAACAGGAAAATAATGTACATCAGTGTCAGTTGTTTTACTCGTGATTTCACAACTGTTGTCATTTCCATCATTAAAAACACTAAAGAATTAATTCCTCTCTTCAAGAAAACGATTGTATACTCAACTGATAACACTTCCAGTATTTTGGAAGAAAATGAACAAAGATGTGTCTAGTGTAGTTATGCCTAATTAATTACACAAGTCTCCTATTAACCCTTAAGCGGGCGGTGGTCACAAAAAAGGACACCTCATTTTTAATTCCAAAACTGACAAACGGCACCAAGAATATTTAATTAATTTTTTCCTTTTATAAAGTACGGGAAAATAGACAAGATTTTATTTTCTAATAAATTGGTAAATTCTGGTGTCAGTCCATAATTTCATCATTTTAAAAACAGACTTACTCCGCGCCGGAAAGGGTTAAAATGTTTTTGACAACTTTAGTTATTTTTAGTACAATTTTTCGTTTTAAATTAAAAAATCGTAATAAAAATGACGTATACGATCCAGTTTTGCACAAACATGACTTTTAGGTTGCTTTCATTACTAAAAGCTACATATTGCCGTTCGAAAAAAGCAATTCCAAACTATTTTGGTATATTTTCACCGATCATCACCCCCAGACCCCAAAATCACCATCCGTTCAAATGTTGATTTCTATATATATATATATATATATATATATATATATATATATATATATATATATATATATATATATATATATATATATATATGGTAGCGCGATACAAAAAATCAGTAGTTTGTAGCGAAACCTAACGCTACTTTTAATGCTACTTCAAGGGGGGCTGGGGATGTGCCATTCTGCAAATCACGTGCCCGAAACTTGATTCTTTTGGGCAAAATTTTATCTTTTCAACAATTTGCTATTCTCAGCAGTAAGTCCCAGCTATAGTGTATATAGCAACGCATTGCATGACGTCATAGATTTTTCCCATTGATACTTTCTTCTAAAATCAAGTTCTAGATTATAAAAATCTCTCTTAATTTTGCTACAAAATTTATAATGTGTGTATAAATTAACATTTTGGAGACAAACACAAAACATTTTCTTGTATCTTATCTTCCTTAAACTTTTAATGCCGTCGGTTATGTCGCATTTATTTAATTGTATCACGCCGACGCGATATAACGAGGGGTCGTTTTATTATTTAATCCGTGTCTTCCATTTCTAGTGTAAATGTAACCTTTTCACAAAATGTGAAAGTAGTCAAGTAATGACTACTTTTGAAAAGTTGTTTGTAGTTGCTGCTTTTTAAAACGAGTAGTCTAGTTGTAGTTAACTACATTTTTGATAAAGTAGTTGTAGTTGTAGTTTGCTACAATAAAAAAGTAGTTTTTCCGACGCCTGAATATAAAGATCGTCCAAATGAAAGTGGTATTGCTGTAATAACTCCGACATTTGAAGACAAAGATGACTGCGTATGCTCCTATAGCGGGCGCACAGTGCTGGAAATTTATGCGATATCGTCAGATCACGCCAGATGCGTGTGTGAAAGCGTAGAAGCTCGTTAAAAGGCAGCATTATTATTAAACATTAAAATGCGTTTAAATTTATATATTTTTCATTTTTTTTAAACTTTGTAAATAATTTGAATTCGAGTAAAATATGAAATTATATTACGATAAATAGCAAATAAATTCTGTATGTAAATACGAGATTATAGATTACTGGGACTTTTTTATTAAACGAAGAATAAAGTAAAACGAATTATTTCCAGCAAAGTAAAAATCAACCATGTCAGATATCGAACTGATAACCTTTGCTCAACCAGACAATACTCTGCTAAACCTCAATACCCAGCCCAGACAATCATTACAGGTCACAATTCATTTATATAATTGCATAATCACTCTTGGAGCCCACAATTTTTATAAATACGTCACATAGAAATTCCGAGATGCATGATCATTTTATAAGTTAAAAATTTCATTAGCATTTATCTCTAACTAAAAAATCTTAGAAGTTTGTTGTTGCAATTTAATGGCCTCTCATTTACATTATATTTTTGGGTTTTCAAGTGACACTTTTACGTGTAACTGATTTTGTCGGTTAAAATATACGTGTTTGCAGGATTGACTATTTGAAGATTTGAATCAATTGTGTCGTGTTAAAATAATCTGTGTTGATCAATTTGTAGCATTAACGTGTTCGACTAAGGTCCAGGTTTTACTTTTGTCTGAATACTTTTTATTCCATCGGGGAAAATTCGTTTAATTTTAAACTCCACCTAAAATATCTGAAATAATTTTAGGAAAAAATTGTTTGAATATATTTTCAGTCCTAAAGCAGATAGGAATTATACTTTCATATAAATATTAAAACTTGAGCACCTCTAAATTGTAAGTTATTCTGTGAATCATACATCAAACGAGCATTTATATTTGAAAGCTAACACGGCTTCAAAATAATTTCTATATATATCTAGTAACTTTAAGCAGTAATTTAAATTTTAAGTACCACCCACCAAAATATCTGTATAGAACTTAATTTCACTAATTGCGAATAAATAAGAGCTAAATTTTTAACTAAGGAAAAATGCACATCAGTGACTGTCATAATTCAAAAGTTTATTTCCAGCATACAATTATGAAGACAAAATAAGTTCCTGATTTTTGTATAATAAAGTAAATAGATACAATAGGATCAAATGTTATACCGCCACGCCCATAGACTTTAATCTATTTAAATAGCTGAGCGCGAAATTTAATTAAGGCCGTGGACAACATCACGTGTTGGGTGCGGTATGTTTACATTTTTGATCAAAGAAGGACTGAAGCAAGCCATTAATTGTAGTGCGTAAATGTGTGGATATGAGTAGAATGAAACTGACTCCATTGATTTTAATTATGATAATTTATTTTTAAATCTTATATGTTAGTTTTTTGTTACAAGAAAATCATTTCTAATACCAACTTAGCATTCTAATACCAACTTATTTTATATAAATTGCAAATATATTGTCCCTTATTGGATGGATATAGTAATTTATTTAGAATTAATTTTAAAATTCATTATTTTGAAATCGAGAGAAGAGTGCGTAAATCTTTAAAAATTAAGAGATAAATATATTAATTAAAGAGTTTAAATTTTTTTTTCAGTGAAAAAGGAAAGAAAATTAACAGTGAAGACATGAAACAGTGAAGACATTTTAATACTTTACGTTAAGTTACAAGTCTAGCTGATCATTTGTTTTTCATGACAAATGAAGAATGAATATTTAAAATAACGAGTTGCATGTCTTGTGACTAAAAAGTATTTTACTACCATAAAACAGAAACAGTTTTTAATTTGACCCATTAAGTAGATAGCCCATTAAGTAGTATACGCCGATTAAGTGATAGCAGGAGCTCTTTGCTTTCGGTGAATAGCAATGAAAAATATTATACCCCCAATGAATTAAAGATGATACATTACAAACGACCACATAGTCAATCACGTTGGAGGTGAAAAATACTAATTTTCAGTATATAGATGAATGTTTATATGTGTATACATATTCTGTTACTTTTCTAATAAATAAAATAAAGAAACACAAGGCTATAAAAAAATTCTCTTCTTATGGGAAGGGCATGTTTTTGATGGCATTAAGCTACCACCTTTATTTTCTACCTTAGATTTTTTTTGTTCTAGTTTGTACTTTAAATTTAAACTTAATTTATATATTTATTCTACTAAATTATTTTGAATCTTTCTTATAGGTCTATTTATTTTTTATTTTAAATTTATGTGTTATCATGTATTTTTATACTGCGGTTCTTCATTTTTCAACGACTCCCTAATATCTGTACAAATCGCTTAGATATCGGATGTAACGTTGCACCAGCATCTACTAGAAAGTCAATTAAATATTCATTGTTCCATTGTTTTTCCAAACATATACTTTTATTAAATGTATTTATAATATATAAAATAAACCTGTTTTTATTGCTAAAAAAATACTTTATCTAGTACAATTTTTCGCACTAAATTTCTTTCGAAATTGGTTAATATCAAAACTGTTTCCAAATTAAACGCTGCGACTGCCAGACTAAGCCAGGTCAGGAGGCTGCAGCGCCAAAACTCAGTAGAGTTCCGCGTGCAAATCTCACGATATTGCGAGGGCACACGGCTATTCATCAGCAGGGTATACATTGATCAAGATTAAAATTTAACGTTCAATATTTAATGTTAAACATTTAATTAAATTGGAGTTAACGCTTTGCAATATAAAAAATCACTACCACACAAAATGCCAAGCGACAACATAGTTCACGATGGTGTTTTTTTTTCGAATAGTAATATTTGCCTGAAGTTGGGGACAATTTCTATAAATGATTATAAAAATTTACTATTTGTAATTACTTTTATTAAAAAAATAAGAAATTTTCTATTTAATGTGATTCTACATTACAGCCACTACGAAACTACTGTCATCTGGCTTGACTTTTATGCACGACTCTGCAACCAGTTGTTCCATTGAAGTTTCAATACTTAATATATATTCTGCTTTAATTAATATTTAAGAAAAATCATTCTTGAAACGACATGGCTCGCTTACTTATCTACAGGTTTAGGCGCTGACTACAAAACAAAATGTGCCAGGTGGAATTCCGCTTCAGGCATGGATGTTTGTAGCGGGTCGATTTGCCATTTAAATAGAGATAATTTTCTGTATAGCCATGGTGTGCAAAAGATGAACTTACAAGGAAGGTATCCTTAAAGCGCATACTCACAATATTTTGAAAAAAAGGATAATGAAGCTACTCATGTACGTAATAAAGGATCAGTGAAATTTAGCTGCGGAATTCTAGTAAAAAATGTGTAAAAAAATAAATTACTTTGGAGTATTTGGCGCAAAAATACACGATTTGGCGAGCAAAACTTTTTCTTTGCCAAATACCAGCGACTTTAATGGATTTGAAAATGCCTGGTTAGATGAGTGTTTAAATGCATAGTACTTTATGAATTTAAATTGCAACGATTAAATAATTTATAATTTTTTCTATTAGCTTATATAACATAAATACAAATTAAGTATTCCTGAAGTTATTTAATTTTACACGGTGTCGCTGGATGGATAAGTTTTAAGTGTATTTTAACAGTAAATCTCGGATTAAGAACCCTCTCATTATACATTTCGATATTGAATAAGTCATTGTTCCCATGGCGACAAGACTTTTTTCTTGTTGTCTCCGGCACTAACAATATCGAAGTTTCGAAGTCAAATTGACAGTGCTCAGAATCGTACAATTAATTTTTTGTTTGAAGCATTTTTAATCAATTTAAATTTTGTTCTAAATCATAGAATACGATCGATAATTTTCTTTAAATGTACACATAAATGTACATTGCAAAACTGTAGTTATACAAGTTTATTTATTTAAGTTAAACTTACTCAAACTAGTTCAGTATAAAGAGTAGAAAATGTTTTTCCTTAAAGCGTATTTATCGTAAATGCGCATTCTAAAAATTTCATTGTGTCGCCAACCTAGCGATAAATCGCCAAAACACGAAATTTTCATAATTTTTTTACGAGCGTTATATCGAGGTTCCGCAGGCAATTTTTTTATAAACGTATATATCCTCATGAGAAGAATATTCTGTAATTTTTTCAAAATTTTCTGAGTATGCGCTTATGGAGACCTTCCTTATTAGTTTCTGCAATCATTTTAACCAACCAATCAAACCTGAAATGAAACGATTGATTAAATTATATATTTTTCTGACTCAGTGGTTTTGACATTACGGTACAACCAAGAATGAAATGAACTAAGCAGTAAAACTACATGTTTAATTATTTCCTGATATGACATTTCCTAAACTCATTACGTGTAAAGTAGTGTAAATTATGTGTAAATTATGTGTAAAGTAGTATTATAATAACATCTTCAATGCTTAAATATTAGAATTATCAAAGAGGGATATTATTGTAAGTCGTCTGGAGATTAATTTATCTTATTTAGTGTAATTACAGATCTGTTTCGTATATGTAATTTGACATCAAACTTCACTGTTAATGAAAGTTTTAAACAAGAGTGTGTGTTTATAATTATACTTCAAATGAATAATCTAACAATATATACATGAAAATACATGCGATAATGTTTGAAACTACTTTCTTACCGAAAAACATTTTGCAAAAAAAAAAAAAAAATATATATATTGTTAAGTTTTAATTTAAAAAAATATTAATTTTTATAGCCGTTGATATAGTTACATATTGCTGATTTCTATAGTTT
The DNA here is from genome assembly GCA_963931845.1 of Maratus michaelseni. Lineage (NCBI taxonomy): Eukaryota > Metazoa > Arthropoda > Arachnida > Araneae > Salticidae > Maratus > Maratus michaelseni. Next base: position 198,521,292 of record OZ007588.1, on the reverse strand, counting down.
TATTCCGATTAAAGCGCAATTACACTTGAAATATAAAATACCTAGTTTTAAATAAACAGAAAAAATGTTAATATCGTATATTTTCTTCATTTACTTTCAAAACGCTTTAAAATCTAATTTTAAATTAAAATATTTTTATTTAATCTATTTTAAATTACACATTGAACAATATATAGGGTGATTATCAAAAAACTATCCCGATATATGAGTCCTTAACTGTCACACCGTTCACAGAAACTGACTGAAATTTTGGTTTTAAGTATTTTGAAGTATGCGCTCAAGAATCGTATGAAAAACAACAGTTAAACTCTAACAGTTACGGTTACAGTGACAAAATTTCAAAATTTTCAAATGGCAACATCTGTTTTTTTTTTTTTATTGGCAAGTGATCTTCATAGTGAAAAACCATAAAAAGCGTTGGAACGGTACCTATAGCATGAAAATGGCCGGCGCTAGATAAACTAAGAAGAAAAGTGAAAACAACGAATGCGGACAGAGAATCAACAGAAAACAAAACATTTTATTGTGTTTTACAAATTTTCCACGTCACACACGAAGACACGTTGCATGCGGCAGATGGTGGATACCACTGAATAATAAAATGTTTTAGTTTCTGTTGCTTCTTTGTCCTTTATTGGTTGTTTTCACTTTTCTTCTTAGTCTCTCTAGCGCCGGCAATTTTCGTGTTACAGGTACCGTTTCAACGCTTTCTATGGTTTATCACTATGCAGATCACATTCCAATAAAAATAATATGTGTTGCCGTTTGAAATTTTCAAAATTTTTTCATTGTAACCGTAACTGTTAGAGTTTAACTGTTGTTTTCCATACGATTCTTGGGCACATACCTCAAAATACTTAAAACCAAAATTTCAGTCAGTTTCTGTGAACGGTGTGACAGTTAAGGACTCATATATCGGGATAGTTTTTTTTTATAATCACCCTGTATTTCAGTAAAATACCATAGGTATGAAAAGTACAGTTTATTGTACGTAAGTGAAGATGATTTGCTCACAGCAGGTTTTCAACCAATGATTTGCCATCTGTAGAAACTGCGGATCAAATGTGATTTTTAAGATATCATGAAGTTTTTGTTTCCGATAAAAAATTTATTCAAATATAGATAAATGGAGTCTCAAAATCTGCTAAATATTTAATTAAATTGCAGTTAACACTTTGTAATATAAAAAATCGTAATTTAGTTCTCGAAGTATCTCATATATATAAAAAAAACATACTGTGCTGTTACAATTACTTAAAAATTTGTTGACTAGTGATGAATAAACCCATTATAAATTTAGCATGTTCTTTTATTTACCATATGTACCAGTAATTGCGCCTTATTTAAGAACGTGATGTATGTCATTAAATAAAACAAAATAATGTTCGAAATTTATGGTACACTTTTGGAATGAAGCAAAACACACACACACACACACACACACACACACACACACACACACACACACATATATATATATATATATATATATATATTGTTGGACTTTTAAAATGCAGATGATTTCGTAAAAAACATTTATAACATACCACTTTGTTATCCTGAAAGAAAATGTTTTAACCACAATTCCCGGCATTCACATATTTACATCTCACAAAGCAAATTCAACTCGTAATTATTTCCTCTTTTTCCAGTAAAATTCGTCGAAAAGGACTTTTTGGACTTTTTGTGTAAATTACCATAAACCTTATTGAGTATGTACGTATAAATAGTATATACTAAATTTCAGAGAAAAAAGAAAGATGCAGTTGCCAAGTATGAATTTGTTTTTAAATTATATATATGTTATATAAAAATTTTACTCCACGATATTCCTTTAAAATATTCTAAATTCCGACATATTCATTATTTCCCTATTTCTTAATAATATCTATAATTTATTTCTATTTAATTTCCCTTTAAATTCAAAATGCGTATATTAATAATTATCTTATTCAAAATCTTAATCTAAAACTTTTGATCCCTTCCTAAACTATTATCAGTTATCAAATCTATAATATTCTGAAAGAAGCTAATTTTTAGTTTCCAATGTTTTTTAAATCCATTTTGTTATTTTTATTTCCAATATTAATTCCACGGTTTTGGCTTCCCGCGTCTTTTCGAAGCTAGACTTTTTACTTCGAAAACACTGCGTTACTATGTATGGAATTCATTCTCCTTATAACCACTTCCTCTTGCGCCATTCGCTTAGCCGCCCAGCTCTCAATATGCGCCTTTCACCGATTGGTTCGTTTCTGTAATACGTGGATATCTGTAGCCCTCTGCGTGTCTGACCAAAAGCAGATACAATGACTTCGGAACTCAGAATTTTGTCTTGTTTCAAGTGCTAAAAGATATGTTATCTGGTGTCTACAAATCTTGTAGTATTCTAAATTTGCTTTTTAAAATCATAGAACAGGATGTAGCAATTCATGCCCAAGCCTGAGGACTTTATGAATATTTGTGGAATGTATGTGGGACTTATTTTTACATTTCCATGTTGGATGAATAAATACCTTAGAACGACAACTGACTTGTTTTTCTGGAGAAATCACCGTATTGGTAAATTCATTGCCTTGCTACACTTACGCCTGATTGTCTGAATTAAAAATGCAATTGCAAAAAACTACCTTGTGTTCATATTTGGAATTTCCGATATCAGCTATTACCAAAAATTTCACAGAAGTTGACTACATTTCTCGACTGCAAAATAATACAACCGTTCACAATCCGCCAGTATTCCTTGAATTTGACGCATCCATACCAAACCTTTCATATATATGTGTGTGTGTTTGTGTGAATAGGAAATGCAAAATTAGATTTCCAATTTGCAAATAATGCTTTACCTCAGTATTTGACAAAAACTAATTATTGATTAAAATAAATTTCCCATCGCAAATATTTTTTAAATGAAGTTACCAATTAGATAATTAATATTTCAGCATGCATTTCTTGGTATTTTTCGTAAAAATGAAAATAAATATTTCCCAGAAGTTTTTCTTTACTATATATTTGCTTTAGAAATTGAATGTCTTCGGTGTATGAAATAGAATAAATCAAAGATTTAAAACTTTCATAATATTTTATAAAGTTAGACATACGGCAAATTAGGAAATGAAATATTTTTTTTTTCAAAACATTTATATATTTAAAATAGTGTGAAAATATATTTGTTTTCACGAACAAACTTTCTAAAGCATTAAAATTTCTTTTGATATATTTGTGACAAGTATTTTTTTTCTATTTTTTAAGAGGCTTTACATGGAAATCTATCTTTAAAGCTTCCGTCCTTCCACTTTAATGATGATACTTCTTATTTTGATTTCCATTTTAAAATGTATTTTTGTGGGAACTTCCCTTTCTTAAGACCTGTCATACTAACTTTTTGTTCACACATTACAAGTGAAGGATTTTTAATATGAAAAGAGTTTTTGAAAAGTATTATTGCATTATGTAAAAGAGGGGGAAAAAAAGAAAAATGGGAAATGTAGGAGACAGTTTCATTTAAAGTTAAAAATGTATTAAACTTGTGACTTTTTAACAGAAAAAGTTCAAAAGAAATTATGCAAGCGAACGATTTAACTTTTTGAAATAGTATATGATACCATACAAGTTTTACATTTTTTTTCATTTTACCACAATTAAAATAAAATTTAAATTAACGATTTAAAACTTTTTCCTGTTAGCGTCTTTTTCCTGAAATTTTAATATAGTAGACCTTTATATTATTTTTATATATTTATTATTAGAACTCACAGAAAACATTCGATGTTGACAGTTGAATTTTAAGATTAAATTTTATTTTTAGATAACAAATGATGCATAAAATATGCTAAATCTGTAAGAATAATTATTCTATCCCCAAACAGTAAAGTAAAATGTCACACAAAAGTATTTCTGTTGTTGTTTAAGAATAAAGGATTTTGGTAGTTAAATTGAACTGTCGAAGTTTCTTTTGTTTTACTAAGTTTAGTAATTTGGCACATTTTAGAAGCAATAAATCTATAATCTATGATAATATATCAAAAATAATTCGTAAGAATCAGAGAGAAAATTTACAATTTACCAATGTATTTCTTCTTCAGGAAAACGTGCTGAAGTCTCTGTTGTATTTTTAAATTTACAAATATACAGAAATGATGAATTCAAAAATCTATGAAGAGGTAGGAAACGGAATGCGTCGCACAAAGTTAACGAAACATTTTAGAACTATAGAGAAAGCATATCACAATGTTGACAGTATCTGCTAATCTAGGCGTTTTGAAACATTTAGTTGAACGTACCGCAAAATCGCAATGTATACTTTTCTCGTAGAAGGGAAATAAAGTTAACGGTAACAGGGATTAATGTATGGCAGGGCATTCGTTGAACTTTTGTGCACCAAAACTCTGCAATTTCCGTAATAAAAGAATTGATATGCATAACAAGTGTCCTGCGGTCCCCATAAAATCATGTATATCTAGGATTCCTAATTTATTAAATCGTTCCCTAAATTCCAATATATAAAACTGTATGCTTATATTATTAAACTACCTTGGCATTCATACATGGGGTAGCTTCATCGATTTAAATTAATAAAATGCAAAATATTCCAAAATAAGTTATAGGGGAAGACTGCTACAAATTATGACTTCTTGCTCTTGTGTACCTTGAACTGAATTATGTTTACTTTATTGCACACAGTATCTTGACTGGCATTACTGATGCAAAGAGTGTGTCTGCTTTACACAAGTGCTGCTTACCCATATCCGCATCTATATTTAGTAATTTTAACAATATTTGATTCTTTACTTAATTTATTTCTGAATTCATTTTTAAAAGGGGAAGAAAACACATTCTAGCATAGATAAATAGTGCTAAACACAAGCAAATATTTTTACAGCTTTCACAGAAATCAGTGGCTATTACGTTTGCTTCAGCAAACAAAACTCCGTTTTTCATTCTTTTTTTCTTTTTTTTTTAACATTTTATCAAGAAACATTTTATCACAGGATATCTGAATAACTATTTGTTCTCCTCGTCAGTTACAGTGGCAATGCTTTGCCCAAGAAAAAAGATTTCTTATAAAAAAAATTAAAAAAAAGTTTTTTAAATTTTTGCAAAAGACTCCTAAAATTCAAGAACCTAGTATACCATTTGAATGCATATTACTGTGTTATCTGGTGCAACACCCATCCCTATATGAAATAATGTTATGAGATGAAATTTTATAATAAACAAGTAGCAATATTTATGTGACAATTAGATGGTGTATAAGAATAAGATACTTATTTAAAATTTAAAAGCCCTCCAAATTATTGGCGAACTAATACATATTAAAATTCGAATATAAAGTTATACGAACTTACATAGAATAATATTTTTTTTTCCGCCGCTTATAAAACTTATAACGAAGAAGAAAATTTTCGAAAGATTTCGTTTTGTCATGGGCTGAGAGAAATGTAAAAAGACCCAGAGATCACCTACGTAATATTACTTGATTCAAAATAGAAGCGTATCATAGTTTGGGAAGTCCTGAGCTTTTCCATATATAATGTACTCAAAGACTAGCAAACATAGCGCTTAAGCATATTTCAAACAGCACATTAAATCTTCGATAAAAAAACAAATAATAATAATGCAAAAAAATAAATAATAGCCTATAGTCAATAATGCATTTAAATGTACCTAATTAAAATGTCGATAAATTATAAAGTTGTTAGAAGCACATTGCAGTCGCATCAGTACAGTATTGTTATTGACATTTTAATTTCAGCAATTATGGAATTAAACATACAATAACAATTACAGAGAAGATAATGACTTAATTTATTCACAAAGTCATATGCATGATTCAGCAAACATAGAAACGCTATATCTGATTTCGAATACTCTGAGAAACAATACAATGAACCTTGCACCAAACTGGAGGCACTGTGCCATAAAGCTGATTTTGTCCAGAGGGTTTAGACAGTTTACTGAACTTCCATTCTTCCACGAGAGAGTGAACGTAAATCCAATCAATCAGTATCGCTCTCTCCCATAACAATATACCGCTGAATTATTACTAATACTGTACAATGTACCAGTCGCCACTGCTACAAATTTGTGATGTGTTGAATGCAAAAACTAATTACACAATTTTATAGCATTACTAAATATTAAAAAAGCATACATTTATCGCACTAAATAAAATACACCCGTACAATAACCCGGACTTCTTCATTCCAAAGTTTACTTATGACTAAAATGACCAAATTTTTAAAATCATACAAATTCAAAGCTTTTGGAACAGAAAAACCGATATATTTTTTAAAGTTTTACATTTTTAAAACCTTATAAAATAATTAAATTTAAAAAACTCAATGGAAATTTTTTAATAAAAAAAATGAGGATGAATGTGAATTGAGCCCAACAAATTCAGGGAAATTTGATCAACTTAGTCATGATTTTAGGATTTTATGATTAAAGAAGCAGTAAAACACAAGTTTATTGAAGTCCATTCATTGCTGTCATAACAGGACATTTTCTCTATTTGCAATGTTCCATTATCATTATAGCAGTAATGAAATTAAACATATCCCTATAGTTACATCGAAGAGACTGTAATGAATTATTACCAGAGTCAAATGCATGATTAATCAAATACGCAAAAGCAATCACTGATTTGGAACAATAAAATAAATATGCATATATTTTTGCAGAACCTATCATTCAGCAAATTTTTGTCTATAGGGGTCACCAAGTTTACTTTAAGATGACTAAACGTCATTACAATTTGAGGACCTTTTCAAATTTGGGGAATTATTGTCAGAAGGTACTTGCTGTTTTCGTTTTCAAACAATTATCGCATTATAAGGAGGTGATAAAATTCTGGGACAAAATAAAAATAAATATAAATAAAGCTGAAAAAGTCATAAGTTCTAGATTTTTTTAAATATTATAAAACGTTAAAAAATTTCTTATACTAGCTTACGGTCATTGGGCTTTTCTATGAGAATGAGAACAGAAATCAAAACATTCACTATTGCTATCTCCCGTAACAATATATTGCACAATTGTTAGTAATACATTGTTCATTGTGAATGTACCTGTCGTTCACTTCCACAACTGAATAAAATGTTCAAAGCATAAATCATTTAACTATTTTTATAACATTACTAAATATAAAAAATAAATTCGAATGCTGTACTAATTATGTAAGAATAAAACGTAGAAAAATATGCTATATGAAATACTTCATTCTAAAGTTTAATTGTTACTAAGATGACTAAATTTTATAAATGTTTCAAATTTAATTTTTTCACAATAGTAAAAATTACTTTATCATTTATTTTATAATTTACTAGATGAATTGCACGTGATAATAACCTCAAATAAATTAACTTTATCATTAACCTAATCATTAATATTGTATGAATTTTTATTTTTAAATGAAAAATTTGCGAAAAAATATTGATACATAATGATTAAAAAAAAATTAAGAAGTTATTTTCTTTTTTTCAAGCAGAGTCATTTAATAGCTAAACAGAAAATTCTTGTTGTCCTACTCTTTAAAATTTTTATAGGTTATAAATATAATGCTTTTGCAGCCGGTGTAAAAATTTTGTGAAAAAATATTGTTATCTACTTTTAAAATAAATGTTTTCTTCTTGCTTTTATTTTTTTGTTTTATTTCGTTAAAGTAAAAAAAAAAACCGGATCTGGTTTTTAACATAACAACAACTACAAAATAGTTCTCATCTTCCAAACTCTATTAAATTTTATTTTTTGTTATAAATATAACTGTATCTAGGCTATGCATATTTAATAAGTGGAAATATGAGCCGAAGGAGCACGCATTTTGCAGTTTTCATCGAAAATTTATCAGATATATATATATATATATATATATATATGTAATATATTCTACTCGTCCGAACGTTTAGACATTTTTGTAGTTGATGTAAAACTGGTGTGCCAAGATGCTCTAAAAACAGTGTGTTGAAAAACGGGCGTTTAGTTACTAGTAGCGTGGTGATCGTCCCAGGAAGGAGCGAAGTGATCGGCGGTCGCAAATTTTGCGAAAGAATTACAATTAGTATTTAAAAAACGGATTACACAGTCAAAAAATACAATGTCTCATCTTTGAATAGGTGTATTTTGAGAATTGGTTCCTTTGAAATCGATCCCTAGTGAAGCGTACCTGAAAGAGAAAAAGTCAATAGCGAAAACGGTCATTTTTGAGTAATTTTTTTTTTTTTTTTTTTTTTTTTTTTTTTTTTTTTTTTTGCATGGGTCACCAACAATATTTTTTCAATCTGACTTCGGCTTTTAAGACATAATTTTATGAAAGTTAAAAAATATGTTTTTTTTTTAATTCCGTATCACAAACGGTTCGGCCGATGGACTTTTAGGCAAACGGCCAAAATTAAACAGCAGTTAATTCTTACCTTCTACGCGCTCGGAAAGACAGGAACTGGGCGCACGTCCGTCGATTGCAATAAAAGGTCCCTTTTTTATGAGTTTTCAATTAATATCTAAGGTAATTATCAAAAAATTAAAAATCTAGTCCTCAGGTGCATTAGAACCAGCCTTGGATAAACCTCATACAAATACAAATTTTCAGACCTCTGCGTGCGGTATATTTTCCTAGCCATCACCAACAGGCACACATATATAGAGCATAACTTTTTTTATTATTAGAGATAACTTTACATTTTTTATAAACTTTAAAAACTTGTGAAAAATTTTAAAACTCAGTATTTTTTTAATTAAAAAGTTTAGGTTTACCCTCTAAAATTAAACTGCGTTCCCGAAATTCTTGATCGCTTGGTCACTTTAGTTATGACTTTTATATAATAGAGGAGAAATCAGTCAAAAATTTATTGGAGTACATTGCTGTGCAAGGAGTATAATTCCATTATTTCAAACATTACATTATCCTTTTAGCAATAACGAAATGAAACATATTCGCATAGTTTTATAAATCAGAATGCATTAATTTATTAACAGAGTCAGATGCATAATTCAAGAAACACGCGAAGGTATCAATGATTTGGTACACTCTGGGAAACAATCCAATGAAATTTATTTACTCCAAAATCGCAGCATTCTGTCATACATCTAAAAATTGTGTAGAGAGTTTAGACTGTTTAGATCCATTCCGTTGTCCGACAAGAGTAGGAATATAAATCAACACAATCACTAACGCTATCACTCGTAACAATATATCTCAGAAATTATGTTTAGAATAAAGCGAACAGGTTTATATATTTAGTCTTAAAATTTTCATTCTGTTATTTTCTAACATACACTTATTACGCCTGCGTAAATAATCTAATTTATAATAATAATATTGTAGCCTTCATTAATAATCCGTATTTAGCATCTCCTATAGATGGGTTTCAACATCTTTGTGAATAAATGTTGCCAAGAATTATACAGAATAAATTATGAATGAATGTTGTCGATGTTTTCTCACAGTCCCCTGAATAGTCCTACGTCATGACCCTGAAAGCGGTGGCTGTCGAAAGCGGATCTTTTTTAAGCTATCTTCACCTTGCATTAATTAAAAAAAAACACAATTTTTGAATAGTAATGGTAACCGTTTTTCTGCGAGTAGAAAAGTTCTGGAAATGAAAGTATAACATATGTAAACATAAATTATTCTTACTTTGTCTTTACTAATTAATCAAAATAAAGACATAAAAAGGTATAAAATCGTATATGTAAAGACTACATTAACTTACTAATCGAGTCAGATATATGATTGAACAAACAATCGAAGTCAGCCACTGATACTCTGGAAGACACTGCAACGAAACTTATCTTCACCGAACTCGCAGTACTGTCTCATACCTCATACAGCTAAATTTCATGAAGATAGTACACCCAATTTACTGTCATTCATTCTTCAATGTGATTGAGAACGAAAACCCATGGAACCACTATTGCTATCTACCATAGCAACAAATAGCAGAATTGCAAGTAATATTTACAATGTACTAGTCAGTCACTTCCACAAATTTATGAACGTATTGAAAGACTGCATTAATTTAAAAATTTTACAGAATTATTAAATATAAAATTACATATATTTACTGCATTAATTAAAAAAATAAACAGATAAAATAACATTAAATATTTCATTCTAAATTTTAGTTATAACTATAAGGAAGGGGATTTTAAGTTCTCAGTACTTATATATTTAAAACATTTTAAATTGTACTTTTGAAAAAACTTCATGCAGTTATCAACATACACTAAAACAGTACTTTAGTCAAAAATCTGAGGTTAACACTCTAAAACTGAAAACTGCGTCCTCGAAATTCGGCAAATTTTTGCCACCATAGTTATGATTTTATAAAAAAGTAGGGGAAATCAGAATTAATCAGAATTTCATAGATGCTCATATCTGTCCTAACAATAAACTTTCATAATGAATAGAGGAAAGTATATTCAACTAGGTAAATTATATCCAAAGTTGGAGTATCATAGTTGAGATTTTTCCAACAGAGCGAAAATATGCCGGGACCAGGACTCGCACCTGGGTACTTTGGTTTCCCGTACCAACGCTCTCCCTACTGAGCTATCCCGACGATATCCTGGACTGGCATATTTCACTCTTATTTGTTGGACAAGGCTGCGGACTGCAGCGCTAATTTCATTCATCCGAGCTATACCTATAGCATTTACATGATGAATCTTGAAATAGCACGGTAACTCCTGTATACCATGTATTGTACCTGAGAACTCCTGTATACCATGTATACATGGTATACAGGAGTTTCCGTGCTATTTCAAGATTCATCATGTAAATGCTATAGTTATAGCTCAGATGAATGAAATTAGCGCTGCAGTCCGCAGCCTTGTCCAACAAATAAGAGTGAAATATGCCAGTCCAGGATATCGTCGGGATAGCTCAGTAGGGAGAGCGTTGGTACGGCAAATCAAAGTACCCAGGTTCGAGTCCTGGTCCCGGCATATTTTCGCTCTGTAGGAAAAATCTCAACTATGATACTCCAACCTTGGAAATTAACTTTCATTATTTATTATATTCCCAATAACTTTTAAGTAATAATGAAACTTATCATATCCGTATAGTTACAGAGGAGGTAATACCTTGATTTAGTAACAGAATAAGATGAAGGATTCAACGACAACGAAGGCTATCACTTGTTTCGGTATGAAATATATAGACAAACATATAATTTTTAAATCCTTATGTTATTCATATATGAAGATTGAGACCTTGCCAACCAAAAAAAAGTATATGGAAATAATTGAAATATCCGTTCAAGAGTTATGCGTGGGCATCCATAGAAAAAAAATTCAATGTTTATTGTATAAAAGATTATTTATTGCCGACGAATAAATGAAGTAAATATTCAACGATGTTAAAATTTTTGCCCTTGGTTGAAACAAATTTGTTACTTCCGTAGATGCATCCATCAAATGGTGCAATGTCATTCCAATATTTGGAGCTCCATTTCAAAAATGACTCCAAATGTTTGAACAAGATTTCACCATATTATGGTTGCAGCTACAGCAAAATTTTTAACAGCGCTACTCAGCAAAATTTTAAACTGAGTAGATGATATCTCCTAAACAAATTTAATTTATATTCATATTATCCATATTTTTCTTTTTTTGTATGTATCCAAAAACTCTGTATTGGTATTGACACATGTAGATAATTTAACACCATTTGAATTATTAGAATCGTGTGGAAAAAAAATCTGTAAAAAATTAAAGAAAAATAGAAACTTTATATTAAAGAATTGTTTTATACTCTTATGACTTTCATTAATCGAATGAACAAAATCACAAAATCAATGTCACAAAATCATAGAAACATAATGTTATCATAACGAATTATTGTAATTATTTATTATTTCAAAAATAATGAAGATAAATATGTATGCTTGGTTACAGAGAAACGAATGCAAGAATTACTTAACACGTATTATTAGAAATAAGATTCACGAATCTGCGAATTTGCAAAGAATATCACAGACTTTGAATATTGTTGGAAACACTAAACTGAAACACATTTGTTCACCCTAAAAAAGAGTTCGTCAAAAAACGTAAAAATGCAGCAAGTTGCCAGATCTTCCTTGTGATTGGAAAGAAATTTACTGTTATTTGAAAAAAAAATCCACATCTATTTTAAATATCATTGTTGTGAATATCGCTTATTTTGTCGCGCAGTAGATTATGATGTTTTAAAATTTTAATATGTTCATGTAAAAAAAAACTATACACAATACGACGACTATTTTAAAAACATAAAATAGTGATGGATACCTTATCAGGATATTAAAATTATATGACGATTGGTCACCTTTTTTGAAAGCTAAAACCCATAAAGTCAAACAATACATAAAATTGTGGAATAACATATCGTTTTTAAATCCTTAAGTTATTCAAAAGGAATATATAAAAAAAACGTGCCAATAATAATAAAAAAATAGCATGAAAATAATGGAAATACCCGTTCAAGTGTTATGCGTGGGTATCAATAGAAAATTTCAATGTTTATTGTTTAAAAGATTATTTATTACCGACAAATAAATTGAGTTAAGATTCTACAATGTTAAAAATTTTACCCTTGGTTGAATCAACTTTGTTACTTCAGTAGATGCATCCATCAAGTGCACTGTAAAAAAAAATGGATCGATCTACTAAAAAATTTTTAGTTTTTCTCACTGATTTTTGCAATTACTAATTTTTTTTTTTTGTATTCTTACTCAGTTACAAGAAAATCTGTGAGAATTACTAGAAAACAGCTAGCAACATTACTAGAAAACAGCTAGCAACGCTTCCGATTTATAGTACTGGTTACTAAAAAAATCTGTGGAATACAAATATACTAAAAAATTTTTAACAACCTCAGGATTTTTTTTACAGTGTGGAGCAATGTCATTCCAATATTTTGAGCACCGTTTGAACCATAACTCCTAATGTTAGAACAAGATTTCACTGTATTATGGTTGCAGCTACTCCAAAATTTTTAACAGAGCTACTCAGCAAAATTTTTGACAGGGTAGATGATATCTTCCAAACAAATATAATTTATATTCATTTTATTATTCATACTTATTTGAAAATTTCATGAAATTTTGTCTGACTGAAGAATTTTAAGAAATTTCGCCCGAGTACAGAATTTTATGAAATTTTGAGCTTAGGTTCGTGCATGTTTCTTGCATTGAAGAAAAAAAAAAGACATACGTATTTTTTTTCGAACACAAAAAAGTAATAGGCAGCACAATTGCCAGAATGCCCATGTGATTTCATGAAAGTGCAGTTTTATATAAGGAATTCAAATAACTTTTACGTTACGAGTTTAGTTTTGACTTTTTCGTGTCTGGTTAGGGTTTACCAAATTCTTCAAGAGAAAGTTCTGAATATTTTCCAAATGAGAAAAAAACCCTTAAATTTAAACATTAATGAATGTATAATTTTTTATGTTACGGTTAAAGAGAATCAGGCTCGGGCTGGGTATTATGCTGGCGAAATTTTTTTATCAGGTTCTGGTCAGATAAAACAAGAATCGTGCAGTTCTCCGATCCCCTGCTAGCGTTTTGAAACGCAACATTCCGATTTGTAATATTTTGTGTTTACCATGACTTCTAAAAAATGATTAATGAGAATTTGTTTTACAATTTGTCGTCTGAGTTTCTTTTGTATGGATATCGATTCAGAATTATTTAGCTAAGGTCCCGGGTTCAAATAGCGCCAAGGATACTTTTTAAATTAGTTAGAAAAGTTATAAATCGTATGATTGTGTTAAAAGAAAATGTGCCGAATGCATAATACGTGAAAGTCTTGAAATACACAAGTAAAGGCAAAAAACATTAAAATTGCATATATTTGTCTTATTTAGAAGCTAAATATAGTTTTAAAAAATAAAACTTCCTCCAGTATATCCTATACGTGAACAGAATCATTAACTTTATACATAAGTATGTGCATTACAATCCATTGTCTTTGACAAAATGCAAAAAATGGTCACAATTCTTATAGAAGAATGAATTATCCATTTTAGGGATCTAAATACACTTGAAAATGAATATAGAAAAGAAGAACGAACTTAAAAGAATCGCTAAATATTTGCCATTTAATATGATTTAATAGAAAATATCTATATTCGTGTAAATTTTATTAATAACGATATACCATAAGATGGCCTACATTTCATTTTTTACTTTACATTCATCTTGTTAATATAATATTATAAAAATATATTTAAAAACGAAACTTTATCCTCCTATTGTGTCATAACCGGAATTAAGATTAGAAAATGTTCATATTGATGAGCAATATTCACACTTATTACACAAAAATTTGGAAATTTTAGACATTGGTTAATGGAGTTTTTGAAATTGACACAATAAAGGAGAGTCAGAAATTTCATGTATTTTCGTTCAAAAATATTTTATCATTAATGATAATTCCCAGAGATACGATAAATTTGACTTTATATTAAAAAGAAATTTGGAGAATTTTGAGTGGCTTTATTAAAATTGCATGGATGATCTTTTAAATAAATTTACTTGTGAAGACATTTTTTAAAATACATTAACCACTACAAAACACTTGAAAATGGCTCATTGGTATTATTTATAATATTGCAAATTTTCTTCTAAATTAAAATACCTGTTGAAATTTCTATTTGAAGAATAATTTACCGGTAACGTGTAAAACTAGAAAAGTATTTCTTTTATATAAAAAAAAAATATCTCTAAAATAAATCGGACACATATGAGTTCTTTTTCTCATAGAGTATGTTGTAATTAAAACGTATACAAAGAAAATAAACGTCAATCCTTTTGATGTATAAAATTATAATAACTTGCATTATGACATTTTATCATCAGAAAGATAAGCGATTATTCATTGCAAATTTTCAAAAAAAAAAATTTCATGTTATTTTCCTATGATATAGTTTTATGCAAATATGCATGCAAAAGTGTTTTCTATACATTTGTACAGTCGAGGGAAGAAAAGTGACCACCATCTATAAATCTTGTGCTAATCATCACATAACAATGTGACTGGTATAAATATATTATTAATAAAGTGTAGGTTTAATTGGGGGTAATTGTGAACAAAATTTGATAGTTACAAATACTGACAGTTTTATGAAACCCGTAATCCATGTAACACCTTGTAAAACAGCCATAAAGCTGTTTTTTCACTACTATTTGTCAATTACAATTAGTTACTGGTGCTGTGGTATGTTAATTAAATACCTAAAATTGCCTGCTCAGAATGTCCCCAAAGTCTACGGGGTAATTGCGAACATCTATTTTTGTGTCGAGATGGTATGATACAAAAAAATACCAAGTTCATATGCAATATTTGTTTAACAACAGCTTCACATACACATTAATCTAACACTAGCTGACCAACCCGACATTGCCGAGGCTAATGATAATAACATTCGATATACCTAAAATTAATGTTTAATGATTTTATATTTTTTAATGAAAATATTTCCAAACGAACTTGATGTTAAACGACCCACTGCCTTCGACAGCGTACCACCTCGAATTCGTATGATTTTATACTTTTAAATGAAAATCTATCCAAACGAATCTACAACTAGTAAATCTGAAGATCAGGAGCCTCAACGTCAGCTCAAGTCACTGTTTTTTAATCTCACTTTTCATATTATTTAGCATCTTACAATCCGCAATTTAATTTTTTTCTACTGCATACATATTTACAGGCATATACAATTCTTCGGAGGTTTCAGAAATTAGAAACGTTAAATTAAACACGGTTTATGCAATGATATTCTGAAATTCTTATGAACTTCTTATTCTTGTAACTTTTTAGATAAAAAAAAACTTGTATTAAAATAAATTCTTCATTTATGTCAATAGAATACAAAAATAATTAATTTTGCTAATAAATTATTGGAACAAAATAGTGCGTGTTGCTTTTATTATTTTTATCTTCTTTGAAATATCGTTGCTAGGCAACTGATAAATTAAAGAGAAAAGTAAAAAAAAATGCATTTTAAAATTTGTAAAAAACATGAAAATAAAAGTTTTATATTTTCGGAACAGATGCAAAAAAATTTCCAATCATTTAAACAATTAATATCTCAATTCTAATAAATGTATCGTCAATTTTTCAAAATTATTGGATAAATTTAAAACCTCCATATCGAAAATCAACATCCATAATTTTACTTTGAAATCCATTATTCAAATATGCGATTTCCATTCCAGTTAAAAATGAAATTTGAAAATCGTCTGCAGTCCCATAGTTATTAATCATAGCATTATGATTTAAAAAGAAATGTTCTCTTTTTTCGAACGAATGAACCAAATTTAACCAAAAACTATACAGCTAATTCCGGGTATCTCACCAACATACCCACCAAAAATCAACCTTATCGGATCGTTTTTACGGCAGTTATCGCGGAACAGACAGACAGACAGACAAACAGACAAACAGACAGACAGAAACCAAAAACTTTTCGGGTCTCAACAGTAAGCCTTCACTGACGTTTTGGCAATTAGGGGCCTACTGCCTTTAGCCACGTATACCACGCATGCTACGCACGCTCCGGTCTATTTTGAATTTATATTTTTAAACGAAAATCTTTCCAAAATAATCTAACGTTGGAGACCTCACTAATTTTAGTAGAGTTTACCCTCCAAGTTCTATGATTTTATATTTCCCAATGAAAATTTTTCCAAACGAATCTAGAGTTTGGGGACCCACTGCCTTCAGCCGTGTATACTGGGCCTACTACTCATTGTCTAATTTTTCTTGAATTTATATTTGTAAACGAAACTATTTCAAAATGAACTTAAAATTTGGAGCCTTATATTTACAAACTAAAAGTTTCCAAACAAACTAAGGGATCCCCATTATAATGATTGCCGGTTTAATTTCTGAATTCTGATATTTAGACATGTTAAACTTTCAATACCGAGCAAACTTCCAGGCGAAATATTAATGTTTCAACTGTAAAATAGTTATGGCTTCATACGATCTAATAACGAACAAAATCTCTTTGAAAAAAATTGTTCATATTTACTCCATATCAGAAAAAATGTGAGAAAATTATGAACATGGTTCTGCAAATCCCTGAAAATAAGTTGAAGCAAAAAGTTAGTGATATTCTGTAAGATAATTATAACTTAAACAATTATCGATTAAGAACTTCGATTTACCTTGATTTTATCTGATAGAAAATAAGAATATTCACAGGCACTAAAAACAGTTTGCCAATTGAGGGAGTCGGAGCAAGAAAGTGCCAAGCCACATTTTTGGTGAAATAAATCTAACACTGTAATCTGTTAGTCTAGAAGTTTAGGAACTATATAGGTTTAAAGTTTGAAACTCACTATGTAACAACGGGAATGTTCTTATTCAGTCAACAGCGATGTAAACATTTGATTTTTACTTCCCTTTCGTATCAGCTAATCTCACATAAGTTTTAGTAAAGCTTGTTCTGAATTACCCCATGTTCATAATTACCCACAATTTACCTTACTAATTAATGATACGTAAAGATTCCTTAGAGGTTTATCTATACTTAAAATATGTAAAATACTTTAAAATTTTCAATACTAACATCAAACTTTGACACGATATTTGGATTATTCTCTAACGTTTACATCCGGATACCAAACGGACAGTCATTAGTGTAGACGTTTAGGAACTATGTAGGTTTAAAGTTTGAAACTCACTATGTTAGATTAAGTTTTAATACTTGTAAAAGAGATTGAAATGTAAGTAGTTTGTTTAAGCGTAACTTAAACACTACTTAGATGAATTTGCTGTAATTTTACATTCGCATATTTAATGCTTCTAGAAACAGATTTCTTTTAAATCATTCATAGGTTACATTTCATATATTTTCGTTAAATATTTTTTAAAAATAAAATTTTTAGAAGAGTTTTTAATATTATTATTAACGAATGCTAAATGCATAAACATAATCCCTCAAACAGTCGTCCCTATCCTTTTCTGACAAGTTTGATTAATATATTTAAAATTTGCAAACGTATAAAAATTTTCGAAAATAATTGTGAAAGAGAAATATTGTTGCTTCAAATATGTGAACCCAAGAATACAGCTTATTCTGAAAACCTTTCCTACATTGCAAAATGTTTTGCGAAGATTATAAATGGATTCAACATTAAGAATTCTACAGTTTAAACATTCATAAGGTTTAAACAATTTGAACGATGGACTTCTCGTTTGGTATCCGAAAGTAAAATTTTCAAAAGAATCCAAATACCTTGTCAAATTTTGGCGTCCGTATAGGAGATTTTGAAACTTCGTGCAATTTCAATGTATAGATCAGGGGTTCTCAAACTTTCAGACCGACGTACCGCAAAATCGAAGTTCATACTTCCGCGTACCACCAGGTAACAAACGTAAAGTTAATATAGAAAAACCTGTCTAAAACGCAATATCTCTCCGGGTTTTGTGTTTCCGTCATAGCAGGTTTTACTGTATTTAAAATAAATTATTACATTACTAAATTGACTGCTTTATAATAACATTCAAGTAAAAAGTAGTATCACCATTAAATTTTAATAATGCATTTATCAAAATAATTTAATTTTTAATAATGCACAATTATCAAAATATAGTATTTTGGTTTAGTAAAAAAACTTTAATACTTAAGTACATATTGGTGCACACTGATTCATATACTGTTATAGAAGACTAGTGAAAAGAGTGGGCGTGTTTTATCAAGCACAACTTCCTCATATCTGGCTCAATATTAGGAAATTTTAGTCATAAGTCAGATTCGATGTTTAGTTTATTCCTGTATTTGTTTTTCATATAACAAAGGGGGGGGAAAGCACATTCACAGAGGTATGTTGTGCTAAACACAAACAGACTTTGACGATATTAGACGGTATTCTGATATTCTCGTCAGCGAAAATTATGTTACATTCATTCTTTTGAATGTGGACTCCAGTAATCCATCACATGAGATTAGATCTGAATAAGTTCACTTCTTTCCTCTCTCGTGAGATACAGTGGCAGGGTGTCTCAAATGAGAAACGAATTTCTTATCCAAAGCTTAGTTAGCGCATTTAACATAGGCTCAATACAACCGTATTAATAATCTGGATACCTTTAAATGTGACAATAATGTCGCTCAGTATGCAAGCACTTGCAAGTTTCTTCACACATTTATGAATATACCACCTCAACACATATGTTGATTCTATCTCAAATCCGAGTATAGTTTTACTCTTTCTGCTTAAATAAACTTAATTTTGATTAATTCAGCACCTTTAATTAGGTTGCTCTACTTCCGTCACAACCACGTCAGGGTGGCTAGTGCTCAGGGAAAAATACAGTTAAAAATAGTGATAAACACCAGTATATTCTTCTAGAAAAATTTATGTTGATTATTCGATCAAATAATTAATTTGAATATTTCTATAAGAATATAGTGGTAATTATCATTTTTTTACTGTATTTTCCCTGACCACTAGCCACCCTGCACGTACATACTGAAGCTGCAACTCGTATAACAAGTGGAAAAGAACTTCAACCTAAAAAATTGTTTCCAAAACATGACACTGGGCTTCTACTTGTACGCCGGTAAATGCACATTTGTGCTGCTATAGCCGTAGTGTCTAAAAACGACCGTTTCGTTTTGGACGGCTATTGCCATCATGCTACATAGTGAACTTCGCTTTGACGGCTATAGCCGCAACTGTCCGTCAACGTGTTAAATAACATTACTCTCTTGACCATTTTAAGTAACCTTATTCTCTTAAAAACTGATTTCCATGAAATAGGGGGAAACTATAACACTTTTTGTGCAAGAGAAGAAAAATATTTCAATGAACACAATGAATTAACCCCTTAATCGTCGCGCCCTTTAACTGTAGGCTACTTTTTAAAAATTCAGACTGCTCGATTACCACCAATTTTTTTAAGTAGAAATGTTCGTCTTATGTAATAGACAGATAAAATAATGCAAGAATAAAGCCAATAATACTATTTAAAAAAATTGGTGGGAATGAAACAATCTGAATAAAACATGCGTAACCTACGCTGCCCGTGAATGTCTCGGGCACGACGATTAAGGGGTTAATTTAGGAATTATGTTTGAAATGAGACTTTCATTTCAACACCTTTTAGAAGCTCTTCTAGTACAAAGAGAACAAGGGGTTATAAATTACACTTGGAATGTTATTTTGTTTTAACTCCTCCTACTCACAATAGCTTCTCCTACTTCCAAGCATTCAGATTTTTCCTTCAGATAATTCAATTTATAAAGCCTGTTTAAAAACAGTTCTTCCGCTAATTAAAAATACTTCATTCATATATTAATTTTAAAATTAGGTCTTTATTAAAAAATTCAATTTTTATGCATATAAATCTAATAATTGTGTTTTTAATTCTGAAAAACTGATTCTATCATAAGCGGTGCGTGCGAATTTCCGCAAGTCTGCTTTACCAAACATTTCTCGTAACAAAAAAATAAAAAAAGCGTTTACAGATCCTAAATAGCATTCGAATTTTTTTTTTTTAAACTTCCTAGTAAATAAAGACAAGCCGTTTTTGATTCCATAATAATATGCTGCATTTTGTATTTTATTTCACGTACCAGTATTAGATTTCTGCGTACCAGTAGCCAGAGCTTCACGTACCAGTACTGGTACGCGTACCATAGTTTGAGAACCCCTGGTATAGATGATTCCCTAATCAAAATGTAAGTATAGCAATAATTAATAGACGCTATTAGTTGTCAATTCTTACCAGTCACAGTTTTATTCCGTTTATTGGTGATAGTTTATATACTTATTTCAGTGCTGATTTCCTCCCTTTATATTTGTCAAAAATACATAAAAAAATATTCTAGGATCAGATGTATGGTGACAATTTCCTGAAGCATGGACGGAATTATTCAAATAGTAGGGTAACGCCGGCCGAACACCTTTTCTTTGGCTTTTACTCTTAAACTCATATCATGTTGATATTTGGCCAACAAATAATATAACATTTGAAACTATATTAATTTTGTAAGACAATCAGGGGAAAAATAAATCATTATCTTAATCGTATTACAATTGGGAGCGTCTCAAAGATAAATGGCTGTGATTACGTCCTTCACCCCTAATAATAACTTAATGCTATTCTCAAATCCAATGAAGATACAACATTTCTGAATTCCTTTTTGTTCAAAAGCGCATGAAATTGGCATGCATTCTTATTCAGAAACTATGTAATCAAATGGCGTTTTCCATTTTTCGGTAAAGGCAGACTATCTTTTAGAAAACACTGTCAAAGAAAGGGTTTTGAACCGAATTCACGACGCGGCAGTGCGAGAAAGGAGCAAAGTTGCCATCACGTTACGAGGAACGCTTATAACTCGATAAGTATTTTATTTATCAAAAATGGAAAATACTATTCGATTCCAAAGCGCTTCAATAGTCATACCTGCCAATTTTATGCCTTTATGTTTAAACATGAGTCAGAAAATGTGTCAGAACGTTTCACGTTGTTGAGCAGGGAATTTGAGAACCTTCGTAAGATTACTGAATCCACTTTTTTAGCTATACAGATATTCATCCTGAGTAACTTCACTTGCGTTTTTATAAGACCTTAAAGAACTCTTTTATTCTCCTAACAATATTCGTGAAGTAAGAGAATATTTATAAACTTGTATTGTCTTTTTACTAACTAAGAAAACTAAGATTTGTAAAATTGGGACCCAATAAGTTTTGTATAAATATCAATTTTTAATTTCCTCCCGGAATATATCTGCATACACAATGAATGCTCCAGTAAAACTCCATACGTAATTGGAATTCTGTGGATGTACGCATTTTGCATCAATATTTTAGATACAAAACTTAAAATGGCAGATAGATAACTGACTATACTTTCATTTTTGTTCTTTAAACCACCAGACATTTTCTTTAATTTTCAGCATATGAACATGAATATATCTGCATACACAGTGAATGCTCCAGTAAAACTCCATACGTAATTGCAATTCTGTGGATGTACGCATTTTGCATCAATATTTTAGATACAAAACTTAAAATAGCAGATAGATAATTGACTATACTTTCATTTTTGTTCTTTAAACCACCAGACATTTTCTTTAATATTCAGCAAATGAACATGAATATATCTGCATACACAATGAATGCTCCAGTAAAACTCCATACGTAATTGCAATTCTGTGGATGTACGCATTTTGCATCAATATTTTAGATACAAAACTTAAAATAGCAGATAGAAAATTGACTATACTTTCATTTTTGTTCTTTAAACCACAAGACATTTTCTTTAATTTTCAGCAAATGAACATGAATATATCTGCATACACAATGAATGCTCCAGTAAAACTCCATACGTAATTGCAATTCTGTGGATGTACGCATTTTGCATCAATATTTTAGATACAAAACTTAAAATAGCAGATAGATAATTGACTATACTTTCATTTTTGTTCTTTAAACCACCAGACATTTTCTTTAATTTTCAGCAAATGAACATGAATATATCTGCATACACAATGAATGCTCCAGTAAAACTCCATACGTAATTGCAATTCTGTGGATGTACGCATTTTGCATCAATATTTTAGATACAAAACTTAAAATAGCAGATAGATAATTGACTATACTTTCATTTTTGTTCTTTAAACCACCAGACATTTTCTTTAATTTTCAGCAAATGAACATGAATATATCTGCATACACAATGAATGCTCCAGTAAAACTCCATACGTAATTGCAATTCTGTGGATGTACGCATTTTGCATCAATATTTTAGATACAAAACTTAAAATAGCAGATAGATAATTGACTATACTTTCAGTTTTGTTCTTTAAACCACCAGACATTTTCTTTAATTTTCAGCAAATGAACATGCAAAAAATGTTTATCTACATGGATGATATTGCATTAAAAGGAGTGTAACCGTTCTAAATGCCAGATGAAAAAAAATAAACTTGTTTTGATATGGAGATAAAATATTTTTATGTGTGAAATTAGCAGATGCGCTTCTGATAGTTTTTTAAATATTCCTCCTCGTCTGAGATAATGAATATGAAACAAACATCTTAATCCTTGTATAAACATATCTTAAATGCATGTTATTAAATTGTTATTTACAAAATGTTACGCTAAATTATTAATAAAAAATAATTAAAATATGTACATAATTAATAAGATTAACGTAATTTAGTAAGCTCTTTAACATTAAAGTAAACACTGTTAAGTGGAGTCTGAAAATAGACTATTTCTAACATATGCAGGTTTTAGTAACTCACCTTCTAAAGAGCGTATTTTCTCATGCTGATTTTTTTTCTACTACGTTTTGGTATTAATTATTGAAGAAACATAAACACATAGCAGTGTATTAGAACAACAATCTTCAAATTTTAAAGAGATATATTTATATTGTAATTTTTTACAAACTATTAATTAGAAAGAAAATTATTAAACTAAATTTATAAAATAATTAAATAAGATTATAGATAGTCCAGAAACAAAAACGAAAATAGCATCATTATATAAAGGTTGTTTTGTATTTATGAAAAATGTGAGATGTTTGAAAATTCAATATTATTTGTTATTAATAATCCATATTAAATCCCTTTTAAGAGCAAACTATGATTTTATCCATTTAAAATAACTCATGATTGAGAGAGTTAACCCATTACAGCTTGTGTTACTTTGATGCAACGGTCAAAATATATGCAAATGAAAAATTAGCTACCAAGCTACCACTATTTTATAATAAAAAAAATTGCCCATTCTACAGAGAGTAACTTTGCTATTAAATAAATCGAAGATTACCTTTCAGAATTTGTAGTGGCAAATGATTTTCAACAAAATGAATAAATACTTTATTCCCTTATAGTTTTGGCAGTTAATGGGTTAAAGCGAGTTATTCTATAGCAGGAATTAATCAAAAGCAAGTCATCTTTAAACTTTTAAAATATATGATGAACGTTTAAAACCCCAGCTTTTGGCAAATAAGCCATTAATTTATTTAATACATGAAACGAATGATGTTCTAATTCACAAATTACAAAAACAAAAGTAATCATTTTTAGTTTTAGTATTTAATCTAAGAGTTGGTCACGCACAAAATTGTTAGAACATGATTGGAGCTCTCAAAGATTTAAAATAACGAAGTTCCATTGCTTGAATTTGAGTTGCCTAGCACACTGTAAAAAACATGTCTGTAAAACTGACATAAAAAAATTTGTCTGATAAGATCTTTAATATCTGATAAGAGTAACAAAATGTTTATTTTACCGAAGGGAATTTCTACACAGTTTCACAACTGCATCAAAATCTCCAGTCATTGAACGGTTACAAAACGGTTACATAATCGTAATTTATCTCTGTTCTGACCAATCAGAAAATTTCAAAATATGGCCAAGTAATCGGTATGTACAAAAAAGTTTGAATGACTAGACAGTTTGCTGTTTATTTTTAACAGTGTAACACTTTTTACGAGTTTTGTGTTTTTTAACAATGAATCACTGTTTTTTTAATTGAACTTTCTGTAAAATAAACTTTCTTTTAGCATCTTGTTACATTCATTTATGTTGGCAGATTGTTTTGGTGGAATTAAGTAAATCTCACAAAAGAACAATTTTTTCCATAATATAAACCTTCAGTTGCACACTTTCAAACATTTATTTATTTATTTATTTATTTATTTATTTATTTATTTATTACATAAGAACTTGTGAATTGCAATCTTTTCATTAAGATCAGCCCAAAAAATTTATTTTTTATAATAACTTCCCCCGAATTTGTAGCATTTTTTGTCATGCATAATAGAACAATATCCTTCCATATTACAAAAAAAAAAGCAATCTCAGCAAATAAATGTGAATTGTAGTTTGCTGTTTTGTTAGAAAACATTTCCTCAAATAAAACATTCTGCAATAAAGATTATTTACTATATATTTTATTTATAAAATGTGTAGCTTAATTATAGTACAAAGCCTTCGTAAACATTAGGACACAACCGCCAAGTATTAACGAATTTTTTTTGTTTTATTAAAGCAGAATAACACTTGTAAAATATCATATATTACAATGGTCACTATATATCATTTTGCTTCATAGTTTCTATTTTTAAATATTAGATAACCACATTATATGTATGTATGTCAAATTATTATGTACCGTTTTAATTCTAATTGTGTAATTGAATAAACAATATCAAATATAATAATAGAAACATTTATTATACAATTTTTGGGGTTTATAAATATATTTGACATTCTACACAACATTGTGTTTTATATAGAATTTTTCAAACACAGGTTGTTTTCGTAATTACACATTTAAAATCAAACCTTTTCTAAAATATTTTTCGTTCAGTACTAAAAATGCATTATTTTTAGTGGATAAATAACTGTGTTAAATGTACACCACAATGAAAACAACACAGCCATGCATTCTTTAGCATTCATGAAGTGACCTGTGATTTTTCGTATCATTATTTTTTTTTTTATCTTAGCTATTTGTGATGATTGGGGAAAATTCCATTTGTAGCAAACTTTTTGTGGAATATACAGGGTCATTCATAATTCCCTCCGGGGTTTCGAAACGTTATAGTAAAAAAACGAAGACGAATATGAAAAAAAGAAACATATGAAATTATTCCGAAACTATTCAAATTTTACTTACATACATTACAGGTGTTCTATGTGTGAACCCTTGGTCACACGGCATACATCCATGCGATAGTCCAGTTCCTGCCATACTCCGTTTATTTAAATTTCCGGTACCACATATGAATTGTTTTGTCAGTTGGTCCCTGTTTTCGATATTTATTACGAAAGGCCCGTTGAACTGACACCACTGATTCAGATTTAAAGAAACGGAGTATGGCAGGAACTGGACTATCGCATGGATGTATGCCGTGTGACCAAGGGTTCACACATAGAACACCTGTAATGTATGTAAGTAAAACTTGAATAGTTTCGGAATAATTTCATATGTTTCTGTTTTTCATATTCGTCTTCGTTTTTTTTTACTATAACGTTTCGAAACCGCCGAGGGAATTATGAATGACCCTGTATAATGTTGTATAATTATCTGAAGATGAATGAAGAAATTCAGTAAGAATTTGACTTTCATAAAATATTTTAATCACATACATTTTTATTCTTATGAATTAAAATATTATTTTCTATAAAACCCACAATTATACAATAGGATCATTTAACAAAAAAATATAGCTTATTTAAACAAAGATCCTTAAGTATGCGAAAATTTCATTTATGTATAATATTACAACGTACTAAAATTAACTGTCATATTAGTATAAAGCAATATCTTCAATCTCAGAAATAAATTTTAAATGATATTTTGCTGTGTCTTTGTGCATACATTTTCAAAGAAATTATTTCTTCAAGCAAGATTGTATAATATTTGTTTTTTATATTGTACTTTATTTTATACAAAATTGCGATTTCCAACCGAAAGCATATAGGAAAATTTGTTGCCCTATTAAAACGGAAAACAATTGGTAAATTAACACGAATTCTAACCTCCGGTAGGCTATAACACATTTTATTTTATAGATTTCATTACATATGTATTTTTTAAATTCACACAATTCACACAGTGTTACAAAATTTTTGTGAATTACTTGCAAATAGGCAAATTTCTACTTTAGAGAGTGTATAGCCAGCTTCATTATGCCTTAAAAATATATGTGTAATGCAATAAACGATATCAAATATCATAACAGAAACTTTTATGATGAAATACCGGGCATTTATGAAAATGCTAGATAATTTAAAATATTTTTTTTTCTCTGTGGAATGTCTAATGGAACCTTCCATTATTTTCGTACGGACAGACGTAAATGCAACCACAGTTAAAAATATCCTACAGCATTTTTCATTCTGAATGAACAACGTATTATTTCTAATGTTTAACTACCTTCGTTAATAGTATATGTTAATGCATTATTTTTAATAAAAAATGTATTTTCATAGAATTTGGAAAAAAATACTGCATATTTTTCGTAATAACTTTCTTTCAATAACATTTATTTCATGATAATGCGGGAAATTGTGCATAATTTAGGTTTTTTGTGAAAGTGTATAAAATTAATTGTGTATTTAAGACTCAAAAGCATTACCTACAGAGAAATGGCAGAAATCAGTAAGATTTTGATTTTCATAAAATATTTAATTAAAAAACAATTTTAGTCCCATATAATGAAAACGCTCTTTCTATAAAACCATTTGATATGCTAACAGCAAGCTAAGATCACCATAATTAATATTATGCTTTATTTAAACAAAGTCAATTAAATTTAAAAAAATGACTTATGTTTAATAATGATAATAATTGGCTGTCTAAAGAAATAGCTTTATCGAAGTAAAAATGCGAATTATATTTTGCTGAGTTGTTCGAAAAATATCCCTCCAATAATCTTTTCTTGAAGCAAGATTGTTTTCTATTTATTTTATTCGTAAATATATGTATCTAAAATGTAATATTATGCTTGCGTAAACTTCATATTTTGAGCCGAAAGCATTATAAACAATGTGTTGTCCTATTAAAGCGGAATACAATTGATAAAATAATATGAATCTCACCCACTTAAAAGCTGATTCATATTTTTCCTTTTCACCACCTGTGATTTTTTTTAAATCTCACAAATTTACATATATATAAGTTAATTAAGTAGTGGTAATTGAGGGGGTCTTGGCAAGCGAGTGCTAAGCCACATTTTTTAACTTCTGAGAAATGTCAATTTAAAAATTTGATGAAATACTCAAATCAAGATATATAACATAAAGTTTTTTCGCCAATTTCTTAGTAACATTTGAGATATTCTGAGTAACAATATGGCATTACTTTAATGATATTACTATTACTTTCATTGTAAATTAGTTATCTTCCTTGGGGGCATAAACATCTGGGGCAAAAACGAAACCTGACACATATGCTGTCACCAAGTGACATTAAAATAAAACTATATGTAGGATATTATAATTTACAATATTAAGCAACAGAATACAGTGTTAGATTTATTTTACGAAAAATGTGACTTGCCCCGATCCCCTCAATTAGATAAATACATTTACGGATATGTATGACCGGCTATCTTAAACATATACCTGTAAGGGAATAAACATTTTATAATATCATGAGCTAAAAAATGTTATGAAGTTAAGTAATTTGTAAAAATGTTACACAGTCTAATAACATGGTAAATGTTCCATAAGAAACAGTCCATCGTCACTAAAAAGTTTCCATAAAACTGTCACCATTACTCACCATTATGGAAACGTTTTAATATTTTTATTGACCATGGATTGTTTTATATGGAACTTTTAACATGTTTGTAAGTAATGTCTGAGTGTAAAATTGGTAATTGGAAGAATAAATATTGGAAATATAGTCATTAGTAATTCAATATCTCTTTTTAAAGTCTAATAACTTGTTTTCTCTTTGTATTTTTCTCTATATACACAGTTTGTATACGTACAATGGTGAAAAAAATACTTTGGTAAGCGATGTCAAATGCCATAAAAGACATTTTCATGATAAAATTCAATGTATTTATAAAAATATATTAAATAATTAAAAAAAAATTCTATCATTGTAATTTTCTTTATATACACTCTTTTTACAAGAACAATGGTAAACACGGAAATTTTTAAATACGAATACAAACAAATTATCTTTGAAATAATTTATTTTATTCTGTACGAAAAATGCACTATTGTGAGTGATTAAATATAAACATTAAAATATACGAGAATGCAAAATGTAGCATTAAAACTATAATTCGTTAATAAATTAAAAAAAAAACAGTATTATTTTCTTTTTCATCTTTTTTAAATTGAACTATTTTATGACAATTATGGAATAAATATTTATATTAGGTTTTTAGTGAAATATAAAATTACTTGTTTACAATGCATTAAAATCTTTATTTACGGGTAAAAGTAAAAAGTCTCTAAAATTTTCCATTAAAACTTTTTTTCCTACATATTTAAATAATATAATTATTTAGTCACAAGTAAAAATTTATCCAAGTAAGATTGTTCATTTTATTAACAATAGTGTAGCTAATAATATAATAAATTATATTCACCTTTTAATAATATATTTCTTTTACAAGCTAAAAGGTGTAAATTAACAACGTAATAATTACACAGTAAAATAACTTTTATTAGTTGTTTGACAGGTTTCGGCTAACTCCGAGCCATTTTCAAAAACAAATTAGAATATTCCGTAATTGCACGGTCTTTCAAGTTATTATTTAAAATGTTATCATTTAATTTTCAAGTACTAAGAATTACTATATTGGCATGACCAGCAGGAAATTTAGTCTCAGAAAAAGGAGCATATAGCTGATATTAAGTATAACAGTAAAACCACTGCCCTGGTAAGATTATATCAAGAAGAAACCATCCAAATAAATTTCAATGAAAGTAAAATAATTTTTCCTATCCATCCATAATAACAGAAACCATAGCGATACTAACACGAAAAAATATGTAACGCTGCGGCATCTTTTATCTTACCGAAATTCTGGTTCGGTTTACTCCATGGTTCCAGATATGGAAATAAACAACCAGTAAAAATTAAGGGTAACGTGCGTAACTTTAAAAAAGTACATGAAAATTAAATGGTAGCACTTTAAATAATAACTTCAAAAACCGTGCAATTATGGAATATTCTCATTTGTTTTAGAAAATGGCTTGGAGTGGGCCGAAACATGTTGAACAACCTAATAAAATTTATTTTACTGTGTATTTATTATGTTGTTAATTTACATCTTTAAGAATTTAAAATAAATGTAATAGTGTAGCTAAATTATAACAATAACAGTTTGTATTCACAATTCCAGGCCCAAGTAATAATGAAATTTAGAGTCCCATTAAGTCATAATACACCTGGTAAAATAACATAAATTAGAAAACCAAAGGGTGTAAATCCCATTGCTTCATGGGTTTTATTTTCACTATCTACGAATTTTCTAAAATTCACAAATATTTTGAATGTATCTTGCAATGTGTAATGAACTATGCATTAAAATTTTTTATAGCAGCAGAAAACAACCAGTAACAAATTATTTAATATTTTTATATCTAAAAATATTACAACTTCTCATATTTTCAAAATCACTATTTCTAACCTTTTTTCCACTCATCTTCGTTTTAAAGATATAAAACGCTAAAGACCTGTCTAATAAACTTTAAAATCTATGGATTATACAATTGTCTAAAATCTTTTTGAGTTCTTGAAAAAATTTATCATAAATTTTTCACCGGGAAAAAAAAAATAATAAATAAAAAATAAAAAAATAAAATCATATTAATTAAATTAGAAAGTTAAATTAGAAAGTGGGGCATAAAATTTGGAGTCATTAATAATTTTATACAGTTTGT
Organism: Maratus michaelseni; assembly: GCA_963931845.1. NCBI lineage: Eukaryota > Metazoa > Arthropoda > Arachnida > Araneae > Salticidae > Maratus > Maratus michaelseni. The sequence continues at coordinate 198,490,922 of OZ007588.1, read as the reverse complement.
TGCTTAATAGAATGATTTATTTTATTGCAAAACAAGTATCATAATTCTCAGATTTGTTCTACTAAATGAAATTATAAATACTGCAGCTATTTAGACTGTAAACAGCTCTTTAATAATCTAACCACACGTGAAACCTTTGTAAATCAAGATCTTTATTTAACTGAATAGATGAAGTTTTGTGTCATAAATTTACTAGATTATGAATGTTAAAACTTTACTAGCTGAATTAGAATTTCTTCGTATGTTATACCAGTATACATAGCTATTTATACCAACTGAATTGCTCACGTACACCAGACGGTTTAAAATAAATGATCAATTAAATGAAATGAAAGCTTACCATATACTTTTTTAATTTGAATGCTTTTGAAAATAAAAATTTTTGTACAAAAAATTAGAAAAATGGAACATACAGGGTGGGACAAAAATCCTTGGCACATATTCAAATTCAATAAAAAATCAAGTAAATGGCGTACGAGAGATAAAGGAGTTACAAACCATTTATTTTCCATAATCTACTATCATATTTCAACTTGGGAGCTATATTTAACTTAAACAACATTAAACACCGATATAACGTTTCACTCCATACGTTAAAACTTGATATAAAAATGAAAAAAAAAAATTCTGAATGTGCTATTAGTTTTTGTAAATTTGTAAGTATTACATCATCTATGGGCAACTTTGAAACTACGTTTTTACATTCATCTATCTATACAATAATAAGGTATTGGACTTTCGAAAAATTCAACTTCCGATTTTCTATGGTTTTAAATGTTCCGGAAAACGATTTGATTGTTTTTAAAAAATGTCTGTCCATGAATCTATTAGTCTGTCTGTCTGTATGTGGCAGAAATTATGTGCGCGCGTTATCTCACGAACAACTGTGTAGAATAGAATCACATTTCATATGAAGTTTTATTCTAATATGAAATGGTGCAGATTAGGTTTTCGGCAAAATCCCCTATGAAGGTGTGCCGTAAATCGATGATTTCTACGATTTATGTGATGCTTCTTTCTCCAGTTTATGTGCGCAGAAATCAACGAATCATCAAATTTAGAATCCTCATGATAGGGATAGATTGCCAATCAAATTTGATTGCTTTCATCTTAAAGGGGATGCCGGAATTAGATGATTTATTCGAAATATGCGATGTTTATATCACAAGTTTTATTGCACAAAATTCAAGGAAATTTCACAGTCTCTTGTATATGGGAATACATTGTGTAAAACACCTATGTGCTAAATCCATGTAATTTCGTGCACTATTTAAATCATCTAATTGATTTGATTTATAAAAAAGAAAGTTTCGTGATGGTAAAATTAAATGGCTACAATTTAATTTGCCTTGATCAAACTTTCGATCATGAAAATCATTCCAAACCACACTGTAGTATACCAATTATTTAATTTTTTTTCTTGAATTTTAATGTTTGTCAAGGACTTTTGATACACCATATAATCTCATTATTTTTATACTTTTATGTAATTAATCTGTCGTAAATTTCTGTAAAAATTTCACTTAAGATTACATTTTATTCAAATATTATTAAACATCATTTCCGCTTTCCGATTTTCCTAAAATTTAGTGGGTTGGTAAACGACTAAAGTGAAAATTCCGTTCGAGATTTTATACTAAAAATTAAATATACATATATGTGTGTATGTGTGTGGTGAAGCGACAAATGGGATCTGGAAAAAGGTTGTTGGAAAACATCTGGTTAAATTGGGTTTCCGTCTTCTAAACACAGGCATAGGTCGGATGGTTGTACGACTGAGTAGTTACGATGAATGTATTTGGACTCCATAAATTAAGCAGTCAAACGTTGAAAAATGATGTTTATTTCTATATTCAGAAATCACTCAGGAGAAATGCTGCAGCATGCCTGTTTCACTAATTACTCCTTCATCGTTAATTTGCAGTCGGGGTTTCAATTACTCTGTGCATTGTGATGTTTCAAGAAAGCTTCGAATAATAATTTTAATTCCCCGTAAAGAACATCTCCCGTCTCACTCTGCCATCCATCTTCTAAAAGAGCCCAAGAGCCGAAAAGCTATAGCTACAGCCAAACGTAAAAAATTCTATTGAAATCCGAGTGTGCATCGGATTTTAACTGTGCTTGCGTAAGATTACAACACACATCAAGTGATTCATTTTGTTCCAATCATAAGTGTTTTAAAGGGATTTCATTAGTATTTCTGGTGCATTAATTTTGAAAGAAATAACTTCCTGGCGGCAAAAATGTTCTAGGTGCTTCTAAAGCCTCGTTACGAGATGAATGACGTATAGACAAACCAATTTATCTGCTTTGAGATTTAGTTAAAACTAGCTTCGAATTTAATATGTGATTAAGGGGAAAAAACTGAATCTTTGATGTTGGAAAAAAAATTGAGAGCATTTTGAAATATTGTGATAGACATTTAATATTTAATGATAGAATGATTTTTTAAAAGAAATAAAGTTATTTAGAGTGGAATAATTTTAAGAGATATGATATTTTAGCATTTAATAAAGAATTCATAGCGGTTTGACTATACGGGAATTATAATGAATTTTAATAGTGGATTAAAAACAAAGGTGTTCTATTTAAAGAATAAATTTAAGTGGTTATCTGCATTTTTAGATTTAAATATTATTAAGTGGATTAGGAAAAAATGGCTTTACATATGGATATGAAGGACTATTTTAAGAATAAGAATTATTTTAATAAGCCGGGGTCATATACGGAACATTACTAAATGGAAAAATTTTATAGTATAATTTAGCAGATTGCGGAAAATTTTAAATTTTGTAATATATATATATATATATATATATATATATATATATATACAAGGTGTTTCAGCACAATGTTTATAAACTTTAAGAAGCTGTAGAGAGCACTACAACAAACAATTTCTGTACAGGAAACCAGTGTCGCAATCTACTCGTTTAGTTAAAGATACAGGGCACTTCACTTAAATCTGAAGCCAATCTGAGGCTATTTTAGATTTAACTTTAATAGTAAAGAAGGTATTTTAATGATACTTACAAGAGAATTAACTTCTTATTTGCAAAATGCGATGAAATCATGAAAAGGGCTAGAAGTGCACAGTAATTTGATCGGTGCAGGGTATGTAACGTCAACTACATTACGAAAAATCTATCGCCTACTTTGGCGTTAATTGAGTGCAGATATGGCCACTTCCATCATATTAAATACATCAGTATCGCGAGATGTCGTGAAGCTGGCCACCATCGGCCTTGTAATAGTGCTAAATTAGACTGTCCACTTTGAAATTTATGTATTTTAAATTTTAATTGCGACCCTGGTTTTCAATATAAAAATTATTTCTGGTAGTGTGTTCTACCACCTCTTAAAGCTTGTAAACATTGTGCTGAAACACCTTGTATATATACTCATATATCCGTAATATTATGTAATTTATGCAAAGAATCATTTCCTTATATCTTCTTTTTCTCTAATATCTTTGCAAAATGAAAAAGTAAATGAAATTTACCTTTGAATGAATATTTTTTACAGATGTAAATATTGGAAATATTATTACATAATACAAATTATTTTATATAACTGCTCACTTAACAGACTTTCACATACGTTACATATATTAGTGTAAAACATAAAATAATGAAGGAAATGTCACTAGAAATAATTGTAAGCTACAACAAATTGTGCCAATATCAATTTTACTTTCTCAAACGAACTCTTCTGGTCTGTAATAAAATTAGTGACGAAATGAATGATTTCATGTATTCTATTATGTTTCGTATAACATAAACATAAGCGTGGATTAAGGATAATATGACAGAAAATATAAATTGTTTAGTTATGCAACAGTGATTCAAGAATTGTGATTATAAAATATACATATAATCAGTATTTGAAAAGAGTGATATATTTCATAGGTCATCATTCATTCAACTTTTATCCCTTTTTCTTTCTACTAATTTTTAATAGTAGTTTTTGCCTTATTTAATCACATACGATTAAATAAATACAAATTACTATTAAAAATTAATAAAAAGGTAAAAACCTTAAAGGTTGGCGGATATGCATATTTCACATATGAACATTCTGTGAAAAGCAAAAGTTCTAAAGATTTCATTTACTAATTTCGACATATTACTATTTTATTTTCAAATAGATCTCTCTGGTATAACTCTCTGCTCTTTTAAAACACATTCTTTCAGGTAAAATGAACTTTACTTTGAAAAATAATACTGCATTTATGTTTTATTACTGTTGCTCATAAATTGTACTCTTCGTGAAGACTGATGATATGTCAAACAACTGAAGACCACAACACATTAACATACAGAAATTCTTTAGAAAGAAACATAGTGTAATTTATGAAGGAACTAACAAACATTTTCATCCAGTTTACAGCATTAGTTACGATTCCTGGTAATAAGTGCATTATCACAACTCCCTGCAAATTCAGATATGCACTGCTGCTTTCCGCTAAGAGCTTCAGTCAGTATCCTTTACTTGACATCAGAGCAGGAGCTTGAGATCAAAGTCTTTGATATTTGGCTTCAAGAAATTATTATATTATCCTGTTATGTGTATGGTGTCTTAATATATAGTGTAATGGTGATGTCTATATAGTTTTAGGATTCGTATAACATGCATACACGCATGGATTACGCTAATAGAATGGAAAACGTAAGTAGTTACGAAAATAATATGCAGTAAGACACTTAAGGCAACTTATTAAATACTGATTTGTGCTATAGTGATCCAAGCATTTTTATTGTAAATTATTCATATTCACATGTGAGACAACTGAAAATTCAATCATATTAACTTATTCTACTTTGAATTGTTTTACAGAACTAGTTAATGATGGTGAAAATCAGTGCATTACCACAACTCCCTACAAATTCCTATATGCTCTGATTGATATCCGATAAGAACATCAGTCAACTTATTTTACTTGCCATCAGATGAGCGTTTGAGATCAAAGGTCACTCTGATTCTAGAGTTTCCTATATTATCATGTTATGGCGATAATGTATTCATATATTCTGTTTTGTTTCTTGTAACACGCATACATGCATGAATTACATAAATCTGATGGAAAACGTAAGTAGTTACGAAAATATTATGCAGTAAAAAGTTAAGAAAAATCATTAATTATTCACGCCTACAACAGTGATGCAATAAATGTTTATGTAAAATATTCATATTCAGATATGAGACAGATGAAAATTAAACCATATTAACATGAATCAATTCCTTAGAAAAGAAATTATAAACAGTGAACAGTATGAAAGAACTAAGAAATACATTGAACTGTTTTACAGAATTATCTACGGATCGTGAAACAAATTGCATTATCACAACCCCCTGCAGATTCCTATAAACCCTGCTGGTTTCCGCTAAGAACATCAGTCATCTTCTTTTACTTGACATCAGAGCAGATCTTGAGATAAAAGGCTTCGATACCTTGCTTCTAGAAATTTTTATATTATTAAGTTATGTGTTTGATGTCTTAATATATTCATTTATGCGTTGTATATTATGCATGCACGCATGAATTACGCAAATATGATGGAATACATAAGTAGTTACGAAAATAATATTTATTAATTAGTTAAGAAAGGTCATTAATTATTGACGTCTGCAACAGTTATGCAAGAATTTGTAATGTAAAATATTGATATTCAAATGCGAGACAACTGAAAATTCAGTGATATTAACTTATAGCAATTCCTTAGAAAGAAATTCATAAACAATGAACGTTATGGAAGAACTAACAAATACTTTGAACTATTTTATATTGTTAGTTACGGATCGTTGAACTAAGTGCATTATCGCAAATCCTTACAGATTCATATATGCCCCAGCAATTTCCGCTAAGAACTTCAATCAACTTCTTTTACTTGACATCAGAGCATAGCTTGAGATCAAAGGCTTTGATACTTGCGTCTAGAAGTTTCTATATTATCAAGTTATGTGAGTGTGATGTCTTAATATATTCTTTTATGCTTTGTTTATTATGCATACGCGCATGAATGTCGTTAATATATTGGAAATTTAAAGTAATTATGAACACATTATGCAGCTAAAAACTTAAGGCAAGTTATTAATTATTGACTTGTGCTCAATGATGGAAGAAGATGGTGTATTGTAAAATTTTCCTATTCAGATGTGAGACAACTGGAAAGCTAATCATATTAACTTATAGCAATTTCTTAGTAAGGAAATTATGAACAATGAACATTATGAAACAACATAACAAATATTTTGAATTGTTTTACAGAATTATTTAATGATCGTGGAAAGCAGTACATTACCAAAACTCCCTTTAGATTCATATATGTCCTGCTGATGTCCGCTATGAACTTCAGTCAGTTTCTTTTTTTTTACATCAGAGTAGAGTTTAAGATCAAAGGCTTTGATACTTAGCTTCCAGAACTTCCTATATTATCAAGTTAGTGAGTGTGTTGTCTTCAAATATTTTGTTATGTTTCATATAACATGCATAGACGCAAGAATTAGGTAAAAATACTTGACAATTTAGGTAGGTAAGAGCACATTATGCAGTAAAAACTTAAGGCAAGTCATTAATTGTTGGCTTGTGCAACAGCGGTGCACGAATATTTATTGCAACATATTTAAATTCAGATGTGAGACATCTGAAAACTAAATCTTATTAACAAATATCAATCTATTAATAATAAAATTATAAACAATGAATATTATGAACGAACTAGGAAATACTTTGAAATGTTTACAGATTTAGTGTCTGATCGTGGCACTGAATGCATTACCACAACCCCCTACAGATTCCGATTATGCCCCATTGCTTTCATCAAAGAACTTCAGTCAATCTTTTTTGTCCTGATTTAAGAGCAAAGTTTGAGATCAAAGGCTTTCATACTTTGCTTTTAAAGCTCGCAAAAGTTTCAATTTAATGGGTGCGGTCACGTAATCCACATTTAAATAAAATTTGATGAAAAGAAAAACAGATTTTCAAAGAACAGCAAGAAGTGTTGTGAGGCTGTTCAAGAAAACGTGCCTAATATAAATAAAATAGAATACACACAATTATAATAAATTGCCTTGTAATAATATATTTCTTTTAAATGCTAAAAGGTGTAAATTAACAACATAATACATACACAGTAAAATAACTTTTATTAAGTTGTTTGAAATGTTTCGGCTCACTTCTAGCCATTTTTAAAAACAAATGAGAATATTCCATAATTACACGGTCTTTAAAGTTATTATTTAAAGTGCTATCATTTAATGTTTATGTACTTTTTAAAAATTAAGCACGTTATCTTTTATTTCTACTTGGTTGTTTATTTTCATATCTGTAACCATGGAGTAACTCGAGCCACAATTTCGGTAAGTTAAAAGATACTGCATCGTTACATATTTAGTTACAGAAAAAGGAGCATATAGCTGATATTAAGTATAATAGAAAAACTACAGCCCTGGCAAGATTATATCAAGAAGAAACCATCCAAATACATTTCAATGAAAGTAAAATAATTTTTCCCTCCAGTCTATGCTATCCATCCATAGTAAGAGAAACCTTAGAGATACTAACCCGCAAAAATACAATATGTTATGATTAATTTACATCTTTCAGCATTTTAAAGAAATATAGAATACATACCTTTAAAATATTCTAAACATAATAAATACTTTTTGTGTATATTTTTTTGTTTAATTATTATAATCTCATAGAATTTGAATTACTCATATTAACAATTTACAGTAGGAATTCAGATCCTTGTCCATTTTAAATTATTTTTTCCAGATTTTATCTTCGAATGAGTTTGTTAAAAAAAATCAGTTACTTAAATGCATAATTTAATATATATATATATATATATATATATATATATATCATGTCGGATAATAAAAGCATCTCTGTAACAAACATATTTTCTCAATCATTTTTTTTGTATGAAATTTTAATATCCGATATGTTTTACGTTTTTGCTTTTCTTTTTACACGTTTTATATTTCACATAAAAGAAAACATTTAAAAAATATGTATTCTTAACTACTTATTGTCATTCATTATATGAAACTCTAGGGAACGAGAAATGTTCCATTCAGCTTGTAATAACAAATGGAAATAAGAAAAATTCGAACCTTATTATTCGAATTTTTTACCTCAGTTATTTTTTTAAATTATATTTATTTGGCTGCAACATTTCACTTCTTTTCACGATTGTAATTTTATCTTTTTTTCAATAAAATTATGTGTCGATAATAAAAAAAACCTCTTTCGCATTTATCAAATTGGAAAATCAGAAAAAGATGATGAAATAATATTATTTATATTGTTTCTATGCAAGATTTGCTATCCTTTTCGGAAAAAAGAGAAACTAATTACTATTTGTAAACTAATTTCCTCTTGAGATAACAAAAATATTAGAAAACAAAACCAGAAAGGAATATATCTGTAATGACATTTGTTAAAAATATGTTTTATTAGTGAAATGATGGAAAATTTTCTATATGGATTTTTTTTTTAGGATTCATAAATAAAATGCTATGATATGGTAAAGAAATAATAATAAAAATATGAAATTATATCGAATTACAGCGTTAGAAAATTATACAGTTTTCGAATTGTAAAAGCTAACCTTTGCAGTTGGTTACATTTTATAACATGAAAAATCAAATGTAGTAGATAGAAACAGCGTGTGTAGTGAGGTTTTTTATACAATTGATGATTTGCCAAATAAAATATATATACAGGGTGTCCCAGGATTATTGGGACAATCTTTAAGAGGAGGTAGGTGACATCACAAGGATTCAGATTTGCATAGCAACCCATGGTCGGAAACGGCTTCGTTCCCCGTTAGGTGGTGTTGTTCAGAACAGCATTGGAGCACCTCTCATATCTTCAGATTATCGCATCTTTTTTCAAGAAGTGCTACCAAGCTTACTTGACACTATGCCACAACATATCAGACGAAATATGCGGTTTCAACATGATGGGGCACCTCCCCATTATGGCAGATGTGTTCGTGAACATTTGAATCAGGGGTTTGGTCACCAATGGATTAGCCATGTGATTTAAGCATCATAGATTTCTTTCTTTGGGATGCACTGAAAAGTGCTGTGTACGCAACGCCTGTGGATTCCGATATGGATCTGGTTGCAAGACTCGTATGTGCTGCTGCGGACTATCCAACAAAATCCAGATGTATTTGAACGAGTCCGACAATCCATGGTCGCTGGTTATGGTGAAAATTTTGAACATCTTTTGTGACATTTTTACATATCATGCACATGTAATATCTTAGACCAATAACTTATTTCAGATGATCTCAGTCTTGTGTCTCTTCGTTTCTTGTACCCGTCATACTACTTTCCCATGACATTTCCGACCATGGGTTGCTATGCAAATCTGAATCCTTGTGATGTCCCTTTCCTCCCCTTAAAGTTTGTCCCAATAATCCTGGGACACCCTGTATATATATATATATATATATATATATATATATATTACATATAATTCACAACATAAATGTACATTTCCCACATTTCAAGGAAAAATAATATACATGGTTTCAAATAAATTTTTATAATGTGTGCGTTTTTGTTTCCATTTTTATTTAATTTATTTCTATTAATTTTGTAATTTTATTTTGCTGTATTATCTTTCTTCTTTTTACAGCTATATCTTTGTCTTTCTTAATTAGTTCAAATATTGTGTCGAAACTTTTTCTCTCATTTATGAATTTTGATAATCAGAAAAAAACGGTATACAAGGGTCGTACGCTTTTACCACAATTTTTAAATAGGAATTTTTATATTTTATATTTAAGTAGCAGAAATCGTAGACGTCTCGTTAAATTGCAGGATTTGTAATAATATTGTGCATTTAAAAAAGGCGGAAGTTTCTATTAAAAAATTGCAGTAAAAAGTACGAACGCTGGTATAGTAACCATTTTAAAATTCACTAGATTAATTTTATCTCAATTATTCAAATTGGTAAAGAAATCATAAGAGTTGTAAATTTCCAACTTTGCGAAAAATCTATCGTTTACTGGAGTTCCCTTTCCTGTGGTTTGTTCCGTTGAGATGATTCAGATATCAGACTGAACGCCATGATGATTAATGTTAGCTGGGTGAATTAGATCCTCCAGATTCGTTCGGCATGGCTCCGTTGGCAGAGAACAGGCAGTTTCAGCCAAGAAATCCCTGGTTCAAATACTGGGTGGAACATTTTTCGCCCAGTTGGAAAATTACAACTTTTAACATTTTAAAATTGTTTCTATGCCATTTAGTTGGAATACATATTACTTGTAATAAAACCAGACAATCCACCACGGGCAATATGGGTTAAAAATGCACGATATACACTGTTAAAAATTTGCAGCAAATTGTCCGGCCACTTGACCGTTTTTATAGAAAACGGATGCATAATCGCAATTTAACTCTATTGTGCCCATAATATGGGCACTAATACTGTTAGAATAAAGTTAAATTACGGTTATATAACCGTTTCCTATAAAAACGGTCGAATGACTGGACAGTTTGCTGCAAATTTTAAACAGTGTATTTACCAGTGTACTGGACATAAATTATAAACTTTAATAGGTATTTTACATTTCGTATATTTTCATAGATTTTTCCACCAACTACAACAAAAATCATTTTTGGTACCTTCGTATTAGCCGCATGCCTGAGTTCAAGGGTGAAACATTTCACTATTTATGTCAACTTTTGGAATTCTTATATTTTCAGTGTTAAGCACGTATTTCGATTACATATCTATTACGTTCGTTTATATATATATATATATATATATATATATATATATATATATATATATATATATATATATATATATGTATATTAATATTTTTTTTTCATTTGGCAATATTATGGAATATTATGACATTTAGTTATGGACTTTATTTGGGCGGTTGTTGTCTTACTGTAGGCAGAATTCGGAATCGAATCGTACATACGGTTGGGTGAACATATTTTACGAGAAACTGACCCGACCTTGTTGTGTCGTCTGTTTTGTTTTTCGTTTTGGCTGTAGGTAGGATTCGGATTAGAATCTTGCATCAAGTCGGATATCTAGGTTTTACATGAACCTGAAATGGTTCCGATGTTGATCAGAGTGCACCTCTAGCGGTGGGAAGTAGGACCAAAAGATTTTGCATTTCAAATTGGTCTGTTTCAAACAAAGGGCCCGATTTCAACGGTAATTGATTTATTCAACTTAACATGAACTAATAAAGATATTGATAACTAATTAAGACATAGATTTGGTGTCCCCAAGCGGTGGAAAGTGGAACTAATAGATTTTTAGCGCGTGCATAGCACGCCTTCTATACGGTTCCATAAGCAACGGGGACACGTGTCGGAGTTTCGATCTGAAAGATGTTTGTTTAGAACAGAGAGCTCTCCATTGGTGGCGGAAAATGTAACTAAAGAAATTTGCATTTAATGTTGGTCCGATTAAAATGAAATATTTTCTAACATTCTTCCGATGTCTCCCAGGTACTAAATAAACTTTGGTATAATTTTTGCAGCCCTTAGTTACCACCATTTATGAATAATAATATCCAGGTGGGTGATTTATTTTCTCGGGTTAAATGGTCCGATTTCAATCAGAATCGGTTCATTCAACTCAACATGAACTAATTAAGATATAGCTAATTAACTCTAAAATTAAGCTATAGCTAACTAAAACATAGATTTTGTACACCCTAGCGATGGAAAGTGTAACTGACAAATTTTCCGAGCGTGCACAGTACAGCTTCTACATCTTGCCATAAGCAGCGGAAACGAGTGCCGAAGTTTCGTTCGGAAAGAAGTTTATTTAGAACAGAATGCTCCACCTGGTGGAGGAAACTACAACTAAAAGATTTTTCAGCACGTCTGCTGTACACTGTATCATAGGCAGCGGGGACACGTGTCGGAAATTTGTTTAATACAGAATGCATCACCTGGCGGTGGAACTAAAAGATTTTCCTGCCGTGCGCCGAAAATGACAATTTTTACTGAAACCACAAAAGAAAGTTACCGATTTGATAATCCCAGACAACGAAATAATTTCATTTTCAATCATCCTCGAGTATTAAGGAAAGTATTGGTGGTATTGAATCGAAAATCACAGTCTGTACGTTGTTTATTTTTCTAATTCCAAAAATGCAAATTTTGTGAAAATCCGACTTTTTTTTGACCAAAACTGATCCGTTTTGAATCAAATGATTCAGACATTTCAGGGGGTGGTATTGAATTTTCTTCCGCTTCCAGGTCCATCTTTATATTTAATTTCCGAAAGACAAAGTATTTCCAGAGGAACGGTTTCGTACCGCGAAAAGGATGATTTCGCATGTCGTATTATTTTTTGACGGGACCGGGCAACGCCGGTCGGATCAGCTAGTATAAAATAATTCAAAGAACTTTTTATTTTGTTTGACTAATAGTCTAATATTTAGTGAACGTAAAATAAAGAACTGACGCACGAATGAGACGCATAACAATTCAGATTCAAACTTGCAAGGTTATTCATATCTAATACTAAATTAAGAGGTAATAAGTAATAATTTATCCATAATTTAAGCCTAATTTTAGTTATCTTAAATTAAAGCAAAAATTTAAAATAATGAAGCTGTAATATAAAAAATAACCATGTAAGGACGAGTGTAAGGGCTTCCTATGTAGGGTAGGGTGGTGCAAGAGTGCGCGGTGTACAAGAGTAAGCAAAAGATTATCCAATCCTAAAAAAAGTTTTGCGATTAGCAACAGTTGTAAAAGACTTGATGACAGGTTTTTTTTTTATGGTGATAAAAGGTATTTTGCATTATATAATTGCCAAATAGCCAGTATTTGAAACTCTCTAAATTGACTCCATAAATAAAATAATTTATGGGTTCTTTGATACTGTGTGGCTTTGTTGAAACTTTTACTGTTAAAATGTGGCTATGGTTATAATGTTGGACAAAATCGGCCGCAACAAATGGGAAGATAAAGAAGAAAATAATGAAGAAAAATCTAATAAAATATATGCGAAACGGGCAAAAATTGGATTTAAAAAAGGTAAAAAATGAAGATATTCACAACAGAGAAAGATGATGAAATTTTTGCCCTCTGACAGGGTTCATTCTGTGCGGACAAGGAAGAACTCTAGTTTCAATGCCTAGAATGTGGTACGTGGTCCCGTAATCAATGCATCGATGCATGTTTGTGATTTTTGTAGATAAAATAATAACCAAATACCGGATAGCCAGTATTTGAAACTCTCTAATTTGACTCCGTAAATAAAATAATTTATGGGTTCATTGATACTGTGTGGCTTTGTTGAGACTTTTACTGTTAAAATGTTGCTATGGTTACAATGTTGGACAAAATCGTACGCAACAACTCGGAAGAGAAAGGAGAACATAATGGAGAAAAATCTAATAAAAAACATGCGAAAAAGGCAAAAATTGGATTTTAAAAAGCTAAAAAATGATAATCATAGTAGATTAATTTTTAACACAATTATTCAAATTGGTAAAGAAATCATACGAGTTATAATTTTCCAACTGGACGAAAAATGTCCGGGCCAGGATTCGAACCTGGGATCTCTTGGCTCTACCAACTGAGCCATCCCGGTCGAATCTGGAGGGCATAATTCATCCAGTTAACCTTAATGATCATAGCATCTGGTCTGATATTTTAATCAGCTCAACAGAATAGATCGCAGGAATGGAAACTCCAGTAAACGCTGGATACGTGATTACAGTAGATTAATTTTTAACACAATTATTCAAATTGGTAAAGAAATCAAACGAGTTAACTGGATGAATTATGCCCTCCAGATTCGACCGGGATGGCTCAGTTGGTAGAGCGTGGCGGCTTCAGCCAAGAGATCCCAGGTTCGAATCCTGACCCGGACATTTTTCGTCCAGTTGGAAAATTATAACTCGAATGATAATCATAGCATAACAAGCAGCAAGCAAGTTTTGTGTAACATGTTAAAAAACAAACCTAGGCACAGAATGGAACAACGATTGTCAGAGATAGTCTGTAGAATGCTTATAAATTTGACATAAAGTATTATTTATTAAAATTTTCCTGTTCTTTCCGTACATATTAAATGTTATTAATCAATAATTTTTTAAAAACAATAATATTATGTCGTAACTAGCGTAATTAGCCTTATTTGCGGAATTAAACTGAGGCAGACTATATTTAGATCCCATTTTCAAAATTTAAAATTTGCAGACTTTCGGAATTTTATTTTTTTATAAATAGAAAACGATTTAAAACTGAATTTTATTCTTCTAAGACGATCTCAGACATATCATGGTATCCTATCATGACTTTTTCTTCAATTAATTTTCAAAATTGTAGGATCTAGATTGAAAATGAAAGTGATAGTCGGTATTTACATATTTTCTCCTATATACCATTGGTTTGAAGGTCCACGTCAGGTTTGAATTTCATGTTTCAAACATTTTGTAACGTAAAATGTCTGTTTCAAACTCTTTCAAAGAAACACAACGAATCATGAAATATGGTACAAATTATGTCACAAAGTAAGTCGAGTTTAGTGTTTTCAAACTTTATTTTCTTTTGTTAGTGATTTTTATGTTTAAAATGTTATGAGAAGTTTACACATTTAATAATCATGAATTCCCTTATGGGTTAGATTAATGAACAGTCGGCTTGGATTTGTAGGTTTGAAGCTTATAGAAATCATTTTCTGCTAAAAAATTCATAAGTTACAATATATATATATATATGTATATATATATATATATATATATATATATATATAATATTTATTGTGAAAGAAAAAAAAAATATATTTAATTAATTAAAAAAACCCATGAAAATAACCCAATTAATTTTTTAACTAAACTCGTTTTTTAGAAGCTAAAAATATGCGAATCCAATTTTACAGCTCATTCCGCGAATTAGTTTTGAGTTATGCTTAAAAATATTTGCGCATTGTAATCTCTTTGGCAATGATTAGAAAATAATTTAACATTATGAGTTATCAACTTTAAACATTCATAACTCCTAAACTACTTGACCGAAGGACCGTTTTGTATCCATCAGTAAAATGTATATTAATAAAACAAATATGATGTCAAAATACACGAAAAATATTCAAAGAGATAATTTAAATGTGTATATCTATGTAAGTTTTCATTTTATGGTTTCATTCTACTTCATACATTTCTAGTACGCCAAATAGCATATTTCATGAAAAAAGCAGTACATTATCATTATTTTTTCCATGAGAACCTTTAGAGTACATATCAAATTTTGAATTATTTTCCCTTAAACTTTTAAAAATTGAAAAGAATTTGCATCAAAATAATTTATTTAACAAACGAAATTGTCTTTTTTAAAACTTTCCAACATTGTTGAAAAATGTTCATGAATTCGGTTTGTCTGGACGTCTATCGTAAATATAATAAGATTGGCAAGTAATTGATATATGTTACTGAAGTTTACTATTTCATGTTCGGTATTGACTATAAAGTGCGTAGCAGTTTCAGCTTGTATAGAGGGGCACTCAAAAGAATTCGAGTACATTTCTGCTTATTGATGGTAATTACTGAAATCGAATTTCCAACTATGTTATGCGTTTCCTAATTTAAATTAATTTTTTCATACTGTGTATTATACATACAAATCTGTAGTTCATATACCAAGCTTCACAAAAGAATTCAGATCCTTTTCCGAATGTAGATGGTATTTGGTGAAATTGGGTTTTAAATGTATTATGTTCTTTACAATTATTTACATAGGTATCATCTGCCACATTATTAAACCTCTAACCGCCGAGCAAAAGGACAAAATTGTAATATTGTTTTTCACAAAAAGATTTCAGATACTTTTCCGACTGTAGATGTTATTTGCTGAATTTGGGTTTTCAAATCTATTATGTTCTTTAAAATTGTTTACATGGATATCATCTGACACATTATTAACCCACTGACCACCGAGCAAAAGGGCAAAATTGTAATGTTGTTTTTCACAAAAGAAATCAGATACTTTTCCGACTGTAGATGGTATTGCTGAAATTGGGTTTTCAAATGTATTATGTTCTTTAAAATTGTTTACATAGATATCATCTGACACATTATTAACCCACTGACCACCGAGCAAAAGGGCAAACATGTAATGTTGTTTTCTCTTTAATTTTTTTAAATGCTGAAAAACATCATATTTCATACATGATATAAAAACTTAATTACGAATATGAATATAATCCTTGAGACTATTAATAATTATTTAATGTTTTAAAACTACATTATATATGTAGAATTATATTCATTTAAATAATGCTAATATTGCAGTGAATTATTACAGTATACGGAATGTGTTGGAAAGTGTTTCATAGCGTGTTTCATAGTGTTTCAAGTGTTTAATGCTTGACGCATGATTTTTCCTTTTTTTTAAATATATTAATGTATTTGAAACAATAAATTTTTTCCTTATTTTTGCTCTTTGAAAAAATAGTGTCAAACTTAGGAGTATACCTCATAGCAGCATTTCATGAAAATAATTTACGACATTGAAAATTACATTCTTAGGACATATTTCAAACAAGCGAAGTTTATAAATCAATTTTCCTATTGTCAAGATTTCAAACAATCATAAAAAAGATTAATGGACATTTTTGAAGGAAACATTTATTAGAACACTATGTTTGATTTAGCACATATTACTTTTCTTTTGAAGTTTCAACCAGATGTTGCTAATTGTTTAAAAAGGGTCTTGCAAGTGAAAAAATATATATATATAAAGTTACCCTCGTTTTTCAAACATATATTTTTTTCGTATCATACATATTTACTTGTGCTGTTACTCAAATCATAAACATAAATAAAAGTTATTTCTGGAGATATTTTTTAATAAATAATTTTTTTTTTAATTTGGCCTGTGATAAATGAATTTTTAGATGTATGTGATTTTTTTTTAAATAATTAAAAATTTATGTTTACTTTTATATTTTAATTAAGGATTTTTATGCATTTTCTTCCTTTTTTCAAATGTAATTTAATTTTGACTTACTCTTCTCATTGTAATATTCCCTTAAATGAAACTCATATTTAAAAAAAAATAGCTTTACTTGTTTCTGTAAAATATTTTGCTATATACAGGAGAAGTTATCTGTTTACGTTTTCACTTAAAAATTAGCTTTAGTTATAACTTTATTTATTGAAAAAAGTATTTCTTGCGTTTTTCATAAGAATAAATTATCTTAGATTTTAAAGCTATATTCCCAAAGTGAAAATTTCTACAATTTCGGAAATGTAATAAAATTATATTGAAATATGCTTGTTATTACTGCTAAAAGTAATTTATATTATTACGTAAAATTATTCTGAAGTACGTACTTCATTTCAGACATCTTAAAATAGGGTTTCAGTCATCATTTACATAGTTTATACAATTGGTTATTACAAATTACAAATTACACATTAACCATTACAGTCCAATAAGGAATATAAAATTGAAAAAATAATCAAATAACAAATTAAAATTCATCCATATTCAATGAAGAAAAAAAATAGAGGTTATAAAAACAGATGCACTCCTTCAGTTTAAATATTTAGATATAAATTTTTCTAATTACATTTTTACTCAATATAAAGTGTTTTTTTCTTCTTTAAAGAAGCATAAAAGAATCATAAGATATACAGGTTTATCCAAAGATAACATAATTTATGCAAAAAAACTTTGGCTAATACAATAAGACAAATCATTAAGTTAGTAACTTACTGTAATTCACTTTCTTGCTTTTTTGCAATTAATTATACAACCCTATCTTGTTCACTCGAATGGTTCATTAAGACAAGTAAAAAGTAAATAATTTGTATGTATTACTAATTTGGTAGGTAAATGTTATTTGTTCGAGAATACTTGGAATTGTAAGTTTGATGTCATTTTTAATGTACAAATACTTATACATTTTTCAACATATTAATGTTAATATATATTACTCTTTAGTCTATGAAGAGTTTAATATCAAAATTTGGAAGTGCATGGCACTGCTGCCTGAAGAAAAAATGAATTAAATTGAAAAATATACTAAATGAACTTTGTCTGTCTTTTTCTCAAAGATGGGTAAATCAAAACCATGTAGCATGATTTGTTTATTTCGATTAAAAGAGATCTGTTCCGTTACCTTATACCGTCAACAAATTCAATTATATCGCAAAGATATCTTCCGTTACCTTATAGCGTCCACAAATTCATTGTATCGCAAAATTATCGAATGGATACTGTACATAATAAAAGCTATTGCAAAACTTTTTTTGTAATATGAATGTGATTCGGACCGGTGTGAGATGAATTGCTGAAATTGTAATTACACACATTTCAATCATAAAAGAGACAATGTACACAAAAAATAATGAAAAAATGTTTTTTTAATTTTTTAATGAAATTTTTCACAATATAAATTGAAAAATTTATATGAAATTGAAAAAGGATCTCATATTTCTAAAAATCGGTATCCAGTACTTTTAAATTTGGAAACGTTGTGTGTGGAGAATCGAAAAGTCTGAACCAGTCATAGTCAACCTTTTCTACTCAAGGCCTGCAAACGTGTGTTTGCTACATGAGGTGGGCCGGAATATACTATATTTATATAATAATAATAATAAGATAATTAAAATTGTAATATTACAATTGTAGCATTGCAAAGCAATATAACAAAATTAATATAATAAGTAATAGCTATATAATATGTAAAATACTTAATAATATAATAATGCAGAATTTGCAAGATCTAAATAGACAGGCGATTTCCTTTATTAAATCAGACTTTGGCCCAATTCCTTTTTTTTCTTTATATTAATTAAAAATATATAGCGTATATTTAAATAATTTCAAATGCTGTTTGATTTGTTTTGAAGATTAAAAATTATATGCACCGTCGTACGCATATAGGATTACATGGAAATAGAAATTCTGACTAAGCGATTAAAATTGAATATTTTAAGGTAATTTTAAGTTAATTATAAAAAAACAGCATAGATTTTTGCTTCTCATTAAAATATCTAAAACAATATTGAAGATCCTAAATACCGTTTAATTGCATCTCAAATTTTTATAAATATGATTACTGATTGTGTGTCTCTGGACGCACATAAAAGGTCGCCAGGTCACACGCGGCTCGCGGTATTAGCAGTGTTGCTCACAGATTTAGTATGGCTGCTAAACCATGGTCGCGTATCAACGAGATCAAAATCTGCTTTGGAATGCTTTGTGCACTGGCGCACGATTACTAAATAAGAAAACTTAAGCAATATCCGATCACAAACATCTGCTTCAAAGGAATCAAACTTTTAAAATAATAAAATATTGAATATTTGTCATATAATATGTAATCTTAATTATAAATACCAAATAGAGAATATTTTTCATATAATATGTAATCTTAATTATAAATGCCAAATATATAATATTTTTTTATAATATTTAAATTCGTTTTCAAACCTGCCAAAAGGAAAAAAAATCATGTAAATAAAATTAATTCATTAAAATTAAACATAAGAATTTTTTTTTCATTTCAATGATTGATATCGTTATTTTAAAGTAAAGCATTAGAACACTAAATACGTCAGAAAATATTTATATATATACCTGGACCAAAATTCCAGTGTAATAAAATAATTACGAGTCAAAAGACATCTGATTATGAGTTAAGAATTTTATACCTTCCTGAGCTGTCAACTTGTGGAATAATATTTATACAGGATCAGATATATTTTGTTCATAAGATGATTAGATAATTAGGATTTACTTTTGAATGTCATTTCTATTAGTATGCTAATTTAATGTCGCGTGAACATGGATCGAGACTTGCATTATTTCTACACTGGTGGACATAATTATAAGACAACTACCTAATTTGACATACAGTGAAAGAAAAGATTCACAGCTTAAAAATTCTTTATCAAATATGACAAAAACATAAATTTATTCTGTTATCACACGTAATTGTTTTACAGAAATTATATTTTTATAGAGTTTAATTAAAAAATTAAAAATACCTTGGACAAAATTATAAGACACCCCAACATTTTAATTAAAACACCTGTGTTTTTTCGAAATATGCAAATTTTCTGCACCCTGTTATGACGTCAGCAGTTAACTAAAGCAGAGGATAACCAACTTCACGCATTTACAAACATGCCACGAGGTACAGACTGTCCCAGCACATTTTATAGCATTCTTTAGGTCTTCGACACATGTAAACTGCCTCCCATTTCGGTAAACCTCACGAGCTAAGATCCCCCACAAGTTTTCGATGGGATTTAAACCTGGGGAGCGAGAAGGCCATGGAAGATCATTGATACTTTGCTTTGAAAGCCACTTTTTTGTTACGTGTGATGTATGAATCGACGCATTATCGTGCTTGAAAGTGTAGTTTTCATCACAAAGAAGTTCCCCGTATATGGCTAGTTGATCTTTAAGAAGATTCTTATACTTTTCGAGATTCATTCTTGAATGCAGAAAACGATATCGGTTTTCCCTTGAGCCGAAAAACAAGACCAAACCATTACTGAGCCTCCGCCCATTTGGCGGCTCATTTGTACATCAAGAGACTTCCGTAAATCATGCCAATAATAGTGAAACCCATCAGGACCATCCAGGTTAAACTTTTTTTCATCAGAAATTAACACAGAGTACCATTTGGAGGTCCAGGTCATAGTTTGTTTAGCGAAGTTTAAACGGTCCATTTTGTGCCGCATTAGAAGCGGTGGTTTTTTCTTCAATTTTTTTAATTTCACATAGGAAGCATTATGCAACACCCTGCGAATGGTTCTTCTTCAACAATTCAGTTTCAAAGCATTTTAATGCCTGTAGTGGTCATTTTATTCTGTGTAGCGAACGAAAGCACATGGCGTCTGTCTCTCGAGGACAACAAAAAGTACGTCCAGATCTTTTAATCCCCGATCAGTTACTTCCTCTTTTCAAAATATTTGAAATTTCTCATCTAGAGTGTTTAATAACTTTTGAAATATTATTTACTGAAGCACCAGTTCCATTTAATCTCCAAATTTCGTGAATTTAACTTTCTTTTAATTCTGTACCTAGTGGGATGTTTGTAAATATGTGAAGTCGGTTATCGTCTGCTTCAGTTAACTGCTGACGTCATAAGAGCGTGCAGAAAATTTGCATATTTGGAAAAACAAGCAGGTGTTTTAATTAAAATGTTAGGGTGTCTTATAATTTTGTCCATGGTATTTTTAATTTTTTTTATTGAACTCTACGTGTTATAACAGAATAAATTTGTGTTTTTGTCAAATTTGATAAAGCATTTTTAAGCTCTAAATCTTTTCTTTCACTGTAGCCAAATTAGATAGGTGTCTTATAATTATGTTCACCACTGTAATATGTTAGTTATGATATAATTTCCGTTCACTTAAGTGAGTGTGATTTATTCATGCTAAATATCATTGGAGTAAGAGTGGTTCCATAATTAAATTTTCACTAAAATAATCATCATACCAGGTACAATGTGATACTAATACGTTATTACGATCTGTTTCGGCTTCAAATTTATATAGGCAACAAAATATATTTCAATAAAAGTTTTTTAAAAATACCTTCTCCAAATCTGCCGATTAAAATTTAGAAATAGTATATATACTATAAATAACGCCATTTAAGCTTTGATGTCAAATATAATGACAAAAACATACCAGATTCTTCTGAGAAAAGTCTGGTTAGACTGTTTTAAGTAGAAACTACATAGATTACTGATATTTATTTTTATAAGTTTAAAGTATGTTTGTCATTTTATCTGTTTGGTAAATTAAAAAAAAAATATTTATTATATTTTAAATGTAATTATACCAAAATGGGACTTTTTTTTTACATTTTAAATATAATATTTTCAGACTTAAATACGCTTTCCATTGCAGCGAAAGAAGATTAAAAAAATGCATATAATTTTCTCTCTGTTCTGATTCCTCTCAAGCAGTTTAAATACAGTTTTAGGAATCTTTAAAGAAGAGGAAATATTAGTATATCATTGAAATATTATTAATACGAAATAGTCTGATATTTGTGTTTAATTTTATAGACTGAAATCTTACGAGTCAAAAGACATCAGATTAAGAGATAATATTTTTATCTGTTCATGAGCCGTCAATTTGTCAGAAAATATTTACATATGATCAGATACATTTCATTCATGAGGTGATTACATAATTAGGATTTATTCTTGAATGTCATTTCTATTAGTATGCTAATTTAATCTCGTGTGAACATACATTGAGTATTGATTCATTTCTGATATGGTAGACATATAATTTTCGTCCACTGAAATTGATTTATTTATGCTAAATTTAATCAGGATAACAGTGGTTTCCTATAGAATTAAATTTTCATCCAAATTATAATCATATCTAATACGCTGAATTTTTTTAAATTAATTACTGTTATATATACCGGGTGAACCAAAAGTTCGTTAAAACTTTAAAAATTCATAAAAAAGGAAGAAATTATGATAAAGAAGTGTAGTTTGCAATAAAGGGCTCACAAGGTAGTCGGATTTTTTTTAGCAGCAAAATAATTTTTAGTTAAAAAAGTCACCTGTAGATGTCACTAACATGCGAGATATTCAGCAGATTTATGCACATTAATCCTACAATAAAAGACCGGGATAGACGAGTATTTCTCATTCGCTTTCTGAATGTTATCGAGCGTTGTTGTCGTGTCCATGGATATGCAAAAAGTCAAGAAATAAAGGCTTAGATATGGTCAAAGGGCGTTGTTGGTGAATTTGTTCTATTTGAACGGGGAGTTTCTACAATTCACTCCGACAAGTTGCATTCAGCTGTAACGGGTGCTGTAAGCCGCCTCAATTGTGTCGCACAATGTTCTGGAGGTCATGTTGAATAATTGTTATTGCAGGAATAATTGGATCGAGCGTACTGTTGTCCTGCTCATTGTGTTTCGGGTCGTCAACGCCCTCTACCAGTGACATTTTTAACTAAAAACTTTTTTGCTGCTAAAAAGAAATCCGACTACCTTGTGAGGCCTTTCTTGCAAACCGCATTTCTTTATTATAATTTCTTTCTTTTTTATGATTTTTTAAAGTTTTAACGAGATTTTGGTTCACCCGGTATATTAGACTAATATTTTCTTCAATTACGTAAAATGCATTTATTGTTTGCTTATAGTATTGAAGTTTAAAATCACAATGCAAAAAGGAACTATAGCAAAATAAGTTATTTAGTTATTAATATTCGGGAGGATGAAATGAAAACGGAACAGTGGTTATAATTTTGTTTAATTTTGTATGAGTAGGGAAACAACATGTCCAGAGGTAGAGCGGGAAGTAAGCAAAACAACCCCTAACGGGGATATGGATCTGCACTGAGTAGTTTCGATGGGGCATGCGATACGCGCTGTTATTTATCAGCGCTTGCAAAATAAAGAGCATGTAGTGTTTGTTATTCGTTTATTAAGGGTACAAGGAGTGCGAGTTTATAAAGTGAATCGGCGAAGAAAGGCAGTAAATGGAGAATATGCACTGTTACTGAGTTGTTTGAAGGATTGGCTCAAAAGAGATACAAATCTGTGAATGATGATACACGACATAATGGTCAAGATCACCTCGTCATCACATAGTCACATGGTCATCTTGTCGTCACATATTTGTTCCGTTGAAAAGATAATTGATGGGTCGCCGTATTTACTCGGACATCGAAGTCATGGATAATGTTCGAAATTGATTCCAATTTCAGGCAAAAGACTTGTAGTATCAGGGTATTCACCCTTTCTTGAAACTATTATTGAAGTGCATCTGTAACTTTGTAGATTACGTTTGAAATATACAATGTCATTTCATTCTGTGGCTTCTGTCCTGTTTTAATTTGATTCACCCTAATATATCAGGCGTTCAGTCAGTACATTATCAGATCTATTTAATTCTCACATGATTATCATGCGATTAGAAAGACCTAGCAAAAAATAGTTAATACAAGAAACTTACATTACATTTACATGTGACATCTGTGAGACGAATATACACTGTAAAAAAGAATGTGGGGTCGATCAACCAAAAAAAAATTAGATTTTATCATTGATCCTTTCAATTTCTAAAAAAAATTTGTATTCTTACTCAGTTATAAGAAAATATGTAAGAATTACTTGAAAACAGTTAGCACCGATTCCGGTTTATAATACCGGTAACTAAAAAATTCTGTGGAATACAAATTTACTAAAAAAATTTTAGTAACCTCATATTTTTCTTACAGTGTAACAGCTAATACTATAGTAGATTTAAATACAAACAAACATGGAAAAAATGATTAACTCGCTCCTACAAAAGCAGCAATGGTTATGAAAAAAAAATCACTCGCGACTGATTTTGATGCAATTTGTATAACATGAACCATCATTAATCTATTTGGAATGACATGTACTATTGAATAGAAAGTTTGAATAATTGAATTCAATGTTTCAAGTTAAGATTGAAGGAACATGTCTATATTAAAATGGTAATTAACATTTAATTTTCTAACAGCAGCATCTGATTTAAATGATACATTTTTATTCTGCGTTGAAATATATACTCAGAATGGGAATTTTATTCATGAAGTCTGAGAGTATTGAAAGTAAAATTATTCACATGTTTGATACTCTAATGTTAAATTTCTTTCACAACATATTTATGCAGAAGCTCACTGAATTCCTGCTTATCTCCCATTAACTACTAAATAGTGCGATAGCGATACACATGGTATCAATGTATAGTAAAGTAGATTTGTGCTACATGATGAGACTGCTTACAGCGCTGGCCGGCAAACTGGGCTATTTCGAAGCGTTACGAGAAATGGGAAAAACGTTCATTAGAAAGATGTAGAGCGTTCTCAATTTAGCATGAAACGATGTTGTATATATTAAAAATAACTTTATTAGAATCCCTGAAATATAAATTTTCTATATGCAATCACCAGCATGAGAACAACCCTAATTTTATGCCATTCACTAATAAACTAACACACATACACAAAATACAGTTTATTTTAATAAGAAAATAATGTTAAGAATACTAAAAGTGTGAACACATCCAGAGTGCATGATGCATTGCTATGTAAATAAATTCAAACTTTCGAAATATTAAAAGTATTTTAAAGACATTGGCAGCAAACTTAAATTCCTTTTTGTGACATGTATCGATCGCAAATGACGTGGTAGAAATTACCCCTATCCGCATCGAAACATTGCTTACCAAGATGCCCCTTTTTTCCAAAATACACTTAATTTTATATAAAAAGTCTTCGAGCACTTTTCAAATTGTAACAGCATTTCACACAAAATAGTGTAAGTATGTTCGTAACTTCGTTAGAATACTTTCCTTCTTGTTAAAGCTGTGAAGGAAAACTGGGTTCAATTTGAAGTGGAATGCTCTGTGTTTTTCACTGAATGAATTGATTGTGACCTTCGTTTCCTACATAAAAATTAATCATTTTATTGTACTCTACCCACCCTCAAAGTTTGAAACTATATTTTTTAGGAATCCCATATACAGTTATATTTGTCGCACACTGATGCATACAAACACATAATTTTTACCGACAAATCTGAGAAATACTATCAGGAATGATTTACTCAACATTTTTATGAAAAAAAAATCATTTTAGTCCAATTAACCCATTTTTCTTGATGACAATGTGATGTATGAAATTAAAAAATATAAAAGAAATAACTGTAAAATGTTGCTTTCTTTGCTAATCTTGGATTAATAATGTAAAGAATTAAAATAACTCAATGGTATTTTTACATGGACCATTTTTGAATTACTACTCTACCTCTGATTATTTTTTGTAAGTTTGGTAATGCCTCTTGAGTGTCTAACTGTCTAACAATACGAAATCAGAAATTTCTTATTATATTTTTGTAGAAGGCCATGAAGAGGGGATTTTCCTTCGAAAAGTAGCATTTTCTAGAAAGAGATTACAGGGCAAAATTGTAGTACATATAATAATATTGGTTTACATATGTAAATTTTCATATTGAGCTGATACAAATATGTTTGTTTTGGTTAGTAATATTTCAAATTCTCCTCGCTAATGTTAAGCCCATGGGCATGGAATGGATGTGAGGGACATTCCTTCCGCGGAGAATCGGAACGTATCTCCTGCTAAACATTAGGATTTTTTTATAAAGGGTGTAGAATTTAACCTCCCCTCTTCTCCCAGAGCTTCAGAAATCCTACCTGGAAAAGAATTGTCTCAATTGAAAACTGTATGTAATATATGTAATTTAATTATCCCGGATTCGAGTAACGCCGATCAGGCCAGTAAGTTAATAATAAAGGAGAGTACGTGTGTTTTCGTATGTGGGAAAAAGAGAATGCGTCTCTGTCTTTTATCTGTATTGGAGTTAAGCGGTTTTATAAAGAGATACCAAATTTTTCAGCATGGCCTATACAAGCTTCATGCTTAAAGCCAACATTTACGTGGTACGATCCAAAAATTCGGGGACTGCGGCCATTCCTCACGACTAAAGCAAGTACCTTAAGTTAAACCGCTCGAAATTGATTCTCCCCACCCTCCCCTACCTGCCCAGGTTGGTTTAGCCCATGTCCTGTGACCGAACCGCACGCGCAGCTGTTATCTTAAGAAGTTAGGTACCTTTGCTCCGCGACTTAAGAAATATGGCTTTTCTTGAACAACGCTGCAGCCTTATGGGAGGTTGCGAAAAATGGCTTCCAACAGTACTTCCAGATGTTAAACGAACGCTGGCAGAAGGGTATCGTCGCCCAAGGTGACTACTTTGAAGGTGTATTTGCTTCGATTCTGTGAACTATTCAGGGTAAGGTTTTTTACACCTTGTCCCCGAGCTTTTGGATCATACTTCGTAGAACACTAAAATAGTTTAATAAAAAATGGCAGATCGGTTTTGAAAGCATTAAGTTGATATTGCTTCAGTTATAGTTTTTTTCTCTCTATATATACCATATATTTCGGCGTATAATGCGCGCGGTCATATTACGCGCACCTTAAGATTGAAATTTTTTGTTTTGATTGTTAAGTATTTTAGTTGTATAACGTGCACCACATTATTAAAAAAAATCCATGTAATGCATAGCATACAAATACAATAAATATACAAAATAGCAAGAAATAAAGAAAAAAAAACAATGATGAAATGTAGGTAATGTAGGAGAGCGTACGGTATGTGCAACGTTTATATCAATATAGAAATATCAATTCTTATACTCATCTTTTTTAATATATTTAATGTTTCATTTTTATATCCGCCGTATAACACGCAACCTTGAATTTTGGTGATATTTGTTATGCATTAAAAGTAAGCATGCGCTGGTAACAGCGTAAAACACGTTATACGCTCGAATAAACAATATTTTAAGAAATGGCAGGAGTCAGAAATGTATCAAACAACTAATTTGTTAAAAACAAAAGAAATACCGAGTAGTAGAAATACAGGAAAAGTATAGAGACAGCCCGCTTATGATTTTAAACATTGTGACTTATTTTATCGTCATACGGAAATTGGTCATAAAACTGAATTAATTTTTATCTCTGAAGGTAATATAAAAGTTATACAGTCTAAAACAGAGCTATGATAATACTTAATTAACTAAATTTACGCTAACAATAAAACTGAACTCATTTGCACTGGGTCTGATTTGCATCTTGTGAACAACCATCCTTACAATTATATATCATTTTCAAAAAATATTTATAAATTGCATGATTAATGATTTATGCATTTATGATTTATATATTTATATATTTTTTATTTTTGTTTTAAAATCATACTTCTTTTGTCGCTTTTTTTGTCTATGTCGCAGAAAATAAATCCAAAAATCACTTGACACGGATCATATACTAGAAGAATAGAAACATTAGAAAATATTAAAATAGAAGCTCCAATTCAATGGAATAAAGTGAAGTTGTGATGCGCTGTATCGATATTCGATGGGGCCCTACATATTACGCAAATGGACATCCTACATGTTCTGTACATCCGTACATTAAGACGCGGTTCAAATGTATCTCTTTTTCCGCTCCTGTGCACGTCCCCGCTTACATTCGATGAGTTTAGTAGAAATTGTTTTTTTGTAAACCTAGGATATGGGGAATTGAGTAGACATTTCCATTATATTTTTTGTCTATGTCTTGAAAACCCAACAGATGTTTATTCTGCCTTTAAAACCTTGTGTTTATTTACAGAAGGCCTGATCTTTATATGTTCTCATCTATTTTAAGTCTCTAATGATAATTATCCGGAAGAGGAAGTACAAATTCAACCTCTTTTCTTATTAGAAGTATTTTTTGAACAGCTTATTATTTTAATTTTGTTTAGAACAGCATACATATTACGTATTCGCGCAGTCAAAAGTAAAGATTCTTAAAGTAATGAGTTCTACATAAAATACAGAAACATGTTTAAAAAAATTATTGTGTAAGCTTTAATAATATTTCCAAACTTTAAAAACAGAGATGCAATTTTATCTTATACATTGATATAAGACGAAAACTTCATGTTTTTTAATAACTTAAAGGGTAATGTGCATTTAATTTCATAACTTTGTAAAGTTTTCAAAAATGCAAAATATTGTGTATATTGCTTCGATATCTTTATACGGCAAATCAAATTGTAAGTTCCCCTTAGGAAAATAGTAGGTGGATTTTGATTTCAATAATATAGAATAAATTAGAATTTGATTTTTTAATAATTTGAAGCTAGATTTCAGAATTTTTATTACATAAAAAGCTCAATTTTAGCGATTATTTTTCTGAAAAAAAAATAAGTATTTTATTTCTAAATGATTAGTAAATAAGCACAATGAGAGCAAATGTTACATGGGCACGCCTAAAAGTTAAATCTGTTTAAACAGTGTAGTGATAATGTTTAATTAAGTGCATGGGCGATATAATGTATTGGGTGCGGTAGGTTTAAATTTATGTTCAAAATAAATTTAAACAGGGCGTTAAATAATAGAAGAATACCCGATTTAAAAATATTTAGACATGAATTTACGGAGACTTAGCCAGTATTAAAGAATCTTATGACTTATTATACTATCTTACGACTTATTATACTTTAATATATGCATCATATAAAAGCTGATTTAACTGCTATCTCCAAAGAACACATATAACTTATGCATTTTAAGTATTTACTGTGGGAAATTTTGATAAAATTACGTAATTTAAGTTAATTTAACAAATTTAAAAATACAATAATCCTTTTTTAAACTCGAGAGGTTGGGCATTTGATTACAAAATTTCATAGCTGACAGACCTTTTGAACACCGCTATTTCCGAATTTTTTGTTTCCGATTATTTAATAACGGGGATAATTTTCATTAAACAAAGCGAATATTTTTATTCAGAAACAATGGTATCAAAAAATCGGAAGGTTCGGCATTAATGCAATTTTTACGTTTATTTTTACAGCAATTCAATTAAGATATCTTAGGACATGTATTTTAAAAAATGATGCTTTTTGTTAAATTATTATTATTATTATTTTGCATTCCATGACTTCTGTGCTTTAAAATATGAGAAAAAATATTTAAAAACGAGATGCATTTTCTATCAAGTGCAAAAACTACTATTTTACTAAAAGTTTTAGGGAAGGTAATTTCAGTATAATTTTTTATATTCACATATTATTAGTTTCTTTCTAAATTTAATGAGACAAGATTTACGAAAACTGCACAATAAGATAAGAACACAAATCATGTCTCATTGTTTCTTTTCAATTGTTTATTTTTTAATGTTGATCAGGCTCTATATATCAGGTTTCCGTTGCTTCATGAAACCCCATTCACCAGGGTAGATGGAACAGTACAATACTATATAGGAATGAGAAACAGAAAATTAAAACGGAAGTAAAAGAACATCTGGCAGATATAAAATATGAAAGAAGAGCTACAGCCTTAGCTAGACTACATATAATAGAGCCGTTGCAGATTAATTTTAGGAATTGTAAAAAAAAAATCCATCAAGTTTTTATTTTCCATCTATTATCCGTGAATCAATAAAAATATATTTGCGTAACGAAAACCTTTCTAACGAATCAGCTTCTTTTGAATTACCTAAAATTTGGCACGCAATGGTTTACAAATTAAAAAAGCAATAAAAATAAAAAAAATAATTTCACATTTTACAGTTTGACCAATTTAAGCTCCAGCTTACACTGGACATATGATTTCGTGATTTATGTTTATCATTTTCAAAAACTTTGCGAGAATATTTTATTTATCATTTTGATCTGAAATTGTCGCCGTTTGAGCGCATTCTGAGAAAAAATGACACTTTCAAATCTGTGTAAATCGATGCTTTCATTTTGTTATGAAACTTTTTCTTTCAAATATGACGACCTAATGCTTTCAATTCTGAAATACCAGAAATACTCAGAATATTTAAACATGGACATACTCCAAAATTAAGCACATAAAGGTCAGTTCATACTCATTTTTGAAACATGAACATACTCAAAAATGATTAGGATCAGTTCATACTCATTTTTGAAACATGGACATAATCAAATATGAGCACATTATGTTTTATTGTTGAATGTGCGCATGTTTTCAGAAATGAGTATATACATGTTTTGAACTGGAGTAACTTTGATACGGAGCCATTTTGACTATGGGACATACTCAGATTTGAGTATTTTTTGCTCTGTTTAGAAAATGTCGATTTTAGAGTGCTTGAAACATATGTAATCTATACACTAAAAGGTATTTTTAAGATTTTTATGTTATGTTTTTATCACTTTAAGAAGCAATTGCACTTTAGTTTAAAGTTAACAAGTGGTTTTATTATATTATTTGTAATTTCCTGTTTATTATTATTTTTTTCTCAATCACACTGATTGGTAACTTACAAAATAAATTTTTCCAACTAAGCTAAAAAATGACCAAGCCGGAGTTCGAACCTAGAACCTTTTGACTGAAATTGTCAATGCTCTACCGATTGAGTAGTTGACTGTTCTACTTATTATTCAATTGGTAGAGCATGGGCAATTTAAGTCAAAATGTTCTAGGTCCGTATCACTGGTTGGCTATTTTTCGCTCAGTTGAAAAAAAATCGTAATATTATGTTTATTAATTTTATACTATTACTAAATATTGCATTAAACAAGGATAACATTACAGATTCTTATATATACTT
The DNA here is from genome assembly GCA_963931845.1 of Maratus michaelseni. NCBI lineage: Eukaryota > Metazoa > Arthropoda > Arachnida > Araneae > Salticidae > Maratus > Maratus michaelseni. The sequence continues at coordinate 198,459,789 of OZ007588.1, read as the reverse complement.
TTAAAAATGAATGCAATAGAGTGCACCTCCCGCGTCTCTATGTTACAACAAATTGTGAATATATTTAAAATTGAAGAAAATGCACAATATTTAATGCACATAGTATATTTATTTCACTTATTTTATGAGGTAGTAGTTATACATAATGTAACAATTGTTACACTTCATAAGTGCAAACATGATTAATGCATTTCTGTGTCTGAATTGTCAATTTCTAATAATTTTTAAACGATGACGAATTCGCCAGTTTTTCGAATTTATGTTTCTATTTTTAATAAATTCACACTTCAAATTTACATAACAAATGGCATTGTTTAAACACTATTGATTTTGAACATAACATTTCTCACTTTTATTTTGCAAAACTTCTTAAAATTCTTTTGTAAAATAATAGTTTTAAAATGAAGATTTTATTAAAGAACTTGTAACATTGAATCAATAAAAGTTACAACTTTCCTTTTTTTGAACATTTCAGCTCTAATAAAAGTAATTCTTCTATGACGACATAATTAGCAACATCTGTTAAAAAAAATTCAATCCTAAATTATGTAGTGACAATATCAATTTGGGTGTCAAAGGAAATAATATTAATTTTAAGCAATTAAAATATCATTGTTTTTCGAAAAATTTATTTTATAAAATACTGTCAGGGTTCTTCTAATATCTTTTACCGATTTTATTAATAACACACAACAGTAAGATGCAAGAGTCACAAAAAGCAGTAAAATTGTGTTTCTAAAATATTAAATGAAAAAAAAAAAAAAAAAAAAAAAAAAAAAAAACAGATGCAGTCCTTGAAGATTAGAATTTTCAAGGAGATACTGCTAATTCTCTAATGATCAATTTATAACATTTGGTGTAATAACAGTTGTGGTACATTATTTTGCTGTGACATAAAACTGCAGTTGCTAACTAATGTTTAAGATGCCCAAGTTATACTAATCCTAGTTTATATAAATCTAATTCAAAAATCTGTCACAATATTTAGACAGTTTGTTTATGAGCAAAAGATAATTAGAAAAAAAAAAAAGAGCGGCGTGTGTGATTCTTTAAAAAAAATCTACCTTCAAAACTCTACATTCATATTTTGTTTTACCTAAAATTAACAATGAATATAGGTGATCATTTTTTGGCAACTTAATTAGCAATATAAGTAATAAGATATTTTAACGTCTTAAATTATATTGTGTGTGTGAAATTGAGTTTCAAAAAATATAATCTGAATTTCAAGCAATTAACAATTATTTTTGCGGGAAAAATGTGCTTTATGAAATGACAACTAGATTTCCGTCTTAAAAACAGTTCTCAAATTACTTTTATCGATTTTATAATTATTACACAGTAAACAATACACTACAAGAAATTCACAAAGCAATTTGTGTTTCTCCAAATTATATGCAAAGAAAATAAAATGACATCTGGAATTCCTAAACAACAGAACTTGCAGTGGGAGCCTATTGTTAGTTGACTAATGACCAATTTATCTCATTTACTGTAATTAGAGATGTGACACATTGTTCTGCTGTGACATGAAACTGCAGTTGTTAATTAAACTTTAAAACACCCAAGTTTCTAATGATAGTTTCTATAACTCTTCTAATAAGATACTGTCACAATATTCGAAACAGTTTGTTTATCAGGAAGCATATTTAGTATTTAACATAACAAACTAATATTTTTTCTTGTGGTTATTTAAAAAAATCTTCGAATGAACTATACATTCATATTTCATGTTACGGAGAATTCACGATTAATAATGCTAGTTTTTCTTATGACTTAAAATACGATATAAACTAAAATTTTATTTTTATGACTCATATTAAGTTATATGTACAGTCATTGTTCAAAGAAAAGGGTTGGAAATTTAAGCAATCAATAATAAAAATATACTCTGAATAAAAGTGTGCTCTATAAAATAACGTATATGTTTCCTATTTTTTTAATTACTTTCATCAATTTTATATTAATTGCACAATGAGCTTTATATATTAAGTAAATTACGATATAGTTAAAAAATAACTAAATATTTTACCGCCTGATATATAGAAGACTTTAAATAAAATATCACATTTATTCAGACATAAATGTTAAAATTACATAAAAAAACAATTAAAAATTAAAAATCACATGCAAACGTTTTGGGCTATAATCTAGCCCCTCATCAGTGCAATTATATACGCTTACCGGAGAATTTTCAACCATGTTTACAGTCAATACTTTAACCAGTTAAAATTTGAAAACTTCAACGAACCTACATTAGAGTAAGATCGTATATCCAGCTGGAATAACGTTAGGAGTAGAGTGTTTCTTGAGGGTTGGTTCACTCGTAAACAGACTTCGCCAATTAATGAATCTTGTGTTTTCTACCTGAATATACGATCATACTCTAATGTACTTTCGTTGAAGTTTTCATGTTTTAACTGGTTAAACTATTGACTGTAAACATGGTTGAAAATTCTCCGGTCGGCGTATGTAATTGCACTGATGAGGGGCTAGACTATAGCCCGAAACGTTTGCATGTAATTTTTATTTTTTAATTGTATTTTATGTAATTTTTAATTTATGTCTGATTAAATGTGATATTTTATTTATTATATAGTTGTAAAATATTATTTTTTATTAAAATTAATGTTATAATTAAAGATTAAAACGTCTAAGTTTCTACTATTAGTAATTAAATTCAGAAAAGTCATTTACACATAACAAAATAATAATTGTTCTTATGGTTATTTAAAAAAAGTCTCGAATTAGCTTATACATTCATATTTTATGTTACGGAGAAGTCACGATTATTAATGTTAATTTTTTGTGACTTACTCAGCGAAGTGCATTAACACACATTTTAATGTCTCATCTTAGATTATGTGTACATTTGAGGGCAAAAGAAAATGAATGAAATTTTAAAGAGTCAATAATTGCAATATACTTCGATTTAAAAAAAGAGATTCATAAAATAACGAATAGGTTGATTAATTTTTTTTTTACAAATACTTTCTTTAATTTCATTTTAATTGCACACTAAACAATATATTTAAAGTAAATTAATATATGGTCGTAAAATTTAAATTTAAAATTAAATTAAAGCTTTAAATTAAAGGTTAAAACATCGAAATTTCTAATGACAGTAATTGAATTGAGTAAAGCAATTTACACACCACAGAATTAAGATTTTTTTTTTTTTTTATGGTTATTTAAAAAATATCTCGTAGAAACTACACTATTATGTGTTATGTAATGGTAAATTCACGATCGATTTTTAATGTCAATTTTTATTATGACTTAACCAACTATATCCGTTAAAACATTTTTAATGTGTCAGGTTAAGTTTGTAATCACAACATCTATAAATCTTCTAATAAAATATTTTCAAATCCATATCTAGATTTTCGAAACTGTTTGCTCATCATAAAAACGGTTTATAGTTATTTAGAAAAATTTCCATAGCCTATATACCTATATATATTTTGAAAAATAAAATTTAAGTATATTTTCTTTAGAAATGTATTTACCAAAATGCGTTAAAATATTTTTGACGTCTTTAAATTTTACGGTATGTTGAATTCAGCATCAAACGTGGAAATATTTTTAAAAACTAAATGTTGTTGTTTTTGTTTGCAAAAGAATATTATAAAAGAGAGAAAAATAATACAATCTGGAAATGCTGATTGAACACAATTTTATTTAATAATAAAAATATGGAAAACTAGTGATTTTTAAAATAGAAAATTTTAATTAGGATTATTAAAGTTCGCAATTTTGTTATTAAGAAAAGTATTTAACATCATAATACTTTTTCTTATTTGCAATATTTATCATGAAAATTAAATTTCTCAACTGGTAACATTATATTATGAAAATATCCTCAGATTGATATACAAACTTTAAAGGCAATGGATCACATCCCAGTAAATACTTTGGAACTTACGTATTGTACGTGTCCGAAGATACAACTACGCCAACTATCGGGACAAGAAAACTAATTACAGTAACCCTTGTTTTTTGTCAAGCCTATAGTTTATTTATTATAGTTTATGGTTTATTTTTTTATTATATTTTATAATTTATAGCTTTTTGTAAAAATTTGTTTATCACAATTTAGAGTTTCGTATTTATGTATTAAATATTTATGTATTACAGTTTATGTATTATAGTTTATTTTATTTAATTGTTTAATATTATTTACTAAGTTTAACAAAGTTATGTATTTAATAAAATTGATATTACTGTTTTAAACAAGATTGGCAACGACAAATAAGACCTTTCGATTCACAATTATTTTTGGCGATCGATCTACAGGGCACGGATAATACGTAAGTACCAACACATTTGGAAACGAAATCAGTGTTACAACCCACTTATACGTGCAGTGTGTCAACACCAAGTCGAACTTCGTTCAGAACTTTAACAATGATAAAGATAGTGTAATGATTTTTTTTTATAGTCTTACATTGATTTCTGTGAAATATGATTCGTTTTTAGAATTAATGATTCTACACCCCTTTCGGGACACCATGAATACTTTGTCACCACGGCTTTTTTATACTCAGAATTTCTAAATATAAAAAAATCATATATTCGTTCAATACCATAATTCTTTTCTAAATGATGCAATACAGCGTCTATCGTATTCTTCCAGTTTTGTTTTATGCATTTTTTTTGCATTTTAGACTCTTGAATTATTATACATAAGCAAGATACATCTTGTGTGTCCTGTAAATGAACGATAAACGCAATGCACACCGTACTGTTAAGCGAGCAATTTATAGTGCACCTCAGTAATGCATATAATTTTCATTGTATTTGAAATAGTGAAATATCATTAAATTACACTGCTAAATATTTTCCATGTAGTACAATGTATAACAGATTGTTTGACCCTGTAAATGAATAATAAATGCTTTGTACCCCATATTTTACAAAAATCATGTATTAATGCGCTTCATAATTATATATCAATTTCATCAAGTTTCAAATGGCGTAGCATGATCAAAATGCATGTCCCTGTAAAACAATTATAGGTACTACAAACATCATTTTCAATAGGGATCATGCTGTAGCAAACGACAACAATATGAAAAAAAAATCAGGGCAATCCGCACATATTTACTCGAGTTAGAGCAGGGACATACAGCAGAAGGCAGGCAAACCGAAGTCATAAACACTTTTCAACTAGATTGGAAAGTATTAAAAAGGATTTAAAGTAGAAAAAAAGAATGTTCTTTGATATACCTTAAGAAATTATATGCTAATGTTTATTTCAACTCAATTCAGGAGAGAAACAGCTGGTGATATTTGGATTAATGATTTGTTAAAATTTCATCCACAAATTAGAGAAGTAGATGCAAAAAATATAATTTAGTGAGAACATAGAATATTTAGACATCAATTTTTAAATGGCCCAATGACTTGCCCTTTTCCGTAATGTGTATCTTCCTTTCGTGAGTCAGATGATGACTGATATTGATTTTATATTACTTGACAAAATGTTGAGTTACTAAAATAAAATAATTTAAAATATCTATTCTATAATGTTTTACAGATTTATATTTTTTATCAGAATAGTGATTTTTTTTTTAATTGGATTAAAATTGAATATATATACAGGATATCTAATAAAGTATATTATTATATCTTAAAACGAATGCGTTAAAATTGACTATGAGCCTTCCGGTGAGGTTTTTCACAGCACCTTCTAGAAACGAATTCAGGCGTTTACGGCTGCATCTCCAAAACTATACGAGACACAGGAAAACAAACAATTGAAAAATTTATAGCAGCATCGATTTAGTACGAAAATATACTTTGTATATACGAATGAAAAGAACAGGTAGAACGCTAATTTTTCTTTGCTATTTCTAACATTTTTACGTCATGAAACGTTTCAGAAAGTTGGTAACATCACCTTCGCTAAGCAATACCACAACAAACTACAGATTGAGCAGCGATGCTAATTGTACTCGGTGACAAATAATTGTTCATTTATGACGACTTGAGGGGAATAACAATTTTAAAAATCACAAAAAAGAGTGTTGTACGAATACCAATTTTCGCTGTTGGGTGTACAATATGTTTTTTTTTTTTTTTTTTTTTTTTTTTGCGTAAATAATATTGCGGTACAACTTTGTAATTCACTAATTTTCCCGCATCTCTTATAATTTTTTAAATAGGGACAATAACCCTTTACTTTACCGTTAGAAGGCGCTGTAATCAGGTTCATATAATTGTGAATTGCCACTTTACTGTACATAGACGCTATATTTATAAGTGTACACGCAGTCTTTCAAAAGTTAAGGGGATGAAAAAGTATTTTATTGGACACTTTGTATTTACATTAAATTTCTTAATCTTCAACAGTTTGTAAAATTGTGATTTTTAAAATGTTTACTGAATTTGGAATCATCCTCTATTTGTGGCATTTAGCAGTAGTTTTTAAAACAAACGTGTATATATGTTACGGTGAAACACCGGAATCTGGAGAATGTCGACTTTCGCCGGTGAATGTCAACAAACACATAGTCGCTTGGTGTATGTCCGAAATATTTGCTAAATACCCTTATTTCTGACTTACACCGGTAAATGTCGACATTCACCATGCACTAATGGTGAATGTTGAACATGTTCGAGATTTATATTTTTTTCTCCGTAATTCAGTTGTGATAAATTTTTCGCTTTCTTTCTGAGAGGAATGACTAAGAACTTCAAACACACAGTACATTCAAAATGAGAAAGGAAAATAATAGAAGTTAAAAACTTACTTAATTATACAGTACGTTCTAAACGAGAAAATAAAATAATAGTAATAAAAAACTTACTAAATTATGTGATTCAAATCTTATTTATTGCAACAACTTAAACTATTATGACACTTTGAATTGTACAAGAGGTCCTTGCTTTTACAGCTGCATTTATTTGTGGAACACTTCCTTTTGCAATGACAGCGTGTATAGCCTTGCCCACCGCTTCTCGAATTAGCTGCAGCTGCTTCTCTCAGCGAAATTTCTTTAAAATAAATCTCATCTATGGAAAGTAACATTTCTTTACAAATTACGAACTGATTACGTGTGTAAAGCTGCTTGAGGGTACCATTTTCATTTGCAAGTTTATAGAAGTCGGAGTCTTCTATTCCAACAACAACCGCTAACACGTTTCGGTTATCTGTACGACTACGGTCGACATCAGTGACTTGTGTTCGTACAGTATCACCAATTTGAGCAGGAGGAAATTGTTTTTGTGAGGTTCGTAACATTTTTGTTGCTTGCAGTAGAAGATTCTCTTTCGCGGCCGCTCTTTTTATAGAAATTAACTCGTGTTTTTCAGTCAAAACTTGATGTGAAGACGTGGTAGATTGCAAGTCCTCTTCAATATTTTTCTTAGGAATATGGTTTTCGGTATGACCACCGCTCACATTTTTTTCAGAAGTATTACCATTTTATTCAAGCTGTTCTTCGGTTTTAAAAGTATTGGCAATTTCTTCAAGTTGCTATTCGGTTTCAAAAGTATTGGCAATTTCTTCAAGTTGTTCTTCGGTTTCGATATTTGCGATTTGTTCGCTAGGCAAAAAAGACGATGCTATGCCTCTTTTCGCTTTAATGACAAACATGGCTTCAAAAGGACTTTGGCGTATTCTTTCGTGGTATGTAGTGTTCTTGGCAAATTGAACAAAGGGTAAACCTTCTGACCATTTATTTGTATCGCTTTCGTTCATCCATGCAGTTAGCATATTCTGTATATCCTGATTGGCCCTTTCAACTGAGCCTTGTGTTTGACTGTGACGAGGCTTTCCATGAACTATCTTAACATCTTTCCACATAGCGCATATTTCGGATATGACTTAATTACTGAATTATCTACCATTATCTGATTGCAATAGTTGGAACACCAAGTGTTAAAAATATTGGAAGAACGTGATACGCTACTTCTTCCGCCATCTTAGTTTTCAAAGGTCGTAGCTGGACAAACTTAATTAAATGATCTTGATACACCATTATGAACTTATATTCGCCATCTCTGTTTGACTGCAGATTTATCAGATCAACTTGACATCTTGAGTTTAACTCAGAACTGATCATTGGTTTCACAACAATACCTTTCTTAGGTGCACTGTGTTTCATTTGACACTGTTTGCATAAATTTAAATACAACATTACAACTTCATATGTAATATTTTTGTATTTATTTTGCAACTCTTTAAGCATACGTGTTCTTCCTCCGTGGCCTATTCTGGTGTGAGTTTCATATAGTATACTGAACAATTCCTCATTGGTAACATAATACTGTATATTCGTTTCTCCTGGTTTTAATGGTACAATTAACTTCTCTTCATCATTAATTTTTAAAACGTCAAAATGTTTTAATCGTCTGTAATCCAAAGGTGTCTTGCACTTAGTTTTAGCAGAAACCACTTCAGAAAGTATTTTAGAGTACTTTTCTTGAGAAAAATAAAAACAATTGTCTTCTCGTTTACCCGCAATTAATGCATTTAACTTTTCAAGAAAAAGATCACGATTCATTGCAGTATCCATTTTGTATAAATTAGGGTATCGGAAAAAAATTAAGAAAACGTTGCTCTCACCATCAAACCTTGCATAAGACTGACAAAGCTGACTGACTCCACCAGAACAAAGTATTTGGCGGGAAACAGCCAGTCGCCTCTTTGTCGGTTCAGGGCCTTCTCGATGATCGCGCTGCGCGCGCAGGTCAGTAATACTTCTCCCCGGGCCTGAATGTACGGATCGTGACGTCACACCTTCACGTTAGCTACAGCAAGGGAGAAAGAGATTCAAGCTCCTCTCTTTTCGACCTCCACCAGAGCATATCTGTGATTGTCGACATACACCAGTGAGGGTCCGAATGAACAAGAATGTAATGAAATATCCGATCTTTCACCGACGTATTTGGTGTTTGTTGACATTCACCGGTGAAAGTCGACATTCTCCAATTTCGGTCTTTCACGGTAACATATATATATCTTTTTTCACTGAAAAAGAAGTGGTTGAAATTTGATTTCGATTTTCCAACTTATAATGTTAAATAATTTAAACAGTTGGAAAGAAAACAAGATTTTTTTTACGGATTAGTTATCTTCATATATAACTTAATATTTACGTATATTTGCAGAAAAATGTGTTAGAAATTATGTGATAAATAAACTTAAAGAAATTTCCAATAAATGGTAACTCTTGCGCACACATCCAACTTAATTTTACAATTTTAGTATTAAAAAAAGGATTTAATATCATACACCATTTCTTCATCACTGAAGACTATTATCACGGCATTAAATTTTAAATTTACTTTCATGATGATTTGAAAATTTTTTACCAAGTCTGTTTTTTAAGTATTCCAATTTTCAAAATATATCAATCTCATACAGATTCGTTCAGGAATAAATACCATAATTTCACAATAAAATAATGACATAAAGCGTACAACTATTAAAACCATTCTGAAAGATTTTTCATGTATGTAGTTCGTATAATCTTATCATTTTAGATGCATGAAATAAATGTAAATTTATCGTAAAAATCTTTATCGAGTTTTCTGAAGTTAATCATATTTCATGTTAAGAAATAAAATAGTCCTTTTCTCATTAGTTATGGATTTTAGATTATGATAAAGTGCATTTCATTATTTTGAAATAAAACTTTTAGAACCTTTATTATTATTATTATTTTAATTATTCATGGGAAGCAAAATTTCTTAATTTTAAAAACTCATTTGGTGAAAAATCTTTCTGCAAAGCTTCTGTCATTCCAACTTAATAATAACACAACTTTATTTTGGTCAATTTTTAAAAATGTATTTCTGAACTTGTACTTCTTAATAAGTGTCACAAAAGAGTTTCTTCTCACATAACGTGTAAACGCTTTTAAATATGAAAGTTTTTTTTTTAACAGTATTTGTTTATTAAAAGTGAGAGAAAAATAGTATTAAAATTATTAAAAAAAATATATTTATATCAAAAATGCAAAAAAAAAAAATATTTATATCAAAAATGCAAAAAAAAAAAATATATTTATATCAAAAATGCAAAAAAAAATATTTATATCAAAAATGCAAAACAAATATTTATACCAAAAATACAAAAAAACTAGTTAACTTTAAAAACTGATTTTCAAGAAAAAATATTTAAATTTTAAATTTATGTCACAGCTGATTTTCTTCTTATATAAGACTAAAACTCTAGCATTAAAATTCCAAACTTCCCATGTTGTGTTATAAAAGCATATATAATAATATACCTCAATTTTTGAAAAAATTCTATATATCTAAGGATAACAAGCTCCGATAGCACGTATCCTTTCAGCAACCTATACCACCATTTCCCACAAAAACGATAAAATGAAGTATATGCATGTTAAAAGAATTGTTACAATTGTTTTATGTCTATTGATCTAAAAATTTTGAATTTTAAAATGTAATAATAATAATAAAATAAATGTACTTTATCAGGTTTCTTTAAATACATATTATATTAAGATGTAAAATAATCATAAAAAAAATATCTATGTATATTAGGTAATCAGAAAATAGTTTTTTAAACGAAAAAGTTTTTTAAAAATTTTAATCTGTTTTCAAAAATGTTTATGACTTTCAAAATTTGCTTTAGTTTTAAGAGCCTACGCTAGTCATCCGAAGAAACTACCAATGCTAATGCTATGAGCTTATACTAGTCACGCGAAGCTCAAGCTAATGTTAAGTCTATGAGAAAGTTCTTGCGCGATTTCTCGGTCGCATTTTTATACTTTTATATGCTTTTTTTTGCATAGGATAGCTGAGGTCGAGCACTAATGTTGTTAGTTTTTACTTTTCTCATTTTGGTAACAGTTTTTTTTTATAGGCGGACATTCTCAATTTTGGAACCGGTTGTAACCGGTTCTGAAAGTAAAAGTACCCCTATGTAAATAAAAACTACAATCAAAATCGAAAAAGTAAAAGCTAACAACGTTAGGGATTGACCTCAGATATCCTATGCAAAAAAAAAAAAAAAAAAAAAAAAAAAACATTTAAAAATATTAAAATGCCAGCGAGAAATCGCGCAAGAACCATCCCATAGACTTAACATTAGCTTGAGTGTTTCTTCGCGTGACTAGTGTAGGCTCTTAAATCTATGGAAGGTTCTTGAAAGATTTATCGCTCACATTTTAATTTTTTTTTTAATTTTTGGAATAGTATAACTGATGTCGATCTTTAACGTTGTTAGTTTTTACTTTTTCGATTTTGGTTCAGGTTTTTTTTATAAGCGGACATTTCCAATTTTGGAACTGGTTAGAACCGGTTCTGAAATTAAAAGTACCCTTATATAAATAAACTGGAACCAAAATTAAAAAAGTAAAAACTAACAACGTTAGAAATTGAACTCAGCTATCCTATGCCAAAAAAATGCTTTTAAAATATTAAAATGCGAGCGATAAATCTGTCAAGAACCTTCCCATAGACTTAACATTAGCTTGAGTGTTTCTTCCCGTGACTAGTGTAGGTTCATTCATGACTTTGAACATCTTTCTGTGACTCTTCTGTCAGTTCAATTTAAAATTTTCTCTCATTGTTTTAATCCATTGTTATAAATGGGTTTTGTAATACCTAACACCCACTCACATACAAATTGAGGAAGTTTTAAAATGTGAAATGCGCGTGTTTATCTTTTTTCAAAATGTATTTTGTTAAAGATAGAAATAGTTTAAAATCATGAATTATCTAAGATGATTTATTTAAAACTAAATAAAGGAAAAATAGTAAAAAAAAAAAAAAAAAAGGTTTTCAATTGAATCTATTTTAGTTGTAAATTTTCATTTTTAACACGTTGACGGACACTTGCGGCAATAGCCGTCAAAGGGAAGTTCACAATGTGGCATGACGGCTACAGCCGACCAAAACGAAATTGTCGTTTTTAGACACTACGTCTATAGCAGCACAAATGTGCATTTACCGGCGTACAAGTAGAAGCCCAGTCATGTTTTGGAAAAAAATGTTTAGGTTGAAGTTCGTTTTCCACCTGTTATACGAGTTGCAGTTTCAGTATGCACGTGCAGGGTGGCTAGTGGTCAGGGAAAACTACAGTAAAAAATAAGAAAAATACCAGTATATTCCTTTCAAATTGATTATTTGATCGAATAATCAACATAAATTTTTCTATAAGAATATACTGGTGTTTATCACTTTTTTTGACGGTATTTTTCCCTGAACTCTAGCCACCCTGACGTGGTTGTGACGAGCGTAGTGCAACCTAATTAAAGGTGCTGAATTAATCAAAATTAAGTTTATTTAAGCATAATGAGTAAAACTATACTTCTAATATTCTAAAAATTACCTAAACATATAGTGTCAATTTTCGAACTTCACTTGTTCCTACTGTCCGTCAACGTGTTAAGAGAATATGCAATATCCCACACGAAATTTTCATTTTTTGAAACAATTACTGGAACATTAAAATATGATTATCGTAAAATTTTCATTGTGAATTTTTCTATTGTCTGCATCCAGAAACAATTAGATTTCATTTCACATTACGCAATTCCCACAAGTGACTATTTGCATTTAAATTTAGTGAATAAATTATCTTTTTTAAAATCAGCTAAAAGAATATAAAAATCCTTAAATAAAAATCTAACGTGTCTTTAAACTATTTAATTTGCAAGTCAATAAAACTAAATATTATAAAGCATTATACCTGTCGAAAAAGCTAAACAACGATTTATATTAATTATGATTAATGATGATTAATGGCAGATTTCTCCAAACACAATCTACGCTAAAAAAGGAAAAAAAATGTGTATGTTAAGAAATATTTATACATTTCAGATAATGATAATGTACACTTTACAGCATTTAAAGCATACAAGTATGCTTAACATATATTTTAAAAATAAATTAAAAATGAATAAAACACTCATTTTTTCAACTACACTAGTACACAAAAAGACCATTTTAGCTACCATATACTTTATTTTGATGCAATTTCGTTTCATTTTGCTTTGAAATTTTAATGAAAAATGATGTAATATTTAGCATTTTAGGAAAAAATGTTCTCACGACAAAAATAATGATATATTATGCTTTTTATTAAATATACAACAACTTGGAAAGAATATAATGAACTACAATCTAAATTAAAGTATAGAAACATTCAGAGATGGACACACTCAAACTTTGATAATTTTTTAGGTATTTTCTACATATTAACCCTTCTTTGCATGATTTTTTCTTTATTGGTGATATAAATCAAGGTGATATAATTCATGTTCAAAATTAAAGGAAAACTGGTTAAAAAAATCTTAGTATATATTTATAGTATAAATTTAGCAAAAAACAATATGATGGAAATTTCCATCATCATGCAAAGTTAGATCATTAGCTTAGTACTAAATAGAAATAAAAGAGGATATCATTGGATATTTTTTATTCTTTATGATAATTAAACATTTCTTCCACTCATTTTCACTGTTTAGCAATAGAAACTCAAATATAATAAAACAAAATTAAAAACGAAATCATACGTTTATTGCAACTACAACAAACAGCGGAATGACAACTTCAAGCTCGTTTTACTGATAGTGACACTTGCTTATTTTTGACTGCTATGTTTTTTTTTTTTTTTTTTTTTTTTTTTTTTTAATGCAATGGACATTAAAAAGGTATCCAGACACGATCAACTTAAAGTGAACTTGTTCTTTTATATAGTTTTTGGGCATTCAATGTTATGATGGAAATTTCCACCATCATGCAAAGAAGGGTTAATTTATAAAAATCGTTTCAAAAGTTCAGAAAATGCTCAGATATATAAACTGATACTTCATTGACCTAACAGCATCACGAAATATTGAAGACGATAAGTTTTATATCAATATAACTATATTTTTTGAGATAGAAGTGTTACGCAATTGATTGTTCAGAAAAATGTGATTTTCAGTAAATGCATTCAAAGTTTTATTTCTCAAAATTTACTGATATACATTCCCCTGACAATCTTGAATCTTTCCACATTTATACTGCACCTTCTTTAATCTCATTTAAGGGAACAGATCACCTTTAAAATGGTCAAAAATTCAATTTCAAGGTTTTGATGCCAGTAAATAGTGCATTTTATTCTGAGTAAAAAAGTACCAATGTTTTTCAGAGGCGATAATTATTGACGAAGATATAAAGTAAAACGCAATCGTCATTCTTTGTTTTTGAATGGGGAGTAAAACCTTTAAATCCATTTAGTTCACAACAATGATTTTCAAATTGCGCGCAGGATTCTCCAAAAATAATTTAGATAGAATCTCAAAATTCTTCAAACTTATTAATGTTGCAATAATGAACAAAATGAACTAAAATCTTTTAATTTGATCAATAAATTAAAAAATACTTAACTGTAATTAAATTAAAAACGCATTTTGAATGCGCTTTTCGATGAATTTCAGTTAATTATTTTTTAATTTATTGACCAAATTAAAAGATTCCAGTTCATTTTGTTCATTGTTACAACATTAATAAGTTTGAAAAAAATTGAGGTTCTTTCTAAATTGTTTTTGAAGAAATCGTGCGCGCAAGTTTGAAAATCATTCTTGTGGATTAAATGCATTTAAAGTTTTCACTCTACATTCAAAAACAAAGAATGACGATTGCGTTTTACTTTATATCTTCGTCAAAAATTATCGCCTCTGAAAAACATTGGTACCTTTCTACTGAGAATAAAATGCACTATTTACTGACACCAAACCTTGAAATTGAATTTTTGACCATTTTAAAGGTGATCTGTCCCCTTAAGAATATATTTTCCGTCTTGAACCTACTTAAATATACAGTTACGGTTACTTAAATATAAATTTCCTGTTTAAGTACTGAAAGAAAAATAGTCATAATTTAACTTCTAATGATCGAACAAAGAATAGAAAAACGGTTTTCGATAGGTATTGCACATGTACAGTCCTTTTAACACCCCAGAATAATAAGAATATAATATTTCCCCATAAAAAAGGTTATTTAAAGGTTGTAAGTAAATTATAAACTTCTTTAGAAATATTTGTTATAATTATTATTATTTTTTTCATATTTAAAATTTATTTCATGAAAAATCTTGTTTTCATTTTTGTGTCATTGAAGTTTAGCGATGATACGTTTCATTTTGATCAATTTTTGATAATGAATTTGTACAGGAACGTGCATTTAGTATTGTATTTCATTCACCTTTTGCTCTTATACTACATAAGAACGTTTTTAAATATGAAAGGTTTTTTTTTCAAAAAGCGTATGTTTATGTGCAATAGAGAAAAGAACAGTGTCAACATCTAGATATGCAAAATACAGTCTTAAAACCTAAAAATTGCATGAACCTAATAGAAAAAAAAGATGTTTTTCCTCAATGAAGACTGCTACTATAGCGTTGATTTCCAAATTACATACTTTATGTTATAAAAACATTTCTTATTTGCCAGCAATTGTTTTTAGATTACTGATTTTTACTACATAACAAATACATACCATAGGTATTTGTTTAGTTAAAATATACCACACCATATCTATGAAATGAAGAAATAATACATATAACTATCAAACAAATCCTTACAAATTTTTGTGTATGTTGCTCTTAGAATTTTGGATATTTCTGTATATGAAAGAGAAATGAATGCTTATTAAAATCTTCATAATTTTTTCCCATATTAATCACATTGCACTGGCACTCAATCATTTCAAATGCAAATAGAAGTCCCAAATCTGACAATTGCATTTCAATCATAAATATCATATGCAAAATCTCGGAGATATATTAAATAATTATTTTACTTGTTAATTAAAAATTGTGTTTAAAACATAAATAATTTAATATTTAAAATAAAGGACACTGTGCTAAAGCTGATGTATGGATAATTTGAAGATAGTGTGACAACTTATTATAAACTCAACAACACCTCAAGGTTAAGGAAGAATATAAACACGTTCCAGAGAAGTTGTATGATGATGTCTTAAAACTATCATCAGCAAAATATAGCTACTTGAGAAATTTTTCTAAATAAATATTATTCCGTAAGCTGATATAGACGTAGAAGATGAGTCCAATGAAGAAATGGGTAGTTTCTTCTAACACACATTAGTGTAAAATTCCAGAAAACATGTTGTAGTTTTGTTTACTGAATATACTGATTTAATATGTTTATATACAATTGTTTATGGATGAACTATGTTCTTCAAAAATTAATGAGATTTTTTGTTAAATGATAAATTTATGGATATTGCATTACACTGATTAAGTTCCTAGCGTTTTTTGTTCGAAAATACTTAAACGAAATGTTTCAAATAGATCTTTATTTATCAAACGTTTTTAGCTTAAAATTATTTTAAAATAATTGCTTCTTTTTATTTCATTAAACCGTGTTTGTCAGCTGTATCGTAAAACCCGTTTACAGCCTGAAGCTTAAATATGCAAATATCATAACCGCCAAATTATGCCTTTATATATATAGAGTGTTTTAGAAAACAGTATTAGTTTATAATAAGCACTAGTAATAGTTGCTCCGTTTGCGATGACGTCATGTAAAAAGCATAGAAAATAATTAAGTAAAGAAAATGTATTGTGTATAATTTACTTTATAGCGATTACGATAGTTTAGCGGGAATGTCTCAATATAACGGCATATTCTAGAGAAATTGTATGATGATGTCCTAAAAATATCATCAGCAAAATATAGCCACTTCAAACATCTTTCTAAATAAATATTATTCCGGAGCGATGCCATTTCCAACATTTCAACTTAAATTAAGGAAGAAAAATTGCATAAGCTGATGCATAAGCTAATATAGACGTAGAATATGAGTCCAATGTAAGTAGTTTCTTCTAACACACATTAGTGTAAAATTCCAGAAAACATGTTGTAGTTTTGTTTACTGAATATACTGATTTAATATGTTTATATACATTTGTTTATAGATGAACTATGTTCTTAAAAAATAATGCGACATTTTGTTAAATAATAAATTTATGGATATATTATGGATATCTCTGTTTAACAATCATTTTTTAGTTTAAAATTATTTTAAAATAATCGCTTTTTATATTTCATTAACACTAGTATTACGGCTATACGGCTATAGGTATACGTTTTCCGTATACCTATAACTACGATCACCGGTCATTTTGACCGCTTGTCTCGAATAAACAAAAAAAGCGCATTCTTTGCTAATATTATGTAAGTTAAATCTTGTAAATATACAACATGCTTTTTTTAATAAGTAAACTATATGGTTAATAAGATAAACAAATGTAAACAAATGCTAATTTAGCATAACAAAGAGTTAAAAAATAAAAAACATTCAAGATTTAAAAAACTTGTTATAGTTTAACAAATTTAAATACAAATTGATTTTGTTTAAAATTAAATAAATTTATTACTTGCATTATTCGGTTTGACAGCATACACAGATTACTGATTTCTTAATTTTACTTGTACAGGTTCCACAAACATATTTTCTACAGTTTTCACAAATATTCTGAGTTTTGTTGCCTTTACAAGCATTTATTTGGCATTGTTTGCGCTTACGGGATGGAGTGTGACAAGCATCAATTTTCAACTGGTTAGAAGAAGAAAGCGTTGGTGTTTTTGATGAAACGTACATCTTTCTGAGCTCCTCAGCTGTATCTAAAATGAAATCACGGCGTCTGTAGTTGTTATATCCAGTCGTCTCTCTATAAATAATCCATGCATTTATCGCTGCAAAATCAAGAATGTTAAAAAAAACTTGATCTGGCCAACGTCTGGATGGAGGACTTCACAGAATATTTTCTGGCCATCTGGTCCAAAACATCAACTCCATATTTTGTCGCATTGTAAAAATTTACAACTTCAGGTTTTTGTTTTTCATTAGATGAAATTTCCAATGTTGGGTGTAAACTACTCAGGAGCAAGACGTTTTTGTTCTTCTTTCCTTGATAAGACGTAAGCGTTATATTTTCATGCTTAGCAATCTTACTAGAATACAGCACATCTCTTGTTTTCTTGAAAGAATTAGGTACTTATCTTTTTGAACGATATATTTTACCAACACAGCTTATTCCGGCGTTTCTCATTTGTTTTACTAAATTGAGTGATGTAAAGAAATTGTCCGTTGTCAGGTTTCTTCCAGTGTTATAGTAAGGTTCAATCAAGCGAATAGCTGCATGTTCGCCAACCGTTCTACCATAGGGCCTGGTTTCATCCTTACCTAAATACGGAAATCCGTTCAGTAAATATTTTGAATGCACATCAGTCGCCAGCCAAAACTTAATGCCGAATTTGTCCGGCTTTGTATGCATATACTGAATAAATCGACATCGTGTCTTCATGGGAAACAATTGTTCATCCACAACAATATCTTCCCCGGTTTATAATTCATCAAGCAATTTTCGATAAATGTATTCCAAATATATGAAATAAGGGCAAATGGATCAGTTTGCAACCTTTGGGATCTAGTTGACTTCATGTCGAAGCGCAAATATTTCATAATTTCCAAGAACCTATCCCTGGACATTGTCTCAGCGAAGAATTTCGGACCCCAGGATTTTGACCATAAACTTAAAATAGAAAGACCTTTTGCAGCCAAAGCTCCTCGAGCATACAGCAGTGATATGAAAGAGTCTAACTCATTGAGTGACAAAGACCAATTTGGATTTTGGGATTTCTTCGGAGCCTCTTCTTCTGTTGAATATAACGCAATATTTTTTCGTTGATAAACAATCTCCATGCACTACTTGCACTGCCATCAACTATTTTTCTTTTTGCATGCGACGTTGGCCCAGACCCTTCTCGTAAGACATTCTGATGGGGACGTCTCCCTGTAACATTTGTCGAAATATTTCCTATTTTCCAAATTGAACCATCATTTGCTGTTTCTTCATCTTTTTTGTTTTCCTCGCACTGGGTACGTCTTAGTTGTTTTCTAGTTCTATTTGGAAGGTCTTGACTACTTTCTTGATCTTGACTGTTGCCACTGATTTCATTTCTAGAAACTGTGCTAGCAGAAGGCAAAGGAATATTTTCTGGATCTAAAATATCATTTTCATTTGGTGTTTCGTGAAACGACTCTTCATCAGATGAATCAAATTCACTTGTTCCTGAAGGAACAATCCAGTCTTCGTCGGATAAACTGGATATAGGTTCGATATGAAATTTTCCATCAGGTTCAATATCTGAACCAGAATTATCATCGGAAATAGTTTCAAAAACTTTTAGCGCATCTTCTTTTGTTAGATAATTTCTGCCAACACTTCTACGCGCCATGACAAGAAGCAAATAAAATAAGCAAGTCTGAACACTGACATTCACTGAAACGAAATGCAACTCAATATATTTGTATCCGTTGAAAAATAACATTTCTAACATAAAAGAAATGCGCAGTCAGAAGGCGCGCTGCAATTCTAAACAGGTGTCAAACAGGTGTTTTTCCTCTCCCTCCCCTTTCCTCGCTTCCCACCTAACAAATAATGCTTTGACATACACAAAGCAATATTCCCCTCACCACGGATGCACCTGCTTATCTATTAGAATAGCGGAAATAGCTTTGAAATTGAAGAAAATAACTTGAATATGTAATTTTCTAGATACGGTCAAAATGACCGGTAGCCGTAATTCTAGGTATACATACTAATATTTTCAAAAATAATTACTTAAATTGAACAAAAGAGATTTTGTGTAATATTCTTGGGTTTTTAGGAAAAGTCAAAAAATATTCAGACTATAAACAAAAAATTTACAAAGTTATGATACGTTGAATTGGATTTACGGTCAAAATGACCGCTGCCGTAATTTTAGTGTTAAACCGTGTTTGTTAACTATATCGTAAAACCCGTTTACAGCCTTAAGTTTAAATACGAAAATATCGTAACTTCCAAATTATGCCTTTGCATATATGGAGCGTTTTAGAGAACAGTATTAGTTCGTAGCATGCACTAAATAGTTGTTTCGTGTCGAGGCTAACGAAAAAGAAAGGCTACCGCGGTGCTTTATTCATATATTTTTTTACAGACCGCGAGAGTCACGTGATGCTCGAATGCACCAATGAAGGTGCACGAAAAGAGCATCACGTCACTCTAGCGGTCTGTAAAAAAAGATAAGTGGAATGTACCGCGGTAGCCTGTCTTTTTCGTTAGCCTCGCTTCGTGTGAGATGACGTCATGTAAAACCATAGAAAAGAATTAAGTAAAATATATTGTGTATAATTTACTTGTTAGCGATTACAACAGTTTAGCGGGAAGGTCTCAATATAACGGCTATTACAAATTTAGGAAACAATGCAATGAAACTTACTGTAACTTCTGACATACAGTAAAATAATATCCGAATTGTTTAGACAATTTACTGCCATTTCTCCTTTCTAGGAGAGTGTTAATATAAATTCAATGAATTCGTGTTGATATTCCTCGTAATAATAAACCACAAAAGTATTAGATGTATTTAAAATATGTAAAATTGTTTTATAAACAGTTTTTATTAATTACCTATGCATCATTCCATTACACTATAAAATCGACGTATGACAGATTAAAGACCACAGATAAGTTCCAAATATTTGCGAAAACTGTTAACAAAATATTGAACTTATTTAATAATTCAAGAAGTAATTATATCTATTACTCACTGTGTTATTGCTAAAAGTACAAATATTTAAAATCGAAAAAAATGCGAAATTTAAATTGAGCCAAAAATATTTTAGGGATAAATTTCTATTGCCAGAGTATAAGCCTTTTTAAATACAGTAATATTCCTTTTCCTGGTAAAAAAAAAAAAAAGAATTATACTTATTTACATTAGTGAAAAGTAATAAAAAGTTATAAAAATAATATAAATACGAGATTTATATTCATTTGCTAACATTCCTTTTATATATCAAATGGAAATGACATTAAATTTTGTACAATATGACAACGAGCTTTCACTCAATTACAATTTTCAAGGTATGTGACACCACTATTTAGGATAAAAAAAATTCTATTTAATTTTTAAATTGCATAATTTGTAGTTGCCTCATTTATCTACAAAAATTTTTATATATTTCAGTAGTTAAATAAAGCGAAAAGTTCTGGTAAAAATTGTGGTAAAAATTAACACACCTTGATAATCTCAATTTTTTTGTAACTTCAAACCTATAAATTTCATTTCTACTCAAAATCCTTAATCTAAATATATGTATTGTTCTATATGGTTTTTTAAAGTTAATTTAAATATCCTTTAAATTAAAGTGTAACTACAGCTTAAAGTGTTAAAAACATAATAAAAAAAGGCTTAAAAATACCTTTAATATATAGATTACATGTTTCATGTGCTCAAACGGTGACTTCTTCAGATCAAAATGATAAGAAAAATATCCTTGAAAAGTTTTTGAAAATGATAAACATAAATCACGAGATCACATGTCCAATGTAAGCAGGTGCTTGAATTGGTCAAACTGGAAACGTGAAAATTATTATTATTATTATTATTATTTATTGTTTTTTTAATTTGGAAATCATCGCGTGCCAAACTTTAGGTAATTCAAAAGAAGATGATTCGTTGCAAATGTTCTCGTTACGCAAATATATTTCTGCTGATTCACGGATATTCGTAAATCAATAGAAATATATTTGCGTAACGAGAACATTTGCAACGAATCAGCTTCTTAGAATTACCCAAAATTTCGCACGCTATGGTTTACAAATTAAGAACGCAATAAAAATAATATCCGTGAATCAATAGTAATATTATTTGCGTAACGAGAACATTTGCAACGAATCAGCTTCTTAGAATTACCTAAAATTTCGAACGCGATGATTTACAGGTTAAAAAAGCAAAAAAATAATATCCGTGAATCAATAGAAATATATTTGCGTAAAGAGAACATTTGCAACGAATCAGCTTATTTTGAATTACGTAAATTTTGCCACGCGATGGTTTAAAAATTATAAACACAATAAAAATTTAAATAAAAATAATAATTTTCCGTTTCCAGTTTGACCAATTTAAGCACCTGCTTACCTTGGACATGTGTTCTCGTGATTTATGTTTATCATTTTCAAAACCATTGCGAGAATATTTTATTTATCATTTCGATCTGAAGAAGTCAACGTTTGAGCGCATAAAACATATGTAATCTATATATTAAAAGGTATTTTTTAGACTTTTTTATTATGTTTTTATCACTTTAAGCAGTAATTACACATTAATTTAAAGTTAACAAGTGATTTTATTATATTATTTGAATATCCTTGTTTACACATTGTTATCCTTGTTACTTTCTTCTGTCTTTACAAGAAGAAAGTATTAGATTCATGAAAATTTTCGACTTTCGGTTTTCGACGGATTTATACGGTTTAAAAGGTCCTGAACACGATTTGATCATTTTTAGAAAATGTCTGTCTGTGAGTCTGTGAGTCTGTCTGTATGTGACAAAAATTTTGTGGGCGCTCTATCTCAAGAACTAATGCACGAAATTTAATAAAACTTTATATTCAGTTTGTCCCTGATACAAATTATCACTGATTAGTTTTGGGTGAAAATCGCCCGGCAGGTGGCGCTGCTATGCTGCATTTTAAGCGATTTCCACAATAGCTCTATCTCAAGAACGAATGCACTTATTTTCATCAAACTTCAGGTTCAGTTAGACCTTGACATAAATAGAATCTGATTATGTTTTAGTGTAGATATCCCAACAGGCGACGCTGATATACCACCTTTTTCTCGTTTTTTACGATCGCTATATCTCAAGAACTAATGCACGGAATTTCATCAAACTTCCGATTCTGTTAGACCTTGACATAAATAGATGCCGCTTACGTTTTGGTATAAATTGCCCAACAGGTGGCGCTACTATGCTACTTTTTTTCATTATTATCACGATAACTATATCCCAAGAACTAATGCACAGATTTTCACCAAACTTCAGATTCAGTTAGACGATGACATAAGTTGTTGTTGATTAGGTTTGGGTCTAAATCTTCCAACAGGTGGCGCTGCTATGCTGCATTTTGCAGGATTTACACGATTTTGGCAATAGTCATATCTTAAGAACTAATGCACGGAATTTAATAAAACTTCAGATTCAGTTAGACCTTGATATAAATTGTTGCTGATTATTTTTAGTGTATGCGATATCTTTGTGAGATAAAAGAAAGTTTTGTGATTGGCACATCCGACTAGTTTTCACCATTGTCAATTACACGGTTTATTTGTCCAGTGTGACAGCTAAAAAATTCTGAAATGGTTTCCCACAACTTTTTTTTAATAGTATTGCCCGTCTTATTTAATCGAAGCTAAATCTGCGAATAAATAATGGAGTGTTTCTATTTAGAAAACAGCTGACAAACACTCATAGAAGTCTAAAGTCGTGCACAGACGTGTATAATGATCCACCTCGGTATTTGTATTGTTAAGTTGGTTAATAAAGATTAAAAAGAAGAATTATGTGAAATAAATTTGCATATCTAACATTAAAACAGAACAATCGTTTCTATGCTTGACCCAATTTGAATGCTTTATTTATGGTCTGAAAAACATTTTCTTTTTTCTTGTATTAATATATATCTGAAGTGTTTATGTAAAGTTTTAAAAGAAATGGACGACACATTTAAGAAACATTTTAAAAAATACGTCACATTTATTCCTGAATTATTTTAAATCTAAAAATATATTAAAAGGAAGGCAATATTATATATAAATAATGAAAGTTAAAACAAAGAAACAGTTAATTAAAAAACATTAAAAATAAATTGTTAAAAAGTTTCTCAATGTTTAAAGACATATCACTATTTGTTTATTTGTGAGGCTTTTGATGCAAATTTTGATGTCAGTATTGGAATAAATTCTTTTATACATCTTAATTTGCCATAAGAAAGTGAAATTAAGAATTCATATTACTGTTTAAACAAACAATATTAATGATTTCCGTATAATTTGTTAAAAAGAATATTCACCACTGAAAGAATATTTTAGCACCAAGAAATGCAGCAATAAGGAATCTTCTTTAAGCTTGTTAAATTAGGAAAATATCATGAATGAAAATAACAATAATAAAATATAACAATACCGAAATATAAAGGCACAGAAAATCAATGAAATAGTCATTCATTTCTTTTTCTGACCTAGTTTGAATGCTTTAAGTTTTGTCCGGGAAGCATTTTCTTACTTCTAATATTAAGATATTGAAGTTGAGAAACAACTACAAAAATCTTTCAAATCCATTCCTATATTTTTTTATTAAAAAATATATGAGTTGTGGTTGTACAAAAAAAAAGAGATTCTTCAAATTAGGAAATATTTATACTAACGTTGTTGTTTTAAAGCTTTTCTAAATGTTTAAATAAATTATACATTTTGTGTGTCGTTATCAATATGTCGCGTTTGGTGCTAGTGATTAAAATATTAAAAAATGTACAATAATTTTAGTATAAGTTCTTTAAAATACATATTATTTATCCGTTGCATTAATGTGACACCAATACTGATGCTTTAATCTTTTATTATAACCGTCTCCTAACCTTCAATCTTTATTTTTCTGAATAATAATAAAAAATCCTTCATGAATTAAATTAATCGTATGTGGCACCTCTTTTACCGAAATTTTCTCTTTATAAAATGAGAAAACTATGATTTCAAACTTTAGTTATGTCTAGAGATCATGGCACGGTGTAAAAGGTAAGTTTTGATTTTTTTAAATAAAGGAGTAAGTGGGTATACACACACACACATATATATATATATATATATATATATATATATATATTTAATGTGATGAAATTAAACTTCTTAAATAAAACATAATGCATTTTGAAGTTTTCTTTATGAATTTATTCTTATAAATGCTCCAATTAGTAGCCTTAATTTGATGCTATGCTTTGCCTAATGATGTTATTATTCTGCATTAACATATGGATACGTAATTTGTTCTCGTATGTTTTTATAATGAGCTAAAATTTCATATTATGAAGATTAAGAGCAAACATATCTGTATATAACGAGTATTTATTGTAATAATTACATTTTAATTATTTCTTGTTTTAGTTTTCTGACATTGAATGAAATTCTGAATTTGAATTTTAAAAGATGATGATAAAGAAGGTACAGGATGTATACACATAACACAACAAAAAGAAATTTATTTGACTATTCAAGACTCTCCTTATCAGGACTGTGTCAGAACAGCTGAAGATTTAAGTATAAATAAAATATTCTTTGAAGAAGAAACGATAGGGAAAAGAAAATATGGAAAATGAGAAGGAAAAATCGAGTAATGAATCTATTGTAATCTAATGAATTGTTTATTGCAGATACATCACCTAATGACTTCTGTCCTATAAAGCTTTCCGAATTTTTTTTGACGATGATATTTATAATAAGATTTTGAAAGAGATACAAAAAAACTGCCCAGATCCCATTATCACTGAAAAATAATTAAAATTATTCATTGGCTTTTTAAATGTATCGGATTACATTATTATTGGGATAATTTATCATTGGGATTCAAGTGATGATATGAGAAATAACGTTGTCACTAATGCAAACATACATGATCGCTTCCTGAATAATGTGATTTTCACATTTTGCACAAACTACTAAACCAGATACTAAATATAAAATGTGGTAATTTTCTACAATAGGGTAATTTTCTACAATACAATGATATTTTTAAAAAAGCTTGACCAGATTCAAGCTACAGAATGTGATATGAACAGCTCTAAAAACAAACCTGATGAATATTTAAGTTTGTTTATGTATGTATTTATACACACATATATATATATAGATGTATATATATATATATATATATATATATATATATATATATATAATTTGTATCTATTATTATTATTGCCTTTTTATGTAATTTATTTAAAAATATTTCTGTTTGCATTTAAAATTAGATAAATGCTTTCTCTCTATATGAAATAAATAGCATAAATATTCACAAAATTGCGTGTGTGTATAAAACATTGAATAGGATGCTAGAAAATGTGTAGCAAAATTTCCTTCTCAGGCCAAGGCCATTTTCTCTATTTCGCCAAAGCACATGTTATATTAAAATATTTTAAAGTAATAGCAAATTATCCTTTACAAAGAACACGTGATGTTTCATCAGTCATAACTAGTATAATTGCAGAATTTTCCTTACAAGTGTTTTACACCTTTAGAAATTATTGTCCTTTCTTATATATTTTGGCAAAAATTGCATTTTTTCTTAATGCATAACATTGTAACACTTTAAAAATGTTTGTAACGTTTGAACAATACATCTTCTACCTGTCGGATCCCGTGTCGGTGCTGGTATTGGCGTCAGTACTGGAAATTAAATATTCCGAGATATTAATTTATCAAAACTGTTAAATAACAATTTAAACTACCATTCTGACAATTCTGAAATTTCAATTACATTTCCTCAAAAAAAGAAATATTTAAAAATGAA
This sequence comes from Maratus michaelseni, assembly GCA_963931845.1. Classification (NCBI taxonomy): domain Eukaryota; kingdom Metazoa; phylum Arthropoda; class Arachnida; order Araneae; family Salticidae; genus Maratus; species Maratus michaelseni. The sequence goes on along the minus strand of OZ007588.1, from coordinate 198,433,404 downwards.
AATTAACCCCAAGAAATCTCCTTCATAAAAAACAAAATCCATCCAATATTGTTTTTACTAGATATATGTTGGACAATTTTGTCATTATTACCATACAGTATTCCCCCAAAATTGAGTAGTTTGTGTAATGTCAATAATGCATCAAAATTTGCAAAAAAAATCGACATTTCAATATCAAGTTTTCTTTAATAATGCTATTTCGCTGCAAATATTTTGAAGATAAAAATAATATTAAACGAATAGTGGTATTGTATGTATGTGCAAACCATTATAGAAAATGACATAATAAAGGGAAAAAATAATTTCAGACTAACATGTATTGTTTATTAAATATAATTAAGACATTATAGCAAAATTGGTTGCAATTCAAAAGAGACAACTGCGCATACGTGTAACAACATATATGGATACTATTTTGAAAAATTCGGATTTTCTATCCAAAAACGGAATATCTGGATTTACATATAATCCAGAAACATATATTCAGTAAAGTATAACAAAATATATATCATTTGCACAAACAATATTCTACAGGGTGTGAGAAAAATGTTAAAACACGCTTTGTATTTTAATTGTTAGAGATAAGCAGGTAATGTGAGTTACAAATATTTTTAACATAGGGTACGAAAATTAATAAAAATGTCTTTCGATTAATTAAAAAGAAATTTACACTTCTGAAAATTTTATACGACCCATATTTAAATTGGATTGATAAAAATAAAAGTATTTTCGGTGCAACAAGATTAGTGTAAAAGAGTGTAAACTTGTAGATTGAATATTGTATGAGTTATTATTAACCCGTCAGCACCATGACGTACCAGGACGTACCTGCGTACGTTATGAAATCTTCTACTTGAAATACCAGGACGTATGTGCCTATGTCCTTATTTTAAGTCCAGACTGCAATGTTATAAGCATATGACTTTTTACGTCGCTAATTGCCATTGTGATTTGTTTTGACGGGCTTTTAGCAATGACTGTTTTTGCACAGAATAGATGGCGTTTCATGTAAAAAACCTTATTAGCTTCCCTCTGCAATGAAGATTGGAACTTCAAGCTTTATTTTTGTTTGTATAATATAAATAAACTTTTATTTAATCTCCTTACATTACATGTAATTAAGTATTTCAAGTGTATTTAAAAATAATGACATAAGCAACTTTTGACGAAATTTAATAAATCTGGTATTCAGGATACTATCACGAAATTGAATATGGTGCTTAAGGAGTGTAACTTTTGTGAATGGGGACCATATATAAAAATATATGTATAAATCTGTTAGGTATTGAAGGATAGTAGAAATTACGATAGAGTAACTATATACTATAATAAGTGTTTGAAATAATCAAAATAGAAAATTCATATCTTTAAAATGTGTCTGTGTTTACATGTCTGTTTTTAATCAAAAGGTATGACTTAATAAGAGCGGTGTATATTTAAGCAATGAATAAAGATATATTTTTACTGGATTATTCAATATTCTTATATGATTGACGATCTGAGTATTATTGTATAAATCGAAATCACTTAAATTTAAAACGGATTCTAAAAAAAAATCTGGCAATTTGTCATTCAATCAGTGTGCCAGATATACCTTTCGACACCAATGCTCTCCTGTGCTGTAAAAAGTTACAAATTCAGAAATATAAATTAAATTAATTTAATACTTCTAGACGAGACTTATCCATGAATGACTTGGCTGATGAGAGTTTAGCTGTTAGCGTTGTTTTGTGTATTGGCACGTTTCATGTCAATAAATAGATTTTTAACGATGATTTTTATGTTGTTGAATCAACTTGTTTTAATTATTATCTACCTCTTAAAGAGGACTTTTTTTCCTGATTTTGGCAGTAAGAAAGATTTAACAACGATGGCTAATGAGTACTTAATAACTAATTCTGACAGTTTCGCTAGCATAAGTTTTCAAATTGAACATCACTAAGGTTCACACAACTTCTACAGAAATGTGCGATGTTTCTGTCCAGACAAATTTAACATTGGTGAGAAATACAAGTGTTTTTACCTTTCAGTTTTTGCAAAAAATGAATGCATATTTAAAAGAAAAATAACTGTCAAAAACAGTGTCAGATTTTATTCAAAAACTGTCTGGATTGTAAACAGAATTACACTCACACATATCCCTTTCTGAAGGTAATCCATTTCATTCTTTTGAAAGCTGTTTCTGAAAAACAGTTTCACCAACAATTCAAAATTCAGCCTGTAAACGAGACGCACTGGGATCAAACATTTTAGAAAGCTTAACAACTAAAGCATATATAAAAAAATAAACGAGGTCAATAAAGTGAAGGAGCTAAAACAGAGACAGAAATTGAAAAAATAAGAACAATTTAAGATTAAAAAAGCGAAAATAGTGCTATAAAAACAGAATTCAGCAACACCTCCAAGTTAGTCGTTAAAACAATCTAGAAGTAAAGTTCAGAAACAGAAGATATGAAGAATTGTAAACCTTAAAATTAACCTTATCAATACTTTCCAAAAACCAAAAACCAAATATTGATGCCGAAAGATGAAAAACAAAAGTTAGTTAAAGCACATTATTTGCCTAAAATATCCAGTAATAAACATTACATAGTTACAATTTATCTCCTATTGGTCATTCATTGGTTACTTATTTGGTAACTTTATTTTACAAAGTCAAAGTTAAAAGTATTTAAAGTATGAAAATATTAAGAATTCTTTATTTAATTATAATATATTAAATATTATGTATCTCAAAGGTTTTTTTTTTGTTTAAGCTATTAATTTAGTAAGTAGTTCACTAATAAGTGTTTCAACTTTCACTTTTCTGTATTTCAACACTTCATTAATTTGCAATATGTATACATTTAACGTCTGAATGTAAAAACTATTAAAAACACCAAATAAAATAAATTAAGACAGACATGAGCATACTTAAAAAATAAAATTTATAAAAAATATACTTAAAAACATTTAAAATACAAATTAGTAAACGTTTCGCCAAGCGACACGCAAGGCATCATCAGTACAAAAACAATCTATTGCATAACAAACGACTGAAAAAATCAAGGACAGTTAAAGTTAGTTATTTTAATAACAGACAATATTCATTAGGGACAGAACAAGCTTCATTCAAAGTCTGCGATCGCAATTGAGTGAACCAGCCCTCACGGAGTAATCTACCATGATACCTTCATTAATTATTTCAAAAATTGATAGCAAGAAATGCATATTTTATAATTAACTGATATGCATAATTAGCATTATTATATTTAGGTACTTTGGGCATTTCATTTATGTTTTAACTATTGTAAATGTGAAAACAAATGACCTAAATGGGACAATCATATATAGTTGTCTCAGATAACAGATAATGATTCAATTTCTACAAAAAAAAGTTGGTTGTGAATTAAAAACACAATATTTATTAATTTGATGTTTAATAAAATATATATTCATTTAAAAAAAAATGAGAATATATAGTCTAAATTTGACAAAAGTATGGTAAAATGCATCTCATTCAGTCAAAATGACCTTACTCAGTGTACTTTAAAAAAATCGATGCTTGCAACAATATTGGTAGTAAAATATTTACAGAAAAATTACCAGGACAACTAAGTTATATATTAGTGTTGCAGAGAAAAAGCTTTGAAAATGGTTTTTGCATTGCTTTTGTTTTAAAGAGGATAAGTTTCTATGATGCAAAACTACATTTCATTTTTACACAATCTCTACGTTTGTAATTCTTTATTATATATTTATAATGCAAATTTTGCACTTATCAACAGATTTATGATCTAGACTCCTATTGTTACTGATGGAATAAGGTTTTTTTTGCAGCATGAAAAAAAAGTATAAGCTGTCATATATCTTTCATTATTATGCAGTTAAACGGGTATGCAGCATTCTGTAATAACCTCGATGGAATAAAACGACAAGAAATTCTGACTGACGTTTTATAGAAGGTTCGTACACAAATTTATTGAATATAACTTTTTGAAAGAGGTTATGGGGATTATTTTATTGTCATAATCATATTTCCTACCTCATTTGGAACAAATTTGTAATTTACCTTACTTACTCATCTCCAACAGATAAAACTTAAATCGCCTTTTAACTTTGTCCGATTCTCTGTATATATTTCAAGCTCTTTTGCGTGCAGCACTATTTATAAGAATTTATTAAAGCGAAATTCAGTACATGTTTAGCTTTATATTGAGAGTGAATAACAATAATTTTAGAAAATTTTATGATTAATGAGGTACGTTGACACGTTTTATACAAAGAATTAGTCATTTTTCACGATGAAGTACGCAGAGATTACACTAAAAAATATTCTGCTAGTGAAAACATCGAAAATTCAAACAATGATTAATGGACTTTCCAAAATTGACATAATAGAAGAATGAAAGAAATTTCTCTAGTTTGAGGCAAAAATATTTTATCATTAATGATATTCTGACGAGATAAGATAAAATTGAATTCATATCAAAAGAGAGAACTGGGAGTCACTATGTACATGGATAAAACTTTTTTTTGTCTTCTTTTTTGTCAACATAAAAAGTAAATTTCTGTAGAAATAGAAACTTTTAATTAAAATTTCCTGTATTTTTACATTTTTATTTGCAATCTGGTTTCAATTTATTTATTTTTTATTTATTTTTAAATTTAATTTAAATTTGTTCAGAAGATTTTGGACTTGAAAAACTTAAAAGAAAAGCCCTCCTCATATAAAATAAAATATTTGCGCAGCTTACTGTTGCTAGACGAATGTGTCTTGATTAACCCTTCATTTTCCGCATTAGATCTAACTGAGCATTTTTAATTCTTTAATCGCTTATAGTTCAGAAATAAATATATATGGAACTTTTATGGACTTTCGGGTACAGTACCGCATACTGCAGTGTGCATTGGTCACTGAAAAAAATAATTTAATGAAAACCTTCATACACAAAACATCTAAATTTCTTAACGATAAATCGTGAAAAATATCACTTCTCAACTTCAAAAAATACTACTAAACACAAAATTCAGACAACCTACTCTAGGCAAAAGAGTACGAAGTAATTAGGAAGTTAAATCTAGTAGTGACAGCAAGTGTTGATTAGATATCCATACCATTCTTAGTTCGTATAGAAAACTATAGAAATAAGTCTGTGCTTATTTATTTTTCAAAAAATATAGATCACACAAACCGCGCAAGTGTTGGGCGATTTTCCAGGGACTGGAAAAATGAGATAATTGCACTGATCTTTAATGAAAGTCAAAATCATTTAGTGTTGTTACAATTGTTATTGCCAGTAATCATATACTTAACAGGCGAGTGTTTTACCGCTTTACCACCAAACTAAAAACTTGAAGAGGAAACGTTTTTTCACAACAGTTGTTCAAAGCGGCAATAATCCAAACAGCACAAAATCACCCGAAGACCTCTCCAGGAGCCCAAATCATGCCAAATCCTTTCTGATAATAAACTGACACGATGAAGACTTCTTGAGGAAGTGAATTTAAAGATTTCCTCAGTATTCAGCAGGGCCATCGCCAAGACATTTTATTCAGAGGTGAGAGGACCTTAAATTGCCAAGTCAAATTTCAGTATTTGCCAACTCATTGAGAAGCAAGAAGACTCAAGTTTGCCAAATAGGTTTATAATTTTGCCAAGTTACCACAATCAGAAAGGGTAATATAGTTCTTTTTTCTAAAAAGTTTAATAATACTCCCAATTAAATTTGCAACTTTTACCAAGTCTATCAAAAATAGAAATATAATCATAGTTTTTATTAATGTTTTGAGCAAATTTGCCAACTAAGTTCGTAAATTTGCCAAGTGTAACAGCATTTTCAAAACGTTTGGGGGGAGGCTCCCCCCGTCACCCCCTTTAGAGAGGGCCCTGTATTTAGTCCCACTCCCTTGGAATGGTCTGCAGAGCAACCCCTTAGGATAACATTCCTGAGTGGGTACAGAGGTCAAAATACGGGCGCCATCTCAAGTGCGATTTTTAGAACAATACGTAAGGTAAAGCCAGGAGAGATGGCGCGGTCGGAGAGATTGCGCACATAGAGGTTCCGGGGGAAAGAGTAGAGTGTGCGCGCAGTGACTCCAGTTAGTTGTACAACAGCAGTAGTGGAGTGTCTACTTAAAAGTGCACGTTGAATGTTTTGAGACTCTAAGATAAAGCATTGTTATTTTCTTTTGCTTTCCCAAAGTAAGTGCTTAAATTTTCATAGCTATTCATCAGAATTTCTATACAATGTCAGTAGTACAAAATATTATAAACTTAAACAATTTCTCATAAGCTACTAATCTAGACTAACAATGTGAACATCAACGATTCGTTTTAGTAGCGGCCATGTTTAAATAAAAGGCCGCGCAATCTCTCCTACCGCAATTGGAGAGTTTGCGCATCTGCTACTTAGGAGAGATGGCGCAATGTTCCCATTAGTTTCCATGCTAGGATAGATTACGCAGCTTATTGGTAAATTTGCATAAAAGTATGAAAGATGAAAATGGACTAATTTTAAGTTAAACGTCTTTTCAAATAACTTTATTTTATTTTGCTTTTTATGATTCTTTAATTTTATTCCTTTAATTAAATTTTTTAAATCGTTTTTAAAATTATTTCCTTTTTCTGATTCTGTAATCATTAGGTTGAAATATTCAGTCCTAATACAATAATATTTGTTCACAAAAACCTTACAATAATGTCATTTAAGTGTAATTATTATTGATAACAATTTAATTGTAGTTATTGTTAGTAACAATCTCTCCTACCCATGTGCGCAATCACACCAACTCTGTAAGGACAGATTGCGCAAAATAACTTTCTTGGTTTTATTACAACTGTTCTATTAAATTACAACATAACAACAAAACAGCAATGGAAATGTATAAAAAACAATGAAGTAAAAATTATTCATGGATAGTTTATCAAAAAATTAATATTTAGATTTTTGTTTGGTATTCTTTTGCAATTGTGCGCAGACTCTCCTAGTTTTACCTTATCGTATTTTGTATAAAAAGAAAATGAAATCGATTTTATCGTGTTACATTACTAAATATTCGGCTTGACCGGATTCTATTTTTTAATGATAGCGAATTTATATTATTAATTATTCGATTTATTCTATTTTTTATGTTTTTAAGATAAGCGTTATTAAATTTTAATTATTTTTTCCATATTTTATTAACTTTAAAATTAAAAAAATAATTAACGAGATTTATTATTTTAATTTATATTTTAAATGATTAATTTTTTATCTTTATTTTTTTATCTTTTATGCAAACATAAAGTTATTTATTATTATTTCGTTATATTTTACAAAGTACCATATGCATTTATCATTTTATTAAACAATGAGTTAATTAATTTCTAAATAATGAATTTCTAAATTAATGCAGTAAATCCTCTAAACATCGGCCACTGCTGGACGGCCTAATTTTTTCCGCTATTTTGAGGTCTTTGCTATTCAGTGGTAGAAAAATACAGGTATATATAAGTTGTGAATAGCTCGCTAAATGGAAGTGTGCTTTACAGAAGTGTCTGTTATAGATATTTCACTGCAATTTTTAAATATAATTTTGGTATATTAATAAATTGCTTTTCTCTTCAGAGAAGAAAGTAACACCTAAAACGGATAAAACAACCCAAAACAGACATGTGTCGTAATATGAACCCAAATTGGGTAACCTCATACCTAAAAATCTTTCAACCCAAATGGTTTTTTTTTCGTTTTAGGTGTTATTTTTTTTCTATGTTGTCTTCTCAAACTACCATATATATATTTATTTATTATTCTTAATACATTGAAGACCCAATTTAGCGAGCTTGCATGTAGCTAATTTTTCTAAATAACAAAGATTTCTGCGAAATTTCTAACTCTAGGGTATTTTGCATTAAAACTTCCATTTACGGAACCTATTTTCTCTTTAGAGGGTTTTTCAGCTTCAGTTTTATAAGTTTTTTTTCTTGAAATCCTTCAATCTCTTCGCTCCTTCTTCAGCAAGCAATTACCTACAGTCAGATAAAAGGAGATTGTTACCTCGTTTTACTGCCAGTGGACACTCAATTGCACGTGGTGCGCCCGTAATCACTTTTGTCAGCTGAAGAATGCGTGTGTAAGGTTGTCAGAATGAGGGTGCAAACCTTGCAATGTAAACTGATTGAAAGGAGATAATCTGTAGTTCTGGTACTGAAAATAACAGATAAGCTATTCTTAGCTCTGATCATGTACAAAGATTAGTAAGAGAAATGTTTATCAGTACAAGAGAAATAAGAAATCTTTAAAAAAGTTTTAAAAATGTTTCTGTAAAAATTTGTTTTTTAAAGGATGTTCCTTGTTTATAATTTTCCATAATAGTTCGTTGAAAATCATAAATTAATTGATATTTGAAATTAAAGTGCCATATTTTTAGGCATTTTAAATCTTGGGAAATATTAGTTTTATATTAGTTTAACTAAAATTGAATTAGATTTCAATATATCCTCAAAAGAATTTCCTGCAGAAACGTTTTATCAGATTTCTATACAATAATTTTCTATGTAACGAATGGTTTCACGGGATCTTAAGAGATCGTTAAAAGGAGGTTTAACTGTAAATTAGTTTTGTTTCTTATCATATGGAAATAAAATATTTGGTTACAGACATGGATTTTTTTTAAGCATGATTTGTTTATATTTTACTAGATGTGGATGTAGTTCAGCTATATCATTTTTTAAGCTAAAGCAAGTGTGCGTTCTGGAATCCCGGATACGGACCTAGTGTCCGGTACACCTATGGGTGTCCGGTACCCGAAGCGCCTGGGAGTTACGTGTCCAAGCGTCACGTCCTGTAGTAAAATTTTGTTGTAGCGACCAGTTCGTCTATCACTGCATTGGTCCCGTCTGATGCTTGGCGCATTTGGGTTCTTCAGAACCCATACTGGCGGAACGGTCGACCTTCAGTCTAATAGTTTTTATATCCATTTTTTAAATATTAAAACCTAATAAAATAGAATTGTCATTTTAAACAAGAGTTTCATGTAAGGATTTAAAATTTAAGGATTAATTATGGTTATTAAATATATATATATATATATATATATATATATATTATAGTTATATGTATTAGAAATTTCATTGTATATATATCAAACGCTATGCATTCAGATTACATTTGTAATAATAGTTACAGAATTCCTGCAAAACAAATTTTGAACTTGGTAACGGAGGGGCGTTTAGAGATCTACAGCGGCAAGACCCGTTGTCCCGAATGATCCACAAACTTGCAAGGCAAAGCACATAAAATGAGCATGTTTTTTTTCTACAGACTTTCATAAGAGGAAGAAAGAAATATGTGAATATCACATAAACGATTCTTATGCAATAGCCCCGTAGCGTAGTGGACAGAGAGCGCATGTCTAGTGTTAGTAAGTACCAAAGTTCAAATCCGCAAACGGAAATATTTTCCAGTAAAGTCGTGATGATTGGTTGTGCTTGATAACAATATCTGTTACGTGTAAATGTGATATATATATGTAATTATTAATATTTTTTTTTAATATGCCGCATATTATTTTTTATGATAAAGTAATTAAAATATTTTTAAATGGTAAAAATTTCTTGAATAACGTAATAAATACCAAAAAAAGTAATTAAAAAAATTTCATTTATTTGGCTTATTTATTTATTTATTTGTATGTCTCTGTGTATTAGTAACTCCTTTTCATCTAGTAATACCTTTATCCCTTCCTGTAGTCCTTCTCAGAGCCTCCTGTGAAGATTATTCAAGGAGGTCCCAGGAAGCTCAACAGGATTCTGTGAAGCGGATATTTACAGTCCTTGAGGGGCTCCTGGCTGAGTTCTTTGCAGTGATTTTGAATCATACAGGATTCCTGATGCAGGAAAAGCATTTAATCACATTCCTCCTCAGAATGTCTTGGGTTGGAAAACACAGGAAAGCATACATGTTGAAACCACATATCACAGCATATACATAAATATTGAGATTAGCGTTACGGGAAGAAGAAAAGAAGTATTGAGATATGTAAGTTATTTATGTATCAGATATAAACCAATTATTTGATAAAAATGTTGTGAATTGGTAGAAAGGGTAAAATCAGCTGTGTGTATTAGAAGGTCCATCCAACGAAAAAAACTGCTACCAAATTTTCGATAATAATTACAGTGAAATTACAGAAGAGTAAAAAATAACTCCCAGAAAAATTAACGCTAGGCACTTTCTAATGATTCATTTTGTTTTCATTAGAATGATGCCGAAACATTCATCTGAGTTTCTATCAACTATATAACATTATACCTAAATATCCACAGATTCAAAAACAATATTTTTAAGGAAACATCTTTGATTATAATTACAATGTCTTTTAAGAAAGCACATAAAATTGTTTCTACTCGATTCTGCTTATGCAATGTCATTTAATAAAATATGTCATTTCGATATAATATATTCTCTGAAACTATTGGAGCAAAAATATTTCAAATTTCTGGTTACGGTAATACACTTTTAAGTAAAACGTACATATCTGCAAAATTTTTGTCTTATAGCAAATTACTGTGAATAGATTTTTTAATATGTTTTACAATTTCATATAATTGAAATTAAAATACTGTTTTTAATATAACATGGTAAAATCCTAGAAATCTGAATGCTAGTATCTAATACCAAACTTTAAAAATTATTAAAATTTAAATGTTTATCTCAGGCAATACCTAAAAATTTATCGCAATTTATATTCTTTTAACCACATGGCTTTAATTTACTGAAATATTTTCTCTTAAACTCCTGAAGCATAATATATTCTGTAGTTTAAGTACTTAGTTTAACCGTGAAATTCTAATTAGACCACATTCATCTTGCTCAAATCTGCATTACACTCTTAGAAAGATGACGGATGCTGGATTAAAGGGTGCTGTCGTGCCTCTAACAACTTCCTAAATGTATGAATATTTATAAACTTATGATGAAATTCAAAAATAAAATGTGTCTTTCTTTTTCTCATGTAACCCACGTTAAAGGGTGTTACGTATTAAATAATGAAAGAGATAATTAGAGGCGTACTAAAACTTTTGCGTTCAAATCAGCATTACAGTCAAATTAATATTGTTATTGTAAATGTGAATTACAGAAATAAAATTCAGAAGCTTCATACTGGATAAATTATATTACGATTCCGCGTACGGTATTACGACACTTTCTGACCCTGAAATACGGGACGATTTTCTACATTTTCTCTTTCTACATATATATATTTCATAAAAATCTACCTCGGAGATTATTATTTACTAGCCGCCACTGGCGACCAGTTTGGTCTCCCTTAAATGTATGTTAAGCATTGTAACACGTTACTTTTATTCATACTTTAGTTTTTTTTTCTTCAATCCTTCGCCAAACCCGAAGATTTTAATAAAAAATCAAGAACTTTTGCGATCATGGTAGCATTTCGCATATTTTTTGTTGTTATGTATTCATCTTTCTTGACAAAAAACACCTTAACCAACTTAAGCATTTATTCTTTACGTCCGTTAGCTTATCAGTTGCAATATGTTCGCTAATGCGGAGATTCTTAAACATATTAAGTAATTTTCCGTAATTGGGTCCGTTGCCAATTGGCGTATTTCAGTTAATATGATTTGATTCAATGAAGTCTGTTTTGTGAAAGTCTTTAATGATATCCACATTTACACTGAACCATATTTTTGCTAATATTTTTTTTTGTTTCTCGCTACGATTAGACTCGATTACGGAAGATTGGAAAAGTTAAAATTATTCTCATCTAAAACTTCTTGAATAATGTGCCATAATCGGGCTGCATATTATTACACGTAATTTTCGAGTATGGTTTGGTGAAACATTGAACTTTTGGAAGAGAATGGGAGTGGTGACGCCAGTGGCGGCGCTCCCACTGGCGTAGCGCATACAGGAACCCTCCTGGTCGTGCACGCTAAAAGTCCCTCAGGAATTGGGTACGGCGGTTTATGTGCCTGACGGGCGCATTCAGGCGACTGGCGGCTCAGCTCAGTTTTAAAAACATTCCCTTTAAACCATATTTGTTGTCAGAACTTTTGACCCGTGGCGTACAATCTGATTAAAATTCACGAACTTCCTTCTAGATGCAGATTTCTGTTCGAGTTTTAATTTTCTTTGCTCTCCTTTCTTGATATAGTTCAGGAGTTTTCATAATTGCGTAATTATCTTACTTTGGCATTTCTGCTTAATGTCTACTGACTATTCCCGTAAGGCATGGTGACGTCAAGGCGACGTCACTGTGAAGTCACACTGTGACTTTGTGACCGTCGTCGTGACGTCACGTGACGTCGATGCGAAGTCATTGTGACGTAAATGCGAGGTCGTTATGGCCGTTTTCAAGGCTTTCTGTGACCTCACAATGTGACTATTTTGTGAAGTCACCGTGCGACTTAAATGTGAAAAATGTGACGAATCTGCATCGGATAGGGTGACCAGATTTTACCCGAATCCTATACGGATTGTTCGGATCAAAATTTTTTTATGGTTCAAGTTTGTGACGTTTGTGACGACACTGCACCGGGTCGGGTGACCAGATTTTACCCGAATCCAATCCAGAAACTTCGGATCGATGTTTTTGGATTTGTTTGGTTACAGAATAGATTTGGATTAGTTGTCGTGTGACCTGATTTTCATGAACCCGATCTGACCCGAGTCGGGTATAATGTTTTTACTGTAAGTCTTGTTTGGAATAGAATCTTGCATACGACCGAGTAACCAGATTTTATCAGAAATTGTGTTACGATACAATTTCTGATGTCGGCTCGGATCTAGAGTCATACACGAATCCGGTTATATACTTCTTGAACATGATTGAATGTCAACTTGAACATGAATGATTGTTGACTGAAACTATATTTTGATTCAACCCGTATTCTTACCCTAACCCAGCAGCAACAACAACAAAAAATCTGTAAGCCCACAACCCGACCGAACCTGATAAATGATTTCGCATGGATTCGGATAACAAGTTTTCACCAAATACGGATAAGATCGACGATAAGGATTGGATCGGCAATCATTTTTATTGATGCAACTCGTATTCAAATTAAAACTTTGCATCTGATTGAGAAACCGGTTAACACGAAACTTTCTGACACATTTATGAACAAACTTTTAAACGCATGGCACTTGCATGCCTGATTATTAAAGCTATTTGGAATGAATAGCGTTTTCCATTTTTAGATAAATGTAATATTTAAGATCAATGTCGGTCACGTTTTACCCGTTTCTGACGCTGCGTGTCGGAAATTTGGTTCAAAACACCGACTTTGATAGTGTTTTCTGAAACATCATCTGCCGTTACCAAAAAATGGATAACGCCATTCGATTATATATAGGATAGATGTGCCAGTAATGGACACCCTTAAGGAATTTCTTTAACAATTATTTTTTAATTAATAGTTATAATTGTTGTATTCAACATTTTTTAATATTATATTACTCTACCAACAATATTTAACCATGCTCATAGTCGCATTTCCCAATGTGAATCTAAATTTAATTGTAAATAACAGAAATAAATCAAAACACCCTAAATTCCAGTAATGGACACCTCACAAAAAGTAATAGATAATTGATATTATGATTGCATTTAAAACTAGAATTTAAAGATAGCATATTAATGAAATAAATAAAGCTGAATTTTTATTGGTTATTTTTTTATAAACCAAAAACATTGAAGGTGTCCCATTACTGGAAGGCGGTCCATTACTGGCACATCTACCCTATTCTGAATAAGAACACCTGCCAATTTCATGTATTTCCGAATAAAAATGAATTCAGAAATATGCCAGAAATTAGCTATTTTGTATTTGAGAACAACTTTAAAGAAAATATAAGTACACATTTTCAAATAAGCATTCTGAAAAATTTATATTAGGAATCAATTTAAATAATAGATATACCTATTGTGCGATATTATTAAATAATAAACATTGTATCAAGCAGTAAAACAGTTTTCGTTGTAAATGAAATATAGAACTTAAGATCATAAATGCCAAAAAAAAAATTATATATTTTTTTTCTTTACAAATTATTTTATTTATAGTTTTTGATAGAATACTAAATGCAGAACTTAAATATAAATTTTTACAGTAAAAACATTCGATAACACAGCTGGAAAAATTACCTTAACTAAACAGTTATTTTATTGTTTCATCAATATTTATTATTTTTGTGCATCTAACATTGACATATCTCGACAAATAAATTATTCAATGCATTAAATTGTCACTTTTTTTCAAATATACCGGAAAATTATTTCTGGAAACCTACACTAGCAACGAAATTATTAAATTACAAATCAAATATTAATAGTTTTAAAAATTGCAATGTTTTTAATTATAATGAATAACTATGAAAATTGAACTAAGAAACGCAAAATATTAAATAAATTCCTCATTTTATATAACACTTTACATTTAGAATACATATTCTTAGTAAATACAGTTTTTCCAAACAATCTATTTTAAAAAATATAAAACATTAAAGATAAAATTTAATACAAGTGATTTTTTAAAAGAAAATTTAAACATCTTAACTTTTAAATAATGCCCTATTAAATGTGCTAGTACTAAACATGCACTATTAACAAAACTGCGAAGACATTAAAAGTTACCTGCTGATCTATAGATAAAGGGGTTATGATGGAATGCTCCTTATCTGCTTCCCTTTCATTGAAAAATTAGAATGTAAATCCACTACAATAATTTTCAAATTATTCCAGCAGAAGCGATGTGTTCATAGATCTGAGAAATCAAATATCACCCATGCCTTATGAACGCACCCGGCTAGACACAGTGAGATGTTAAAATGGATGGTTTACTTTAAAATGGAGATTGTTCACTTTAAAACGTTAATTTACTTACACAGTATAAATCTACAAACTTCAAAGAACCCAACACACGCTAATCCTAGCTTCGAATGAGAAAAAGTCGTCTGCCTTCAATATGCGCGCGCAGTATTGTTTAAACACAACAAAATAACAGCTAGCAGATGTTTTCAACTTTTACCGCAAATGATATAGGAAGAAAATAATTTAAATAAAGACATTTCAAAACCTTTATAATTTATATGGCTGAAAAATGAACTTCTAATGATGCTATAATATTCTTTTTTTATATGAGAGAGTTTTGTATTCTTAGAAATAAGCTGTGAAAATTTACATTTTTATATATTTTTTAATCCATTGCATTTGCTTTAGTCGTCAAAAGTAAAGATATATTTTAAATAATAATTGATTTAATAGGCTTTATAAAGTAATTTCGATATAAATTTAAATTGCAATCAAATTTCCTAAGTACAAATTTTTCATTTTTTACACTCTATCGAAAAGAGCAATATATTTAATAGAGGTGACTTAGAGGTGATATGAGGTGATCTTACTAAGCACTGGCCAGTTTTGGATAAATTGCTATAGGAATGACATATACTTTATAACATGTTTTTAATTCATTTTTGCTCGGAAATACACGAAATTGGCTCGTGTTTTGTTCAGAAACTATGTTATTGAAAACCCTTTTCCATTTTTTGTTAAAAGCAGAAGATCTTTCAGAAAAGAATGTCAAAGTCGGCGTTTTGATTTGAATATCCGACGTGACAGTGAAAAACTGGTCGTCACGTGACACGAATTGCTTATAACTCGATAAATAACTAAATTTCTATTTAAGGATTTTTACCTTTGTATTATATAGTATATTTTGTTAAATTTCATGAAAATGGTAATGAAAATTGTAAAAAATTATCTGCCTCATATATGTAGACAGATATTTATTTATTATTTTATTTTGGAAATACTCAATATATTTAAATAGTGTGTGACAATATTTTTATTAATGATTTAGGTACATGACATAATTCAAATCTATATTTTATGAGTTTTTTTTTTTTTCAAATTCACTCTCCGATCACACCGTGAAGTCACAGAGTGTTGGCATTTTGATCATAGGTTTTACGTGACTTATGTGACTTGCAGTGACGTCATTGCAACGTCACAAAAATTTTTAAAACTGTCAAAAAGTAATTTTCTTTATGTTATAAGATGTTCTAAAGTTTATTTTAAGTTTTCTTTAGATCTCCAAAACGTTCACATTTTGGTCACAGTGTGACGTTACAAAGTGGTGGCATTTTGGTCACAGATGTGACGTGACGTACGTGACTCACATTGACGTCACAATGACGTCACTGTGACTGTGCATGCTATGCGGGTTAAGATCCGTAACAGGTAAATACGCATCGCCAACATTCGTTGTTAGAATTCTAATTACAGCACCCCGTTTTTTTTCTCTCTATTTTGTAACTCTATAATTAATATTATGTCGCAGAAATATAAAAGACAATTAAAGACGCTTTTATTGCTATAGTAGATATATAGATATATATATCATGTACATAGGTATATAGTATGTGATAGTGATTAGAATATATATCTCATATTCATTCCGGTGGATAAAACATACCACCAATAAAACTACCATAAAAAATATGTAGAAAAAGCCATCGATATGATTTTATGTGTTTAATAAATGTATACTAAATTAGTTTTTGGGTACTTCTCTATAATCCGTCGACCACTTTTCTTAACAACAAATTATCGCCAAACTGTAACGCCAAATAAACGGGAGAACGTTGCCATTGGAATATCAAAATAAATAAATAAATAAAATATAAGAATTTAAGGACACAATTGTTATTTTAATGAATGAAATAACTAATAAATCAGTAAAACATAATGAAAAATACACGCAAATATCGAATTAAAAACCACTTGATGGCATAACAAACACGTATAATGCTTCTGGCATCAAGTAAATGGTACTGTATTTTTGGCGTTTAATCTTACAGTTTGGCGATAGATTTTGTTATGAAAAGTGGTCGACGGGATAATAGAGAAGTACAATTTTTTGTATTATTTTACTTTGATTCTATATTATTTTCCGTTTTTAATGATGGGTGCTTTTGGGTACAGCTGTTGCAGACGCACCAGGGTACCATTTTTGCGCCAAAATATCGATTTTATGCCTGGGCAACCCGGCGGTTTTGATTACATTTTACTTCGTACGCGAACCCGGTATATGGTAATGATACCATATATATCTTTTTCAAAAATTAAGAAATCTATATTTTAAGTATTTTTATTAAATATATTTTCCCTTTTCTGCATTATCGTAATTTATATACATTCCCGGCTGTTAAAACGCGCACCTATTTTGGCCCTTTTCTTTCAACGATAACTTTTAGTAAAAATCATTCATATTGTTTGTAAATTATCATTAACGTACTTTATTCGGTCTCCCACATATCAGTGTAAATGAAATTATACAAGGCATAAAATGTTTCCTTTCTCATGGTCAGTTTTGACTTCATACGGCATCCAGATGTTAATCCCGTCGTACTGGCGCCTTATAACATATTTCTAAAATATCTTACTTTCTTTTTCTCAAAATAACTAACTGTCAAAATTCTATTTCACTCTCATTTTAGCCAAAGTGCACTCTTCGGCAATAAAGATTTCCCTACCACTGACGTCAATTATGAAGTTGATATGAGGTATATGTAACGGTTACAATTCCCACGCAAAAATACAATACTCTTGGCTCTAAAAATGTAAATGGTTTGGCGTATTTTCCAACGCACGCTGTCATTATCAAAAAGACACTTTCCTCTCTGATCTCAGCGATGTAACATCAAAAAATGATCCGGTCCCTCTGGTCACCCTTATGGTATTCTCCCAAAAACACTTTCGGACTTTTCAAAATTCGGATATGCAGCCTAAGTTCTCGATATTCTTACTTCGCTCACCTGTCAAAAAATTTTTGGATTGTCACCCCATGATACAAGATGTGTCTTTATACCTGTGAATTATTACCTGTGGAATAACTTCATGGATATGTCTTTTTTTCATCGTTTTAAAATAAAGAAAATATGTTTGTCATATTCTTCTTGATTCTTCCTCGTCCAAACAAAACTTTTCCAGTTCTCTACAGGATGCCGTCAACTTGTGTTATTACGGGAACAACATATGAAAGTCACTATACGTCACTCGGGACCTAAGTGCCTATGTCCCTTCAACAACATTCTTCCCATATTTTCAGATGCTACTCCAATCTTCGACTATTCCAATACTCCGAAGCTTTCTCATTTTCTTTCTTTATCATACGGTAGAAGATATTCCGTATGTTTTATAATAAATTAAATATTGTGTGTTTTATAATATATTAATCATTGTGTGTGTTTTATAATAAAATTATGTGTTTTTTAATATAAAATAAACTATTTCATATTAATATAAAAATAACATGCTGTTTTAGTTTATCTCTATTATTTAGTTTATCTGTAACAGCTACCTGAAAATGGGGTTTTCTCGCCAAAATGGCGCAAAACAAACATCGCGCCGACCCCGGTGCGTCTACGACAGCAAAACATTTGATTTCAAAATCAAAGCATAGTTTCTAATACGCACACGCGAAAAATAAAAGCTGGTATTGGCGATTTTAAAAATGCTATTGGCGATATTTGCGCCCAAAATAACATAAAAGTACTTAATGGTGTTATGTATTTTATAAATGTATATTAAATTACTATTTTGAACGAAATTGGTCATTAAAACAATGATAAACATGATTAGTGATTAACAATCATTTTCAGTGATATCTCTTCCTGGTAAGTATAATACATAAATACCAAATTAACTGACAATTCGTTTCGAAATTTGATTCATTAAATATTATTACATGAGTTGTATTTGTTTACATTTAGCTTACGTCAAGAAAAGATCCGGAAGGAAGTTGAGTTGTATAGCGCATAATTATGGCAAACTTTGATTCTCACTGGTGCGAAATATTTTTTGACACCAGGCAGCGGTCCAAAAATTCATTCGCGGAGAACTTTCTTTACGAACGATTACTTCCATGGTTTAATATTTTAAACGTTCACGACGAATGAATGTTTTTTGTTTTTTGTTTTTTGTTTACTTTCATGGATAGAAAATTTGAACTGCGAACTTAATTTCAACTGAAGTTATTGCAGAATATATACATAATTGAACATAAGTCATCTCTCAAATATTAATTTATTTTAAACGATATTTCTAAAAATGTAACTTTCATGCAGTTTTATTTGAAAAATAATTTTGAATAAAAATGGCCTCCTTGCATATGAAAAAGTGAAGCGGACATCCCGGAACTGTTGGTGACAGTCACATGACTTAGGCTTTTACTATATAGAATGGTAGACAGACTGATGAAAACAAATAGTTGCGTGTGGCAAATGTTTGACAGCTATTATCATCCGAACCGTAAAGCGAACGAAACTGATAATCCGTGCAAATCTCAGAAGCCGTACTCGTAGGATTAAATGAGAAAACCTTTTCTCTGGATTATAATTTAATTTTATCGCAAATACTAAAGTTGAATTTCTTATAACGTTTTTTTTTTCAAAGTTTTTTTTACATTCTGAAATGAATTGATGTTTTATCTCAAAGATATTTCCAACAATGCGTGCGCAACAAGTATTTTTCCTTTCTACAACTTTATATTTTATGCAAGCCTTATCTTT
Source organism: Maratus michaelseni (assembly GCA_963931845.1). NCBI lineage: Eukaryota > Metazoa > Arthropoda > Arachnida > Araneae > Salticidae > Maratus > Maratus michaelseni. The sequence continues at coordinate 198,413,845 of OZ007588.1, read as the reverse complement.
TATCTAGATCAAGATGCAGTACTGTTTATTTATAGATACTTTGGTATTTATTACACAATAAGAACGCAATCACATGCCAAATATCTTTCTTGTCTCATTTACGTGATTCTTATCGTAAATTCTGTTGATAAAGCTCTGAGAATCAGTGTTAGAGGAAGGTTGAAACTTTAGTTTCTATTAATACGACAGAATAGATATCTAGAAAAAGTAATTTTCAAACATTATTTTACGGTTTAACATTTCCTAGTCCTATTTATTATTATTCATACACTATTCTTTTTTCTTGATTTGTATATGAATTTCGTATTGTCGGCATGAACAATTTGATTTTTTTTTCTTTTCTGATATTAATTAAATAATGTCAATTAAAAATGTTAATATTTAAATAACTGTTAAAAACTATGAACAATTATATAGAAACAGGTTTTCTAATATTTTTCTTTCTTCAAAAAGCATTACTAAAACAAATTAATAGAAGCTCCGATTTTGAGATATTCCTAAATTTAAACGTATATGCATTATTTCTCAAAAAATCAATATTAATAAAAATTCTCCAATTTGAAGATTTAGGAAAATATTGGTCAATATTTGTTTCGCTTGTTATAAAATGCTTTTGTATGCATTATTAGAAGGCTGTATGAGTTAGTTATTGTGTTTTTAGTTAATTAATATACATGCTGCATCAATTGTAACATACATGTATGCAAGATGCAATATATGTAAGTATATGTAACCAATGACCTACACTAGTGGAAAAAATTACAGGTGAGCATGGTTTTAACAATATTATGCAAATCAAAATATCGATAACTATCATAAACAGCCATTGTGTAAAGTGTAGAAGAAAGCAGATATAATGTACAAGAAATGACGTCAGGTACCAAAGAAAAAAATATAACTGCTGAAATCGCGATGCCACAAAAGTTACTTTTTTTACTAGTGTCTCGTTCTCAAAACGCAATTATTCAAAATATTTTATAAAAGGTGATTTGAAAAAGCCACAACACCGTGATTAACTTGAATCCATGGACTGGCGAATTAACTGTAGTCTAGAATACGGACAAACACAAATGAGTGTAGCGGAATCTCTTGGGAGTGGCAAAGAGTACCATCACAACGGTATGGAATCAATTACAAGAAACGGGGGAATGTCAGACGTCGGCCAAGGAAAGCGCAACCACCTAATACCACATCAAATGATGAGAAGTATCTGACGTCAACAGCTCGTGAAAACGAAACGCACAATTGTACTCAGCTGTAACGGCAGCTTCTTTGGGCAACATAAAGGAGGGTACCAAACAAAATAGTCAGAAATAGGCTTCATGCAAGTGGCCTCTCGGCACTTGGATAAATGATGTATATTCCTTTGATCTCAAGACAGCGGACGGTTCGAAAATGTTAGTCTGCTGAACATCGATATCGGACGCAACGTGATTAGAGTCAGGTGCTTTTCAATGACTAGTCCCGATTCTGTCTGCAGTGTGACACCGTCGTGTTCTGCTATGGAGAGAAAAGGAGCCTAGAATATCAGCACTTTGCACAGGAAAGATTACGGTACTGACGATGTGTATTGATGGTATCAGGCGGAATCAGCATAAGTGATGCACTGACCTAAAATATTATAAAAGATGGCGCTTTGACGGCTTAAAAGTATACAGACAAAATAATTAGATCTCATGTAGTACCTTAAGCTATTGTCATTCCTTTCGTATAATTCCTTTTAAATGCATAATAATGCCAAATCTTATGCAACTCGACTTCCGGAGAACATGCTTGAAATGTAAACAATATAGGTTGAAACACCCAGTAACTGACTCTTTAAGGATTATTTCTTGTTCAAATCACTATTACAAAAAATTAAATATAATTTATACGTACCTTTGTTTTTGAATGGATAGTAGAGATATATTAAAAAATTATTGTTGGCAAAATTTTTAAAAATTATACATTTTATTACTAAAAATTAATTTTTTTCATAAATATGGTCAAAAACTTCAGTAGCTGACACCATCCCTGTTTTGAAACACCAATAACTGACACAAAGTGAACCAATGACTGACATTTTATTTTAAAACATTAAAATGCTTTAAAAAACTCTATTCTTTATTATAAAATACAAAATACATTAATATTTATTATAAACAGTGGGATTTAGTAAGCTGTACTGCATTATTAGTAATACAAAGAATATAGTAAGAGTATATAGAAGTAATATTTAGTACTGCATTATTAGTAATGCAGAAATCCAATAACTGACATTTTTGAACCAGTAATTGACACTTGATGTCAAACACTGGCAATTTTATGCATTTTTAAACAGTTCAAATAATAGATTTCAACTTTGTTTAATATAACCAATAACTAACACCTCTGTCAAAGACTGGTGAAATGAAATTCTAGAACCAATAACTGACACCCTCCTATTAAGCTGAAGTAAATAACTATAAATCCAAAATCATGGCCCTAATATATCAAATGCATCTTTAAACAAATTTCTACAAGTATAATTTTAAGAAAAATCTTTAGGATGGTTGGATTACAAATATATTAGAAAAACAATTCCTTAATTTTATAAATAAGATGGTTGCTTCAAAATGGCCCTTTTTGTATTCTCAAAAGTTTATTTTTCCTAATTAAATGTGTTCTTGGCCCTCTATTGGTTAATAAATTGACTCCAAAATAAAAATAAGTGTATCATTTGCCACTAGATGACATTAATTTACAGAATTTTACAGCAAAATTTGAGTTAGATTTTTGCTCAAGTGTCAGTTACTGGTTAGGTGTCAATAACTGGGGGTTTCACCCTAGCCTTTGTTACGGTCGTTATGCTCTACCGACATAGTCAAGAATACCTGGGACAGATTCAGACGGCAAATTGCAACGCTATCTTGTCTCCTTTGACATCCCGGGAGACGGAAATTGCTCTTCTTGATGTGTGAAACAGAATTTCGAAAATTTTTATTAGTAACGTCATCGCATCCATGGAAAATAGGTGAGCAAAAGTCTTAAATGTTTGAGGTGTCAACACACCACAAAATAAAATTTTCATGCTCTTTAAATAAGTTTTCTTGCTTATTTAATGTTATCCAAATCTGTGCCTTCTTTGTGTTCTTTACATCATATTAATAGGTTAAAATTCCCATATGTGACGCTTTAGTGCTGTGTTTTCTAAGCGTATTTAATATAGTCGTACATATCATTGTATACTTACGCATGGTTATGCCACTTTTTTGCACTCTACGCTAATTTTTTAAGTAATGTATAGGTGTATAGAGGCAATTCATTGCGTATGAAGATAAAGTAAGTATGCTATTTAAAATGTAAAACTTTTTTTTTAATCATAGTCATTCGAGCAGAGAAAGAAGTTTTAAATTCGACTATCTTACGCAAGATAGTTGCCTTTTTGTAATCGTTTTATTATATTTTAATATAAAAAAACATGAAATGCGGAACTACATTATTCATTGTCCAGAAAGTAGAAATAATTATCTAATTTAATATCAATGAAATAGTTTGCAGAAATTCTTGTAACAATCATACTTTTTTTTTCAAAAATAAAGTTCCAAGATCGCTTATGTAAGAATCGATTAAATATTTTTTTCTACATACAATGAATGAAATGAATGAAGAAAATAATGCACAGCACTTGACTGTCTTATGGTCATAAATTATGATTTTTAAAAAGTTAAATTTTGACATGTATGTGCGTTTTTGTAGTGCATTTTAAATATTTAATTTTCTACATAACTGGTATTTTTATTAACAGTGAGTTAATATCAGACGCATGTTGGGATGTATTTTTGCTGTACATTTTCGATGATACCTCTGAATATGCAATACCTAAAATTAAATTAAATACATTTTTGAGCTCGGTCTTATGAGATCTTTCGAGCGATACACCACACGATATATAAATGAAATAAACCGGTGATTATGTATAATTAGCAGTGATTATACATAATCACCATTAAATTTGGTAAATGTGATAAATTATTGAATATTTATGAAATTTACCGGTTAGTTTACAACTCGTAATGGGGAATGTAATAAATTTGGATTATTTTATGGAGTAACGAGGTCTTAATTCCAAAAAATGAATATTTACAAATGATATGTATGCTTCGCGTACATTAACAGAAAAAGAAACATCACTGGATTAAAGAAACTCGATGTACATCCATCTCTAGAATGCATTTTGGTAAAGTTATGGACTTTTATTACATTCCTCATTACTAGTTTAGGATTTTATAATCTAACCGGTAAAACTGATAAATATTCAGTAATTTTTCGCATTTACCAATTTAGTGGTGATTATGAATAATCACCGGTAATTATACATAAACACCGGATTAATCACATTTAACGTAGCATATACATTTTCTTCAAGTAACATAATTATCCCCCTAAATTTTTCCTAATTAAATTTTTGAATGGCTAATAATCTGTAAATATATGGATCAATAGCCATTATAACTCTGACAAGTTTGAATTTTTTACCTTCCATAGTTTTCGGTAAAAACGGCTGCGTCAGACCCACAGACAGACGCAAGAGTGGTCGAATAATGGTTCCGTTTATACTTTTTAAATACGGAATCCTAAAAATTGAACTAAATAACTGAACTGGCAGTTTAATAAGAATTTGGGATTGGTGCCATATATTTTTGCACAAAGAAATGTTTAAACGTTTCCTCCAGAAATATCAATACTTTAGTTTATTTACTAACTATGTTTAATTTGCAATAAATTAAGGATTTGTATATGGTAATGTTATTGTCAAAATTCATATAATTAAATATGCGATATATTTAAAAATACATATACCTGCATCATAATTATTGTTCTGTTTATCGCGTGTTTATCAAAATTAATGCTGTTTATATTTATAATAAAAAGTAATGCGCAGGGGAAAAATTCTTCATCAAAATGGAACAAACTTCACAGAATTAACTAATAAAAGTATTGGATCATCGCCATACATTTTTACATAAAAGACTCTTTAATCGTTTCCTAGAGAAATAATATTATTTTAGTATGCATTATATATTACCCGGAAGATGTCTAGCTAAATTTAATCAAGAATCTTCTCTTTATATATCCGATCCACGCTAAATTAAGTACAAAAATAAATGTTTAAAGAAACACTTTATTTTTCATATGCGATACTTTGCTATATTTTTAAAAGTTTCGCCAAAATTTCTAATACACCTCCCACATTCTATAATTATAATTATAAAATAATAATAATAATAATAATATATGTAGGAAAAACCATTATGAAAGTGTATGTGCGTATATTAAAACCTTCTGACAGTTTTGCAAAAGAGTACGTCTGTAATGTTTTTTTCTCTTCATGTCGTTTAAAATGCTAAGTAAAACTAATTTTTCAACAATGAATATAAAAAACTTAATTAAAAATATGAATGTAATACTTGAGAGTATTATTTATTGCTCAGCGCATTAAAAATGCATTAAATTAATAGAATTTTATTACTTTAAATAATGCTTATATTGCAGTGAAACCTGGAGCTAAGTGAAGGTATTAACAGGGGCTTGTCAATTAGAGGGTTAATATATTTTTTAATATTTAAAATTTATACGCAGCTGGTATTTATATAAAATGTAAATTAATTTAAAACATACTGTATTGAGTAATACTTAAAGTATATTATTCAAAAGTGTCTGAAACCTCTGTTATAATTTTAAACATTTTCTCAATTCTCTTCTAATAATCCTGCAACATCCTATAACTTTAATTGTTATATGAAATAACACTGGACAACAAATTTGAACTTTTGCTCTGTCCCAAAATCGAAACAGGTTGTTTCTTATTCAGTTCTTTGCGCTGATTCTTAATCAGTTTTCGATTTTCTCTAGCAGATTTTCAGATTCTTCAGATTTTCAGGTATTTGCATATTTGAATTTATGAAAAATTTGGAATTTGCGTAAAATTAAATGGAAATTAAAAACATAAGTCATTATCAGACTGATTTTTTTTGTTTTATATTATGATTACTGGCCAGTTTACTTTACAAAAATGTTGTGTCTGAGATTATACTGACATGTGACCGTGAAATATTGTGCCTGATTTACATTTTTTTCATTTTTTTTTCTAATAACGTTTCTTGACGTCCAAATATTTCTGCCATATGAGTACCCTAACATGATTTTAAAATAGTTTTTTTACACTAATTTCAAATCTGGTGTTCGTTTTTTTCTGTCACGTCTAGGTTTTAAAAAACGGTTTAAATATAGGTTTAATAATAATAAATAGGTTTCATTTGTTTTATTTTTTTAGGTAAAAAAGCTAGAAAATGCTTTTTATGCTACATTTAGATCTACTTCTCCTATTTAGGGTAGATTTTACTACATTTTCAATTGTTTTTCGATTATATCCATTGGTGATTATGTCACTGATAGGAATCATTCACTATTAACTCTTTTAACAAGAAGGTACACTCGCCTAAAAGGCACTTTATATCAAGCGTGTGTCAATTCCATACAAACGTAGATGATCCTTTTACTCAAAAACTAGAAGTGATAGAAGATAATGGATTACAGATTCGAAATCAATATAAAAATCTAGTCAAGGAAAAAATTGCGTCAATTCTGTGGCAACTACTTTAAAGATGATAGTAATGTAAAGATTACACGATTGAAAAATATGCAAATTAGGATTAATAACTAACAGGTGTTAGTTAACTAATATGTTGTAACTAATATGTTGTAACTAATATGTTACGCATATACATACTGCGACATTTATCTGAAGCAAATGGTCCACATAGTCATAATCTAGGAAATTTAATTCAATCTGACATTTATTGTACTTAAAATTAGCATAAAATGGCACAAAAAAAGCTTAAATTTACATTCACTTAAATATGTAAATTTCATAGCGAAAAACGGAAAGTATATTCGGAATCATCGTAAGAAACTGATCTACGAACAAATATTTTCATCAAAAAGTCATTTTTCATGTTGTACAGTGTAATAATCTCACAAAAAATATAAAGGTGGGAGTTCCTTCACAGAAAAAAAAAATGTGTATAATACTGAGATTTTTAAATATTTAATTTTCTACCCAGGCTATATAAAATATAATTTATTTTGAAAAAATACTATAATGAATAAAACTTTATATATTAAAATACCTAATAATGTTGCGATATTTATAAAGTTTTTCAGTTTTTTTTTAAATATTCGCAACATTTTATAATTATGATTACAATTTAAAAAAATATATTAATAGCTTAATAGTAAATATACTATTAACGAACTGCTCATGAAATAGTCGTGCAGTACTTATATGCGTTACATGTTTTACACAAACCTATACCCATGACCTCATACAATGTGTTGAATATTGCGTTATACTAACAGCATGTTTTATGCATGCTGTTAGCATAATATTTTAAGTGCATGCTTCAACATAGTTCTTAAAATGCTGTATTGTTAATATATAATATGATATAACATACTTTGTACTCATACTATAATGAATAATGTTTCACAAACAAAATTAAAAAATATCTATTGATAATGTACCAGTTAAAAAAAAAAAAATTCTGAATATTGTTATCACCATTAAAAAAGTAAAAAATTAAAATTAAATTAATAGCATTTTAGTTTTTTTATATTTATCTATACTATAATTAATTTTAAATCACGAATAATAACAAAAAAATATATATCCAAAAATATTGCGATATAAATTTTATACATTTTTAATTTTCACTTAATATTTTGTCCACGTCCTATGATTATAATTATAATAAAAACAATGTGCACTAGAGATTGGTCTATATAAAAGTTACAAAGAAACTTCTACACCGAATAGACAGATTAAAAAGAGTTTTGGATGATCGCCATAAGTTTTGTACAAAAGACTGTTTAAATGTTTCCTAGAGAAATATAATTATTTCAGTATGCATAATAAAGTTATCCGGAAGTTCTTAAAGCTATATGTCAGAATCTTCTTTTTCTACATTCGCAGCACGCTAAAATTAAGCACAAAAATAAAAGTTAAACGAAACACTTTCTTTTTTTATAAGGCATAATGCAATATTAGGTAGATTTCATTACAAAAAGTAAAAGGCTACCTATTGCAACCGTTCGGAGGAAAGCAATTCCAAAACATTTTGGTATATTTTCACCGACCATGACTCCCAGACACTACTGTAAAATCGTTTAGTTCCAATTTCTACCAACAGGTGGTACCAAATCTGTATCTGAATTAATTATTTATATCTTAATTAGTTTGTATTAAGTTGAATAAACTAATTCTCATTGAAATTGGGCCCATAAAACCCGAGAAAAATACCTCTCCCTGGTGATTAATGTTCAGAAATAGTGGTAACCAACCGAAGTTTATCTACTACCTCTGGGACCTGAGCAAAAGTTTCGTTAGCAACGGACAGAAAAAGAAAAAGTTCTGATTTTGGAGGCAGGGGCGAAGTAGGGAGTTTCGATCAGAGCATTAAGTCTGAAATCAAGTACATACGTTATGTACATGAAAAAACTCTAAAAATCGCATAAAACAAATAGCGAAAAACTCACTGTTCGAATTTCAATCAGATGACGTTCTTTTCATCTGCCAATCACAATTTCCCGGTTAACTTCCAGCTGCGCATGCAATCCTATCAGCTACGAATCACAACCACCCTCCAACGGTGTTTGACGTCTAGTGAGCGATTTGTGACGTCATTTAAAAAAAAAACCTATAAAACATGAAAAAAAAAGGAAACTCATAAAAATGAAATAGAAAAATTTATTAAAAAAATTCAAAATCATGATAATTAATAACCCACCTTTCACTTTTAAAATCATGATTTTGTATCTGTAAAGAATTATCAACTCTTTCCAAGCTAAAATAAGAAAATAAAATGATGATTCAGAGCGTAACTGAGGTCGAAATGGAAGCAACCACCGAACTAATCAAGCATTCTGGGGCAAAATTTCTCAGTGTTGAAGGAAAAAAAATCGCCAAAAATTCATACATCTCTGTACGAATTCCGAATAAACTTTAATGAAAAGACGATAAAATTTACTATATTGGACTAAAAGACTGGAACCGGATTCCTGTTTCTAATGCGAAAAATTTGCAGCAAAACGTGAAAAAATGGTAATTGATTGGGCTTTGAGGTGCAGAACTACATGCTTAGAGGTACCTTTCCACCAAATTTTGTAGCTCTGCTTGCAGCGGTCTCTTCAGAACGCAGTGCGCAAACACACAAACACACAAACTTCCTTGTTTATTATATAATTGCGGATTATAATACAAAAATAGTATACATATAGAAGAATCTGTATTAAAGTGTAGCCCTTTCCATAGTGCAAACAAATTAATAAGAATTTTTGATTATCACAACGCATTTCTGCATAAAATACTTTTTAAATGTGTTTTAGAGAGAAAAACTTTATTTAAGTATGCATTATATATTACGTAGAAGTTCTTAAATCTGAATGTTATGGAGTTTTTTTTTTCAACATCATTTACTCGACCAAATTAAGCACAAAATAAATGTGGAGCTTTTACGAAGTTTTTGATTAGCACAACGCATTTCTGCATAAAATACTTTTTAAATGTGTTTTAGAGAGAAAAACTTTATTTAAGTATGCATTATATATTACGTAGAAGTTCTTAAATCTGAATGTTATGGAGTTTTTTTTTTCAACATCATTTACACGACCAAATTAAGCACAAAATAAATGTGGAGCTTTTGTTTTTATATGCCAGAAAGTAATACTTTAAATCTGGACTATGGCACATTTCGCTTAAAATATTACAGTCGTTTTTCGTTAGTTTATAATACTATTTTTTTAAGAGTAATAAAATCGAGCAGAGTTTCATTACAAAACCCAGAAAGCAGTTTTATTGCAGAAATCTCTGGTTGAAATTCGTAATAACATCGAATTTGTTACTATAAATTTAAACAAATAATACTCACAAAAAATAATAACGGCACCTTTAATATTTTTTAAAGGATAAAATAAAAAACGTCACTGAGTTGTGTTTTAATATTTAACTAAAAGCGCATTTTGAAAAATATTTTTCTATAAGCAACACATTTAATTTTTTAGATCGAAATTTTTAATTAAAAATAAATCTTCACATTTTTTTTTAAAATATTGACATATTCGTTGGATTTGTTTTACATTTATTAAAATAACACTAATAATTTACACAAGACTATACATATATGGATTTTTAAATAATCTAATATTAGATTCAATATATTTTTACTGTAATTTATTTCGTAAAAAATGGTGAAATCTAACGCTTCTTCATAAAATTTCAATTATTAAAATAAAAACAAAAAAATATATTGCTGTCTATTCAAGTTTACTACAAACAAAATTAGAACCATGTAAAACTGTTATAAACTTAACTGCAAAAGTAAACCATACATTTTTAAATGGGTAAATCTGCAGACCAGGAGCCTCAAGTCCGCTCTAAAAGTCATTGTTTTTTAATCTCACTTTTCATATTGTTTAGCCTCTTACAAGCCTTTATTTTTTTAATTACATAAATATTTATAGGCATATAAAATACTTCATAGGTTTCAGAAATTGGAAGCGTTAAATTAAACACGGTTTATACAATGATATTCTGAAATTTTTATGAAGTTCTTATTCATGAAACTTTTTAGATTAAAAAAAAAAAAAACTTGTATTAAAATGTTTTTTTTTATTTATGTCAATAGAATACAAAACTAATTTATTTTGATAATAAAATATTGCAGCGAAATAGTGCGAGTTACTTAAATTTTATTATTTTGATATTCTTTGAAATATGGTTGCTAAGCAACTAATAAATTAAAGAACAAAGTAAAAAGATATGCATTTTAAAAATTGTAAAAAAATATGAAAATAAAATTTTTTACAGAACAGATGCAAAACAGATACAAAACAGATGCAAAAAAAATTCTAATAATTTAAACAATTAACAGCAAATTTTCAAAGTTATTGGATATATTTAAAACCTCCATATCGAAAATTTAGCATCTACTATTTTAAGTTGAAATCCTTTATTCAAATATGCGATTTTCATTTCAGTTAAAAATGAAATTTGAAAATCGTCTGCATTCCTATACACTGTAAAAAAAAAAAATCCGTCAATTTACTGAAAAAGGACTGGCAGCACAGTTGCCGGAATGCTTCCATTTTTTTTAGGTTTCTTTGAATTCGTAAATTCCGTAAATGGCGCGATACAGACGCGATGGAGTTGAAGCGCATGCGTGGCGATCAAAAATATTGCAATCCCATTGGATGATAGATTTGTACAGTAATATTTCCGTATTTGAAACTCTGTAATCAAAAAATGGCAACAGATATACGGGAGAGATTCCATTTTTCTAACAAAACGGAAAATTTCTGATCAAAATTCACGGAAGAATAAACGCAAATTTTTAACAGTGTATTAAAGCATTGTGACCTAAAAAGAAATGTTCTATATTTTTCGAACGAATGTACCAAATGTAACTAAAAACTATACAGCTATATCCGGGTACTTCACCAACATACACACAAAAAATCAACCTAATAGGACGATGTTTATGGCAAAAATCACGGAACAGACAGATAGACAGTCGGAAACCAAAAACTTTTCGCGTCTCCGTAGTGAGCCTCAATTGACGTTTCGGCAATTATGAAAACGAAGATAAAATTAAAAGGGTGAAAAGGCCACTTAATGTTTTCTTTTGTGGAAAAGAACAATGAACTACAATCTTGTACATATTACACATATAATAATGAGAACTGAAAAATACTAAGTAAAAAAACTGTGGATTTATAATTTGAGGTAATATTTTGAGTATTTTGGGGTATAGTGTACCCTTAGTAAATGTAAATTTCATTCGAACTACATCCGTGGACACAGCAGATACTGACAACAAGAAAATGCAAGAATTGCATGACGATTTAATAGAATTTTAAAAGACTTAAATTCATATTGTACAAATAAAAAGATTGTGTTTACGAACAAAAAGAAATTAGTAAACATGCGATAACGGGTACATTAATATATTTTTTTATTTCAATAATATTAGAAAAGTCACATCGCAGAAATTGAGCTTATTATTTAATAAGATTGATTAGCATAAACTAATTTGTTTTATTTTTTCTGAGGAGGAAAAATAAAAATGCACGACCCAATTATTTATAGTGTAAGAAAGTATTACACATTATACTTTCTTTTATTGAAAATAATATTTTCCAGATTATTTTAAAAGACTTAAATTCATATTGCCTAAATAAAAAGATTGTGTTTACCAATAAAAAAAAATTACTAAACAAGAAAATTGGTGCATTCATATATTTTTTTTATTTCAATATTATTACAGAAGTCACATTGCAGAAATTGTGCTTTTTAATTAATAAGATTGATTAGCATAAAATAATTTGTTTCATTTTTTCTGATGAGGAAAATAAAAAATGCACGACCCAATTCTTTATAGTACCATATATTATTACACATACTTCCTTTTTTTAATCAAAATAATATTTTACAGATTATTTTTAAATGAAACAATTTTTTAATAGAAAATGAAAATGTGTGTGTGATTCATTGCATCATTAACGTATTTATCATAAGACGTGTAAAAAAAATTACGAGCAATTGACTGTTTCTTTTAGAGAAAATATGTCTGTGATTTGTTCCGAATTTTCATGTTCAAAATTATTTACCTTAAAATTTATTTTGTACTGTGTCTAAAGAACTTAAGGCAATGGGCATATTTACATAACAGTAAAGAGACAAATGATAAAAATAAATACTTTAACGAGTTGAAACATATATGTAAATGATATTAGGTTGCCTAAAGTCTAAATGCATTTCTAACTGCATTAATAGGATTTATAAAGCAAAACAATCTACAAATTTTCTGGTTCTTACTATATTCTTATGACTTGAAAAAGTCTACGTGATATAAAATTTGTAGTAACATACAATCAGGCATGTAGAGTCTTTGAAACCTGTCCACCATAAATCATTTCAAAGTGGATCTTAAATTTTGGAAAGTTAAAAAAAAAAAAAAATCTACTATTTTACACAAACAATATAAAGAACGCGGGTAAAAAACTTTTCATTTTACGGAAACATTTTACATGATAAAAATATTTTACAGCTTTTTCACGTAAGATTCAGTTTTTTTTTTTTCCACGAAGTGCGTTTTGCACTATAAATCATTTATAAATATCTATATTTAAATGTAGATCTTTTAGAAAAACTGTTTTAAGTTTTATAAATCAACTAAGTATTCAAAGAAAATAAGTATTTGCAGTATTTCCATAAAAAATATCCTTACCTCAAACATTTAATTACCACGAGCCTTCAGTATCAAACATTAAATGTTTTCTTTTGAAGTAAACAAAAATATTACATCTGAACATATTTATATTTATATTAAAATCATTAAAATTACAGACATTACATTACAATTACATAAAACATTAAAAATATATTAAAATTGGACGTTTCGGATTTACATGCAAATTCCTCATCAACAAACATTTTTCTTAACGTAAGTCACAGTTCAAAAATATCAACACATAGAAAATGCAACGTATCAAAATGTCGAGGCCAAAGTTACAGTTATAATAACACGGAATATTCATTCGGGATTGCACCTCCTTCATTAAGAGGTAAATCTGTATTGGCATGATGAAAGCATGGTAAACGAAAATTACAGATTTACCTCTTAATGAAGCAGGTGCAATCCCGAATGAATACTCCGTGTTATTATGGCTGTAATTTTGGCCTCGATATTTTGATACGTTGCATTTTCTATGTGTTGATATTTTTGAACTGTGACTTAAGAAAAATGTTTGTTGATGAGGGATTTGCATGTAAATCCGAAACGTCCAATTTTAATATATTTTTAATGTTTTATGTAATTGTAATGTAATGTCTGTAATTTTAATGATTTTAATATAAAAATTAAATGTTTTCCTTTCAACAAAGTGTAGGGCATACATAATATCACTACATTTTAAGATTACTTAAAACATACATCTGTTGTTATAGAAGTATTTCAATTTTTTTTAAATGTATATTATTGCAACATTCTGAAAGTAACTTTTATACTTTACGCCAAATATCAGAATACTTCAGAAAATAGGTAATTCAAATTATTTTTTGCTGCAAAGATATAAAAAAATTCCTAAATAAATAATCTGCAACTACATTATTTACAGTTTATGTTATCCATAAACATGAAACTAACATAATACCAATCTCTCATAAGAACTGAATTTCTCCCGCAAGCCTTAACGAAAATTTGGTATCTTATTAAAGCAAAATAAAACTGGAGAAATAACATGAAATTTAACCCCCTGAGGCAATAAATCTTATTGCTTCATAGTTTATATTTTCTCTACCACGAATTCTCACAACTCATAAATTTTCATAAATGTAAGTGAATTACATATAGACGGTTAGATAACAACATTAGGGATATATATGATGGGTTCTTTTCAGTATTAAACATTTTTGTGTAATGGAATAAGATATACCAAATATCATAACAGAAAGATTTGATAATGAAATTCAATGCACTGATGAAAATATTAGTTATTCTAACAATAACTATGTTTTTCTTTTTATCCACATTTTAAACATACCTTTTTCATTAAATGACATTATGCATAAAAGAACATATTTAATACTCTTAACTAGTATCAAGAATTATTTTTCTCAGACATTTCTTACTAGACATACATTTAAGTTAGTTAGTAAGTATGTTTATGATAAAATTATTGATTAATAAAATTTGTCAAGTTTCATAAATATGCTATATAAAACTTTTAAAAAGATTTTTATTGTTGTTTCTCTTATAATTTATATCCTTTTATTGATAAGAATTGCTAAATTTCATGTATATTAAGCTCTTAATCGAAATATAACTGTGTATTACTTGTAGTAACTATAATTTACTCATAAAAAGAAACACTCAATTATAGCTGAAATAAAATAAATTTTTAGAATTATAAGCAAAAATTTCTTTAAAAATGCCTGATTTATGCATTACTGCTACATTTTCAGACTGCTTGAAATGCATTATTATTTAAATTGAAGTATTTCCAATTCTTCAAATGTATGTTAATGTATAGTATATTATTACAATTTTCTGAAAAGTGTAGCTGTAGCGAATACGCAGAAAACGTTGCTTTGAAAAACACAAAATGCAAACTATTTTTTGCAGTAGAGATATAAAAATCCCTAAATAAATAATCTTCAGCTACATTTTTAATAGCTTATTGTATTCATAAACATGTAGCTAACGTATACCAAGCTCACATAATAACTAAATTTTTCCCTTAAGCCTTAAAAAAAATTTGGTATTTTATTAAAGAATAAACAAGTTGTAAATTGTACGTCAAACGTGACAAATGAGGTGCGTTCGTACTATAGCTAGTTATATAAATATTCAGATCTTGATGATTTTTAATTCTGTGAAATGAATTATATCGTCTGCAGATTAATTTCTGTCATAAAGTAAGTATCTCGGTCGCTTTACGATTAAACCTCGGAAGCTCCTCTAACAAGAAAGCCCCGATTTTGAAAAAAAAAATTCAAATTTCTTAATAAGTATTTTTATTAATATCTCCTAAAGTTTTGATTCGATTTTTAAAAGAATTGAAATGTCTCGACAAAATTCTGCAAAATAATATATCTTAAATTCCAAACCATTCGGTTGGGTAGTTTTTGCGTTGTTATATGCGGACGGACGGGCAGACTGACGGACAGACAGACGGACTGACCAAGCGACGACAATAGGTGCTACGTATTTATATAATTACGAAACAAGATGATTTTAACCCCCTGAGGCAATAAATCTTATTGCTTTATAATTTATATTTTCTCTACCACGAATTCTAAGAACTCATAAACTTTCATAAATGTAAGTAAATTACATGCAGGCGCTGTCGGATAGATAATAACACTAGAGATATATATGAGGGGGTTAGAATGACAGTGGAGTAAGTCAAAATTTTGAAAAATCTAGATAACCATATTTTTACTGAATGTATATTAATTTATCTTCAGTGCGACAGTCAAATAAGTCATAGTTTACTTAGGGAGTCTCTAGAGGGCAAAACAAGGTGGACCACTTAATGAAACGGCAATACGACAAGCTTCACAAAACACTTCATTTCTCAAATTACTAAATATTGACTTACTCAACTATCATTCTAGCCCCCGTCATATTGTGTGCTGTATTCTGTTTTAAGCATTTTAATTACCCATCATACGTAGTATAGGGTAAGTCTTGTAATCGTTTTGAAAATCGAAAAATTTTTTTTGACGGATTTACACGTTTCAGACACTGGAGATTCCGAAAAACATATTTTTAGAAAAAAAAATTTGCCGTCCGTCTGTGTGTCTGTGTGTCTGTAAACGCTCTATCTCCCGAAAAAATTGAGATAGAGACTTGCAATTTGGTATGTACTTAGTATGTAATAATGGGAAGAAGCCTATTTCATTTCAATAACCTCGATTAACCGGAACAATTTTTTTCGGACTCTCGAAATATTCGTTCTGATGAAAGGTATATAAAAATTTTCGAAATTGTTTATTTTAAGAAATGAATATAAAAGACAATAAAAAAATATAAATTTTGCATAAAGCATGAAGTCGATCGGATAATGAGTTGCCGAGATATTTGGAATCCTATTTTCCACACTCTTCGATTTTTCATGACCCTGTATTTCATCCAAATTTCACTTCAAAGATATATTTTAATTGAAAATTTGACGCTTAATCAGATGCAATAAACCGCTAGTTAATAGGATTATTATTTTTAGAGTTATAAGGAAAAACCTTTCAAGCAATTCAGTAATCGAGCCTTTAAAGTTTGTGACGTCATCAAGCCACGATTTTATTTGAATTGCAATGCATTTTATAAGTAGTTTACACATTTTTATTTTAATATTTTACATTATGCATATCCATGATGGGTAAGTATTACGGTGGCCCCCAACGACTAGTTTATGTAATGCAATAGGATAAAAAAAATATATAATAGAAAAAGTTTCAGTGCATTCATGGAACTATTAGATATTCTAAAAATAACTCTTTTCCTCTTTATCCAAATTGTAAACATGCATTATTCATTTAAAGACAATATGTATAAATGAACATATTTAATACTATGAACTGGTATCTGGAATTAATTTACTCTTATAAATTTCATACAAGACATGTATTTTTGTTAGTGAGTAAATGTGTTTATGTGAAAATTATTCAATAATAAAATTTGGCACTTTTTATTAATACGCTTTATAAAACTTTACAAAGTAATTGTCTTATTAATTATTTCATCTGCTTATTGATAAGTATTACAAAATTACATGTATATTTTGCTCTTAGTCGAAATATAACTGTATATTAATTGTAGCAAATATATTTTATACCGGGTGTCCCAAAAATGACTGATGGATTTTAAAATTCAATAACTTGCAAACGGTGACAGACATTTAAAAAATTCTTGGAGGAGGGTTATGTATGATGTCAGGAGTTTTCTTATTGTGATTCTTGATTTTACTTCGAATTTCAAACAATAGATGGCGCCAACAGCGATTGGCGTTCAATCGAGGCCGAAACTGATGCTACTCAGCATTGATGTACCGCCCCCTGAATACTAGATGGCGGCAGTCGCAGGCGGATTTTTTTTCAGCGTTTGAACGGTCCCTCGAACTTCAACACCAATAATATCTGAAAGTTTTCTTTGACTTATTTGATTTCAGAAAAACTAGGCGAAGAAAACTTTCAGAAATTATTGGTGTTGAAGTTCGAGAAACCGTTCAAACGCTGATAAAATAAATCCGCCTGTGACAGCCGCCATCTAGTATTCAGGGGGCGGTGCATCAATGCTGAGTGGCGTCAGTTTCTGCCTCGATTGAATGCCAATCGCTGTCAGCGCCATCTATTGTTTGAAATTCGAATTGAAATCAAGAATCACAATAAGAAAACACCTGACATCATACATAAACCTCCTGCAAGAATTTTGTAAATATCTGTCACCGTTTGCAAGTTATTGAATTTTTAAATCCATCAGTCATTTTTGGGACACCCGGTACATAAGAAAGAAACACGCAGATATAGCGTATATAAAATAAATATTTAGTATTTTAAATGATAATTGTCTTTATAAAGAACACGTTATACGTATTACTGCTATATTTTAAGACTGTTTTAAATGTATTACTATTTAAATTGAATTTTTTTCAATTCTTGAAATCTAAGTTATCATTTATTATCGCACGTTTCTGAAAAGTAACTTTAATATTATACGCAGAAAATGTAGCTTTTAAAAACACGAAATGCAAATTATTTTTGCGGTGCAAGTTGAAAAACACATTCTCCAAATAAATATTCTCCACCAACGTTATTTAGAGTTTATTTTATTCCCAAACATGTAGCTAACATATAATTCTAAGCTCTCACAAGAACAAAATTTCCACCCGTAAGCCTTTACGAAAATTTCGTATCTTATTAAAGAAAAAGAAAACTAGCGAAAAATCATAATTTTTATCTCTGAGGCACTAAATAATATTATTGCTTTAAAGTTTTATTTTCCTTACCAAATATTCTCAGAACTCATATACTTTCATAAGTGTAAGTGAATTACATATAGGTGCTTAGAAAATTATGTGAAGGTTATATATATATATATATATATATATATATATATATATATATATATATGATGCGTTCTTTTCTGTTTAAAACACCTTTGTGAAATCGTAAAAATGGTACCAA
The DNA here is from genome assembly GCA_963931845.1 of Maratus michaelseni. NCBI lineage: Eukaryota > Metazoa > Arthropoda > Arachnida > Araneae > Salticidae > Maratus > Maratus michaelseni. The sequence goes on along the minus strand of OZ007588.1, from coordinate 198,395,085 downwards.
ATACCACAGAAAGATTTTCTGATGAAATTCATTGCATTGGTGAATATACTAGATATTCTAAAAATAGGATTTTTTCTAGTTATGGAAAAAAATATTCACGGCACGACACGATATCTATTGCCGATTACGGTTCCAACACTTGTGTGGTCCCCCGGGTGATAGTCGGTCCGATGGGTCTGCACCAAATCTGGCCGGTACCGGCAACATTGGCAAAACTGCCGGCGAGATACTATGGGAATGCCGACCGTAGCCCGACAGAAAAAAAAAATCTTATTTTTCTTTTTGGTGGCGTCATCTATAGACAACTTAGCATGTATTGTTAATGCTTTAAAGGAACTTCTTTCGGCGCTGGAACAGGTTAGGTTCGATATGAGGTACCCAAGTATAGAAGGTGAGTGCTTTAACCACTCGGCCATTGAGATGTCTTGAGTATTGGTAGACTACTTTTTTCTCCCATATAAAACTAAAATTAATTAATTTGATTTAATTAATTAATTATTATTTGAAAAAACTGTATTAACATCAAGTGTCATCCCCTACAAGTTTTTAAAAATGTATTTGAACTTGAGTGGATGAAAAAAAAGTATTTTATTAACAATTGAAAATTTGAACAAGATATATAAATATATATGTAGTGAGAATGTGAACTAATAGTAGGAATTGAAAAAAAACAAAAATATGATTATCTTATCGACCGTCTTTTAATTTGAGCTGTTTATGATAGGAATGACGAATAAATTTATTTTATTCTTTCAGTTGAAGATATAAATGTATACTGGTTTATATATAATAAAAACATTTACTTATAACTTTGTTAAACTGCAATTAAACATTTTGCACGGTTTATTGATTATTTAATTTTTCTTTAATTAATTCAGTAATTATGACATATCATTAATTATTTATTTGTACTTGCACTAATCAAAATATTTTTACCTTAAGAAATTTGTTCTAAAATTTCTTTTTAAATTGTAAAATAAAAGCAAGAGGAATTTATAAAATGCAATCATAATTTATTTGATGCCTCTTTACATTTATAAACACCTTGATGTCAAAAGGTACATTGAATAAAAATATTAAGCTTTAAAATTTTATAAAATTTACCTTAAGGGAATTACATTCTTTAAATGTAAGTAAATTTAAGTTTATTGTTTTGTAACATATCATTACTTTAGAAATTATATGTTTTCGTTTGAAATCTGCATTTGTTTATAGCTTCTTAGATTCTAATAATTACATTGCCAACAAATATAAATATCATTATGATATAAATGTGATACGGTTGTATGTCTATCTATTGTTTGTTTGTATAGGGTCTATATTTCGAAAATATTGGTTAATTGCTACGAAATATGACTATTTGTGTAAGATGCAACGTACTACTTACTGTATATTTTTAAATAGCCAGCATATTGTGTATAAACACATAATATTATATTACATTACAGTAATAATTTTTTATAAATATATGTGTGCTTTATTTTATATATAAAAAAAGATAATTTAATAATTTATTTTGTGTAGTTTTGTTACAAAATTGGTCTGCGTTATTAAAATGCAAGCATGACAGTTCTAAGATTCGATGCATCAAGTCACACACATAAATTTAAATACGATAACAGTTTAAAGGGGAGATAATTCTTTATTGATTTAATCAGATTTAAAACTGATGTAAATCAAGATTGACTTTTTCTTCTACATATGGAGATTTCTTTAAAAACGTTTAGCCTTATATTAGTGCTTTATATTATGTGACACAAAAACTTGTATATCATTGTCAGAGACCATTACGGATGTGATCAAATCGTCATCAGATAGTTATCAATTACACTTAATTATTTTTAACACGTTCATGCTACTTAGTAAAGAAATCATAAGAGTGGTAATTTTTACAACTGTGTGAAAAAGTATTCAGGACGGGATTGTATCTCAGAACTTTGGTTTAAACTGTCAATGCTCTTCCAATTAAGCTATTCTGAAAAATTATTAAGTTAAAAAAATAAGTGTAATTATATAACCAACGATCATTGGAGTTTGTTTGCCTGCAGTTTTTTTCATTTAATATTTCAAATAACAGAATAGATTATCTGGGTGAAATGCGTCTGCCGAATTTGTCCAGAACATCTTAGTTTGAAGAGCGTTGTCAGCTTAAGACAAGGTTCTGGATTTCAATCCACGACTGAGAACTTTTCAATTAGTTGGAAAAAATTACCACTTTTATGATCATCAATTATTCTAAAATAGGTGAACCATATAGCAAAATGGAAATTGTTAGTTATAAATTTGTAATTTATCATTTTATCTTCATATAAATCTATGACATTTTTCAAGTATTATTTGTGACGAAACATCATGATATCACCATGGATGTCTAGGTACAAGTACTTGAGTATATTATTCTACAACGGATTTTTGATTTACTGTATTTCATTTCATAGAAAGTTGAAATAAATTAATAATAAAAGAGTAGAAAAAGAAAAGAATTTCAAATGGGATATGTTTCTTTTTCAGGTTTACCCCATGCAACCTCTATAGAAGTAGAAATAACTTTATTTTTGTTATTGTAGTGTTTGTGCCAGCTTTGGTTGGAGTTAGTACAATTATCTTCGATGAAAAATTTCACTATTTTGTACTTTAGTGTCAATAAAAAAAGTTTATACTCTATTAATATAGTCAGTAATTATTAAACTTTAGTTATTATTCAGTTATTGATAGGTTCTTTTCTAAAAAGCTTCTTTAAAAGAAACTGTCTACAACCTATAGAATTTTACACATTGTATGGATAATTTTATGTAAAAGCTAGGCAAACTAACAACACCACATGATTTACGTGTTTTTAGATGCTTTCGTAATTATATAAATACGTGGCACCTAGAGTCGTCGTCTGGTCCGTCCGTCTGTCCGTCTGTTTTTTAAATAAGATGTACGGCCCACTTTTATTTGAAGCTTACACTGTAAAATTAAAATCCTGAGGTTACTAAAATTTTTTTAGTATATTTGTATTCCACAGATTTTTTTAGTAACCGGTACTAAACATCGGAATCGTTGCTAGCTGTTTTCTAGTAATGTTGCTAGCTGTTTTCTAGGAATTCTTACAGATTTTCTTGTATCTGAGTAAGAATACAAAAACAATTTTAGTAATTGCAAAAATCAATGAGAAAAACTAAAATTTTTTTAGTAGATCGACCCATTTTTTTTACAGTGTAGACTAAGATTAAAGTCTCACATCACAAAAGTGAATTGTTTTAATTTTCACGGATGAACGAAGCTGTGAAACTAATAAAAGGGCTGAGTGACAAAAATGCGTCTTTGAAACTGGGTCACGGACGCTGAATTGCTTTGTTGGAACATTTGACTGTTACACGCCAAAGAAAAGCGTAGCTGGACACTCCAAAATCGTTCACAGTAAATGGGAAGATAAAGAAGAAAAATGATTAAGGTAAAACTAAGATCATACAGGTGACAGGGGAAGAAATTGGTTTTTAAAAAAGTAAACAAGAGCAAAAAAATGTGTCATGCATCGATTATGAAACATTTTCCAACACTGCCATAAAATGTGTAACGAAACTTCACCATTAAAGAATGTGAAATAAGATATGTAAGTAAACAGTTTAGAAAACATATACCACATTGAAAAATACAGTTTTCGAAATTACCTTCCACTGTCAAAAAGTAGTCGAATTATTTTGTGCACTCCTGTATATGATCAATAGATGTGGATATATAGCATGATAAAATTTATTTTTATTAGAATATTCACATTTACCAATTTTCGCCAATCGATGGAAATGCACTCGAAATCTTTTGTACAGCCCTGTATATTATCTGAATACTTTTGTACATACCACATATTAAGATAAAAGGGAACTTAAAACTCACTCGCAGCAATTACCAAACGTAAACGACAATGTACTTTTTTCTTTGTGTAGCCCTGTATATGAATTTATTTATATTCCACAAACTTCTATTAGTCTACTAAATATAGTTCATCAGGAAAATGCGTAACACAATTAAAAACTACCCTTAGGCACTTCACTCCCATAGTCTGTAACACTTACGGATTTCCCTGTATATAAACTACCGAGTTATTTTGTTAAACTTAAAAACGCAAACCAAAGTTGAAAACGCACTTATCACACAGACTGTACACATCGCGCATGCACTGTAACCGATATCTTTTGTGTGTCCCTGTAAATAAACACAATGCACACCACACTTTAAAGAGAGCAAGTTATAGTGCATTTCAGTAATGAATATAATTTTCAGTTTGTTTGAAATAGTAAAATATTACTAAATTACACTGCAAACGATTTTTCGCCGTAGAATAATGTGTAACAGAACTCTTTTGGTTGACCCTGTAAATTAATATTAAATGCTTCGCACCTCATATTCTACAAAAAGCATGTTTTAATGCGCTTCATAATTATATATGAATTCCATCATGTTTCAAATGGCGTAACATCATCAAAATGCTCTTGAAACGATTATTTCCCATTGACTGTAATGTAACAGAATAATTTGACTGTCCCTGTAAAAAAACTATAAATGCAACACACTTCAGATGAAATAGGGAACATGCAATAGTAAACGACAATAACATACAAAATTTTCAGGGCGATCCGAGTATATTTACGTGAGTTGGAGCACGGACGGACGGCAGACGGCAGACGACAGACGGACCGAAGTCATGAACACTTTTCAACTAGGTTGGAAAGTGTTAAAAAGGAAGATATTCGACAGCGAAATATGATGCAATTTGTGTTTTCCTCTGCGGACAAGAAGGGAGAACTGTGAGTTCAATTTTTAGAACGCGATATGTGGGCCCATAGCGACTGTACCGACGCAGAGAGTTATCACTGTATTTGTGATTTTTGCAGATAAAGTAATCTACATTTCAAGCAGTAAGCTTTTTTTTTTGTTTAACACGTTAAAAAACAAAATTAGGAAAAGAAAAGAAAGAATACCGCCAGAGATAGTTTGTTTATTAAAAATTCCACGTTCTTTGTCAACATATTAAATGTTATTAATCAATTAAATTTATTAAAATAATTTTCTTCTCTCTTAATGGGCGAAATTAGCCCTATTTATGTTATTCTTTAAAAAAAAATGAGGTAGCAGGTTTTTAGACCCCATTTTTTAAATTCGAAATTTTCAGAGTTTCGGAATTTTTTTATTTTTATAAACATAAAATGCTTTTCAAACGGATTTTTTTTTCTATCCGGATCTGAAACTTATGAAACTTACTCTACGATATATTTTTCCTCCACTAATAATTGAAATTGTAGGATCTAGATTGAAAATAAAAGTGATACTCGGTATTTGGACCTTTTCCTCTGTATCTTATTTCATTTCATTTTGAAAAAAAATATTTAAAAAAAAAATTAATAAATAAATTTCAATATATAAATTTCAATAAATAAGTATTAAATTATAATTGTAAAAAAATTTGTTCACTTCGCCAGCAGATTCTTATAATGCATTTTTTAAAAATAAAAATAAAAGTAAAATACATTTTTAATTTTTTTTTCAAATGAAAAAAAAATACTTTAAATATAAATATCTTTCATATAAAATGTTAAATAATGCAAAATTTTAAGTATTTTACAGATGAATATAAATTCACAAACCTGCATACACAGCCATGTGAATTTTTCTATTGCTCAATCATCATTGCATAAGAATGTTACATGTCTAAAAAAGCCCAAGACTGTAATTGATTCATGTTAATTGTATAAATTACTATCATGTAACTTAATGTATGTTTATTGCAAGCATTCATAAACTGTGTTAAGAAATATTTTCCATTGTAAATTATTTTATGCATTAATGTTTCATTCAGAACATGTAATTTATCAGTTATTATATGTTAACTACTAAATCTTTATTACAGATATGAATAGAGTTTTATTTATCTAAATATAAATGGTAATAGGTATATGTAACAAGACTTCTGTCAATATTTATTTATCTAATTTTTCTTAATGCATCCTTTTGGCCGAAGCTACTTCTATGGAAATAATATTATTCCATAGCTCACTTCTCATTTAGTTATTATTTATTCCCAAGAGATAATAGTCCATTTCTCTGTTATAATTTACGGTCTCTTAAGCTGTTTAACTGACTTTAGTTTGACTTATTTAATATCCATATTTCTTTCAAAGCAGTTCTACCAGAAGTAATGGCGTAAAATAGAAAGAAATGACATATTAATTGAGATGGTTTGTGCACATGTCTTATATATAAAACGTAGAAAATGCTATAATAAGTGAGCATTTAAAAAATCATTTTTTTCGGTGAAAACTTTGAATAACTAAAACAACTTACAATTTATCAGAAATACAATGCTTTAAAAACGAAACGAATAATTTAGAAAAAGATGTATTATAGTTTAAAAAAAATTAGATAGCATTTTAAATTTGTGTAAAAAAAAATGTGATTTTATTTATTCATGAATAAGTGTATATTAATAATTATTTTTTTTCAAATAATCTAAATTAGTGCACGTTTTAATACATTGTTTAAATTTTTGCTTAAAAGTAAGCAAAATATGCCCATTTTTGCGTATATTCTTGATTTATATTATATTATAAAGTAATAGGCCAGTAAAAATAGTATTTTGCTAACCAAAAATTCGCGGAAAGCTAGAAATTGTTTTAATCACTTTGTTTTACATCCAAATGCAGGGATTTGAAGTTTGTCTCATTTTTCCTGGTGAGCTTTAGATGTAGCACCACAAAAACCTCAAAATTTTCGGACTTTTTTCAGTATTTCGCGAATAACTTAAAAACCGTTCACTCTACAAAACATATTCTTATGCAAAAATTGTAGAGCATAAAATTCTGCGTCGATTGAGTATTACAGACTAAAAATTCCACCAATAGTAAGTGAGATATGATAAATCAATAAGTACATTTTTCTAAAATTTTCTTTAAAAACTCATAAAATTGGTGTTTTGAGTACCAATTGTCGGTTAAATGAATCATTTCGCTTACAAAACAGTATAATTGCATAAATCGACGAATGGTACTGTTTAATTAACATCTTCAAAATTTAATTACATCAATATGGGATTTTCACCAACCTTTTCAACAGATGATTACATTTGAAATGCAACCGATTTCCCCAAATTAATTTTAATTCTGTCGTCTGTAAGCAAATTATTTTTTGAGGTGCATAAATGATTATATTTTGAAAATCCAACTAAATGATGAATATAACGGATAGGTAATTGAAAAATAAAAGAATTGTATGTGCACTTAAAATTATGTATTTTACAAAAAGTTGGAAAAAATATAATAATAGAAAATCAAGAAAAATTATTTATTTAAAAAAATTAGTATAAAAGCAACGCTAATAAAATCAACTCAAGTTACTTGAGGGGAAATACAGGAAAATCGAGCTTAGAGCGTTTTTTTTGCTGGACCTTGAGTTGTCCATTCTTCTTCCTCTTCCTCTAGATTATTGCTGCACAAACTTTTTGTATGAAAATCGTTTGCCACCACTATCTTCGAAAGGTAAGCTTTGATATATTTAATAGCAAGGTTTCCGTCATTAACCTAAGGTAACTTTTTCTGTGTAAAAATAGTGATAATGTTGGTGGCCCGCGGGTCACCGGTTGTGCATCCCTCTCTAGATGGAAGACCTACTCGTCCATATCTACTTTTTCGTCGTATCCGGTTTGTGGGTCTTCTTCCTCCGCGGTATTTGTGCACGACACACATTTACAGTGGTAACATATAGTTGAGCCATTTAACCCCGTTCTTTCTACAAGAACATAAACCACCTTTGCACCCCTTTGCACATTTTCATGACAGAGGGTTTAGGAGCTTTGGTGGGGCAGCTACAACGTTCGTGGTAACTGGAAGTATACCATGCCTGAATAACTTTCAACCTCAATCAGTGAGATTCATTAGCCTTCCATTCCAAATATTAATCTGAAGAAAAGCTCTGAATGAATGTTGTTTGGTTGCATCTTCAGTTGACGGCAGAGAAGAGAGGTTAAATTGGGTCTTCATAAGGTATTTTGCAAATATGTTGTAACGCAATTTGTACGGTGTAGTGGCTTCGTCGTACTGGGGATTGTATAAGGTGGCAATAAATTTCTGCCCCGCAGCACTTACTACCTGAGGGTAGCATATTGGTTATTAAAGACTGTTGGAACATCCTGTAAGTGAGCATTTTTTCCATAAGCTTGACAAATTTCAGTTTGCCCTGTCTGAAGAAGGCCGATGTAGAATCACAGCCACTAAGCATGCAAGAATAGGATGTTATTCTTCACAATCGGCGAGTACTTGAAACTTAATGGTGAATACAAAACATTGTCTGACTGTCCTTACCCAGCTTTTCAAGTATATTTGGATGAGTGTGGAGCAAATGCAGTCAAAAGCACAAGCAGATTAATATCTTCCCCAACTATGATGACACATTCTGACTGCTGATCAAGTTGGATGATTCCATCATGATGGTAGTATCTGCATCCTCGGCAGCTTGCTCCACAGTAAAATTGTCTTGCTCCAGATTTTCAATGAGCACTTTTATTAAACGGAGTTTATTGCCTTCATTTGCAAGGAAGTGCTCTTTTTGCAATTCTTTCCAAAAACTAATAAATTTTTTTGTCACTGACTATCAGCCAGATTCAGATATTCGCTCTAGGATCTTAAAGTAAAGATCTCTAAAAAGATTCGTTTTAATTGGTTGATCGAATTTCTGGTCATGTGTCTGGCGGTAGCGCTTTCACTTTTGTGTTTTCCTAAGTGTCAATTTAAAACAATTCAAACAAAAAATGTTTTAAACCAGAAAATTTAATTTGCAAATTATTTCTTAAATTTGTGTTTTATATTTGATTAATTTTAAAAAGAGTTTTTCAAATTGTTTTAGAATTCAGCGGACGGACAACTGAATTTCGCTGATTTCTCAAATTGTCCCCTAAAAAGTGAAATTGCCCCCTGTTGGGCATGTGTCCCCCCATCCGGAACCACTGCTCTATATGCTTGCTAACATAACATACATGCTCTGAAACCTTCATAGCTCAAAATGAATATAGTGCACTTTTAAATATTTATAATAATAATAGTTCTACTATTTTATACTTGCTCTCTAAGGTTTCAAAATTGTAATCATAAACGCAAATATATGTGTGAGTACTTTTGGTTTGGTTATATGAGCACTTTTTGAGTTGTTCAGAGTCAAAAAACCGATTTTATGTGTTTTCTTTAGAAAATTTTAGAAAAATGTACTTTTTGATTTATCATATCTTGCTTATTATTGGTGGAATATTTAATCTGTAATACTCAATCGACGCAGAATTGTATGCTCTACAATTTGAAAACAAGGATATTTTACTGTAGAGTGAACAGTTTTTGAGTTATTTACGAAATACTAAAAAAAGTCCGAAAAATTTGAGGTTTTTGTGGTGCTACGTCTAAAGCTCACCAGGAAAAATGGGACAAACGTCAAATTCCTTCATTTGGATGTAAAACAAAGTGATTAAAACATTTTCCAGCTTTTCGCGAATTTTTGGTTAGCACGGCTCTTTTTTGAACTAATTTTACTGGCCTATAATATATACGTATTTTCTGATCTGTAAAAGAAGTTTTACTAAGATTTAACCTTTTCGAACGATTCCGAAGTTACCAACGATTATTTATTATACATTCATTTGCTACAGTGAGCTATTTCTATTTCTTGTGGAAATGCAAATATTAATTTATTATTAAATTTAATATAACCCCCCTAATTGTCCTCGGGACTAAATCTTCACTGAAAAACAAAAAGTCAAGAATGTTCTTTACATCCTCAAAGTTCAAGGACATTTCGGGCATTTCCTTACGAAATTCCATAGATATTCGACAAATCGAAAGTGTCCGGTCACTGCCCCTTAATATCTGGGCATCAGTGTATATAAAATAATTGTTAACTAAAAAAGGTTTAACTTATTAAGTTGTATTTGAATAATCATATTTATGTTTTTAGGTTTTTGGAAATATATATCATGAACACGTCCTGGTACATAATTAAACATGTTGAAAAAATCTGTGGATTTTATAATATATTTTAATATAAAAAATTAATTTTTTAAATTATTTTCGCATTTAAATCTAAAATCATTATTCTAGAAATTTAAAAAAAACAGCGGGTTTTTTATTTAACTCGTATTGATTCAAGCTTTACAAGCAGAGTTTTTAGAAATTTTCTTTTATCTCCATTATATAATTATGATAATATATTCGATTTATAAAATTGTTTTTTTCTGGCTTTTTATTTAACTCTTATTGATTCAAGCTTTAAAAGCAGAGTGTTTAGAAATTTTCTTTTATCTCCATGAAATAATTATGGTAATATATTCGATTTATAAAATTGTTTTTTTCTGGCTTTATACTGGAATAACAACATCTGAAAATCAGATAAATTATTTTAATGTGTCTGAATGTGTGCCATAATGCGTTTCTTTTACTTTGTTGTAGTTAAATAGCACAATGCGTACCATTGAATTTAATAACAGCTGCCAAGAAAATGTAGTAGCGCTCAGAAAATGCAGCTGTAATGGCAGATTGCCACAAAATCCTAACTATTAGGAATAGTTGTTCTCATTTCATAACTAAAGCTACATGTATGTTACGTGAAATGTTTCAGTTACATGTGTAGCAAATTTCATTACACAATTTTTCCGTTATAACATGTTAAATGAGAAAAAAAAAATTGTTATAATTTGTTAATGGAAATGGATTTTGCTAAATGATCGTTTCATCTAATATATAATTGCAATAAAAAAAAATAGAACGGACATAATAATGCATTTTTGGATTTTAATATGGCTTTTTGTGAGCAATTAAATTAAGATAAATTACAGTGTTAAAGAAAAACTAACTCATTTGGATGTATTTAAATATTCTTCTATCCTGCTATATATTTAATTATAGTAATGTATAGAAAGAACTTGTTTTCTATTATTTCATAGGGAAATTTCTAGTATTAATGTTTTTTGTAAAGCGAATGTTTACTTAAAAATCATTATAAATATTTTCAGTGGGAATAGATGCTTGTCACAAACTCCTAACTGATACATATAATTAAATTAATTCTATAACTATAGCTAAATGTATGTTTTAATATTTTATGTTGTCATAGAGGAAATTTTGTTGAAATATTTTTCAGTTATAACATGTTAAAAGAAAAAACAATATGCGTTATAATATGTTAATGGAAATGAATATTGATAATTCATCGTTTTATCTTAAATAATTGCAATAAGAAACCAGAATTATTGATACAATGCATTTTTGGATTATTACAGGGTAATTTGTGACAAATTAATTTAACATAAATTACAATTTTAAAGAATAACTGTTTCAGTTGGATGCATTTAACAGTAAATTCAGTTCCTCTATAGAGTTTGTTAAGATGATGTGTAGAAAGTATTGTTTTCGGGAATTATTTCAATCAGGTATTTTTAGTATAGTAGTCTATTTATTTATTTATTGTAATGCGAATGTTTGTTTAAAAGAAACTAGGGGAACCAACCCGGTCTTTTCAGGTTACAAAGCATAGACAAAAACCTGTTTTTTTACTATTAACTGTAATAGTAATTTTTATTATAAATTTTAATAGTAATTTTTATTATAAACTTTAATAGTAATTTTTATTATAAACTGTAAATCATTGACCTATTGTTGATTTTGTTTTTCATTTAATAATGCCGGAAATATTTTGAATGATTCGTTTGAAATTTCAAGGTATATACATTACGACCATCTCAGTTCACTTTAATTTAAAAATTATTTTAAGGCACCAGTTTCTGGGGAGTTTATACAGTGCGCGAAATAATTATAGCCTCTCACAATTTTAGCTGATATATTGTAATGACAAACAAAAAATTGTGTGCTATTTCCTTGCATTGTAACATGCAAAGTAAACACGCATACATCGTAGCTGTAGAAATACTTGGGCCGCGCTGTGAAAGCGTATCGGTGAAATCTGGATTTTAGAAGCGAAGAAATTATGGCCTTATTCAATCGAAAGTTCTTCTGTATGTGTGTCGTTTAGCAGAAACATTTTTTTAAAAATTTGTTTCAACAGTTAAAATAGAAAATTCATTAAATAATATGTTTAAAGTGTTTTATTAAAAAAAATAGTATGCAATCTGGCTCACGACTTTCTGATATCGAAAGAAGTAAAATTGATGTTTTAAAAGCACAAATGAATATGAAGCCTCCAGATATTGCACGAGCTACTGACAGAAGTTCAAAAGTCGTCTGAAATTACCTTAAAGATCCACCAGGGTACGGAAAGCAGAAGACAATGGGCAGACTATTCTCAGTTACGAATAAGGAAGCCTATCTTCCGAGGCACAAAGCATCAAATAAAATTGTAACGGCTCGACAATTAAGAAATTAATTAAATTTGCCAGTTACTGTTCTTTTCACACAATAGTTGCTGAAAGAATTTGGACTTAGTTCGAGGAAACTCCAGAAAAATACCGATGCTGTCTTCAATTCATAAGGCTAATTGAAAATAATTCGCTCGCAGCCATATGGCATGGTGCTGTGCGTGGCGAAAAGTTATTTTCTCGGATGAGAAATGGTTTAATCTGGTCCAGATGGTATAAAACAAACTTGCGCCGCCAGGCGCCATGAGGTGCGCCCGGCGCGTCTCGACCGTCACACCCACGTCCTAAGGGACGTATATCGCACCAGTAGGTTTGTCTACCTACGGCACTGTGACCAGCCTAGGGCCGCCACCTGCGGACCCCCAAGCCCTCTACCCGAGTCTGCGATGACATAGGCCGTTGCGGTCGGCGGAGGATCCCATAACTTAGAGGAGACCTCCACACAGACACTCGATGAATCGCCGAGAACACCCAGCGACTTCATCGCCGAAACCCGATACGGAGAGTTGGTCCCTCAGTCATGTGCCAGTCTTCCCGACGGCCCTTGCTTTCCCACGGCGTCCGATCATTACAAAGATAATGAAAAAACCTTTAGTATTTTCCACTAAACAACAAGGAGGCAGTTAGATAATGAATGGGACGCAATGGGATGGAAAAAGAAAAGCAATAGTGAATTCTTATATGGAAAACGAACAGTTCTGATTAACTAAACGTGCTGAGTAAGCGGTTTCCTCGAAATTTACTTCAAACGGCCATAAGAAATTGGTTGTTTCAGCCGGAAAACTGCAAACTTCATGTGTCAAAGAAGTCTAAGCATTGATTCAAGTCGAAAATAAATGAAACTACTAGAACCTTGACCAGTCATATGGTCTGATTTGAATATAATACAGAATGTTTGGTATAAAATGACAAGAAAAGTCTATGCAAATGGCCGACATTTTATATGCAAGGACAATTTAAAAAACAGCTCTTCTTTAAGTATGAAACTCTATTGATATGAAATACATTCAAGACTTTTAGGATATACTTCCATGTCGAATGGAAGATTTCTACAATGCCAAAGACGGGTAGAACCAATTAGCATGTGACTGAACTGTTGGAGTTTATTTCCCTGCCTATATGCTAGGATCTGGTATTCGGAGATAACATTAGCAGACGAATTTTAAAGGAAATAAATATATATTAAAGATTTTTTTTTTGTTTGAACAATTAATATGGGGGTGTTTAATTTAAAAGAGGCCATAATTATTTCGCAATTTATGTATCATTTAAACAAGTACAAATCCTGTGTAAGTCTAATTTTTGAACATTCAAGATTTGAATGTCGATTCTTGGATTAAAGGAAATAAATATATATTAAATATTTATTGTTTGAACAATTAATATGGGGGAGTTTAATTTAAAAGAGGCCATAATTATTTCGCAATTTATGTATCATTTAAACAAGTACAAATCCTGTATAAGTCTGTTTTTTGAAGATCCAAGATTTGAATGGAGATTTGAATGTGAAGAATTCTACAATGCCAAAGACGGGTAGAACCAATTAGCATGTGACTGAACTGTTGGAGTTTATTTCCCTGCCTATATGCTAGGATCTGGTATTCGGAGATAACATTAGCAGACGAATTTTAAAGGAAATAAATATATATTAAAGATTTTTTTTTGTTTGAACAATTAATATGGGGGTGTTTAATTTAAAAGAGGCCATAATTATTTCGCAATTTATGTATCATTTAAACAAGTACAAATCCTGTGTAAGTCTAATTTTTGAACATTCAAGATTTGAATGTCGATTCTTGGATTAAAGGAAATAAATATATATTAAATATTTATTGTTTGAACAATTAATATGGGGGAGTTTAATTTAAAAGAGGCCATAATTATTTCGCAATTTATGTATCATTTAAACAAGTACAAATCCTGTATAAGTCTGTTTTTTGAAGATCCAAGATTTGAATGGAGATTTGAATGTGAAGAATTCTACAATGCCAAAGACGGGTAGAACCAATTAGCATGTGACTGAACTGTTGGAGTTTATTTCCCTGCCTATATGCTAGGATCTGGTATTCGGAGATAACATTAGCAGACGAATTTTAAAGGAAATAAATATATATTAAAGATTTTTTTTTGTTTGAACAATTAATATGGGGGTGTTTAATTTAAAAGAGGCCATAATTATTTCGCAATTTATGTATCATTTAAACAAGTACAAATCCTGTGTAAGTCTAATTTTTGAACATTCAAGATTTGAATGTCGATTCTTGGATTAAAGGAAATAAATATATATTAAATATTTATTGTTTGAACAATTAATATGGGGGAGTTTAATTTAAAAGAGGCCATAATTATTTCGCAATTTATGTATCATTTAAACAAGTACAAATCCTGTATAAGTCTGTTTTTTGAAGATCCAAGATTTGAATGGAGATTTGAATGTGAAGAATTCTACAATGCCAAAGACGGGTAGAACCAATTAGCATGTGACTGAACTGTTGGAGTTTATTTCCCTGCCTATATGCTAGGATCTGGTATTCGGAGATAACATTAGCAGACGAATTTTAAAGGAAATAAATATATATTAAAGATTTTTTTGTTTGAACAATTAATATGGGGGAGTTTAATTTAAAAGAGGCCATAATTATTTCGCAATTTATGTATCATTTAAACAAGTACAAATCCTGTATAAGTCTAATTTTTGAACATTCAAGATTTGAATGTCGATTCTTGGATTAAAGGAAATAAATATATATTAAAGATTTATTGTTTGAACAATTAATATGGGGGAGTTTAATTTAAAAGAGGCCATAATTATTTCTCAATTTATGTATCATTTAAACAAGTACAAATCCTGTATAAGTCTGTTTTTTGAAGATCCAAGATTTGAATGGAGATTTGAATGTGAAGAATTCTACAATGCCAAAGACGGTTAGAACCAATTAGCATGTGACTGAACTGTTGGGGTTTATTTCCCGGCCTATATGCTAGGATCTGGTATTCGGAGATAACATTAGCAGACGAATTTTAAAGGAAATAAATATATATTAAAGATTTTTTTTGTTTGAACAATTAATATGGGGGTGTTTAATTTAAAAGAAGCCATAATTATTTCGCAATTTATGTATCATTTAAACAAGTTAAAAGCCTGTATAAGTCTATTTTTTGAGCATTCGAGATTTGAATGTTCATTGCACATAATACAGAGTAAAATATTTTTTTATTCAATATGTTTTTATTAAATTGTAGCTATATGTTTTGTGTTTGATTTAAATTAGCAAAGAAGCCATAGTTATTTTGCACACTGTAGAAGTAACTTAACAATGTTAAATGCCAGAAATACGTATAGTAAATAAGTAAAATACAATATTAAGATATATTGAATTATTTTACATTATCTAACAGTAATAAAATGAAGAAATAATAGTAAACATTGAAAAATATTATAGCTTTTGCTCTTTGAATATCATTTTTTAAAAGTTAGAGCAATAATTTCTCTTGTGTAACCATTATTATAACTAACAAATATTTTTAGAGAAGTTTATAGAATAGAATAAATAACAACTAAGGTATGTAACTTTTATCCTAATGTTTATTTTAATACTAAATTGCTATCAAAAAAGCTTTATTTTGTCATTTTATTATAAAAATTAAACAGAGATCATACATTATTTTCTTTTAATTTTAAACAGTTTACACAAGCTTTATCTTCCAAATTAATTGATTGTAGTATATTTTAATTTGTTTAGTGTTAAACTAATAATAAATTTTAAAATTTGTATTTACCGTTCAAAAATAATCGAAAACTCATTTCTATTCATAATTAGTTCTTTTTTGTTTCGTTTTACATTATTTCATAATTTATAATTTATAATTTCATTAATTTAAGTTTACCATATATAACAAACTGTTGAAGGAAATCATCATTTATTTCTTTACTTATATTAATCATTAATTCTTGAACATCTTGCCTTCAGTTCTTGTTACTTTGAAGACTGCTAATTATTCAATGGAAGTATCCTTCATTATAATGATACTTTAATACTTAATCATTTTTCCACCTAATTAAGAACATTCAGGTTAAAGTTCTCCGGCGAAAATAAATCTATTACATCAGATTTTGTTTCAACAACATGCTCTTAATGAAAATGTGTTCTTGAGTTTTGACGATAAAATGCATAATATGGATAATATACCCACTGCTGCGTCGTACAACTAATTTTACCTTAATATAGAAAGTTGTTTGGTAAATGTCACTTGCCGAGCGCTTCAGAATACATTAGTTACCTCGAGTTCATAGTTTTATATCAAAGAACTGTCGTTAATTCTTAATGGAATATTCTAGCTACTTACAATCGTGTGTATCAATTTTGTAAACATACGAGTCAATTAGGTTATTCAAGTATTTTTTTAGGTTAAGTATACTTAATGATAAAATACACAATATCTATTCTAGGCTTTGATAAATAGAAATTAATATAAAAGAATATCTTAGTGTCGTTAATTAAGCTGGCTTTGACAAATACATTACTTTACATGGAGTGACGGAGTGAAGAGATACATTTTCTAGATAGAATTGGCAACATTGTAGAGAACGTAATTATTATAGACTGGTACAATAGAAAACTCGTGTGTATTCCGAAGGCATAAAAGACTCGTATAACTTTTTTATAATACTCATTATCACCCGAGGAATATTTTGCACACTTAATATTTCAATTTCAGGTATGTACGGTAGTAAACAAATACTTTTCAATCATCAAAAACACTATATCTTAACATAATTTTGCGACATTTAGCTGAATAAAAAAAAAACACATGTTTATATATTAACATCCCAGTGATCAACACTCAGCAGACCGAGGCTAACGAAAAAGACAGGCTACCGCGGTGCATTCCACTTATCTTTTTTTACAGACCTCTAGAATGACGTGTTGCTCTTTTCGTACACCTGCATTGGTGCATTCGAGCATCACGTGACTCCGGCGGTCTGTAAAAAAAGATACGCGTAAAGCACCGTGGTAGCCTTTCTTTTTCGTTAACCTCGCAGCAGACACTGATTTCTGGTACGTCCGTCAGCCATGTGACTGAGCCGCATCAATCGCCCGCTGTGACCGAAATTTTGGAGTTTATTTCCCTGCCTATATGCTAGGATCTGGTATTCGGAGATAACTTTAGCAGACGAATTTTAAAGGAAATAAATATATATGCAATAAACTCATTCAAAAGATTTTGTTATTAAGTAATGATTGAGCACGAACGTGGTGGGAAGTGAATGGAACTATAAAGCATTAGCAGATTATCAAAATGTTTGCGCAAAAAAAGGAAACATCCAAGAAGCAAAATAATATTTTGCCAATATTTGCTATATTTTTGGCTGAATAATAACATGAAATATTGCTCTAATATTAAGAGTTTTAAATAAATAAATAAATAAATAAATAAATATATATATATATATATATATATATATATATATTTAAACCTCTAAAAATAACAGGTACTTTTCCAGTATAGGGGCCTTAGCGAGATAGAGAAAATGGGCTTAGCGAGAGAAGGAAGATTTTCATGTATATTGTCTGGCCACCTATTCACTCTTTAATACAGAGAAGCACATTTTGCTATATTTGTACAATTTATTTACTATAAATAAGCCATTTATTTATTTATTTATACAAACAGAAGTAAATTGTGTAAAAAAACAACGATATATATATATATATATATATATATATATAAGGTTTATATGTATATAAATACATATATAAACAAGCATAAAAGTTCATCAAATTTGTTTTCATAGCTCTTTGTATTATTTGGCAACGAATCGCATATTTTAAAACACGAATTGCACCAAGTTATTTTTTTTAAATGCCAAGCTTCTTATACTGGAAAAGTACCAAATATTTTTCTACTCTTAAACAATAGTGTAGACATATTGTTAAATAAACGGTTTACCAAACCAAAATTGCAAGAGTGAAAACCGTATTCTAGAGTCAACCAGACCCAAAATGTAAAACAATATTGCCAATCCGTTCCTACCAAAACCGCGGATAAGATTGTATTCGGTTTAAATCTGTTTTTCTGTTATGTTTCATGTCTGTAATCCACATTCATTTAAGTTAAAGCCAGGAGAGATGGCGCGGTCGGAGAGAGTGCGCACATAGAGGTTTGGTGGGAAGGAGTAGCGTGAGGGAGCAGCGACTCCAGATAGTTGTACAACAGCAGGAGTGGAGTGTCTACTTGAAAGTGCACGTTGATTGTTTTGAGCGTCTAAGATAAACCATTGCTACTTTGTTTTGTTTTCCCAAAGTAAGTGCTTGAATTTTCATAGCTATTCGTCAAAATTTCTATATAATGTCAATAGTACAAAATATTTTTAACTTAAATGATTTCTCATAAGCTACTAATCTAGACTAACAATGTGAACATCAACGGCTCGTTTTAGTAGCGGCCATGTTTAAATAAAAGGCCGCGCAATCTCTCCTACCGAAATTGGAGAGTTTGTGAATCTGCTACTTAGGAGAGATGGCGCGTCGTTCCCATTAGTTTCTATGCTAGGAAAGATTACGCAGGTTATTGGTAAATTTGCATAAAAAATGAAAAATAAAAATGGACTAATTTTAAGTTAAACGAGTTTTCAAGTAACTTAATGGTATTTTGTAATCTTATCTGGACTTGAATTTTCTGATTCTTTAATTTTTTCCCCTTTAATTCAAATTTTTTAATCGTTTTTAAAATTATTTCCTTTTTCTGATTCTTTAATCTTTAGGTTGAAATATTCACTCCTAATACAATAATATTTGTTCACAAAAACCTTACAACAATGTCATTTAAGTGTAATTATTATTGTTAACAATTTAATTGTAGTTATTATTAGTAACAATCTCTCCTACCCATGTGCGCAATCACACCAACCCATTAAGGACAGATTGCGCAAAATAACTTTCTTGGTTTTATTACAACTGTTCTATTAAATTACAACACAACAACAAAATAGCAATGGGAATGCATAAAAAACAAATAAAGTGAAAATTATTCACGGATAGTTTAGCAAAAAAATTAATTTTTTGATTTTTTATTGTTATTCTTTTGAATTGTGCGCAGACTATCCTAGCTTTACCTTAAATTTTTCTTTTTGTCAATATCGCTTATTTTGACGCGTAATAGACGATGATATATTAAAATGTTGAGGTATTTTTGTAAACCAAATAGTCATAATACGACGACTAATTTAAAAACGTAAAAAAGGTGACAAGTTCCCACTTATCTTCGTAATATGATGGTTAATTTCATCCATGTTTAATGCATTTCGTATCAGAATTTCTTTTAGAAATAAAATTAAATGAATTCCACATAAGAACCTGATATTAAATAAATAAAGATTCATCAAATAAGTTGTCTGGTTCAAAATGTCATTAAACTTGGTAAATTAATTCACATATTACTGAAGATTTGTGGGAGCTTGGTACCTCTGAATAATGTTACGTACCTTAAAACCATATTAAAATACCATAATAATTGGTTAATTTTTCGAATGTTAAAAAATATAAAGTAAATAAAATGACATTCAAATATCCAGACATGTTATTTAGAGCCTAATTGTATTGACATGCGATCATCTGCAGGCCGAGTACTTACCAATAAAAAAGAAAAGTATTAAAATCGACCATCCATTCAAGAGTTATATGCAGACATGTATATATATATATATATATATATATATATATATATATATATATATATATATATAAATTTGCAAAACCCCATTTTTTGAAAATCTGTTAAAAAGAAAACGACATTAGCAGTTACAAATTTTAAAACTGCATAAATCCTAAACTACTTAGTAAATTACTTCCGTTTCGTATCCAAAGATTAAATTTACCGAAGAATCCAAATACGCAGTGAAAAACGGGAATTCGTATTGAAAATTTCGAATTTTTATACAATTTCAGTAGTATGAGGTCTATCTAAACTAGTGTTTAAAGATAAATTTAAAGGAAACATCATTTTCAATCGAATGGCTGTTTTCTTTTCTCTTTATTATATATTTATTTTTTTGTCTGGAATGATTTAGATATTTTTGGCTCAGACTGTTGGTGCATTTAAATCACTCAGTATATTTCTTTTTGGTGAGACACATTTCACATTAAAGCTATATCTTTATATAATACGAAAACCATTATAAGGTCATTGAATAAAACCTAATAGCATTTATAAAAATATTACATTATATATTTTGAACACATTTTTCACAAAAGAAAGAGATATAAATTTATGCATGTTTCAAAATACGGACAAATATTAAGGTTTGTTTTTCATTTTTTCGGGTTTTACGATTTAAAGCAGTATATAGTAATATCATTTATATACATTTACATTTATACTCATTATTTCAAGTATTTTTTAACAATCAAGAAATATGAAATTAAATATTAATTACACATAAATAAACTTTTTTTACTAACTTTTGGATTATGTTATCTAAAAGATTTAGATCTAACAGAAATGAAAATTTTCTGACAACGAATTAAATTTCCTTGAAGCCCGAATCTAAACATATGTTCAGAATAATTTTTCTTTGCCATTATCGGTTATTTTTCATCGTTTTCTTTTAATAACTGCTGAAAGAATGATCTAATCTTTAAACGGAATGCCGATATAATATGATTAAAGAAAATAATAAATTTTGTGCTACTATGTATTAGTATTGGACAAATTTCTAAAAGCTATCAGATTTTACAAAATTAATTCTTTTTATGGTTTTATGTTTTTTATGATTTTTTTTTAAATTTTTTCTGTTTTATATAACCAGTTTAATTTATTAAATATTATGAAACTTTGTATTATTTCTCATTGATTTTTCTACAGTAACAATTAAAATAAATTTTCTTTGTTTTTCTATATTTGATATGATTACATTTGTAGGTTTTATATCAGAATTAATTATTAAATTAATGATATAAATTTGATATAAATTCTATAAATGATACATATATTCACCACATCTGCAAGAACAGCCTACAAAAAACAGCACCTTAAATTGCTTTTTGTAATTCTATATAGAAGTTAACATGGTAGGCACATTTAAAACATGCAAAATATATCATTATAGTGAAAAAGCAAGAACAGTTGAAAATAGCTCATGTGTATTTTACAAAAAATTACTTAATCATCCATTTACTCAATCCAAAATATTAATGAGTTTGGAAAATAATTATCAATTACTAAATTACGTTTAAGGAATGTTTTGCGTTCCCGAGCGCGGGTGATAAATCGACAAAATTATATACGTCTTACAACAACAATAGAAAGTTAATTATGAACCAAATTACACTCACTAAAATATCAAAATTTTCAGTGAAAATGCCACAGTCAATATTTTAAAGAGTAAAGAGCCGAAAATAAAATGTAAATAAAATATAAAGAGTGTTATATGTGGGATAAAAAATTAAATAATACCCATCTCTACATCAATATTCACAATAACACAAACTGAATGATTGAATTAATAGATACATGGTATCGCAAGATTAATATAGCGCCTATTTTATCGTAGTATTCTGTAGTCATTAGGCTTACATAACTTGCTGTATCAATTATTATTTTGGTGAGCTTCTCATTTATTTGAATAACACGTATTTTTGTTTTTGCATTGGCGTTGATTTCTGCTCTTGATAAATTCATCACATTTATTCTCTGTACACTGTTTTCATTCATCTTTGTAATCTGGTTGCTATGATATTATTAGGTACTTGTTTAGCGCATATTTGTACATTTGGCGGCGATGTGGTCAGGTAATTTTCATGAATAAGAAATAATTCGTGAATCAATAGATTCTTCATCTGGTCTTATATTATTTGGATGTTTATTTTGTCACCATATTGTGTCTTTTTCTTCCCTGCTTACGATATTTCGCAGTTTATATGACTTGGCGATTTTATACACTCTGAGCGCTGTATCAAAATTATCTAATTTCTCAACCAGTATATTAACTTCCTTAATCTTTGCTAATTCCTAAACATAGCTTTCTTTAATTTCTGGAGCTATTTTTCGCTTAATTTGGGCTGTGGCCAATAATTCCGTTAATTCTACAAAATTTGTTCCCTTCATTCCATTAACACCATTCATTAAAGTATGTTCGCAACTGAAAACCAAAATTACGCCAATTATCCGTTGGCTCTTTTCTGCGTGTCATGAACTTTTGTCTAAATTCTTCGGGTGACATTTTGAATTGTTTCAACAATAAGCTTTTTATATATTCGTAATCGCTAATTTCTGATTCGTTTTCCCTTGTGATTATACTAGCTATTTCTAAGGGTAATACGTTTAATAGATATGATACCTATTCTTCACTAGCTATTTTCATTTAAGATATTTGCCTCTCATATAAGGTTAAAAACATACAGATATCACCAATTGCACCTTCATAATGATTAAGCATTTTTAACAGATCAAAATTCTTACCTGCTCCATTCTTTGGAGTAGTTATTTGCTCATCTTTGCGAGTTTCGACTTGTATTGTTAATTTTATTATTTCAACTTCCATCTCTAATTTCTTCTCTTCAAGTTGCATTTGTAGTCATTTTTCTACTGTTATTTGTCTTTCTTCTGCTTCAAGCTGTAATTTTCCGTCTGCCGCATCAAGCTGCAACTTTCTGTCTTCTGCTAATCTCCTTCCTTCCTCTTCAAGGTGTTTTTTCTATATGTTTCAAACTCTCTTATTCTTTTTCTGTGATAACAACTTCAAGCTGGTCTTTTGTGAAATCTTCATAAAAACTTTTAGATTATGTTATCAACTTGGTTAAATCTGTACACTGTTAAACATTTGCAGCAAACTGTCCAGTCATTTGACCGTTTTTGTAGAAAACGGTTACATAACCGTAATTTAACTTTATTCTGACCATAAAATATGCAATAATACGGTCAAAATATAGTTTAATAACGGTTATGTAACCGTTTTGTACAAAAACGGTCAAATGACTGGACAGTTTGCTGCAAATTTTTAACAGTGTAACTTTTGGATTGTTAGGAATAATCAGTCAAAAATCATCGCATAACGCTAATAAATTCACCTTTTTTGCACTATTCAAAAATGACATTACTTATTCTACTTAGTTTACAATGAAAAATAATTATCAAAAGTTTACTCTTTAGTAGTAATTGTAGATCTTATTACGGAAAATGATTACAGCTCTTAGAAGTCAGTTCAATTTACTTCTTGTTTACTTCTTGGTTTTTAAAAAAATCCTTATATCAAAATCCTGGCATAAAATAGCGTTTTATTTAAAATTCCGGTAACGAGCAGATTTTTTATTCAAAATTCCGGCAACGAGCCTTCATAATTTGTAGGAATACTTACTTTTAATCTCACACTTACTTCAATTTCCACTTGGCTTATAATTATGAAATGATTATAGCTCTTTAATCTAAGTTTTAAACAGTTTTTATTACTTACTTAAAAATTAATTCAATGTTAACAATACTCAACAATATAATATATTTGTATACAACAGTAATTCACCTAGAATTACACTTCTAATGCTTTATTATATATACATATACACTGGATTATCGACCACAATACTTGGGTACAAACTATGGAACAACACGTGTTTATTGCTCTCCTTTTATCTATCACGAGTCTTGGTAATCTACGGAAAATGACAACCATGAAAATAACGGAAATATGTAGAATTGACTTGAATTTAACACTTGAATTTAATGAATAAAAGTTATATATGCGGTGTTTAAAAAAATGTATGTACAATTGCACTCTCCGTCCGGAAACATCTTCATTGAGACCGTGGACCTTGAAATGTAACTTTTCAAATGAAGGCACTTTAAAATGCCATGGACGATATATTTTTATGTCCTACTTTTCAAACTACTTGCCGAACAGATTTCTTTGAATTTTAGTCATAGGTTTCTGTCGGAGCTTTTTATTTTTTTTTTGTTGTTAATGACCACAGTCGTCCCAACCGTTGCTTATGAATATTTAGAGCAATTTCATCTGCTTCAATGTTATCTCTAATTGTATGAAAAAGTGGGGGCAGTCTAAATTGTCTTTGGCGTTCAGTTAAGTTTTTGAACTTCCACTAACTTTCCAGGTTAAATTTTCTTTTCTCTAAGCTTAGTCTGGTTTCAGATCTTATTTAATGTTCGATAAACCTGAAAGAAAAATAACAACATGAAAATTATTAGAGAATAAAATGTGTGTATACTTTTTGACAAACTCCGTATGTGAGTATTTTAGTAAGTGTTTAGGATATAATATTGAAACATATAGTAACACACTGAAGTGCTAATTAATTCGGCAGAAACTGACTATAATTACTGACATATCGAAATAACATCACACTCTCATATTTGGCTGATTCAAAGGATCACCCATAATCACAGGTGAGTTGTCTCTCGCTCTTGCTGGAGCGGCAGTGTTAGATATTTATACTTTCAATGAGTGGAAAGAGTTTTTCATCGCTGCAGAATAAGCCAGCTCGCGTTATTTTCTATCTAGTATAAAGCGTAATTACTAATTGAGACAACAGAGCACCGTACGGACTCCAAACCCAAAGATTTATAGGTGGCAGAGGCCCGTGGTTCAGGATGAATTTTTGATAAAGACACAACTGTTTAAATAAGATACAACTGAAATAAAATACAAATTCAAACTTTTTTTAAATTCCTGACGTCTTTCAAAATTGGAAGGTTTCATATCCTGTACACTCTTAAAACTGTGACTCTGATTTAAGAGGTACTTTCTGAATTGTTGTACCTCTGAATATTAAGAGACACATTGTATTAAGAGGCCTTTGAAATTAAGAGGCACATGGTGACTTTAAAATTAAGAGGCACGTGGTGCCTTTGAAATTAAGAAGTACATACTATCTTTGAGATTCAGAGGCACAGTGTGTCGGTGAATTTATATATTCAAGTGCCTCTTATTTAAAAATACATTTTGTGCCTCTTATAATGATGGCAGTTGCATGTGCCACCATTATAAGAGGCACAGAATGTAATTTAACTTAATTTTATATTATATATATATATCTTTACAGTAAATTATGTCTACTGTAGAAAGATTTTCCAGCATGGTATATCCAAAGACATATATTAAATTTTGTCTAAGACAGAATGCTATCTATAATATAAATTTTTCTCACTCCCAATTTATTGAAATAAATTTGAAATAAATATTAAAATGTGTGTCCATGTGGCCTAAGTCAGTTCTGTGGTTCAATAAAGAACCTTGTCAACATATCATTTTATGTTATACATAACAAAATACATAAAAAGGCATAAAAGCTTTATTAAAAATAAATAAGACAAACATTAAAAACATGAGAAATTAAGCTTGCGCCACTAGAGTAGAACACCAATCAGTTATGTCGGCCACCGGAGTCCTAGGGGAGCAAATTAAGGTGGTTCAAGAATAGTTTGCTACAAAATATATTTTTTTCTCAATCACTGACAATAAGAAATACTCAATGGCAATATGTGGCCAAGTCAGAGGGGGAAAATATTTATTACTTGATGTTTTTTACCATCTTTTAAAAAACTATAATCTTGTACTCAAAAAATGCATAGCTAAAAAACATAATATTTGGGTCTCCATGCCAAATAAACTAAAAAATTTCAATATTCAACCTGATGATATAAATAAAAATATTTTTATTATTATTATTGCATTAAGTTTTTATACCATTAATTATTTAAATTTTGGAAAATCATCATTTTTTGCCTTGTAAAATCAAATATTTTCAATTTTGAATTTCTCAAGTTCTATCAAACATAGAAATTTTTATGACCCCCCTCCCTCCCCTATTTTAAAGAGGGGTTTATAAGGTTTAATTTGATATGGCAGTTTACTATGCTTAGTTTAATAAAAATATTACTATTTTTGTTTATTTAAATATTTTTAGACAGTGTTTTTTATTATTTTTTAAACACTATGTTTGTTGTAATATTATAAGCTTAAAATTATGAGTTTTTAGAATGGGATCTCAGTCGGATCAGGGGTTATGAAATTAAAGCTGAAGATTACCATGCAAATAATAAATAAATAACAAAATAGATAGAGTTAGATTGCTATTTAAGTGGCAATTTTTTAGCTTCTATTTGATAACTCCTGATCCCATTCAGATCCCACTCAAAAAATTTCAGAATTTTAAGCTTATAATATTACAAGAAGCATACTTTTTTTTCGTTTTTCTTTCTTTATTTTTTTTTTTTTTTTTTAAACACTAAATAATTTTTAAATTTTAAATAAAAAAAAAATCAAAATTTACTTTTTTTAACTAAACATAGTCAACTTGCATATTAAATTAAAATTTATAAACTCCTCTTTAAAATGAGGGATCATAAAATTTTCTACATTTGATACAACTTGGGATATTTAAAATTTCAAACATTTATGGAAGCCAAGAAAGGGTGATTTTCCAAAATTTCAATAAATTATTATGCGAAAATTTAATGCTATAAAAATAAAATAAAAATATACACCAGGGAAAATGATCCATGTCAGTTTCATCGAAATCTGAAATGGTCAGGTTGTGTCACTGGTTTATTTGGCATGGAATGACACATTTGGCAAAAGTATTTGTGCATTATTATTAATATTAGTTTGAAAGATATCTTAGAGTTGGTAATACCAATAACAAAATGATGAGAACTGCTTTATAATAGACAGAAAATAATTTGACATTTCCAAATTCTATTAAATTTATATTTATATTTAAGGCACTTTTAATCTAAAACACATAATACATTTATTTCGAGAAATAAAATTCTTAAGAATTGTAAAGAGAAATAGTTGCATACCTTGAAACTCAAAGGACATTTTTTTAAACTAATTTTCCTAAACCCTTATTTCAGAAATAACTTAACTACTTAACTCTCTGAAATAATTCGGCACTTTAAATAATTTATGTAAAATAATCATAATATTGATCTTGTGATAATGACAACAATTAATTTCAAAAAGTAACTCTTATCATAAATATTTCATTACTGGTATCCTAAATGTTAAATTTATTTGAAAATAACTAATTTGTTTCATTAGTATATATTTTCATTATATTGAATTCTGATTCTAAATAAAATACGATTATAAAAACAATATCTATTACTTTTTGTAGGATGTCTGAAATTTTGAGTGTTTTGATTTATTTTTGTTATTGCAGCTAAATTTTGATTACAATAGGAAATGTAGCTGAGATTAGTTAAATATCGTTGACAGATTAATATCAGTGTTGAATTCCGACATTTTTTACCGGGGGGGATTTTTACGGCTTCGGGGGGGGGGTTCACTTTTGTCCATTAAAAAGAATAAAATCTCCCACTTTTCGGGGTGGGACATCATTGTTCTAGAGGGGAATGTCCCCCCCCCCTGGGCCACCCTCTGAGTTCAACACTGATTAATATAATACAACAGAAACTGAAATATAATAACTATAGCTATTAATTAAAAAAATTAATTTCTCAAGGGAATGATATGATACATTTACCCGGTAAATACGTATGTTTGTAACATAAAACATTTCTTTTAGAGAGTCAATTTTTATACTACACATTCAAAGAAAATAATTAAGTACTAAATTAAATGAACTTACTTATTGCAGGCTCCTCTATAACTTCATCATGATCCACAGGTGGATGATTGCAATATTGAAACCATCCATTGTACGTAATGGCTTTGTTTCGTAACATAAATTCATCGCCTTTTCCACAGGAAGATTTATCTCTGCGGTGTCCCTTTATATCGTAGGAAAACATAACTCGTATAATCAGCGATTAATATTGTTGCAATCCTGAACGACAATAATAACAAGTGCGTAATTAAAAAACGAAAGCACAAAACCTCTTGAGTCAAAGTAATCGTCTTGCGAAAAGGATATACATATAAAATTGGTTTGTGTCGTCAGGTGCCGCCATCCGAAAAATGTACAACAGACCACGCCATTTCTTCCGGTCAACGGTCCATTCTTCCTCCAGACCCCTATCCCTCATTGAAAGTAAATATTCCGCTCAATGCATCATGGGTTAAAAATTTGTACGCATGCGCGTTTCCCCACTGTACTGCTGAATCATGGCACACATTTAGCTTGGTGCGTCTGACGGATTTCGCTCTGTCATCGGTGCCTCTGAAAAATTTTGACACCGTAATCTGTGCCTTTCATTCTTTGTGCCTTTTAAGTTTATCGGCTAATCAGAGGCTCTTTGTCTGTGTGCCTCTCATTTTAAATTAATAGACGGCCCTATGCGTTGGTGCCTTATATATGAGAGGCACAGTTTTAAGAGTGTAGGCGTTGAATTTCGTAAGGGTACCTCTTGAAGATGATCCTAGGGGAGGGACAAAAAATACCATGCGAAATGTCAGTTCGTCTAGAAATTTCATCCGCTGAGTATTTCGCATGTACGAAAGCTGCTGGTTATATGTCGATCTTGTGTTCATCATTGTTCACAACAATTAGATTTTTGTGGTCTCTCTCTAGTTGTACCTGCTTCCAAATATCCTGCATGCTTAAATTATTTCAATCATGGCTATTAGTGCTGAAGAAAACATCAGTTCATTTACACTTGTAATGTCATGCATTGAAAGATAGTTGTGCAACGTCTCAATTGCGCATTCAGAATCTCTTTCTCTTGACGATAACATGCATCATATTAGCAGGACACTTAACTTCGGTAATAAAAGCTTTAAGCTGAAAATTTCAGAATTTTTTTAAAACTTATGTTTGCGCAACTCACTTTAAAATCAGAGTTATCAATATTCAAAGTAACAGGCAAGCTGCAGAATAGTTGAAGTGTCATCATTCGATGTAAAATATAACAATTCTACCAACAAATTATTTTTAATTAGAAAAATTCCATGCTTTACTTTCTATTTTTGTACAAAAGAACACACATCGTGCTACTCATTTTACATTTCGATTTTTTTTTTTTTAATCTTTTCTGCGACATTGGATTAGCCGCATGTCAAAGGGTTTTAGAATAACATGTTCATGTTGTTTTTAGGGTTTCGTTCATCTCACGAAACCCTATTACTCCCGCTCCATTGTCTGTCCGTCACAGAGCCATTCTCAAAAACTATATAACTTACAGAGTTGAAACTTTGTGTTTATAGGCGAATACCACCCATGAAGAGCTCAAAATATTAAAATTTGAAAAATTCATATTATTTTAATAAAATAATACGAAAATAATAAAATAATACGAGATAAAAAGCCAAAATTCTAACAGCCTTTTCCGATTAAATTTAAACATTTTTCGTTATAGCAGATGCCAAAATTTAAAAATCCACGATGAAATTCTTTCCACAGTAATTAATTTTCTATCAGACGATTTCCACGTGAAAAATGAAAATGAAATAAATAAGTCTCACCAATTGAAAAAAAGATAAATATGAAATAAAATGGATTGACGTCATAGTGAATAAAACGGAAAATGTCTAAGATTTCTCAATAATACAAGGAGTATGAGTATGTGTATGTACACAAAGCAGATTAATATCACGTCATTAGAGAATTAAAAAGAAAATCTGACGTCATATTGGAAGTTTAACGAATTCAGATCAAACTCCATTCAGATGTTTGAGAATAATACAAACCGAGTATCAATATGCGTAATAGAGAATAGTAAATATATGAGTTTTAGAAACATATTGAATCGTGATAAAAATCCGATTATGGAAATATTTTAACATTTTGAAGGTTTACAATTTAATTTTGAAATTATTTTTTTTAAATATCGCATTTAGTCCACATGACGGATATTTTTATGACAGAATATAATAGCGGGCTGGTTTAGATATTCGAAAAAACGAAAAAATAGACCGGTAAATTTTTACTTTATAAAAAACATGACTTTTTTTTTTTTTTTTTATAAATGAAAAGCGATCTTCGATCACATTTACCCACTTGTTTGGATGACTCTCCTCTTAATATTTTTTAACGTAACCAACAAATTTTCAATAAGCATAGTGCTGAACGTTTACAATATTGCATTTTTTTCCAAAATATTATATATAATAATAATTAAACAAGAATTATGATTATTTAAAAAATACTATATTCTAAACTTCCTTAACATTATAATAATAAAGATAAGTTCAATATTTATTAATGTTTTCAATGTTTACAAAAAACAGGAAGATCAATTTGATAATTTTTTTTTTTAAACATAATTATTTCTAAATCTTCAGACACTTTAACAATTTATTTATTTTTGCTTTTTTATCTTAAATAAAAACATCAAATCAACTTCTACTCCATATTTAAATTTATTTACTCAAAATTCGAACAATTTCTGACTGCATATAAAATGTTACCTTTCAAGACAAAGAGTTCAAGCCATACATTAATTAGTACTCAGTCTACTCAATTCTCAAAAGTATTTTTTTTGCGCTGTAGAAATTGTTGCAAAACTAATTAAGTACATAATAACATATTACTTTTTCTAGATTAATTAATCAGTGAACAATTGAGTAAGACATCAATGGTTTGCCTCTAATAATTTATAAAGAGAATTTAAGAAAGAAACTTAAACTTTCTGTCTTAGTTGCAGCTTTTAAAGATCTATAAGAAAAATATTTTCCAGCTACATAATAAATTATAACAATGTTGCCCTTAAACTATAAAATTCTGGACAAAATGTTCTTCCTTATCGCACAAGTTATAAAAATTTGTTACAATGATTCCAATGTTATATACACAATTTGGCGATATTTTCAATTTTTTTTATCCGCAGTTTTATACCATATTTATTAAATGAAAAACCACAAAATAAGTAATATTATCATGAATAAATATGAAACATGCAATTTTCATTCAAAAATTGCAACATTTTAAATATTTTAAATATTTTTTTTAAGTTAACAAAACTCCAATGTGTGTTTTAATGTTATTAAAAAGCAATTATTTATTATTTTATTATTTTATGTTGAAAGCTCATAATAATTGCCTACTCCTAATAAAAATCTTAACGCATTTCTCTGCATTTTTATTCGAAATTGGAGCTTTTTTTGTTAAAAGTAAAAAGTTTTATTTAAAAAAAAAGATACATTATGTATAACACATTCAACAATAGCGGAAATGTTTGGTATGTAGTACATACATGATATGAATAATTCCAAATCTTACTCTTTTTGCCAAAATGTCAGTGAAGGCTGTCTATGGAGACACGAAAAGATTTTGGTTTTTGTCTGTCAGTTTGTTTGTTTGTTTGCTTGTCTGTTTTTTATGTCTGGCGATAATTGCCGCACCGATTATGTTGATTTTTTAAGTGTGTGTGGGAGAGGTACCAAGAAATAGCTGTATAGTTTTTGGTTAAATTTGGTTCATTCGTTCGAAAAATATAGAACTTTTCCTTTTAAATCATAATGCTTTTCAATGGGAAGTTAGATGATTTTATGATTTTAACATTCACCGAAAAAAAAATCACGCATTGGGATAATTGTAAATGCTAAATTATGGATGCTAAATTTACGAAATGGAGATCTTAATTTAATACGATCGTTTTGAAAATTTGCCAGCATATTTATTAGAATTTCGAAACTAATTGTACAAAGTATCGGGCAATTTTATGTATTAATTTGAAAAATATGAAACATTTTGATTTCTCATGTTTTACAAAAATTTTCAACGCATTTCTTTTATTAATAATCTTGAATTAAATTGTTACCAAGAAACTATATTTCAAAGAATATCAATAAAAGAAAATTCAAGTGAATCGCATTATTTTGACGCGAAATTTTATTAACAAAATAGCAAATCTTCGCGTGATTTAAGTTTTTAATATGCTTTTTCTAAATGAAATAGAAGAGGATATACTTAATTATTAAAGAAAGATGACATAAAAACACAAAATTATAAACACGTTGAATGTGTAAATTCATATAACTGTCATATGAAGAATTTATATGTGTATAAGTATATTTAATACACGAAATTTTATTCAATTTCAGTGACATATGATGTTTAGAGATTTGAAAAATAAGTATTCCTTTCAGAATAGGATAAAATATATTGTACAATGAGATGGTTAATCTAATGAAATCACAATAGTAAATGCATTCAGACATATACTCGAATTATGAAAAATGAACAGTTACTGGAAATTGAGAATATAAAATTAAAGCCATAACGGGGTGTTCAGTGGTTAGGAATACCCTGAAGGAATGCATTCTTATTCTGAAAAAAAAAATACAGTAATAAGTAGTTTATCCTATAATTTCATAAAATTGTATTTAATGTGATACTTCTCAAATTTCTGGACGTCTCTATAAATCTTATATTCTTATAAATGTATAAATAACTTTAAAAAAATTAATTTCAGGATATCACAATTATGAGATTATATTAAAAATTAGTGAGACTAATGAACAATGATTTGTAGAGCTGACGTTGAGGCGTGTGGTCTGTACATTTACTAGTTGTAATATTTTTTTAAATACATAAAAACAAACTAAGTTTTACTAGAATAACCCTCTCAGCACGTGGCAACATTTTTTTCATATATGTTTAGCGATTTAAAAATAGTATACCTTTTAAATGCATTGGCATGTGGATTTGTGTTGTATAATCTTCTTATTTACTTATCTCATGCAATTGAAAAATCAACATGAGTTTCCAAATGTTGTTGCAACAATTTTTTAATTCGGAAATTACATTGCAGAAAAAGATGATTCAAATTTTTAGACGGATATTAATTCAACGGACACATGATTAAAAAAAATCACAATTTGACACTAATTAGGAAAAAAGACAAATGAAGAAAGATAATATTTTTGTAGTAACTTGGGATTTATCAGTCTGTAAGTAACTTAAATTTTAGTTGCATATTAGATCATATTATAGTTGCCATTCTGTTCTCGAAAAAAAAAAAATAAAATACTTACAAAAATCATTCTTACAATACACATAATCAACGTTTATCCTTAATGAAAACCAACAGTAACATTATCTTCTTATTTTGTTTATAGAAAATATGAACCTATTTTTACTAAATGTATTTTTTTTCCGAAACAATTATATCAGTCCTTATATTATTAATTTAACCCAATGAACTCCTGCGAAAATTATTTCTTATACTGGGTAAACAAAAATATTGAAACGCCAATTAATTTTTTAACTGATGGAGATACAGTGTGTTCCAAAAATGGCTGATGGATTTTGAAAGTCAATAATTAAAAATAAAAATGGAACGCGATAGAAATGTATTGTTTGCGGCTTTATGTTTGGATAACCAGGGAATTTTATTCCACCAATTTGCAAATTTAGTTAACATTTTGATCAATACTCACCCGCCTCGCTGCAGGTATGCGAGATCTGCAGAGAAATTGAATCCGTCACATCTTCATTCGGTATTTCGCTGCGCAATCTGTTAGTGAGTGCTTTTGAAAGAGTATAAACTATTGAAAATGGTTTATTCGTTGGTGCAGCGGTTATTTCCTGTTTTGAAGCATCACCGTTATTTTGCAGCGCCACCTTTTGGAGAAAATGTTAACTAAATTTGCAAATTAGTGGGATGAAATTCCCTGGTTTCCCAAACACAAGGCCGCAAACGAAACATTTATATTACGTTCTGTTTCTTTAATTGACTTTCAAAATCCATCAGTCATTTTTGGAACACAATGTTGGTAGGCAGTGTAAATTGCAAACATGTTCTAAATAATGTAGAATTTAAATTTATGTTGATTAAATAGTCCTGCCGACAATTTTGAAAACGTTACTCTCATACAGATTCTATAAGTTATGTATAGAAATATTTTCGCCAACCTCTGACAAGTAAAACAGTTAATCTTTCATTCTTCTACGAGCAAAACACATCGAATTATTTTATGTTGAACTTAATGAAATTTAGGAGCTTTCCATCTCTAAAAACAGACTTTTTTATGCCGGGAAACTGAACTGTATACTCATTTAGTAAATTCTTTTTTCTCAAAATGATACGTTCACAAAGGCATATATACATAATTTTCTCAACATAATTACATTAAAAAAGAAAGCACGAGCCATAAAGAATGAATGTAAATTATTAAAAGCTTAAACATTAAGCAAAACACATAATTTGAAGAAGAAATTTTAAAAGTCAATCATTAAATTGTGACAAATGAATGGTGTTTTTCAATTTTATTGTGTGGACCGTCAAACATTCTTAAGAAGACCATCGACTGCTGAATTTCCATGAGACAAAGTTTTCAGAATAATTAAGTTGAGAAAAAAGGCAAACCTAACTTCGGCTGATACGTTACACAGTCGCTTTAATTTCGAGTTTATTAGATTATGAGGGCAACGCAAGTGGATAAAAAGTTGGTGGAGACGGCCAATTAGAAAAAGACCAATATAAGTAAAATATAAGAGTAATTGGACCTAAAGAGAATTAATAAGTCTACAGCTTTATCTCAATAGTGACAGGTTTTGTTGCTTGCAGTACAATAAACATATTGTTGCAGCAAATAAACATATGAACTATACGGTAAAAATATTTATAATTGAAGTGTATGAAGACAAATGATGATTATCATAAATTAGTTATTCATCGTTCTTTCCGTAACGCTCGAATTTCTTAGTGGAGATTCTACATTTTTTTGTCATTCTTCAATTGTGTTTCTCAAAGTGGTATCTTCATTTATGCCTCAAGTCAAGGTTACTAAATGATAGTGCTCATCTCAAGAAAGACTGGGATGACAGGGATTATCACCTCTGGAACTCAGCGTACGCTGTAGAGTGACAATGCGATCCCGATGAGCAGACCAAATCCACTGGCAGCTCGCGTTACAAATGACTTTTTTCATGCCTATCCTACCATTTGACAATACCATATTACAACATAAATATCTATGATTTTTTAAAGAATTAAACAGGTTTATAGTCAATTCAGGTTACAATTCACTTATTATAGAACAGTACTTCACTAAACCGTATTTATAATAAAAAAAGAAAACTGCCCAGTTAAACAGAGGGCATTGGGCTCACAGGCTATTCACAGTAATTGTATATTATACTCTTATTTCAAAGAATTTGAAATATGCCCCTCGAAAAATAAAGAAATCAACAATATATTAAGGGGGGGGGGTCATCCCCCCGTTACCCCCCATAGTTAACTAATGAACCCCTTAAACTAATCAGGGAAGTCTCTAATTACAATAAATATATATACAAAATTTGAAGAAAATCGGATAATTCTGCATGAAAAACCCATTTATCTAAATTAAGGGGGGATTAGCCCCCTTTCCCCCTTTATACTTAACCAATGACCCCCCAAAACTATTCAGAGAAGCGCATTATTACAATGAACCTATATACAAAATTTGAAGAAAATCGGATAATTCTGCACGAAAAACCCATTTATTTAAATTAGGGGGGTTATCCCCCCTTTCCCCCTTTATACTTAACCAATGAACCCCCAAAACTATTAACAGAAGCGCATTATCAAAATGAACCTATATACAAAATTTGAAGAAAATCGGATAATTCTGCATGAAAAACTCATTTATCTAAATTAGGGGGGGTATCCCCCCTTTCCCCCTTTATACTTAACCAATGAACCCCCAAAGCTATTGCAGAAGCACATTATCAAAATGAACCTATATACAAAATTTGAAGAAAATCGGATAATTCTGCATGAAAAACTCATTTATCTAAATTAGGGGGGGGGGGGTATCCCCCCTTTCCCCCTTTATACTTAACCAATGAACCCCCAAAGCTATTGACAGAAGCACATTATCAAAATGAACCTATATACAAAATTTGAAGAAAATCGGATAATTCTGCATGAAAAACTCATTTATCTAAATTAGGGGGGTATCCCCCCCTTTCCACCTTTATACTTAACCAATGAACCCCCAAAACTATTGACAGAAGCGCATTATCAAAATGAACATATATACAAAATTTGAAGAAAATCGGATAATTCTGCATGAAAAACTCATTTATCTAAATTAGGGGGGTTATCCCCCCCTTTCCCCCTTTATACTTAACCAATGAACCCCCAAAACTATTGACAGAAGCGCATTATCAAAATGAATCTATATACAAAATTTCAAGAAAATCGGATAATTCTGCATGAAAAACTCATTTATCTAAATAAGGGGGCGGGGGTTATCCCCCCCTTTCCCCCTTTATACTTAACCAATGAACCCCCAAAACTATTGACAGAAGCGCATTATCAAAATGAACTTATATACAAAATTTGAAGAAAATCGGATAATTCTGCATGAAAAACTCATTTATCTAAATTAGGGGGGGGGTATCCCCCCTTTCCCCCTTTATGCTTAACCAATGAACCTCCAAAACTAATCAGGGAAGCGCCTTATCACAAGGAACCTATAAACAAAATTTAAAGTAAAACGGTTAGTTCTATCAAAAGTTATCGCTTTACTTACATACATACATACATATCACAAGGAACCTATAAACAAAATTTAAAGTAAAACGGTTAGTTCTATCAAGAGTTATCGCGTTACGTACATACATACATACGTACGTACAGAACCGGCGGGCACATAAGCTCTCAGGCTTTGATAGCCTGTGAGCTAATAAAAAAGAGTCAAATTTATACTGAATTGACAATTATTTACGTATGCCAACAATGTATAACCACACAAAACACTATTCTATAAAGACAACATCAAATTACAATATTATATACTTATATAACACGTTACAACGATAACACACCAAGAACAGAACAGAGATAACTTTTACAATTTAGTCTAGATAGTTATTGTTTATTTTGTGACTTGGCAATTACGCATCACAGGGAGGTTATTAAACCTTACTATATTATGTGATCGGATGGGATTATTTGATTAAGGCTAGTTATACGTCACATTCTCATGCTCAATGATTAGATTAATAAATCGCTAAATATTTTCTGTAATGGGTGCAATCATATGTGAGTTCAAAAAACAATAGATTTAATTATGCGCCAACAAACGATCACCAAAATACGCCAAAGGCCCCCATAAATTGCTAATTGCAACAATGAAATATTTTAACGGATAAAATGGAAAATTCCTTATAATTAGAAAATTAACAATGTGATTTTTTTAAAAATACGCTTTTATCAACTAGCAGTTTAATATTAATTAATGGTACAAATTTCTCAGACGCACCAAGGTACCTTTTTGACGCCA
This sequence comes from Maratus michaelseni, assembly GCA_963931845.1. Classification (NCBI taxonomy): domain Eukaryota; kingdom Metazoa; phylum Arthropoda; class Arachnida; order Araneae; family Salticidae; genus Maratus; species Maratus michaelseni. The sequence goes on along the minus strand of OZ007588.1, from coordinate 198,357,568 downwards.
AAATGGCTATTTTATACAAGGACAATCAGGCGATTTTCACGAGATTTTGCTTCGTCTGGCGACCCAGTAGAGCAGATTGCGTGTGTTTTATATTAAACTAGCTGATCCGCCCGGCATTACCCAGTTCCGACAAAACAATATAGTATGAAACTCGAAAACACTCTCAAATTCGCTGCACGGAACCGTTACTCTGGTAAATCTTTTGTGTGCTGTCAAGTACAATAATTGCTAAAATTTATAAAAATCGTTAAACCCACCCCTCCCCATCACCGCAAATATAAAATATTCTGTTTTACAGATCAATCATTATTTACGTTATTACATCTTGCTATGTTATGGGATGGGATGGTATTATTTGATTAGAAATAATTATATACAGCTGTCACATTGTCGTGCTGCGTAATTGCCAAATAGTCATTAATGAAAGATGTAGAGACTAGGAGTGATTTGTGAATGAAAAATTCAGATTTAATAAGATAGTTATTACACCTTACTATGTTATGTGATGGGATAAAATAATCTGATTAAGGTTAATTATATACGCACAGGGAAGTTATTACACCTTAATATGGTATGGGATGGCATGGTATTATTTGATTAAGACTAATTATATACATCACATTCTCGTGCTACGTAATTGCCAAGTCACAAAATAATATTTAACTAAAGATGTAGAGACTAGGAGTGATTTGTGAATGAAAATTTCAGAGTTAATAAGATAGCTAAACTTGGCTTTACACGATCTCCGAACTTTTTACGGAAAAAGAGTCACGAGACTTGGCTGCATTTTTTACAGGTGACGTTTTTTAAAGAGATGTCACTTCTTTTTGTAAGTAATCTTCCTTTTCTTGATTTTGGGTTCTTTTTGGAGATCATCCACTGATTTTTGCTAAGCCCACACTCTGTCCCTATTATTTACAGGTATTAAAAATTTGAAGCTTTAGCTTCGTTTGCAAAGTACTGTAGATAAAAAGAGATTTCAGGCTTCTAAGCAAGCACTAAGTTATGGAGGGGAGTCAAAATAATTTCAACTGCTTCAAGGAAAGATGCTAAATATCTGAGATATTACTCGCAGCCTTAGACACTCGATATTTGGCATAAAAGTACTGTTTGGGATAAAAAGAAAACAAAATTATAAATTCGGGAAAATTCCAACAAATCAAACTTTAAGGATACTCGTGTTTAATTTGTCCTTTTTTTGAATAATAAACACTACCTTTACGCCAAATTTTAAGTTCTTAAGGCTACAAGATCGAATTATTTTAAAAATTTTCCATTGTTTTCGATTTTGTCGATACTTTATTTTTTTTCTATTTTTCCGATTATATATATATATATATATATATATATATATATATATATATATATATATATATATATATATATATATATATATATATATATATTCTAAACAGAACATTTATTCAAATTTCAAGTTTCTAGAGCTACGGGATGTACCTTATATTTTTGGTGATCCGTGAATGAGGAAGTGAGTGTCAAAAAAGGAAAATTTGAGTTCATATATCTTCCGAACTAGAAAAGATAGAATCGTGAAATTTGAATATTTGGTCCCATTTGCATAGTACTCTATATAAACGTTTCAGGTGATTGTGAAACTCCAGCGCAAAGATGTGGGGGTTCAAAAGTGCCCTGAGTTGCTTCCAGAAAAGAAGGCTTATGGCTGTACTTCCTCGACTTGGCGGAGGCACGGGAGTACCTCCAGATCCGGGGACAATAACACAAAAGAATTAGATGTGGTGTACTAGCTAATAGGACAATTATCTTAAAAGCTTTCTAAAACAAAATTTTCCCCCAACCTGTGGGATTTGCCTTAGCATGATTTTACTGTATTTAATGCAAAATATAGATTGCAACCGACAACTTATAAAAAAGTAACCATTCAAATTTTAATAAAGAAAAATCATGCATTGCACACTGGTTAGAGTATATTTTCCAATTCTGAAAACCCGTTACTGTTTTCAATTGAACGTATTCTGGAAAATACAGTATAACTAAAAACTATTGCATTTTTGTTTAATTATACTACATTGAGTAACCATATATCTAAACGCTTAGATTAAAGATATAAGAAGAGTTTGCCTGAGAAATTTAGAGAGTTTGTCCTTTGCTAAATATATTTATTCTGTTTATATATGTACCTTTCGCTGATGGGTAAGTTGATTGATACATCTGATTACTCTAAATTAACATAGTTTATGAACTAGAAAATATTTCAGGTTTATGGGAGACACCAGCAAAAAGATATGGTGGGGGAATCATGAGTACCCTAAGTTGCTTCCAGGAAAGGTGCTAGCGATCTGAGGTATTACTCGCAGCCGTAGGTACTTCATATTTGGCATAAAAGTAGTGTTTAGGATAAAAATAAAAATTAAATTAAAAATTCCGAAAAATTAAAAAAAAAATCAAACTTTTTTTCGATTTTTTTTTCGATGTTTTGATGTTTTTTTTCGATATTTCTGAATTTTTTTAATTTTTTCTTTCTTTGTATCCTACACCCTACCTTTATGCCAAATTTTAAGTTTCTAGGATTACAAAATCGAATTATTTTCGATATTTCGATTTTTTACAAATATTTCGATTTTTTTAATTTTTTTTCGAATTTTCCGATTTTTTTTTTTAATTGAATCGTAAACACTACCTTTTCACCACAATTTAAGTTTCTAAGGCTACAAGATCGAATTACTTTAAATTTTCTGATTTTTTTTTCGAATATTTTTTGAATTTTCTGGATTTTTGAATTTTTTTTTATTCTAACTTTCAAGTTTCTAGCCCTTCAAAATCAAATTTTGTTTCAAAATTTGAATATTATTCTATTTCTAATTTTTCCTTTTTCTGAATCCTAAACACTACCTTTAAGCCGATTTTTAAGTTTTCTAAGGCTACAAGATCGAATTATTTTAAAATTTTAAATTTTTTTCTGAATTTTTGAATTTTTATTTCGAATTTTCCGGATTTTATAATTTTTTTTTTTAATAATACCTTTATTCAAAATTTCAAGTTTCAGGTTTCTAGTACTACAAACTCGAATTATTTTCAAAATTTCGTTTTTTTTTTCGATTTGTCATTTTATTTACGACTTTTACTGTGTTTTTAATTTTCTTTTCCTGAATCCTAAATACTACCTTTAAGCCGAATTTTAAGTTTCTAAGATTACAATATCGAATTATTTTCAATTTCATTTTTTTTTTGGTATTTTTGGAATTTTGGAATTTTTTTTTCAATTTTCCGGATATTTTAATTTCACCTCCCTTTTTTTGTATCCTAAACACTCCCTTATTCAAAATTTTAAGTTTCTAGGGCTACGGGATATACCTTTTCTTTTTGATGATCGGTGAGTGAGTGCCAAAAAATCGAAATTTTGAGTTCACATATCGTTTGAACTAGAAAAGATATAAACATGATTTTTCAAAATTTTGGTCCTGTGTATCACATACTCTAGATAAACGAAGTTTCACGTTTTTCAGAATCTCCACTGCAAAGTTGTGAAGGGTCAAATGTGCCCTAAATTGCTTACAGAAGGTGATGTTTACGGCTGTGCTTTCTCGACCTGGAGGAGGCACTGCCATGCCTCCAGATATCTTATATGATAAATTATTCTTTTACAATGCTTTTTCAATTTTCTATTCACATAGTTATAGGTTTTACAAAAATATTGTATATAAATTTTCACAGAATTTTTTTTTAAGTATTACAATGGAAAGAATTACCATGAGACATGACCTGGTCACTTCATCAGAGTAGTTGAGATTGTTATCAGATATAATTTTGTAGATAATGTAACAGACATTACATAATTATATCATATTTTATGTATATTGTACTTTAGGAGAGACTCCTAGTGACCGATGGCGATGTCATCCAAACTCGCACAAAGTCACAAACTAGGTATGCATTGGCCTTTCATCACACCGACTTTCATTGTTCTTCCCTTTCGTACCTTATTTCAACTGTGTTTCACAAAGAGATACCTAGATTTTTGCTTTGATACAACGTTAGCAAACTATAGCACTTTTTAAACTAACGGATTGCTCTGTAACCCCAAATCTGAGAAAAATTGGACAATCATCATTTTTCTCCCTGACCCTTCATTTACAAGCAAAAAAAAAAATCATCATAACGATTATAGCCATAATTTCAGTGATATTGTAATATTTTGTTTCGTCAAACAAATAATCATAACATAAAGGCTGACATAACTTACTCATGTATTAGATTTTACGATTAAATATATATATATATATATATTATAAATAACATTTATTTATTTTTGAAAAATATATTTTATTCTGTTTCAAACAGTGATATTTTTATACATCAAAATCCAACATAAATTTTAAAGTATGTATTTCGACGTAGCAAACTTTTTTTCACGATAAAAGAATGTTTGCTATACATTTTTAAATAAGTTGACAGTTTTTATAAAAAGTTTTCAACAACCGTAATCTAGGCTTTGAAGTTTGTTTACGGAGAAACTAATAAATGTGAATAGGAAAAAAATCATACATTTTTTTTCTTTTTTGCTGATAACTTTAGTGTCATCAATCAGCGGTTGACAATCTGCCAAATTCAAGTTGTCATTCTCACATATCTGGTGATGAATGGTTTTTTCAAGTAGCTCACCCATTGATACAGTTTATGATTCTCAGAGGTTCGGTCATAAAGGCATTTTCTATCGTTTGACTAATTGTGAAAGTCAGAAAAATTGCGACTTATTTTTATAAAGGATGACAAATTGGGATAAGGAGTTAAAAAAATGTTCAATTTGAAGTTATTTTATCTGTAGATATACCATTATATTTATTTATTTATATAATTTTTCATTAAATTATAACTAAAAAAAATCATGTAACGTATGATAAAATTTCTTTTACAAAGTGAAAGAATAATTTTTATTTCATTAATTAATCAATTTAATGAAGAAAAACTAAAATATTTAGTTTTTTTTAACTTTCGTACGGATATTTATAACTTTTAGGGAAGATCATTATAACGATGTCAGCCTTATTTTTTACGATGTGGTAAGAGTACATACTTACACATAAATATTATCAGATAATAATTTATAACATTAAGTTTGACCTAAATCATTTCTTTGTTAGATTCTACTATTGCTCATGATTTTTTTTTTTTAAAACATATTTTATTACATTTCAAAATTCAGTGGTATAATAGAAACCAAAAAAATATATATATTAAAAGATGTATTCCAAGTGTCAAAGTTTTTTCCCAAAAACTAATTTTTGCCATCATTTTTGTAATGTGTTTTTTTAAAACTGACACTTTTTATATAAACTTTACAACAACAGTAATCGTAGTTTGTTTACAGAGCAACCGAATGGGAATGGGAAAAATTCATATATATATTTTTTTCATTTAATGTTTTTTACGAATAATTTCTAAATCATAAATCAGTAGCTGATAATCAGCCAAGTTCATGTTATATTTCTCACATATATGATGAAGAATATCTTCTTCTTTTTTTAAGTATTTCATCCATTAAAACACTTTATGATTCTTGTGGCTGCCAGGATAAAGACATTTTCTATCATTTGACCAATTACGCAAAATAAAAAATGTTGCTGCGTATTGTTATAAGGAAGGACAGATTTGTATAAAGAATGAAATAAAAAATAATGCATAATTCTGAGGAAAAACGTAATATAATATTTTTGTCTATTTAACATTAAATTCATTTAGATATGTAATGTTTCATTAAATAAGGATAGAAGTGTGATTACATTTGACATACTATCTTCTATATACAAATGAAAGAACAATTGTTATTTCATTCATTAATAATAAAGGAAAAATAAACAAATCATTTATGTTTTTCACTTAGGATTACCGCACGTAATATAAATATATTGCTAAACCAAAATAGAATAAATTTAGAGAAAACACTTTAGTGAAATGCCAATGCATATTTATCATTTTAGCTCCATTCTGTGAACACATTATGTACTAGTAGTAGTTACTTCAAATAATAAGAAGATATGTTATTTGTAAGAAGATTTTAGACTTAAATACCCATTCATATTCCATTTGCAGATTTTGTAACAAAAAATGTTAATTAGCAATAATAATTAATAATTATTTATGTAGAAAATATTCATTAAAATGCTAACAGCTTTATTTTCTATGTTGTTGTAACTTTATTTTTAATCAATCATTTAATCATGACATACAGCGTGACCTAAATCATTTGTATTCAGCCGGCTCTCGTTATTTCGAATTTGTCGGGACCACAAGAAATGTTCGAATTATCCAGAGTTCGAATTATAGAAAGTATGAGGGTAAAACATGTTTAATGGTGTACTATTACAAAGGAATTAATGTTATAGTAATTTTTAATTTTATATCGACTGTTATCGTAAGAATATGACTTAATGTTAAATTAAAAGGTATAAATGCATAAACTAATTAATAATATTAAAATAATATAAATAAAGTGTAAAAATATGTAAACATATATTTAAACTATCAATGTGTTTTTAGGAGAAAAAAATATTTGCCATTCATTTTTAAATTAATTCCATAAAACTGACAGTTTATACGAAAAATTTTCCACAACAGTAATCAAGGCTACGAAGTTTCTTTACAGTGTAACTAATAAATGTGAATGGAAAAAGTCCTTAATTTTTTTTTTTTTTCTTCTTTTATATTTTTTTGCTAATAACTTTAGTATCATCAATCAGTGGCTGGCAATCTGTCAAGTTCACGTTATCTTCCGCACATATCTGGTGATGAATTTTTCTTTCAAGAAGCTCACCCATTGGTAAACTTTATGATTCTCGTAGGTTTGGATCACAAAGGCATTTTCCATCTTTTGAATAATTGTGGAAGAAAAATTGCGACGTATTTTAAAAGGACTGGAAAATTATGCTCAGAACTAAAAAATAACGTTAATTGATTTTTTTAAAGTTACTCTTTCTACATAATATACGATAATTTAATTTATTTTTTGATTAACTGAAAAATATTTTCATGTAACTTATTATATAATATTAGGAAACAATTGGAATATATTTTTGTCATGAATGGAGCTGTCCTATCCAATGACGAAAAAATAAAACGATTTTTACTTTTGTTACAATTCATTATGTCGATTCCAGCCTTATTTTCTACAATGTTATACCTTTTTTTTCGCTTTATTAGACATTTATTGAAAGGGATGACCTAGATTAATTTTATGTTAGATTCTGCATTGCTGTATATACGCTCATAAATAAATGCTGTATTTATTATTTTTTAAACCATAAATTGTCACATTTCAAACTTTAGTGATACATTAGAAACGAACATAAAATTTAAAGTAAGTATTCAAACTATCTCAGTTTTTCATAAGAAAAATGTTTAAATTTGTCATATAAAGGTGACTTTTTTTTATGAAAACATTCAACAACCGTAAACTAGTCTTCAAAGTTTATTTAGAGAGCAAATAATAAGTGTCAATAGTATCAATAATAGAAGTTCATATTTTTTTACCCTTCTTTAACTGATAATTTTTTTATCATCTATCAGTGACAGACAATGTGTCAAGATCAAATTGTCTCTCTCATATATCTGGTAATGAATGTTTTTTTTTCAAGTATCTCATATGTTGATTCATTATATGATCGGTAGATTTCATCCTAATGGCATTTTCTGTCATTCGACTAATTGTGTAATTGTGCAAGACCAAAAAAATGTGGCGCATTTTAAAAGGAATGAGAAATTGGTGTATGTCATAAAATATAAAAAAAGGAGGAATGCAAAATCTTACAAAAAATATTTATGCAATTTCGTTTTCCTAGATATAACATTATCATTATTTACAAATATATATACAGTGAAACCCCGATCTATCGTTCCCGCATCCATCGTTTACCCGCATTGATCGTTTTATTTCTATGGTCCCTGCACAAATTATTTTTAAATAATGTTAACGAAACCCGTGTGCATCGCTCTTCAAAAAGTCGTTTTCCCGCATTCATCGTTGTAAATTTTTTCTACTCTCCGAAATAAAATTGAAGGTCAAGCAGATCCATATGACATACAAACTGTAATTACTTCTTTTATCCTAAAATAACTTATTTATGCTGTTTTAGGGGGGGGGGGGTAAATTAGCGCTGATATTATATGTATGTATTTGTAAAAAATTGAATGCGGAACAGGTGTTCTATGGGAATGGGTTATTCTATTCTGTGTAAAGGGGAGTATAGATGCATCCACATCGGCCAGCTGCCACATTATTTCACATTCCCGGCTAATCTGTTGTGTGCTGTGCATGTGTTTAATTTCAAGAGTGTGAGATTTCAATTTAATGCATTCTGTGGATTTTAAGAATGGCAAAACAAATCCGAATCTTAGAAGAAAGGCTTCACATCATAGATGAGGTGGAAAAGAATCCTTTTGAGAAAAAAAAATAACATCGCTAAACTTATAGGTATACAGCTATCAACCCTGAATTCGATAATTTCGAAACCGAAATAAATTAGAGAGCAAGCTGATAAGTACGAAACTTCTGCAAAAAAAGAGAAAAACTAGCAAAATGTCAATTTACATTGAGTTGGAAAGACTTCTCTTCGATTGGTACGAGCAGGCTCGTGCGTCAAATGTTCTTGTGGATGGGAATATTCTTCGAGAGAAGGCACTTGAAATAGCTGCCTCATATGGCATGGATACTTTTTCTGCATCAAATGGGTGGATTTCACGTTTTAAAATTCGCCATGGATTCGTATCCAGAAAATTATACGGTGAAAGTACCGCAGTAGTAAATACTGATGTCATATAAATGTGTTTCGAAAAACTTCCGAAGTTATTAGAAGGATACAAGGATTGTGATATCTATAATGCAGACGAAACAGGCCTGTTTTATAAAGGCTTGCCAGAGAGAAGGCTAGCGTTCAAAGGAGAGTCTTGTCATAGTGGTAAACATTCCAAAGAAAGACTTGATACCATGCACAAATAAGGACGGTTCTGATAAACGAGTACCCATCGTTATTGGTAATCTCCTAGATCTCGATGCTTCAAGAATCTGAAGAAACTGCCAGTAGTCTGCCATTCAAGGATTCAAGGTAGTCTGCCATTCAGTCTGCCAAAGTAAGGATGAAAAATGATATTTTTACAAAATTTCTTCATAACTTTGATAGATCAATCGGTGCTCAAAAAAGAAAAATCATTCTATATATTGGCAATTGCTCAGCTCATTCACCAGATACGTCGTCTTTGAAAAATATAAAAGTCAGTTTTTTTCCCAGATGATTGTACATCTGCCGTACAACCTCTTGATGTCGGGATAATCAACTGTTTTAAGCAATTTTACAGAAGAAAGCTAGCGAAAAGATCTTTATGTTTCATGAAACAAGCAAAAGAACCTACTCCAAAAATAGACCTTCTGCAGCTATTCATTTTGTACTTTGAGCATGGCATGAAGTAACCTCTTCAGCCATCCAGAATTGTTATGCGGTTTTGTGCGAAAAATAAATGAAAAATGCTCAAAAGAAGGGGAAAAAAGCAATGATGATGGGATGGTGACGATAATGCGGATGAAGAGTGGTTGCGTGTAGCAGAGGATGTATCTGGTGTGAAATTTAGCGACTATATTTTCATTGATCAAGACGTTGCGACATGTATTATCTTAAGCATAGTAGAAATGTGTGATGATGCAACAAATGAAAATAATGGCGAAGAAGCAGAGGATAATGTTCATGCCGATGAAGCTGAGCCTACACCAGTGCCAAGTCTGTCTGATGCAAACTGTACGATTTTTTATATATGCACATGAAATTACAGAAAATGACCAGACAAATGATGTACATCTTGAAAATTTGTTGTTTAATTTAAAAAATAAACGAAAATACCCAACATAAAATTACTAATTTTTTAAAAATAAATATCAATTTTCTACAACTGCGATTTATTTCTTTTACAGTTTGGTGAGTAACAAATTAGTATTTATTAGTATACTGTATATTGAAGTTGCATATATTAGTAATCCATAAACGTTTTTTTTCGTGTTTTGACGTTAATCCACACTCATCGTTTTCCCGCATTCATCTTTTTTTTTTCACGTACCCCTTGAAAAACGATAGATCGACGTTCTACTTTATATATATATATATATATATATATATATATATATTATAAAGTTTTAACCCATCTTAAATATATTCATAATTTTCTTTTATCTCATTTCACTTAACTTAAAAATATGTTATTCCATTTAGAAAGCGTACCTCTAAAACATTGTGACTTCACGCGACGTGGATGTAAAGTCACAGTGAAGTGGATATTAGGTCGTTATGTCCACTTTTAAGAGCCTACGCTAGTCACGCGAAAAAATGCTCAAGCTAATGTTAAGTCTATGGGAAGGTTCTTGCGCGATTTCTCGCTCGCATTTTAATATTTTTAAATGATTCTTTTTGCAAAGCATAGCTGAGGTCGATCTGTAACGTTGTTAGTTTTTACTTTTTTGATTTTGGTTATAGTTTTTTTATAAGCGGACATTTTCAATTTTGGAAACGGTTGGAACCGGTTCTGAAAGTGAAAGTACACTTATATAAAATAAACTGGAACCAAAATCGAAAAAGTAAAAACTAACAACGTTAGAGATCGACGTCAGCTATCCTATGCAAAAAGAATCATTTAAAAGTATTAAAATGTGAGCGAGAAATCTGTCAAGAACCTTCCCATAGACTTAACATTAGCTTGAGCGTTTTTTCGCGTGACTGATGTAGGCTCTTAAGCCTATCTGGGACCGCACAGTGTGACCCTGTGAACATTTTGTGAATTCACAGTGTGACTAATTTATGAAAAGTGGGACATTTGTGACAATTCTGCATCTGGTAGGGTGAACCACATTTTACCTGAACCCAACCCTACCTCATTCGGTCAGATGTTTTTTTTCGGTAGGCAGGATTCTGATCCTGCATGGAATCGCGCGACCAGTTTTTACCAGAACATGTACAGAGCATTATTGCGCCTGCTGGTGTCTTTTTTCTTTTTGGCTGTAGGTAGAATTCGGATTAGAATTTTGCATCAGTTCAGGTATCCAGGTTTTATAAGAACGCGACACGGGTCAGGTTTAATAATTTTCGGTTACTCGATTCGATGCAAAATTCTAATCCAAATCCAACGTAAAGTCAAGAAAAAGAAATACTTGGTTGGGGTTCGGAAACAATTTAGTCATCCAACCCGATTCAGAATTGTCACGAGTGTTTTGAATATTCATATTTTTTAAAGAAAGTTTGATTTTTCTTTAATAGTTTAACTTTTGAAAACACACTGATTACTATGTATTACACATTTTTTACAATATTTTATAATATTAAGAACCTAAGCTAGTAACGCGGACGAAATTTCGAGTTAATTTTAAACAAATGATATCACTATTTATTTCCCGTTTTCATTTGAATATATTTTTCTATGGGTACTTTCAATTTTGGAACTGGTTCCGAAACTTAACGTCGAGAAAAAAAATAATGGCTTCCAAAATTGTAAATGTATGAAGTTACTTGGTAACACATAATATGCAAAAAAAAAAAAAAAAAAAAAAAAAAAAGAGAGAGAGAAAAAAACTTTTTAAAATATTGAAATGGAAGTCAGAAATTTCAAAAGGACGTTGCCATTGGTTTAACATTAGTTGCCGAGTGCTTTCGCATTATTAGCGCAGTCACTTAATAGTAGGAGAGCTGTTAAACATTTTAGGGTAGGTATTAGAGGCACCGTGAAAATTATTATTATTATTATTAAATTATTATTATTAAATTATTATTATTAAATTATTATTATTATTATTATTATTATTATTATTAGTAGTAGTAGTAGTAGTAGTAGTATTACATTATTATTATTATTATTATTATTATTATTATTATTATTATTAGTAGTAGTAGTAGTAGTAGTATTACATTATTATTATTATTATTATTATTATTATTATTATTATTATTATTAAATTATTATTGTTATTAATATTGTTATTATTATTATTATTAAATTATCATTATTGTCATTAGTATTAAATTGTATTATTATTATTATTATTAAATTATTATTATCATAATTATTAAATTATTATTATTATTATTAAATTATTATTATCATAATTATTAAATTATTATTATAATAATTATTAAATTATTATTATAATAATTATTAAATTATTATAATAATTATTATTAAGCTATTATTATTATTATTAAATTATTATTATTATTATTAAATTATTATTATTATGACTATTATTATTTAATTCAGCGTGAAAAATATTTTTTTTTTGTAAATTAGTATACAACTCACTAAAGTTCTGTTCACCCGCATTAACAGAGCGAACACAGCTACAGTTATTAAATATTAACTATTAAACACAATATCTAGGTATCGTAAACTAGCTAGGTGCTGCTAGATGAAAGAAATCACACAGTCATCAGTGGAGTTAGCGTTCCTATTTCGAAAGAAGAAAAAGATACGAGAAAAATGTAAACTATAATGTTGACACTCTAAAGTTGACACTGTAAAGTTGACTGTAATGATTTACTATTGTTACTGATTTACTGCGGTTGACTGTATTGAGTTACGCTGTTTTGAGCTTGCCTAGATGTATTCTATGTATCGTTAAGTTATGCACATGATTTCAGAATTACACTTTATACAGTATGCCCACTAAATTCCTTTGCCACCCTCTTAACTTCAGAACGGCTGCTGCTATATTCATAAAAGTAGTGTCTAGGTATAGTAAAGTAGCCATGCGCTACTCAATGAAAGCGCCTACGGCGCCACCTGGTGGAATGCTGCGAAGTTTAGCATTCCTATCTCAGAAACGGAAAGAGATAGAGAAAAAAGTGATTTACAAAGTTGTACAGCCTCACCGATTTAGTATGAAAAGACACCTTGTGGACATTAATGCAAAGAATAGAAAAGTTAAATCGTGCATTTGTTTTTTCGTGATTTCCTACACTGTGACGTGACAAAACGATCTTAGAAAGAAAAAAACAACTAGTTATAATAATATACCTTTATTTTAGATGTTAAAAGTTCTCACCTTCAGCTGCAATGCATATTTGAATCCTTGTTTGAATTTCACGTTGCACACGTTGGAGCATAGATGGTGACACGTTGGCACAAGCGTCCGTAATGCGTCGTTTAAGGTCCTGCAATGTTTGTGGAGGGGTCGCATACATCTGTTGTTTCATAACTGGTTGTTTCTTTCTTTCTAAGATCGTTTTAACACGTCACAGTGTAGGAAATCCCGAAAAACAAATGTACGTTTTAACCGTTCTGTTCTTCGCATTAATGTACACAAGGTGTTTTTGTACTAAATCGATGATGCTCTACAACTTTGTAAATCACTTGTTTTCCCTATATCTTTCCGTTTTCAAGATCGGAATGCTAACTCCAGTTTTTCACCAGGTGGCGCCGTAAGCGGTTTCATTCAGTAGCGCATGGCTACTTTACTAACACTAGATACCACTTTTATGAATATAGCAGCAGCCGTTTCGAAGTTAAAAGGGTGGCAAGGGACTTTAGTGGGTATACTGTATATATATATATATATATATATATATATGTTTCATTTTGAAACAGTCGAAGAAAAAAGCTAGCACAGTCTCCAACTTAATGCAGTGGTACACTAAGTTTACATATCAGCAGCCGAGTAAAGTGTAGATTGTAGAAAAGAAAGACACGATGATAGTCGAATGCTGTTTAGATTTAAGGGAAATGCTCTCTTTAGATAACGATAAATTTAATCACTCGCTGTAGAATAACATCATTATTATTAGATACCAATTCAAATGCAAGCAACAGTTTATTTTAACAACACTTCGACGAGAAAATCCCAATCCTCTCTGCGTCTGTCTTTCGGATTTTGCTGCATTTGCGTATTTAACTAATCGTGCGCAAAGTGACAACCAAGTAACCTGACTTCCCTTCTGCAATCATAATCGTTTGAAGAGGGTCTTAATAACAGTTCCGGTGAAATAATCTTGAGGTAAATTTACTTGAGGGGAATGAAAAGACCTTCTAGAACAACCTCGAAGCCTCGAACTGAGTTACACATCGTGTGAACAAACAATACGCTCTGATATCGAGAGTGCCGGATAAAAATAGATTTCAGACGATAATTTTAGCTGACGCTACAGAAAAACAGCAAAAAAAATATATTGATGCGGAATAATTAGAACATTAAAGCAGTGAAATATTATAAGAAACATTTTGATATCTTATTAAAAAATGAATTTAAATAAATATGTTTTTTAGAACGAGATAATTTAGGAATTATGACATTTTAGCAATTAGGTAAAGAATTTAGAGAGGTTTGATATACACGGTAAATAATAGTGAATTTTAATATGGATTTAAATAATAAAAGGGTTTTTATTTGAGGAATGTAAGCAGTTAGCGCCATTTTTGGATTTAAGCAATTTGGAATAAATATTATTAGGTGGATTAAGATCTTATACCTTTACATATGGAGACTGATAGATTAGTTTAAGAATAGGTTTTAATTTAATAAGCCGGTATAATATCTGGAATATTATTAAAAGGAAAATTTATATAGACTAATGTTAACCTTGGCGAAACAAAAAAAAATAATTTTCTAATATATATATATATATATATATATATATATATATATATATATATATATATACATTTATATAATACCTTTGACATCAAAATAGTTCTATCAACAAAAACTGACCAAAACTCCAATTTAGAGATACTACTTAGTAATACATTACATAATATTTACAGAGAAAAGAATAAGAGAAAAAATAAATAAGGTATAAAATGATAAATGATGCCATATAAATTGAAATAAATATAATTTAATCTTATATTTAAACAAAAAAAATGGAATTTGAATAACAAATGACAATGGAAATGAAGTACAGAAACGTCATGTGTATGTCTAAAGATCAGCCGGTAGGACACCACACATGTCGCCGAAAAATGCATTATTTCATATAAATATTGGCAAATTTACCAAAAACCAGTCCACTGCAGCCAGTATAATGCATTTAAAGGATAAACATTACAGGATCGCAAGGAAAATAAATAAAAAACAAAACTTACACACATTCCAAGCAACCAGACATAAGAAAACAACACACGTGCATCAAACAGCATGCAGAAACAGGCTTGCGAACTAGATATTAAGATGCTTGATAAATGCAGTCAAGGTTATGTTAAATTTAAGACATTAATTAAATTATAGAAATACATTAAAAATCATTAAACACTTATTAAACACTTATTATTATTATTTATAACTCAATAAGCAATAAGAAAAACAAATTTAATTTTCATACGTTCAATTATAGGAAAAATACTTTAATTGAAATCCTACTGTAAATTAGATAGTGTTTATAAGTACAGTTCAGCCCTCTATAGAGTAATGAAATCACTGGTAGAAAACAGCTTTGTTAATCATAGTGCTGCCATCTATATCTATTATTTAATATAAATAAATAAATTTAATTTTACGTATAGAAAATGTATTAAATCTATGTTTGTTATAATTTTATATTACCTGTTATAAATATAATAATTATAAAATGTAAAACAATATACATTAATTCAATTATTTAGCAAGTTAACTTATTCATTATTTACATTAGTTATAGAAAAAAAAACTGTGAAAATTTATGTACAAAATTAGTAAAAGATTTTCAGTATTGATTTATAATCATTAGTTATTATATGTAAACCAATTTATTTTAATTATAATTAAATTACATATTTTTTATTTAGCATCTAAGTATCCGAAATGATTTTTATAAAAGTACAATTGATATTACATAAGTTTTTAGTATTATATAAATATCTGTACCGCCAAATAAACGGGAGAACGTTGCCATTGAAATATCAAAATAAATAAATAAATAAAATATAAGAATTTAAGGACACAATTGTTATTTCAATTAATAAAATAACTAATAAATCAGTAAAAAATAATGAAAAATACAAGCAAATGTCGAATTAAAAACCACTTGATGACGTAAAAAACACGTATAATGCTTCTGACATCAAGTAAATGAGACTTCATTTTTTGCGTTTAATCTTACAGTTTGGCGATAGTTTTTTTGTTATGAAAAGTGGTCGACGAGATAATAGAGAAGTACCTAAAAAATATTAGATTTCAGTGCGAAATCCTCGCACGGGCCCTCTGGTTAAGTATATTACTTTTATAAACTGATTTAAGGAATCATAAATTATAATTCGTAAAAATCATTTGCCCCAGATTTCAGAAAAGTGATACATGCATTTATATAATTTTAACTATCTGAATTTTCATTTCTGTAGAAAGCATTTTTTGTTATTTAATTCTTCTCAATATCACAAAGGGAATTGAAAACTATTGTTTTCTAACTTTATGTACCTTGTAATGAAATACTGAAACTTTATCAATAACAATTAAACATGTTCTTACAGATTCAAGCAGAGTAAAATTACTTATTATGTTTAACTTTATACAAACTTTTTGATGCACTTATCAATTATTTTTGACATCAAATAAAACTTGACAGTGAAATTCTTAGCGAACCGTTGATTCCGACATCGAGACTTATTGGAACACTTTTAAGCAAGTTATCTTGAAACGCAAGCAATATAAGAGACTTTGAAAAATATTGTACTCACAGATATAGTTAGAGAAGTGAATGTTTAATGATGTTTTGCTAGAAAGCATTTTGTTGTAATACAGTCAGACCTCGTTAACATGAACACGCTTAACGTGAATTACTTTTAACATGAATTGTTTTCATAGTCCCCTATGAAAACATGTACAAAGATTTCATACTGATAACATGAATTACTGTTAATATGAACGAGGTTCGACTGTATTATGATCTTTTACTACTGCTGAAAATAAAGCTTATTTTCTTTTTCTATAAAAAATAAATAAATATTAAATGTAAATTATCAAAAATACATTTTTGTAACATTTTAAGGCATGCGTTTCAAATACATTCCCAGAATAACATTACATTGGGATAATTCATATAAAAACTAAACCAAATTGTTTCATATCATGTAGACATAATTGTGTTGTTTCAAAAAGTGTATTGTTTATGAATTTTAAATTCTTCATATTTCAAAAGGCATCTAATCCCAAATATATTAGCTCCCAAGGCTTTCATTTTACAAAATAGCATATAAAACAAGATGCAATAATGAAACTATTCTACAATTTATAGCGAATGTTTGGCATTAACAATGATTTTTTTTTTTAATAATTTATATCTGATTAACTAATCATTCGAAATCAAGCAAATTCTCATTTCCAAGTATTATGATATACTAAATGTAACTATATAATAAAGCTTTTTCTTTGTTTTTAAATGTTAGATGGAAGTCTCTGAAAGGTATGTTGAATATTTATACATATTCGTATAACGAAATAAATCATATATATTTATTTTAAACATTTTCTGAAATCGGAACTATACTTTTTCCGCATCAATTACAACTGAACTAATAACCAGAATTTCTATTTTTTTTTTCGTACTGCATATGTCACTAAATATCTTGCTATAATACACAGTTTTCTTTGCTTCAAGAAATGTTATTTACGTTACTCAGAAAATATATTTAACTTGCACTAATTTCGAGATTTGTCCTTATTTAAATTCTAATAGCACATAATTTGTAATTATATACATTTAATAAAAGTTTCAAGTAATTTCATGCTAACAAAACTAGTAATATATTCTTACTATCAACTGTATTTCAAACAAACTTTTTTATTAGAGTTTTCGATAGAGTACCAGTCTCCACATACGGAAGGATAGACATAAAAAAATAATTGTTTTAGCTGTATCATAAAAGACTTTTACCTGTGGTTTTTAACATTCCGTAAGACTTCTTCCATGATTAATGATAATTGCAGAAAATAAAGTTAGAAAGTATAAATTCCAATGGAAAGAGAAAACAAAACAAGTCGAACTTAGAATCTAACTTTTATACAGCTTTGTGTTTTGAAACTGAATTCAGGTTTTATTTAGTTTTTCTCTGCCAAGTTCGTTGCGTTCGTCTTTATTTCTCCCTTATATTTCTCCTTATATTATCTTCCTTATATTACACTTAAAAGCAAATTTAATTTACAAAAAAAATATATTCAACGGTAAAAATAGTTCTTTCTTCTTGCGTTATTCATTTTTAAAAACAATATTTTGGAAAACAACAGCGGAATACAAAGATTCACAATGTTTTCTGATCCTTTGAATTTATTTTAATGTAGTGCTTAGGTTTTATCTTTAGAGGCTTAGATCACTACTGTTTTCAAGTTTTTCGTGTAGTCGTTACAGTAGAAAAAT
Source organism: Maratus michaelseni (assembly GCA_963931845.1). Lineage (NCBI taxonomy): Eukaryota > Metazoa > Arthropoda > Arachnida > Araneae > Salticidae > Maratus > Maratus michaelseni. The sequence continues at coordinate 198,339,245 of OZ007588.1, read as the reverse complement.
CTTTGTAGGTGACAAAAACATTATTCATTCTGAATATCAGTAACACAGGAAACAAACTTCATCCACTTTATACAGAGAATCAATGTGTTCACGAGAATGGAACGATATTTAATTTAAGAATTTAATTTGTATCAAAAAGGCCATTTCCTTTCTTAGTTTTTAGAACCCTTACCATTTTTCTTCATGATTAATGATAATTGAAGAAAATAAAGTAGAAAGTAGAAATTGCAAGTAGAAACAAACAATAAAACAAGTCAAGCTTCGAAGATAACTTTCAGACAAATTGTATTCAACAAAATATATTGAGATTTTAGTAAATTTTTCTCCGTCAAAATCACTATGTTCTTTTCCATTTCTTCTTCATATTACAGCCATTAATATTGCTCTTAAGACAGAATATACTTTACTAAATATTGGTATTCAACTGTAAAAATAGTTTTCTCTTATACAATGTCATTGGACATAAATGTGTATATCATAAATGAGCAGTTTCGTAACGCAAAAATCATATATAAATGCTATTTAATGAATCATCCGTACTTCGAGAAGAAACGCGAAATATTTCACAATATTTAAAAGTTTTCTTTAAAATAAATTCCCATTAGAAAACACATCGTTCATTATCAAGCGCCCCCCTAACATCCTAAATGCTGCGAGTTGTCCTGAAACAGGGATCATGTGTTCATTTTTAAAATTTTGAAGATCAAAGAACCCTATCGACACCAAAGCCTGGAACGTCTGTTTCATCTACCTGAATTGAAAGCGGGGAAAGCCGACACGTTTTCAAGTTATATTTCTTCTAGAATATTCTACGGATTCTGGTGTTTGGTTTTTTTTTCAGAGATCTATTAGTGACGAATTGGATCCATCAAAAGCGGAGAAGTATATGAGGTAAGTTTATGTGGTAATTTCATGTATTATTTATAATGATGGTTAAAGCAGAAGTGCCATTAATTAAGATTTATTGAAATTAGACATTTTCACATGATCAAGCACTGATTTCTTTTTCTAGCTGCGTTCTTAAAAATGTGTTTCAAACAGAAACCTGCATGTCTTTGAATTTTGTTTTATCAAAGTATAACGTAATAACAGCGGAAGATATTTAAGTAAAGAATAATGACATATGATCACTAGATTAATAGACATATTATCACTATATTCAATACTCTTATACAATTAAATCTTTGAAAATCCTTTAAATGATTGAAAACACTTTTATTAAAAATGGATTAAAAAAAATCTCGCATTTCCCCATTCGATGAGTGTTCTTGGCCCAGAGTTAGTTTTCAATCAATATGCCCACCATCGCTATGAGAAATTACAAATACAGAAAGATGAGTTAAATGATTGAAATATACTTGTAGACGAGAAGTAGACACGAATGACTTGGCTGATGAGAGTTTAGCTATTAGCCATTATTTGTGGAATGACATGTTTCCAACAATAAGTGGATTCTAACTGATGGTTTTCATCTTAATGAATCAATTATAATTGACAATCTTCCTCATAAAAATGACAATATACTTTCTGATTTTAACGTAAATGATGATTTATAACGATTTCCAACTAATTTCTGTTTACTCTGTCAGCACAAATTTTCAAATTGAGTATGCTGAATTTAGTAATGCAACTTCTTCAATAATGTGTGATATGACTTCTAGAACAAATTTAACATTGGATAGAAATATAAGTGATGAATACCTTACCCGTGGTCCTAATTGTTTGGGCATTAGTTTATCGATGCTTTATTGACAAAAAGTAAAAACTAATTCGAAATATTTTATGTAAATTACTTTTAATGAAAAAAGATACATTTTACAATTACATAGGGAAATTGAACAAAAAATAATTAACGACACAAACTTTGTGGTCAATGAAATCCATTTCCTCGTAAGCTTTTTACGTCTCTAATGATTTTCGCATTTTCAAATGAGAAGAAACGAGGAAATCCTTTGGCAGCATAAGCATTGCTCACACTTCTCGGCATATTTGAAACTAATCGTTGGCACTCAGAAATTGGAATTTTTTACCATTCTTCATAATGAATTCTTTTCAACCGCGGATTGTCACGGGGTATCCTTTTTCGAACTTCCTTAATTACGTACCGTCACAAATCCTCGATATGATTGATGTCAGGGAATTCGGAGTCCAATCTACACTCTTAAAAGTTTGCAGCAAAATGACTAGGCATTTGACCGTTTTTATAGAAAACGGTTACATAACAGTAATTTAAGTCTTTTCTGACCTAATTAAAGTCTTTTTTGCTTATATTATGGTCAGAATAGACTAAAATTACGGTTATGTAACCGTTTTCTATAAAAGCGGAAAAATGACCGGTCAGTTTGCTGCAAATTTTTAACATTGTAGTACAGTAATATCATTTTGTTGAAGCCAGGCTCTTGTTGTCCTAGCTGTATATGGTTTGGATAAGTCTTTTTGAAAAAGATAACCCGACTGAAAGCCAAGCTGTTTAATTGTAGGCAACAACTGATTCTGAAAAATGCTCAGATAATGTTGTGCACTGTATGTCAATCATATGGCATCATTTAGCCGATACCCGAATAAGAAAAACAACCCAAAATTTAAACACGTGACGGAAACTTACACTCTTGTTTGACGCATTTTGGTTTGAAGTTTCATTTGCTTGCCGTACGATCCGAAGACCGATATTTCTGTATAAAACAAGAAGAAAAGGATATTCGTCTGAACATATAACACTTTGCAATTGGTGAACTGTCTCTTTTAAGGTGTCCTCAGCTCACAAAGCATGTTTTTTATCCCATCGGCTTACGTTTGCGTTTGTAAGATTTGAAGTTTCATTTTATGCAATGTTTTTGTAGCCTTTTTATGAGTCACTGATCGCTCCTTGCTGTCTTACCGTAGAGATGCAGCTTCTGCCATCGTTCATGGTTTTCTGTTCATTACCACTCGACGCAAAAATCGATCTTCTCGGGCCGATGTTGTTGAATGGCGAAATGGTACTGTTTCTTGGCTGTATATCTCCAGTTGCAATAAACATTTTCAAAACATAACGCACTGTTGATTCAGAAATAATCAAGTCTATGCTTATTTACCTCATTAGACACCCGCTACTTCTATTTTCGATTATCTTTTTAAGCAACTCTACCGTCAATCTTGTACCAACCATTTTCTTTTTACTAATTGATTTGAAACCACTCTTATTTTAAAGTACAAATGCCATCACTCCCGGTTGCCATAATTTGCATAGTTTGAAACAAACTAGACGATCACAATTGTCTGAAACTTTCTTTAAATCCCATGAGCAAAACAATAGAGTTGTCTATTTTAAAGAGGGAAATATTTTACATACTCAAATCTAAGTTCGCGACTTCTTTTATTTTTGAATTCAATGGAATTCATTTTAGACGACTGAAATTTGAAGAATTTGATTGTTTTTTTAGACAAAATTAAGTTTGCGTTTTCTTTCTTTGACAAATTTCAATTTTAAACTGGTGTGCAAAGAATTAAGACCATGGGTATGGTATTTTAAATTTTGTAAACTATGAATGCATATTTAAAAAAAAACTACTGCGCGGAAATAGGTCACATTCTTTACAAGAAAAATCGGAAGTACAATCAAAATAACTCACAAATATTTCTTTCTGAAGTTAATCCATCACATGATTTTGAAAGCTGTTGGTTAAAAATATTTTCAACAACACATCCAAATGCAGCCGAAAAAAACAAAAAACACTAGGGTATAACTTTGCAGAATGCTTAACAACTGCAGCGTATATGAAAAAAATAAAAGAAGACGATGAAGTGAAGGAGTAAGAAAAGCGAAAAAATGTAAATGAAAGAACAATCAAAGCTTTAAAAAGCGAAAAGATAATGCAGAAAAAACTGGATGTCAGTCTCTAAAACAATTTAGATTTGAAGGTACAGAAGAAATAGAAAATATGAAGAATCGTAAACCTTATAATTCACTAAATCTGTGCCTCCCAGTATCCAAAAAGAAAAAAAAATGAGGTCTATATGGCAGATGAAAATTAAAATTTTATTTATACGTAAACTCAATTTTTGCTTAAAAAATACAGTAATAAATATTGGTTTGGTAAATTTACGTTGTATTAAACCTTCATTCTTCTTGTTTTTTACATGGTCAAAGTTAAAAGTTCTTAAAGTATGAATGTATAACTTTTAAAATTATTTGAAACATATATATCTATATTATAAAGCAAAAATATGTCCATGAGTAACGCTGTCGTCTTAGAAAGAGCGCAACGAGCCAACAACGAGCAAGAGCCAATAAATTAAAATTTTACAGCAATTTTCTAAACTTTTAAACATCGCACAATTTCAATTTTTACACCGTCAAATAGGAAAATGAATGTTCCTGAAAATGCAATTTTTTGAAAACTGTATCTGTATTTGCTGAGATGTATGGTTTTTAAAATAATTTTCAAGCATGTGTTTTTTTTTTTTTATCTGTCTCTATCACGCGCAGCCTGATTGAAAAAAATTAACCCGTTTGCGCTTAAACAAATATAAATAGTGACGCATTTATTTCGGGCTGATCTTCCATACACAAAAATAAAATATAAAATAAATAATAAAATAATAAGGTAGATGTGCCAGTAATGGACACCCTTAAGGAATTTCTTTAAAAATTATTTTTTAATTAATAGTTATAGTTGTTATATTCCACATTTTTTAATATTATATTAATTTACCAACAATATTTAACCATGTTCATAGTCACATTTCCCAATGTGAATCGAAATTTAATTGTAAATAACAGAAATAAATCAAAACACCCTAAATTCCAATAATGGATACCCCACAAAATGTAATAGATAATTGATATTATGATCGTATTTAAAACTAGAATTTAAATAGAGCATATTAATGAAATAAAAAAAGCTGAATTTTTTTTGGTTATTTTTTTATAAACCAAAAATGTTGAAGGTGGCCCATTACTGAAAGGCGGTCCATTACTGGCAGATCTACCATATAAATAAAAGACAACTTTAACAGATAGGTAATCCAACATTATTCGAACACCGCTTAAACTTTGAAATATTCATAATCAAAACGGCTGCAAAATCTTTGGATATTAAATGACATGCTGCGTTTAATAAATTTCAGAACTTTATTGGAGTATATAACTGAAATGTTTTGATATAAAAATGGTTTTTGGTGGTGTTAGTGGACAATCTAAAATAATATATTAAATGAAAAAAAAAATTGAGGATCTAAATTAAAAACAATTTTCACGTATGTTTTACCATGCAGTATACTATATTATTTCTGTAAAGTTGGATGTCCGGGCTGGATTCCTTGGTAAAACGTCTAAAGTTTTGTGTGTTACAGAATTTCACAGTGATGGACCCGTCCTCCCGTGATATGTGAATTTTTATCACATTGGCTGTTTTCAAAGTGTATTTGCCGCTACGTACCGGAAGTTTTCGCCAAGTGCGGTCAATTTAGTAATGTGTTTGTCTGGTTGAGCTAGATTATTTATATTTTTTCAAGTTTGTGAACTTTTTCTGTCACAATGACCGAAGTGCTCTTGGACTATCCAACAGACCCACAATTTAAGCCGGCTCACAAGTTAAGAACCAGATTTATCAGAGAAGAACTAGATGTCGCCAGCCTTGAAGAGAGAAACCTCATCAACTTGTCTGAGTTGTACAACGCGTCGTTATATAAGGGCGGCGTGGATCTAGAAAAGGCACACCAAATTAGCTGCCCCACTTGAGATGATTTTAAAATCTGAAGCAAAAGTCACGAGTGCTACATCTCGTATCCAGAATCTACAAGTGGAAATGGATGAGCTTACTGCAAGAAACACCAATTTCTCTGTTTTCAAGCCGAAGGCTATGTGCCCCCACCCCCTCCCCTTCTGAAGAAAATTTTAAAAGTGAGGAAATGCTAGTTGATTATATAGGATTTCTGGGCAAAATATAAACAGTAGTAGAGACGTTTCTCAGATTCTTCCTGAATCAGATTCTTCCTGGATCATGCCGCTGAGTTTAGGAATTTTATTGTTAGTAATAATTTAGATATGAGGTTGGGCTATTAGACGAAATTCCACGGTAATGATGCCCGGGTCGCCAACTATGTGCTTTTCAACGTAGACAGACCCCATTCAGTTGGCGCCCGTTCTACTGGTGGCACTGCTGTGTATTTTAAAAATCATCTCATTGCGACCCTCGCTAAAGTCCCTCAATTTCAATGCATCGAGGTCCCTCCTATTGTTTTAGAATTTCCCATCATCCCCCACCTTCTGATTGCAGCCATCTAAAATCCCCCTTCGAAGGACATGCGTCTGCTTGCACAAGAACTCTCTATTTAACCCGTACGTTTCCAATTTCCATCACTGCGCATTATTTTAATGCTCATCATTTTTCCTGGAGTTCTCATAGCTCCAACAACTCTTGTAATAAATTGCTCAGGTAGACAGATTAAGATCTTGAGCAAATTTTTGCGCCTTTTCAGTTCACCTGCCATAATCATCGCTCCATCATTGATTTCGCCATCTTCCGTAATTTTCCTTTTCCGCACAACACCACTCATACGGTGGATGATCTCTCGTCGGACCATCTCCCGGTTGTGCTTAGATTCGAAGTGGGCAACTTCAGACTCGCATCCCCCCGGCCTTGTCGGTCCATTGGGCGGACTTCCAAGGGAGGACTCGGTCATGTCCTATAAAACACGGACCCTGCCCATTGATCCCATAATCCGTCCATTGAGATTCATTCGGTCGGGGACGTAATTTCTTCAATTCAAGCATTTGAACACTGCATAATGCTTTCCAGGAAGTCGCAAAACGTAGGCAGAGGGTGGTTAACACGTTTCGAATACCTGAGGAAATCAGGAATTTGAAAAGAGAGAGAAATCGTTGAAGATGGGATTGGCAGACATCTAGGAACCCCCTCTTAAAAAGCTGAACTTAACAGAGAAAACCACCAGGTTTCTGCTTCAATCAAGGTGTTTAGTACTTCACGTTGGACTTTTTATCGACATCTGACAACACGGCCCGCATTCGTAGGACACGAACACACATTCCGGCCTTAAGTGACCCAAATGATATGGCCTACTCCAATACACATAAGGCTGATCTCAATGCAGGCGGCTTTTTGCATCGGGTTCTGTTAACTTTCCTACTTAGTCCTTAGTAGATTCTATGCCTTACATAACTCTTGCTATAGTTAGGGAAAAAAATATATTTAAATATTTTTTTTTTTTGCATTTTAGATGTAACTATACTTAATTTTCTTTGCACCATACATAATTTAATTGTATGCATCTTATTTAAACTAATTGTTTGCATGTTATTTAAAATAAATTGTTTCCATAATGTATTAGGTTGAAAAAATTACTAATAAAAATAAAAATTAAAAAATGTTTGGCTCTGATGGGGTCTCGCCCCACTCTGCTCATTATTCGGACATCAATCAAAGCATCAAAGCGCACATCCAGATTTCCCCTACATCAGCATCAATCCACCGCAGCCTGCTGCGAGAGAACTTTTATATTTCTAAATCTCCTAATACCTTCTCCATAGACTGTTCTTGTCTAGATGTGAAGTAAACCTGGGCATTACGCCCCACGTAGGCATTCTTCAGTAATCGTCTTTGATATTTAAAGAAATCCACTTCCTACAAGGGTTTTCAGATGAGTCTGTGAACATGGAAAAATAATGTCAAACGTATCTCATCCCTTTTTAAAAACATACACTTTAGCAAAGGAAATATATGATAGAATCCGTCGCAATTCATAGCTTTTGATATCAATAAATAATGTCCCTATTTATAACATGTCTTAAGGAGTAAAATTTGAATTGCGTTGTGGATTGCTCATACCTAAGGCTTTTGAACTTACTACAATGTCTACTAACGACTCATCTAGTATTGGATAAGTCCATTTTATAATAAATGCCTATTAATATCAAGTAGATAAATAATGTCCAAATATACAATTGTTTTAAACGTCTTGAATTTGAATTTTGCGCACAATAATTACGAAATATGGCAACTAGCATTTCACTATCAAATTTAATTCATCAGTATTATCGGTATCGATATATTGTAAGATGTGGATGCATTTTTATACGATTTTTAACGAACTGTCAAAGATTCTATATTTAACAAGATTCATGAAGGAAGAAATTTCCGTGATTATATTTATATTATTATTTAGAAATAACGTATTACGCAAGAATTTATCAATACAAATTTTTGATAAAGGAAACATTTATTAACAACTACTTAACATTCTGAGTTCGATTAGAAGAGTAAGGATGGGTAGACGAGTATTATTAACCTCTGGAATGTGGGTTGCCATAGTTTGGACAAAAACTGTGCATACTCATTGTGTGTCTTTCGCCATTGTTATGTATAAAAGCATTCTATCTTTCCAATAACTGTCCAGATTCAGTGCCACATATGAGAAATGTTTTAGAAGTAATATTTTTCTTTGTATATAAAAAAATTCAGATCATAAGAATCATTTTCACCCAAACCGCACTCTCATACGACAATTGCTTTATTTATTCTTGAATTTTAAAATGTGTCAAGGAATTTCGGAACACCCTCTATAATCAATTACTTTTCTGACTATCTGTAAACATGTAAATCCATCAAAACCAGAAGTCGATATATTCCGTATATTCAATAAATTCTTCTGATGAATTTAGGAGAGAGTAAATATATACACTATGCGAATCATGTGTCATATTTTATGCTGCTTCGTGATTCTTTCTGTGTTTAGTTTTATGTGTCAAAATCTAGACGAAATAAGGAATGATTCACGAAGATAATTTTAAACGATAGATTAATGATAACAGAAGTATACTAACTAATGATGTGTGTACCATTATCTTGACCATATATCATTTTATTGTGTCGATAATGCTTTTTGTTTCATATTGTTTTAAAGGTGATCAAATATTATCTCAAATACAGTTGTAAATTATTCTCATGCAGAAACGTTTTGGCTAAACAAATACTAACCCATATCTTTTGTTTATCGATAAAAATATTTTTGAGAGTTCTTGTTCTGTTTGTTGTTGTACATATGACATCTTGAAGACATGTATAAAGTACATAGGTAATTAATTTGGCTTTGAAAACCTTTTATTATATTTTTTACACATTCAAATTCTAATATTTTTTGTTTATCTGTAAATATGACAGGTTAAGTAGATGATGAAATTTCATAATAAATTCACAAATGTTTGCTATTATATTTGATACTTTATGAATATTTTAATTTCTATGAATGCAGTTTCCACAGATTGTCTTCTGACAATACCTGATGTGTATGAATATTGATTTTATATTTACATACAAAAGCAAACTTTTCTTTAAATTTGCTTTCTAATAATTTTTAACATTCTAGTGCAGTATGTTTAGCTTCCGACCTGAGGTCCTTTTGTGAAATTTAATCGAAAAAATTACAATTTATATTATCCTCAGTTCTATAGTGATGGAATAGCAGTTTATGATTAGACAGAATTTATAAATTTTAAAGGAAGTAAAACAATTTGATGCCAAAACTACTAATTATAAAGTGTATTGAAAATTTGCAAGTAATACTGGCGTCAAAGATTGTTTATTATATCATATCATAAAACAAAAAGTTAAAATCGTTTTTAAATAAACTTAATTGCAACTTAGTAAAATTAAAGAAATATTTTTTATTTTAGCTCGATGAGAGCATAAATGCGAGCAGTTTTTAACCCATACACACCCTTTCTAAAGACTTTACATTTTTGTCTAAAAAGGTTTTGGTTAATGTTCCATTTAGCTATATACGTTCTGCTACTATTAAAAATAGAAATCTTTATTTTCAAGTTACGCGGTATAAATGTATAGCGCTTAGCGCTATTTTTTTAACAATTTAATGTCATTAAACAAGACGTTTTATTTTCAATTTAATAATATGAATCTTTCGAGTGTACAATAATAATTTGCATTATAATTTTTTTTATGATTCAGGCTTATTTAACACTAGTAATCTACGCCCGCTTCGCTGGTCTAGTTTTCCAAACGAACCTCGAATGATGAAAATTTATTTTAATTCCACCTTCAACCATCAGGGAGCGTACATATTTTTAATGGTTATATGTATAACTTATTAGTAAGATTGTCTTTTGTAGCTTGCAAAGTTAATCTCTTCCCAGTTATTTAATCCAATAACGTCAAAAAACACAATCAAAAATACGCCAGTTGTCTGCGAACCCGATTACATAATTTACCCTATACAAACATACACACATGTAAATACAAACATGCGTACACATTAACACAAAGATACATACATATAATAAATACATACATGACATCATATTTTTTTCGATTTCTTTTAATATTATCTGTTGGCATGTGAGGAATAAGGAAGAAAGCTGAAATGTATGTTTACATTCTTCGTTTTCGAGATTTAGCATTTAAATTGGAATACATGTTCAATAAAATACATGGAGTTTATAATTAAACCTTTAAAGAATAATAATTATTTTTATAGCAAGAACCGCCTTTAAAAGTTATTTTTAGATTTCTCTCAAAATGAAGTTTTTCAGATTTTTACCATATGCAAAACATTCTATAGCAAAACATTAAGCATGAAATGCCTTGAATTTCTTTTTACTTATTTACCAAATGATTATTGATGAATAGACAACAATTATGATGATATATTAATTAGTTTTATATTTACACTGGTATAATTTTAAAAGTTGCAAGCAATTTTACGAATTTTTCATTATATTAGTACTTCAAGTGCCACAGCATCTGCGATAAAGATGCTATTATAATGCGGCTAGTCTATGTCCTAGAGAAAATTATTCTCTTCATTATGCAATTTACAAAATGTGAATGCGTTGATTTGATTTTGCACAAATGTTTTGCACAAATGTCAATTTTTCACATAATTTTGACTATTTTTCCCTTTTTAAAAATTATTTCTGCGTAATTTCTAAAATGTTTATGTATTTTTTAAAGTTTTAACTTAAATGTCATTAGAAAAAATTGGTATAAAGAGAAAATTTCAAAAATTTCAAAAAATCATCTCCGAAGCTGTTTGGATACCTTAATTAATAAAAAATTGGCGCATTTTTTGTTTTGACTTCGCACTTTATTTTTTTCCTTTCACAAAAGTAGCTAGTTTTTTTTCCAAAATGAAGAAAAATTACCGACCAATTTTTAAAAAAAATTGGATTTTTGGATGCAGAAAATTTTTCTACATATGTGTGGTGAGCTTTAAATTGATACCTCAAATACTTTTCTTAATATTCGCAAAATAGTGAAAACAAACCTTTCAGTGCCATCGGTAAAAGAGAAATAACCGCTATTTTGCCGCTACTTACCTTAGCGTTTTGTGTACAAAGTGGCCAGAATTAAAACTCCCTTACTCTGACATCCCTATATATCGAACTACCCAGTGTAAAATCTTCCAATTTTAAACATGTAATATTCAAGATATGGGTAAATGAATTACGCAAAAAAGTTTTACGTACACCAATAGATGGCGCTGTACAACAGAAAATATGAAAAACAAAACTTAAAATGGATGCAACATGAACTTGGAAGATCCTGTAGATCGAAGAAGCCCATTTCTACCTCAGTAGAACAGTGAACAACCATACCTGTATAATTTGGGAAATTGAAAACTCCGGTAATTTCCAAGAGATTCCAACCCACTCATCGAAAGGGACAGCCTGGTGTAGCTTCACAAATACATTCATTATTTGACTTTTCTTTTTCGAACACGCTATTCGGAATAGCCTGTGACATGCATTGTGACGGCCAACATGTACAAAAGGATGTTGGGAACTTTTGTTGTACCCCATTTGCAAGAGCGGCGATGTTTTGACTCAATTATCTTTATGCAAGATGGAGTGCTTCTACATATTGGAGTCTGTGTACATTAGTTTCTGCAGCAACGTTCACTGAACATTGAGTTATCAGTCGTGCATTTCTGACAACCAGGCCATCCCGTTCTCCGGATCTTAAACCCGTGTGACTTTTTTCTCTGGCGACACATAAAAAAATCTTGTCTATCGGGGAAGTCTGGTAACCTTGACAGACTTTAAAGAAAGTGTCACTCTGCATGTGAGAAGCATCTTTGTCCACCAGTTCCGATCCTCAGTTGAAGAAGCTGCCCACAGAGTGGAGATTTTACATCTTCAAGAAGGGAACCATATTGAGCAGCATTACCTACGATAAGGTCTTTTTCACATGTATGTTTTGTACGTTCACATAAACTGTGTTTTGCGACTTTTCAACGTATGTCCTGTTGTACAGCACCATCTATCGGTGATTTGTAGAACTAATTCTTTTTCAGATAATCAGTTTCCCCATATCTTGAATAGTATGTGTTCTAAATTTGAAGCTTATACATTGAGTAGTTCAGTAAATAGTGAGGTCTAAGTAAGGGTGTTTTAATTGTGGCAACCCTGTATATAGATAATGTAATAAAATATATAAACGGTATTTTAATGCATAGCGAAATAAAAGAAATAAAACAAAAGAAACAATATTATGAGTAAAAATATATTTCTTAAGGAAACCTGCGAGAGTTTTCTAAAAAATAATTTTCTTAAGACACTCTAGAAAATAAACTTTTTTCAACCAACAGAACATAATAATATTTCCAAAAACGTTACGGATATTGACAAAATTTTTTAGCCACCTTCAAATGATCATATTTCTTTTATATTATTCTAAAAGGTTTATGGCAGCTTATTTTTCAACTTTAAAAATTGGTGGCTCATTACTGGTACATGGCTCACTTTAAATGCATTTATTTTACTTATATATTTTTAAAAGAATGCTAATTTTTCATTATAAAAAATACAATTTAAAAGTATAATTTATTTTTTGTCACTTTCCAATTACAACATTTATTATATGCACACATTTTAAATTTTAATTGTAAATTGTTTTAATAAATATCATGGAACATGCCAGTAATTTTCACAGAAGATATATTTAAATATTTTTATAAATTTTACCACATTTTTTACAAGAATTGAAAACTGTAAATTTTAACAAATTAGTACCAGCATCACAATGAGTCTTCGGTTCAATAATGTAAAAGTAAATAGCATTCAAATATTAGGGCTCCGTTAATTCTAACATCATTAAAATGAAACATTGTATGGTGCAGTTTCGAATTGAAAGCGAGTAATAAAACGTTTTTTTAATAAAAGCAATAATTTACTTCGAGTTCCAAAAGTTTAAAACTACTTTTGAGGTATAAGTTTAGGAAGATATTGGGAAAGAAAAAATAAATCATTGTTCACTTAAAAATTTATGTTTGAATGGTTGAATTATTAAAATGAGACTAATCTTGGTCTAATTGAATACTTTTTTGTTAAACAAATTTTCATTTTATGCATTACTTTTCAAGTACAGCATTTTTATAAATTCTTATCATGGTTCATCAATTCTTATCTATTTATTTTACTCTTGTATCGAAAACCAAGAAATATATTGAAACTCGAAAATTTTTTTAATACTCAGGTCTAATAAAAAGTTTTATTCCGAGTAAGAATTAATGTGATACAAAGGTATGAGCTATTTATTTTACCCTTGTATCTAAAACTAGGAAATATATTGAAAAAGGTTTATTTCGAATAAGATTTATTGAGATACAGAGGTAAATTAAAGTTTGTTCGCGTTTTTTATTAAATTTAAATTTATGTTATTTCCAATTAAAGATTTTAAAAACAATAAGTAGATGATATGTATATAAATAATTAAAATATACAGGGTGGCTAGAATTAAAACATTTCTACTCCGACCTTTCTATACTGAACTACCTATTGTATAAGCTTCAAATTTTGTACACATACAATTTAACACATTGAGAAGTAGATTAGATGCAAATTTGGTTCCCAAAATCACCGATAGATGCGCTGCACAACAGTACGCATGCTGAAAGGAGTAAAAATTACTTTTTAAACGCATTTTATTTGAACGTACCAACCATTCATGTGTCAATGACCTAATCGACGCAGGGAACGCTGCTCAATATGGTTCCGTTTTCGAAGATGTAAAGTCTGCACTCTGTTCAACTACTGATCGTAACTGGTGAACTAAGATGCTTCTCACATGCATGGAATGATACCTTATTTCACGTCTGCCCGGATTACCATATGCCCTCGATAAACAACATTTTCTAAGTTTCCCCATAGCAAAAAATTCACACGGATTATGTTCAGACGAAAACGACAGCTAGGTTATCGGAAACACACAACGGATTACTCTGTCATTATTTAAACGTTGCCGAAGACATCGCTGTACACAGAATCCAATGTGAGGAGACATAAGGTAATGAAGGTAATTAAGACTTGTATAAATGTAATTGAGTCAAGACATAGCCGATGTTGCAAATGGGTACAACAAATGTTTAGAAGTTCTGTCGGCCGTAAAGGTGCATGTCACAGGGCCATTGCAAGTAGCCTTTTCAAAAAAGAAAGATCCTGGCTGTGAATCCACACCAGGCTGTAGTTCGGTAAGTGAAGTGGAAGCTCTTGGAATGCAAGGCTATTTTGCTTGTCCCAAATGCGATGGTTACTGGTGTTCACAGTTCCAATTACATAAAAATGGGCCTCATCGCTCCACGGAATCTGTCATGTTTCACGATGCATCAACTTAAAGTCTAGCAAGAAATATCAAAGTAAAGGTCAGTCAATTCTCTCTGTCGATGGACAGCAACTGTTGAGGACTTTGTACGGGAAACAACCCAACATTTTTCTCAGTACGTTCCATACTGTAGGGAACACCCAAGTGTCGTGATTCTTCACGTGCACTCAAACAGCCCTGAACATGAATCATTGACTGTTCAACAATAGTAGTGGCAACATCGTCAACGACATCTCAACGCACCGCTTTGTATATCCTTTTCCCAGCTGAACTCCAAGATGTCCAAATTTCTTGCATCGAGCGATCATTCTCCTGAGAGCTTGTGGAAGAAACGGTCCTTTTCGCAAATTCTTAAGACGGAGAAATTTTCGAGTGCAGCTACAGAATATCCTTTGTTTTCATAAAAGAGCTTCAAAAGCAAAACGAATTCGGGCAGCATGACAGCCATCATGACATTTCAAAATGACCTTTCAAATTTTTTATCCTCTGTATACGCAGAACTTAGAGGCAAGCCATGGATTTTTCCACATTTTTGTTCTTACAGTGTGAAATTGAGTTACAATGGCAGTTTCATATTTTTTTACTTTATTTTTTATTTATTTCTATTTTTTTGCGTAAGGGTAGTAAAAATTAAAAAGGAGAAATTTTAATTAGCACTTAATGTTTATTTATTATTATTTCGGTCTTTTGTTCATATTTTCTGTTGCACAGCGCCATATATCAATTTTTCGGGAACTAATGTTATTTTTCACGTAATCCGTTTCCCTATCTCTTGAATAGTATGAGTACTAAATTTGAAGCCTTTACACAGGATACTTCGACATACAAAGAGGCCAGAATAGGGGCGTTTTAATTCTGGACACCCGTAACTATTGATATATTAAATAAAATATTTTTTTCGTTTCGTATTCTGATATTCATAAATGTATGGGATACCTGCTATACAATAGCAGTGATGGGTGGATTCGACATACATACACGTTTGTTTAATATTTACCAGTTTATTTGTCAGAGCATGTCTTATAATCCATATACATAGTAATTAGTGTTAAATAAATTGTACATAATATTAAAATGTATATGGACACTATAATATGTTATGTTTAGTTTGATAATAAAATTTTTCAATCCAATACGACGAAATAAAAGTAGAAAATAGTACTATGTATGAATATAAAAATATTTAATTTCATTTTCACTTAACTACATGAAAAAAATAATCTATTGAATCGTTCCTTTTTCAAATTCTTCTGCCTATAAATATTCTTTCCAGAATTGGACAACACTTTTCTAAATTCTAGAAATAATTTTCAGCTAACGATTGTATAAACTGTTAACGTAGTTGAATGTATTTACTTGCTTTGAAATACCCAAATCATTGGAAATGCGTTTGATAATTTGTTAATTTATATCTCACAGGTGTCAGCTGCTTCTTGGGCAATGATTCGTGATTTTCTAAGTTGCGATTGGTTATTTAATTTTCAAAGGGATATAAGAAAACAATTAATTGAAATTGTTAAGCTGATAGAAGAATAATTTCTTTTTGAAGAAAAAATTGCTTTTAACAAAGAATTCTAACATCATTAAAACTAAATATTCTGTAGTGTAATTTGGAATTAAAAGCGAGTGTTAATGAAACTTTTTTATGAAGGAATAAAAGCAATAAATTATTTTAAGTTCCAAAAGTTTAAAACGACTTTTGAGCTTAAAGTTTTGAAAGAAATTTGAAAAAGAAAGAGAGAAAACCATTTTTCTTCCAGCAGATTTTGTTTAAATGTTTGCATTTCTAAAATCCGATTAATCTTGTTTTAATGGATTACTTTTTGTTGTTAAAAATTATAATATGTTCCATTATGTTTCAAGTGCCGTATTTTCTAAAAGTCATATCATGAGCTATTTATATTAGTTTTTGTTTCAGATACTCGGAAATGTATCGAAACTGTAAGAAATTTATTTTATTACCCTAATAAAATATATTTATTTTGGATAAGAATTAATGAGATACAGAGATAAATTGTTTTCACAAAAGTTAGTCTTGCGGGATTTTTTTTTAAGTTTCGGTATATAGTTCCATAAAACTTTTATTGAAACATTTGTCATGGTTAATTTTATTATTTTAAGTTTTTATTCGATTACAGCAAAATGAAAGTAGAAATTCTCTTATATTTTAACTTGTATGAATGCATTAAATGTATATATCTAAAGAGGATAATTCAAATCAGAAAGGTCCATTATTTATGTACATACAATTCATTTTAAATTTGCAAATAAATCATAAATATAATTAAAGATATAATATTTAATTACCTTTTCATATACTAGCATTCAATATAAATTATTGAATCTTTTCTATTTAAATCCTTGCATCATTAAAATATTTTTCCAAAATTCAATCACACTTTTCTAAATTCTAGAAATAATCTTTTATTGGCGATAATAAAGATTGTCAACCTGGTTGAATATGATTACTTACTTTTAAATACTCAAAACTTTGCAAATGAGCTTGGAAGTTTTGTCATATATCAAAAATCATCGGTTTATTGGGCAATGATTCATGAGTTTTTTAGTTGGTAATAGTTGTTTAGTTTTCAAAGTGATGTAAAAAAAAAAAAAATAATAATAGTTGCACTGACAGAAATATATATATATTTTTTTTTCAGAAAAATTTCTTTTCAGCATGATATCGAACATCATTAAAACTAAATATTCTAAATCATAGTTTTGAATTTAAAGCGAGTATTAAAGAAATGTTTTCTATGAAGTATTAAAAGCAATAATTTAGTTCACGTTTTTAAAAAGAAAAACGACTTTTGTGCTATAAGTTTCAAAAGGCTATGGAGGAAAAAAAAAGAAGGGAATCGTGTTTCACTTTGAAATTTGTAATTAAATGCCTGAAATTCTAAAATAAGATTCATCTTATTTAAACGAATTACATTTGATTAAATAAATATTTATTTAGTGAATTATTTGTGAGGTATTGTTTACTCTTGTTTCTGACACTAGAAAATATATCAAAATTGTCAGATGTTTAGTTTATTGATACATATTTCTAATAAAATGCATAGTTTTAAACACTTTAGTTTTGCTGGTTTTATTTTTTTCGAGTTTCAGTATATTGTTTCTATACATATATCAATATTTTATAGATAATGATGAATAGAAACATGTTGTATACCTCATTTGAAATGCAATTACGAAAACAAAAAAAAATGAAATATATTAATTATTCAAAAATTTTTATACGTAATTTTGAGAGTTGTACTTTTTTTAAACATAAATTTGTTTAGTCGATAGTTTTGGAAATGTATATATATATATATATATATATATATATATATATATATATATATTTAAATATATATCGCATTGGAGAAATGATTGTTTCTTGAAATCATATAATTACTAAATGATGATAACATATAATGAGTTTTTTGTTTATGCTGATTTTGATTTTTTAAATTATTTTTTTAAGGAGGTCTCCCTCTACGTTCTTCTTCCGGAACCCAATTTTAATTTTGTCTCACTGGTATGGTTAATGGATTACTGGTAAACTAAAATCGCGCTAACAGCAACCCCATATGACTAATGTTTTCGTCAGTAGTTTTGTTGTGCCTGTTACTGATTCTAGCTCAAGAGCTAAAGAAGTTTTCATCTAAAGGCTTAAAATTTGCTGAGAGGTGCTAAATAATGTGGTAAACATGAAATTATACATCTGCCACTCAGAAGTGGTGACGTTCCTTTAGTACTTTAGGAACAAACATAGTGCGTATTTAAGGTATTTCAGTAAGGCTGATTTTAAATATACTATTTAGATAGTTAATATATTTTATCTAATAAAGGGCCAGACCAAACAGAGATGATATACTCCGGGCATACTGTCTTATGCGCGTTGCAAACTTTATACATCTTAACGGCCAAAACAGCAGTTCGCATTTTAGGTATTTTAATATGGTTGATTTTTCATAATGTTAATCAGATAGTTAATTTATGTTACTTAATAAAAGTGACAGAGCAAACAGATGTGACTTACTCCAGGTACATATTAATATACAGGGTGTAAATTAAAGTCCGGATACACACAAATAACTTTTGAGATAGGGTTGTGGAAGTGTGTACTTTTAAAAAAACGTCTTTGATTTATCATATGAGAATATCTTCAGCTCTCCTAATTGTCGAAATTCAGAATTTATTAACTTTATCTTGAAAATTGTGAGAAATGGTAAATTGTAAAAGTGCAAAATATCCTCGGTTTAATACGAAATCATGTGTTACATCTAAAAATAACTTTATTAAAAGTCGCTAAATTTTTTGATCGTTTCTTAATGATTGTGGAACCATATGTTAACCTATCGGAAAATTTATTAGGTGATTAGCCATCACCTAATATAATTATATAAATGCAGTTTTCACCATCAAAAAGCAGATGTGTGATACAGACGTAATATGTTTAGTTTTAATTGTCTTCTTAAATTTGAAGAACTTTAAGAAAATGGTAAAATTAAACAAAAATCCACAAGTAGTATTTTAAAGTTTAGAGGATTTTGAAAACGCTTAAAATTGAAAAAGAACATTTGTTTAAAAAACGCACTATATCGCCGTCGACTGTATACTTTCTGATGGTGTAAACTGCATTTCGAAAATTATATTAGGTAATGGATAATCACTTAATTGATGTTTTTCGTAGGGTAACGTGGAAGTTTGCGATCGGCGAGGAGAAAACCTGTATCGTTGAAGCGTCTCCTTATAAACGTCATAATCATGTGCAGAAAATTAGCATCACGAGGCAGAATTTCTACTAAAAGTGCACATTTAGTAATAAAAGTATAAGGAAGACACATTTTTTTAAGAGAGACAATTTAAGTATGCTCAGTGTTAAATCATCGGCAACAATAACTTGATTAACTTATTAAGGCAACTCGTCCCTTTCTTTCAGGAATTAAGTGTCTTTATAAATATTCATTTGCTTTATAATGCCACACATCTGATGAGGCTACACGATGACATAGCGAAATGTATACATTGTATGTTTTGGAATTGTAATTTAAATGTATTTAAGAATTTATTTTAATTTAATTGTTTTTAAATGCATTCAAGTCAGTCTAATATATCATAGTTAGTTTAAACGTAACTACTACGAACAACTCTCTTTTTACATATATCACACGATTTCTTATTCAATCGAGGATGCTTTACAATTTTGTTTTAACTAACTTTTTTACACTGTCTCTTACAGATTTCTCGACAGAGTAAATGACGTCCGAAATTCGGAACTAGTCGGCGCTGTAATCACTAGCATATGATAGTGCATAGTCATTTTATTATAGGTGGACCCTTCTTCTACAACTCTATCTTTATCCGTTCAAGGGTCATTTGTGTGAATTCTGAGTTTAGGATGAACTCTGTATATGGCTGTCTGCCTAAAGTATTTAAGCGTTGTCGGGTCTCTCGCTTCGTTAACTAGCATGTAATAACTATCTGAACAATTTGTTAAAAAATCAGCCTTGTTGAAATAAATGTGAAGTATTCCTAGAAGTGCAGTGTTCCTAGGAAATTACAATACTAAGTACTGACCATGGTAAATGCTAATTCACTTGAATATATCAATGGAATTTATTTTATTAAAGATCCTGGCAGATCAGGTATCAATTCCTCTCTTCAATATTAAGCCTATCAGTAATGTCTACATTACTATTTTCCAAATTTTTCTCCAGAAAATTAATATATTTGTTTTCTACACATTCGCTAAAAGATGTATTTTCTGGTGATATTAACAATATAATTTTAAAATATATGCTAATTTTATAATTTCTGTGTTGAAACATTACCGCAAATGACAAGCTGTGAGTAGATTTTTAAACTATAAATAAAACACTGTATATATTTTAGAAATATTTTGTCAAACATACAGTAAAGATAAATTCTTTAAAAAAGTTTACACAAAAAAGAAATTAATTTTCTGGCAGCAAATGTGAAAAATATTACAGTTGTTGAAGTAATTTTAAATCTAACCAGTAACCTTAAAACTGATTTCACGGCTACATATGGGATATTCAGACGAGGTCAACAGCAACACAGAGTTATTAAGATTTTTCTTTGACCAGTTCCGACCATACTAAATGGTGATTCATTACGAGTTTCGGATAGCAGTTCTTTTCTTAATAACGAATCTCTGAGGAAAAATGAGTTACTTTTAATGGGAATAAATGATATCAGAAAAAAAAAATCATTTAAAAAACTTTTTTTAGTTGACTTTTCTCGAGTGATGGTATATGTTTACTTAAATCTTTTATGCAAAACTTTTGTTGTAACAATTTTAGGCATTTTTTTTATTTAACCCTCATTAAACTTTTAAGTAGTAATAAAATATTTTCTGTAAAGAATTACAATCGATAATGAATTTAAAAATTCTACAGTTTAAAGCAACATTTGAACTGTAATTTTAGAAAGAAATTCCCCAGCGTAAGAAAAGAATCCATTTTTCATTCAGAAAATAGCCTTTAAATGCTCAAAGTTTGAAATACAGATTAATTTATTTCAGCGGATTGCTTTTTGTTTGTTAAATATATTTTTATTTTGAATATTATTTTATCAGTACTGAATTATTTTCTACAGGAAATCAAGAGCTATTTATTTTCGCATAGTTTCGTACACTAGAAAAAAGTATTAAATTTTATGTTTATTTTATTAATATTTATGCCTGATTAAAAAAAAGAAGATTTGTTACGAAAAAAAATTAATGTCGTAAAAAGTTCTTCGCAAACAGTTATTTGTCAGGGGTTTTATTTTCGAATAATGGGTGAATATATCTTCAAAAGTTTTTATAAAACTTTTATTCTTAGAATTATATATTCGTTATTCAAACAATACAAGGGAAAAAGTACATTATTAATGACATTTATTATTTTATTAATTACTTACATTTAGCCGGCCAAAAAAAGGGGAACAGCCTATATATTTTATTGCCCAAATTGTTCGAGATATACGAAAAAGGAAATAGCCATTTCACTGGAAATTATATCTGCTTTCAATTTTTGTTAAGAAGAAATGATCAAATTAAAAAAATTCGTCTCTGTAATTAATTTGTACCAAACTCTGAAATTTTCACTGCGAACGTCTAATTAGGATAGCATATTTGTTTGTGTTTTTCAGTAAATTTGGCCTTAGGATTTCAAATGTGAAAATATTCCGTCATAAAGTTTAAAAATTATAAAGGTTTAATGCTTGGAACTCCTAATGTTAAATTCCTTTTTAATCGAGGCAAAATGGATTGCTGGGCGATTGCTATGCGACTATCAATCAGTTCTGGAATATCATAAAAACTGATTGGCTTGCCTTGATTATTTATCATAAAACTGTCAATTTTAAGCATTTTTCTTTCTATTACACCATTTTACTATAGCTTTACAGAATAAATTTACATTATTTTACAAATAAAACCATTAACTTTTCATTATATACCATGTATAATAAAAGGATTTCCAAAAACATGTAATTAGGGGAAGCTTGACCAACTGGTCAATCCTCCCTCACATTGATTGGGTCAAGCTTCTCCACATAGCCATTTTGTAAAGAATAGCACATGGTTATGTTAAGCCTTATTTATTGTACAAACTTTAAGCCTGGAATAAAAGCTCAGAATTTTTGCCTTACTTAACACCTACTTATCTGAGAAAATCTTACAAAATCTTTCTAAAAAATTCCCTTTGAAGTTGAAAACTCTTCACAATTGATACTTTCTACACCTCTTTCAACTATCTACAAGAAACAAAGATTGTTGTTTGAGCATTCCAGTAGCTTTGGTTGCCACCTAGTGGTAAAACTGTAAAACTCTTTTAAATATGAAAACTGAAGGGTGGGTCAACCCTCACCTATGGACAACTCTTCTCTTTCTCTCCTATGTTATCAAAACTATGTGTTAGTATTGAAAATTTAAAAGTTTGTGACAATTTCTACATGTATATTACCCTAAATGCAAAATTTATGTTTAGCAATAATCGGTAGACGTTATTCTTAATATATTGTTAGCAGTGACTTTTTTTACAATGATTTGCGGTAGAGTTAATATGGTGTGATCACTTATATCTTTCTGGGAGTGTACCTATACAATTACTGTATAATCATAAGCATATAGGCTGAATTGATTTGACCCACCATTTTTTTTACTCCGCTTAATAAGTACACCATGTTGTTTCAATTAGCATTTATCAGGTCGAAATATTGTAATATTGAGTAACTAAATTTAACAGACAGTATTTAAAATATATATTAGTTCGTGATCTTTAGTGGTAGAAATTTTGAAATAATTGCTGTTGTATCTTCATCCTCAAGAATTGCTGTTGTATCTGTTAAATCGTCACTTGCTTCATTTAATGTTCAAATGGTAATTTATCAGCAAGTGTCCCTATTCTTTTAATTTGGTCAAACCTATACTTTGTCACTAGATACCACTACAATTCTAATGTCTTCTACATGAGAAACTCTATTTAAGGCTACATAGTTTCCTCCAGGCGACAATTCATTTGAACAAATCTAATGAACATACACTAATTGATTACTTTTTTCTTTCTTTCCTTTTCTTTTTTTGTTTGTCACGTCCGAAGTTGGTTCATTTGTTTAAAATTGAAAAATTTAATAATGTTTTGTCTTATATGTCTATTCTTCTCATAATTTAGTATGAATTTATTTTGTCTGCCTCTTATAACCTCGGCATTTCGCATACACTTCCAGATATAAAAAGTACTTTGTTCAGTGCATTGTTAAAAATATAAACATTTCTCATTAGTCATTAATCAATCAAAGCATAAGCATTTATGAATATTGTCACATGATATTGTCTTTTTTTCTTGTGCACACTGAATAAAACTAATAGAATTTTCCGCTTCAAATATTTCTATTTTTTAAAAGTCTTTCAAAAATTCAAACACACTTTGCTAAAATCTAGGAATATTTTTCTGCTAACGACAATAAAGAATGTCGTCCTGATTGACTCACACTACTTACTCGCAAGTATACAAAAGTTTTGGGATGAGTTTGGAAGTTTGGTCATTTATAACACATCATCTGCTTCTTGAACAGTGATTCAGGATTGATTTAGTTTCCAAAAGTTGTTTTATTTTCAATCGCTAAAGGAAGATATGTAAAACAGAAACTGAATTTGTTACGCTCACAGAAAAGTTATTTTTTATAGGAAAAATAATTAAGAATTAATCATAACATCATTAAAACAAAATATTCTGTCAGGTAATTTGGAATTTAATATTAATGAATTTGTTCAATGAATGATTGAAAGAATTGATTAACAAGTTCTAAAATATTAAAGCAACTTTTGAGTTATAAGTTTAGAAAAAAAAATGTTTTTTTTTAGGAAAGATAATTAAGAAATAATTATAACATCTTTAAAAGAAAATATTCTGTCAGGTAATTTCTAATTAAATACGAATATTATTGAAATTGTTCAATGAATGATTGAAAGAAATGATTAACTTTAAGTTTTAAAATATTAAAGGAACTTTTGAGTTATAAGTTTATAAAAAAAACAGTCTTTTAATAAACAAAAGAAACCTATATTTAAGAAAAGATAATAAAATTTCCTTACAAAATTTAAATAAAATTTTCTAATGCTAACGACATTAAACAGTAAACTCTGCATTGTCGGCCTGATTTAGTTTCATTACTTGATCGCATATTGCATATGTTTTTGAATTACTTTGAAAGAGGCGTGTATCGCATATCATCTGTTTCTTAAGAAGTGATTTATGATTTCCTCAGTACCTAAAAGCTTTCTGGTTTTACTGGAAGTTAGGTAAAACAGTCAATTGTAATTTTTACGTTAGCATAAATATAGTTTATTTGGATAGAACTATTGCTTGCAAGAAAAAAATCTAATATCATTAAAACTATTCTGCACAACAGTTCCGAATTTAAGCAGGTATGAATGATACTGTTTTCAATAAAGGGTTAATAGGAAAAATCTAAATCAGTTTTTAAATTTTGAAGAAAATTAACGGAAGTCTAGAAATAAATTCACAAGCAAAATAAAAGCAACCATATCTCACTCAACAATATTCGTTTCAATTCTTGTACTATTAAAATAAATTACACAAAACTTTAATGTTAGCTTTTTTGCCTCAAACAGTATATTTTTGGATGCATCATTTTTCTAGTTTAATTTTATAATGTCAAATCATGAGTTATTTATATTACTTTTTTATTATCCAGCTAAACAAAATTTCGGAATTATAAAAAACAAAAATAACACTGAACCCTAATTTAATATATATATATATATATATATATATATATATATTAGGCGTATAAATATGACTTCAATCTTCTTCTTGTACATAAAAGGCAATTTTCTTAACCAAAAGTAAAATAAAGGTATGATTAACTTAATTAACGTCAAAAACTACAATAATCGACCATATGTCAGGCAAAAAACTAATTCTGGTCAAATCGTACAAATGTAGTCATGAAGCGAATTTTTGATTTCTGCATAAAAACGGAACTGCATTTCATAAATTCTGTTCTGCATAATGTGAAGTAAATTGCAATATGGATAAACTACATCTGGTGAATATAGCGAGGAGTACAAATCATATCCATGACGTACTTTTTGAGTTTTCTTGACTGGTTTTACATGTGAGCGAACATCTGATGGTATCAAAATGGCGTGGTCTGCTGTAAAATTTTGCAACTGTACCAGCCTTTAAATAGTGAATGTTAAAAGCAATTATGAATTGTTAAATTTGAACGAAAAATTGATCCAAAACGTTCATAATATGCCTAATGATACTGTACTGCTGATTTTCAACTTGACGATGCTTGTCCATATATTGTAAGACAAATCAATAAAATTCAAGAAGCATTTCGCTGAGATGTGTTACATCCTCCGCTGTTTTCAACAGATGTCAATTATTTCGCTGCTTGCAATGTGCTGTTTCTGAACTGCAGCTTTGATTTTATGTAAAAATAATTATTCATCCTTGAATCTTCATTTTCAGGTGTCTCACTCGTCAATTGCCATATTTAGTACTCAAATACTAATCTATCAGCAAATATTCACATTCTTCTAATTTTGTCAAACTTATTTTTTTACGAAATTCACTTCAATGAGAATGTCGTCTAAATGACAAACTCTACTTAAATCCATATAAGCTGCTTCAAGTAAAAACGCCTTTGGACTAATGTCAAGAAAATATATTAATTTATTAGTTTTTTTTTTCTAAATGACACCTCTTTCGGAATCAGTTTAAATGTTTAAAACTGAAAATTCACTAATGCTTTGTCTAATATCTGCAATGTTTTTATAATTTTTATTATATATGTATTTTTTACTGTTGCATAACTTTTACATCTCACAAAAATTTGCAGTTACATACAGTAATTTATAATTCGTATAAGTGTTTTTTTTATTTATTTATTTATTTTTTATATATTTTTTAATGATAAACTTTTCTCTCCAGTCATCCATAACCCAAAACAAAATTTTATGCATATTGTCACATTATATTATCAAGATATTTGTCTTCATTGAATAAAACTAACAGATTTTTCCTATTCAAATTCTTGTACAATTTACAAGTCTTTTGAAAATTCAAACAACAGACTTTCCTAAAATCTGGAAACAGTTTTCTGCTAACAACAGTAAATACTGGCGGCCTGATTGACTCTCGTTACTTATTCGCATATAATGAAAAGTTTAGGAATGAATTTGGAAGTTTGATCAATTATAACAGATCATCTGTATCTTGAACAGTAACTCATGATTGATTTAGTTTCTAACAGTTGTATTATTTTAAAAGTTAAACGAAATATGTAAAACAGGCTATTGAATTTGTTAAGCTGAACAATAAAAATAATTGTTTTAAAGGAAAAAGTTTTGTAAGCAAGAATTTTCATATAAATTCTGGACGATTACACTATGAATCATTACAACATTAAAGACGTGAGTATAAAACATCACAAATTTACTGAATGGTGTATACAAGTGTCAAATTAAAATTTTTATACATACATTAAAATTAAAAATATCGACGTTTCGACCACCTTCTATGCAGTGTTGGGCACGCTCGCGAAAAAAACGAACAGTTCAAACTCAAGTTCAATTTCTCAAAAATGAGCCAAGTTCACGTTCAAACTCAAAATTTTTTAAACGAACTCGCTCAACTCAAACTCAATTATAAAAATGAACGAAGTTCACTAAAAACTCGTTTTTTTTTTCGTTTTTTTTTTACGAAAAAAAAATATGTATATATATTTGTGAATATATGAATGCGTATTTAATAGAACACACACCGTGCCATTTTATGCCTTAACGGTGCTTTTAACACACTTCAACATAATTGAAAATGTGACTTGTTTGTCCGTCTGTTCGTGCTCCAATTATGCTAAATATACTCTATTGTCCTGTATTTTTTATAAATTATTGACGTTTAATGCGTGATCGCTATTGAAAACGAAGTGCGTAGCATTTATAGCTCTTTTACAGGGACAGACTAAAGCATTTTATGGCTGCATAATGCATTTAACAGTTTCCAACATAGTTGAAAAGTGTTTCTTACTTAGGTCTGTTCGTGCTCTACCTAACTATGCTAAATGTACTTGTATTGTCCTGTAAGTTTTATAAAGTATTGACGTTCAATGCAGGATTGGTATTGAAAAGGAAGTACGTAGCATTTATAGCTCTTTTACAGGGACAGACAAAAGTATTACGTTACATTGCGCACACGGGAAAAAAATTCAAGAATCGTCTAATGATGTTACACCATTTCAAACGTAATGAATATACATACAAACATATACATACATATGTGTGTATCTGTGGGTCTATAAGTTTTAAATCTATCCATAAATAGATAAATAGTAATACAACTTTTTTGTTTCATTACTTTACATTACAATATATATATATATATATATATGTATTAATTTTTTTTTTTACACATTTTTACTTCTTAAATCCTCAAAAACTTTGTGGCGAAACAATTTTCACGAAATTCGTATTGGTTAAATGTTATCTGCCTTTTGGTGCTGCAGTGAACAGGCTCATTTTTAGCGCATTGTGTCATTGTATGCGGCGCGCAGTTAAAAACTCTACAGCTTTCAAAACTATTTATTTTGTACCATTTCATAAAATAACTTCAATGTTACTAATTCACTTTATCTATGTCAGTGTTATCTATATTTAAAAACGTTCTAAATCTGTAAGACTCTTTTTCTAGAAACTCTGTTTTACAAATCGATACCAAGTATAGAACTCGAGATTGGATGCATCCGTTTGGATGGAATTTTCATACTTTTCTAGTATATACTATTTTATAGTCTCACACGAACTATTCAATATTCGAATTGTAAATATTTTTTTGCGCAATTTAAATCCTAAAATTTTTGTCTAAAATCCACAACTTAAAATTTGAACAGCCGTCTTTTTTTTTTTTTTTTTTTTCAGAATAAAAAAATTCATAAACCCATCCGAAGACTATAAAATATCGTAATTTTTAAGGATTTTTTTTTTTTCTGGCAGATAAGCAAAAGCAAATTCCGAGATTCATCTTGTACCGCGCGCGGAGAGAGAGAGAGGGGGGGGGGGGAGAGAAAGCTTCACTTTTTTTAACATCCCGGTACCAAAGACCTCCAGAGGTCCATTTTTTCAACTAATTTCCAAATGAAACATTGTTTTAAAAACTTCAAGATATACTCTTTCATTTGCAAAAAAAAAAAAAAAAAAAAAAAAAAAAAATTACATAATTGCGTTAAAAAAAGTTGAAAAATTGTAGGCAATTTTATAAAAATTGTTATAACATGCCTTAAGAAGTCCACCGCCTCTATTAAAATTCATCACTATCATGAAAGCATGTAGTACTGATGGTATAAGCTATAAAGGAGAGCCTAAAAATAGCATAAGAAAAATTCTGTAAATATTTTAATATGAAGATTCTTTGTAATATAATAATAATAATAATAGACTAAAAAAATGATAAAAACACATGTCTAAAACCTAAAACTGTGATACGTATGTATGCAAGATTTCTTTTGATGAAAAAAATTTTCTGTTTATCAGAAATAATAACAACTGGAAAATTAGATGTGTTGACTTTGGACTGCATAAAATATTTTGATTTTGTAAAAAAAAAAAAAAAAAAAAAAAAAAAAAAACCGGTCCGTATGTTTGTCACGAATGCGTATGTACAGCTAGTTACATTTATATGAACATTGAATAGATAACGATAATCAAATCAAATGTCAGACCGACAAGGCCAAGGGAAAAAAAAAGTTCAGGTCTGACTCGAATTTGCAGAAAAAAATGCAGATCCTGGCCCTACAGGTTACAATAAATGAAAGAAAACCGGCCTGTGTTCGGGTTTCTGCCCCGGCCTGGATTAGAGCAGACTTCTAATCCCCATTGCAAATCAGATAACTTAACACAACACAAAAATAAGTTACTTAATATAATAAAGAAGAACACTTGAATACATACTGTTTACTAGATCCTGGTGAATCATCCGTTACTGCAAGAGACTGCTTGATAGATTGAGACTTTTAAATAAATATTTATCCATCTGCATTTATATGGAAATTTTATTTTTTATGCCACATTCATGGATAAAGTACTTCTCTCTTTTATTTATTTTGTTTGTAAACACTAAACACTCTGGGTTTTTCTTGTTTGGTCCCAACAAAACTTTAAAACCCCTTTCCTTCCCCCCACTTCTCAATCGAGTTCTCCGAAACATAATTGGAACCTTTTCAAAGGCCGGAAGGCCTCTTCTTTGTAAGTTCGGGAAAAATCAACTCATCTTATCTATCTGTAATGTGATAGTATCGGCCACTATTTGCCGTCTGCGTTGAAAACGTAAATTTATTGCCCCCTGTTTACGAAGGACGCCAGGATTAGAAATCATTACCTGCTATAGGAAAGTCTTCCCAGAAATTCTGTCCACTGCCCAAAGAGCCCCACTGCCTGTGGGGAGTACTTCTATTTTTATCCATAGCAATGCTAAGGTCTTCCTAGGTTGTCGAGCGGAGAATAAAAGTAAACAACGATTTTAGAGAAAGTACAATTATCTATGGAAAACTTTATACACTAAAAAATCTATAAATGATTATAAATTCCAAAATTTGTGATTTTTTTTTCTATATCACTTGGCGCAAAAAAATATAGCCCATCTTGTAAAAATAATTGGCGTGGGGGGGGGGGGTCGAGCCCCATGGTCCCACAACACTACGCCTATGGGTCCGCTATTCAGACGTAAAAACGAAAGCATATAGAGTTGTTAAAAGATTGAATTGTTCGCTAAATAGAGGTGTCAGGTATTCAGGAGTGTCCATTATAAAACTCTATTTAAAAACGTAAAAAAGAAAATGAAACAAAAGAATGTTTTATCGTTTTATTTTTCCACTAAGTAAGGAAAAGTTGCCACGATATTACACACTTAAAAGAAAAAAATTGAAAATTGTACGCCAAACGTGACAAATGAGGTGCATTCGTGCTATAACTAGTTTCAGTAAAATGAATTATATTGTCTGTTATTATTATGTGATTAATTTCCGTGATAAAATAAATACATTTTAAATTGGCAACATTTTATCATTTGATGACATCTACTGAAAATTCCAATGGGAAACTTAAGGGGAGTCTTCACGCACTTGAAAACACCCACTCGCTAATGTTAAACCAATGGTAAGGTTGTTTTCGAATTTCTTGTTTAAATTTGAATATTTTTAAACGATTTTTTTTTTTTTTGCATAAGATAGCTGAGGTCGATCCCTATTATGACTATTTTTTACTTTTTCGATTTCAGTTGCAGATTTTTTTAATAAAGGTACTTTCACTTTCAGAACCGGTTTTGAAAGTGAAAGTAGCTTTATTAAACAAATCTGCAACTGAAACTGAAAAAGTAAAAAATAGCCATATTAGCTTTGAAAATTTCAGAACCTGAAATCCATGTTTAGACTATTTTTTCATT
The DNA here is from genome assembly GCA_963931845.1 of Maratus michaelseni. Lineage (NCBI taxonomy): Eukaryota > Metazoa > Arthropoda > Arachnida > Araneae > Salticidae > Maratus > Maratus michaelseni. The sequence goes on along the minus strand of OZ007588.1, from coordinate 198,308,662 downwards.
TAATATCTATTTCTCCGGAAACACCTATCCAAAAAACTGTAAGGTAGATTACATGATTGCTATAATTTAAAAAAAAATGTATACAAATTTGGTTTTTAAATTCAGTAATACGGAAATAATATGACTCCATCTTAAATATTACGTAATTACCATAACCATGGCAACCTAGAATCATTACCTATCATGGGATATCATTGAATTAATTACCTATTAATAGAATGAATTAATAGAATTACGTATTAATAGGATTTAATAGAATGAAGAATGTGACTATAACTTGGTCATAGAGGTTATAAAATGTCATATATGACTATAACGAACGTCATACATGCCAGATAACTTGGCGATACATCTTGGTCGCTTGACGATTAATCTTCGGAAGCTGCTATAACAAGGAAGTACCGATTAAAAAAAAAATTCAAATTACTTAATAAATATTTTATTAATATTTTTTAAGTTTTGATTCGATTTTCATAAAATTTGAAATGACTCAACAAAATTCTACGTATTAAATTTCAGACCATTCGGTTGGGCAGTTTTTGCGCTGTTATATGCGGACAGACAGACGGACCAGACGACGTCTATAGTTGCTACATATTTATATAATTACGAAAGCACTTAAAAATTGGTCCTGCGTGGACCGAAAAAAGTAAAATCCACGCCGACTCATCCGGAATCTACAGAAAAAATTTAAGTCCCGGGCCCGGTCCAACACGGAAAAAATGAATTCTAGGTCCAATTTCAATCTTCGGAAGAAAGTTAAGCCCAGGCCTGCCACGAATCAAATGAAAGAAAATTAGCCTGAACTCCGGCAGGTATATATATAATAATAATTGCTAGACATCAATTAACGTTCACAACTGTGCTGGGTGCGCGAGTAAAGCTGAATGTCATAGATATATTGATAAGTGGATAAAATGGAATTATAATTTATAACTATCCACCCCCCCCCTACCACGAATCCATACGTAGGCATGAAAAATTAGATATACGTTCATGATGACTGGGCAAAAATAACAAAAGAAACTGTTTTCCTTCCTGTAAAATAAGACCTAAAAATAGAATTAGTAAAAACAAAAATACCCTCTGCTTTCTCATACATAATATGGGTAAGGGTTTGCGGGTAGCGTAGTCCTATGTACAAGTGATTCACAGAGAAGGTTAACTAAAGCAAAATGTTGTAGTCAGATTAATATCTTTGAGACGAGACAAATAACCTGATTTTTATATGTAACTTCCTAGCATCTAGCATAGGACAGTTACGTCAAGGACGTTAACAAAAGACGTTATACAAAAGAGTAGTTGCCTTATCTCAGAACGTACAATAGTACTCCTCTTCCCGCTTCAGGCATAAAAATATCCAGACCTTGGGGACCACGAATCAATCTCATATGAGACTTTTGCCTGTCCCTGTCCCCTAAATAGTGACATAGTAAACAAAAAGTTGCTTTTTATTCGGTCTTGCTATTATTATTTATCTTTTATATAGCACTACTCTTTTAAAAAGTCTTTAAACATTTCACCTTTTTTTTTTCACTATAAAATATTTTTGGGGGTTCCAGCCGTAACTCTGGGGGGGGGGGGTCCAGGCACCCCCTGGACCCCACCCCTTTCCTACGCCCATGAATGTAGCTCACTTTTCACAATTGCATTAAAACAGAATATTTCCTTTCCTTTAATTTCGGGTTCGGGGGTGGCGGATCAAACTTATTCTTGTTGTCGGGTTCGGGTCGGATTGCGGGTTGATTTCAAATAGAATTTTCGGGTTCGGGTCGAGCTCAAGGTCTCGACCAGCGCAGGGCTTTATCTCTGTCCGGGCTCGGGTCGAGATTTTAACCTTTTTCCGGGCCGGGCCAGTCTCGGGCGAAACTTTTAGCTGTTATGCCGGGCCGGATCGGGCCAATAATTTTTTCTCTACGTGCCAGGCTCGGGCCGAAGTTTTAACTTTTATACCGGGTCGGGCCAATATTTTTTTTGTACGGTTCAGGCCGGGCACGGGCCGAACATTTAATTTTTATACCGGGCCGTGCCGAATTTTTCTTTTATGGATCGGGCCTTGAATTTTCGGCCCGTGCAGACCTCTATACCTTAAACTCCATTGTACAGAGACCTCCGTTCCAAAATACTGTTTCTATCACATTTCTTTCTATATACAGTGGAACCCCGATTTTACGTAACCCGTTTCGTACGTTATCCCGTTTCCTACGTTATTTTTCGTCTGTCCCAGAAAATTCCTATTCCGATAATGTTAAAAGTACCTCGATTCTACGTTATTTACTCTTAACGTTTCCCGCTTAGTACGTCATTTTAGGCAAAGTGCCTCAAGAAAGTTTATCTTTTTTCACTCATGGAAAATTTTCAAAAGAACAAAAATGCTTTCTACTTGGTCAACTGGTTGTTTGTTACCAAAAACAGTTCTTCCCTTCCCCGTTAATATTCCCGTGAGAAAGTAACGATGAACTATTATTTGTCTATGAGAACATGAACAAACCTGCATCACGTGATATCGGGGGGGGGGGGGAGATTCTTTTTTTCGCTGTTCATTCATTTCAACCCGTAGTGGAGTCGCTTATTTAATGTTTCTCTGTAGCCGAAAAGGCAGAAATTATCGTAAAATCCAAAGTTTCCAGAGGAACTAAAGTGGATTTCGTAAAATCATTCGGTATCGCTTATTACATGTTACAAACCATCCTAAAACAAGAAATCCTAAGTCTCTGTGGAATTAAAATCTGAAAAACTGGGAAATTTGTCAAAGAAAAGAAAAACATTGAGAAGCTTTCCTTTTTGAGGAACTGGAAAAGATTTTGTACGAGTAGTTTAAACAAGCCGGTTCAGCCACGATTCCAATCAATGACTGCCATTGATTGGAATCGTGGCTGAACCGGCTTGTTTAAACAGTTTTGTAAGAAAAGGCTGTTGAAATTTCTTCTCGACTTAAAATGCAGAATTTCATGGCATCCAACGTTGGATCGACCGATCGATTTAAGAAGAGGTATTATTTGTCCTACAAGTTTAATTGGGATGAGGCAAATGGAGTAAATACTGTGGTCGTTGAGGAATGGACGGAAATAAACCTTGCCTTCTCTTGTGTGTAAAAAAGACATCTTTAACACAGATGAGACCGGATTGTTTTTTAATCTCTTCCGTGATAGAACATAAACCGTGAAAGGAGAATCATGTCACAGTCGGAAACTATCAAAAGTGCGATTAACTGTTTTGTTATTTACGAATGCAGAACAAACTGAGAAGCTAACACCCTTTCTGATTGGTAAATTCAAGAAGCCCCGATTCTTCAAAAACATTAAATGTTTGCCGACAGACAATGTCAACCACAATGCTTGGACGACCCAAAATCTTTTTGATGATTTCGTAAGAAAATTGAACATTACAAAAGCGAAAAATAATTTTATTCGTAGACCAGTGCACTCATGTTAATCAGAATTTAAAGAAATGTGGGTATAGAGTTTTTCCCACCCAACTGTATCAGTTTACTTCAGCCATGTAACTTGGGAATAAACAGATACTCCAAAATGCATTATAGAAAGCAACTGGTAAGAAAAGGCCTTTTTTCAATTGATTCGGTTGAGCTTCAAGATGCTTGGAAAACAAAGCTAAATGTACACAAGTATCTTTAATTGCTGAATGCAGGCGTTGTTTATGTGTGTTTTAAAAGCTAAATGTGCTGGATGCTCTTAATTTCATCTCATTGGCGTGGGATAGTGTAGATAAAATATGCATGTCAAATGCTTTTCTGAAGGGAGAATTTTCAAAATCCGAAATGAACGATGAAGCGCCGCCGGAAGAGCTCTCTATGGAAGACTACACAAAAGAGGACGAATTTATATTTGCAGACATCAATGTTGATTAGTACATTGATTGCGATAAAGATGTTATCGCTACCACTGGTATTCAGACTATTTCTGATTTGATTTCGCAATATGATTTGATATCCGATTTGATTTCGCAAGTGTGGATGATATTGATGAAGATCCAGAAGATATCGAACCCTCATCGGCAGAGGCCATTTCGAGTTTAAAAATTTAAAAAAAAAATAACTGTACATGAAAATTAAGAAAAAAATTGCATGTATTGAAAATAGAGTATATGAGAAATTGCACTTAAAAAGAAAACGCAATAAATAATAACAGATTTTTTAAAATACTAATATAGTATTGGTAAGTTTATTTTTGTATGATTTGTTTTCTTGAAGTGTTTTTCTCTATTTGACCCCGATTTTACGTTTTCCCGTTTCGTACGTTTTTTTCTGCTGGTCCTGTGAAAAACGTAAAATCGGGGTTCCACTGTATATCTTATTGCAAAATGTATTGATTTTTTAATGGATCTCTATTTGTATGTAAATATCTGAATTATTATTAATACCATTAATCAATTTATCCATTTAAACGGCTTGGAGACTTAAAAATCTGAAAAATTCTATATCGAAAAACCTTTTAAGACGGAATCCCATAAGAGAGAAAAAAAATCGTTATGGTTTAGTTCCTTTTTTACCATGTCTGTCGTCTCCTGCAAAGTATTATTTATTTTCAAACGGATTATTATATCCATTTTGCACCGATCAAGAAATTTTTCCGTTTAAAACAGGATTTCATCATACACAGATTCTTATAATTTGTTTTACAGTACTGTATATCCTCCTTCCCCCATTAGAAATATATACGTATTATTCTTTAAAGTAAATTTTAATTGTAGAATAATGGTAATTTTAAAGTTTATGTATTTTCGGCAAAAATTGTTTATCCAAGGACAGATTTTCGCATGAATGAGACAGGGCGGATCAATGATTTTCATACAAGCAGGGTTGTTGTGACGACCATGCCAAAAAATTTCGGTCGGTGCAAACTTCAAGGAAAAATAAAGTACTGGACCAGAAATAAGCCTGGTTCGGCTCGGCCCGAGCCTCCAGAGAAAGCAAGACCCGGGCACGACCCAGAAAAACTAATGAACAGACTCGACCCGTCTCGAGTCCATGTAGGCATCTAAATGGCATTTGAATGGGAAAAACGTGTTCTAAATGGCTGGAAAATTTTAAAATAAATTATGAAAAAAAATTGAGTTTGAGTTGTAAATTTCGTTCAAACTCACAGAGTTTTTGAGCTTTCGTTCAGTTCACGTTCGTTTATCAAAAAGTGAGTCAAGTTCAACTGACGTTCACAGAAAGTGAACTAAGTTCGCGAGTTTTCGTTCAATGAACGCGCTCATGCCCAACACTGCTTCTATGGTCATCATCAGGAAAATTTTTTGTTGTTATATTGCTTTTAAAGTTTCAAATGCGAAAAACCTTCTATCTGATCATAACGTGAGTTTTTCGCATTTGAAACTTTAAAAGCAATATAACAAAAAAAAAAAAATTCCTGAGGATGACCATAGAAGGTGGTCGAAACGTCGATGTTTTTAATTTTAATGTATTTATAAAATTTTAAATTTGACATTTGTATACACCATTCAGTAAATTTGTGATGTTTTATACTCACATCTTTAATGTTGTAAGAATTTTCATATCATTAAATCTAAATATTCTGTCTAGTAAAGATTAAAATTGGAAAAAAATCAATGATTTTGTATTTGATATCTTATTTGTGATATTGTATTAACTATTACTTATAAATTGCTCATTTCACATCCTTAACTAATATAAAGAGCAGGTATTAGCATATTCTTGAGGTCTAAACGTTTTATTCAATCATTATTAATTTTAAAAATGATGAAGATTATTCTATTGAGTTATCGTCATGTTTGCCCAAATTGAATAAAACTAATTTAATCATTTCCTTTTCAAGTTATTGTGATATTAAAATATTTTACAAATTTTAAATACTCTTTTTAAACTCAAACAATAATTTTCAGTTGAGATTTCAATTGTAGATTTCGCCTAGATTAATTATCGAATTAATTTCATTATTTACAGGAAAAATAGTTTGGGAATGACTTTGGAAGTTTCATGATGTATCCGAGATAACCTTTTTTCTTAATTTTCATAGTTGTTAATAGTTATTTCGTATTAAAATGGACACAAGAAAAATAGACAATTGTTGTGTTAATAGAAAAATATTTTATTTAACAGAAAAAAAATATTTTAAGCAATAATTCTACTATCATTAAATCTGAATATTCTATACAGCAGGTTTTTAATTAAGAGCAAGTATTAATGATACCTTTTTAAATGAAATATTTAAAGTCATGATATAATTAATGTTTGAAAATTTAAAAGAAATTTCTCAGTTTTAAGTTTAAAGATAAATTCGCAAACGAAAGAAACTAAAGTATTTTTCACTCACCAATGTGCGTTTACCTATATATTGTTCTAAAACTAAATTAATTTTACTTTAATGTAGCGTCATTTTTTTATTAAATATTTTGTTATTTAGTGAATTATTTTTCTTGTACTTTTTTTTATTAAAAATCAAATCATGACTTATTTATGTTGCCTTTATTCTCAAGCAAGAAACTGTAACGAAATATTAAAAAAATTAACATCATTGTTAACAATGAATAAAAAAAAATTATATGGAAATTAATGACATACAAAATTAAAATAATAATAATAATTAATAAATAGATAAAAAGGAATAAAACAATAAGAAAAAAATAATTAAAAATATTCAGTTTTGTATTTTTCTTCTTTTCAAGTGCATGTTTCCGTTATTTTAAATCAGGAAAGGACCATCCTCAAGGTCAATACATAGCACATACTTAATAATTTGTAGTTTGTATTAGTGTACTCTTAAAATGATAAACAAAGTTATTGGTAATTAAAAAAATAAAAATCTATGGCTTTCATTTTAAATAGTCTATTTATTTGCCTGCTATGAATAAAGCGAATTGAATCTTTATTTCTACCTCTTTATAATCTATTCAAATTTTTTGTACTATTAAACATTCTTTTCAATATTTGAAAACACTTTTCTAAACTCTAGAAATATATTTCTGTTAACGACAATAAAGGCAGTCGGCCTGATTGACTCTCATTACTTACACGAAAATACTCAAAACTTTGGAAATGAGTTTAAAACTTTGGTCATATATCACCTATCACCTAGTTCTTAAACTGTGATTCATGATTATATTAGTTACTGGTAGTTGTTTAAATTTCAAATAAATATAGGAAAAACATTCAATTCATCTTGTTATATTAACAGAAAAAAAGTTTATTTCAAGTGAAATATTTCTTCAATGAATGAATTGCTATACACCCAGAAAAAGGAATTGATTAAAAATACAAAACATGTTTTGTTGAGTACATTTTGGTTGTTTTAGCAAAATTCAAGTAAAAGTGAATCATTTTACTTGAATTAACAAAACATTTTTTGCTGACGATACATTTTTTTTTTTTTTTTTTTTTTTTTTGGATTTGCAAAAAAAAAAAAAAAAAAAAAAAAAAAAAATTGTTGATTCAAACAAAATTTCCATTGATCTATATTTAAACAAAACTTTTTGTTTAAATATAGGTCAATGGAAATTTTGTTTGAATCAATTTTTTTTTTTTTTTTTTTTTTTTTTTTAGCAATTCCAAAAAAAATTTTTGTATCGTCAGCAAAAAATGTTTTGTTAATTCAAGTAAAATGTTTCAATTTTACTTGATTTTTGCTAAAACAACCAAAATGTATTCAACAAAACATGTTTTGTAGTTTTAATCATTTCCTTTTTCTGAGTGTATGTATTCAATGCAGCAGTTATTAGATTAGCAGAGAATTAATTATATCCTTTTTCAATAAAGTATTAAAGGTAATAATACAATTCAATCAACTATTCATTTAAGTTTAAGGCCGCTTTTCAGTTTTAATTTTAAAAAGAAGCCCTTAAACGAATGAAAATAAGCATTTTTCACTCAGCAAGATGCGTTTACATATTTGCAGTTATAATTCATTTAATTTTCTATATTTGCTTCATTTTTTAACAAAAATAGATATTGATTGTGCATTAAGTTTGTATGTACTGCAATTTGATAATGTCAAACCCTGATTTATTTTTGTTACTTTTTTTTTCTCAAGCTAGAATATTTATGGAAAGTATACAAAATTATCTTGAAACTGAAAAGGTTTTTTATAAAAGTATTATTTATAAAATAAAAATCAAGGAAAATACAAAAGATAAAATCGTGATTTCACAAACACTTCGTTTTGTATTTTTGTATCTTCAAATATGAATTTATGTTTCATTTATTTCAAAACAGGTTGATCCATTCTTACTCTACCTTCTAATAATTTATTTATAATACCACAATGTACAATCGTGTACTGTTACAGATAAACATTATATTTTATACACTACTCTGAAAAATCATAAAAAAAAAATATAACACTTACACAATGGATTGTCATTTATTTTTCCGCGTCGAATAAAGCTAATACAATATTTCGATTTAAAAAATATATATACAATTAAAAAATTTCTTTACAAAATTTGAACACACTTTACGACTGTGACATTAAGGACTGTCGCGTCGGCCTGACTGACCTTCATTACTTACTCATAAACACTCAAAACTTTGGGAATGAGTTTGGAAGCTTCCTCATATATCACAGATGCTTCATGAGCAGTGATACCTAATTTTTCTAAATTAAAAAAGTAAACTCCAAAAATAATTTTCTTCTAATGACAGTAAAGATTGTCGTACTGATTGACTCTCATTACTTACTCGCAAATACTCAAAACTTTGAGTATAAGATTTTGAAAAATTGGTCAAATTTTACAGGTCATTAACCTGTGACAATAAGGACTGTCGGCCTGACTGACCTTCATTACTTACTCATAAACACTCAAAACTTTGAGAATGAGTTTGGAAGTTTCGTCATATATCACAGATGCTTCATGAGCAGTGATTCATGATTTTTTTTTTTTTTTAATTCTAAAAGTAAACTCTAGAAATAATTTTCTGCTAAATACAGTAAAGACTGTCGGACTGATTGACTCTCATTACTCACTCGCAAATACTCAAAACTTTGAGTAAAAGATTTTGAAAAATTGGTCAAATTTTACAGGTCACCAACTTGAGCAGTGATTCATAATGTATTTTTTGCGAATAGTTGTTTTCTTTTCAAGTGTATATAGAGAAAACAGTTGATCGCAATTGTTATTTTAGCAGAAAAAATAGTTTATTTCAAAAGACAACTTTTTGTAAGCAGCAATTTTAATACCATTATAACTTAATATTCTGTACAGCGGTTTTGCGTTAAAAGCGAATATTAGTTATGTGGTTTTTAATAATGGACTAACTGCAATTATTTAATTGAAGTTTCAAGAGTTTAAAGTTTCATTTATGCTGTGAGTTTAGAAATAATTTAGAAACAAAAGAAAATGAACAAGTTTTCAATACAAAATTTGCAGTTACATATTTGTAGGTCTATAAGTAAATTAATATTGCTTATCCCTTTAATTTTGATAACTAATTTATTATTCTGTGTATTATTTTTGTCGAACTGCATGTAATTTAATTTTGCTGAATTAAAAATTAAATTAAACTTTGCTTTAAAGTTATCCCTTTTTTCTAAATTAATTTATCGTTTTATACATTCTTTTGCAGTTTAATATTTTTTTAATGTGAAATCATGAGCTATTTAAGTTACGTTTTATTCTCAAGCTTGAATCTGTTTTGAAACTATAAAACAATATCTTATTAATACTGATCACTAAAAAAAATATTTTTATAGAATAGAAATTAACAGCATACTTTTTTCCGGTATCGGTATATGTTTCCTTTATTTCTAAAGAGGCAGGTAAATTCCTAAGGTCCATATAACAATTTTAAATTGTATTGGCGCACAATTAAAATTATAAGCATTTTCTTTCAGATACTATTCACTCAAACCATTAAAATGTAAAAATCTGTCACATTGATTTATCTTTTGGTTTACCACCGTTAAATAAAACTAAATGAATTTTTCTTATTCAATTTCTGGTACCATTTAACATGTTTTCAAAATTCGAATGAAACGTTCTAAACTTTAGAAATAAGTTTCTGCTAACAACAATAAAGATTGTCGGCCTGATTCTTTCTCATTACTTAAGCACTAATATTCATAATAAGTTTAGGAATGAGTTTGGAAGTTTGGCCATGTATCACAGATCATCTGTTTCATGAGAAGTGATTCGTGATTTTCTAAAACTCTAAAAGTTGTTTGGGTTTCAAGAAAGTATTTGAAAAACAGAAATTCAAATTATTACTCTTACATAAAAGTAATTTCTTTCTACAGGAGTGTTTCTTTTTAACAAGAATTCTGACATCATAAAAGAAAACAAATTGCAAAAAAAATTCTATGTAAAAGCGATTCATAATGAATTATTTTTTTTTCAATGAAGTATTAAAGGCATCATTTTAAATTACGTTTTACAAGTTTGCAAAAAATTTTAAATTTAAAAAAATCAGATAAAAAATGTCCAAGCTAAAGTAAAGAAACCATTTATTACTCATACATTTTTGTTCTATTAACCGGGGTTCTAATATTCGATTCATTTCCTTTAATGTATAGGATTTTATTGTTAAATAATTTATTCTTTTCTGCTTAGTTTTTTAGTGCTGAAATCTTTTAATGCCAAATCGTGATTTATTTATTTTACTTTTCATTCTGAAGGTCGGCAATATGTCTATGGAGTAAAATATTAATTTCTTAATACCTACATGTTCTTTTTTTTTTCTTTTTTTTTTTTTAAAGATTAGTTAGATGGAAAATTAGCTTGATTTTCCAAAACGTTAGTTTGTGTATATTAAACTACATAGTATTTTGTTTCTTTCCCTCTCCAGAAAATCATCATTTAATTAATACATGGCATAATAATTTAATACCCTGATCATGGAAAGAAGTCATTATTGCACTGTGTTGTTTTACTGCGCAGGAGTTTTGTGTCTGCATGTGACGAATCACAATTAAGAAAATAAAAAAAAAATACATTTTTGTTCTTAGGCTCGGAAATATATTAATAGTGTGAAGTATTAATTTATTAATACTGATATGTGTTCAGTTAAAAATAAATTGAAAATGATCAGATGCAAAATTGGCTTCATTTTCAAAGAAGGTAGTTTACGTATTTTAAGCTACGTAGTATTTTGTTTCTTTCTGTTTCCAGAAGAAACATTGTACAATTTTTGAAAAAAAGAGCCTGATTATAGAAAGACATAATGACGCACACTATAGAGGAGAAACTATCTGAAATGTGTCTGCATGTGATTATCTAAATTAACAAAATAAAAATAAAATTCATTTTTTTCTTAATCTAAGAAATGTAGCAATAAACTGTTGACAGGGCTACAGCAAGGTGTATGTTCAAGGTGCATTCAATGTTCAAAGAAGGTAGTTTACGTATTTTAAGCTACGTAGTATTTTGTTTCTTTCTGTTTCCAGAAGAAACATTGTACAATTTTTGAAAAAAAGAGCCTGATTATAGAAAGACATAATGACGCACACTATAGAGGAGAAACTATCTGAAATGTGTCTGCATGTGATTATCTAAATTAACAAAATAAAAATAAAATTCATTTTTTTCTTAATCTAAGAAATGTAGCAAAAAACTGTTGACAGGGCTACAGCAAGGTGTATGTTCAAGGTGCATTCAATGTTCAAAGAAGGTAGTTTACGTATTTTAAGCTACGTAGTATTTTGTTTCTTTCTGTTTCCAGAAGAAACATTGTACAATTTATGAAAAAAAAGAGTCTGATCATAGAAAGACATAATGGCGCACACTATAGAGGAGAAACTATCTGAAATGTGTCTGCATGTGATTATCTAAATTAACAAAATAAAAATAAAATTCATTTTTTTTCTTAATCTAAGAAATGTAGCAAAAGTGTAAAATATTAATATATTTATACCCATGTGTTTCTAATTAATATTTATTTTTTATGAAAATAAATTAATCAGATGTAAGATTGGCTTCATTTTCTAAAAAATATAGTTTGCGTATTTTAAGCTATGCAATATTTTATTGGAATCATGTATCCTAATCGTGGACAAAAATCACGTTGCCCCATTGTTATGCTGTAAAGGAGAAGCTATCTGTTTTCTATCTACATGTAATTAATCTAAAATTAAATAATAATAATAAAATTTTTTCATCAAACACGGAAATTCATTAAGACTAAGTTTCATGGTTTTGGAATATTCCTCATTAATTACTGTTACTTTAAATTATTCATAGAAAAAAAATTATATTTATTGTATGAAGAAAAGGTTGGTATATGTAAGTAAGTACATACGGATTTAAATATGTAAGATAAATGTATATAAGTGTATATTTACTGAAAGGATAAAAGCTAGCATGGAAATAATACATTAAGTATAAATTTTGCTACATAAAGGCGATTTAAAATATAAAAAAATGTTTTTGACTTCAATCATTATATCCCTAAGTGAAACCTATAAAGCATTTTTTTTAAATTCTCAAACTACTTGTATATGTTTCCTTAAAGCATTTGTATGGTTATTTAAACTTGCAATTATAAAAATTTCATTAAGGTTAAATTTTCAAACATAAGACGCATTTTGAAGTACACTTGTTATTGTAATTATTCTATACGATTGTTTAATATTAATTCTTTTTTTTTTTTTGAAATTCCATACATTTACTCCAAAGTTCTATAAATATTGCTGCATTGAGAACACCTACTGTTCCTTGAATTTTCTTAATGTATAAATGATGTTGTTTTAATTATACCTTCAGTTATATAAATCTAGAGAAGAATTTGCTATTATTGTTATTTTTTTTAACGCTTTGAGATTGTGAGATTGATTTAATGGATTAAAATAAGAAAAATCAATGATGTTGTATACTATATCGAGTTCTCAGTATTGTTTAAATATGTAAAAACAAAATGCTACTAAGTATATTGTTAAAGAAACTAGGGGGCTCTGCCCCCTGCTCGCTGGGCTCACCAACCCCCGTTCTGATTTCACAGCCTATTAAAACCTGGTAATGTATCCTGTTTTAAAAATATGATGATGATGATGATATCACGAACGGCGACTATCTTCTGTAATCAGATTATAATGTTTTTTCATTTAACTGGTTAGAATTCTTTTTCATTTAATTCATCTTTTTTATTTTTAATATTCATGTGTAAACACAATTTTTATGACGTTATTTTCTTTATTTCCTGCTTTCAACACGCGATCATTTAATTATTATTTTAAACTTTCATTATTGTTTTTAATAGTCTCGCGCAAATACATTTTTTATTTGAGATAAAACATAATCCTTTGCGCTTATTTAGAAATTGGCAACAATATAAAAAATGACTTTTTCAATAAAAGATTTTTTATTCTATTTTTAAGGATTTTTTGAGTTTTTATTATTCGACCGTGATAATTTTCTTAATTTCTGAAAGCTCGTTATATTTCGCGTCTGGTGGTATGATTTTCGAATCCGTAGGATGGCTAGAAAAAAAGTAATAGCTCCTCAAAAAAGTCCCAAGTAAAAAAGAGATGAGAATAACCCGGAATATCTACGCAGAATTTGATTGGTCTTTTTCTATTTAATATCGTTTTTCGCTCAGTTCCAGATTACTTTTTTTTAATATAGAAGGATTACATGTACTACGTACATGGGCCTACGTATTATAAAGGTAAATGCCTGCATTCATAATACATAAAAATATAGAAAATAACCCAATTAACGTATTTAAAGTTATCCTACTTTTGTATTGGCTTTTATTATATCGAATATATTTGTTCACTAAAGTTGATCAAAATCTTCATTCAAAATTGATAATTAGCAGCTGTTAAAGGTAAGTGGTTAAGTTTAGAGATGGGAAATTTCTTCCGTAAATTAGGTATTGCGTTAATGTTAAAGGTAATTCGTTAAATTTACAGGAGGGGGGGGGGGGGCACCTTCCACCGCTCGGGGGCGCATTCTTTTCTCGGGTTCTATGGGCCCGATTTCAACCGGAATTGGTTCTGGTGAGGATATGTTAATACGAATATTTTTTCGAAAGACACTTTTTATAAATGAATTATATGTTTGTTTCTCCGCTGGCGGAGGTGATTATTTCTGTTTACATATTTGACTCTAATAGCATGACTCTAACTGAATAAATGCTGCTCTGCTTACTGTCGCCACGAGAGAGCACACATACAAAGAGGAGTGGCAAATGACGCAACATATTCCCCCTCTTGAAATGTTAATTTCAAGAAATTTAAACTTTGCTTATTAATTAAATATAATCACAAATTAATATTATAGAAAACACTAAATTATATACTCATGTAATAGTACATAACACATATCTTCTTGATGGAAATTCAAATATTATTATAAATCTTGAGAAATAAATATATAGAAAACATTTTTAGATACTTTGCTAAAATATATATAGACTTAATTTACATTTTATTTACACTATTTGAATAATCAATTGAAGCAATTTCTAAACTACTCCCGTGAAGGTTTAATACTAAATACTTCTTTGTCATATTTATACTAATAAATCTCAAGTCCTCTCTTACATTGCAATTTTAAAATAAAAATTCAGAATTCTTTATCATTAAAATTTGTAAATAAATAAATTACATTTGATTATTGAAAAGCAGAAATAACAAAACTAAATCTTGTAATTAAATTGCATCGTAACTTGACTGAAATATGCATGTTTAAAACAGCTGGGTTAAATAGCCCAAATTTTACCTTAATAAAATGATTTAGAAAACAGTTATTAAGAATACGCCTACAAATATTAGTGTTTCAAAGTTAAATTTCTACGAGTTTTTTATATACAGTAAGTAAATGAATTAAATATTTTATATTACAAAAATTTCATCTCATAAGAATTCAGAAAATATTTTATATTACAAATATTTCATCTCATAAGAATTCAGAAAATATTTTATATTACAAAAATTTCATCTCATAAGAATTCAGAAAATATTTTATATTACAAAAATTTCCTCTCATAAGAATTCAGAAAATATTTTATATTACAAAAATTTCATCTCATAAGAATTCAGAAAATAACTATTTTTGCCAATAGATGAAATCTTTATTCAATTAACAGCAATTTTACTTACCTACTTTGATGATGAACATGAGCACACCTTAAGTTATTTACAATAAAAACTGAAACTCAAAACAGAAGAAAGCTTAATAATATGTTTATTTGCTTCTCCGCAGGCGGGAGTGATTATTTATGTTTAGATACTTCGAGCTTTGGCTGTGACTGAATGAATGTTGCTTACTGTCGCCACGAGAAGGCACACATACAAAGTGGGGGTGGGAGATAACGCAACAGTTATTAACTTAGATTACGAGTCAGCTATTTTCAATATTATAGAATTTATCTTCTGTTACCAGCATTTTCGATAAATTGACTTTGTTTTCGATTGTCATACAGATTTTAGTTCCACATTACACATCCAGGAGGCGCATTCTTATCTCCTGTTCTATGGTTACGATTACTATGGTGTTTGGCTCATTCAACTTTGTTTTGAATTGTCTCCGTCGCGTGCGGTGCACTCCCGATATGCGCTGTCTTAGGCAGCGGTGACCCATGTCACAGGTTCGTTCGGGAAGATGTTTGTTAGAAATACACTGACGTTGCCGAAAACATTAAAGGCCCAGAAACTAAGTTCATTTGAAGCAATCTACGCTGCGGAAAGCAGTGGGGTCCCCGAAACTAGACTCATCTGAAAGATTTTCCGAATATATATAATCTTACAAGCTTGAGTTTTCTTTAAAATTATTTTCATGGGCTCGGGCAACACAGTGCGGGTCAGTTAGATATATAATAATCCTTACTTTTATAATGTGTAAAATACAAAATGTGTATATTTCTGTAAGTAAAGCCACATTAAATGGTAATTGACACTAAATACTTTTATGTAGATGTGAAACATTACAATCTGAGCCATTAAAGCTAAACTGTATCGACTGATAATGTATTACATTCCTTCATAGCATGTTTTTTATCACATGCTCTTAAGGAACATATTGAATATTTCATAATCCTTTATAATGGATATCTCAAGACTATACAAATCATTCAATACCTTTAATGTTATGTCATCTAATAACAAGTAAATTAAATATATATGGCTTTATTTGTTGTAATCAAAACGTAGGATTATGCATTTTTACCTCAATACAATTTGAGTTTATTATATAGATAATTAACATTGTGCGGACAACGCATTCTCTGTAATATTCTTTATAATTAAAATTTTAAAGTATTTTTAGAAAGAACGTCTTCTTTCGAAATCAGTGCGTGTTGTATATTCGTATGCTGAAAGCTATTAATGTTATTCTTTATCTGTAGCATCTTTTACAATATATTTTTATGTTCTGCCGATATAATATATTATATAATAATATATATAATATATATATATTATAATCTGCCGATGACAATTATTATAAATTATATTTAAATTTCAAATTAAATGTAAATAATTGTAAAAAAGAAAAGCATGTATCATCTATTTTATAATAAAAAATATTGTCAAATTTTTATACTACTTTTAGAAGTTTAAATGTCAACAGTGAAAGAATGGCAGAAGTTTGAATGACATCCCATATAATCCTTTCGGATATGTCGCTGGCAAATAAAGTCTAAAAAGAATGAGATTGCCTAGGGGTGTTTTAAAAAAAAAGAAAAATGTTAGGTAAACGAAATTCGGCTTTAAAACTTTCTTTATTGGAACCAGATAAAATACGTTTCAAAATGTGCGAATTCTATTCGTGTTCAAATGTTGAATGTTGATATTTAATGATGATCGAACGACAAAAAGGCTTCAGCATATATAATACTTCGTTGAAAGGAAATAAATAATGAACAATAATAGTAATAATAGTCCAACATCAATAATAATGAACAATAATAGTCCTAATCATCAATTTTACATAATAATACACATTTGATAAAGTTTATGTAACATTTCGTAAACGTAAGTCACTTTTACCTTTATAGACAAATGAATTCTATTATCTGTAAAATCTTACATATTTTTTTATCTAGTAACATTTATGTGAAAGTCATATTTTTAACAGCTGGATTCTATGAATGCAGATAAACTTTAAAAAATGTTTTGAAAGTACAATATCACTATTATTCACACCCAACAAGTACTTTCAATGTCCTGTTTTTTCTCAAATAACTGCAGTTATACGTCTTAGAAACGAAACTATGATGAGTTGGAAATGGGAGGGAGATATTTCCATCCAACAATTCATTGATGATTGTATCCAAGCATTCGCAGTGTGGGATTGGCCATTAGAAGGGCAAATAGACGATTCTTATTGAATAAAAGCAGCATTGAATGTGTCAGTACTTGAGTGGGCGACCTCCTGGCAAAGCTGTAGTAGCGCGCATACGAAAATATATTGCATGTGCCTTCTGGATTTTTGTAAAAACCAAGAATATCCTCTGTTTTTCATTTAAAACTACGCCAGAAATTTTATATTCAGAAAGCAATAATTGCTAGGGTTCTATTAACGTTTTGTCAGAAAACATAAATTATACCTGGTTTACATCTCTAGAATCCAGAAGTCTGAAACAGTAAAGAAAATTTCCCGTTTATAACTGAAAGAACGTGTGCCTTCGGTGTACTTGTCATAAAATATAAGTTTAAATGTGATTAATGGTAAAAGATATGATTTAAGATCGCTAATTTTGATATTTCCAATAACGAAAGGTGTACTCCTCCACCTCATGAATCTAGTTACGCAACTATCTATATCGTACACCCTCTGTTTTTAGGACTGCAGAATTGGTCTTCGGAACACTCTGCTTGGAACGGTACTGTTTGATCCGTTTGGATGCGACATACATGCACATATAATCAGTAGTATGGAGGGTACACTGGAATGTCGAAATCCTTAATAGAGATTCCCAAAACATGAGACTCGCCTACCTTCCGATTAGGATTAACTTTTATGAGACGAGTGGTCCAAATATCGCAGTGAAGGCATCGCTTCTACAAAGGCGGGAAAGGTTTTAAAATCTACCAAAGGCTCTTTTTTAGTGAGTTATTGTTCACTGTCTTATCGAGTGGGATATAGGGGAATAGGGGAATTCTCAAGAAGAAAGGGTTACTTTGCAACATGGTAATTTCAATGCCACCACAGATACTTTTATTTGAACACAGATAGTTTTATCTGAAAGCAGAGAAAAGGGGAATGCATATGATACAAATTTTACATGTCGTGTATCCAAGCAGTTAAAATATTCCGCTGTGTATAGGTAAAATTTTGGTAAAACTTTAAAGTATTTAGGGGAGCATGGGAGTATTTTCAGAAAAATTCAAAATTCAAACATTTTAATTTTTGTACAGTCCCTGCATTCAAAAATGTCCATTCACGAAAATAATCAATATTGCAATCTTATTCATACCCAAATAGTGTGGTCTTAGAATATCTAAAAAAATCACTGAGTTATAGCCAAGAATTGTGACTGATTTCACATTGCCACCCAATTCGAAACGTGATCTGGCATTTCACGTTTGGAATTGCTTGGTCAAGTGAAGTAAGACACGATTTTTTACTCTCTATAACTCTGATTTTTGGAGGCATTTAAATCAAACTTTTCTGGTATAAATAACAGTGGAACAATGATTTTTTTTTTTTTTTTTTTTTTTTTTTTTTTTTTTTTGACATTGGGCAGTTTTGTATATACGGGAATAGTATAAAAAATTAATTTGGAATTTTTTCTTTCCAAATAGATAAGAAAATATAGAATTAGAATTATTCTGCCTTTTTATGATCACTTTTGAAATTTACAATTTACAATATTTATCTATCTCTTAAAATTAGCTCTTTGTAACTTTCAAAAATCCCTTATTAACTAGTAGCGTTGCTGACTATCTATGCACATTGAAAAACAAATGCCTACTGAGATGTTGATTTTCACATGTGTTCAAAACTTTCACATATTTATATTTTAGGTAGTTGTGTAATTATTACAATGGAAAAAAAACTATTGAAATTGTGTCTTTTATTTATATTACACAATTTAATTTCATATTAATTGTAATCAACTTATTCAGATAAAGGGGTATAATCATATCATTGGGCCAGTGAGAAGCCAAACTGCACCCCAAACACTTTTCCAATTCTCTATGGGATCATAAGTTTCCAAATGGCACCACCTTTTCACCCCGGGTTACAAAACGGGACCGGTTTGTCACCTTTAATTTTTTTGTCGCAGGCGAATATTCGTAATGCATACGCTTTTACAAGAAACTGTATTAATATCTGTAATTGTTTGATTTAAAGTTAGTTTCCTATTCCGAAATATTATGCGGCAAAATTTCAGTTCGGATCATTCATTTGAAAGGAAAGTTTATAGAAGTTCATTTTAAAAAGTAATGTTAGACGTTTACATAGGAAGAAAAAAGATACATAAATATCTTTTGAAAGTTACTAAAAAAATTATTAATGAAAAGGTACAATTAAAAAAAATCTTAATTCAAAAAGCGTAATATTACATTTTACAAAAATTTAAATTTTAGTGTTTTTCTAATTTCTTGTTATTTTAAAGTAATTTTGTAATTTAAAAGTTTTAATGCAAATTTGAAATTGATGCTATGATTTCTGATTAAACAAGTAAACATTCAGTGTCTATTAAAATAACTTGAATATACCATGATAGTTTATAAGATGAAAGCAATGTAAAATACAAAGTTATTCTTAGTGCGCATTATTTATGCATGTAATGTTTCTTTCTAAAATCTTATTAGATGTGAGTGCAGCATACTAAACTGGCAATGATTGATGAACAAAACATAAGCTTTAGAGAACAGCAAAGGTTTTGCATAACAGAAAATCCTCTTCAATGGAAAATTTATATTTCTCGAAAGATAGTAGAAAGTTATAGATTTTTTTACAAGTATATGTGTTGAGTTATGTCTTATATGATTGATAACAAGTATTTTTGAATCCTTTTAAGAAGCTACATTTTAAAATAAAATGTACTATATCGTTTTAAACTAAGTAAGGAAACGGAGAGTAGCACTTTATAGATCTTGAAGCATTGTTCATCCTTTTAATTTAAAATGGCATTTTGTGATACCTTTAACAGTTAATAGAATATATTTAAATCAATAATGAAATTGTAGAGACAGATAAACTTTGCTTTAATATGAATTCAGTAATTTTAACTATGATTTAATGCTACATATATCTTAAAATAATTTCCACATCTTTATTTTCCTATTTATAAGACTATGTATTTTACATGTATTTGTCAGTTATTCGCTTTATAACTTTATATAATTAGTATTATATATATAACTATATATATAAGTATATAACAAACAAATACACAATATGCATTTATAATTATAATTTAAACTCTGTATAATATTCTTAGTTATTACCTATACGTGCATGTCTATATACTATAAATAAAATTTACGTAATTATATACCCAAATGAATATTATATAAAAGTCTAAAAACAACATTTTCAAATATGCAAAGTATATTGCTTAAATTGAAAGATTAAAAACAAATACAAAGAAATAAATAAAATTTTATAAAATATATCACAACTCATTATTTTACATTTTAATAACGTTTACCAATATATTGCTTATTTGCGTATTAAAAATAATGTTCACTCTGTATTTTTACTAATTTCTATTTCTTTTTCAAGTGTTGTGTAATTTTCTTTCTTTTAGTTCAATATTTTCCGCAAAATCGATTGTTAAGGAACCCGCATAGTTAATAAAGTTACTTGAATGCTACATGATATAAAAAAAATTTCGACATTCCAGTGTAAATGTAGTAATGTAATTCCAATTTCAAAAATTAAATTTAATTCACAGATAGTTGTTAAATTAAAAATGTATAAAACTCAAACCTCATTTTCCTTTATTCTTCTTACGTATTTATTTTTTGTGTGTGTGTGAAATTAACTTAAAAGAAGAAGCCTCATAATCTGAATGAGCGTTCCATTGAAATAGCGGTCCCAGGTGGCTTAAAGTGATAGGGAGTGAACCGGAACCAAAAAATCGACTATTTTTTTTATCCCTTTCAGCTGTGTTCGAAGTGACAACTGGAAATCTTTGACATAGAAGTAACGCCAACGAGTCAGTTAGTTTGAAATGGCTGTTCAGAAACATAAACCGATTATGGAAACAGATAATGCTATATGTTTATCATTTATATCATTTTCCATTATCTTATATAGGGTTATGTATAGTGTGAAATACAGAAGTGCCGCAACAAAATACATCAAATATTATAAGTTATAAATAACTACATAATTTTTATAATTTCTGAAAAGACAAAAAAATTATTATGCCATTTCTCATCAACTTTCGTAAATAAAAGAAACATATTAATTAAAGCATAAAAACGAGCATAAAATATAAATATGGATATAAAAATGAAAGTATACGAAAACATTTGAGTCAAATATTTACATATGGCGAGAATAATAGTTTTAGTTTTAATTATCTAAAATAAGTATTATAATGAAAAAAAAACGGTTTGATACATTAAGATATTTTTAATATATATATATATATATATATATATATTAAAATTAGGAAATGCACTATCTACGAGTCTAATTCATACAGAAAAATATAAATATTTAGATGTCAGAAAAAGTAAATTGAACTATTTTTTTGATTCAACTGGAAAATTTTAAGCATATCAAATAATGGAAAAATATATTTTTTTCTTTTATGACAACTCTGTCAAATAAAACTTTATAAAATGTCATTATATAAACATTTTTATTATTTTACTTTCTTCTATCTTTTATTATATTTCTCATTAAATATAATTCCCTTTTAACTTTTATTAGTATACCATTCTAATACTTTAGCCGTATAAGATTTTAAATGATGTAACATACTCGCTTTATATCAGATGTAATTCAAAAATTTTAAAACGAAATGTTCATTTATACCGACTTAGATAACGCCGTGTAATGTCTAAAAATTAAATCTCTTTGAATAGTTTTTATCCACTTTATAGTACCAATAATAACCGTATGAAAAAAAAATAATTCTCACCAATGGATTGAATTTCAAGAAATGAAGAGTTTTCGTCTGCACACCGTCCAGGATATGCGCTAATGCTAAAACTGAGAATCATATTCTAACGATAACACCTACTTGAAAACGGCAAAATGCGACTCAGCCGCCCAGAAGCATTTTTCGGACGAAAACCGGGAGATGTAAAATTAAGCAGTCCAGAACTGGTTTCAACAATATCTCTATGCTCACGAGTCTATGCACATAGTCTCTATGCCAATAAGTATTCCTATTACTACAAGACACTGTTAGGCCCGAAGAAGACAGACTGGTGAATATCGAGAGTAATGACTTATTCGTGAAAATTCCAGATGGTATACGCTATAGGCAGAAATATACACTAAATCTTTACTTGATAAACAGAAGATATCGGAGTATCTTTAAAAAATCTAGAAGGCATACAGCATACACTACCGTATACCTTCCACTACATATCATCGTGAATAAAGGTAATGCTAGCGAAGTCGAAAAAGTTTTAAAGACCAGCTACAATTTAGCCGATGTGTGATGATGTAAACTTTTTCTGTCTAGATGAAAATGAATATGTAAAGTAACTTTGCATTCCTGTAGGAATGATCGCAGCACAAACAAGGCGAATCGGTCATCTAAAGTGGCATTAGCGCAGATATTTATACGTAATTTACATTTTATCCATGACTTTAATTTGAAGTGTCACCTTTATGAAGATGAGAGAGAAATATCACGTGCCAAAACAACATTGCAAATATTAACGTTTGATACATTTTCATGAATGACAGTACAAGAAATCGTACATCTCGTTTGGTAACGAGACTGCTTGAAATAGAGATAATAGTTTATGTTATCAATTATGTTATCGATTATGTAATCTAATCGATTATGTTTGCACAAACTTAGAGCATATTGGCAAATCTCTTATTTTCATGTCTCGGACTTTGTTTATTTAATTATGGAGTAGATATACCCAAACCTCATCGACAACCTCGTTTTATTTATAGAAAAGGCATGCAGAAGCGTTAACTGTTCGAAGAATGCACGCGCATAATTAACGACCCTCTATAATGTTCAATGAATAATGTTTTACACCTTTACATATGTTTGTCAGTGGATAATTATGCAGGCAACGGTAGTTATCACGGTATTCGGACCGCTATAAAATTCATAAAACAATTTTGGCAAAATAAATTTGTGATTTTAAATGTTTAGAAACTATCTTACTCAAAACAAATCAGGGTAACCAATAATAAAATAGGGGAAATATATAGTACTTCAATCAACGAATAAAAATATACGCAGTATAAACGCATAAAACAGAAATTAAGAAACAAAATTTCCAAAAAAGCCAAGCATATAACGAAACATTTAATTTATATTAATGTAATTTTGATGCAAATAACTGTGCATTTACTTTATGAATTCAAAATAAACATTTATAATGCAATTCGGTAGACGCAGAATGATTAATGATAAATTAAATGATTTAACTTTAAGTTTAATTAAGGTGAAATATTTTAATAAAGAGTAATAAAGTTTTAATAAAGTTTAAAAAACAGTTTTATGTTATTTTCCTTTCTGGAACAGTTATAAAACTCTAAATATAGCATACCGCGTAAAATAAAAGAATATTCCAAACAGTAAAAATTTAAATTATAATGCTTAATCTATGTTTATTTAAAATTATGATAAATATATTCAATATTCAACCACTACATATTATTGTTCATAATATAAATGGCAAAATAAAATTTATTTTAATACGTTATGAAATATATAGGATAACTTTAGGGGTTTATGAAAGTATGAGCTACAGTTTTTCATTATAATGACAAATATGGTATAGCAGTATATATAAATGCAGAAAACGTATATTTTTGACTATCGTATTTATCGCAAAGAACATGTATTTAGATGAGAAAAAAATATTTTTTTTAGTAATGGGGATGAGACATTAAGGTTATGTATATTTGTGAATTATGTAAACCAATTGGTCGAAATCAACATTTAAGCTAAAATAATCCTATTTTGATTTTATTTTAAAATATCCGTATATTAAATAATTTAAAAAATCATTATGTAAACACACGAAAACGGACCTTATACGAATAGTGTTAATCAAAACAAAGTATTGTGTATTTTAAATAATTATTCAAGCTTATTTGTTTGTGAATATAAAGTGTTGGGGCTGTTATATTCTCTTGACAAAATGAAAAAAAAATGTTTGCCTTTAATAATAGTTTTAAGATATTTTAAATATGAGAAACAATAATGCATTTTTAAGTGCAGCATTTACATAAATATTGTATGTTTTTAGCACTTTTAAGCGACAAAACGCTTATTGTTTTCAATTGCCAGTGGGATGACATTTCATTCATGATAAATTATTCCGATCATGGAAAGAAACTATTAACAATATTGTATTGTATAAAATGAAACAATACTTATTCTTTTCTCATACTATTTATCACAACTAAAATGAAAAGTTACCAAATTTTATAAAATTTATATATTTATCCAGTTTAATTAGACGATGATTGTGGAATATTTCTCATTAAATGACTTTTTCCTTCATTAGTTAAATAAAGGTTCTTATACAAATTCCTGATATTGGGAAATAATGCGCGTAACTATTTATGCAAGTTATTAGATATATATAATTGTATAATATAAATGCTAACCTGTAAGATATTATCCATCAATGCGAATAAGTGCCTGTAAGAGTGTAGATAATGCATTAAGTTTTCAGCATATATGGAATTTTAAAACACATATTTATTTATATTAGGCACTAAAACGTGTAAATAAAATCTGACAATAATAATATTTATTTATTTTTAAAAAATCAAACAGTTGTTACTCCATATTGTGAATAAATAAAATACTGTAATCTATTTAATTTATTATACAGATACAGCAGTAGAAATACGGCCGAAACGAAAATATTGAATTTTTCAAGGAGCGAAAATATTTCATACACCAAAAATTAATTTATAATGAATATATGTATAACAGCGAATGTAAGGTTTAAAACATAAAATAAACCACAACTTAAAGTATAAATATAAAAAAAAATTAAATCAATGTAATTAAAAAAAACAACTTTTTAAAGAAAAGGAAAAAGTTTGAACAATGTTTAAATTTTGTAATTTAGAAAAATAAAAGAAATATTATTTTATTTTACAATGTATATTAGAAAAATTATCAGTTACTACGCCTCTCGCTCGCAAATTAGGAAAAATAAAATACTTTCTTTTTTTGTATATTGATATACTTAAAATGTTGATCTAGATTCTATATAATAAACAATATTTGTCTAGCATTATCACATTAAATAAAATTCAAGGAGCTTCATATGAGGTTTATTTGACTGAAGAGTGGCAAATGTTTGTATATTTAGAGAAATAAAAAAAAAAATAGACAGAGTATTTGCATGATAAATTTTATACTTATTTTAGTATTTTACATTCTTATAAATAATATTTTAGGTAATTATTATTACCAGATTGACAATAATCAGAACTTAATAAAAAATCAATTGATTCAACAAATTTAAAAATTAATTTAAAAAGCCTAATATTACAGCTATTTTCAATGCAAACTGTAAATCATTCCTTAGTAAGTGTTTCGTTGAAGCGAGCTCTTAGCTAATGTTGTTTTCCAAAACAGCTTTATAACTGGCATTTAGCCCCATGTTTAACTTCAGATTTTGCTGAACAGTAGTCATTACGATATGTTTTTTATATATCACTGAAGTCGCTATGGATAATTCCAATTCTAATAATCCGCGAATTCTATATCCTTGCTTTATTTTTCATACGATGGTCACTCTGAAAGTTTTGAAATAAGAAAAACGGGCTGACGAGATGGCGTAAGAGGTGATCACTTAAGTAAATATGATCCCTCAGTAGGGAGCATGTCAAATTTCTCCGGCCAACTCTTTGTCACGTGGATACTAGGGCTACTTTGTCAAGGGCTAGTTGAAACCAGTCCCTATGCTAACTCAGGCACACTATGGATGTGGATCTCACGAAAACATTACCACGTACTATTTTTTTATTATTTTAAAGAAGGTTTATAAGAAAATGTCACAGGCTTTTCCAAATTCTCATCCTTCATATGCAAATATGTTTACATAGTTTCGAGAATTTAAGCATAAGAATACTTATTTCAAAGATGACGAGCGAAGTGAAAGGCCGTCAACGGCATCCTCAAATGAAAAAGCTGAATAGTTAAGCATAATTTAAAAAGAAAACACATATAGATTATATATCAATCTATTCTGCAGAATATGAATATTGAATCGGATTTTTTTTTTAAGTTGGTACAGGAAGATGAGAAAGTTAGGAAGATTTGTAAAAGATGGACGCTTTATGAGCAGACAGAGGAGCAAAATCAGACAAGAGTGTCATTGTGCTAACAAATACGTGGTAAAATTTGATTATGGCACCTCCAAGCGTGTTTCGGAAGTTATTAATGGAAATGAAACATTGATTTTTGATTTTTTAAACATGGATTTTTGTGGACCAATTTGATCCACAAACTGAAAGAAAATCTTCGGTTTGGATGTTTGAAAATGAAGAACCGCCAAAAACAGTCATGCGGCCAAGGCGCATCGGCAAAATAAAAATAATAAAAATGGTTGCCACATTTTTTTCTCCAAAAATGGCCATATTGCCACAGTAAATTTGAAAGAGCAAAAGGCTGTTACTATCAACTGGTATACGGAATATACTGGTATACTAAAGTTTATGTAAACGTTGGAACAAAAGCGACCAAATACAGGGCAAAAGGGCATTTTTCTTCACTGTGACAAATAGCCTCAACTCATTCTGCTTCAAAAATAAAAGACTTTTTAAAAACAAATCAAATCCCCCATACAGCCTTAACCTTACTTCATGTGATTTTATTTGTTTTAAATGTCAAGGGTAGCCTTTTTTGCATAAAATTTACAAGCGTGAATGTTGCGGTAGAACGCTATTTGAAACTTCTTTGAAGAAATCAGCCTGGATGAGTGTGAAAAATATTTGAAATCTAGTTTCATAGAATGAATATGTGTATTGAGTGTAAAGGTGATTATATTGACAAAAAATAATTTTTTTATATACTGTAGAGTTTTGGTATTGCAAAATATTCAGCACCTCGTAATTCACAACAATTTACAAAAGAAACATTAAGGATACGATGAAAAAATCCAATGTACAAATCTTTTATATTTTTGGCTTGTGTATGGATACTGATAATTTAAAAAAAAAGATTTGTTTTTTGCATTATTATTTGTTGTACATTTCTGTTGTTACAAATCTTAGATTTGTCATTCTATGTAATTTTTATATCTATGTTTTATAAGTATATAAAATATTCCCTCACATGCATTTTCGACACAAATCGAGACATTCTATATTGTTGGTAAATTAGGAATTCAGTCATAAAGACAAGAGACACCGATTACCATGTTAGCAGATAAATCCTGTTGCTGCATAGGAAATCGACGTTATGCAGTGAACAAGACAAAACATTGAAACAGAAGTGGAAAGCAATTTTTCTGAGGGGAAGAAAATGCATTAACCCCTTGGGGACGACCGACACGTATACGTGACGCATAAGATGCTCAGAATCCTCGATTATTCCCACCAGTTACTTTTTATTGTAAGCTTTGCGTTATTTAATGACAGCATTTCCGTGATTGAATTAGGCAAAAATTTCTGTTTTGAAAAACCGGTGGTAAAAGATTAAAAATTCTGTAAAGGACGCTCGTCTCGAAGGGGTTAAGGTTTTGCTTTTTACGCAGACATGACAAAAGTACTAAACGCGAGGCAAACGAAAAAGAAAGGCTACCGCGGTGCTTTACGCGTATCATTTTTTACAGACCGCAGGAGTCACGTGATGCTCGAATGCACCAATGCAGGTGTACGAAAAGAGCATCACGTCACTCTAGTGGTCTGTAAAAGAAGATAAGTGGGATGCAGCGCGGTAGCCTGTCCTTTTCGATAGCCTCGTACTAAACGAATATAACATAAATTGAATCTTATTTGTAAGTAATTTTTCACCAAAGTTTTTCGAATTTTCTAGGTTATCTATGCAATTTTTCTGAATATACATCTTAAGTTGTGGAGAAAACTCATGTCAAAGAGGAAAGATCTCGATATATTTCGTAACTCAATGTTTTAGAAAACATTAGAAACACCTAGATCGGTACAGAAAAATAAGTATTATTTCGCAATCTTTTGTTATAAAATATTTTCCGTAACCAAATAACTGAAATTATTTTACAGTCGACAGAAATTCAAATTTCTTAGAAAGCACACTTCAAAAGTCTGATATTTGTTAATTATTAATATAACCGAACTACTTTAATATGGTCATGGGTAAAACGAGGAGACTATTAAAATGAACAATTTGCACGTTAAGAATGGTTCATCCTTTAAACTACATATATTAAGATTTTACGCTTTTTACAAGCTACTAAAGCATGATCACAGCGAATACGAGCAAAACATCTTTTCATTTCGATGTAATTTTCGGCGAAAAGTAGGGTTGTATATTAGGAAATAAATCATTTCCTTATCGAACACATCTCTCTCTCAGTAATAATACTTCTGCATTACAACTGTCTGTCAAAATATAATTTTTTATCAGTTTTACCAGATAGAACTTCAAGCTACAAGGAGTTATTAAACTCAAGAAAATGAAATCAATGTCTGAGGTCTTGAAAGAATGAAGAGATAAGGGGCTTTCAGAAAACGCTATTTTGTAAGATATGCAACTGCGCCTCGGAAAGGAAGGAGAATGGAAGAAAACCATTTTGAGCTATCTCTTTAAATTGGGACTCTGGGCCATATTAACCAGCCTTTTTATGTATCTTATTGCACTATTAAAATGAAAAGTTTATGTCAAATGAATAGCTCGAAAATTACAGTGACTATTGCAATGTTAGCCGAGTTTTACTAGGAAAAGGGAACATGATCAGTTTCATTACTGTACGTCTTTCATGCGCTTTAGAATTAATAGTTCTTTACCGGCTTTAATTATAGTACTATAATTTTATCTAAAGAAAAGACCCGTGAATACGAAATGGCACTCACAAAGGTATGACCGAATTGTTTATGTTAAATTTATGATTTTAAATTAATTTTAGCGTTGAGTTAATTAAAGCAATTAATAGTCGTAATTAGTTTAATTATGTGTGTGTTTTTAAAACTTTTATTATGGCAGGTATTAAGAGTACCGGTTAATATGAGCACTTTTATCATTCCCTTCCTTCTCTTATTAACCAAGTTCAACTGTACTTATATAAATACTTCCTTAATATTGTGGTTTTAAATATTAACAATTATTGATAATTACATATGATTTTATTTATTAATTAGACATTGTAGCAGTGGGTTTAGTTATACTTAATAAAATCACTAAAGTGGTCGACTGAGTTTTGATTCTGATCGTATTGCATTGTGGGGTTTTGTGCGAGAATCTGAATCATTTTCTGTCTCCCTTTAAATTTCAAAATGCGTGAAAGCTCTGCGTAAATTGGTTGTCACTTCTGTACTGAGAAGGTAGAATAAGTGGGTAATTGTGGTTGTGTAGCGGCTGTAAATAGTGTGGATTTTGCGGGAATAAGCGGATTTTGAACTGATCTCACCGTAGTGTTGCGTTGCTGTGACCGATATCACTTTCCCTCATGCTGTATCGACAGATGGATTTATAGATTATTTCACAATAGAGCTTCGAAAGTCTTGTGGTTGTGAGCTTAAATTATTTGGTAAGGAGTTATATAAACTGTGCTCCAACTAAAGAAGTGATGAGATTCAAGTTAGAGTTTAAGTTATCATTCAAACGTAAAACGTTTTTGACCATATAAAAATTTCGATTTTTTTTAGTTTAAATTACTCTTTATACACATTATAATATTTTTTTAGAAATCGATATCGGAAGTCAAAGGGCGATTTTGGAGCTAAAGAAGTAGACAGCGCCATAGCTATTAAATAGTAACGAAAACTTTAAGTGCCTTATTTGTTTTCAGAACAATACTGTCAAATCTGTAGGCATTCTAGTTCCGCAAATTTTTAATCAGTCAGCTTGATCTTTTTTTAAATTTAATCGTCACATATTTTTTTAGTAAAATTATGGAAGGAATTATGAAGGAATTTTGTGAAATATTGATATTTCGCTATTCTGTGTAATTTTAAAGGTGCCTGACTACGTACGGAGCAATATTTTCCAAAAAAGCTATTTAATTATTATTTGAACTGATTTTTATTAAGATTATGACTAGAAATTGGGAAAAAAGGTAAAAAATATTTCATTCATTGATGAATTTTTGATAAATGAGGGATTTTGTGGTAAAATTTAGTGAAATTTGGCCCAATACGCAAAACGCGCTACAGAAAAATACATTGTATGTATCTTAATTTCCTTTTAACATTTCATACTTATGACATTGGTGAAGGCAATGAACTAAATTTAAGAGATATTTTAAATGTTTCAAAACTTATACCATATCACACCTTTTTACATGATGATTTTCTTAAAATTCATCGATGTCTTTCTACGAAAACATCCATTAAACAAAAAAAAAATAGTCTAAAATTAAATCTGTAGTTCATTGCCTTCACAATAGTATAAACAACATGCATTTTAAATTTCATAGTGATATTCTAATGACTTTATGAGAAACCATGTTTTGTGTATGGATTTTTCAACAAAAATTACATTTTCCAAAATATGCATTTAAAGTTTAGATTTATGTTTTACTAAAAAAAATTAAACAATAATATGCATCAAAACTTCACTGTTTTTATGAGTCAAACACTTTTTTTTTAAGTACTGAGATTTTGTTTATATCTAGAAGGCCATGGTTTTGCTTCCCCCCTCCGAGAATTAATACCTTTAAATAGTACTTACTGTCCTTTAAACAGTACTTCCGGTTTGAGTGACAGCTGTTGATTAGTTTAAAAACCGCTACAACACCGGTTCTCACACAATAATTTGTCACACAATAAAAATAAATATAGTTTTGGAAAGGTAAAAAGTTGGGCTTTAATAAAATGTAATAAAACCATTTTGACAATTTTGTTCGAAAACCACTTTTTAAACGTAATCAGATACCAAGTAACGGAATTTTTGTTTAAAAATGAACATTTTAATTTGAAATGATCACTTATCTTTTAGACTAAAAACAAAATTTATTTTTTGTTCTGTCATTGCTCTGTAAACGACATGTTATCGTGTTCACGCTTGACCGATCTGTCAGCGTCAAATTCTCACCAAATTTAGCGATACCAGGCAAAATATTGCCACATTTGTTGACAAAAATAGGTTACGATAAATGAAGCCATTGACGAAAACTCGGAATTAAATTTCTATAATCGGGTTCCACGCATTTTAGCTTCATGCTTTCCAGTAAATTTAGCTAAAATCTTAAAACCAGGGAATAGTGAATTTAAATTTTCTTCCCGTTAAAGTCTAAGCGAGTAAATACTTTTATTTTTGTTCTGAAGAAAGTACATGTAAACACAAAGGAGTTTATACATAGTATGTTAACTCTATGAATAATTCGATAAATCTTCAAAATGAAATTTATACTTTGACATTATTTTTCACTATCTTGCTGTGACCCCTAAAATTATTCTGAATGCAATCTGTAAAATATTGATATTTCCTTTACATTATTTTATTTCACTGTGACAATCCCTTTCAGAGAAGAATAAACCATACATTATTGTTGACACATTACTGCATTAAGAATTTGATACATTGCTACATTAATATTGATTTATACACAGAAATGC
Organism: Maratus michaelseni; assembly: GCA_963931845.1. NCBI lineage: Eukaryota > Metazoa > Arthropoda > Arachnida > Araneae > Salticidae > Maratus > Maratus michaelseni. The sequence continues at coordinate 198,276,919 of OZ007588.1, read as the reverse complement.
ATTTATGCGATATTTAATAGCTTTCCGATATAGCAAGCGAAATCATCTATCAAATAAAATTTATTATATCTCCATACAACTTTAGAACACATTTACGAATTGCAAAATTCCTTCAGATATGTTAAACGGCTGTCTAAAGAGATTTAATACATCAAATAATTCTGACAGTCTAAAAATATGAAGGAATATTTTCTGATAAAACCATAAATGGAATGCACCCGCTGTGCCATTTGTGTATTCAATCTGCATTTACCTATTTAACCCATTTTGCGGCATTTAATATCTGAAGCATAAACCTTTTGAGCTAGAAGTTCGTAAATAACTCCACTGCTAATAGACAACTGTGGGAGACTGTAGCTTCTAAGATCATAACAAATGGATGCAAACTGAAACGCTGGGAACAATTTAAAGTTTCTAAAGCAGCCAAAGTTTGTAGTTGAGAGATAACGAAATTATTTATTAATTTTCACTTAACTGGAACGGTTCCCGCAAAATAATATTTAGAGGGTTAGTCAATGTTTAGAGAAGTTATGTTTCTTCAATAATGACAAATTCAAAATTTATAAAAAAAAAATATTAAAGGCAATATATCTTAAATATGTTTAAAAAATAAATATTATTTTCTAGTGAGAAATATATATACAAAATTTGAGATATACTGCTATAGATATGAATTAAAAAATATTTAGCTGAGTTAAATTGAAAATAAATCCTATAAAATGTTTTTTGCTGAATGTCATTTTGCTTGATACAACAAAATGTAAAACATAAAGAGATTGTTAATTTAAAGATTTAAAATATCGGCATCATCTGTACTGTAATAAAAAACACAAATGTTTTTAATCTACAAAAATATAGTATAACCACTTACAAAAATATACAATAGCCTCTTCCGAGTTACACACGACTCGGAAGAGCGGTCTTTAACTTTAGAAACCCTATAATCCAATATATTTTCGAGATTTAAACAATAATATATAATATTTTGTTTTTGTTGCCAATAATTTTCGGAAACGTTTTCGAATTAGTTTTAGAGTGCATTAATCAGTTTTCTCAAACAGGAATGTCGGTTTTTAAAATGCTATCAATTCCCAACTAAACATTCACAACTGCGTACCGAATTAATACATGCAACAGTAACAAAATAATATAAATTTTGGTGTTGATGTTAATGCTGTTAATTTACAATTAAAATTTTGTAAAACGTGTTTGTTGAACATGAAAAGGTTATTTCAAAATTTAAAGCCACAGAAAAGTATACATTCCAGGTTGAGAAAAGTGATTAATAGCGGATCCCAACCTGGGGTACGCGTATCCCTGGGGGTGCGTGGTGGGCATATTAAGGGTACGTAAAATAATATAGGTAATGGCGGATCTCACAAAAATGGTTCAACTGAAAACACATAAACAAAGTGAATAGTTTTGGATTACAAAGGTAGTGTCATGAGTAACTCCAATATATTATTTTCAAAATGAAGGAAAATGCGCACTAGACATAGTAACCCAGGTAAAAAAATCAGCAAGAAACCTTTAACAAATATATGATTTTGAAGGTATTTGAAGGTTTCTACAGGTATTTTGAAGGAAAATGAAAACTGCAGGTTTCTTTCAGGAAATATTACAGTTTTTTTAAAGCTTTTATTCAGGATTATTTCAGCACGCTTATAACCTTCAAATTACCTTTACTGACTTAGCATATCTTCTTAAAATAATTACAGGTATTTTGAAGAAAAACAGGAACAGCTTTTCATGCAGGAAATGTGAAGGTTTTTTTAAAGGTTTTATACAGGTTTATTTCAGCAAGCTTATGGCTTAAAAAATTATCTTCAGTGACTTAGCAAATCTTCCCTAAAATCACTACAGGTATTTTGAAGGAAAAGGAAAACTGCTTGTCATGCAGAAAATAGTAAATATTTTACTAAATGTTTTAATGTAGCTGATATGGTTAATTATTTAACTCATATTATTCATTGATAATTTAATGTCCGTAGCTTCGCTCACTTTTAGTCATATTGCATGACTACTTATGTTTTTCTCCATCTTCGCAAAAATTGAAGAGATCGAAGAATTCGGTGATAAAGCATTAAGATAATTGCTGCCTTTCACAAATACAGGGGTTGTCGAAAAAGCATTTTCGTCTTATGCTTACATTAAGAAAAAATATCGCAGTAAGCTTGCCGCCGCTTCTGACATAAGATTATATCTGTCTTCGTTTGAACCTGATTTAAAAAAAACTCGCCTATATAAAATATGCTCAAGAACTCCCATTGTGAGTGCTGAAAGCCATGGTTGTCTTGTCATGATGCAAAATTGTTATAAACTTTTATCGTAAGTTATTTAAAAATCATTTTAATGGTTATACTGATGTTAAGCTAATATTATAAAAAGGAAAATTAATTTTAAAATGTAAGGTAAAATAAAATAAATTGTTAGAAATATCAATATAATTTGACTCGATTTATTGTTTAGCTCTAATAAAAACTTTAATAAAAAAAAGTATGTTCGCGTTATGTGAGTCAGTGGGGCCGTTTTAATAAACAATGAGGTACTTCTAAATGAAAAGCATAAGCAAGGGGTACATTAAAGAAATAAGTTTGGGAACCGCTGTACTATACGAAATACTCGGAAACGCTTTCGAAAATCAGTAGCTGTTAAAGAAACATTTTTCTATTCAAATGCTTCTTAAATCTCGAATGCAAATCTCGTAAATATATTAGTGTTTTAGATTTTTAAGGATAATGCTTTTTGATATCACGAGTAACTCGAAATGACTATAGCATATTTTCGTTTGTGGTTTTATTATTTTTTTCTAGATAAAGAAACATTTGTCTTTTTTACAGTTTGCAAGAGTTGTTGACGTTTTTTTTTATATCAAAATCTTTCTCTTAAAATAAAAATCAAAAAGTATATATTAATCTTACCCGTTCTTATGCATTAACAGATTATCGGAATAAAGCAATCGTTTTTTTTTTCTTTTTCTTTTTTTTGTATTATTACTATAATTACAGTTTTTTCTAAATGTCTGAGAACACCAGTATATTTTAAGGATTTTCAATTGCACTTTACAATAACAAAATAAAACTATTTTTTATTGGCTTTGGAAAATATTGATTCATAGTTTCATCATTCTCTGAAGAAAATTCCTCATTTCCTCAGAAAGAAAACTTATTTTAATCTTTAGAAAAAAATATTTATTCATAATCTATATCAATTATAGTCGTTTGTGAGGGACATGTTTCATGGATTTCAAGATATAGTGAATTGATTTTCTACTTAACAAAATTCAAGAAATACAACATTATTGACGGTTTATTGAACTTTAAGCACAGGGAATTGCTGTTTTGTAAGCATATGTGAGCAATATTAATAAAAAACTTTATAAACGTACCAATGGAACCGTGCGAAGAATTTGCACTTGCCTGCACCGTTGCCCTCCGTTGTTAAAAAAATTGAACAGGTATAGGTTATTTGTAAAAGAAGTAAAAAAAGAGCCCAATTGATTACAAACAAATGTAATAAACTATCGCAATAGAACACAGATGCAATCTAAAGTACTTCTTTGTATACAATGTTGGATGTTAGATTGCAATCGTCTCGTATTATTGCGTTTCATTTTCAGTGATTGATACAAAAATGTTGTTATATTTAGTAATTTTTTGAGTAAACACAGCATTGGTTAAGTATAATCCTGTTCATTGAAGTGTTTTCCCTTGAGAGAAGCTTGTCATTGAGAAAGCAATATTAAGTGAGTAGTGTCTTCTAGTAATGTTGAAAGGCATACTTGGGTCATAAGCGGACATATTTATTCGTGGAATGACAAATATGTTTGCCGAGTTAATTAACCGAGCAGTTGCAGTGTCTGATGCGGGCAAAAAGCCTATGCAATGATAACTCATTAATCGTTTTATACTACATATTAGTTAAATTGAGTATGCAATGTCAGATGTGATAAAAAAATCTTATCCAATGACATCTAATTCATCATCTTACGCTACACATTAATTGAGAAAAAAAAGATGTTCAAAACAGCAACAGTATATATGATGATAACATACTTATTAGGGTAGATCAAAAAGTACAGTAATTTTTTTTTTCGAAATTGAAATCCATTCATATTTTTCGGTGCCCCAAACGTTCCAAAAATAGTTAAAAATTGAAATTTTTATGAAAATGTTTAATTTTTTTTAATTACTTTTGGCGCGGGGTGATAGAGTTGTATTTTATGTATATTAGATTACCTGCTTTATTTTATTGAAATCCATTCATATCTTCCGGTGCCCCAAGCGCCCCAAAAGTAGTTAAAAATTGAAACTTTTATGAAAATTTAAAAAAATATTTTTTTGTTTGTTTATTTATTTATTTTAATTCCATTTGGCGGTGGGTGAGAAAGTTGTGTATTGTGCGTACTACAGAATTGTGTAGTTTACATAATATTTTTATCGAAATCCAATCATATCTTCCGGTGCCCCAAGTATACTTAAAAATTTAAATTTTTAATAAAATGTATTACGAATTTTAAATTTACGAAAATTGTTTACAAATTTGGGAAAGTGTTTAGTTAATAAAGTATAAACTTATAAACAATAATAATTCTAAAATAATACATGAAGAATAAATTTAAAAATCAAAGCATTAAATCATAAAAATTATAAAAACTGAACTTAAGTAGCAAATTTTTTACTTCTTTCATTTTGAAGATTTACATATTCCTAAAGTTTGTAATCCTTTATGGTATTAAAATTTTTGATATGGCTTCTTGATTTTATTATATTCAATATGAAACCGTGTCTCTTTTCTTGTCCAGATACACTTCCTGATGCCACAGACACAAGGCGAATGCATCTTACAGCAGCTTGGGTATGGCATGGATATATTGAACATTCCTCCGTTTTCCCTACGTTTACCATGTACTCAATTTCTTCGCAAACCATATTCTTCAAAAGAGGTGGTTCAAGACGTCTAACTCGGTGCCAGTCAATAAGTTCATAATAATATTTTGCTTTGAAGTGTTTTTTTTAGTACTTGAAAAATTCTTATTTCTCGTGATTCTCTATTTTCATATCTAGCATAAATTAGCTTTCGTATTGCTAAAGACCTGATATGCTCTCTGTTATCTGAGAGCATTGACAGTAAAAAATTTTCAGGATGTCAAAAGAAGCTATTTCCTTTAACAAGAACGGCTACTATCTTTCTTAGATTGGGTTCCAAATATCTAGAAAATGTGATAATTTTCCAAATATGCCACTCTCCTTCGGTTATGGAGGGCTTTGTTTCGATATGGAAGCACACAGGTGCCTACACACCACCTTCATAATATATGTTGTAAGAATGAGATTCTCAGATGGATTTTCTGTAATCACATACAACCTTAAAATGCTACCTGCAGTTGTTAGCCATCTCGAGTGAACAACTAGTCAAGTCAGAACCACATTCACCACGTGATATTGCTATGCAAATATCATATAAATATTCCTGATCATTGATGAGAACAATTCTATCTATGTTATCTGGCATATTCTTCACACTTAAAGAAAAGGAAGCTACAGGAAAATCCACGCAGGTTTTGATTGCTGTACCAATTTGAACACAAAACGCTATAGGACCAATTGTTGCACCATCTAAACAATTTAGCAAATGTCGTAAGGGCAACTCATTTGTATGAAGCAAACAAATGCACCAGTGTAAGTGTCTATTGAGTTACAGCTCCATTAGGTCAATAGCTCCTCCTTTGTGCCCAATATTTACATTTGTTCCGTTGCATCCAATTACTGTAAGTCCATTTAATTGTAAGTTATTTGATTAAAAAAAATGATTATTTCTTCTTTTGGGTTTAGTTTCTCCTGTTGCAACTGTAACGTGGGTAATATACAGTGAGTCAGGTTCTTTTACAAGAGTGCAAGGTTCCCCCTTTGTGGTTTTTGTGTAGTTAATTGTGCCCTTCATGACTTGAACTTTTTTGTTGTCTTTTCTCACATCAAAATATAATCGGATTAAAATAGACAGAAACGCTGCTAAATTGCTCGTCTCTGCAATTAAATTTCGAAACTTTGTACGCTGTCGACGAATTTTTATGCAATCTACTATATTCAAGGTCTCTCTTTTGTGTACAATTCTAGTATCTTGAAAAACAGCACCGGCAATTGAAGCATCTGCTCTATCCGAAATTTCGTAAATGACAATATAGTATAAAAAAATAATTTTGTACGTTTAATAATAAACGATAAACGATTTTTCATCCTATGGCTTTACTTTTTATGCTATACAAATATTTCTTTAACTCTTTATTTTTATTTATAATTTTTAAATTTAAAATTTGTATAAAAATCGATTTTTGGGAAATATATAAATATCTTGTAGCACCGGAAGAAATTTAGCGAATATGAAATTTTTCTTCATGTATGCTAGTATGCTTAAAAGATAACTTTCGCACAGCGCACCAAAGTAATTATATACATACATATATATATATATATATATATATATATATATATAAAGTTTCATAAAAATTTCGATTTTTAACTATTTTGGGGACACTTGGGGCACCGGAAGATATGTATGGATTTCAATTTTAAAAAAATTACACTAATATACATAAAAGACGTACACCGCGACAAAAGTAATTTAAAAAAATAAAAATAAAAATTATAAATTTTCATTAAAATTTCAGTTTTTAACTATTTTGGGGTTCTTGGGGCACCGGAAGATATGAATGGATTTCAATAATAATAATAATAATAAAACAAAAACATGTAAACTAATTGCATAAAAGGCAACTTTTGCAACCCGTGGCGATTCGATTATCCACATTTCGATTTTTCGATCCACCCTAATAGTTATATGGACTAAATCAGTTTTTTGTAAATAATGGGGTTAAATTTAGTTAAAGAAAGCAGGGATTCTTTCTGTTCATACTCAAACGACCCTAGTGGCAACAATTTGAAGTTATCGAAACAAATTTCAAAAGTATGAAAGACAGGAAAAAGGAATCAAATACAAAAATATAGAAGATCCTCTATTTGCAAGACTTACTTTATGTAAAAATATCCTTACTTTAAATGAATTGTTAATTTTCTATAAATCAATCATCGGATAAAAAAAGTCACTAATCAATAACAAAAGTGTGTTTTTATAAGACAGATATACTTATTAATAAAACACGTGTAAACAAGGCAAAATTTACTTTTTATAAGGAAATCAATTCAAACTCCCAAAATATATTTTATATCGAATTTAAAATAGTTTGTGCGCATTATTTATGCATGTAATGTTTCGTTCAAAAATTGAATTAGATAGGAGTGCAGCATACTAAACTTCCAATGATTGATGAACAAAAAATAAACTTTAAAGAGTAGCAAGGGTTTTGCATAACATAAATTTAGTATGTATAGAAAATTTATATTTCAGAAAAGGTAGTAGGAACTCGTAGCATTTTTACAAGTAAAAGTGCTGAGTTATGTCTTATATGATTGATAACATGTATTTTGGATTTTCTTTTCGAAAGAGCTACATTTTAAAAGAAAAAGCGTTGCACCATTTTATACAACGTAAGTTTCGTTTTATACATTTTGAAACATAATTCATCTTTCTTGTTAATTTAAAATGACATTTTATATTGCAGTTCACTGTAATCGTTTAAAAAAATTATCGGAAAAGAAATTTACATATTTATGAATTCAGAATATTTTAATTAAGCAAGCGTATAAAAACTTTAATAGAAGCTTTAAAATAATGCAGTTTTTAAAAATTATTTTATATTTCATATGTATTGTATAACTTGAATTAATAATGAAAAAATAAAAGGAATGTAAGTATAAAAAGGCACGAATATTTTACAAATAATCATTCTGTTTTCAATTGAAAGAACTTCGCCTTCTGTGTAGTAATACATTCAAAATAATCCTTGTTTTGTACTTTATGTCGTTTATCATTTAACATTAATTTTATTTTTACTGTAAAATAGATTTTTTTTGCAAACTGACTTATTTCCGAAAGAGGCGTATATGGTGCATAATTTTCAAATTCCCATTCAGTCGCCATTTCCATATACAGTTTAATTATTTTGTCAAATAAACAAAGATAACTCTTTTAATTGAAACAATGTCAAACCCAAAATTTAGTTTGTTTACATGTACTCCTTTTTTATCTAGAACTCCCTTTTTATCCAGAAAAACAACTTTAAATAAAAAAAATGTCATAATACTGTGTCATCGAAAAATGTTAAACACATTTCAAAAAATCATAGCTCCGAAAGTAATTAAGGAAACGCAGTAATATTCTTTGAAAAGTGCTTGGCAATTATCCGAATTTTTTTAGATGTAACTATTTTGCAGCCGTGACCTCAGCTATTACACGGTGAATGAGGACTTCGTGCTTTCCAACCTTTTTTGATAATTCCGCAGTGGAAAACGCTTCTATATCTAAAACAATTTGAGATATTGGAAAAATGTCAAATAGAAAGTTCTTCAGCATCGTCGATTTAGTACATTGTAAAAATTACCAATGTTTCTGATTTTATGAAAATATACTATAACCACGAAGCGATAATATAATCTTCTGAGTTATCCAAAATTCCGAAAAGCGTGTTCCATTGTCCTTTGAATCCCCAGAAACCAATACATTTCCAAAATTTAAAGAATTATTTATAAAAGCAAAGTAATTTTTCTGTCCGTATTTTTCAGAAACGTTTCCGAATAGTTTTTATAGTGTATTAATCAGTTACCTCAGCCTGGAAAGCTGTTTTTCGAATGTCATCAATTCTCAAGTAAACGTTTTCAGCTGCATAAGTTAATTTATACATGGGAGAGTAAAGAAATAATCTTAATTTTAATGTTAATGTTAACGCGGTTAATTTTGCATGTTTGTCTGTTAAACATATTTGTTGAACATCAAAATGTTTACTTGAGAATTGATAGCATCGGGAAAAAAATATATATTTCGTGCTTAGAAAACTGAATAATACATTTAAAAGATACTCGTAAACGTTTTGAAAATTACGGGTAGCAAGAGCAATTTTGTTTTTATAAATGATTCTTTAAATCTCAAAATGCCATTGATGTCTGAGGTTTCTAAAGATAAAGAAGCACTTTTCAGAATCATGGTTAACTAGGATGAGTTTATATTATAAATTTATTCGTGATTATATTATATTTTCATAGATTGAGAAACATTTGTCATTTTTACAGTGTAGGAAGGGACCCTCTATGAACACGAATAGCCTAAGCCAAAAGTGAAAATTGCGAATGTTTGGTGCGATTTGCATTTTTAGATCATCGATCCTGCTCATTGTCTAAATGTATCTAACAAATCTTGGATAATTGCCGAGTAGTTTGAAAAGAAAATTATTACGTTTACCCAATTACTTTTGGAGTTATGATTTTTTTTTCGAATCTGTGCAACCTTGTTCGATGGCCCTGTATAAATGAGTGTTCTATTGTAATAGCTGTCCCAAGTGGCTGAAAGCGATAAAATGGGAACTAGAAACAAACAAGAACTAAAAATCATATATCAGACATAGATGTATGAAGCAGTTTCCCACACTAACAAAATATTATTATGAAATAACCTTTTATCTTACATTGAAATGAGATAATTAAATAAGCAATTTAAATAGGATATATATATATCACTGTATATATATATCACTGGTGCCCGGCTAACCGAAAAGTACCAAAATTTCGTTTTATAGCAGTTAATTTCTCACACAGAAAAACGAATATCTAGAAATATAATTCTTACGGAAACATTTATACAATTCGATGGTTCAACAGATAAATTTAACTAGTAAATCTTCAGATCAGGAGTCTGAACTAATGCTCCCGACGAAATACTTATTTCAGTTATACGTTCAATCGATATACGTACATACGTATAATACGTCGGCATGAAATATGTTTATCTTAAATCATACGTATACACGTATATCGGTTAAACGCATCATTCAAGTGTACGTACATTTACAGTATACGTATTTTGTTTTAATACGAATTCACTTCATCAGCCTTACGTCACTCAACGGAGAACAGATTAGAAATCGGTGGCATTATCGTAGCAATCTCATAATACGTTTCATACACAGGATCTTGTTATTTTTCCCTGTAAGCATTTTAATTAACTTATGTTACTTCTAATTTTTATTGGATAAAGTGATAAAATGTTATATAAATTTCCTGGAACTGTTTAAATTGTATTATATTTCTTAAAATTGTCATTATGGTTGTTATATACCTTTTATGAATACTAGACTGTAGCGGATGTTTCTCAATGTATCTGATTCACTGACCAGCAGGAGGAAAGTATATTTTTTTACGCAATGAACGAAAACCGTTTAAACGTTTATACGTTTAACCACTGAGGTAAGTTCCGTATATACCTTTTCGTATAATTTGCATAACCGCCATGGCCGTATCATACGTATCCAAAATCTGTGCGCCGTATGATATGTATTATATGTATACTCGTATAAACGTTTAACAGGAAGCACTAGTTTCAACATCAGTATTGTAAGACATTTTTATTTTCATTTCAGTTTACAGAATGCATAACATCCTGAAATCAGTAATTTTATAATTTTTGATTATATGTAGAGGAAAAGATGTAAATATGGGCACCTTTTTTTGTTTTTGGCTTAAAGTGATTTTCCGTTTGGAAAATTTTGGATTTTTTATCTTTATTAACAATTATAACAAGTTTACAAAATTGGAGGAGGCAAAACAATTATTAAAATCAATTATTTCAATTCGTAAACGAAGATTTACAAAAAGCTTTTAAAAAGGCACCAGAAAAAATAGGTGCAAATATAGGCCCCCTCCAAAAATGTCACAAAAAACAGTTTAAAATGTTTTAAAACAGGATAAAACAATACAAAATGGTAGAGAATATATTTATGACAGAAGAAAATCATTTATTGAAATCGCAAACAAAACTGGGCACAATCTAAGTGTGCCCACATGAGGCACATAGCACATTTAACCCACACTTCTCGTCGAGTGTTTCAGAGTGCTTTCCATCACAAAAGATGCAATTTGCATCGCTCGGAGGTTGTTTATTGCTGTCTACAATGAGAGGGTCACAGTAATCTGACGAGTCCGATGATGAATCGTATCGTTTCGCATGTCGAATTTTCTTTCTTTTTTTGAAGTCCTTTGGTTTTCCCACCCCTGCCTTCTGGCATTACGCCATTATGTTAAATTACGCACATTATCAGATATATTATAAAATAAAACTAACGAATGCTTTCAGGATTTATAGATAATAAAATGGCCTTATATATATCTATAAAGTTTTGATTATTATCTGCATCTAAGGTAATTTTACAGTCCTTTTATTTCAAAGCATTTGTTAGGTTTATTTTATAATACAGTTGGTAGTGTATAATGTAGGTAACTGCTGTATTCTCGTAAAAAAATACTGAAATAATTTATGTTGTTTAAGAGAGAAGGTGGTATAATTATGGGCCCCTTTTAAATGGGGGCCCATATTTACACCAACCCCACCTAAGAAATATGGCCACTTTCCTATGTAACCTAAAGCCGTGCGTGAGTAAAGGCGTGCTTCTAAAAGTAGCTTAGGATGTCCGCTTTCCGGATGTCATTGTGAAATTATTTTAAACTAACCATAAGAACATGAAAAGAAAACGATTTCAGATAGCTGTCAAAAGTTTGCAGTCCAGAACAAACAAAAATTCACACAATAACTCACGCTGCATCCACACTGCTTGAAAGAGCGGTTCCAACTGCTCTCTGTTATCTCATATCAACAAATGGCATCATTTACAGTCCTGGCCGTCAGTCTTCAGCACCTCCCATAGCCACTTTGAGAGGGGTGTCCATATTTACACCTGTGCCCGTTTTTACACCTTCTCCTCTATATTTATTTCTAAGCATATAAGTTTTTCCAAAGATTCGGGAGATATAACTTTTAAGAACTGTTACATTATACACTATTCTATGAAATAATGCCCTTGAACTGTGTACTCTTTAAATATTTTAGAGTAAAATGGTAGGTCTTCAGGGGCTTTCTTCACACCGAAGAGATATACATTTTATTCTACATTTTATTCTAACATTCTAATAACAAACAAATTCTAATAAATTAATAAATTATTTTAATAAATATTTTTTCGCTGACACAATATGAAATAGAGTTGTTAGGTAACTGGTAGAATAAAATATATTATTATTTACTACTAATAATATTTACTATTAAAAAATTACTTATGACAGCAAAAATATAAAATATAAAGTGAAAATGTTTTATATTTTTCGAACACATGCACAATATTTGACCAAAATTAAAATTTTACGTGAAATATTGATATTTTGCTAATTTGTGTAACTTTAAGTATCGGGATTTTTGTTTGAAAATTAACATTTTAATTTGAAATCATCGCATATCTTTTAGACTAAAAAGAAAATCTATTTTTTGTTATTTCATTGTTCTATGTTAGTTAAACAATGCGTTATCGAATTCAGCACTTGACTGATCCGTCAGCGTCAATAATATGAAATGAAAATTCATTATAATTTTCGAACACATGCACAACATTTCATCAAAACTAAAGAAAATGTTTAATTTCCGACATATGTATGGTCAAAATATCAGCCTAATCGTAATAATTTAAGACCGTAACTGGGGCATTTTAACATCCATAATTTAACATTTAAATCAATTATCCCAATGTTTCATTTTTAATTCAATGAAAGTTAAAATTTTAATATCGTCTGAATTGCCAACGAAAAGGATTAAGACGTAAAAGAAAATGTTCTGTATTTTTTGAACGAGTAATCCATATTTAACCAAAAATTCCAGAATTTATTCCGGGTATTTCACCAACATACTTACCAAATTACAAGCGAACAGGGTGTTCATTGCAGAAGTTATCATCACACTTACAATAAAAACATTCTGGGTCTCAACAGTAAAACTCAACTGACGTTTTGGCAATTACAATCTTCTTTGAAATAAAACTTACTTTTATACCAGATACTTTAAGACAAAAAAATAAATGTCTTCACTATATAATTACTAAATCATATATAATTAATTAAATTATCATGCCGTATAAATTTTAATTAGTTTAATAGCATTTTCGTCACCAATTGTTTTGTGAATGTTAAATTTAATCACGATTTGTTTTTATATTTATTAGTTCTGGATTATTCTAAATGATAAATAAAAAAAGAAAACTGCCCAGTTAAACTGAGGGCATTGAGCTCACAGGCTATTTGCACTAATTGTATATTACAATCTTATTTCAAAGAATTTGAAAAAAGACCCTCGAAAAATAAAGAAATTGACAGTATATTGAAGGAGGGGATCATCCATGTTCTCCCTTATAATTAACCAATGAACCCTCAAAACTGATCAGGGAAACGTCTTATTACAATTAACATATATAAAAAATTTGATGCAAATCGGATAATTCTGCATGAAAAATACATTTATCTAATTCAAGGGGGGGATTAGCCCCCCCCCCCGTTCCCGCAATACACTACACAATTAGGGTAGCACATTGTTTTCACGATATTATTAAACAAATATACTGCTATACAACAGAAGTTGAATACAGAATAATCAATGTAGTAAAAACCATAAAAATATTTGTACAAAAATTGACATTTCTCAAATTTATATAACAGAAATAAAACATAAGTGCTCCAAATGCAATTTTAAATAATTTCTTTATTTGTCGTTTCGTTCGTAAAACGAAACAGTTTGAAACGTTTCATGCGATGTTTATTTGTAGAATGTCATAAAAATATGATATATCCGATTTCAGGAAAATCCTGTTAAGACTTTCTGACTAAATATAGAGCGTGCGAACCAAAATCTTCTAAGTTTACAAGGAGTATCACCTTTCGTTTATAGATTCAATTTCAAGAAAAAATGATTGGTAAATATTTTATATGACTATATTTACCATTTCAACTAAAAACTGGTTTTTACCGCTTGACAAGATTGCATTAAAATATAATTTTTTTTGGTTTGTACCACTATTTCTAATGCTTACCTTATTTATCAATAAAAATTTGTAATTAAAAAAAGTAGAAAATATTATTTGAAAATAGTGGCATTCAAAAGTCAAAACCATACGAATACTGTTTCTATACAGCTATGTCAGATACATAGAATGCAAAAGCAACACCAATTCCTTTTACACACAATTGTAACTATACGCTATTACGCTTAGTTTCTGTTTTCTAAATAAATTTCAATTACTATAAATTTTGTGTTGTCTCATGAATCCCCTTTATTTCAATTGACTATGCTGTCACACACTAGCAAATACTCCTGCCAGTGAAACCAACCATTAAATTAACAATAAATGCAGTTTGTTGAGTAGAATCGTACAAATTTACAACCGCATCCTCATTGCATTCAATGAAAATATATCAGTGCTCATAATTAATAACTGTTCAAAAGTACCACATATATAAGTAAAGATCCTTTACTGTTTCAAATAATATTCGTTTCTTCTTTTTCATATGTTTGTCCGTAGGTCCATATTTGTGCATTAGAACTTGATCTCATACTCTCAACATCATACATTTTCAAGTGTAATTTTTCGTGATTTATTTTCATATTTATGCAGACGGTTCGGTACGTATATTGTTTATTTTATGCTTATCCACAGAAATGTTAACTTTTTTCTTACTTTTCGTTTGCTCTAATAAATTTTAAGTAATTTAATTTCAGAGAATTTTAAATAGCGAATTTTTTTTTGGCATCATTAATTGCTCTATAAATTATGCCGTCCTTATATTAATTTTATTTTTGTGTATTTTTTGGTTTATTATTAATACATTTAGGCTTCAAATTTTCGGTAAATCGTAGCTATAACATTTTGTTTTCAATATTTGATTTCTTCATCTATTTTTGTAACCATTGCAATTGAAGAGGAACTAAAAAAATCATTCTTCTTTTTATGTAAAAACACAAACGAATGCGGAAAGTTATGTATATTATAATTCTTTTGTATATAAATAATCATTTATCTTATTAAACAAAACAGACATTCATTATGCAACAAAGTATTTATAACATACTTAAACTTATATAATTTAACTTCAAATTTCGTCACACTAAAATGCTTTCAAAAAGCATATTTATAAATATGGTTTTTTTTTTCCGTACAGAAAAATTTGAAAGCCACAGATTCCGAATATTCAAAATTTTCAGAAAAATAGAGTTCGAAATTTCTAGACACTACAATTTTTATATATAATATTGAGTGTTTATCAAACTTATGATAAATCTATTTAATATAAAGACTCAACGTATCCTTTTCATGACATAAATTGCGAAATAAAAGTTATGTTAATGTCTTATGTAATATGTATGATAACATTAAGAGCTTACGAAAGGATGAACTGCATTTATTCTTTATAAAAGGCAAAAATGATATTGCAACACATTTTCTCATAAATGCAGCAAACGGATAACGGCTTAAAGTGTTTATCACATAAAAATTGAATTTAGATGTAAATATTGTTTTTCAGTAGTACATACCAGTGCAAATTAATTTGGATAAAGTAAAAAAATATTTTTCAAAACTATTCCTTTATATCATTCTATGCATTTATATACAGGGAATAATTCCTGCATTAGTAAGAAGTAAGTCCATCTTTAGCAGAAATTACCTCTTGAATTCTCTTTGGCATTGAGGCTACTGTATTAGGGCACATATTTTTAACTTCATCATCGTAAAACTACATTTTTGTAGCATTCGTTATCATGCATTCTTTGGTTGTACAGTCAATTTTACCTAAACGTCTCTTCACAATATTCTACAAGTTTTTATACGATTTAAGTCTTGTGAATTTTTAGACGACCAATCAAACAAATTATTTTTATTTTTGAGCATGCAAGATTGGACAAATTTTCAATTGTGACATGGGACCAAATTATGTTGATATATACACTTTTGTAGCATTCGTTATCATGCATTCTTTGGTTGTACAGTCGATTTTACCTAAACGTCTCTTCACAATATTCTACAAGTTTTTATAGGATTTAAGTCTTGTGAATTTTTAGACGACCAATCAAACGAATTAATTTTATTTTTGAGCATGCAAGATTGGACCAATTTTCAATCGTGACATGGGACCAAATTATGTTGAAATATTCCGTCAAACGTTTGCATGGATGGAACAATGTTACGTTGTAATATTTATACGTATTTGGATGAATTCATCATACTTTGAACAGGAACTAAGATTCCAGTGCCATTTGCTATGAAAAAAACCCAAAACATCTGTTTCAGAATGTATTTTATATATTGTTGATCGTACTCAGTTATTATGGAATCACAGTTGCTTCGGCTAACGATATTTCCTCTGTAACCGTGCACAAATAAATCAGTTTCATCACTGAAAAATTATTAAACGTTTTTTCATCATTTTAACATTCAACTATTGTTTTTTGCCTTGGTATTCTTGCCTTTCGGCCAGTTTTAAAATGCCTATGGTGCACAGTGGATCAATCATTAAGAAAATGCGAACATAGGACCAAAAATGAGTCATTAAATAACTAATATTTTGAAATGAAATATTTTAAAACAATGTCTACAAAATACGAATGTATATTTCTTTTTATAATTATGCAATATTGTATCATATATATATATAACTTGGAAAATAGATCTTCCAATAGTACATTTTTTGGGGGGAATTTGAGTTACTTTTAAATGCCGTACGAAATGACAGTTAGGTAAACTACACTAATATCCATTATAAACAATCATTATTTATGTCCTAAAACACAGATTAAACCAATACTGATTTCATTTTGTTTGACTTTTACGTATGGTTTCACATTATGTGTCACAACTATAGAAATAACGGCATCATGAAATTAAAAATTGCTTAAATTAAATTGTTTAACGTTGTTTGACCTTTGAGACACATGTTAATACTTTTGAGAGTCTGTACTTTAATGACATGTAAAGGATTGCAAACTTGCGCCTTTTTTTTAACTAAATGCACTTTAAACCCTCTAAGCGGCTGCCACATACTTTTCTGTTTCCAGAAAATAAGTTAAATTGGCAATAGACAAAAATATATTTTAAGGAGATTATGTTTTAAGATATATATAGGATGCAGAGCTATGAAAAAATAATTTAGCATTAAATTGCGACATGAAATTCAATGTGTGTTGGGTTTTGTAATCTGTTATAGGGAATTACAGGAAAACACACTGACGTTCACAGAGTTAATTGTTTTTTAATAAATAGGTGCTCTAATATGCCTGTCATAATGCATTATACATTAAAGTAAAAGTTTCAGTGCTTCTGGAAACTTTCTGTTTTTTCCACGTTTGTTATTTTCAGTATAGAAATGTAAATCAAGGGGTCAGAAATTATTAACAACTTCAGCAATAAGTTTTCGTTGGACTCCCTTCGACTTATTTTTCTCGTATGAGACTTCCAGTACATTCCAAATTCTTTATTTTGAGCTTAGCTAGCTTCTTCTGACAATTGGGTAATTGGAATAGCAAATTTTGTAATCACACCTTTTCCACAAAAAAAAATTTTTGTACAGAAGCTGACATATAATACCACACATATTTTGAGGCACATTGTTTAGCTGTTTAAAGCGTAAAATTTCCAATTATTTCTGCATTAATGTCTTCTTCACAGCAGATCACTTGCATTATAATTTTAAAAAAATTAATAAGTTCTTTGTTCAATCAAGTAATCTCATCTGTCTTTTCAAACTCATTCAAAAATGTTTTCCCAATGTTTCCATCATGTGTCAAACCAATTTTCTGTTGTTTCCTTGATTCGTCTTTTTCATTCTTTTGGTCTTTAGTTCTATCACTCCATGATTAAATGATAAATTGTAAGAAATATAAAGCAAATACCCCATAGACTGTATTCTTAATTAGAGACACCAAAGCTACATCAGGATGCGTTTACATTTTTTTTACAATTTTACCAATGTTATTTATTTGCGAAAGTTTTTGCACCATAAATAGAACATGTTGAACATGATGATGAATTTGAAATTTCAGTAATATTTTTTTATCGATCATGATTAAATACTTCTCGTGATTATAGGTCATATTTTTAAGTGCTGGTGGCTTTAAATTGTTTACTACATCTTCCATTTGCTGGCACTCCTTTTTTTTTATATCCGAGTATTCTCGACTACAAATTCGAATCTATCAAGCCGACAATATCTAGTTAAGGATGGAGCTAGGTTTTGCCAAATATCTTCAGTGCTATATAATAACCTAATAAGGACAAAACTAGTAATAAAAATAACTACGCGATAAACTACGTGATAGTAACGAGCATTCCTAATCAAATAATGCACCATCAAAACCATTTACTTATTAATTTTCAGTGCATTTTTGGTTCGAATTGTGATTTATATGTACCCAAAACTATAATTTCAGTTACAACTAAAATTGACTGTAAATTCATTTAAACCAAACTATCTCTAATAGATATATCTTTTTTTGGAATGTAACATTCCAGTTTTGCTTTTAGTTCAGTTATCCAGCATTTCTCTAAATTCTTGTTTTCAGCGGAAAATAATGGAATTGTTCGTAAATTTATTTTTAGTATTATTTGTTATACACATTTAAACATAAATTTAATCAAAAATATCATATATATCGCCTTATCATATAGTGATAATCCTATCTTAGACACCGCCTATACTTCGATCCACTGTGTGGTTTCAGTGCTTATCGAAACTTTCTGTTTCTTTCCACGTTTGTTAGTTTCAGTATAGAAATGTAAATCAAGGGGTCAGAAATTATTAACAACTTCAGCAATAAGTTTTCGTTGGACTCCCTTTGACTTATTTTTTTCGTATGAGAAATCCGGTACATTCGAAATTCTTTATTTTGAGCTAAGCGAGCTTCTTCTGACAATTGGGTAATTGGAATAGCAAATTTTGTAATTACACCTTTCCCACAAAAAAATAATTTTTGTACAGAAGCTGACATATAATACCACACATATATATCGCCTTATCATACTGTGATAATCCTATCTTCGACACCGCCTAAACTTCAATCCACTGTGTGGTGAACGGTTGAAGCACTAACAAGCAAAACCACCAGCAAATAAATCTTTTTGAAGGTCTGAGCTTGTGTTTGTGGATTTTATTTACTATTTCTGATTAGAAATTTATCAGTTCGTGGAATTTTTTTTTCGCTTCCTTACTTCTTCTTTTAGAAGACGACAATTCAGATGCATTCCAATTAGTAAGAATTCTTGATACACCTGATTTACCTGTACCAACAGCAGATGCAATATCTTCACACTGTCAGAGATGTGTAGAAATGTGACACTTAATAGCAATTATATTTACAGGCTTCTATGGAGTAACATGCATTTTTAATTACACACAAGCAACATGTATCTCACAGAGAGCAAAAAATAACACACACCTCTCACACACAGAAGCTGACAACCGAAGCTGAAGTGAATATTTCCATTATATAAATACAGTCAATTTCCGGTATAGAAATAATCAAACCAAATTCTTATTATCAACGTCTAGAAGTCACACCACTTCAAAGCAGATACAATTGCTTTAAGGCATCAATTGTCTATCGCATTACAATTCTAAGAAAAAAAAGAATAGCTTGTACTACAAAATTCCTCAACTACAGTATAAGGTTGGTTGGTGCTTGTTAAGGCAGATTGCCTGCGCGAGGGTTATAAGCCGAAGGGTAGGGATTGTCCTCAGTAGGGTGGGTATTTGTAAGGGAATATAACCCATATTTAGGAAGTGATACGCAGGTACGAAGAAACACGTAAAACATCGAACAGTTAGGCCGATGAGAGCTACATGTATTCGAAGATTGCCTCTCCCGTCTACAAACAGCAAAAGCTGAATTTTTCAGCTGTTGGTTTATCAACAATATAAAGAAAATATATCATATGAAAATCTAAGTAATAGGAAGGAGTGAACGATAATTATGTTCAAGAATGTGTACCTAAGTTCATATACAATGCTGTCATACCGATGACTTTTGTGACGAATTTAGTGACTTGTGTTGCGAATTGCCGACTTTTGTCAACATTTTCGTTGCATAATTCATATTTGAACATTTCTAAAAAACGGAAGCAGATGAAAATTAAAGGAAATACAGAGAAACTTAGAGAAACTTACCTAGAAGCCGGAAATATGTCATTAATTCACGTTAATTTGACGTCATCAACAGAGGTTATATAAATGGGACCACTCTAGAGCGTTAATGTGATATTGCACGAGGCGTCAAAGTTGCGACTACTTTCAAGAGGCCAACGTTAACATATAGCTTCAAAATAATTGTTCGAAAAAAAAGTGACTTTTTATTGTTGGAGCAATTTTTTCGCCTGTAGGGTTCGTGAAGGACAAATATCGCCTGGAACAGCTAATGAAATATTTTGAAAACTAACGAGGGAAAAGCCGTGTCTGGAACAGTCAATAAAATGCTTAAAAATTGACAAGGAATTAGCCTTGGTCATCCTGTCGGTGACTTCAAATTATCCGATGTAATAGGACTTTCGTAGTGCGATTTCTGTCGCAAGATATTGTAGGTGGAAAGCAACATGTGCCTATTTTTATATATGATTTTTAACATTCATTACGCTGATTACTTTATGTTTACGATATGAATTGAAATACTTATATTGTATTTCTGTAATATTCGTCGGCTCAAACCCTGCCATTTTATTAACAAATCTGCTTTTTCTAGTCTAAAATTCGGCTATTTGGTAACAATATATTATAAATAATTAATTTTTAATAAAAAAGAAACTTTTACAAAGTTTGAATTTTATTATTAAATTAAATAAAACCAAATTCTACTAACAACGTCCTTTAACAAAATATCTATCTAAAAAATGAGCTAAAGCTTCTAATTCAAATATATACGTAAATATTTTGTAATAACAATTTCAGAACCGAATTAAGTGCGTAATATTTTCTAACAGTTTTCATCCCGATGATTTTAAGTGAAACTTTACACTTAGGATAATAATCTTTGAAAAAAATAAACAAATTTTTAATTAAGGGAAGGATTAAAGCATCAGTTGAGCTGTTAAAACTACCACGTTGCTGAAAAAATCTTAATCTATTCCGAACATAAGACTAAATCTGCAATAAGACTGCTGAAGCAGTGGTAATATAATTAATAACATTTATACACAACTAATTTAAAAAATAGCGCCGATCACCCCATAGAAGCAATAACTAAAATATAGCATCTCTATTTAGAGCTCACTTTTATTTTTTTATCCCTCCACACCGAATAAATCATTTTCTAATTAGTAATGAAAAATCCAAAAATCATGTGACACCAATATATAGGAATGCTACATATAAGTTCTATTAACCAGTAGTTTCCTTTTAGGAATGACGGTTTGTTCCTCATGGTGGAAAAATGTTGAAGAGGAATAAATTCGAAAAAAATGTTGCAAACGTCTGTGTTAGGAAAGCCATTTTGGAATGTATGTAACATGAAATTGAATAACAGCTACAGATTCCTCGAATAACAGAATGTTGTCCAAAACAAAATTTATTGACTTCATGTAAACACACTTTTATCAAAGAAACCTGAGAGTTTTAAATTTCTATTTGACGTACTTATTTTTATGTGAATCGTTAAAATGCATGAGGATATTTTTACACAATTGATATCGATAACTAAAATTCTATTTATCTGTCTATCTATCCATATCTATATCCATAACTATCTTTAAAAAATTCTTTAATAGCCATCAACGAGCATTTATCACTATTACCACGAATGGGGCATAAAGAACATTGCTACTTCGTTTAAATTTTATCTAGTTTCTTTGAATGTAACATTCCCTTTCAATGTCGAATAAACTATAAATTACGATTACTGTATGAAAATTTTGATGCATTACTGCATTAAGATTGATTTATACACAAAAATGCATTTATGTGATACCGTTTAACGGTTTTCTGATATACCCAGCAAAATAATCTTTCAAACAAAATTTATTATATTTCTATACTAGCTTAGAATACTTTTATGAATTGCAAAATTCCTCCGGATATGTTAAACAGCTGTCTAAAGAGATTTAATACACCGAATAATTCTGACAGTCTAAAAATATGAGGGAATATTTTCTGATAAAACCATAACGAGAAAATGCCACTGTGCGATTTGTGTATTCGGCTACGTTTACCTATTTATCCTCTTTTAAGGCAATCAGTAATTGTAGCATAAACCTTTTGAATTAGAATTTCGTAGATAACTGCAGTGCTAATAGACAAGTGTGGGAGAGTGTAGCTTCTAAGATCATAACAAATGGATGTGAACTAAAATGATCTGAACAATTTATGGTTCCCAAAGCAACCAAACTTTGTTGCTGAAAGATAACGAATTAAATTATTAATTTTCATTTAACTGGAATTTCTCCCACAGAGTGTTATTTAGGACTTTTGTCAATGTTAAGGACTGTTATGATACCAAAACAATAAGGTAATTTCAGATTTAACTATTGGAATTTAGAAGAAAAATAATCTTAAATATGAGATTAAAATAAAATTCTTAATTTCTAAATTAAAATTGTATAGATATTGAAGTATGTTGCCATAAATATGTAATAAAATATTTTCATGGGTGAAAAAACAGGATAGGCAGTGTTGAACACTGTCGCAGTTATTTTGCAAATTGTGTAGATTAAATTGAAATTAAAAAATACTTTCACTCTGACTTTAGGTTAACTTACGCTGGAATCCGACAGTTAGAACACTTCCTTCCTACAGTTTTTACAGAGCTTGAAACCATTCATGTTCTTCAAAGGAAACTCTTCTCTTAGTACATCTGTTACACCGCTGTTTTTAGGATTCGAATCATTTTTTAACCATAGGCGGTCGCAAATGTCACATTTATGACCAAAGAAATTTTCAGTATTGGTTGTCTATGTATGTTTTGTAAGTAATTGTCGACAAAGATACAAGTCCAATTTTAGACCACAGCGCCATATTGGATTTGCGAAATATGTCTGATTTGTCTGTGTAGACCTCCATTGCATTGTTCGTCTTATCAACAACGAAAATCACATATATAATTGATCCACGCTCGTCATATGCTGCGTGAGTTGTCCGAGCGTAATTACTTTGCCTATATTCATGGAATCACTATGTTTTGGGACTGACGTTTTTGGTGTCATACTCTTTCATAATTTGTGCTCTACGCATTCGTGCCTGATTTTTGTAATTCTGTTTGCACTTTTTCTACATACATGGGGTTATTTAAGGGAATCTGAAAATTTTCAAACATCTCAAAGCCTTGTAGCTTTTGTTGTTTTTGAGATACAGACTTCGGGTCAAGAATGAGTTGTAACACACACATTTCTCTACAAAGCAACACTTTGTTCATTCGGATTGAACAATTAGTTTCTAAGATATAATCCTGTTTATAAACACATGTCGAATAAAGAAAGTCGAAAATTCTGAGTTTACTTTCAGCACTTATTTCACGATGCCTCGTTGCTACGAATTTCAAGTGGTGCTGGCACAAATGTTTATCCAATTTCTTTAAAATAAGATCCAGATGTCTATCTTAAGTTCACTTATTGAGGAGTGAAATCATTTCGACAAAGTCTGCCGCTCATTTGGGTACGATTGCCTCCCACTAAAAGGCATCTATATTAAAGAAGTTCTCACATCAAAAACATTTCATTAAATCGAAACGTAGTTTTAATTTTATGTGTTTTATCTTACAGGCTTCAAGGTCACATTTGAATGTTTCATGCATGTTAAACTTATATAAATTCTATTATAAAAAATGATGAAAAAATATTTTTATAAAAATAAAAGTCATTTTTGTGATTTTCTTTATTTATTCTTATAGAAATATATTTTATGTATCTTTAAAAAAAGTTTAATAATTTTTAGACACCCTCGTACATTCTATTAAGCTGAGCAAACAATAATGTCAGTGTTACTTATCTGTCAATCAGAATTTTTTTAATAAATTTTGAATTTTGAAGTACAAATTTTTGGCAATTTATTGATAACTATAGTTTTATTTTTCTTCATAGCTCACGGATATTTAAGGCCTATAAAAAGACTATCGAAAAGAAAGAAGTTATCGGGATTTTTTGCGCGAATGCAAAATTGGACAAAAAGCAGCAGAATAAGCTTGAAATATTGGCATCGTATCTGGCGACTGGGAAACGGGAAGTTGAAAGTTGGTTAAAATATCTAGTAGCAGAAATGACAGTGTCTTGATTAGAAAGCGGGTCATTGAAAAGGAGAGATTTAAAGCATAAGTTAAATCTAATCCTCTTATCAATCTTCGAAAGCTTGTTTGTGAACTTGGAATATGCTTTAAAACTATCTTCACACATATTAATGAAATTGAGAAAAGAAAAACGCTCGACTTAGGAGAGTACAGATAAAATTAGCAAAAGTTATCTTTTCGAAGTGTGCTTTGAACTTATTTAGCACATATAACCCATTTTTTGTTGCATTGTGGAGTGCAATGGAACAGTAGAATAACCAGCGACGTTAATCTTACAAGGAGAGTGCCAAGTTTGGTAATCACAGATTTTGATTATTTTTACATATGTTGTAGGGTAGAATCCCCTTAGTCTCAGGTTCAATGGATTTTATACAACGCTCCTTAATTCTCGAGAAATGGGGGGTCTAATATTATACTACAACTTAAATACTTACTTTGTAGTATACTTTGCACTTAGCTGTGTCGGTCGTAACTCAGTTGGTAGGGCGTCTGCTCGTTGTTCCGAGGGCCCGGGTTCGATGCCGAAAAGCGCTACGTTTTTTTTCTAATTTTTTTTATAAATATACTTGTAATTATAAATTAATAATCTCAATAAAATTTTTGTTAATATAATTACATTTTAATTGAGCATTTTTGAATTTTTTAAAAATCACTTTTAAAATGTATTCCATGTATGTTTTATCAATGCAACGATATTGAACAATTGTGTCAATTCGTGATTGTAAAGAAATATCATTTATAAATTGCCTTAACAAGGGAAGTTAATGCGATGATAATACTACTCTGTTTTTAATGTAAGAAGCATGATTATATTAAACATTAGCATAACAGTTAAATTACAACATATTTATGTTTTATTATATTGTAACTAGAGGGCGCCACAACAGACTTTGGTTATTTCTTTTTTTAAGTTTGATGCAGTTAAGTGGATTTTGTTTTCAATTTTTATCACACAAGTGTATCACACAAGTGTCATTCTATAACAGCTCATAATCGTATAAAAATGGAAGAAGCAAGCTGTAGTTCACAAGATCAATCTGAAGTGTCGGGATTCAGTGAAAATCAGAAAAGTGATGTCACAAATGCGTTGAAGTACTGTAAAATTTTATTTTAAAACAATGAATTTTTAACAAATAATCCAGCATCTGAAATATCCTCGTTTTCTATTGCGATGGGAGAAGAATTCTATAATTCGATAGTTAATATGCTGATTTTGTAACGATTTTTGAATTTTTACTAGTCAATAATAGATCCAATTTTTTTAAAACTCTTTAAATGATGAGAAACGTTTAATAATTGTTTAAAAATCAAAAATGCTAAATTAAAATTTAATGATGTTCAGAATTTTTTTTTGAGATTATTAAATTATAAGTACAAGTATATTTATAAAAAAAAATGAGAAAAACAAACGTAGCGAGCTCCGGCATCGAACCCGGGCCTTCTGAACAACGAGCAGAAGCCATACCAACTGAGCTACAACCAACGTAGTTATTGTGTTACAAAGTAAGTATTTAAGTTGTGTTATAATATTAGACCCCCCATTTCTCGAGAACTAAGGAACGTTGTATAAAATCCATTGAACCTGAGACTAAGGGGCTTCGACTCTACAACATATACAAAAATAATAAAAATCTGTGATTACCAAGCTTGGCACTCTCCTTGTCAGTTGTGAGATCTGGATGAAGTATCAAAATAGTTTCTGAATGAAAAAATGCACGAAACTAAGATCAAATTTTATGTTTGGTACTCTAAATTACAGTCTTGAGTGTGTTGGGTCGTACCCGACCCGAACCTGGAACATTTATGGTCAATTCTCCTGGATGCCGACCTTCAACGAAAATAAATTTGCGTTAACCCGACTCAAAGCGTCGGCCGTGTGTTCATCTAGAATCGGGTTACCTTACCCGATGAAGGACTTTAATCTATATCAGGAACATTACATACATTACATGATCCATTACAATGTCTTAAATTCAAGTGAAATTATCATTATAGAGAGGTACTGTCAGCACATGGAAGATATGTACCAAAAACTGAGACATCCGTTCGCATGACAACACGCGTTTTCACTCTTCACGAATGATCTCACAAAATTGAATGAGGTGAGCTATGGACTGTTTTCACACCCTGTGAAACATCAGACCTTTGTTCGATTGGATATAATTTTTTTTTTATCTCGAGAACTTCTTACAGTGAAAATATTTTCCAAAATTAAAGCCTTGCTCAAGAAGAATTTGAAGATGTCATAAGCTCCAGGAATTCAGACTTTTATGCTACTTGAATAAAGTGCCTTGTTTAATGTTTTCATAAATGAATAGAATACAATGATTTTTACTTTGATTAATAAAATTAACTGATAAAAAAGTTGCATGCGTTTAAATACAGGGTGATTATAAAAAAAACTATCCCGATATATGAGTCCTTAACTCTCACACCGTTCACAGAAACTGACTGAAATTTTGCTTTTAAGTATTTTGAGATATGCGCTCAAGAATCGTATGAAAAACAACAGTTAAACTTTAACAGTTACGGGTACAGTGACAAAATTTTGAAAATTTAAAATGGCAACAGCTATTTTTTTTTATTGGAATGTGATCTTCATAGTGAAAAACCATAAAAAACCTTTAAACGGTACCTGTAACACGAAAATTGCCGGCGCTAGAGAGACTAAGAAGAAAAGTGAAAACAACCAATAAAGGACAGAGAAGCAACAGAAAGTAAAACATTTTATTATTCAGTGCTATACACCATCTGCCGCATGCAACGTGTCTTCGTATGTGACGTGGAAAATTTGTGAAACACAATAAAATGTTTTGTTTTCTGTCGATTCTCTGTCTTATTCGTTGTTTTCACTTTTCTTCTTAGTCTGTCTAGCGCCGGCAATTTTCGTGCTACAGATACCGTTCCAACGCTTTTTATTGTTTTTCACTATGAAGATCACATTCCAATTAAAAAAAATAGGTGTTGCCATTTGAAATTTTCAAAATTTTGTCACCGTAACCGTAACTGTTAGATTTTAACTGTTGTTTTTCATACGATTCTTGAGCGCATACCTCAAAATACTTAAAACCAAAATTTCAGTCGGTTTCTGTGATCGGTGTGACAGTTAAGGACTCATATATCGGTATAGTGTTTTTATAATCACCCTGTATAATAGTTAAAAACCGACATTGTTTTTTACACAACCCGTTTCTAAGTATGAGAAATAATTACAAGTTCTCGTACTTCAATATTAACGGAGGTCAAAATAAAGCACTCGTTTTAAAAAAATATATATAAATAAATAATTCAAAAATAGAATGTTTTCCGGGTATTCGTCTGAGATATATGCTTCAAAAGACAAAAAAAACCTGGAGAGATTAATTAGAAACTGAACCTTTTAATAAAACAAAAAATAAGAAATAAAATACGGAGCGAAAGCGCTATTTATAAAGCATAGTAAGTAGTTGACACTTCCAAAAGGTTTTCTTTTAACACCATTAAATAACTTTTAGGGCATTTAACAGTCATAAAAATGATGATAAATCGATAATACGAATGCTTTGCAGAGTGTCGTTTACTTCTAATTATAAAGATTCTGAATAGGAAATTGTACATCAAACTTGAGATTAATTTAGTAATAATAGTGTTAATTTTCTAGAAATATAATGAATAAATCTCAAAATATTACGGTTCATATATTTTTTAAAAGTACAAAAAAACTTGTTTTATATATTTTTTGGTGTAATGCGATGACATTTTTAAAGAAAATGTTCGTGAATTGAAGGTTATACCATGAACTTACCAAAGTTACAACACCTATTTTTTTGGTTATTTCCATAAAATAATACTTTGCAAATTTTCAAAAAATAAGAGTGATATTTAAACTATACTTTCTAACTATTATGTAATCGAATAAATACACATTTTTGTTGCAGTTACTCTTTGATACACTTGCGTTGAAATTTAGTCTAGCTTTATTTTAAAAAATGTGAATTATATAAATAAAATTATATATACTAGATTAATTCTATAAAAAATCACGAGTTTCAAAATTTTCCTAAAACTATTACGATATTTAAATTTTGCGACAAAAAACTAAAATACCATGTTCAGTCCTGGAATTAAAAAGGATCATCATATACTGGCTATCTAATCATCATATACTAACTGGTACCAACCAATTAGTAATCACGTCGGCTAATAATTGCTATACTTAAATTATGTTTCTGGAATTGTTTACAAAGATAAATTGTAACAAATTAAAATTTTCAATACTAACACCTAATTTTGACATCCTATTTGAATTCTACTATAAGTTGTGCCTCCAATTATCAAAGAGAAAGTCATTCGGTGAAAAAGTTAAGAATTAAGATAGAAAATTTGGAACTCATAATGTGATATTCGTTTTTAATCGTTTCAAACCCGATTGCAATGCGTGTTTTTTTTTTAAAGATTTATTTAAAAAATACTGATGCAGAAAGAAGCTTCCAGATATCGCGTTCTTTTAAAATATTTATAAGTTACAATTACAATACATTATTCTTCGAATATTAATTTCCCAATTTGTTATTGAAAGTTTTAAAGTTTGTCATACAGTTTCAATATGTAGACGACAATCAAAGCATAGTTTGGGTATAATGATTATTAGTCACATGTTCACAAATCACGTTTTGAATGATGATTTGCGGCAGATGCAATAGGGTGGGTGATATCCTTTAATTTCCACAACTGTACATTCTGACTAAGATAAGTCTGCCGAATTCTTGGGTAAATAAAAATATTTAGTGTAAACTTAAACGTATTATTTACAAGAATTGTACTCAGACTACTGTACTGCTCGTGTCAGTTTACCCAATTTTACTAAAACACGCCCCGAATCGTGGTGCGGTTTGAGACGGATTGCACTAAATTGTTTTTGGTACAGACTGGTTCTGATCGGACTGATTTTAATTTTTTTGGGTTGAGGTTTGATTATTCCATGGCCAGATTTGGGTTGACTGAGTATTCCGAAGTCCTGAATAATATTTTCATGAACACAGACCTATATATTTGAATATTAACGAGTGTATATTTATTCATTTTTATACAAAAAAGATAAAATTTATAATTAAATATATAATTGCAGACTATTTTTCTATAATTGTATTATAATATCGATTAATTTTATTTTACTTCGATCTCGGGTTTTAATATTTCGAGTTTGGATTGGTTTCAGATAGAAGTGCGTCTGTTCGAGTCCAGTTCTTCTTGATGATTTTTGTTTCTAGGGTTCGGGTCCAGCTTCGGATTGACTTTAAGCAGAATTTTCAGGTTCGGGTCTGGTACAATCCGACCCATGCAGGATTCTAACAAGGATATCTTATTCGGCTGACGAGAAATCTACTACTGGAGCACATATGCCCAAAGGGATGAAAATAATCATTATTAAAACAAGGTCACGGATAGGAAAGTTATTTTCAAAGTGGTCATATTTAGAATAATCTTTGATATTAGCGTTAATGACAAAATGAAATACTGAGATGTATAATGGTTATAAGATATATTTTTGAAAAACTAAAAGTTGCTATTAAATTGAACTTTTTTCTAAAAAAAAAATCAGATTACATTTATAATTTTGATACATTAAGGCAAATAACCTTATCGAAAAAACATCTGAAATTTCACTCAAGGGAATAAATAAAAGATATGCTGGGGTTAGTTTTTTTCTATCGTCAAGGCCTTTTTTTAATAGCGAGTGCATTGTAGGGTGCTCAAAAACAAGTTTAATAGCGGCCGTGTCCACTTCAACAACAGACCAAACAAGCATTCACATTATTATTCCATCAAACAGTTAGTATGTAGGAGTTACATTTTAACTCTTTTCAATAAAAAAAAGTAATTAATGTCCTTCAAAAAGCGTTACTTTGGTTGTCAAATATATAGTTTTTGAAATACTGTTTAATATTTTAAAAATAGCTATAATTTCTTTCTTTTATGAAATCATGTAGGTAAATGTTAATGACTTGAAAATATTGTGTAGAAAATAAATATAAGGAATCAAATATCCAATATATAAACCGTTGATAAAATTATACGAGATAAAATGCGATAAAACAAAGAAATGTAAAAAGGCGTAAGCGATTCTTCCTATTACATTTATGGCTCTAAATAGACACTGAAGTGCATACGATAGGATCACTTTTGTTTGTTTGTTTGTTTTCCACAAAATGTAAGTCGCAAAAGTTATGATAGCTATATCTTGTTTGTGTGTCTTATTTTATTGTACGATTAGTAATATTTTAAATTCTGTTAAAATATTTTCACAGTTCTATAAATCTGTTTGACCAGAAAATAATTATTTGAAAAAAATATTTTGCGATAAAACAGATAAGGAACCATCTTATATTAAAAGTCTTTTATAACTTTTAAATGAAAAGAAATCGTAAAACAATGTACCTAAAAGGATAAAATTACATATGTGAGTGTGAATTTCTCTTTAAGAATCTCTTCAATAACCACTTAGGTATATAAAACAACATATTTATTTCATTTAACTTTCTGTAAATCCGAGTCAAAATATTTTTTACAGAATATTTTTGACCTGTTTAAATGACAATTTTTCTTATGATGTTTATTGGCCATGCGATTAATGTTTCAGGTATTCTGCACTATTTTATTACACAATAAGCAGTTTTTCAAATGATAATTATTTTCTTAAGTCACTTATCGTATTCTTTTGCAAAAATAGTGTGACAAAAAATAATTATTTGATATTATATGTAAGTATATTTTTTAAAAGAAATAGGTGTACGAAAGCATCTATTGATAAAAACCAATATTAATTGAACAAAATATTACAATAAAATGATAAAAATTATAAAACTAAAACTACATAAGAGATTTCACCTTTACTTTATAGCTCTCTTCAAAAGCCACTTAAGTGTATGAGATAAAATCTCTCTTATCTTCTTTGACTTTCATTAAATAGCATTTGCTGCAGTTTTGTTGGCTGTATTTTA
Source organism: Maratus michaelseni (assembly GCA_963931845.1). Lineage (NCBI taxonomy): Eukaryota > Metazoa > Arthropoda > Arachnida > Araneae > Salticidae > Maratus > Maratus michaelseni. Next base: position 198,245,714 of record OZ007588.1, on the reverse strand, counting down.
TAGAACTTTTGCTGGGATGATTTAAGAGTACCAGATAGGTTTTTTAAATGACGAAAATTGGTTGATGTTTAGTCGTACATTAGAAACCCTGTAATTAATTTTGACTTACTAATTTTATATTTACTTATTTACGTTTTATAGAAATACAAAATGTTTTCTAAATTGTAAGAGAAAATAACAAAATTTTAATACAGTACGACAAACATAATCTTGCAAAACTAGGTTTGCAACGTCGAGGTACACTATTTTTGATTCGTGATTTATTATACATAATGCTGTCACGCAAATGTATCACTAAGAAATAAAATAAAACTGAAATATTTAAAAGTCATATTATGTAATTTAAAATCCATAAAAATTGGCCATAATTTCTGTTATAACGTGGAAACAAAATTTGTTTGTTTGTGTTTTAAGTATATTTATTTGATTTATTTTATTTAAAAAATGAAACTTAAATCCCTTAACTTTTTTAAAAGTTATAAAGGAAAAAAACACTGAAAAACAGTTTTTCAAGATAATTGAGGTTAAAATTTTGCCTTTTGCAGGCATGAGAAGCTACGGCTGCCGAAGGCAGTCGTACTTCACCGCCGAATCCAGGCTCCCGTGAGTCTATACGAGTACACCACCAGGAGGGGCCGCTTTACCCGGACACCCTATAGGTGAGCTCTTCGGCCTGGGGAAAGACGGGGGCCGGAGCCTACCTGCGCCTCTCACCCTAACCCAAATGAGTGATGACAGCGGACGCTGCGACAAGCGGTGGAGCACCAAGTAAAGGACACCATCACACGACACTTGGGCGGTCGCGGAGACGATCTGACGGCTTCGTAGCCGGAACCTCATTAGAGGAACCGGGTCCTAGGCTAATGCCGAACCGCCCCCACGACCCATTACTGTAACAAAGCCTACCAATTATTTAGACCTTGGGAAGGAGGAAGCGACTAGTTCATCGGAGCAAATCTTCTCCGATCAACGTTTATGGCTCCTACGAGTGAAATTTTAGGAATTTTCTTATCGGGAAAACTGTACGTCACTCTTAAAAACTCAAACATTATAAAATAATAGTAACAAAAGTTGCAGTTTTTCGTCATTTCAAACCTGTCGTGTTCACTTAACATTTTCGCTATTCTTGTCATTTTCAGATACATTAGCTATTTTACATACGACTTACTACAGAGCTGTTTAAAAAATCTGAAAATAATAACCTGAACTTACTAATTTTGTTTTAATGCTAGCAGAAAATTTATAAAAAATTAACGAATGGACGTTCCATTTTGAAATATGCCTCAAAAGGTTTAATTCAAAAGTATAGTATATGTCATAGAAAATATATAGATTATATATATATATATATATATATACTAGTATTAAAAAATGCTCTGAAGAGCACCAAAAAAGGTTAATATGTTTAAGTATGAAAAAGGGTTGGACAAGTGCTTCTAATTGAGCATGAGAAAGGAAAGGGGTTCCTTCTTGGCTGCAGCTCACTGTCAATGCCAACTTTTGAAAAAATCATAATCGCGCTTTTTCATATAAAAGAAATTTGCGGTACTGTAGTAAACCTTTCCAACTTGCTTTATATGTCAACTGCACTGTTCTACTGTTGTACTGTGCGTGCGTCTGCAATGCAACTTTGTACAGTGCACTGTGTACCATTATTGCTCTACAGACTATACTACACTGTACACTCCTATTATACATTTGAGCCTCAGTGACGTCCGCACTGTTCTTTTGTACTGCCGTATTAAAGGTATGTGCGCCTTACATATGCATTGCTGCATAACTTATGCATAACTTACATATGCATTGCTGTACTGCATATTGCATTGTGGAGACACAGCCACTTGCATATAATTTCAATCAATGAATGCATTATACTGTAATGCGTGCATATGTGAAATTGTTCCTGTTCAGAATGCTGCAACACTCTGCACTGCAAGACAAATCAATTTTCTGCGCAGTTCTACACTGCAGGCATGCTTGGTAGCACTGCATGAGTGTGATACGCTGCAGGAACTAAGGTTTTTGGTACTATGTCGCCTTACATTCATGTCTAATCAAGCTGCGTCTTTACTGGCTACGTCTTTAAACTATACAATTTTATCGTAACTGTGAGTGATTTCATTTATATGGAAAAAGCGCGATTATGATTTTTTCAAAAGTTGGCATTGACAGTGATCTGCAGCCAAGAAGGAATCCCTTTCCTTTCTCATGCTCAATTAGAAGCACTTGTCCAACCCTTTTTCATACTTAAACATATTAACCTTTTTTGGTGCTCTTCAGAGCATATTTTAATATTAGTCATTTAAATTTTTTGATAAAAACTAAAGTTTTTTTAATATCTTGAAAAGCAAAAAATTTTGCTATTGTCAAAATTTTATTGTTACATTGTTTTCACAACACTCGCCAAATCGTTGACTGTTCATCGCCAAAGTAGCATTTTTTCATTTCTACCTGATCTCTCAAATGTCAGGGGACCGTCACATCAATAATTAAATGGTGGTTTTGCATAGCTCATAAAGAAACTGTATTGTCTCGGTCGTATCCATGGACTGTTTCTGCTGCACTGAAGTCGCCTGCTATAGGCTGAGCTGTTCTATCAGTGGTATCTTTCCTTACTACTCTTCTTAGCCTTTCTTAAAATCGCTGAATGAGGTCGAATATTAGGTTCTGATAATTATAGTAACGATCACTTCAGTGATGATGCTATAAAAATTGAGTTTTGATTTTGCATCGTTATTTGGTGCACGAGACTGTTATTTTGGAAAGTTATGCCGCGATATATATATTTTTATGTATACTAGCTTACCCGCCCGGCGTTGCCCGTGCCAACAACCTTAAATGTACCTGAAATCAGTGTTGAACATTTTTTTTATTTTTAAACAAATCTAATGTTGGGGCCCCACTACCTTAGACAGCAAACACTGGGCGTGCCATACACAATTCCCATATATTACCGTAAGTCGAGTCGAAAGAGCCATACCCCTTCATGATCCAGCCCCTAGAACCAGAGATAGAAAAGCGCCCCTGGTGGTGAAAATCGATAAGCTCTATCTATGTAGAGTCGAATGAGCCATACCCCGTCGTGATCCAGCCCATAGAACCAGATATAGGAAAGCACCCCTGGTGGTGAAAATCGGAACTAAAATCAGTCAGCTCTATCGATGTCAAGTGGAAAGAGTCATACCCCATTGTGATCCAGCCCATAGAAACAGAGATAGGAAAGCACCCCTTGGTGGTGAAATTCAGAACTAAAATAGGTAAGCTCTATTGATGTTGTGTCGAATGAGTCAAAGCGTGTCGTGATGTGACCCATAGAACCCGAGTTAGCTGCAAAATCCTTTAGTTACACCTTCCACCGCCAGGGGGCACGATATGTTCTATACGAACATAACTGAAATCATTAAGGTTATCGATGTCGAGTCGAATGAGACATACCCCGTCATGATCCAGCCCATAGAACCAGAGATGCGAAAACGCCCCCTGTGGGGAAAATCCGAACTAAAATCAGTAAGCTCTATTGATGTCGAGTGGAAAGAGCCATACCCCGTCGTGATCCAGCCCATAGAAACAGAGATAGCAAAGCACCCCCTGGTGGTGAGAGGAAGTTGATGTAGAACAAATGCGATATTTAATAAAAAGTCGTTCCCCCCCACCCCCTTTATCTCGCCATTTTCGCTAATTATTACAAATATACAAATGTTTCTTAATTACTTCTAATGTCCCGATCCGATAATGGGGTTTCCCTATCTACCTATCTTAATCCGCTTTTCCCTATCATAATAGAAAAAATCATATTTTATCAAAGAATCGCTGGCAAACGTGAATTTTGTCAAAGGTTCGCGAGAAAAACACGAATTTCATCAAATAATCGCTGAAAAAACACGAATTTTGTCAAAGGATCATTAAAAATGCAAATTTCATCAAAGGATCACGGAAAAATGCGAATTTCATCAAAGGATCGCGGGGAAAACGCAAATTTCGCCAAAGGATCACAGGAAAAATTTGAATTTCATCAAAGGATCGCTGAAAAAAACACGAATTACGTCGTAGGATCACTGAAAAAACATGAATCTCGACAAAAATATGTGGAAAAAATACGAATTTCGTTAAAGGATCACAAAAAAAGCAAATTTCGTCAAATGATTGCAGGAAAAGCTTGAATTTAGTCAAAGGATCGCAGAAAAAGTACGAAATTCGTCAAAGGATTGTGGAAAAAATACTGATTTTGTGAAAGGTTCGAAGAAAAAACTTTCGTGAAAGAGTTGCAGAAAAAATACAACTGTCTTTATTAAAAACAGCACACACACAAACATCCCATTCCCTCTAATTATTACAAATATACAAATGTTTCTTAATTACATCTAATGTCCCGATCCGATAACGGGGTTTCCCTATCTACCTATCCTAATCCGCTTTTCCCTATCAAGGTGTGAATATGGGATGATCCAGGATCCAGCAACGGCAGTTCATGTTCACAGCTGAAAGCGGCTAGCCACAGATTTCATTGTTTTGTTTATGTTTGAGTTTTATTTTAAAGAAAAGGTATATATTTTTGGCTAATTGAGGTTCACATAAGTTAGTTTCAATTGTATTCATTCTTTGTATGCGTAGTTGCCCCCATATATTATGTGTTTGGTAAGAATATATTTTGCACTTTACTGAATGTTTTCATAGCGCTAGACATATCAGCTCATGTTCTTAAATGAAACAAACTGTTTTCAATAACAAATCTTAATGAATCAAATTAATCTTACACTTTACTATAAAATGTACAGTTCTACAATTTATCGCATATTACAACGTTCTTTGGAACTAAAAATGTAGTCCAATAACAGTAACAGAAAGAAAAATTGTAAATAACAATAAATAAATAATCATAAATTTCACATCATTGACTTAACAAACTCATATATAAGATACAACTTTTAAACTGATATGCCTCATCAACTGTTGTCGAAATCAATATAATGTAAATAATTCTTAAACATTATGAGTTTGCTAAGAAATTAAAACATTCAGTGCAGTCAGTGTAGGATGTATTTTTTCCTCAAAACAATTTAATTTGTAAATATGAAGTAAAAAAAAAAAATCACCGTTTTCTCACATATTATGAGTTTTATCAGTAAGTTAAAACATTAAGTTAATATGAATGATTTGCGGAGCTGTTTCTATCAAAAATTCAATAACATCGCCCAAAAACCCTCAACAAAAATAATTATATAGAGTGTGATGACAACATAAATTTTATACCACATTCCATGTCCGTTCTCGGGCGATTTTTATAAAACTCAAAATTTGTCACAAAATGGTGAGTTTTTTATAACATGCTTACAAAGTAAAATGGTTTATAATTATTTAAAAAAAAACTCGGCCAGAAATAACATTGATTTTACATTTTTAAAGACTTATTCTTTTTAATTATTTTGAAACAGCTCCGCAAATCATTCATATTTATTTATTGTTTTACTTTCTGATGAAACTCATTATGTGAGAAAATGGTTATTTTTTTTTACCTCATACTTAAATCCGCAAAACAATTTAATTTGTAAATATGAATTTTTAAAAAAAATCACCGTTTTCTCACATATTATGAGTTTTATCAGCAAGTTAAACATTAAGTAAATATGAATGATTTGCGGAGCTGTTTCTATCAAAAATTCAATCACATCGCCCGAAAACCCTCAACAAAAATAATTATAGAGTGTCATGACAACATAAATTTTATACCACATTCCATGTCCGTTCTCGGGCGATTCTTATAAACTCAAAATTTGTCACAAAATGGTGATTTTTTTACAGCATGCTTACAAAGTAAAATGGTTTATAGTTATTTTTAAAAAAACTCGGCCAGAAATAACATTGATTTTACATTTTTAAAGACTTATTCTTTATAATTATTTTGAAACAGCTCCGCAAATCATTCGTATTTATTTATTGTTTTACTTTCTGATGAAACTCATTATATGAGAAAACGGTTATTTTTTTTACCTCATACTTACATCCCGCAAAACAATTTAATTTGTAAATATGAAGTTTTAAAAAAAAATCACCGTTTTCTCACATATTATGAGTTTTATCAGCAAGTTAAACAATAAGTAAATATGAATGATTTGCGGAGGTGTTTCTATCACTAATTCAATAACATCACCCAAAAACCCTCGATAAAAATAATTATAAAGAGTGCGATGACAACATAAATTTGCATGTCCGCATTGCATGTCCGTTCTTGGGCGATTCTTATAAAACACAAAATTTGTCACAAAATGGTGATTTTTTTACAACATGCTTACAAATTAAAATGGTTTATAATTATTTAAAAAAAAACTCGGCCAGAAATAACATTGAATTTACATTTTTAAAGACTTATTCTTTATAATTATTTTGAAACAGCTCCGCAAATCATTCATATTTATTTATTGTTTTACTTTCTGATGAAACTCATTATATGAGAAAACGGTTATTTTTTTTACCTCATACTTACATCCCGCAAAACAATTTAATTTGTAAATATGAAGTTTAAAAAAAAAATCACCGTTTTCTCACATATTATGAGTTTTATCAGCAAGTTAAACAATAAGTAAATATGAATGATTTGCGGAGCTGTTTCTATCACTAATTCAATAACATCACCCAAAAACCCTCAATAAAAATAATTATAAAGAGTGCGATGACAACATAAATTTGCATGTCCGCATTGCATGTCCGTTCTTGGGCGATTCTTATAAAACACAAAATTTGTCACAAAATGGTGATTTTTTTACAACATGCTTACAAATTAAAATGGTTTATAATTATTTAAAAAAAAACTCGGCCAGAAATAACATTGATTTTACATTTTTAAAGACTATTTATAATTATAGTCTAGTAATTATAGTCTTTATAATTATTTTGAAACAGCTCCGCAAATCATTCATATTTATTTATTGTTTTACTTTCTGATGAAACTCATTATATGAGAAAACGGTTATTTTTTTACCTCATACTTACATCCCGCAAAACAAGTTAATTTGTAAATATGAAGTTTAAAAAAAAAATCACCGTTTTCTCACATATTATGAGTTTTATCAGCAAGTTAAACAATAAGTAAATATGAATGATTTGCGGAGCTGTTTCTATCACTAATTCAATAACATCACCCAAAAACCCTCAATAAAAATAATTATAAAGAGTGCGATGACAACATAAATTTGCATGTCCGCATTGCATGTCCGTTCTTGGGCGACTCTTATAAAACAAAAAATTTGTCACAAAATGGTGATTTTTTTACAACATGCTTACAAATTAAAATGGTTTATAATTATTTTTAAAAAAACTCGGCCAGAAATAACATTAATTTTACATTTTTAAAGACTTATTCTTTATAATTATTTTGAAACAGCTCCGCAAATCATTCATGTTTATTTATTGTTTTACTTTCTTATGAAACTCATCATGTGAGAAAATGGTGATTTTTATTTTTACCTCATACTTACAAATCAAATTGTTTTGATGAAAAAGTACAATCTACACTTCACTGAATGTTTCCAATTCTTAAACAAAATCATAATATTTAAGAAATATTTACGTTACATTGATTTCGACAACAGTTGAAGAGGCATATCAGTTTAAAGTTATATCTTATATATATGAGTTTGTTAATTTACAATCTTTCTGTTAAGAGTTTTTTACTACATTTTTAGTTCCCGAGAACGTTGTAACATGCGATAAATTGTAGAACTGCACATTTTATAGTAAAGTGTAAGATTTAAGATTAATTTAATTCATTAAGTTTTGTTATTGAAAACAGTTTGTTTCATTTCAGAACATGAAAAATGCAATCAGTAAAATGCAAGTTATATTCTTACCTAAAACATTATATATGGGTGCAACTAAACATAAAAAGAATGAATACAATCAAAACTAACCTACTTTAATCTCAATCAGTCAAAAATATATTTATTTTCTTTAAAATAAAACTCAAACATAAACAAAACAATGAAATATGTGGCTAGCCGCTTCCGTAAAGGAAGGAAATGCTATCGCTCGCTATATCCCGTAATAACCGCTGCTCTCATTGGCTGGCTGCTTCGTTACCGTGAACTATGCGGAGAGCTGTAAAAAGCCTCGAACCCAAAATCCTGGATCCTGCACCTGCTCTCATTGGCTGGCTGCTTCGTTGCCACGGATGGCGTTGCCAAGGCGTTGTCATGGGAGGAGCTTGAAATAGCCTCGAACCCAAAATTCCATATACACGTTTTAATTTTTTTTTAAAAAATCTAAATTAAAATTAAAAAATCTGGAGGCGAGGTATACTTTCCGGTGAACGTATCTACACATGACAAAAATTTCTGAGTTCTAGGTGTTATAATTACGGTGAAAACCGCGGGCAGGCAGACAGACACCTACTGTTTTATAGAGATAGAGATAACGCAATGTATATAATTCATTGTTAGCTCACTGTATTCAAATTCGTACCAAAAGTTTAATGTACCAACACCACCAAACAATTGTTTCACTTTTTTTAAGGGAGTTCCTGAAATCAAAATTGGGCCTTTACGGGTGCTAGCTGCAGTAAATACCTAAACAAAATAATGTTTTTGCCACCAAAACAGTAATCTCGCTTGTGTTTACAACATTCGCCATATCGTTAGCTGATCATCGCTAAAGTACATTCGAAACCATACTGCACTCATCGATAATTACTAAATCCAATGATTTCCATTGTTGTTAAATAATTTCAAATCGTCAGAATTAAGCTTAAATTATTCTGCTTCATTCGTATGTTGGACGGGAAATTTGAAAAACGTGTGAATTGTAATTCTTCCAATGCTGAAGGCAGCAATTCTCGTTGGTGCTAGTACTGCAGCAGCATCATTAATGTGATTACTCATTAAACGAACTTTTTGGCTGAGTAATTAAATTAGAAAGATTTTTGCTCTACCAGCAACTACGCGTACAATCAGATTTATGGGTGGAATAGACGGGTCTTTCTTTTGTTCTTCTATGTGCTTTATAATTGATTAGAATATTTTCCTTTGGTCAGCATTCATTTTTTTGTTCAATTTATCTTCATTAATAATAATTTCCTGGTGAGTTTCAGTGTTATCAGAATCTGCGGCTATCATATCAACGTCTTCATTTGGTTCTTTGATATTTTAAAGCTGGTTGTGCAAATCACTTTCTTTTTGCAACTTTTCAGCCAAGTCGATTGTAGCTTGTAATCGTTGTTTTGTTTCGCGACATTCTTCCATCTCTGAAATTTTTTTCACATTGTGCTCAAAGGATTAACGGTAGAATTTAAATTCTCCCAATAGGTCTTCTTCGTTTGCCAAGGCTTGAACAACATCAGCAAAGAATGATGATAGTACAACTCAATTCCAGCGTCTGTTTTCGTGTTATGATAGGGCGTTTTCAAAAGTTTTCCGAACCAACTGAGGTTCTTTTTTAATTCGTAATATTCTACAGACTTTGGTTTATTTCGTTCGTATTAGTACCTAGTGGCCAATTCGTATAAACACATGTTTTCCAATTTGTTCTGGTAATAATCATCAATAAAATTACGACAGTAAATTTCAGTAGATCGTTCATCCTCTTTTGCCAATAAAACCAAATCATAGTGACTTTCAGTTTTCTTCGTCGGTCTTTTGTCATGCTGGTATTTAAGTATTGCACAGCATCCCATAAATAGAAACATTTATGGCCAAGAATTTTGTCTACGGCTTCGTAACTTCCAGTTTTTCGACTAATCAAGTTTTATCTAGCAAAAGCGCGTAATCTGGCACCGATACTTTTGTTTTCGTCAATGGTCTTCCAAATCTCTTCCTTACGATTTTTTTCCCGGTTTGGTTATATAACGCGTAATGTAACGATTTAACACCAAACTGGATTCTCCAACAAACTGGATGTCAATATTGGCGGCTCACATGAACAAATTTGCGGGATTATAATCATTGATTCAAGTTTGTTTTTCGGATCGTTTCAATCCACATAACTTTGTAACATGGTGTCCACCTTTTCGAGATAAAATGCAGTCTTTAACAGAATTTGAAGTTCAATGTTTCACCAAACCATACATGAAAATTATATGTAATAATATGCAGCCTGATTATGGCACATTATTCATGACCGTTTAGATGATAATAATGATAGATTTTCTAATATTCCGTAATCAAGTCTACAGACAGTGTTAGCGAGAAACAAAAAAATGAGGTACTTTTCGTCTAGCTGGGAGTCAGTGAAATATATATATATGTATGTATATATATATGTGTGTATATATATATATACTACACTGGCAGCTGGTTAAACCAAAAGTACCAAAAGATATTATAGCAACAATATGGATACAGTGTAAATGTGGATATGATTGAAGAATTTTCACAAGGTCGCAACAACAAACATTTATCGCCAATAAGAGCCCACTAAATCTACCGGCACAGGATTTTTCCCTTTATTGTATAACAATTATTTGTTTTCTTATTTTAAGTATATATTTGTGTTTTAATTTTAATAAAATAGTGCTTAAAAGTCTGTAAGTCTGTAATTTTCAAATGTTATATTTTTCAAATGCTCACTTTCGTTTCAACATTGTTGTTTTTTTTTCAAGTGTTTTGATTCACGGGAATTTTATTTTGCGCTTACTATTACGCTTGGCGGCAATGGTTTTTGTATAACGGAAAAGTACCGAAAAATATTTTACATTCAATAAATAACAAATCACAATGTTTGGCACGGTTTGCATGACAACACGATTTGTGGACAACATCTGCTCGGTCAGGGTTGAAATAATTGGCGCATTAGTAAACATTTTGGCATGGTGTTGATATAACGGAAAAGTACCAAAATAAAAGATACAGCACAAGCTGTACAGGAACGACGACATTGAATAACGGCGACATTGAAAATTGGGTTCTTCTCTACCATCCCGTCGACCACTTTTCATAACAAAATACTATCGCCAACTCAAAGATTAAACGCCAAAAATGCAGTCCCATTTACTTGATGTCAGAAGCATTATACGTGTTTGTTATGTCATCAAGTGGTTTTTAATTCGACATTTGCGTGTATTATTCATTATGATTTACTGACTTATTAGTTATTTCATTAATTAAAATAACAATTGTGTCCGTAAATTCTTATATTTTATTTATTTATTTATTTTGATATTCCAATGGCAACGTTCTCCCTTTTATTTGGCGTTACAGTTTGGCGATAGATTTTTGTTATGAAAAGTGGTCGGCGGGATAATAGTACCGAAAATTGTTTGCCGCATATTTTACGTGAATTACATGAAATTATGAAACACAATTCTTTTACATAAGCATATAAAATGCTTAGTGAGTTTGAACGTAAATAGCAGGAGCCTGTCAGGCGATATAATTTTCCAATATATATATTTCCTCATTGTCGATGAATATTATATGAGTATTATTTCAAATTTAATGTGAAAACCATGATTTCTACCTACGATTACTGTTCTATAACGGGCATTTACGCTAGTATGAAAATAAAAACAAATAAGCATGTTTGTCACGTGATTTATTTAAATTGAATGAATTCTGTTACATAATAATAATAATATTTATCTAAACCAAGACTCCCTTATCATAGATCTTTCTATCCACCATCCTATAGCGGGCATTTACGCTAGTAAGAAAATAAAAACAAATAAGCATGTTTGACACGTGATTTATTTAATTTGAATGAATTCTGTTGCATACATAATAATAATATTTATTTAAATTTTCGTGCAAACGCGCGCGTTTGCTATGATAAAGAGAGAAAAGAAAAACCAATGTTCAACCGGAGCTTTACAACATAAATTCGATTTCCTCAGCGACCCTCAAACATACAAAAATAAAAAAAAACCTATTCTAAGTTTTACCAAGAGGAAAAAAATAAAACAAAAACGAAGTTAATCCTTCCAGGTAAACGTTAGCTAGACTTTGTTGAACTTTGCGTCTTCATTTTTTTCGTTCGAAGTTAAATAAAAAACTGCAGTAAGCAACAGTAATTTTTTCAATCCTATCATTTTATTCGTCTCGTCGAGTTCTATCTTTAAAAAAAAATTACTGTCGTATGTCAACTGGTTCGCCAGATATTTCAGAAAAACATTTGCATTTTCTATTTCTTTAACATATTATAGCAAACGCTACCGCGTTTACTATGAATATATATATATATATATATATATATATATATATATATATATATGTGTGTGTGTGTGTGTGTGTGTGTGTGTGAACGGAGAATGGTTTTGGGGTCTGGGGGTCATGATCGGTAAAAATATATCGAAATTATTCGGAATTGCTTTCCTCCGAACGGCTGCAATGGGTAGCTTTATACCTTTTTGTATTGAAAGCTACCTAAAAATTGGTAAATATAAAAAGTTAATTATCATTTGCTCACTTGTTGGCATAATTTAAAATAAATAATTCTGGTATAAATTTTTCAAGTTAAATCTTTAATTTTCTGTCACATTTTAATGAAATAAATAAAAAGGTGTAATTTAGGGAAAAATATAATAAAAGAACACTAATAAAATCCATTTCGTTAAAAGATAATCCTCCACGCATATTGTTTTATCTTAGTCATAAAAATAATAAAAGTTTTTAGTTTATGGTTATTGGGGACACCACTTGACTCCAATCGCAAATGCTAGCGCGAAATCTAAATAGGGAACAAAACTATTGCAAGTTTATTGCAAGGAAATTTTTTAGTCTATCTTTCAAAGAAAATATATTGCGTGATTTTTAAATGAGATTGTTTTCTTTTACAATGCTTTCACTATTCTTGAAATATATTTCTATTTTTAGAACTTTTCAATGTGCTTTTCCCGGAAATATAACGAGGAAACTTTTTAAAACTTATTTTTAAGTTGTTTTTATACACATCGCACTGAATGATATTCAATCTAGTTCATTATATTTTTCTAAAAAAAGATTTGTATCTATGAGAAATTTTTTAAACTTATTTTTTAAATTGTTTCTGTACTGATCGCACTGGATGATATTCTGTCTAGTTCATTATATATTTCTAAAAAAAGTCTTGTACATTTATTTATACTACGTTTCGAAAAGCATTCTAAATCAACACAATGCCTTTGTATAGTTTGTAAGGGCATATTTTTATTTCGCAGATTATATAAAATTTTATAGGGATTATTATGTACTTTTAACTGATTCTTTTTCTTTTTCTCTGCATCGCTTAAAAAACTGTAGCTTTTTTTTAAATTAAAATATTTCTTTTGAATGTCGGCGAGCTTCCTGTTATCTTTCGTATTTTATAAATATTTTTTCAATCAAAGGTTTATAAAATTGTTAATACATTTATATTATAATTTCACTTCCTCAGGACTAGTACTATCAATGTTGCCGACGAAAAACAAAATTTTGATCGCTACATGTTGATATAAAATAATAATTATTATTATAGCTTAATATGTATAAAAACACACACTTATAAATTCAATTCTTGATTACATTTTCTTATTATGCATGAAGTTTGTTTTATATGTATTATGGAATTTTATCTGCAATAGAGATGCACACAAATTACAAATTTTCTTTTCGGAACACTGAATTTAACCACCCTTTACTGTGATTGGAAAATTACGGTATGTCCAGTCATTCGCACAGCTTATTTGGTTCTGAATCACTGACGCTAGGAAGCCCATACCTCATGGCTCCTCATATATTATTGCATGATCATATAGGCAACTATTTCTTCTAACTATACTTCTGGAAGGAGAAATACCTTTTAATTCCATTATATTTTCAGACTGCTTCGCCATCCCAATGACGCCAGCTTTAAGATAATCTAAGAAAAGTTTCTTTTTTTTACATGCAGTCCTTATGGGAATGTAATAAAAATAATAAACATATTAATAGTAATATACAATTGATACACAATTTATGACATATGTAGAATAAATAGTTCTCTACATTTGAATGTAAAAATCGTATGTCCATCTAAATTTCCTTTGTTGTTTTTTGTTCTTACAGTTTAGTTTTTTTTAATATTCGATCTCAATTTAATTGTTTGACTTTACTTTTTTATAAATGCAGCCGTTGTACATATTTAGTGGATGTATTAAATATTTACGATTGAATTAACTTCAGATTATTTATTTATTCACTATTTGCCAACTTGTTTTCTCAAATATAAAAATTATCATAGGGTATTTTTATAACAACGCAATTGTTTCTTTAAATTCAGCCTGACTTAACTTCCCTTACAATATTGATCGATGCTTAGTTAAATGCTTAATTGATCTGTCTGACAGAAATTACATGACAATTACATGACAAAAGAACGTAGGGCCATCAAAAATGAAATCGAAAATTTTATTGTGAATTGTATCTGGTAATGCTTATATTGACTTACACAAATAATTGTTACGTAACAGTTTAAACCTGGGATACAAACCTTGGGGTTTCAAATCAAAATAGGTTAGATTGCGTGAATATTCCTGTTGCAGAGAACGCAAATTTCCACATTTCTTTACGCATCATTGCTGACAGCGAAATGTCAGTGTAATTAATCATTAGTAGAAAGAACTAGTCGTCGGGGGCCATCGTAATACTTCCCCATCATGGATATGCATAATATAAAATATGAAAATAAAACATATGCGTAAATTATTTATAAAATTCATTGCAATTCGAATGAAATCGTGGCTTGATGTCGTCATAAACTTTAAATGCTCTATAACTTCAAAATTGATAATCATATTAACTAACGGTTTACTGCGTCGGATAAAGCGTCTCATTTTCAATTAAAATATATCTTTGGATTGAAATTTGAATGAAATACAGTGTCATGAAAAATCGAAGAGTGTGGCAAATATGATTACAAATATCTCGGCAACTAATTATCCGATCGACTTCATTTTTTATGAATAATTTGTTTTTTATTGTCCTTTATATTCTCTTCTTAAAATAAACAATTTCGATAATTGTTATATACCTTTTATCAAAACGAATATTTCAAGAGTACGAAAACAATAGTTCCGGAAAATTGAAGTTACTGAAATTCAATAAGCTTCTTCCCATTATTACATACTAAGTAAATACTAAATTTCAAGTCTCTATCTCAATTTTTTTTTGAGATAGACCGTTTACAGACACACATAGAGACACACAAATACACACACAGACAGGCGGACGGCAATTTTTTTTTCTAAAAATTTGTCTATCGGAATCTCCAGGGTCTGAAACGTGTAAATCCGTCAATTTTTTTTTTTTTTTTTTCGATTTTCAAAACGTTTACAAGACTTACCCTATACTACGTATGATGGGTAAGTAATAATAACACTGGATATGCAGATAGAAAATGCACATTTGATGTATAATATTAATAGTTAGGAATAATATATGTGTACTAATTTTTGTTATGTGTAATTAATTGATTATTAGTGTTTTGTATTTTAATGATTTCTCTTTGGAAGATGTATGTATCGGAGTTATTGTTTAATTTTCATCGGCGCCAAACTGCCGCTCTTCACTCTGGTAAACAGAATGTCTTTGAAAACTTTATATAACATAACTAGCGGCCCTCCCTCGCTTTGCTTCGGGTTAACCTTGAAAACCTTCATCGCTTTGTGTTTTCTGTAGACCTTTTTAATGTGTACAATAATTAGTACATTATTTTGATAAATCTTGTAGGGTTCAGCCTGCGTTTGCAATGTATAAGCGGAAAAAATTAAATTATTTACGACATCACATTAAAAACGTAAAAAATAACAGTATTTCTCCACTATTTAATGGATGTTATTATACATATAAACCTTCCTCTTGAATCACTCTATCTATAAAAAAAAACCGCATCAAAATCCGTTGCGTAGTTTTAAAGATTTAAGCGTACATAGGGATATAGGGACAGAAAAAGCGACTTAAACCTAAAAAATAACAGTATTTCTCCACTATTTAATGGATGTTATTATACATATAAACCTTCCTCTTGAATCACTCTATCTATTAAAAAAAACCGCATCAAAATCCGTTGCGTAGTTTTAAAGATTTAAGCGTACATAGGGATATAGGGACAGAAAAAGCGACTTTGTTTTATACTATGTTAAGATTTACATCAGGAGGGAGAAAGCGATGCAATAAAATTTAGCAGTCTCCAACCTATAGGAGAATAAGTAGAACATTACCATATAGCCTCAAGGTAATGGAAATAATGGTCACTCAATTGTCAACAAACGGACGTTTTTCCGATTTTCTCACAGGTTTCAGACAGAAATGCAAAGTTTTTTACAAAAAAAAAAAAAAGATACCCATACATGTATACGCTAACAGATAAGTGCTAACAGACAGATGCCAAAACTGGCATTGGCTGTATGTTTTAATTAAGATTAAATTAACTTGCACGAGGACGTATTGATTACGAGTCATTATATCGCATTTTAATCTGATAACTTACCACATATGGCAAATCGAAGAGAAAGCAATCAAATGGGCAAAAAAAACTGCAATGATTATTTTTCCTCGGGGGGGGGGGGGGTAGTATACTTGCTTAAAGTACGTCTACATCAGTGTGACAGTATACGACGTAGAAGATATCCAGACGCAGATATCTGAGATTTTCCTTGATCCTGGGTGATGGATGTCAAAATGGTCAACTGCAAAGTAGTAAGATATATTTCTTATCAATTTACTGTTAAAGTTTGTAATTGTACATCATATATTCGTGTGTCTTAATCTTATACATGTGTATGGTTTATGTACCAATGTTGCCCTATGTAGAGGCTTCTATTTATTCAAAAACACAGTAAACGAATGTAGTAAAATATTTAGTAATATTGAGAATACAAAATATTACATTTTGACAATTAATTTTAAATAGGAAATTTTAAATGATTAACTGACATTTCTCAAAAGCGTTCATTGTTTAACTATAAAATGGATTTTTGTAAATAATACGAGGGTTATTTTGTTTAATAAGGTCCGTTTTTTAATAAAAAGAAAAATACTGTAAATGTCATAAAATTATATATTTATTTCTATTTTCTACATACTTTCACCTACTTTTCTGCAAAATTTCCATTTTTGTTCAAAGATTTGTCATACCGTTCAACAAGTTTTTGAATTCCGACGTCAAAGAAATCAGCTCGCCTGTGAAGAAGCCCGAACCATAACTGCAGTTGTCACTTCGTCGTCGTCGTTGAACCGTTCACCACCAAGGAACTCCTTTAAGTACCGAAACAGCAGAAAATCAAATTGTGGTGACTACATCAAGAACCAAATCTTCAGAAATCATAGATGGGTGGTCTGGGCGTGGCCTATCATGCACATTAACACGCCCGTCGTTGAACATTATTACCTACTTTCCAACTTTACTATCACTCTTAGCATAATCCCCGTGGACTTCACAAATCTGAAGGTGAATTTCCGCTACTGGCAAGTGTCATGCTTTCAAAAATCGATTACAGATCGTAGTCAGAGGGTGAATCAATTTTTTTTAAACAGTATCAACTTCTACAGCTCAGCACCAAGACAGAGGATACGTTTGCAAATGGCGTCTAAATGCGCGCAAAGCATGCTGGGGGCAAACGCGCACGTGGACTGCAGTGATCGCGCGTCATTCTCACTCTCATTCACAAACGGACCTTATTTTAAAAATAACCCTCGTATTTTGTATGTAAAATTTTTTCATTTTTAATTAAAATTTAATTAGCTGTTTTAATTTTTTTACATCATGTTTATTTTAATAATAGGTTATTTTACTGCTTAAAATAGAAAAAAAAATAAATTTTTTCTAATGCACTTTTCAATCCTGATAAGCTAAGGTGGTCAGCGAAAACAGTAGGCATCGCAATTTATATTTAGGTATATTTCTTTACCTTGGCTCGAGGTACGATCATGATTTCAATAATAAAGTATTAAGTCGGTCTGTTGGTAAAATCATATTGTCCATGTAGCCGACTTTTCACAGTTGTCAGTTTTCTTCCAAGTAATTGCATTCATCAGAAATATTAAAAATAACAATAACAATAATGCTTGAATATTGATTGTACATTAAAATTATTTTAATAAAATGTGGTATTGCAGATATATTGGCTTTACATTGTAAATATTTATAATAAAACGCCAACATCTGAGAAATATTTATGACAACTGTTGTCGACATTTTCAATTTCGTCCAAAGTTTTGCAAATATTGTCAATTATTTGTCGATTTTAAAGAATATTGCTACAATACTGAATTACTATTAGGGGTGTTTTACTAATCATCGTCTTCTAACAAAAATTTAAAAACGAAGAGAAAATGTATTTCTATATATTTTTTTCTTTGTAGTTTATAATAGTTCATAAATGACAGACTGAAGTATTTGACAGTCAGTTTAATTAATTGATTAGACCTCATTCATTTCAATCACTTTTTAAAAATATTAGTTGAGATGGCTATGTTAAAGAATTCAAATTGTGGGTTAATTATATGTAATAAGAAATATTTTAAATGACAGTTGAATTCTTTTAGACCCAGCATTGTCTTTTTATTTGATTTCGCTTCTGAAATTTATTGATAAGAAATATTTCTCGAGTTATTTTTTAAAAAGTAGTTATTTTTATTGTAATCTAACAAAATACAAAGACTCATAAAGAATGCATAGTTTGCAACGAAAAGTGAATTTAAATAACAAATTATCTCATTTTAAATATATAATTACTTCATATTTCGTATTTTTTAGTAAGTATTTTAATATTTTATTATTTCATATTATTATCTTTTTAAAAAAGATTTATTCGATTGTTTCTGAAAATTTATTATTTAAAAAATATTTTTTGAGAAATTGTTTTGGCATGGGAAATATAGCAGTCTATGTTGTAGAAGCAATTACATGCTATTCAGCAAAAATAATGTTGAAAGGAATATGGAAGATTAAAAACAAATAATTGAAATAAAATTTATAACACTAATATCGTGAGAAATAAATAGTGCATTTGACTTAAAGCCAATAAATAAGAAATAATCAAAACAGAAATAGCCTTATTTTGAAAAATCTTTGTTTTTGTTGGAAACAAAAGGCAACAAACAAATTTATTCTGGTCATATTTTAGCTCACAGGCTATCAAAGCCTGAGAGCTAATGTGTCCGCTCGTTCTGCATGTATGTATGTATGTACGTATATACGTATGTACGTAATGTGATAACTCTTGATAGAAATATCCGGTTTGCTTAAAATTTTGTTTATAGGTTCATTGTGATAAGATGCTTCCCTGATTAGTATTGTAGGTTTATTGGTTAAGTATAAAGGGGGGGAACGGGGGGCTAATCCCCCCCTTAATTTAGATAAATGGGTTTATCATGCAGAAATATCCGATTTGCTTCCAATTTTGTATATAGGTTCATTGTGATAATATGCTTCCCTGATTAGTTTTGGGGGTTCATTGGTTAAGTAGAAAGAGGAGGAACGGAGGATAATCCTCCACTTAATTTAGATAAATGGGTTTTCATGCACAATTATACGATTTGTTGCAAATTTCGTATATAGGTCCATTGTAATAAGATGCTTCCCTTATTAGTTTTGGGGATTCTTTGGTTAAGCATAATTGAAGGGAATGGGGGGCTAACCCCCCTTAATTTTAGATAAATGGGTTTTTCATGTAGGATTAACCGATTTGCTTCAAATTTTGTATATAGGTTCATTGTGATAAGGCGCTTCCCTGATTAGTTTTGGGGGTTCATTGGCTAAGTCAAAAGGGGGGAAACGGGGGGGGGCTAAATACCCCTTAATTTATTATCGATTTCTTTATTTTTTAGAGACATTGTTTTTTGAAATAAGAAAAGCCTTCTGAAAAGCCTGTGAGCTCAATGCCATCAGTTTAACTGGACATTTTTCTTTTTATTTTCCTTCCAGGAACTATATGAATGTCTCTCTAGCATATGTATAATTAGAAAAAGCAAAAAAAATTAAATAGATAAAATGATGTCATACATTTTCGGGTAAAGAATAAAGGGTAAGTGTTCAGTAAATTGTTACTAATTAATTTAAAAATATTCATTTTGATACATGATGAATTAAAAAAAATGCATTATTTGTATTAATCATTAAATGGAAGAATGTATAAATAACGTTTCTGAAAAACGTTAAAAAAGTGTATGTTCAGGTACAATTCATGCATAGTTTATTTATTTAATTCCATAACAGTTGATTATTTAGTTTATGTATTTGTTTTTACGTTTGTTAGGAGAAATAGATCTCTAAATATCCAATATTAAAAGGTTATTTTCTCATTTATTGTCAGAATAGGAAAATCCCCCGAATGAAATTATATAATTTTTTTTAGAATTTTATTTTAACATATATTAACTTTTACCGATTTGAATCGCTACTATATTAAATTTCACATGAATTTGACATCCAAGTGCCATGCGTTCTTTAGCACTTAAGGTATCTGACTACGTATAAAAAGTGGTTTTCTACCAAAATTGTCTGAGCGATTTTATTACATTTTATTAAAACCCAACTTTTTACCTTTCCAAAACTACATTTATTTGTATTGTACGATAAATAGAACCGAAATAACAGTGGTTTTTAAACTACTCAACAGCTGTTACTCAAACCGGAAGTACTGTTTGAAGAACCGGAAGTACTATTTAAAGATACTAAGTGGGAGGGGGAGAGGAACAAAAATATGACCTTCTATAAGTAAAAAAAGGCTCAGTACTTGAAAAAAAGAGTATGGCTCATAAAACCATTGAAGTTTAGATGCATATTACTGTGTATATTCTTGTAGTAAAACATAAATCTAAACTTTAAACGTATTTTTTGGAAAATGTAATTTTTAGGGAAAATTCCATACGCAAAACATTATTTCTCAAAAAGTTACTGGAATATCACTATGAAATTTAAATTGCATGTTGTTTACGCTATTGTGAAGGCAATGAACTAACGATTTAATTTTAGAATAAGAATTTTTTGTTTAATGGATGTTTGCGTAGAATGACATCGATGCATTTTATGAAAATCAGCATGTAAAAATGTGCAATATGCTAATAGGTTTTGAAATATTTAAAATATCTCTTAGATTTTTGTTCATTGCCTTCACCAATATCATAAGTAAAACGTGTAAAAAGGAAATTAAGAAACATACGGCAGATTTTTCTGTAATGCGTTTTGCGTATCGGACCAAATTTCGCTAAATTTTGCCACAAAATCCCCCATTTACCAAAATTTCATTAATGAATGAAATATATTTTGATTTTTTCTCAATTTCTAGTCATAATCTTAATAAAAAGAGTTCAAAAGATAATTAAAAAGCTTTTTTGGCAACATTTGCTCCGTACGTAGTCAGGCACCTTAATATTATAATGTCAAATGTCCGATAACTTTTCTAGTTTTCAATTTCATTTCTTTAAATACCACAATAAAAAGACGATGAGTAACAGTAATACTAAGTAAGCGGGAAAACATTACGGGATAAAATAATATATTTACAAGTCATTGCACTTACCTAACAGTTATCTTCTTTTAGAAACTGCTTTAATTTTATCCACTTATTAAAAAAAAAAAAAAAAAAAAAAAAAAAAAAAAAAAAATCCGTAATCTCCTTATGCTTCAAATCTCTAAGCTGATTATTGAAAAGATTGTTTTAAAAGAGCTTAGTACTTAAGTGTAATTCATCTGCTTCCTTTTCTGAAACACACGAGAATAAATCAATAAAGATTTAAATACCTGTGGGATACATAACACGCTTCCAAATTACGAAAGTATGTTCCATTAAAATTACCCTTCATATTCCAGTTGTCGTGTCTTCTTGCAAGAACATGACAAATTTTAGAAGATTTCGTGCTTAAAAGTTATTTTTAGTATTTATGTATTCGATTAAAAATTACCTTTTATATTAAAGACAAGTATATTAAAAAAATTGTGTATGGTTTGATTTGGTATTTTAAAGTTTTATCAACATCTGATAGCAAATAAATTTTGGTTAAAGTGTGTTGCAAGATTTCACCAATGGTGCATTCTACAGAAATGCTTATAATAAAATTATAATAAAATACCAACATTTGAAGTATTTATATTGAAACCTACATATTGCTTAAAATATTGCTGAATTATTTTTTTTATGTTAGTTGGGTTTATATGAATTTACTGGTATGAGTTTAGTTTAGCTGGCTTAGGTTTAGAAATACTGACAATTGAATAGCAAAATATTTCTTATCAATGGTATTTTCACCTATAAAAGGGAAACATGAGCACATCTCAATATTTCGCCAATATTCATGCCAATTTTTCATGCCTTTATAAATATATGTAAAGGGATAGCCAATACAAACAATATTGTGTTTCATTATTTCTTTTTTCTTCACAACATTTTGCAAAACCATAATACATGTTTTTTTCAGCGAATCAGGCAGTCAATTAAGCTCGAAGCGACGAATCAGGCTCTTTGGTAAATCTTGTAGTGCAAAATCCACTTTGATGCGACATTTTGATAATGTTTTACTAATTTTTGAAATGTTAACGGTATTTAATATAATAATAATTAATATAATATAACAAGACATCTTGTGAATTTTTATTATTATCTATCTATGTGTATGATGCAATCTATCTTATTAATTTATTCCTTATTTAATTTAAAATGCTATACTTTGAAATTTAATTTTTAACATTATTCATAAAAAACGTATAATGTTTACTTATTTCGATAACTTTTAGATGCCTATAGACAAAAGCATATAATATATTTACAATTTTTAATTTACCTAGAAATTTACTAAACTTAATAAATGACTTCGCCTACATATTTTACTATAAATCTCTGCTTTTCATATATATATATATATATATACATGTTTCTGTGTTGATATTTTATCTAAGCTATCATATCCACCCATCTCCCTATGACTATTTATTACAAAAAGAAATATAAGAAAAATCAATATATAGATATGAATATATACGTCTGTCCGTCTTACTAAAATATTTTATAAAAAGATAATTGTTTGGACTACTTAAGAGATTAAAATATTTTTTCTGTGCACATTTATCTAATATTTTGATTAAACATTAGTAATAGGTGGTTTTAGGAATCTAAATCTTTTATATAGAACTTGAATAAGTTAGTTTTCGTAGTTCTATATATAGATTCCATGAAACGTAATACTTTGAAATAAGAAGTGGTACTAAAGATACATTTCTACCGTCTACATAAAATCAATATATCTGAAAGATATATCTTTTATTTATGTACGATCTTTCAAGAGAGTGAACTTTTTCGACTCTCAAGTTACTATGAAATAGACTATTTTATATGAAATCCAATGGCTTATTTTAGATAAAGTTGCGTTTTGCACAAAATTTTAGATATTGCTTTAGAAAGTAATATTTCGATATTTTTAAGATGAAGAGTCTGAAATATGAAAAATAGAATAAGGAATGATTTGATAGTCTTAGAAATATTTCAAAATTTCTAGTTTATATATTTAGCTCTAAGTGTACTACATATTTCATTCCGTATATGTTAAATTTTGACCTGTTGTTACAATGTTAAAAAGACAGATGTTTCTTAATCTACGGAATTATATTATTAAAAATATATAATTTTTAAATCTGTATTTTAATAAAATACGTTAATAAGGCGGACAGACGTATATATTCATATCTATATATTTATTTTTCTAACATTTCTTTTGCGTAATAAAGAGCCATAAAGAGATGGGTGGATATGATAGATTAGATGAAGTATCCACACAGAAATATATATATACATATGAAAAGCAAAAATGTATTGTAAAATATGTAGACGATGTCATTCATTAAGTTTAGTAAATTTCTAGGTGGATTAAAAATGATAAATATATTCTATGACTTTGTCTATAGTCATTTAAAAATTATCGAAATAAGTAAGCAATATACGTTTTATGAATAATGTTAAAAAATAAATTTACCGTATTATTTATACCGTAAATACAGGACCTGAATAACGCACAGGCCAACTAGGCCGCAGCCTTGGGCCCACTGCTGATGGGGACCCCAGGATGAATAAAATGATTAGAAAAAGTGTCTTAAGAGTGAAGTTTTCTGCAATTATTTCTCAGAAACAAAGCAAAAAGATTTTGTTTATCTTGGCAACTGTATCATAATATCTAAAATAATTCTCGAAAAATGTTTAGCAACTATTTTACTTTGAGGGGGCCCCAAACAGTTGCTGGGCCGTGGACCCCAGATGAGCTTAATCGGGCTCTGCCTAAATACCGTGTTTGGACTACTTAAGAGATTAAAATATTTTTTCTGTGCACATTTATGTAATTTTTTGAGTAAACATTAGTAATAGGCGGTTTTAGGAATCTAAATCTTTTATATAGAACTTGAATAAGTTAGTTTTCGGAGTTCTATATATAGATTCCATGAAACATAATACTTTGAAATAAGAAGTGGTACTAAAGATACATTTCTACCGTCTACATAAAATCAATATATTTGAAAGATATATCTTTTATTTATGTACGATCTTTCAAGAGAGTGAACTTTTTCGACTCTCAGGTTACTATGAAATAGTAGACTATTTTATATGAAATCCAATGGCTTATTTTAGATAAAGTTGCGTTTTGCACAAAATTTTAGATATTGCTTTAGAAAGTAATATTTCGACATTTTTAAGATGAAGAGTCTGAAATATAAAAAATAAAATAAGGATGATTTGATAGTCTTAGAAATATTTCAAAATTTCTAGTTTATATTTTTAGTTCTATGTGTATTATATATTTCATTTTGAATATGTTGAATTTTGACCTGTTTTTACAATGTTAAACAAGAACGAAAACTCATGCGTCAAGCATAGATTATGAAACTCTTTCCAACGCTTTCAAAATAATTTTACAAATCATACCGTTTAATAAGCTGAAAGATAACATCTAAGTAAACAATTTGGAAATCGCATAACATATTTAAAAACATAATTTCAGGAATTTCCAACATATACAATATTCGGAAAAATATCCGATTCAGCCCTGTATATGATCTCTAGATATATACTACATAGGATGCTAAATTTTAGTTCAGTTAGGAAACGCGTAGCACAGTTTAAAATTCTCCTTCTGGAGTTTCTGTCAATAAACAGAAATTTGTTCGCGATCTTTTATGCTTCCCTATATATGATCTACAGAATTTATACACACCACGTAGTAGACAAAAAGCGAGTTAAATTTAAAATCGCGTTCAGCAACTTAAAACGCACTTCCAGGAATTATTGTTAACAGACAGTAGATAATTCTTTTGCGTGTCCTTGTAAACGAACGATGACTTCTATACACACAATATTGTGTAGTAAGCCTCTTATAATGCACCTTAGTGATATATATAAATTTCAATGCGTTTAAAATAGTGAAACATTATTTAAATAAACCACAGACGATTTTTCTCCATAGAGGTAATGTAATGGAATTCTTTTGACTGTCCCTGTAAAGTAACTATAAGTGCTATGCACACCCTATTCCATATTAAGTTTCTTGTAATGCACCTTAGTGATATATATAAATTTCAATGCGCTTAAAATAGTGAAACGTTATTTAAATAAACCGCAAATGATTTTTCCCCATAGACCGCAATGTAACGGAATTCTTTTGAGTGTCTCTGTAAAAAAACTATAAGAAATGGGGAACATGCTATAGATAGCGACAATAACATATAAAAATTGCAGAGCAATTCGAGCATATTTACGGGAGTTAGAGCACGGACAGACGGCAGACGGCCAGACAAACCGAAGTCATAAACACTTTTCAACTAGGTTGGAAAGTGTTAAAAAGACAGGTGTAGGAAAATATAATATTAAAAACATATATAATATAACATTATTAGAAAATAATATATAAGATTACTCAGTTGAACCACAGATGAAAATATAGAATAACCCCTTACGATTTATACACGATACCGAAAAACATATTTTGTTTTTAGAAACCACAGAAACAAGTATATTTTTGAGATTTAAAGAATCATTTATAAAAACAAAATTTCTTTTGCTGTCACTGACTTTTGAAAACGTTTCCAAGCCTTTTATAGTGTATTAAGCAGTTTTCGCAACACAGAATATAGGTTTTTCCGATGACATCACATCTCAAATAAACATTTTCATGTTCAACAAACATGTTTTACGCACAAACATGTTAAATTAACAACATTAACAAAGCATTAAAATTAATTTTATCTTGTTATTATTGCATGTATAAATTTGACTACTCTGATGAAAATGTTTAATTGAGAATTTATATTATCCTGAAATTCGATATACTGGTTTGGGAAAACTGATTAATGTATTAAAAAATCTACTCGGAAATGTTTCCGAAAAACAGTGGCAGCAAAACAAACTTTGTTTTTATAAACGCTTCTTTAAATCTAGAAAATATATTGCTTTCTGTTGCTTATAAAGATAAAGAACGCTTTTCTGAATCGTGTGTAACTCGGAAGAGGTTACTGTATATTTTAGTTCGTGGTTATATTTTCCATTATTAAGAAACATCTGTCTTTTTATACAATGCACAAAAGTATAAAAAAAAGTGTAAAGCGACCATGTTCTAAATTACACACATGTCACTGAATTATTCATTGTTTAATACGTCTTAGTGCTGAAAATTGAAAATTTGTTTCGATGACTGAATAATTTTCCTAAAAAAAATAAGTTCTTACTTTGAATTTTTCTGTTAAATCGCAGATGTCTGTGTTACTATATGCTTCAGATATTTATAGTTTCTTACGAAGATTGCTTATAAAGATAAAGAACGCCTTTCTGAATCGTGTGTAACTCGGAAGAGGTTACTGTATATTTTTGTTCGTGGTTATATTTTCTTTTATTAAGAAACATCTGTCTTTTTATACAGTGCACAAAAGTGTTAAAAAAGTGTAAAGCGAGCATGTTCTGAATTACACACATGTCACTGAATTATTCATTGTTTGATACGTCTTAGTGCTGAAAATTTAAAATTTGCTTCGACGACTGAATAATTTTCCTAAAAAATTAAGTCATTACTTTGAATTTTTCTGTTAAATCGCAGATGCCTGTGGTACTATATGCTTCAGATATTTATAGTTTCTTACGATGTATCCTTCCATTACGGAATGCTTTTGAAGAGCTATCCTTATATAGTACTTAAATTCTTGGCCCTTCCTGAAATGTACCTGATATTGTTAGAAGTTTTAACAACACTTAAAGCCTAGATTTGTTTAAAATGTTTTATCATCTCTATCATTTCTAAGTTGGTCAGCTGTTTTGGCCTCTGTGTCAGCTAGGAATCTGTAATCTGCTTATATTTAACGTATTTTTTTAATAATCGTCTTTACATGGTTCATATTTAAAATTTCACTTATTTTGCTTAATGACTGTCCTTTGTGTTTTAAAGGTAGTGGGTTTCTTTTTGTTTTCGCGTTTATTTAGATGGTTACTTTCTCATGGCAAAAACGCTTAAATTTCGCAAGAAAATTTTAAACAATAACTAAAGAAAAATGTTCAAAAGAGTTTGTTTCGTTGAAATTAATCTATTTTCAATTTCCGTTAGAAAAAATTTATCAAAAAATGCTTCTTTAAATCTTAAAAGTACATTGATTTCTGAGGTTTTTAAGCATAAACAACGTACTCGGGTAACGCGAAAGGGGTTATTCTATATTTTCGTTCGTGGTTTTATTTAATTTTTTATATTAAGAAACCTCTATATTTTATACAATGTACGTTCCTATTAGAAATTTCTTTAAAAAATGATAAAGTGGGACTAAAAATTTAATAATACTAAAAAACTTTAATAATATATTTACAATATTTTTGTCATTCCAACAAAAAAAATTTCAATATAGTGAATTTAATAAATATTTTACAAAAAATTAAACAAACTTAAAATTTATTTGTTCTTTGGTTATGAATTTTTGTTTTTATAATATTTAAATGCTTCATATTTTCCATTTTTGAAATGTTTTTGTATATATCTGTATTCTTTACATTAACAATTTACTATCAGACATTATCGCAGGTTAATCATTTAAAATATGGTAAAAAAGTTCTATAAAAATGCCCAGCTTCACAAATATGTTTATAAGTTTATTAAAAACCCACCACCATCAGAACGCTTTCGCTCTAATTAGTTTATCCTCAGAAACTGGCAGAATGTAAAAATCATGAAAATTAGATTATTTTGACTCGTTTAGAATGAAATATTGCAGTGTTATGAATAAATGTTTTAATTTTCTTCTCAAAGTTTCATAATTTTTACTAGTTGAAACGTTACACAGTTTATAGAAAAGCCCTAACATGAGTGCCCGCAGAATCAAAATCTAGGGCAAGACAATGTTATACGCTTGTCGTCCACTGCCAAGACCGCGTTTTTTACTTGATATTGAGAGGGTTATAATAATTGTTAAATTAAATTATGGTACAACATTTACTGAGCTGTCATTTAAATAAAAATAATACATTTATGGTTCATGAAGTAGATCATAAGTGAAAACATAGACAAAATAACAAACAACTTGTTAAAAAAAAAAAATATATATAATATGATACAATACTAAACATTAATCAAGAGATAGGTTAGATACCTTATTAACGGGCTTTTATGCTAACGTTTTAAAAAATAACTAGATGGAACCCGTCAAAACTTGAAGAAAAAAAATACTATAACAATATCAGTAAAATAAGCTTATTTATTTTTTAACAGGGGATAGTAGGAAAAAGTGTTTCAGAAATTTTATTTTAAAAGTTTTTTATATAAATAAATATATAATAATAATTATTATAATAATATATATTATATATAATAATATTTATTAATATATTATATTAATAATTAATAATTTATATTTATATTTAAAAAAAATTATTACTATAATTATATATAATTTATACTATTATTCATAAATTATAATGTGCATCATATTATATAAATGATAATTATTTATTATAATTTACATAATATTACATGAATAATATGTATTTATTTATTATAATTTATATTACATTATATTGATAATATTTATTTATTAATTGTATAAATTATATTTTATTACTATATTAGTATCGTACCAGTAATTTTTAAGTAATTATTATTTCATTATTACTATCCAAAACTTAAAATCAATTTTTGTATCTTTTCGTGACTGTTAAATTCACTCAAAGTACTTTCCATGAAAAAAAAGAGTGTCAAATACTTACAATGCTTTATAAATAGCACTTTTGCTCCGTATTCTATTTCCGAAGCTTTTTTTTTTTCCTTTAAAAGGCTCGCTTCTTAATTTATCTCTCTTTTATTTTCTTTCGAAGCATATATCTCGGGCTAATATCCGGAGAACTTTTAGTTTTTGATGCATTTTTTTCTCGGAGAAATAGTACTTGTCATTTTGTTATTGTGTGATTTATAATTTTTTTTCTCATATGTTGTACATGCGCATATGAGTTGTTCCGTAAACTCGTAAACATTTTTGGAAAAACATAAAGGAATTCGAGAAATATTTTATTTAATTGGAGTTTCTCAAAATAACATTACCAAAGTGAATTTTTTATTAGTAGACCAAATAATATAAAAATAGTGTAGAAAATAGTTATTTTTTGCAATTAAAAAAATTCTAGATGTTACCGTGAACGTAAAAAAAATAAATACCCGTTTTTAACACTTTCCAACCTAGTTGAAAAGTGTTTATGACTTCGGTTTGTCTGGCCGTCTGCCGTCTGGCCGTCTGGCCGTCTGCCGTCTGGCCGTCTGGCCGTCTGCCGTCTGCCGTCTGCCGTCTGTCCGTGCTCTAACTCCCGTAAATATGCTCGGATTGCCCTGCAAATTTTATATGTTATAATCGTTATCTATAGCATGTTCCCTATTTCAACGGAAGTGTGTAGCACTTATAGTTTTTTTACAGGGACACTCAAAAGAATTCCGTTACATTGCGGTCTATGGGGAAAAATCATTTGCGGTTTATTTAAATAATGTTTCAATACTTTAAACGCATTGAAATTTATATATATCACTAAGGTGCATTAGAAGAAGCTTAATATGGAATAGGGTGTGCATAGCACTTATACTTACTTTACAGGGACAGTCAAAAGAATTCCGTTACATTACGTCTATGGAGAAAAATCGTCTGCGGTTTATTTAAATAATGTTTCACTATTTTAAACGCATTGAAATTTATATAAGGTTCATTACAAGAGACTTACTACAGAATATTGTGTGTATAGCAGTCATCGTTCATTTACAGGGACACACAAAAGAATTCTCTACTGTATGTTAACAATAATTCCTGGAAGTGCGTTTTAAGATACTGAATGCGATTTTAATTTTAAATCGCTTTTTGTATATTACGTGGTGTGTATAAATTCTGTAGATCCTATACAGGGAAGTACAAAAGTTCGGGAACACATTTCCGTATTATTTAACTCCAGACGGAGAATTTTAAACTGTGCTACGTGTTTCCTAACTGAACTAAAATTTAGCATCCTATGTAGTATATATACAAATCTATAGATCCTATACAGGGCTGAATAAAGTATTCGGATTACTTAGATGTTATCTTTTAGCTTATAAAAGAGTATGATTCGTAAAATTATTTTGGAAGCGTTGGAAAGTGTTACATAATCTATGCTTGACGCATGATTTTTCGTTCTTGTTCATATATTAAATGTTTCATTGTAAATCTATTACTATATAAAATTATAATTCAATAAGGTAGAATTAATTAGTTATTGAATAAGAATCTAATTAATTATAAACATTCCACAAAACAAAATATAGAACAAGAAAAAATCCCCTTAATCCACTGGCAACTAATTATTTAACATTTCTTTCAATTTCGATAAATTCAAAATTTTTACTTACAGAAATTAAAAACAGCTTAATTGCAATGTAACAATCGCTTTTAAACTTTGTTCTTCCGGTCTTGCTAAAAAACTACTTCATTTTGCATTAGTACATTTTATTATTAGTCAACAATATATTCGTAAAAGCATCAATCCATTTGCATGATTAGCACTTATATATGGCATCTGTGGAATTTATTTTTTTATTCAGAAATGGGGAAACCATACCGGGTATTACGACAGAAGGATTTTTACTATATGCAATTACGAAACTTCTGTCATTAAATAAAACAAAAAAAAATCCTTCATGATGCAAATATTCAAGAAAAAGTCCATCGAAAAAAAAAAACATTTATTAGTGAAACAAATATGCTGAAAAGACTGGCTTATGCCGCCAGACCACCGTAGTTTTGAAAAAATATAATTTATTCCAATGGCAGTTAGTTTAATAATTTTGGCTCAGATGGAAAGAAAACTGTGTGGCGAAGGCCAAAAACGTCCTTTCAAATAAAAAGCTTGAAACCCACTGTAAAACATGACGTTGGTCATATAATGATTTGAGGATTCGTTTCTTTAGTTGAGTTGGTGCAATGGTCTTTATTGAAGGCAATATGACTGATAAATAATATATTATTACATTGCAGGACAATTTATTTAATAATGCACTGAAATTGGGAAATGTTACTTCATATTATTTTGAACAGAATAGTGACCCCAAGCACAAGGCGAACATTACGAGGTCAGTAAACAATCGATTGCAAACGCCACCACAATCACCACACCTCAGTCCTATTGAAAATATGTGGCATATTTTGAATATGCATGTACGGAAAAAGAAAATTTCTAATAAAGCTGATATTAAACAAGCACTTAAGCAAGAATGGCTAAAAATCAGCAGTGAAACGTGTAACAAATTGATCGAATCAATGCCCAGACGATTACACTCTATACTTGAAACAAAGGGCATGCATACTAAATATTAGTACTTTTTTTACTTTTAAATATTTACTGTATTTGTATAGTGTGCAAATACTTTTCCGGCATCAATTTTTTTTGTATATTTTCATTTTTTTAATATAAATTTCCAATATTAATATAAAAGTCCAATATTAGATATGTATATTTGCTTTTTAAATATGTCTTAAATGTTTCAGCTTATTTATGTGTGATACAACAAATTCACCAGTGCAAAAAAATGTTTTTTTTTCTCTAGGCGTCTGCGATTCACCAAAAATATTTAATATAAGGACTTAATTTTTTTGGAAAAATTTTCAATCATGGAAGCAAATTGGTTATCTTCGAACAAAGACAGATAATAAAATGAAGAATTTAGTGACAAGTGGGTAATTCAAATCATGGTGGCTTTACATTGATTTGATAATATACACTGTAAAAGAAGTCATGTTTCTTAATCTACTAAAATATAATATTACCACGAATGAAAATTAACAATAACCTCTTCCGAGTTAAACACGGAGTTCAGAAATGCGTTCTTTATCTTTAGAAGCCTCAGAAAGTTCTCTAAGGCTAACATTAATCGCATATTTTTCAGTAATTTCTACTTTTATTCTAACTTCTAAAATACATATATGAATTAAAATAAGAATTTGTAAAAACAAAATTTTTTAAACATTTTTAAGCCTATTAAGATAGTTAGCTGCTTTTATGCATTTTAAAAATAAATATCTTTTCCTAAAAAAAAAAAAAAACTTATAAAAGTGTTCCAATAATCATATTTATTACAATTATGATATTTTAGTTGCACAGATGTTTTTTATATTATATTAAAAAATAACTTCACCTTTAACTTTTAAAATTATTAGAAACATATTGAACATTTTAAAAAATTACGTCAGTTTAATATATATATTTCAGAACACTAAAGTAATATTAAAATATTTTCCTTAAAAAAATAATTGTAACATTACTCATTTATTAAAATATTTTACATATTTTAAATTGCATATATTGTTGAAAACTGTTAAGTCCAACTAATGAATTATTTTTTTTTTTCAAATTAAAGAAAATTAAACGCCAGCAAAAGGAATTTAAATTAATTTTTAAAAAGCAATAGGTTAAAATAATATTCCACATATCTGAATATATTTTTTAATATCTATTTACAAAATATTAAATTAGTCTTAAACTCGTATTTCATGTTAATTTTCTATTTAATGCCAGCAAAACACTTAATTTTATCTCATTATTATAGCAAAATAGCTTCTTTAAACAATGATTAAAGTTCTAAATAATATTCCGCGGAAAGGTTCCAGTTAAATGAAAATTAATAATTAATTCCTTATCTCTCAGTTACAAACTTGGGATGCTGTGGAAACTTTAAACTGTTCCCAGCGTTCCAGTCTGCATCCATTTGTTATGATCTTAGAACCTACGTCTCCCACAGTTGTCTGTTAGAACTGTATTTATCTACGAATTTCTGATACAAAAGGTTTATGCTTCAAATATTGAATGCCTCAAAATAGGTTTAATAGGTAAATGCAACCGAATACACAAATGGCTCAGTGGGCAGTTTCCTTTTACGGTTTTATCACAAAATATTCCTTCATATTTTTAGACTGAAAGAATTATTTGATGCATTAAATCTCTTTAGACGGCCGTTTAACATATCGAGGGAAATTTTGTAATTCATAAATGTACTCAAAGCTAGTATAGAAATATAATAAATTTTGTATGATAGATGATTGTGCTTGCTATATCGGAAAACTGTTTAATAGTATCACATAAATGCATTTGTGTGTATAAATCAATATTAATGCAGCAATGTATCAAACACTTAATACAGCAATGCGTCAACAATAATTTATGGTTTCTTCTTCTCCGAAGGGGATTTTACATTGAAATAAACTACATAAAATTAAAGTAAAATAGCAATATTTTACAGGATGCATTCATAATACCTTTATAAAACGTTCGTGTATACACATTGAGAAGAAATGTTATCAGATATAGTTTGGAGTTTTATTATTAAATTTTTTTTTATTTATTGTATGTATATAAATATATTTAATTAAGAATTTATATACATATGATACACAAGAATTATAGAATGTGGATATATATATGTTATATTTCCTCAGAGCAATCAGTCGTTGCGTTGGTATGATTTTACTCCTCTCCAGTTATAACACAACACTTTTCCACCCTTGTTCTCCATAATAAAGCCTCCACTCATACCCAATTCATCAAGGAATGCCAAGCAATTCGAAGTAGGCAGTCGTAATATTACTTATCGTTAGTGAATAATTCGGCAAAAAAATATTAACCAAGTAACAGTCGCTGAGTTGAAACACGTCAATGGATTGACAATTAAAAGGTGTTTTCCCAAAATGAATTCAGAGTCAATATCCATGTAGGAAATCTATGGACTAATCTATCTAATTATTACCTTAGTTTTAGAAAAAGGAGAGCATTTACACAACTATGAGTGCTTCATGTTGCCGTATTATTAGCTACAACATTTCACTGAATTAAAATTTACGATACTAATCCATCAGATTTTACATAATTAAACGATAATAAGCGAGTGTTTCAAATTATTAAAAGAGATGTTTTTCCTGGTGTCGTACGGAGACGTTAACAACTCAAAAAACACATAATCGTATCTCCGAAGCTCGTGCATCGCGGTAAATACTACGCAAAACTACAATACAACAATGTGCAAGGAACTAATTTATGTAGGAAAATGGTCATGATACGACTCTTTCGATAAGGAGTGGGAAGTCTGTTTGAATACAAAAAAAGAAAATGACAATGAAAAAATTAGATTTACAGAAGAAATAAATTATTAGGAAAATAAAATCACATCGGCGTTTAAGATTAAAAAAGAAATGGAAAGACCTTAAATTCAAATTTAGGCAGATGGTATTCGAAATAAAAGAAAACGTGAATTGCTTTTAATAGGTTTTGAAAAGTAGAAATAAATGTTATCGTACCATAAATAAATAAACTGGAATTAGAAAATGTATTAAAGGGAAAAAATATAGAATAATATAAGATTGGGCGGAATTTTAAATTTCGTAATTTATGTATATATATATGTGCGTGTGTATCATAAAAACAACGGGTATAAAAGATGTGATTTTAAAATTTCCAACTGTAGCAGCTGGAGCCATCTTCTGCAAGTTGAATTAACAGAGCACAATTTTTTTTTACAGTGTAGATATTTCAGTATCTAGACGAAACCCCAAGTATAATTTATGATAGCATATTTTAGGTAGGATTATTCCAAGTTGATTGTTACTTACATCCTTTTTATACAATTAATTGCAGCCGAAACAGCAGAGCGTAACCGAGTCTTTTCCATACGTCTTATGATATAATTATTTACAAAAATAGTTCAAACATTTGTTTGATAAAAGACACCAATATTCATAATCTTACTGTCTGATCTTAGTCACTTCCAAGAAATAAATTTTTATTTCAATTACATATTTATACGATAAATACGATAAATCAAAATACCCGTTTTCGAAACTTACGAAGAAATATATCGCTATATATTTTTTGTAAAAAAAATAATAATAACTACAATTCATTCTTTCGTGAGCTCTTAATATTATCATACATAATACATAAAATATTAACATAAATTTTATTTCGCAATTGTTTTCGTAAAATAGTAAATAGAGTCTTTATGTCGAATAGATTTATCATATATTTAAATAAATGAAATCACAATGTTTTATTTTTAAATTTTACTTTTTGAAAATATCTTCACAATTTTAATTTAAATTCTAGTATATTATAATTACATAGTTTTGAAATTTTTCGGTATAGAAAAAAAAATCCATATTTATAAATATTTATTTTTTTATAATTTCTGTTTAAGGAAATTGAAAGTTAAAAAAATTTAGCTTAAACATTATATATATAACTTACAGCATAATAAAAGCAAGGTTTGAATAATAATATAAATGTATATTTATATTCACACGATTTATATTATAATATGATAACATTTTTTTAAGTACTTGTTATTACTTCGTAAATTTAGAAAAACGAATTCCCAATTGTTATAAATTACACTGTTCAAAAATTTTGTAGAATAAGCAGAAGTGAAAGAAACATCGAGACGCTATGTATGATCACAAATAAGGATATATTAATACAGCATTTTGAAGTTCGGAAGCAGAAATATGTTCAAAATAAAAAATAAATGAACAACGTAAAATAGCACAAATAAAAATATACAAACAGCTGTTTCGGAGCCACTAAAGCTCCATCACAGTGCCAAAATTAAAAGATTCAAAAGTTTAAGCCATGTAAATATGCTTGCGTCTCCCGCACGCTCCCAAGATTGAATGGCGGTGAGTTTTTCAAAAAACAACAGAGGAGTCAGGAAACACATGTGACGCAGGATACCAATAGAAGCGCCCGGACAGAGTGGACGAGTTTAAGTACGGAGGAGAAAAATGGGGGGGGGGAAACGAAAAGAATGAATTAAATGAAAGGCTGCCAGACATTTGAAAAATTTGGTGTACTTGACATAACATTAACTACGTTGCCTGAATTCTTCCATACATGTTAAGCTTCCCAAAAATCATGATGATGCATTCAGAATGATTCATTGCATTGAAAATTGATTCCATTCAGATGCATTGAAAATCCAGATGATTGCCAAACCATTGATTGCATTGAAAATTGATGAACATTGCATTGAAAATTCATTGCATTCAGATGCATTGAAAATCCAGATGAGCATTTCTGAATTATTGAACCCACTGAAAAATTAAGACTGTGATTGTCACACCAACAATGGTTAGAAATCGCAGATCGTTTAGTGTCCCAATTTTTAACATAGTTGTTATGTTCCCCCAAGCGGACCTTAAGGGGCCGCTTAGTTTGACCTATGTACATTCTATCACACTCGCAAGATATCTTATAAATTCTCTAATGTGAAAATCTGTCAGTTGGATGTTTCAGATCTGTAAATTTGCTTTTGTTAAATGGTACGTAAATTACTTTAAAATCGAATGGATAATTTCAGAAATATGTATCTACAAACTATTTTGTGCAAATGAAGGTAAATAATTGTTTGAATGTGGTGAAAGAAGATAGTTCAGGTATGATTTTTATGAATACATTAAAATTGTTGCGATAAAGTTTCTGGGGAATTTGGATCCAGTTTTTAATAAATGCAATTTCAACTCATGAAATGTCACTGGATAAACCGGTCCTTTTTCCACACTTAACCGAATAGTATCACCAGTATGTTTAGATGATAATTAAATCAGAAAATCATGCTGGTCTCATCACGCGCTTTATTGTCTTATTAAACAGGTACTGCATAAAAGAGTTCCATGAGATCACGCATTATATTCCGTGAACACAAAAGAATCTCAATTGGCAGCACATAGGTAATATGTTACATGAATTAAACATCATCACATCTGAATAACATTCGTCCAACAAGCTGTGGTTTCCAAAGATTCCTTGCGGGAATCTGATTTCGTCTCAGATCATTAATACATCTCGTATTTAATATGTTTCTTGTATGTGTGCATGATTATTTTGGTTGTATATTTTGCTACAGACCTGAGCCCATTGGTTATCATGCTACTGGCTAAATCGGGGTTCATCAGTACA
The DNA here is from genome assembly GCA_963931845.1 of Maratus michaelseni. Lineage (NCBI taxonomy): Eukaryota > Metazoa > Arthropoda > Arachnida > Araneae > Salticidae > Maratus > Maratus michaelseni. Next base: position 198,208,345 of record OZ007588.1, on the reverse strand, counting down.
ACGCACGTGACTATAATTATGTTGCAATCAATTCCATCGGCATGAATACTCAAGGCCACATGACGTTTTCCGATTTAGAGAATGACTGATGTCGACTACGTTTTAGATTATCATGCTTTCGATATATAATGTTTCTGAATACATTTGTTTATCTTACATACGTTTAAAAAACTTTATCCCCTACATTTTATGGAGACGTGTACTATGATAGATTATCGCAGCCTCATCACTATTTTGTATATTTGAAATCAAATTTTCTCATAAAACGAAATAAAAATTGAAGAGTTCTGTTAAACCTAACGTCCATTGTCACCTTCAGATGACACGTCCTTGACCTTAAAGGTTAGATTCCAAGTGACTACGTACCTCGGTACCTTTATTGGAATATAGAAGAAATTACCTAATCATAGAAAAACGACTTATTTCTCTGATATGATACTATAACCCTCTAAAATTTTGTACCTCTTCCGAAGGAACAAGGACATGAATTTGTCTATTTTATTTGGAATAAAAATGTCAAAAACGCTGTAAGTCTCATATTTTTATGACTAAATTTTAAAGTTAACCAACTGTTTAATTGATATTTGTAAGATTTTGAATGACTATTTTTTTTTTTTTTTTTGCTGTGATGCAATCTTGAATTTGTGTATCACCCCTAAGTAACATGTGCTGTTTCATATATTTTTGTTTTATTACTACTATTTAGTGAAAAAATACAACACTGCATGTGAATTCAGAACAAACAAAATATAAATCCACTTATGGGCGTTGAAGCATTCAAACGTAAAATAGGTAAAACCGGGTGAGGCAACCAATCCTTTAAAAATCACTTGAACTCTTTGGAGTTATAACTAAATCAAATCAAACTTATCTCTCAATTTAACCGAACACTTTACATTATTCTATAGTTTCACAACGTCAATATAAACGTTTACTTTATACAAAATTCGTGAGCCCATTCCATTGTGTAACCCATTTTCGAAATATTATAATTATTCTCTAACATTTGCCAGTTCATTACAACTAAAGCAGTTCTCTCCACTATCACCACTCAAATCCTGCTACTACGTTCCTCAAATACTCATCTAAACGACTACGTATCAACCTGCATTTGAATGCACTGTTTTAGTCTCTAAAAATGATCTTGTAACCAACCGAAGTCGACAACAGAAAGTTAGAGTACCTTGATAAGACAGAGTTTTATCTGCGCACATAAAGTTAGTTTACGATAACTACACTTTCCATTCAAACAGAATATCAACATTCTGTAAACGCTTTTACTTATAACTCTTATCATGTAGTCTAGGGGTGCACAACCTGTGGCCCGCGGGCCAAAAGTGGCCCGCGATCGGATTACTGGTGGCTCGTGGATCAATTTCGCCGATCGGACGCAAAAAATCGCAAATTTCGCCGATGGGGTGCATAGAAATCCCAAAATATTCCAAATTTCGCCGATCGGACGCGTAATAATAGCGAATATCGACCATCGGGTGTGTAAAAATCGCAGATTTTGCCGATCGGGCGCGTACAAATCGAAAATTTCGCCGATCGCCTGCGTAAAATTCGTGAATTTTGCCGATTGGGACCGTAAAAATTGCGAATTTTGACGATAGGGTGCGTAAAAATCGCGAATTTTTCCGATCAGGTGCGTATAAATCGTGAATTTTGTCGATCGGACGCGTAAAAATCACGAATTTTGTCGATCGGACGCGTAAAAATCATGAATTTTATCGATCGGGCCAGTAAAAATCGCGAATTTTGCCGATCGGGTGCGTATAAATCGTTACTTTTGCCGATCGGGTGCGTGTAAATTGCAAATTTCGCCGATCGTCTGCGTAAAAATAGCGAATTTTGCTGATCGGGTGCGTAAAAATCGTAAATTTTGCCGAATTGGCGCTTAAAAATCATGAATTTTGCCGTTCGGGCGCGTAAAAATCATGAATTTTGCCGTTCGGGCGCGTAAAAATCATGAATTTTGCCGTTCGGGCGCGTAAAAATCGCGATATTTTGCCGATCGGATGCGTATAAATCGTAAATTTCGCCGATCACCTGCGTAAAATCTGGAATTTTGCCGATCGGGCCCGTAAAAATCGCGAATTTTGCCGATCGAGCCCGTAAAAATCGCGAATTTTGCCGATCAGGCGCGTACAAATCGTTACTTTTGCCGATCGGGTGCGTGTAAATTGTAAATTTTCGCCGATTTTCTGCGGAAAAATCGTGAATTTTGCCGATCGGCTGCGTAAAAATCCTGTATTTTGCCGATAGGATGCGTATAAATCGCGAACTTTGTGGATCAGGTGCGTATAAATCGTAAATTTCGCCGATCGTATGCGTAAAAAAGCGAATTTTGCCGATCGGGCGCGTAAAAATCTCGAATTTTGCTGATCGGGTGCGTATAAATCGTTACTTTTGCCGATCGGGTGCGTGTAAATTGTAAATTCCGCCAATCGTCTGTGTAAAAGCTGCGACTTTTCTCGATCGGGTGCGTAAAAATCGCAAATTTCGACGATGAGGTGCGTAAAATCCACTAATTTCGCCGATCGGGAGCGTAAAAATCATGAATTTTACCGTTCGGGAACGTAAAAATCGTGAATTTTGCCGATCGGGTGCGTATAAATCGTAAATTTTGCCGATCGCCTGCGTAAAAATCGTGAATTTTGCCGATCGGGCCCATAAAAATCGTGAATTTTGCCGATCTGGCTCGTAAAAATCGTAAATTTTGTCGATTAGGCACGTAAAAATCACGAATTTCGCCGAACGGACGGTAAATTCATGAATTTTGCCACTCTGGTACGTAAAAACCGCGAATTTTGCCGATCGGTTGCGAAAGAATCGCAAATTTCGCCGATCGGGCGCGTAAAAATTGTGAATTTTGTCAATCACTATAAAAAAACCTATGAATATTGTCAATCGCGCACGGAAAATAAATGCAAGATTTTTCTATCCTTGCCAACTGAAATGGGTTATACTGACTAAGAAGGTGGGTGAGTATAGGGAGCTAACTCTCCTTTTAAAATTAGCCATTTTTATGAACTTTTAGGCCGATACTCCCCCTCCTTCCCCGAAACAAAATTTTGTTCACCCTACGGATGTTGGCTCTCGACAATCCTGTCATTTTTGTGACTGACCCTCCTCTTAAAAAGGTTGTGCACCCCTACTTGATATCCACATTTTATGACTGAATATGTTAAGAAGTACAATTTATAATAATATATGTTTCTCCTCCTCCCCACCTTCTTTCATGAAATCAGAATTTTTTTTCTGCACTGGCAATCTTTAAAGCTAAATTTACTCCTTCAAATAAAGTCAAGGAGTATTTTCACTCTTCGAAAATAATCTTAGCTATATCTCTTGTCTAAATACAAACGTAAACTGTTGATATACTCTTGCCAACAGAACTGAATACGTTGACTGTGAAGGAAGGAACCTAGGGGGCCACCCCCGTCACACCTCCTGTAATTCTACTGATGGTGGCCCTCGACAACCCAGTCATTTTTGTAAGTGGCCCTTCGCTTAAAAAGCTTGTGCACCCCTTGGAGTCAATGTTTGAAACGCAAAATATTTATTTTTAAGTTGAATTTTAAGGGATCAGCAATTATTGGGTTTGAACAGTTATTCCTCACTTCGAAAATAACCAGATTTTTTTTTTGAGTACCTTACTTTTTTAAATATACTATGACATTGAAATATGATTTAAGCATTTACAATGAATATGTTCATATTAATAAGCATTTTATTTTTATTACCATTTTTTAAAAGTGTATCAGATAATAAATAAATATAATGAAATATTTAAAATATTCTCATGTATTTCTTTTTTCTTTTAATTAGAATAGCAAAGAAACAAAAAACTTAATGAAAAAATTATCTTAGTGCAATATATTAAATACTTCAGGTTTAAGAATATTTCAAACAATCTTTTTATGACAGTAAAATGTATATCCTTGCAATATTTATTCATTTAGTAAATAAAATCTTATTTTCGCTTTTTTACAATTTCGCACGATTTCAAACATATTCATAAAATCTCGTGTTCACACACACACACACACACACACACACACAGACACACACACACACACACACACACACACACACACACACACACACACACACACACACACACACATATATATATATATATTAAGTTCGATTTTTAATTTTTGGTTTTTTTGTTTTTCAAACACTTATGGAAGTAAATTAACCCTGTCACGTAATCTATTATATCCTATAATAAATATTTATTTCCTTATGTTTTAGCTTCGATAATAAATATTGGTTCATATTATTACCAATTTTTAGAGTACGTGGTATATATTAGCAAAGTATTTTATATAAATAAATACAACTCATCATAATAGTCCATTTATATATAGCCACACCACATATACGATTAATCGTCTGTCTGATCGTATTTTAAAGAAAATTAACTAAACTTGTCGTTTCTGTAATTGTATTTATTTTGAATGGGGCTCTTTATTGGCTTATATTAAGAAAACTGTTGCATTTAAAAATATGAAAACTGGCAATTTTATTGAAAAATGTAAGATAAACACGCTGAAGTACACCAGTTTTTAAATCAAAGAATTATTTTAAGCGCTATTTAATGTTGAAATTGTTCAAAATAGTTCTATTAAATAAGTTTTATAATTAATAAATATGCATAGAAATTTAGCCATCATTTTCAAGCTAGGTTGGACTAGGTAGCGGTGTGCAATGTCCAATCAAATTTTTATTTTTTTTATTTTTTTATTATTTTAAAAAAAATTTGCTTTTAAAATTCCATTATCCAAATAGTGGTTAATTTCATATTTCGATTTTCATATGTCATTTTTCTGTTACGTATTGTTGCCAAATTTAAAAAATACGCAAATAATAATATTTCCAAACACCTTTCAATCCTTATATATTATTTCTCCTGTCAACATCCCTTTTACTCAGAAAATATGAAACGCAGAACAACGAATGAGATACCATATGAAAGGTTTTAGAACAGGCTTCTGACATAGCCCACTTAACAATTCGTTAAAACATGTTTTTGATTAAAATTTGCTGAAATTAAAAAATTAAATCGGCATTGTTTTCATGAAAGAAATGAAAGGTTTTCCTGAAATTATTGTTGCCAAAAAAATAAAATACCACATTATAGGATGCTCATAGCAATTATTATAAAAAACACCACACGGGTTTATTTTATACTTATGATTAAAAAACGAAAATGAAATTGAAATGTTTAGATTGATATTTCTAAGTCTCATGGTTTTCCCGAAGCGGATGACGTCATCCTCTAATGCAGTCAAAATACGATTGTTAATTTTTTTTCTCGCGCGTGCCTTTAGCAATCTTGGATCTGTTTTTAGTCTAACTTTGATGGAATAAATTAGATGATATTCTTGCTTGACTAACAACTAAATGTTGTTTGCAGATATTTTTATCCTTGCTTTTTCTTTAGAAGTTTAAACCTGCATCTAATAAATATTACATATTGATAAAAAATTATACTTCTCTATTATCCCGTCGACCACTTTTCATAACAAAAAACTATCGCCAAATAAACGGGAGAACGTTGCCATTGGAATATCAAAAAATAAATAAAATATAAGAATTTAAGGACACAATTGTTATTTTAATTAATAAAATAACTACTAAATCAGTAAAACATAATGAAAAATACACTCAAATGTCGAATGTAATACCACTAGATGACGTGACAAACACGCATAATGATTCTGACATCAAGTAAATGGGACTGCATTTTTGGCGTTTAATCTTACAGTTTGTCGGTAGTTTTTTGTTATGAAAAGCGGTCGACAGGTTAATAGAGAAGTACCTAAAAATATTAGATTTCAGTGCGAAATCTTCGCACGGGCCCTCTGGTAGAAAAAGTATTTTCACATGAATATTAAAAAAAGAAATAAAACTTTAAAATAATTAAAATATTATGTGCGAAATTCATTTAATGTGGAAAATTACGCTATAAACGCCCAAATAATAATTTTGCCAAACATTTAAATTTGAAAAATACATTTACACGTGGATAGTAAAAGAGAAAGAAATTTTCTTTAAAATAATTAAATTATTACGTGCTAATAGCCTTAGGGAAACGTCTTATTTAAAATGGTATATTTAAAACGTTCTCTTTAAAACAATTTTCCTATCGGGTATAGATAGAAAACGTTTTTTTTTCTGGACGTTATTAGAAAATCCCGGTAGGAAGCGATATTTGTTACTTAATCATTTTATACAAGCTGATTTTGAACTGTGTGATAGACATTTCTTAATGAATCTACAAATAAGACGTCAGCTATCGTGATAGCAGTGGTGGGAGCGCCCTTGGGAACTGAATATTCCCCCAGTCATAGGGAAATTAATCGAAGCCCGATTACAGATGATCGCCACTGGTCGTGATAATATGCTTCAATCTTCCGTATATGATACTAGTTTTTAAAACAAAGCAAATTATCGTGTTCTGGATGGGGGTTGGCGACTGTACCTCATAGGGGGCAAAACCTCCTAGTATATTTTAAAGAAAGAAATATCTACCAGACTTAAATATTAAAGATTAGTGTATTCTCAATAAAATTACTAAAAAATACAATATAAATTTGTATGTGCTTTTTTTTCCAGGAACTCTTAAAGAATTATAAGAGTATAGAAATAATTTTATTTTCTTCGGTTGGAAGGATTTGTAAATTTTTAATATATGAGATATCTTTTAAGAAATAAAAATAAGTAATAACAACGATACAAATATAACATTTCCTATTGACAGAATACATATCCGTTTCTAAATAATAATTTCAGACTACTGATTCTGTTGTACTACATTTTTGTCAAAGATTTTCAACTGCAAGTCAGAATATTGTTGAAAGCTATATAAAAGTATAAGCGATATAAGCGATATAAAGTATTTGATTTCTTCTTGGTTCAGCTTCACTTTACACCAATTTAATCCACCTGGGCCGTCCGTTTTAATATAACACCTATACGGATTATGAATACTCCCTTTTTTAGGCTATTTTTTTAATATATATATGCAAATACTGATACAAAATGTAAAATCACTGATACATAATAAAGACTGATGTTTGAACCTTATACCTTTTTTCAATAATAATAGTTTCTATTACTTATTTTCTAAACTAACTGAATTTTTTAAGGTATTTCTTTGTTATAGCGTCTTCAAAATATTAATCGCCAAGCGACTGAGATATATCGCCAAATTATATGACATATATTATGTTACAGCCATATACAGGGTGATTTTTTTTAAAGTTGTGAAAGTAAAACCCTATAACAAAAGAACCACTGGTCCAAATGACCTAAAATTTCACTAGTATATTCCAAAAACAATGGGAATTTTTTAGGCGTGGTTTAAAAAAAACTTAAAATCGCACCGACAGATGGCGCTGTACATGCAGTAAAGTCGGCAGACGAACTTGCGCCCGGCACACGCACATTGGCGATAAAAACGTGAAGTACGCACACCTCGTGTTCATTATTCTACGGAAATCTTCGCAATGACTGCGCCATTGACCGTGTGCTATTAGTAAAACTGTATTATCAGAATAATGACAGCGTAGCAACTGCTCTTAGGAGATTTAGAACATTTAAGAATTTAAGAAAAGGTCCAATGACGACAGAGGGCCTACGAAAGATGGTTTATCAAAATACCGTTCATTGTTTTCCTCCCTTAGACGATATTCTTTGTTTCGGCTACCTTACAGCGCCATCTGTCGGTGCGATTTTAAGTTTTTTTTAACAATGCCTAAAAATTCCCATTGCTTTGGGAGGTCATTTGGATCAGTGGTTCTTTTGTTATAGTGTTTTACTTTCACAACTTTAAAAAAAAATCACCCTGTATGACGTACATGACATTTTATGATCTATATCAGATGGTATATCACATATGATGCAAATCATAACCTTATAAATGACATATGTATATGCGTAGCATGTGTATAAAATGTATATGACGTATATATAACATATAAGTTATAAATATAACGTATGCATGTTCCATATATGACTTATATATGACATACGTTTATATATGCCTTATATTAATTCGTGAATATCACATATCTACAAAAACAACTTTTCAAAAGTAGAAAAAGCCAAGCGTAAAAAAAAAAAAAAAAAAGTTGTGGCTAAAAAATGGTGTGATATCAAATTTCCAAGCTATTATATTAGTTATTTAACTTTTTTCCATTAAATAAGTTATCATATATATAAGTCGAGTGCCTACATATATGTTAATAGAAATCGTTTTCTCCTGTACTAAATACATCCTAACGAGTTTTTGAAAATGCAATTTTTTTCAAATTATGCATGATGGGCCATCTTTGCATATTATTCACAAAATTCTAAACACTCAAATCCGTAGTTAAAATCCGAAGTTCAAAATTATTATTTAAGCAAATGTTTTAAGCGTTTAATTTATAGACTTGTATGCTCTGAAAATTGTGTCTTAAGATAATGATGACTTACCTTAAAGATTCATCTTATGATTTATTTTTTAGAATAATTAATATTTCAAACTAGTAAAAATCAATTTCTCAAAATATCAGTCTTATCTAATTTATCTGTCCGTAGATAAAATCTGAAGTTCGAAATTGTTATAAACATATTACAGTACAAACATATTACTCTTTTACTTTAGAAATTTGGATGCTTAGAAATATGGAAAGATGGCCGCCAAGCCCATCATGCATAATTTGAAAAAAATTGCATTTTCAGAAACTCGTTAGGATGTATTTAGTACAGGGGAAAACGATTTCTATTAACATATACGTAGGCACTCGACTTATATATATGATAACTTATTTAATGGAAAAAAGTTAAATAAGTAATATAATAGCTTGGAAATTTGATATCACACCATTTTTTAGCCACAACTTTTTTTTTTTTTTTTACGCTTGGCTTTTTCTACTTTTGAAAAGTTGTTTTTGTAGATATCATTTCTTTTTTAAAAAATAGATTAAACATAATTTAAATAATCTAAACATGAGAAATAATTTAAAATTACATTTTACTTTCAGTCATTGTTTAAAGGGTTAACTAGAAATACCAGTAGATTTTTCAATTAAACTAAATACACTCTTAAAAACAACATACTAAATGTGGCTTGTTATAATACTTGTTATCCTCCCTTAAAAAATATCACTGACTTATCCATGAAATGAATAGAAATGGAATACGTACATAGCGTGTCAGTGCTGCATTTGATATGAAACGTGATATCACGCTCTTTTATTATTAGCACTAGCTGGCTTCGCCCACTAGCGGGCCCTTAATTTACGTCAGGGCCTCGAATCTTGTAAAACCTCGAATAAGATAAACCTCGAACCGAACGAACCTCCGACCAGGTTCCCCGCTGCCTTCGGTACCGGATAATCCAAGGATAATCCCTTAATTTGCACATCGAATAGTATAAACCTCTAACCGAACGAACCTCCAACACGGGTCCCCACTGCCTTCGGCACCGTATAGCAGTCGTGCTGCGCACGTTCAAGTTCCATCTTTTACCACCAGGTAGCGCAATCTGTTCTATATGAACCTCGGGCACTGAAATCGTTAAGGCTATAGATGTCGAGTAGAATGAGCTATACCCCGTCGTGATCCAGCCCATAGAACCAGAGATAGTAAAGTGCCCCCTGGTGGTGAAAAAACGAACTAAAATCAGAAAGCTTTATCGATGTCGAGTCGAATGAGCCATACCCCGTCGTGATCCGACCCATAGAAACAGAGATAAGAAAACGCCCCCTGATGGTGGAAGCTAATCACGTTTAGGGGTAAGGTGGGGGATGAACACCGGAGATGCATAATAGAATTAAGCGGTCACAGACCTTTCCAACGATGTATCACATGAGGTGTATGTGCAAAATTTAGATATCTCCCCCCTCCCTGCATAGTATGATTAAGCGTTCACAGACCTTTCCAACGATATATCACATGAGTAGTGTCGGGGGGGGGGCGCAAAATGTGAGGGTGACACCTGTGATGCATAACAGGAATAAGTGGTCACAGCCCTTTGTAACGATACGTGACATGACGGATATCGTTAAAATTTAGAAAAGTGTCCCCCCCCTTGTGTAGGCAAAACACGCTCCGCCCCTCCCTATAATTTTTGACGCGGCTTTATTTTTAAAATTTATGTTATGTGTTATAAAATATCGTAAAGTTTCAATGAGATAGCCTTATTATACTTCCTAATTTTGTTAACGCCCCTCCCCATCTCTCCCCGAAATGTGACGCGCCACTCTTTTTTATAATTTTTTTATCATGTCTTATAAACTATCTTAAAGTTTAAATCAGATCATTGGAATGTAATATATTTGCTGAAATTACTATTATATAAAGAATAATATAGAAATAAACCCTCCTTTAGCTTGTAATTAAGATATACGAACAATTTTTAGAATTTCTGAAAGCTGATTTTTATTTATTTATTTATCTATTTATTTATTTATTTATTTATTTTTGCATTGCCCTGTGGATGTTTGGAATTTCTTAGCAATTTCTTAGATTTACATTATTTTATTCAATTAAACATTGTACTGTTACAATAAATTTAAATGGAAACTTCACTTCTAAAAGAAAAATAACACAGGCCTACAAAATTTAAATTTTTATCTGTGGTTTTCATGAATTTATGTAAATTGTAAGAAATCTGCTATGCTTATTTCAAAATAATATCCATTTTTATGTATCACGTCAGGATTTCTTTCAATTAAGAAACTAAGAATTTGGAATTTGAGAATATACAATTTACACAACATTCATTTAAAAATGTACAAAAAAAATCAGATAAATAAATAAAATCATATATACATATATAAATGTGTGTGCATGTTTTATAAGAAATTATATTCTAGTATATACAGTAAAATTACTTTTCTTTATCATCAAAAGAACGCTTGTATCCTTTAGATTTTGAAGCTGGTTTAGTGTCTCTTTTTAGCCCCCAGCAGTAATCTGCCAACATATTTACATTCCAGGGTCCTTGATAGCGTTTTTCCATGCATTTTATGTCCTGGTGAAATCTCTCACCTTGTTCTTCACTCATTTCACCAAGATTTTCAGGAAAACATTCAAGATAGGGGTGCAGAAAATGCATTTTTAAACCCATGTTACAACCTAGTTTTTGAAAGTTTTGAACCATTTTTTTCAATGATCGTTGCGTAGTTAGGATCTTTGTAATTTCCTAAACATTTCTGAGTAACGTGTTTGAAACTAACCCATGCATCTTTCTCGATTGATTTAATTTTTTCCTCAAAATTTTCGTTCTTCATTAACCATCTCATATCTGGGCCAACGAATACATCTTCTTTGATTTTACCTTCCGATAAATGCGGAAAAACTTCATTTAAATATCGAAAACTATCCCCTGTTTTATCTAAGGTTTTTACGAATTGTTTCATTAAACCTAATTTAATGTGCAGGGGAGGCAAGAGGACTTCTTTTGGATCAACTAATTTCTGCCGAATAACTTTTTTTTTATATCCTGGATTTATACAACCTCTTGATGCCATATTGCTATAAGAAACTGACAAAACAAACGTAAGATATAAATAAATGCATGTTCTCACTACAAATGCGCGGGAGAAAATTGCGCATTCTCAGGCAAATATCAATACATAAAGTGGCGCCATCTATATTTATATTTCACATCCTTTAGTGCAGTATTGTATTTTAACATTTATTAATGTCACTTTACTAAGAAACTAATTTTTGTTTTTATTAAAAATGTATCTTATTTAATAAATATTACACATTGATTTTATCATTTGTGAAAAAACTGTGGGTGTTAGAAAAAAACTAATGTCATATTTGTGATCAGCGTGACTGGTTTACTAAGAAAAAAGTGCCATTCTTCAAACCCCAGATTTGTGTTGAGCTGTGTAATTTAACAACTGGATTTCATTAATTTATAGGAAAATGACGTGAAAGGTATTCCTGCGAACGAAATGCCTGTCCTTTACCGTGGTTTTTTTTTTTTTTTTTTTTTTTTTTTTTTTTTTTTTTTTTTTTTTAAAGAAATAAATGAATCACATTTATTTCATTTCAAAAATTTTGTTTACGTTTGGAAAGAAATTTTAAATGCCGATAAGTCTTAATGTATACATTTTAGAAGGTACATCTTCCCTCAAAAACTAATTTATTTTTAAAGATCTTTCTAAAAACGTAAATTATATATTAAAAATATTTTTTAAAGCATAAACACTACGTCTGATTACTTTATTTTACAATATTATAAGAACACGCATTTTATCAGACAATTAAATACACTAAACAAACATGAGTGAAAAGTTAACTTAATCACGTTGGAAACATTCATCTGCTACAATTTGCAGTCATACTTAATTATCTGATAACATGTGTGTTCTTATAATTATGAAGTTTTATTTTTTTTTTAAATATCTTCAAAAGAAAATGGCCGACTTGCAGATGAAATTTGATGTGGTTATTATCATAACCTGTAACTGATTTGTGCTATATAAATACTCATCAAACACTTGCTTCCAACGTAAAATTATTTAATAAATATGAGTTACTTTTAAACTACATATATATAAAACAAACCTCGACGTTTCGGTTAATCTTTATAACCATCAACAGGAGAAAAAACCTTCAGAAATATGAACAGCAAAAATTAAAATGTGTTACATGATTGAGTCACAATATTCAATCTGCCAAGACGCTCATATAACGGAAATTTCAAAATACGCCTGGTGGCGCCCTCTATGAATCAGAAATGAAACTGGAACTTATGTTCAACGGAATTAAAGTTCATTTTAAAATGCATTTCCATATGGCAGGAATCGAAAATGATGGGATATCGTTGCAAATTTCATGTTTTCTTAGTGAAATTTCTATAGATTCACGGATGTAGGCTTTAAAGGGATTATTTTGTCTGGAAATAACTTTGACGTTGTTAAAATCAATAAACCTAACCTGTCCGTTAGCAAAAGTTCTTGATAAGGCAGTGGAAAATGTATTGTATTTCAAATCACTCTTATGTTCTTTAAGTCTCTCTACGATGCGACGTTTTGTCATACCAATATATGCAGAATTTGTACCATCGGTCCATTCAAATGGAATTTCATATACCCCAGATAAACAAGTGGCTGATAATGGGTCAATGCTTTTATTCAATAAATTAAACAACGTTTTGGAATTGGATGCCACCAGTTGTATATTATATTTCTTGAAAACTCTCTTTAATCTTTCAAAAAGAATGGGGTTATATGGAATTTTTCTGTAAACCTGACTAACTTTAGGAGAAGAAACTACTGTAACCCTGTATTTATCAATTAATTTACGAATAATGTGCGGTTTATATCCATGTTTCATACCTACATTAATAATATAATTAAGTTCTTCTGCTAAGAATTCTCCTGAACAAACCAAAAATGCCCGACGTACAAACGATCTAAAGGCTGCAATTTTGAAATTCCAAGGAGAGGTTGCGGTGACCGGGATAACACAATCTAATTTCATGGGTTTCCGGAAAATTTTTCGTTTTAAACTATTGTTTTCTTTAAGGAGAAGAACATCAAGGAACGGAAGCGAATTATTATTCGCTAATTCCATCGTAAATTTAATATTATTGTCCATGTGGTTGATATCATCAAAAAATTCGATTAAAGAATCTCTACCTTTATCCCAAACCACAAAAATGTCATCAACATAACGTAACCATAAGGTGGGCTTATCATTACACATCTCAAAAATATGTTCTTCTAATGGTCTTAATTTAAATTCAGCGAGTATACTGGAAATAGGGGATCCCATTGGTGCCCCTTTATCTTGCTTAAAAAATATTTCTTTAAATACAAAAACATTACTTTCATTAATCAAATGCAACCCAGACTTAATCGAAATTTTCATCTTGTCTGTCAGATAAGGTAATCCATCGATAGTGGAACCAATAGAACAAATAACCTCATTGACATCAATAGAGGGAAACAAGGAAACGATGTCAATTTTTATTCTGCTCAATATTAAGGCCTGTAGCTTGTTTGAAAAAAAAAAGTTTGACGAAGAAAAAAGTGATCATTTTAAGTAACTCGAGGTTTAAAAAAAAAAAGCTATATCTCTGTTTATAAATCACTTATGAAGATGAGTTTGGTCTTAAATTGAAGAAATTCTTCCTTAGATTCTTCTTGTTTTCGTTTTTTTTCTACGACGCTTGGTTTGTTTGATATCTGATATTTTAATCTGGCATGTTTTGTCGATTTAACATTGCGAAGTTGCTTTCTGTATATAAGCATTAGCGGTTTTTATTCCAGTTCTTGGCGTTGTTTGTGTGGCGTTTTTTTTTTTTAAAGCTTGGCTTGGCAGAGCGACCGCCCTGCTTGATATGGGCTACATATATCGTGAGTGCCATGTAGATAAAGCTTGGTGATGGTCTTGGCGAAATAGTAATTAACGAGGGCACTATAACAAGGAAATTCGTTTTTATGTATCATCGGAGCATATCTCAGCAGCAGTTATATAAATTTAATCACCTTTAGATTTGGGAAAAATAATCTGAAAATTATGCACTATGTTTAAGATAATCACATATTTTAAAATGTGTTTCTATGTTTCTTATACGTGTGAAAAATTATACATTTCTGATTTCAAATTAATATAACATTGTAAAACTTATCTAAATAATTTCATCACTGATATAAATGAATTGCGCCAATTTTTTATTGAAAAAAAAATTTATTTTAAATTTTAAAAAAATGAATTATTCTTCAAAATCTATCAAAGGAATCTCTTCTGTTCCTTGGCTAAAACGATGCAAAGCTTTTTATTTAAAACGTAGTTTCTTTCGAATATTCGAAAATACATGTTATTAATCATATAAGACATAACTCAGCTCTTATACTTGTAAAAATTCTATGAGTTCCTACTATCTTTTCTGAAATATAAATATCCTTTTCATAAGAAAATTCTGTTATGCAAAACCCTTGCTGCTCTCTAAAGTTTATGTTTTGTTCATCAATCATTGGAAGCTGAGTATGCTGCACTCATATCTAATGCGATTTTAGAACGAAACATTACATGCCTATACAATGCGCACTTTGAATAACTTTGTATCTTAGCATTGCTTTTCATATAAAATAACATATTACGGTAACATAGCATTGAAGTTATTTTATTACATATTGAATGTTTAATTGTTAAAATCTGAAAAAGAAGTACTTTGTGTAGTGAATATTCAATTTTAAAACCACAAGGTATTTCAAAATATAACAAATTAAGATATAGAATAAAAAGAAAAAAATGTTTAAAAAAAAAACTTTTATAATCATTTAGTGTTTATCATCTGTCACCGATAACACCTGACTTCGATTACTGAAAATTTATCGGTTTGATTTTTTATTTTAAATCAATCTACAATAGAAGAAAGTATTGTAATCGAAAACATTTTCGACGGATTTGCAAGTTTTTCTGGGAAAACACATTCTTTACAAAATGTCTGTCTATCTGTGTGTCTATGTGACCGTATGTCTAAATGTTCATGTGTCTGTGTGTTCGTGTGTCTATGTGTCCTCATTGTATCATCGGAAAGTGTATGATGCTATGCACAGAATTGAACCAAACTATATATATTTTTTTCGCTATGGCCAGCAGGGATATTGGAAATATTCCACAGGAAGGACGTGCTGTGATAGCGATTTATGTGTTCGTTTCCTTATTTCATCATCGGAAAGTTTACGAAGTTAAGTACAAAATTGAACCAAATTTTATATATAAGATTTTGACTATGGACGTCAGGTTTCAGTGGAAATTGGGAACATTCCCCCCGGGAGAAGGTGCTGTGATAACGCTTTTGGTGCTATTTTTCTTATGTATCATCGGAAAGAGTATGAATTTATGGATAGAATTGAACCAAGCTTGATATATATGTTTTTGACTATGGAGACCAAGTCCCACTTGAAAATGGAGATATATTCCCCCGGGATAGGGGCGCTGTGATAGCGGTTTGTGTGCGATTTTCTCGAATTTTTGCACTTTATATGAAGAATTTTGAATATTGTCGGACAAAATTTTATTTTTAGATGTAATGTAATAGGTCAAAGTTTGTGTAAAATTTTGGAAAAAATCGGTCTGAAGGTTGCGTTGTGATAGCGACTTTTGTTTAATTTTCGGGACGGGGTGGTAGCTGCTGAAAATATATCATACGGAATTCCCCCCATTGTCTAATCTATCTTTAATTTGCATATTTGCAATAAGATTTTTTTCTGGTATTTTAATGTATTACAAGTTGATTAGATTTCATTACGAATTTTGTTTCGCTGCCCCCTCCTCCATAGTTTTGAAACATTTATTGACATACAACATGAAGTGTAATATAAAAAACATGTATGAGATAGAATAAAGTTTTGGGATTGGCATTTCCGATTATTACTTCACAGGAGGCACGAGCTGCTGGGTTTATAAAAAAATCTATTATTGTTGCTTTGTTTCTTTTTATAATATGGGAATAGAAAAAAAAAATTTAAATTTCCTCTTCAGGATTTCTAAGCTGTTTTCTTGATGTATAATTATAATTAACTTAATATTACATTATTAAATGGTAGGTATTTTTTAATTAAATATTACATTCTTGATTTTTTATTTATGTTTTCTACTTTTTATTGTTTAAAATATCTTATTGATATACTTTCGCATATCTGTATATTTTGGAGAAAGTGGTTTGTCACATAATGAACTCCGTCGGTTTTCAAACTCGTAAATCTTTTGTAAATCTTTGATTTTATGCTTTTTTTAAGATAAATAAAAACTTTTATAACTAGAAAATTTTAGTTTTTATGCAACAAATTTTGAAAATTAAACGTTTTTTTCCCCGATAGTTTTTTTTTTTGCCGTTATCTTAAAATGCATATGATTTTCATTACAATACACATCAACCGTATATTAAGCCAGTGTTTTAAATGCGTTTAAAATACATCTTATATTTAAAATACTTGTTTCATGTTACATCTTAAAATATCAAACAACTTTCTTCTTAAAGTTTTAAATTAATAGTAAACAACTACGAAACATCGAGAATTGTTGAATGTCTTCTGTTCAACACTGGCAAACTCGAGGCTAACGAAAAAGACAGGCTGCCGCGGTGCTTTAAGCGTATCTTTTTTTTACAGACCGTGGGAGTCACGTGATGCTCGAATGCACCAATGAAGGTGTGCGAAAAGAGCATCACGTCATTATAGCGGTCTCTAAAAAAAGATAAGTGGAATGCACCGCGGTAGCCTGTCTTTTTCGTTAGCCTCGGGCGAACTAATGTGACGTCGAGAGCCATCTCTTAGACATTATCTAAATGAGGGTGTCTTTTATCTGAAGGCTTTAATATTAGCGTTGTCGATATGTTTTCCATATTGTTTGCATGAACTTTTACATCCAGTCGATTATGTGTAAAAACAGGACTCTGTCATTTTTCAGTCAAGAAAGTACACTTGTTTGTTGTCATAAATCTAAAAAAAAATTATTCAAAGTAATTTCCAACAGAAAGTTTTGCACTGACCGAAACTTTTGCTAAATACAGCCTTAATTTTGACAAATCTTGTTTCAAAAATAGCCTATCTGGGATCCCTACCTATGTAAAAAATTACTCATGGTATCAGTAAATGGATAGAATCACAAATGACATGGAAACAATTCCATTATAGACAAGTTTCATTCAATTATATATAAATAATGAAATAAAGTATATTCGCCTTCTAGAAGAAATGGGCAATATTCCTAGTTACTGAAATCAATTTTTGCAAATGTACTTTAGAAAAAAGCGAATACGTCTTGTTTTATTTTAGCTTACTGTGCAGTATTTTCGCATATTACAAAAAATGTCTTTGTAGCTGATGGCCTTTTCCTGTTGGTGACAACAATAGAGAAAAAAGTATTGTTTCCATGGAAACAACGACTTCTTCTATACCAAAATGTATAATGACAGTTTTAAGAATCTGGCCGAGATACTGATACAGTACCGGTCTTCAGTACGTAGCCTAGTAGTAAAATTGTCCCCTGCAGCAAATTCCCGTGTTTGACTTCAGCAGCGCCGTCTGTCAATACATTTTTTTGACAAAAAAATCGATTGCTTCATGGAGGGTCAGGTGAAATATCAAATTATACTGACTATAAGATTTTAATTTATAGCGGATTAAAATCGTAACTTTATTTATAATAACTCCTCTTAATGTTAAAAAAAAGAACTTAAGAACTTTTATTTGTGATAAAATCCAATTTTTATCGCAAATCAAATTCACATGAGATTTAAGAAATGAGAAAATAACATTGCTATCCTTCTTCATGAATATTTTCTAACTCTGTCTTAAAAGGTTTTACTTATAAGCAAAAGTTTTACACATATAACTTTTCGAATTTTCCATTCCGTGACAGGATGTTGCGTAACTTTCCTATGCGAATAAAGAGTTTTTCTCACACAAAAAAGAGTATATTTTCAGAAAAAGAAATTTTTCACATAAAATGTATTTTTAAAAGTTGTCGTAAAAGTTTGAAGGACAAACGTTTCGGGGCTAATGTTGTCGAGCAAACGTTAAATTCAAATTCTTATTTCATGAACAATCCTTGTTTGTTTAATTAGTACATTTTTATCATATTATACATATTTTTTTATATTGTTTATAGTTTTGCTATTATAAAATCTTCGATTTTCTAAGTAGATTTCTAATTAAAAAGGTAAGTTTAATGAATGCCATTTCTTTGACCAATAGTCCAAGAACACAACTTTCAATTAACAATATAATAACATTATAAAGCAGATATTTTCAATCCATATCACAATTACTAATGAAAAAACTCCGTGTTACCATGATTAAATCATAAATACCGCTGAGCCAAACTGCGCTCGTAAACAATATGACTTGGGACAAGAACTGACTGACTCATTCTAACATTCTTATTTATATACTAGTTCCTTTCGATGATGACATTAACAGTTCTTTCCAAGATATATCTGAAGATATCTCCCAGTTTTTCCTCACAATCATTTTCTCTTAAGCTGAAAGCACTTTGCTATTGATCACTATCGGTCAGGAAAATCTAGGTGTCGAACAACTATTTGTGAAATGTATGTACCGGGTGTCCCGAAAATGACTGATGGATTTTAAAATTCAATAACTTGCAAATGGTGACAAATATTTAACAAAATCTTGCAGGAGGGGTATGTATGATGTCAGGAGTTTTTTTACTGTGATTCTTGATTTTAGTTCGAATTTCAAGCAATAGATGGCGTTGACAGCGATTGGCGCTCAGTCGGGGCCGAAACTGACGCCACTCAGCATTGATGCACCGACCACTGAATACGCTGACAAAAATGACGGCTGTCGCAGGCAGATTTTTTTTTTTCAGCGTTTGTACGGTCCCTCGAACTTCAGCACCAATAATAGTTAAAAGTTTTTTTTTTTGACTTATTTGATCCCAGAAAAACGAGGCGAAGAAAACTTTTAGAAATTATTGGTGTTAAAGCTCGAAGGACCGTTCAAACGTTGAAATAAAATCGCCTGCGACAGCCGCCATTTTTATAAATACGCAGGCCTACTATTCACGGGGCGGTGCATCAATACTGAGTGGGGTCAGTTTCGGCCTCGACTGAGCGGCAATCGCTGTCAGCGCTATCTATTGTTTGGAATTCGAACTAAAATCAAGAATCACACTAAAAAAACTCCTGACACCCTACATAACCCTCCGACAATAATTTTTTTTTAATGTCTGTCACCGTTTGCAAGTTATTGAATTTTAAAATCCATCAGTCATTTTTGGGACACGCGTTATATGTATATTTGTACTAAAACCTTATACGTAAATTTTAGTTGTTGTTTATTTGATTATTAAAAATTTGTATTATATATTCGTAATCAAATTTTGTTGCTATATGTTGAATCATTAATGCAAACAATCATTTGGTACATATGTCCTTGTTAATATATACTGCTTAAATAATTATACTGCATATTTATTAATATATTTAAATATATAATTCAAATGTATATAAAAATAATTGTTGCACTACACGCGCAAAGATATTAACAATTTTATAAAAAGCAAAGTTTTAAATTCAGTATGCCATTACAGGCTTTTTTTGAAGGGAAATCTCAACTGTTGGGACACTTTGAAACTTTTTTGAAGAAGTATTTGAATACAGATGTATATGAATATCAGAGTTTCAATAATATATATGCACTTTTTGTTAAGAATTTGCAAAATATTTTTGTTATTGTCCTGGTGGATAAAGCAGCTAATAATTATGCAATAAATTGTAAAAAGTTTTACATTGAAAAAATAGAGACTGAATTGAATGATACGAATTTTTATGCTAAAATTGATGTAAATAAGTATCCTATGGTTAAAATATTTTTTGGATATAAAAAGAAACGTAAAATTATACTTTCATACAACATTAATCTTTCAAATCACTATTGTTTGCCTTTCATTTTTATGGCACCCAAATTTTATAAGAATTTCTGTAAAATTTAGATACAGGATGCTTCACAAAGGACCCCTAACTTTAAAAATCAATAACCCGGAAACGGTGATATATAGAAGCATGAAACCAGTGGTATGATTATTAAAAATATCGTAATAATCTTATACATAAATCTCAAAATTTAGTTAAAAATAGCACCGATAGAAGGCGCTGAGAACGTTAAGAATCCTACAAAAGAGAGCTCAGAAGCATAGAAAGACTAGCCGTCGAAGATTTCGCCATTGAAATCTGACCGCTATTAGCGTATAGTAAAAATAATTCGCATCGAACACGTTGCTGGCTGTTGAACTTTTTTGAAAAGCTCACGAATTGTTTTCCCATCTGGGCCTTTTGCGACTTGAAATCGCGTTTGAAAACTTGTCCTTGTGGCAGTAGGACTCTGATTTAATCGGTGGTACTCCAACACAATAAACACACGTTCCACCATGGTATACATCACTTTCGGAATTATTTTCTCTATACGCTAATAGCGGTCAGATTTCAATGGCGAAATCTTCGACGGCTAGTCTTCCTATGCTTCTGAACTCTCTTTAGAAGGATTCTTAACGCTCTCAGCGCGATCTATCAGTGCTATTTTTAACAAAATTTTGAGATTTATGTATAAGATTCTTACGATTTTTTTAAAAAACATACCACTGGTTTCATGCTTCTATTTTAAACGTTTCCGGGTTATTGATTTTTAAATTTAAGGGTCCTTTGTGAAACACCCAGTATATTTCTTGTACATCAATGAGTATTAATAGAAATTTCAATATGGCTTTACAAAATATGCTGAAAAAGATAAGTGGTTTTTTGAAGTCTAAGTTAAAACAATTCCAGTTATATTTGGTCAATTGACAATAAACTAGATGTTTTGGGCAAACTATAATTCACTCCTCAAAAGAGTCAAGCACTTGATTTTGAAAACCTGTTCACCAATGCACCCATTGATAGCCTTTATAATATTTTAAAAACTATTTTGTACCTGTTTTTTTATCGGAGATGAATTGGGTATTAAAATAAAATTATTTTTTTAGTTGATGTCATTTTTGTTTTTGCAATAATTATGTATATTTTATCAATCAAACTTTTAGTCAGTTATATGGTATAGGCATGGGGACAAGTTATTCGAGAACTGCATCTCATTTGTTTTTATTTTATTATGAATATAGTTATATCTTGAATTAAAATAAAACTTTTGAATTAAAATAAAACTCACAATTTTTGGGTATATTGATGACGTTTTGATTTTCGATTTCGATTTTTTAAATGTATGTGACGAAATATATTCTAGTTGTTTAAACTTAAAGGGAAAACCATGGTGACTGTAGAGCAGATCATTTAGATAAATATTTTAATATTTCGGGTAATTATTGAAATTTGGATTTATTAGACAAAAGAAACAGTTTTAATTTTTTCACTAGACGCATGCCTCATTGGTACACCAATATACATGGAAAAGTTTATATTAATATTGTCATTAACCAGTTAATTAGATTTAGTAAAATTTGTGGCAATAATTTCAATTTTAATAAGCAAATTTTCAAATTTTTAGCTAATTTATTTTACAATAATAATTACCCATCCGATTTTTAAAATTATTATTTGAAGTTATTATTGAAAGATAATTGGCAACATTATGTTTTGGCGGGATGACCACACTTCGCTGCCTGCTTCTAGATCGTTCTGTATGATTATATCTTCTCTAAAGTATTTATCGAAATATTTATCGACTGTGCTCCAATCGAAGGAAGAGGCAGATTTTGCTTGTGAAATTTAGAAGCTAGAATACGGAATTCGGTTTTCTTTTTGTTTCTACTACGCGGAGGTCTTCTGTTGTAAGTAATTTACAGGATATTTTTGACCATTTAAATTTTTCTTGCAGCTATGGACGGACGCCGGCTGTCTTGCATTCATTTTTATTTTATTTTACTTTAAATTTTAATTTATGTACCTTCGTTTAATTTAATTTACTTTGATAATATGTTTTATATTTTTGTTTAAAGCTTTTTGTAGTTACTGTTTTAACATTTTAATTTTGCGCATGTTGTATTAAGCTTTTAATCTGTTTACTATTACAGTAATTTAATTGGGATTTAATTTGTTTTCGAAAAAAGTAATTTTGTTTTGAATGTAAGGCTAGCTCGCGTTTCGAAACTTACAAATTTTTATAGTGACGCGGGAGGGGGTGGGGGGGGGGAGTGGGTCAGTTCTGTCTGTCAGTCCACTGATGAAAAAAAGTATTTTGCATATGTATTCTTAATACTTTTTGTTTTAAATGTTTATAGTTATAAGAGACATTTTATACAGCTTCTTTCATAATGTATAAATATTTCGTATTTTGATGAACTATATATATATATATATATATATATATATATATATATATATATATATGAGTGTGTGTGTATAAGATGTATACTATGAGATTCCTTTTAAGCACCGCACAGTAATTACTTGATTGCAAAAGTTGTTTTATTTCTGTGAGAAGCCATGAAAAATATTATACAGCCAATGTATAAAGGGTTTTATACTCAATAATCAAATATTCAATGGCGCTGGAGAGGAAAAATATACTTTTGCAGTTATACCATCGTAGATTCCATAAATAAAAATAGCAGCATACTGTCAATTAAATGAGCAATTAGTAAAAGTTAGAGTTGCAAAGAATCGGTTTATTTCCAATAGACCCGGTTTATCCCCAGGTTTATTCCCAAAAGACCTGGTTTATTCCCAAAAAACCCGGTTTATTCCCAGGTTTAAAGCGGGTTTATTTTAGTCTTTGCAACTCTAGTAAAAGTGCAGACATGCTAGCGTAGAGCTGAGTGTATAAAAAACAATAAATGCAATCGTCAAAAATTCCTAAGTGTTTTCTCAGAGAAAAAATCCAGCAGTTCTAGTCCAACTTCTTTATTAACATATGATCACACAAAAAGATCACTCTCCAATTAGTCAGCATGTCATTTAATAAAATAAAACTTTACGGCGAAATTCTTAAAAAATCCGGATTCATTGTTATGATGTCGTGTCTATATTTAATAGACGATATTACTGAAAAAATTGTGTTCCAAAGTCGTGAAAATGCCTATTAATCCACTCGCTCACTCGCAGAAGAATACAAATTCCAACTACAAATATATTTTATCCAATCAAAGAATCGAATTTTGAAGTGACAACGGAATAAAAGTCAGCGATTACGCTTTCGAAAAAAAGCGGGAAGAACAATTCTGGCAACTTCTAGAATAGTGTCGAAAATGAATTTAAAAAAAAAAAAATTCTGTCGAAATATGTCGGAGAGAATTTTACTGGCGCAAATGAAAAGCAATTGGCGAGAAATCAATAATATTTTTTAAAATGGGAAATGATAAAAAATAATATCATATTTAAGGACGGAAAATAGTTAATTAAGTGAGAAAATTTAGAATAATTTTCTGATAGGCTAATTATTAAAAATTTGTTACATATATATATGCTTGCAGGTCTTGCGAATGTAGACTTTGAAGAGCTCAGTACCTAAATGACAAAAACATGGAAATGTAAAATATTTTATACAAAAAAAAACTAAAATTAATAATGTTGTACAGATAATACCAAAAAAAAAAAATAAATAAGATCATGAGTTTAGTCTGAATTATCTTTCCATAAGATAGTCTTTAGTAAAAGAAGAGTCGGATCTTTAAAAACATGTTCATTACATTCTAAAATCTTTATGTAAATAATAAAATAAAAGTTCGCCAATGATATGTGAAGTCTAAGTAGTATCTGATATAATGATGTGGAAAATGAGATGTTAAGGGAAATGATGTAATGGGATGAATGGAAGTCGATAAAGCACCACAGATACACCGAGAAGAAGATGATTTTTTATTTTTAATAAGTTATACTATTAAAACAAGTATCTGCTTTCGGCAAAAAGAAAGTCAGGGCTCGAAGAAATAGAACCCTAAAAAGTGAAGCCAGATTTTAGCTAATCCAAATATAACGTTAATTGTGCATTTTAATTGAATGTTATATGTATTTCGATGGGTAATTTCTAATGTGCGATTGTTATGTGTAACGTATAAAAATTCTCGAATAAATAAAAACTTAGAATATAGCCAACAAATCAATTAAATGTTAAATTTGCC
This sequence comes from Maratus michaelseni, assembly GCA_963931845.1. NCBI lineage: Eukaryota > Metazoa > Arthropoda > Arachnida > Araneae > Salticidae > Maratus > Maratus michaelseni. The sequence continues at coordinate 198,183,736 of OZ007588.1, read as the reverse complement.
AAAAAAAAAAAACACGTTTAACGCAGACGTATAATCATCACCATATTATAACGTTAAGAATGATTCAAGGAAGTATTTAGAAAAATGTTGAATGAAATATGTTTTACTTGTAAACATTTAAACACAATAAAATAATGTCAATAAAATTTTGTTTTATTGAAAATGAAGGCAAACACAAACTTACAAAGATTAAAGAAAAAAAAAATAATTTTCTTCAGAATTTGCTTATATTAAGATTTATTTAAGAGCATATGTTGATATATGGAGCAAATTTATTATAATAAATATTAAGTCTAATGTTTGGAGCGTCATAAGATCTATAAAAACTGTAGATGGGTTTTAGTATCATTACACTTACATACATCAGTGCAAAAATAACAATGTATGTTTTATTTATACATATGATCTAGAAGCAGATTCAAAAAAGTGTATTATCGTTCCAAAAAATTGTCAGCATTCATTTTTTTTAATTTAGACCTCCAACAATTTCAAACAGCTTTAAACAGCCCCATTCAATTCCTACCTAATACATATATATGTAAGCAAATTCCTGAATTTTTTTTTTGTGCTGATGACAGTAGACTAATGCGAATGAAACCTAGGTACATTTTAAATCGCTCGAAATGTTAACTTTATTTAGTGCTGCAGACTCAGCGTCATATTTTATATCATTTTAATTACTTTTGTTTCTCTATTTACTTTTCCTGTTCGTAATTAAGTTTCAATTTTATAATACGTTTAATTTGGAACCAAATGCTTTTCTATAAATAAATAGCAATATTTATTGTTTATAAACTTATATATTGATTTTATATGCAGAATATATTAATATATTATTTTTAGATTTCCGTACTTAAAAAGTAAAAACGAAACCATTATAAGATCACTCCTGAGTCTGTTTCTCCGTCTGTCAGAGCCCTTTTTCTCGTAAACTATGGAATGAGAAAAGTTCAAATTTCGGAAAGTTATAAAGCCCTTTTACCCACATATTGTAAGATTATTAGCCATTCACAAATATGTTTAGGAAAAATTTAGGAGGCTAAATAAGTTTCTTGCAAAAAAATATTTTTGCATATAGTGTGGGGTATCGTGTGAACGATCACGTGATATCGAACTCAAAAATATATTTGTTTTAATTTTAGGTATTATATAAGATATCGTCGAAAATGCACTGCAAAAATATGTCCCATCCTTTCTATTTTCGAATCTACTGAAACTAAAATTATGAAAAAATTAGGGGTAGTCGAAGTTTATTTAAACATTGCATTAAAACTATAGCAATATTCCAAGGTAATATAGTTTTTGAGAAAAACGCATTTTTCCGTTACACACATACTTTACTTTTCGGGCACGGTGTTGACGGGCACTCGGAGTATCTATCGACGCCGAATTATACAAGGGTATTTGATAATCAATTTCGAAAAAAAATTGTCGGTAATTAGCTGATATATTAATTAAGTTACTTGAAGAAAAAAATTATGTGTCGTGTAGAGTTTCGTTCGGAAGATCTCGTAACATTGCACTCAAAAATTTATTTGTTTTAATTTTAGGTATTATATTTTCAGAGATATTGTCGAAAGTACTGGGAAAATTTGCCCCGGGAATCTACTGAAACTAAAATTATGATAAACTTAGATAGTAAGGGTAGTAAGAGTTTATTAATTAATAAATAGTAATTAATAAATTCAATGTACGGAACACTTTGATCGCGAGTTATAGTCGCACTTGACCGATTTATTCTTTTTTAAACCATCTTTAAGGGGACCGTGGACCTTTATTTGATCAAAAATAGACCCAAGAAACAAAACTATATTTTTGTGTGTATTATTATTCTTTAGTTTGTATTGAACCATTTCAGAAAAAAACTGCATGCAGCTGCGATGATTCTTCGCAAAGTTACAGGCGTTTAAATTATGTACACAATCAATTTTTCGGTGCATTAGTAAATTCTATACCTGTTTTTCTCAATACAGTTTTTATATGTTTTGTAGGTTTTTGAAATGCTCCATGCGTTTTAATTTTTGTTTAAAATTCATGAAATCGGTAAAGAAGAATCCTGATACTATTTACAAAGAAATAGTGTATGTATTTTACAATTAGACTTCATTAAGATAATTAAATGTGATTTATAACATTTTAAAACGCTAAATTTTGATAAAATTCGGAATGGAATTCAGAAAAAAATCCTTCAAAAAATAACTATTCAATGGAAAAATATCTGATACACAGATTTGTTTAAAATATAGTTTTAAGTCATCTAAATGCCAAATCGAGGAAATATCTTTAAAGTTAAGACGCGAGGAGCATTTTAAAATTTGGTTTATAAATTATAATTTCTTTTTAAATATCTTAAAATTATATTTAGATTAGAAATTATTTTTAAGGTATTCTGTATACTTATGGTGAAATGTATATATGCGCAATAGTTCATATATCCATGAGGGAAAATCAAAAAATTCAATTTTAATGTCCACCGTCCCCTTAAGGGGGAAAAACTAAAAGATGTTTTTTATCAAACAAAAGGTCACTTTACCTATCCTTACTCAATCGTGAAACAGAATGTTATTCAGAAAAAAACATGCAGATACAGAACAACTCAATGCAACGCTGGAAAAGTTAACGCATCATCACTAGGGAAATTAACCTTTACGATTTTTAAGCGGCAGGGAAGATTTTTGTTCTGTTCGAAATCCCATGAAATCCCTTTGTGATGAAAGGACTTCTGCCTTAGAGAATTTGAATTATAATTTTTTTTTCAGAAATTTTTTTTTTTTTTTTTTTTTTTTTTTTTAAAGCACGATATTTTAGCTGAAGTATTAAAAATTGAAATTTTTAATTATTTATTTATTGACAATATATTCAACTCAACATGTTTCGCTTGAATCGGCATATTTGCCGAATGAAATTATTTGTAATGAGAAAATGAGCAAAGGAAATTTTCATTGTAGGATAAAGAAATAATGATTTATAAATGAAACTGATATAGAATTAAAAGCGATTTTATTTATTTATTTTTTAATTTTAGCCATACGTTATTGCCATGTCTCCTTAATTTACACCACAAAAAATGTATGTCAGCTTCTAAATGTTACTCAAATTACAAGAAAGAGGGGTCTTTTTTCTGTTTTTTTATTTCATTATTTGTTCGTTCTCTGTTTTATATTTTATTATAAGGTATATTTTTATTTATATTGTTGTTCTGTGTTATTTTACAATGTCTTACCTTCTAATGTTGCATTTATCACAAGCTAGTCGTTACTTGATTTCTCATATTATCTCATCTATGTCAAGTATACTGCGTATGGTCGGAGAACTTTAAAAAATTGCAATATCTTGACAAGAAGATTTGAATTATAGTTGAATTCTGATATAAAACAATGCAAAATAAATAAAATTATTTTTATATTTGACCTATTTTTTCTGATCCCATTGGATTATATGGGATTTTTCCCCGAATTTGTAAATTAGCTCCCTGTATGGCTGGCATCTTTCTGATGTTTCACGATATTTGACTGGTCTTTTTATATAAGTTACTCTATAGAATTGACTGCCAAATAATGAAAAAAAAATCTTTGTTATAGTTCGCACATTCCCAGTTATACATTACTTCATATAAATTCCCTCATCTCATGAAACATTCAATATATTAATTTTTTAATTGCAGTATACTGTTTCTACTGTTCTTGAAGTCCAATATGTGCTTTACATACTCGAATTTCAAGAACAATTTGTCAAAAACTTCAGTAGATATTCGAAACAGCGTGTAAAAAGCGAAAGCATCCAGTCACTGTCCCTTAATTTTTGAACAGCAGTATATATATGAAAATGGCAAATCGTGCTATACTCGTTCTAGGCATGACCTTTCCTAACAGTTTTTCCGACTCAATTTCATCGTCTCTTATATTATTGTAAAAAGGTCTAAGAATCTTATTAGAAGCAAATAACAGAAATTACTTTTTGAACAAACCGTGGAATATATATATGAATTTTGGAAGCTTTTGGCGCCAGATTTTTTAATTCAAAGTATCATAATTCTATAAGTTTTGATATTAGAAGAATGAGTTTTTGACTTTTTTACGGGGAGAAAATATTTTTTAAATATATCATACATTAAACATGAAACGTATAAAAATTTAAATTTAGTAGTACACTTTTAAAAAGTTACAATTTTGATGTACTCGTAAATGACTTTTGATACGATTAAGAACAACGTTTGAATTACTTTTTGCAATTGGAACCATACTTCTACAGCTAACGGTTTAATAAAAAGGCTATTGTATGACGATAATAGGGAATATATCATACAATAAACATGAAACGTATAAAAATTTAAATTTAGTACACTTTAAAAAAGTTACAATTTTGATGTACTCGTAAAAGACTTTTGATATGATTAAGAGAAACGTTTGAAGTATTTTTTGCACTTGGAACCATACTTCTACAGCTAATGGTTTAAGAAAAAGGCTATTGTATGACGATAATAGGGAATAATCGTATGTGGAAACGCATAACGAACATATGTGCATAATCCCTTTTTTCTTTGAAAAGAAGCGCAATGCGGTAAAAACCGAGACATTATTTTTCAAAGAAGGTTTAAATGTATGAGATACATGTTTAAAACTATAAACTTGATACAAAATAATATTTATTTAAAGAAACTTATTTTAGATATTGTTAAGCATGTTCTTACTTATGTGTGCATGCATGCATACTACGAGGGAGAGTCATTAAGTAAGTCACAAAAGATAATTAGATAATAACTTACAATGATATGCAAAGTAACAATATAATATTAATTTTAATGTTAATGTCAATATAGTGAATTTCTCATGTTTTTCTGTAAAACATGATTGTTGAATATGAAAATGTTTACTGGAAAATTGATAGCCTTCAACAAACCTATATTTCGGGCTAAGTTAACTGATCAATACACTGTAAAAACTACTCGGAAACGTTTTCAAAAATCGGTGGCGGGAAAAAGGAACTTTGTGCTTATAAATACTTCATTAAATCTGGAAAATATATATGTTTTTAGGATTTCTAAAGATACAGAACGCTTTTCGCAATCGTTAGTAACTCGTAAGAGGTAATTATATATTATGTTCGTGATTATATTATACTTTCCAATATTAAGACATATCTGTCTTTTTTCCAGAGTATGTTTTTTTTTTATTTCCGAAAGAAACATATGCACTAAAATATTACAAACATTATTTCTCAATTAAGAGGTCACTTTATCCACGGGTGGATCGTAAAATATAATGTTTTTTTAGAATAAAATTCCTGATTCCGAACACACGCAATGATACTTTTAAAAAAAATTAAAGCGTCATCACTTGAAAAAATAATCTTCACGAATTTTAAGCGGCATTGGAGAGTTTCATTCGGTTCAAAAGTTCATGAAATACCTTTGTGTTAAAAAGTCATACACTTAAAAAGTTTTAAAAAAAATATTTTTTTTTCAGGAAAAACCTCCTTAAAAATACATTTTTCAGATAGTCTGATGGACAGAAAACTCACAAAAAGATAATTTTCGAGTGGCGTTATATTCAATGGAAAATGCTTTGGTTTTTTTCAGCGTATTTGTCAAATTAAGTCATTTCTATAGAAAATATGTACATGGGACATTTTCTTTGCAAGATTTTAGTGTAATATTCTTTAGTACATATAAATATAAAGATAAAAATTATGATAGTATGTAGGGCTTCAACAGTATTAACATTAATTAATTTATATATTTAAAACTTATTTTCTTTTAAATAATATATGTAGTTTTGTATGCATGGAAATTATTATTATGCTTTATTAAAAGAAGCATAATGCACATACAAAGTCTGTTTGCACGTTTTTTATACAAATTTAATAAATAATTTAAAAAAAATGGAATAATTTTGGATTCAAAAATTCCCGCAACAACTTATTATTTGTAATTTATATTATGGTCTGATACTTTCAAATTTATTCTTCTTTGAAGATGGCGTATGCAAATAAGCTTTGAACTGGAGGATACGGGTTTTTAGGTAGCTTTCAATACAAACAAGTATAAAGCTACCTATTGCAGCCGTTCGGAGGAAAGCAGTTCCGGAAAATTTCGATATATATTTTCACCGATCATGACCCCCAGATCCCAAAACCACCCTCCGTTCAAATGTTGATATATATATATATATATATATATATATATATATATATATATATATATATATATATGACCTATGTCATACGATAACGCTCGTATTTATAAATCAATTTTGATGAAACTAATTGTGTGTATTAAGCTAACCAATGTCTCGACCGATTTCGTTGGCCAGCTTGTTCCGCCATTTTGTTTCAAGATGGCGGCCATTTAAAAATTTAAAACTAAAATAAATATACAAAAAAGTTAAAAATTCAAATTAATTTTTTAATCACGTTTTAGGCCTTGATACAAGGATTCCAGAGCATTTTTTGGTTTACCTCTATCTTAAAAAATGGCTGAGATAGAGCAGTTTTAAAAATTCTAGGGTGGCTGACATTTTGAAACAAAAGAGCACATTAACGCGATTACTCGCAAATTATTTTCTTTCATTGTTGTAATAATTTTCCAAATCATACGCATAAAACTATATATTCATATTCGTTAGCGCCAAAATTGGCAAAATTGGCGACATTTGGCGAAATATCGCCAAATTTGGCGACCAAAATAAGTCTTCATAAATGAAGCCAATTTGGCTATTGCTCAATAATTTGGCGAATTTCTTATTCAAATTCAGTATTAACGAATCTTTTGTAAACGTTTCTTTGCATTTTAACTTGCTGTTTTCGTGTGACATTAGCTAAAATTTTAAAACGAAGATATAGGAAAGCTACCTTTTCCTCCCGGTACATGCCGGAAGGACCTTTTGTTTTCTGAAGAGAAATATTTTTATTCGGAAGTTTAAGACGATTGTAAAAACGCATAGTATGAAAATTTCGAAGTGCAAAATAAATATCACTATTAATCGGAAAGGGATATACCAAAAATCAGTACTTATACACAGTAAAAATAATCTAAATGAAAAAAAAATATATGAAAATAATGTTTTCAATTTAAGGCTGAAAACGAAGTTTCAGGTAAGGATTCGTGACTTTCGCAAATTTGTTTTACAGTGGTAAAGTAAATATACGAAGTTTGGACAAAAATGTTACAATCAATTAATCATTCTATTAAGAGAATGTGTTACGCCCGATGTGTACAGATTTTTTTAATATAATTTTAACGACTTTCAAAACGTGAAACTGCACCAAGGAAAAGCCACCGCTCATACTTCAACAATCCCTGACCGCTCTGCTTACACGCACAAGTAGATTTCGAAGACACAGACCGTTGGGCGCCTGTTTATTATGAATTGCAGAAGAAATGACCTTTTTGTCATGATACGGCAGTTAGGACCGCCCACTTCCAAATCTACCTGTATCTGTAGGCGGAGCCGGTAGGGATTTTTTTTTTGGTCCTATAAAAAACTTGTTAATATGAAAGTTGCAGATAATACAAAAAGGATTTATAATAAATTTAAGCGGATATCTTGTGAATTGAGGAAGTTGCGATTTTTTTTTCATTTTAAAACTCCTACCCCCCCCCCTCCCTTGAGGCCATTTTTATTGATATAAAAAAACTGTCATGCATAAATTTTTGGCACTTTTGCTAGAAGTAATAACAATTTTAAAAGGATTCGATACGTATCATAATTAAGAAGTTATTGGGGTTTTTCTGTTTTCACAAAAAGCTCCTCCCCCATTTTCCCTCCCCTTGGTTCGATTATTTCCATTAACGAACTTGACCGAGATTTTATACCCATTGATTTTATGCATCAGTTTGAAAGAAATGTGTGCAGAATTATTGAAGTTATCGTGTCCATAAAAAATTGATATAGATAGATAGATAGATAAATAGATAAATAGATAGATAAGGTTTTGAACTGGGGGTGGTTTTGGGTTCTGGTAGTCATGATCGGCGTAGATCTGCAAAAAAATTTCAGAAATTCCAACATAGGGGAGAATGTAATAGGTAGTATTTCCTACGAAATCTACCTAGAAACTACCGCTGTATTCGTTGAAAAAATTTAAAACTCCCACAGATAGGGTATTTATACTTTTCGACGTATTCCTAAGAATTCACCTGACGTCTTACTTAGGATTTATTGTGTATTTGGTCAGCTGAAGAGAGCTCTTTAAAGCCAAAACCACCACGAATGATGGACCCTGGAACGTTTCAAAGGAGACATGGGATGGAATACCACTGTAAATTTTAGAAAAAAAACTTTCTATCATGGAAGGCATGACGCTGAATTAAAATAAAGGAACAAGATTATAATACAGATCATTTATAAAAAATAATATTCACATTTTAAACATTAAAAATCAATCCCAAAATGGTCTAAAATTGTGCGACCACTCTATGTACATCTAAGATATAATATTTTACACATAAAAGGTGATTTTATTTACGCTTACTGAAACGTGGAAAAAAAATATTTAAAATAAAATTGCAGTTGCAGAATAATTCAATGTTACATTGAAATAAAATAACGCATCATCACTTGGGAAATTAACCTTTACGAATTTTAAGCGGCATTGAATATTTTTTTCTGATCGAAAACCCATGAAATTCTTTGTGATGAAAAGACTTCCGCTTAGAGAGTCTCAAAGACCCTTTTTTTAGAAAAAAAATCTTCTTTTCGAAGCACAATTCTTTTAAGACAGCCTAAAGAATTAAAAAAATACAAAATGTTCGTTGTCGTATGACGGTTTATTCAAATGAACAAGTTTTGTTATTCTGCACATTTCTCGAATTGAATCACTTGGAAAAAAAAAGTAGCAAAAGGGATTTTTTTTTGTAATATTTAGTTATACCTCTTCTTTAATCGAGAGGAAATGTATAAATATTACGATCATATAAATGATTATATTTTAGAATCTTAATTTTGATCTTCAAATAAATAATTTTCAGCAAAAATTTCATTTGTTTGAAAATAATGAGATTGACTGCTTCCTTTATTAATTTTATATGCACATACATTAATATATATATCTACACTATCTATATTATAAAGGACAAACGTGTTCGTGCGTAACGCTGACGTCATTTTGCGAATGGGAATACCAAACGATGAAATTTAGCTTTTACTGCGATTTTTTATACTTCTAAACATAGCACATTTTTCATTTTTACACCGTCGAATAGGGAAAAAAATGCCCTTTAAATACTATACCGCAATTTGTTTGAAAATTGCATCGTAATTTTCTCATTTTTATGTTCTTTAAAATAACTTTCGAGCATATATATATTTTTTTAAATCTATCTCTATCGCGTGCAGACGATTACGTAGGATAAATCCGTTTGCACTTATTTTTTTAATAAATAACTGAGCATTTCATTTTAGCTTATATTCTATAACAAAATTAAAACTTCATCAATAAATAAGAAAAATAGTAAAATATAAATAAAATACAAATTTAAGACATGTTATAGAACTACATGCTTAATCCACTGAAATGATCATAATTAAAAATGCTGATGTAAATAATAGTGATCTTTGGCGATTTCATTGGCTGCTAATTCCTCGCAAGAGGGCAACACGAAAGTATCACTTTTTATGAATTTCAAAACTTTCTTTGAAAGCGTAATTGCTATTTTTCATATAAAAATTATTCTTGGTATTGTTAGTGAGCATTCTAAATATATATATATATATATATATATATATATTAAATGTAAAAGATCCGTTCGAGTTTTCAGTTAAATAAAATGGTTTTCACCTACATTATGTAACCCGAGAATCCCGGGTTGGATCCCCCTGTATAAATGAAATCCTAAAGAAACGAATTTGTGAAACTATTTTATGAAACGACTAATTCGGATTAGATCTATGAAATCTACTCTCTATAAAATCCTAATGAAACGAATTTATGAAACATATTTATGCAACGAATTTATGAAACATATTTATGAAACGATTTTATGAAACGACTAATTCGGATTATATATATGAAACGAATATCTTTACTATATATATAAAATCCTAATGAAACGAATTTATGGAACAATTTTATGAAATGACTTATTCGGATTAGATATATGAAATGATTATATAAAATCAGAGGACCCGTGCGAGGATTTCGCCCTGCAATCTAATATTTTTTAGCAATATCTAATATTATTTTTATATGCAGATTTAAACTTTTAAAGAAAAATTAAGTATAATTTTCTTTAAATTTAACACAAATTTAACACAAATCATTATCAATCATTTTCAATCACATTAGTCAAGCCAGAATATCATGTCATTTATTACATCAAAGTTAAAATAAAAACTACGAAGACAGCAAACGGCAGGCGAGAGAAAAAATAAACAATTGTATTTAAATTGCATTAGAGGATGACTTCATCTGCTTCGGGAAAAAACATGGGACAAAGAAAAATATATTGAGTACATATAAGATAAAGATCAATATAATATAACTAATATGGGTTTATTCCTTCTATTTCTTCTAAACATTTTAAATTCAATTTATTTTTTAATCATAAATATAAAATAAACCCGTGTGAAGAAATAATACTTATCTTTTTCGTACTACTTATTTTTTTTTTTTTTATAATCATTGTTGAGCACATTATAATGCAGATTTTATTTTTGTGACAATAATGATTTGAGAAAAACATTTCATTTCATTTATGAAAACAATGCTGATTTGATTTTTAACTAACTGCAATTTGTAATAAGAAAAATGTTTTAACGAAATGTGAGTGCACTATGCCAGAAGCCTGTTCAAAATCTTTTAATATGGTATCTCATTCAGTGTTCTGCGTGTTGTATTTGCTTAGAATGTTGCTTAGGGATGTTGACAACAGAAATAATGTATATGATAATTTGCCATATTAAAGCTTCTTCAATCTATTATATAGCCATCAAATTAGCACCACTTATCGCATGGATCTGAGGATGTCAAAAGTGGTCTTGGAATTTTAAAATTTGAATTCGCTTTCGAGATATCAATTTTTTTGTAATTTTTAATGGCATTTCTGTAATGATGACAACTAAATTACACCATTTTGGTGGAGAAAAGGGAGAAAAGAGAAAACGTTAGGGATTATTAGGGAATTTTTTTTTTTACGTCATGTTCAAATGGAAATGATCTTTTATGACTTACCCATCATACGTAGTATAGGGTAAGTTTTGGAATCGTCTTGAAAATCGAAAAAAAAAATGGACGGACTTACGTGTTTCAGACACTGGAGATTCCAAAAAACATATTTTTGGAAAAAAAATTGCCGTCCGTCTGTGTGTCTGTGTGTCTGTGTGTCTGTGTGTCTGTGTGTGTGGGTCTGGGTGTCTGTGTGTGTGTGTAAACGTTCTATCTCCCGAACAAATTAAGATAGACACGTGAAATTTGGTATGTACTTAGTATGTAATATTGGGAAGAAGCTTATTGATTTTCATTAACCTCGATTATCCGGAACTATTTTTTTTTTGGACTCTCGAAATATTCGTTCTGATAAAAGGTATATAAAAATTTTCGAAATTGTTTATTTTAAGGAGTAAATATAAAAGACAATAAAAAAAAAACATAAATTTTGCATAAAGAATGACGTCGAACGGATAATTAGTTGCCGAGATATTTGTAATCCGATTTTCCACACTCTTGGATTTTTCATTACCCTGTCTTTCATTCAAATTTCAATTCAAAGATATATTTTAATTGGAATTGAGACGCTTAATACGACGCAGTAAACTTTTAGTTAATATGATTATAATTTTTGGAGTTATAAGGATGTTTCTTTTACGTAATTCAGTAATAGAGCATTTAACGTTTATGACGTCATCAAGCCGCGATTTTATTCGAAATGCAATGCATTTTATAAATAGTTTACACATGTTTCATTTTCATATTTTATATTATGCATATCAATGATGGGTGAGTATTACGGTGGCCCCCAACGACTAGTTTTAACAGGCGGTGAGAACAATATTGTGGTTGAATTGTATTTTTCCAGAAAATTTGATAAAATAAAAACTTATTTTCAGATATTCAAGCTTAAGGAATCAGTTTATTTTAGAAAGCTAAAAATCGTCTGTTGTCTTAAACATTGGCATAAAAAAATTTTTCGTAGCTTTTTTTCAGTTTTATTTTCAAGACCAAAGAGGTTAAACAAAATCACATTTGAGCTCCTTGCATTTAAGTAAACACAATATCCCCTATTTATATGAATTGAATTTAAAAAAGAAATACAGTTTTTCAAGTAATTATTTCTGATAGATTGCGATTAAAACTTTTCACAAAGGCGCTTAAGACCGGAATACAATTTTGATAGCAATTATTTTAATCTATAAATTGGAAATATTTTAAATAGATTCCAAATGGGCTTCATTTATGCAAATGCTTTTGTGGAAGAGAAACGGGAAAGATAAATTAATAAGGATTATTATTTATTGATCTAATTTTCTCAATCAAATTGATAAGAATAAATATATTTAATTTGAGCAGAGAGTGAAAACAATATCGTGATTAAATTAAATTTTCAATAAAAACTTATTTTCATATATTTAAATTTCAGAAATCAGCTTATCTTAAAAGAAAAAAAAAGACTGTTGACAAATTGACATAAAGAAGAAATTATTGTAATTTTTTTTTAAATTTACATTCAACGAATGAGGTAAACCAAAAACTAAATTAATCTCCTTGCATTTAACTAGAGAATTATTATTTCCTATTTAGAAAAAAGTAATTTAAAGAAAAAAAACATATTTTTTCAACTATATTTTCTTAAGATGACGATTAAAATTTTTACAAGGGCGTTAAAAAGAAAATGTTCTAGCGAGACAAATTACAATTTTGTAAGCATTTATTTTAATTCTTATTGCTTTTAAATAAATTCCACAAAACAAACTCACTTATCACTTTTCTATAAGTTTACCCAAATAACGTCATTTCACCAAGCTACGAAATTAGAAGCCAAATTTTGGAAGAAAGAAAACCTTTTGAAAAACAAAGTTATATAAAATGGGCATTGTGAAATATTGTGAAATATTTGGACTTAAATTGTAAATGTACTTTATTACATTAAATGTTACATTTAATCAAATTAATATTACAATTGCCTTCTAAATTTACTATAAAGTTAGATTTCATCCCCCCCCCCCAAAAAAGTATTGAATGATCTCATACAATTAAAAAAAGCAACACATCTGGTTCTCAAGCAGCTAGTATATATATATATATATATATATATATATATGTAATTCTGTGAATCCCATTATTCTAAATTATTTTCTCGTTCCAGTATTTTGATTGTCAAAATTCCACTGTGCTAAAATACTTTGTTCTAAATTCATTCTCTTAAAAAAATGGCGCTGATCGATGTTCTATTAAAATTTACGCACTTTTATTTCTTTAAATAAAACGCATCCTAGAATTTAATTCTTGTAAAAAACACCAATCTCCCAGCTAAAAATATTTTACTGTTTTGAAATAACAACCTATGCATTTTTATTTATTTTATTTTTATTTCCCTATGATTCCTGACAAAATAATATTACTTCTCAAATTATGAAAGACTTTAGTCTCAATGTGAAAATTATCTTGGCATCTTGCCATACCTGATAAAACCTATGTATTTCTTTTTTCTTTGCTTCTCTTCTTATTTATTCGAAGGGATTAGATTTCACGAGATTGTTCTAGAACATTTATTTGCCGCGCTTTTTCCAGCTTACGGTAAAATCGCTTCTATATTAACGCGCCGAAAGAATTAATCCGAGAGCGCTGATTGGTCGAGAGACTTTTTAGTAAACATGTATTCTGGAGCGTTCAGAAAATGATTTACGGCGTTTTACCCGCTTTTGGGTCAGAAGGTTCCAGGATTCGGTGGTGTATGCAACCCCGACATAATCATAGAACATTCTCCTTGGCTGCCGATAGATTCTAAAAAACAACTGCCTTTTTAAGAGCAAAGATGTCTTCTTATTAGTTAAAATTTAAATCATCAAGTTTCGCCACGGTATTAAAATCAGCACGTATGGATTGAGCATCATAGTGAGTAAAGCCTAGCCAGTTTGTCTTTGAGTTTCGAATAAAAGTGAAAAGAAATGGACTGTCTCTTATTTGCATTCTTTTACGTACACTATGAAGGAGTTCTAGATGCCTGACTGCTAAATCCTTGGTGGAAACCCTTGCCTTGATTATGATTCAAGTTAAATCGTCACATATATATATATATATATATATATATATATATATATATATATATATATATATATATATATATATATATGTGTGTGTGTGTGTATGTGTGTGTGTGTGTGTAAGAATTCGCTGAAGTCGATGAAATGGAAGGTTGTGTACTAGTACTACAACACCCGAAATTGATACGATGTAAAATTGAGATTGGAAGCAGCATTAAATCAGTCGGAAATTGAGATTGGATGGAAGCAGCATTATGTCAGTCGGCCATTCAAAGTGCAATACTATGGACATACAGTCGAGTCGTGGCTGTACAAGGCAGAATGAATTGAATTAGTGGTGGTTTCTCCAAGATGAAAAAAACAAGGTCGTGAATAATTCCATGCTTTTATTTAACAATCTCCTAGGACGCAGTCCACACATACTTTAAAGTGACAGTGTAATCTCCAAGAAGTTAGTTGTCACAAGTTGTTACCAAATACGTCGAACAAAATAATAATCTTAATCCTTTGGAATACATGGTCTTTCGAACGCACAACCAGGGGTTTATTTAGCAAATTGAAATTCAGCCAAAATCTGCTTGAACGACGGTTGCACTCGCTTTTTGTGAATATGCGGAAAGATACCAATTCAGGACATAACGTGCGCTCTAGCCAATGCGAGAACATAGAATACGCGTACAATCTACGTCATGACCAATGAGAAAGATAATGTAAAGAGTTCTGACACATCTAAGCGGACGCATTTTATAGTAAAAAGGAACCAACGCGCGAAAACTCTGAAAGAGGAAAAGGAAATAAAAAAAATTGGCTTTCGAAAAAAACGTTCGAATTCACAGAAATGATCAGAATTTATGATGTAATTCAGGAATAATTAAAATCTTTATAATTGAGTAATGTGGGCAAAAAAAATAATGAATTTAAGGGGAATTTAACAGAATTAACGATACATATTATTAAGGAATCAGGAATTAGTAAAACTGGTGTTAATTTAGCATAAAACAGAGAAACATCGCGAAGGAAGATTTAATAATGTAACATATATATATATATTCTTATCAGCACCAAAACGTAATGCGGTCAAATTTAAAAAAGTTATTTTTCTAACGAAATATCATTTTCTCTAAACTTAGTGAATTGTAACCAAACAAACAAACAAAAAAGTTTTATTTAACATGAAATTAGATTACAGATTATTAGATGCACAACACCATGCTATACATATTTGTAAATAAATATAATTCTAAAAAATAAAAATATTCTTAAAAAAAAAAAAAAAAAAAAAAAAAAAAAAAAACTTATTCTAATAAGTTTTTCGAATTGAAATGAAAATTGCATTATATTAAAAACGATTTTCTTATGGCGTCTAAAAATAAAACTTTTCTTCTAGACTTTATTACATTTGAATGCATGTATAGCCTACTTTTATTTTTCTCTCTATTCTAAAAAACGTAGTTAATCGCTGTGAATAACCATAAATGGTTTTATTGTGATAACGGCTCTTCCTAGGCTTATATTAAAGAAACTATTGCAAAAATATAGAAAAGATAGTAGTTTTATCGACACATTTTTGATAAATACGTTGAACTTGACAGTTTTTAAATCAAAGATTTATTTAAGCGCTATTGAATATTTAAATCCGTAAAAATACTTCAGTTAAAAATGTTTTATATTTTCAAAAACTATGCATATCAATTTAACCACCTTTTGCAGGCACAATATTATTAGATAGCTGTGTGCAGTGTCCAATATTTTATAACTTTCTCTAATTCTTTTAAGATTTGTTTAAATTTTTTTATTTGCAATTTCATTGTCTCAATAAACTTTTATTTTATATTTTGAAATAATCATTGTTTTGCATATTGTTGCCAGATTTTAAAAAGGCACAAATTATAAATATTTCCTATCAATTAACAAATATATTTAAAATTATATATTAAATATTAAAAAAGAAAGAAAACTTTAAAATAGTTATTATTATTTTTTATACTAATAATATTATTATACTAATTATTATTTGGAAAAAGAATTAAATGAGGGACAATTACGTCATATTAAAATGATTGAAAAATAAATATTTTCTTCTAAACTTTATTAAAAAATTCCGGGGTGACATTTTCTATTTAAACATTTTACATAAGCTGATTTTCCAATGTATGATAGATCTTACTTAATCAATCACATAATAAGGAATCAGCTGTTGCAACACCGATGGATGAGGCATTGGGGTTAGAAATAGTCAAAGGGAAATGAATGGCTGGAGATTGCTATTGGTCGTCATAATATCATTCACTATTCCTTCATCGGTTTATTTTTTAAACAGAGAAAATTATTGTGTTTTTAGAGCCTGTGTGGTCTGAACGGGTGTTGGCGAGCGTATATCGTAGGGAGAAAGAGTCGCGTAGTTTTATTATTATTTTTAAAGGCGTGATATAATAAGATATAAGAAACAATATACATCGTAAAAAATGCCGTTTTATCCACGATTACTTAATCATGAAACTTAATGCTTTATGGAATATAATTTTAGATGCAGAATAATGCTAAACAATGCTAAACGGAAAAAATGTTAATACATCATCCCTTGGGAAATTAACATTTACGATTTTTCTTATGTTCGAAATCTCATTCCTTTGTGGTTAAAGGATTTCCACTTAGATATATATAAATATATATTTTAAATTTTTGAAGCATGTTTTTATTTTATTTTCTTGCAGTTTGAAGAAAAGGAAAAAAAAATATTTCTGTATGACGATATATTCAATTGAACATGTTTTGCATTATTCTGCAATATTTCAAGTGAAATCATTTGTAAAAAAGTAAAAAAAAAAAATGAACATTCTAAAATTTCCTTTGTAGGATTGAGATCTAAATGTCATTTAGTACAAAAGGATTTATATAATTATAAATATTATGATTATCTGTATGATATCATTATATATATATATATATATATATATATATATATATATATATATATATATATATATATATATATATATATATATATAATTGATTTTCACACTGAATATGTTTCTGAAAATAATAAGATTTAATGCTTCATTTTTACTTTTACATACATGCATATTAGGATGCGTGCACCAGTAAGTGACACGTGGAATATAAAATGTCCTTCCGGCCTGTACCGGGAAGAAAATCAAGCCATGTTTTTTAAAAATTCAACTCATTTTACTCAAACACCCGAAGCTAAAATGCTGAGAACCCGATTATAGAAGATTCAACCCGGTTTTTGTTAATACTGAATTTGAATGCGAATTTCAGCATGACAAAAATCAGATTGTTTCAAAATGTCAGCCACCCTAGAATTTCAAACTGACATATCTCAACCATTTTTTAATATAAAGCCCAAACTAAAAGTGTTCCGGTATCCTTGTACCACGTTCTAACACCTAACGGAAACAACTTTTTCAATTTATATTTTTTTATACATTTTTCTGAATTTTTAAATGTTTCAGTGTTGTGATTCTTCATATTTTAATTACTCGTATTTAGGGACGTCTTCAGAAAAATATATGAATAGAGTTTTTAGAAAAAATTTAAAAAAAAAAAAATCCACTAAATAGTCATTACTGAGACATATAAACATTTTGAACATTTTGAAACATTATGAGACATTTGCAAAAAAATATAATGCATTTAAATCTACGAAACTGTATTTATCATACAAAATGTCATTATCTGTATTCTTACTCATAATTTTTTTAATAAAAATGCATAAATTCATACCTTACAAATTTGACAATAAATATATTTTTGAAAACCTTCTCTATTATAAAACAAAATAATCAGTGTTTCTGTTAATCAGTTCATCTATTACTGTTGTATGTATGCGTATTATATATATATATATATATATATATATATTGAAGCAAGCATAATGCAATAACATCATCTAAAAACGATATTTATCAAACAAAAAAGTCACTTACGACTATTGAATCGTGAAATATGAATGTTATTTAGAATCAATTTCCAAATGCAGAACAACGCAATTCTACAATGAAAAAAATATACACATCTTGACTTGGGAAATTAACCTTTACGAATTTTAGACGGCATTGTAGGTTTTTGTTCTGTTCAAAATCCTATAAAATTCATTTGTAATAAAAAGACAAAAGACAAATTCTGCTTAAATAGCTTCAAAGAACACTTTGCATAGCAAAAAAACCTTTTGGAGAGCAATTTATTGTGCTTAAATATTAAAACATGATTTTTATTTGTATGGCGATGTATTCAACTGATTTTTTTTTTACATTAATCAGCATATTTGTTGAATTTTATAAGTTTTTAAAAACTGAATGAGGAAAATTGTTCTTTAATACAGAGAAATTATAGTGATAAATAATATGATAATATGCATTATTTCAATTAAGCTTGTGTATTTTTATTTTCACTATAAATCATTTCTAATAAAATACTTCCATTAGAAAATAAGAAGGATCGGTGATCCCTTTATTAATTTTTTGTGCAAGCGTATACATATATACGTATATATATGAATATATATATATATTAAACACCAAAATGTAATGTAGTAAAATTTAAGAATGTTTTTATCTAATAAATAGTCACTGTCCATGAGCTTACTGAATTATAAAAAAGAAGGTTAATTAGAAAGACATTCTTTATATGTCATACAATGCGATACATATTTGTCAATAAATATATTTAAAAAAAATTCATTCAAAAGAAAATAACAAGACATTAGGTTAAATAATTTATCAATTATTTTCTATACGTCCACATATTTTTATCAATAGAAGTGCAATGCACTAAATTTAACACTAGAACGGCCGACGATTTCAACATCCTAAAACAGACGCCAGTGTCATTTCGACACCAAAAATTCAATTATGCAAAATGGACGCTATAAATTCATATTTAACACTATATTTCGTCATTGTATTAGGCAGATTTCGTAAGAAATACTATGTATTACATTCTCCCCTATGTAGGAATTTCTGTAACATTTTTGCAGATATACGCCGATTATGTCCCCTAGAACCCCAAACCACCCCCGGTTCAAAACTTTATCTATCTATCTATCTATTTATCTGTATATCACCTTTTTATGGACAGAATAACTTCCATAATTCTGCACAAATCTCTTCCAAACCGATACATAAAATCAAGGGCCAGAAAATGGCCAAGTTCGTTAATGGGCAAAATCGGACCAAGGGGGTGGAAATGGGGAGAGTTTTCGTGAAAACAGAAAAAAAACCCATAACTTCTTAATTACGATACATATATAGATTCAATTTAAAGTTATTATTACTTCTAAGAAAAGGACCACAACTTTATTTATGATAGATTTTTTATCAATAAATATGGCCTCAAAGGGCAAAAAAATAAGGGTTTAAGAAGAAAAAAATCATAACTTCGTCAATTCACAAGATATCAAATCCGTTTAAATTTATTAAAAATTTTCTTAATATTATCTACAAGTTTTTGATAAGACAAACTCTTGCAAAAAAAAAATAAATAAATAAAATAAAAAATAAATAAATAAAATAAATAAATAAATCCATTCCGGCCCTGCCTACATGCTAAGGTAGATTTCGAAGTGGTCGGTTCGAGCTGCCGCATCATGGAAAAAAGTTCCTTCTTCTTCAATTCCTTATAAGCAGGCGGCGGCGAAGTATGTATCCCACAGTCTGCGGCGAAGACGCGGAATCCACTGTTATCAAATTCCAGGTTTTTAATTGTACGTGTCTTAGGGATGGTGTAATTGATAGTTAAAAGCTATCCCCCCAACGATAGTAACAATAGATTAAAGATAAATTTAGTTTATGGTCCAATTTTTTAAAATTTTGTACTTTTACCAATCAACAAGGCTATATAATTGAATAAATAGAGGAGAATTTTTATAATTATTTATAAAATAATTGGAGTATAAAGGAAAAAAAAAACTTGTCAAAAGCGGCCAGATTAAATTGTTAAATCCCCATTTTTCTCATATGGGACAAAGTCGACAACATTACTTTTAAAATGACACTTTTACCTTTTCTTAGAAATAAATTTCAAAGTAGCGTCGATGTTTGCCACAAACTACTATTTTTGTATTGCACACATCCTACAGTGCATTTTTCTAAGGATAACGTGTTACATTTTAATCCTATTGCAGTTCCTCTACTTATAACACGCTTTTTCGGACCGCTGATGACATCAAATTATTTTTCAGAAAATATTTTATTTTATAGAAAATCATGAGATTTTTTTGCTTATCTGAAATTATTTATTGCTTAATTTGAAAATTTCAATTTTGAACGGGTACCAAATGTCAAATAAAACTGTAAATAAGTGAGCGAATATGACGTCTGCATAGTTAAGTTTCAAATTGGTGCTATATATCAATGACGCCAAATATATTTTGCAGAAACTAATTATTTAGTAGAAAGTAAAAGGATTCATTGTTAATCCACGATTAAAAGTCAGAAAACCAACGCTAAAAATGAACAAATAATAGACAAAAATCAGTAAACAGCTGTTTCGCATTCACGAGCGATATTCTTCTTCATTGCGACAAAGAGCAAAGCACATCGTGCCAGAAAAAGCAAGAGCGGGAAAAACGATAGAGGGGCGGTGTCTTATATACCCGAATATCGCTCGTTGATTCGAAACAGCTGTTTGCTGCTTTTTGTCTATTATTTGTGCATTTTTAACTTTGAATATCTGCCTTTTAATATTCTTGCACAAAGGTTTTATTTGTAGTTTTTATAATCAAGTATTATTTTTGTATGGATGCATGTCATTTTTGTATTTGAATGCAAGCGTAATAAAGTAAATCTAATAAAAATAATTTATTAAACAAAAGGTCACTATATCTACGTTTTCTGAATCGTGAAAGAGAATTTTATTTAGAATAAAATTTCAGATGCAGAACAAGTCAATTCTATATTGATAAAACGTTAAAAGTCTCATCACTTGGGAAATCCACATTTAGGAATTTTAAGCATCATTGAATTTTTTTTTTCGGTTAGAAATCCCACAAAATTCATTTGTGATAAAATGATAGATTATTTTTAAGGAATGTTTTCTAAGGCACTATTTTTCAGATACTGGAAGGATAAAAAATATGTTCAGTCTTGTTTGATGTTCTATACTACAGAACATGTTCCGCTACAGTCTGAATATTTTTCGATTGAAATGTTTGCAAAGAGAAAATGAATAATATATATATATATTAATAAATTATAGATGTAATTAACCATGAAAACGGTAAAATTTATACTGATAAACGTTAAGATTATATGGATGATTACACTTTTATTTGAATATTAGCTTTACTTGGCATTTTGTAAACATATAAAGAATAATTCCTCAATGCAAAAATAAAGGTCATTTTGCAACACACGCGCACACACACACACACACACACAGGTTTATATACTGGGTCATCCAAAAAGTTCTGCTGTTTTTCAAAAAAAACGAAGCTCAGTTTCGTCTAGTTATTTTGCTACTGCTGATAAGGAGTGACCTTGAATGAGACAGATATATACATTCGGTATTTTCTGCTTGCGCTGCACAATTCTCTCTTGTGTTGCGGCATAAATTTTGTTTTAGTGCAGTGCTAATAATGGAGAACCAAAAAGTTTATTTTTGCAATATTATACTCTTTTATTTCAAGAAAAGTAAAACTGCTAGTGGGACTTTTCGTAAAATTTGTGTAGTATATGGACAAAGTGCTGTTTTAGATGCAACAGTTCGAAGATGATTTTAGAAGTTTAACCGCGGAAAATTCAACTTCGAAAAAGATGCCCACTCTAGACCACCATCATCTATAAAGGGGAAACTCTTCAAAACGCTATGAATTGATCCTTCACTGTGCTTTTTGGAATATTTACTCTGTGGGATAGCTCATGAACAGTATGTAACGTGGAGTTTCAGCGATAGCTGTTTTAAGAGGTCCTCCTTTACAGATGATTGCCGTCCAGAGCAGGCATCATTTTCCAGGTTTAAATTTCCACGCTTAAGCGTCTCAAACCACCTTCGAACTGTGCCATCTGAAACAGCCCTTTGTCTATATACAACACAAATTTTATGAGCAGTCTGGCTAACATCTGAACCTTTCTTAAAATAAAAGAGCTCATTTATGTTGAAAATGAACTTTTCTGTTCTTCCTTCTTATCACTGCACTAAAACAAAAAAAAATATGCACAACACAAGCGAGAATTGTGCAGCGCAAGCAGAAATCATCGAATGAACATATCTGGATCATTCAAAGTCACTCATCAGCAGTGGCGAAATAACTAGATGAAAACAAGATTCGCTTTGAAAAACCGCAAAACATTGTGGATGACCCAAAATATACAAACAGCATTTTTGACATTTTGTCATTCTTTGTATTTTTATAGTTGTAAGTAAGTTATCTTTACCCTTTCTTATTGAAATATGTTATGACTATGTAACCATGTCAATCCATAAATAGGATTGTGTATGTTTGTCTAACGTGCATTTAATAGATTCACTCATAAATTAATACCTGTGTGTGTGTATGGGGGAGGGGGGAGGTCCATACAATAAATTTAAAACATCAAATGCATTCGGGATTTTACTAATGTTGATGACGCTGTTCTCAAATGTTTCAACGTCAAATTGCTAAATATTTTCAATTTTTCTTAGGATTATTTTCGTAACTTATATTATACTGTTTAAGGAATGGCTTGTCTGTTCTGCGTCTTATTGTGACTTGGTTCATTGAAAAAAAAAATCTCATTTAAAACTTGAAAAATACCATAAATGGCAGATATAAATTATTTAAAAAAATTTAGAAAAAATAGAAAGCTGTAAATTTTGTCAATATTTAGTGAATACTCCTCGCTATACCCGTAGAAAATAAAACTTGAAAAATATAATTTATCTACGTGCAATAATTAACTGCTGAAAAACTGTTGTTAAACTGTTGACTGACCATACTCCAGATTTCGTAGCAATTAGTTCCAGCTGTAGAGTTTTCTTGAAGATTTGTTCACGCGTTTGCAGAATTTGGGGATTATTAAGTCTTGTACAAATCCACCTGAATATGCATTATACAGTCTTACTTTAACGTAAACACTGTATTGGGGCTGTGCACATAACGTTATCACCTTAGGGGGGGGAGGACGGGCCTGGCAATTGAGAAAATTGAGCTAGTACTCACATGAGAAAATATTCTGTGATATTTTTAATTTTACTGTTAAATGTATTATGTAACAAAAAGGTATTATTAAGCAGTTTTAAATAGTAACTGCCTCTTTCAGTTGATATGCAATCTAAAATTATTTGATGTATAACAGTGATATTTTATTGGCATCTTCTCTTCATTTGAAGTAGTAAAGAGTGCGAATAATAAATATATAACTATATCTGTATATTACTGCAAACGTATAAAAATGAATATAATTTTTAGATATTGATAAAGATATCATTAAACTAGGAGGGGGGGGGAGGGGTTGAGGAATGATAGCGTATGCTATCGTAAAGTGGGTGAGGGGATCCGAAATTACCAAAAAGTTGATAACGTTATATATGTACAGCACAATTGTTTCATGAATTTAACTAGTTTTGACTGTAAACATGTTTTCTAATAGTCTGGTTACGTTAAAACTGTTTTTTAAATTCCCAAATTTAAACTGATTTGATGATTAATGATTTTCTGTTCTTTTACTTTGTTTGTATGATTGTAGATGGCGTGTTTGTTGTATTGTATTTTGTATATATTGTAGCGTCCAGTGTCATTCGTGTTTGATTTTGACGATGTATGTGTGCTTATGATTATGGTTTTATACTTTAAACCGAAACATGTCAAATTTGGATATTTTGTTTTACATGTATTTGACACCTTGCTTAAGTAAAAGATGTTTTTAATTTGTGTATATAGTCTGGTTACGTATGTCATTGAACTAATTCGGGGGCTCGAACGTAGAGTGAGACGTTTGCTTTACTATTTAATTGTTTTGTAAAATTGTGTGTTTTTAGTCTTGTAATGCCTGATTAAATGTGATAATTGTTAACAATATATGCGTGATTTTCACGTACTGAGATCAAATATCCATTTAAAAAAATAAAAAAATGAATGTAACATGAAATAAGCAAAATGGCTGTGGCCTCGTCGACAGTGGATAAAGGGGGCATGGTACAAGAAAAAATATTCTGTAAATAACACCTATATTAAAGTTTTTGGATCATGTTTCAATAAAGCAAAATCCTTACAGAAACTAGAAAACCTTAAATTTTGTTTAAAAAATTAAAAATTTTAAAAATTTAATAATTTAAATATTTTTTTTTTAATTTTTGTTATTTCAAATTAGATTTTTTTATCCTATACTCAGGGTACTTTCTTCCACAAACCTAAATATCGGATTTTTGATACAGAGATTAGATCAGAAGAAAAGAATATAATAATTGGATGTATATGAAATAATCCTATGAAAATCTCATATATTTCAGTTCAGGGTTTTTCTAACAAAAATGTCAAAGATGTAGAAAAAAAAAATCAATACTTAGTTATCTCTCATAGAATCTAAAGATACATTTAAAAAATGTCAGGCAATTTGTACAATTATTGGAGAAGTATTAGCATTTTGAATATATAGAGATTGTGAAAAAATACGATATAAGGAAAACGATTTTAAACATTTCATTTACAAAAGGAAATACGTAAAATTAACTATATCTCATTTACTATTTACCAAGTCTTCAAGAAATTTGGGCACAACCTTTTAGAAATGTTACAGTTCATTTTAGGAAACAAAATCTATAATTCGACAATGTTGCATTTTTTGCCAACATCAGAGGTACCTTAAATAAATAAAAAAAAACCTGCACTCAAAACAAAGCTGTATTTAACAAATAAATATGTATTTGTGGTCGCGAGTTGCGATCACAATGCTGCGTACTAAAATAAGAATGTTCAAAAATATATTTGAAGGCCACATACCAGACGCTTCTCCTTCACCGGACCCACACCGGAATAAAATATAAATGCCACCGTACCAACCAAAAAAAAAAAAAATAAAAAAATAAAGAAAGAAAAAAGAAATATGCTACAAAAATGAAATCAATATCTTATGAATAAACAAACCCTACGAACTCAGCCACGTTGTCACTTCAGAAAACAAAACACAGTAAACAGAAAGAATTCATTTTCCAGTAATAAATCCAATTTTATTCCAAGTCTGATGCCATTAAACACAGTCATCATCATAAAACCTTCCCTGTAAAGGCTTTACGTAAAACGAGTCATTTACTGTCGACCAATCAATCAATAACCAATCAATCAATCAATCAATAATGGAAGCTGCCTGCAAAAACCGAATATTTTTTTAATAAAATTTACAGGAAAAGTATTATTGTGTAAAATAGATTACTTATAAAATACTTATAAAATAAAACATTTCTTTATATAACTGATTTTTACTAGTACAGGTTCTAAAAACAGTATATTTGGCTAATAATGATATTTCTATAGGTACGCTTATGAATATTAGAGGAACAGTATACAATATGTTTAACTTTAGACGCCAATGTATTTCGTTTATCGTAAATTGAAATCTGTACTGTATTTGGAAGTATAATATTAAGATCAAATTTCAAATTCAAATTCAAATTCAACCATGCATGGAAGCCTACCATATGGCTTAAGCTCTACAAACCGCAGGTTTATTTAAAAAAATACAAATAAGCTATTAGAGCATTAGGCGCTTTTACATAATTATAGCAAAATATTATATTCTTCAGCAATCCAAAATAATACTAATCTTCTAATTGGTCCGCAACTGCCACGTTTTGAAAAATGTTTTTTTTCCAAAATCTTAATACACTCTATTATGTTCTGTTGTAAATTTTGCTCTTTGTAGATTGTAACTAATTCAATTGGATAGAGGCATGAAGACAGGTTTCTTTAAATGGTATGTTTATGTGAGTGTGCATTCTAATATATACTAAAGAGATATACGACTAAGGCTACATACGAAGAGCCTTGAAGGCAATTTTCCAAACTTATGCAAGTAGGATGTAAAAGGACCGGTATTTGTTGCGAATAGGTGTAAATTTCTGTTATGCAAAATTATGTCTTCTTTTATTTTTGGAAATAGTTCATGCATATACCGTCCAGTCTCTGCATTATCCCATTCACTTTACCATTTTGGGTGGAATTTTTTGTTTCTTTAATCTCTTTAAGTGAAAATGAAGACACAGATGGAATTTTATGTCGCTTAAAGCAGTTGCTTCATTTGCAAAACTATCAGCTAAGTCATAGACTGTTATTCCTGCCCGAATTTTCACCCATTGGAAGTAAATACTTTTTGTGTTTTTTGCAATTGCTGAATAATTTCAATTAGGATTTGGTTCTTTGAATATATGTCTTCAACTCAGTTAGACTAGAAAATCTATCTGTGTAGATTTTAAAACTATTGTAGGTTGTTGAATTTGCCCATTTTATTGAGTATTGCAATGCCAATATTTTCGCTTGATAAACTTAGTTTTCGTTATTGATCCTTATTTTGTTTGTATGTTGAACTATGTCTTTTTTTTTTCTTAGGGCGCGGATAATTTGTAGCTAAATTGTTATCATTCGTGCCCTTCAAACCAAAGAATTCGGACTGATTTCTAGAGAAATATTTTGAAAAAGGCCATTAAAATTTGAAAAAAGCTGTTGGTCTATGCTAGGTAGGTTAGGAAACGATCACCAACTTCATTTATATGGTACTGAATCTTGTAAAAAATAAAAATAAATTAGCTGCAGTGGATGGGTAACTTCTACCCATACGAATAAAATTAATATACAAATACATTTTTGACACTGTATAAATGTAATTAATTAAAATACATAAACCACGTAATTTGCTAAACAAATAGGAATTAAAATCCAGAACAAATTTGACTGCCTTTGGGAGTGTTTCTTTTAAGCTATTAATAGGTTTGTTTGTGAATATTGTTGTGAAATTATAAGTTTAAAAAGAGTGTATTTCAATTTGTTTTCAATGAGTTTGAGAGTTGTTTTCAATTTGTCTGTAATTTTATAGCTAGAATATTTAACTTCAAATCACATCAAATTACCTGCGGCATTATGTGTAGGACAAAACACAAACATTTTGTTAACCCTCTGAGCGATCTTGAGGGCTTTCCTGCATTTTCATAAAAATATTTATAAAACTTAAAATAATTTAAATTTTCTTTCCCCGTTTGTTTCTAAAATTATGTTTCATATCTCTTTATTTTCCATATATCTTAAAATACAATTTTGTTAAAAATATTTTTATCTAGAGTCGATTTAAGTTGTTTTAGGGAAACGGAAAAATACGGGCAAAACGCTTAGAGGGTTTTAACCTGGTTATTTCATCTCTTATCTCTGTACTAAAATTGTGTCCTCATTATGTGTCATTTAAAATGTTTAGCCTCCAACCCGTAAAAAGGGGATTGGTTTATTATAACTGAAATTCAAATTCAAAATAAAAGCATCCAAATCAGCTTTACACATGTTGAATAATTCTTTCGGATTCTTTGTTTTGTTAATATGAATTTTTTTTTCCAAAATTTAGTAAATCTCTTAAGTATCCGTTACCAACAACCTCGTTTGTACACACACACACACACATATATATATGTATATATATATGTGTGTGTGTGTGCGCACGTGTTAGGGCAATATATTTGAATATGCGGATTGTTTAATACAACATTTGGAAGTTATTGATAGATACAGGGTTTTTTCCAAAAGTAATGTGAACAAGTTCGTAAAAAAAACCGACCTAAGCCAAATGCAAATACCTTTAAGATTTCTCGAAATAGGAGACTTGGGCATCGATAAAGTATACCCAGCATTGTTTACACCGTTTAGAACAATGACTGAATGCTTCTCCCACGATGCTGTGAAGACCTCTTGTCACAATTTCTTGAGTCTTTGCTACGATGCCAAAAGGATATACGTAAGGTTCTTCTTGACTTTTGGGAACAGAATAAAGTCAGAAAGATGCTATTCAGTACAGAATAGCGATTGGGAATCATGGAAATATTATTATGAGCAACATGCACCCTCATCAACACTTTGAGTCCTCACATTGTCATAGTGGATGATCTAGCTGTTTGCAATCTCCTGTTGGAGTCGGATGACTCTTTTTCTCAATCGTTATAGTTCTTCCCCGTACAAAGCCGAATTTCAATTCACCATAGTAGCACAAATTCGTTCCCTGCAGTGCTGAACGTGAAGATACTCACACACAGACAGTGATTATTTCAACACTGCAAAGTCTGTAATGGCTCGACGTGAAATGGCTACGATTGCGTCTTACCACCGACTCCTCCCGCTACGTTTCCCGGTTATCTAACACATAAACGCGGTTATCTAACCCATCGTCAGATGTGTAGCAAAAATATTCTCATTACTTTTATAACGAACCTTGTACTATGAAATATTGTTCTTTATCTCATTAAAACATAGAGAAGAAGTTACTTTTGTTAAATTATACAATTTCTAAAACATTGAATAAATAGAAAGTACCTTTATTTTATTGTATTTATAATTACAAACAGATACCGATGGATGCATACACATATGTACGAAAAATAAACTAGATTAACAGATATGAGTAATGCAGTCTTTATTTAAATAAATATGTTTTTTTCGGACATCAACATTGTGTCTTTTTCATAGAAAATCTGATTTTGAATAAAGTTTATGCATGAATACGGAATCTTTCAAATATTTATTATTTTTCTATTGGTTTTCAGTTGGTTGGTAAGCAAAATAAATTTGGCTTGAGGCTTTCATCCTCTGGTAGTGGAATCGTCAAAAAGATATGTACATTTCGGTATGTTTTTGAAAACTTGAAAACTCGTAATGTTTCACGTTATGTTTGGGTGTTTTATGGAATGAAAGGATGAAAAAAATCTAAACTGTTTCGCCATGAGAGGATGATTTGATTTTTGAGAAAGAGAAGACGTTTTAATTGTAAAAGCATTTATACTATTTTAACAGGATTGTTTTAAATTACTATTTTATTTTATCATTATAAGATCTCGTAACAAAGTATAAAAATGCTAAAATAGGAGCGTGACATTTGAAATGAATTAACAAAGATTAATCTTTTGATTACGGTCCAGTACTGGTGGACTATTTGTATATTCAATTGTGCCGAGTTTTATAAAGAATTTCTCTGTGTTAGATATAGCTTGAAAATATAGTACAAGTGTATGACAGAGATTATTTTTGTTAAACATTGATGCGAATAGAATATAAAAATTAGTCGTTTGGATGTACGGTGTGTCAATCTCCTAATCAAAAGAATAAATTCGTGCTTTTGGAACTATTTATGCAGTGGTTTTCACATACAACAATAACATTTTTAATGAGTCTATATTATGTAAAAAAAATAACATTCTTGCTTTGTTTGCATAGACTAATGAATAAAACGCTGCCTATGAAATATGAAATTTAAAAAATGGTTGATGCACATCTTATGAAATTTAATTAACTCTATAAATAAATTTTAATAAACCGCTTTTGTAATAAAACTATAAGATAATTAGTTATCTTAAATTATGTATTTTAAAAAACAACAAATAAAGATAAGATTCTATAGTATTTACAGTCGCTAATTGATAGCATATACATATATAAATGTTAAACAAGTTGGAAATTGTACGTCAAACGTTACAAACGAGGTGCGTTCGTACGCACGTTTTAGAATTAAATTCATGATATCCCGTGCGTAGAACGGGTTAAACAGCTAGTTAAGTATATATTTTATGACACTGTTCATACAAATATCTTAACCAGTTATATAAATATTCAGATATATATGTATCAGCTAGTTATATAAATATTCAGATCTTGATGATTTTTAATTCTGTGAAATGAATTATATCGTCTGCAGATTAATTTCTGTCATAAAATAAGTATCTCGGTCGCTTGACGATTTAACATCCATCAGAAGCTCATATAACAAAAAAGCACCGATTTAAAAAAAAAATCAAATTTCTTAATAAATATTTTTATTAATATCTCCTAAAGTTTTGATTCGATTTTGATAAAATTTGAAATGTCTCGACAAATTTATGCAAAGATAATATATTTCAAATTGCAAACCATTTGGTTGGGTAGTTTTTGCGTTGTTATATGCGGACAGACAGACAGACGGACGGACAGACAGACAGACGGACGGACAGACGGACGGACCAAACGACGACTATAGGTGCTACGTATTTATATAATTACGAACGCACCTAAAAAGGGAGATTAACAGATTTTAGTAATGAATTCTATATTTAAATAAAACACCTTCCCTTTGACTCAAGTGTTTAAGTGTCTTTTTGCGTAGAAAATCTTCTTTCGAATAAATTTTATGTATGAATACGCAACCATTCAAATATTTAGTATTCTCCTATTGCTTTTCAGTTGGCTAGAAAAGCAAAATAAATTTGCCTCGGAGCTTTCATCCTCTAGCAGTAGAATCATCGAAAAGATATGTCTATTTCGGTATGCTTTAGAAAACTTGGGAAGTCGTAATTTTTCATGTTATGTTTGTATATTTTCTGGAATGTAAGGCTGAAAGAGTATAAAGTCTTTTGCCAT
Source organism: Maratus michaelseni (assembly GCA_963931845.1). Classification (NCBI taxonomy): domain Eukaryota; kingdom Metazoa; phylum Arthropoda; class Arachnida; order Araneae; family Salticidae; genus Maratus; species Maratus michaelseni. The sequence continues at coordinate 198,152,968 of OZ007588.1, read as the reverse complement.
GAGAGGAAGTTTGAATCTTTTAGAAAGAGGAGACGTTTAAATCTTAAAAGGGTTTTATAATAGTTTAATAAGATTATTTTAAATATCTAAACGTTTTATTTATCTTTATCTGATATTGTACGAAAGCGTAAAAAACTCGTTGTTTTAAGAAAACAAAGTTTATGTATATATTTTTAGATAATATTTTCACATAAAATTTTCTCCGTAATCCTTTTTAGAATGCAATACAAGTGCAAATGCTAAAATAATTTTTTATAAAGTAATGAGAAAAATTAAAAAGTAACAAACGTGTAACATTTTATTGTAAATGTAAATAAATTCTAAACTTAATACTATATTTTCTTTGCCCAATGTGTTGTGAAGTAAAATTATAGAAAAGATTTTGATAATTTATGATTTTTTATTCGCTTATACTTTATAAGTGCGTTATCTGTTTTAAACGGAGAATATAAACGCGAGTGGCTTGTTTATAAGCACCAAATTGTATCATAATAAATATTTTATAGACTTTTTATAGCCATACGTATCCGCAATGTCATTTATCCAGCAAAATAAATGTCTAAACAAAATATGTTTAGAGCAATTTACTAAAAGGTGATACATTAATAAAAATGTGGCAATAATTAAGGTGGTACTAATTAATAAAAATTAATAAATTGCCTAACAGGAAATGCAGATACAGTATAAGAATTCTAATTAAAAATCCCATTTTTTAGGTAATCCCTAATTCGATGAGAGCTTTTATGAGACTACAGAGCAATTTTTCTTGATTTAATTAAAGCTTGGAAACTGCATGTGAGGTGGGGTGAATTAAAAAAAAAGTGTTATCACCAAATAATAAATTTAAACGCACAAGTGACCTGAACTTAAAATGGATTTTAAGAATGACCCTTACACCCCTCTGTTTCTCATAATCTCTAAATCAACTGGAATATTTAAGAGACAGCAGGATCACTAGGTCAATCCAAGTTTCGATATACTTATTACTTTTATTGTACTATGCCTATCAATAAGTGCTATCTCAAATTGAATTTCTTTTAAAAATATTAGGAAACTGTCGTGATTTTTTTCATTTTTTCCCAGAGTTGTATTCAAGTTTTAAAATAAGCACAGCTTAAATTTACAATGTATTATCTGCTGATTGAAAGTTCGTCGTATATGTGAAAGAATTTAATTTGTGAAACTCCAATTTGAATTGCAGAAACAAAACATGTCCAGAAACTTTTTTATCCCATAAGAAATTTATTTGTACATCAATGGCAGATTAACATTTATAGCATCTCGTCACTTCAGCCCCTAGTGTTCTTCTATAATTAAAGGAATAGCATTGAATATTTATAGTTTAATATCTTCTGTAAATTAATATTACCTGTAATATATCAATAATACACTGTTATTAGCACATTTTTAACTACTCACAGTAGTGAAATTTCCTAAAATGCAGTCGAAAACAAGGAAACAAAAATTACACACTTTTTCATATTAGTACATCAATGTCCTTAAAATATATTTATATCATCTTTATTGCATAAAGTATCATGGATTCTTTTAGTTCATACTATTGTGCTGTTGAATTTTTTAAAAATTCACGCTTAAAATTATTTTCTGAAGATTAATCATTTAAAGGTAGGGGAAGGTGGCCTGAAATGATCCTAACGGGCAAAACAATCTACATATGTTTTCTTCCGGACAGTTCACGCTATCTACAGGGCAACACATAAAATAGTTGTGATAAGTGAAGAAAAAGCAATGGCGGTATTCAAGCGATCACAGTATTACGAATTTGAATAGAATTCTTTGAAAAATTAAGTTTTATAATATCTGTTATAAGGTAAGCACTAACTTTCATATATATTCAGATATACAGTATTTCATGTACAGAAATATGACTTGGTTTAGTTAATGGAGTATGTTTTTAGATGTGAGTTACACTTATGTATTGTCATAATTACTTTTATATCCTTTATTTTGCCGATAAAAAACAATTTACAAGTATTTTTAAATGAAGGATCATTTTGCCCTTTGGTAAGGATAAAATGATCCTTTGGGCACTTTTTAAAAAATCTATTATTTTTCATTACTAAATTTCGGTTTAAAATATTATTAAAATATGTTTATAATGCAAAATATAGTGTAAAACATACTAGCAAAGGGCCAAAGTTTTAATCAAACAATTATGTTATTTTACACAAATTTTTCCCTTAAGGGGATCATTTTGGGCCACCTTCCACTATTAATTTAGAGTTTTATAATGGATTGTGTTTCACCAAAAATATATCAGTAGGTTTTGATCATAAACAGTTGCAAATTATTGAAACATCCACTATATCCACTATATCAATTTCATATTTCCTTATATAGCTTTATGAAAAAAGATTGATATACCACCGAATCTAACAAATTGAATAAATGTGTGAAACAAATTGTAATGTTACTTTTAATTTTAATAGCCAATTATTTCTGTTTTAGACAAAATCTGCCGTTTTATTATTTATTTATATATATTGAATTCAATAATTGGACGAAATAGTTTCAATTTTGCACTGAAGTTTCTCAGCGATGCGAATACTTGACAGTAAGAGAAATTTGTATGCGTGACTTGGAGTAACACATTTATATTTGCAACTAACAATGCGTTAAGTGAATGAACAATCGCACCTAATCAACAATTAATGCTGCAAGCGGATTGGATGGATTCAGACACGTCACCCCTAAATCCTTTTGCTGGCGACTGGATATCAACGTCAGCGACTAAAGCATTCACACTCCCACATCTGTTGATATTTATCAGGGTAAAGTTTCAAATAACGATAGGCGATATCAACATCACTACCTGCAATCTACCTGCAACCCGTCACAACTTCACAGAATATCTCTCTGCTTATATATGTCCTTTATGTACTTCAACATCGATCTCATCGCCAATTCAGAATTCGTGCGCTTCATGAAGTCAGATTCAATTTAGACTTCGTCTACAACATAATAACATAAAAGACTTTGCGAGTACGTGTCTGGATCGCACATTCATCAGCATCTGACATCACCGCGGAGACATTATGTTTCATATCGTACTTCTGGTACCATCGCCCAATACTCAATCGTTTGTACAGCACCGTTGCAATCCCATGCGTGCTAATGACAAATACATGGATTTAAACGAACCCACCCAGTATATATATTTTTTCTCACCCCACCTATAGACGTTGCTACGTATAATTAACTATGGTCGTATAAAAACGCAGCCCATCCAGTTTTTAAGGCTTCCGTCCCTCGAAAGGAAAAAAAAACAAAACCCTTTTAGATTCGCTTTGTTATCCCTTATTTGTCAAAACCTTTTTTACAGTAACGACGGAATATACCAAGTTGAAATTAAAATCAATCAATAAAGAGGTCCATGGTAATGTAAATACGTCGATCTTCTAACTTAGTGCAATTAAAACTTATAAGCTAAAATAAACTGTTTAAGGCGAATCAGACCGGTTTTTCAGGTAATAAATCTACTTATAATTATGAATTAATTATTTTAGGTATTTTTCCTTTACATGTTCTATAAGGCTATCCTTCGTGTCAAGTTTTAAAATTTTGGTCAACGGGAAGTAACCTATAGGTTTTGAGGTTGAGTTTGTATATTGTTGGGCTGTAAAGTCAGTTTTTTTTCAGGAACGGCTAAAGGTATCGAGTTGAAAATAATATCAAATAATAAGATCCACGGAACCATTGTTTTGTAAAATTTTAAGCTTCTACTTCAATGCAATAATTGCGGGTTTATTATATAATTTTCAATATTTCAGTTTTCCACAATCGGGACCCATGGTGAAGTAACGTATTTTAGACGAAATTATTTTATATTTCTCTTCGACAGGCAAACAGCCAATTATAAGCGAAATAATTACTGAGAGAAATACAGTTACAGCCGATGTTTTTAATAACTTTGACATACAATGTGGTGCAATCCATTCTTTTTTTCAGTCATCACATACAAATGTGCTTAAGATGTAATTGATAATTAACTAAATTATAGGTTTAGATACAACAATTACAAGAAATGTCTAGAAATAAGTAGACAGTTCTTAATTTTGTATATTTGTAAAGAAATGAGGCTAATGAGGTTGTACAAAGCTTTACGGTAATACGACATAATGGTATTGAACACACAGTTGCAGTGTCCTACTCACACATGTATCTTTTTAATACAGATAAAAGCCATATATATCGACACCATACATGCATCAATTATCAGACGATATCAGTTGAAAATTATCAGTGTCAATTGTAAATGCTTTGGTAATTTTTAGTATGTTTTATTATTTACTGTTGTTAACGCTGCTACAAAGCCTAAGCATAAAATATGCTAATATATAAAGCAGAACTCGTATATACCACACAAAAACGTCGAGCAAGAAAGATTTACTGTCAGAAAGCTAAATCCTAACATCCTTATCTATTTTTTTAAAAATATATTTTGTGTTTTCTCCAATCTTCCAATTGAATAAACTTCTTATGTCAACAAGAAATTTCAAAATAACAAATAGTTTCTTGAATCTTAGACTCTAAAACATGCATTTTATTCTTCATTGTATGAAATTCAATAGATTGCAGACAAAATATTACATTTAATTCTTATTGATACATTGTATATTTATATAAAGTCTCCAAAAACTTACACATTTTATAATGATGTAATACTAGCAAATATTTTACATAAAACTATTTAGAAAGATAATTTTTATATTGTATAAAAATACTTAAAAATATGAAAATAATATTGTTTGAGCAATTGATATGTTTTAAAACTGTATATAGTGTCGTAATATTTAATTTTAGTACTGGACGTTTCATTTTAAGGCATAATCCTATTTCAAGCCACCATTTGGCGCTTTTTAAAAGTGATGCCGCATTGGCGATTTCTAAATTGTTTACTTACATTTATCATATTGCAACCCACAATAAGCAAGTGGTAAAATGTTGTCATTCTTAATTGTTAAATAGTTACACCAGCGTTACAGTGTTACAGTGATACGTATGATCGCTTCGCGAACATGAAACAGAAAAATAAACATCTCTGGATGCCGCAACCTCGTTGTATAGAGATCACAAAAATACACGAAATTTGTAAATGCGGCGATCACTATACCGCATGTATGATCTCTTCGTGAACATGAGACTTCTATGAAAACTGCAATCAATTAATTTATACTGTTCTAAAGTAACAAGAGTAGCCACTCACATACATAAAAAAAGAAGAAAAAATCAAGCTTTAAATAAAGAAGCAGATGATGAAATTATTTCAATGCCTTTTTTTCTTTTAATATCATGACATAACCATTTAATGACGTAAGTGTTATTTAACTGTATTAAAAAAACATGTTTTAAATAACTAATAAATCATTAAATATCATTAAATACAAATAAACGTCGAATAAAGAATCACTTGATGACGTAACAAATACGTCATACGTAACAAACGCGTCATCACGAAAAATATAATTGCTCAGCTCTTCCAACAATAAAAGAGCTACATATGGCTAACTATCGACGATTTGGCACGATTTCGCCAAATAGTGGTCTCAAATAGGAACCAACCCATTTTAATATCATCTAATATTCACAACATCTAAAACAATATTAACTAATTTTACTCTAAATTTATCTGATATGTAGAAAAAGATTAAAAAGAAAAAATATTTGAAATTTTAAAGATAGGATACATTAAATTCAATATCATACATGCATCATTTATAAGACGACAGTGTAAAATGTAAATGCTTGATTAGTTTTTACTGTTTGATTATTTACTGTTGATAATATTACTACAAAACCTAAGCATAAAATATGCTAATATTTAAACCAGAGCATATATCTAATGCACGAAAACTTAACTTTTACTTTCCGAAATCTAAATCCCAATATCCTTCTCAATGGAAATTGGTTCACAGTGTTTCAGAAAGATATATACGCCTCTACATTTCAAGTAAATATAGATTTACCGTATATACTAGCGTATAAGTCGAGGAATTTCTGACAATTTTTGGCAAGCAAATTGGAGGGGTTGACTTATACGTGAGTCAATTAAAACGACAAAAAATACTTCAAATACTGCCAAAATTCTGGCTTTTTATGTGTAAGAATAATAAAATAATGTTTAAAATATACAAATAATAATAATTTATACTTAAAATATATTTCATTGATTTGGTTTGTTTACTTACCACTTTTTCGCATTAGCGGATCTCTCCCACCATACGGAGAAAGTGAAATCTTTGGCTTGATTTTATGCAAAATTGAAGTAAAAACTTAGGGGGTCGACTTATACGCGGGTTTTTAATTTTTTGCAGAATTTGCATTTAAAAGTTGGGGAGTCGACTTATACGCGAGTCGACTTATACACGAGTTTATACGGTATGTGATTTTTTGTAAATAAAATTTAAACGAAGAAAATATGTTATTGTAATCCATATATCATACGAAAGTCTAAATATACTACGTCTCCGTTAAATATTATTTTATTCATTTTTTTCATAATATGTATCTTACAAAACAATAACTAAAATTAATGAAAATTTGAAGTTCCCGTGTTTCAACATGCTACACATAAATACTGTGTAATAAGGAATTATGGGGTTGCTTTTGAACTTAGATTCAAATCTAATATTTAGAGTTCTTTTGTGATGAAATAAACGACGTAATTATAAAGCAATGTTTTAGGAACAAAACAATTTGTTTCCCTTTTTCTTGAAATGATTATAATCGATTATTATTTATGCGTACTATTTAGGCGTGATTAGCAAAGGGTATTTCAACAATAGTAATTATTTAAATAAGCGAAAAATGATTTATTTTCTTATTATATTGTACAGTTTGATTGTTATTCGAAACACAAATGCTAAAATAAAGAAAATGTAAAAAATATTGTAAAATAGAAAATTATACTTAATTATTTTAATAATTATTTGCTCTAAAGCAAGCGAATGTATATATTTACGTATCAAAATATTATATATTTGCAAAAGAAATTGTCTTGAAAATAAATATATATTTGATTTCAAAACCATTTCAATATTATTTTTTTTTTCACTTCGAGCAAAAAGAAAAAGAAATTTATCTCCAGGCTTTCATCTCCTTGAGTGATATAGCCATTCCGGTATGATTCCAAAACATCCTGAACTTATAATTTCTTAGTGAAATATTCGGTTATTTTTGGAGTATAAGGTTAAAAGAAAATCTTACCATTTTTATAAGAGGATTTTTGAGAAGTTTGGAACGGAACGAAAATTGGAGATTAAATGCCTTTTATATAATCTTACATAAATTTCGTTCGAAAAGTAAGTGCTCATAAATTTAGTTGTGACAAAAAATATATATATATAAATATCTTTACTTCCTATTTTAATGTATTTTTTTATATTTAAAAAGTCAATAAAATATAATGTAGTGATAAAAATATATTTAGGAACATACATATATATCGAAAAAGAAAAGCATATTTACACAAAAAAATGCGTACCAACGTTATAAAGTATGACATCCATTCTACTTCTTTGGCATTAAATTCCAGTGATTTTTACGATTTATTTCTGTTACAAAGAAAACAAATATCACCTTTGTACTTTTTGCATCATATTTATTGACATTTCACTTATATATATAAAATATTGCGTATAAACAAAATGAATAATACGCCTGGTATTCGGTTGGTATTTGTAGGTGTGCTTCTTGAACTTCTAATCAAGCGACCCTTTTCTCTGGTCACAAGAATCTGAAACAAATTTGGTCGTCAAATTATGAAAGAGTATTACATACTTTTGAGCATTTACATCATCATGCAGTTAAAAAAGTTTGATTTTTGAAAACAAAATGGCAGTTATTAGAATAAAAAAGGTCATTTGTCTCCGTTAAACTTTTGCGAGCTCGGAAACATAATTAATCAATGAAAATTATACTGTTAGGTGGTATAAGCTTCAGCAAAAATGACTATCTTTCTTTTAAAAAATGTAGGAAATTGGTCGAATAGTTTTGGAAAAAACATTTAAGAAAAATAGTTTCAAGACGATTTCGACAGGATTTCGGGATTGATTTTTCGACATGGTTTCCAGACGCAATAAACTTCCAGCATACAAGAAATGTCTTGCGCGTTGAAGCGTTTAATGGCTGCTGCGGCACGGGGTTACGTTTAACGAGGAAAATATTGTAAGAAATTGGAATATCGTAAATACGCTATACAGCAAAAATCCATAAACTTGACAGATGCAAAAAATCCAAAAGCAAATCGAAAATTTTTACACGAAGAAGTTGAACCTCCCCTTAAAGTAGCAAATACAATTTATATGAAATATAATCTTATTAAGCGACAGAATTACAATTCGACAGATTGAACATGTTTTCAATCACCATAAAAAATGTCGTGTTATATGTGGTGAAAGCTATCTGATCAACTAAAGAAAGTATCGTTGTAACTATCATTGTATTGTAGAGGAAAATCAATTATCACTTATTCAATTCTGTATGTTATTCATATTAGAAAATCTCCTACTTCCTTATTTATAAATCTATCCCATCTGTTAATAGTTTGTTATATGGCGGTTAAGATAGATAGAATATCGCGAATCCGCTGTAGAGCAACAACCCATACACGTGAGAGATGCAAAAAATTCAAAAATAAATCGAAAGTTTTAACACAAAAAATGTGAATCTTCCCTTAAAAGTAGGAAATACATTTTATAGAAATATAATCTTGTTAAGCAATGTAATACAATGCAATACAATACAACGTAATAATACAATGTAATACAAGATGTAATACAAGATATTGGTAAATGTAATACAAGAAATATAACCTTGTTAAGCGACAGATTTACTATTCGACAGTTTGAACATATTTTCAATCACCATAAAAAGTGTCGTGTTATTTGTGGTAAAATAAATCCGATCAAGTAAAGAAAGTATCGTTGTAACTATCATTTTATTGTAGAGTCAAACTTATAATCACTTTCAATTCTGTATGTTATTCATATTAGAAAATCTCCACCTCCTTATTTATAAATATACTACTGTGGGCAAAAAATAGTAAGACTTTTGAATTTAAATTTCGCGCGAAAACCGATTCGTCGAAATATTTTTTTTCTAGGTTGGTATGAGTGTCAGTGGCATCTGTGCCAAATGTCACATCAAAATAATCATTAGTGTTTAGTATAAGTCTTTCTGAAGTACAAAAAGTGCATTCGGCGATTTTTACAATGAGTGAAATTATTCAACAAAGAAAATTTTGTGTGCGGAATCAAATTTCTGGTGCCGAAACGTTCAGAATGTTGCAAAAGGCCTTCGGTGATAATTGTTTGTCGCGAGCAAGTGTTTTTGATTGGTACAAATTATTCAAAGAGGGTCGAGAACGCGTTGACGACTAACCACGTCCAAGACGGCCATCAACATCAACTGATGATCAACACGTCAATAAAATCAAGGAATTGGTGCTTGAGACTCGACGATTAACAGTCAGAGACCTTACTGGCATCTTTGTAATATCGGAAGGATCAGTGAAAACCATTTTGAAAGATGCACCGATAATGCACCGTCGCATACTGCATTAATTCTTCGTGAGTTTTTCGCCAAATTTTCAACCAATATCGTGCCGCAACCACCGTATTCGCCTGATTTAGCTTCGTGTGACTTTTGGCTATTCAGCAAACTCAAACGACCGCTCCGGGGAAACCGTTTTGAGTCAATTGAAGACATTAAAGATGAATCGCTACGCGCATTGAAGGCTATTCTGGAAATTGACTTTAACAACTGTTTCGAGGATTGGAAGAAACGTTGGTACAAGTGTATTGGGGCCAGGGGGGATTACTTTGAGGGGGACGAAATAGATTTGGAAGAATAAATTAAGAATTTTAAAATTATGAACAACGTCTTACTATTTTTTGCCCACAGTAGTATCAGATCTGTTAATTTTTTTGTTATATTGGCGATTATGATAGCTTTCTTATTATTTACTATTATTTTAATTTTATGCGCAAAGGGTTATTACATCTATTGTATGTTTTAAGATAAAAAGTTATATATGTATGTTTGCATATATATCGGTTGCATTAAAAGTCCTGAGGAAAATTAAAACGCAATAAAGTTGATCTAAGGGTAAAAGAAACTTCTGGTAAGAAGATAAATTTTTTTCGTGATACGGATTTTACATGGTATAAAATATATTTGTTCAAAATCTCGATAAAAGAGGACTCTGCTTCAATAAAAGATAAAAAGTATAATTTTGTAATAATACATTTCAGCATGATTTAAGCCGTAAGTGCTCAATGTGTCACTAACATATTACAGTTCTGAGTACAGTCGCGGTGATGTGCTTTATTTTCATAAAATGGCACATCAGTGAAAATGGCTATTATTTCCTGTCGCATGATGTTTTTCAGTGTTGGAACCGATTGGAAATTGCGTACACTTACAGGTATTCTTATGACCAGAAGTTATACAATATGTTTTGGCGTGATCCTAATTTCATGTTATAAAAGTTATAAGCATACCAGACCTACTACATGTCAGCAACTACAGCAGCGCCTTCCACTTTCGAGATGCTGAATTAATCTTTTATGCCATACAACTTTTATAACACGGTGAATATTATTTGCTAATTATTAATGTTCGTAAACGTCTCTGTTTGTGTGTCTGTTTGAACCTGGATAAACTTTGCGAGCGCAGCGAGTAGCGAGACGATTTTGGTATCAAAAAATTCGGAAAAATCCGGGCCTCCAGGAATTACTGTTGCAAAATGAAAAGGAACCACCAGATGGCGCTAAGCGCGTAGAACGATTTTGACTGACTGACTGTTTTTTTACTTTTACGTTTGTACATAGCTATTTCGTGTATTCGTTCTATATCGTCATTAAGTGTGTCTACCTGTCAACTAAATAATCTTCATAAGTAAAAGATGTTTCTACCTTTAAAGAAGCTAATGGAACACAAACCAGAAAATTAGGTGAGACCAAACCTTTTATTTACTTTTATTGTCTTGTATGATTTAAGAAAGTTACGAATTCTGTTTTATGGTGCCGAAATTCCCAAGAGCTGACATTTAGAAAATGGTGCAACTTAGCGAATTAGATAAATCAAAAAGCATGCGTAAGTCTCTTAGAACATCTTTAAAGAAGATTATTAACAAAATAACTGAATATTTGGCAGGAGACGAAATAGATAACGACGAAATTGAAGATCTCAAAATTCAACTAATCGAGAATAAAGAACAAGTTTACAAATTAGATTCAGAAATTCAGAAACTTGTAGATAACTTAGAGACACTCGAAAAAGATTAATTATCCAGTCAAGAATATCGCGAAAAAAATACAAAAACGAAGGCTAAAATCGATAAGGCGTAATGTTCCTAACGAAAGTAAAATAAACTCTTCTATTTTATTGTCCACAGAACCTGATGAATTAAAGAATTATTCTCACGTAAGATTATCGAAACTTACAATACAAGCTTTCGACGGGAAATATGGAAATTGGCAGGAATTCTGGGGGCAATTTGAAGTGGCTATACATGAAAATGTAAAGATAACTAATATAGAGAAGTTAAATTACTTAAAGAATTTCTTGACAGGAGCAGCTTTAAAATTTATTCAAGGTTTAGCTTTAACACAAAATAATTACGATGTCGCGATCGGATTGTTAAAAGAAAGATTCGGAAAAAAATGAATTAATAATACGATCGCATGTAAACAAGCTTTTAAGCCTAAATCCTGTAAAATCTGGAGCAAATTTAAGAGAGCTTAGACAATTGCATGATACCTGTATTATTCAAATCAGAAGTCTCGAAACAGCCGGGGTAGAATTAAATAATTATGGGGGAATCTTATTCGCTATTTTATTCAAATTAATTCCTGAAGAAATTGTTCTCGGATTTAGCCGCCCAGCTACAGGCGAAGATTCTTGGAACGGTGTAAAATTATTAGAATTTCTAAAACATGATTTCGGAACGCGAGAAAAAACGTATATGTTTCGAAATGATGAAGTATTTGAAAAGAATAAAATTAAAGAATTACCTTATAGAAAACATGAAACTCATAAAAATATACCCACCGCAGTTGCATTGAACGCTCTTATCAAGAAAGACTGTTTATTTTGCGCAGGGGAACACGAGAATTTTACTTGTCCCTTAACTATTAATGAACGAAAATAGAGTCTTTTACGAAAAGGTTATTGCTTTCTTTGCCTTCGAAGATCGTTGCAAGTTTTGTAGTCGAAGACATAATGCTTTAATTTGTGACGAAACTGAAAAGCAAAATAACAAAAGGGAAAGTGTCTGAAAGTCTCCCGTAGGAAAAAATAATTCCAATGCTCTGAACTGCGCAACAATTGCAGTAAACGAAAATGTATGTTTACAAACAGTTGTCGCCTTTTTGAGTAATAATTCTCAGGAAACAAAAATAAAAATTATCATGGATTCGAGGACGCAAAATACGTTCATCGATAAAACATTATCTCGTAAATTTAATTTAGAAGATGTAGGAAAATTAAAATTAGCAATTTATGCTTTTTGGTCAAAACCAAAGAAATCTATTGTAAGAAATATGGTAAAGGTAAATTTAAGAAGCATTTATGATACAAAGAAAATTATTTCGATTGAAGCAAATGAAACATTTTCTATTTCGGAGGAGGAAATTCAAGGTCCTAGTAAAGAAATTCCCAAATTTTGTAATGAAGCCAAAATACAGATAGCTGATATTGAAGGGTCTGAAAATTTAAGGGTCTCTCTATTAATTGGGTCAGACTATTTCTGGAAAATCGCTACAGGGAAGGTCAAAAGTGTTTCCGGTGCTTTAGTAGGAATAGAAACGAAACTTGGTTATGTATTTAATGGTTCTGAAGCAAAACTCAAGTATTTTAAGGATATTAGCGTAATGAATGTTATAGTGCGTAATGAAAATTTAGAAGAATCAAACATTTTGAAAAGATTGTTAGATTTAGAAGGTTTGGGAATATCGCGTAGTGACAATCTGAATTTCGAAGATGACAAAGTTATGAAAGAATTTGAAAATTCTACGAAGCTAATCGAAAGGCGCTACCAATTAAACTAACATGGAACGAACATTCCGTGTCGCTACAGGACAACTATAGTAATGCTAAAAACCGTTTGCGAACACTTGTTAAAAGATTTAAGAAAAAATCGAAATTTTAATAGTCAGTACAAGGACATTATTTCAAAACTTCTAATTCAAGGAATAGCTGAAAGTGTCAATGAAAATGAATGTGGTGATAATTCTAAGATATATTACATTCCACATCACGCAGTAATACGCAAAGATAAAACGACGACTAAGATGATAATAGTTTTCGATGCCTCCTCGAGTGAACAGAATTTTCCATCCCTTAATGACTGCTTGAGTGCAGGTCCGAATTTAACGCCCGATATTCTAATGCTTCTTTTGCAGTTCCGTCTGAATAAGGTTGCCATAACGGCAGATATAGAAGGTGCATTTTTGCAAATTGCCTTGGCACCAGAAGAAAGAGACGCATTTAGATTTCCATGGGTTACGGACGATTTAGACGCTGAACACGCAGTTTTGAGGATGACGCGTGTAGTTTTTGGAGCAAGATCGATCTCATTTTTACTGAACGCGACAATTAAACATCACATCAAGGAGTATAATTATATTTATCCAACTGCCTTCAGTGTTTTGAACAGTAGATTGTATGTAGACGACCTTATACACAGTTTAGAAGACACACATTTAGCGCACACCGTCCACGAACAAATAAGGCTCATTTTGGGAGAAGCAGGCTTTAATATGAGAAAATGGAAAACAAATATACACTCATTTCAAGATCGATTTAAGGAAGAAGTTAACGACGAATCCACGTTATGAAAGGTCCTTGGCTATTGCTGGAATTCAGCAGACGATGTCTTAAGCGTTGATTGTGAAAAACTTTTAAAGAATAAGGATATGACAGAATTAAAATTTACAAAAAGAAGCGCAATAAAAACTATAGGAAGAATCTACAATCCGTTGGGCTTAATATCACCATTTGGAGTTCGAGCTAAAATACTACTGCAAGACATGTGGAAAAAACTTAATTGGGATGATTCTTTACCAACTGACTTAGCAAAAACATTTCAAGACTGGTGTGAAGAATTGTTTTATTTGAAACAGTTCCGAACTGTCAATTTCACGTCTTCGTAGATGCCAGCAAACGAGCTTACGGAGCAGTTGTTTATGCACGTTTTTGCAACTCTGACGGAATTTTCCATTCGAATTTAGTCACTTCAAAGACTAGGGTTGCAGCAGTTAAAGAAATAACTCTGCCGAGGTTATAGCTTCTTGCTGCACTTATAGGATCCATATTGTTCCATCATATTCGACTACATTTAAGTATACCGAAGGATATAAAGGCTATATTTTGGTCAGATTCCATGATTGTTCTTCACTGGATCAAGAATACTTCTCGAAAATTGAAGATGTTTGTTAAGAACAGAGTAGATGAAATCAAGAAAATATCCGATCATGGTTGTTGGAATCACTGTCCTAGGAATGATAACCCTGCTGATATTTTAACGCTGGGTGAAAACTTAACCAGTCTAAAGGACCTGGGGCTTTGGTGGTTTCGGCCACCGTGGCTAAGAAAGTGCGAAAGTCAATGGGAATAATCCAACGTTCATACCGATCAGGAAACCAACTTAGAAAATAAAAAATATGAAGTGGTGAATGTGCTCCTGACAACGAAACTTGAAGCCTTTTCGATATCTGAAGATTCAGGAAACTTAAACAAATATTACTGATTACTGCATGGATTCAAAGATTCATCCACAATACAAGGAATCCTCAGAGTAAGAGAAGTGTTCCCTTGGCTACATAAGAACTGGAATTTGCCGAAGAATACCGGATTAAACTTACACAAATGGAGCATTTTCTCGAAGAATATTCAGCGCTGACGCAAGGAATACCAGTACCAGCAAACTTAGTTATTCGACCGTTCAATCCAATTTCAAATGAAAGAAAAATATTCTTGATTGTTGGAGGATTACAGCAAGCTAATTTCTCATACCACGGAGCTCATCCAATTTTACTACCTAGTACATCTCATTTATCAAATCTTATCATCAAAGATTGTCATGAAGAAACAAGGCTTGGTGGTGTATCGGAAAATTTAACACAACTCAGAGAAAAAACTTGGATATTGAAAGCAAGACAAAGAATAAAGAGTTTCATATTTAGATGCAATTTATGTGAAAAACTTCGTGTTAAACCCGCGACCCAGATTCCTGCACCTCTACCTGCCGACAGAATAAATGAAGCCTATCCATTCCAAGTTACAGGCCTAGATTACTTAGGTCCGTTGTACATTAAAGGTCACAAAAATACTAAGAAAACCGACATATTGCTCTTCACATGTACCGTAACAAGAGCAGTACACCTAGAATTAACTCCGGACTTGACCACAAAAACATTCATTCAACCGTTCCGAAAATTTGTACTAAGACGAGGAATATGCAGCACTATCAACAGTGATAACGCGAAAACGTTCCATAAGGCAAAACGAGAATTAAATTTACTATGGAAGATTATGAAAAGTGAAGAAGTGAAAAATTTGTTTAGTGGATTGTCCATCAAATGAAATTTCATAGTTGAAAGTGCAGCTTGGTGGGGTGGTTTCTGGGAGCGTCTTGTAAGATCAGTTAAGATGTCTCTGAAAAAATCCTTGGAAAAATCTCAGTTTCTTTTCAAGAATTGAAAGTAATTGTGATTGAAGTAGAAGCGATTCTCAATTCTAGACCTCTCACCTACGGCTTCAGCGATTCTCGTGAGCCAGAACTCCTCACACCTGGCCATTTCTTAATTGGCAGAAGATTGTTAACTGTACCTCAATCAAAGATAACAGTTCCCCAATCCAATGAATACCAAATAATAAAAATGAGAAAATATCAAGAACATATTTTGACTCAAGTTTGGAAACGATGGAAATCCAACTATCTACTAGAATTAAAATCTGCTCACCAGCGCCAACAGGTTGACCGACCAAGGGAACTTAAGGAAAACACCGTCCTTCTTATAAAGGAAAACACCCCACGCTTCATATGGAAAATGGGTGTTATAATCCAGACTCATCCTAGACGTGATGGTCGGACAAGAACGTGCACATTGAGGTTGCCAGAAGGTAGCCATCATCAGAAGACCGATGCAGCTTCTTTGCGCTCTTGAACTTTCAACACTTTCGTCTCCAGACGAACTTCGCCCGGCGGAAGTTGTTGCGAAATGAAAAGGAACCACCAGATGGCGCTAAGCGCGTAGAACAATTTTGACTGACTGACTGTTTTTTTTTACTTTCACGTTTGTACATAGCTGTTTCGTGTATTCGTTCTATATCATCATTAAGTGTGTCTACCTGTCCAATAAATAATCTTCATAAGTAAAAGATGTTTCTACCTTTAAAGAGGCTAATAGAACACGAACCAGAAAATTAGGTGAGACCAAACCTTTTATTTACTTTTATTGTCTTGTATGATTTAAGAAAGTTACGAATTCTGTTTTAATTACAGTTTCGAAGAAGTCGGCCCCTAATTATGAACGTAATTAATTAAAAACCTCATCAAAATTAGCAAAACAAGGAACAATTTTATCGAAACCCGAAAAGAAATTTTCCGTTTTGATAGTCGCAGACATCCAAATTGTCTTTTTTTGACGCATCATCGAATAAAATAAAAAATCTACCAGAGGTATCAATCGGGGTACACACGCAATCAATTTTTGTCGTTCCAAAAATTCAAATTTTTAGAAATTCGGACAGTAACTTTTCTTTACTTTTGCCAAAAACTGAACAGACTTCAAATATTGACCGAGACAGGAAAGAGGGTTACCGTAAACGTTGCGGGGTTGACACATACGATGCCAAATCACCCCACTCACTTTTTGAAATAAGTGGAAATAATTACTCTACGTCCACGAAAATTTGCAAACATGTGTAAAAAAAATCGCAAATTCAACAAAAATAATTCATAAAAATCGACTAGTAACTTTTAAAGATATCAATAAAAACTCATTAATGAAACGGCAAATGACTTTATTTCTATTCCAAAAAGACAGCTGCTTTTTTTATTTCCCCACTCAATCCAGACAAATCGTCTGTGAATAATTTATTCCTGCAAGAGATAAAATGATGCATTTAAAAATGACTGCAGTTTTTATAGGCGATATAAAATTTTCAAAATTATCGGATTTTCGAATCGGAAAAATATGCATCCTTGCTCTGAGTGGGCTGGCATTTCAGGGTTTCAAAAAATTTTCGAATTCGGAACATAATTTTTGATTTTAGTAAAATCCCGATTTTTGTATAGGAAAAAAAAAGAAAAGAAGCTAAGGAATTTGCTATTTTTTTTCAAAATATCTCCCATCGTATGGGTCCCATCGCGACGCGGTTTGGCTCATTGGACTCGACATCGATAGAGCTTACCGATTTTAGTTCTGAGTTCCACCATTAGTGGGCGCTTCCGTAAATCGGGTTCTATAGGCCCGATTACGACGGGGTTTGGCTCATTCGACTGGATTTCGATAGCTTTACAGATTTCGGTTATGTTCGTATAGAACAGATTGCGCTCCCTGGCGGTACAAGGTGTAACTAAAGGATTTTGCAGCTAATCCGGGTTCTATGGGTTACATCACGACGCGGTTTGGCTCATTCGACTCGACATCGATAGAGTTGATCGATTTTAGTTCCGAGTTTCACCACCAGCATACGCTTTCCTATAACTGTTGCTATGGACCGGATCACGAAGGGATATGACTCATTCGACAAGACATCGACAGAGTTTACCGATTTTATTTCGTTTTTCATCACCAGGGGGCACTTTCCTATCTCTGTTTCTATGGGATGGATCACGACGGGGTATAGCTCATTCGACTCGACATCTATAGCCTTAAAGATTTCAGAGACAGAGGTTCGTATAGAACAGATTGCGCCACCTGGTGGTGGAAGGTGTAACTAACGTATATTGCAGTGCGTGCGCAGCACGACTGCTATACGGTGCCGAAGGCAGTGGGGACCCGGGTCGGAGGTTCGTTCGGTTACAGGTTTATACTATTCAATGTGCAAATTAAGGGATTATCCGGTGCCTGCGTAGCACGATCGGTATAAGGTGCCGAAGGCAGCAGGGACCCTGGTCGGAGGTTCGTTCGGTTCGAGGTTTATCTTATTCGAGGTTTTACAAGATTTGATGCACCCATGTAACTTAGGGGTTCACTAGCGGACGAAGCCCGCTAGTATCATATAAAAGCTTGTTTTAATAAAAGAAGCAAAGTGAGTCAAATTAAATTTAATAATTTATAATTTATCCTCTTTAATAAAAAGGTATGTGTTGCTGACGACTGGGATGTTCGCTAATCGTTGAAACAGATTAATCTCGGAAAATGAAACATTTGAAGTTACTGAAAAAATTAATAGCTTGAAAAGTCTTTGTCAGAAAATTGTTAGACAAACTACGTTAGAATGATAATCAATCCTCTTTAATAAAAAGGTATGTGTTGCTGACGACTGGGATTTTCGCTAATCGTTGCCACAGATTAATCTCGGAAAATGAAACATTTGAAGTTACTGAAAAAATTAATAGCTTGAAAAGTATTTGTCAGAAAATTGTTAGACAAACTGCGTTAGAAAGATAAAAAAAAATATATTTTTCTTGATATAAATTCCAAATCTAATGATTAGGCCATTTTTCAAATATTGAATTTCAAAAATTACCAAATTTTACAATGGAATACCATATTTCTTAATATAAAATTCATGTCTAATGATAATCTAATTCAACTCCAATTTGAATCCAACGGAAATGATTTATCCCCATAAACACCATAATTTAACAAAATTATTCATTTTTTTTAATGCTAACCTATTGCATAATAAAGTCTACAGAGAATTGGCCTAATTTGTCCTTAACAGCCCAAATTTTGTCTGACACATTAAAAATGTAATAACGCAATAGCTTCCGTATCGTTTTCAGAAATGCAGAAGGACATTCCAAGTAAAGATCCATAGGGTTTTAAAACACAAGATCAAATTCAAAGTCAATATTTCACTTGATTAAAAGTGCGTTAAGAGAAATTGACCAGCGTAGCGGGCGTAGCTTGCTAGTGTATTACATACTTGTATACACTTTAAGAACAACTGAGCGTTTAATTTGTTTAATTATATATTGTATATTTATACACTGTTAAAAATTTGCAGCAAACTGTCTAGTCATTTGACCGTTTTTGTAGAAAGTGGTTACATAACCGTAATTTAACTATGTTTTGACCATAAAATGACCAATAATACGGTCAGAATATAGTTAAATTACGGTTATGTAACCGTTTCCTACAAAAACAGTCAAATGACTGGACAGTTTGCTGCAAATTTTTAACAGTGTATAATCTTTAGAATATACCGGGGTGCCTAGATTATATTATAGAAAAACCTATTTTAATAAAACAGTCAAAGTCAAATAGAATTTAAGGTTTTTTTGTTCACGATCAAAAGTTTTCTTTTTCACAGAAGATCATGTCAACGAAGTGACATTAATGTAAAATATTTTATGGTTATAAAATATTTGTTATAGGTATATACTGACAGTCTTAATAAGAACTAATTTATAGTATTATATACTATACATTTACATACTCTTTAAGAAAAACTGAGGGATTAATTTTCCCAGATTATATTATAGAAAAACTTATTTTAATAACAGAATCAAAGTGAAATATGTACACAATGTGTCTCGAGATGTCTTTCTTTCATACAACTATATTAAATCAAAAAATAAAATAAAATAAAAACATTCGTCCGTAAAAGCTCTTTTATTTTCACAAAAAATAAAGTAAAGAAATTCAATTATAATGTTACCATTTATAAAAAGCTTTTAATGCATAATATCATATTGATTAAATGTTCGTGTTATAAGCACAGCTTTATAAACTAAATGTCAGTTATTCTACGTTTTAAATGTCCAATACTTTTTAGAATTAATTCTTCCATGAAAAGTACGATTTTTTAACAGTAGATGTATCACTATAACGATAAAATTTTAACAAAAACGGTACATATATAACTAAAAATTCAAAATGTATTGAATTATTCAACATACATAAATAAATTATTCTTTTGTACAATAGTTTATAGAAAATTTTGCAGTATATACCATCAATTTCTTTCATTTTTCAAAGTCATAATTTTAAACACGCATACACATATATATATTCAATCTGAATCTTTCACATCAACCTAACTGAATTTTTCAAGAAACATAAAAATATATATATATATATATATACCAAAATTCTATAGGATAATGATTAATGAAAAAATTTAATACGATAAATCTCTCATTTGATGACTTTCCTAAAATGATAAATGCATATATTTTATAAAGCGTACGAACAAGAAATGTTGTAGGTTTAAAAAAAAAAAAAAAACATCTCTTTGTTATATGAAAGAATCGGGAAGAATGATAATAGCCAGAGATAGTTAGATTATTTATTCATCATTTTTTCTTTATAAGCCTCGTCTTTCATTCTTCTTCCCCTAATACACCAATTTTCAATTGCCTATTTTAAAAGGATTTTCATCGTTTCCCCCTCTTTTTACCTAACACATGGGCTGAAAAGTTCCCGGTCTGGCACACAGATGGCGTTGCAATCGCCAAACCGATGTTTTTTTAGTAAATACTAACCTTTAAAAGGGTAGCAGAAAAAATGTTATGACGATTCGCCGTGTGGATAAAACGTTAGAGTGGTTTAAGTTGAACGACTTTGTTGATAAACCAAAAAATGGATAAACAAGAATTTCAAGAATTGTTATTTGATGGGCAAAAACACCGTTCAAACAAAAGCTTGGCTTCATAAGCGTTATCCGGACACTGCACCAGGTAAAGCAATAATTATTGACTGGTTTGCTGAATTTAAACGTGATCGTACGGACACCAGTGATGCACCACGCAAAAGTGGTGAATACTCCGGAAAACTTAAAAAATGTCCACAAAATCGTTTTGGGGAACCGCAAAATGAAGTTGCAGGCGATAGCTCAGATTCTGAAGATATCCAAGGAACGTGTAGGTTTTATTTTGAATGAACATTTATCTATGAAAAATCTTTTGTCAAAGTGGATGCCGCGCATGTTGACTTTGACCAAAAACAACAACGAGTCGATGATTCTGAGCACTGTTTGGAGCTTTTTCGTTATAAAATTATGTTATTTATTATAAAATTATTATTTTTATTTATTTATTAAATTATTATTATTAAATTATTATTAAATTATTATTATTATTATTATTAAATTATTAAAGTTATGTTATTTATTAAAGTTATAAAGTTATAAAGTGATAAAGTTATAAAGTTATGTTAAAAGTTGTGTTTTCTTTATTAGACCGGGAACTTTTCTGCCCATGTGTTATTTTCAACTATGTTTTTCAAATGATAACTTTCCACTTTGCCTAGATACAATATTGCCAAAGAATGGTATTACGACTCTCACTGTACTCAGTACCACTAACATCCCAAAAATTGGACTATCACAATTTTTCTCCTTGACTCCTCTTATAGTTATATCATTCATAACAAAATTTAACAAATTACTCTATAATTGAAAAACGTATTTAAAATTAGTTTTCGTTTTAAGGGGAACTGTGATGTTTGATTATGATTAACACAAAACATTATGCAGAGCACACCCGCACCAGGGATTTTAGAGATGTAATAACAAATAGTTAAAAATATATCAACTAAAATCAAAGTTTTGTTAATAATATGGCAATAAATTAAGAAAAATGAGGAACAAATAATATTACATGCATTACTATCCATGCAATAGGTTATACAATACAAAATAATACTTAATATTACACGATTTAAATGTACATTAACACTTCTTTGAGAGGTAATCCCCTCTACTGTATTTTGCGTGTTAAATGGCTGGTGGTATAGGTCCACGAGTACAAAACTGGTGTTTTACAAGTTTTCCTGAAAATGAGCCTAAATTTAACGAAGGAACAATGTCGTATCGTATGTTTGGGCGTGAAACCTGTCCGGATACTGGTCGCAGGTCGCAAGCATTTCCAAGGATTTATTTCATTTAAAAACCGGCAGAGGTTATCCAATTGTAAAAAAGTTGTACCAGGTGCGCATTTTGAACGAGTACGTGGTTCTTCTCAAGAAAATATTGATTACTGTAAAAAGGATAATCAATCTAAGGAATTCGGTATATATCCAGTACTTACAGAAAAGTGTAATCCATTTGATGAATCTAATACGCTTTCAGAAAAGGATGAATTTACATTCCTTAAGGAGGTTTACCCGGCAATGTATCTCCGTTATAAGCGTACTTTGGAAAGCTTATTTAAGTTGGATGTTAAGCATTTAAATGATGTTTGTGGCATTTGTTTCTATGGTCCACCTAATACAGGTAAGGATTTTTCTATATATTCTCTTTTGGGGATTCTTTATATGTAAAAAGTTTAAGTAAATGGTGGGATGGGTATTTGAATGAAAAGTATATTTAATTTCTTATGCCGAACCTTTTCATTCAGCCTGTATAGGGTATTATTTAAAAAATTGAGCCAATAGGTATCCTTTTTTATCCGAAATTAAAGGCTTTTCGATGCAAATTCACCCTTTAAAATTAATTGTTACAAGCAATTTCCAGATCGAACGAATGTTTAACGGGTCTGTATTTGTTGCAGTTCATTGTAGATTTGATAAGATTTACATATCTGGACAAGGAACTCTTGAGATTATAAAACGCGAGACATGCGAGCCAAATCATCAGTTTCTTTCTGTCCCTAAAATGTTGAACTATGTTTCACAGGAGGTTCCAGCACCGCGGGATGTTCACTGCCCGAGTGTGTACCTACGGACGGGGATAAATTGAATGTAGTACCGGAGACAGTTAACCCTTAGGTATGGTAACATTACCCTAATGTACAGTAATCCTTCTTTAAAATGGCAACAAAAGAACGAGAAATTTTTCATGTATGCTTCCTAAAAACAAAGAAAAGTTCGATATCCATAAATTTCTATATCCGTAAAATTATTCTTATTTTTTATAAGTAAATGTAAAAAGAAATCCTACTTATAAACTTAATTTAGAAATTGATTGAATTATTGAAGAAATGTAAGTAAAATATTATTTTCTATGATAACTTACAGAAAACTTTGCAATATTTCCCATCAATCTTTTCTTGAATCATTTTTCAATGTCATAATTCTAAATATTTTTTTTTCATCCTGAAACTTCCACATCAGACTAACTGAAATTGTGTTGAAACATAAAAATATATGTTTACGAAATTTCTATAGGGTAATGATTAATGAAATATTCTCTTGCAATAAATCTCTCATTTGATGACTTTCAGAAAACGATAAATGTATATATTTTGAAAAGCTTACGAGCAAGAAACCTGTAGGCCTTTAAAAGTAATCTCTGTTTATTATATAGCTATGTTATTCATCACAAAGTTTAATAAATTGCCTTATATTTTAAAGATGTCTTTAAAATTCATTTTTGTAAAGATTTAGTATGAATAACATAACGCGTCAAGCACACACGCTCTAGAAATCTTTACAGATATAATAGTAAAATTGCTTTTCACATGACAAGTAAAATAAAAGGGTATGGATAGATAAAACATTTTACAAATTGGCGCAGATTTATAGATATTTTACCATATAACATTTAATTTAAATACGAAATGTAGAGAACTATTAAAACAACGAAAATCATTTTACTTTTGCTATTTTATTTATATCCATAATTTATAATAGATGGGTTGGAATTACTGAAAATCCATAAGAATAGTGCACATTGTGCCAAGTCTTTGAAATTTGATGTAGTATCAGATATGGTCTTAAGGGTTTAGGAAACCATCGCAAAGAACTTGTGCGCGCCCTCTTTAGGCCTGTTTGGTTGAAATCCAATATGGTATTTTTTAATAGATGGGCTTCTATTAGACACAAAATCTTTAAATATATGAATAATAAATAAATAATTAATACAAATATAGAATATGACCTTTACAATAATATAATAATATATAATAATTGAGTACTATAATATCATAACAGCAGTATAATATATAATAGTGCTTTTTTCTGGTTTATAGGTTTTGAACAGTCTAAACAGTGACTTCAGAAAAACTACAGTGTATTTCTTCATATCACTATAAACATAAACATGAATTTAGGATAAAATAGAAAAACGACAAAGCATGTGATGTACTAGATGCAAATATGAAAAACTTTGTTGATAATGAGATGCCTATGCCTCTTGACGTGATTATGGAGTATTTAGATGATGGTTCTGGGATTGCGACCACAATGAAGATAAATAAGGCAACATACCAGAATGGATGCCGGTCGCTTTTTCGCTCTTGTATGCTGCAACGACAACTTAAGAAGAAAGAAATGGATTCGGCTGCAAGAGTGAGTCCCAAAAAAAACGCGATTGAATTATAAAGCAACCCTCGATTCTAAAACAAACCCGTGTGTATAATGTGAGAAATACGAAGGGCAAGGTGATGAAAAAATATATCGTGTCAGTAGTGCTAACTGCGGCAAAAATTTGTTCGAATGGTCTCTGCAATCTCAGAATTGGTAGTGCATGCACGTTTGAATACTGCAAGTAATGCTGAAAGCACGATCACAAGCTGATATAGATGACTTCTTCACAAACGAGAACCAGTGTGACCCGCCTTCATTATCTAATGAGGGAAAATTACTGTCAGCAACGAAATCTGCTCTTCCTGGGTGCCTTCCTGATATGCCTGACCCAGGATGCTCTCAATCATTCAAGGAGGCATCAGTGCTTTTACTCGATATGCCAACAGTTATCGATATTATAAAACCACTGTGTGCCACAGTTTTCGGGAATATATAAACATGCACCTACTGTCATTTATAGAAAGCAAAAGGACGCCTCACATCACAAGAGTAGATGCAGTGTGGGACACATATCACAATGGTAGTCTCAAATCACAAAACCGGGACAAAGAGGTGACACTTCAGGGCGTCGAACTAGTGTGACTGAGAAAACACCTGTAACAAAGTGTTCAGCATGACATACATTTTTATGCAACTCCAACAATAAACAAGACTTATTTAACTTCCTCAGCGAGAAAATGGCTGAACTTACCACTGGTGCTCAGTAACAACTGTTCACCACAAAGGATAATCACAATCAGGTGCTAAGAAACAGAACGAGTGACATATCAACCATGTATCCAAGCCAGCAAGAAGGAACAAACACCAGAATGATGTTGCGCTTGCAATACGCATCTGATCAAGGACTTGCAAAGCGTACCTCATCACAGTGGACACAGACGTGGTTGTTCTGGCCATATAACACTTCAAATGGTTGAATATGTCAGAGCTATGGATAGGCTTTGGATCTGGAAAGACCAAAGGATTTTTCGAGTGTTTTTCAAATCCTCAAAGAGATTGCAATCTATCGCATCTGTCTTCAGCTTGGGCCTGAACGCTCCGAATCCCTTCTCTTTTTTCATGCATTTACGGGATGTGATGTAGCATCATCGATGTTTGGAATAGGTAAAAAGACGATATGGAATGCATGGGCTGCTTATTCTGAGGTCACTGACACGTCCATTGACATCACAAATACACCAAATACACAAAAAAGTAGTTTCACGTTACAAACATAGCACATGTCTCATTTTGAACGTTTTACAGTTCTGATGTACAGCAAAAACTGTGATGCAGATTCAGTTAAAGATGCAAGGTAATTAATGTTTACCCAAAGCCTAAAGTCTCTTGAATCTATACCACCATCACAATGTGCTTTATTTCAGCATACAAAACGAGCTCTTCTCATTACTGCATGCATTTGGAAGATGTCGCTGTCCAAATCACCTGATATTCATGATTATAGTAAATGGGTTTAGGAATGGGTTGATAGAGCCAAAGAATGGGCACCCAACTGGACTGATCTTCCAGGTGCAAGCCATGGATGTTCATCGCTAATGATTTGTGGTTATTTGGTCTTATGCACAGAAAGATGTAAATGTTATCGAGCCGGGATTCGCTGCAGCTCATTATGCAAGTGTCAAGAAGGCTGTACATGTACAAACAACTCACATAATACATGAAGTAACAAGTAGATATCATGTTGCAAAGCTGTAACTTTCGTTAAATTCTATCATATGTGTGTTAACTATTCATGTTTATTGCTATTTTGTAATTAATAAATTACATCGAATTAATAAAAAAAATGTTTCTTTACCGTGAATTTTACTCTCTAGTCAGATACATTATAACCTTGAAAATGATTTCGAAACATAAATTATACCAGAGAAATAGATTCCTCGTATTCTAGAACCTATAAAAAGTGGTATTACTTAAGGTTTTGTGTCTAATAGAAGCCCATCCATTAGCAATACCAATACAGATGGCGGCCATATTGGATTTTTAGCAAACAGGCCACCAGAGGGCGCGCACAAGTTGTTTTCGATGGTTTCCTAAAATCGTGAGAGCATACCTAAGACTATACCAAATTTCAAAGACTTGGCACAAAGTGCACGATTCGCATAAATTCTTCCCACGCTATAACACAGCTTAGCTAATAAGACATTTTTAGATAACATAAATTTATTTTATTAACTAAACATTCATCCCAGATTTTAAAAGTAACATATTTGGGGCAATAACAGTCAGTCATCAAAAAAAAAAAAAAAAGATAATGTTATAAGGAAAAGCTTTTTATGTGGATATGTGTGTATAACTTAAACTATTCTGATATTTCAGAATGTAATAAATGTCTACAGTAACACGTGTAAAATAATAATGGAGCCTCTTGAAAACAAACGTCTTAAAAAGGGTTTTGCAGCAATTTCTCCAAAATTATTTAAGTATTTTAGTCACTATAATATTTTAAATACTCATACATAGTTGCCAACCATCCATGTTTTTAAAAGTACAAAAAAAACAGAAGTTTTATTATAACTATATATAGGAACAAAAAAAATTCATTCAATAATTTTTCTCGTTGAAATTATATTTGTTTTACTCGAAAAAATCCGTAAGGTTTTCAGAAATGTTTTAAATTCGAGACCGATTTTTTCAAATCAGCTTTTAAGCTTTATTGATAAACAGACCGTATTATTATAACTTCCATTGTAGATTTCATGTAGAACAGGGAATCATTTATTTTATCAGATTTATATTTTCATATACTGGAGTTTAACTACATGCCTGCTACTCAACTGTCAACATCAAGGTATCAAAATGTTAAGCGAATAAACATTTAAATCATAATTTTGTTTCCTCTAGATATTTAATGGAATTTAGTGCTACGTCAGGTTGCTTATAGTGCTGTGTTTTATTTTGTTTCTTACAAAATGCAATCAAAAGACAATGACTTATGAAAATCATAAGTTAATTTAAAAATGGGACTTTTCGAAATATCAACTATACTTCATTGCAAAATACGACGAATTCTAATAAATTACTAGTATAATTTAAAATGAAGGCGTAAAAAATGCAAATATTTCACAAATGCTGTTTTTGTACATGTAGATATTTATGATAAATATAAATTCTTAAATAACTGCCAAACACCCATGTTTTTTCAAGTCAAACAAAAAAATCATATTTTTTGGTACTTCTCTATTATCCCGTCGATCACTTTTCATAACAAAAAACTATCGCCAAACTGTAACGCCTAATAAACGGGATAACGTTGCCATTGCAATATCAAAATAAATAAATAAATAAAATATAAGAATTTAAGGACACGATTATTATTTTAATTAATGAAATAACTAATAAATCAGTAAAACATAATGAAAAATACACGGAAATGTCGAATTAAAAACCACGTGAGGACATAACAAACAGGTATAATGCTTCTGACATCAAGTAAATCGGACTGTATTTTTGGCGTTTAATCTTACAGTTTGGCGATAGTTTTTTGTTATGAAAAGTGTTCGACAGGATAATAGAGAAACACCTGTTTTTAAATAAAAGAAGTTTCTTAAATGTCTTGGAACGAGTGCATTATTCAGATACCTTAGAGCCATGGTCTCCGTATATCTAGTAAGAGCAATGTGGATCTTAGATTTATGATCGTAGCCGAAGTCCAGAACAACAATTACACTGGGAAAACTTAAATTGGCCCAAGAAGAGCAAAACAGAACAAGTGGGTAAGTGTGATCGAACATCACTCAAAGGGTTTCGTTTAATATTCC
This sequence comes from Maratus michaelseni, assembly GCA_963931845.1. Lineage (NCBI taxonomy): Eukaryota > Metazoa > Arthropoda > Arachnida > Araneae > Salticidae > Maratus > Maratus michaelseni. The sequence continues at coordinate 198,124,758 of OZ007588.1, read as the reverse complement.
TTTCAAAACACTTTATCCTTTCTTTAATAAATCCAAATAAATTTCATTTAGCAAAAAAAAAAAAAAAACTCATGTTTTTTTTTGTTTTTTTTTATAAATTAAAAATTTACCGGTACATTTCTTCGTTTTTTCGAGTTTTTTAGAATTTTTTTTTATCTCTATTTATTATAATAATACGAATTTTTCTAATTTTAATATTTTAAGCTCTTTATAGCTGGTATTCAACTATATACACAAAGTTTCAACTTTGTAAGTTGCATAGTTTCTGAGAATAGTTCTGTAACAGACAGACAACGGAGCGGGAGTAATAGGGTTTCGTGAGATGAACGAAACCCTAAAAATAAACACCATAAAGACCACTTTCGGTCAGAAATAAACAAAGTATAAATTATATTAAATTAATGATATTGAAATAAAAAATTTAAAATAGCCCTACAAAATATTTACAGTTAAAAATAAATCAAAAACAGAAAATGCTATATACAAAACTGTATACAAAAACTATATATAAATAAATATATACAAAAGGGCCGCGAAGATACCCAGCCCTCGCAATATCTAGCGGAAGTAACAAGAGAATGAAGTTAGGGTTTAATAACTTCCGAGATGTGGAGGACAGCACGCGGCCGCCTATACCTTGTCCATTCATCATAATCACAGAGATTGAACTGTTCAAGATTAGGAATAGAATGCATTTGTGAAGAAATGTTTATTGCGTTATTGTTAATAATTTTTTGAACAGGATTTAAGTTAAGTTCAATATGAAATGTTTTGTTCCTGCAGTACCAGGGGTCTTTCCTGATACCTCTTAGAATTTTATTCTGGACAACTTAAATACTTAGGATGTTGGATTTCGCCACTGAATTGCAGATCGGAGCACAGTTGAGAAGTATGGGGTTAAGTACCTTTTTATATAACAAGAGTTTGTTTGCCATACTCATATCATACTCTCTCAAGATCATTCTTAACTTTATAAAATTTACGGACACTATAATCAATGGGCTTTCGCCCTTTAAGAGTTAAAAGGAGTTAACCCTTACTACAGATAAACAAAAAAAAATCAATAAATAATTTTCCTGGTTCAAATTATATTTATTTTACTAGAAACAAAAGAGGTGAAAAAACACACAACACCAAATACAGAAAGTGTTGTATCGTAACATATATAAATTAAAAATTTAATTAAATTGACTTTTCTTGCATATCTTCTTATGTTCATAACGTAATGTAAATATTTGTTATTCATTCATACTATAATTTTTTTTTCAGTATTTTTATCAATAAATTTTATCTAAAAATGTTACTTTTAAGATAGATAAAAAAAATAGATTTCATGTTATAGGTTTAACAATTTCAATGAACACATTTAAATTTTTATTACAAAAAGGTTATATGCACATATTTCAAGCCACAGTTTTAAACAAATATTTCTTGTAGAAAAAAAATATATACCGTATATTAAAGAGAATGTGTGGTACCATAAGTTCAATGTGAGATATTTTACAAAGTTTGTAACAGACTTTGTTGTTAGTAAGAGTGAACCAGGCCGTTCAGTCTTAAAAAGCAGAGCACAAGAGGTATAGTTTAAAAAGTCAAGTTTATTGAAACGTAATCGGGCTGGAATCTGAGAAAAGACACTACTAAATTTACCTTACTCCAAAAATAATTCAACATTCCCGAAACTGTACTCAGTAAAATAAAATTTCAATATATTAAATATAAAGTTTCAAAACGAACTTACAACTTTGAAGATAACGACAAGTCAGGATGCCTTCAGTAATAATCCAACTCCACGCTGTAGACTAGGTGAACACTGATCTCAATATGTCCGTCCAGGCAAATGCAACTGGTTATACGCTATTCAGCTTCGTATTCTTGACTCAATCGCAGGATCTAAATGTACTCGTATAGAGAAAGAACTCGACACAAGTTCGACTTACAAACGTATTTCCGAAGCTTATATACCCAAACATCGATTGACCAGCCATAATAATTTGCATAAATATCGATGAAAAGGAGAAACTCACAAGTTCCGAGATTTTCACAATCATCCGTCGAGAGTTAAAGAAAGACAGCCTTTATCAAATAAGCACATAAACAATTAGTGGTCAAAAACTACGTTCTCATTCAAAACATCGCCTACTCACATGATCAGAGCAGTCGATCCATCATAAGTTAAGTAATATTTTATTCAATTTTTGCAATTTTTGTAAAATCCATTTGTTGTTAATATATTTCAAGCTGCATAGCAATAAAACTTCAAGTCCAAAATATAACTCCAAGTTAGAAGTATAAGTTAATATACACTTAGTTTCTCAATTTTATACATCCCTCAACTTTTTTCAAAATATTTTGAGCAAACTTTGATGTTTATTGAACACAATTAAGATTAGAAATAAACGTAGTTACGGTACGGTTTCTTCTTTGTTTGTTAAGTTAATTCGTGTATTTATAATTGATTAGATTTAACATAATTATTGATTAAATTTAATATAAATTAAAGTTTAAGGGAAAAAAACACAGTACCAAGTACAGAAAATGTTGTAATATAACGTATTCAAAATAAAACTAGAAAATTTGAAGGTTAAAAAGAAAAGGGACTTTATATTTACTTTTATATCTGTTTTATCTAGGTAGCTTTATGTAAAACCTTTGTTAATATATATATATATATATATATATATATATTTATTTATTTAAATATTTTTTTTATAAAACTTTAAGACATAAATAATACTTAAATAACATCCTAAAATGCTATATTTCACAGTCATTTCGCTATAGCATATTTTGTGTTTCATCTCAATTTTTTTATTGCACTCATTTTAAAAACTGTTTTTGTTAATCATAAAAATTTAGTATTTACTTCCGGTTTAATAGTACTCCAATAGTTGTGTTTAAAAATGTAGATTTTATAACGTTTGGATACAATCGAAATTCAAATAAATAAATAAATAAAGAAGGGATAATTTATTAATATATAACTTTAAAATATTGAATTAAACGTAAAATCGTAAAATACGTTTATATTTCTCAATAAAAAAAGTTTTTTGATTTTTTTTTTGTAAGTGTTTTAAATTTACTATCCTTTTTTTATGAATTTCAAGACTTTGTGTGAACCAATGTATATGGAGGGAAAATTTTCTTGTTTAAAAATAAATAAGTAAATAAATAAATCGAGTTAATACATGTAATTAGATTTTATGAAGTTTGGATATTAACCCCTTAACTGTGTAGCCCGTATTCAGTTCGGGCAAGAACAGTTTGCTTGTTTTGTTACTAAAAGCTTTTGCACACCAGTAATTATTTAACGCAAACTTCGCTTTATTAATCGGTAGATCATTTTCGATTACACAAAGCAAATATTTTCGTACGGAAAAAGTGGTGTATTGTGCCTATTTTTAGTTTCTGGTGTCAAAATACTTCCCACAGTTAAGGGGTTAAAAGAAAAAACCATTTATCATCAAAGTACGCAGTTACAAATTTGAATATGCACTGATTAAAGATTTTTATAGAGTACTTTTGAAACTAAATAAACTCAAATCTTTTTCTGCAAATTTTAAGAATCAGATGTTTTTACTGATGGCAATCAACAATCGGCTATATAAGTGTATCTAATAATTTTCAATATCTTATTAAATATTTTTTTTTATAGTTTTCTACAACAATGTAGCTTTTTTACACATTTATCAATCTCTTTAACAAACTTACTTAATTTCCCAGCTAGAAAAAGTTTGCAAAAAAAGTGCAAAAAAAAAAGTGCACAAAATCCGAGCGTATTTGGCACCTCTACTTGTGTATAAAAAGTGCAAACTGAATTGTGCAAAAAAAGTGCAAACTGAATTGTGCACAAAAAGTGCATAATCAGAGGTGCCAAATACGCTCAGATTTTGTGCACTTTTTTTTTGCACTTTTTCTGCATACGAAATAATCCCTAAATTTTGCAGTTTTTATGCACAATCAGAGGTGCCAAATACGCTCAGATTTTGCGCACTTTTTCTGCATACGAAATAATCCTTTAATTTTGCAGTTTTTATGCACAATCAGAGGTGCCAAATACGCTCAGATTTTGTGCACTTTTTATTTTACACATTTTTTGCATACCAAATAATTCCTAAATTGTGCATTTTTTATGCATAATCAGAGTCTCTGATTATGCATAAAAATTGCACAATTTAGGATTTTTTGGCATGCAAAAAATGTGTAAAATATAAAGTGCACAAAATCTGAGCATATATGGCACCTCAGATTTTGTGCATTTCTTCAAGTAGATTTTTTGCATACCGAACATTTTAAGCATATATTTAAATCAAGATTCAGCTTACTATGAAATTTACAGCTATCAATGTATAATAAACCCACTTTTGGAAAGATGCATAATTATACATAGGATTATGAACAATAATTTTATCAGACATGGTACAAGTTCACCAACATGCGGAAAAAGATAATAAGCTTAAATTTAAATATGTAAATTTTATAATTAAATATAACACTGCATACAGTAAAAAACATGTCCAATATTGTTAAAACCCAATAAGAGAAAATTATTACTTACTTGAAAAGAGCTGCACTAAATTCTAGTTATTAGTTGAAAATGTTTTAACTAATGTATTTGAACTTAGAAAAAGGCATTAAAAAAATCAACTTTACTTATTTTTGTTTATTTACACAAGTGCGATCAGCTTTTTCTCATCATTTCACTCCCAATCCAGTCATTGAAAATTTTGATTGTTGCAACTGGATGCAATCATTTTTCTGATTGCAAAGAGCTTTGATAGACGACTGCTAAAATCTAGCTGCTGTTGGGAAAATGTGAAAGAAACCACAGCACACACAAAAAAATGACCATTGCAGTACAGCTGCTGCATTTATTTGAAATCACAACATAAATAATAAACTAATGGTACTCTGTTCCGGTAATGTAATGTATACAGTAAATGTTCTGGACTTAAATTTTCTTGCTTTTAGATTTAAACAAAATAAATTCTGACAGTCTGACAGTCACATTGTGGAGGTGTATCTTTGGATGATTTACTTTTATCACATCAATTTCAAGCTGTATCCTGTTTGTTTCCTGTGTAAAAAATAAATAAATAAATAAATAAATAAATCATGCAAAAATATGCAAACTGAACTACTTTACAGACATTACATAAATATAAGAATTCAATATTAGATTTTATTAAGTAGTTTGTTTTTCTACAGGAAAAAATAATAGTTAAAATTCACTTATTTTCATGTGTAATATATGGACAAACTGGAAAATGTTGTTCATATAAACAATTTCTCAAATCTCAAACTTGAAATTTACTATCTATACTATTAAAAATGCATGTGTGTAACTATCTATATTAACCTCAAAGGCTCAGACTGTTGGGTGCAGAGCTGAGAAATTATTAATAAAGTTGCATAATAGGAAGGACCATAAAAAAAAAAAAAATCCAAAATTTAAATTAGATTTTTTTTTGTTATGTGAATTTTGTTTATGTTTTGTGATTTTTGCTCAGCCAATTTATATTCAGAGTCGCTAGAGGAAAGGGGGGAAGGGAAGAAGTAGTTGTCAGAAGAAATATATAAAATTTAGGAAGCTTGAACAGTATTTTTTTTTTAAATGTTTGTGCGTGAATGTGAACAAAAAATTTGATTTTCAATTAATTTTTAAATAAAAGATCATTTTTACATAGTGTTCTCATTTGATGTTTTTCAAAGGGTGCTGCACCCTGCCCTTTTCCTTTAAACTTGCCGATGCACCCTGTCCGTTTTAGATAATGATATTGTAAAAGCGCCCTGCTCGTTTTCCCCCCAGTAGCTTCTTTTTGTATCTTCTACATATTTTTTAATATTTGGCTTTTTCCTCTCATACCTCCCCCCCACCCTAAAAAAAACAGATGTAACAACTGCATATTGTATTTCTTTTAAATGCTAAAAAGATGTAAATTAACAACATAATACAAATATAACTTTTATTAGGTTGTTCGACATGTTTTGACTCACTCCGGGTCATTTTAAAAAACATTTTGAACAACATTTTCCAAATCTCAAACTAGAAATTTACTCTAGATTAATTTTAACACAATTATTCAAATTCTTGGCCCGGACATTTTTTGTCCAGTTGGAAAATTACAACTAGTGATGCACAGAATATTTGGTATGTATTCGGCCATACTACAAATATTTAATTAGGCTGAAAATAGGTCGCACTCGGCCTAACCAAATATCAAACTATTCAGTTTTGCTGAATATCTTTATATATGGCCCAACCAAACAGGCTTTTAAAAATATTTTCAAAAAATTTAGTTAAATTTTATTTTTAACTGTTAATAAATAAAGATATCCCGGAAAATTAACAAGTAGAATTATATTCAAATAAGAGAGATTACTTGTACATTTATGTATTTCCTGTTTGAAAAGTAACAACTAAGAAAATTAACTGTTAATGATGACATTCATAAGAACTAATAATGCATAAATGTAAGATCGTGAACATTGTTTTCTTTTTCAAAACTGAGTGTTTCTAAACAAACATAATGGAAGATAATGTGCAGCTTTCAGGGTAAAGGTGAAAATAAGCACTCGCCATTCATCGATTAAACTTTAAAAACTGGCCAAATGCAGGATTTCCTGATTGCCCTTTTTCCCTAAATTTTGCGATTTTTCAGCATTCATTCGACGAAATTCGTAATTTTTATGTACCCGTTTGAAGAAATTCATGGCTTTTATGTGCCCGTTCCAAGAAATTTACGATTTTCTGTGCATAATCAACAAAATTCATGATTTTTTACACAGCAATCGATAAATTTCATGATTTTTACGCATTCGATCGATGAAATTCATGATTTTTAGACGTTCGATCGATAAAATACATGATTTTTACATGCTCAGTTGATAAAATTAAATTTTTTTACACGCCCGGTCAATAAATTTCATTATTTTTATGCGTTCGGTCGATAAAATACATGATTTTTACACGCTCGGTTGATAAAATTAATTATTTTTACACGCCCGGTCAATGAATTTCATTATTTTTACATGCTTGGTCAATAAAAATTCCTGATTTTTACATGCTCGGTCGATAAAAATCATAATTTTTACACGCTCGGCCGATAAAAATCATGATTTTTACATGCTTAGTCGATAAAATTCACGATTTTTTCACGCTCGGTCGATAAAATTCATGATTTTTTTCACACTCGGTCGATAAAATTCATGATTTTTTTCACACTCGGTCGATAAAATTCATGATTTTTTTCACACTCGGTCGATAAAATTCATGATTTTTTTCACACTCGGTCGATAAAATTCATGATTTTTTCACACTCGGTCGATAAAATTAATTATTTTTACATGCCTAGTCAACGAATTTCATTATTTTTACATGCGCGGTCAATAAAAATTCCTGATTTTTACATGCTCGGTCGATAAAATTCATAATTTTTACACACTCGGTCGATAAAATTCATGATTTTTACACGCTTGGTCGATAAAATTCATGATTTTTCACACTCGGTCGATAAAATTCATGATTTTTCACACTCGGTCGATAAAATTCATGATTTTTTCACGCTCAGTCGATAAAATTAATTATTTTTACACGCCCAGTCAACGAATTTCATTATTTTTACTCGTTCGGTCGATAAAATACATGATTTTTACATGCTCGGTTGATAAAATTAATTATTTTTACACGCCCGGTCAACGAATTTCATTATTTTTACTCGTTCGGTCGATAAAATACATAATTTTTACTTGCTCGGTTAATAAAATTAATTATTTTTACATGCCCGGTCAACAAATTTCATTATTTTTACGCGTTCGATCAATGAAATTCATGATTTTTACAAGTTCAATCTGAAAAATTAAGGATTTTTACGCGTTCGATCTATGAAATTCAGGATTTTTACGCGGTCGATCGACGAAATTCAGGATTTTTACGCGGTCGATCGACGAAATTCAGGATTTTTACGCGGTCGATCGACGAAATTCAGGATTTTTACGCGGTCTATCGACGAAATTCAGGATTTTTTAGAGTGTAAACAATACTCCAGATTGTAAAACATGCAATGGGGAGTTATGAGATGAAAAAAAAAAAAGCAAAATATTAATTGGTTATTTTTTTAAACCAAAAACATTGGGAAGGAGGTGTCCATTAATGGCATATCTACATAGCTGCAACCTTGGCATAATCGTAATTGTGAGGGCCGCAAGATAACAAGAAGATAACAAAATTCCTAAACAGCGTAATTAAACTGGACACTGTAATAAAATATAATGTAATAAGATTTATTAAATTATAAAATAATACTTACATGAGATGTATCAACAAGTCTCTGTTCAACCACATTTTACTAGCAGCTAAGCTTCCACTCTGGAAGAGAAGAAAATCAATAACAACCCAATTCAAAATGGCTTATAACTGAATATAAGAACATTTTATAAATTTATTTTAATTCACAGAAGAAGCTACAAAGTTTAATTAATCAAAGTTTAACTAAATTAATTAAAAAAGTTTTAAGACTATACTCTTTTTAAGTTATAACTCAAAGCTAAAGCACAGTTTGTTTTTTTCTGTAAAGGCTTCTTGTAAAAAGGTCTAGTTCATAAAATGGCAGTATCTGTGTTAAATATTATGTAAAATTGTTTTATAATTTAACTTTTAATACTTTAGTCTGAAATATGAAAATATTAGGCCAGCCGAATATTCGGTATACTTGTGGGCTGAATATTCAGTATTCGGCCAAAATCGCTATTCAGTGCATCCTTAGTTTATAGTAATTTAAATTTACTTTATAAGCTTTTAAAATTTTCGTAATTACATTTTAAAAGTTACAGATTACTAACTAATATGCTAAAACATATGTATCAACAATTATACATCCCAAGAAGGAAATCCATATACTGCGATATTTTTTAATATTCCTTTAGATTCCGGTTTCAGAGGTTTTATCAAATAAATACTTGACAAAGTTGATTACATAGTTAAATATTATGTACTTTATGATTAAAATAAGTTGGCTATTATTTACTTTGTGGAGGAGGAAGAGGGGAAGGGGATCAAAAAGTATGTTTACCTCCTGTGAACAAAAACAGCATTTTGGCCTTGAATGAGGGTTCCTGCAGTTGAGTTCCCCTCCCCCCCCCCCCCCCAACAAATTTTGACAAACAAAATCAAAGCATATTTTTATATATTTTAAATAATTTTTTAGTTTACTTTCAATTAATAACTCCAAAATAATATTCATCCACAATTACTTATTATAAACACATTATTTAATTTTACTGAATAATTTATATATATTTAATAATAGAAGTTAAAATGTTTTGATTTAACTTGGTTATTAGGGTGGGTCGAAAAAACCGAAATTTATATAATCGAAACGTAATAGTGCGGAAAAGTTGCCATTGGTAATAAGGAATAAATTCACAAAATATTACACCAAATGGTTAATATCTTTTAAATATCTTTTACCGCCGCAAAGAGGGCAATGTTTAAAAAAAAACGCATTTTTTTTTTAAAATTAAATTATCCAACTATACCTATACAATTTCTAATACAATGCAAAAGCTACATCAAGATGTTAGTAATGTTCCAATAAAATGTCATTATGGTGAAATTATTTCTATTACCGCCACAGAAACAGCCAAAATTTTGAAAAAAAACGGCAAAAAATTCAATTTTCTGTTTTTTACTTTTATTCAAATTCATATTATATGTCTACTATTAAAAAAATTTACATTATGTCTAGTAATAACTAATAAATGTCTAGTAATTTTGATGATGGGGATTGCCAACCAAGGGCGAGAGGGGCCTGCCCCTGTTAAATTTTGGAAAAAAGGGCTTTTTGAAGAAATTTTTGCGATTTTATGGTAAATTTAAGGATTTTTTTAATAGGGGGGAAATCTTACATTAATTCTCCCTCAATTTTCACTTTTTCTGCCCCCTCCCAACAAAAAATCTCTAAAAAGTTCCCGAAAATCACTTCAAAAAACCCTTTTCTCTCAAATTTAGGGGGGGAGGGGGGGGGGCAGGCCTCTCTCGCCCCTGGTTCGCAATGCTCATGATCAAAATTACTACACATTTATAAGTTATTACAAGCTATAATGTAAATTTATTTAATTCTAGACATATAATAAAAATTAAAAACTCTAGAAAAAACGAAAAATTGAAATTTTTGCCGGTTTTTTCAAAATTTTGACGGTAATAGAAATTCAGCGGTAATAGAAATGATTTCGACCCACCCTATTGATTATGTCAGAAACTAAACAAATGTTTTGATTTATCACTCAAGGTCAGAAATCTCATTTTTTAAATTAAAATATTTTAACTTTCGTTATTAAATATAAATGAATTAGTCAATAAAATTAAGTGGGGGGGGGGGCTTCAAAAAATATGTTTACCTCCTGTGAACAAAAAAAAGAGCTAGTTTTGGCCTTGAATGAGGGTTCCTGCAGCAGAGTTCCCCCACCCCCCCACCCCCACCCCCAACAAATTTTGACAAACAAAATCAAAGCATATTTTTATATTTTTTAAATAATTTTTTAGTTTATTTTCAATTAATTCGAAAATAATTTTCAATAATAAAAGTTAAAATGTTTTGATATAACTGTGCTATGTCAGAAACAAAACAAATGTTTTGATTTAACTGGGTTATGTCAGAATCATTGTTCGAAATTAGCAGTCAGTCGTCAAATGCAACTACATAGCATTTGACGACTACAAAATTGTTCCCGGGAGTTAAATTTGATGCCTAACCCTTTTTAACACTTATTTTTTGTTTAACTTAGCCAATCACTCGCTTTTGAAAATTTGGTCTGACACCAAACATAAATTCTAATGCGAGACAGTTTGAGAGCGATTTTTAGCATAGTGTGCAAATCCAAATGAATACATTAATTTATGCAAACTTCTAAACTTTATATTGAACCTGCCATTTAGCACTGCTGAATGTGAAAAGGGATTTAGTCAGTTTAATTTAATAAAAAATGATATACATAACCGTTTATCCACTGATATTGTTAATGATTTATTAATGATAAAACTGTGTGGACCCAATTTAGCAGATTTTTGTCCAGATAAAGCTATAAATCCCTGTGAAATGATGTAGCTGAAGGACGGTTAAGAAATCCTGATTTTATTATCTAACTTTATTAAAATTAGTGGGTATTGTTTGATTTTCATCTGTGCACTCTACATGCAGTCAAGCATTGTTAGCATTAAATTGCTTAACCCTTTATATCCTGAATTAATTTTCCAGCTACTTTTTAAATGCTCAGAATCCTCGATTATTTCCACCAGTTATTTTTTTTTTTTTGTAAAGTTTTTCTTATCTAATCATAGCATTTTTGAGATTCAATTAGGTGAAAATTTCTCATTTGATAAACCAGTGGTAACAGATTAAAAATTCTGTAAAAGACTCTCGTCGCGAAGGGGTTAAAGTGGTACTTATAAGTACCGTCAGGATAAAAAGGGTTAATGAGGATTTTTGCTTAACATGAATTGATAATGCAGTCCCAACAGATAAGATGGTACTATTATTTTAATGGTTAACACACACACAAATGTGGTCCTTTTAGATTTCATTTTAACAATTTTTTTTTTTTTTTTTGCTAAATTTAAGTAATTATCAACAACGGATAAAATTTTGTTTAACATGGTTAAGTGCATTTTTCTATTAACCCCTTAACTGCCACGTGAGTATATATACGCCTTTAGAAAACATATTCTTCTTTTACAGGTTTGGCAAACCCGCGTGCCAATAAGGCATTTTTCATTACCAGTTCCGTATTTAGCTCACGGTAACATCTTTATTTTGTTATCACTATGCCAGAAAAGTTATCTTCAGCTTATTTATTCGCAGAATTCTCTGATAAAATAAGATATTGGGGGGTCTTGTCAGATTTCGTTGGCAGTTAAGGGGTTAAATTTGAAAATGTAGTATTAACTAAAAAAGCTTTATCAGTTTTACAGTTGCTTCAATAATTATAATATTGTAGATTATGAACTTCAATAATTTAAATAAAAACAAAATATTCACAATTTTCTGTAAAATAGCATATAACGATACAGTTATGTGAATTTTAGAAATTGCAACTAGAAATTTTTATTAGACGCCTAAGATAGTTACAGTAAGCATCACTTCACACCTACCTTTCATTACACAATTTCTATCACTGGTCAGAAACAAAACAAACGTTTTGATATATTGCCTGCGGTCAGCCATCTCATTTTTTAAATCAAAACATTTTAACTTATATTATTAAATATAAATAAATTAGCCAATAAAATTAAATAATGTGTTTATAATAAGTAAATATGGATGAAAGGAAATGAGAAACAAAACAAATATGTCTTGATTTAAAAAACAAGATGGCACACAGCAGGTTAATCACAAAGCTGTTCCCTTTATTACTTTATGCAGTTTAACCCTTAATTGCTGTCACAAAAACTGTTGCATACATACTGTGAGTGGTTTTGGTTTCCAAGACCGCTTGATTGAAAGATTAATAAAAAGCTCGAATAACTAATAAGATACTGCTTCTGTTCTAAACTTTATGTAGGGGAGACCGGTACACAGTGGACCACTTTTTCAGTTAACATTTTTTTTTCTCTTTAACAGACTGACCGATCTGTATGAAAATATTTTTGAATATTCCTTAAACCTTCTTACATCCATCATAATTTTCTCACAACATAGTTTTCAATACATTTTTCAAAAAAAAAAAAAAAAAATTATATACACTTGTGAAGTGGACCAGTGTACCCCGGAAGCGGGGTACAGTGGTCCACCCACTGGGGTACAGTGGACCACTATTAGGTATTATCTAAAATACAATATAAATCTATTTTTCATTAATCTAATTATTTTTTGTTGCCCGTTCACCCACAAAATAACATAGTAATATAAATTTTGAAGCAAAAACAAAAAAATTATATTTTGAAAATAATAACTGATTAATACAGGAACAATTGCAATTTAGTTGAAGTTATTACTTAAGTACAAAAAAATCAGCTCACATTAAAATTTGCAAATTAAATTCTTAAGTACTTATGAGTAAGATTGAGCCTGGAATTTTCAAGAAATAATTTTGGGTCTGAGAGCAACATTATGAAATCATTGACATCAACAGCAGATTCATCTACAGTTTCAGAAGAAATAAACTGATTTCCATTCAATTTGCGTCTCATAAATCTTGAATAAAATCATCAACAATTAGACTACAGTTATATTTATCAAAGGCAGTAAATACAAAACAAAATATTTCTTACTATGTTAAATAAATTGTTATTTTTATTTGTTTACTTTATTTTACAGTTAAATCTACTTTAAAACAATCTTTCTTTATAGAAAATAAGCAATTATTAAATATTTTGAACATTCTGCATTACAGGAGCAGAGTGGATTGTGGACCACTGTGCCCCAGGAGTGGGTGGTCCACTGTACCCCATGTTGAAGTTCAATAAATAATCATTAATATTGTTCATAGCTTTCTTTTAAACATATTAACTTTAAAGTAAAATAAAAACAAGTATCTTAGCTTTGGTCATATATTACAGATACAGAGGACAGTCAATTCTCAAATACTCATCATACATTACATGCAGATAGATTTTAAAAACCAAATTTTGAAGGGAAAACTTGCGGGTATGTACAAACAAAACAAAAACACAATTTGATTTTTTTTTTCTTAGAAGGACAGTAATTACTTGAACTTCATTTTTATAAACATGGGAAGACTTATTTTACTTTCTTTAATCATTGTTGAACGCTAAATTATACTTTGTGATAATTTAAGAAGTATTTTGTTTTGTTTATTTAAGAAGTTTAAGTATCTCCTTGGAAACTTTTTAATTTCTGTGGAGTTTCTAAGTAGTGTAAGGCGTCTTTATGAACCCTGCTATAGTTAAACTGAAAATCACAAGTTACTGTGAAAATTGATAAAAGCACTACCGCTAAAAGCAGCTAAAAGATTTTTTTTTTTCCCCAAAAGCCGTAGCATTTAAGCCTAACATTTATAACTAGGATTAGGGTGGTTTTATTCCAAACAAACGTTCATTTACAATGTTTTTTAGAGAACATTACAACATAAAATTGAATAATTTACCTTTTTTCTGTAAAATAGACAACATCAGGCGAGAAAAATTGGGTTAGAATCTTGTATATACAATTCTTGTTTACGCTTGCCTCATGTATCTCGACAACAGAAGGAAAGGCACCGCGCACGCGCAGATGGAAACTAATATATCCTCGACTCCTGTCGGCCTGTCGGCCTGTCACACTGTTCAAAAAATTAGCAGTTGGAATTTTATTTAATTAGTTTTAGAATATATGCTTTATGTAATTTAGATCATTTTCACTGTCTCTGGGAGATGTAGAATACCCCAACTGTGCATTTGAGAGGGGTAAAATTATAAAATTTCAAATCTTAAAAATTTAAATAAAAAAAAAAAATTAAAATTTTTGAAAATTTACCGAGAAGAAAATTTTGAGATATTCCTCATTTAAGTTTGTAATTTTTAAAAACTTAAAATTTTAACAAAAGTTTTTTTTTTTTTTTTTTTTTTTTTTTTTTTTTTTTTTTTGAAAAAAAATTATTAAAAAAAAATAATGTACAGTAAAATATGTGTTTTAAAGCTATATTTTTCTTTATAATATCTATATAATATATACATATGTACATACGTCCAATTCAATGAGGGGGTTACCCCCCCCCCCATTGAATTATTATTAAAAAATGTTGAAAAAGAATTTAATCTTATATTATTAGTCAAATTGCAGGTCATAGAAGAACAGAAAGTGTGAAATATGTTTTATCCCCCCCAGCCCCACCTTCACATCCCTCGAGGGGGTGAGAGAGGAAAATATTGCTGGAAGGGGGGCACGAATCTGTGACGTTGAAATGTTTCTTTTTAAATACATGCACTTTTGAAAAAATTTACAGATTTGAATTGGCACCATTATGCATAGAAATAATCAAAACTTGGAATATAGAAATTTTTACATCTATAAAAAGTAAAGACTTTTGTGCATAAAAAATGCACACTTTTTGCGAACACGGAACAGGCAGTTATTTTATGCAAAAAATTTGCACAGTTTTTGAAAACAAAAAATATGCACTTTTTTGTATGCATAAAAAATGCATATAATGTGCACACAAAGTGTACACTTTTTGAAATATTCAAAAAATATTCACTTTTTTTGCACAAATTGTACACAATTGAAACTTTTTTGCAAAAAAAGTGCAAACATTTTCTAGCTGGGTTTCATTAAGCAAAATGTTAAATTGTGTAAATTTTTTTAATAAAAAAAAAGTTTTTATATTTTGATTTATAATAACCCAAGAAAATAAAATAAAATACCGTAAAATATATTTCAGAAATAAATGTTTTCTATAGCAAACTTTTAAAAAATATACTGAGAAAACATCTTGTAATTTGTTTCTTGTCCAAATTTATCCTGTTTTTTAATCTTCTTGAAGGATTTAAGATATTTTTCCCAAACTTTTTAGATTGTGAATAATTGAAAAAAGAGTTTAAAAGATAAAATTTCTTGAAATAAATTTACGTAAATCCTTACAATTCTCAAAAATCAAATTAAAGAATGCTACATGAAATTTTATAAGGAGATAAAAAGAGTTTAGCGCTATGCTTAACATGTCATTTAATAAATTGTATGTAATTTTTGGTTATATAATGCATATTTTAAAAAGTATGTGTTAGATCCATTCTATGCATAATTTTCAAGATTTTAATATTTTGATCGAATCATATAGAGGATATTTGAATTCTTGATTATGCTTTTCATGATGTTAAGATTTTCATTTATTTATACATTTGTAATGATTGTTAAAAGGTATTATCTTCTTTTGATGATGTATGTATGCTATTTTTAATTTAAGACATATTCTAGATATATAAGAATTCTTCCGTAACAGTGCTTTAAAATATATATAAAAAAATAAACAACATGAGATAATTTATTAATATATAACTTAAAAATATTAAATTAAAACTAAAATCGTAAAATAGGTTTATATTTGTCTATAAAAAATATTTATTTGATTTCTTTTTTAAGTGTTTTAAATTAACTATCCTTTCTTATGAATTTTCAAACTTTGTTTGAAGCATTTTTTTAAGAAGGGAAAAGATTCTCGTTTAAAAATAAATAAGTAAATAAATAAATCGAGATTATGCATGTAATTTGAGTTTACGTTTTAAATGAAATTCTGCTTTTTTAAAGTTCATAGTGTAAAAACATTCTGATTCCTAAGAAACAAGATACCAATCATCTTTATGATCATGTAGTTTCTTTTCCGAAATTACATTTATAACTAGAACAAAAAAATATGTATATATTGCGTGTGATTCATATTTTCAGGATAATAAAACAAAAATTGCAATCAAAAATATATTATTAGGATTATAAGACAACTTTCAATAAAATTAATTAATTTTTTTATATATAAATTATTTTACTAAAGATATAAAATTAATGCACAAAATATTTCGCAGTTTAAGGATAATCTATTTATTCCATGACGCAGGAAAATTTAGCTACGGTTTCATACAAAATTTAGCTTCTTTTAATGCTCTTATTCTTTATTTACCCAGTTTCAAAAATGAATTGAGTGCTTTTAAATAGGAATAAAAAGCAAAAGGTGACAGTTAATAAATTTATTATTTCATGAGACATTGCTAAAAAAAAAGACAAAAGATTCTTAATATAGAAAACTAACTATATAACCATGAACAGAGATGGACAAGTATCGAAAATACATGTATTTAGAATACATTTTCAAAATACATGTGTATTTTGTATTTTGTATTTTAAACAGATAAAACTAAAGTATTTTGGTAATGTATTTTGAACTTATTTTTCCATGTATTTTGTATTTTCAAAATACTCAAAATACATTTCTTGATTTTTCAAACTTTTCGTATCAGACTTGAAGTTGGTTTTAACCACAACTTTTGCTTAAAAAGCAAATTAATGATTCACAATAGAAAATACATGGTTGTCTGTTTTGTAAAGTCTTTAAATTCGTTTCTGGAAATTAATATAAACATATTTTTTAAAATTTTGTACTTTAAGGATTTTTATATTCTGCCGAAATATTTTTGCTGAATTGTTATATTAAATATTTTATAATTCTTAAAGTTGCTATGGAAATTATAAATTTTTGTCGTGTGATACACAAGTAGGCTCGTCCCCAGTTTTCCAGAGTATTGCATTTTTAAAGTATGTTAGAAGTGTAATGCAGTTACTTACGGATAGACTCGTGAAAAGATGGATAATATATACTTGAGAACTCCTAATAAAAGGAAATTAATTAATTGTGATGCATCGCACTACTCCGTTAGGTATAAGTATACTCGAAATATTTCAAAATTATAATTTTTGATGATAATTGGTGCAGGACCAAAACACTATTTTAATTCTAATTCCAACTGAGCCTGGTTATCACTCTTTCCGGACCGGACCAGGCTTGAGTTTTACTTCTTCCAGCAGACTCAGGTCCTTACGGGAAAACATTTTCATGCCTGGTCTCAACCCAGATCGTATAGAAATTATTTGCCCGACCTGGACCGTGACAAAATCAGTAAAATTGGGCCCGGTCCAACAATTTTTGAAAAAGAAATGCATATATATTTTTAAATCACCATTATTCCACAATTAAAATTTTACATTTACACTTTTTCAAGAATAGTACATATATGTGTAAGCAGTAAATTAAAGTACACGAAAACCTGTGAAAAGAAACCTGTTTATGATGGAATTCTTTCTTAAATGTAAAAATGTGTTAATCCATGCAAAATGACTGTAATAATGTGTGTTAAAAGAATATAATGCAATTACAGCAGTCAATGTACCAGTTAAGGTGAGAACTCGTCTATAACGGTCTCCCGATTCCGTCTTAGACGATATTTCTGTGTAGCATTTTTCAGATTTGCAAATCTCCAAGTCATGGAATATGATTTAATGATGTTAATGATAACTCAAACATTTGAGTACAAATAGATATTCATAAAAAAGTAAATATAGTTTAGATGGGGACAGACAGAAATAAATTTAGAGAAGGTAATACTTTAGAACGAATGTGCCTGGACTCCGCAACTCTAGGCGATTTTAAATATATATATATATAAACATGAAGGATAACTACAATAACTATTTCTTGTCAGAACGCCTCAAACAGGAGAATTTTTAACCATATCGGCGTAAAATATCTATCTTTTATAGAAATTTACTCGAGCCAATTAAGTTTTTGTACTGGCCAGGCTCGGGCCGAACTTTTAGCTTTTATATCGGAACAGGCCAAAGATATTATTGTACGAACACGGCCAGGTACTTTCCGAACTTTTAACTTTTATACCGGACCGAGTCCCAAATAATTTTCTACGGGTCTGGCTGTTGTCCGGGCCAGGAAGTTTCGGCCTTTGCGGCCTCTACTTTTGGTTCCAGACCTGTCCATAAAGCAGATAAAAAAATTATCCCATGACATAGTAATTAAAACATTTTTGCGTAGTGCAAAATATTGCAAAATCATTAAAATTAAATTTAACATATTTTGTATTTTAAATGTATTTTAAAAATACCTGCATTTTGTATTTTGAAATTTTGATATTTGAAAAGTATTTTGTATTTTGTCTTTTAGGTTCTGAAAATAATGTATTTTGTATTTTCAATCGAAAATATTTTTTCGATGTATTTTGTCCATCTCTGTCCGTGAACGAAATATATACAATAACAGCTTCCAAGTTACCCACGATTCCGAAAATCGTTCTTGATCTTTACAAATATCGGAAAACAATATATTTTCGAAAATTACAAAAGAATTCATAAAAACAAAGTTTTTATTTTTTGCTGACATTCATTTTCAGAAACGTTTCCGAGTAGTCTTACAATGCAACCGTAACATATGTTTTTTGAAAGCTGTCAATTCTCAGGTAGACATTTCCATGTTCAATAAACATATTTTACAGATATACATGATAAATTAACAGCATTAATATTAATTTTAAAATTAATGTTATTCAGGTACTCTTGAATGTATAAATTCAATTACGCAGCTTAAAATATTTAAATCAGAATTGCTAGCATCCTAAAATCCGATATTCCAGTTTAAGAAAACTGATTAATACTCTATAAAAATTACTCGGAAACGTTACAGAAAAACAGTGGTTGCAAAATAAATTGTTTTTATAAATGATCCTTTAAATCTCGAAGATATATTTTTTTCTGAGTTTCTAAATGTAAAAGGACGCTTTTCGGAATCATGAGTAACTCGGAAGAGGTTATTGTATATTTCTGTTCTAATGTTACATTATTTTTTCGTAGACTGAGTAGTATTTTCCCTTTTTTAAAGTGTGCTTAATGTTACGAAGAGATAAATGGCTCTACACTCTCTCAAAATATAAGAAAGCTCTAAATAACTTAACAATTTCAAAATGCAGACCTCTTTTATTCGTGTGTTATCAGTTAAACAGAATGCAGAGAAGAAACTGAATAAACTTTGATCCATTCTTATATATTACTAGCTGCTACGTCCGGCGTTGCCCGGAAACCAGTAACTTCTTTTGTGGTTTCAATAAAAATAGTCATTTTCGGCGCGCATTCTGTTCTAAACAAACCTCTTTCCGAACGAAACTCCGGCACTCGTTCCCGCTAGCTACAACATTGTATAGTATAGCAAGTGTGCTACGCTCGCGCTGCAGTATCGTTTATTTTCAATTTACACTGCTAAGTGGGGCGAAGTCATCTTACTTAGTTATATCTATCTTAATTAGTTCATGTTAAGTTGAATGAACCAATTTCCGTTTAAGAAGATTCCAAATATTTTTCAGATCACTTTGGTCGAAATATGAAAATGCCCTAAGTCGACCACTTTCAACCACCATATTTCCCACACCCCCACAGCTATCGGCATGCAACTACCATATTGTACAATGGGTGTCTGGAGGCTACTACCACACGTGAACACCAACGGTCTGCGCAGGTTGTTGTGGCTGCAAAGTGAAATATAGGAATACACACGTCTATTTCTATATTTATATATACATTTTGAGATTTCGCACAGATTTAGATAGTGAATCGTTGTTTGTAGACAATATTTTGTACTTAATTTGCTTTTCCAAATTATAACCGCCCTCAAGAGTAATTGTAATATTTCTCATCGTATGCTTGTAATTCTATTCTAAAAACACGCTATCATTTTAAGGAACACTGCATCTCACTCCATTACATTGGTGTATCTGTTTGTAAATCTAGATGCGTAGACTTCCGTCAATAACTGCGCAAATGCATTTTAACTGTACAATTTTCATCAATGCGTAGGTTTTAATTTACTGAATATAAATGAGCCAATGATTAACATTGTGTTACTCTTATGGATGGTAGTCGATTGTGCATAATTTATAGGTTTGCATTATTAAGCATGTGACACATCCATTTTGATCAACTATACTAAACGTAATTGGAAAATAGAGCTTTGCTTAGGCTTTTATACTGATAAGCAGTAACATATGATATTATACATTCTTTGGCATTCTCTTGTAGATTAATAATCTGGTTAATTATATGGTGATTACATAATTACATTTCAGCAATTTCAATATGATTATGCTTCTCTGTTACTTGTACGATCTGTAAAGGTAAGGCCAAAAACTGCATGATATGATAAGTATGTAAATGTTTTCCTAAATCTGTAGAACGTAAATGTGCGAAAACATGCATTATAAGAGACATTTTGCTGTGATAATAATAGTTCTGTGGTACAAATGAGATTTTAGTTTCGTAGCATATAAATGTACGTCAATCGTGAATTTTATGTACATATCAAAAATCATATCTTTTAAAATACAAACACACTATTAACTTAATTTATTTTTTAAAATTAAATTTAACAAATGAAACATTTATGGTATGTATGTAGTTTTATACTAATATTTATATGTTTCAAGTATCATAACTCAAAACAATGTAATAATTTTATGTCAGTATATCCATATCATTTACTATATTTATTATGATCATATGCCCTCGTATTTCATACTTTGCAAACAATTTGCCAATAGTTTATCCCACATAAAGACAGGGAAATCTTTTATACAAATACGTGGAAATGGGGAGATTGTATCACATAAAATACAAGGTAATTCATAAGTAAGTATACAATTTCCAGATGCTGTAAAACAGGAACAGTTTATTGCACGCACCCTAAGTGCAAGCCGTAAGTTAGGTGTACTCATAAAGTTTTCTTACGTATCTGTGCGAAGTGACATAGGCGATAGCTAGCCCGTCACTAGAATATCCGTAGAAATGGCTGTGTCTGCAGTGAAGAAGACGTTTTGTGTTCTTGAATTGAGCAAAATGATATCTGTCACCATTGTGCAACGACATTTTTAAACATGATTTGGAAAAGAAACTCTAACTAACAAATCCATTTATGATTGGTTTAAAATTTTTGAAACTACGAGATGTTTGTGCAAAATGGACCACCTGTATGATGTGTGTCATGTGACTAAGGGTGCAAACACAGATTTTTTAAACCAATCATCAATGGATTTTCTGGTTAGAGGTTATTTCCAAATCATGTTCGAAAAAATGACGGTGCAGATTCCGTCGCAACAGATTCCGTTTTGCTCAATTCAAGAGCACAAAAAGCCTTCTCCACTGCAGACACAGCCATGTCTACTGTTATTCGCGTCACACGCTAGCTATCGCCTGTGTCACTTCAAACAGCAGAGGGAAAAACTTTAGTAGTACACGTACCTTACGGTTTGCATTTGGGGAACTTACCATAAACTGTTCCTGTTTTACAAAATCTGGAAGTTGTATACTTACTTTTGAATCACACTGTACTTTGTGGCTTAAATAACTATAAATATATTTATTCTTCATTTGTGATATACACGCTCT
This sequence comes from Maratus michaelseni, assembly GCA_963931845.1. Classification (NCBI taxonomy): domain Eukaryota; kingdom Metazoa; phylum Arthropoda; class Arachnida; order Araneae; family Salticidae; genus Maratus; species Maratus michaelseni. Next base: position 198,102,841 of record OZ007588.1, on the reverse strand, counting down.
GAAATAGAAAACAATTAGTAATTTTCTCTATGTAGGAAGAATGTTACAGGGAATTTGTTGGCATGTTATCAATGCAATATTTATGGAGAAAAAGAAATACTCACAAGAAACACTCATGAATTGCCACACACGAATGGTAACGCAACTTTGTAGGTAGGTAAATGTTTCCAAGATAAACACCTACAACAAGTTTTATATGCGATCTATAGTTCAGGCCATATATATTAAGGTTAAAAAATTTCCATATAAAAGTAAGTTTAAAGGAAGAAATCCCCCCCACTGTTATCATTTGTCCCGTGTTTGTAAAAATTGTAATAGCATTTTTCATGTTTATAAAATTTACTTTCGCAAATATTCAGATTAGATCAGTGGTTCTCAAATTTTTATGTCCATTCCCCACCTAAACACTACGTAAAGAATGATGCCTTCCATGGAGCATGTAATTTTTTTTATTTAAAAAATAAACGCTTATTTGTAAGAAATCTGAAACAGCATTAGCAATGCCAAGTTCAGCAGCATCAATCATCTCACATATTTTAACCTGTAAAACAGATAATATTTTTTTTTTACAAATATGCTTTTGGCGTAATTCAACTCTATAAACGTAATGAAATGATATATCTTTTTTCTTTACACAATGAAGAGTTTTGCTGTTTTTGGCCAATTTACCTCATTGTAAAATAAATATTTTAAATTTTCTGAACTTTCAAAATTTCTTGAAAACGCCCTCATATTAATCAATAATTCTGATAGGATTGACAAATTTTACTGGTAATTTCCCCACCTCATTAAAAATGAGGTGGAGAAATCTACATTTATTGATTAATAACCAGTTTCCGTCTAAAATGTATAGAAAAATCTGGCAGTATACCTGGTACTGTTGTGGATTCATGAGACTTATAAATCATTCATGTAATAAAATCAATAAAACTAATGCATATAATATGATAAGAAATCTACGTTATAAAATAAAATTGTCTGCAGACGTTAACAGGATCGAAAGCTAATATTGAGCGGTGTTTCTTTCTTCGAACGTGCTTATCTATGGTATTTTGTAATCTTAATATCTCTGCTCCCAAACTAACGATTGCAGATAAAATTTTGTAAAGGTGTTCATCCTTTCACCTTCCTGCAAAGTGTTTTTTCAATTGGGATGTGGCATTTCGTGAGATTTTATGTCAGGCATTTTTTATTACCATTGACATAATTTACTGTCGCGTCGCCATAAATGTTACATCAGAAATCACTTTTGGTTTCGCTTCGACATTTAATGTCTTGCAGTATTTCCATTAGCTTTTTCGCTATCCTGACACGGAGAATTAAAGAAAATAAAATTTTTCAGCAAAATGTTTAGATAAAAATTTTCATCAAAATTTTCAGCTAACTGTCCAGACATTCGACCGTTTTCATAGAAACATGTTACATAGCCGTAATTTAACTATAATAATATAACTTTTATAATATTGGCAAAAATCTGGTTACAACAGAGTTAAAATACGGTTACGTAACCGTTTTCTATAAAAACGGTATAAAAACAAGGTTTCTATAAAAACAAGGTAGTGAACAGTTTACTACAAATTTTCAACAGTGTATGCAAACTAAGGAATTTTCCAAACAAATAAAATATATTGCAGTTTGCACGGAATGAAAAATTTAGTATATCTTGAATTTAGAATCATTATACTTTTAGTAGTTATTTTATGTTATTTTATAGTTGATTTTAATATATTTTAATAGCAATTCTGTAATTACTCATAAATCATTTGATACTATAACTTTCTATTTGATTTAATAAATTAAAACAACGTTTTCGCAAAAACGGTAGAATGACATTTCCGCGGCATATCATTTTGTAGGATTCGTTTTTTTAATTATTGTAAAATGAATTAATTATTTAATTGTTAAGCATATATCATTGATGCTGCTATTTTACAGTTTACCAATAAACAACGCATAATTTGTTTAAAGGCATTGAAGTTCCCTAACTCAAAACATATTATCTTAATAACTCAGTAAATCCATAAATATTTACTACATTTATTATGATTACGTGCTACCATAATTCATTGTTTGTAAACAATTCGACATTAGCATATACTAAAAGAATTTATCTGGAGGAAGTTCTGCATAAAAATACGAATAAATGGAGAGATTGTAGCACATAAAATACTTGATGGCCTAAATCACCATAAATGTATTTCTTCTTTACTTCAGATACATACGCTCTGAATTAGAATAAAGTTGTAATAAATCTTCTCTATGCAGGAAGAATGTTAAAAAGAATTTATTGGTAGGTTATCCGTGCAATATTTAGGCAGTAAGAGAACTTCGCAGGTATGTTTTAGTCCCATATACGTAATTTACTATCACGTAAGCGCCATAAAAGTGTTACATCAGAAGACCTTTTGTTTTCTCTTTGACATTTAATGTCTTGAGGTATTTCTATTAGCTTTTTCATACTCTTCACACGGAGAAATTACATTGCTTTTCTTCGAAATAAACAGTGAATATTTTCTATGTTACGATACAATGTGAAATGGATAATATATTTGTAATGTAAAAAGTTCACTACAGTGAACATTAATAAAGGCTTAAGTCTTAAAGAATTGTGTGATTCTGTGTAACAAAAAAAGTTAAGTTAAATATTATTTTTTCGTTAACTTTTATATTTAAATAAATACTTTTAAATAACTTAATAATACAGAGTTGCATGCGTTTTAATAATTTAAAACTCCGTTATCGAATCGCAGAATCGACAGAATTTGCGTTTGAGACCCACAATTATGTAAGATTATCTTTAACTAAAAATAATACTAATTCATTCAATGTCATACGAATATCATTAATACATTTTTATTTTACACAGGAATAGAGAAATGTATATATTTACAGGTATGCAATCTCAAGAACTCACAAAAAAAATATTTCAATACTTTTGTAAGTCAGTAAATCATAAAAAGTTATTATCTCTATTATGAAAATATTCTCACGTAATTTAACCTTTCAAAACAATCTGACATTATAATAAAATAAAAGAATTTATCCTATATAAATACGGAGACGTTCTGCATAAAAATACATATAAATGGAGAGATTGTAGCACATAAAATACATTATGGGCTAAAACACCATAAAAGTATTCCTTATTTACTTGAGATACCTAAGTTCTAAATTAGGAAAAAGATAATACTAAATCTTCCCGATGACGGAGGAACGTTAAAAAGTATTTATTGGTATGTTATCCGTGCAATATCTATGGAGAAAAACAAAGTGGAAAGTACCTTTTATTTCCATATACATAATTTATTGTCACGTAAGCGCTATAAAAGTGTTACATTAGAAAACCTTCTGTTTGCGCATCGGACTTTTAATGTTTTTCGGTATTTCTATTACTTTTTTCAGAGTCATGCCACGGATAATTTTCATTATTTTTTTAGAAGAAAACAGTGCAAAATTTCCATGTTATTCTATATAATGCAAGAAAAATGAATTCCCAATTTACAAACAACTTCCATTCCAATTTACACAGAATAAAGGATATGATAATGATAAGGAATTATGTGATTGTAATTTTATAATTGTCTTTATTTATTTTAAAAGCAATTATTGAATTTTCTTTCAATAATTTATTACTGCACACAATTTGTACGCGATTTCATAACCATGTTTTTATACTGTAAAACGCTAAAATAACGTGTCTACGACAGAGCGTTATATACTATATTTCTAATAAAAATAAAATCAATTAACTAGTTTTTGTACTAATTTCATTATTGTCACTTTATTTACTAAACAAGAGAGCAAGTTTCATGTTTAAAGAAATTCAAGTTCAGTAACTCTATAAAGTTGTATTTTAATAAATTAAAATACTACTACATCTATAAACATGTTGTAATATTTATTGTGATTATATGCCCCCATAATTCATCCTTTTTCAAAACATAGCATACCCAAAGGGCACAAATTAGCACACACTTTATATTTATAATTATAATATATGCCAAATAATAGACATAATCCCAATAATGGACCCAATAATAGCATACACTATAAAAAAATGAATCGAACAAATTTTTCGGTTGATTATAAGGCATCTAGGTATCTGATGGTAATATGGACAATTTAGTTAATATAGCCAATTCGTAATGCTGTTGCTAGTTTGAGTGAAATAAAAAAATAGAACTTTTATACAGTCGCGGGAAGTCAGAAGAGTTGGTTTAGCCCCGCATTGGCCGCATTCACAGACATCGGGCACGAGAGAGCAGACATCGTTGTTTTGCTGTTTGTTAAGTTGGCATGTTACAAATTTGTGTCTGGAAGGTTTCTTATTTGTCTAATTCAAACAAAGTGTTTATGACTATTTGTATACATGACATTTTAGACTACATAATGCTGTTTTTACATGCATACACGAATTTCAATGTCTGAGAGTGCCAACAGAATAACGAGAACTTTTATAAAATTGGTTTTTGTTTTCAATATGGCCAGGCACGTGGAAAAAGCTATAGATATGAAATTATGTGTTGTTTGTCGTAATTATGTGCACGAGGAAACTGTTCGAATTGCCAATAAAAATACCAAAAAAAATATATTTGTCCTCCATGTGTGGTTAAAATAAAATTAAAAACATTTTGTCCGTAAAAGTTTCATGATTCATTCAAATATTTTTCTAAATTTTCTTTATGGTCATTTTTTTATTATTTTTATAAATTTTCAAATAAGAAATTTGTTTTTGTAATAATTGTTGTTTTTTAAAGTTTAAATTAAATATTTTCCTTTTATTTTACGTATGGGTATATTACCTACATGCGGCCATATTACATTCATCAACCCTTTTTTTTTAAAACAAAGGTACTAATTTTTACTAGTTTAAATTTTTAATACATTTTTCCAGTGCTAAAATGGGTCTGCTTTGTTATTCAATTTATATATATATATATATATATATATATATATAGATAGATAGATAGATAGATAGATATATTTTAAACCGGTTACTATTACCGTTTAAAAAGCTTTAACTATAGGTTGGCCATATTACTTGCACATACCTCACTTTGGTCAAACACCAAACATTTTCGCTTGTTTTGCCCATTTTCCTCTAAAATACAGAAAACATAACAGTCTAATGTAAGCATTACCTAAAATAATCCAATCTAAAGCTGCATATTCGTTAAATCACAGGAGTGATTTGTAAAATGTGCTGATTATTACTTTTCAGTATCAGAAACAGAAATTTCACGTATGTTCTTTTCCCCTCAAATCACGAAAGATTCGCAAACCTAAGCTCAAACTTTCCTGGAATTCTCCAGTCAATAGATGGTAATTTCTTCAAATAGCAGAAAAATATCTTTCAATCACAGGGGTGTGTCTAGAAACTTGCTAACTGTGCTTTTTACGTTTTTTGATAAAATCGTTTTTGAAAGTGTATATTAAAATAATTTTATTGACGTAAACACGAGGAAATCTTGCATAAAATATGTTTAAATTTAGAGACTGGAGCCCATAATATGCATGATGTACTAAATACCAATAATGCATTTCTTCTTTACGTGTCATAAACGCGTTTTGAAGTAGAAAAAGATGTGTCCCGATGTAGGAGAAATGTTAAAAATAATTATTTGATACGTTATCTGTGGAATATCTAGGTAGACAAATAAAGCCTCATCAGCTATATATTATTCCAATATACGTAATTTACTGTCATGTAAGCGCTATTCAAGTATTACATTTCATGATGTTTTTTTAAACCGTGTTTTTCCGCTTCGAGATTTAATGTTTTACGATATTTCCATTGATTTTTTCATATTGATGCCACAAAGAATTTATATTTACTTTCTTCGAATTAAACTGTGAATATTTGCTATTGTATAGTACAGTGTACAATAAGTAATGGAAATCCAACATACAAAATAAATCCACTGCATTTTACACGAAACAAAGTACATGACTATGATATGAGAATCATGCATTATGCTTTACCTTTTCCTTTTATTTAAGAAATCAACATTCCCTTCATAATGTCTACTTCATAATGTCTGATCATATAATATTTAACTTAAGGGTGTATTCAAAAAAAAAAAAAAAATCCACGCTCAACAACTCAAAATTTTGAGAGACATTCCCAGACTTATTTTTAAAAGTAACAACAGGAAACTTGGCGGCGTGATTTATAAAGACATTTATAAGGGCCCCATGTTTTTATTTTTCGTTCAATTAATTAGAAATTGATTTACAGACAATTATTTAAAAAAGTACGATCATTTTTTTTGTTTCCAGCGCTATAGCTTTTGGAAATTCGGTTCAAAATGTCCACTTTGACAGCATTTTTTGAAATATATTCTGCCTTTATTAAAAAATCGAGTCAGTGGGGACATTAGAAAGTTTCTGAATAAGAGAACCTGCCAATTGGATGCATTTTAGAGCAAAAATGAATTTACGAATGTGTCTTGAAATAAGCAGTTTGGATTTGAATACACCCTTAAAAATAATAGCATTCCTTTTAATTAAATTATTCTTAAGTCCTTTGTTCTTTTATTTCATTTCAAACCCTTTCCTTTTTTTAAAGAACACAAAATTCATTGATACTCTAATTTGTTAAATCAAGATAGCAACGACTTTTTAATATCATTTCTTTTAGTTGCGCAATATTCATTAGTTAATAAAAACCATCTGGCAAGCAATGCAATACAGAAACTCCTAATATGGTATCATTAACGATTATCTATCTTTTGTTTGTATAAAAATAGCTCAACGGCAGATGAAAAATGTGATTTCGCCGTTCTCAAAATTCGTGAACTCATACGATGACCAGAGTCATTAAAATGTCCTTGGCAGACATGATTTTGAAGTATGTAAAAGTTCTATGCCAAAATGGTACCATTTTTCGAAAACTCGCATTGCTGTTATGCTCCTTCTGAAAGATTTCTTGCCAAATGCAACATCCATTGGCTAGTTCTCTAATCAGTCGATTTAAATCCTCAATAAAGCAAGAACAACACTTCTGCTCTTGACTCGTTCTTGTAAGCTGTGCAAAAGAGCTCTTTTGGTCCTAATGCTCTCTCTTCTGTCATACGGCCAAACATTTTGCAATGGAATAAATATTTTTCTTCAATCTATACTGGATGTTTTTATCTTTCATAGCTGAACCTGTGGTTTATCATTTAAATTTTATTGCAGCTAACCAACCAACCACATTACAAAGACAATAGTAAGGAATTATGTGATTTTACTTTCACACATTGTCTTTAATATATGTATTTTAACTGTAATCCTTTAATGCCTTTTACGTAACATAACATTACACCCATTTCTACGGTTTAATAATTTAAAACACCTATTCTGAATCGGAGATTTGACAGGATACCTTATGCGAGACATATCATTTTCAACAACATATTTCATTAAAGATAAATATACGATTTCTTAAATTTTTACAAGAATATCATTTACTTAGAGGAAGAGCAATGCATATGTTTATAAACATTCAAGCACCATATTTCAAAAAAATAATATTTTAATAGCTCAGTAAATACATAAACATGTAATATATTTATTATGATTATATGCTCCTCTTATTCATCCTTTGCAAACAATTCGACATTAGCATATAATAAAAGAATTTATTTCACATAAACATGAGGAAGTCTTGCATAAAAAAACATATAAATGAAGAGATTGTAGTACATAAAATACTTGATGGCCTAAATCACCATAAATATATTTCTTCTATACTTGAGATACATACGCTCTGAATTACAAAAAAAGTAGTTCTAAATCTTCTCTATGCAGGAAGAATGTTAAAAAGAATTTATTGGTAGGTTATCCGTGCAATATCTATGGCGAAAGGGAAAGTTTTAGGTACCTTTTATTCCCATATACATAATTTACTGTCACGTAACCGCCATAAAAGTGTTACATCAGAAGACCTTTTGTTTTTGCCTCGACATTTAATGTCTTGTGGTATTTCTATTAGCTTTTTCATACTCATGCCACGAAGAAGTTACATTTATTTCTTAGAAATAAACCGTGAATATTTTCTATGTTATGCTACAGTGCGAAACGAAAAATGAAATGGTAATGGAAAATGATTCACAAGAGTGCACACTGATTGAGGAAATAGAAGGTTTTTAATATTTATGTGATTTTCGTAATGTTTTTAATATATTTAAGCATTAACTAGTTAAACTCTAATTGACCTAATTTTAACACCTGAGTAAGTCCTCGCACCCTTCTTTAAGTGAAACAAAACAAGTATTAATAGAAATTAAACTTTTAAATTCCAAAGAAACATGCTTATAAAAATTAATCAATATTGTTTATCGTTAAAATATCAGACCTAATCAGGGACCGACTTACAGTTTTGGGGGCCATCGGCACAAACATAACAAGGGCGTCTTATAACATTTTAAGTGCAAAACTAATGCATTAAAACCATACCATCTGTTATAATAATTTGCTATTCTTACAATATTATATCATTATCGTACACAATTATTAAAAAAATAAAAGTGCTATGAACCATAGCCATATTATAAAACATATTTTAAAAATCAATTAAAGCTTCTAATTATATAAAATAATTATATATATATATATATATATATATATATATATATATATACAAAGGGTAATCAAATGAAAAGGTACGAAACGATGTAAAAACGTAGCAGTTAAATATTTCCATATTCCGCCATGGGAGAACGTAGCGAGACATCTCGGGATGCGACTGGAGTCTCTGACTGGGATCGGAGCATGGGCAGGCGCCCTCATGTGCAGTAGAGAACAGAGGCTCTTATCAAAAGATAAAAAACGACGTCCAAATGATGCTGCAGTTCGTATGAGGACAGGATGGCGTTCACTTTGCAAAATTCGACGATTGAGGAGCAGCAAGGCGTTATCTGATTTCCGACAACGGAACGTGTTAAACCGGCCGCTATTCATTGCCGGATGGTGACCGTATACGCAGAAGACTGTGTGTCCGACACTTCAGTGAGTGCCCGTTTTCGTTCAGGTCGTGAGAGTTTGGTTGATGACCCGAAATCAGGTCAGGTAAACACAGTCATCACGGCCGATCTCATCGACAAGATGGACGAAAAGAGAAAAAGACCTGAAAGGAAAGCGCTTCAACTCGACAACGAACTCAAGGAACTTGTGAAGGACTAATTCTCGTCACGGCCACGGGAATTCTGGGAACAAGGAATCCTGCGGCTTGTTCATCAGTGGGATCGTTGTGCTCAGGCCTATGGTGAATATTTTGAATAAAGTCTACATTTGTACCCACCGTGTCGTTTCGTACCTTTTCATTTGATCACCCCTTGTATATATATATATATATATATATATATATATATATAAGATTTTGGAAAACAATTTTGTTAAAAATCAATTAAAGCTTCTAATTATGTAAAATAATTATATAAGTGAAAATGTCTAAAAATTTCATGCACACACAAATTTAACTAGTAATAAATATATTATAACAAAAGAATTTTTCAGTACACTTAGTAAAATTATTATTCATTTTTAAACTTAATCGTAGAAGGAAAAACAACTAGTTCGCAAATTAATTCAACTTATTTTTTTAATCATGTATTTATTTACAAAGTAACAATTAATTCTCTTATTTTATTTATAAATTATTAATTATTAAAGTTAAATTAAAATTATTTTACAAGCTATAAAATTATAAACTGCTCCCTTCACATTAAAAAAAATAAAACAGAAAAAAAAGCTAGCACGCAAATTGATTCAACTTTTTTTTAAATTACGCATTCATTTAAAAAGCAACAACTAATTTTCTTATTTTTTTTTAAAGTTATTAATTATTAAAATTAAATTAATTTTTTTTAAAAGTTATTAATTATTAAAATTAAATTAATTTTTTTATTACAAGCCATAAAAATATAAACAGGTCCTTTCAGGAAATTATTCATGCAACAAAACCCTTCAAAAAATTCCTATTAATAAAACAGGTGCTTTCACAAAATTCTTTGAGTAAAATAGGTCCCGTCACAAAGTCTAATTTTATAAAAACATACTCTTTATTAAAAAAATATTATTTATTAATTATTTTTTCAAGTTAAAAATATCTATCACATTTAAAATTTATATATTTCCTAAGTTAATGCTTTATCTAAATAATATCCGGTAAGGTATTTATTCCACAAATTTAAATAACGGATTAATTTCGAAGTACACACGCATTTTACAAGCTATAAAAAATAAACAGCTCCCTTCACATTTTTAAAAATAATACAGAAAAAACTAGTTTAAATTAGAACAAAAACTAGTTAAACATTTGTAAATATTATCCTCAAAATCCCATCTTTCACACTTCCAAGTTACCTACCAACTAAAAATTTACTGCTTATCTAATCACCTTCCCCCGTATGACCCCATTCAATCCACTAGTCACCAAGACTCCGCGGCTGAATGGATAAGAATCTGGACTGCTAACCTTCAGATCGTCAGACCGAATTCCATCTCGGCAAAATGGGCAAATATTTTTTTTTTAAATATTAACAAAAAATATGCTAAAATAGCTCATAGATGGCGCCACTAGAAATGAAAATTACAATTTTTTTTCCAAAATTACTGCAGTTTATAAAACTGCAGTAATTTTGAAGTTGTATCGACCTTAAAATTTCTGCCGTGGAATTGGCCAAATCACTGCAATTTTCCAATTGCATTTTTTTGCAGATTTTCTGCAGTTCATTTTAAGCTGGGATGTGTAATACGTCATTTGGCAGAAAAAATAATCTCCATCATTTATTGCAGATTCCACCTAATATTCTTCCATAGCATTCTTCCACCAAACAATTATGAAATAAAAACTATGTCAATAGTCGTACATTTCATGTTTTCTTGTTTAGTGTGTTAGTGCTAGTGCAGATCAAATATTTTTTTAATTATATGTATATATATTTTATTTGTGTGTTTCACTGCAGTATTCTCATACTATTCGCAATAATTCTGATTTATTTGCTGCATATATTTGTATATTTAACAAAAACACAATTTAAAGAACTAATGCAAAATAAAAACAATTTAACGTTAAACGTTTACAATTACGTTTAATAAACGTTTACAAATTAACTGTTAAACAGTTTAACGGTTAGATAACCTTTTTTTAAATATAAAAACAGTCAAATAACTGGACAGTTTGCTTCAAATTTTTAACAGTGTGTGCCTAAACAGCAATTTGTTCATATACAGCAAAAATTTTACGAGGAGTCTGAATAGTATTTTCAGCTTTCTTGAAATAAAGGAGTATAATATGACGAAAATCCCTTTATTAGTTCTTCTTTCTCAACACTACATTGAAATAAAAATTATGCTACAACTCAAACAAGAATTATGCAGCGCAAGCAGAAAATACCGATTGTACATATCTATGTTATTCATGGTCACTCCTCATCAGATGTAGAAAAACATAATATTTTAATATATCTCAATTCAAACAATGCTAGATATAATTTTTTTGCTTTGTTTTGTTTTGTTTGTCCTGCAAATTATGTTTTTGTTTAATATGTAAAGTTTTTTTTTTTTTTTAATAACTACTGCATTCAGGCAAACTCCTTTCAAAATTAACAGAAGCTAACATCATCAAGTTTTGATTTATGTGATATGGCATCACAATTTGAGATGTAAAGTTACCAAGCATTAATCCAAAATGTTTCACCAGTGCAGTAATGCAGGTTGTTAGATTTTGGAAGTTGTAGTTTGAAAAAAAACTTCCTATCTCAGGATAAAAAATCAATAATAAATCATACAAAATCAATTTTATTTAAATGTAATTAACCTATTTCCCATCAAGGAACGCTATGAATGCAACAGTAAGTTGTTTTGAATCTATACATTTTATACTTAACAAAAGTATAGCTTCAAACAGTAAAACTACTTAAATGTGGCTACTTGTTCCCAGAAGGCGATATAAACGCAAGAAAAAAAATATTAACTAATTTTAACTTGGGGCATAGTTTCCATATTGAAAACATACAAAAATCAATTTTAAAGTTTTAGTTTCCCACCAGTAGTCAGCAATTTCCCACCAGAAACGCTAAAAGCGTAGAGAACTACTATCATGTGAAAATTTTTATCAACACATAAGCTTTAACACGACAGAAGCTTTTATTGAAAACTTATTAAAAAAAATAAATGAATGAATTTTATTAATATTTTGTTATCTCCATTCCTACCAGAAGGCACTATAAACGCAAATGAAAGATTTATTGAATCTGCCTTTTTTAGTACGGTTGTCAGATGAGAAAATATAAAATAGCCAGTTTAAAGTTTTAGTTATGTAATTTCCAAAAAGTAGTACTTCAAGCAAAAAAAACATACCATATGAAAATTTCTACACTGTTAAAAATTTGCAGCAAACTGTCCAGTCATTTGACCGTTTTTGTAGAAAACTGTTACATAACCGTAATGTAATTATATTATGACCATAAAATGAGCAATAATAAGGTCAAAATATAGTTAAATTACGGTTATATAACCGTTTTCTACAAAAACGGTCAAATGACTGGACAGTTTGCTGCAAATTTTAACAGTGTAACAAAACATTAATTTCGCTGTGTCAGAAATTTATTATAAAGATTTATAAAAAAACAATAAAAAAACCCTTTGAAAATACTTTATTTCTTATCAGAGGACGGTTCAAACGCAAAATAAAATTGTCTTGTATCTGTGCTAAGCATTTTTAACTTCAGTATAGCTTGTCATACAGTGTAACACAAAACTCAATTTTACAAATAAAACACAAATTTTGTTACGCTATTTTGCCACAAGGTTTTGCTCCACAGGGTTTTGCTCCACAGATTTTTGCTCCACAGATTTTTGCTCCACAGGGTTTTGCTCCACAGTGTTTCGCCCCACCGCTATTTTGCCCTAAGCATGCAAGAGTAAATTTGTTGAATCTTTATTACCTAATTTTAACGTGGAAGAGGGATGCCATATATTAGTAAAGTCAAATAGTCAGAAACAGGTGCAAAAATTTGCTAGAAGATTTTACGTTTTTAAACTGTTTATGGGTATGCAAATAACAACTATTAATAGTTTCCCAACAAAATATCTCGAGACTAAATTTTGTGGAGCCTAAAAAATCACGTAAGTTTTTGAATTATTTCAGTTTTTTCCTTATAACACGAAAGCTGTAAAATTTTTGTGTCCCATACTTAATAACAAAAAGAAAAAGCATTAGATGATCAACAAATTTCATTATAAAAAAATCTTTTTCTAAACCCATTACTATGTGCACCCCAGTTTTTTGAAAATGACAATTTTCCAACTTTGTGGAAAATTGCAAAAACCAACTTTTGACACCATTTTTCATTCATTTTATCATCTTTAATTTAACTTGTTTATATTGCAGGCATTTGCATGATATCGGTAATGATTAATTGAAAAAGTAACATTGTAAAAAAAATGACAACATTGTAATTTTTTTTTGTATTTAGAACTTAAGTGGAGGACATTAATAGTAAGTATTTACATGAATGTAAGTAAAAAATATGTACGGTGGCATTTTTATTATACTTAGTAAAGTCAAGGACTGTTTGCGGGTTGATGGGTCTGGTTCGTCAACCTCAGCATAAGGTACAGGCGAGCAGGTTGCTTGTTCTTAAGCAACTTTATTCTTCTTTGAGCTTGTTGCAATATCATCAACCTGGTCGTCAAAGTCATCGTCGTTATTGGTTTGATCAATGTTTTCCCAGGCATCAGCTTCACAATCTTCTTCTTCTGGGTAAATAATGTCCTCCACATTTTTGAAGTTGACTCCGTTACTGTTTTTGCAAATTACCGAGCACTTCAGTCCGGATTTTTGAAGAATATGCCTTGAAGCACCTCTTTTTACAGCTACATGAAACAAGCAGCAATGATTCATGTACTGGGTTTTGGCAAATTTAAACTGACTTAAAGAGACCGTCAGAAGTGCGAACACCTATTATTCTGGAGGCATGTTGTTTTCCAGTCAAGCTTGCACATGATGGTAATATCTGATGAAATGATGCTGCACAGACTCTTGCGTTGGTGGGTAGCCCTGCAAGATGAACTTTGCTTTTCGTGGCAGATTTAGCAAATAACTGTAACCTAAAGGTGTTCAATGTCAGTGGGATGCATATGCATCTACTGTACAGTACGATAATTAATTTTTCCCAAACCTTAAAGATATCATGAAGGTCAGACTCTGGTTATTTGAACACACAGGCTATTTCCTCAAGCTGATCATATTTTTTCGTGGTGTTACAAAACTTTGACTTTCCTTACCCAAAAATAGCAGATGTATCGCATCTGCTGATTGCATGAGTGAAAAGAACATTGTTATAATTGTATTTGTATGACATTTTTGAATATCCATGTTACCTTTTCCTGGTTTTTGAAAAAACAGATTTTGTGTTGGTGTCCCAAGCCAATCATGATCACGAGACGGTCAATGTCTTCTCCAACAATTACGACACTTTAAGAAGCTTCAGTCCTTGAAATGTCTGAGGTAGCAATCGTGACATCTGTGCCTTCTTCTGCCTAGTCAGCTTGAATTTTGTAATTTTGAAACTCTGTTTTAAGCAATGAAATAAAGCGGTTCTTCTTTCTGGCCGTAAATTTGTAGTGCGGGACTCTGTTTAACATTTCTACTGCAGCTATGACTTTAGTAGAAGTGTACATTCGAGATTGACGAACACTTTCTGCACTTTTCGCTCCATTGTGTTCCCTTCAGATGGATACCCATCGAACACAACCGCAACTTTTAACAACAAATTTGAAGGAAACATTTCAAATTCAAGTTACTTTGTGAAGAACGTACCCTCCGTCAACAACAAAAAACTTATATTTTTCGATGAGATCAAGATTTTTTAATGAGATGAATGCAGTATATAATGAGGATTTCGTGCCTTTTCTCATACCTTCATTGGAGAAGAGAGACATCGGATAGGGAACAAGTTCATGTGTTAGTAGACTCTGCTCATTTGCATTACTCTACTTCATTGAAAACATCTTTTGGAAGAGAGTCGATGGATGAACAGAAGTAAGTGTAATGTTTCCGAATATTAAACTGCTGACAACAGAAGCCAGAATTACTACCCTATTCTTTTTCTTGAGTTTCACACTCTTGAAATTGTCACCAACAATTCTTCTGACTCCTGCCTGTCCTATTTATCCAGTCAAATAGCAGTTAACGTCAGCCTCTCCAACAATCGCACTACTGACGAACATTTCGTAATCACTTTCGGAGAAATGAGGATACACTAACAACTAATCTCACAGTTTGTTTGAGTCATCATTGTCTCTATCAATGCGGAAACTACTGGCATCCACTTGCTGTTCAGAAACTTCAATGTCAGTTTAACAGTATGCCTCTAATTCATCGCAAATGTTTTGCATAGGAATCATTCCCACTGCTTGTCAATCCTCGTCCATGTGTTACTCCTCCTGTGCTCTTCATAGCTTTCATTAACGTCAGTTCAATTTCCATATCTGTCCAAATCTCAGACCAATTCTGATCTGACCGCCGTATGGTGAAATTGCCTTCGGCTGTGAACTTTCGGAACTATTCGGAAAGGTCTATTGCTTATTTCAACTTCAGCATGTCTTGCAAGTACAGATGTCCACACTTGGCATATAAGAAATGTCCCACAGCATTGAAGTATGGAAGCATTTTTTGCAGTTTTCAGATGGAAGGTCCAGTTTCCTGTTCGTACCTTCTTGAAAGTTTTCACTTCTCACTTATTATTCCATAGGTACGCTTCGTTTTCACAGTAAGTGACGAAAATAAAATTTTTCGTTATAGGAGGCAAAAAATAGGCCACTTGCTGTGAAGTTAAAAAAAGGCGTAATTTCCAAAAGACGTAGCGCACTTAGTAATGAGTTTAGAAAAAGGAGTTTGTAATGAAATTTGTAGAGAATGTAATGCTATTTCTTTTTATAATTAAGTATGGGACACACAAATTTCATAGTTTTTGAGTTATGAGCAAAAACTGAAAAAAGTACACAAATTTCGTGGTTTTTTGGCCCCACAAAATTTAGCCTCGAGATATTTTGTTAGGGTTAGCCTCCCCATAAACAATTTAAAAACGTAAAATCTTCTAGCAGATTTTTTTTCAACTATCGATCCTATTTTCTGACTATTTGACTAGACTATATGAGAAACCGTATGAAAAATCCATTTCAAAGTTTTAGTTATGCAATTTCCCTCCACAAACGCCACCAGCGTAAAAAAGTCTAAAAAAATTAGTTTTAGACGCTATAAACAAAAAAGAAAATTGTCTTGAATCTGTACCTACTACTTTTAATTTCAGTATAGCTATCATACAATTAAACATAAAAAAATCAATTTTACTTAAATTTGTTTACCTTATTTCCTCCTAAAGTGCGCAAATGTAAATTACGGTGAACTAGTACAACCTATTTCATAATAACCATATGTACTATTAATATTTATAATAAGACGTCCCTTTTCTTCCCAGTGAATTCTCTTTTTAATAAAATAACTCTTTTCATTTTCTTTTCCTGGAATCATGACATCCTGTTCGACAGTAAATTCTCTTCTGTATGTAACTGATGTTCACCCTTAGTAATTATGTATTAGTAAAATATATTTCAATTTTCTGTTTTAAATATAACGTCATACAAACGTGCTTTATTTATGTACTAATGAAGGTCTTTATATTATTAACAAGTTGAATATTATAAGCAACAAACATAATTAACAAACAGAATATCAAGTTGAAACATATCAAATTACATTAATCGTCTATTATAAAAACTTTGGCCTTGAAATATTGTGATACGAAGGTTGATTTGATTATAAAAAAGGAAATACTTTTTGCGCATTTGAAACAAAATGATTACCCCTTGAGAAGGGTTAAAAATTTATTTAAGAGTGTACAAGATTTGTTTCTTACAACCCCGCCCCGTCAAATCTACATTATTTCTATTCCTTACTACAACGATTTGTCTGAAAAACGTTTAAAATTTTTTAGAACATTTGGTATTGCATCTTCATATAAATCGCATAACAATTTAGCTTCATTTTACACTAATCATAAATTTCGAAATCCAAGTGCAGCAGTGTAGTTTATCGGATCTCTTGCGCAAGTGCAATTCGGTTTATATTGGGAAACCGGTCGATCTTTTGAGACTAGAATTGGTGAGTATATATCTGCAGTTTGCAAGGGAGTGCAGGTATTGTCAAAATGGAATGCAAGAAGTATTATGAGAAAGTTTTTCTTGAGGATTGGTTTTCACGCATGGAGTATTTTACACTAAACGAATTTTGTAATATACCTGGTGAATACATTATTTTATTAAAAGTTTAACTGTTTTTTGTAACTGTTTATGGTTGTTTTCTGAGTCTTTTCCAGTGTCTTATTTTATCAACTGAATTAAAAAGTCCGATTTAAAAAAAATATTTATTTATACAAGTTTTTGTTGACTTTTGTTCATTTTCTATGTCAGTGGGCCTCTTCAGATAATCAAGGTTTTTAATGAGTATACAATGTACTCCATTATCTATAACTAAATTATTCAGTGTGATATGTAAAATATCATTGAAAATTTTTACCCTAATTTTGAAGCCAAAAATGTAATCTGTTTTAGGCACGATTATGCAAAAATTACTACTACAACAAATAAGAAAATTAGCATAAATGCTCTTCTGATGTGAGAATTTTATTACTCTTAGATAGCAACAATTTGGAACTGATGCTTTACACTCACGCAAACATGTAAACATAAGTTTGGCGACTTTTTGGTTGGCGCGATTTTCAAGACCGCGCCAAACGAATAACTTAATACAATGGCTAGGTTGCCATTAAAGGAAAAAATCCCCTAAATTTGGCGACTTTTTTCCTTTTTCTAACCGATTATTTTTTTTTCTGCGTGAGTGTAAAGCATCTTAGCCAGCAATTTTTATATATGTGAATAAAATGTATACCTGAGATTTTATTTTCTTCCATTCATATTGTAGAAGGTTACTTAGCAATAAATTCTTTTTCTATCATTCCTACTAAATCGGAAAGATTTACTACTACTTTTTACCATTGCAGTGTGTGTGTATCTCATGTAAAGAAGAAATACATTTATTGTGATTCAGACCATTAAATGTTTTATGCACTGCAATATCTCTGTTTATAAGTATCAAATGCATGATTTCCTGGTGCTTATAAATTCTTTTATTACATAACGAATCGAGTGGAATAGAATTATTATGGAAACATATGATAAAATAAACTTTATTACATGTTTATGTATTTTCTAAATTATAAAACAAATATTTATAAAATGTTTATTTTTAATACATGAAACATGAATAAAAATAGAAATATTTATCTAGAATATTTTCTTACACTTATGATAATATTGAATTGTATACTAAAATATCAACATTATATAATCAGACGAAATCATAAATATAATTATGGTTTTACTGAATTGTAATATAATAAAAATAATTTGAGGACAGGGAAAAAATAAGTGCGAAGGCAGAAAGGTGCATCTCAAAAGGTATCGAGGCATATTATGTAAACCTAACATTTTTACAAATATTTTTAATATTTTATCACCTTTTAAGTAAATAAATATAAGTTTTTAATTATTATATAAATCAAGGTGCAAGTTTCTTCAAAGCATTGTTTTATTGTAGTGTTTTGATTTTATTGAATATAATTAATATCGAAACATATAATATACAAAATGAAAAATACAATTTTCTCAACTCAGTAATTTTCGATTGAAGTGAGCAATCCAATATTAGTCAAACACAACTTCAGGGTCCCTAAACAAAGAACTGCTGAATGCAGTGAAACAATATGTAAAAAATTTACAATTTTTTATGTAAAACATAAAGAAACTATTATAACTGCGGAAAAATGCGTCTTTTTTGGCTTTTCACACTTGCCATCCTGTGTTTAGAGCCTTTCAATCTGAATATTCGAAGACACTTCAAAGTAATTATTTTTATTTTCAAGTTCTTTACAATTTAACTCTTCTGGAATGCTCTCATTTGTTTCCTTTATGGCCATTTTGTTTGGTCGTCGGCTGCTTACAACAATACCCCGGCTAACGAATGCCTCTGCTAAAATATGTTTGCGCAAAAAAAAAAAAAAAAAAAAAAAGTTTTGCTGCTTCTCTGACTTGACTAATGAATTCATATGACAAATGATTTATTGGATATGATTGCTGACATAACATAGCAAAATTGAATTTAAATTGGACAGAAAATCATCGTGTTTCTGCTAACGAATATTTCGACTAACGTACGTAATTAGGGACGAATTATTTTCGTTAATGGATGTATCACGGTAAATTTTCGCTGTGTAGCAGCTCAAAATATACGACAAATATCTGAGTTTAGCTGCTTTTTCAGATGTACAGCGATTTCGTTTGTAAATATAGATACTTAAGGATAGCTAAAAGTTGGATATATATGGATAGCTAAAATATGGATAGCTAAATGTTCGGTAGGTTGTTTCAGTATCCAAAGGTGCACTTAATATGGGCAAAACCACTTCACAAAATATATTAGTAAAACTCTCTCCGCAGTAATAGAGATGCGTAGTCTTTAATCCTCCCACAAGACTTTTGTTTCCCGGAGACCCGGTTTTCCTCTGTGATTAACTAGTTCTGTGATTAACTAGATTAACTGTTCATATTAAGCGGAGTGCTATCTAATTTCGTATGATTACCAACTACATGAATGAAGCAAAGGTTTATCAAAAAGTAAATATATTGGTTTTAAGGAACGTCTTTGCATAAGGGAATTTAGAATAATACTTAAAATATAAGTGAATTTAGACAATTATTTTTTTTTCTTTTCATAAATTTGGCCTGGATACGTTTTTCTAACTTTTTTTTCAATAAAGTTACGGAAAGTTGTTCTGACAAGTTGTTTATTATATACTAAATGAAATTGAGGTTCATTTTATTGAAGCAATTTAATAAGGTCTGCTCTTTGTTTAAAAACTGGAGACCATTTTTTTATTATAGGAATACAAAACACATCATCAAAAAGTTTTCGTTTAGCTGGAAAGACAAACATTCAGAATGGAATTATCTATGGTGATAGAAACTGCTTCACTAAATACCCCAATTTTTAATATAAACCTTTCAAACTTTTAAGATAAGAAATATAACTTCACCTAGTTTTCCTGCCAATTTCAAGGAATCAATTTTCTTCCCTTCATCTTGCAGTCAATATAAACAGTATATGTAAACGCTCACTTTGTTCTATAACCTTCACTATATTGATTACATTTGTAAGAAAATGCGTTATAGACTTGTATCCTAAAACATCGGAATATAGTAAATGTAAAAGATGGACAATACCAACGGTCTTATTACTTCAAAATGATGATGGTTATTAGCTTTGCGTGTAGCTTCGTTTTTTCTGTTGAAAGGGAGACAGCTGTTTGAAACTTTAAAAAATCAATTTATTTGCATTGTGTGATATTTTATAATGACTATAATATAGCTCAAATACTATTTTTTAAATTCGAATTATTACAAATGTTGACAAATGTTCTACCGTAACCAATTAAGAAATCGTCTCTCAGTTCCCTTAAATTTTTAATACAGAGGTTCAGTATTGTCATCTACGATGATATGTAGATTTTTGTTTTATATTCTCATTTTACTATATTGTTCAAGCATGTTTCGGCCATTTTTATGTGTCCAAATTGATTTTTATATTTAAATGCCGCCATTTTATATAATATTTACACTGCTAAAACTTCCTATGCTCGTCTTAGCTCGTCTTAGACTAATTGTATAATTTTTTTTTCTTATTTTGATGTTTTAATAATACTTAATAACAGGAGGCTAGCAGCACTGCATTTTCAAGAAACCTTCACTTACATGAATGTCAAGGACGAAGTATGAAAATATTACAAATGACTCTCCAAACATATCTTTATATATTGCAAACAACCAACAATTTACGTTGTTATTCAAAGCCACAGAATTCCCTAATGCTTGACCTTTTCGACTTTCAAACTTATGTTCTGTCTTAGGATTAACTGTCAGTGTTTTTTAGTTATATATTATATTTGTAAAATGTCTGACTAAACATTTTCTTAACTTCGAAATGTGTGCCCAATATAACAATAAAACTTCACTTCCGTTTTCCAATAAAAAAAAAGGTCAAATTATTGTCTTTTACGAAATGTTCGATTTATTTTACTTGAAAGACTTTATCTTTACTCTGGAAAGACTTTATATTCCTATGAACTTTCTAGATAATGAGAATTAGCTCGCTGTATCAAAGGAGAAGAGAAAGGAAAAAAAAAATCTCCAAATTCATCCCATCACTTACTACCGCACAATTGTAATTTTTTCAATATTAGTTATACAGAAGATGGGAATTATTAATATTTTAGTTTTGTAGGAAAGTTATTGAAATTGAATATAATGTATTAGTAAAAATATAAAGTAGTCGAAATTAGTTTAAACCATTTCACGAAATGTATTTAAATGAAGAAACAAATTGTATTTATACATTTTGCGTATAAGAAAATGTAAATATGTATGGAAATGTATTGTATATGTGACTATATATGTTTATGACAAAAAGCTTGACGTTTCATTTACAATAAATTTGTTAAACTAGTTTGTTAAGATAAAATAACAACAGACCTTATTTTAAGTTATCAATGTTTTCTCTTGGTATATTACATCTATGAAAGTTGTAACTTAACACATTGTTTTAGCAACAACTTTGTGTCCAACAGATTACAAAAGTTTCTCTTATCCTTTGAATAAATAAAGACTAATTTCATAAACCTTCATGAAATTTTCGATTTATTTGAATATCTATGTATCTGATTTCCTGGACAAGCTTTATCCTTTCTATTAAATTTCCAGAAAATGAGGACTGGCTCACTATGTGAAATGAGAAGCGAAAGGAAGCATCTTCCAAATTTATCCCGTCACTCACAGCCACAGAATTGCATTTTGTTTTTTTAACACGAGTTATACAGAAGATTATAGATTTAGTTCTGCGGAAAATTTTAATGAAAAAAATAAATAATTCGAAATTAGTTCCAAACCATTTCATGAAAAGTATTTAAATGAAAAAATTTCAAACAAATTATATTTCTAAATTTTGCATATAAAAAATGTAAATATCTATGGAAATGTATCGAAAATGGGACTATATATGTTTATCTCAAAAAGCTTGATGTTTAATAAATCTGTTAAACTAGTTTGTTAGTATAAAATAATAAGAGACCCTTTATTCAGTTATCATTGATTTCAATTGATATTTTACATCTATGAAAGTCATAACTTAAAATTTTGTTTTAGCAACAGCACTTTCGTCCAACCTCTTACAAAAGCTTCACTTATCTTTTCAACAAATGAGGACTAATTAAACTTATTTGAATATCTATATCTTTGACTTGACTGGACAAGCTTCATCTTTCTATGAACTTTCCAGAAAATGAGGATTGGTTCACTACATCAAATGAAAAGCGAAAGGTAACATCTTCCAAATTCATCCCGTCACTTACAGCCACAGAATTTCATTCTTTTAACATTAGTTCTACAAAATATGGGGATTATTAGGGATTTAGTTCTGTGGAAAAGTTAATGACAGAGAATAAAACATATTAGTAAAACGGTAGAGCAGTCGAAATTAATCGCAATCCTTTTTACAAAACAGCGTTTACAAGGAAAAATTTACACAAAAATTATATTGTTTGAAATATTAATGTGAGAATTTCTAAATATGTATGGAAATGTAAATATGTATATTTCACTAAAATATCTTGATGTTTCAATTAAAATATATCTGCTATCTTAGTCCGTTAGTCTGTTATCTTAGAAAACAAAAACACAACAGCTATTAAATTGCTTTTTGTGATTTAGTTTTTTAGAGTTATTAGTGCTTTTTAGTGATGTATCACATCTTTGAATGTTATAACTAGAAATCTCTTTTCTTATTTTAAAGAATTTTGACAAATGTACTAACGAAGTTTAACTCACAGTGTGAATAAGAATGATTATTTTTTCCCATACTTTAAAAAATGTTCAATTTGTTTTCCTCTGAATTACCTGAAGAAACTTTCTCTTCATACAAACATTCTAAAAAATGAGTTTTAGTTCACAGTGTCAAATAGAAGGAAAAACAAATTTTTGTTAAACTCATTCCATCACATACCACACATTTGCACCTTTTTCAATATTAATTCTACAAAAGATGATGATTATTAGTGATTTAGTTTCTGGGAGACGTTGATGAAATAGAAGTGAGTTTTATAGTAAAAAGATACAGAAGTCCAAATTAATCTCACTATACAAAACAAAACATTTGAACGAAACTTGGCATTAAAATGTATATTGTACGAAATATTTATGTAAAAAATTGTAATTATATGTATATGGAAATGTAACGGAATGGAAAGAAAAACGAATTATAGAATGTATTTAATGCTGAAAAGTATTTAAGCTGCATTTAATTTGCTAAACTAGGAGGTGATAATGAAATCGAAACAGGAATAATATTCAGTTACCAGCCTTTTCGTGTTATATATATTACACATCTATGAAAGTAATATTAAACATATCTTTTTAACTTTAAATTTGTTTACAATCTACTAATAAAGCTTAACTTAACATTTCAATTAAAAAAATTCCATTATCCTATGCGAAATATTTGATCTATTTTGCTTTGATTTATCTAGAAGAACTTCATTGTGAATTTTGTAGATATTGAAAATTAGTTCGCACTCCTAAATGAGAAATGAAATTAGGAAATTTACATCCCGTCTAATGCGGGCACAGAATTGTAATTTTTAAGATTATCGCTTCAAAGTAATTTAGTTTCGTACAAATTTAATAGCGTTAAATAAAGTTTATTATAATGATACAAAAGTAAACGGGAAATACATTTTTAATAATTTTATTAACCCGCTAATGCCCATTGTTATTTCCAATTAACACTTTTTGAAAGTACCATAATCTTAGATTTTTAGTCAATATGTACCGTCGCGTATTTAACGGGATTTAGAAGAGTTTACTTACTCATAGAAAATTGTCCCATATCTCTCGGATGGGTTCCTGATATAATACAAATAAACAAATTCCAAAATTTCGTACCTTTTCCAAACCAGCAAGGACTTGACTTGGTCTTTCTTTTTGGGAGAAAAATATTTAAAAAGTAGTAAGAATCATATTTTGTTTCCCTGAATGTTAAAGTTAAATAAATGTGGAATCGATATTTATTGGATTTCGAGTGTTTGATTATTTATTTATTTATTTATTTTTGCTGGGATACGATTTTGAATTTATCTGCCACCTATCTGTCACTTATCTGTCACTTACTTGATAACACGTACTTTTTGATAAAAAATTTGTTTTTATTATTTTTATAGTATAAAAAGTGCAACCTACTCAATAGAAAAATGTTGGCAAAAGTTAATATGAACATTCATTTAATCGTTTAAATATGTATACCGCTTTATTTTCTGAAATACAGCAATATGCAGGATTATTAAAGAAATATTGTAAAACACCTTATGTAGCGATACATCACGCTACAATAAACAATTTTTGTAACGAAAAATAGTGTCACAATCTATTTATTCAGTCAAAAATACAGAGTTTTTCACTTCAAACTGAACTCGGATTTTCGTTATGACTTTAACAATAACGAATATATTTTAATTAAATTTGTGACAGACTTGCTTTTTTGATTGAAATGTAGCAATATCATGATGTGGTTATTATAGCCACCATCTCCATCCAAATATTAATGATCTATACATTCCAGATTCCCATATTTCATAGTAGATATGGTTTAATTTACCGAAATACTATACAATTCCCTAATTTTTTATAATGTTATACCCTTTCACACGATTCATTGAAAAAATTCTACAATCTATTCTTTTTTAACAAAGGTATGAGAAATAGTATTTTGCAGATAAAGGTGAGACAACCTGTCATTATTATCAAATAATAGACTGCGACCCTAGTTTTCAAAAAAACATTGTTTCATTTGGTGTGCTACCCCTTAATGTTTGTTCAAACTGCTTTGAATCACCCTGATTACGATCATATTTCAGTTATTTTTATTGAAACAACGTACTACAAATTTAGTGTATTGTTTTTATTAGTCCTATTATTTAAGCATATTTTTATCTATACATTTTTCTTGAGTCTCTAGGTATTTTTTATATTTAGTTTAACACATTGACTCTCCTATATTAAACAAATCATTCCATTCATTTGTAAACTTTAAGAAAAACAATGTCACTATTTTCACAGAACAATAGTTTCTAGTTACATTATACAATGTTATGCCTAACCAATTATTTTATATTACACTCTTGTCGGTGCCGAACGATAAACGTCACGATTTGTTTAGTAATAAAGGATATCAAAATATATCCCAGTACAAGATGTTCAATTTATTTAACTCTGAGTATATCTGAAAACTAATTCTTCGCTCATTAATCTAAAACAACCAAGTAATTATACTTATTTGTAAACTTACAGAAATTCAATAGTTTTCAATAAAAAGTTTTTTTATAGTTCCATTTGAGAAAGTGATGTCAAAACATTTCTTTTATCAGCAACTTGTGTTTAGAGTGTGAGAAAAATTCCACGTTCTTTTTTAACAATAAAAGAAGAAAGTAAGATCCTCCCGCTACGAAAAATGTACAATTTATTTTACTCTGACTTTATATTGAAGAAATCTCATTGCCATACAAACTTCCCTCTGAAAAAGGATTAGTTCGCTTTGTCAAATAAGAAGCGAAATGAAAAAGTTTCAAAATACATCCCGTCACATGTGACCACACAATTGCAATTTTATCAAGATTACTTCTACAAAAGTTACGGATTAACAGCAATTGTGTTTCCAAGAAAAATTAATTAAGTGGAATAAAATTTACCATTGAAAGTATTTAGAAACAAAATTCGAAATCATACATACAATCACTTTTCGTAAAGAAGAATCACATATACATTTGATATTGGAAATATTCTCATTGTAAAAAAATGTATACATGTAAGAATTAGGCATATGGCAATTTTTTTAGTCACACTATTTATCTGTGTAAAAACATGTGGAATGTTTTAAGTTAATTTCATTGTCTGAAATATATATATATATAAGAAATAAGCATATTTCTTTATGATTAAATAATTAATTTTAGTCGCGATATTCTTCTATAAACACATGTGAAATTTTTAAAAATATTCTCATTATCCAAAAAATATATGGAAGAAGTAGGCATATTTCTTACTGTTGTGGTTTCTTATAACCACTGCCATATTTTTATTTAATTCAATTAAAGAAATATTTTATTAGTCCTTATTCATTTAATTTTAAAATTCACATTCAAAATTATTTTAATTCCTTCCTTTTTTAATCTTCCCCTGTAAACTTTTCTTTCTTTCATAACATGTCGCTTTTTGAACATAATAGTGATAGTTTTTGTTACCTCTGTACTTCCGGAATTGGATTCTACTAGAAGCTTCGATAACATTCTTTGCCTATGCCCACTTCCTGTTCTAAGCTCCGCCCCTCGCCAATCAAATTCAAATGTTTTTATTACGTATTTTTTTTATCTCTGCCGATTGGCGTATTCATTTTTCGGGGCCCACTTCTGTTCAGGGTTGTAGCTCTCTCTCACACACTGATATGTTTTGTTTTTAGAGTGTAAGGTGATGGCTCGGCTGGCTGTAAAAAAGATGTTATGCGTGCATCGAAAGTTACGATATGAAGAAAATATCCTTTTAAAAAAAAATGTGACGACTTTTTAATCTCCTTATTATGTTACTCTGATTATGACAACTACAAAATCTTCTCCACCAACGTAGAAAAAAAAGACGGTTGTGTGTGATGGTAGCTCACTGGAACCTGGCATATATGGCAAAAATGGCTTATTGTCATTCGAGTGGTGATACTTTTTTTTTGTTCTATAAATTGCTTGATAAAGTCGTATGTTTTATTTTTTCTTTAAAATCAACATATCCGAGTTTCCCAAGAGAGAAAAATTTCATTAATTTTTTTATGATGGGGTTTATTTAAAACGTCATTTGTATACTTATGATTTAAAAAAAAAGAAAAAGGTGGATCTATAAAGAAGAGATTCCCTCAGAAATACTCCTTTTTCAAGATTCTTTATAAATAAAGATTTATTTTGAATCTGTAATTTTCAGTGCAAGTTCTTTTAATCACAACTGCCACTTTTGTTCCTTACTAGGTTAATACAGGTAATATTTTCACTTTTATCTTCATCGTTCTTGAATTATAAATTTACATGAATAACTACTTAACGAATTTTTTAATAATTAATGTCATGTCGAAGTGGTCCTTTGCGGTCACAGCAATACTGTACTCACTATAATCTTTTGATCACAAACCCAATATATATACTTTGGAATATTAACAAGATTCCACTGTATAAAAAAAAGGGAACTTATCGTCCAACCACCACACTTATGATTAAACAATTATTTTCAATCGCGATATTTTTCTATTAAAATTTCTATATTTTTTAAAACTAAACATTGGTCGAACAGTGGATACTTGCACTAAAAAAATTCAATGCATTTTTCTAGTCATAAAAATTACATCAAATTTTAAAACACGTGATTTCAACAAATATACTTTATAGGTTACAAAATAATCATAATAAAAACATCAGTTAGATAATAAAAGTTTAATAAATTTGTAAAATAGGAAAACGACAATGTATTGACAAAATATCGAGTTTGCGGTTTCTATCTTTCGCTGCAAGTTTATGTAAATTTAGGTTCGTTGGTCTATCTGTAAGGTATATAAGCTGAGTAAAATGTTGTTTTGTCAGATTTGGGTTGAGTCCTTCCATAGTTGGTGATCAAAGCCTGCGTTGGTGAGCTGAAGTCGTGCTGTCGCCACGTATCATGTAGAATTGATGTTTCCAACGTGAAAGCTAACCGTTTAGTGAGACATTTCGAATTATAATTTTGAACAAATGCTCTTTGGAAACCATGGGCTACTAATATAGTAGAAATTAGACTGTGTTAACGATTTTGCTAATGTTTTTTGTATTTCAGCCTAAAGAATTTATTGAGCGCGGGATTTGTTAGTAATTTGAACTACCGTTGGTCTACACGTAAGTGGGACTTTGTTATTTCGGTAAAATTTCTAGTCATTTCTACTGAAACGTAAGTTAGTATTTGAACTTATTTAATCATCGGACGACATAGGTCAAATTCGTCAAGGGACTCTGCCAACGTCTTAGCCCGCTTAGCTTCAATAAATGTATTCTTAAACATCTAATGTATTTTAATGTATTTTATGACTAATTTTGCAGGTAGTGGCATTGCTGGGTACGCTATATACATTCCATTCATTTCTAATAGGCATAATTGTTTTGGTAAAAAATAAAAGTTAGGTCTTTTTTCCATTGTTTGTTTTGCTTAGGTGAAGTAAAACTTAGTGGATTTAATGAGACAAATAGGAAAGTGGCAGAATTACATTCACTGGCATATTACCTTCAAGAGAAGGTGTTTTAAGATATTTTACTTTGAAAATGGAAATCAAAAGGGAAAATTAAATGTTTCTCAAAATTTAAAAAGAAAATATAGAACTAATGACGGCGTGTTTATTTTTATTATTTATTTATTTTTTAACTTTGCCACCAACCATCACAATTTTAGTTTAAAATAGTGGCCTTTTACCCTCGGTTTTTATATAAATATATATGTTTGTGTGACGTTATGTGTGTGTGTCTGTGTCTGCGTAATCTAATCTCAGATTTATATTTCAGAAATGAAAAATAACGGGATTTTCTTATTTGAGCGCATTAAACTATATGAAGTATGATGTTATTAATTTTCTTTCCATTAATAAATTTATTGTTTTTCATAAACTTTTTCATGAAACTAAATAGCTAATAATCCCTATCTTTATTAAATATAATCTAAACAAAAATTGTGTAACTGTAATTGACGGAATGTATTGGAAGCTTTTTTCATTTCGTCTTTCATTTGACATAGTGAACTAATCCGCATTCTTAGAAAAGTTCATAAAAGAAAAAAGTTTTTTCTAGATGAAGTTGAAATAGAATAAATTGAACATTTCAAGCTGGACGGGAAAATACATTTACTTTTTATTTAAAAGGGAAGAGAAATTTTAGTTTATATGCTGGACACAAGTTTCAAATAAAAGACTGTTTTAAATCTTTACTGATAACATAAATAATTCCACTACAAACAACTGTTTTTTTTTTCAATTTATAATGCAGTGTGCTTTTACTTTTATAGGCGAGTATAACTAATCCAATTGTAATCAAAACATTTTTGGTATAATGTTAAATGTAGTTTAATCCTTGCCAAACCGAAAACTGTTTATCAATAAAAAAAATTGAAATCAGTATTACACATTATAAATTTATTTCAAATTTACTGCATTTTTTTATTACCTAATATTACAGTTTTCACAATGTGATAGTTTGCGACCAATTACAATATAGCAATATAACAAAGCTGTCTCTTTAATTTTGAAGTAAGTTTTAAATGCTAATAAATTTTGAAAAATTTGTTTAAATATGTATTTTTGTAATTATTCCTTTCGAAAACATTGAAAATTTAGGAAAAAGTATGCGAAAACGCAAGTACCAAATGTCAAAATCCATAGTTGTAATGCTGTTTTTTTTTTGGGGGGGGGGGGGATCTAATGGGCTATGAGAGACCGTAAATTTGAATTTCGCATTAACTCATTGAATAAATTGAGCATTTCGATATTGATGATAAAATACATTTATTTTTTATTGAAAAGAGAAGAAATATTTTAGTTTATATGCTGCAAAAAAGTTTAGCTTTGGGTAGTATCGAGCAATTTCGTGACAGTGGCTAGAGATCATATTATTAATAATAATGGACATCGAAACTAGTAAGTTTTTCCCCGAAAATTAATCGGTACACTTCTTAGGTCCAAATATGTGTTTTATTCGTTTCCTCATAAAAATTTAATTATTTGTTTTTTTAGAATTTTGGCTCTACTTCAATATATCTGAATATTTTATTTTTAACACAGTCTGAACAAATACATAACACTGTCTGAACAAATATATACAGGTAATTACTTATTCATTAATAAATAATTTTTTGATATTTATTAAACATTCTCAAAAATGTATCCAAATTTGGTGTAACAAAAGCGAATATGTAACTAGAAATTACGCACAAAGACAGCGACACAGAATTGTTTAATGGCCAGTAACAGAAATTACTCACAAAAGTAAATGTATACATATACAGCATTCTAGTCTCATGATATATGCATTCACGAAAGAACAATATTTTTTCTCATCGATATACACTCAACCATACTTAAGACACAGGTTTTCACACGAAAACATACGTAAAAACGCATTGAACGTGGTGAATATTTGGGAAGTTGTTTTCTTTGGTAACCTGTGCTGCTTTTTGGTATATGCAGTTCCAGAACCAAATTCCCAACAAGAATAAGCTCTATGGGCTGACGAAATTGGTTCTAATGTTCACCCCACAAAGTTTATTTTTATTGGAGTATTGGTTCGGGATCTCCCTATCTCTTTAACAATCGGTGTGAAGGTTACAAGTTCCCCAAGTTACCATCTCAATTATTCGTTACGATCAATGTTGTACTTTGGTTGTCTTATACCTACCCAAACATTTTTTGATATGGAGGCTTAGTGGAGCAGAGAAAACGAGCAGGGAAATTTCCACACGTTCAGGTGAGGATAAAAATTGTGGTGGCAATTTTTGAGGTATCTCGCGTGAGATGCTTCGTCATTTCAAGTACCATCCTCTTACCTTGGGCCATTGGATAAAGAGCTGATGTTTGCCAACCAAGGTGCGTAAGTCAACAACAAAAACAATCACAATAATTTTGTTTTTCCGTTTTTCAATTACCAAAGAGGATGGAGCCATGGAAGAAAACGGACATATCATGATATACAAATGCAAATGCTGAGGAATTACATGTTATATTTTAATTATATTTTTATTTATTAATGCTAATATTTAAAAGTTTGAATAAAATTCATATTAAGAGACAGATATATTGAAACAATTTATATAAAAAATGTAATTTGGAAACAGTTGTCTTTTAAAATATCCGTTTTAGATTAAGATTATCAAAAGAAGCTTAAACATATCTATGATTACTGTAAATGATATTATAAAATTACACTTTAGAAACGAATTATAACTTTGATACTTTCATAAGCTCGGGGGATGAAAATTTACTCCCATTAAAAAGTTGCAAAAGACTTATTTGCATCAGATTACCTTTTTTTAAAAGTTAAGAAAAAGTAAAGATTTCAAAATAAAATAATTCTTGTGTAATGTTTAATATTTAAAACAGAAAATATTTTTTAAACATATAGTTTTAATAAATAAAACTTGCCTTACATTTTTAACATTTTCCAACCTAGTTGAAAAGTGTTTATGACTTTTCAGTTTGTCTGGCTGTCTGGCCGTTTGTACGTGCTGTAACTCCCGTAAATATGCTCGGATTGGCCTTCAATTTTATATGTTATTGTCGTTACCAATAGCAAGTTCCCTATTTGAACTGAAGTGTGTAGCACTTATAGTTTTTTTACAGGGACACTCAAAAGAATTCCGTTACATTACGGTCTATGGGGAAAATCATTTGCGGTTTATTTTAATGATGTTACACAATTTCAAACACATTGTAATTGATATATATCACTAAGGTACATTTCAAGAAGATTAATATGGAATATGGTTTGCATAGCACTTACAGTTACTTTACAGGGACAGTCAAAATAATTCCGTTACATTACGTCTATGGAGAAAAATCTTTTGCGGTTTAATTAAACTATTTTCACTGGTTTCACTATTTTAAACGCATTGAAATTTATATATATCTCTAAGGTACATTACAAGAGGCTTACTACAGCATATTGTGTGTATAGCAGTCATCGTTCATTTACAGGGACACACAAAATAATTCTCTACTGTCTGTTAACACTAATTCCTGGAAGTGCGTTTTAAGTTGCTGAACGCGATTTTAAATTTAACTCACTTTTTGTCTATTACTTGGTGTGTATAAATTCTGTAGATCCTATACAAGGCAGCACAAAAGTTCGCGAACACATTTCCGTTTATTGACAGAAACTCCAGAAGGAGAATTTTAAACTCTGCTACGCGTTTCCTAACTAAACTAAAATTTCGCACCTATGTAGTATATATACAAATCTATAGATCATATACAGGGCTGAATAAAATTATTCGGATATTTTTCCGAATATTCGGTATGTTGGAAATTCCTGAAATTACGTTTTTAAATATGTTATGCGTTTTCCAAACTGTTTACTGAGATGTTATCTTTCAGCTTATTAAACGGTAATGATTTGTAAAATTATTTTGGAAGCGTTGGAAATTGTTACATAATCTATGCTTGACGCATAATTTTTCGTTCTTGTTTTAAATATGATGAGAAGTAAGTTAATCATTTATATTAAAAAAAGCAGGAAAATAAAGCATTTAGTTCGAATTTTTAATGTAGTGTGTGATATCGTATCCCTTTCATTTATAGTAATAATAATATCTACGTTTAAAAATACTTTATAAATTCGAAACAAATGAATGATAACAGCTTCTTAAATAAAATTTTCTACTAAGATGTAGTTTAATATATGTTAATATACAGGATAAATACTTGGACAAATACAATATAACTGCTATAGTATAAACAGTATAATATAATAAAGTGTGTATAGTAAAAAATGCTGATTGGCTTTAATACAGATTGATATACAGTAATTGCGGATTGACATATAGTTAGTGCGCGCTTCAGTAAATGCACAAATTATAAATATTAGTTTCAGTTTTGAGTTTTAATTAATATAAATGCATTATTTATAAATCTGGACATACTGTTTTGTAAAGCATGTGACGTAAATTTTATTTGTTGTGATTACAATGTATTTTTGAATATGATATTTCCATAATTTAATTCTATATTATTCTTGATATAAATATTTTTCATAAATCGAAAACTTTTTGAAACTAATAATTAGTTTTTTTGGCTATAAAGTTTACTCCGAACAATTATATTAAAATTAATTTTTTTTTATTAAATGGAGAATATTTTCAGAGTCATAAATAAAGTTATTATTCATTGATGGGATAATGAAATACAATAATTAGACTGTAAAGAAAAGTTCCTGAAAAGTATGTTAAATTCGAATAAATCTGAAACACATCTATGATATACTTAAAAAAAGGTAAACATATTCTTGCAATTAAAGGTACTGTAAAATTGATGAAACCCCTATTTGGAACACCAAATGTTGGAACAAAGTTTCATCTTCTTATGGTTTCAACTTTTTTTGCACCATATTTTGGTGAAATATTGAACATCATTTTGAACAATATATTGTAATTTCCATGCATGTGTTTGTAACGATGAAAGGAATGGGCGATATTTTACTTTTAGAATATTTATATAAAAAGGGGATAGTAATTAAAAAAGAAACCTGGGAAATAACAGTGTAAGTGTCACTTAGAAAAGCCAAAAGCAAGAGATTATATCACATAAAGAAATGACGTAATTAAACGGAACTAATTGAAAAAAGGAGTCACTGCTCATTATCCCTCCACTCCAAGGGGTGCTGGTCATATCATTCACTAAGGAAGAAGTATGTTTATGAATATAGTAAGCTTCGTAAAAGTCTAGGTCCAAAACTGAATTACATTTTTGGATAATTTTAGCCTCTGGATAATTAAACTGGTGGGTGGAACTCCAATAATGTTTAGCTATTGTAGATTTCTCACATTTCTGCCTTCTAACATATTTCTGGCGTTCTTTTAGCCTAATTCTAAGAGCACGCTTCGTCTGCCAATGTACAGTGTGACTTTTAATTAACCTACAACTTTAAACTAAAATAACTTCCCAGAGCTTCATCAGATGGCGGTACGAATTCGTGCGTGCAATGAGAGAGAGCATAAAAGGTATTTGTTTAGTGTGAGTAACCACGCAATCTTGAAAATGTCTCCCAAAACGTCATATTCAACTGAAGATCGTATTTTTATTGTTAAAAATTGGTATTTATATGGTGAAAATGTAACACTATTTCTACGGAAGTGGTCTTTAACATTCAGAAAATGACCTAAGCCGGGTTATCACCTATCAATTCCAAAATCGTTATCCTGGTGCATTGCATTGGCCACCTTATTCACTAGATATGAATCCATGTTATTTTTGTTTTTGGGGTAATATGAAAGATTTGCTTTACAAGGAGAAGCCGATAAACCTTATTATCCTCAAAAGTTCCATAACCGACTCATTTCCAAGCATAAAAAAAGAAACGCTCGATTTTGTTACTGACAAATTTGTGAGTAAATTGCGCTATTGTATTACCTCTGAAGGATCTATCTTTGAAAACCTTATCCATTAAATTCCTTTTCCACATCAATAGGATATTTAAGATTGGAGAAAGAAACTTTATTGGTTGGAAAGAACACAACTTTGAAACTAAACCTACTTAGAATACGAGAAATTTGTGTACTGATTTTAGGTAATTAAGGTAAGACAATAACATTTTTAAATTCTTTATTTGCTGAACAGAAACAGTGATTGTCGGAAGTTTAGATAACGGTTATTTAACCGTATAGATAACGGTTATTTAACTGTAATTTGAATCTAACCAGACCATAATTGGTCAATAATATAGTAATAATATTTGTATAATATGATCAAGTAACCGTTATTTTAAGAAACGGTCGAATGACTGGAAAGTTTGCTTCAGCTTTTTAACAATGTATGTATCTGTGATATTTGATCTAAAACAAAAAAGACCAGTAAATAAATTCATGATTTCAGAAATTACGCTCTTGGAAGAATAATTTGGATAGCTGCCACTCTTATTTTTTATTGATTTTTTTTTTAAATCAGGCCATTTTAGGTGATTCTGTAAATGCAAGTGAATTTATTATTGTACATTTGCATTATCAAATTTTATGGGTAGAATCTAAGTCAATATTGGTAAAGAATAGTAGATGTTTGGGAATTTTTTTATACAAAACTAAACAAATCACAATTTGGCATTTTTATATTATATTACACAAAAAATAAATATAAAATATAATTTACATTTATATAAAGCAATGAAAGCAACTCTTCATATAAGTCATAAAAAATGCATTTCAGGCGGTGAGACGTCTAGCTCTTCAGCTATTAATATGAAAATAAAACATAAAAAAATACTTTCACACTGTATTACATTGTTGAGGCAGTGAAGCAAAAATATATATATAATTTACGGCGGGCGAGTCGTAAGTAGGGTGATTCCTGTAGTATGTCACCGGAAATCAACACACAAGCTTCACAAATAGCCTCCTTTAGCTCGTCGAGTGTTAAACGATTGTTGTGGTAAACAAAGTACTTCAGTGTCGCTTCCAGAATTTCTTACACTATATGCTAATATCGACCGCGTTTCAATGACGAAATCTTCGACGTCTGTCGTTCTTGGCGTTTGAGCTGTCTTTATGTGGATCAGTAATTCTGTTTGCAGCATTATCTACCGACGCTATTTTTAACTACAATTTTGAGGTTTCTGTATCATATTCTTATGGTTTATTTAATAAACATACAACTGTTTTCATGCTTCTATCTATCACCGTTTCTGAGTTATTTATTTCCAAAGTTGGAGGTCCTTCGTGAAACACCCTGTAAAAGCAACTGACAAGTTCATTCTTCTTTTCCGACATGTGTGTTGTGTGAAAGTTTCACATTTTGAATAGCTTTTGATGTGATACAGACCACTTATGGTTATGCCACCAGGAGCGCCATCTATCGGCGCAATTCATTGGTAAATTTTTGAGGTTTCTGTATCAGATTTTTTAATAAACATACCACTTGTTTCATACTTCTATATTTAATCGTTTCTGACTTATTTATTTTCAAAGTTAGGTGTCCTTCGTGAAACACCTTGTACTTACATGTGTAGTTCGTGCAATCGATCTTGTGCTAGTGATTGGACTACCTTCAACCTCTCTGAGAATACGTTCTTCCTATTCTAGAACTCATACATGTCTCGCACGATCCGTATTCTGTCTCGTGACATGAAATGAACTGTTCTCACAAATGTAACAAACTCAAAAGGTAAACGAGGAAACATTTTGGTATCCGGCATTGTCCTGTTGGAGAAGCGTTTATGATACAATCACAGCGACACTGGTTCAGCAGACTCGTTTTCAACAGTATTTACAGCAGTCCCCGAAAGGACAGCATTGTCCTGCCCTCTACCGACCGAAATGCACTTCTAGGGCTTTATCAACGTTAACGGTTAGAATTTTCAGCAATTAATTGTACCAAGTCATTCGTAAGACTTTACATAATGATGTCAATAAAAGGTTTATTTTCAATTCCTCCACACTTCCTGTTTTTTGGCCAATACTTTCCATTTCCGAACCCACATACCAATTCCAAAATTGTTTCTTTATGTGCTTTACCTTCCCTGACATTTTAGCTCATGAGTTCAGTTACAACCTGTATATATATATATATTGCATGAAGTGTTTTTCTGTTATATTGTATTCATACACATTTTCGCTTGTTTGTATGTTTAAAAGATTATAAAGGTTTAGTCCTCTAAGATTTCGTAGACATCTTCTTCCATTTTCTTTTGTTTTCTCTCCCTCTTTTTCTATTTTATATGTTTCTGTCTTAATTTAATTTCGTTTGTTTTACTGCGTTCTAAAGTAATACACATTGTAAAATTTAAAGACGATCAGAGGTGTTTTTTCAATATTTACTGTTTTAATGTAACTATTCTTAGACTTTTAAAAGTCGTAAAGCAAATAATCTTAACTTCAAAAGCACTATTACAACGAACAACTCTGAATGGATAGCTTTTAAGTTAGTAGAAATATTATAAAATATAATTTCTTAAAATGTGTTGTACAAATTATCTAAAGAAAATGGGATGCTAATTATACTCTTTTTTATATAAATGTAGATAAACTTCCTTAACTGATTGTTCAATCAATTAGTTGCAATTTTGTTTAGTGGATAATTTTATTTTAATATCTCTTTACCCATGAAGAAAATAAAGAAACATTTAGAGTTATAAAACTCAGTTAGTTACGTATATACACTATCTTTAGAAGCATTACAAAGAATTAATCTATAAAAATAAACTATATTAAAAGGTATAATTATATTTTAGGAATATATTACAGTTCTGTCATGTTATCGATAAAATATGATAAAAAGCTAAAGTTTTAAAACATAAGCTATCGTTTTATAAAATACTAGCAAGCTACGCCCGCTACGCTGGTCAATTTCTCTTAACGAACCTTTAATCAAACAAAATATTGACATTTCATAATTCACTTTTATATTTTAACAGAATAATAAGGATACTATAATTTGTGACTCGTGCTATAGCCAATATACACGTCAGGACACGTCGCCCTTATCATTATCTTTTTACGCGTGAAGGTTTCGCTATGGTACTCTATGGTGAAATTTGGTAATTTTAGAAATTCAATAGTTGAAAAATCGCAGAATCATTAGATCATTTTTCTTTAGAATTTGTTCTTAGAGCGCGTTTAGATCTTATAAATAACAATCATGCCGAACTTCAAGTTTCTAGCTCCTTCAGCATCGCAAAAATCGCAATTTTAGAACGTTTTTCGCCTCTGCACCCCCTCGGGTTAGTGGCACCGACATAAAATATAGCCTATGTTGGAGCAGGGATTGTCACCATCCATTTGCCACCATCACTTTTGAAATCGCTTTAGTAGTTCCAGAGATTCCATAGAAATTGTAATTTAGAATGTTTTTAGAAAATTTTTTGCTTATTTCAGGCTTTTAAATTTCGAATTTTTTTAGACTTTGTTCTTATAGAGCATTTAAATCTTGTAAGTAACGACCATACAAAATGTCAAGTTCCTAACTCCTTCAGTATTGAAAATATCATAATTTTGAAACGTTGTTCGCTCCTGCACCCTCTGCGGGTAGTAGCACTGACATAAAATTTAGCATATGTTGGAGCAGGGACTGTCACCCTCCATTTGCCACCATCACTTTTGAAATCGGTTCTGTAGTTTCAGAGATTCCATAGAAATTGTAATTTAGAATGTTTTTAGAACGCTTCTTCCTCATCTCACCCTTTTAAATTTCGAATGTTTTTATAATTTGTTCTTAGAGAGCATTTACATGTTATAAGTAACTACCATACCAAATTTGATGCTTCTATCTCCTTCAGTATACAAAAAATCGAAATTTTAGAACGTTTTTCGCTCCTGCACCCCCCTGGGGGTGGTGGCACCGACATAAAATATAGCCTATGTTGGAGCAGGGATTGTCACCATTAATTTGCCACCATCACTTTTAAAATCGCTTCAGTGGTTCCAGAGATTACCCTCTACAAACAAACAAACAAACAAACAAACAATCTTTACTACTTTATATATTAGTATAGATAAGGGGGAATTAGCCCCTTGTTCCCCCTTCATACTTAACCAATCAATCCCGAAAACTAATCAGGGATGCGCCTTAACACAGTGAACCTATAAATGAAATTTGAAGGAAATGGGATAATTCTGCATGAAAAACCCATTTACATAAATTAAGAGGGGTATTAGCCCCCGTTCCCCCCCTTTATACTTAATCAATCAATCCCGAAAACTAATCAGGGAAGCGTCTTAACCCAATGAACCTATAAACAAATTTTGAAGCAAATAGAATAATTCTGCATGAAAAACCCATTTAAATAAATTACGGGGGGGATTATACCCCCGTTCCCTCCTTTATACTTAACCAATCAATCCCGAAAAGTAATCGGGGAAGCGTCTTAACCCAATGAACCTATAAACAAAATTTGAAGGAAAACGGAATAATTCTGCATGAAAAACCCATTTATATAAATTAAGGGGGGGGGGGGTTAGCCCTCCGATCCGCCCCCCTTTATACCTAACTAATCAATCCCGAAAACTAATCAGGGAAGCGCCTTAACTCAGTGAACCTATAAACAAAATTTGAAGGAAAACGGAATAATTCTGTATGAAAAACCCATTTATATAAATTAAGGGGGGGGGGGGAATTAGCCACCCGATCCCCCTTTATACTTAACTAATCAATCCCGAAAACTAATCAGGGAAGCGCCTTAACTCAGTGAACCTATAAACAAAATTTGAAGGAAAACGGAATAATTCTGCATGAAAAACCCATTAATATAAATTAAGGGGGGGGGATTAGCCCCCCCCCTTGTTCCCCCCTTTATACTCAGCCAATCAATCCCGAAAATTATCATGCAAGCGCCTTAACACAGTGAACCTATAAACAAAATTTGAAGGAAAACGGAATAATTCTGTATGAAAAACCCATTTATATAAATTAAGGGGGGGGGGAATTAGCCACCCGATCCCCCTTTATACTTAACTAATCAATCCCGAAAACTAATCAGGGAAGCGCCTTAACTCAGTGAACCTATAAACAAAATTTGAAGGAAAACGGAATAATTCTGCATGAAAAACCCATTAATATAAATTAAGGGGGGGGATTAGCCCCCCCCTTGTTCCCCCCTTTATACTCAGCCAATCAATCCCGAAAATTATCATGCAAGCGCCTTAACACAGTGAACCTATAAACAAAATTTGAAGGAAAACGGAATAATTCTGCATGAAAAACCCATTTATATAAATTAAGAGGGGGATTATCCCCCCGTTCCCCCCTTTATACTTAACCAATCAATCCCGAAAAGTAATCAGGGAAGCGTCTTAACCCAATGAACCTATAAACAAAATTTGAAGGAAAACGGAATAATTCTGCATGAAAAACCCATTTATATAAATTAAGGGGGGGAATTAGCCCCCCGATCCCCCCCCCTTTATATTAACTAATCAATCCCGAAAACTAATCAGGGAAGCGCCTTAACTCAGTGAACCTATAAACAAAATATGAAGGAAAACGGAATAATTCTGCATGAAAAACCCATTTATATAAATTAAGGGGGGGGAATTAGCCCCTTGTTCCCCCCCCTTTTATACTTAACTAATCAATCCCGAAAACTAATCAGGGAAGCGCCTTAACACAGTGAACCTATAAACAAAATTTGAAGGAAAACGGATATTTCTATGAAGAGTTATCGCATTACGTACGTACATACATACATACAGAACCGGCTGCCAAGCTCTCAGGACTTGACAGCAAGTGTGATAACTGAAAAATCGCAATTTTAGAACGTTTTTTGCTCCTGCACCCCCTGGGGTTAGTGGCACCGACATAAAATATAGCCTATGTTGGAGCAGGGGTTGTCACCATCAATTTGCCACCATCACTTTTGAAATCGGTTCGGTAGTTCCAGAGATTACCCCCTACAAACAAACAAACAAGAATTACTCCTTTATAATATTAGTATAGATAAATTCTAAAATTATCCTGTAAAATTTAGTTAATAAATAAGTGACCAGTAACGCCATTCCAAAATATTTATTAACACAAAAAAGCATCATAAGCGAAAGACAATGCAGTTCCCTTATAAATTTTCAATGTAAAATCATTCCTAAAATTACTAAGTTATTCATATATACAGAAGTAAAATCTCGTTTTTGTTTTCGTACGAGCATAAAAGAACACGACTATACTTTTGAGAACAACTAATTATTTGTTCTTAACTGCGGGTGATAGCAGCAATAGTTATTCAAAGGATAAAATTAAATTATGAATATGTTTTTATACTCCTTTGTATAACTAGTCTTTACTAATATCACCTAACCGTGAAAAGGGGGCTTTAAGGTTTGAAGTTTACGAGGAACTTCCCTTTTTCTTTTACTTTCTTTGCCTTATATCTTCTTCCCTCCATTAATATCTAAGTTAATTTAATTCAGTTTTACTGGGCCCTGAGGGTCACTTTGGAAATTTTTAAAACGATCAAGGGTTTATTTATTTATTTATTTATTTATTTATTTATTTATAGTAACTGTTCTTAGATTTTTAAAAGTTGAAAAAGAAATAATCTTAACTTTAAAATCACTATTAAATGGGACAAATCTAAATGGGATGTTTTTAGGTGCGTTCGTAATTATATAAATACGTAGCACCTATTGTCGTCGCTTGGTTCGTCCGTCTGTCTGACCGTCCGTCCGCATATAACAACGCAAAAACTACCCAACCGAATGGCTTGAAATTTAAGATATATTATCTTTGCAGAATTTTGTCGAGACATTTCAAATTTTATAAAAATCAAATCAAAACTTTAGCAGATATTAATAAAAATATTTATTAAGAAATTTGAATTATTTTTAAAAAATCGGTGCTTTCTTGTTATAGGAGCTTCCGAAGTTTAATCGTCAAGCGACCGAGATACTTATTTTATTGCAGAAATTAATCTGCAGACGATATAATTCATTTCACAGAATTAAAAATCAGAAAAGATCTGAATATTTATATAACTAGCTATAGTACGAACGCACCTCATTTTTCACGTTTGACGCACAATTTCCAACTTGTTTGAATTTACGATGATTTTCTAAAAAAAAATAAGTACCTGAAACCATTTTTACAAATTTTGCAAATTATATAAAATGCTAAATATAGTTTTTATTTGAAGTGCAAATAAACTTCTCTAACCCTTTGTCCATTCATTTAGCTAAAAAAAGTATTTTTTATGGATATTTGTTTTTATATACGTATGCCTAATGAAGTAAATAATGAAATAATTATATATAAAACAAAGTGTTAGTTTAATATTTTAATTATCATTTGAATAATGATTGCATGTTCCCCAATAGTATAAAAATTATTAAAAATATTTCAAACAAAATTATTAAACATTGTAAATAATATATCAGTTTTGGATTTATAAATTTAAGGTACACTGTCTGGTCAAAAGTACTCGGCCACTTTCGATTTTAGACGATTTGTAGAATGTCTAGAGAAATACTTGACGAATTTTTATGGGACTTCAGGAATGTAAAGAATATATTTGACCTCATATTTTTCAGTGGTTGCTTAGCAATTAAGAGGCTAATAACAAATTGAATGAAAAAAGTATATATTTGCGATCACCATGTTCACGCTCGAAATGATTTGTAGCTGCAGCAGATTAGTATGTGGAACCTGTACAACCTTTGTGTTCATTCATGTAACAATAAAACGTTAATACATGAATAAATGAATGTATTTTTTTTTAACTTTCAAAACATTTCCGAATGTTTATAATGATTTCCAACATGTTTAGGAATTTGGTTGTCTGTTGTCCCTCTGTCCGTGCTCTAACTCACGTAAATATATTCGGAGTAATGTGATTTTTTAAATGTTAATGAGGCTCACTTTAGAATGTTTGCTATTGAAAATGAAGTGCGTAGCACTTATCTTCCGTTTACAGGGACACACAAAATATTCCGTTACATTATGGTCTATGGTATAAAATCATTTTGAGTGCATTCTATTTTAATTGCTTATATATCACATTTCATTGTATGATAAAATAAAGTCTCTTGGAAATATTCTGCTACTGTTGCATTTCCTCACCTATGTCTGAAGCATGATTTAAAAAAAATTGTTGTATATAGTATGCAGGTTTCAATCAAATTTAAACAGTACTTTCTCAAAATTTGACAAAATACAGATATATATATATATATATATGTATTAAACATTTGACTAAATTTGAAATTTTGTGTGGAATAAATTTTAATTGCACATGCGCAAACGATCAAAATTTTTTTTCATAATTTAGTAGTCAACTATATAAAGTAACTCATATGAAAAACTCCTGGAGCCGCCTTGGCTTTGAACTGCGTATATTGGCGTAGGAGTGCCAAGGACTGTTTTCCCATTACAAGACATGTGCTATCAAGCCATCTGCTGCTTGTCGCGTAGGAGCGCTCGTTCCAGCGGTTTTGGTAATTTTGTTAATATTTTCTTTTTGCTCTTTGCCTGCCCAGTGTCGCGCTCAGGCTCGTCCTGGCAGTGTCGGCCTCTGTCCTAGTATGTAAACCCTTTTTTGCACAAATAAATGTTGTCCGGGGTAGAGCGCGCGATGCATTGGCGGTCTCGGCGTGGGCCTTCCCTGCTCGTCGGAGACTGGACTCCAACCTTTAAGAATCCCCGCCTGCCGGGGAACATCCCGGGTGGGACGTTTGGTCTGGCGCAGCCGGACCGATCTGTCCCAATCAGGCATTAAATCTAATATCTCAGAACTTCAGAAACATATACATTTCAGCGATACAGTAAGATGAATTTTAATTGCTTTCTAAGAGTAGTTGGATAATAAGAGATTTTCTATAAATTAGCATTTTTCATTTTTAGTCCTTTATTAAAACTTTCCAACAGAGTTGAAAAGTGTATGTGATTTCGTTTGTCTCTCCGGCTGTTCATCTGTCCGAGCTCTGACTTACGTAAAACTACTCGGATCTTTCTGAAACTTTTATATGTTATTGACGTTTACTACAGCGCTATTGCTATTGAAAATGAAGCGTGTAACATTTATAGCTCGTTTACAGGGACAGTCAAAAGTAATCTGT
This sequence comes from Maratus michaelseni, assembly GCA_963931845.1. Taxonomy (NCBI): domain Eukaryota; kingdom Metazoa; phylum Arthropoda; class Arachnida; order Araneae; family Salticidae; genus Maratus; species Maratus michaelseni. Next base: position 198,059,356 of record OZ007588.1, on the reverse strand, counting down.
TACATTACGGTCAAAAGGAAAAATAACGTTTCAAATGCATATCATGTTACACAATTTCAAACATAATGAAATTTATATGCATTTATGACATTCAGTGTATATGCTTTTATGACATTCCTCATATTACTACTAAAACATGTATTCTGTATATTAGGGGGTGCAGAGCATTTACCATTTATTTACACTGTCACACACAAGAATCCTGTTACATAATTGACTAATTGAAAAACTGTTTGCATCGTATTTTAGTTATATTACGCAATTTCAAATATAATGAAATTGATATACACTACTGAAGTTTACTACAAGATACTTTCTCTAGAATATGATGGGTATTGCATTACGTTCATTGATAAGGACACACAGAAGATTTCAGATAGAGTATCCGAAGTATTTTCTATTAGATATGATTGCTGGGAGTGAGTTTCCAGTTATGGTATGTGTTTTTAAGTTTAACTAAATTTTTACACAGTACGGGGGGAGTAAAAATGCTCTGGATCTTATACAGGGCTACACAAAACAATTCGTAAGCATTAGTGAGTATGAGCGTGATATGCTTTAATGTGGTTTTTTATCGAGTTATGTATTTTCAAGCTGAACATATATTTAGTATACTAAGAAATGCTTGTAGAATATAACTAAAATCATATACAGGACCACCCAAAGAACTGAATGCATGGCCACCTATGGATCATAATTTCTGGAAGACAAAAAAGTGTAGTTTTCAGCGTGTATTAGCCTGAATAAAATTTCACATTACTATTTGGAGTGTATAAAAATTCGTAGGTCATATAAAGGACTGAACAAAAGAATTGAAGTAAATTTCCTTCTATTGGTAGAAATTTCTGAAAGTGAATCTTCAACCTATTATTCGTTTTTTACTACGCTAAATTTTAGCATACTATGTCGAATTTATACAAAACTATAGGTAAAATACAGAGTTGCACAAAAGAATAGGAGTACTATTCCAACAATGGACGCTAATTCATGAAATCTGGTTTCCATATGTGCTATGTATTTTCTAAAATATTTACGTTGGTAATATATACCTTATTTAGTAGCTTAATTTCGCTTAAATATTCTGGAATTGTTGTAAAGCGTTTCATAATCTACGCATACTGTTTTATTCAAGTTTATTCATGTTTTAGTTTTCATTAGAAAAACTATACGAACGAACCCATTCCAACAACAACAACAAAAATTCGGACAACAATTCAACAACAAATATCGGAGCATTCATTCAAATATTCATAAAATACATACTGCTTTGTTGGAAGTCGTTTAACAAAAAATAACACTTTGAAAATGTCATTTATCACTCATTTACTTTTAGAAAACAGCTAGCTTGCCGATATCTTTCTGAATTTTCAAGATGTTCCACTAGCATTTTGATATAAATTGCACCATATAGTCGAATACTAAATTATGAAAAAGAATTGTTGTAACTCGCGCATGCGCAGTTAAAATGTATTTCATTAAATATTGAAAGTATTTATATCCCAATTGCAGTATCTTGTTTCTACTGTCCTTGCCGTTTTTCCTGAAAATAGCCTTAAACTTGGTTGAGACATCTGCATGCTATAAACAAAAACACCTGAAAATGTGTTAAATTATGTCTTCATGAATGTGCGTGCTTTTATTAAACGAGTGAACACTAATGTTGTACTGGTCCCGTATAGGCATGTCTTACAGCTACAGACCATTTCTAGAATTGCATTTTATAGGGTGAGCGCAAATATAATTTTTCAATTTATTGTTGGTCCTCTAATTTCGCTCGTGACTAAATATTTATTGAAAAATATGACGTCAAACATGTTCTTTACATCCTTGAAGTTACAAACGATTTCGTAAAGTATTTCGCTAGATATTTGGCAAAACGCCTAAAATTGAAAGTGCCCGGATACTTTTGACGAGAAAGCGTAGTTACTTTATTTTACAGGAGAAAAAAGTAAATGGGTTGTATAAGAATTGATTTATTTTCAATTTTCTAAACTAAATTGGTCCTGGCAAAGTAGTTTAAGAAGTGAGCTGTAGTTCTACATTTATGAAATATAATTCTTCTAGTTGAAAATAAATTATATATTTATTTGACTTATAAGGCAAAAATCAAATGTATTACGAGTAGATTATTTTTATCAAATATTCTACTTTTTCTAAGTATGATATAAGCCCGAAATTTCCATTTTCAAAATCATGATTAAATAATTGTTCTTATTAATTTCGATCATGAAGGTTCGATAAGTGATATGTGGTTTCATGTACTACATAGTAATAATCCACACAAGTAATTATTTTCTTTTTACACAGACACACATATACAATATATATATATATATATATATATATATATATATATATATATATATATATATATATATATATATACGTATATATATATATATTTAGACGAGAGAAATAGACATGGCTATTTTACAATCACAGCTACATTAGAAAGAGATTATCAAAAACAAAAATGGTAATTGTCATCACATTTAGAATGCTACTTTAAAACAGAAGTCGCCTTGGTTAATTGTACAAGTAAAAATTTTTTGTGGTTATAATGTTCTGATATAGACTTATCATTTTCAACATTTCTAATATCTAGTGAAACCAACATAAACTGAAATATAGATTAGGGATAAGCAGATTTATGATTTATAATTTGTAGGAAATATTTTGTAGGAAAATTCGCAAACAGAAAAATTTGAGCTACAAAAAGAAATTCCATTAATGACGTTTTTCATATAAAACTTTTCCTAGAAATTCATATAAGAGTAAATAATTGCTGATTTATATGTTTTGTAAAAAAAAAAAAAAAAAAAAAAAACACGCATGTTCTTAAAATTTTGGACATCAGTTAGAGTAACAACCCTCCCCCCCAAAATAAATCGAACAGAAGCTATAAATCTAGTTCTAAAAAATCACAATAAAACGAAAAATACCAATTGACTTCTTCTGAAGTTCTTTATGATCGTATGTGGTTTATTTTGTCATAGTGTATCATGCACACCTTACAAATTGCAAGAACCGTAATTGCAAATAGTAATATCCACATTTGACAACATATTTGGGATCTTTGGATCAAGGCAGGATGGACAAAGGTGCGGTTATTCTACATTTACTTTAATCATTATAAGTTTGGAAGAGATCAAAGTTAAAGAATGTTAATGTTAAAATGATGTGACAAACTTTGAAACATAACTTCCCAAAAAAATCATTCAATTTATTTCTACAATGAGATACAATGAACAGCTCTACACATATTCCAGACATGTTTTTCGATACAAATAATTTTCATATTTAAACAAATATATATGAATAATGATATACATTATCTTTTACATAAAACGAACCACAATTTCCAAAACATCGATGAGTAAATTTACAGCTGACTTCAATCGTAAGATTTTGAAATATAGAGGCATTATTTTTTTCAGCATCCTAAAGTCTAAAAGGACGTCTCCTGTTATCAAAGTATAAGAAAAAATAACAAGGAAACATTTATAGTATTTTCACTTATATAAAGTTAGTTATTGTACACAGAAAATTTTTATACCTTTTCCGGTAATTATTGTGTATTCCCCGTACTTTTTCTTATAAACCTTAATTTTATTTTTTTTCGAAATTTACGGCTAAACCCCTAGCGCATTTTGTTTTATAACGTTATGAAAATGTAAGAAAAAGTACAAACAATACATTTTTCCTGGTTGCTATGATCCAAGGAACTCAAATATGGTGGCATTAGAGGTTATTACCATTTCGAAAATTCAAAGTGATGAATCTTTTAATATATCGACGATTTCTTTTGACAAAAAAAAAAAAAAAAAAAGAAACGAAGACTATTATAAAGAGCTTAATGTGAATAAATACTACTTTTCGTTCATTTTTTATTAATTGAAAGCAGATAAGCCGTCCTTCGGATTTTTTGGGGGGAGAGATGATGTTGAATTTTCCTTTTACCCTATTTCCTTCTACACTCTCCTAATTAAATTAAATGTTCTTTAACTGCGTACTAAAATAATACACTTTCAAAATATTAAGGACAATTCAGAGTATTGTCAATATTTACTTTTTTATTGTAACTAATGTTAGACTTTTAAAATTAGAAAAAACAAATTATATCAACTGTAAAAGTGCCATTAAATAGAACAACTGTGAATGCAGATATTTTCAGTTAGCGATAATCTTCTAAAAAATAAGTTCCTCAAATGTCTTCTGCAACATTTACAAATTAAACAAGATGATGATTATAAATTTTTTTCGAAATGCAGTTAACACTTTTAACACTTTGAAAACATTAAAGACAATCATGAGTTTTTTCAATATTTACATTTTTATTGTAACTAATCACATACTTTTAAAATTAGAAAAATAATTACTGTAAACTTCAAAAGTACAATTTAACAGAACAAAGTTAATGAAGATCTTTTAAGTTAGTCATAATGTTCTAAAAAGTTTTTTCCACAAATTCCTCGTATAAAGAAAGCTTAGAAATTAAATTAGATGATAACTATTTTATTAACTCAAAATGCATTTAATCTTTTTAACTGATTGTCCTGTCATTTAAATACAAATTTTTCATAGCTCATCTTTTTTTGATATATATTTGATTAATTCAGAAAACTTTGTATCATTCACGATTTAACTTATTGAAATTAGAATTTTCAGTTATTTTTAAATTTACATGCAGAATAAATATATTGCATTAATTAAAAATCCATACAAGAAGTATATGTCATAAAGAAACAACATATAAAAAAACCCTTTCTGTTGTACTATTAATTTTCTATCTAAAAAATTGATTTGCTTTGCAAACTTATGCAATTGCTTTTGCCATTATGCATTGAGCGCTCATAATAATTTTTTATCGCAGAAAACAGAAGTTTTAATTTAACCCTTTTAGTGCCAAGGAGTGCCGTCGCGCTCCTCTCTCTCTGTGTTTTTTTTATCATAGTATAAAATCTTCTGAAGAGAATGTTGAAAAAAATATGAATATTGGTGTATTGTAACGGAAATGGTGAATATTTCTCTTGTTCATATAAATTATCTATAAAAATGCACTTTTTTACTGGCATTTTTAGCATATATTGGTAAACTATGTATGGCACTAAAAGGGTTAAATACACTTATAATTAATACCAATAATACCAGTTAATTACCAATTAATACCAATTAATACGAGTGTTTATTTTATTTTCACATTGAATTTAAAACAATAATAAAATAAATATATAGGTAAAAAATTTTGACGGAATAATTATTAACACGAAAAGTTTAATAAGTTGCGATAAAGTATTTAATAACTGTTTAATAAATACTTAATGTAATATAATTTTTAAAAAGAAATATTAAAGAAAATGTGTTTCAAAAGACTTAAAAAAATAAACTTTCAAAGTTCTTAAAAAAATTGTTTTCTCTCATTACGTATTTCTCCCTAAATTTCTCCTTCCTTCTATTTAACACTTAACTTAATTTGAGTTAATTTTGTTTTACTGTGTCCTAAAAATAACACGCATTGAAAGTTTTAAAGACGATCAAGTGTTTCTCTCAATATTTGCCCTTTTTAATGTAACTATTCTGGGAGTTTTAAAAATCTAAAAGCAAATAATCTCAAATTCAATAGCACTATTAAAGAGAACAACTCTGAGTGGAAACCTTTTAAGTTGGCGATAATGCCCTATAAATTTTAAGTTCCTTAAATGTCTCGTACAAAATTTACAAATTAAATGAGATGCTAATATACTCTTTATTCGAAATGCAGATAAATTTCACTACCTCCTTTTGTAGTCATTTAGATTATTTTTAACACATTCCAACCTAGTTGAAAAGTGTTTATGACTTCGGTTTGCCTGGCCGTATGGCCGTCTGCTGTCTGGCCGTCTGTCCGTGCTGTAACTCCCTTAAATATACTCGGATCGCCTTGCAATTTTTATATGTTATTGTCGTTATCTATAGCACGCTCCCTATTTCAACAGAAGTGTGTAGCATTTATAGTTTTTTTACAGGGACACTCAAAAGAATTCCGTTACATTACGGTCTATGGGGAAATATCATTTGCGGTTTATTTATTGATGTTACACAATTGCAAACACATTGTAATTGATATATATCACTACGGTGTATTACAAGAAGTTTAATATGGAATAGGGTGTGCATAGAGCTTATAGTTAATTTACAGGGACAGTTAAAAGTATTCCGTTACATTACGTCTATGGAGAAAAATCGTCTGCGGTTTATTTAAATAATGTTTCACTATTTTAAACGCATTGATATTTATATATATCACTAAGGTGCATTACAAGAGGCTTACTACAGCATATTGTGTGTATAGCAGTCATCGTTCCTTTACAGGGACCCACAAAAGAATTCTCTACTGTCTGTTAACAATCATTCCTGGAAGTGCGTTCTGAACGCGATTTTAAATTTAACTCATTTTTCTTTATTACTTGGTTTGTATAAATTCTGTAGATAATATACAGGGAAGCACAAAAGTTTACGAACACATTTCCGTTTATTGACAGAAACTCCAGAAGGAGAATTTTAACTGTGCTACGCGTTTTTTAACTGAACTACAATTTAGCATACAATGTAGTATATATACAAATCTATAGATCCTATACAGGGATGAATAAAAGTATTCGGATATTTTTCCGAATATCGTGTACGTTGGAAATTCTTGAAATTATGTTTTTAAATATGTTATGCGTTTTCCAAATTGTTTACTTAGATGTTATCTTTCAGCTTATTAAACGATACGATTTGTAAAATATTTTGGAAGAGTTGGAAAGTGTCACATAATCTATGTTTGACGCATGATTTTTCGTCCTTGTTTAAACTTATGTCTAACCTTAATTTAATATCCCTTTTCCAATAAAGAAAATAAGGAATCATTCACAATTTTAAAACAAACAACTATTTTTTTTTAAATAATCATGGGTGATATTTGTGTTTATGAGAAATACTTAATGAAAAAAGTAGGCTGCTGTCATCTCAAAACATTTTTAAAAATAATTCTAATGTATTAATTTAAATAGTACTGTTAAACACTAATAATAACGAAGTATAGAGAGTTTCTTCAAATTTAATGCAACTAATAATTACTCTTTATTGAAATTCGCAAAAACTTCTCTAACTGATTCTACAGTTATTTTGTTAAAAATATTATTCTTGTATGGTTGATCTTATTTTAAAATATGTTGCTCTATAAAGAAGATAATGAAGTATTAACAGTTATAAATAATGCAGTGCAGTTAGGTATTTTAATTATATTTATAATCACTAAAACACCAAATAAAATAAATTAAGACAGACTTGAGCGCAGTTAAAAAATAAAATTTATAAAAATATACTTAAAAATAATTAAAATACAATTTGTAAACGTTTCGCCAAGCGACACACGAGGCATCATCAGTACAAAAAATTCATTGCATAGCAAAATTTTTTTGATTTTGAAAATTGATTTTTTTGTACTGATTATGCCTCGCGTGTCGCTGGGCAAAACGTTTACAAATTGTATTTTTAATTGTTTTTAAGTTTATTTTGATAAATTTTATTTTTTAACTGTGCTCAAGTCTGTCTTAATTTATTTTATTTGGGGTTTTAATGGTTTATAAATTCAGACGTTAAATGTATATATACTGCAATTTATAATCATGCCTGAGAAATCATCAACAGTATCAAACAAATTTAATGATTTAAATCTTTGTTAAAAACGTATAATTTATTTCATAAATCTAATATTGTTCGTTTTTCTTACAGAAAATGGGATTAACTTTAAATATGCACTATACGGCCATTCGTCACCGGACACTTTCAATTTTATGCATTTTGTTGAATATTGAAAGATATACATGTCGGATTCTTCTGAAACTTCAGGATTATAAAGAATATGTTTGACCTCATATTTATCAGCGACGATTTGAACAGGAGGGCAATTAGGGGGCCAGCATAAAACCCCCAAAAAATAATAATACTTGAGATCACTCTGTAAAGTAAAATTCATAAAATGATCTATCTCTATAGTACATAAATGTGTGAATATTGTACAATATGCGTATTCATTTGTGTAAGAATAGTATATATATTATTGGAGATATAGTTATTATTTTGTAAAATTAAAAAAAATTCTTGAGTATTTTTTTATTATATCATGCAGGGGTTCTCAACCAAATTTAGCGCCAGTTTCAGAAAATTTGCAAAAATGTAGTAGAAATATTATAGTGTAATTGGAATGTAAATATATTAAACTTTTGGTGAAATATGAGCAGTTGTATGAAATACGTTTTATATGCGCATACGCGAAAGATACTGTAGCGGGTTTTTTTCATGATTTATTAGTCAACTCTGTAGAGCAACTCATAAAAAAAACACTATTCAAATATCGTGAAAATTCAAAAGGATATCAGCGTTAGAGTAAGATGATTTTTAGTTGCTCTCTAAAAGTAGCGGAATGATAAGGGATTTTCTGCAAATTGTCATTTTTTATTGTTATACAATTTTTCAATTTTTAATGATGTTTTAGTTCTTCTGGGAAAACTACCCTAACGAGCCTATTAGAACAAAAAAAGATTTATCAAAATCAAAGAATCCGTTCTCAAACGATTATAACCTGGTACAATAAGTTTTTTGAAGGAGAACTAAAGTATCAATAAAAAATTAAAAATAGTATAAAAATTAAAATATTGACAATTTGTGGAAAAACACTTATTATTCAGCTACTTTTAGAGAGCAACTAAAAATCAGCTTATTATATTGCCGATATCGTTCTGAATTTTCGCGATATAATTTTTGCGTCTTTTTTATATGAGTTATTCTATAGAGTTGACTGTTAAGTAATGAAAAAAAAAAAAACCTTTGTTATCCTTCACGAATGCGCAGATAAAAAAATATTTCATGCAACTGCTCATATTTCATCAAATGTTTCAAATATTCATATTCCAATTGTACTATAATTTTTCTACTACATTTTCTCAAATTTTCTGAAACTGACGTTAAATTTGGTTGAAAACTCTGCATGATATAAACCAAAAACATGCAAGAATGTTTTGAACTTAAAAAAACAATCGATATATCGAAAAAATAGACCGATAAATTTTTACTTTATAAAAAACATGACTTCTTTTTGTTGTTGTTGCTAAATGAAATTTATTTGGATTTATTAAAGAAAGGATAAAGTGTTTTGAAAGGAATATTAAACGAAACCCTTTGAGCGATCTTCAATCACACTTACCCACTTGTTATATTTTATTTTTATATTTAAAATTGTTTATGAAATTTCTTCAAAAGGTTGGCAATTACGTTATTTCCATTCTTTCAGAAGAACGAAATAATTGTGATTAATTTATCTTTATTGATTTCATTTTGTAATTACAACAAAATGAAAATGTATTTTTAATTTAAATAGATGGTGCTTAACACTTCAAGGAGCATGACGAATCCAAAATTGAACTCACATCATTTTTAATATATATAATTGCATTCACCTGTACTAATTCCAAAAACCTTCTTGTTTTCCTATAACTGAATGAAAATTAAAGAAGAATATCATTAAAGAATATTTTCATTCCATCAGTTCTGAAATAATAGATTCATAGTAGATCAAATCTTTAAAAGTATAAATATTTTCACCCTTGAAAATGATGTCATTTTTAAAAAGGCATTTAGCTGGAAACTTGCATTTTTCGCTCAGAAAACTGCTATGCAATTGTGTCTAAAAAAAGTAATTTACATTGCTTTTAGATGTGTAAACAATGATATAAATACGTAGCACCTATAGTCGTCGTTTTGTCCGTCCGTCTGTCCGCATATAACAGCTCAAAACTACACAACCGAATGGTTTCAAATTTAATATATGTAATCGTTGCAGAATTTTGCCGAGTCTTTTCAAACTTTATGAAAATGGAATCAAAACTTAAAAAGATATTAATAAAAGTTTTCTTCATTCTATTAAATCCTATCATATGTAATTAATTCAATGATATCCCATGATAGGTAATACTTCTAGGTTGCCATGGTGATTACGTTCTATTTAAGATGGAGTCATATTATTTTGTATTACTGAATTTAAAAACCGAATTTTTATACTAAAATTGTTTTATTTTAGCAATCCTATAATCTACCGACAGTTTTTTGGATAGATGTTTCCGGAGAAGTAGATATTAAATGGAAAAATACTCTAAATGTTGATTTCAAGTTCTGAAATTTTCAGAGTTAGGCTTAAGTTTTCCATTGTAATTTTCAGTAAATGTCAACAAAAGGTAAAAGGTTTCCAAGCTAAAATGTACTTATTTTATTACGGAAAATATAAATAATATAATAATAGCACACAATATAAATTATTTCACTGAAATAATAACAATCTGAACGCATCTCATTTGTCAAATTTGACGTACAATTTCCAACTTGTTTCATTCCCACAGTGTTTAAACAGATTTAATTGCTGAAAAGTGGATTGATTCTGTCAATGAAAATGGTGTCTTGTTCAAAGTAAACATCCATTTTCATTCATAAAATAGAGTTTGCGTCTTGTAATTTAAAAAAAAAAATCATTCCGCTGGTAACAAGAGAGGATACTAATTTTATAAATGTAAAATGCTTCCGCGAAAGAAAATGACGTCATGTTTACTGGAAAATGAGAAATTTCATTCCAAAAACTGGAACGTTTTATTGCGATTATTTTTAATTTATATAATTTGCATTGGTTTTTTCTTCTCGGAGAAGAATCTGGTTAAATACTCTTTAATCAATTTCAATGTTACACTATAAAGTACTTTAATGTTTGATAGCAGAAAGCGAAATACTTCAATTTGGGAAAATGACACCATGTTAAAAAATAAAATTATACTTCTCCAAATTCATTAAACTCATGGAATTATTTTCGGAAACGAATATGAACTTATTTAATTATTTTAAAAAAAAAAACATGAAAAATATTTTAAAAAATGAAAATTAAAATCTGCTTTTGTGGTGACAAATTTTAGTTTAGAATCAAAGGGTGGTAGATTTTATGAATAATTTAAATTTCTAATTAATCATCTATAATTGGGTGTATAGCCAAATGGCGTGCTTCAGCAAATGTGATTTGACCCAAAAGTATTGCGTAAAATCTTTATTCGTATTCATAATCATTTTAGAAGACATTGTAGTCAGAATATTAAAGTTTGAGAGTGGATCCAATTATGGAAGATTAATGTAAAAAAAGAAAATCCTGAAAGAAACCGCTTTTTAATTATGTCTGGTTAATGAGTTTCCAATTGTGGCAACTCCTCTATCACTAGCTAATTTACATAGCAAACAAATGTTCGCTATTGATATAGCTTTAAAAAATAATAATATTTGAAAATTATTTAAAAATCCATAAAAAGTCATTAAACTGAGCTACAGTTTTCAATCGAATTTCTTTTGAAAGCACATTCCCCCTCCCTTTTTTTCGATGATGTAACAATTGTAATTACGCAATGTTTAGAACAAAACCGCTTTATCATATTAACATTATTATAATAAGGGGGTTAGAAGTTACATGAGAGCAATAAAAGCGAAAATCATAGTACCAGTCGTTGCCACCATAGTTATATATTTCTAAAAATAGCTACTTTCTTTTTGGCAGTCCTCCAAAAATTAACTGTCATTCTTTGAAAATGACAGATAAGTAGTACGGAATTAATTTTCCAAAAAAAAAAAAGAAAAGTCGTCAAAATGTAGCTAAATATAATACAAAAAAAAAGTATTATAGAAATTGCTTCAGTAGCCCGCTGTTATCCTAATAATGTCATCGACACATCTCTCCATTTTACATTTTTCATGTCAAATTTTTATTCATCTTGCATTTTGTGTAACTACAAATAAAGCGCAAGTGTGAAGATTGCATCCCAGTGGTTTTTTATTTATATCAAACTGTATTAAACCGCTGCGGTATCTCGGATACGTTCCTATAGAAATTTGAAAGTACAATTAATGTCAAAAAGTGGAATAGTACTCATTCTGGCTAAAGCTGCTGCTGCTGCTGCTGCAAAAAAAATGGCGAGCAAGTGAAACGGGCTGGAAACGCTTAGCTGTTACAATTCACAGGGATTAACAAGCGTTAATGAGTAGGTGGCGGAGCCGTCTAATATAGTACTTCTTATTCTTGTAACTTTTTAGATTTAAAAAAAAACTTGTATTAAAATAAATTCTTCATTTATGTCAATAGAATACAAAAATAATTTATTTTGCTAATAAATTATTGGAACAAAATAGTGCGTGTTGCTTTTATTATTTTTATCTTCTTTGAAATATCGTTGCTAGGCAACTGATAAATTAAAGAGAAAAGTAAAAAAAAAAAAAATGCATTTTAAAATTTGTAAAAAACATGAAAATAAAAGTTTTATATTTCCGGAACAGATGCAAAAAAATTTCCAATCATTTAAACAATTAATATCTCAATTCTAATAAATGTATCGTCAATATTTCAAAATTATTGGATATATTTAAAACCTCCATATCGAAAATCAACATCCATAATTTTACGTTGAAATCCATTATTCAAATATGCGATTTCCATTTCAGTTAAAAATGAAATTTGAAAATCGTCTGCAGTCCCATAGGAAAGCATTATGATTTAAAAAGAAATGTTCTCTATTTTTCGAATGAATGAACCAAATTTAACCAAAAACTATACAGCTAATTCCGGGTATCTCACCAACATACCCACCAAAACTCAACCTAATCTGATCATTTTTACGGCAGTTATCGCGGAACAGACAGACAGACAGGCAAACAGACAGACAAACAGACAGACAGAAACCAAAAACTTTTCGGGTCTAAACAGTAAGCCTTCACTGACGTTTTGGCAATTATTTTTTTTTTTACTGCATCCCTTAAAAAGTTTAAAGACGGTGAAGTGTTTCTTTCAATACTTATATTTAAGGAAGCTATTCTGAGATTTTTAAAAATGGAAAATAAAATAATTTTTATTTCAAAAGCGCTATTAACACTCTGGTTTCATTGGAGAGCTTTACCCCCTTTTTACTTACACATCATACGTAGTATAGGGTAAGTCTTGTAATCGTTTTGAAAATCGAAAAAAAAATTTTTTGACGGATTTACACGTTTTAGACACAGGAGATTCCGAAAAACATATTTTTAGGAAACAAATTTTGCCGTCCGTCTGTCTGTCTGTCTATCTCACTGTGTGTGTGTGTCTGTAAACACTATATCTCCCGAACAAATTGAGATTTGAAATTGGACTTGAAATTTTGAACTTGAAATTTGGTATGTACTTAGTATGTAATAATGGGGAGAAGTTTATTGAATTTATGTAACCTCGATTATCCGGAACTATTTTTTTTTTGGACTCTCGAAATATTCGTTCTGATAAAAGGTATATAAAAATTTTCGAAATTGTTTATTATAAGGAGTGGATATAAAAGACAATAAAAAAAACATTAATTTTGCTTAAAGAATGAAGTCGATCGGATAATGAGTTGCCGAGATATTTTTAATCATATTTTCCACACTCTTGGATTTTTTATGACCCTGTCTTTCATTCAAATTTCAATTCAAAGATATACTTTAATTGGAATTCAGACGCTTAATCCGACGCAGTAAACCGTTAGTTGATATGATTATCAATTTTGGAGTTATAAGGATGTTTCTTTTACGCAATTCTGTAATAGAGCATTTAAAGTTTATAACGTCATCAAAGCACGATTTTATTTGAATTGCAATGCATTTTATAAATAGTTTACACATGTTTTATTTTCATATTTTATATTATGCATATCCATGATGGGTAAGTATTAAAGTGGCCCTCAACGACTAGTTTAAGGTTTCCGTGTTTGGAAACAGAAAAAAAAACAATAATTCAAACTTAATAAATAAAATCAAATACACACATAGTAGAAAATGGCAATATTTAACAGAATTTTAATTTCTTGTTCAAATTATGCAAAAGTAAAAACACTCAAGAAAAATTAAAACCTGCTACTAGGAGTGATAAACAACAAATCTAAATAAAAAGAAATCGACGACATGTTAGAAATAGTGTCCCAAAACTGTGAGTTACTGTTATATATTGTACAAAATTTACAAATTTTGTAGCATACAAATACATATAGTACAAATAGCACACAAATGTAGTAGTTAAAAATATCTAATTTGTTTTGGAAAATACATATAAACTTTTTAAATTGATTGTTCAGTTATTTAGTTATAAACTTGTTTTTCTGGATCATCTGATTTTAATATCTGCTTGCTCAATAAAGTAAATAATCAAACATTCACTGTTAAAAAAACACAGTTATGAATTTTTACTATTTCTATATTCCTGGTTTTGAAAAATGATCGTAGAAAATAATTGTAATGAACTCATTCGGTGTTATAAAAATGTATTTGTTTAAAAAGTTTAGGCACAGGTATCATATACGCACCACGTTGGCGCGATTTTTCCCCCGCCAATTTAGCGAAAACTTTGTTTTTGTATTATATATGTTTATTGTTGTTTATTTACTTTAATTTCAATTTTAATTCTGTTAATTATTTTTATCGTGTATATCAATATTTATTTATATCAAACTGTCTTTCATTTATTTTTATTTCCTTTTTTAAAATAATAGAAGCTATTTTATTTATTATGTTATTTCGTTTTTATATAGAAATAAAAAATCACGTGCTATTTGTAACTAATATTCAAAAACAAAGTTTTCGTCAAATTGGCGGGGGAAAAAGCGCACCAACCAACGTGGTGCGTATATGACATCTGTCCCAAAGAGTATTACTTGATCAGAACGAAACAAATTTATTTTTTATTTTTTTAATTTAGTAAGATTTTTAGTATAATGTAAAACACAACAACAGACATGGTTCTCGAAAATAATTTAAAAATAAAATTCGAATTGTAATTTACTAATATATTTAAAATTGTTTTAACTTTATTTATTCTGCCAATTTGCAGTTAAGAAATTGTTTGTATTTACATACCTATATATATATATATATATATATAAACAGGGAAAAATACATAAACTAAAGTTTTTTAGAAGTAAGACTTGGGAAACTAGTATTAGTCCAGTCAAATTAGGCAGATTTTGGGTCATTTTGGGACATAATTACGAAAGTTTTGAAACTTGGTAATATTGTTTGGGAGGGTCTACCAATGAACATAGTAAACGTTCTGATGGGTAGGGGGTAAGCGCGAGCGGGGGGGAGGTAAAAGTAGGTACCATTTTTCTGTTTTTTGTTAATATCTCGTAAGCTATGGAAAAATTGCTAATACAAAAAATAAAGACAATTAAATTATCTACAAAATAGGTTTTATAAATTTTTCTCTAAAGTCCATAGGTAACAAGATACTCGCATTAAAAAATGAAGGAATTTGTCAAAAGTCACACTAGCAACAGCGAATGGGTCCACGGCACTTACATTACACCTACTTAACCTAAACTTAAAAGAACTTTCTTAAATGCTGTGGTCAGAAGAATGGAAGCCAGAAATATAACTTTATCAATTGACATTTTTTGTTAACATAAAACATACAAAAATGAAAAATGCGTAAAATACAATTATATAGAAATAAACAATATACTCAAGTCCTTGATCATTTTGATTACCCTGGGTTGAATGGCAAATTTCAAAAGATGATGATTTGTGTTCCATTTCCATTAGGACATCCTCCTCAACAGGTGGTGTACTGTTTGAGCAGTTTCCATGGCAGTAGTGGCAGGCAGCAGTGCGTGTGATTCCTGTTTTTCTGCATCCACATTTGTTCCCACAACCGGTTGTACACTGGCAGAAGATGAGGTTTAGTACCGCCTCAGGGGCAACAGGATCGGTGGTTGTGATAGAAACTAACATATGATCGAGCTTGCGTTTCCAACCCCAAATCTCAGGAGACAGTTCATTTCCCTGCCACAGCTGTATCTGATAAAAAAAAAACCCGGTATGAGTGTTGCATCGCTGCTCCTTCTGTGGGAGCCAGCTATGATAATTCTGGTCTCATGTTTGAAACGCACTTTGTGTAGGCATGTAACCTATGTACGCTGAGTGACGTTATAGTATGTGGAGCTTCCTACATATTCCTCTGCCACCTGCTGACGTGACGAGTTTGAGTCACCACAGACTGATTTACACACTCTAATGATTTAAGTCGCATCAACATTTTACAGATAGCAACTTTCCCCTTCCTGTAACAAGATGATGTTGTGTCACAGCCAGAGAATGAATGAGCAAGTAGTATAATTTGTTTGAGGCCCTTTTGCTGCTGTTGTTGTCATGAAAATACCTGAGTTCTGACTTTCCCAAGCCTGGTTTGTATAAGTATTTTTATCTAAAGGGGTTAAGGCTGGGAGAAGAACAAGTACATCCACATCCTGTCCAACAACAGTAACGTTGTCACTCTCACTCAGTGCATCTATAGCATTCTGAACAATCAGAGTGTCGGCGTCATTAGGACTTTGCTGACATGAGACTCCTTTGTCATTTAGTTTAGAGGATAGAATGGGAATGAACTTTGTCTTATTGTTCTTATTTGAGAGAAACTTATTTTGGGGCACTTAAAACAGTATGTTTTTCAAAATGTATGTCAACTGACGTTTTCACTGAGCATCTTCTATTTTGTTCAGCTACTTTGGTACTGTTTACAGTGTCAGAATATCCATCAAAAACTATTCTGCAGCTCTTTCCACAATGGTGTTTCTAAACATATTTTATGTAGGTGTTACAAATATCCTGTATTGTTGATCCCTTCTTCCACACCACCTTATGTAACAGGAAGCAACCATCCACAGCTATTCTAGTTTAGATTAAGTAAGTGAAATGTAAGTGCCGTTGACTCGCTCTCTGGCACTGATGTGACTTTTGGCAAATTTCTTGATTTTTGAATGCGATTATCTCGTTAACTATGGATTCTAGAGATAAACATATAGAAACTACTTTGTAGAGAATTTAATTTTCTTTATCTTTTGTATTAGCAATTTTTCCGTATGACTTATAGATTATGTGATATTAACAAAAAACCGAAAAATGGTACATTCTTTTACCTTCCCCCCCATCTATCAGGACATTTAGTATGTTCATTAGTAGCCCCTCCCAAATATATTACCAAGTTTCAAAACTTTCGTAATTATGTCCAGAAAAAAACCTAATTTGACTGGACTATATGTAAATTACACATATAAAACTTTAATGACGATCAAGGGTTTCTTTCAATACTTATTTCTTTAAAAAATATATTCGTAGACATTAAAAATTCTGAAAAGAAATAATGTAATCTTAAAAAGTGCTATTAAATAAAACAACTCTGAATTTAAAGTTCTGAATGAAAAGCTAGCAATACGTTCTGAAAAGATAAGTTCCTGAAATGTTTTGTACAAAATTTACAAACTAAATGAGATGCTAATTATACTACTTATTCAAAAAGCCGAAAAACGTTTTTAACTGATTTTATAATCATTTAATTACAAAAATTTGTGTAATGACTCCTCTTCGTTTAAAAATTGCGGGCCCAATAAATTAAATAATGCAACATTGGCAGTTAAAAAGAATGCACTTAGGTAAGGTGTGTCCCATCGAAATAAAGCCACCGTGATTGTGTGCTGTAACTGAACACGAAACAAACCAATGAGAATGAAACAAATATATTAAGAAAGTCTATGTATAAATACATATTTACAAGGAGTAACTCACTCCCTGCCCCACCTCGGCAGGAAAAAAAATTAAAATGTAAAAATGAGAGAGAAAAAATGTCCCGCTGAAATAAAGCCACCACCGCTATCTGTGTTTATGAGAACTCCCGACATTCGAGCTGCTAGAGGTCAACTGGTTTATGACGTCAGGAAGTTCTCAAGTACCTGTTCTATGCTAGTCGAAATTTGTGCAGATTTCACAAGGTAGTATTTTAAAATTTTCCTGCAGTATTGCAATGGGAAAGGAAACCCAGCTATCAGAGTTCGAGAAAGGCCAGATAACAGCTTTGAAGGAGCAAGGTCTTTCTCGTAGACAAATATCTAAGGTAATGAAACGATCTAAAACCGTAATAGACAATTTTGTGAATCAAGGTAATGCGTACGGGTATAAAAAAAGGAGGTGTACATGCAGAAAAATGAGTTCCTTTTAGGAAAGAGATGTTGTGCGTCGTCTTTCAAGTGGTGGAATTTCTCTAAGACAATTGGCCAAAGAGGATAACATCCCTGTGACAAAATCAACCCTGTCACGGATTGTAAAACGTACAAGTAACTTGCGATATAAAAAAAGGAAGCAGCAGCCCATGTTGAAAGCTATCCACAAGCAAAGAAGAGTCGATTGTGCCAAATATTATCAAACTTGGAAGAACCAGTGGCATCGTGTTATATTCTCAGACGAGAAAAAAATTAATTTGGATGGCACAGTCGGTCTTGCTTTCTATTGGCATGACATGAGGAAAGAAGAGGAAATTTTCTCCAAAAGACAACAAGGTGGAGGCTCATTAATGGTGTGTGGAGGCTTCGGCTATGGTGGTAAACTTAACCTGGCTTTTCCCTCAGGCCGCATGAAGGCTACCGATTACCAAGAAATGTTGGAAACCACTGTACTGCCATTTGCAGAAAGGATTGGTGGCCTAAGTTGGATTTTCCAGCAGGACAACGCTCCCATTGACGTTGGAAAATCCCCCTGGCAATGGTTTTTGGATAATGGGGTGCATGTCATGGAATGGCCTGCCCTTTCCCCTGATCTTAATCCCCAAGAAAATGTGTGGGGTATCCTCAGTAGGGCTGTATATGTCAATGGCAGACAGTTTCAGTCTGTGGCAGAATTGAAGGCCGCCATTATTGAAGCCTGGGAGAATATTGATGCTACTGTCCTCCAAGGATTGGTAAATAGTATGCCACGTCGTGTTTTCCAAGTTATATATAAGCATGGCGGATATATTGGCTATTAAAAGTAGTGGCTTTATTTCAGCGGGACACTTCTCTCCCCTCTTTTTTAAAAAACATTTATTTTTTTCTGCCCAAGTGGGGCAGGGAGTGAGTTACTCTTTGTATATATGCATTTGTATATAGACTTGCTTAATATATTTAATTCGTTCTTATTGGTTTGTTTCATGTCTAGTTATGGCACACAATCACGGTGGCTTCATTTCGGTGGGACAAACCTTATTTTAATATCTTTAGAATCAATCTCATGAATTAATGGATATTATTGAATTAAGTTTGACAGTTGTAAAACAATTCTCGGTCAAAAAGACATTTGTGACTAAACTAGTTTTGTATTTGCTTAGTCTATAAGTAAAAAAGGAGAGATAAAATAGATATAAACTAAATTATTATAATGTAAAGCATCTAATAAGAGATCCTATAAAAATATTTTATTGGTTTCCACAATTAAGTTACATTTCAATTTATAACGACGAGGAAAAGTATTTTGTAGAATATTTTATTTATTCATATATTTATTGTTTATTTACAAATATGCTTTTAAACATTTTCCAACATTGTTCAAAAGTGCATATGAATTCGATTTGTCTGTCCATCTGTCTGTCCGTGCTCTAACTCGCGTAAATACAGTTGGATTGCCATGTAAGTGATATATGTTATTTAGATTGACCGTTTTCATTGGTATGTTTGGTATTAAAAATGAATCGTATAGGAGTTATGGTTAGATTACAGGTGCAATCAAAAGTATTCCTATACATGACGGTCAATAAGGAAAAATCTTTTCAGCGCATTTTAATAATGTTGCACTATTTCAATCATAACATAACTGGTAAGTGTCACTGAGGTAGACGACAACATGGTTTCTGTAGAGTGTAGAATATAAGTAGCAATTGTCATATGTTTAAAAGGACACTCAAATGTATTGTGTTACAATACGGTCAACGGGGAAAAATCATTTGCAGTACATTTTCATGATGTTACACTGTTTGAAACATAAGGAAATTTATATGCATCACTGAAGTTGGTGGCAACATGATTTATATACAGTATAGAGTGTAGCAATTATAATTTGTCGACAGGAACACTCAAAAGTATTCCATTGCATCTGTGCATCGTAATATATATGGGGAAAAATCGTTTACAGTGTGTGTTAATGAGATTGATATACATTACTGAAGTGCATTAGAGCATGTTTTCTGTAGATTTATGGAGTGCGTAGGTTATTTCGTTTATTTACAGAGACACTCAAAAGATTTCTGTTAAATAACTGACTATGAATCATAGGTGCTGGAATTAAGCTGTGAAATGCATTTAAGTGACGTGTGTATTTCATATACAGAGTTGCACTATATAAAATTTGCAGACAATACCGGCTGTGGACAGCAATTCCTGAAAATGAAAATTTTCTCCCTTGTGGTTATTTTTTAATGATTATTTAGGTATCTCATTTCATCGTATGAACAAAAATGATATTTCTTCACATTATTCCGATAGTGCTGGAAAGTGTTTCATAATCTATGCCGTGGTGCATGAATTTTAATTTCTTATATCTTTACAAGAAGAAAGTATTGGATTCATGAAAATTTTCGACTTCCGGTTTTCAATTGATTTATACGTTTTAGAAAGTCCTGAACACGATTTGACTGTTTTAGAAAATGTCTGTCTGTGAGTCTGTGACTCTGTCTGTCTGTATGTGACAAAAAGTTTGTGGGCGCTCTATCTCAAGAACTAACTCACGAAATTTAATAAAACTTTATATTCA
Organism: Maratus michaelseni; assembly: GCA_963931845.1. Classification (NCBI taxonomy): domain Eukaryota; kingdom Metazoa; phylum Arthropoda; class Arachnida; order Araneae; family Salticidae; genus Maratus; species Maratus michaelseni. Next base: position 198,038,710 of record OZ007588.1, on the reverse strand, counting down.
GTTAGTACCTGATACAAATTGGTGCTGATTGGTTTTTGGTAAAAATAGCCATATATGTAGCGCTGCTACGCTGCATTTTTCGCGATTTTAGCAATAGTTCTATCTCAAGAACTATTGCACTTATTTTCATCAAACTTCATATTCAGTTATACCTTGACATAAATAGACGCTGATTACGTTTTGGAGTAGATATCCCAACAGGTGGCGCTGGTATACAAATTTTATGATTTTTACGAAAGCTATATCTTAAGAAATAATGCATGGAATTTCATCCAACTTCAGATTCTGTTAGACCTTGACATAAATAGATGCTGCTTACGTTTTGGTGTAAATAACCCAACGGGTGGCGCTGCTATTCTACTTTTTTCTTTATTATCACGAAAACTATATCTCGAGGTCTAATACATGGATGTTCATCAAACTTAAGATTCAGTTAGACGTTGACATAAGTTGTTGTTGATTAGGTTTTTATGTAAATCTCCCAATAAGTGGCGCTTCTATGCTGCATTTTGCAGGATTTACACGATTTTAGCAATAGTCATATATCAAGAATTAATGGACAGAATTAAATAAAAATTTAATTTCAGTTAGACCTTGATATAAATTGGTCTTGATTCTTTTTAGTGTATGCGAAACTTGTGTGAGATAGAAGAAAGTTTTGGGATTGGCAAATCCGACTAGTTTAATGATTATTTAGATATCTCATTTCATCGTATGAACAACAAGAACGAAAAATCATGAAGGATAGATTATGAAACACTTTCCTACACAGCCAGAAAACTGCAACGAAACTTCACTGTTAAATAAGGTGACAGATGATATGTAAGTAAACAGTTTAGAAAACACATAACACATATAAAAATACAGTTTTCGAAATTACCTTCCAGTGTCAAAATAGTAGTTGAATTATTTTGTGTAACCCTGTATATAATCAATAGATGTGGATATATAGTATGATAAAATTTAGTTCAGTTAGAATATTCACATTTAGCAATTCTCGCCAATCGATGGAAATGCACTCGAAATCTTTTGTATAGCCCTGTATATTATCTGAAGACTTTTGTACACACCACCTATTAAGCTAAAAGGCAACTTAAAACTCACTTGCAGCAATTACCGAACGTAAACGACACTGTATCTTTTTTTTCTTAGCCCTATATATGAATTTATTTATATTCCACAAACTTCTATTAGTCTACTAAGTATAGCTCAGCAGGAAAATGCGTAAAAACAATTAAAAACTACCCGTAAGCAATTTACTCCCATAGTCTGTAGTACTTGTGTAGCCCTGTGTAGTGTGTTGTGTTGCTTGTGTAGCCTTGCATATGGTCAACCGAGTTTATAAACACACATGTACTATCAAAAAAAAAAAGTTAAAAATGCAAACCAAAGATGAAAACGCACTTATCAAACATAGACTGTAAATATCGCGCATGTACAGTAACCAATATATTTTGTGTGTCCCTGTAAATAAACGCAATGCACACAAGAGAGCAATTTATAGTGCACCTCAGTAATGCGTATAATTTTCATTATGTTTGAAATAGTGAAATATCATTAAATTACACTGCAGACGATTTTTCCCCATATAACGATGTGTAAAAGATTTCTTTTGTTTGACCCTGTAAAGGAATAATAAATGCTATGCACCCCATATTCTACAAAAAGCATGTTTTAATGCACTTTATAATTATATAACAATTACATTATGTTTTAAATGACGTAGCGTCATCAAAATGCGCTTGAACCGATTATTCCCCATTGACTGTAATGTAACGGAATACTTTTGACTGTCCCTGTAAAAAAACTATAAGTGCTACACACTTCTGATGAAATAGGGAATATGCTATAGTAAACGACAATAACATACAAAAATTTCAGGACAATCGAAGTATATTTACGGGAGTTAGAGCACAGACAGACGGCAGACAAACTGAAGTAATAAACACTTTTCAACTAGGTTGGAAAGTGTTAAAAAATGACATTTCTTAACAATATTCCTATAGTGCTGGAAAGTGCTTCAGAATCTATGCCGTGGTGCATGATTTTTCGTTCTTGTTTTTAACTTACAATCGTCATTTTTTACGGCTAGTTTATACATAGTAACGAGACCTATATGAACTGAATTCAAATTGTATATACTCAGGTATTTCTTTCTAAAACGCAACTAGTATAGTGATAAAATTAATTCCTAGTAGCTACTTTTCGTTAAATGTATTTTGTTATATTCTAGAAGGAAATGTTTTTTACCTTTTCCTCCTGAGAACATTCCAGTCTCTGGAGACATTGAAAAGTGGTCTTGCTTGAACCTAATGATTGGCGTATCTACAAATAGTATATATTTAATCCGAATAGTTGTAATACCGTGCTTTCTCTCACGAGAGAGGATTCTAACGAGTATGTTTTCGGAGATAAAAAGATATGTTTAATCGATACAACGAATGTCTTTATTACAAAATTAATATAAATGTTCAGCAATTCTATTATTTTCCATTTGAGGTTACTTAGAAGACTAATAAAAGTTATGAAATATGAAGATCATGAGGCGATATAATGTGTTAACAGTTAAAGCTATACATATTAAATTAATTACATATATATATATATATATATATAAGCTCAAAAAAGATTAAAAATTAAATTAAAATTAAAATTAAAATTAAATTCATGCGATAAGCGCTATAGCTGCAAATAATCACACAGATTAAATATAGCACATTATGTATGAAATGCATTCGGCAGACCCAGAATCTCGAACCATAATTAAACTAAGAATAAAACACAAACATCAAAAATTTTTTAACAGATATAACTTGAACAAGGAAAAACCAAGAAAAAAACAACCAAAAAGCTATGGCCTCATCAGCAGTGGGTATATTAAAAAAACATCGCTGTGCTTTTTAATATACCCACTGCTGGTGAGGCCACAGCTTTTTGGTTGTTTTTTCTTGTTCAGGTTATATTTGCTAAAAAAATTATGTTTGTTTTTTATTCTTAGTTATATATTCTTAGTATTTAGTTTGTTATATTTTAATTGTTATCCAGCAAAGTTTTGCTTTATTTATCTATCAATAGTTTTTGGTACATCTTTATACATAGTATCTAATAATCTATCTATATAATGCAAATCATTTGAAACGCAAGACAATTTATAAGTACTTCAACAATATGTAAAGTTATATACTTACGAATTATTTGTGATGATTACAGTTAAATATTAAAATGCATATTTTCGAATCGATCTGGTACATTTTTAATTAACTTGTAAAAAAGCCCCTAGACATAAACATTCAGTTATTTACGAATTTGAAGTAGTAATAGAAATGCTAATTTAAAATGAACATTTCTATTGTATTTATATTATTGAATACAAATTGTAATATTCAGTTCCCTGTTGAAATTAGAATATTACTATTGTTAAATTGGTAGTGTTACTAGCTCAATTCTTATCTAATTATTTTCTATACCTTAATACTTTCTAATGTAAAGAATTTGTAATACTTCCCTGTTTTCGTATTGTTAAATTAAATTCATTATATTTTAAGAAATAGTTACTAGCGCAAGCGTGTCATAATGCTTTGTTTCGATCCACATTATACGTATATTTTTTAACACTTTCCAACCTAGTTGAAAAGTGTTCAGACTTCGGTTTGTCTGGCCGTTTGCCGTATGGCCGTCTGCCGTCTGCCGTCTGTTCGTGTTCTAACTCCCGTAAATATGTTCGGATTTCCTGCAATTTTTATAAGTTATTGTCGTTATCTATAGCATGTTCCCTATTTCAACTGCAGTTTGTAGCACTTATAGTTTTTTTACAGGGACACTCAAAAGAATTCCGTTACATTACGATTTATGGGAAAAAATCATGTGCGGTTTATTTTAATGATGTTACACAATTTCAAATACATTGTAATTGATATATATTCCTAAGGTGCGTTGCAAGAGGCTTACTACAGAATATTGTGTGTATAGCAGTCATCGTTCATTTACAGGGAAATACAAAATAATTCTCTACTGTCTGTCAACAATAATTCCTGGAAGTGCGTTTTAATTTGCTGAATGCGATTTTAAATTTAACTCACTTTTTGCCTATTACTTGATGTGTATAAATTTTGTATTTTATATACAGGGCAGCACAAAAGTTTGCGAACACATTTCCGTGTATTGAAAGAAACTCCAGAAGGAGAATTTTAAACTGTGCTACGCGTTTCCTAACTAAACTAAAATTTAGCATCCTATGTAGTATATATACAAATCTATAGATCATATACAGGGCTGAATAAAAGTATTCGGATATTTTTCCTAATATTGTATATGTTGGAAATTCCTGAAATTATGTTTTTAAGTATTTTATGTGCTTTCCAAATTGTTTACTTAGATGTTATCTTTCAGCTTATTAAGCGGTAATGATTTGTAAAATTATTTTGGAAGCGTTGGGAAGCGTTACATAATCTATGCTTTACGCATGATTTTTTGTTCTTGTTTAAGTATGAAAATGAAAGTAATTTGCACATAATTGATTTTATTTACAACTATAGTACACATAAAGAAATTTTAAATTCTGCTATTATGATAAATATCGCTGAGCATATAAAGGTTTTACATAATTAAAGTAAATACCTGATTGTTTATTTTAAACTGTATCTTATTCTCTTGAGCAAGATGTCAATAAAACCAATTAAGCCTAAATTTCGTGATTATTTGCAGCAGTTATTTTAGTTAACATTATTACTATATATCGCAGTTACGTTGTTATTGAGAAATTTATAATGTTTAGCTTTCATGTGGATTTTGATTAAAAAGAAAATTATATTAATTTATGAAAATCCAAATTTCCTATTTACTTAAAAAATAACATAGTTGAATTTAAAAAAACTTGATATAGCCTAATAAAACATATATTTTGGGGTAAACTTAATTTTTATCTGTTTATTTATGTATTTATTTTGCAGACAAATTGTTTTTGTAAAAATTATTTACTCGTATTTATAAATTACAACCTATATCAGAATATCTTTAATTGACAACCTTATGCGAGAAACATTACAACATATATTTGAATAAACTTTAGATTATCCATTATAACTTAACAAAATTGTGTATTTTTCAGCAAATGTAAGGCTTATTTTTTTTCTGACGGGAAATATTTTTTCCCATGAAGAATATTTAGCTTTAATTTATATTTGACAATTTTATATAAAAAAATTTATGAAACACCACCACCATTGGTATGTGTAATTAAATTCTATACTACAATCAATTTAAATGAAAAAAATTTTTTTACATATTATCTATAAAATTTATCAACTAATTTATAGACCGGGAGGCGGCAGCACATACATTCACCTCATCGAGTTCACGGCTGAAATTCCAGAATTAGTTAAAACTCGATTCGCATATTAAAACGCAATCGGTCTGCCAAGTCATATCTTGGTGGAAAACACGTGAAAACCCGATTTTAGCGGTTGACTCGTAGGTTTACCATTGTGTTTTCCTGCACCCAAAAGTATGAAAACATGGAGAACTGGGTGCAGGAAAACACAATGGTAAACCTACGAGTCAGCCACTAAAATCGGGTTTTCACGTATTTTCCACCAAGATATGACTTGGCAGACCGATTGATTTTTAATATACGAATCGAGTTTTACCAAATTCTGGAATTTCAGCCGTGAATTCGATGAGGTGATTGTCTGTGCTGCTGCCTCCCGGTCTATTATGATTGAAGCTATTATATGTAGATTAATGCCATTGTTTGTTCTCTAGATAAGTCCAACACAACTCAATGATTCACGTACTGGCCACAAACTTCCAAGACCGTTGGTTGAAGATTCGATACAAGAATATTCGGTTTCTGGTAACTGTGAAATGGTCTCCATGCGCAAAGTCGCATTCACTTCAAAATTGTCCAATGAAGGCATTTCTTTTACAGCAAGAAATATGAGAAAAAAGTTGCCGTTATTTAATTAAATTTTTATATTTCACGTTCATAATATAAAAATTGTATGCGTATTAATATATGAAATAGTTTGATAATTGTAAAAGATACTCAAAAAGCATCGGGTTTTTTTTTTCGATTCTCATTATTTTAGGAGACTTTTCACGTTATGATCATCATGAGGGATTTTGGCTTTCGGTGGAACATGCAAATGTGTACATTAAAATTAAAATTTTGCTTGTTTTATTTAAAAAACAGTATTAACTGAAAATATGGCGCAACTTCATAGCGTATTCATTACGTGTAACGTTTAATAAGTCCATATAAAAATATATAGTATGTAGGCAGATTAAAATATATTGATTTATATGTTAAAATAACTATGAACGATATGCGTACGGTCCTCTATTTTGATTACCACTATATCTGAATAGTTGTATTCACCTTATTTAATGGTAGAAAATATTATAAAAACATTCTGTGATGAAATTGGGCGAAGAATAATATTCGAAAACGTGGTACTCATAAATAAGTACAGTGTTCACACTGTCTAAATTGATTTAGAAGGAAAATTTTATTATGAATAGCAAAATCATCTAAAACAAAAAAAATGAATGAGTAAAATAATGCTTTTTCACCAAAACATAAAATTTAGTGTGCGTCTGAAATACAGCATTTCATTCTCTGAGTAAATAATAGATACTCAGTTACAAGATAGTGAGACAAATGGAACTAACGCCATAGAGCGTAAGAAATGAAATAGACCCATATATCTCTTAACCCCTTGGGGACGAGCGACACGTATATGTGACACATAAGATGCTCCGAATCCTCGATTATTCCCACCAGTAATTTTTTATTGTAAGCTTTGCCTCATTAAATCTTAACATTTTTTGCAATTCAATTAGGCAAAAATTTCGCTTTTGAAAAACCGGTGGTAAAGGATTAAAAAATCTGTAAAGGACGCTCGTCGCGAAGGGGATAATGAACGTTATGTTATTTGAATTATGAAAATACCTTAAAACCTGTGAAAGTTGATTCAATATACCGTAATTTCCGGTCTATAATCCGCGGATCAAACAGTTATGTTTCGACCCAGACATCTTATTTTATATAATGAAACTTACTAGATTGCTTTAAATATTGGACTTGATATATTGGAATTTCTGAGTCTAAACATAATTGTTTAATCCGCGTGTTATAGGCCACAAATTACGGTACATAGTTTCCAACGTTCCGAATTGTTACATTAAAAATTTTTTGAACCGAAAAAATTATCTCATTTAACGTGTTTTGTTTGTGTATGGTAATCATTTAAAATATACTTTATTCCATTTACTAAAGAAAATTTCAGGTTCAAAGTTGGTTTTTTTTTAATAAAAAAGACAGTTGGTAGGCAAGTATGTGTGTATAACGGAAATTGAATTAAATGAAAATGTACATACATAATTAAATTTATAAAGAAAAGCATATTTCTAAATTTAAAACGGAATTTTGTTTTATAACTTTCGGTTTTTCGTAAAGAGATTCTTACTAAATTTCAATATTTTCAGATACAGAATAATAGAAATTTATATTTATATATGTCCAGAGATAAATTGGAATTTGTGTGTGTTTTTCTCAACACTAGGCAATAAATCGTGTATTTGTCTCTGAAATAAAACTTTTGTTACAATGAAACCGCACAATTAGTATTATTTAATCAATGGAAATAGTTATTAGACATAGTAAAAATGTTTCAAATTTAACATGAATTTCACAAACTTAAAACTAACGTTTTTTAAAAAATGTAGTTTATTTTTACACGTTTTTATACGTGGTTTATTTAAAATATATTAAAATACCTAAAGGAATGAAGTAGTAATATATGGTAAGATATTTTATACAATAGGAATTCAATAAAAAGAGAAAGGGTAAAAATTTGCTGCTTTTAATTAGGTTTTTAAAAAATGCTTGATTAATTATAATCCCGTTGAAGAAGAATAGTACATTTCAATGACATTAATTAAACGTTTATTATTATTATTTTTTTAATTCTGTCTAATTTTCAAAAAAGGGTCTTTTAAAAATGCTATTATTTTAAAAGTTCCGCCATATATTGTCTCAGTTGTTCAAGTTTCCAAAACATTTTCCGTGTAATTAAACAAAGAAAATGTGCAACTGCATTTACTTAATTTTTTTGGAACTTTAAAATTATTTTTTGCGTAATATATTTATTAATGCCCGTTTATATTTACTATGGACCCAACTGTAAAATAAGTCTTGCAATCTTTTAAAGGATATCCCATAAAAATAACAAGAACGAAAAATCATGCATCAAGCATAGATTATGTAACACTTTCCAACGCTTCCAAAATAATTTTACGAATCATTACCATTTTATAAGCTGAAATATAACATCTAAGTAAACAATTTGGAAAACGGATAATATATTTAAAAACGTAATTTCAGGAATTTCCAACATATACAATATTCGGAAAAATATCCGAATACTTTTATTCAGACCTGTACATGATCTATAGATTTGTATATATACTACATAGGATGCTAAATTTTAGTTTAGTTAGGAAACGCGTAGCACAGTTTAAAATTCTCCTTCTGGAGTTTCTTTCAATAAACGGAAATGTGTTCGCAAACTTTTGTGCTGCCCTGTATATGAAATACAGAATTTATTCACACCAAGTAATAGACATAAAGTGAGTTAAATTTAAAATCGCGTTCAGCAACTTAAAACTCACTTCCAGGAATTATTGTTAACAGACAGTAGAGAATTATTTTGTGTATCCCTGTAAATGAACGATGACTGCTATACACACACTATTCTGTAGTAAGCCTCTTGTAACGCACCTTAGTGATATATATAAATTTCAATGTTCACTTTTCAAGTTAACTTTTCAAGTTCTCTTTCAACTCGGTTGGAAAGTGTTAATAATAATAAAAAAAAAAACATGTAAAAGATACAAACTTTAATCGAAAAATTTATTTTGAGAAAAAAAACATTCTAAAAGCTTTATCTTATAATAATGATCAATTATAATTTTTTTGGCAAAATTATTATATTGCATTTGAAAAGTTTTACTCACTTCGTAACGAACACAGAGATACATTGCAAATGTCAGAAAACTTCTTGAAACTTTGCCATCTTTCATGAAACAAAGAATATATATTTATAATTCTGGCAAGTATAAAATATATAGTAAAACTAAATTAAATATTTTAAGAAACATGATATTACTGTAACAACACTATAATATAAAAAAAGTTTTATTTAGTTAATATTATCTGAAAATTTATGTTAAATACTTATTTTTTTAAAGATTTAACTTCATTATTATAAATATTTTAACTGCAATAATAATTTTTAAAAAACATTAGAACCATTGAAACATTGCATTTCTGAACACATATTTTCTTTTTTTCCTTTTTCTTTAGATATTCTTTAAATATAGTCCATTTTAAAGATATTAAAAACACCTTTACGACCGTTTCTTTTAAGTAAACACTTCTTGGTTTTTCTCAAATTCGAAAAGTAAATGAACTTAACTTCAAATATATAATAAACAAATAATCTCAAAAAACGATTTCTTTAAGTTAATCTGCTTGAGACAATGAGAACAATATTTAAGGGATTTACATCTGAAATAAAAGTAAATTAGTTTTTTGTTTTAAAAGAGATGTAAAAATATCGCCTTCTTGATCATTTAAGAAAAATGCTTTTAAAAGTCTTAGTGGTATTTTTACAGTAAGGAAAGGCCATTTTTTGTTTAAAAATAAAAGATATTTTATGTTTAAATAGATAAGGATAAAATTTGTATTTTTTAAAAAAATGTAACATTTGCTCTGTTTTAAAAAATCTAAGAGTACAAAAACTCTCCCCTTAAAAAAAATAAAAAATAAAAAATAATAAAAAAATCATGTAGCATTTTTAGACAGATGCTTTATTTGAAATTTGCACTTCATAATCTATATTAATCTGAATTCCATAAATCACAATAATTATATTATATAAATCGCAGGTTGTGAACAATTCATTATCATCAAGTTACTTTTAGAACAAAAGCATTAATACGAGTACAACTTACGTTGGCGGTCTCTCTGAAGTTTCATAATATTTGACTAGCTTGTTTCTTTTATTTTTTTATTCTGCCCTACATATTTGAGCACCAAATTATGAAACAAAATATGTGCTGTCATTTGAAATTGCGTAGTAACAAAATGTTTCATAAAAACGCTCCTTTACTATACAAAATTCAATACATTCATTTTTTAACTGCAGTATATAATATTTCAATCGTAATTTCTCAACGGCTACACTATAAAAAAAGACCAATGTTTCTTAATCTACGAAAATTTAATACAACCGCGAACGAAAATATACAATCACCTTTTCCGAGTTAACCACGATTCCGAAATGCTTACTTAATCTTTTGATTCGTAAAAAAATACTATATATTTTAGATATAAAGAATCATTTATAAAAGCAAAGTTTATATTGTAGCCTCTGTTTTTAGGAAACGTTTCCGATTAGTTTTCATTGTACATAAATAAGTTTTCGTAAACCAGAATATCGGTTTTAACCCCTTGCCTGTGTCACCTGAATCCAGTTCGAGATACCCAAACGCGCCATATTTGGAATGCCCGAACTGATTTTGAGGAGGTGAGCAATCAGTGATTCTGTTCCATTAGTTCTATTCCCTTTTTCAAATGTGTAATGTAATTTAATTTACTATTTTTACAATAGATAGTAGTTGAGTGAAGTTTGACAATAAACCATTAATTTTTCTCATGTATGTGAAAATATTAATTATAGTAATTATTTATTTCAATTTATTATTTTTTTTAAATATAAAACTACCTATTTCTAACCTTTTTATTGGTGTAATGCACAAAATTAAAGATAATTATTTTTTCAATTTTTGACATATCTTTCACAAAAATATTCCAGAGGCAAGTTAGTAGGCTATTAACATTCAATTAAACATTTTCAGATGCGTACGTGAACTTATACATGCAATAGTAAGAATATAATATTAATTTTGTTGTGAATATTAGTGACGTTAATTAATCACGTTTGTCTGTACAACATGTTCGTTGAAGATGAAAATATTTACTTCAGAATTGATAGCATCTTAAAAAACGATGTTCCGGTTGGAGAATCTGATTAATACACTATAAAAACTACTCAAAAGCATTTCTGAAACTCCATGGCGCCAAAAAAGCCTTTTTATTTAAATATTTCATTAACTCTCGAAAATAAAGTTTCTTCTCAGGTTTCTGAGATAAAGAATGCTTTTAGGAATCGTTGGTAATTGTGTGTTATCGTTCGTGGTTATATTATATTTTCCTAGATTAAGAAATACTTGTCTTCTTTTACAGTGTTTATAACAACTAAAGATTATGTGATACAGTGTCATTGCAAGTGTTATATGTTTTATTCAGTTTGCAATTGGCATCCTTTGCATTTGTGACTAAATCTTCGCTGAACAGTATCAGGTCAAACATAACCTTTACAACCCGAAATTTAAAAACGAACCATTAGGTATTCTCCAGATATTCTACAGCATCCACGTGTCAGGATACTTTTGAACATATATTACAATTAGTAAATATTCACTGAAATATTTAATAAAACATATTAATTTGAAATATTTTGCCATCATCGTAGGTATACTGAAAATATTTTTCAAAATACATTTATTTTTTTTATTCATTTTAAATATAGTTGCAAATTATTTCTAAGTACGTATTCTTAGTTTTTCTCGAATTCGAATAGAAAATATGTGTTAGACCCTTTGGTTCCGTCAACTAGAAAAGTAGCTATTACACAAAATTTAACCATGACAACAATTTATTTAATGCAATAAAACGATGAATGACAGTGAATCAGGCATTTTTAACGCAACGATGATAAAAAATAAGCTTCAAGTACTGAAACTGAGAGAGAAGACGCTATCCCCAAGAAATTCAATAAATTCAAGCACTATCTTAAAACGATAGGACTCCGGTGATCATTTGCTGGTACCTGATGAAAGTTTGCTTCCGCTTTACTATAATAATGTCACTAAAAACATGGTAGTTAGCGCAACTAAAGAACACTTAAAAATGCTATAATATCACTATAAATTGAACACTGTGCATTCGAATATTCTTTTATTTGAAAATATTCAGTCTGACAACGCCTTGTCAAAGCTCTCAAGCGAGGAATGTACTCAAAACAGCTCAACGCTGAGCTTCCCTTTCCATACATCACGTAGAAGGTTCGAAGATGTCCTCTCACTTCCCAATAAGAGCAGGATGCGACAAATACCTCTGAATCTAACATACTGTCATATTTATACAAGCTAGACTACCACAAATACCTAATAATCATATCATTTCATAAAATAACCGTGAAAATCATGTTCCTAGGGATTCAGACGCACTTTACGAAATTTAAAGGCTGACAGATCAGGCAGCTCATTTATGCATAAATACTAGAATTCAGGGCACTTTAATCTCACGGAAAACTCAAGAATTACTCGACCATAGACTACCTTCATAAGAGAGTAGCTTACTTATGCTACAATTGGACGTAACATGAAGTTCGGTTTTAAAGAAATTAATTAAAAAATGATTTTTTTACGCTGATCTAATTAAAAGACAACAAAAAAAATGTTTACAGAATTTCCATATGGAATAAAAGTACATTAATCTTTCTTCTTTTGAAACTGACATAAAAATTTCCAATGGACAGAAGATTCAGCTGCCTTAAAATGATTTAGTGTTAGTTTGACAAGAAAATAATTAAGTTTTTATTAAAAAATAAATCAAAATAAAAGTTTGGTTTCTGTTTCAATAGACTTGAGCATAAATCATGTTGGATTACTATAAAGTATAATGTAGGCCATTTTTCAGTTTTAATATATATATATATATCATTTAAAAATAAACTGTTTCCTTAATTCGCAAAATTTTCTAATATAGTATTTGTAGAAAATTTCTATATTCTTAGTGTTTACACATTTACTTTTGTCAACTTCAAACTGGTAACAACCATTATATAATATGAATATGCACAATATTACAGATGATAAAAATATATTAATATGAAAATGCAAGTAAAACAATTAATAACATAATGCATGAAAAATCGATGGATGATATAACAATAACATACGTCATTATATTACCATCCTGAAAATTAGATTGTATATAATCGATGCTCGTTCAATCAAACTATTTAGGAACGAGAAAGAAATGTTCTACTTAACCGGAAATTTATCTTAACGAGTTCGAATTTTCGACTGTACATGTTAATTTTGCATAAGTTACTTGATTTCTACAATTTTTTTTTATTAACTGATAAATTACTAAAGTTGCGTTCTCATCTCATTACTATTATTAATAAATAAAAATTTTAAAGTTCAATTTCTTTTTTTAGAGAAATATTTCTGAATCTATATTGTGCATTCACAATCCGTGAACCGAAAACAATGTATATTGCAAAGTAGGATAAAATTGGTTTTTCAGCAGAACTTAATGTAATTTCGTGTACATACCCTGCACGTATCCTTGCATCATAATGTCTTTTTAAAAATATGATTAGTACGTAACATTTTAATTAACAAATGATTATTTATAGAAGGCAATTCATTCGGTATTAAATCACCGGTAGGGAAAGACCACATGGAAATGTTAATCTTACAGTAAATGAAAACCATTAGACTTTGTTTTCTGATTCTATTTTGAAACTTCAATTAAAGCAGTAAACTAATAGTGTTTTCATTATAATTTTCACGATTTTATATTTAAAGGCAAAAATGCAAGTACCATAATTATAATTTCAGAAATTTCAGAAAAAAAGTTTACACTTTTTCAGCTTTAGAAAAATCATTATACGTTTCTCCATGTAGTGTTGTCTGTTTTTATTCAAGCATATTTTACGGGATCTTTAATGATTGTTTTCAATATATTTTCTTATACCACACAGGATATCAGGCGCACTCCAAAACAATCAGAGTCGCATAGCATATCATATAATTGCAGCTAAGAATGCTAGAAATAGTTTCGTTGTGAGAAATAAATCCATATTAAATATGCTACACACAATATAATAAAAAATTTAAATAACTTTAATAGTGTTCATATTTAAGAATTTTTAAATTAGCAAGCATTATATACAAAAAAAAATTAAATGTACTTTTCCCTATCTAGTGAAAATAATTTAAAAGGCAAAACTTGTATTATTACTTTTATCTTATTCACCAAGAATTATATTCATCGACATCTCTATTCTATATTCTCTTAAATTCAATTCTAATGAAGTTTCATTATGTGAAACTAGTAATTATTTTTAAGAATTATTTTTTAAAAAGTGCCATTTTTAAAAACCTTATACAATTACAAAAACATTTTCAGTGGTAATTATTTCAAATAATGCTAACTTGAACAGAAAACAATAATTTAAATCACTAATAAAATGTCACGATATTCGTTTTAGTAAACTGGTATAGCGTTATTAGTTTTTTATAAGTTTTTAAAATATATTTTCGTCTTAAAGATCTATGTCTTTTTGTATATTCCAATAGAACAATTTTATTTAGTTATTGTAGTCTTTTTCACAACTATTTACCATTTTTAATCAGTAGTATAAGTTGTTTTCCATGGATGTTCATTTTCCTTCAATATCGTGGATAATTTAATGAATTTAAACGGTTAAAATGAACACTTTGTTAGTGTTACATGTTTCATTTGATTGTGTGGAACTTATAGATTTCAATTATTAAGCATGTGACACGTTAATTTCGAGCAACTATTGCAAATGGAATTAATGCTTCATGCTATATGTAGGCTTTTATGCAGTAAAGCCGATAAAGTTTGGTGCTGCAAGTCATATATCACTGTCACGGATTACCATTCTGGATAGCTTTTGTAGAATTACTTAATTAAATTTTGAGTAATTTCACAATGGTTGTACTTTACAAATAACTAATCAAATGGATATATGAAAGGCAATATTTTTGCTTGAATGTAAACATATTTACAGGGTGCAATCGGATATTACAACAAGAAGTATGAAAATAGGGAGAAAAGCAGTGAGTATGGTGAATATTTCGATATAATTTCGTGAATTGTCAAATTGCTTATAATTTTTTAATTAGTATTTCTAGCTTAATATTCCAAGTATAATAGGAAAACAGGGACACACAACGGAATACGGTTACAATATAAACTATGGCGAAAAAATGGTTTGCGATGCATTTTATTTAAATTGCTTATTTAATTATCTCATTTCACTGTATGAAAAAATAAAATTTCTTAATAGGATAGTGTTAGTGTTGGAAAGTGTTTCATAATGTAAGCCTGATGGATGATTTTTTTTTTGCTAAAATATATCATTTATTGTGATAATTTAAATAGATTATTTTCAAAATTAAATTTGTTTAAATAAAAACTATATATTAAAATTTTTAATACATTTTAATTACTGAAAAAATCAACAAATTTATTTATTATTAATATTTATATTATTTTTTTTTTTTGTAAATTTGCTATTAATCTAATATTTCATTATGTCTTTTCAGTAGCAAATTATGAACTATATTAACAGAAATCATGGAAGTATTTTGCATATACATATCATAAAAATAATAACTATTTTAAATAAGTGTATAATTGAATGGGTTAATCAAATGATAAAATTGTCCTTTCTTTCCTAATTAAGAAACTTTACTTCATAAAATTTCATAGGAAACTAAATTGCTAGTAATCCGCATCTTTTGTAAAAATAATCCTGAGCAAAAATTGCGATTGAGTGGCGTCAGTGACAGGATTCTTTTGGAATTTTTAACTCATTTTTTACATACTCATTTGACACAGCAAACTAATCTGCTTTATTAGATATTATTTTATGACTGTGAAATTTCTTCTAGATAAACTCAGAGTAAAATAAATTGCATATTTACTAACGATATGATAGTACGTTTTAAATTATTGCTAAAAGAAAACATGAAATTTCTTTTCGTATTCCGGAGCGAAATTAATAAATGTAAAATAAAATAAATGTTTAGTAACCACTTTCTGAGATGTAACTTTAAACTGGTTTTGACTCAAAAACAAAAGTGTTTTTATTTATTTATAAACAAGTATAATTATTTGGATGTTGTGTTTTAGTCAATGTTTTTGAAATAAATATTGAAAAAAAAATTCCGTTATTGATTTAAAGTGAAATATTTTAAAGTGTTCCTTATAAATATGTTGCTATTTTTTATTGTCAATATAAATAAATGATTACATATAATTTTCTTAATTAGTCCAATAATTTGTAGAATAACAATTAAATGAAAATTATTATTTTAATTAGAACAAATATATCTATATGTATCGTGTTTACATACCTCAAGAAACATTTTATAAATAATTATATGATTAAATGATCATATGTATTGAAAAAAAATATTGAAACTCCCATTTCAGTTTTCTTTTATACTCCACTAATAAGCTTTATTGAACATCATTAACTTTCACACGAAGCTAAATCTCTAATAATCCACATCTTTTGTGGAAATAATCCTTAAAAAAATGCGATTGAGTAGCCGTAAGTGACGGGTTGTATTAGGAAATTTTATTTCATTTCTTTTCTCATTTGACGCAGCAAACTAATCCGCTTTCTTGGGAACGTTTGTATGGTGGTGAAATTTCTTCGAGATAAAGTCAGAGTAAAATAAATGGAACATTTCGAACTGGAACGATTTTAAGTTCCCTTTTATTATTAAAAAAAACTTGGAAAAATGTTTCCACACGTTAGACAGAAATGTCTAATAAAATAAATGTCCAAAACTCACTCTCTCGGATTTAACTAGAAAATATTGTTGTTAGAAAACTGAAGACATGGTTGTTCGTTAATTTTACACACCTGTGTAATTAATTGGTGATTACAGATAGGTTAGTATTGCCAGATTGGGAAATAATTTATTCAAAATATCTACCATAGCAAATACTACTATTCCAAAATAGTGATGGATATTTTAAGTGAAAGAATTCGTAACTTTAAAAACTCTCAGTTAATGCATTGTTTTTAAAGTAAACAATGTAAAAAATATTTTTGAATTACAGTAGAACGAGGTAAATACAAACCAGTTTAAAACGAATGACTTGAAAAATTATTTTTTGAAATTCCTTTGAATTTGTTGTAAGAAAATCGATGACAACGAAGTCCATGTACATTTTTTTCGCCCCCTTTAGCATTCATTAAGAGATGTTTACACAGTTTTAATTTAAGGTGAAGTTTTAATGTGTCCCTTTGTCATAAATTGCATATTTCTTTTTATTATTATAATTGGTATTTTTATTGTTACAAGTTGCTATGTTTTATAAGCTCCCTTATATATTCAACTAACGAGTTCCATATCACTCAACGGGAAATATATTCTGTTAATGTAGTATATAAAGTACGTATGTGTGATATTTGCATACAACTTACATTTAAAATATTTACATGATTATATGAAAGAATGAGTTTTATTCCTACACTTATAAATAATTAAAAAAACATAGAAACAGTAATTTAATTTTGTCTTTTTATCTTCACATCTTCACTAATAGGCTTTCTTCTATTTCACTAATTTTACGATGCAACTAAATTGCAAAAAATGCTCATCTTTACTGACAATATTTCAAAAATAATATTGCGATTCAGTGGATATAAGTGACGCGGGATGCATTTGAAAATATTAGATAACCCTTAACTGCTGCCTGTGGTCTCGCAGAGTGCTGTTTTTTTCGCAAAATTTTGTTCGTTTGGAGCCCTGATAATATCAATAACTTATAAATAAGTGAATTTTAATTTTAAAGTACTGTACATAAATTTTATTACGTAAACAGTATCTTATGAGTCAAACGAGCGATTTATTTATCTTCGATCAAGTGGTGTCAGAGACCAGTCACAGTAGCTATGCAATATTTTTTGTCACTGCAGTTATGGAATAATTTTGCCCTTCATTTGACATAGCAAATAAATTTTGTTTCTTATAGAATGTTTGTATGCTAGTGAAATTTATTTAAGGTAAAGTCAGCGTAAAATAAATTGAACATTTTGTACTGGGATGATGTTGTGTTTCTCTATATTACTTAGAAATGACATGATATTTCTTTTCAAAGTGTGGACAGAAGTTACAAATAAAAGAAATGTTTAGACATCAATTTTTGAGACGTAACTCAAAAAAGATTTGTTGACGGAAAACTTCTTTGATGGTATTTCTTTAGGTTTACAAACAATTATACATTAGTCGTTGTCGTTCTTAAGTAAAAAAAAATAAAGTAAATATAAAATTTATAATGAAAAATTGAAGCAAAATCGAATTATGAAAAATGTAATTTTGCGTTATTAATTTCAGATGAGATAATATAGAGTAATCTTACTACAAACTATATTTTTTATTTTATAAAACTGACGACTTTTTATTATATAAATAGACAATTAATGATTAAAATAATACTTTTATGACAATAAATAAAATACTTATGTATGGTATTTATAGACATCATAAATCTAAAACTTTCTTAGGTACGTATGATTAAATACTTTTCCAAATCTCTCATTTCTGTTTTCTTTTGTACTCCATCAATTAATTTTATTCTATTTCATTAACTTTCCAATGAAAGTAAATTGCTAATAACCCTACATCTTTTGTGGAAATAATCCTGAAAAAATTGCGATTGTGTGGCTGTAAGTGACAGGATGCAGTTGGAAACTTTTTTTCATTTCCCTTCTCATTTGACACAGCAAACTAATCCGGTTTCTTGGGAAAGTTTGTATGACTGTGAAATTGCTTCAAGATAACATCAGAGTAAAATAAATTGAAGATTACCTAGCGGGATGATGTTGCGTCCCACATTATTACTACAAGAATCGCTATTTTGTTAATTTTATTTTTTACAGACTGGAGAGAAGTTTCGAATAAATAAAATGTTTAGACATCACTTCCTAACATGTAACTCGAGCTTATTGTTGAGTGAAAACTACTGACATTGTTAGGGAACTTTTTTTAAGTTTACAAGCGAGTGCAATTAATTGACTGTTGCAAAACACTAAAATTTTAAAAATACAGGGTGACACAAAATGCTTGAAACACGCGTTAAATTTTTACCTGTTGGAGATACGGAAGCGACGTAAATCGCAAAAGAGTTCAAAATAAAGTAAAGCACAATATTATGCTGTTGAAATAGTCTTGCCATTAATTTTATTAATTTTAAATTGTTATTTTTTTTTAATTTTAAAAATTTTTCTCTTTTCTAATAAATTGCTAATAACCCTACATCTTTTGTGGAAATAATCCTGAAAAAATTGTGATTGTGTGGCTGTAAGTGACAGGATGCAGTTGGAAACTTTTTTTCATTTCCCTTCTCATTTGACACAGCAAACTAATCCGGTTTCTTGGGAAAGTTTGTATGACTGTGAAATTGCTTCAAGATAACATCAGAGTAAAATAAATTGAAGATTACCTAGCGGGATGATGTTGCGTCCCACATTATTACTACAAGAATCGCGATTTTTTTTTTTTTTACAGACTGGAGAGAATTTTCGAATAAATAAAATGTTTAGACATCACTTCCTAAGATGTAACTCGAGCCTATTGTTGAGTGAAAACTACTGACATTGTTAGGGAACTTTTTTTAAGTTTACAAGCGAGTGCAATTAATTGACTGTTGCAAAACACTAAAATTTTAAAAATACAGGGTGACACAAAATGCTTGAAACGCGCTTTAAATTTTTACCTGTTGGAGATACGGAAGCGACGTAAATCGCAAAAGAGTGCAAAATAAAGTAAAGCACAATATTATGCTGTTGAAATAGTCTTGCCATTAATTTTATTAATTTTAAATTGTTATTTTTTTTAATTTTAAATTTTTTTCTCTTTTCTAATAAATTGCTAATAACCCTACATCTTTTGTGGAAATAATCCTGAAAAAATTGTGATTGTGTGGCTGTAAGTGACAGGATGCAGTTGGAAACTTTTTTTCATTTCCCTTCACATTTGACACAGCAAAGTAATCTGGTTTCTTTGGAAAAGTTTGTATGACTGTGAAATTGCTTCAAGATAACATCAGAGTAAAATAAATTGAAGATTACATAGCGGGATGATGTTGCGTCCCACATTATTACTACAAGAATCGCGATTTTGTTTATTTTTTTTTACAGACTGGAGAGAAGTTTCGAATAAATAAAATGTTTAGCCACCACTTCCTAAGATGTAACTAGAGCCTATCGTTGAGTGAAAACTATTGACATTGCTAGAGAACTTTTTTTAAGTTTACAAGCGAGTGCAATTAATTGATTGTTGCAAAAATCTAAAATTTTAAAAATACATGGTGACCCAAAAAGCTTGAAACGCGCTTTAAATTTTTACCCGTTGTAGATACGGAAGCGATGTAAATCGCAAAAGTGTTCAAAATAAAGTAAAGCACAATATTATGCTGTTGAAATAGTCTTGCCATTAATTATTTTTTAATTTTAAATTGTTATTTTTTTAAACTTTTAAACATTTTTCTCTTTTCTATAAGTAAAGTTTAGAAAACGTTTCTGTATGCTCTAACAAGTAAAACAGTAAAAAGTCTATTCTTCTACGATCAAATCTCACCGAGTTATGATAGCTTGAACTTCCTGAAATTTTGGTTCTCTCTGGCAGTGAGAACGGGTTTATGCGTTTTTAGGGCAAGAAAAATCCAAAATTTCATAAAAGTCAAAGTATCATAACTGGGCGAGTTTTGGTCGTAGAAGAATGCAATTTTTATTGTTTTACTTATTAGAGCCTAGAGAAACAATTTACAAAAAACAACATTTAGTACCCAGGGACATATAAAAATTTAATAATTGTTATTTTTTGAAAACTGGTGGAAAAATTGTTTTGTCAACATAATCTTAATTTCTACCATATTTTGAAAATTTTACAAATTACATCGCCTATTTATCTCTAACATGTGAAAAAATTAATTCGATTTTATTATTTTTGGGACACCTTGTATATATTTAAAACTATTGAATTTATGTTGCAGATAAATCTTATATATTAGAATTAAAGAACATTCCACATTTTTGGGTTAAAAAAATAGGTATTTTTTTTTATATATATATTGCATTCCTGAAGTGTATAATATATATGACTGAAACAATATTACAATATTTAAACTATTCGTAAAGTTGCATCCCTTTGAACGAAACTGTGTGTCTTTTTTACAAAATAGAAATGTTTCTATATTTGGAAACATTTATAAAGAAACATTATATAGGGTGTCCCAAAAGTCTCCGTTCAACTTCAAAAATTTATTACAAAAACAAAAATAATAGTCCTACAGCAAAAATAATTACAACAGTACATAGAGTAACTTAATTTTTTTTTTCTACTACCTTAGTATACTTCTACATGAGATCCTATCATTGCACAAAGAATATTAAGTCGATATTCCAATTTCATCCAAGTGTGTTTCAGCATGCAGTAGTTACAACTGTTTGGATATTTTGTTTCAATTCCACGAGACTGTTCACTTTCGTTCGGTGTTTGAATATCAGATTTCGTTTCGATGAACCACGCGACGCTTTGCGCTTTCTTCACGGGATCAGCCATTTTGAATGAATGACGTTTTTGATTTTTTTTTACTTGTGCAGCGCCATTCATGAACAGACAAAAAACTTTTTAAATTACTCTATGTACTTTTGTAATTATTTTTGCTGTATATCTATTATTATTGTTATATTTTTTTTTGGTAATAAATTTTTTAAGTTGTACGGAGACTTTTGAGACACCCTGTATAACCTCTTCGGAGTTTCAAATGATTCCGAAAAGCATTCATTTGCATTTAGAAGCAGCAGAATCAAATAGATTTTCGAGATTTAAAAAAGGATTTCGGAAAAAAGTTCTTTTCCGTCCGTAATCTTCAAAAACGTTTCAGATTAGATTTTAAGGTATTTTAATTAGTTTTCTCAATCCAGAATATTGGTTTTTCAGGTGCTATCATTTTTCAAGTAAACATTTTCATGTAATCATCAAGTATTTCATCATTCTCTTCAGGCATGCTAAATTAATAGCATTAATATAAACTGTATTTTGTTGCTCTTTCATGTATAAACTGTGTAACTATGTGTGCTAACATGTATAACTGAAAATTATCAAGATAGTAAACCTAATGCCCCACGTAAAAAGTCTGCTCAAACAAGGACAGCAGATTTCATTTCGCCTACAAACTGTGTATTTTGTAAGAAAGAGCATAATTTACGAGACTTTAGGAATTTCAATGTACAAACATGAGCGGTATTTGTAAAAAATAATAAATTAGATTGAACTATTTATTGTAGAATATGCATAAAATTCAATTTTGCAATAGCGTCGAAAGTAAACATTGTTCCAAATCACATTGCACCTTTTCATATTTTATCAACCATAAACACGACTTTCAACCTAATTTTGCTTTGAATGTACAAACTACGGAAGCAAGGTTTTTTGTTTTGTCTGAGTGTACTCAAAAAGCTGAATTGGCTGTTATTTCTGCTTCACTTTAGGAAATTGTAATTTTTCTACAAAAAATGGGGATTAATCGCTTATGCAAATATAAGTGCTTCTCTACACAACGCTAATCATGCTTAAATATATAAAGGTAATTATATTCATGCTCATTGTATTTGGGATACTTGTTCACAAATTTATTTCCCAACAAGAGAATTTGTAAAGAGATTACACATTAGTCAAAACGATAGTGCTGTTACAGTCTCTTGTTTGAGCTCTTTTGGTACAATGATGTCTGTTGAAGTTGATCTGATGTTTTTGCCACATTTTCAAAGTAATATGCGCGCTTCCACATCGGCTTTTGTAATGATGAAATTAAAGAGAAAATACCATTTGTCTCATTAACCATTGACGTTAAACATTACTCCACAAACTCAAATTTGGCAGATTCAGATAAGACAGAATCAATTGACATTTTAATAGGAGTAAATGTTTTTCTTACTTTGTAAATGGGAGTTGCATTGTAAATGGTGGTTACATTGTAAATCAAGGGAAATCCTAAATTACTGATTGCGTTGAGTTCAAAATTGAAGTGGATAATTACAGGAACAATTTTTTGGGCCGTGAGCCAAAACTTGTTCCACTAAATTGTATAAACACTAATGAGTTGGTTAAAAGTTTTTAGGATTTAGAGTATATACCAAATTGTAACATTTGAACTACTGAATACATATCATGCGAGTTGCAGTTGTGAGTTGCAGTTTCAAAGGGAACACAAAAAAGTATAAGAGGGTTGTTACTCTCTTAGTTTACAAATTAAAGCAAATGGAACAAATTTAGGAAATTCTAAAGAAACAGCTACGCGCAGATTTCTTAGTTTAGAGAAGACGCTTTTTAACAATGCCAGAATTTATAATCAATACAAAGAGTTTATGGAAAACAATTTGTCACCTGGGCACCTGTAAAAAGATTATATATAATATTGACCCAGAAAACAATAATTATTACATGCCACATTATTATGTACATACACAATATAATCTGTCTACGCACCTCCGTGTTGTTTTTAATTCCAGCGTAAATCATTGCTAGGAGTCTTGTTAAACGAGACACTCATAGTCGAATCGAATGTACAAAATTATTTATTTTCTATTATTTGAAATTTCGCTGCCATAACATTGCAGTCACTGCAGATGTACAAAAAAAATAGAGACAAGTGAAAATTTATGATACTGACAAAGACTTTCAATGCGTAGTTTGGAGAAGGCAGAACAGCATCAACCGCTGAAACGTTTATACAAGTATCAATAGATCACATTAATGATTTTCCTACAGACAATAAAATACATGAAATTCAGCCAATCTAATAGAATCATGGTACAAAACTATACTAGTTATGCCGCTCGAAGATTTCTACTATCAGAATTGACTTCAACGTCATCATGAGATTTAGTCCAATACTCATTCGTCATCTAGGGGAGAGTTAAACAAAACCGGGTAGGTGGATAAAACAGGGATCCAGGATTTATGGCTTGATTTGTGGCAGTATCTAGCGGAAACTTCTAGAATTACTTCTAGGCGAGCGGCTTGACAGTACCCAGTAAACAGTAGTCATGTAAAACAACTCATTTCTCAGTGGTAATTTTTTTAAAGTTTCACGTGAAAAAGTTCACAATTCGCGTCTGCAATATTACGTTACCAATCCTAAATGCCTAAGGATTTAGTTTAGGTAAGTAAAACGTATGATAGCCCATTATTTACTTCTTATTTTAACGTTTTGTATTGGTGTCTATGAGTTGTTTGAACAACGCTAGAGTAACATTTCATGAAAATGGCGTGGTCGGACAAAGCCGGAATGCAAGTCGTCGGACATAACCGGGAAGTTCCCGGTTTTGGACAACTCATTTATTTGTATGATTGAAATGGAATTCACTTGTTTAGTTATTGTTTTACGATGTATAAATATTTAAAAACTATACAGAAAGTATTATTTAAATTAAGTTGTTACATAGAAAACTGTTTTTTAGTCATTTATATTCCAAATTAAGTTGGAAAAAAAAATAGTAAATCATCGAGTTGGGGCTAAATTAATTTATTCGCGAGATTAAGCTTTTGTTTAATTTCATGGTAGTTTTTTAGTGTTTAATTTTCTGTGTATCGAATTATTTGTACCTAATAAACTACAAATAATTTTTACTTTCTTCTGTCTTTAGAAAAAAAAAAGTTTTGGATTCGTGAAAAATTTCTACTTCCGGTTTTTGATAGATTTATACGTTTTAGAAGGTCCTGAACACGATTTGATGGTTTTTAGAAAATATCTGTCTGTTGGTCTGTTTGTCTGTATGTGACAAATATTTTATGGGCGCTCTATCTGCTATAAAAGGGTTTGAAGAGACGGGGATCTACCCGTTTAACAGTGACGTATTCCCAGATCTTTACTCTCACTGAGAGAACCGAGAGGCTCATGGAAGTGGAAAAGAATCATTTGGCTGAATGTCAAGTATTGCCTGAACAACAACAAGATCCTGATGTCAGCCTGAGAAAGGGAATGTGTCTATAGAGAAGCTGTCAACGCCGACTTCGAAGGCTCCAGTTCCTGTGCAAGACGATGACGTCGGCTTGCAGGTTCTAGTGCAACCGTCTACGTCTGGGCACAGATATCATGCGTCCGTTTGCAGTCTCACCACAGGATATAAAGCCTATTCAAGTACAAACCGGCCCTAGGGCCATTAGGAAATCCGACAAGCGTCGAGGGAAAACAGCTATCCTTACTTCAACCCCCTTCAAATTAGAACTCGAACTAGAAGAAAAAGAAAGGATGAAAAAACAAGACAAGAAAGACTTAGCCCTGAAGCGAAAACTTTTCAAGATGACAGAAAATAAAACTGAGGTGAAAAAGAAGAAGCCAAAGAAGAAAAGACCATTGACATCAAAGGAGGAGAAGGATGAAAGTGATCCAGCGTGCATATTTTGCAAAGATTTATATGAACAATCTAAACCCAAGGAGAGTTGGATACAATGCCTTCACGGCAAACTGTGGGCACATAAGCGTGCAGCATTGCAGATGAACAAGATCAAACTTTCATTTGTGATTTTTGTGCCAAACAAGTTTAACTCGTAAGGCATAACTTACATCATTGTTATTTGATGTAGATTTGATGTAGATTCAAATTCTGTAAGTATAATATGTCATATCCTGCAAGTTTCCCTCTAATAAATAGTATTATTGAAAGTTACAATGTGTTTTTAATTATTATTTCGAGTTCCTGGTTTTGTCCGACCAGGTTGGACAAAACCGGGACATTGCACACTTATAAAAAATGCGCTTTTATGATCTTAATTGCTATTGTTCGCGATTGAATTAATACTTTTTTTCTTCACAAGGAATCAGTTTATCGTTTTAATGCAAATTTTGACTGTTTTGTTCACATAGTGAATAACAATAAAAGAAAACCCGTTAGGATCCCGGTTTTGTCCGACTTTCCCCTACAAATAATATTCCTATTTCTGATAAATTTTGATAAATAAATTAAATATTTTTTACCAGAATGATGTTATGTCCCCCATTTTTAGTTAAAAGGATTGGGATATTTCATTATTTCCTCTGAACAGTAATTTCGAATCAAATAAATGTTTACGCATCAATTTTTGAAGCTGTAACTTTCAATTATTACCGACTGAAAACTGCAAAATTGTAATTCTTTAAGTTTAAAATTAATATAATTTTTGGTTGTTGTAGAAATGTAAATGACTTTATTTTAAACATTTAAAACATGTTTCAAAATTAATTCCAGATGAAATTTTTATAGTGTTCTGTGTACAAAACATACATTGTTTCTATTGTTACAAATTAGATTTTTTTTTTGTTTGCTGCTAAAATAGTTAATTAACGAGCACCATAATAGTTTAACTGTAAAATATTTTTATGAACAATAAATAATATATTATGTAATGTATTTCACTATATCATAAAACTAATAAAGTTTACATAATTATATGATTAAATGAACGTATGCGTTGAAAAATAATGTATTTTCTCTTCTCATTTTTGCCTCATTAAATTTCCCATGAAGCTAAATCGCTAATAATCTCCAACTTTTGTAGAAATAATTCTGAAAAAAAATTGTGATTGATTTGCCGTAAGTGATGGTACGTATTTAAAAGCTTTTTTTCATTTCACTTCTCATTTGATACAACAAACTGATCCGCTTTCTTAGGGAAGTTTCTATGTATGTGAATTTTTTTTTCTAGATAAAGCCAAAATAAAATAAAGTGAACATTCCGACAAAGATAATGTTATGTTCACTTTATTACTGAAAGTGAACGTGAATTTTTTTTGTACAGTCAGGGTTAGATTAGTGAAGTTTCTTTCCACATTCTGAATAGCAGTTTCAAATAAAACAAGTAATATAAAAATAATTTTTTTAAAGTCAATTCCTACTTAGGTCAACAAAGAAAAAATTTATTTTAGTTGCTTTTTATTAAATAATTACAATTAATATAAATATTATTATAATTTTTTACCAATTTTTTACCAATTTTTTTAACAATTAATATACATATGACAGAGTCACAATATTAAAAGGCAAAATAAAAATCGAATTTCCTTTTTAGCATTTGAATTTGAATTTTGCTTTTTAATCATAAACATATAAAATAAACTCGTGCAGCATTCATGTCCCACGTTATTTTTATTGAACATTTCTTTATAATCATTGTTGCGGTATTTTATTTTTTGTTGGCATCACTAATTTGAGGAAAATCTTTCATTTCATTTGTGAAAACAATGGGAGAATATTTTTTTTCTCACATATAAAAATTAAAATTAATTAATTTAATTTAATTAATGAATTAATATTTGAAAAAACTGTATTAACATCAAGTGTCAGCCACTACAAGTTTAAAAAAATGTATTTGAACTTGGGTGGATGAATAGAAAGTATTTTATTATCGATTGAAAATTTGAATAAGATATGTATATAGAGAGAGATTGTGAGCTAATAGTAGTAATTGAATAAATGTTTTGATATCACTTGCTGATAAACTCGAAATTGTTGTAACTGAAAGTTAGTGACATCATTTATTTTTTTTAAGCTGGCAAGCAAATGCAATTAATTTATTGTTTCAACAAAGTATTTTGAAAATACATAGTAACAAATGTCCATTCCTAATAATTGTAGAATCATTTTAAATAGCAGAATTATGAAAAGTAATCATATTTTATCTAAAATACATTCTTTAAACTGCAAAAATAAGAAATAAAGTTAATTTATATTAATACCTTTACAAAATATTTTGAATATATATTTCATTAAATGCATCTTATGTAATGATTAAATAAACTTTAATCTACATCAATAATCCACTTTATTCTACATCAGTAATCATACATATTATTTATGTTGCCAACATCCCTTTTTCTATGAATTTATCAAACGCACAACAACGAATGGGGTATCATTCGTTGTTCGAAAGGCTTTTGAAGTGCTCATTTCGTCACATTTCGTTAAAACATGTTTTTTTATTATTAAAAAATGCATTTAACTAAAAATTAAATCGGCATTGTTTTCATAAATTAAATGAAAGGTTTTCCTCAAATTAATTTTGCCACAAAAATAACATACCGCATTATATGATGCTCAACAATGCTTATAAAAAAACAAATATGACAAAAAGATATAGTAAATGGTGGTATACTCAAAGAATCCCTAAATTTTGTAGAATGCTGTAGTTCGATTGGACAACTCTGTAGTGTACATAAATATTTAGTTTAGAATGAAATTGGATGTAATTAAAGCTTAAAAAAACTTATATGTTGAAATATTGTAGTTGATTATATAAAATTAATTGCCTGTAATTGCGTGTTTTTGTTGCATTATCGAGGCTTTTCTCATCTTCAAGGTATAGTGCCACCTAAGGGCAGTTTGTTCAGCTAACGTTGTCATTAAAAATGTTTTAATAATGAGAAGCATTTTCCTTCAAACTGCACACTCGTACGACAATTACCGTATGGGAGATTAGATTCACTGTCTTTATTTATTTAAAAAAAATGTTTTGCTTATAATGACAAGGTAGGAGCATATCTTACGCTTTTTGTAATAGTTAATCCTGATTTTAAACCATTTGTAGTGATAAACATGCATTTAAATAAAAGGGAATGTTGTAATTTTCACCCAAAAAAGTAAGTTTTACTTTTGAAAGTCGTAATATCCTCTGCTTTCTGTGAATAAAGTTATTGAAGATATATTTGCTTTAAAGTGTACTTTACTTTAAAATCTTATAACATGAAATCAGTAATTAGAACTTCGTTACGTTTATTTGCTGGATATTTGACCCATTGCATATTCTGGGTTGTTGAACCCGATTGAACTTTTTTATTTGTCATCTAGTTTCAGATTGATAAGATTTTATTAACTAGATTTAAAATATAAAGTAATTAAATTCTTTCAGAATCTAACAGCATAATTCAAATATATATGTGACGATATTTAGAAATTTACACCGCTACAATCATCAGATAGCTATATCAGATCGACGTTTACGCAATGGCACTCCAAATTTTAGTTGCTCTTGCCGATAGTCATTGAGAATTTTCAGAAAAAAGAAAGAAATGGAATCATCGAAGAAATATTTATTATTTCATCATAATAATATAATGATGAACAGTCCCCACTCCACATCATCTAAACCTTTTAATAATTGACTTTTTATAAGATGTTACGACTCATATTCAAAAGAATTCATATAGTATGTCTTACAGGCAACAACTGATTATTTAGACAAGACAATATCACTGAAATTCTTGCTTCAAAACTCAAGTTTCCTGTTTTATACCAGCATGCACAAAGCTAGTTACGGCATTGCAATATTACTAACCAATCGACGAGAGAGCTAGGATGAGTCTGAACTCTTTACTGAAAAAAAAACATGATTTTGAAGTAAAAAGACACTGGAGAGAAAACGAAGCGAATTTGAGCTTTGGAATAATAAAAATAGGAAAAAGAAAATGTTAGAGATGATAATTTTTAAATAGAACGAACTTAAAATGGGAAATAAAAACACCTAAAAACATGGTATTGGAATATATATAAATTGATACAGGATCTAAAGTATAAATACAAAAAAATGTGTTTTAGAATTCGAAACGAATAATTCAGAATACAGCTATATATATCTTAAATATGCGTATTTGATGCATAATATACATGTAGGATTTGAATTTCAAATAGCATTGTTTATCTCATTTTGACTATGACGAGCGTTATCAGCAAATTAACTAACTTTCAGACTTTCGAAATCAGAAATGTTCAGTCCCTTACTTTTCACGAAGAAATAAAAGTGGTTAAGAAAGCAATTAGCTGTACGAGGCCTAATTGGAATATTGTACAGTTATCGTGTAAAATACAGTAGAACTCCAATTATCCGAATCAATTGGGACTGGACCCCATTCGGATAGCCAAAAATTCTATAACACTCCAATATGAATACCAGAAAAACAGGATCACACACCTAGAACATGAACCGACGTGTGCAGCACTTCTTCCACAAATACAACTACAGAGGAAGGTTCCCAGTTGGAGAATACATCCCGCAGAAGAGACATCTCACTTACAGATAAACACAACCAGGCACGGTTTTGAACACAGCTACTCTCCCCGCTGTCCGACCATTTTCACTGACGGGTCACGCACGGAGACTGGCGTGGCAGCAGCATTCTGTGCCATGAAAGGCGAGGTCGTGACCCATAAGTGGGCCTGCAGAATCGGTGATAACAACACTGTCTTCCAGGCTGAGCTGTTCGCGATTCTGCGGGCATTGGAATGGATTGTCTCTAACCCAACAGTACAATTTTACAGGCTATATTCAGACAGCCTCTCCAGCCTACAAGCAATCTTTACTCACCGCACAAAACATCCCATTGTACTCCAAATAAAACTATTTTTTAAAGACCTTGCATGGCGAGTAGCCCTGGGCCATGTGAAGGCACACATTGGCATTGCTGGCAATGAATTAGCTGATAAATTGGCAAAAGAAGCTACGGGAAGCACAAATATTGATCTTTCCCTCCCTGTTCCCCCATCCTACATTAGAGGGTTTTTAAAGTCTAAAATCATTCCTCAGTGGCAGGACCACTGGGATTACTCGGATAAAGGTCGACATACCCACAAATTGCTCCCTTTTGTCTCCCTAAACCTGCTTAACCTCGCCCCCCACATCTCAGCGTTCCTCACAGGACATGGTCCATTCCCTACTTACCTCAAATATTATAAACGTGCAGCCTCCAATGTGTGTCCATGTGGCCAGCGGGGCTTGCCTTCTCATTACTATTTTGACTGCCCACTGACCGTTGCCTGGCATCTCAGATCTCCCGAAATTCCCCCACCCTCTTGGCTAACCAATATTCTAACAAGACCAATCTTACTAAAAAAAATAAAAAATATTTTTAATTTCTTATTGGATTTATCGAACTTAACAAATTAAGTAACCAACTCTAGCTTTTATCAAATTTTTAACTAAACATATTAAATTCTGCACCACCAATCAGTACTGTAATTGATCTTCCTACCCTCCTTCTCCTGACTTTTCCTTATTTTGGCTGTACCTTGTCAGTGTTTGAGCACCTTGCTGTGCTCCCTTCGCAGTCTTTAGAAGCGGCCTCATCTCTCCAACGCAACAACTTGTGGCGCCATCTGTCGCGTGGGAACTGAGCTTCTCAGATTCCGGCGCATCATTATTATCCAAGGACCGCCTTGGCCGCGAACTGTGTGTCATGACGCAGGAGCGTTAAGGACTGTTCACCTACAAGTTCTTCATCACTGCACCTGCCGCTGTCTGTCGCGAGGGAGTGCAGGCTCCAGCGGTTCAGGCTTTTTTCAGTTTCTTTTTCTTTTTTTTTGTTTTTAGCTTTCTTGCCTGCCCCTTGTCGCGCTTAGGCTTGTCCTGGCAGTGCCGGCCTTTGGCCTAGTTTGTATTTTCTTTCTTTTCTTTTTTGTTGTTGTTTGGGCCGTTTGCGCGTGCGCGTGCGCTGGCGGTCTCGGCGTCGTGCCTTCCCTTCCGCCGGTGGCTGGAATCACCCAAAACGAATCCCCGTGTGCCGGGGAATATCCCGGGGGAGGTGCTAACGCTCTACGGCCTGGCTTTGCTGGGCCGAGTGGCTCCCCTTAGGCATTCAATCAAAAATTCTGATAATTGGATTTTTTCCGAAAAAGGGGTCTATTTTAAATAATTATTGTATGTATGTTGAAAATGGAAGAAAAAAATCTATTTTTAAAGAAAAACCAAGTTTCTGAGCTAAGATCTTAGCTTTTTCACAAATCAAAGGACCCAAAATTAGGTTTCCCATAGAACGTTGCTGCAAAAACCACTTGAAAACGGCATCTTCTAAATCTTTGTTTGTTGCTGCCTTCATTGATTTTCTTCAAGAACTTCCATCTTCGTTTTCAATCACTGACACGAAGTTTAAAAGTTTAGATTTGATCCTTTTAATGACTGAAATCATTGATTCTCCAACACCGTACATCTCAGCGAACTGTTTATCCGTAACGCTTTAACTAATTGCTATATAATGTTTAGTTTATCAGCTAACGATAGCACAACACGTTTTCTTTTAGAAGCCATGGTGATTGACGAAACGTACTCGCAAACAAAATAACGCACCGACGCGAAAGAGTAACGTCACAGTAGGAGGCCAAATATTCAACTAGCAGGTCACGTCACACTGACTGGTGAATCAGAACGAACAGTGACAGGTGGGCCGGGCTGGCTACCTGGCGACGGACGATAGCCAATAATCGAACTGCACTATGAGACGGTGATTCATCATCACAATAATGTTCGCACTGCGCCTACACTAGCTTCGGGAAGGACAATAGCGCGCGTAGACAGAATCTTTTTTTGCGAATCGTAGTACGTTTCCGTCTTAATTTTTTTTTTCCGAAATTCTGAAAGCGATTCGGATAATCAGCGATTCGGATAGTCGGAGTTCAGATAATTGGAGTTCTACTGTACTATTTTTAAGTGTTAATCCTCGTATATTTGGGAAGGCTAATTATATAACCTTGCAAAGTTAAGTGTCTTCAGTGTATTAATTCCAAGTTTGTATTATTTCAGCATCCTATAAGTATTTAAATACATCAACAAATTTACATTTTGCATATCATTCTACTCCATATATATATCACTGTTTGTGTTAAATGTGTTCAGTTAATTTTTTTCTTGGGATATCGTGTTAATCAAGTACATCCAACAATTAGTAGCAGTTTAGAACAGCTTTAAAAGTTAGATTTGAATACTATGCATATGTGAAAATACTGATTGATTTGTAAAATTATGAAAGTGGGGCCTTTACACATTCAGTCATTTGTTTAACCCGGCAACACTGTAAAATAAACATGTTTAGAACCAAAAATTTTATTTATTAAAATAAATTATACAACTGCTGTACATATATAATATATATTTTTTTGCATAACTTTTCTGGTGAAAATGTATTTTTTTTTTTTTACTTTAGTGATTCAAAACATCAGTCACAGTGGGCTAAACCTCACTGAACTGGTGTTGTTTGATGCAGTTTATAGAGTAATGGGGAATGATTTTGTTCAGGAGGTCAGGTAATTTTGAAAGTTTCTGAAAATCAAATATTTAAATAGCTTATAATAAAATTTGATTCTTTAGGAACATTTTAAAAGAAAACCCCCATACAAAAATTCGCTTCAGAAGGATGTTATGTCCAAAATAATTTAAGCTGTTTTTGTATGATCATGGGGTACTTTGATCTTTAAATTAAAATTTCTAAAAACGGTGATTTTGGTCATTGCGCGTATGATTGCTAAGAAATGTCTAGATAGAATTTCATGAAACTTTGACTCACGGTATAAACACTGTAGACACTTTATTATGCATAAAATGACTCACTATTAAGTTAGTCATCATGTAAGAAATTTTTTAATTATTACTATTTTTATTTAAAAAAATTCAAAATTTTGAGATTTTTTTAAAAAATATTTCAAGAACTAATCATTAAATTTTTTCCACGGTTGGTCATTTAAACGCATATTATATCTGTACTCAACAGAATAAATTAGGCCCACTGTGACAATTCAATTATGGATGTTATGTCCAAAATAATTTAAGCTGTTTTTGTATGATCATGGGGTAATTTGATCTTTAAATTAAAATTTCTAAAAACGGTGATTTTGGTCATTGCGTGTATGATTGCTTAGAAATGTCTGGATTGATTTTCATGAAACTTTGACTCACGGTATAAACATTTTAGACACTTTGTTATGCACAAATTGACTCACTAGTAAGTTAGTCATCATGTAAGAAAGTTTTAAAAATTATTACTATTTTTATTAAATTAAAAATTTTGAGATTTTTTTTAAAAATATTTCAAGAACTAATCATTACATTTTTTCCACGGTTGGTCATTTAAACGCATATTATATCTCTACTCAACAGAATAAATTAGGCTCACAGTGACAATTCAATTATGGATGTTATGTCCAAAATAATTTAAGCTGTTTTTGTATGATCATAGGGTAATTTGTTCTTTAAAGTAAAATTTCTAAAAATGATAATTTTGGTCATTGCGCGTATGAATGCTTAGAAATGTCTGCATTGATTTTCATGAAACTTTGACTCACGGTATAAACATTTTAGACACTTTGTTATGCACAAATTGACTCACTAGTAAGTTAGTCATCATGTAAGAAAGTTTTAAATTACTACTATTTTTACTTTTAAAAATTCAAAATTTTGAGATTTTTTTAAATATTTCAAAAACTAATCATTACATTTTTTTCACGGTTGGTCATGTAAACACATATTATATCTCTACTCAACAGAATAAATTAGGCCCACTGTGACAATTCAATTATGAAAAATCCTGCACGCAAGGCAAATTCATTTAATAAAAAAGCCTTAAATTTGAAATTAAACTAAAAAACTTTATATGCATCTAGACTCTTTTTCAGATCATTAACTAACTGTTTGCATATATCCATTTTAATGGGTACTTAAAATTTCATATCCAAAAGTTGATTAGATGTAGAGTTATTGCAATCTATATTACAGTCACTTTTACATGTAATTAATGAGTTTCAAAGGTGCCTGTCCCCTTAAAATATTTAATGCATTTTCAAAATTTTTAAGATGCAAATAGATACAATATATAAAAATAAATTTATATACGGCAAACACGAGAGGTGCATTTGTATGTCGAACATAAATTACGAGAATTTCTGTAAAAAGTCGGTCGAACATCCCTAGCCCCCCCCCCCCCTCTAAACAAATACATAAGTTGATCTTACATAGATCTTGAAGCTTTGAAAAACACACCGTAATTTCTAGCCTATAATTTGCGGATCAAACAATTTTATTTCCACTCAGAAATTTTTCTATGGAACTTACTCGGCTTCGAAAGTTCTTTGACCGAGGCACCTGTAGTCTATTCATTCATCTCCTGAGTACCTGATAATTGGAGAAAATGGGCTGGAAAGAGTACTGTACTATTTCTGGTATCAAAATTAAGGGGGGGGGGGGAAGGAACAATACTGAAAACGGGAACATGAGCTAATAGAAAAAAATATAATAATAGGAAGATTACGGATAGCGTTACAACAAATAGATATTTTCATAGTATTTTTTAATTCTTTTTAATAATTTTTATATTATGATTTTTTGATAATTTTATATAAGACAGGAACACAAATGGGTTAATAAGAGATTAGTAAGGGATATAGAAGGATTATGAGTGGTTGGTGCTTATGTAAGTGGTTCTGCGCCGTCAATGAATAGGCTTTTGATCTTCAGACATCATCAGAATGGGCAGCGGAGGCCTGCTCCGGTAAAACTGTCCTTGAAAAAGGCCTACCGAGAAGCGAGGGCTCACGCTGCAAAGGACTGCATTCACAACGTAACTTACTAGATTGCTGTAAATATTTGACTTCCATTATTAAACAAAATTTCTGGGTCGAAACATAATTTTTTGATCCGCGGATTATACGCGTTATTAGAATACGTTATTTTAATGACGAAAGACAAAAATGAAAATTATTTACTGATATACGTATTTGAAACAATAAAGCTGTTTTACATAACCTTGTGATTAAATGTGCATGCGTATCTATAAAATTTTGTAACATTCATTTCCATTTTTTTTATCTTCTTGAGTAATAAACGTTATTAAACTTCATTCATTTTTTCCTAAGAGCAAATCGCTAACAATCCACAAATTTTGTAGAAAATATCCGGAAAAAATTGCAATTGAATGGCTGTAAGTGTCTGGAAGTATTCTGAGACTTTTTCATTTTGCTTCTCATTTGACACGACAAACTAATCCGCTTTCTTAAAAAAGTTTCTCTGATGGTAAAATTTCTTCCAGATAAAGCCAGAGTAAAATAAATTGAACATTTTGTACGGAGATGATGTTATGTCCCCCTTTATTACTAAAAAAAGAACGTGAAATTTCTTTTAACTTCTGGACAGAAATTTCGAATAAAAGGAATGTTTATACATCACTTTCTGAGATGTAACTAGAAAGTATTGTTGATTGTAATTTACTTACATTGTGCTTTTTAAGTTTATAAATTTGTGTAATAAATTGGTTGTTGTTGGATTATAAATATTTGTAAAGTAAACATTAAAAACATATTTTTGTGTTACTAATTTAACAGGAATAATTTTATACCGTTCCTAACACATAAAGTAGATTGTTTTTTTATTATTCATACAACTGATAAATTGTTATAATTTTATTTGGATACTCAATTAATGAGTTCAATATCCTTCAAATTAAAAAAAAAAAGAAAAAAAAACATTATTTTAATGGCAATCAATCAAATACGTAAATATTGTATTTTTATATCTCAAAGTTAAAACAATTTTACATAACTATATGCTTTAATAGCCTTACGCATTGATAAAATAGTTAGAAGAGTATTTTCCATTCCTTTCCTACTTCGGTTACTTTCCGTTCAAAGTAAATCGCTTTAAATAATAATAAATTGCGTAAAAATTATATGTATCATATACCGCGATGTACGACAGAAATTGGCGCATTATTGTATATGGATAACAACTGCTGAAAATGGAACTTCAGTGCATTATATATTTTTGCTTATTTCGTTATTTAGAAATGTCAATTCATTGTACGAAAATAATTAAATTACTTCCTAATATTTCGTTGCTGTTGGAAAGTGAATCAAAACACATAGGGCGAAATGCAAATTTCACCTTGCTTTATTCACAAAATTCCAATGTGAGACCGGACAGATCCCACTTTTATACTTAACAGTTGACAAGACAATTTAAAAGACACAAAAATATGTTAAAAGGTTGTTTAAAACGTTTATAAACTGCCCTAGTACTATTGGCCGGCTACCGCCGCCATCATCAGGGAGCGAAAATTCTTACTGACTGCTGTCTTGCACATCCGAACTCCAGCTACGTCTTGAGGTGGAAAAGTCCATTTTTTCGCATGGTTCACAAAGTTGCTTACATTATCATTCAGAGTATACATAGAAACCAACTCAACTAACACCCAAGAAATAATGGACTTATCCCCCCCAAGACGAAGTTGGAGTTCATATGCGCAAGACGGCAGTCAGTAAGAATTTTCGCATCTTGATGATGGCGGCGGTAGCCGGCCGAAAGTATTAGGACAGTTTTTAAACATTTTAAACAACTTTTTAACATCTTTTTGTGTCCTTTATATTGTCTTGTCACCTGTTAATTAAACAGCGGGATTTGTCGAGTCTCACATTGGAATTTTATGTTGGAATGTCTTTCATAACCTATGTCTGATACATGATTTTTCGTTCCTTTTTTTGTTTCTCATTTTACGCAGCAAACTAACCAATTGTTTTGGAAAGTTTCTAAGCCAGATAAATTTTTCACATATAAAATCAGTGTAAAATGAATTTGAACATTTCATACAGGGACAATGTTATGTTCTCTTTTATACTATCACTTTATGCGATATAGCTATAAAGCATTGTGGACTGAAAATTACTAAACAGCGTCCACTATTGGTTATTAAACTTTAAAATTAGATCATCACATACATTTTTAATAAGTAAACTCAATTATAAAACTTCATGCATTTCTGCAGAATAGAAAAGACGGTACATCTATAATGTTAATCGGGAACGCATAGGCTAAAATCCCGTAATTTGATCAATATTTGGTGTTAAGAAATTAGCTTTTTTGAGAACAAAGTGGTTAATAAGGTGAGAAAGTCAGAAGGAAGAGGTTAATAATGCTGGAAATTACTGTTGCTAAATTGCACTAATTGTTTGTAAATCCAAATAGAAATTTTTCTTGAAGTATAGGATAGTAGCGTCCTTTCTTGAGTGATCAAAGACACAATAGAATCAGCGTCTATTTATTTAAATGTCTAACAGAATAGGCAGTTTGATGAAACTCCGTTCATTAGTTTTTGAGATATGGCTATTCTAGAAATCGTGACAAACACAGCATAGCAGGCTACTTATTGCGCATTAGTTCTAGAAATATAATTATTATGTAAATCCTGAAATACACATCATAGCAGCGCCATCTGTATAGACGATATGTATCCAAACATAATCAGCATATTTGTATGTCAAGATCTAAGAGAATATCACTTATGTGGAAATCCCGTGCTTGAGACATCAATATCATGGAAATTGTGAAAAAACACAGCATAGTAGTACCACCTATTGGGCGGTATACACCTAAACCTAATCAGCATTTATTTATGTCAAGGTGTGACAGAATATGAAGTTGGAGTTATGTGCATTTGTTCTACAGATACAGTTATCACATAAATCACGAAAAACACAGAATAGCACCGCCACCTGCTGGGCGATATACACCTGTACATAAAAATTACCAATTTATATTAATGTCTTTGGAATTGGAAGACGCGGATTCAGCGCATTAGTTGTTTAGATAGAGCGGCCACAAAATTTGACAGACAGTTATTCTCCAAAAATAGTCAAATCGTGTTCAGGAGGTCTAAAAAATGTAAATCTATCAAATAAATAGACAAAAATTTCTTCTTAGGTATACAGAAGAAAGCAAAAAATGAATTATAATTCCGTTAAGGGATGATGTTACGTTCTCCCTTTATTACAAAAAAGGACGGGAGTTACTTTTCACAGTTTGGACGAAACATTCTAATTAAAACAAATGTTTGGACATTATTTTCTGAGATATAACTAAAAACAATTTTTATTTCAAAAATATGTAAATTATGATTCTTAAGTTTATAAACCTCTATAATATCGGTTCGGTTTCTGTAAAATGGTTACTATTTAAAAAGTAAATAGTGTTGGAATGTTTTGTTGTGGAGCATAGCACGATCTTGAAAATTTTATGGGCATTACAGAACTTTTTTCTATACCATTTTAATACATTAATTTGTAATTGCATGGACGATTTTGAATATAAAGCAAAGTGCATTTCTTTAAATCTAATACGGATTTGCAGTGGTTAGTTAATTATAAGAAGGAAAGAACAACCCTGCGATACATTCACGGGCAAAATTTGTGAAAACATTTTGTCGCGCCTGTGACACTCACGGGCAAAATTTGTGAAAACATTTTGTCGCACCTGTGACACTCACGGGCTGAACTCTTCATAATTTTAATTCTATCTTGCACCACTTTCTCAAAACAAAAATATTTTATTACACTGCAACAACACTCGCAAGAAAAATTCAACATAAAATTTAAATTTTAAGAATAGTGGTATGAATAGATTTTTAAAATAGTTGTCAGTGGTAGTCGTGATATTATGGTTTATTCAACGATTTCGTCACCCCTGACATCATTTTAAAGGCTCAACCCTTTAATAGTCGCCCCCCGATACCTTTACGGACAGTCATTTATAAACGAATTTTATCGCGCCCTCTCTAAGTGTGTTAAGCGGTTTTTGTCAAAAAAAAAAATAAAATAAAATACATAACAACAGAAAATATAAAAAATGCTGCCATCATCGCAAAGACTGATTGATTTCTCTATCAGAATCTTCCGATTTGGCGAAGGATTAAACAAGTAAATTAAGTTATAAATAAAAGCTACACGTTGCAATGCTTAGCATACATTTATGGGAGACCAAACTGGTTGCCAGAGACGGCTAATCATAGAATAGCAGCGCCCTTTGTAGAGCGGTCAAAAACTAAATTGAATCAACATCTTTTTATATTAATGTCTAACAGAGTATGAAATTTCAGTAAATTCCGTGCATTAGTTTTTGAGATATAGTTATCGCGGAAATCAAGGATAATGCAGCATACCAGCTTTACCTGTTGGACGATAAAAACAAAACTTAATGTGTGTGTGAGAGAGAGAGAGTACAATTTATCAAGATCTAACTGAATCTGAAGTTTTATTAAATTCCATACATCAGTTCTAAAGAAATATAGACAAAATAATTATCTCTGACACAGGCTAACAAACAGACAGACAGATATTTTTCAAAATTAGTTATTTAGTTTTATCGTGTTCAGAATATCCCCCCCCCCCCAAAAAAAAAAAAAAAAAATCACTAAATATCTATAGTAAAAAATTTTAGTGATTCCAATAATTTCTTCATGTGTTGTAGTACAGGAGAAAGTAAAAATACAAAAACCATATTCTTGCGTTGCTAATTGTAGGTGAAATATTTGATAGTTTTGATTCTGCATAAATAAGAGAGTTTTATAATGTTACAATTGGTTAATTGATAAATTTTGTAATTTTTTTGAAAAACCAAACTAACTAGGGCCACGATATACAACTTGAAATGTTTTATTTTATTTACAATAAATAAAATTCTTATATATTTATAATTACATATCTCATTAAACTAAAATATTTGTTCATAGCTGAATAATTAAAAAGGCTTATAAAGTGATAAAATAGTTGGAAAAATCTTTCCAATGTTCTTACCTTTTTCACAAATAAACTTTATTATATTTAAAATTATTTCGGATAAAACTAAACCGCTACTAATCCACATCTTTTGTAGTTATTATCCTGAAAAAAATTGTAATTGAGTGTCCGTAAATACCAGGATGTATTCGGATACTTTTTCCTATCGCTTCTCATTTGACGCAATAAAATAATCCGCTTTTTAGGAAAGTTTGTATGGCGGAGAAAATTCTTACACGTAAAGATAGAATTGAATGAATTTTAACTTTTCGTTGAAGGACGATATTATATTCCTCTTTATTATTAAAAAAAGAACGTGGAAATTTTCCTCAGAGTCTAGATTGATGTTTAAAAAAAAAAGTTTAGACATGACTTTCCGAAATGTAACTGCAAAGTATTGTTTATTTTAAACTACTTAAATTGTGTTTCTTAAGTTTACAAACTATTATAATAAATTCGTTATTATAGGATAGTCAATATCTTTAAAGTAAGCTTTAGAGTAATAGGTTTTGATTGTAAGGAAAAGGTGCGAAATCTTACAAAAAACTTTAAAACATTTTTTTTCCTTTGAACTTTCAAAGTATTTAGAATATGACACAGTATTTTGTTCCGCCGAATATTTAATTTGATTCCAAATAGTTTAATGAACGGGTGTCAAGCTGAGAAAAGAATTAATTTTACTGAAGCAAGATTTTTTGAATCGCCGTACATTCTCAAACTTAAGGTATCTGACTACGTTTAAAAAGTGGTTTTCGATCAAACTTGTCAAAACGATTTTATTACATTTCATTAAAGCCCAACTTTTCATCTTTCTAAAACTGTTTTTATATTTATTGTACCATAAATAGAACCGGGGTTGTAGCGGTTTTTAAACTACTCAACAACTGTCACTCAAACAGGAAGTACTGTTTAAAGGACCGGAAGTACTATTTAAAGGTACAAACTGGGAGGGGGGGAGTAAAACTATGGTCTTCAAGAAATAAACAAAGTTCAGTACTTAAAAAATGTGTATGGCTCATAAAAACAGTGAAGTTTAGATGCATATTACTGTGTAAATTCTTGTTGTAAAGCATAAATCTAAACTTTAAATGCATTTTTTGGAAAATGTAATAAGTTACTGAAAATTCCATACGCAAAACATGATTTCTCAAAAAGTTATTAGAAAATCACTATGAAATTTAAATTGCATGTTGTTTACACTATTGTGAAAGCAATGAACTAAAGATTTAATTTTAGAATAAATATTTTTTTGTTTTATGGATGTTTCCATGGAAAGACATCGCTGAATTTTATGAAATTCAGCATTAAAAACGTGCGATATTCTATAATTTTTTAAACATTTAAAATATCTCTTAGATTTTAGTTCATTGCCTTCATCAATGTCATAAGTATGAAGTGTAAAAAGGAAATTAAGTTACATACAATATATTTTTCTGTACAATATATTTTTGCTTTTTTTTTCACAGTTTCTAGTCATAATCTTAATAAAAATAAGTTCAAAAAATAATTAAATAGCTTTTTTGGAAAATATTGTTCCGTACGTAGTCAGGCACCTTAAACAGTTCAAAAAGGATACTCAAATTATAAATTTTTAGGTGGAAGAAAAACCTTTAAAAAATAGAATTTTTTAATAATTTCGATTTTTCTGAAGTTTTGAAAATGACATATTAGTGCTAAAAATTGACATCAAAATTCAAGGAGCTGTCATTAAATGTTTTCTTTTTTTTACTCATATAAATTTGAGTTTTAGCATACAACAAATTTTAGATATTTTAAGAGTCCGTGTGAATTTTGTTTCAGATGATTATGTGCACGACGTGCGTGCATTGTTAAAAATCTGCAGCTATACAGTAGGGTGGAGTGAAAAAAATGAAGTTTACGATTTCGAAATACAACAGTGATCAAAATTTGCCTCTTTACTTCCTATTTAACAGAAGAAATTTCAAGTCACTCATTTAATGTGTTCGGACCTCTACCAGGACTTAAAATTACGAAATTTGAAGGGAAAACGCGCTACCACT
Source organism: Maratus michaelseni (assembly GCA_963931845.1). Taxonomy (NCBI): domain Eukaryota; kingdom Metazoa; phylum Arthropoda; class Arachnida; order Araneae; family Salticidae; genus Maratus; species Maratus michaelseni. The sequence continues at coordinate 197,996,382 of OZ007588.1, read as the reverse complement.
GAACCGTTTTGTATTAGCGAAAAAGACTGAAATTAAGGTTCTGTTTTAAGATCTAAGAAAATCATATAAATGTTCGGATGTCATTAAATTAATTCATTTAATTAAAATAATTTAAGACTTTTATCAAAATTTTATTATTTGTCATGTGACAGAAGGCATTCAGCTATAAGTATGCAAAATTTAAAGTCTCTAGCTTTTAATGTTTCCGAGTATGAACTCTGTGACAGACAGGTGGACAGAAGAGTGAAACGAATAGGGTTTCTATTAAAACACGCATAAACAACGCCTGCATTCAGCAATTAAAGATACACAAATATTATAATACAGACATACATACAATAAATACAATAATCCAACATGGAGTGAAAAATTAACCAGAGCCAGGAATCGAACCTGGATTCACAACGTTCCGGGCTGTTGCTCTGACCACTGAGCTACTCCGGCCCATTCCTGAGAGTGAGAAATTGCAGACTCAGGAATGGGACGGAGTAGCTCAGTGGTTAGAGAAACAGCCCGGAACGCTGTGGACCCAGATTCGCTTCCTGGCTCTGGTTAATTTTTCACTCCATGTTGGATTATTGTATTTATTGTATGTATGTCTGTATTATAATATTTGTGTATCTTGAATAGGGTTTCATAAGATGAACGAAACGCTAAAAACTGGGCGACCGTAAGTGACGATATGCATTTCGAAAATGTTTCGGTTTGCTTCTCATTTGCACAACAAACTTATCCACTTTCTTAAGAAAGTTTGTATGATGGGAATAAAACCCCAGAGAAGAATAAATTGAACGTTTTGTAAAGGCACAATATTATGTTCCCCTTTATTGCTAAAAAGGGGCATCATATTTCTTTTCACAGTCTGGACAGATGTTTCGAATAAGATAATTGTTTAGGAACAAGTTTTTGAGGGGCAACTGAAAAGTGTTATTGCAGAATACTACTCAGGTTATTATTTTTTTTAATCACATTTTGGAATAAATATTTTTTTTTTTTCAAACTCAAAAAATTTATTATTTAACTGTTAATACAAGTAAAAGTATTAATAGACTTGTTAAAAACACTCTTTTACAAGCATTCAATATTTATCTTGAAAATTACTCATAATTTCATGAATGCAATTTATGATTTTCCCAAAAGACATCCGATAAACTATGTGAATATGATGTTGGCACGAAATCCGAAACTTCACCATTTTGATTTACGCTTAATAGAAAGCGCGAACGTGTTAATTTATTAAAAAATATATGTGATTTTTGCTCTGTTTTCTTTTTAATATATGACTTTTACAATAAATAAAAGCAAACATTATTTATTATTGATAATAAAACTATCTGTTTAGGATTTCTAAATTGATTTTTCAACGCATAATCATAATTTAATTAATATGAAACTATTAATTATAAAAGCGTATTTTTGTAATAATTAACCGGTTTTTAGTTTTTCCCCCCTTAATTTTTTAAAAATTAAATCGTTGCAGCTTCAAACATTTGGATAATTTTGGCGACTAATTAAATTCATTGCTTTTTTAACGCGCATACAATTGTAACCCTCAAGAAAATTGGCCAATTTAGCACCTGTTGCGGGTAAAATGCAAAATACTTTAAATTATTCGATTTATTTATAATTAAGTTCTAAAAGTATTAAAATGTTATATTGTTATCGGAAACACACATGTGAACATTTTTTTTTTAAAAAATCTAGTATATGAGAAAGTTAGTGAAAAATTTATTACAAAATTCCAACTTTACATACAAAATCCAAGTTGAGTTAAATAAAAAATTGTAAAAATGAGAAACCATTTCGCACAGCAACGAACAATACAAATTTTAATCTAATTCTTTTAAGGATTTTTTTCTGTTGTAATAACAACAATTCAATGTTAAATGCAACAAAAGTAATCACGTGAATGTACATGGAAGCTACAAACAATTGGTAGAAGGACGATACGTAAAAATGTTCCCCATTTTTAATTTAAATAAAAAAAAAAAAAAATCTTTTCAGAGTGTGGACAGAAGTTTCGAAAAAAAAGAAATATTAAGAAATGAATTGTTGAGATGTAATTTCAAACTACTGGCGACTGAAAACTAATGCAATTGTGCTCTTTAACTTGTGTAATTTCTTAAACTAGTGCACTTTATTTGTTGTTGTACATAAGTCAATGTTTTTAAATTAAAATTACTAATTTAAAGTGATATAGTGATATATTGTATAATGGGCCTTTCATTCAAATTACTCTCATTTCAATCTACCTTAATTTTTATTCTAGTGATATAAGTGATATAGCTTATAAGTTGTTGTAACTTATAAGCTTTCTGAACACGGGAGCATCTTGTGCAGTGTAAAGCATATCCTGGGTGCGTACATGTTTATGACATATAATCTTCGAAGTATGTTATCGCAGAACTTGTAACATTTTACTTCGAACAAATATGGCAACGATAATTATTTGGAAGAATTTGTGGCAAAATAAAAAACGTAGGCGCCCTGTGTATGTTACATCCTGCACGTGCGCTACATTATCTAACATTCAACTAATAATTAACATATATCTACATATCTTTTTAAACAAAAAAAATTACTTAAGAATATGTTTAAAAAGGCTTAATTAAAAGTCATTTCTGTTTTTATTTACACTTGAGCAATAATAAACTTCATTCCGATGACATTCCGATATAACTAAATCTCTGTTAACACGTTCACTGCCCGGTTAAAATTACCGGAATTTCGTTTTATTTAGAAAGCTCGAATTCATACCAGAAAATACTAATAGCAATATTCACTTTATTTAGTTACAGACAATTCGTGATTAATTCAGTAAATTATAAATAATGGTAATTAATTAAGTAAAAATTCATCTTTAGAAATTTCCGGTACGAATTCTTAATTTTAGATTGAAAAAACACGAGTGTACTCGGGGTTGGTAGCGAAAGGGTTAATATAAATATTTTAAGAAAATATCCATGAAAAAAAAAAATCAGATCGATTGGCCAAAAATGACGTAATCGGATATCGTGTCGTTTTTCTGTTATTTATTTAGTTTAGCAAACTAATTCACTTTCTTAGCAAACTTTGTATGACGGTGAAATTTCTTCAAGGTAAAGTCAAAGTAAAATAAATTGAACATTTTGTACCGGGATGATGTTGTGTTCCCCTTTATTAGTAAAAGAATCGTGGAATTTCTTTTAAAAGTCTAGACAGAAGTTTCTAATAAAATAAAGGTTTAGACATCTAAACTTTCTATAAAAAACTTTCTGAGATGTAACTAGAAACTATTGTTGAGTGAAAACTAGTCACATTATATTTTAAAGTTTACAACTCAGTGCAGTTTATTGCTTTTAAAATTAAACATTTGTAAAATTAATAGTGGAAAATATTTTCTTTTATGTTTAAAAATATTTTTAGTAGATGTTAAATAATAGAATTAACGAAAACATTGATGTCTTTTCCAAAAAAAAAAAAAAAAAAAAAAAATCTAAATACAAGTATTTTATTCATATATCTTATCAGAGGGTAATTACATCGAGAAATCTCGTGTCAACCCATTTAAACATTTTAATAATGAATACTTATTACCTATAGTCACGTCCAATGCCAACAAGCTGCGTTTTTTAAAATTATCTCTTTCAATTTAAAGTATTTTTAAGGGAATTGTAAATTTTGAAAATTTTACTGAAGTAAAATCCTAGTTTATTGCGTTTTTAAAAACACTTAAAATTCATCAATCAAAATAATATATAAAAATATACAGTACGTCGATTTAAAATGTCAACTTTCTGATGATGAAAACCGATTTTTGATTATTATAAGAAATAATGAGTTATCACCTTTTTAAGTGCACTTATACTTTACATGTGATTTCATGATACATGAAGGAAACACTGTTTGACTTAAAAATTCCTTTAAATAAACCAAATTATTTAAGGGATAACGGTAAAGTTAAGGAAGTTAAGATATCATAGCCGATTTTTCTTTAAATTGTGTACTACATTCTACATATAAGAACTCAACTATTTGCATTATATTCTTTTAAATCATATTACATATTCAATAAGTCTAAAACACAGTTCTAGATCTTGCTTTTACATTTTCATTCCCGATAATGTCGATGGTTACAGAATGGAAATATTGCATTTTTATATCTTATGCAAATGTATTCTCTGAGGAATCTCTTTAAATAAACTAAGGCTATTTTGAATATACATGAATACATGGCTTTATGTTATGATACAATTTCTTAAAACATTCACAATTCTATTCTTTTTAATTCACTTATAGCTGTTATTCTGCTTCATTAATTTTCACATGACCTTTTTCCATTAACCTTCCACTAAACAGCTAGATTCATATCCTTCTATAAATAAAAAAAGTAATGTTTTGGAAATGGACCAATGAAAATCTGCGTAGATATTCCGGGTTATTCCCATCGCTTTTTTACTATGGACTTTTTTGAGAAGCGATTACATTTTTTCTAGCCATCCTACGGATTCGAAAATCATACCACCAGACGCGAAATATAACAAGCTTTCAGAAATTCAAAAAATTATCACGGTCGGACAATAAAAACTCAAAAAATCCTTAAAAATCGTGTAAAAAATCTTTAATTGAAAAAGTCATTTTTTTATATTGTTGCCAATTTCTAAATAAGCGCAAAGTATTATGTTTTATCTTAAATAAAAAATGTATTTGCGGAAGACTATTAAAAACAATAATGAAAGTTTAAAATAATAATTAAATGATCACGTGTTGAAAGCAGGAAATAAAGAAAATTACGTCATAAAAATTGTGTTTACACATGAATATTAAAAATAAAAAAGATGAATTAAATGAAAAAGCATTATAAACTGTTAAATGAAAAAGCATTATAACCTGATTACAGAAGATAGTCGCCGTTCGTGATATCATCATCATCATCTTTTTAAAACAGGATACATTACCAGGTTTTAAGAGGCTGTGAAATCAGAACGGGGGTTGGTGAGCGTAGCGAGCAGGGGGCAGAGCCCACTAGTTTTTATACAAAATAATCCTAAAAAAGTTACCATTGAGTAGCCATATCTGCCGGGATGTATTCAGAAATTTTTTGGCATTTTGCACTATTCCAGCTATTTTAAAAAGTTTGTATGACTGTAAATTTTCTTCCAGTTAATGTCAGAGTAAAATAAATTGAATATTTCGTCCAGCATGATGTTGTTTACTTTTATTAATGACAAATTGTGCGAAACTTTATTTCTTATTCTGCATAGTAATTTTGAAAAAAAAGTAAATGTTTAGTTAATGAAACACTTTCTGCTTCATTAAATTTCCCATGTAACGAAACAGCGAGTAATCCACATTTTATGTAAAAGTAATACTAAAACGGTTGCAATTGAGAATCCATAAGTGACGGATATAGTCGGAAAATATTTTTCTTCTTATTTTACACAGCAAACGTATTCCAGATATTTCAAAATTTTGTATGTTAGTATGACTGTGAATTTACTTCTAGTTAATGTCACAGAAAAATAAATTGAATATTTCGTCCAGGATTATGTTATTTACTTTTATTAATGAAAAATTATGCGAAACTTATTTCTTAATTTGCCTAGTAACTTCGAAAGAAAAAGAAATGTTTAATTGATGAAAGTCTTTCTGCTTCATTAACTTTTCCATGCAACGAAACAGCGAGTAATCCACATTTTATGTAAAAGTAATACTAAAACAGTTTCAATGGAGTATCCATAAGTGACGGATATAGTCCGAAAATATTTTTCTTCTTATTTTACACAGCAAACGTATTCCAGCTATTTCAAAATTTTGTATTTTTGTATGACTGTGAATTTACTTCTAGTTAATAACAGAAAATAAATTGAATATTTCGTCCAGGATTATGTTGTTTACCTTTATTAATGAAAAATCATGTGAAACTTTATTTCTTACTCTGCATAGTAATTTCGAAAAAAAAAAAAGAACTGTTTAGTTAATGAAAGAGTTTCTGATTCATTAATTTTCCCATATAATGAAACAGCGAGTCATCCACATTTTATGTAAAAGTAATACTAAAACGGTTGCAATTGAGAATCCATAAGTGACGGATATAGTCGGAAAATATTTTTCTTCTTAATTTACACAGCAAACGTATTCCAGCCATTCCAAAATTGTGTATGTTCGTATGACTGCGGATTTTTTTCTAGACAGTGACAAACAAATTGAACATTTCGTACAGGATGGTGTTGTTTCTCTTTATTACTGAAATTTTATGTGTAATTCTTTTCTTACTCTGCGTAGTAATTTCGAGTAAAATAAATGTTTAGATATCACTTTCTGAGATGTAACTAGACACTAATGTCGACTGAAATCTAATGAAATTACGTTTCTTTAAGATTACAAACTTGTAAAATAAATTGGTTAATTAGACATGGGAATGTTTGTATTGTCAACAATAAAAAATATTTTTGCCTAATTAATTTAAAGTGATATATTTTATAGTGCTCGTACACATAAACATTATCGTTTTCCTTGTTCCAATTGTCAAAAGTAGTAAATTATGATTACCATTTAAAATTTCTTAATATAAAACTAATGAGTAGCATAATATTGAAATCAAAAAATATTTTTTACAAAAAAATAAAAAAAAATATATTGTATTCACATATATTATAAAACTAAAACACTTTATATAATTATATGAAAAAATGTGTTTATGTATTGAAATTTATATAACAATATAATAAATTATAACACCTTGTAATAATATATTTCTTTTAAATGCTAAAATGTGTAAATTAACAACATAATACAAATTAAAATAACTTTTATTAGGTTGCTTAAAATGTGTTCTCATTTGTTTTTGAAAATGACTCGGAGTGTGTCGAAACATGTAAAACAACCTAATAAAAGTTATTTTAATTTGTATTATGTTGTTAATTTACACCTTTTAGCATTTGAAAGAAATATATTGGAATTTATATGGGAATAGCCATGTCTGTTTTTCTCTTTTATTCATTAACTGACCGATGTAAATAAATAACTAATAATCCATGGCTTTTATAGAAATAATTTTCAGAAAGAAATTATTGGGTAGTCGTGAGTAAGGGTATGTATTGGGAAGGTTTTTATTTTTCACATCGCTTCTTATTTGACACAGCAACCTAATCCGATTTTTTTTAAAGTTTCTATGGCAGTGAAATAAGATAAAGTCCGAATAAAATAAATTGAACATTTCGTGCCAGACGATGTTATGTTCTCTTTTATAAATAAAAAAAATAACAAAAACCTTTTTTTTTTACCAAAAAAAAAGAATATAAAAGAAAAAAAAAGATTATTTTTACTTTTTTTTAAAGAAAGATTTTTTTTTCAGTTTTGGCAGATGTTTTGAATGAAATAAATGTTTAGACATCACTTTTTCTGATATGTAACTAAAAAGTCTAGTCGACTGAAAACTAGAGATATTCCGTTTTAATTAAGTTTACTAACGAGATTAATTATTCGGTTGTTACAAAAAAGTAAACCTTTTAAATATATATTATAAAAAAAACATAATTTTGTATGATTGAAAAAAAAATTGTAGGTTGGTGTTAAAGACTAATAATAAGGAATAGAATGATGTTGAATCTGAAAATATGTTAAGAACACAGAAAATAAAAATAAAACAATTTATTTATTAGTCTTATAACTGAAACATGTTAACTTTATTACCCGATTAAATAGATTTATTTAATGAAAAAAATTCATTAAACCGTCAACTTAACTACTTCACTAAAATATTTTATAAATTTACTTATAAATGTTGATCTGCTTTGTTAGTATTCCTATAAAACGAAATCACTAAAATCTCATATCTTTTTTAGAAATATTCCTAAATTATTCGTAATTGAGACAAAATTGAAATAGTGATTGGATGTATTCGGTAACCTCTTTATTTCGTTTTGATTTTATTTTGTTTACGAACTAATTTGTTTTCACAGGGAAGTTTGCATTATGTTGCATTGTAGCATTATAAAACAATCTGTATGAATAGTGTTACAAAATTCCTCAAGCGACTATATAGGGAAAATCCAACAATAAAAATGTAAATATTAGAAAGAAGCCAACAATGGTTCTGTTCAATAAATGGGGGTGAATCTTATGTACATATGTTATTATGTGATCCAGGTTGGCGACGAATTTCACCACTCTCCTATCAATATGCCGACTTCGGCGACCATTTTGATCGCCAATTACTTATTTCAAACTTTCGAGAAGCGTAAACCCTAGAATGATAATTAAAGAAAATACGGATAATATTCTGGAAGCCGTAAAAAAATCAACAGTTCACGTTCAATTGACGTCTGTAAGAAAGCTATATAAATAAGAATACTTCGGAGGCAGGTTAGTTAGTTTTTAATGGTTGAAATGTTTGTCAAACTTTTTCCATTGGAGATTGTTTCGTCCTGTGACTATTGTTACTTGGGCTTTGCTGAATTTATTATGCTATTTATGTCATATTTGTGATTTGGATTGATATGTTTACAATGTATTTTTAGAATATTCGTCTAATAAATTGCATTCATCGACTTAAAACCTCCCTCTTTCAATATAAATCTACTTTCACTGCACTAAATGTCAAAAATTTTGCAACAATACTTAGCATTATGGATAGCAAAATAGTGCTTATATTGTCTACCATTTTTTATATTAAATATATTCAATATCTATTCATATAATAGTTATTTTTCTGTCGCAATGCGAAAAGAGCAACCAATATTGTGGCCAAATTAATCTAAAAAACAAAAATGGGAAAAGTGATCAATTTGTTTATCAACTTTTTTATGGACGTAAAGCGCACATTTATTAAGCACAGTGATCACAGAGTTTACAAAATTCATGTATTTTCAAATTCCTGTTCTCCGAGCAGTCTGATTCCACTAATTTATTTCATTTTATTTATTCTTTCTTTCATTAATGCAGAGTACATATAGCCGTGCCTTCGCTTAGTCCGATGTATGCAGTTTGAATGCACCAATGTCGGATAACAACAATCATGAACGATTTATCGGTGTCCTTGTGATGCAGTCACATACTTCAATATTGACATGTAAATAAACAATTGGTCGTGTACGAAATGGAATTATTTAATACTTTGAAAGTCAACTTTTCTTCCAGTAAAAAAATGTTTTCGAACCTGAGATTGTATACTCCACTATACCAAAATGGCTCATTGTGATGGTCGAACGCCATCACAGTCCTATCAGTAAATAAAAAAATCCTTTCACAAGCTCAGCGAGCGCAGACGCGATAATCATTTTAGAATGATTTTCTCTGTAATGCGAAGCAGAGCATCCTATGTTGTTTCCAAATCAGCAAAATGAAAACATAAATTTAAAAAGATCGAATTTTTCTTTTTCTTCTTTTTTATTTATGAAAAGCACCAATTGTACTTTTACTCACCAACCCTTCAGGTTTTGATGGGTACGAACTATTTTATAATATACTTGACTTCTTAATTATATTGTTAATTATTACTACATAACTTATTGTTATTTTTTATTCCTTACACAGTGAACTTACAGTATAAGGACGTTAATTCGGACGGCGAATAGTGATTTCATAAATGGGATGACAAAATATAATATACAGTCCCTGGCCAAATTATTAGACGCAGTTGTTTTTATTATAATTTGTTAAATATCTGGAAAGATACATGAGGTTTTATCTTGAAACTTTAGGAGTGTAAACAACATGATAAGCGTCATATATTTCCGAGAAAAATTTTTCTTGAAACCCCATAAGGGGCCGTCAACAAATTGAAGAAAAACGAATAAGTTTTTGATAACCCTGTAAAATCCAAAATCACAAAAGCGCTGAAACGGTATCACACGCTTAAGAGGCTTATTGTAATAATTTGGGTTCATTTTTATGAAGATAGCATGTATACTCGAAGAGAAATTCAGGTTTTTATAAAAACAGTCCCAAATTTTACCAAGTTTTTTGCTTATAATTTGCAGAGTTTTTAATATAAAAACAAGTTATTTTCAGAAAATATGACAAACAAAATTATACACAATACCCTGCAATCAGAATTAAAAAATAATAAAAATTGCATGAAAAATGAGCAGGTTTACTAAATATTTTTTCACTGCGCATGCGCGAATTTAATCAAAATATACTGTGCATAATATATTAGCTAACTAAATATACAGACAAACTTTTATGAAAGTCTCAAAAACATAGCTTGAAAATTCTGATAGTGATCGTCGATAGAATAAGCTCGAAATTCGCTGTTCCCAAAACGAAGCAAAAAAGATGAGGGGTTGTATCCAAAAGTTGACATAATAAGAATGAAGTGTTTCTCATTCTATATTTGATACAACCCCTCATCTTTTTGCTTCCTTTTGGGAACAGCGAATTTCGAGCTTATTCTATCGACGATCAGTATCAGAATTTTCAAGCTATGTTTTTGAGACTTTCATAAAAGTTGGTCTATATATTTAGCTAATATATTATGCACAGTATATTTTGATTGAATTCGCGCATGCGCAGTGAAAAATATTTAGTAAACCTGCTCATTTTTCATGCAATTTTTATTATTTTTTAATTCTGATTACAGGGTGTTGTGTATAATTTTGCTTGTCATATTTTCTGAAAATAACTTGTTTTTATATTAAAAACTCTGCAAATTATAAGCAAAAAACTTCGTAAAATTTGGGACTGTTTTTATAAAAACCTGAATTTCTCTTCGAGTATACATGCTATCTTCATAAAAATGAACCCAAATTATTACAATAAGCCTCTTAAGCGTGTGATACCGTTTCAACGCTTTTGTGATATTGGATTTTACAGGGTTATCAAAAACGTATTCGTTTTTCTTCAATTTGTTGACGGCCCCTTATGGGGTTTCAAGAAAAAATCTTCTTGGAAATATATGACGTTGATCATGTTGTTTACACTCCTAAAGTTTCAAGATAATTCCTCATGTATCGTTCCAGATATTTAACAAATTATAATAAAAACAACTGCGTCTAATAATTTGGCCAGGGACTGTAACTTGAAATAATATCATATAATTAAATACAATATACATTTTTATGAATGTATAGTACAGAATGATTAAAATTAAACTATCCTTGATTGGACCGATCTGCAGTGACAACCTGGAGTGGGCTTGATATCTCTGGAAGGGACTTAATGTCTCCATATTTGGCGCTGAGATCGTTCTCCGAAGTGAAATTTCCGAAGAGAACATGCACTTGAAAAAGCCTTGTATCAGCCATAAAAAGGGTTCAAACACTGTAGAACCCTTTTTTGACAAATGCTATTGTTATCTTTTGAAGACATGTCTGTTACCATTAATGTTGTATTAATAAACAGTAAAAACATTTGTAACTACGTTGTACGGGAGATAGAAAGCATTGCTTATGATCTTATTAACTAATATGATTATTATTATATTATTAACTAATTCACTCATAAATATTATCCTGCTTCATTAACATACCCTGTAACTAAATTAGCTAATTATTGTTTGTAAAAATATTCTAAAAATTTGCATTGAGGACGACTAAGATACTTTAGAACCTCTGTAACCACTATTATATGTAAGATTTTCACACAGCTTTGTTTTGCCCTTGTCTACGAATGTCAAATATTACGAATTCTTGTGTAACTTATTCAAGCTGAGAATTATTTCTAGTTTTTCATTCCCAATTTAAACAAAATAGACTTAAATCTAGAGATCTGAACGAAACATAAATATTCATATTATATATCACAGTAAAACATGATATATTGCTTAATGTAGTTTCCAAATATGGTATACTTTTATTAAAAATTATGGTAGTTGCATATTATCCGTGCCAGATAGACTGATAAAAATGGTTTACAATCGTCAATTATATTTACGTGTGGGCTTTTGTTTCCGATTCAAAATAACTTTAATACTGCTCGAGAATTATTAAGGGATTACATACGTTCTCAACTTTAAAAAAAAATCGATTTTAATCTACGGAAATTAAATACTTATAGTGTGTGGTTAATTTGAGCAAATTAGAAATTAGAATTTAGAAATTTGGGCAAAAAGATTTAAAGTGATATCACAATTATTAAGAAAAATATTAACAAAAATGTGAGAGTGAGCACGATTGATAAAACCAACCTCGCCGACAAGATTTTACTAAAGATTCTACTCCGTTATTGATGCTATAAATGCCACTGTGAATTAATTCGAATCAAGAAGCGGATTGTGCAGTACATTCTATTTTACTATTATCTAATTATTATTATTATATTTTGTTATTATCATCTTAATTATCTCAACTTTAAACGTGATTTTCTGGAAACTACATTTTCAACATGGGCAGTATGATAGTTTGAACATTTTCTTAAACATTTTTGGATAACATTTGCGGTTATCTATGCATAATTAAATTGCCTGAGAACAATCGAGTTATTTTTTGAATTTTTTTTTCGATAAGTTTAAATGCAAAATTATAGACGAAAAATGATTTTTTTTTCAAAATTGCGGAGGATTTTTCTTATATTTTAAAGATTCAAAAATTTAAACCGATGACCCTCAGCAACAGCCTTATTTTACAAGAAGACACTGAGATTTTAGTAATTTTTTGTTTCTAAATGAAGTTAGGATACTGCCCATCGCATCGATCCCGGATATGGTCAACGAGACTGCCGGTTTCCGACGTAATATGTGATCAAATTTACCAACATTTTTTTTAAATACCTGTAACAATAGAAGACAACGTAAAATTATTAGTTTTTCAATTAATTATACTCCATTTCTAAAAATAAATTCCAAAATATGTATTCGTCCCCGATAACGTATGTAACATCTTTTGCCCGTTAAAAGACCTAACTAAATTAAGGAGGCCAGGGCAAGAGTGTGCTAAGCCACATTTTTGAACTTCTAAGATATTTTAATTTGAAAATTCGATCAAATACTCAAATTAAAATATATAGCATAAAGTTTGTTTCGCCAATGCCTTATTAACATTTGAGATAATCTGACTAACAATATGCATTACTTTAATGATATTACTATTACTTTTTTGTAAATTAATTATCTTCATTGGAGGCATAAACGTTTGGGGCCATAACGAAACCTGGGACATATGCTTCCATCAAGTGACATTAGAAGCAAATTATATGTAGGGTATTTTAATTTACAATATTAAGCAACAGATAACAGTGTTAGATTTATTTCACCAAAAATGTGGCTTGGCACTTTCTTGCCCCTACCACCTCAATTTATATGAAAGATTATAGAATTATAAAAATCTAGACCAAAATAAACCAAAACCGTTGAGCATCGTGTTTTATATGTTCGATTTTAGTAAGTAACTTAATTAATGCCTACTTCTTATTTATTAAAAGACTTTAAACTTGAAGGACTCTTAAATATGATAAAACTAAAATGCAACTAAAGAAAAGGCAACTGAAAAACTAATATATCCTTTGTAAATATAGATTTAATAAATTAGCTAAGATCTATGGCAAAGTACACGACATTTGGACTGGCCTCAGGCACTATCTTCTATGTGCCATGGCGGAAATGAAAGTTTAATGGAAGTTAGTTCTTTTCTCCAGAAATATATAAACTATAATGCATTTGTCAATGAGATTATACTTCCCTCATACAAACTGTCTTTTCTTATTCGAATACGCTGTCTCCATTTATCTACATTGTAACTCCACACTTTAAATTGATTAATATAGAATTTTATTTCGTTGGAATAGGAACACTTATGAATTTTTGGTACAATAGTGCAGCATTAATGGAAATAAAAAAATAGTTTATGTTTCAGATCTTAGGAAATTATTCATATGCATTATTCAAAATGTGGAATATAAAAAAAAAATGTAAAAAGCCGAAAAAGGGAAAAATGCACATCACAATTAAAAATACAGAATATAACATGCAGACACAGTGTAGAAAGAGAAACAAATAGAAACAAACAGAGAGCAAACAAACAAAGAGAAAACAAATCTGGCACGGATAATAAATAAGAAGACCATAATTATTTCCAATCACGACAAAAAATAGTTGAAGGAAATCGCTGTTTTTTCCATTAGACATTTCTTTTCATACAGAATATCATTAACGACATTTTACACAAGATTTATTACTTGGATTGTGCAGGTTTCGAATAAAATCTCATGCATAACATGATGCTTATAAAAGTAAGTTTTGTCTCTCTTTATTAATGATTTTAAAGGTATCACTGAACAGATGATATTATTTAAAACATTCTTCAGTTATGTGAAGATATTATGTCTTGTTATATGTGGGGACACTTGTCAAATGTCTACTGAGCCTAGGCCATTATCAATATGAAGGTGTATATACTAAAAATTAACAAAATATATTTGCGCAGTATATTTTATAATTTTCTGTAAGCATACAAAATATTGTATGTTTACGGAAAGAAAATTGTTATTACAATTAATGGATTGTTATTTATAAATTTCTTAAACAGTCAACTAACGAATATCATAATACTCAACCTGAAAAAAAAATATATATAATCCATATATATTTCCCATATATACTCCACATATACAGGGTGATTTTTTTTAAAGTTGTGAAAGTAAAACCCTATAACAAAAGAACCACTGATCCAAATGACCTAAAATTTCACCAGTATGCTCCCAAAGCAATGGGGATTTTTAGACGTGGTTAAAAAACCTTAAAATCGCACCGATAGATGGCGCTGTACATGCAGTAAAGTCGGGAGACGAACTTGCGCCCAGCACACGCACATTGGCTATAAAAACGTGAAGTACGCACATCTCCTGTTCATTATTCTACGGAAATCCTCGCAATGACTGCGCCATTGAAGGACCGTGCATTGTTAGTGAAACTGTATTATGAGAATAGTGACAGCGCAGCAACTGCTCTTAGGATATTTAGGACACTTAAGAATTTAAGAAAAGGTCCAATGACGACAGAGGGTCTACGGAACTCAAAGTACCGTCCATTGTTTTCCTCCCACAGACGATATTCTTTGTTTCTGCTACCTTACAGCGCCATCTGTCGGTGTGATTTTAAGTTTTTTTAACCATGCCTAAAAAATACCCATTGCTTTGGGAGCATACTGGTGAAATTTTATGTCATTTGGATCAGTGGTTCTTTTTTATAGTGTTCTTTCACAACTTTAAAAAAAATCATTTGATTAAATAGTATTTGATTTAATTAGTATTTGATTAAATAGTCTTATTATTGAAAAATATATCAAATCAGTCATTTCTGTTTTGCTTTCTAGTTCATTAATTTTTCCAATGAAATTAAATCGTCGATAATCCGCATATTTTCTTAAATTAATCCTGCAAAAAAAATATGATTCAGTAAAATTAAGTAAAGATTTCATTGGGATGCTTTCTTTTATTTCGCTTCGCATGTGAGACAACAAACTAATTCGCTTCATTAGGGAAGTTTTTATGACTATGAAATTTCTTGTAGGTAAAATCCGATTAAAATAAATTGAACATATTAACCAGTATGATGTTATATATATATTTTGTTACTGAAACAGAATGCGATTTTTTTCTTTCTGTTCCTACAAATTTCGAATAAAAGAAATGTTCAGACATCACTTTCTGAGATGAAATTAGAAAGTATTGTCGGCTAAAAACTACTGAAATACACTTTCACTAACTTTACAATTTAATATAAGTTAATTGGTTTAGTAAGTTAGTTGTTGTAGAAATGTGAATGATTTTATTGTAAAATATAAAGAATAAATTTGAATAATTAATTTAAGATGATGTATTTTTTAATGCTCCATACACAATAAAGGACGTTGTTTTTATTGTTACACTTGATAAATTGTTACTATTATATAACATTCTTAAAAAACCAACTAAAGAGTATCATAAAGCTTAAATTGAATACTTTTAATAACAATAAATCAAATATCATGTATATTGTATATGTATATTTACAAATGTATACTTTATTTTATATGCATATTTACAAATTTAATAAAATTAAAATATTTTACATAATTAAATACAATGAAACAACCACTCCTGTTTCCTTTACAATTTCATTAACTTTGTGATGAGACTAATCGGTAACAATCCACAACTTTTGAAAAACTAATCCTCAAAAAAATTGTGATTGAGTGGCCGTAAGTGAAGGTATTTATTGGGATGGTGTTTATCATTTCTCTTCTCATTTGGAAAAGCAAACTAATCCGCTTTCTTAGGGAAATTTGTATGGTTGTGAAATGCCTACTAGATAAAGTTAGAGTAACAGAAACTCAACAATTCCTGCTGGGATGGTATGTTCCCCTCTATTACTAAAAGGGACAGTGAAATATATTTTACAGTCTGGGTAAAACTTTCGAATAACAAAAAATGTTGAGGTAGCATTTTCTGAGATGTATCTAGGAAGTATTGTCGACTGATAACTGTTGACATCGTGTTTCTTTAAGTTTAAAAAACTAGTATAATTAATTCTTTATTGTAGGAAAGTATTATTAAAGGTGTCAGGTACTTGCTAAAATGTCAGAAAATCAATTGTTTTAATAGCTTATACAAAAATTTGGTTTTTTGAGAATTTTTGAAGAGATATTTCATGCAAAATTTTGATTTAGAAGGGAAGGGATGTCCAAAACAGTTTGAGTTCTTTAATATAATCAACGGGTAATTTTATCTTAAATATCAATTTTATAAGACCGGTTATTTTGGTCATTGTGCTTATGATTGCTAAACAAAATGGCATTTCATGGAATTCTGACTGAAAGTTTCATGAAATTCGGACTGACCTTATAGATGCACAAAATGACTTACTATTATATTCATCGATTAAAAATTTTAGAAATTATGACTATTTTTATAAAACAAAAAAATAAAAATTTTGAGAGGTTTCTTTTTCTCAAGAACTAATTAATATATTTTCTCCAGTGTCGGTCATTTTAAACACATATTATATCTCTACTCAAAAGAAAACATTTGGCTCATTGTGACAAATCATTTATGAGAAATCATGCGCGAAATACATATAAGGTGCATTCATTTATTAAAATAAACATTACATTTCAAATTAAATTAAAATACTTTATTTGCATCTATAGTCGTTTTCAAACCATTATCTGCTGTAATAGATCTCTTTTAACCCGTTGGGGACGAGCGACACGTATATGTGACGCATAAAATGCTCAGAATCCTTCATTATTCCCAACAGTTAATTTTTATTGTAAGCTTTGCCTTATTCAATCAGAGCATTTCTGCGATTGAATTAGGCACAAATTTCTGTCTTGAAAAACCGGTGGTACAAGATTAAAAATTCTGTAAAGGACGCCCGTCGCGAAGGGATTAATGTGTGTTTATTAAAATTTTATATTCAAATGTTATTAGATGTGGAGTTATTGCAATCCATGGTAGGGTCAGTTTTACATCTAACTGACAGTTTCAAAGGTTACCTGACCCATTAAAATAATCTAAAAGTTTTCATTAATAATTTAATGTAATATATTTTATGTGATTTATCCGATATAAAACAGATTCTTTATTTATTCTTTCAAACAATAAATTGTTATTAAATTTTTTTCCAATAATGAAATAACGAGATCTATAATGATCCAACTGAAAAGTAATTTTTTTATCGACAATAAATAATATATGTATATATTGTATTTACATGTCTGGTAAAACATATTTTTCAGAACATATATATATATATATATATATATATATATTGAAACAGTCATTTATGATTTCTTTTCTAATTGACTAATAAACATTATTCTACTTCATTAACTTTTCGATGGAAGTAATTAGCTAATAATCCACCAATAGAAAAAATCATAAAAAATGTCATTGAGCAGCAGTAAGTTAGGAGATGTGTTAGGAAATATTTTCATTTACTTCTTATTTAATACTGCAAAATAATCCACTTATTTCAATAAAAAGATGTCTCGCTTTGAAATTTGTTCTAGATAATGTTAAAGTAGAATAAATTGAACACTTTCCACCGAGACAATGTCATGTTCCTTTTTATTAAAAAAAAACATGATAATTTTTTTTTTACGGTTTGGACAGATATTTCAAAATAAAAGAAATGTCCAGGCTTCACTTTCTAAGATGTAACGAGAAAATATCTCAGACAGAAAACTAATGACATTCTGTTTTTCTTAAATTTACAAGTGAGTTTAAGTAATTTGTTTTTGCAGAAAAAGCAATATTTAAATATTAATATTAAACAAGAACGAAAAATCATGCGTCAAGCATAGATTATGTAACACTTTCCAACGCTTCCAAAATAATTTTACAAATCATTACCGTTTAATAAGCTGAAAGATACCATCTAAATAAACAATTTGGAAAACGCATAACATATTTAAAAACGTAATTTCAGGAATTTCCAACATATACAATATTCGGAAAAATATTAGCATAGGATGCTAAATTTTAGTTTAGTTAGGAAACGCGTAGCACAGTTTAAAATTCTCCTTCTGGAGTTTCTGTCATTAAACGGAAATGTGTTCGCGAACTTTTGTGCTGCCCTATATAGGATCTACAGAATTTATATACACCAAGTAATAGACAAAAAGTGAGTTAAATTTAAAATCGCGTTCAGCAACTTAAAACGCACTTCCAGGAATTATTGTTAACAGACAGTAGAGAATTATTTTGTGTGTCCCTGTAAATGAACGATAACTGCTATACACACAATATTCTGTAGTAAGTATCTTGTAATGCACCTTAGTGATGCATATAAATTTCAATGCGTTTAAAATAGTGAAACATTATTTAATTAAACCGCAAACGATTTTTCTCCATAGACGTAATGTAACGGAATTCTTTTGGAGGTCCCTGTAAAGTAATTATAAGTGCTATGCACACCGAAGTCAGACAAACCGAAGTCATAAACTCTTTTCAACTAAGTTGGAAAGTCTTAAAAACATCTTTTTTATGATTAAAAAATTTGTAGGTTGAAATTAAATATTAGTAGAAAACATAATATTACTTTTTATAATAAATATACTTTGAACTACAGAAAATACAAAACTGAAAGTTTCTTTCACATAATTTTTTAAAAACCTACAAATAGTATACACAATTATACAAATAAGTAGACTTATTTAATGATAAATATTCATAAAACTTACATTATTGTGTAATTTTCTAATTCACTAATAAATTTCATTCTGATTATATTTTTCCATGAAACTAAATCGTTAATAATGCATAAACTGTCTAGAAATAATCCTAAATCATTGTAACTGTGTAAAATAAACTTATTTTTATTTCCCCTTCATTTTGTATTAGGAACTAATTTGTTTTCACAAGAAAGTTTTCTATTGTTGCATAGTGTATTATTACACTAATCACATGAATAAATACTTTTATAGATTACAACACAGTATTTAAATTAGCCTTGACCGCCATTTCTAAGAGTTAATGTATTAAATCTGTTTTATAAGTTACATACCTTGATATTTAATACATTGAATGAAACTACTATACATAGTATAATCTCGAAACAGTATTAAAATTATCTGTATCAATTTGAATATATTTTATAAGGTACTTTAAAAGATGCATATTTGAATTAAGTATCTTTGATAATTATGTATTAAATTTTATGGAAGTTAACATCATATTGTAATACAAGAGAAAATTATAATTTTAAAGAATATTATATCATATATTATATCCTGCTTAATTGTTTTATCTATATGTTATGTGTGATTGTATTAATACTGTTTATAACTATTTCATTCTGTTGTAAATATTATCAGTATTATTGTATCAGATGTTTCAATGTGTTATCATATACGATCGTTCTGATGGTGGTTGGTTGATTCCACCTCTCAGACTGTGGTAATTTATTATTCTTATAAACCAATAAGTTAGGCGTCTTGGAAGGTGTTCTTGTTTATATCGTCGTTACCATGTCAAACTATCGATTATGAAAAAAAATCATTTTTCATAACTTTTAAAAATGGGCCGATTATCACCATTCAATTTTATTAGAATTATTAGCCAAGTAAAAATACTAATAAAAATATCTGTGACGAACAGGGTTGCCAGTTTGATCTTCCTATTTCTTTCAGAGATGCCGAATTCTTACCGGAAATTTTGAGAAAAAAAATCTCACTTTAAGTAATCACGAAATGTCTGTCATTAACCAAAGCAAAAATTTCTGTTTGAAGTTTATGGTATGGATTTAAAATTTCTGAAGCCAAACTGGCAACTCTGCTTAAGAATACTATTACATTTTAATGGTAACAATCGGCCAATTTTTAAAAGAAATGAAAAATGCATTTTTTCACATTTGATAGTTTGACATCGTAGCGACGATATAATGTATCACACTGAAATGTATTGCAGTTAATGATCATGGTGAGCCAAATATATTTGAAAAACATGTATGGCTTTGCAATTTGTTCTAGATAAGGTTAAAGTAGAATAAATTGAACACTTCCCACCGTGACAGTGTCATGTTCCGTTCCATTACTAAGAAAAAGAACCTGATTTTTTTTTCACAGTTTGGACAGATGTTTCAAATAAAATAAATGTTCATGCATCACTTTCTGAAATGTAACTAGAAAATGTCGAAGACAGAAAACAAAGGACATTCTGTTTTTCTTAAGTTTACAAGAGAGTTTAAGCAATTGGTTTTTGCAGAAAAAGAAAGATTTTAAATATTAATGTTAAAAAACATCTATTTTTATGATTAAAAAGAATTAGCATAGATCAAATACTTTGTGCGAGTTTTAAATTATAAACCAAAACCAATAACGACGTTGTAACGCACAAATATGAAAAATTGGCACAAAACACCGCATACGGCCGTTTCAAGAATTCCTCGATCCCCTTCCTCAGTGCAAAAAAAAAAAAAAAAAAAAAAAAAAAAAAAAAAAAAAGATAAAAATGGTTTAAAAAACCCCTCGGTTATAGCCCCGAGTACTGGCTTGAATGAAAATGCTGAGAATGAATGAAATGAATGAATGGTGTTTTGGGCCAATTTTTCATATTTGTGCGTTACAACGTTCTTATTGGTTTTGATTTATGAATTAAAAAGAATTAGGTTTAAATTACATAATAGTAGTAAAAACATAATAATACTTAATATAATAAATATCCATTGAGCAAGTGAAAATAACAAAATAAAGTTTCTTTCACATATTTTTTAAAAACCTTCAAATAGTTTACGCAATTGTTCTACGAATTGGCCGTATAGAAGAAAATGCTTCTCATGATGAATAGTTTTGTTTAAACAAAAACTTAGTTCAAAAAATTTCATCAGAAAAAACATCAAATATGGACAGAAGCAGAATATTTTTATTTTACACTCTTCTACACCATTTCTTTGATGGGCGCTCTTTGTTGTTTGAATTTCATCCAAATGGTAAAAAATTACAATTTGCTCTATGAAATATGTTAGCAGACAACTGTACCGCCCCCCTCCCAAAAAATGATAACACCCCATATATTTTAATAGACAAAATATCGCAGTGAAAAATGAAAATAGCCATTCCATGCAATTTTTGTTTTCAATTTGTTGCACAAAAGTAATGATTTATACTGCACTGTTAAAAAAGACATACGTTTCTTAATCTATGAAAATTTAATAAAACCACGAAGGAAAATATAAAATAACCTCTTCGGAGTTGCCCATGATTCCGAAATTCGTTACCTCAAAAAACTGCACATTTTGAAGATTTATAGAAATATATATATATATATATATCTACCACTGATTGGTAGCTCTTGCTACCACTGATTTTCGAAAAAGTTTCCCAGTTATTTTTATAGTGTATTGATAACGCAAAGCACGCAAACCATAATATCGTCTTTTAGGAGCTACCAATTCTCAATTAAATATTTTTAGCTGTGTAACTAAATTTATACATGCAAGAGTAATAAATAATATTAATTTCAATGTATTGTTAATGCTGTTAGTTTATCATGTTTGTGTGTAAAACATGTTTGAGTAACATGAAAATGTTTACTTGAGAATTGATAGCATCCGACTAGCAGATATTCCGGTTTGAGAAAACTAATTAATACAGTATAAAAATAACTCCGAGACGCTTCCGAACATCAGTGGCAACAAAATAAATTGTATTTTTATAAATACTTCTTTAAATATTGATAAAATATTACTTTCTGAGATTTCTAAAGATAAATAACACTTTTCGGAATCATGAGTAACACGGAAGAGATTTTTGTATATTTTCGTTACATTATATTTTCCTAGATTAAGAAATATTAGTCTTTTTCTCAGTTTGAGTTTGTTATGATTTTCAGATTTGAAGGTATACATCAATCTATAGAAAACTTTAGGATTGCATTTTTTAATGCTTTTAAAGGACGTTTGGTCATTAGAAAAGTTTCGATTGAAACCGCATTCTAGTATGTCAATTACTTTATTTTTCATTGAATTTTTAAATCTACGAAGTTTTGGTATGCGTACCTTTACTCGTACGTAAGTACGTCGTTTACCCCCGTAAGTATGAGAATGAAATAGTAAAATACATCCAAAATTACTCTGAAGTATAAATATGTAGTATAAATGCCATATAGGAAATTTTAGAAAATATTTTTCTCAGAAAATTTAAAGACAGCATACTTTTTAAAAATCCATTTTTCATGAAAGATGGTCGTAGATGGGAGAGAAAAAAGAACTTACTCTGCAATTTTTGAGAAATTTTTCAAAAGTATGGATAAGCGGAGTTTTGTTTGCTGTTGCAAACTTATAGCCATTGACATCTACGAAAGTTCCAAACTCATCTATGTTAGGATGCAATAAATTTTTTCTTGTTTATTTCAGATAAAAACAAACATAAGGAATAAAATAAATATTTAATTAGACATAGGTATAATTAAAACTTATTAAGCCAGGCATGAAGGTGCTATCATTGGTTAAGCAGACACATTCTTCACATTTACGAAACAAGTCAAGTTAGATATACAAAATAAATATATTAATCCAAAGAACGTAAAATTAATATACTTATTTTCTAAATGTACAATAATATTGGATTTTTTAAAGAGATTTCAAGTTTTAATTACATAGAAATGTATATATATTCATATTGATTCATGAAGTGAAAGATTCTCTTATATCTAGACAAATATTAGTCCGTAGACAGTCTGAGAGTCTCTGGATAGTCCGATAGTCTCTAGATAGTCCGATAGTCCGTAGATAGTCCGATTAGTCCGATAGTCCTTGGTGAAAGCGTCGGCATAATTTAAATCATGTTCTGGTTTTCATTTAGGAAAGATTAGTACTTTATAGCAGTTACACAAAATGTCGTAATTTCCACAGAACTTACCATTCGCAAATAGATAAGTTTAACCTCCTTTTACCATACAACATTCCAGAATGTTCATTTGAATAAAATTTACTAATATGTTTATAGTCTATGTAAAAAAAGTTTAACAAGTAATTTTTATTGGAGACTAGGGTTTACCTGTGACATCGCTCACGTAAAACTCAAAGAAGGGTCAATGTCACTAATTAAGAAATAAATTCTCCTTTCATCCCTCCCCCCACCCTCTTATTTTTTTTAGAAAAGTATTGGAGAAAACCAACTGAAAAATCCCCGTAATGATCATTTATCCTTTTCTGATACTTATATAATTCCTGTAAATTTTAAAATATCTAAATCAATATTTAAAAAGATCTCTGAAAGATAATCTTGACGCCGTTGGAGTACATTCTTGCCAAATTTCGAAACTTCCCATGATCCAAAATTACAACACAACAATCGATATGACAATGTTCATACATAATTGAGGTGTTTTTTCTATAAATATATTTTTTCCGTGATTGAAAGAAATAAGTAAATCTATTGCTTAAATAAGCATTTCAGTTTTGAGAGTCTTTGGAGCGTGATAAACATTTTCATTTTGTTAGTAGATCTACAGATGTTTTGCTTCATACAAGTGTGATACTGTGAAATAAAAGTGTGATGGATATATGATAGTTAAAAATATATTTAGTACTTTTATTATTTATTTTTGAACCTTTATTCTTCACCATGCTTTAATTTCTTTTTTAAATACCATATAGCTTCCTTTTTCTTCACGATGTGAATTTTTGGAATAGAAACTTAAGGTTCTATGTTGATTTTTCAATTATTCTAATCAATTCAAAGTCATGTCTGAAGTGACCAGTTAATTAAAAATTTCCTTAAATATATTTACTAACATAATCACTTTACACAATATTCTTTGTCAGGAAAACATAAATTAAATCAATATCCATGAACGGAATAAATAGAAAATATAATAAATAGAAATGATAAAATAGAAGTACCAGACTATAAATTTATTGCGCTCTTAATTTTAGGGAATACTAATTTAGGAAATCTCAAGCTCATGAAAGAAATTTAAATGATTCTATATCTATAAACCAAAATATGCAAATTGGGATCTTCAGAAGTATTTTCTGCTATAAATTGTGATAAAGAGTTTGTTGTATATGTTTTAATTATCCAAGCATTTTGCTTAATTGATTGCATTTATTCTTCTTTAATTGAAGTCACCGGTAATAGTTAGTGGGATAATATTTTTCGGGATGTTCCTAAATAAAAAGTTATAATGTAAGAAAACCTCGATTATAATTTATGGACACGTTGTCTAATTTTTGGGCATTACAGTTTATTTATCAGTCCCATAGATAGTTTTATCGCAAAAAAATGATCACTTTCAAATTCATAACTATTTTGTATTACATTTATAACATTCCGTAAAAACTATAATGTCAACATTTTCTTTTCCTTTTCCGTCATTTCATTTTTGAGACTCATTACAACCAAACTTTAAATTTTGTTATTGAAAAATGAACGCTACATGTAATTTGTGTGTGAGAGAATCGAGGTTATTGGGAAGCTATGAAGGACCTTGATTTTAACCCTTTGCTGGCGTCCTGAAATATTTGTCCGCGATTGGTGTCATGGGAATTTAGTCCACAGCTAGTAATAGAACTTACGAAATAAAAATAATTTTCATAAAAATAGTCGTGTTTTTTTCATGACTGTTTTTGTCAGTTGAATATACCGATAAGTATCCACATTTATATTTAATTAATTTTATGTTAATCTTGCTGATTGATGTAAAAATTAGACGAGCAGAAAAATCCATGGGAACTAAATGGAACCACAACTCCAGTTACGGGTTAATAAAGGCTGAAGTGTTTACAAGTTTAGGACTTGCATAATATGTATGAACACCTGTATGAACTATGTGAACATTTAATAGAAATCACATAAGAAAGTTTCGAATCCGTGAAAAATATGTATTTACAGAAAGTTATTTTCCCATGATAACTGTAGTCTTATTTCCCTTCGAACGCACTGTGTACATACAAATACATGACATGAAATTAAATAATGTAAAGGATTACTGAAATTCGAGAACATTTTTTAATGACAAACCATAAATCAAAAGGAAATTATTTCACTAATATACTTCAGCAAAAAACTGTTTTACATAATTATCTTATTAAATGGGCTTATGTGTTGATAAAATTGTTGTAACAATCCTTTCCGTTTTTTTTCTTTCTCGGAAATAATTTTTATTATACTTCATTAATTTTTTCATGAAAGTAAATGGCTAATCATCCACACATTTTATTTGAAAAATCCTAGAAAAAATTGCACTTGAGTGGCCATAAATGACTGGAAGTATTCTGAAACCTTTTTTTTTTGCTTCTCATTTGACAGAGCAAACTAATCCACTTTCTTAAGAAAGTTTCTATGAAGGTGAAATTTCTTCCAGATAAAGTCACAGTAAAATAAATTGAACATTTCGTATCAGGAAGATGTTACGTCCAACCTTATTACTTAAAAATCCTGAAATTTATCTTCGGAGTTTGGACACAAGTTTCGAATTTTTAAAAAAATGTTTAGACATTTTTTTAAGATGTAAAAAGAAAATGTCGATTACTGACATTAATTGTTTCTTAATTTAAATTGTTGTTTGTTGCGGGAAAATCAAACTTTAAGTGAGCACGTGTTGTCGTATTTGTTCCGACACAAGTGTTTTTTTTTTTTTAGTTACGCTTTTAGAAATGCAAGCTATTATATAAGAGAAATAAAAGAGGTAAGTTAGAAAAGCAATGATGCATATCATTTACATATCTTTTATCATTTGAAAAAACACGCCTAATTTCATGAGTGCAATTTATGCTGTTCCAAAAAATGTCGTTACAATATGTCGATTTGGCGTGTGTCCCGATTAGGAAAGATTCACTTGTATTTACGCTTGGTAGAAAGCGCGAATCTTTTTAAAAAATTGTACTTTTTGTTTTGTTTCATTTTACCTACGGCAACAGGAAAGAAGAAAACATTAATCTATTAAGGATTTTGAAATTATCTTCTCAACGCATAAACATAATTTAAAATTAAACTATTAATTGGTTAATGCGTATTTAAAAATATATTATTCTTAATTTTTTTTACATCTTTTACTTTTTAGCGCTTAAAATATTTTATTGTTTTATAACAGTTTGGCATATTTTCGTCAGCGCAGTTCGGCGCATAATGAAAGCCATTGTGTTTGTAACTCGTATATAGCTGTAACACTAAAGAATATTTGGCAATTTATCACCCGTAGCCGGCTAACTGAAAAATGACTTGTAATTAATTTATAAATTTATAATTAAGTTCTAAACATATTAAATTGATGTATTGTCATCGACAACACACCTGTATACATATTTGTTTTATAATTCTAGCATATCAGAAAGTGAGTTAAAAATTGATTAAAACATTCCATACTTACATACAAAAACCAAATTGAGTTAAATAAAATAGTGTAAAAATCCTTCTTTCCTTCCACACTGCAAAAAAATCCAGGAATGTATGTGTTACATAAAGGGGAATATTTTTGCTCTACAGCATTTGATGGAAAAATCTGGCGTTCTACTCTTAAACGTTTCCGATAAAAGATTACAACAACAGTATGTCAATACTGCTTCCTAAAAGTTTGATATTTTCAAAAACTTTTCTTGAAAGATTTTGGGAAACTTGCTGTCCATAGTTTTCCGGGAACATTTCTGGATATTGTTTAAGTTTATCATGTCCTTCCGGCCTGTAC
The DNA here is from genome assembly GCA_963931845.1 of Maratus michaelseni. Classification (NCBI taxonomy): domain Eukaryota; kingdom Metazoa; phylum Arthropoda; class Arachnida; order Araneae; family Salticidae; genus Maratus; species Maratus michaelseni. The sequence goes on along the minus strand of OZ007588.1, from coordinate 197,969,355 downwards.
CGGGAGGAAAAAGTAGCTTTCCTACATCTTCGTTTTAAAATTCTAGCTAATGTTACTCTAAAACAGCAAGCTAAAATACAAAGAAACCTTTTACAAAAGGCTCGTTAACACTGAATTTGAATAAGAAATTCGCCAGAGCTATAACCAAGTTGGCTTCATTTATGAAGACTTATTTTGGTCGCCAAATTTGGCACTATTTCGGCAAATGTCGCCAATTTTGGCGCTAATTTGGCGCTAACGGATATGAATAGTATATAGTTTTATGCGTATGATTGGGAAAATGATTACAACAATGAAAGAAAATAATTTGCGAGAAATCGCGTTCACTAAAACTCATAAATTAATCATTGATTTTTTGTAATGTGCCGTCTTGTTTCAAAATGTCAACCACCCTAGAATTTCAAACTGCTCTATCTCAGCCATTTTTTAAGATAGAGGTAAAACAAAAAATGCTCTTGAATCCTTGTATCAAGGCCTAACACTTAATTAAAAATAAATTTGAATTTTTAATTTTTTGTATATTTATTTTAGTTTTAAATTTTTAAATGGCCGCCATATTGAAACAAAATGACGGACCAAGCTGGCCAACGAACTCGGTCGAGACATGGGTGAGCCTTATACACACACTTAGTTTCATCGAAATTGATTTATAAATACGAGCGTTATCGTATGACATAGGTCAGATACATATATATATGGATATATATATATATATATATATATATATATATAAATCAACATTTAAACGGAGGGTGGTTTTGGGGTGGGGGTCATGATCGGTGAAAATATATCGAAATTTTTGAAATTTCTTTCCTTCGAACTGCTGCAATAGGTAGCTTTATACTTTTTTGTATTGAAAGCTACCTAAAACGTGAAAGTCTTTTACTGATACATTTGATCAATAATTTTTTTTGTCCAATTGCATGATTAAATATCGTTATTTGCCGATACAATTGTTGAGTATATCATGTTGATTTTATTATTTTAATTTCTAATACATTTTATTGTGTTTCATTAACATTTCTATGAGACCAATTTCGAAATAATCCACGTCTTTTGTAAAAATATTACAAAAGAAAATTGCCATTGAGTGGCAGTAAGGTATATGATTTATTTGGTATTGTTTGCCTTTTTGTTCTAATTTGGTCATAGTTAAGTAGTTCGCTTTCTTAGGAAAGTTTGTATAACAGCGAAATTTCTATCTAAAGTCAGAGTAAAATAAACTGAGTATTTTTTTTGCAGGATGATATTGTGTCTGTCTTTAATTCTAAAGATATCGTGAAATTCATTTTTACAATCTGGACAACAGTTTCGAATAAAATAAATGTTTAGGCATCGCTATCTAATAAGTAACTAGAAACTACGCTGATTGGAAACTTCTTAAATTGGAGTATCTTTAAGTTTACAAAGTCGTATAATAAATACATTGTTGTAGTATAGTCAATATTTTTAAAGTAAACATTAAAAATATTGAAACTTTAACGTAAGGTGGGTTGTTAAAACGGAGAAATTTATTACATTCAAGGTCATATTAAAATGAAATTGAGCGCTTTATATAGAGACAATGTTATTTTAGAATTTTTTTTTTCTAGAGAATGGCATGGTATTTCTTTTTATAATTTCTGGAGTGATTGTACACCACAGCATTCTCCAATGGCGAATTGTGAAACTTTATTAAAATATAACGTAAACCAAAATGAAACTATATACATATAAAAACTCGATTATTTTTTATTTCATATTCTATTGTACATGAAACGTAACATTTTATATCTATAGATTCATATTGCAATTTAAAATAACATGTCATCATTTTTTAAAATGTATTTCAATTATTTTAATTAATTACATTCCCAGCTGGCTGAAAGGTAAACAACAGGAAATAGACAGACCACCTACATGCAAGGTCAAGGTCAAATTGGAAATCTTTAAACAGCACCAAATTTACGACTGGCGACAAATGGTCTCCGAAGTTAGTCAGTTTGAACAAAAGTTATGTGACAGCCTTGTCAACGTGAAGTCTTTACTAGCAGTTGCACTTTGGAAGGTCGATGATCAATTCTCACCCCAAACTACATTTCGTATGCAAAACATTTTTAAGTTTAGATCAACTCAGAGCAAATAAGAATGAAGATGGTTGCTGGGGGCGCGAAAAACCAATGATTTATTTTTTCTCTAATTTCCCCCATTGGAAAGACGTAAAGAAGGACGGCCGCTCTCGAAAAGCAAGGAGAAAGAGGAGGATCCCAAATAAAAAAATATTATCTCTGTCTCTCTGCAGAAGATCATGCAGTCAATATTCAGAAGAATACATTAACTACAACCTCCTTACCGTATAAGGTATCAGCAATTTCTCTCTCCTTTTTTTTCAGGGAGCATTTAGCCACATTAATTTAGACAATATCTACCAATGCAGTAGTATCACGAGTACATCACTCTCTAAGAAGTTAGTTACTCTCAGTTAGTTTTCCCTTATGCAGTCAAAAGTTAGATGAAAAGTATCAGATAGAAAGATGCAAAGTATGGACGAATATGAAGCAGACGTAGCAGTCTGAACGTATTAGCTTAAGGCAGCATTTTAAGACAAATAACTGTCTTTGAGCATATATTTAGATGATCTACCACTCTCTTTGTGATGAAACTATAAATTTCGTCGATTTATTTATGAGTTTAGTCATCTTATCACTCTCTCTCTCAATCTACCAGCAACAACAATATGGAATTTCCAGCAAACTTTATCAATCAGCAGATTACTATAGCATTTAGCCGAAATAGGCTGATTTCAACAAGATTCCAATATTGTTTGACATTTTGTCGATTCGTAGTCGTAGTGGACACAATTGAAATTCTATGGAGTTGACTAAAGAAACTCTTTGCATAGATGGTATCACATTATAACAGCTTCAGAACTAAAAGACTAGGTTCAGTGCATGTGAAGACATTGTAAGGCTAAAATTAACAGTAAAGTTTAATCAACTAAGTATTAACTGACATTGGGACATTTGTATATCTCAGTTTTTCGATAGGTTTCACTTTTCTTTTTTATAACCACTGTTCTAAAAACATTCCTTCATTACATTTGTTGCATTACATTCTTGATTAAATTATATTTTTATATTATTTTATGGTATTACTTAAAGAGAAAGTGGTTTTGTAATCATTGAACTTAAAAAAAAATATATCGTTTCAAAAAGTTTTTAATACATTTGGCCACTACTGTAATTTGTAGACATAGAGCATCAGAGGTTTTGTGGATTTAGGGGAAGAATTTGAAAATATACAGCGAGATAACATCTGCAATTTAGAATGTTACAACAACCAATTATTTGCTCTAAACACATTTTAAAATTAAGTACAGAAATTTCTGAGCACATCTTATTTACATTATTCAAGTAAAATGTTGGGAATTAAGCAAATACAAGAGTATACTTCAAAGAACAACACGTAAATGAAAAGTGACATTTTAACCCTCTGAGCCTCTGAGGGTTTTTTGTAATTTCGTAAAACTAATGTTAATTTAAATATTCTTTCACCGTTTATTTTTAAAATACACTTCATATCTCTTTACCTTACATATATCATTAAATAGAATTCTGTTTAAAATATTTTTGTCTACAGATGATTTATTTTTTTAACGGAAAAATACGGGCAAACTGCTAGAAGGGTTTTAAAGAAAAAATTTGAAAAACAATTCTAAATGTTATGATGTAAATTAATTTATAAAGAAGTAGATCATATCTTTTCTCCAGATAGTGAAATAACTAATTTTTGGTCCTTTAAAATGTAAAAGAATGACTGAACAGAATAGTCATTAAATTAATTATTTATATATTTAAAAAAATTAATAATCATAGTACAAAAATAAGGAGTTTTAAAGCATGGAATTTTCACAGCTAGGAAGGAACGTTATGTGAGAAAGTTTTCCATTGTAATATGCAAAAAAATAGTATAATTGATTTAAAATGTAAGAAAGATCGCTTTAATTCAAATAATAAATTTTCGTAAATGGGAATATTTCCTACTATAAAATCCAAAAATATGTACATATCGAGAGTGTAACTAATTAAAACGTAAGAAATTTATTTATAGTTTAGGTTGTAAATACTTCTGTTAAATGATTTTACAATGTAAATTATAATTTGTTGCAATTTATTACAATTACAATTTAAATTACAATTAATTTTTTATTGTCACAGACATAAATATTTTTATATCAATGGTAAAAGTAACTAATATGTAAGAACAAAGTTAAGTCAAAAATAGTGGGAGTCTCACTACAAGCTGATTATAAAGTTTCATTTCTATGTTTAAGTATAACCAAGATATTGTAACGAGATTTTCAAGAGAGTCACATTAATTCATGTGCAACATAATGATATTGGAAATAGTGATGAGAATTTGTAGTATTTCCCAGGGTGACATCGTGCATTCCTTGAAACACATTTCCAAATATCGATATTTATATTCAGTGTACACTGTTAAAAATTTGCAGCAAATTGTCCAGTCATTTCACCGTTTTAATAGAAAATGGTTACATAACCGTAATTTAACTCCACTCTGACCATAATATGGGCAATAATATGACCAGAATAGAGTTAAATTACAGTTATGTAACTGTTTTATATAAAAACGGTCAAATGACTGGACAGTTTGCTGCCAATTTTTAACAGTGTATGTCGTAAACGGATGACGGCCAATGGCAGAGTTTAATATATCCCTTTTTAGACTTTATTCAATTCAAACTAAATCTGTTAGAAAGTAAATTTAAATATATTTATTATTTTAAAAATTGTAAACGAAAATCTTTAAAGCAAGGCTTTGAGTGAAAAACGAAGCTGGAACTTGTACTATCAATATTTGATATACACTCTCTGTATAATTCACTTAAGTGCATCACAAAACATAGTATCAAAAATAATATGTTTGTTTTTCGTGCTACTATTACCTCTCTCAAATTGCACCACAGTAATAAAACACTAAAGATAGCTTATAGATAGACACAAATATAATCCGCTGAAATATGCAACAATATTATGAAACAACAGATTTAGAAAACTCAATATACATCTGTTGAAAATACATCGGAATATCTTTACTAATTTTAAATAATGGGCGAAAATCTTGATTTGATCTCGAGTTAAACACGAAGCTGATCTTGTAGTGTCAAATATTTTATATAAATATATGTATGTTTTACATACGTCCATAACGTCCCATAATTAAAAATTTAATAATGTGTATACTGTGAATGTATACTGTTCTTTCTTTGTACTATTACCTCTAACAGTTTGTTACCCATATAATAAACCACTGTAGATAGATAATAGATAGACACATAGATAAATAGATAACCGAGAGACACATAGACAGATTATATTAGACAGTCACATAGATCGATAGATAGACTGACCAATACATAGATCAAGAAAAAAAAGATAGAGAGAGAGACGAAACTACGAAAAATAAGTCTAATATGAAATTTTAAAATTAAATATCTTAAAACAAAATATATTTTCTATTTTAAGCTTTTTTCAAAATTAATCTTACAATAAGTTCAGTAACTGATAACGAAAAATGTTATTACAATAGGTTTCTCAACTTTCCGTGTTTCATTAGCCCGGAGGATAAAAATCTGCTCCCATTACATACTTTTAAAACCCTTTTACTTTCATAAGAGTATTTTTGGAAAGGAAGTTTAAGAAACAATATAACAATTCCAAATGAAAAACTTTATTTTAAAAATGAGAAAATGCTCTAACAATTTCTATTACTTCAACAACAAAATGAATTTGAACTCTTTATTAAGTTGAACGAGATCTGTCATCAATAATATTTAATAATATAGGTATAAAAATAATGTGTGTTTTTTCGTCCTACTATTGCATCACTCAAAATACCACCACAGTAATAAAACACTATAGATAGATAATAGACAGACACAAATATAATCAAATATATCTTGCAACCATATTATGAACCAACAAATTAAGAAAACTCAATATACATCTGTTGAAAATACATTGGAATACCTTTACTAAATTTAAGTAATGAGCAAAAAACTTGATTTGGTCTCGAGTGAAACACGAATATGAATCTTGTAGTCTCAATTTTTTATATAAAGTATCTGTACGTTTTACATGCGTCCATCACGTCCCATAATTAAAAAGAAAATGTGTTTGTCTTTTCTTGTACTATTACATCTATCAGTTTGTTATCCATGTAATAAACCACTTAAAATAGATAATAAATAGACACATAGATAAATAGAAAATAAAGATATACATAAATAGACAGATATTAGACAGTTACATAAATCGATAGAAATAAAAAGATAGAGAGAGACTAAACTAAGAAAAAAAAATGAAATTTTAATATTACATATCTTAAAACAAAATGTATTTTAAAACCAATTTTGTAAATTGAAATATATATATATATCACTTAAATTTTAAACATTTACAAAAAAAGCAGGTCTATGTGAAAAAACAGAAAAGTTTTCTATGATAAAACTATATTTGCCAGATTTAAATTTGTAGATAGAACTATTTTACATTGCAAATACCTTGGATATAACGCAAAAAGTTAAATTTACCGAATTATTTTTTGTAAAACTTTTATGTGCATTTTGAAGATTTGTTTTCTAAATATTTCAGAAAATATTGTCGTAGTAAAAAAGTGTAAACATAAACCTTTAATTAAATTTTACCGAAAATTAAAATTTTTCATCTAGATTGTTCTTTATTAAAGTGGTATTTTCCCATTAGAAGTGTTAGTTTATTTTTTTCAACAAGATGTGAAAATGTCAAAAACTATATAAGTAGCAAGTCGTTTCAGGAAAATACTTTTTTTTAAATTCATATTTCTACTGATAGTTTTTAAGTGTTTTAAAATAGTTGAATTTATCTTACTGCAACGACAGCTGGGAAAATTACTGTTTAGAAAAACAAATTTCTTCTGTTTGGTTGTTAAACCATTCATTTTTAGGCTTCCGCACTTAAAAAGTAAAAACGGAACCATTATAACATCACTCCTGTGTCTGTCCGTCCGTTTTTCACAAAACTTTTTCTCCTAAACTATGGGACGTGGAAAGTTCAAACTTGGAAAAGTTATCAAGCTTTTAACCCACATATTTTGAGATTATTAGCCATTCATAAATATTGTTAGAAAAAATTTAGGAGGCTAATTAAGTTACTTGAAAAAAAAGATTCCTTTTGTATATCGTGTAAAAGATCTCTGCATACGTGCGATTCTCTGCATGCATAAAAACTACCTGAATTTTAAAAAATCACTCATTCATTACATGGAAATGTGACACGGTGCAATTTTCCGAAATTTTGATATGTTCTAGTTCATGCGATATTTATCAAATATCTCAATAGACACCAGCGTAAAAAATGGCTACTTTTGATGCAATTGTCGTCTAAAGATCACCTTTCCTTCTTTGATGCAGGCCATGTGTCTTTTGGGGCCACATTTTCAAGTAATTTGCGCATGATGTTTTAAAATTATTATAATCGTTTACTTTTATGCATGTTTCTGATAAATCATATATACATTTTTTTTTGGGACTTCTCTATTATGCCGTCGACCACTTTTCATAACAAAAAACTATCGCCAAACTGTAAGATTAAACGCCAAAAATGCAGTCCCATTTACTTGATGTCAGAAGCATTATACGTGTTTGTTATGTCATCAAGTGGTTTTTAATTCGACATTTGCGTGTATTCTTCATTATGTTTTACTTATTTATTAGTTATTTCATTAATTAAAATAACAATTGTGTCCTTAATTTCTTATATTTTATTTATTTATTTATTTTGATATCCCAATGGCAACAATCACCCGTTTATTTGGCATTACAGTTTGGCGATAGTTTTTTGTTATGAAAAGTGGTCGGCGGATAATAGAGAAGTGCCCATTTTTTTTTAAATGAAAGAAACACTATGCAATGCTGAATGTTCAGAAAGATAACTTTCTCTTAATTGTCACAAACTTTTTTTTTTTTTTTTTTTTTTTTTTTTTTTTAACCAAGAAGTTACGTTTTCTCAAGATTTTTTTTAATTAAAGCGATTACAATTTTCAAGCAAATTTTTTTTTTTGCCTCTATCAAAATGTATTTGTAACCAGTATCACCATTTCTGGCATATTATGAACAGAATGGCTTATATCGCTTCAATGTTGATTTATTATTTTTAGGCTATTCTTGAAAACATTTTTTTTATTCAACACTCTGGATGGATTTCATCATGCTGTGATATTTATTCAACACTCTGGATTTCATCATGCTGTAATATTTAAAACAAAAGTCAAGTTGAAGAAGAAATAAACACGATCAGGACTCACGTCAGCTTGCTAATTGAAAAATACGAAGAAACGTATGCAGACAGGGCAGATTGGAGAGAAGAATGTTTGCAACTCAGAAAAGATAAAAAAAGACTAAAATCTGTAGAAGAAATGGGAGATATGACTAAAAGTGAGCTGGAGAAAAGACTAGAAGAAAAGATAAACCAACAGGGAGTATTCTTGAAAGCAGCTCTAAGTGAACAAACAAAAGAATTGGAATTATTAAAGAAAACACTTAGGAATCAACCAACACAAACAACACAAAGAAGGCAGAAACAAAACAACGATGAAACATCATATGCTCAGATACTAACTCAAAGACCTCCACCAAAACCAGCAATGTTAGTTAAATCAAAAGACACTGATACGACGATACAAGACATAAGAAAAGCTTTAAATAGGGAGGTAAACACATCCGTTCTCACAAAGCTAAGCTGCAAACAAACAAAAGCTGGTAATCTGGTTGTAACCTGTAATACAGACAAAGACCTCACAGAACTACAACAACAGTTAAAAAGAAATGAAAGATTGACAGAGAAATTTCAGTTTGATAAAATCAAACCTAAAACACAAAAACTCATCATATTTGGAGCTCCGATAATAACTGACGAAGAAGAGGAAGATATAACAAAAAACATAGAGAAATATTCGGAAGAAATATTGCAACCGGCATTGCAAAGAGCACTACGAGTTGAAAAGCCAAATTTCTGCCTGAACAAAATCAAACACTCAACAAGGAATACAAACACAGTAAATTTAATAGTGGAATTTCAACAAAGAGATGCAAAGATATTAGAACAAACCTCCATTAACATAGGCTTTAATAGATGCAACATTCGGAAATACATAATCACACCACGTTGTTTCAAATGCCAGCGGCTGGGTCACATGTCGCGAAACTGCGACCAGAAAGAAACGTGTGCAAAGTGCGCAGATTCTCACAACACTGCTAACTGTGACTCTGAAACAAAATGTTGCATAAATTGTCAAGAATACAACCAAAATAAATCCAGCTCAGAAAAACACCTTGATACCCATCACTATTCCTTTGAAAGTTGCTGCATATCGTATAAAAAATTCCAACGTCAATGTGTCCAACAACATCAATCATAACAATGAACAAATTCAAACTTGCACAAATAAACCTACAAAGAATCAAGACAGCAACTTCAGACCTTATAAATTACCTAATAGAAGAAAATTATTCAATAGCCTGCCTACAGGATTGCGCAGTTACAAATAACAGACCACACGGATTACCTTCGTCAGTGCCATCTTATGCTTCGCAATCCAATAATTGTCATATAATTGTATTAGATAATAATCTTCAACACATAAGAATTCAGCAATATCAAAACTCAGTATTTATTAACATAATATTTCCAGACATAGTATTAACAATAGGTAATCAATATTCACCACCGTCAGCAGACTTAAAACAAGATCTTCAAGATTGGACATATAAGAAGGGTATGAGTAAACATCTCATTCATCTAGGAGATTTCAACGCTCACTGCCAACTCTGGGGATACCCATCAGATGACGATAGAGGAAATCACTTGATCACACATATGAGTCAACATCATCTAATCTCAGCAAATGACCCAAATTGTTCACCAACTTTTCAAACAGAGAGATCGAAGGGATGGCCAGATGTTTCGCTACTTTCGTTCCCGTTGTTTTCCAAATTGGAAAATTGGACTGTAGAAGAAGATATGAACTACGGAGATCATCGTCTGATAACAATAGATCTAAACATAAATACTCCGACACTCCCAAAAAGACGATACAGAACTAAGAATATATCATTTAAAAGATTTAACCAACAATTAAACTCAAGTCTAAAAGAGAAAAACATTGATTTTAAACAAATAAATGGTAAAGAAGATTTCGACAAACACTACGAAGAACTAATGCAAATAATACAAGAAACCAGTGAAAACAATTTAAGGAAAAAAGCAGTACTCACAAGCCTTCAGTTAAATGGTGGTCCCCGGATCTCAGGAAATCAAGAAATTATGTACGAGCACTCAGAAGACAAATAAAATCTCCAACTGCCACACAGATACAAAAACAGAAATATAAACAAGAGCGAGCCAAATACAAGCTCCAAATCCATAAGGCCAAACGCGATGCATGGTTTCGATTCTGCCAAGCAACTACAGATCCCTACGGGAAAACAAAGAGAGTGGCTTTTCAAGACTTCTACAAACAAGAGACTTATGCTCTAGCGAATTCAACAACAATAACACATACTAAGAAATCCTTTTATCAAGAACTCACGGAACATATATATGGAAGATCACAAATAACAGATATAAGACCACCATCCCCAGATAAATCGGCTCCACCATTTACCATAAATGAAATAAAAACAGCGATATACAACTTTAATAAAAATAAAGCCCCAGGAATTGATAATATAGATCACTACATTGAAAGACAAATATTCAAAAATCACCAGCAATTAATACAAGATATGTATAATATACTACTAAAACTTAACTACTTTCCTACAGCTTGGAAACGGGGTGAATTAGTCTTTTTCCTGAAGAGCCGGAAATCACCAACGGAGGGAGACTCATATCGACCGATTTCCTTGCTGCCAATCCTGGGGAAAATCTACGAGAAATTAATACTCAAACGCATATTACATGAATTACATAATACTTCAAAATTAGAACCATCCCAGCACGGTTTCGTCCCTGGTAAGTCTACCGAAACAGCAATTCAAGAAGTGATGTCCACTATAGATTTAAACAAGCAAGACGGAAAATATACCTTCCTCATATCTTTAGATTTTCACCATGCATTCGACAACCTGCCCTGGGATGCGACGATGGAGGAGCTCGAGACTATGGATATAAGTAAAGCCTATGTAAACATAACGAGATCTTTTCTATCGCTTAGATCGGCATACACAAACTGGCTTTCAGGAGATCTACACTGGTTTAAAAAACATGTCCCCAAGGGTCGTGTTTTGGCCCTTTTCTATGGAGAATCTTCGTAAACAAAATCTTAAAAATTCTAAAAGAAAATGGACTTAAAGTAGTGGCATATGCCGACGATCTACTCCTAATAATATCAGGTCACACCAGAAGAATTATAGAAGAAAAAGGTAATGAAGCTCTTCGATTGGTTCAGGACTGGGCAGATGCTCACAACATCCAAATTACACATGAAAAAACGACAGCCTTGCAAATCAAGAACCGGAAATATTTGAAACGTCCACCCATTTTAAAGATATACAATAGATCAATTACACACAATCCTACATTAAAGTATCTTGGTCTGGTCTTGGACAGTACACTTTCTTTTCTTCCACACCTTCATGCAAAAAGAACGGAATTTAATACAATAGCTCAAAACCTCATGAAATTCGCAGCCCCACAACGAAGTATTTCAAAATCCATCCTAAAAATATGGTACAATCAAATTTTAGAGAAGAAAACAACCTATGCAGCATCAACGTGGTACCCTAAACTTCAAAAATCTCATGGTCTACGACTATTATCAGCGATTCAAGCACAGTGCTTATTATTAATCTCTCGTGCATACAAGAAAACTTCTACATCTGCTCTCTGTGTCCTCACGGGAATAATGCCACTTTCCTTAAGGGCCGAAAAAATAGCAGCGCAAGGAGCAATCCTCAGGCTGGGCATCCCGATGATCGACATACAACCGGATCTATATCAACCTAAATTCATTTCGACGGAAATAATACCACACAGTACATATTTTAATTGGGTGGAAGATGTGGAAGATCAACCAAGAATACAGGTATACACGGACGGTTCAAAGACAGAAGAAGGAGTAGGATATGCCTTCTGCATATACGAAAATCAAAACCTAATAAAGGAACATCAAATACACTTAGGAACGTCAAACTCGATATATCAAGCAGAGCTGTTGGCAATACTGGACGCAGTCTCCTGGCTGCAAACATCTGCATACAGTCAAGCAACAATAAACTCAGATAGCCGCTCTAGCTTAGTGGCGTTAACGGATATAAATACAGACAACTACTTAATAGGTCAAATAATAAAGAACTTGCAGCAAACGACAACAAAGATTTTCTTCAAATGGGTGAAAGGCCATTCTGGAGTTGAAGGTAATGAACATGCAGATAGATTGGCTAAAGAAGCTACGAAACCAGATACTCCAATAAAACAAATTTTCCATCCATTACCTCCATCATACCTCAGAGGACAACTTAAACAATACTATTTATCTAAATGGTAAGATAAATGGACGGTGGAACACCGAGGAAGAAAAGCATATAGCCACTGTCCCAAAGTCACAGAAGATTTTCTAATATCACACCGGAATATTTATTTATACACAACAAATCATGGTCCATTCCCGTCATACCTTTATCTTTTTGGGAAAGCACCATCTCCATACTACACATGTGGCAAACGAGGAGATGCCACTCACTACATTCTTAACTGCCCTCTGACATCCGCTTTCCACATAAAAAAACCGGCTTCACTGAGAACATCGGTGTGGTTTCATCATGTCCTTAGTACTCCAAACTTAAAACAAAAAATCATAGAATGTGTACACCTATTGGAAAAAAACCAACAACTTTTTCAGATGCCCCCAGCGCATTTATTAGGAAACATCCAGTCCTCAGATGACGAAGAATAAAAATGATTATAACAGTGCTCACAAAAATCAGTGAAAAACTGTAAACTCAAAGCTCAAAAGACTTCAATTAATCTAGAAATGTTGTAGACTAATAATCACCGAACATTTCAATACATAGACTATGCCTACACCATAAAAAGACTTAAAATCATCTGTAAAAACTTTTAAAATATATTTATAGACTATGTCCGCATCATACAAAGACTTAAAATCATTTGTAAAAACTTTTAAAACATATCTGAATTGTATATATATCATTGTAAATGTCAAATTGTATTATACATATATAATTCTTTCAATTCAGTACTATGTAAAAGCCTAATGGCCTATTGGCCTCATTTGTATTTTTTTCTTCTTTTTTTTTTTTTTTTTTTTTTTTTTTTTTAATAAACTTGCCAAGCAGGGGTTGTAGAGCTTAAGCCGCATGGTAGGCCACCCTGCTTGGTTGAATCTGAATCTGAAATCTGCTGTAATATTTATTCAAGAAATAACACTCTCAGTTGAGAGGTTTAAAGTAAATTTGCAACTTATTAGACATTTCAAATTAGCTTACAATTGATGACAACGCTTTTTCCTATTGTTTGAAACATTTTCAAAATCCCAATTTTTTGACATTTATGTTTTTGTATTTCGTTATGCCGTTTACTGCACAAGTAAATTCCACATAGTTGTAAGATATATTCAAGTTATTTCGCTATTATATGGATGGTTTAACCCTCTGACTGCTTATCCCGCGATTTCCACGCGCAAGACATTTGTAGAAAAATTTATATAATTTACAATTTCTGAAGCAATTTTGTATTAAAAATTTCACAGTCAAAGGTTGGAAATGAAAATGGTAAATTTACTACATATTTCATATACAGAATTATTTGAAATATGTAATAGAATAGAAGATAAAGGCCGATTAGATATTGGTCGAAATGATTTTGAAAAAAAAAAGAGCAGTCAGAGGGTTAAAATAAATTTACTACTTATCACCGCTCACGTATTACCTTAGAATAATGGATCATTTTATTAAAACTTTGCCGTTCACATGTCTCGTAAAAATACTTCTATTCGTAAAATGTTGAAATGATTGATTGACACCAGAATTTAGAAACAAATTTATTCGAAAATAAGTAAAATATTTTCTTCATGTACGTCATAAAAGGGAATTTTTCATTCCAAAATTCTGGTGCCAATATAGCATTTAAGAATTAAAATTAAATTACTTTACGTACGACACCACGTGGTGTCGCCGGACGGCAAAGTGTTTCCTTTTCATTTAAACTTTTATAAGGTCTTAAATTTTTGTTCACTCATATTTCGGCATTTTTAATCGAATATTGCATTATAAAATTTGACTTTTGAAATTCACATAGTTTAATTAAATGTTACATTAATTTAATAATAATATTTAATAATTTTGTATTCCATTTTCTAATACATTGAAAATGCTATTTTATTGAAATAATGTAATATTTTCAATATATTGCTAATTTATAAAAATATAATAAAAATTACTGTGATAGTTAATGCAATTTTTTTAAATTTTAAATAAGTCAACTATTATTGAGAATTTTGTTTCCTCAAATTTGCATTTGCTAATCATAAAATATTTTACCCTATGTTAATATTTATAATTAATTATTTATATTTAACTCTAGAATTAGAAATATTTAATTATTATTATTATTTTAATTCTAAAATACTTATAATTAGTTATTTATATTTAACCGTAGAATTACAAGCATTTAATTATTTAATACATGTTTTAAAAAGTCTACAATATTTTAAATTATTTTTAAAGGTTATTGAATAACACACACACAAAATTGTTTTTAAATTCCCTTTTATGTTTTGTTTATGAATTGCTTACATTTCGTTTAAATAATACCCTCTGTACATCCAATTATTGGCGGCTTTAAACTTTTGCTGCCTTTGGCTATTTTAAATAAAAATCACAAAGGAAGTAAGTTGGCATGTGAATTCCACCAACAGGAGGCTCAATTTTGTTGCAAATTACTAGAAAACGTAGTGATATTGATTTTTCCCAAGGAATTATCTATTTGGTATCAGTTGTAATAGTTATAAAATAATGTGTATTAACCATTGAAAGAAATATATTAAATATTTCATCAATAATAATAAATAACACACAAATATATGTTATAACCATTAGAAACAAATGAAAGACTAAAATTTTTCAATTTTTCAATTGCGAAAAAAAGTCAACTTCTACTCTCATTAGAAATAACAATGTGTAATTTTAAGTTTAGTCTAATGTAGTAATATTTATTTTTCCAATGACCATTGAATAGATTTATAAATATAAATTTTAATAATTAAAATAATATTAATATTAATTAATATTTCAAATGATAAATCTCTACTTTAGACTATATAAGTTAGCAGAACTTCGCGACTTTATGATGATCATTGCTTGTAATTTTACACTGTAGAAAAAAAAAAGTGTTTCTTGACATATGGAAATATAATATAACCAAGAACGAAAAATATATAATAACCTCTTCCAGAGTACCCATTATTCCTAAAAATGTTCCTTATTTTTAGAAACCTCATAAACCAACATATTTTCGATATTTAAAGAAGCATTTATAAAACAAAATTCTTTTGCAGCCATTGATTGTCTGAAAGTTTTCCGAGTACTTTTATAGTGTATTAATCAGCTTTCTCAAACCGGAAGGTGTAATGAATTCTCAAATAAATAATTTGAGCTGCGTAATGGAATTTATATATGCAAGAGTGACAGAATAATACTAAATTTAATATTAATAGCAATGATGTTATTAAAATTTATCCTGTTTGTCTGTAAAATGTTTGGTGAACATGAAAATATTTACTTGGCTACATGATAGCATACGGGTTGAGAAAACAGATGGATAGACTACAAAAACTACCCGGAAACGTGTCCGAAAATCAGCGGCAACGAAAAAAACCTTGTTTTTATAAATACTTCGTTAAATATTGAAAATGTATTAGTGCTGCTGAAGTTTCTAAAGATAAAGAATGTTTCTCGGAATCACGAGTAACTCGGAAGAAATTACTGTATATTTTCGTTCGTGGTTATATTACATTTTCGTAGATTACGAAACATTTGAATTTTTTACAGTGTAAATCTCTCTTGCTAAAGACATTGATGGCAGACGCGTCTCGGTTTGACCTGAAACAACAAAATGAGTACCTGTTTTATCTGGTTCTAAAACATTATGCATCAAAGATAAAATGAGAGCTGTTGCCATCTTACCATAGTACTGCAGTCATGGCTGTTAATATAGTAAACATTAGTTTACTATATTTAATTGTCATTTGTGTACGGCTAAAGGCTGAATACGAAATACTTTCTTTCCTTGTTGGAAATCATGTTTCTTTTTTTCATTTCCTTATTGCATTATCTATAAAGTTTGCTCGTATCTGTGTTTATCCCACTGCTCAAGAAATTTGTTACTAACATTGTATGAAACACTATTTAATTTTACTTTTCTTTTAAATAAATTAAAAAAAAATAAAAAAGACAAATATTGTTCTTGTGCATCTATGTCTTAGTTATTTCTATGCCAAATTTAAAGTTTCAATGCTGGCATTTTTGAGAAATCATAGTAAAAATATAACTGTAGAACGTTTTCTTCCCATATAATTTATTTGAAAATCTTTAAAAAAGAGTCACATTTTGGAGCAGCACGATCCCTTAGAAGCCTGCATGTCGATTTTAAAATTTCTAGCCTCGAAAGTTTGGGAGTAAAATCATAATTATAGAGCGATTTATAATAGTTTCTTTTAAATATCAAAGTAATTTCTTGCTCTTAGTCTCAACAGATTCAAAGTAAACGGATATTTAGAACGTTTTTCGTTCTATGAGGTAGTTTGAACAGAGATAAAATATAGCCTATTTTTAAGTTGAGAACGGCATCCTTTTCATCCCAGGAGAAGATTTGAAATCGTTTCTGTAATACAAAAGTAATCGTGAATTTAAACCATATTCTATTAATTTCACTCTGTTAAGTTTCGAATATGTTAGAATATGATTTGCCTTAAAAGTAAAAGCCATGTAAAATTTTAAGTACCTAGCAGTCACCCTATCAACTCCAAATAAATCATAATCACAAATCACCATGTGTTTTACGTTCCTGAGTGCCAGTGTTATCCAGACAGAAATTTTGGATTCAGTTCAGTGTGTCAAAAGTAATGTGGATTTTAGAATATTTTCTATTCATTTCCATTATTTTAAATTTAGATTTTGGTTTAAAAAAACTATTCTGTGCGAGAATTTGCGACTTAAAAGTAACCCCGGTGTCGAATATCAAGTTTCTATCCCTATTAATTCTAAATAAATCATAATTTAGAATCACAAACAACAATTACTGATCATTTCAATTTTTTAAATTGTGAATTTTAAAGAAATCATTCTTTGCAGAGTTTCAAAAACCATCATGCAAAATGTGAAGTTTCTAGACCCAACAGTATCACAGAAATTGCAATTTTAGAACATTTTTAGTTTCTTTAAAATTTCGAATTTTTTAGAAACTCTTCAGGTGCAACCAGACCACTTACGTATTAAAAATTTTAGCCATATCTAATTTCAAGTTTCTATTCTAAAATTTATTTTTAAAAAAAACATAATTTAGAAAGTTTTCCTCTAATTTCAGCCTTTTAAATATCCAATTTTTTAGAAACCTATCTTAGCGATCATTTATCTTAAAATTAACCACCATGCCAAATTTTAAGTATCCAGCACAAAAACTGTCGCAGATTTCGAAACTTTAGAGCATTTGTTTGGTCCTGTACCATTTGAAAAATTTTTTTGAAGAAACTATTTGTACCGTTTACATATTAAAAATGACAGACTTGGCAAATTTTAAATTTCTATTCCTAGTAATTCCATATAAATCGTAATTTAGAATGTTTTCAGAATGTTCTCAGTTTTTTTCATTTTCCAAAATTCCCTTTCTTTTAATTGTCATGATCCAGAATCTTAAAAGGAACATACATGTTAAATTTCAAATTTATATTCCTAACAAATTTACACAAATTGTAATTTAGTGCTTTTTCCACTCATTTCACTATTTTAATTTTTTTAGAAAACAACCACCATGCCAAATTTCAAGTTACTAGCTCCTTCAATATCACAAAAAAGGCACGTTTATAAAGTTTTTAGCTCCTCCATCCACTTGGGAAAAGTGGCTCTGACGTAAAATATAGTCTATGTCGGAACAAAGACTGTCACCCTAATTTTGACACCTTTACTTTTGAAATTCGTTCGGTAATACCGGTAGTTTCCCCTACAAACAAACAAACAAGCCCGTAAAAAACGTTTATTTTATATAATATTAGTTTAGATGTAGAGATAAAGTTACATCTACCAAACAATGAAAAATAAACTCAAAAAAGTAAAATAAGTTATGTATTTCTGTATTCAGCTCTGGGCGATTATTGAAGATGTAAGCAAAATATAATATCCAATGGTCTGTCCCTGGTGGCCGACTACTGAACATGTAAGCAAAATTAATACCCAATGGTCGGCCCCATTAAAATTAATTAAGACTAACAAATTTATTTACTTTTTATAACTCAAAAACATTAGTTTATTTAACCAGTTAATATTCACTCTTATAATTTTATAAAAGAATAAAAAGTAAATTAATACTGACCTTTTAAAAAATGTGTCATAAATTTACAAAAAAAATAGGAAAAATGGTTATCTGACCTCTATCTTGAAAAAGAAATGGCTGATTACTAATTCAATAAAAATACTCACAATTCTTTGGTGATGGTTTATGACTTATGAAAGGTGGCTGTATATAACCAAATTGTAATATTTCATTCAGACCCAAAAATAAGCTATTCGTAGTGCATTTTATCTCAATGTGAACGACTATTGGGGGGTAGCCGACTACTGGTACTTTTCGCCTGTTTTGATTTCAAAAGGGGTTGGTTCGCTTTAATTGGTAAGATGAAAAAGCACTGTAGTCATAGACAGTGACATGATATAGATTTATCGTTCTTCTTTCTTACATTTAACTTCCTGTCAATTATCAACGGTGTGTTTTCAAAAGTCCTTTCATCATTTTCCTCCTTTATATCTATCCTTAACTTTCAAAATAATTATATTCATTTTCGCCCCTTGTAACAAATTTGACAAACAATAGATATCCCGTAAAGCTAACAGCTGTCAAATTTCACAAAAAGCTGACGACTGCCATTGTTTCTCACTTTGGTCCTCCAATTTATATCGTAAAATAAGAAGATATGAGTGAATAAATAAAAGAAAATTTAAGTAAATTATTCTTTTAAATGCGTCATTTATTTAAAATTGTGCGTGAAATATAAAGGCATTTCTTTTGTACAAGATGTAATAAAGGCATTTCCTATGTGCGCGAAATATAAAGGCATTTTTTACAATTTGTGATCCATTACTCTTTATAAACTTCTTCAAAATACTATAGTTAATAGCTCTTAAAATTGCTGCCTTAAAACGCATTTTGCAGTGAAAATATCCCTTTAAAGCATTTTCTTTAGCAGTTTTATTCGGAAATAGAGATTAGTATTACGATTTTTAGAGTTGTGGAAAAGTAACTAAAGAGAGTTTTAAGCTCTCCAATATTACAAACATTAGAAATATCATTTATTTGAAGAGAATTCACTCAGTGAGGAAAGGAACTCAGGAAGAAACTTAAAAGGATGTTTGAATGGTTTTAAAAAAGAAATGAAATTGTTGAAAAGGAAATCAAGACGTATTTTTCAAAAGCTCAAAATAAATCTTTTGGTATATATTTTTATTTTTCTTTGATAAAAGTTCTGTATAGAACTATATATATATTCTATATGTGTGTGTGTGTGTGTGTGTATTTAAATAATTATGTTTATTAGTTTATTTGTATTTCTGCTTTTTAAATTGGTTCTCTAATCTTTGAAGCTTTTTTAATTGGATTTTGATTTATTTACAGTCTAAATCGATAATCAATTTAGTAATTATTAATAAAAAGTTTACTGAGTGATTCCAATAAACATAAAACAAATGGCATAATTTACGATTAAAGCACTTCAACGATTGAAGGTATCCTGCATTTTACCATTATTGTTGTGTGGAATTCATTTATACATATTAATTTCTGTATGCAATTAATCCTAAATAGAAATTAAAATAGATGTATGTATGCTAATCCAAATATGTTTATCAAGTTTTAGTTGTATTGGCTTTTTGTAAGGTGTTTCAATAGTATTTATTATTCAAATGTTCATAAAAAGGTTTCTATAACTATTGTATAACCTGAAATTTATATATATTTGTACATATGTATGTAAGCGTGTAAATATCTATGCATTTTGAACACGTGCAAGATGGGCAAACTTATACCAGTAATATACAATATTAAATTAGATCTTATTTATCTGTGAAAAAAAAGGCAAAAGTTTTATTCTGAATTACTGGTGAAAATTTGCATATATCCATAATACGGCTCTGTATGTATAAGATTATACGAGGGAAAGTCATTAAGTAAATCACAAAAGATAATTAAATAATAACTTACAATGATATTCACTGCAAAACTATTTTTATTTCTCAACATATTCTCCACCAATATTTATGCACTTTTATCACCGTTTTATCAGTGCCCCAACACCAGCTGCTTACAATTTTTGGGTTTCTGTGTCTACATTAGGACTTCACGTTGAACCTTTTAATCATCTGTGAACATCATCTTGCAACTTCTTCACATCCACCATACAGCTTCGACTAAGCCCCAAGCGATTTTCATCTGTTTAGTCCACTAAAAAACCATCTTGGAAGCAAGATGATGTTCACAGATGATGAAAAAGTTCAACTTGGAGTCCTAATTGGATACACCAACCCAAAGAATTGTATGCAGCTGGTGTTGGGGCACTGATAAAACGGTGATACAAGTGCATAAATACTTGTGGAAAATATGTTGAGAAATAAAAATTGTTTAAAAGTGAATATCATTGTAAGTTATTATTTAATTATATTTTGTGACTTACTTTATGACTTACCCTCGTATAAGTATATAAAATGTATTTATGGAAAGATATAAGTAGGGAAAGTCTTTTACGTAAGTATGTTCTAATGATTTAAGTATTCAGTTTTTAGTATTCAGTGTGAAAATAGTTTAAAAATTTGAAATAAATTACTACTCTTAACTACTACCAAAACTAAACAAGTGTGTCCTTTTAATTTTATAAAGTCATACATTCCACTTCACTACTGCCGCTCTAAAAATCTTGAGACTGAAGAAGAATCATGTCCCCATAGTTACTGATCATTGTGTACATAGAACATCTTGATCTATACATTTCCAACCATTTTAACATTTCATATGCTGTTAGTTATTATAAAAAATGCATAGATATCCAAATAGAGTTATAAACGTGTATCAAATACCTAATACACTATATCTACCTTTTTAAAGCAGCTAATAAAGCAAATGCTGCAAAACGTTTAATGTTTTGAGGATATAAACTGACAATCCATACATACATTTTTCGAGATAGAATATTTGTTATGTTCAGTAAAAGGAATATTTTTACAAGATACAAATAACAATAATGTTTCATAACGACTCCAAAATAATTAATGTCCGATTAAGATTCGGGTATTTCATAAAAAAATCAGTTGTGAGTGGGTTGCAGATTTCTGTACAGTGCATGGCAGATGAAAGTAGAGAAGAAAGGAATCATGGATCACTGACAGTTTAAAGTAGGAAGACACAGAGCAACTTTTCAAAACAACTTAGAACATCAGCACAAAACATTCCTCACAAGAAATTAATGGCAGAAACCCATTTTTTTTCAACTGGCAAGTCAGACTTTTACTAAGCAGAAGTCTTTTTATAGCAAGATGGCCATACTGCTCAACATTCACGTACACAAGATAATTTTTCAACACCTTCGACGAGCAAAATTCAATGTTTTTACTTTCATATGTAGTGCATACACCACGTGCAAGAAAAGTTTAGTGGTCTATTTGTAAAAGCGCAGAGTGTGATATTTTCAGCAGATGATCGGAGTAAAAATATTAGAGAATTCTTCAAAGAATATACCAAAAAAAAAAAAGACGCTGACAAAAATAATATAATTCCAGAAATATATTTACCTCCATGATAAAAATTTGGAGAGATCAATTATTTACAGCGATTTGTTAAAAAGTGTAAATATGAAAAATGAACATATTGTTCGATTTATCATAAATGATGGCAGGAAATTTTCATCGTATATATACGTATTTAAAAGAGTTTTTTTCTATGGCTTGTGCAGATAATAAAGGATTAAGGTTCCTAAAGAATTCTCATTTGTTTATGGATATTAATACTTTTTTTTCGTATACATCTGTATGGGTAATAAAATTCCTTCTTTCGTTTCTCTTTTAATAATGATTTTAGTGAATAATTTGTTTTATTTTGTTAGTAGTGGAACTTACTAGCAAAGAAGAAATATAGGGATATTTTCTAAGAACGGAAAGTTTAAATCGAGTTTATCAAACACTTTTTTTTTAAATATGTTTTTGCCTTAACCTTTCGTAAATTCCTTTAATTGCATTCTATTTTATGTGTCTCAATAGAGAAACTTAGTTATGTAAACAATTTAAAAGTTACTGGACTGAATGTATTATCTTCTGTATATTTATTTAATGAAATTTGAAATTTGTTTGTAACAAAGTAAAAGTCTAATAATGAAAAAGAAAATTGAATTACAGTACTTCGGCACGATGTTTGATGTAATCTCGATAGTACGTCATAAAACTTTCTTACATGTCACGATTTAATCCTTTATGTAAAACTTTACATTCCCTAACTATCTTTATCATATAAGTATGGCATTATTTTTGTTCGCATTGCACAGAAATTTTAGACCATGGTGTTTGTATAAAAAAGCAATTGTTCCTTTCGCAGATTTTAGTTTTTAACACTTTCCAACCTAGTTGAAAAGTGTTTATGACTTCGGTTTGTCTGCCGTATGGCCGCCTGTCCGTGCTCTAACTCCCGTAAATATACTCGGATTTCCCTGCAATTTTTATATGTTATTGTCGTTATTTATAGTATGTTCCCTATTTCAACTGAAGTGTATAGCCCTTATAGTTTTTTTACAGGGTCACTCAAAAAATTCCGTTACATTACGGTCTATGGGGAAAAATCTTTTGCGGGTTATTTTAATGATGTTACGCAAATTAAAAGACATTGTAATTGATATATATCACTAAGGTGCATTATAAGAAGCTTAACATGGAATAGGGTGTGCATAGCACTTATAGTTACTTTACAGGGACAGTCAAAAGAATTCCGTTACATTACGTCTATGGAGAAAAATCGTTTGTGGTTTAATTAAATAATGTTTCACTATTTTAAACGCATTGAAATTTATACGTATCACTAAGGTGCATTACAAGAGGCTTACTACGGAATAGTGTGTGTATATCAGTCATCGTTCATTTACAGGGACACACAAAAGAACTTTCTACTGTCTGTTAAAAATAATTCCTGGAAGTGCATTTTGTTTTAAGTTTCTGAACGCGATTTTAAATTTAACTCACTTTTTGTCTGTTACTTGGTGTGTATAAATTCTGTATTTCATATACAGGGCAGCACAAAAGTTTGCGAACACATTTCCGTTTATTGACAAAAACTACAGAAGTAGAATTTTAAACTGTGCTACGCGTTTCCAAACTAAACTAATATTTAGCATCCTATGTAGTATATATACAAATCTATAGATCCTATACAGGGCTGAATAAAAGTATTAGGATAATTTTCCGAATATTGTATACGTTGGAAATTCCTGAAATTACGTTTTAAAATATGTTATGCGTTTTCCAAATGTTTTACTTAGTTGTTATCTTTCAGCTTATTAAACGGTAAAGATTTGTAAAATTATTTTGGAAGCGTTGGAAAGTGTTACATAATCTATGCTTGACGCATGATTTTTCGTTCTTGTTATAAATAACTAGGGCATCCAACCAGGGCTTCCCGGGATACAGAATATATGTGAAATTCATTTATATTTTTTATTGAAAACTTTAATAGATTTTTTAAAATTAATATATATATATATATATATATATTTTTAGATTGCCCCTAACAACACCAAAGAGCATTTTTATATGAAATATATCAATTATATATTCAAATAAAGTTTCAAAATTTATTAAAAGCGGTAATTTCCTATTGTCCTAGTGACAGAAGTTAATAGCCGAAGAAATTGTTAAAAATTTCGTTATCAAAAACAGTTTTTTTTTTTTTAATTCTGATAATTTTAGCAGTTTTAAGGGCTTGATTCAACTACATGTCTATTAAATTTGTGTTTTATTTATTCTATTTTATTTATTGCTTAATGAAATTTTAATTTCGTTATGGTATATTAGCCGGAAACAAATATTGAATTTTTTGCAAGAGGATTAATATTTTGTAATCGTCTGCAAGGGATAGAGATAAATTTTAAAAAAATCATACTTGAAATTTAATTTAAATGTTATAATAAATGAGTAAATTGCGATACAGGTTTCAAATAAATTGCATTTGAAAGTGTATTTTTTTCCCTATATAACGGTGTAAAAATTGAAAATGTGCGATGTTTAGAAATGTAAAAAAATTGCAGTAGCAGAAATCGCAAAACCGAAATTTCATCGCAAGTGTTGCCATTCGCAAAATGACGTCTGCGTTATGCACGGACATTTATGTTATATTGTCCTTTTCTGTATGGCATATATAATTTTTAACAAAATCTCCACATTTTTTTATACAGTAAAATTGACGTCGAAAGAATAATCACAAAATATATATACAATGTGATATTGCTTTTTATCCAAATTTTCAATAGCGTGCTCTTAATGTTAAGTAGCGAAACTGATATTAATTAAGTATATTGGAATAGAAAATTACTAACACAATTAACTATAGTGTAGTATTTGTGCCAATTCCATTATTTAAATTGCTTTGAACGCAGAGATTTTGCTTTGCACAATTAAATTACGACGGTGCTTTTCGGCCAATTGTTTTGTGCATCAATAAATATATCCTGATCACAAATATTGACAAAAGAATAGTTAAAAATAATTGCTGAGGTAATAGTAACTATTTATTGTGGGGAGTTAAGGGTAAAATATTAGTTATAGTTCCATACATTATGATTAAGATTAGTTTACGGATTATGTTAAATGTATTGATTTCTGCTACATTAGGGACATATTTGCCCTCCAAATTTGCACGTTACTTTTATTTAGTGAAATGAATACAAAAAAAAAAATAATCACAAAATACAAATAAAATAAGATATTGCTTTTTTTAATCCAAATATTCGACTTCGTGCTAATTATTTTAAGTAGTCTAACTGTTGTTAATTAAGTATATTGAATGTAAAAATTATTAGCAAAATTAACTACAGTATAGTCATTGTGTTCCTTCCATTATTTAAATTGCTTTAAAGGCAGATATTTTATTTTGAGCAATTAGAGTACACCAGGTTTAACGATGGCGCTCTTGGACCAAATATTTTGAGTATTTATTAAATTATTTTGATTGCAAATATTGAGAAAATATTAGTAAAATCAATTTTCGAATAACAGTATTTTTTTGTATTTGAAGAAACTCTGGTGAAACATTTACTGACGATTATTTTTTTATTCAAATTTCAAATTATACTCATTTTCAATCATATTTTTTTGATTAAAAGGTAATGTTTTTAAGTAATTATTGTGTCTAACCAACATTATTCATGAATTTAAGATTAACATATTTGAAAACAAAGACAGATTTTTTAAAAGGGTAACACCTATTTGAAGTTCTGAAATTTAACGCTTTTTTGGAACTGTTTTTGAGAAATGCAAAGTATTTATAAAAATCATTTTATACCATTTTTATACATATATTAATGTAGTAAATTGAACTTTTTAAGTTGATTTATTAAAACATGGCGGCTTTACAGCTAAAAAAAAAGTGTCAGGCATTGGACATGATAACTCATCGTATACGCTTGGCCTAGAACAAAGAAATAAAAACGAAATTAATTTTTTAGTCCAAAGACTATTGAAATATGTAACTGTTTAATAACATACACTATGCCATTTATTTTAGTAAAATGATACTGATTCAAATTAAAATATAAACTTTTAACCAAAAGTTTTGTTCTTTAAACCTTTCCGGCACGGTGAGTTAAATTCCGTCCCACATAATTTTAATCCCGAAAATGCCACGACAGGCACCAGAATTTTGAAAAAAAAATTCACCTTTTATAATGTGTTAAGTGAAAAAAAAAAATTTACTTATTTTCAAATAAATTTGTTTGTAAATCCTGCTGTCATTCAATAATTTGAACATTTTAGTAACAGAACGACTTTATGCCCGAAAGAGTTAAAATTAGACAAAGAAGAGATATATCAACTTTTCGAAAAGGTCCTATGATTTTAAAATGATAAAAGTTTGACATTAATTTTCGAAAAGATTCAAGTTGACTGATTACGAATTGGTGATGTTTGAGTGCACGGAGATTTTTAAAATGCTGTTCAGAGATTTTTTTTAAAAAAAGGGTTACAATTTTTTTTATTGATTTATTACTGTGACATGCTCTACTTCTACACATCTAAAACTCCCTTTCACTTTCGGTTTCTAGTGAAACTACTAAATAAGAACGAAAACTCATGCGCCAAACTTAGATTATGTAACACTTTCCAACGCTTCCAAAATAATTTTACAAATCATTACCGTTTAATAAGCTGGAAGATAACATCTAAGTAAGCAATTTGGAAAACGCATAACATATTTAAAAACGTAATTTCAGGAATTTCCAACATATACAATATTCGGAAAAATATCCGAATACTTTTATTCAGCCCTGTATATGATCTATAGATTTGTATATATACTACATCGGATGCTAAATTGTTAGTTTAGTTAGGAAACGCGTAGAACAGTTTAAAATTCCCCTTTTGGAGTTTCTGTCAATAAACGGAGATGTGTTCGCGAACTTTTGTGCTGCTCCGTATATGATCTAAAGAGTTTATACACACCAATTAATAGACCAAAAGTGAGTTAAATTTAAAATCGCGTTCAGCAACTTAAAACGCAATTCCAGGAATTATTGTTAACAGACAGTAGATAATTCTTTTGTGTGTCCCTGTAAATGAACGATGACTGCTATACACACAATATTCTGTAGTAAGCCTCTTGTAATGCACCTTAATGATATATATAAATTTCAATGCGTTTAAAGTAATGAAACATTATTTAATTAAACCGCAAAAGATTTTTCTCCATAGACGTAATGTAACGGAATTCTTTTGACTGTCCCTGTAAAGTAACTATAAGTGCACTAAGTAACTATAAGTAACTATAATATGGCACACCCTTTTCCATATTAAACTTCTTATAATGCACCTTAGTGATATATATATCAATGTGTTTAAAATTGTGTAACATCATTAAAATAAACCGCAAATGATTTTTCCCTATAGACCGTAATGTAACGGAATTCTTTTGAATGTCCCTGTAAAAAAACTATAAGTGCTACACACTTCAGTTGAAATAGGGAACATGCTATAGATAACAACAATAACATATAAAAATTACAGGACAATCCGAACATATTTGCGGGAGTTAGAGCACGGACAGACGGCAGATGGCAGACGACCAGACAAACCGAAGTCGTAAACACTTTTCAACTAGGTTGGAAAGTGTTAACAAGTAAGTGAAAGAAAATAAAAAATCGAGAAGAGTGAGCGGGTTTCTAAAAGAATGTACTAGAGCGGTTTATTGTGACGCTACTCTACCTAAACTATTCCGCAAATAACCATGAAATTTAGCACAGAGCTGCAATGACTAGTATGGTTCCCGTAAAGTAATAAAGAAATCGGACACAAATCTGGTTCATGAATAGTTTCATAGATTTATCGTTAAAAAAACGGTCACAATAGCTTACATAATTTAGTAGGTGTGAATTTTCAACTACGGTGCTCTGCTCCATATTTCAATATAGTGGTTGCTTCAAGGCCTTATGACTATTAGAAAATATGCATGTTTGCTTGATTGCATGAAATGAATGTTTCTAAATTAACTCGCTCAAATCATTTTATGCAGGCCCCGTATGTGCTTATTTATATTTATACTATGATTAAAAAATAATTCTTCTGTGATTTTAAAAGTATCCTTTGTCTATTTCATTTTTTCTTCACAATTCTCCTTTTCCATTTCTCTTTTTATTTTCCCCGCGTCCTCGTGTAAAGCATTTTGAACAGTGTAGAAAATATTCAAGTGTCACTTTCAATATTTACCTTTTTATTTATTGAATCTTTTCTTAGATACTTCAAAGTCGAAAGTAAATAATTCCGACTTCAAAAGCGCGACTAAGTGACATAAAATTCATCTTTAAAGCTTTTACGTTAGCAATAATAACATTTTTATTTAAATAATTTTTATAAAATTGCAATTGAAACAAAATATATATTTTCGTTATTTTATTAGTTTCCAAAGAGAAAATCTTTTTTAATTAAACGTTCAATTATATTTTTCTACATATTTAATTTGTAATAACAAGGAATAAGGTTTTTCGAATTAAAACAAATAAAAAAACCTTTTCATTCAGCAATGATTCCCATCTGCACTTGCACATTAAGACAAATATTTTAATAAATACATAACCAACTTGAAAACATTATTCACATGATATTTTCTCAACTCAGTTTATATTTAAATTCAGCTTTTTGAATGGATGTAAATATAGCTATGTATATACAGTGACCAGTTTAAGAGAACATTTTAATTTAAAATATTTAAGGTGATGGTGGTCTTCAGAAAATAAGCTATAATATGAATTTGGTTTTCCATTATTTAGTTAAAATTTAAAATTAAATTATTTTGTCATACATTTGACAAAATCTGTCTTTAATTATTTATTAAAGTAAAGTTATGAATATAAGATATCGTGATAGATTTCAAACACAATTTGCTCAAAGCAGACTTTTTTGCAGTCCATAAATCTTTAAAACGTTTCATTATTAATTTTAGTTTAAAACTCTCAGTTTAACTTACTTACAAATCAGCGCATTCGTTTTTTAATGTTGAAATATTAACGACCTTAAATTAGTATTCAAATATATTAATGTAAAGTTTTAATGAACATTCAGTTTTGTGTGAATTTTCTTTTCTAAATAATGAATCTGAGATTTAAAAAATGCATTATTCTTTTAATAAAGCCTTTTAAGTAATAAATTTGCAAAAATGGTGAAAATATTGTGAATATTGGAATGCATGGGTATTTTATTTTTTAAACTGATTACTATCTTATAAAAAATTATTTTCTGTAAATTCATTTTTGTTTTTCAAATATTTGTTGAATTCATAATACAGAACAGTACTTTTTTCAAACAATTCTTGTTGAACTAACGAAAATATTTTTTTAAGTCTACCGTACCTGTAACAGCGTGCTTCAATTTCATAAAATTTTGATTTTTCATTTAAATGAATGTGCATATTTTTCTCGGTGATAACTAGCATATTAGCATAAATTACTCCATTACATATTGAGAGCATTTTTATGGGATGATCTTTAAAAGTGCTAAAATGTAGTTGGATGTTATTGTCTGAACTATGTCTTTTCACAATTGTTACACTAACGCAAAACTTGTACAATAACATGTGATATCAATAATCAGTTAAATAACGAACTACACACATTTAAATATTTATAATTAAACGTCTACTAATGGCTATCTCTAAAGTTTGAATCATATTTTTCTCGGTGATAAATAGCATATTAGCATAAATTCCTACATTACATACTGAGAGCATTTTTATGGGATGATCTTTAAAAGTGCTCAAATGTACTTGGATGTTATTGTCTGAACTATGTCTTTTCACAATTGTTACACTAACGCAAAACTTGTATAATAACATGTGATATCAATAATCAGTTAAATAACGAACTACACACATTTAAATATTTATAATTAAACGTCTACTAATGGCTATCTGTAAAGTTTGAATCATATTTTTCTCGGTGATAAATAGCATATTAGCATAAATTCCTCCATTACATATTGAGAGCATTTTTATGGGATGATCTTTAAAAGTGCTCAAATGCAGTTGGATGTTATTGTCTGAACTATGTCTTTTCACAATTGTTACACTAACGCAAAACTTGTACAATAACATGTGATATCAATAATCAGTTAAATAACGAACTACACACATTTAAATATTTATAATTAAACGTCTACTAATGGCTATCTCTAAAGCTTGAATCATATTTTTCTCGGTAATAACTAGCATATTAGCATAAATTCCTCCATTCCATATTGAGAGCATTTTTATGGAATGATCTTTAAAAGTGCTGAAATGTTGTTTTTAGTAGAGAGAAAATGACAGTCCGACCTCAGGAGGAGCTTGGAGCCGGAGGAGGGAGGAGGGCTCCTCCTCCCGAAGTGCCCTCCTCCTCCTCCTCCTCCCAAAGTGTGCACCTCCTCCTCCTCCCAAAGTGTGCACCTCCTCCTCCTCCCAAAGTGCGCACCTCCTCCCAAAGTGCAGCACCTCCTCCCGAAGTGCCCTCCTCCACCACCTAAGATAAGGGGATTAATTAAGGATTAGTGTTAATTAATTTTAATTAGGGAACTTAGAAATTTTTTTGAAGCAATTTTTTTTTTCGCGGAGAATTTCCTACTAGAATACGAGGTGTGTTTCAAGGGATTTATTTTAGCGAATTAGAAATTTAATTAATTTTAATTGGAGAACTTAGAAATTTTTCAAAGCATTTTTTTTTTTTTTTTTTTTTTTTTTTGCGGAGAATTTTCTACTAGAATACGAGGTGTGTTTCAAGGGATTTATTTTAGCGAATTAGAAATTTAATTAATTTTAATTGGAGAACTTAGAAATTTTTGAAGCATTTTTTTTTTCAACGAGAGTAGGGTATTTCATATACATGTTAGAGTATATTTGAGGGTGAATGAATAATTAAAAATATTCATTAATTTTAATTGGGGAACTTGGGAACTTAGAAATTTTTTGAAGCAAAATTTTTTTTTTCGCGGAGAATTTCCTACTAGAATACGAGGTGTGTTTCAAGGGATTTATTTTAGCGAATTAGAAATTTAATTAATTTTAATTGGAGAACTTAGAAATTTTTCGAAGCAATTTTCTTTTTTTTTTTCGCGGAGAAATATCTATTACAGTACAAGGTGAATTTTAAAGAATTACAAATTTAATTAATTTTAATTGGGGAACTTAGAAATTTTTCGAAGCAATTTTTTTTTCGCGGAGAATTTTCTACTAGAGTACGAGGTGTGTTTCAAGGGATTTATTTTAGCGAATTAGAAATTTAATTAATTTTAATTGCGAGACTTAGAAATTTTTTTGAAGCAATTTTCTTTTTCAACTAGAGTAGGGTGGGAAATATTTTTTCAGTTTGTGAATTGTATTTAAAAATAGTAATTAAAAAGGATCAATCATTAATTTTAATTGGGGAACTTAGAATTTTTTCGAATCATTTTTTTTTTTTAAACTAGAGTAGGTTATTCGATATACATGTTAGAGGTGAATTTTAAAAGTAAGTAATGGTTTAATTAAAAATGGTGATTAATTTTAATTCTAGAACTTAAGAAATTTTTGTGATTTTTAGTTTTAAAAATTGCCAAAAAATAGAATTTTTAGTTTTAAAAGTTGCCAAATGTAGCATTTTCAGCCGAAAGTAATCTAAGATATAAACTCTCAACTGAAATGAATTTTGCCTTAAGGTGTGAGCTTTTGGCTAGAAGTGACCTAGAGTCAAAACTTCCTGATCCCAGGAATCACCACGGTGGTTATAGTAAAAAATATAGGGACCCGTATGAATTATACTGTATTCAATTGAATAGCTCACCCCTCCCCCTTCCCCTCTCCACTTTTTTTACCCAGAGGCCCCCTTCGATATACTAACAATACGCACTTCAAAAAATACAGATTGATACAAAAGAAGAATTTTAACGTATATATAAAAGTGTAAATAAACAAGAATGAAAAATCATGCGTAGCGGTATAGTTTATGAATCACTTTCCAACATTGTCGAAGTGTTATGTGAACAAAATATAATTTTACCATCGAGTGCATAGTGAACAGATCTCCTTTTTAATAAAAAATTGGTCCTTCACAAAAATTCAATTATGCATAAGAACCCTTCCTAAAATCAGATAATTTACACCTTACCTTTTTTTTTTTCAATTCAAGTTAGGCTAAAAGTACAGCTTACGCATCGATAGGATCAAAATACAGGGACCCTTCGAAGTGTGAACTCGCATTAGACTATAGAGCCCCTTCATAAAATAAATGAGATACATGCACTATTCGAATAAAAAAAAAGTCCTTCACAAAAAACTGTAGGGGTTCTCTTTTGGAATAAAAAGGGCCCTTCACAAAAATCCAATTATGCATAAGAACCCTTCCTAAAATCAGATAATTTATACCTTACCTTTTTTTTTCAATTCAAGTTAGGCTAAAAGTACAGCTTACGCATCGATAGGTTCAAAATACAGGGACCCTTCGAAGTGTGAACTCGCATTAGACTATAGGGCCCCTTCATAAAATAAATGAGATACATGCCCTATTCGAATAAAAAAAAAAGCCTTCACAAAAACTGTAGGGGTTCCCTTTTGGAATAAAAAGGGCCCTTCACAAAAATCCAATTATGCACAAGAACCCTTCTTAAAATCAGGTAATTTACACCTTTCCCTTTTTATAAAATTCAAGTTAGGCTAAAAATACAGCTTATGCATCGATAGGTTCAAAATATATAGTTATAGATATTAAGCATCCTTCACAAAATAAATCCAATAGATTCATATTATATTACATCGACAGAAATACAAGGGATACTGACCTTCCATGAAAATCCAAGATCACTGTTTATAGGAAAAGCACCCTTCACAATATACCCTGTAAAAATATTATGATTCCACAGATATTTTAAGAAATGGACTGCTATTCTCAAATGAATACGTATTCATGTGTTGTAAAAATAGGTTTTACACGAATGCCTTTTTAGTATAACATTCAAAATATAGTTTTTAGAAAAAAGATTCATGTTTTACCAAATTTATCATACAAATCTGTAAAATAGGGTAGAACGTTTCATGAAAAATAATTGAATTTTCGAATGATTATGCTTTAAAATACATATTTATAACTGCAACTAAGATTTGAGTGTTACCCACTCAACATGAATATCGCTGAATCATAATGAGTCATATTATCAGATAAGCGAAGATCTTGCTTTGACACGGTGAATCACTCGCGATAAGGAATACGGCTATTGGGCTTTTTCACAAATTAAATCAGTTTCTGAGACATTTTGGGTAGGTAAATGAATTAAATGAGCTATTTAAAGCTGTAAATGTATGCGAATTATTTCATATATATATAGTTATTAATCTGTTAAGTTTTAAAATGCTTCATTGAAAAATAAGAACTAGTCATTAAGCGATACCCCTAAGAAATTTGAGGCAAACAGATGTTTAAATGAATTTGAACCTGTTTAAATGTACCTGTGTTTAAATGAATTTGACGCATGTTATTGTAAAAAAATGCATGGTCTCCTAATAAGATATATGAATTAAACTTTAAATATTTTAAAATTACATTCGTTTATGCTTTTTGTATAGTAAAGTATAGAAAAATTATACTAAATTGTGTTTATACTATTCTAACTTAAAAACTTCTTTTGAGGAATGAATAGAATAACTAACCTTTGTTTTTATAAAATATATATTGTACTAAATAGTTAAGGCATTATTTAAAAAATTTTTGTTTTATTATTGAAAAAAAATATATATAAATGTATCTTACCTAAATATTTAAATCATAAAGTACTGGACTTCATCCAAATTCGACTGCATGCATGTCTTAAAAGAACTAAACGTGTTCGCTTATCTCTTAAAACCACGGGATATTATAACGTTATGGATAAAGCAAAGCGTAGAATACAGAATGAATAGGTATTATAAAGCAGAATCATAAATTTTGCATACTTTACACTTGTAGTATGTGAAATGATTGATACTATTGTCTATATGAGAAAATGAATCATCAACGAATCTTATTAGTGTATGTTATATTTAACCAACAGGCTTGAAATGCGTGAATTTTGACTAGAATTAATCATTGAATGTAAAAAATGATTTATTTTTAGATCTAATATTTATATCGTTTAACATTTTAAAATATATACATAAATTAATCTTACCTTATTCACAAACTTGCAATCCCGTCTTCAATAATGACTACAGCATGAAAAAACATGTGTGCTACTTGTATAGCAACTAAGACCAGAAATGATTTCAGTACAAGTCCATTATCTTATTGTTAATCTATAGATTAGTAACATCACGTGACTGATTGCGATAACATTCTATATAAGATTTACTGATAAGAATACATTTCAATTCATATCTCCCAAAAGCAAGTGTATGAGTTGGTTGTAAGATCTAGGTAAGTATCCTTACTTTATATGTTTAAAGTTATAATATATGAATAGATATAATATTAATGTATTTTTTCAATATGTATGGTAGGCAAAAAGGAATAGGTAAGCAAAAAAGAATAGGTATTATTGCATGTTTCCTCTAATTTATTTTAAAAATAATTATTTTAAAAATACATACTAACAATTTATGCGATGAGTCACACAGCATGATGGGACGATATATGAAATTTATTTTTATATTATACAAGCTCCTATATACAATTCATATGCGTGAGCAAGATTATTTTTAGAATTTTTCACTCTTTCCCTCTATAGGCTATACGTTTAAAATAGTAGTATTCGAATACTCGTAAAATGTAATTATAGCTTAGTAATTTTCCAGTCTTTTAACTATGCCGTTGAAGGAGTATTGACATATTTAACTAACAGGCTCGAACATGCGTGAATTTTGACTAGAATTATTCACTGAATGTAAAAAAAAAAAAAAAAGATTTATATTTAGATCTAATATTTATATCGTTTAACATTTTAAAATCCTATTAAAAGTATATACATTAGTATGCTTGTGAAAGGCCTACTGTTAATACGAAACGTTGTGTGAAGTGTCCTGTTTTAGGGTTAAAAGTTTCGTGAAGGGGTCTGTTTGAAGGAGCCTGTTTCGAAATGACTTAAGAACGCACAATTTATTCCTAAACATTCAACTCGATTCGTTATATATGCTTTATTAAGTATTCAATAAAAAATAATAATTAAGAAAAAAAATTAAAAATAGTAATTAAGAGATACCCTTAAGAATTCTTGCGATAGGAGATTGGTTTTAATTAAATAGGTTAATGAATATAATTCGATACAAGTCTTGTTAAAACAGAGATTATAGTTAAAATACACATTAATTATACAGCATTACACTGTATTACACAATGCGCTACCTCACCTATATTATCACAGAAATACCTTCGATAAAATTTAGACTAACAATACACACCTAAAAATTATATACAGAGTACCCAGAAAATGATAGAAATGAATGAAAAATTTTAAAGTAAATTATAAAATAGGATCTACAATAATGGACAATAAATAAATATGAAGGAAAAATCATGAGTCATGGTAAACTTTATGAAACACTTTCCAATGCTATGTGACTATCGTTAAGAATTTAAAATAAGTGAATTAGATTTAATAATTCATACTGGAAATGTATTTTTTTTTTAAATTAGTAGCTTCGCATACTTTTAAATCATTCAAGACATATGATGAAGATTTAACCGCTGTAGAACGACTAAAAACTAGCATTTTAATGAACCAACCCATCTATGTTGGATTTTCTATTTTAGAATTATCTAAATTAGTTATGTATGATTTTCATTACAATTTTATAAAGAAAACATACAAAGATCGTGCAGTTATACTCTTTACGGATATAGATTCCTTAACTTATCATATTCAAACACATAATATTTATAAGGATATGGAGCACCATCATGATTTTTTCGACTTTTCTGAAAACTCGAAATCCCATCGTCTAAACCGCACAAGTTTCAAACCCACAAACATATAATCAGACTTGTCATTTTATAACCAGGACGCTAACCACAGGGCTAAGTGAGCCCCCGCTTATTTTATAGTCACCACGCTGACTATTGGGCTTAGTAAGCCCCAGGCTAATTTAGATCCACCACGCTAACTATTGGGCTTAGTGAGCCCCAGGCTAACTTATCCCCACCACGCTAACTTTTGAGCCTAGTGAACCCCCGCTTATTTTATAGCAACCATACTAACCACAGGGCTAAGTGAGCCCCCGCTTATTTTATAGTCACCATGCTAAGTATTAGGCTGAGTGAGCCTCAGGCTATTTTATACCCACTATGCTAATTAATGGGCTGAGTGAGCCCCAGGATATTTTCTACCCACCACGTTTACTGGGCTTAGTGTGCCCCCGCTTATTTTATAGCTACCCCGATAACCACAGGGCTAAGTGAGCCCCCACTTATTATATAGTCAACACGCTAACTACTGGGCTGATTAAACACCAGGTATTTTATAATCATCACGCTAACTACTGGGCTGAGTGAGCCCCAGGTTATTTAGTCGCATGAATATGATTTCCAAGGTATATGTCCTAACTTGATTTAGAACATTGCCTATGGTAAGATAAAGCTAGGAAGTAAATTGGTAAACTATGTACCTCGAAAACTCACTTGTATTTTATTAAATATCTGCAGAAATTAGCATAGTTTATTAAAATTATATACATTCTTATTAGTTTATGAATCTACTAACTTATAATATCTATATGGTAACTTGGATTATTAGTATTCCCACTTAAAAATTTCTTTTGTAGATTTAATATGATAAACACTAACATGAGACTGACTAAACTTTTACCATTTTCATTTCAACTTAGTTTTAGGAAATTTATCTACATAGCTTTAAATTTTACTGCTTAGTAAGTCTATTATTTCAAAGTATTATTTTTTAGTTCTAATATTCAAAACAT
Source organism: Maratus michaelseni (assembly GCA_963931845.1). Lineage (NCBI taxonomy): Eukaryota > Metazoa > Arthropoda > Arachnida > Araneae > Salticidae > Maratus > Maratus michaelseni. The sequence continues at coordinate 197,932,414 of OZ007588.1, read as the reverse complement.
ATTCATATCGTTTTACATAGTAGGTATCAAATTAATTTAACGTCATATTAAAAAAATATATATACAAATACTATTCTTACCTAACACGCCAGCTAGCTAAGCACCCAACCGTCTCACACCAAGGCTCTGAGAAAAGTGAATGCTTGTTCAGGGCCTTATCAGCTAATATAATCACTGATAAGACTTGATCACGTGAGATGTGACGTCACTGTTTAAGTGATATCACGTGATCATGTGGTATCATTCAATACGTCACCAATGACGTCAGAGATGCAAGTTTGTGAATAAGGTAAGATTAATTGATGTATATATTTTAAAATGTTAAACGATATAAATATTAGATCTAAAAATAAATCATTTTTTACATTCAATGATTAATTCTAGTCAAAATTCACGCATTTCAAGCCTGTTGGTTAAATATAACATACACTAATAAGATTCGTTGATGATTCATTTTCTCATATAGACAATAGTATCAATCATTTCACATACTACAAGTGCAAAGTATGCAAAATTTATGATTCTGCTTTATAATACCTATTCATTCTGTATTCTACCCTTTGCTTTATCCATAACGTTATAATATCCCGTGGTTTTAAGAGATAAGCGAACACGTTTAGTTCTTTTAAAACATGCATGCAGTCGAATTTGGATGAAGTCCAGTACTTTATGATTTAAATATTTAGGTAAGATACATTTATATATACTTTTTTTCAATAATAAAACAAAATTTTTTTAAATAATGCCTTAACTATTTAGTACAATATATATTTTATAAAAACAAAGGTTAGTTATTCTATTCATTCCTCAAAAGAAGTTTTTAAGTTAGAATAGTATAAACACAATTTAGTATAATTTTTCTATACTTTACTATACAAAAAGCATAAACGAATGTAATTTTAAAATATTTAAAGTTTAATTCATATATCTTATTAGGAGACCCTGCATTTTTTTACAATAACATGCGTCAAATTCATTTAAACACAGGTACATTTAAACAGGTTCAAATTCATTTAAACATCTGTTTGCCTCAAAATTCTTAGGGGTATCGCTTAATGACTAGTTCTTATTTTTCAATGAAGCATTTTAAAACTTAACAGATTAATAACTATATCTATATGAAATAATTCGCATACATTTACAGTTTTAAATAGCTCATTTAATTCATTTACCTACCCAAAATGTCTCAGAAACTGATTTAATTTGTGAAAAAGCCCAATAGCCGTATTCCTTATCGCGAGTGATTCACCGTGTCAAAGCAAGATCTTCGCTTATCTGATAATATGACTCATTATGATTCAGCGATATTCATGTTGAGGGGGTAACACTCAAATCTTAGTTGCAGTTATAAATATGTATTTTAAAGCATAATCATTCGAAAATTCAATTATTTTTCATGAAACGTTCTACCCTATTTTACAGATTTGTATGATAAATTTGGTAAAACATGAATCTTTTTTCTAAAAACTATTCTTTGAATGTTATACTAAAAAGGCATTCGTGTAAAACCTATTTTTACAACACATGAATACGTATTCATTTGAGAATAGCAGTCCATTTCTTAAAATATCTGTGGAATCATAATATTTTTACAGGGTATATTGTGAAGGGTGCTTTTCATATAAACAGTGATCTTGGATTTTCATGGAAGGTCAGTATCCCTTGTATTTCTGTCGATGTAATATAATATGAATCTATTTGATTTATTTTGTGAAGGATGCTTAATATCTATAACTATATATTTTGAACCTATCGATGCATAAGCTGTATTTTTAGCCTAACTTGAATTTTATAAAAAGGGAAAGGTGTAAATTACCTGATTTTAAGAAGGGTTCTTGTGCATAATTGGATTTTTGTGAAGGCCACTTTTTATTCCAAAAGGGAACCCCTACAGTTTTTGTGAAGGGATTTTTTTTTTCGAATAGGGCATGTATCTCATTTATTTTATGAAGGGGCCCTATAGTCTAATGCGAGTTCACACTTCGAAGGGTCCCTGTATTTTGAACCTATCGATGCGTAAGCTGTACTTTTAGCCTAACTTGAATTGAAAAAAAAAGGTAAGGTATAAATTATCTGATTTTAGGAAGGGTTCTTATGCATAATTGGATTTTTGTGAAGGGCCCTTTTTATTCCAAAAGAGAACCCCTACAGTTTTTTGTGAAGGACTTTTTTTTTATTCGAATAGTGCATGTATCTCATTTATTTTATGAAGGGGCTCTATAGTCTAATGCGAGTTCACACTTCGAAGGGTCCCTGTATTTTGATCCTATCGATGCGTAAGCTGTACTTTTAGCCTAACTTGAATTGAAAAAAAAAAAGGTAAGGTGTAAATTATCTGATTTTAGGAAGGGTTCTTATGCATAATTGAATTTTTGTGAAGGACCAATTTTTTATTAAAAAGGAGATCTGTTCACTATGCACTCGATGGTAAAATTATATTTTGTTCACATAACACTTCGACAATGTTGGAAAGTGATTCATAAACTATACCGCTACGCATGATTTTTCATTCTTGTTTATTTACACTTTTATATATACGTTAAAATTCTTCTTTTGTATCAATCTGTATTTTTTGAAGTGCGTATTGTTAGTATATCGAAGGGGGCCTCTGGGTAAAAAAAGTGGAGAGGGGAAGGGGGAGGGGGGAGCTATTCAATTGAATACAGTATAATTCATACGGGTCCCTATATTTTTTACTATAACCACCGTGGTGATTCCTGGGATCAGGAAGTTTTGACTCTAGGTCACTTCTAGCCAAAAGCTCACACCTTAAGGCAAAATTCATTTCAGTTGAGAGTTTATATCTTAGATTACTTTCGGCTGAAAATCCTACATTTGGCAACTTTTAAAACTAAAAATTCTATTTTTTGGCAATTTTTAAAACTAAAAATCACAAAAATTTCTTAAGTTCTAGAATTAAAATTAATCACCATTTTTAATTAAACCATTACTTACTTTTAAAATTCACCTCTAACATGTATATCGAATAACCTACTCTAGTTTAAAAAAAAAAATATTGATTCGAAAAAATTCTAAGTTCCCCAATTAAAATTAATGATTGATCCTTTTTAATTACTATTTTTAAATACAATTCACAAACTGAAAAAATATTTCCCACCCTACTCTAGTTGAAAAAAAGAATTGCTTCAAAAATTTTTCTAAGTCTCGCAATTAAAATTAATTAAATTTCTAATTCGCTAAAATAAATCCCTTGAAACACACCTCGTACTCTAGTAGAAAATTCTCCGCGAAAAAAAAAATTGCTTCGAAAAATTTCTAAGTTCCCCAATTAAAATTAATTAAATTTGTAATTCTTTAAAATTCACCTTGTACTCTAATAGATATTTCTCCGCGAAAAAAAAAAGAAAATTGCTTCGAAAAATTTCTAAGTTCTCCAATTAAAATTAATTAAATTTCTAATTCGCTAAAATAAATCCCTTGAAACACACCTCGTATTCTAGTAGGAAATTCTCCGCGAAAATAAAAATTTGCTTCAAAAAATTTCTAAGTTCCCAAGTTCCCCAATTAAAATTAATGAATATTTTTAATTATTCATTCACCCTCAAATATACTCTAACATGTATATGAAATACCCTACTCTCGTTGAAAAAAAAAATGCTTCAAAAATTTCTAAGTTCTCCAATTAAAATTAATTAAATTTCTAATTCGCTAAAATAAATCCCTTGAAACACACCTCGTATTCTAGTAGAAAATTCTCCGCAAAAAAAAAAAAAAAAAAAAAAAAAAATTGCTTTGAAAAATTTCTAAGTTCTCCAATTAAAATTAATTAAATTTCTAATTAGCTAAAATAAATCCCTTGAAACACACCTCGTATTCTAGTAAGAAATTCTCCGCGAAAAAAAAAATGCTTCAAAAAAATTTCTAAGTTCCCTAATTAAAATTAATTAACACTAATCCTTAATTAATCCCCTTATCTTAGGTGGTGGAGGAGGGCACTTCGGGAGGAGGTGCTGCACTTTGGGAGGAGGTGCGCACTTTGGGAGGAGGAGGAGGTGCACACTTTGGGAGGAGGAGGAGGAGGAGGGCACTTCGGGAGGAGGAGCCCTCCTCCCTCCTCCGGCTCCAAGCTCCTCCTGAGGTCGGACTGTCATTTTCTCTCTACTGTTATTGTTTGAACTATGTCTTTTCACGATTGTTACACTAATGCAAAACTTGTACAATAACATGTGATATCAATAATCAGTTATAACAATTTCTTTACAATCAATTAAATAACGAACTACACACTTTAAATATTTATGATTAAAAGTTTACTAATGGCTATCTCTAAAGCTTGAATCATATTTTTCTCAGTGATAACTAGCATATTAGCATAAATTCCTCCATTACATATTGAGAGCATTTTTATGGGATGATCTTTAAAAGTGCTGAAATGTAGTTGGATGTTATTGTTTGAACTATGTCTTTTCCCGATTGTTACACTAACGCAAAACTTGTACAAAAACATGTGATATCAATAATCAGTTAAATAACGAACTACACACATTTAAATATTTGTAATTAAACATCTACTAATGGCTATTTCTAAAGTTTCAATCATATTTTTCTCGGGGATAACTAGCATATTAGCATAAATTCCTCCATTACATACTGAGAGCATTTTTATATGATGATCTTTAAAAGTGCTCAAAATGTACTTGGATGTTATTGTTAGAACTGTCTTTTCACAATTGTTACACTAACGCAAAACTTGTGCAATAACATGTGATATCAATAATCAGTTAAATAACGAACTACACACATTTAAATATTTATCATTAAATGTCTACTGATGGCTCTCTCTAAAGCTTGAATCATAATGGATTAATTTCATTAATGAGGAACACAGGATTGAAACTTTCAAAAAATTGATTTTTCATTTCTTTTTCTTAAAGCTTATAGTGTGAAGAATATAGCCTCAAGTAATTTTTAAATTCCCATTATTATAAAATCTACAGCGATAAATATACCTCTATAACTAATCACTAATAAACCACACTTTAAACTTTAAATGCATTCTGAAAACGATTAATTTTGTACGTGTCTGCTTGGATTGAACGAGAACTATTCGATCGATTTCATTTAAATTTTAATAACAATTTTCAGAATTGAAGTTTCTATTGCACTAAGTACGATTTTTTTTCAACAACAAATTTAAAGCCATTTTTCAGAGTTTTTTTTATGCCGCCCTTATCAAAAATATTTTAATTTTGAAAACATTATACGCTACACTATAGCTAATACATTAACTTTAATTGCCTTAAGATGTTTCATTTTATTTTTCTCTTTCAAGAATTCTTGGTGCAAACTGCCAGCTGACACTTCAATTTCAGGACTCTCTCGTTTAAATGCATGCAACTAGGAAGCATGGATTATTTTAATGAAAAATCTCCAAACATATTTTAATATATTGCAAACACCTTCAAAAATTTATGTTCTTATTGAAACTCGCAAAACTTCCCACAGTATGACTTTCTTTTAGGTAGCTTTCAATACAAAAAGCTACCTATTGCAGCTGTTCGGAAGAAAGCAATTTTAAAAAATGTTGGTATATTTTCACCGATCATCACCCTCAGACCCCAAAACCACCCTTCGTTCAAATGTTGATTTATATATATATATATATATATAATCATGCTGTAACTCTCTTATTTATGAACCGATTTGGATGCGACTGAGTATGTGTATAAGACATATCAAGGTCTTTACCGATCTACCGAGTTCGTTGGCCAGCTTCATCCGCCTTTTTGTGTCAAAATGGCGGCTAGTTAAAAAATTTTTAAAAAATTTACAAAAAAATTATAAATGGAAAAAATTGTTTCCGTTAAAAGTTAGAATGTGATGCAAGGATTCTAGAGCATTTTTGTTTTGGCTTTATCTTTAAAAATGGCTGAAATATGGCAGTTTGAATTTCTAGGGTGGCTGGCATTTTGTAACAATCTGATATTTGTTATGCTGTAGCTCTCGTATTTATGAACCGATATGAATGTGACTGATCACGTGTACAGAACATACCGAAGTCTCAACCGAGTTCGTTGACCAGTTCCGTGCCCCATCTTGTTTCAAAAATGGCGGCCAGTTAAGTTTTTAAAAATTCAAAAAGATTTATAAAAAATTATAAATTGAAAAAGTAGTTTCCATTAAGTATTAGATCGTGTTACAAGGATTCCGGAACATTTTTTGTTTTGGCTTTATCTTTAAAAAATGGCTGAGATATGGCAGTTTGTAATTTTAGGGTGGCTGACATTTTGAAACAATCAGACTTTTGTTATTCTGTAACTCTCATGCTGAAATTCGCATTCAAATTCAATATTAACGAAAACCGGGATTGAATCTTCTATAATTGGGGTCCAAGCATTTTAGCTTCAGGTATTTGAGTAAAATGAGGTGATTTTTTTTTAAAACATGGACTATGAAATCTACCTTTTCCTCCCTGTACAGGCCGGAAGGACTTTTTCATTCAAACTGGTTACATTCCTTAACTATTTGGTTACTCGGCATCAACATAAATGACATATTATTAATTAAAACAGATTACTTTCTCATAGATGTAAACATACTTACATAATTTTATAACGTTGAATCCTCGATTCTGCCGAAACAAATATTGTTTATTTAGGTAATTACTTTATTGCATTGTTGGAATTGTAACAAGATTTCTTTAAAATGAATAATAGGAAATTCTTAAATCATCAGGAAATATATAGTGACGGAGGTCCAAACTAATCAATTATTATAGTAAATATATGGATTTTTGAACTAAAGATGAAAATAAACATTTGAATTGAAACATTTTATATTGCATCGTTTTTAAAAACATATCAATTTAATAAAATGTATGCAATTCATGAAACCAAGCATAAAACTTATGGTTAAATCTGTGGCCGACTAGTACATAGCATTGCTTTTAAGTTCTATTTTATATGTATGAAAATACAATAAATTTCTGAAACATTTACAATAAGAAGTGTGATTCATAAGGTTTTTAAATTACAATATTATTTTTTTTTTAATACTTGAGTTTCATAGCTAAAACAAAGTCGTTAAGTCAACAGATTTGTAACAGCTTCTTTAAGGAATGTTCGTTTATTCTGTTACTATTTTACATTGAAATATATAACAGAAGGAATCAGAAATAATATCCTTGGTAACACAATGAACAGTACCATTAATAAAAAGAAAACTGGCCAGTTAAACTGAGGGCATTGAGCTCACAGACTATTCACACTAATTTCATATTATATTCTTATTTCAAAGAATTTGAAATAAGCTTTTTGAAAAATAAAGAAATCGACAATATATTAAGGGAGATCATCCCCCCGTTCCCCTTTTATAATTAACCAATGAACCCCCAAAACTAATCAGGGAACCCCCTTATTACAATAAACATGTATACAAAATTTGAAGAAAATCGGATAATTCTGCATGATAAATCCATTTATCAAAATTAAGAGGGGAATCAGCCCCCCTGTTACCCTTTTATACTTAACCAATGAACCCCCAAAACTAACCAGGAAAGTGCCTTATCACAATGAACCTTTATACAAAATTTGAAGAAAATCGGAAAATTCTGCATGAAAAACCCATTTATCTAAATTAAGGGGGGTTAGCCCCCCGTTCCTCCCTTTATACTTAACCAATGAACCCCCAAAACTAATCAGGGAAGCGCCTTATCACAATGAACCTATAAACAAAATTTGGAGCAAAACGGTTACTTCTATCAAGAGTTATCGCGTTACGTACACACGTACATACGTACATACATACATACAGAACCGGCGGGCACATTAGCTCTCAGGCTTTGATAGCCTGTGAGCTAAAAAGCAAGCAATTGTTTACTGATTTTGTTTCAATTAGGATGATTTTTATCAAAATATATATTTACAATAAAAATAAAATATGAATGTTTATTGATTGATTATGGATGCTACGATTATCTTTTGCACACAAGACTGGGACATCCATTTAAAGTAGAGTAAAACAGGCTACAAGCATCAATGCCTAATTGGATTCGACCCGGCACTTCTTGTCAGTAGCTAGCAATCCAAAAATTAGATAAGGCGATTGGGTAATATATTAAGGGAGTTAATTCAAAGAGAGAGAGATTCAAAATGGTATGAATCAGTATTTTGAATGTAATATTCATTGATTGCTATGTATCCTATGAAGTTAATTAAACTTTTCAGAAGAAAACGTCTATCTAATAATTTTTTAATCAAGTCTAAAATACATAAAACTTCTTTTGACTTGATACCTCGACGTGTGATTTTTTTTAAAATAATCACGCAGTTTTAAGATTATATTGTACTGACATAAATACGGCCGACATAATAAAAGTCTTATCAGAGAAATATGAAAAAATAAATTTTATTTCTTACATTTTGTTAATAATTGTTATTACGAAATTCATTGTTTTAAAGTAGATACCCTTTATTAAAATAGTGCCCATTTAAACAAAGTTAAGTTACCAAGATTATCTGAAAAAAAAATGAGAAAATATTTTATGAAGATCATTTTTCAAAGGCATATATAAAACTCCTGTTCTTGTTTTAGTTTTTTAGAAACCGATCATTAATTTCCAACTTTTGATTTTTCATGCGTACTAATAATTTGTCAATAAAAAGAGCAGTTTAGATTTATGTCGCTATTATCAAAATAATGTAGGACATTAAATTTTTGTTAATAAAAAAAAGGACTTAAGATATGTTAACTGTGCGAAATATACATAAACAGCGAGTACGTTTAGATTCGAGAAAAATATGTTTATGTATACTCAATATCATGATATTTAAAAATAGCAAAATAAGTGTTTTTAACACTTTCCAACCTAGTTGAAAAGTGTTTATGACTTCGGTTTGTCTGGCCGTCTGCCGTCTGTCCGTGCACTAACTGCCGTAAATATGCTCGGATTGCCCTGAAATTTTCGTATGTTATTGTCGTTATCTATAGCATGTTCCCTATTTTAACTGAAGTGTGTAGCACTTATAGTTTTGTTACAGGGATACTAAACAGAATTCCGTTACATTACGGTCAATGGATAAAAATCATTTGCGGTTTATTTCAATGATGTTACACGATTTCAAACACATTGCAATTGATATATATCACTAATGTACATTACAAGAAGCTTAATATGGAATATGGTGTGCATAGCACTGATAGTTACTTTACAGGGACAATCAAAAGAATTCCGTTACATTACGTCTATGGAGAGAAATCGTTCGCGGTTTATTTAAATAATGTTTCACTATTTTAAATGCATTGAAATTTACATATATATCTCTAGGGTGCATTACAAGAGGCTTACTACAGAATATTATGTGTATAGCAGTCATCGTTCATTTACAGGGACACACAAAAGAATTCACTACTGTTTGTTAACAATCATTCCTGGAAGTGCGTTTTAAGTTGATGAACGCGATTTTAAATTTAACTCATTTTTTGTTTATTACTTCGTGGGTATAAATTCTGTAGATCATATACAGGGCAGCACAAAAGTTGGCGAACACATTTCCGTTTATTGACAGAAACACCAGAAGGAAAATTTTAAACTGTGCTACGTGTTTCATAACTGAACTTAAATTTAGCATCTTATGTAGTATATAGACAAATCTATAGATCATATACAGGGCTGAATAAAAGTATTCGGATGTTTATCCAAATATTTTATATGTTGGAAATTCCTGAAATTACGTTTTTAAATATGCTATGCGTTTTCCAAATTGTTTACTTAGATGTTATCTTTCACCTTTTTAAACGGTAATGATTTGTAAAATTATTTTGTAATCGTTGGAAAGTGTTAAATAATCTATGCTTGACGCATGATTTTTCATTCTTGTTTAAATAAAATAAATATTTCTCTATATCGTAAATGGATACAGGTATTCCTTACATACAGAAAGCTTGCACGGCTTTAGTCATAACCGACATGATAAATAAAAATTCCATTTTAGGTTAAACCCAATCCTAATCTGATAAAAATATTTCTTGGAACCGAAATATTATTTCATAGTTGCCTAACTTTATCAGGGGTCGATGCAGCGTTTTTTTTTTCTTTGGACCTATTTTGGGAAAAGTGAAAGTTATTTTTGTGACATTTGTTATATTTCTTTGGAAAAAAACATTTTGTAACGAAAGATAAAATCCAGTTACTTTATGCTGACGTTTTTCTTTCTAGTGAACTTATCTTGTTTACAAATTACGCATTTTAAAACCTAACAACAAAAAAAAAACATAATTAATAATGAGTATGTTTTATGGAATGCATTTCTGCAAAGGGATCTGTTTTATTAAGAAGATTTTTGTGAAATTGCCTGTTTTATTAAATAGATTTTTCTGAAGGGGCCCTAAATAGACCCCAATTTTTCCTGGATCGATCACTGTTTATGATATTTTTTTTTCAAATGAGATAAACATGTTTTGAACCGGGAACTTTATTTAATAAAATGTTATTTGTTTATATGTAGCAATAATTTGTTATCATTTATTGAGGAAAATATATTTATTTTAATACTTCCGGGTTGTTTTTAAGTAAAGTAATTAATCATCATTAAATCGTAATAAGTTTTATTTTAAACACAGGTGACATTTGATACATATTAAATAGTTCTAAATCTAATATACATAAATGAATAAATAATAAAAATAAAAATTTGATGATTGATTTTGAATGTAATGTTTCCGTTAATACTGAATTTGAATGCGAATTTCAGCATGAGATTTATAGCAAAACAAAAACCGGATTGTTTCAAAATGTTAGCCCCCCTAGAATTTCAAACTGCCATATTTCAGCCATTTTTTAAGATAAAGCCAAAACAAGAAATGTTCCAGATTCCTTGTATCACGATCTAACACTTAATGGAAACGACTTTCTCAATTTATTATTTTTTATACATCTTTAAAAAAAAATTAAAAAATTAACTGGCCACCAATTTGAAAGAAGATGGCGCATGAAGCTGGCCAACGAACATCTGTTGAAGCCTTGGTATGTTCTGTACACATGATCAGTCACATTCATATCGATTCATAAATACGAGAGTTACAGCATAACAAAATCAAGTTGTTTCAAAATGTCAGCCACCATAGGATTTGAAACTGCCATATCTCAGCCATTTTTTAGATATATCCCAAACAAAAAAAAATTCCAGAATCCTTGTATCAGGTTCTAACACTTAACAGAAACAATTTTTTCAATTTATAATTTTTTGCACATCTTTTTGAATTTTTAAAAATTTAAAAATTTTTAACTGGCCGCCATTTTGAAACAAGATGGCGGATGAAGCTGGCCAACGAACTCGGTCGAGACCTTGGTATGTACTACAGACATACTCAGTCACATCCAAATCGGTTCATAAATACGAGAGTTAGAGCATGGCATATGTCATATATATATATATATATATATATATATATCAACATTTGAACGAAGGGAGGTTTGGGTGTTTGGGGTTCATGATCCGTAAAAATTCACCAAAATGTTTTGGAATTGCTTTCCTTTGAATGGCTGCAATAGGTAGCTTTTTGAAATGAAAGCTACATAATAATATGTTTAATATACTTTGCTACAAGCTTTCAGCCTTTTATCATTTTGTTTCATTTACAAAATATTTTTCAAGAGATTTTTTTTTATGATATGTGACAACAATTTATTCTCTGTTGGTGTATGTATCTTTATATGATAGAAAGAGTGGAAATACAGTTCATAAGAGGTATCTTTGTTTATATATAGATGTATATTTACAAAAATAAGTTTTAATTTCGATTTTAAAATTAAGTACATTAAAACTAAATACACTTTCTACGTTAAGTTTCTTTTAAAAACTCGGTAAGTCAGTTCAGTAAATTATATTGAAGAATGTTATTAAAAAAGTTTTTTTAAACTTTCAGTATTTCATTAGGCCGAGGGATAAAAATCTGCTCCCATTACAAACTTTCAAAAGCCTTTTACTTTCATAAGATTAACTCTGAAAAAAAAAAGAATCAAATGAAAAGTGTAAGAATTTTTTTAAAATGCTGTAGGCTTTAAAAATCACAAAGTGATCCTACACTTTCTATTAGATTAACAGGAAAAAGAACTTAAACTTTTATATATTATGTTTACTGACATGTGTCATGAATAATCTTTAATTGTCACAGTGACTGAAAATCAACTTATTTTATTTGACAAAAGTTAACTAAAAATAGAACCTTTAATATTTGTGTTGAATGGACGCATAAATTAAAAAAAAAAACATTATTCACTTACAATAAGTTTAATTTCTAAATCATTTTAGCTCCAGAAAATTAATTCAAATATGAAAATTAATAAAGTTTAATATTTTTTTAATATTTTATTTTAATTTAACACATAAATGCAATATTTATTTTATTTAATTTAACATACACAGCTTATCATTTCTGAAATTACTCGAAAATTCAATTATATCATAATGCATTAAATATGTGGCCGTTTGTAGTATTAGTGGTTGATATATACAAATTGATACATAATGCATTTTTCGAAAAAAAAGTAACTTTATTAAGACTAAAGAATATAATCACTAAAATCAGCCGCACCATGTATTAAAGGGTTAAAATATTTTTAAAATGATCTTGAAGTAAAAACAAGTAATATAATTTTTTTAAAGTCAATTCCTACTTTTTAATCATAAATATATAAAATAAACCCGTGCAGCATTAATGTCCCACGTTATCTTTATTGAACATTATTTTATAATCATCGTTGCGGTATTTTATTTTTTGTTGGCATCACTAATTTGAGATAAATCTTTCATTTCATTTATGAAAACCATGGGAGATTTTTTTTTGTCCCATGTAAAATTTAAAATTAATTAATTTAATTTAATTAATGAATTACTATTTGAAAAAAACTGTATTAACATCAATTGTCATCCAGTACAAGTTTAAAAAAGTTTATTTGAACGTGAATGGATGAATAGAAAATATTTTATTAACGATTGAAAATTCCAACAAGATATATATACACTGTTAAAAATTTGCAGCAAACTGTCCAGTCATTTGACCGTTTTTATAGAAAATGGTTACATAACCGTAATTTAACTATATTGTGACGATATTATTGCCCATATTATGGTCAGAATAGAGTTAAATTACGGTTATGTAACCATTTTCTATAAAAACGGTCAAATGGCTGGATAGTTTGCTGCAAATTTTTAACAGTGTAGAGAGAGAGTGTGAGCTAATAGTAGGAATTTAAAAAAGAGTAAAAATACAATACTAGTTAAATACTCATCGCTAACATTGTAAATTATGTTACAATATAATCTCACGTAATTTTTTATCTGTTTGTTAATAAGCTATACTTTACTATTAGAGTTCTTGGATTATATTAAAAATATTATGTAAGACTGACAAAATGTGACAAAATAGTAAGACGTTTACAATTCATTTAATCTAAATTTCGAATTGATAGTTTTACGAATTTGTTCCTCTCAAGAAATAATTTTGAATTTAATTTATTGGAATATTTAATTTCTTGGAATTTATTTGTTGAAAAATTAGTATAATAACTGTTTACTTTATCGATTTTGCAATTACGCAGTTTGATTTCTAAAAATAGATGTCTGTAAACGAAATTGAAGTGTCTGATAAAATAAACCAATTAAACATATGTTTTTTTGTAATTTTCGAAATATATATGTTATATATATATATATATATATATATATATATATATATATATATATATAACCCTTCCCTCTTGGTTAACAACAAATGAAGGCAATTGCAGTTAATTGTAGCTATATTTATTATCAGTCACTCTTATTTTTCGTATTTGACCTGAACATAAATGATAGCATTATAAAAAAACAAATAAAGCACACGTCCTGTATTCCTGATATTTACCTTATTTTTAAAAATATAGAAGTTTGTTTTGACACATTGTAAAACACGTGATAAAAACAACTATATTTCAAAAGCTCATTAATCTGAATTTTGTGTTTCCAATTAAGAGATTGTGTCAATATTTATATTACATTAAGATTTATATTACATTCGAATTAATGTTTCGTATTACAGTAAGGTGTCCTTTTACATGTCCCTATTACATAAATCTATATTTAGTTCTTCATTTGTAAACAAAACAATTTCCAAACATTAAAAATAATTTTAAATCTATTAAATAATACTTTTTAAATATATACATACACACATATATATATATATATATATATATATATATATATATATATATATATATATATATATATATATATATATATATATATATATATATATATATTATTTCAAGACAAATGAATAAAGTATGGTTCATACATGGGCATTGATGTTTTGCCTCGAAATAATTTTGCATTAGAAAATAAGATAACTTTCACGCATCCAAATTCCTACTTTAAACTTTTCTCCCTTTAGCTATTTGAAAGAATAATCACTTATTTATTATGACAGTTAAATCTCACTGTTAGGATGTGTAAATTAGTTGTCATTTCGTAGAAAACTCACGAATATTGATTTTTGCCCAAGGAATAGTGTTCTTAATACGTCCTTTAATGGTTACAAAGTTTAATAATTATTTGCAAAATATTATGTAAATCAAGAATAGTAATCATAAATCATAATGTCATAAATCATTAATAAACAAGACATATATTTGCTTACATTTCAAACACCAAATATACAATAAATGACAAACTCATACAAGTTTTACAAATGTTTTTTTTTTCTTATGAGACGTTTATTATTACCTTATAACATGTCCTGCGCATGTGTGCTTGTATGTATGTGTGTGTGTTTATGATTGCGTATATGCACATGTATACTTTTGGCGTAGAAATAATTTCAACCCATAATATTTTTGTTTTTAAAGCAGCTAGTTTAGGGTAACACATATAGGTATTTTAAAAAGAATAGAAATAAATGAATAAATAGAAGCACATACACTATAGATAAGTAAATTATGTAGCAATTGAAATGTAGCAAATTGCTATTTGCATTTGACATTTGTATTGTACAAATTGCTATTTGAAAGAATAATCACTTATTTATTATGACAGTGCTTAAATATCACTGTTAGGATGTGTAAATTAGTTGTCAATTCGTTGATAACTCACCGATATTGATTTTTGCCTAAGAAATAGTGTTCTTAATATGTCTTTTAATGGTCACAAAGTTTAATAATTATTTGTAAAATATTATGTAAATCAAGAATAGTAATCATAAATAATAATGTCATAAATCATTAACAAACAAGACACATATTTGCTTGTATTTCAAACACCAAATAAAATAAATTACAAACTCATACAAGTTTTACAAATAAAGAAAATGTTTTTTTTTTCATGTGAGACGTTCATTGTTACCTCATAACATGCACTGCACATGTGTGTTTGTATATATGTGTGTGTTGACGATTACCTATATGCACTTGTAGACTTTTGGCGTAGAAATAATTTCCACCCATAATATTCCTAATTTTAAAGCGGCTAGTTGAGGTATTTCATATATAGGTATTTTAACCCTCTACCCGCGGGCGATGTTTCCATTTTCTTATATAAAACCGCGGCCTATTTTTATTCACCACTTATAATACTTATAAGGATTGAATGGCACCAGAATTTAAAAACAAATTTATTTCTAAATAAGTAAAAGCAGTTTCTTCATGTACATTATAAAAACAAAGTTTTATTTCAAAATTCCGGTGAGAATGTAGCATTTAACGATTCAAAATATTTCAAAAACCGCAGAACTTTCCGAATGACCTAGTATATGAAATGATATATGTATTATAATTTGTAAACGAATCTCTCTATTTATAAATAAAAGAACATAGATTCAACGAAGAAATAGAGTCTCACTATGCTTAAGTACTATAAAAATTGTAGGCAACGCCAAAATAGCGTTCCCCGCGGAATTGTATAGAATAAGTGAAACGCGATAGGAGCGTTACCCGCGGCTAGAGGGTTAAAAAGAATGGAACTGAATAAATAAATAGAAGCACATACACTATAGATAAGTAAATTATGTAGCAATAGGGATTAAATAGAGAATTGTAAGTGAGCTCGAAACCGCCGGAGTGGTTCGATGAATGAAATACCCTGGGCCACAAGAACACAATGAGAACCAGGTCTTTAAGGTACAGCACTGAGAAAAATGACATTTTCAAATCTGAGTAAATCGATGTTTTCATTTTGTTCTGAAACTTTTTGTTTCAAATATGACTACCCAATGCTTTCAATTCTGAAATACCAGAAATACTCCGAATATTGAAACATGGACAAACGGTGATTATTATATATGATACGGTGATAGAATGATTAGAATCAGTTCAAACTCGTTTGTGAAACATGGACATACTCAGAAATGAACACATATAAGTCAGTTCATACTCATTTTTGAAACATAGACATGCTCATATATGAGTAAATGATGTTTTATTCTTGAGTGTGCGCATGTTTTCGGAAATAGTATATACATGCTTCAGATTTGAGTAATTTTGATTCGGTGCCATTTTGACTATGCGACATACTCAGATTTGAGTATTTTTTGCTAAGTTTTGAAAATGTTGTTTTTAGAGGGAGGTGATGCCTTCCTTCAAGACTGCCTGGTACGCTAGTAGACCCTATCACGGATGTTCCGACCAGAAAAATTTAAAAGATTAATTCAATAAGTTTCATACATCAACCAGTGTGCTGGGGACGGAAGTAGATGAGGGGTATATGATACTTCGGGCGACCTTAGCGGTTTCGAGATCACTCCTAGCTCTCGCTCGTTGCAAATTATTTTTAATGCATCATTTGCATAAATATGTATGTGAAATATCACGTAATTTCATATACAGATACAAATCGAGGAAATAACTTTATTTTTGTAATCCATTACTCTTTATAATCTGCTTCAAAAGAGTGTATGTAATAGCATTTAGAATTGTTGCAGTAAAATACATTTCCGATTGAAAATATCTTTAAAGCGTTTTCTTCACAAATTTATTCTAGTGTTAGGATTTTAAGAGTTGTGAAGAAGTAACTAAAGAGATTTTTAAGCTTTCCAATATTACAAACATTACAAATATCATTTATTTGTGGAAAATCAACTCAGTGAAAAAAGAAAGTCAGGAAGTGGCTTAAAAAGAATGTTTGAATAGCTTCAAAAATAAAAGAAATTGTTGAAAAGGAAATCAAAACGTATTTTTCAAATTCTCAAAATACATTCTTTAAATATCTTTCAATTTTTCGAAAAAAGGTCTTTGTAGAAAGCATGTATTTAAACAATTAAAATGTAATGATTTTTATATGTCTGCACAATTTAGAATTACACTAGGTTTGAATTTGTGGATTTTACGGATAAATAGTTACATTACATTTACAAAATTTTACAGATGCATTTAATAAAAGTCATCTATATAATTTTTAAGACAAAAGTGTCTTCATTGCTTTCAGTTTTCAAAAATGAAAAAAAATAGGGTACAAAAAAAAGAAAAAAAAAGAAACTATTATTATGTACTATTGTTCTATTGTCGACCATACTCTATTATGATTTATTTGCTGCATGTTATGCATCTAAAAATAAAATGAAAAACTACGAAAGTAAATTACGATATTTTTGAATCAACTTAGTGGATTTATTAAAGTTTGGTTCAGTCAATAATATAGACGATTCCTCATTAGTTCCCATTAGGTTCTTTTTTAAAAACATGTTTTATAAATTGTATGTATTGAAGTTTTTATGTGAATTATAAGACGGGTCTAAATGTGTGAGACTGATGTAACAGTGCAAGATACGTGTTTATAAAAGTAAAAGACAATTGTATAGTTAAGGAAAAGTATATCGCCATAGTAACTGTGAGGCAAATCATGGTATAAAAATGTGACTGGTGTAAATAGATAAGTAATAATATCGTCTATTTAATGCTATACATAGAATTTGCTAAGTACTTAATTGTACGAAACATTATAATTTTCAATAGTAGCACTTAATTTTGACATCATATTTGAATTATTCAGTAAATTCTACTTTCGCATACGAAACGGGAAGTCATTCGGTCAATAAGTTTCAGAATCATGCAGGTATGAAATTTGAATTAATTATTCAAATGTTAAATTATTCTCATAACGTTAAATGAAATTTAAACCGTTTCAAAACAAATTGAATTGCCGGTATCGTTAAAACGGATATAATAATTCATTGAAATAAATATAGATGAATCCGGATCATTGAAATGTATCGTTAAATTGAAGAAATCGTGAAATCCGATGTCATTACATTGGAATTATGCTGCATATTGAAAGTCAAATATGATTTATAAAACAAATATTGACTGTGTTTCGTGACAATTGTGATATAGCACATCACCTTGCACGCGAAGATTTCCGGTCTCTCTTTTAAAATACACAAAAACTAACAACCATGTTATTTTTCATTATGTGCAGTCGTTGAAAAAAACATGGTCCACCCCCTTCTAACACTGCTGTAAATCATTGTATAAAATGTGCCTGATACCAATCGATTAGTTAAAGGTCTAATAATTTCACTGAACTCCACAATAGAACGGAGAGCTAACTTCCTATTCTGATACATTGTACCCAGCGGTCCACCCATGAATACAATGCCAACAATTTTCCTCCGAAAATTTTTGGCAAAAGAGAGATTTTCTCCCCTACAATAGTATGGGATAGATATTTTCAAATTAGATTATCTTTTAAAAATATGACGAAGTCGCTTACAATTTTCACTGATATACTTTTTTTATTGTAAAAACTACAGGTTTTATTTAAATTCATCGCCAATATTTAATTTTATATTTGTTAAAATGGAACTTTTATATAATCTCAATAAAAAAAAAATATGTTAAGTATTGCTCATAAAAATATGAAAAAGCTGTAGAAATAACTAAAAGTGACAAAAAGTATGCGGAAAAGTTAAAAAAAATTGCCTCTAATATTAAGAAAAGGGGAGGATTCATTACTCGCGCACTGAAAGTGCGATGCGGTTGCGGCAGAAAGTGGATCGGTGAGTTAGCTCTCCGTATTATTATAAAACTCAGTGAATAATTTATGCTATACTTAAATTTTGCTTAGTGTGTAGTGGAACTGTTTGCATTTTACCAAACTTGAAAAATTTCATTAATAACACCTAATTTGACATTTTTAGAATTTTAGCATTCAAATTATACCTTTAATTATTAAACTGCAAGTCATTCATTCAAGTAAGGGAAGAATTATGGAGATTTAAAGTTTGTAACTCCTAATGTTAAAATTGATTTTAATTGTTGTAAAACAGATTGAAATGCGGATAGTTTTTTAAGCTTAATTCGAAAACTACTTCACGGAATGAGCTGCAATTTTGGATTCGCATATTTGAAGCTTCTAGAAATCGATTCTTGTCAAAAATACATATACTAATAATTCATATGTATTTCGAAAATGTATTGAAAAATGTATATATTTTCGAAATTTATTTATTCGAGAAAATAGGAATTGTAAACTAAGCATTTTTTTCAACTGAAATGAATTTCTATAATCTTAAAACATAGAAATACAAATTTTCCTTGTTTGAGTTATTCTTAAATACCCACATTGCAATCTGTTTTGTAGCTATTAAAATTGAGTAGTTCTTAAATTTAAACATGCATAATTCCTAAACTGCCTCATCGAATAAGCTCCAGTTTTTTATCCAAAGGTAGTATGTACCAAAAAATCAAATTATGAAGCCAAAATTAGGCATTAATAGTAAACCTTTACAAGTTTGATACAATATCTATATGTAGGCGACAAACTAAGCAAAAGATAAGTATAGC
This sequence comes from Maratus michaelseni, assembly GCA_963931845.1. Taxonomy (NCBI): domain Eukaryota; kingdom Metazoa; phylum Arthropoda; class Arachnida; order Araneae; family Salticidae; genus Maratus; species Maratus michaelseni. The sequence continues at coordinate 197,912,640 of OZ007588.1, read as the reverse complement.
ATTACTTTGTGCACGTTATTACTTATGTATTGGTAACAGTCATATTTATAAATGAAAATTTGCGGTAAAGATAGTAAGAGGCGGTGCATGTTTTTTTACTCCCACCTCCCCCAGAACTGTACATTTAAAGAAATATCAAAATTAATGCAAAAAAGTTAATCAAATAAATTTTGTGAAAATACTAAGCATATATAGGCAGACATTTAGGTTAACTAATTTATAGAAAATAGACGTTGTTATCGAAGTTCAGAATACTATTAAATTTTAGCCATGTTTATTTTTGAATGATTGGAAATATTCAATATTTAATTAATGCGACAGATTATTCTATGCACGCATATTTTACTACATTATATTTACAATATTATTGTTTAATAACACATGCAAAAATAGCCAATTTAAACACTCTAAATATAATTACACCAAATAAAGCTTTTCATTAAGATGTATTTTAACAGTTACAAAATCTATTTTTGAAATAATTTAATGAAACTGTCATTTTTAGGATATATAAACGTATTGCCACACATAAATTGTATAAAATATATTGACATTTAATGTTAACCTTTTACTCTAAAAATAACCAAATTAAGCGCGTTGAAATAATCATACTAAATACTTATTTTCATTAATATGTATTTTAACACTTACAAAATGTATTTTGGATATATACAGGGTCATTCATAATTCCCTCCGGAGTTTCGAAACGTTATAGTAAAAAAACGAAGACGAATATGAAAAAAAGAAACATATGAAATTATTCCGAAACTATTCAAGTTTTACTTACATACATTACAGGTGTTCTATGTGTGAACCCTTGGTCACACGGCATACATCCATGCGATAGTCCAGTTCCTGCCATACTCCGTTTCTTTAAATCTGAATCACTGGTGTCAGTTCAACGGGCCTTTCGTAATAAATAACGAAAACAAGGATCAACTGACAAAACAATTCATGTGTGGTACCGGAAATTTAAAGAAACGGAGTATGGCAGGAACTGGACTATCGCATGGATGTATGCCGTGTGACCAAGGGTTCACACATAGAACACCTGTAATGTATGTAAGTAAAACTTGAATAGTTTCGGAATAATTTCATATGTTTCTTTTTTTTTTCATATTCGTCTTCGTTTTTTTACTATAACGTTTCGGAACCCCGGAGGGAATTATGAATGACCCTGTATATTGGTACAAGATATTTATATATCTTGTTATAAATGCTGTAACAAACCGCAATAAAATGTAATACGATTCTATTAGTTTTAAGTTTGAACTGGTATTTCATTACATTACTTATTTATATTTTAGTGCCGCTTAAAACTTAAGTAAACTTAAAAATAACGCCTCAGTATATTAGTTCTAATTAACAAATGATTTTATATAATTTTGTATTAGTACTCAATAAATTTCCCAATCTGCTTTTATAACCTAATATAAAAAAAACTTTGAGGCAATAACATTTTCTGCTGTAAAACAAACTTTGCTTCTTTAACTTCAGGAAATCATGATTCGCATAATTAGCGTAAATCAATAAAGATTAAAAAAAACAGGAAATAAATGTACTAAAAATACAGAAACACTACAGATGATATGTTATTCCAGTCCCAAAATAGCATTCAACTGTACACATTTCGAAGATTAATCTAAATCTGTATTAGAATCTGTCCAATAATTTATAACAATGGATACTTTTAACATTTGTTAGAATGTTATTTTCATAAATCTGCGTTTGAATTGTAAATTATAATTTTTTTATAAAGATACAAAGATTTCGAAATAATATTTTATCAGTTTTGTAATAAATACACTAGACATTAATAAACATAATTCAGAATAATACTGTTTGCTTCATAAGAAACAGCCGCACCATCAATAAATTCATTGTCGCTAATGGCAATTAAAATAAACTTAAGAAATCTTTAAATCCTCAAGCATAAAAAAAAATTATAATTTTTTAATGAATGTGAAATAAATGCATGAGAGATCTGTATTCGCATAAAAACTTATTCATAATTTCTTTCATTAAAATGGTGGTAAACTGTAAATACAGGGTGATTTTTTTTAAAAGTTGCGAAAGTAAAACACTATAACAAAAGAACCACTGATCCAAATGACCTAAAATTTCACCAGTATGCTCCCAAAGCAATGGGCATTTTTTAGGTATGGTTAAAAAAAAACTTAAAATCGCATCGACAGATGGCACTGTAAGGTAGCAGAAACAAAGAATATCGTCTGTGGGAACAAAACAATGGACGGTACTTTGAAAAACCATCTTCCGTAGACCCTCTGTGGTCATTGGACCTTTTCTTAAATTCTTAAGTGTCTTAAATCTCCTAAGAGCAGTTACTGCGTTGTCATTATTCTGATAATACAGTTTCACTAACAACGCACGGTCACTAAATGGTGCAGTCATTGCGAGGATTTCCGTAGAATAATGAACACGAGATGTGCGTACTTCACGGTTTTATCGCCAATGTGCGTGTCCCGGGCGCAAGTTCGTGTCCCGTCTGTACTGCATGTACAGCGCCATCTGTCGGTGCGATTTAAAATTTTTTAACCACACCAAAAAACTGCCCATTGCTTTGGGAGCATACTGGTGAAATTTTAGGTCATTTGGATCAGTGGTTTTTTGTTACAGTGTTTTACTTTCACAACTTTAAAAAAAATCACCCTGTAGTTTATAAAGAAATAAAACAATACTTTAAGTTTTAAATTTCATCAATTTTTTTAAACAGAAGCCGTCAAAAAAATTCTTACAATGAATAATATTAATATTAATATTAATATGCTTTCCTATATAATACTCATTCAAAAGTATAAATCAATGCATTGCCACTAATTACGTTCAGACATATTAAATAATCCTGCTAATTCCTTGCTTCAATCTCGTACACAGGAAGTTACTGATAACGACAGGGTAATCCATTTTTACTTATAAAGTGAAAGAATAGGCAGTCTTAATATACAAACTTTGAACGATTTTGCAACTTCGTGTATCACCTTAATTGGTAACTTTCTATTTATATTCAGACACTTTTCATGTTAATAAATATTTTAAATTCTTGAAGTATGTTTTTCCCCTAACAATCTCATTGAAGGAAAATAAAATGTATTGTCAATAGGCAAGTTTTAAGTAAGAAGTTAAATAATGGATTAATATATATATTATATTTTTAATGTATGACTTTTTCTGTTAAAATATATGGTCAGATAATTTTTTCTTACATTCAGAATAAAACAAAACATAGGAGCGAACACACATCTGTGAAGCACGCATGTATATATATATTTACTAATTTATTTAAAAAGCTAATAAGAAATAAATATATGAAAAATAGAGAAATAGTAAAAATTAACTTTAACTTCCGCACAAATACAGGGTGTTTCAAAAAGGACCGGTATATTTGAAAAATCAATAAAAACTAAACGGGCAGCGATAGAAATACACCGTTTGTTGCAATATGCTTGGGACAACAGTAAATTTTCTGGCAGACAAACCTTCGGTAATTAGTTACAATTTTCAACAACAGATGGCGCTGCAGTCCGGAAAAATCTAAACCACGATCCTCCACATATCCACCATGCGCAGCAATAATATGGCGTAGTCTCTGAACGAAATTACCAGAAACGTTTGTAAACGTGTCAGGCGGGATGGCTTCGCATGCAGAAGAAATGTACTGCTTCAGTTGTTCAATTATTTCTGGATTGTGGCGGTACACCTGGTCTTTCAAGTGTCCCCACAGAAAGAAGTCACAGGTTTACAAAGTTTTCTGGTAATTTCATTCATAAACTACGCCATATTATTGCTGCGCATGGTGGATATGTGGAAAATATCGTGGTTTGGATTTTTCCAGACTGAAGTGCCATCTGTTGTTGAAAATTGTAACTAATTTCGAAAGTTTGTCTGCCTGAAAATTTACTGTTGTCCCAAGGATATTGTAAGAAACAGTGTATTTCTATCGCTGCCAGTTTAGTTTTTATTGATTTTTCAAATATACTGGTCATTTTTTAAACACCCTGTATATTATTTATCTTAAAATACTTTATAAAACAGAAAACGTGATTTAACGTTTTTTGAATGAGAAACTGTTCAATAATTTTAAACAATCGACTTTTAATATCTAGTATAATATAGCTTCCTTCATAACACTTTTCCAACACAATCTATCAATTCATTGACGCTATTGATTTTCAGTCATGTTTTATAATCCTGCTTATGCTCTGCTGCAGTGCCATACATGGTTACTTGATGATAACGACCAGATTTATACATTATTTTTTAATAATGTAAAGGAATATCTTCAACGAATTTACTCTCTTTTGTCTCACTGAACGATTTCAGAACGGGTATTAAATAAACCATATAGCGTTTGTAGTTTTGGGTACCACATTTTTTAATATTAATGTTCGGCTTATTTAATTGTGAAATTTCTGGATTTAATAAGGCGAAGATTCTTTTTCCGAAACAAAATGCCGTTGTTAGATATCCATCCTGAATATTTTAATAATAAACCCTTTATTTATATCCGGGCGCTTCCGGAAAGAACTTTTATTATTTTTTTTTCTTACTTTATCAAAATTTCTACAGAAAATAAACTTTAAGTATTTAATTTCGAAATAAATAAAAGCAGTTTCTTCATGTACATTATAAAAGTTTTATTTCAAAATTTCGGTGGGAATGTGGCATTTATGGATTCAAAATATTTCAAAAACCGCAGAACTTTCAGAATGACCTAATAAATGAAATTATATATGTATTATAATTTGTAAACGAATCTCTCTATTTCTAAATAAAACAAGAACGAAAAATCATGCGTCAAGCATAGATTATGTAGCACTTTCCAACGCTTCCAAAATAATTTTACAAATCATACCGTTTAATAAGCTAAAAGATAACTTCTAAGTAAACAATTTGGAAAACGCATAACATATTTAAAAACATAATTTCAGGAATTTCCAACATATACAATATTCGGAAAAATATCCGAATACTTTTATTCAGCCCTGTATAGGATATATAGAATTGTATATATACTACATAGGATGCTAAATTTTAGTTCAGTTAGGAAACGTGTAGCACATTTTAAAATTCTCCGTCTGGAGTTTGTCAATAAACAGAAATGTGTTCGCGAACTTTTGTGCTGCCCTGTATAGGATCTACAGAATTTATACACACCACGTAATAGACAAAAAGCAAGTTAACATTAAAATCGCGTTCAGTAACTTAAAACGCACTTCCAGGAATTATTGTTAACAGACAGTAGATAATTCTTTTGCGTGTCCCTGTAAATGAACGATGACTGCTATACACACAATATTCCGTAGTAAGTCTCTTGTAATGCACCTTAGTGATCTATATAAATTTCAATGCGTTTAAAATAGTGAAACATTATTTAAATAAACCGCAGACGATTTTTCTCCATAGACGTAATGTAACGGAATTATTTTTACTGTCCCTGTAAAGTAACTATAAGTGCTATGCACACCCTGTTCCATATTAAGCTTCTTCTAATGCACCTTAGTGATATATATAAATTTCAATGCGTTTAAAATAGTGAAACATTATTTAAATAAACAGCAAATGATTTTTCCCCATAGACCGCAATGTAACGGAATTCTTTTGAGTGTCCCTGTAAAAAAACTATAAGTGCTACACACTTCCGTTGAAATAGGGAACATGCTATAGATAACGATAATAACATATAAAAATTGCAGAGCAATCCGAGCATATTTACGGGAGTTAGAGCACGGACAGACGGCAGACGGCAGACGGCAGACGGCCAGACGGCCAGACGGCAGACGGCCAGACGGCCAGACGGCCAGACGGCCAGACAAACCGAAGTCATAAGCACTTTTCAACTAGGTTGGAAAGTGCTAAAAAGATAGATTCAACGAAGAAATAGAATCTCCCGCTGCTTAAGTACTATAAAAGTTACGTCTAAATAACGTTCCCTGCGGAAATATATAGAATAAGTGAAACGCGATAGGAGCGTTATCCGCGGCTGGAGGGTTAAAAATAATAGTGTGTATCTACGTATCGATCGTTTAATGGAGTTCCAATACATGCGGTAGAGTCTGTCAAGTTGTCTACATTGCAGACTATAACTTGTGCTAATACAACTAACTGAATGGAATGTGTGCGCCTGTTTTCGGCCCAGGTAGCTTAATAGGTAAAGCGTTGGTAATCTAAAACAATTAAGTTGTGAGTTAAACTCCAGGCTTCGGAATTTTTTCAGTCAGATGGAAAAATTCAATTTATATAACATTTTTCTTGAAAAATATGCGTTAAATTAACTAGTTTTACATTTGAATAAATATACATACAAATCCGTATATGTAAAGGTACCTACTTATAAAAATCTGCACATATTTATGAATATCTTTAAATGATTGAAAAAATAGGAAAATAATTAAAAAAATTACAGAAACCGTAAAAATTAGGTTTCACAAAAATAGAGTTCATCTCTAAATATTTTATAAATAAAGGAATAAATTATTTTAATTTTAGCTTTTCATGAAAATTATGGTTTAAATTAACTTGTTTTACATTTGAGGAAACATTCATACAAATCCGCATATGTAAAGATGTCCAATTATAACTATGAACATATGTATGAATATTTTTAAATGATTGAAAATGTACGCAAATAATTAATAAAATAACTACACAGACCGAAAAATTTAGTTTTTCACAAATATTGAGTTCATCTCTAAATACCTTATAAATAAAAAAGTAAATTATTTCAATTTAAATTTTTCATAAATGTTTGAAAGAGAAACTGTGTAATCATTTCTAACACTCAGTATGTATATTTTTAATATTTGCCTTACTTTATAACTTTCCTTTAACAGCATGAATCAATTCATTGACACTAATGACTTTCAGTCATGTTTAATAATCCTATTAATGCTTTGCTTCAATCTCGAACACGAAAGAGTTGCTGATAACGGCAAGCATAATCCATTTTCTTTTTCATAATATGGAGGAAAATGTTGTCTTAAATATGAATTCCGGAAGATTTTGCTATTGGATGCTTTATATCAATAGGGAGGGCTTTATTTGTGTTAAGACCTTTTCTGGGTGATAAATAGTTTTTAAATTAATTAAGAATCTTTTTCCTTCTCCGTTAATCTCCTTAAAAAAATTAATGTTTATCTTCTTTGAAATAAATTACATAAAATTTTAACCTGTATTTTATATTTTAAATGTATGATATTTTATTATTTCTAGTCAATCATACTGATTAGTAAAGATATCATACGAATTAAATTTTCCAAAACAATAGAGTAGGGTCTGAGTAGGGAGACGAACCCAAGATATATTGAGTTAAATTGTCAACGCTCTAACTATTGAGCAACTTGAACCTACACCCTGCGCATACTTTCCACCAATATAATCTTATTCGCAAAAGCATCTGATCTTTTTTCGCTCAGTTGGAAAAATTCATTTTCTATGATGTCTTGACCGATCAGTATGATTGAGTAAAGAATAATAATGTAATATATGTACGTATCCTTTGTTTAATAAAGCTCCATTACATGTGGTATATTGTGTTGAACTATCTGCATGGCAGGCCAGATGCTATTGAAAATAAGGTTTATCTGAGTGGAATGTGTATAACGGTTATAGGCCTAGGTAGCTTAACAGGTACAGCAGCATGGCAATTGAAGTCAAATGGTCTTGTGTTCGACTCCCGCCCTGGGCATTTTTTCACTCGGTTGAAAATAAAAATCAATTCGTGTAATATATTTACCAATCAGTACCGTTGACATAAAAATAATTAAGTGTATCTACGTATCCATCGTTTAATGGAGTTCCATTACCTGTGGTATATTCTGTTGACCCCTCTAAATGGTAGACCAGATGCTATTGCCAATAAGGTTATCTGTGTGGAAAGTGTTTGCCGTTTGTAGGCCCAGGTAGCTTAATAGGTACAGCAGCCTTGGCAAATTAAGTCAAAAAGTCGTTGGTTCCACATGACATTGTTTCAGTAAGCATTGTTTCACTCAATTGGAACCATTACCAATCAGTATGATTCAGTTAAAAATAATACAATAATGTATATCTACGAATCCAGCGTTTAATGGAGTTCCATTGCTTGCGGTATATTCTGTTGGACTCTCTTCATGGCAGACCAGATGCTATTGTCAATGAGGTTATCTGTGTGGAATGTGTTTGCCGTTTGTAGGTCCACGTAGCTTAATAGGTACAGCAGCCTTGACAATTTAAGTCAAAAAGGTCTTTGGTTTGACACTCGGCCTGGGCATTGTTTCACTCAATTGGAACCATTACCAATCAGTATGATTCAGTTAAAAATAATACAATAATGTATATCTACGAATCCATCGTTTAATGGAATTCCATTGCTTGCGGTATATTCTGTTGACCTCTCTTCTTGGCAGATCAGATGCTATTGCAAATGCGGTTATCTGTGTGGAATGTGTTTGCCGTTTGTAGGCCCACGTATCTTAATAGGTACAGCAGCCTTGGCAATTTAAGTCAAAAAGTCTTTGGTTCGACACTCGACCTGGGCATTGTTTCACTCAATTGGAACCATTACCAATCAGTAGGATTTAGTTAAAAATAATACAATAATGTATATCTACGAATACATCGTTTAATGGAGTTCCATTGCTTGCGTTATATTCTGTTGAGCTGTCAAGATATCAGAACCGTTGCTATTGTCAATATGGTTATCTGAGCGTAATGTGTCGCTGCACAGTTCGCTGCACAGGTAGTTAAACAGATAGAGCGTTGGCAATGTTAGTCAAAAAGTCTTGGGTTCGACACCCGGCCTAGCTATTTTTTTTACTCAGTTGCAAAAATTCTGTTTGTATGACATATTTCCTGAAAAATATGGCTTAAATTAACTAACCTTATATTTAGGGAAAAATTCATACTATTCCTTATGCGTAAAAAAATGTTTGCTTGTAAGAATATACATATTTATTTATATATTTAAATGAATGAAAAAATACGCAAATAATATACTAAAATTACAGAAACAGCAAATATTCGATTTCACAAAAAGGGAGTTCATCTCTAAATTCTTCATAAATAAAAGAAGAAAAATAGTTTAAAGGTAGAATTTGATGAATATTTGAAACAGACACTGTTCAAACGAGAAGAAAGGATTTTTGAAAATTCCCTCCTTGAAGGAGATTAAATGGGTGGTCGAACGTTTTAATGATTTCGCCCTAACTAAGCAGCAGTTTTAGGTAGGAGTGCGAAATTCAGGCAAACAAATGTACTAAAAAAATGCATAAACACGTATTTCAGTGATTTTAGAAATTCACCACCTAAAGGGATTAAAGGGGGGGGGGTCGAACGTTTTAGATCATTTCGCAATATCTCAGCTGCAGCTTTAGACAGGAGCAGTAAATTCAGGATAACCTATCTACTAAAAAAACGTTAAACACGTTTCAGCGATTTTAGAAATTCACCCTCTAAGGGGGATTAAAAGGGGGGGGGGGGTCGAACGTTTTAGGTTATTTCGTCATATATCAGCTGCAGTTTTAGATAGGTTCAGTAAATTCAGGATAACACTTCTACTAAAAAAATCGTTAAACACGTATTTTAGCGATTTTAGAAATTCGCCCTCTAAGGGGGATTAAAGGGGGTGGGGGTCGAACGTTTTAGGTCAATTCGCGATATCTCAGCAGCAGTTTTAGATAGGAGCATGAATTCAAGAAAACAAATCTGCTAAAAAAATGGTTAAACACGTATTTCAGCGATTTTAGAAATTCACCCCTAAGGGGGTTAAATGGTGGTGTCGAATGTTTTAGGTCATTTCGCCATATCTCAGCTGCAATTTTAGATAGCAGCGGGAAATTCAGGATAACACATCTACTAAAAATGGTTAAACACGTATTTCAGCGATTTTAGAAATTCACCCTCTTAGGTGGATTAAAAGGGGGGGGGGAGTCGAACATTTTAGATCATTTCGCCATATCTCAGCAGCAGTTTTAGGTAGGAGCATGAAATTCCAGACAAATATACTAAAAAATAGTTAAACAAGTATTTCAGCGATTTTACAAATTCACTCACTAAGGGGGTTAAAGGGGATGATCGAACGTTTTAGGTCATTTCGCGATATCTCAGCAGTGTGACATATTATTTAGAATCCGGGGTGGAAACTATTTTAGTTACAAATTAAAACTTGATAAATTCTTCATTGACTAATAAATTTAATATTTACAACGTATTTACGTGTTACTATTTACAAAATAACTCAGTTAATTTAACATTAAGGCTTAGCTCAGATGCCTTGTCGGCAACAAACTCTGTAAACATTCTTCTCTACTGGTAAAATCTAATTTACTCAGCTTGTCAGTTCTTTTGAAAGAAAAAAAGGAAAAGGAGAGAAAATATGATGGAGTGCGTATAGTTCGAGCGTTACAGCAGCAGTTTTAGGTAGGAGCATGAAATTCGGAATAAAAAAATCTACTAAACAAATAGCTAAACATATATTTCTGCGATTTTAGAAAGTCATCCCCCCCCCTAAGGGATTCAAATGGGGGTTCGAACTTTTTAGGTCATTTCGACATATCCCAGTAGCATTTTAAGTATTACCATGAAATTTTGGATAACGAATCTACTAAAAAAGTAACTGAACACATATTTCAGTGATTTTAGAAATTCACCCACTAAACGTGTTAAATTGGGGGTCGAACGTTTTACGTCCTTTCGCCATATCTCGGCAGCAGTTTTAGGTAAGAGTATGAAATTCAGGATGACAAATCTACTAAAAAAAGGGTTAAAAGCGTATTTCAGCGATTTTAGAAATTCACCAATCTGATTAAACATCGGATATGAACCCGATTATGGAAGATTAGACAAATAACAAACTATTGCTGCTTTTTGATTAGATATTTTGCGTAAGACATTTTAAAAATGAAAATACATTGCTTTCGACACATTGTGCATCCGCTCGAAGCCGGGTCAGGCCGCTAGTAATATTATAATTGCGATTGTGTGTGTGAATGTTTGGATGAAGCCAGCGTCAAAATGGAGTATTTAATGGCTTTATATCTTGGCATATGGATGGATTATAACCCCCCAGAAATGAACATATTCTCTATTTTGTTTATTTTATTCAAATATTTTTCTTAATAATTCAAAATGTCATTATTTTCATAGCAAAAAAATGGACATTTTTTTTCGTATAAAATTTTAAAATGGTTAAGTTTACTTTATCGTTGCCAATACTAAACCATAACCCGGAATAATAATTTTTACTCAACAATTTATTTTTAATAGAACGTTTTCCACGTGAAAAATAAAAATGAAATAATAAAAATTAGAATTAAAATGAAGATGAAATAACATTATTAGAAATAAAACACACATTTTCAAACATTTGATAATAATACAATATGCATGAATATAATACGAGAAAGCAGGCGATTATAACGTCATAAATGTCGACAATAAAACGCATATGCTTTGATGTTGAAATAAAACGATATTGGGTTATAAAATTACTTCTTATTATTTTGTTTATTTTTTCTTTTCTTTTCTTTTGTTTTTAACTTGAAATGAGTCTATTTCAAATGTATATATTTTCTGTATTTTAAATGTATGTAATATATGTATGGTAAATATATGTGTTTTAAATTAAAGCTCTGTATTTTAAATGAATACAATAAGAATTATGGCGAGGTTTATTGTCTGCGCACAGCTAACATAAATATACCGTATTTTTAATTTAATTTTTTTTAAGTTCAAAAAAATGGATAGCAAATGTCAATAATTATGCACCGCAAAATTATCTATTTCGAAAATCATGTCTGAATTAACGAAGTTATTTTCATTCATAGAAACTAACAAACAAAAAATCTGGATTGCCTGAATAAAACAATATTTGATGATCGTTAATTCTTAAGGCGTTCATCTCATGAAATCTGAATAAAAATTACTTTTTCAAAAAAAAAAGAAAGTGGCAATTTCGTTCATAAAAACATTAAGATTTAATATTATTGCATTAAAGTAACATAATTTTTCTTCTACAGTATTAAAATTAAGGCTCGAAGGCTTGAAGTACATTGGTAAAATCGAGACACGTTTCTAGATCATGGTTTGGCAACCGGGTTTTAATTCCACGTTTATTCCAGCTTAAAAGAAGTAAAACGTTTATTGTCATTTTTAAAAATGGCTTTTACAGTTTTTTTGTCTTTTTGGTAATAGATTTTTGTAAAGTTTTATAGCATGAGAAGAATGGCATAGATTCCATTACAATGTTTAAATGTATTTGCAATGCTTTAAAAAAATAATAAACAATAACGTTATCGAAATGAAAATAAAATTCATCGAAAAATTTGCTTAATGCAAGAGGAAAGAAGAAATAAAAAAGTAATGAAAATTTTCCTCAATCCGTATTGCGTAGACGTGAACAAGCCAATCGTGCCAAATCCTAAAAATAAGCAAATTCCTTATATTATAAATGTGAAAGTGCGTTGTACATAGTAGAATGTTTTTCATATATAGGTGGAAAATAACCAAGAATGGGATGGTTAGGATCTGTAATCAGGTCTGTAGACAATTTGCTTTCTTTAGCGAGCGAAATAAATTTGTCGCAAAATTAAATACATTTTTGTAACAAAGTTTTTTTTCTTTTTTTTTTTTGGTAATGATAATGATAATGAGAAATGCTCATCTTGGACTCCTTTTTCAATTGGTTGCAGTTGCAATTTTGCTATTGTGTACATTATTTGGCATAAAACTTCACTTTTTTCAGACTGAGTTATATTAATGCCCTTATAACATAGAAATGCCGTATTTTCTCGTATAAAAAGTGATACAGCGCTGGTTAATTATATATTTTTTTAATTATGAGGAGTGAAATGTTTTGCTTAATTAATGCATTTATTATTCTTTTAATGTTACGTGAACGAAGTCACGGGTAACAGCTAGTACTTTTAATATGTCTCCCTTCATAATCTTCCTGCAGTGGAATCGATCTCAATTCATTGGCGCTAATGACTTTCAGTTATGTTTAATAATCCTGCTAACTCTCTGCGTCAGTCGCATACACGGTAAGTTGTTTTTAACGACAACAGTAATACCTTTCTTCTCCTACTGTAAAATAATAGGGCATCTTAACATGAAATCCGAAAGATTTCTCTATTTAATGCTCCGCCTTAATTAGAAGCGTTTTATTTTTACTCAAAGCTCATTCAGACTTGAAAGCTACACGAAACTTTAAGCATTGCGTGAAATTTTGTCTATACAGGAGGGAAAAAGTGTGGTAATAAAGGGTTGCTAAGTGCTTCAAAGAAAAATTCACGTAACCCGGTGAAAACCCAATGAAAGTGAGAAAACGGGTGTAGCAGTCATCTCGAATTCCGCCATTTCAGCTTTTACGCGATTGGTCAAACTGCGCGCAGAGGTGGAACATTTACCATCTGTAATGGTAAATGTTAAAGGTAATGCTTCACAGACGGAATCTATATCGCGCGGCGTATATCGAGCAAAAGTTGCACATCAAGCTTTGTGTTGAACTTAAAGATTTAAGTGTGATTGTGTTTTTATGAGGATTAAATATTTTAAATTCCAAATTATCACTTTTTCACTTAATTAATCCCTTCATAAAAATAAAATTTACTGTTTGTGTTAATTTGCTTAAAAGTTAGTTAAAAAAAATTTAACCTAAACTTTACATCTATTTTTTATTACTTGGAAATTTTTCCATAGAAAATTTCTCCCGCCTTTGCATTCAAAATCTTTTAAATGTTAATTTCTTAATAGGCGTATAGCCAACATAGTGAAAAGTATCCAAGCCGGGACTCAGACCCGGGTCATCAGTATAGCGCACTAATAATGTACCAAATGACCCACTGATGTTCTACCAAATGAACCACTGTATCGTTCCCAGTGGTTCATTTGGTAGAACATGAGTGCGCTATACTGATGACCCGGGTTCGAGTCCATGCTTGGATACTTTTTCACTATGTTGGCTATACGCCTATTAAGCAATTAAAATTTAAAAGATTACTGAACTATACAATTTAAACATATGATGACAATTTTTCTTTAAAATATTGTTCATCTGAAGTAATCTTACATTGGATGAAACCTACATGTTAATCCAAATGCGTGAAGATGCCTTTATGTAAGTATACGCATATTTATGTATGCATTTAATAATTTGAAATAAAATTATGTAAAAAAAAAGTATTAAAATTACAGGAACCGCAATAATTAGATTTCACAAAAATAAAGTACCCATCTAAATATTATATAAGAGAATTAACCCTTTCCGGCACAGACAAATTCTGTTCGTAAAATGCGAAATTACTGACTGACACCGGAATTTACAAACGACTTTTTTAGAAAATAAGAACTTCGTATTTTAACCTTTCATTGTAAAAGCAAAATTTTACTAAAATATTCTTGGTGCCTAATGCAAGTTTGGAATTAAAATTAGGTGTGCCCGGAGTGGGACCACTGTGCCGGAAAGGGTTAAACAATGATTTAAACTGCAAATTTTTATGAATATTTGAAAGATAAATTGTATAATAATACGTTTCACTGTGTTATATCTCCCCTCAAAATACTACTTTAACAACATCAATCAAATCATAGATGTTAATGACTTTCAATCATATTTAATAATCCTGCCAATGCTCTGCTTCAAACGTGTGCATAGAAGCTTGCTGATAACAGAAATATTAATGCAGTTTCCTTCATAATGTGAAAGAATAATAAGGTGTCTCAACATTAATTCTGGAAGATTTTGCTATTGCATATCTCGGCTTCATTGGTAGCACTTTATTTATCCTAAGACACTGTTCTGTGTGACAAATATTTTTAAATCCACAAAGAGTACTTTAAGCTTAATCAGTCTCTTAATTAAAATAGCGTTTATTGTTAAACTTCTCTGAAATACTTTAATTCAAGGATTAACCCATATTTTATGATATTTTTGTGTATAAGATTCCCTCCTTTTATTAACTTAACTTAGATTCAGGATTAAATAATCATTATATGTGCGTTTTCACAAGCCTGTATTTATGTATTTACTTAATTTTGAATGACATGCTTCCAATGTAAAATATATTTCACACGTGTAATGTGGTTGTGATATGTTATTTGTTCATACATACACTTTACTCTCTGTATCTCTAGAAGAAGTAATCTCAGCGAGTAATGATCTGTTTTTTGGGGATGATTTAATATGTGGTCCAAATTATATAATGATCATTTGCTGTATATTATCATATTAACACTTTATATTCAATATAGACACCATCTAGAAAAAAAAAAGTAAAACGTCCATTAACAAAAGATTCATTAGACAAAATATTTCAACAAAAGATTTATGCTAATGTGTTCATTAGTTCTGCAGACATAAAATTTCGTGATCTCATCTTTGTTTCTTTCAATGACGACACATAACTAGATAGAACAAAATTTTTTTTGTTAAATTACTATATTGTCATTACGTTAAAGTTGATTTGATTTTGTAAACTACTAATAAATTCAGTTATTGTTATTTAAATAAGAAAACTTGTTGTAATGTTTAGATATTTTATTCAACAATATTCAAAATGGATTCCTTTTAATAATTCAATAATTTTTTTTTATCATAATTAGAAACCATTGATAGCAATTATAATTGATTTTTATGGAGTTATTTCTTTATTAGTTTAGATGGCCCGTTTTTAAATAAATCATACTATTTTTAATTATGCTGATTAAGTTATCAGTAAAATATTATTTGTGTCAAAAATATGTGAAAGAGATTATTTTATGCCATGCATGTTAAAACAGAATGTTGGAGATAAGTACTGATTTTCACCCCCTATCCTTATATGGTAAAATAATACAATTTTTATTTAAATGTTTTGATTGCTTTATTATTGTAACCAGGAGTTCCATCCCTGGATCCGGGTTACAAAACATATTGCCCGATGTACAAAATATTAAAAAAAAAAAACAATTTTTTATTCAAAACTTTAATTCATTCGTTACATTTAATATATTTTTAAGTGCTTACTAACAAAACCAAAACGCATTTTTACTTGAAAAATGTCAATTATTCAATTAAAGTTTTAAAATTTATTAAAAGCAACACTTTTGTATTAACCTCATTCTAGGGATTAATAGCCGAAGAAATCACCAAAGTTTACACTATTTATAAAAGCATTTTTAATTCTATTGGGTTGTACGGAAAGTTCGTGGTGGTTGGGAAAATCAATTTGCACCAGAAAATTCTGAACGTTAATTATTAGACATTAGATATCGGAATTAATGTATAATAATTAAATGATAGAATTTTTCCGGTACGAATTGATTTTCCCAACCGGCACGAACTTTCTTGACAACCCAATATTATCTCAGTGTGTAAGCGCATAGTTCGAAAAATCTGTTAAATTTGTGTTCTATTAATTAATTAATTTATTTATTTATGTAGTTTTAATTAGATTATAGACTATTAGAATAATATCAATATTTTTAAAATGAGTGGTTTTATGTGAGCTAATTTATCTCTTGAGCTATTTTTTATCTTATGAATTTAAAGGTAGTCTTCAACGGAAACATTTTTGTTGAGAACTATCGCGTTTGTTTGAACTTATTTTTATTATTTTATTATTTTTTCAGGTATTTGTTTATTTTATTTTTATTTATTTGTTGTGGTTACCAAATGCAATTTTTTAAAAGAAACAAAGGATCCAATCCGCGCTCCCCAGATTACAAAACTGTCCTGTGAAAAGCATTTTTTTTTCTTTTGAAAAATGCAATGCATTTTTAACAATTAATATATATTTTTTAAATTGTGCACTAACAACACTAAAAGAAATTTTTATATGAGAAATATCCATTATATATTCAAATAAAGTTTTGAAATATACTAAAAACGGTGATTTCGTATTGGCAAAAATTTTCCCCCCTATAAAAGAGCAGACTATTGATTGATAACATCTTTTTTGTATTTTTATGTAAAATATTTTTCGTTAATTTCCATCACTACTCAAAGAGATTTATTAAATTTTGAAAACTAACTAAAATATTCAGTTCTCACCAGATAATAATATATTTAAAAATATATAATCATAAATAATACATTTTACATCACAAATATGTGTAATATAATATTATTTTAATGAAATGTATTTCTGAGTAAATTACAATTAATGAAAATTAATATTGGAAACAAAATACATCAAGTTATTTTAAACTGTCATTTAGATCATGAAGATTATTTAATTAAAGTTTCTCGAACGTCCAAACTTTTGTAATTAGTTTAATGGAGAAACATTGTACATTCAATTGACCTACTTTCAGTAAAAATAAGAAACTACAAATGAAGCCTGAGTAAAAGACGAGTATATAATTAAATTTATATTACATTACGTGGTACAAAGACAAATACATTGTTCTATACTTTACAATTATTTTATACAATTTTATGCTTACTTTCTTAAAATAAATTTCATTAGCATTATATGTAATTTTTTGCGTTGTTTATATTTATGGATATTTTCAACATTTTTCTATTCTATATTTAATACTATCTGTCCCGCCCAGTGTGGTCCTGTCCCATGATAAAATTATTTTAATGAAATGTATTTCTGAGTAAATTACAATTAATGAAAATTAATATTGGAAACAAAATACATCAAGTTATTTTAAACTGTCATTTAGAACATGAAGATTATTTAATTAAAGTTTCTCGAACGTCCAAACTTTTGTAATTAGTTTAATGGAGAAACATTGTACATTCAATTGACCCACTTTCAGTAAAAATAAGAAACTGCAAATGAAGCCTGAGTAAAAGACGAGTATATAATTAAATTTATATTACATTACGTGGTACACAGACAAATACATTATTCTATACTTTACAATGATTTTATATAATTTTATAGTTACTTTTCTTAAAATAAATTTCATTAGAGTTTTATGTAATTGTTTGCGTTGTTTATGTTTATGGATATTTTCAACATTTTTCTTATATATATTTAATACTAATTGTCCCGCCCGGCGTGGCCCTGTCCCATGATAATAACCTTAAATAAACCTCCATTATGTATGATTCTATAACTAGTTTGTGTCCCCGCTGCATTTGGCAGCGTAAGCAGACAGTGCTACGCATATTTGTTGCTGTAATATAGAATATCGACTTTGTACGGTTATATATTTTTAAAGGAAAATCTTTCCAAACGAACCTAGTACCGGTGCTTCACAGCCTTCGGCAGCGTATTGTGATATGTAGTTGCAATATTTAATAATAAAAACCTAACTTGAAAAATTCTGTAGGAAAAAATACACTGCGCAGAATTTATTTAGTTCAAATACTTATAATGAATTTATTCAATTGTCGATGCAGGATTTTCTTTGATTTCGTGTTTGCCCCAGGGTTGGTGGCTCACGGGAAATATTCCACCTTGTGCTGCGTTTGTAGCCTTGCCAACATGTTATGGTGAAAAAGTTCCAGGCTGAGTATCGTTCCCAAGTGGTTCAGTTGGTAGAACGTCAGTGCGCTAATCTGATGACCCGGGTTCGAGTCCTGGCTTGGGTACTTTTTCGCTATGTTGGATATACGCCTATTAAGCAATTAAAATTTGAATATTACTTATAATTGTTCAAATGTTTTAAGATTTTTATATTGTGTATAAATTATCTTTCCAATGACTGTCCAAACCTTTGACGTCAAAATATTGATATTTAGTGTTAACAGCAATCGGAGCAAATGTTTTTCTTTTCTTATATTTTTCCTTTTTCAACTCGACAACTATCGAATACATTTAACGTTTAAATATATATAGATAGATAGATAGATAGATATTATTGTCCAAACTCTTTGAAATTTGTATGCGTTGTAAATATAATGTTTTTGAAGTCTGTCGATAATTTTGGTGATAAAATATGTATACTTAGTTGACAAAAGGGCTTTGAAGAAATGTCGATATCTCTCAGTCACATTCGAAAATAGACGGAAAACATTAAACCACTCGAAAAATGACAAGGTAAGTTTCAGAAATGACTTTTTAATGGTTAATGTTAATAAATTTAAAAACAGTGTTTTTTTAACAGTGTACTGAAATTTAAATTGTCTTCGGGCTTAACAATTCTGAAATAGCAATTGAGTATAGTGTTTCATGAAATATATAAAAAAACCTATATATTTTTTATTTATTTTTTAATCAACCGTTTGGTTTTACATTGAATAATATGAAGCACATTTGTTGATGGTGTTATGTTACTGGTATCGATCATTTTTATAAACAATGTATCCACTAAGAGAAATGATCATTGAAAAGTTCATTAAAAATTTTAAAAATGTCGTTAATAATGTACAGCTACAATGTACAGCGAAAAAATACCCGTGAATTTCAGATTATTTTTATAATCTGAAATTCACGGGTACGGGTATTTTTTTCTAAATTTCACAGAAAAAGTCCCTTTTCGCGACAAAAGGGTATTTTCCGTTAAAAAACAGAAAATTTCCTCATATTTCCTGAAAACAACAGAACGGACGGAGACGAAAGGGGCCAACGGAGATATTCCGTTATCTGCTGCATATTTATTTTCAATGTTTAAAAAACTGACATGTTGCTGCACAGAAAAACTAAAAACTCAATAAATTAAAATTTCGAGTTTATTTAAAACAACAACAACAACAACAAAATAGTGCTTTCGAATTAAAAAAAAGTAACAATTTTCCCATTCTTTTAAAATTATTTGCAATTTATTTTTTAAAGTTATAAGAAAATATTCCGACAAGACACTTGATTCCAAGCATTGTCATCCCTGGTTTAAACCCAATGTCCGCCAGAAAATGTTCTGGAATTGTATCAGATTCTACATACTCCCGCAATAGTCGACAGATGGCAGCACAAATAGAGATGTAACTTTTTAAAACCGAGTTTATTCATAACGGTAAATGTCCTTTCCTGGCAGGTATATTTCCGTGATATCTGAGAGCGTTAACGGAAAGTTACCGCTTTTGCAAACGGAGTTTATATTATTATCTTTCGTTTATATTATATTATCTTTCAAAACGGAAAATCTACTAACGGAACGGAAGAAGTCCGGCAACTTTGCTGCCAGTAGTTTTACCGTGAATTTGAGGATTTATTTTTAACAGTGTATAAAAACGAAGTTTTACGCGCATTGTTTTATAAATATGTCAAAATTATACCAAGAATTCTGCACATCCTATATTCTATACCCAGTAGTCGGACATAGTGCACTACAAGTAGCAAAACAGCAATAGTCACTACTTTTTGTAATAGTTTATAGGGTAACACTGTACATTTTTTTAAATGTAATGTAGCCAGTAGCGCGATACTAGAAGTCAGTAATTAGTAGCGAGCTAAGATGTTACTTTTAACTCTACTTCATAAGTGAAAAAGTGTGTTATAGCTCAAATGACGCAGTCATAAGTTGTCTCTTTTGTGCAAAATGTGTTCTGCGCATTAATTTGCGAATATCACCGACAAATTATTGAAATAATAGTAAATACAATTTGTGCAATGTATTGCTAAGCATAAACATGTCATGTACAATAACAGTCCCTCATTATAACGCTTGTACAGATATATACCTCTGTTTACTTATTTACTTAGGAAAAAATGAATAAGCTGTAATTTAACAGCCTTTTTATGTGACGATATATAAATATTTATTGTATCTCTCTTAATTTCTCCAAGGAAGTTATAATATATGTATAAACTAACGGTTGGGAAAATAATACAAAAAAAATTCTTATATGTTATACTTCTTACCTTTATAATGACCAATTTAAATGTGATTGTATACCGGCAGCCATTATATAAATAGGGTCCGTGTGTTACTTAATCTGTGTCAACGATTTCGAGTAATACTTTAAATAATCTTAAAGTAGTGACTATTTCTGAAAAGTAGTTTGTAGTCATTATTTTTTAAAAGAAGTAAGTGTAGTTGTATTTAACAGTATTTTCGATAAACTAGTTGTACTTGTAGTTCACTAGAAAATAAAAATAAAAATAGTTTTCTCGACCGCGGTTTTGATTTTGGAGAAAGAACTTTCAGTTTTCTCGCCTAAATACGATAAACGTTTTTTTAAGAAAGACTGTTTATGCAATTGGAACAGTCGATTTTCGTAATCCATACAAATTGTTTGAACATATTTTCTATTTCGGAATTCATTATTATCCGTACTCAAACTATTGGAAAGACACGTTAGTTTCATGTTCAAGACACACTTTAAAGCTAAACTAGAGTACGGTAAACTGCTGTTGCAATTGTGTTCTTTAGATAATCAACTGTATTTCGTCAGGGAATTTTCGATAGATTCCCCATTCTCCATAGAGCTTGTTGATTTTGAACCATTGTCATCTTCACACAGCAAGAAATTTCTAATCTGTGTTAGAGATTATTTTCAGTGAGTTTAAATAGTTTTTCTTCTCATAATTATGTAGTTCAACAAATATAACTTAACTGCAATCTAATTGTGTCATCATAGTTGGCGGAACCTGACAACATGCTATATCTTCTAGAAAAATTTCATTTAGTCGATGGATGTATTTTTTTATAAATTAAATAATGTCGTTTTGAGCTGAGTATTTCTTAATTAATCTGCCAAACTTAGATAGTATATGTTACACATATGTACGAGCTCTCTTCGAAATTTTCAATGAACATAGAGAAACCCTAGAAATATTTTATCTCTTCTTGAAAGCATGTAGCACTAGAATACTGAAAGCTTATTTATGGATTTGAGATTTTTTTGCCATAAAAAAAGAAAAGAGAGGAAAGGAGGAGAAGTTTTCCATAAAAACAGTTATTAAAATACCAGTTTGTGTCACCTTTCTGCATAGTTCTTGCAAAGAAAATAATTATCTACCTAACATTGTTAATTTATGTCGTCATCCTGAAATACTTCTGTTTTATGATATAGGAAAATTAAAAATAAGAAAAATTTTAGCAGTAATTTTAGATTTTAAAACACAATTATTTTTTATGTAATTTAAATTTAATATTTTTAAGCTCTGATTTTCTTATTTTATAATTAAAATTGTATCTCTACCTGTCGTTTTTACATAAAATATTGAAACATTCATAGTGCGTGATCATATTAAAATTAGAAATATTTGTAAATTATATAAATTATTGGATTTTTATTTTGTTTTCGAGGATTTTCAAACATTGTATTTTCACGACGATCATTTGTAAAAAAATACTAACCAATGGAATATAAAATTAGATCGTTTGAGATTTCTAAAAAATTAACTGTAAAAGACAAAACAATATACTAAGAATGTTTTTGTTTTCTTTTGAATTTAAATTCCACTGGAGCATTTTGTGTTTCTCTTTTTTTTTCTTTTTATTCTGTATTTATTTTTATCATAAAAAAAATTGGGATTACATAACATTGAAAACTATTTTTTTTAAACTAAAAACAATAATAGATTTTTTAATTGTAATATATTTTTGTAGATTGCCCACTAACAATATCAAAAAGCATTTTTATATGAAAAATATCAATTATGCATTAAAATAAAGTTTTGGAATTTATTAAAAGCTATACTTTTGCATTAATTGCATGTCGAGAGTTAATAGAACTCTCCAAAGATTTCACTACTAACAGCAGCCTTTTTATCCTTAATATTTCAGTGGTTAAATCACGTAATTCGATTACATGTCTGTTAAATTTGTGTTTTATTTATATTATTTTATTTTATTTGTTTATTTAATGGTGAAGTATTATTTTTTTTTAATGGAATATCAGGCGGAAACAAATGTCGAACTAATAATATTGCTTTAAGTGCAAACCGCTTAATCCTTCGTAATCGGTATGCTCGCGATAGAGATAGATTTAAACGAAATCCATACTTGAAAATCATTTTATAAATCATAAACAATCAGTCAATTAAAATGCAGTTTTCAAACAAATTGCATTAATAGAAACATTTTGTTACATAATCTTAATGAAATGTTAGTAAATAATTAAAGTATTACAAATTAAAGAAAAAAAAATAACTTTACATGAAATCGTAGATTTTTAAATAATGAGAAAATTTGGTTACATCATAAAAATGGAAATTTCGTGCTTTTGTTTTGTTTTGTGTTCGGTAAATTTGCAGTAATTCATGTAATGTCATGTACTATTTTTTGCAGTCGTGATTGTATTGCTAATAATATGTTCTTTTAAAAATATAGATATTAGGTCTAATTTACCGTAAAATATATTGTATTTAAGTTTAAGTAACGCTTTCATTTAACAAAATCCTTATTCAAGGATATAGTATATTCTGTTTCATATGATTAATGTAGTGTAAATCATTCTTAAGAGCGCTCCAAAACATGATAAGCTGAGACTAGTTGATAGATTAGAAACAATATAATATGGATAAGCGGGATCATTGCTCAAGGGCTTGCATGTTTATCCTCTTAAGCTCGTTAGATAAATTGTATGTTAGTGGATATAATTGGTATCAAACAAGCAATGTACTGATAATTTGTAATCTCTTTTTATCGCAAAATCAATATTTTTTATGATAAAAAAAGGCTTTTAGCGTTTATCTAAATGTACTGTACATTGCAGCAATACATGTACAGTAAGTCTCTTTATAAAAGTTTAAAAAGTTTACATTGGTTTAACGGGACTTGCTAATCTCCACTTTAAAAAAAAAAAAATAAATAAATTGATCAATTTTTTTCTTAAAATATATTTAGACACCCTTACTTTATTCTGGCAAATATATGTAAATATACAATGATAATTAATATGTGAAAAGTTTTTTACTGCATTCGTTTCTCTTTTAATGTATGTTTAAATTAATTTCCCCCGTTTGTGGTTTGCAGTATATCAGTAAGATCAACATGCATAAACTTAATCACATACTTTTCAATTGACTTGTTGAATTTTTTTTTTGTTATTATTTGCAAATCCTTAAGCGAATTTTATAAAATTAGAAATCGGATTTTCAGTAATATATTAATATTTTCAGTAATATATAATATTTTCAGTAAAAAGCGTTTGAAACAAAGTTTCAAATAATGAAACAGTATGTGAGAGGATAGGTGTTAGAACAAGAGCTTGATTGCATCTCGATTAAATCCTTTTCCTACCAAAAGTAGTTTAATAATATCTCAAAAATATATTATAAAACATATAAATTTAAAGTAAAGTTTGTACGTCTCTTGAAAAGAAAAACTTGTGTTTTATGTTTAAAATTTTCTAGGATGTTTAGCTATTTTTGTTTCACAATTTTATGAAAAGGAAAATATAGCGGGACTAGAATTAATTACAATAGTAACTTGTAATAAATTGTAAATTAAACTAAATCAACTCCAACAGCATTTTCTAGTGATAAATTTCTATATTATACTTTAGGGAAGGAAAGTTTCAAGTATCACAAAAAAAATTAATTGGAATTTATAAAAGCTTGTGAAATGTAAATTTATTTATTCCTATCTAATTTTTAAAGATCCTTACTTTTCGACTATAATGCTACTGGGTCATTCTACAAAATAATAATACTAATAATAATAATGCTACTTCTGTACATGATAGTTAATTATTGACAGAATATTTTATTTATTTATCGCTTTTAAATTTTTTAATACATTTAAATAATATATTTGATAGAAGTTCTTTTAAAAGTATTTGTGATTTTTTAAGGTGGTATACATGTATACATAGGTTACACGTAATTTACTGTATTAACATCTTCACTTGCTTCAAAATAAACATTTTAAAATGGATGTTGTACAGTAGATGCAGTTTTGGTGATTCATTTAACCACTAGTAGGACAATGGTTCATTTTTGGAACACTGAATTTTAATCCCTAACTGCCCAATTGGCATCAGATTTTTAAAATGAAAATTTTCCCTTAAAAGCTTTTACATATTTTCAAATAAATTTGTTTGTAAATTCTGATGTCATTCAATCATTTCAGAATTTTACAAAACGATGTACTTTTCCCCTGAAAAGGTTAAGGCAATTTAAAGAAAAGTTCATTTTTTTGTAACGCATACATTAGAAGTTAATTTCACACCACAAATTATATAATTAATTTCCACAATAAAATATTGGTAGTTTAAAAAACAAATGAGGCGTTGAGAACCGGAGCGGACAAACCACGCCAGCTATGATTTAGAGAAAAATGTTTTCCAAAATTTATGCACATTTTTGTCAAACTCTTTTCTGCCAGTTCTGCCAGCGACAGAGGAAACCAAACTTCTTCAGACAGCATATGGTCATTAACTTGGCAGTTCCAGTGTGGACTTGATCCACTCTTCCACTGGCAACTTGATATCCAAGTTACATTGGACCATCTGTTAAGCTGGCTCTATCAATTGAAAAGTGTCAAAATTAATAAAATTCATTATAGAGCCAAAGATGGCATAACACATAATGTTTTGGCATTTAAACTCATTTTTCAGAAAAATGTGGGATATTCCGCTCTAGTTCTCAACGCCTAATATCTAAATGCATCATTTACGATAGAATAGTAACTCTAGAATTAAATATGTACTCTACTTTTATGTAATTTATAATGAACATTCTGTGAATAAATCAATCGATGACAAATGCAGTCAGTATGACAGATAAGAAATGATTAATTATGAAGGAAACAAGTTGACAAAAAAATGGGAAATGTTCATTATCGTATTTGTAACAAAATTTGTGAAAATTTCAACAATAAGCTTTTTTTTCGTTACTCTTAAAATACTCAGTATTAGTTAAATTTTACAACATGATTTTTATACACACACACACACACACACACACACACACACACATATATATATATATATATATATATATATATATATATATATATATATTTGTAAGCTAAACTGCAGTAAATAACTTTTTACAAAATTTTAATTTGACCACTCACGTTACGCGTTTCGCATACCAATAATCGTACGTGACAAAAAAATGTAAAATACTTTCTAAAAATCGAAAACTGAAATAAAATCTCTGGAAAAATCCTACATTTTTTACGCACAATTATTAATTAATATGCCTATTATGATTATACATAACAGCATTTTATATACAGAAAATTAAGATTGTAATACGAAGATTTATAAAAAAAAATATCAGTAACTGATTTTCTAAATAAATTTCTAAATAGTCAAAGTTTCATGTTAAAAGAAGTATTGCCTCAAGCTTTCTCAAACGAAATTTATTGGACAACCTTAATTTAATGTGCTTTCTCTAATTTTCTTTTTCACTAACTTAACTGATATTTTAAAGGTAGTACAACAAACTTTGTTCTATTTTTTTTTACACTATGTTTGAAGATTTAGTTAGCTCAAGTGATAAAATGTCGCAAAGTTTATTTTATTTTTGATTTAATTTATATTATATTATCTTATTGACTTTCTCCCCCTTCCTTTTATTATTTGTATAATCTTTTCTTTTCTAACAATCTTTCCTTAATCACATTTATTTTTTATATTATTAATTTTCAGACATTGTCACAAGATTTCATTTATTTTTTAAATATTTCTGTTTCACATTTACGCATTTCACTTTTATATTAAATACATATTTTTTTTTTATAATATTTTAGTTTTAAGTAGTTATTTTTTTTTATAAAACTAGGATATAATAATTATTATATTTAAAGTTCTTTTATCATGTTCTACACTTTTGTTATAGGATATAAGCATTCTCATTCTGTTGTAACTACCCTAATTTATTTTATAATCAGTTTAATTTTACACTGAGTTTCTTGAAACAAGTTCATGTATGTCAAAAATCTAGAAATAAATATCAAGTATCTTAAAGTTGAATATATAAAATATTGTACTGGCGAATGATGAGTAAATTTGAACATTTCAAAGTAAACCGTATTGTACACATTTTGCAGCTTACGTTATTCTCCAATAATAAAGTAAATAGTAGTTATTTTGACTGCCTTTATTTGTCAACGAAACATAAGTTAAAACTGTTAAGGATTTTATTTTTGAAATATTTAATGGTTACGAAAATTTTGCATTTCTTTAGCCAAAATTTAAATTATGCGTAAAATATTCAAGAATAAATTTTCAAATAACTCGGATATTTATATATTTTTAGTTAGCATGTGTAATTGAAAATAACGTTTTCTATCTTCTGTACTTTAAATTGTTTATTTTCGAAATAATTGTCATTAAACAAAATTCAATTGTATTACACAGAATATACAAATGTATGAAGCAACAGATTAAAAAATAAAACTGAAGAGGCATTTTAAATTTTGTAATAAAAAGTAGAATGTTTCAAGTTTTTTAAAGATAGTTATTTAAAAAAAATCAAATTGTAACATTTATTTGAAGACAACCACACATAAATACATTTTAAAAACTTAAAATTCAAGAAATTGCTTTAACGGAATATGCCTCTCTAAACCTTTAAATATACAGGGTGATTATAAACTATCCCGATATATGAGCCCCAAACTGTCATACCGTTCACAGAAACTAAATGAAATTCTGGCCTAAAGTATTTTGAGGTATGCGCTCAAGAATCACGTGAAAAACAACAGTTAAATTCTAACGGTTACGATTACAGTGACAAAATTGCGAAAATTTCAAATGGCAACACCTACTTTTTTTAATTGGAATGTGATCTTCGTAGAGAAAAGCCATAAAAAGTGTTGGAATGGTACCTGTAGCACGAAAATCGCCGGCGCTAGACATACTAAGAAGAAAAGTAAAAACAACCAATAAAGGTCAGAGAAGCAACAGAAAGTAAAACATTTTATTGTTCAGTGCTATCCACCATCTGCCGCATGTAAAGTGTCGTCAAGTGTAAAATGGAAAATGTATGAAACACAATAAAATGTTTTGTTTTCTGTTGCTTCTATGTCGTTATTTGTTGTTTTCACTACTCTTTTTAGTCTGCCTAGCGGTGGCAATTCTCGTGCTACAGGTACCGTTCCAACGCTTTTTATGGTTTTTCACTATGAAGCTCACATCCCAATAAAAAAAGTAGGTGTTGCCATTTGAAATTTTCGAAATTTTGTCACTGTAACCGTAATTGTTAGAATTTAACTGTTGACTTTCATATGATTCTTAAGCGAATACCTGAAAATACTTTAAACCAAAGTTTCATTCAGTTTCTGTGAACGGTATGATAGTTAGGGGCTCATATATCGGGATAGTTTTTTTTATAATCACCTTGTATTTATTGTATTTAACGTAATAATTAATAATTATCTACATTGCGTTATTTCATTTTTTTTCACAAACTGAAAGAAACCGCATAATTTTCTTCGAAGCTAGGTGCTTCACAAAAAAGCATTATCATCTTAGTAAAATCTACATTAAAAATGGCAGTTTGTTTCCGTTTATTGAATATTGAATCACCGCCCTATGAATACAAGGTTTGAGCGCTGACACAAAAATGGCAGTGCTCGTAGGCGGAAATTGTAAAACCTTTGTACAGTCCCCTAATTTTACACCCCAGTATTTTTTAAAAGTTTTTTTGACTTATGGAATCTCAGAAAAATAAGGCGGAGAAAACTTTCAGAAATTATTGATATTGAATTTCAAGGGACCGTACACACATTGAAAAAATGCTGCTTACGACTGCCTCAATTTTTGTGTCAGCGCTCAGGCCTAGTATTCAGTGGGTGGTGATTGAATACTAAACTGATTAAAATAATTATTATTCTACTGTAAAGTTAATTTTGAAATAATTACTGGAAGTTTTTTTAATTCGAAGTTTTCGATGGTTGCTTATAGATGTATATAAGTCTAAATGCTTGTTATTTTTATTTTATTGCAAAATATATTTTGATAAATGAAAATGCTTTTTCTATGATTTTACATATAAAATCTTATAAAAGCATAGCGCCTGCTCGGGTGGCTTTTCACACTTTTCAACTTTAATCATCAAATTTGTGTTATTCGCGAGTGATTTTAGGAGAGCCAAAAATTGTCATAGATGTGGAAGTAGTCATATATACTTTTTGCCATTTAAATTTTTTTTTCGATTTATATTCTACGAAAATCAAAGTAAACTTTTCTGTAATAAAAGTATAATTATGTTATTAGAACCATTTTGTATTATAACTACACTATATTTCCAATGATGACCGGTCACTTGCGATTTTAGACATTTTGTTAAATATCAGGAAAGATACATGAGGAATTATCCTGAAACTTCAGGGGTGTAAACAACATGATAGACGTCATATATTTCGATGAAGATTTTTTCCCGAAACCCCATAAGGAGCCGTCAACAAATTGAAGAAAAACGAATATCTTTTGGATAACCCTGTAAAAACTAATACTGCAAAAGCATTCAAACTGTAGATTATGATTAAGTGGCATATTGTAATAATTTGGGTTCATTTTTATGAAGATAGCATGTATACTCGAAGAGAAATTCAGGTTTTTATAAAAACAGTCCTAAATTTTACCAAGGTTTTTACTTATAATTTGCAGAGTTTTTAATATAAAAACAAGTTATTTTCAGAAAATATGACAAACAAAATTGTACACAATACTCTGCAATCAGAATTAAAAAATAATAAAAATTGTATGAGAAATGAGCAGGTTTACTCAATATTGTTTCACTGCGCATGCGCGAATTCAATTAAAATATACTGTGCATAATATATTAGCTAAATGTATAGACCAACTTTTATGAAAGTCTCTTGAAAATTCTGATAGTAATCGTCGATAGAATAAGCTCGAAATTCGCTGTTCCCAAAAGGAAGCAAAAGAGAGTAGGGGTTGTATCAAATATAGAATGAGAGACACTTCATTCTTATTATGTCAACTTTCATAAGCTAGTATATTTGAATACAACCCCTCATCTTTTTGCTTACTTTTGGGAACAGCGAATTTCGAGCTTATTCTATCGACGATTACTATCAGAATTTTCAAGCTATGTTTTTGAGACTTTCACAAAAGTTGGTCTATACATTTAGCTAATATATTATGCACAGTATAGTTTGATTGAATTCGCGCATGCGCAATGAAACAATATTTAATGAACCTGCTCATTTTTCATACAATTTTTATTATTTTATAATTCTGATAGCAGGGTATTGTGTACTATTTTGTTTATCATATTTTCTGAAAATAACTTGTTTTTATATTAAAATCTCTGCAAATTATAAGAAACAAACTTGGTAAAATTTGGGATTGTTTTTATAAAAACATGAATTTCTATTCGAGTATACATGCTATCTTCATACAAATGAACTCGAATTATTACAATAAGCCACTTAATCATAATCTAAATTTTGAATGCTTTTGTAGTATTAGTTTTTACAGTGTTATCCAAAATATATTCGTTTTTCTTCAATTTGTTGACGGCCCCTTATGGGGTTTCGGGAAAAAATCTACGCGGAAATATATGACGTCTATCATGTTGTTTAAACTCCTGAAGTTTCAGGATAATTCCTCATGTATCTTTCCAGATATTTAACAAAACGTCTAAAATCGCAAGTGACCGGTCATCATTGGAAATATAGTGTATTATAATACAGTCAAATACATCATGAAGTAGTGAAAATGAATGTCAGGCAATGTGACCCAAAATTGCGCATGAATTGTTGGGTGACATTGTCCTGGGAAATTTTTAATTATGATTATGATTTTTAAAATCTAACAGCTGCCGGTAACTCCTAATTACATTTCTTATAAACAAATATGACGAATGGAACATACCACTTGTTTTGAAAGGTTTCACAGAAACAATTTCCCAGACTCTGAAAAGCTTTGTATTTCATATGTGCATGGAATAAACAACTGTAATCTTTGATAAACTATGAAAGGGTAACCAACAACACTTTCCCGCATTGATATTACGCCCATGGATGGAGCATAGTTGTTTACAGACAGCTGGTGTCACTTTAACTAACTAGAGATACCCCGCTTAATCTTCTTTTTTCTAAAAGTGGGCAAAGTCCTCCACGCTGGCATAGTCCCCTCAGTTTACGGTAAATTTGTTACGAACACTGAAAAGATTGAAATTAGTGTACCAATTCTGATTTTACTTAAATTTGCAACTCAGATAATCAGAATTTTTTAATTAGCAAGGTTACAAGTTCTACATAATACTACCTAGTTACTTTCATGAACGGGAAATTGAAAATATATAAGGGTAATATATAGGGGTTACAACTGTTAGGAGTAATTGAGTGCTAGTTCATTTTTTACTCCTCAGATAAAACATTGGAACACTTTGGAGTGATAAATAACGCCGCCTTAATCTCTGTAATCTCTGTAATATCTCTGTTAATTAAATTAATTTCAAATAATAATTATTCTAATTAAAAGAGAATCTATTTTCGATAAATGAAGGGCTCGAATGTAAAACATGGTAACTAATATATTTTTCTTTTCTAATTTCCCTTTAAAATTATTGAACTGCATCCCGTAAACCTTTTAAAAGTACAATGTTTATAAATTACTCAATATATACCATAATAATCAAAGATAAATTTTATATATGAAATTTAATATCGAAACTCTTTGCACATAAATCCAGTAAAATAACTGCACATTAGTTAATTGAACGTCCAATCTTAACAAATCATATGTTTTAGAGAAAGCGATAGCAAAAGTTTCGTTTGTAGTTTTCTTTAGAAAACTTGGATATTCCAAAACTTGCATTTTGTTAGTTACCTTTCTTACCTCCGAGCTCTTCAAATTTTTCTAACATTTTGACCACTAAACCGATACACGTCATAAAAATATTTGCGCTTGTCAACTCTTTAATAATGGTACTCTAAGGAGACGAGTGATATTTGCTTGTGATTGCATATGTTTTCATTAACATTTGGATGAATGAGAAAACTATTCTCTCTTCTTTAATTTTATATAGATAACGGGCATGTGACGTCAAAGAAGCAGCATCAACCAAGTAAAGATGTATTTCTCAACCCGGTGTAGGCAGAAAGTAACAACTTTCTCAAAGATCGTAATTCATAATGTAGTATTTTCTATAGATAATACGATGTATTATCACTACGTGAAAATTACGATCAATTTAGCGAAACTACGAGCAATTTATCTCAAACTTTTACCTACATTGAATTGAAAAGACACGTAACAAGTCAGTTTGTTGACAAACGTGCACATTATCTGTATAGCAAATGGGTCTCCAAAAGTGATTGTGATCGTTATTTTCTGAAGATATGATAATTAGTTACTGTTGTTGTGTAGTATATATAGTATATATAGTGATATTTTATGAAAGTAACTTCCGCATCCAACAGATCTACCCAAAGTGATTCAGCATCGGCAAGTAAGTCCATTGCTTCTCAAAACATGGAGTATTTTCTTGACGTAGTGTTTTGCCTGTTTGGTACTGTGCATATTATCATACTTCAAATAACGAATATTTGAAATATAAGGGATTACTTTAAGTTTCAATCACACGTACTATCATATGATCTGATATATATTCTGTTGTCTTTTGCTTCTTCTGAACGGCTTAATTCACCTTGCAAGAAGGGCTATTTTAAATACTGAATGGAACCCGTTAATGAAAACAACACGCGGCATATTTGGCAGGTAGTCTCTTCTAAAAACTAAGAAAAGTTGTGTAAATTGTGAAAAGTGAGAACAACTATTTTTCGCGTGCTCTGATCTGTGGAATTAGAGCTTTGATCTATCGTAGGAGTTCATCGAGTAAGTTTGTCATGAGAGAATTTACGAGAAGTAAACTATCACACTGTGCGTTTTCGTACGTTCTCCTCCTGCAAAATCTACCTATGAGAAAACCTGATATTGTCTGCGAGAGGATTGTACGTGACATCGAAGCTTTACATTTACCTTCTAAATAAATTTATAGGTTCTAGTAATATACTATAGTTGATATTTATCTTGAAACATTTAAATTTAGTCTATCCACTCCACTGCTTAAAATTCCTTGTTTATTTGTTAAAATAAATATTTTGTGATTATTATATTTGGTGCCATGTCCTCCTTTAAAGCTATAAGCCATGGAAGAATTGTTATTGACTTTTGAAAAATTAATGTTTCTATTAATAATTTGGTATACAATAAGTTGAAACGTTATTATATTATGAAATTTATCATTTATTCTCTTCGAAAGGACAAACATTTACACGTCTTGTACTATAGGTATATCAATAAAAATACAAAAGTTTATCCTACTATTTCACGTCGGTTAATAAAACGAAAAATTTCTAGAAAGTTTAGTTTAAAACTTTTTATTTTAATGATGGTATAAAATAATATTTAACAAAAATTAAATTAGGCCAAAATTATTTGAAAAACAGAATTAGAATTTAGAGCATGAAGGGTTAGTGAATTGAAAATATTATTTTAAACAAGTACAATGTAACATAAAAACATATTTTTTTTCAGAAATTAGTAAATTATTTATAAAGTTTAAAAGTTTGACACTGTTTCTTAAATTTGTTTATAATTAATCGAAATAAATTTACAACACTCTTTCATAAGTCCATACAACCATTATAAACGAACTCACTTGAGATATTTTCTTTCCGAATAAATAAAGCAAATATTTTAAATCTTTACATATCTTATGAATTTTCAAGTAAAATGTATAATGATTATTACTGACAAGATCTTTATTTCACGAAAAATGTATGTCGATTAAAATTTGTGATCTCCCTTCTTCACGCATTCCGACTTTTTCACCACAGTGTAAAGATTTTATAACATCACCGTTAATTAAATGGATTTTAATGAATGATTTTTCTAAGTAACAAAAGAATATACTTTCGATAATATTTTCTAACACTTTGATAGCGTAAGCGTTACATGTCAAGATATTGTTTCAAAAGATCAATTAAACTTTTAAAAAGTATAATCTTTCTCTTAATAATTTGTCATAAATGATGTACAAGTTTTATCATATCACGAAATTCATCGTTTGTTCTCTTCAAAGAATCAACGTTTAAGGCGAGTTTTCAAAATGGTGTATCACTAAAAATACTAAATTAAAAGTTTTACTTCTTCTTTGGTAGTAGTTATTTTTGAGAAAGTCCTAAAACAGGGGTTTTAAAGTTTGAATTTACTTTTTAACTTTCAAGTTGTATTTAATGCTTGCAGAAAATCTTATAAGTTATACAGTAAAACAAATCATGTAACATACAATAGTCAAAAAACAGCCATATTGAAAAATGTAAAAATAAAATAAAATTATTAAAGTTGAACTAATAATTTGAAGTAAACTTATAAAATTTAAAATATATTTCCGTTACGTGTCAGAAATAATTATAGCGATTTTCTTGAGAAAATTCGTGGTAAACCTGAGTCACCCTAGACCTGAAAATATTTAGAAAATTAATTTTTTTAAAACTTTTATTTTAAATATTTCAAATCTATTTAATGTTTGAATGTAACAATATTTTCTGTAATGCTGTAATTCAAAATGTAATAAACGTTTACTTATGACATTAAAATTTTGAAAAAAAATGTGAAATTAAAGTATTCAGCATTGCCAGATTGGAAGTAATTTTTTAACCAGGAGAAAATAAGAAATTTCAAACTAATATTAGAAATAAAATTCTAACATCTAATATATCAACAGAGAAATTCTTAAAATTTACTCAACTTTAAAATTGTTTTATGCATTAAGGACAGACAGTACGCGAAAAATGGAGAAAAAAGATCTAAAAGGGGAAGTCGGAAAATATATTTTCCCCTGGCGACTGTGGACAGAGGTATGTATGAAAGACACAAAATGTAATGAGACATTAAAGATAAAACATAACTTTATTTTTCAACATAAGTATCAAGTACATTGAGACATAAAAACATTAAAAATAAGAAATAATTTTACATTGAAAATAAGAAATTTCAAACTAATATTAGAAATAAAATTCTGACATCTAATATATCAACAGAGTTATTCTTAAAATTTACTCAACTTTAAAATTGTTTTATACATTAAGGACAGACAGTACCCGAAAAATGGAGAAAAAAGATCTACGAGGGGTAGTCGAAAAATAAGTTTCCCCTGGCGACTGTGGACAGAGGTGTGTATGAAAGATACAAAATGTAATGAGACATTAAAGATAAAACATAACTTTATTTTTCCACATAAGTACCAAGTACATTGAGACATTTGTCATACCGCTTTATAAGCTTCAAAAAGCCCTCTAGGTAGAGGTCGACCTCTACTCAAGGGTGTATCGGTGTCTTGCATGTTCGCGTTCACCTGCTGTATCGTCTTTCGCCCATAGCCGTTCAACGCTTCGCCCGTATGCCAAGCCCTGTTTTTGTCCTGGAAGTGTTTTTGAAGCTTATAAAGCGGTATGACAAATGTCTCAATTTACTTGGTACTTATGTGGAAACATAAAGTTATGTTTTTCTTTAATGTTTCATTACATTTTTTTGTTTTTCATACACACCTCTGTCCAAAGTCGCCAGGGGAAACTTATTTCCCGACTGCCCCTCGTTGTTTATTTTCTTTAGCTCAAGTTATAGATCTAAAAGTTTTGTACATTAGGTTTAAAGGTGTGTACTGGTGTGGTGTAGAAGATTGTGTAAAGTCTTATTTAGGATTTTGCAGTTCAAGGGGTTCTTTTTTTTCCAATTAAAAATTTTAAATTACTTTTTCGCCATGTTTACTTTTTTTTCTCGTTTTCATGTTTTAAAGACTAGGGCTTTTTGTATTTGACAAAGAGGGTTATAATTTTTTGTAAATGTTACGTATTATGTATGTAATAAAACTGTAATGGAATTATCATTATGGTTTTTATTTTTTTTTATAACTATTTTAAAATAAATAAAATTATATGAAGAAGCATTAGAATTTATATATTTTCACTATTTATAACAATAGAAAAAATATATTAAAACTTTCCTTAGATTATCTGATTATTCACGCACTGTCTTCTGTAATATATTTTGGAAAAGGTAATCTGAAATTGAGCAAAAATGTCAATATATAAAGTAATAGGTTTTTAAAGAAAATCAAAATTCTTAATTTTTAAAAGGCTAATTTACTGATGAATTAAAAAAAAAAAAAAGATTTTGTTTTCCAAAAATGCTTTTTGTTGAACATTAAAATTCAATGCAGTAACAATTTTTATTATAATCCATAAAATAAAATGTTTAAAATGTATCGTCTCCACAAAAATAATAATATTTAATATAATATAGTATAATATTTATTTCTTCAGAATATTATTTAAATACGGGAATGTTTGAAGAAACGTAAAAAATAAAATTATAAATACTTCTTTAAAATACAATGTATTACAAATATCATTCAATTAAAAAAAACATTATATTGTTCTAGAAACATATTTATAATTTTTACAAAACAATATACAAGTATTTTAACGAAATATATTTTCAACGCGGTTCAACAAATTTGCAAAATGCTTATAAATGAACTGAAAAAAAAAAAAAAACATATTCAGTGCTTTCAAATAAATTAACTGAAATTGCTAAAAGTTAGTAATTTTTCTGGAGATTAGTATAAGAAGTAAAATAAAATTATAAGTATAGACAAAGCATTACTCTACGAAAAATGCCAATCATTTAAAATGTTCTTTTCACTAACTTGACATATAGCGACAGTTTATCGATAGCGTGATGATTTTATAATATCACTGTTAATTATATAAATTTCAATGAATATGTAAATTAACAAAAAAAATTCCACGGTCGATAAATCTTACTCACATTTTGATAAATAAAGAGATGTGTATCAAGAAAATATCCGAGTATCGAGTATTTACAGAGACTGTGTATATTGGGTAGAAAATATTCTTTTATCAAAAGAATTTAACAAAATTCAAGCAAACATTAATAATAAATTGTGACATCTAGTGCAATAAAAATATGCTTAATACAAATCACGAGCAGGGAAGACCGAGCTATGCTCGATCAAAATTAAATCTGAGTTCAAATATCATGACCCATGACCAAAATGACCCCCTAATTGAATTTTCTCGAACATGCGACTTAGCCCAACAGTCTTTTCGTGCCCGAAAACCATAGGATGCGAAATTTAGTGTAAATTGAGCCGCTTTTTATATCTTGACCCACAATGACCCAGAAATGACACACTAATCGAATTTTCTCGAACATATGACCTAGCCCAATGATTTTCGCGTGCCCGAAACTCGTAGGATACAA
This sequence comes from Maratus michaelseni, assembly GCA_963931845.1. Lineage (NCBI taxonomy): Eukaryota > Metazoa > Arthropoda > Arachnida > Araneae > Salticidae > Maratus > Maratus michaelseni. The sequence goes on along the minus strand of OZ007588.1, from coordinate 197,875,601 downwards.
AATTTAATCAAAATCGTTAGAGCCGTTTTTTAGATAAAATTAATTTGACCCGCTTTGACCCAAAAATGACCCACTAATCGAAAGTTCTCGAACATGTGACCCAGCCCAATAGTCTTCTCGTGCCCGAAAATAGTCGGATACAAAATTTCGTCAAAATCGTTTGAACCGTTTTTTAGATACAATTAGCTTGACCATGACCCAAAATGACCCCAAATGACCCACTAATTGAATTTTCTCGAACATGTGACCTAGTCCAACAGTCTTCTCGTGCCCGAAAACCATTGGATGCAAAATGTAGTGTAAATTGAGCCGCTTTTTAGATCTTGACCCACAATGACCCAGAAATGACCCATTAATCGAATTTTCGCGGACATGTGACCTAGCCCAATGCTTTTATCGTGCTCGAAACTCGTAGGACACAAAATTTAATCAAAATCGTTAGAGCCGTTTTTAGATAAAATTAATTTGACCCGAGCTGACCCAAAAATGACCCACTAATTGAAAGTTCTCGAACATGTGATCCAGCCCAATAGTCTTCTCGTGCACGAAAATGGTCGGATACAAAATTTCGTCAAAATCGTTTGAACCGTTTTTTAGATACAATTAGCTAGACCATGACCCAAAATGACCCACTAATCGCATTTTCTCGAACATGTGACCTAGCCCAATGGTTTGCTGGTGCCCCAAAATGGTAGGATACGAAATTTCGTCAAAATCGTTAGAGCCGTTTTTAAGATAATTTTTGCATATATATATATATATATATATATATATATATATATATATAACCACACACAAGATTTGCTCGTATTAGAATATATGATAAAACGTATGCATAAAGTGGGAAGAATATTGCTGTTTTAATGCGTGAGAACCATCATTATTATATAAATGTATATATATATAATAAAACAATTTCGCCATTCTAAATATATCTTAAATCTAAATTATATTTTTATTCCATATCTTTAATCAATGTATTCTTTCAATTCTTATTCTAAAAATCTTAATCTGTTAAAAGCTACACATATTTGTAAAAACGCTTAATTTATTTCGTCTTTTGAAACATTCAATTTTTATTTCTTAGAATGTCTCTTAGTATCATTTTTTTATTAATATTATCATTCGATATCCCATCATTCATTTCGGCTCGCGCGTCTAAATTGCTCACCTCAAAATTATGCCGTATATAGTAATAGTTCCACGGCTTTGCAAGCAGCTTATTGGATATTCTTCACCTGCATTGGCGAAAATATTCCTACGCCTCACTACGTTTAAAACACTGTTAAGCAGGTTTGGAGCTAAGAATTTGTACTTGTTTTCAAATGCCAAACAAACCCACGTCACTTGGAAGAGAAGTTTTTTCGAATTGGTGTAATTTCTCGAATAATTTTAACATCTTTATGCTGTTCCTGTGGCGTAAGTAAGATATTATTTATGAACTTGCTCATTAGTGGAATTGCCTTTAATTAGTGAAGTGTCAATAAAATATTTGATACTGATTCATCATCTTGTTATTTCTGCGGGAAAACTCAATGTTTTTCTGAACCATCGTCTTGCATTTGGAACCATCGACTGCTAATCCTGTATTGTTTACGGGATTCTCGAGTGCTAGAATTGATATATTCATTATGAAATGTGATTCTTTATATATATATATATATGTGTGTGTGTGTGTGTGTATTATTGCAAAAACATGCACATGAGTAACGTTGAAGTCATTTTGATGGCAAACCTGACCAAAAACTGTCGCTTTTACTGCACCTCTTATTTGCTTTTAAATATCAAAAAATTTTAATTTTCACACCGTAGATTACGAACAAAATATTATTTCAAATGGAATTTGTTTGAAAACAGTATCTCAATTTGCTGATATTTTTATGGCTTTAAAAGTAATTTCCAAGCGTGATTAAAAAAAAATTATCTGTATCGCGTTACCCGATTACGAAATATTAGCTCGAAATATTATATATATATATATATATATATATATATATATATATACAGAAAATCTTTACTTAATCTCGAGAAATGTCAGTCAGAAAAAAATTGTTTTCACTTTTAGAAATATGCCGACAGTTTACCGATAAGTAGAATATTTTATAACATTACTGTTAATTAAATGACTTTCAAATAATAATCCTTTAAATTGTCAGTATAAACCTCTTTATAACACTTAAATAGCTAAAGCGATAGTTGTCAAGAAAATATATCAAAATATTAATTAAAATTTAAAAAATATATTTTCTTTCGCTTAATATTTTGCATAAGTGATGTTCAAGTATTATCATGTCACAATATTGGTTATAATCTTTCAAAGGCTTAACTTTCAAGATTCTTTTTTAAAACAGGAGTATTATTAAAAATATTAAGGTAAAATATGTACTTCATATTTTGAAGCTGTTAATCAAAAGAAAAGTCTCAGAAAGTTGCTTTTGGTTTGAAACATGTGATTTTAACTTTTCAATTCAATTTAATGTATGGAAAAAAAGTTATAAGGTAAAGTTTAACAACATTTAACTTATGTCATAAATGTTAGAAGTCGTAATAATTTAGACAACACAGCATTGTTAGATTAAAATGATTACGTTTAACCAGTAGAATGTAACAACTTTGAAATTGACAAAAGTAATAAATTGTGACATATAATTTGATAAAAGAAAGTTTTTTTAAATCTACTGAACATTATAGGTTTTTGGATGACTTAAAAAAAAAAAAAAAAAAAAAAAAAAACTGTGTTGTATTAGTTCATTAAGGCATATGTAAAGACAGGTAACATTAAATGTATAATCTTGTAGATGCATTTAAATTTTAAATGTAGTAAAATACTTTTATGTTTACCAAACTTTTGTCATTTTTACATAAATACAAAAGTCTTTCAAACGAATATATTTTTAATTCTTTTAAATAATTTCGTACAATTATTATATATAAACATTAAAACTCAATATTTTGAAATTGATTAATCGAAAAATTTAATAATTTGCATGTTTTCTGTGTAAAAAATATAGTCAGTAGACTGAACATACGATAATAAAAATTTAGTTCACGAAAAACATCAGTCAGAAAAAAAAAATGCTCCCACGACTTGAAATAGCTCAACAATTTCCTGATAAAGTGAATATATTATTATCGCTGTTAATTAAATGCATTTTAATTAATAATTCTGCAAAGTAATAAAAAAGTTGCTTTCATTAAGTCTTTAAAACATTTTGTAACATGTAGAGAATATTTCTAACTATTTCTTAACGTTTAAAATTGTCTATTTCCTCTTAATAATTTGGCATAAGCTATGTTCAAACGTTATCTTATGATGACGTTAATCGTTTATTCTTTTCAAAGAGTGAACATTTAATGAAGTTTCAAAAAATGGAGTATTATTATAAGTAGTTAGGTAATATTGTGTTAATTCCTGATTTCAGTAATATATACTTTGCTACAATAAAAAATATTAATTTTACAAAACTGTTATTATGAGAAAACAAACAAAATTAAAACATCCTACCGGTGTGTGAAACATAAAGCTTCCGTATTCCTTTGTTTAAAGAATTCAGTTAACCCCTTCAGGGGCAAAGTACTCTTGTAGCTAAGATATTGAAATGATTGATTGACACCAGGATTCACGAACGAATTTATTTTACAATAAGTAAAAGTTTTTTCCCCATGTATTTTATAAATTCAAAATTTGTCTATAAAATTCTGGTGTCATTGTGGCATTTTGGGATTAAAATTAACTGGTATATATAATATACCGGTGCCCTTCAAGGGGTTAATTTTATTTAAAAAAACGAAATCTAAAATTTATGCAACCGGATTATCGCATATTTCCAGTTTTCGTCAATACGGAATTTGAAAGGAAAATTTCAGAAATTGTTCAGCTGTCGCCAAGTTAACTTCATTTTTGGAGATATATTTTTTCTCCCAAATTTTGCGATGATTCGCCAAGTATGGCCAAGCTTTGCGAGAATTTCTAGCAGGTGGAACCGTTATGTACGTCCATGTGCTCGCGCCTGCGTATTTGCGAATATTTTATGAATACCAATATATATTATTCTTCTATATATCACGTCATTTTATGATATGACTATATACTTATAAGCTTACAAGAGATGTTACCATATAAATAGTTACAAGAAGGAAATTAAATTTGCGAGAAACGACGTTCGCTAAAACGACGTTCGCAGTAAACACGATTTCGAAAGAATCGCTTATTTTTAATGCACTGAGTTGTTTCAAAATGTGACATCATAGACTTTCAAAGTGCTATATCTCAGCCATTTGTTACAATAGAGACGAAAGAAAAAAGGCATTAAATCCTTGTATCAAAGTCTAACACTTAAAAGAAACGATATTTTTGATTTAAAATTTTTTGTGCAGTTTTCTTTATTTGAAATTTCTAAAAGGCCGCCATTTCGAAATAAAATAGCGGAACAAGTTGGTCCAGGAACTCTGTCGAGATCTTATTAAGCCCTCAACATAAGGTCAATCACATACAAATCTGTTAATAAGTAAGAGTGTTTATATATATATATATATATATATATATATATAGATAGATAGATAGATAGATAGATAAAACGATAAAGAGCGTGGCTTAAAAAAAACGGATAATTCTTTTTTGCCGATGGAAACGAGGATTCAAATAATTGACCATTGTATTCAATTTGCTAATGCACATTTTCTGATTTTTAAAACCTACGTCACTATAAAAAATTATATTTTTTGATTGCGTAGTATGTTTGATTGTTTAAATTCTTGTGTTAAATTTTGAGGGTTAAGAGAAATTTTACATATTTTTTAATTTTGTTGCCACGCCAGGAAACGACATTTCAGCGAAAAACAATGCTATAGAGTTGCTACAATTTCAATTAAGAAATATGACGTAATTTTTGAACAATCTTAGTAAAATGTTTTAGATACCGAAAACACCATAAAAAATTTGTTAAACAGCGACTTTCGTTATTTAATTCCTAAGGGAATAATGAAAATGAACAACAACAATAATAATAATAATAATTTATCTTAAAATGAGGTGTACAGCCAATTTTTAATTTTTAGCGAACGTAATTTTTTCGCAAAATTAAATTGACAGATGTGACCATTGTTGTCACTCTGATAAAGATTGAATTTACATTATTGTCATAATCGCCGCTGTTTGTCGACAATCTTGGCTGCGAATCCTATTATGAATGATTGGACGAATAAGTAATCTGTTTCTAATTTTTGATTAGATATTTTGTACAAGAAATTTCTCCAAGTGAGTTTTTATTTAATATATATTTTTTTGTTTTACGTTTTACAGATTGTTTTTTACATTTTTCCCGTTTTAGCAATCGTATTTCAAACTTCATACAAAATGTAGTACATTTTGTTCTTTTCTCAAAAATCCTTTTTGGAAATAGAGATTTACGATCTAAATACTCCTCGCCATATTAAAGATTTATAGGAGTAAAAAACACAAGGCCCATTTGCAATGCCAGCCAATTACCGCTTCCTATTTTTGGCACTGGCAGCGCTGAGCGGATCTGCCTTTATATATATATACAGGGTGTTTCACTACCAGACCGACAAACTTTGAGGGGTGATAGTAGACATGAAGACAAACATTATTAACTGGGAAACCATGGGGCAAAAACGTCTTCTGTAGGAGCTAGGGATCATTAAAGTTTAAGGTCCAAAACTTCAGACGATGATAAAAAACGGAAAAAAAGGGTCGTTTCGTTTGCGGTTTTCGCTAAAATCATTCTTTATATTACGATTTTCTTCAAAATTTTTTTAAAGGTTACGTTCAAAAATTGTCGATAGAGGGTGCTTTAGACTTTAGAGTAATGAACAACTACTTTTTACCGTTATTTTTATGGGGTTAAAATTATTTTAAATTTTAGACTTTAACTTAAATGTTAAGCCCAAAATCGAAAACATTTGGGATCGGGTAACTAGCGAAAAATTGAACTGTGAACAGAGGGGGTGTATGTTAAACGCTCACAAAGACTGAACAAACTGATCAATTTTGTGGCAGTTTGCGTGTTGGTCATTCCCTTGAATTTATTCAAGGGAATTTATTCAAAATGATTAATTAATTTATTCAAAATTTATTCAAAATGACGTACAACTTTGTTGTACGTCAACACCTTTTGTAGTAAAACCTTTAAATAAACTGTTTTCTGTCACATTAACTTGTTGCTGTTTCTCTGCTTCTTTCTGTTACTGTTTCCTCTGCTTCTTTTAACCATAACTCGCAAAAAGGCATTTCCAACGTGCATTCCTATGTGATTCCGAGTCGTCTTTGTATTGCTGGAAGTGTGTTGGTCATGGTAGTAAAATACGCAGGAGTAATATAACACTAAGGAGTAAAACACTCAGGAGTGAAATGCCGGAGATGTGTCTGAAGCGCCCTCTATCAAAAATTGAGGACACCTAATACGTGAAAAAATTCTAAATTTTTCAAGTTACTTGGGATTTATTGATTTTAGGCCTAAATAAAAAATACTGGACTTTGAGGTTTTATTTCCTTTATCTGATTATGAGTAAAAAAAAAAAATATTGTTGGTCATAAAAATGGAAATTGTTAAGCGTAAAAAGTTAAAATCCTTCTCATATTGAGGTGGTTGAGATGGCTATGGTCGAAATGGCTATGGGGCTAATGTGAGACAACATTATTTTAAAGTGGTTGTAAGTACGAAAGGTATGAGAGAACTTTATCTATGATGATCGGGGTACAATGTTTCAGCTGTATAGTTTCGATTTTTGTACCTTTCATTTTGAGTGAATTTCCGAAAATATTTCACTCATCCACCAGAAAACTCATGAAAAGGCACTACAATACCCTTCCCTAATTCATTAAATGATAATTTAGGGTAAAAAATAACTAAGAAATTTATCTGTAACACTTAAATTAAATTTATATAAATATTTAGTAGCAAATATATAAAAGTATAACACTCGTTTTTGAAAAATGAAAAATATAGTCTACGATCTTGACTGTTAATTCAGTTTTCATTAAGACCTACATATTCTGGAAAAGTGTAAGTAATTTTAATGTTTTTGAATGTATTTTTAGAAAAAGGCAGGACTATTTTGTACAGTAGTTGTCATAAGCATATAGATTTTGTTAAATAAATGTTAATAATATATTTTTATAATATGTAAATTTATAAATTTTCATAAAATATAAATTATAAGAAAGAAAAAAAAATGGTACATGGGTGTTTGGATAATCTATTTGTGCGCAGTATTTTCCTGTATACAGCTGATCGGTTAAATCAACTAGCTAGCATTTCATATCAGTCGATTGAAAGCCGGTAACGAACATAGAATAATCTAACATTAAGCTTGAATAAAAGGAAGAAAAACGTATGTGACATTAAAAAAAAGACAATTAAAGATTAACATTTTCTGTTTTTAATTGTAGTGGATGTCTCAAATTGTATGATAGAATAGTATTGTCAGCCTCAAGTATACACAGTCTCAGGTATTCTATCATATTAGCTCCATACACTGTTTTACATTAGACCCATTCACTATCTCACATTACCCCCATATATTGTCTCACATCAGACGACTGGAACTGTTGGTTTATATCTCAGACTATGTTATGTATATTCCAACGTTTAACATCTAAACGATTTGCTATTCCTTACTGAATAAATGCCAATTAGAAAAAATTACCAAAGCTTTTAGTACTTAAGTTTTATACAAAAGTGTTTTGAAGTCTCGCACAAACGTTTTTATCATCATAAAAGTAAGGTATCTTAATGTATATTTTTGGGGATATTTTTCGTTAAATTTCGAGTGCATTCGGAATGTATATAAATAAAATGATGCATCGATTGCAAAATAATCACAAAGCCAATTTTATTACTATAAAATTTGGTACGTCGTTTTTGTATGTCTCACAATAGCCCTATTATTTTAACTATGTGCCTTATATTTGTTCTGATTGACCCTATTTCTAAAGTTTATCGATGATCTGTGTTAAACAATTCTAAGCATTTCCCCCTATCATGTAATGTTTTTTATACAAAGGGAGGATACAGAGACAGAAAAATTACATGGAATATCTACAGGGCGTTAGATATGTCAATAACCAATTTTGGGTTGATATTATCTAAAGTTGGAACGTCGTTTTATGTCTAACAAATACATAAAAAGCAAACTTTTTTCTTTTAATTTGTTTCAAGTAACTGAAAATCCCTCCAGTTTTGAGCAACAACAAACGAGCAAACATTGCAGCATGTAATGAAGTATGAAAATAGGAGGTCAGCTTTTAACCACTGGACTGGGTCATAAAAAAGACTCGACAACTTGCGCCATTTTCTTGTGTGGTTTGGCCAAACAAGAAATTTACATGTCCAAGAACTCCGATGAACTTTGAAAAGAATCCCTGATGTTTCGAACGCAACATTCAGGATTTAAAAAAAAGGCTGGATAGTGTACGAAAAGATTTGCATACTTGTCTTGACAATGCTACTGGTTGTGTTGCATTCCAAAGGATACCATTTATTTTCAATGGTAATATCTGTCCTAAGGTTTTATGGCAAAATACATGATAAGTTTATATAATTACTATTGAGAATGCAATTTAATATCGATATTGACTTAAAAGACACCTTGTAATTAAGTCAAAGTATTCATCAAATGAAAAAAATAAATTGTATATGACATTTTTTACGTAGTTGTTACTTTTGTCATAGATGCCATAAATTTAAAAATCATTTTAATGCATTTTCGATGTCTCCATTCTATTTCACAACTTTTCGCCATATGCTATGCTCGCGGTAGCATGTTATCTAGCAACCAACAGTTGTCTACTATTATGCTCCCTGGTGTTCGTTGCTTTCCTGACAAAATTTCTAATTTACCAACGGAAAATACTGTGCCTTCATGGGTTAAATTTAAAATTTACCTATAAGACGTAAATTCTCGATTTCTGTCGAAAATTGTGGTAATGGCACTTTTTGAGTACTTTTCTCAAAATTAGCATAAAAAATGCATAAAAAATGCTTTTTTGAAAAAGAATCATGTTAGCTAAAGATATAATTTTTTACGGAAAGTTTTCATTATACGTATAACATTTTAAAGAAATATCTTATAAATGCAAATATATGTTAAATTTAATAATTAGTAAACTATAGTAATATTTAACAAATTTTTGCATGGATATATAAGTGATTCACTTATATATTCGACGCAATTCAATAAAATTATACTAACATTATGCGTGAACTGTAAACCTTAACCATTATTTTCAAATAAATGAAGTGAAATATTGAATCGTTTGTACATATAATTCAGATCAGCTTAACGTGTACGTTAGGCATGGAAAATATATAATGCTAAGTACAATTATTACTTTACCCTTATTTTGAAGAAATTGTGATTCGTTCAATAATTTTCTTCTCCGTTCTGGACATATTCAAAACGTTTCCCGATAGTAAAAATATTTTACTGTTAATTAAATGGATTTAATTGAAATCAAATTTCCAAATATCTTAACGATTATCTGTGACAGTCATCTTTCCATTCTGTTTCTAGTTTTGTTTTTAACGTGTTAAACAATAAAAAAAGGTTGCTGCTTGAAATGAATAATAATCACTCACTGCGTCAGTTTAGTCGGTATAGACCTACATATCCTATTCTAAACATCTAGCCTATACCTTCCCTCTTCTTGTCCGCAGAGACAGCACCTTCGCAGAAGACACAAATTGCATCATCTTCCTGTGTCAGATATCGTCCTTCTTTACTTTTTAAAATCCAATTTTAGTTTTTACTCCGTCATTTTTCTTCTTTTTCTTCCCATTTATTGTAGATGATTTTGGGCAACATTATAATGATAGTTATACATTATAAAAGTCAAATGATTAAACAAAGCAATACAGTGTCTGTGTTCCCATAAGTTAATTTATTTTCTTCCGTTTCTCCCTGAGCAAACTGAGAGAGACCCAAATATCGACTAGCCGGTAATTAGATCACCCTGGGTGGCAGATATTTGGACCATTGCTATGTTTAATTTAAAACCGGTATTATTTATTCATATAGCAAAATACCAATAACGCTCTTCAGGCAAATGTGACCTAAATATCTCTAGAAAACAATTTAATCGTCAATTCAGATCAAAATTCGATCAGTATTTTAAAAAAATGAGAAACACATACTTGAAAATTTTTCGATATCTCAGATTTCGTCGTGTAGACACTTTTGCAATTACTGTTTGTAAATTAGACATACTTCAATGACGTACTGCTTGTGCCAATCTTTTCTCAATTAAAGATACAAACACTGCCGATAGGCTGGGCTGCACTCTTTTCTCAGAATACCTACTACCCGGTATTTGAACCTTCTCCTCTATCATTTTTTATTTAATTTTACTGAGAGTAACATTTGTTAATTAAAACCTTTTTACACTGAAACAGTGAGAAATGTGCTTTAAACATATGGTATGTATTAAATATGTCTAAATATGTTAGGTTAGTTTTATAAAATAAAGTGTTATTTAAACACAAATTACCTGACTATATTTAAATTAGCCCAACAGGGGATATATACAATTTACAAAAAATAACTTTCTCTGTCAGTTGAGAATAATTTTTTTAATCTGAACGTGTCTTATTTCTTGGCATTGAATTTATTTAATAAATGATAAAAATTTAATCTAGCAAGCCCTTTTAGTTAAATATACATTTCTATACAGAATGTGAAAATTTTTCGATATCTCAGATTTTGTCGTATCGACACTTTTGCAATTACTGTTTGTAAATTAGACATACTTCAATGACGTACTACTCATGCCATTCTTTTCTCAATTAAAGATACAAATACTGCCGATAGGCTGCGCTGCACTCTTTTCTCGGAATACCTACTAGCCGGTATTTGAACCTTCACTTCTATCATTTTTTATTTTATTTTACTGTGAGTAACTTCGGTTAATTAAAAACTTTTTACACTGAAACAATGAGAAATATGCTTTAAACATATTGTATGTATTAAATATGTCTAAATATATAAGGTTAGTTTTATAAAATAAAAGAATTATTTAAACACAAATTACCTGACTATACTCAAATTAGCCCAACAGGGGATATATACAATTTACAAAAAATAACTTTCTCTGTCAGTTGAGAATATTTTTTTTAATCTGAACGTGTCTTATTTCTTGGAATTAAATTTATTTATTAAATGATAAAAATTTAATCTAGCAAGCCCTTTTAGTTAAATATACATTTCTATACAGAATGTGAAAAATTTTCGATATCTCAGATTTCGTCGTGTCGACACTTTTGCAATAACTCTTTGTAAATTAGACATACTTCAATGACGTACTGCTCGTGCCATTCTTTTCTCAATTAAAGATATAAACACTGCCGATTGGCTGCGCTGCCCTCTTTTCTCAGAATACCTGCTAGCCGGTATTTGAACCTTCTCCTCTATCTTTTTTTATTTAATTTTACTGAGAGTAACCTCGGTTAATTAAAACCTTTTTACACTGAAACAATGAGAAATATGCTTTAAACATATGGTATGTATTAAATATGTCTAAATATATAACGTTAGTTTATAAAAATAAAAGTATTATTTAAACACAAATTACCTGACTATACTCAAATTAGCCCAACAGGGGATATATAAAATTTACAAAAAATAACTTTCTCTGTCAGTTGAAAATATTTTTTTTTTTAATCTGAACGTGGCTTATTTCTTCGTATTGAATTTATTTATTAAATGGTAAAAATTTAATCTCTAGAAGGCCCTTTTAGTTAAATATACATTTCTATACAGAATGTGATAATAGTTTCATAATATTTAATATTGCATTCTTCAAGTATATCCAAGTAAATATACGGGTAATCTGCTCATGTGCTACAAATATCAATATTTGTGCTTAAAGATATGAAACATCATGATCGAACATGACATGCACGACACAAGATCAATAGGCTTCACATCTGCACACAAATATAATTAATCAATACCTGCATTTATAGGAATGATATAGGCTCTCGGAATTAGTATACGAGAATAAATACATATTCTACATTATATAAGATCATGATATTCAATTGCTTGGAAGTATATGTATTGTATGTATTCAATTTAAAAACAAAGTTTCTAAGGAGTATTGAATACTATTACAGTTCAACTCGGTTATATCGATCTCGGATAAAACAAGAGCTTAGTTTTAATAAGGATTTTATAAGCAATATTAAAATATATTCCAAGAAACTCGGTTATAACAAGAAAAACTCGGATAAAAGGAGCAAAAAATATTCGATTCGCAAAACTGTTCTGTTTTTAAGTTCTTTTATTTTGCTCAAACTGGTTTTTGTATCTAAAGATGGAATTTGCACTCGATTTTTCACTCACTTTTTGATATGCTAGAATATAAAAATTACGTTCACAGATGTGTTTCCTATTACACTATAACATTTTAATATTTTTAGAACTTCATTATAAATTATTAGATTAATTTTAAAGCACATTTCCGTTAGTCCGTCACAGGTGATAAATCGCTAAATATTCTATGTAACTCGTACAATTGTATACGAGTTGAAACAACAATGGATTTAAATATGCGTCAATTCACGCCTAACAAAATATGTCTAATGGCTGAGAAATTAAAACAATGAAACATTTAATAGCTAAAAAGTAGAAAATAAATTATAAATAAAAAATAGGGTTACATTTAACAAAAATACGCTTTTATCAATTAATAGTTTAATATTAATGATTTATGAATATACGTTGAGAAATCAGTTTAGACATCTTAAAATGATAGTTTAAATAATGTTTAACTCTTTTCCTCTTGCCATATCTTAAAAAAATGGAACAAAACTTATATATATATATATATATATATATATATTAAATTACTTGTTTACGCTTTCTACCAGACGTAAAAAAACATTGCGTAACCGAGTTCAGGGCCAACGCCAAATTAATGTTTTGTTAAAAAATATATTTGAGAAAAAAACATGATTTACAATCATAAAATTAGGCGTGATTTTAAAAATAAAGTTGGCATATCTTATTTGTTGTTTAGTTGTCATATCCGATTTTAAAGATAAAGTTGCCACCATCACTGTTTATAAAACAGTGTGTTTTTTATTTATTTTTACTTTTATGTTTATTTATACTATTGTTGAAAATGGTTAAGATGAAGAGGACAAGTGTTAGGCGTTATAGCTGCTTCTTGGACATATTGAAATGCTGTGAAATGCGGCATAAAGCTTCTTATAATGTGTTATATATGTGATGTATAATGTGTGTAATAAGTGACAACTGCTTTAATTCCATGAGCTTGGGTAAAAGTCCAATTATATAATAAAAAACGTTTTAAAAAGAACTAGAATAAGATAATTTTTTCTTTTTTTTAAACTTGTTATCAAGAATAATTTTTGATCAATTGTAAGAGTCGTTCCATCTTCATCTCTTTATTTTTAGTCTTATGCATTTACTTAATAATACAAGGATAAAATTTAATAGTGTACTACAATTACTAATTCAATTGCATAATTTTAACAAAAGAACGTAAAAGTATTTCTACAAGTGAAATAGTTCAGATGTAATAATTTCAGTTCATGAATTAATTGAATTTTCATGTAATTGCAGAGGGTGCTTACACATTTTGGGAAAGAATTTGACCAAAAACAACAAAAAAAAAACATAAATTAAAACAATTATTTTTTTAATATGTTCTATCTGGTTGACCTTGTTGTGGACTATCATATTGCAGCGGGATTTCCAAGATAGTAAGGCTTTTTGCAAAACTGGAAGTGGAATTTTGTGCCATTCCTACACCACATATTTCCAGAGTTCACTCAGCGTAGTTGGTCGGCGTTTCGCAAGGGCTTGTTTTAATAGTCCAAAGGCACGGTAATCCATTTGTGAATCATCTCGGGACTACGTTAGAATATGATTAATCCGTATACACTTGATTCCAGTTTTTCTTGTCAATTTTTCGAGAAATGCAACTGTATTTTTGGATGTATGGCTGCTCGCTTTATTCTGCTGGATCTCAACACTTTTAACGTCCGTAGGATAAATTTTTGCAATTTCTTCTTTTAAAACAGGAATTAGAACTTTGTTTTGAAAATACATAGAGTTAATTTTGACTTTTTTCACATTTTTCACATTTTTTCTGATTTTTAATTTTTCGTTATAAGAGATTCCAGCAATCACCATAAATCCTTTAGAGAAACTTTCTTTGCAGTGTTTGAACCAAAGTTACAAGTCTGTTTGGCCTCTGTTCTGGTAATAAATAGATTTTTTTTGTATTACGTCATTTAGATAAATCCATTGCGACAAGGTTTTTCACTTATCACCTGCTGAATGATTTTCATATAACGGAATATGACTAATTCTCTTTGGAAAGAGTAAATATATAACCTTCAATACACTAGCTTCTTTCGCCTGCCATTTCAGACGATATGTTTTCATAGCAGCCAATATTTCAGTTATTACGTTATTACATGTTACCATATTTCCCCCTTGTTGTTCCGCATTGTATTTTAATTTAACATGAAAATCGATCCTACTATATGTAAACGCCATCTGTATATTTCAGTAAAGAAACAGAACTTGAACACGCTTATATCGATAACGTAGTTATCGAAAAAAGCGTAAGAACAAAGGCACTTTTTACTTCAGCCTCGTTATAGCCAAGTACAACAGTACACACTATTATGATAACTTAGTAATAATGATCAAAGGCCCTGAATTTGAACAAGCACTTAAAACAGAACTTGGACACGCTTATTACGAGAGCTTGTTTATAATGAGCAAAGACACTTTCTCCCATTATCCTAGTTATATCCGAGTTCGATTCTACATATTTTCTTTTGTAAGTATAACTAACATAAATTTCTGAATTAAAAAAATTTATTAAATGTATTTTATAAAATGTATATTATTATTTAAAAATTAAAATTAAACGAAGCGAGTGTAAATAAAAAATGTACACAATAATCAAAAATTAATATTACAGATTTTTTGAATATCCAAAGCTATGTTTTGCGTTTCGATATAAAAAAGAATGCAATGATTTTTCTAGAGTGATTTTAAATTAATATTTTTTTACTGCCATAAACCTTTTATGATGAGCATTTTTTTTTAATTTTTCTCATACTTTACAACTTAATATTATTCTTGGTAACAGATATTAATAGAGATTTCTATTATTTTTTAACTGATTGTCAGAATATACGCTATAATAGATATAAACAGCTTCTAAAGCATTATTGAATTTGTATAAATATGTTTAGTAATTAACTAATGGTGATAACGGAATAAATTTCTTTTAAAATTACATAACAAGTAGTAAAATTTAAATTTCATCTATTTTCAAACAAGAAAACACAAGCATTATTTAAACAGTTTTCCCAAAACATAAATTTTGTGAAAATGTATTAACTTCGAAAACTATCCATATAAAGAAAATCCTTGCCAGACAACTAACTTTTTTGTGCTAAATAAAACACTTATAATTGGCATTATGTTTATTTTCTTGTAGAAAACTGATATTTTGACAGATATACTATTGAGATGCAAGCGCCAAGCAATTAAAAACGCAATAGCCACAAAGTGATTTTTATTACCTTTCGAATTAACTCAAGAAATTTAACTGTATCATTAACTTCATAGAAAGAAAACCCGATGATTCAACGCTTTAATTTACGACCTTTACAATCATTATATACAGTTGAAGAAATTTTCATTCTTAAGAAGATTTTTACGATTGTACAAAACATTAGAAATAAAAAAGAGATTTGCAAGAATAATTTTAACAGCAAATTTCAACAGTAATTCATTGGTTAATGTGACACTTATGATTTTTATTTGATTTGAAGTAATATTTTAAATATTTTTACACATTAAATATTGATATAAAAAAAAACTATATTTACTTTATCATGATTTTTTAAAGAAGAAGGGGCACAAATTCGACGAACATGTGAATTACAATAAAATATATTTCTTAATTTTTACTTAATGCAGAAATCTTAAGTAAAATAACCATATCCAAAATCTTAAATCATACAGAAAATATGAACTTTATAATTCGGTACTTTATACCGTTAATATAATGTCAAAATGGTTATGATTAATAAAACTTAATTTCGTAAAAATAATAAACAGAGAGTCTAAAGAACTAAAATAGCCATAAATTCATTCTAAAACATTCTAAACATGTATAATGTTATATTTTTGAATTAACATTAAGTGTGATAGTTGTGGCCAAAGACTTAGTTACAGTTTGAAAAGATACTCTAGTAGTCGACTGAACTGCGCTTGTGATTTTAATGTATTGTGATGCTAAACTTTGTGCATGGATCTGAATTTTATTCTGTCTCTCTTTAAATTTCACAAAGTATGAAAGAACAACGTTTATTAGTTTTCACGTGTATTTTACAAAGTTGTAACCATTAGGTGATTATTATTATCTGTCATTTATAAATATTGCGGATTTTATTGTAGATGTCGCCAAACTGTTCGAGTAAAGGTCATCAAACTACCTCCCGTTGTTTTGACGCAAGCATTTCCAGCGTATTCTCTGTATAGAGCATCAGAAGCAAAGTTGCTGTGAGTTCGCAGTTTATAAGAGGAAGGAGTTAGCCATATTTTCTTCTATAAGAAAGTTATTAAGATTCATGGATTCTCGCTATCGTTTAAGGAAACTTTAAGCAAATTGTATTTACAAGACAAAGAACATTTCGTATGTGTAGTGTACAGCCAATCTTTAAGCATCTATACCAGTGGTCACCCAATGGCGGATCGCGGTCCGCATCCGGACCTCAAGCAAATTTTGCACGGACCGCGATGACGAAATTGTGAATAAAAACTCTTGGGACTGACCAATTTTGCATAAACAATATCTATGAAAAGAGTATCCAGAATTAAAAGCTTTAGCCATTAAATTGTGTACCATGCTTGCTCAACTTATGTGTGTGAAGCAGCATTCTCAAAAATGAACTTCATTAAGAATTGGTGCAGATCACTGAGATGAACACCTTAACAGCTTGATGAGAATCACATGCACTCACTTGAGCCCAAACTTCAAGCAGGTTGTGGAAAATAAAACTTACCATTTCTCCTTGTGAACGTTAACCAAAATGCACTTTAATGAGTAATCGTTTTGAAATTATGTTATCATACACACAAAAAAAATATATTCATATTGTATTTATGCACTGCATTTCACTGGTATCCATTGTGTTTTGCACGTAAGATAACAATTGATTTCAAAGGAAAGGTTTACTAAGCAAAGCAGGTATTCTAGGTTGGTAGAGTACTTTGTAGCGTGGAGAAGGTGAGGCGGGAGTTGGGGTGGGGAGGCTTAAGTTTTCTGGACCGCGGAAGTTAGCCAATGTTTTGAAACGGACCTAAGTGAAAAATAATTGGTGATGACGAGTGATCTATAGTGTAGTGTACAACCATCGTTAAGCTCAGTAGGTCATATGTTTAAGTCTCAAATTATAATTGAGCAAAGTTCAGAAAAAAGTTCCCCGATTCATTTTTAGTATTTGAGTTAATTTGAATTTTCTAATTTGTTTGTTTGCTTCACTGCTAAGTTCTTTTAAATCTTGAATATTCTCTGTTTTTTTACAGATAGTGAAGTTTGGATTGTTTTACTTTTCCAAACAATAAAATTTAAATGAGCATTATTTCAAACTTTCTATTTTTCGAAATTACAATATTCATCATAATGTGTGTATGAAAAATTATCAATATACTTTTGAAAAGAAAAAACCATGTCATCTGAAGTGAATATCTGCCAGAAAACAAAGTCTTACATATCAAGACCTTTAAACAACAAGTTTATGAAAGATTACTATATCACTAAAACATTTATCACAAACAAACATTCAAAAAATAAATATACCTAGTATATAACATATAAACTTATATTTAAATTGTTTACCTTTCCTATTAGAGAACAGTGGTTTGCCATTATTATTAACTGCGAAATTTTTCATGTCAACATAAACAAAACCTGATATTTGTATGATCGTATTTGCGATAAATGTAATAAAAGCGTCTTTACAACGAACGTGTTATTCATTATGTAGATTTCAGAAAATGTTTATTTTTAAAAGGTATTTTTCCAATTGCACACAATCAAACATGAAAATATATATATAACATTATTTTATTATATAAGCATTATTTTAAAGTTTTTATTTCTTTAAGATAAGGTGTATCTGAAATGCTTCAACAAACTTAGAGGGATGACCGTGCAGTACTCATGAAGACGAACAAAAAATGCAATGGAACTCGGGGTCGCAAATGACGTTTAAAGGATGAAAATCGAGAAAATACGTCTGAAAATGGACAAACTGAGACAAGAAAGAAACATCTCCAGAAAATTATTTATTGCACAGAATAGGTACAACACAGCTCATGATGTCCAGAGAAAACAAAAAAATTACAAAAATTGTTCAAAGTGTCGACCGCGGACATTATTACACAGAGTACATCTACGGAGGAACGATTGGCGGACATGCTCGAAGAATCCGGGAGCTTCCTGAATTTCTCCCGCAGCTGTCACAATACGCGCTACTACTTATTCTGGCGTCTCATAAATGAGGGAATTCATCTGTCCCCAGAAGAATAAATCCAAAGTGTTAAGGTCCGGCGAGTGTAGAGGCCAAGCAACAGGGCCACCACGTCCAATCCATCTTGCCGGATAAACTCCATCAAGGTGGTTACGCACGTCCGCAGAAAAATGAGGCAGAGCACCATCGTACATGTACAAAATTTGTTGCTGCACGCCGGCTTGTGTAACAGAAAGCAAACCTGGTAAGATATTCTGCGTTTATTGGTCTGTTTCTAAGAAGATGAAATTTTGCATACGGATTCATGCTCACAGATTTGTTTGGCTTTCTTCCAAGTTTTTATTATCTCTTTCTGAACGGATATGCACGAAGTTAAAGGAAAACCAGCCTCGTGCTACTAGCCAGTACTACAGAAAAGTAGCATGCAAGATTTCGATATTTTTATTTGTTTTGCGATTTTCACCATTTAAACGTCATTTGCGACCCCATGTTCCATTGCATTTTTTGTTCATCTTGATGAGTACTACCATCCCCCTAAGTTTCTTGAAGCATTTCAGATACACCCTGTATATATACATATATTTCATAATGCATTTATGTAAACGAATAACAATCTTCTGGTAAAATAAAACAAGTCATCTGCAGTAAATTGTTCGATGAAAAAGTCTTACAAATCCTTTTTACAATCTGGATATAGAAATTTCCATTTTTCTAAAACTAATTTTCACATGCAAATATTAAACACATTAATACCACTACCATTAAAATACAGACAAGCATATATAGATATATTTTCGCTTTCCGATAAGAAAACAATGGGTTCTCATCATTATAATGTGCAAAAACTTTCATTGCAACTTAAACAAAACTCGATATTTCAACGCATAAATTAATGATAAATGTAACAGAAACCGACCTTTTACAGCAAACTTCTTAATAATTATGCAAATTTGAGAATTTTTTATTGTAAATAGATTTTTGAAAAGTCCATACTCATAAAGTTTTTTAAATATATATAACACTAAAGTATTTTAACTGCAAAATTCAAAAATTACGTAAACTATTCATTAAATAATACAAAAGTCAAATATTAGCTCTTGTCTGAAAGAAATTTATATCTTTATGATGGAAATAATATAAAGAATTATGACATTTAGGGAAAATGAGTTAAAAACGGAAAAGGGGAACTTGTGCATTAATACATGTAATAAATAATTGTTAAGAAAATGATATAAAGTTTACAACACTGTCTACTTTTTTTTTACAATTAATTAGGTATTTTTTATATTTAGTATCCTAACCTCAATCATATTAACAGATATTCAATTTAATATTTTATAATATTTTTAATTTCTAAAACTTTATTACAATATTAGGTTTTTTCTAAATGTATTTTAATGTAATTTTCACAACTCATACTTAAATTTTATAGATCAAATAGTTTAGTTTTCATTTTTATTTATTTGTAACAGAGACAGCATTTTTAGATACAAAATACACCCAACTACCATGGCGTCACACTTTCGCTATTTTCAGTGATAGAACAAAATGTGCAAGGCATCTATCTATTTTTGAAGGATGTTTCACTCTCTCCATCTCTTACCGTGGGATCCAGATAGCACGCGTTTTTGATGGGTCGCTGTCACTGAGAGAAGTAACCAACTACGGAGGAAAGATGTTAGATCATGGTGTCTGAAATACGTTGCTTTGTTGTACGACTCCCTGCTAAGTAGTGAAGATATTTTTGTCGGTAAATTATAATAAATATATTTTTGTTAAAATTTTATTGGATTTTATCTCTCTTTATTAGAGTTTTGAAATCAATGAATTATCAAAAAATTTAATTTTTAAATTTATTTTATGTTAGGAAATTAACCTTTATTAAGAATATTAAGTACGGTAGAGCCACGAGTATCCGATTAGTATTGATCAACACGACTCTGATAAGCATAAAATGGAAATAAATTGAACGTACATAAATTGTCACAAACTTAAGAGATGAAATAAAAATTTACACACTGTTCATTAATTTTTATGGTACTACGTAGTGTCCGTATGATGTCCACTTCAATATTTTAATAAATGTGGGAATTGAATTTTACATTTGAAGAAGTCATGATAATTTTTTGTTTGTTGGATAATAGGCGTTTCATGGCTGCAATGCTACGCCATTGCATTATTGTAATCAAAATTACAAGTGTAGCCTCTTCTTTCTGCTCAATGTATTCAATAGTTTTTTCAATTGAAATTAGATCTTCGGAATGCGTTATTTGTTTCTGATGCACATACTTTTTATCATCAGCTCTTTCTTGTTCACGGTTTTTAATAATGTCTGCAATAATGCCATATGTAAATTCATGCTGTGCATATGTGTTCAGCCACTCAAAAATATCTTCGTCAACAAAAGTTCCAGAAACATGAAATCTTTGTTCTAGCCTTAACAAACCTTCGTCATCACCAGTTTTATTTTTATCATTTAACCTCTCTGGTCCCATAATCTTCCTCCATGATTTTTGTATAGTCCTAGTGTAACTTCTTTCCCTTCTTCGACAATTCAAATCGCAATAACATTCAGTGTAATATATTTAAGATATTATATAACTCCTTCTTCTTCGAGACCTTTAATCACTTTCCTTAACAGTTTCTTGTCATGTTTTTTTTTTCAAGATCTCATATGAACACATTAATCTTATGACTGTATTATTCAAGTCACATTTGGTAAAAAGATATGCTTTGACAAAATCTTAGAATAAATATTAATGAAGTTGAAATCTCCAGATCTAGGATAAAGAAATTGTTATTGTCAATGAATTTCTTGTTGAAGATGAAAGAGAATTTACAAAAATGTAGAACTCTCATATTTTGTGATAAAACAACGGTGAACGTGAGAAATAGGATAAAATGTTAGATTTAATTAATTATGCTCAGATACTAAGAAAAATAAGTATGATTAGTATATCAATGTCGACATAAACTAACGTAAAGTATAGGGAGCTGTGTATTTTTCTCGAAGTATAAGGGAATATTTCTTTTATTTGAACATATCGTTCCCCTTATACTAAAAACATAAATGGGAAAATTTTCGTTTTTTGGTATTATTAGATGGTTGGTTCTCATTTAATGCTATGTATTTTTTTCCAGAAACGCAAATGTGTATTCCCGCATGATTTAAAATTACAAAATAAACAGATTGATTGAGGGGGTATAATAATAAAAAAGCTAAATATTAATTTTTTGCTAAACTGTCCATGAATAATTTTTACTTCATTTGTTTTTATGCATTTCCATTGCTATTTTGTTGTTATGTTGTAATTTAATAGAACAGTTGTAATAAAACCAAGAAAGTTATTTTGCGCAATCTGTCCTTACAGGGTTGGTGTGATTGCGCACATGGGTAGGAGAGATTCTTACTAATAATAACTACAATTAAATTGTTAGCAATAATAATTACAATTAAATGACATTGTTGTAAGGTTTTCGTGAACAAATATTATTGTGTTAGGAGTGAATATTTCAACCTAATGATTAAAGAATCAGAAAAAGGAAATATTTTTAAAAACGATTAAAAAATTGTAATTAAAGGAGGGAAAAATTAAAGAATCAGAAAAAGCAAGTCCAGATGAGATTACAAAATAACATTTAGTTACTTGAAAACCCGTTTAACTTAAAATTCGTCCATTTTCATTTTTCATTTTTTATGCAAATTTACCAATAAGCTGCGTAATCTCTCCTAGCATTGAAACTAATGGGAACAATGCGCCATCTCTCCTAAGTAGCAGATGCGCAAACTCTACAATTTTAGTAGGAGAGATTGCGCGGACTTTTATTTAAACATGGCCGCTATTAAAACGAACCGTTGATGTTTACATTGTTAGTCTAGATTAGTAGCTTATGAGAAATCGTTTAAGTTTAAAATATTTTGTACTACTGACATCGTATAGAAATTTGGATGAATAGCTATGAAAATTCAAGCACTTACTTTGGGAAAACAAAACAAAATAGCAATGCTTTATCTTAGACGCTCAAAACAATCAACGTGCACTTTCAAGTAGACACTCCACTACTGCTGTTGCACAACTACCTGGAGTCGCTGCGCGCTCACTCTACTCCTTCCACCTGAACATCTATGTGCGCAATCTCTCCGACCGCGCCATCTCTCCTGGCTTTACCTTAGATTATGGTGTCATGTTGTTCTGTTTCTTAGTGAAAATCTGAGATAATAAATTTAGAATTGCATCTCATGCCCAGAATAAATCATGCGTTTCGATCTTATTATTTTATTAGTTCATCTTAAACGTGCGTTAGCAAGCGTATACTACGTTACGAAATTATCAATATCGTACATAGCTTATGGAAAGAAGGAAGAACAGGTTTACTATGTGACAGATTGTATCATATTTTAGAAAGAAAGGGTTGGTAAGAAAAATTATCGATGGTAAAGAGAGCAAATTTTGTGATTTCTTTATTCTATCATATTATGACTATCGGATAATTGTCAGGATGTAAATCTACTAAGAAGTCATAGTGGCTGATGTTTTAATTTATTTTTAACTCATCTCAAGAAAGGACATAATGACATAAAACAGATTTGGATATGACTCATCATTTACGTCATGTGCGACGAGTATGGCAATGTGACTTTGCATTTTGGTCATGGTTGATTTATATTTTGGTCATATTTTAATCACGGTTATAAAAAGCATATTTCTTTAGGCAGAAGAATTAGATTACATTAAATGCTTTATTTTAAAAAAAATCAATAATTTCATATCCAACAAATACACTCATTAACTGTCTCCACCTAATTCATTTTTCACACACAAGACATGACCTTCACAAAGCATCAAAAATATTTCTAAATCTGGGGCAGTAATATATAACACTGTCCGTTGAATTTCACAAACTTTCAAATTCAATTCAAATTACCGCAGTAGCTTAAGTACCTACAAAAAACCATTTGTTAAGCCATTCCTTTTTAAACACAGGTTTACTGAGATCAATGGAGAGTATATTTAAATGTAATGTAATCAAATCCCGTGGCTTTCCAAACACACAGGTCTTATTCAGGAATATATGCAGATTTTTATTGGTGCGTCACTTTGACATACTTTTATTTGACATCCCTATGAACTTACAAGTTTCACAATCACAGTAGTCACTAAAATGTCACATAGTGACTCTCTTCTTTCCGTCGTCGTATGACTCCAATATGAAGTTGTGACAAATTTTTAGTCATTTTCAACTCATTACAAATTAAGAAATGTCGTCGCTATAGTGAAGTGCACTCTCCAAAAAATCCGTAAATTGAATGAATTTCTCTGTGAATTGTATTTCATTAAAATACAAAAATTTCGTCTTTGATTTGTCAAAAATACCAATTTTCCCAAAAATACCAAACATTGACCAATCTAACGTATAAATTACCTGAAATCGTTCTGGTGTAAAGCTGCATTTTTGCACGGATATTCCGACAACTGTGCTGCGTAGTACTTTTTTCGTAGTAGAAAATGAATTTTTACGTATGTCGTAAAGTAAAAAAACATTTTGTGAATTTAAGCTAAAAATTTCCTGAAAATCTCTAGTCCAAAGATCAAATTTTCTTTCAATCACAGGGGTGTTACGGCAACTTTCTGCCTGTATCTTTTATGTTTATTGACAAAATTATTTTTGAAAATAGGAAGAAGAGAGATTTTGCAGCTTACATAGTGGGATATACAACACTAAATGATGTTTTATCGTCACGGTGCATTCCATATATTTGTGGTATTTAGGTAACAGATCTGTTGAAATCAATATTTATATAAATTAAAAGTTACTTTAACCCCTGATAAAATGCAATTCCGTTTTCATGTACAATAAATAACTATTATATATATATATATATATTTATGTGTGTGTGTGTGTTATGGTCAATATGATTGATCCGGACATAAAGGCCGGTTATTATTAATAATAATATTTATTAATTATTGATTTATTAATTATATATATATTATATATTATTATAGTATAATATATATTATATATATATTATATATATTATTAATTATATATTTATTCATTATTCAATATTATTAATAATAATAATTATAATAACCGCGGTCAGTATTAATAATAGCCGGTTATTATTAACAATGACCGGATTAATCAATATATATATATATATATATATATATATATATATATATTTGTGTTTGTATATATATATTATCACATTATTAACACACAACATATAAAATTATTTCCTAAACTTTTCATTTCTTATTTTAAACTAGCTTTATGATTAAATGAAGTAGAAGTATAATATAATACATGAAATACTTTTGTATTTCTGTAACAAAAGAGACATCAGTATTATCGACATGAGATACATCTGCATCTGCAAAAAACAGATTGTTTTGAATTCCCTTGTGAAAGAAAACTTCGTAATACATGTATTCGGATTAAATATATACTATTTGTAGGTACGCCAATCATTAAGTTCTAGGAAGAGCACTTTTTTGGGTACCCACGAGAATAGGGTATTCTCAAGAGAAAAGCATCAAAATATTTACTTCTAGTGTTTGGCAAAATACATTCAAGGAAAAACCTCAAATAGGAGTTTAGTTTACCTATATAATAGTTGTTTTCCTAAAAAGGATAACTTAGTAACCAGAGCTTGTATTTATCTAACAATGTAACATTTTCTGCTGTTCTATACCTAAAATACAGAATTTAAATGTAACATGAATTTATTTCGTATATTTTATTCAAGTACTTTAATATAATAATGTGTAATAGAATAGGTAATGTAGATGAAGTATGTTGCATTAAACACATATTATAAGAAGTAGTTTATATGATTAATATTTCATATGTTCAAATATACGAGGGGCAGTCGGAAAATAAGTTTCCCCTGGCGACTGTGGACTGAGGTGTGTATGAAAGACAAAAAATGTAATGAGGCATTAAAGATAAAACATAACTTTTTTTTCCACATAAGTACCAAGTACATTGAGACATTTGTCATACCGCTTTATAAGCTTAAAAAAGCCCTCCATGAAAAAATCATGGCTTTGCATACGGACGAAGCGTTGAACGGCTATGGGCGAAAGACGACACAGCAGGTGAATGCGAACGTGCAAGACACCGATACACCATTGGGTAGAGGTCGACCACGATCAAGCAGATGGTGTTCGCGTTCACCTGCTGTGTCGTCTTTCGCCCATAGCCGTTCAACGCTTCGTCCGTATGCAAAGCCATGATTTTTTCATGGAGGGCTTTTTTAAGCTTATAAAGCGGTATGACAAATGTCTCAATGTACTTGGTACTTATGTGGAAAAAAAAGTTATGTTTTATCTTTAATGCCTCATTACATTTTTTGTCTTTCATACACACCTCAGTCCACAGTCGCCAGGGGAAACTTATTTTCCGAGTGCTCTTCGTACTTAACAATAAAATTAAATAGAAGCACTTGCAGAATTCATGAAATATATTTATTAATTTTGTAAATTATAGAGTGATCTGCTTTGTGTCGCCAAATACAGATTGCCTTGGATCACTTTGCAAGAAATGTGCAATGATATATCTATTTGGATTAAATATATATACTATTTATAGGTACGCCAATTATTAGATTCAATGTAGAGACGTTTTGAAGTATTCTGAAAAACAGAATATTCACATGAGAAAAGCGTCAAAACATTTTCTTCTAGTGTTTGGCAAAATACATTCAAGTGAAAGCCTAAAATGAAATATATATTTACAATAGTAATAGACTAGTTGTTTTCATAAATGAATATTTTTCGTAAATAGAGCTTTTATTATGTGAACAAACTAATATTTTGCTCCATTTATCCTCAATATACCGAATTTATGAGATGTATAGTAAGATCAATTTATTTTTTATACGTTGTTTTTCACATATTATTAATTTTTAATGGACAAGGAAATAACTATTTTTGTTGAAATATATTGCATTCAAAATAAAATATATAACCTCGTTTCCTTTACTATTCATTTGAAAATTTCAAATCTATATGGTAAAGCAAAAGTATGCCCGTGAGTTATATCAACGGTGGCAACAACCTGACTAGTCTATTTCGCATTTGAAAAAAGAATATTAACTCGTAACCATCGAACAATTTGAATATTTACGGGGAGAAAAAATGTACTTTTAAATGGAATTTGTCTGAAAAATGTATCTCAATTTACAGATTTTTTTATATTTTTTAAAATAATTTTTACGCACGACTTGCTTTTAAATATATTTTTATTGCGTTCAGCCTGATAACGGAATATTAACCTGTTTGTACTTAAAACAATACAAATAGTTCAGCTGTTGTCTCCGGCTGATATTCTATGAGGTAATTTAAGCTTCACCATTAAATAAATAAAAACCATTTTAACAGCCATGCTGAACTACGTGCTTAAATACTGAAATAATCAGAACCAGTACACTTTCCGCACATAGTGAAATTTTTTGGCGATTTCCTTGGCAAATTATCACTGGCATGAGGCTAATACGAAAGCATATTGTTTTTAATACATTTAAAAAATTTTTGAATAACTGGTATTTTTCATATACAATTGCTTTTAGGTATTCTTGAAGAAAATTAATGAAATATATTAAATGTAAAAAAAAAATATTAGAATTTTTAATTAAAAATAGTTTTTACCTATGTTCACTAGACCCCCCCCCCCGCTGCGCCTCCAGTATGTTCTTTTTCTCGAGAACACCGGTTCGTATTGCCTGGTATTCTTAATAATGCAGTTAAAGGAATGTATGAGAAAATTCATATAACTTTCTTTTTAAATTTTGTTACTACTGAGAGATCTATTTGAGATACTTCTGTGTCTGCAAAAACGGATTGTTTTGAACTCCCTAGTGAGATAAGGAACCATAATAGATGCATTCGGATTAAATATATACAACTTGTACGTAAGCCAATCATTAGGTTCAAGCAAGAGCAATTTTCAGGTACCCTGGAGATTAGTGTATTCTCAAGAGAAAATCACAGAAATATTTGCTTCTAGTGTTTGGAGAAAGGAATTCTAGGAAAAACAGCAAAAAAAAGGATTTTGTGAGTATTTTGGTTGTTTTCTTAAAAGAATAACTTAGTAACTTACGTTTCAATCAATGACAATGAAATACTTTCTTGTTATGTATTCCTAATGTACAGAAATAAATAGTAAAATAATCAAATTAATTTATATGTATTATATATATATATATATATATATATATACAGTATGCCAACTAAAGTTCCTTGCCACCCTCTTAACTTCGGAACGGCCGCTGCTATATTCATAAAAGTAGTGTCTAGGTATAGTAAAGTAGCCATGTGCTACTCAATGAAACCACCTACGGCTCCACCTGGTGGAGTGCTGCGGAGTTAGTATTTCTATCTCGAAAATGGAAAGAGATAGAGAAAAAAGTTTTTTACAAAGTTGTAGAGCATCATTGATTTAGTACGAAAAGACACCTTTTGGACGCGAAGAATAGATTAAAAACGCGCATTTCTTTTAAAAACGCGTTAAAACGCGCATTTCTTTTTTCGTGATTTCCTACACTGTGACGTGACAAAACGATCTTAGAAAGAAAAAAACAACTAGATATAATAATATACCTTTATTTTAGATGTTCAAACATCTCACCGTCAGCTGCAATGCGTATTTGGATCCTTGTTTGAATTTCACGTTGCTCACGTTGGAGCATGGTGCACACATGGTGACACGTTGGCACAAGCGTCCGTAATGCGTTGTTTAAGGTCCTGCAATATTTGTGAATTGGTCGCATACTCTTGCTGTTTCATAACGGGTTGTTTCTTTCTTTCTTTCTAAGATCGTTTTGTCACGTCACGGTGTAGGAAATCACGAAAAAACAAATGCGCATTTTAACCGTTCTATTCGTCGCATTAATGTCCACAAGGTGTTTTTTGTGCTACATCGATGATGCTCTACAACTTTGTAAATCACTTGTTTTCCCTATCTCTCTCCGTTTTCGATATACGAATGCTAACTCTGCAGTTTTCCACCAGGTGGCGCCGTAGGTGGTTTCATTCAGTAGCGCATGGCAACTTTACTATACCTAGACACCACTTTTATGAATATAGCAGCAGCCGTTCGGAAGTTAAGAGGGTGGCAAGGGATTTTAGTGGGCATACTGTATATATATATATATATATATATATATAAAATCAATTAATTGATATTGAGTATTATATTAAATAAATGTAAAAACTTCATGCTGGTCTATTTTAAACCACTTTATAACGAAAGCGATTTATAATAAAAAATGTTATTAATAACAAAATGAAACAGTTGTACAACAAAATGTACGATATATCTGTATTTATATGCTACAATAGAGACTTTTTTAAAATTTAAGGCATATGTGCATATGCAAATACATATTGTTTTCAAATGCTTAGTGATAGAAAGCGCTGTAATGGATGTATCGGATTAACTATGTATACGTGCCAATTTTACGGGTATTATTTTAACATAGTTTGAACCAATAGTCATTCCAAATAGTCATTAAAACTTTACTTAATTTTGTTCATTGTTAAATTTTCTGGTACAAATATGTTTATTTGAACAAAAATTTCCCATTTAAAATGAGAGAGTGTATCCAGTTAGTTACAGCAATGAAAGTGTGTCTAAATATAATAAAACGGGAAGCCACATTAAGATATGTTATCTTGCTGCACCCCACAGCGGAAAACTGTAGAGTTAGCATTCTTATCTCAAAAACGG
This sequence comes from Maratus michaelseni, assembly GCA_963931845.1. NCBI lineage: Eukaryota > Metazoa > Arthropoda > Arachnida > Araneae > Salticidae > Maratus > Maratus michaelseni. The sequence continues at coordinate 197,846,316 of OZ007588.1, read as the reverse complement.
TACGAGGTGTCAGGAAATGTTAAATACCAGAAGCCTTGAAATGTGTTTTTTTTTTTATTTCTTACCATAAGCTTAATAACGCCACATATTGCATTGAGAAGTGTGGCATTGTGAGTCGCATGCACATTTATTAAAACTACTAACTCAAATAAACAAGATACCGTAATTTAAATAGGAAAATCAAGTACGCATACTCAATATATCAAATTCCACACTTTTGCATGATATTAGTGACGTATTTGTGTTGGTAATCGGATAAAAATAATTATGCTTCTGGACTCATAATTAACTTGTTTTTACATGTAATATATCTTTTGATACTAAATAAAGGACGCTGTACAATATCCTAATTACCTTCTTTCCTGTATCGCGTAACGTTTTCGAAATAGTAACACTAACTCCACAGTTTGGAGCTAGCATGCGCTTCAAGGTACATCATAAGGTAGTGCATACCTAATTTACTGTACCTAGACACCACGTTCCTGGCTGTAGAGAACTGTGTTTGCTAGTTATTTGCGGTGAAACGGCACTAAGGAATCACTCTGTGAACTCTTTGTAAAAGTGAGATTTATAGTAAAACTTATAAATAACTAACACATCGGAAGCTCAGAATTATCCGCTAAGTAGCAGAGTTAAAAACTTGCAAATAATAAATATACAGAGGATTGAAAAAGTGTTCGCTAAATATAGATATTTGCTATTCGATAGCGTACGTTACGGAAGTTTTATTGTATAAGGTTCAAGCAAATGCGTTGGAATTTCAATATGAAGTGGAACCCTTAACCTTATTTTTTAACATCAATTTAAAGAAGGCATAACTCCCAAATAAATAAATACTTTCGTTTTTGTCGGCGTCGATTTGGATGTCAAATAATATGCAGAAATTCCTGTGTTTCTTTTCATTTTTTTTGACCGACTCTAAGTACAAACATATGATTTCAGATGTTTTTTAAAATTTGCATTCTAAAACTATACCAATTCTATACACGGAAAATAATTAATTTATCAAATATTAAATGTGAAAAATTAAAATTCCGGTTCTAAGTAAATTTTTATTATAAAACTGACTTTCAATGAGAAGCTGGTAGTTGTTGCATCTAAAAATGATTTAATAGAAGATACTGTAAAATATTCTGTCTCAAACGATAGAAATTGAGAAAATTTGCTCCTAATACTTTGATTCAAAACTGTATTTTATTTTAAAGAGCAGTCATAGAAATGGTTGTTTAGTTAAATTATTAAACCAATGTGTATGAAACTTTATTTGGTTGTAAATGAAACGTTTTACCATGTTATTCAAGTCAAGAAGTGTAAAGCATTTGTACGCAATGACTGTTATTTGTACAATAGGCTGCAATCAATTTGAGAAAGGAGTGTAATTAATGTTATTCGACATCTACTGGTCTCTAATTTTTTTAATGGGGTGGGTTATTCATCTCCATTTCACCTGCAGTGGATATTCGGAAAAACAGGTAAGTGCGACTACTGTTTTTTACACTTCCAATGAAGGAAGATATACATATCGGTTGTATCTTTTGTTTTCTATGTATTGGTACGCTTAATGTTTGAACTGATGGTCCGATTTTCATACTTTCTGTTTGGAAAGCATGGGAAGAACTTTTCTATAGATACTTCTTCTGTTACAATATAAATAGGACATAAAAATTATACTATGTCTGTCTGTCTGTTTATATGTAATTTTGTACTTTATGGTTTCAAGTTTCGTCAAAACAGATCAGTCCTCATGAATTTTGACTATGGTATTAAGATACACTCCTTTATGATATTAAAACAGTGGTCATATCGTTCATACCCCTTTCAACAGGGTCACTTAAAAACTTAATGTATCATTTCTTACTGTGTACCAAAACAAGCGATATTGGAAGAAATCAGTTTTAAATGATTGTGATGATGTGAATTATTTAATGATGTGAATTTAATGATGTGAATTTAATGATGTGAATTTAATGATGTGAATTATAGAGTTTTGTCCTGCAACAGGTCGTTTAACTCGATGCTACTCGAAATCGATCCCAATCGCGATTTGGTCAAATTGGCAATAAGACTTTTTGTTGCGTGTTGGTGTCGAATCCGGTTGACTCTACTTTTTCGGGTACGGATCAGTTTCAAATTGGTTTCTGAATCTGGTGAGTTGTGTTTGGTAACGCTTTTTTTTTCTAAAGAAAGTTTATAATATTGTTTATGATGAAAAACTTTTTATTTGAATATATATGAGTATATGTATATTGATTTTTTTTACATAAAAGAGAAAATTGATATTAGAGATATAATTACAGGCTAAGTTCTTCATAATTCATTACAGTATGCATTAATATAAATTTTTCATTTCAAGTTTCGGATCATTTCAATGAGAAGTGCGTCGGGTTCAAGTGGATGTTCGGTTTGTCTTTTCAGGAATAGAATTTTCGTGTCTTGCATGTGACAGACATAACCCGACCCGTCAAGGACTTGAATGTGGATACAGAGTTGCCTTGAAAACACGCAGTCAGTTTTATATTTTATTTATTAAAAAGTACTTCTTAATGTGATTCTTTTGCAATTATTTGAATTTACACATTCTATAAAAACAAAAGGGAAACCCTTTATTTCTGTCAGGTTTTAATTTTTTAAACAGTAGTAATTACAAATAACACTATCTTTTACTCTTGTTTAAAATCGAAAATTTCTACACCTATTTTGGAATAATATATACATGAAGCAAAATGTAATAAATAAAACTTTTCTGTGTATGGAAAACGTTAGCAATAATTATTCAATAGAAAAAACTGATACAGCTAATTATAATGCATCTATATTTTTAAAAAATGCGCTCCTTAGAATATGGAAATAACGTTGCTTCTAGGTACAGCAAAGATAATTGATATTTAAAAATAGGTTTTCACATGTAATTATTTATATATTTATTTTATCATAAAAATATATTTCTCCATGCATTGAAGTTAATACATTTTTATAATAATATCTAAATGTGATAATTATTTTCAAAATATGCAATACAAAAATATTAAATTTTTAATAGGATTATTTCAGCAGTAGCTGATTACTGACTCAACATTACTGTCACTGCCAACAACACTGTGTGATTACAACACTGTCAGTCTCCATCGTCTTCTCATATGCAATATTTACTGACTAAATGTTATTTGTTATTTTTATTATGTTTTTAGACCGAAAACAACTGCGTATAACACATTCACCGTCACCAAATCGTGCTTCTCCTTTAAGTATAAAATATTTAAGTTATTTGGTACATGATTACAATATATTAGTATTTCATCAACCATAATCTAGTGTAAATATCGTTTAATGATTTTACTTATATTTTTTTATGCTGAATACAATTGCGTATAACACATTCGCCTACTCAAAATTGTTAATTTCTTTTTAAGTAAAAAGAGTTAAGTTCTCGAGTGGTTGATTACAAGGTACTCATATTTCATGAACCATGATATAGTGTAAATATCATTTAGTGATTTCACTTATATTTTTCATGTTAAATGCAACTGCGTATAATGTATTCGCCGACTCTGTGCCATTGAATTATGATTATTTTCTAAGTATAAACCGTTTAGTTTATCTAGTAGTTGATAATGAGATTCTAGTATTTCCTGAACCGTGATTTAATGTAAATATAATTTGATGATTTTTCTTATTATTTTATTCTCAAAACAACTGTATATGACGTGACGTTAAACTCTTTCCGGCACAGTGGTCTCACTCCGGGCACACCTAATTTTTATTCCAAATTTGCATACGGCACCAAGAATATTTTAATAAAATTTTGTTTCTATAATGAAAGCTTAAAATAAGGAGTTCTTATTTAATAAAAAAGTCGTTTGTAAATTCCGGTGTCAGTCAGCGATTTGTCATTTTACGAACAGACTTTGTCTGTGCCGGAAAGGGTTAAATAGGGGTTATCATTGAAATGTAAAGATTTAAGTTTCTCCATTGGCTGATCACGAGACGCTACTATTACATCAATCGTAATCTACTAGTTGAATATTGTCAAAAATTCTATATGTCTACTATAAAACAAACATTAACTCTTTGCACTCGAGAGGTGACTCTCACTCACCACCAGTGTTGCCAGGTGTTCCTCGTAAATTGGTAATCCAAATGCTCTGGACAACACTAATCAATTACAGTTTATTTCGCCATTGTTAATCCTTGATAATTCTTCCATTAAATAGGGCGAAGAAAATCATCAGTTTAAAATACAGGTGTCCAAAGCATTTGGAGCTTCGATTTACGCAGGACACCGTGGTGAGTGAGATTTACCACTCGAGTGCAAAGGGTTAACAAACGTTCGCTTAAATCGTATTCGGGAGGATGTAGTGTTAATAGATGAACTATAATTGCAAGTACCATATATTAAAGTTTAATAATGTTAAAAATTTAGGTTATTAATCATTTTTATTAATTAAGATTTTATTACTAAAATTAATATTGTTTAACAAACAATTAACTTTATAAAAATTTAAATAAATTTCCCATGTGTATTTTATCTCTGTAAGTTGTATCCACAGATAACATTCAAACATTTAAGAAGCAAAACAAACGCAGGTTTTCACGATGCAGCCACAATCTAATTTCAGTCACTTTATAAGTCACTTTACATTGTAAATAATTTTCGAATATTACTTATTGTGCAAATAGATTTATAAAAATATCAGTTTTAAAACGAAACTAAATCCCTGAATAAAATGTTAGAGATTTTTTTAGCTTGATTTGAGATAAAGAATATATTTATATAAACTGTTAGGGGTTTTCAAAAAAATCAAAGAAAACTAAACTTTAAGAACTTTATCAGTAACGTATAAGCTTTACAAATAAATCTGCTACATTTAGTAGCACTTTTGAAGTCGAGCCTATTTACTTTTGAATTTTTTAAATTCTAATAATAGGTACAAAGAAAGAGAGCAAATATTTAAAGACACACTTAGATATTTTAAAACATTCAAAAGTATTTTATTTTGGATGATGAAAAACAGAAATCAAGAAAAGAGGTAAGGAAGAGAAAGAGAGAGGAGAAATGGTTAAAACGAGAACGAGACTTCTCTCAATATGATAGAAGCAATATTATTTTTATAATCTTGTTTAATGTAAAAATATATATAGTATATATGTAGCAACTTTCATATAAATATTTACGTATACAAACGTTTTATATAAACATTTTCGTTATTATTTTTATCTGTATCACATATTTTCTAATGTATTTTCTTCTTAATAACTTATGTCCTGCCGGCCCGGCATCGTGGTTGGTAGCGGAGGCGACCGCCGCAGTGCGGGCTCGGGTTCGATTCCTGGTAAGACATGGATGTCATTGTGTGTGTGTCTTCATTTCTGTCCACTTGCTGGTGTCCATCCCGTCCTTCACAAGAAGGCGATTCATGTAATATGTCAACGTCTAGTATGTATTTCTGTGAATTAAAAAAAATTGGATCATACGAGACAAACAGCCTAGCACAGCGTTTCTTAAACTGTGGTCCGCGGACCCCTGGGGGTCCGTGAGCTTACAGCCGGGGGTTCTTAAGTTGATTTTAGATTTTTTTCTTCTTCGGGAGAAATTTGTGTCGCTCCAAAGAAGGGGGATTTGCAAGTCTAGATCATTAGTAAGCACAAAACTCCAAATGCTTTGGGGGAGACTTTTCAATGCTCTGAACGTGGAATATTCTTATATCTATAATTTCTTATGTGTGGAAATATTAAGAACCGATTGATTCTACATGTGAATAATCAGCTTTTATTACGCATTGCAACTAGATGAGCGTTTAGATATCTCTAATACTGTAAATTTGTGAGTTTTCTTTCATTATGAATTTGGTGGTACGATTTTTTGTTTTGCAAATCCCTTCCAACTTACAAAACAAATGCAGCGCTATTCATATGATTAAACAGTTTCATACAAGAAAATTATGAAGAACAACTGTAGAACTCGACGGCATGTTGAACCAGTCTTACGGAACCAGTCGTACGTAAACATTAGCAAACCCATAGCAAATAGTACTATGTGTATTATAACCGTCTTAAAATGTAAATTATAATTATTTTTCTTGTTATTATTTTCCCTCTATATATATATATTGCTATTATTATTTTTCTTGTATTAATGTAGCTGAATTTTCTAACACCGTAGACTAAATATAGAATATGTGTAATGAAAAACAAATAAGGTGTATACGTTAAAATAATTTCTTATCTTATATTAAGAAAAATGTTGTTGGGGGTCCCCGAAATGCGTATCACATCAAAAGGGGGTCCGCGAGATTACAAAGTTTAAGAAAAGCTGGCATAGCAGATTATAGGTCTCAAAACAATTCTCCTTAAAAAAAAAAAAAAACCCTTAGTCCTGCATATTTGTAAATACAAATTATGATATTTATTACGCATTATAGTTATTTTACGTAATATTTTTGAATCACTGGTATTTTTGCATAAATTTTAAATATCATAATAAATTTAGTTTCCGTAAAACAAAAGCTACTATTAAAATACTTTACGAATAACTACCGTATTTTTCGGCTTATTATCTGCGGCTCAAATAGTTCAGTTGACATACAGAAATTTTATTTAGTAATTGAAGTCAAGTGTATTCCGAGTTCAAGAAAGTTGTATTCTATCAAAAACAATTTCTGGGTTCAAAATAAATTTTTTAAGCCGCGGATTATAGGCTGAAAAATACGGTACATTAAATGTCGGTAGTTTGCTAGAAAAAATCCTTTACGCACATTTTTTTTATTATTTGTATTGTATAGATCTAAATTATGGAGTATACATTATGTTTTATGTATTTCTGAAGTGTTGGCTCGTTTAATATTGGTATTTATCTCACCAATGATCTTCGTTTTGTTGTTCTCATGAATACGTCACGACACAAAAATCATGAATCATTTAGAAAATCTTTTGATTCTAACTGTGCTTATATATCAGAATTGTGTAAATACTTTAAGCATGTTACAATTACATTCACTGATATAAAAATTGAGATCTGTGTAATTAAATAAACAAACATTAATCATCGGATTCCCGAGTGTATATTGCATGGGTGGACAACTTTTTACATGCGTTGCGTGGAACCTGACTTAATTTTAAAATTTGCTTTGCATACCCAGACATTTACGCTAAAATGTTGCATCCCAGAATTTAATGTAACTTTGCTTACATATTCTGCACTTATCCTTGTACAATATTATCATTATAAATATAGGAATACTTTATCACTTTTTCATTAATAAATTTTTTTAATAAATTCAAATCATCCGATCTTACCCAACCAGTGGTGATGTAAAACCGCATGCATCTGTAATTTTTCCATATGCAATTGAAACTGTCTAGAATTTGTTTTGAAAAGGAGCCCTTTTTTATTTTAAAATTTTAATCAAGAAACTTAACTGTAAGTATTTGAACTTTAAGCCTATTGGTTAAATATTTAAAGACAAAATGATACGTATTTTATTTGCAATTTGAGTTAAATTCAGAAAAAAAGATCACCTCTTTATCAGTCTTAAAAATATTATAACCACTCTTGTCCTTTTTGTTTTCACTAATCTTTATTGAAATATGTTTTGCAGCTGTTCAGCCATTCTAATCCAATATCTGATTTTATCCCAAGAGGAATATCCGGTTTTACATAATAAGTGTATCATTTGGGGAAGTAAGTCATTATTAAATACGCTACACACTAAAATATTAAAACAAATCAGCAGCTTTAACTGAGTTTATAATTGTGATTATTGTGATCACATTATTGTGATAATAAACAAATCTTAAAACAAAAAATGTTCAAAACAAGACTTCTATAAATGCCAGTATAATTATAACGTAATTTGTTAACGTAACGTTAATTTGTTGTTTAAAGCTAAGTATTTCAATCAAAACCCGCTACAAGGTTGCTTAAACCAAGTAAAACTTTTATATTCGACTTTAAGACGTCTATGCGATTTCATCCTAACCAGTGGGTCCGTGCGAGGATTTTGCACTGCAATCTAATATTTTTTATCAATATCTAATATTTATTAGATGTAGGTTTAAACTTCTATAGAAAAAGTAAGGATAAAAATGTCTGAAAACAACATTTAGTTTTTAGTCAAGCCAGAACATCATCTAATTTATTCTATAAAAGTTAGAGTAACAACTGATCCAAGATTGCAAAATGCACGCGCGAGAAAAAAAATAACAGTCGTATGCTAACTGCATTAGAGGATGACGTCATCCACTTCGGAAAAAAACATGGAACATAGAAATATAAATCTAAACATTTCAATTTCAATTTCTCTTTTTAATCATAAATATAAAATAAACCCATGTGGTATTTTTTATAATCATTGCAGAGCATCATATAATGTGGTATTTTATTTTTGTGGCAACAGTAATTTGAGGAAAACCTTTAATTTCTTTTATGAAAACAATGCCGATTTAATTTTCAATTATCAGCAAATTTTAATTAAAAAACATGTTTTAGGAAAATGTAAGTGTACTATGTCAGAAGCCTGTTCAAAATCCTTTCATATGGTATCTCATTCGTCGTTCTGCGTTTCGTATTTTCTTAGAAAAAGGGATGTAGACAGGAGAAATAATATATGCGGTTATTTTATTCAAAATTTAACACGCAGCAATTTTAAATCTAAATTTTCTATTAAAATTTACTCTTTATTGAGTTTTATTCATATGGGTTTAAAATATTTCTTTTTACCCTTCTTTGCATGAGTTTTTCTTTTACAATTGTGTTTTTTTATACTAATATTATATATTAGACACCAGAAATTTTAAGATAGATTTTTAACTTTGTTCAGCAACATAGTTCACGGGAAATTTACTGCATTAATATTTCTATATAAATATAGTGGTGGCGAAGAAGTTGATTTATTTATTAAAAGTTAAATAAAAAGTGATGTAAATTTCCAACACTATGCAATTAAGGGTTAAAAATGTGAATATTAAAAATGTTAATATTGGAAGTTCTTCAAACGAAATACAAATTATTAGCTTGCTATTTTAAGTAGTAAATCTATAAATTGTTATTAAAATCTATTTATGTTGAAGATTTAAATATTTGACTTCATATTTATAAACTATTCTTTAAATCGCACACAATTTGAATCGCTTTTAAAAATTTCTTACTTTTGTATGAATTAAAATTGTTTAGGGAAAAACGAAAAGTTTAAAACTTTTGTAAGGGTCTTTTGAAAGAATTAAATCGGTTTTCGTTTACTATAAAATCATTTTTTACATCGTTTATTAACATTTCTCATTTATTGAAATGTTCAAAATATTTTATAAATTTTACTAGTACGTTTGCCAGTAAAACTAAAAACAAATTATTACAAGGCATAAACCGATTTCTAACGTTTTCTAGTAATTTACAACTAATTTGCACATAGTAAAGCAATATTCAAAAAATAATTGATTATTCTTTAGCATAGCCAAAGGCAATAAATTTTTAAAATCAGCAATAATTGGATGTACGGTTGGCATCTTATTTACTAAACAAAAAGGATTTAGAGGCATGATTTAAATATGCACTTATGAATTATTTATATTCTCTTATATTAAGAGAAATGCCAATATTTTAAGAAACATTAGGAAAATATTAATTGACAATTAAGGATTTTAAATTTTATAGTAAAAATTTAATAACTAATTATATGTTTTAATCTACAATAAAATTCTTATAATTATTAAATGGAATATTAGAAGTCATTTACCCTTGTTTTTGGAACTATTTTCAGCATTATATGACAATTTTATATTGTTTTACTCGCATGTATAAAATTTAATTTACCTAATTACTGCACTTATGAGTTATTATTATGCATTTTTTCTAAATAAATAAATGCAGTTATTTTTTTAAACAGAAATATCATTTAACAATAAGGAGTTTTAGATTTAACGATAAAACAAATGAAATATTAATTATAGATTTTAACATATACTAAACTATTTAAAATTATTAAATATAAGATTCAGATAAAAGTTTTTTTTTTTTTTTTTTTTTTTTTTTTTTTGAATGATTCCTATTTTAATTATTACATCAGGATTTTCGAATGTTTTGTTTCCAAGGTTACAATTTATTACTTTAACTCTAACACACTGATTGGTAAAGGACATTTTTCATAAAGACTTTACCAATGTTTGATTGAGTTAAAATAATAATGTTGAATTAAGTATCCGACGTTCAATGCAGCCCGAATGAGATCGCGCGGGGCACAGAGTCACCCCATTCTTAGAAAAACATCAGTCCTGTGAAAAATGTTTATCTGTAATCAATCATCCTTTCAGTATCCTCCTGTCTGACTCTCCCCTTGCCAGGTGCAGTGTTATTTTTACGTTCCGTTCCTTTCTGCGCGTGAAACAATCATTTTTTGGAATCCATGTAAAAAAAGGGGTGACTCAGTTTCCCCACGCGACCCTTATTGCTTCGAAATTTCTCATTCTAAGCAGAGTAGTTTTCTGTTCTGAAGTGTTTATGTAGTTTTTTGCGTTGAATTATTTAATGAATAATGGCGTGCAAACGTAACTTACGGACTATTAAAAATAATTGGAACGTTTGAGAAATCTATTAGAGGAAGTTGAGTCTTCTGAAGAAGAAATTGATCAAGTTAGTGAAAATGAATCTGATGAGGAAATATACAGTTCTCACGACGGCGAAAGTGAAATTGAGCAAAAGGATAAATATTACGAAAATTCTGATTCAGAAGAAAGTACTTTTGTTAGCAAAAATAAAACAGTTTGGATAAAAGATAAAAGAAATCAAAAAGTGAAAACGTGATCTTAAAATATAATAAGTCATTTAGCAGGATAAAAAATTATCGCACGCAATATAACAGAATTAAACAGATCTATAGACAATAAAACTACAATTTCTTGTATAAAGTATGATAATTTTACCTATAAAAATCATTCTTCTTACGTTTGCCAGAAATGTATGTAGATTTAAAACTCCTGATTCAAGGTATGTAATTATTTTGATTGTATAGTTTTCTTAAACATTAAAAAAGTTTTTAAACTAAAGAAGTATACTTTCTTAATGATTTAATGAACTTATTGTTAAAATCAAGTGATATATTTCTTGATTATAGCACAATATTTGTATAAAACTGATTGGGGTGACCCAGTCACCCCGCGCGATCTCCAACATCAGTGCTGGGTGCACGCCTTCTGTCGGGTTAACTGCGGTTTATTCTATCGATATGTCTTATTTGACAGATCATATGTTTCTTCCAAAATGTTGCACTTGTGAATTTTGTGGGGCAGAATCATACTCCGCTGTCTAAACCAAAGGTGTGGGTTCAAAGAAGTTACTTGCCTGAATGCATTTTCAATCAGTTGGAAAACTTTCCACGTGTGTTTTCTGTAAATAAAGAATTATATTCAATATTTCATTAATTGCTAAAAGGTGTTAAATAAAAACAGTAAAAACGGTTTTAAGGAGGAAGAACACGTTGAAGGTTTTAAAAAATTAGCATGGATACCTTTAAATGTTACAAATACACTGCAATAAGAATTTTACAAAAATTCCAATTAGAAGAGAAGTTATAGCTAAAAATATCTTGTAAAAAGTCATTCCTGTCACACCCAGAAAAAAGTTTTGTTGAATCAACAAAAATTTGGTTGACCCAACAAAACTTTTTGTTTAAATATAGGTCAATGGAAATTTTGCTTGAATCAACAAAAAAAATTTTTTTTTTAATTCCAAAAAACAATTTTGAATCGTCAGAAAATTTTTTTTGTTAATTCAAGTAAAATGGTTCAATTTTACTTGAATTTTGCTTAAACAACCAAAATGTACTCAACAAAACATGTTTTGTAGTTTTAATCAATTCCTTTTTCTGGGTGCATGCTATAAAGTTACCTTTGAAGCCCTTTTCTCGAAACAGTGTTTTTTGACATTGCGCGCACTCTCATTAAAAAACTAAGTATCATAGAACCTTGAAATTTTGCTTATAATTAATTTTCATGTATATTTTTCTGCTGAACTTAAATTTAGTCTTATTTTTGCCAAAAGAATTTTATATCGAAAAATTAAATCTAAAATTTTGGGTAAATTTAGTGAATATCATTATAATAGTCATTTATTATGCTAATTAATTTCAATGTACTTTTAAATTTAGGTTCAGTGTAAAATATAGTAGTATAAATAAAAATAAATGAAATATTAAGTATGTGTATACAGTATATTTTTTTTAATCTTGCGCGCAAAATGCATATTTTAGTATTTATGTTTTTAAAAAGTCATTTTTGTCGTTATCATTTAAGCAATTAATATTTTTAAATATATATAATTTGAGTGTTTTTTTTTCACTACAAGAATGTGTGAAATAATAGAAAAAATAATTGTTGTATTTCATTCATTTGTTTTTAAAACTACCGAGTTTTTCGCACTGGTTTAATTATTGTCATTTTCAGGCTGTTCAACGTGATCTCCCCCCTTAACAAACCGCTGACATGTTTCTACTCCACCAAAGCCATTATCAAAACAAATAAGAACGTTCTATTGTTGCACGATCTGTAATGTAATTATTTGAAACGCCATCATTAAATTTATCTCGTACTCTCTCAGATTAGGCACGTTATTTTATATTATTTTTACTTGGATATTTATTTCAATATTCGTGACCATGGAATAATTCAACCCATAATTTTGGTAAGTTAAATGTCGCTGCACCGTTACATATTTGATTTTTATGTGTTACAATATCTATGGTTTCTCTTATAATGAATGGGTTTATCCGCAGACAAACAAAATTTCAAAATATTAAAGAGTTATGTATTTTCAAAGAAATAAAATAAAACAAATAATCGAAAATGTGAAAAAAATCGAAATAAGTAAATATAATTACCAAATTGTGCATTATTGTCAGATTTTATTTACGTTCGAGAGTGGGGCTAAGGGACCATCCATTCATGACGTCACTTAAATATGATGGATTTTACAGTCACCATCAAACTAAGCCAATGTTTGTCACATCTGCGTGATAACCCTTGTCCCACTAGGACATCAAATTACTTGAATCTCTTATTTAGAGATAATTTTGATGAAATCAACATTGCAGTTTTTTATGCTATTTATTATCTACTGAAATAATTACTATAAAACTGTTAATATCTTGTGTGATTTTATTTTTAACTCTTCTCGACGATCGTCCTTTACAGGATTTTAAATCTTATTTCACTGTTTTTTTAAAACAGAATTTTTTTATTTGTTTAATCGTTGAATTTAATCGTTGATTTGTTAAGGGACCATCCATTCATGACGTCACGTAAATATGAAGGATTTTACAGTTACCATCAAACTAAGCCAATGTTTGTCACATCTGCATGATAACCACTACCCCACTAGGACATCGAAATACTTTAATCTCTTATTTAGAGATAATTTTGATGAAATCAACATTGCAGTTTTTTTATGCTACTTATTATCTACTGAAATAATTACTATAAAACTGTTAATATCTTGTGTGATTTTATTTTAAACTCTTCTCGACGATCGTCCTTTACAGGATTTTAAATCTTATTTCACTGTTTTTTTAAAACAGAATTTTTGTATTTGTTTAATCGTTGATTTGTTAAAGGACCATCCATTCATGACGTCACGTAAATATGATGTATTTTACAGCCACCATCAAACTAAGCCAATGTTTGTCACATCTGCATGATAACTACTATCCCACTAGGACATCGAATTATTTTAATCTCTTATTTAGAGATAATTTTGATGAAATCAACATTGCAGTTTTTTTATGCTACTTATTATCTACTGAAATAATTACTATAAAACTGTTAATATCTTGTGTGATTTTATTTTAAACTCTTCTCGACGAGCGATCTTTACAGGATTTTAAATCTTATTTCACTGGGTTTTTTAACAGAACTTTTTTATTTGTTTAATCGTTGAAATGCTTTGATTAAATAAGGCAAATTAAAAAAATTGGTAGGAAAAATCAAGACTTCTGAGCACTTCGTACGTCACGAGAGAGTTAAGCTATTGCAATTCACAGGAAAAATATACTTAAAAATTCCTGAGTAAAAATCCATACAACATTAAAGACGTGAGTATAAAACATCACAAATTTACTGAATGGTGTATACAAATATCAAATTTAAAATTTTATACATACATTAAAATTAAAAATATCGACGTTTCGACAACCTTCTATGGTCATCCTCAAGAATTTTTTTTTCTTTTTTTTTACGGACGAATTGTTTTTCGCATTTGGAACTTTAAAAGCAATATAACAAAAACAATTTCCCGAGGATGACCGAAACGTCGATATTTTTAATTTTAATGTATGTATAAAATTTTAAATTTGACATTTGTATACACCATTCAGTAAATTTGTGATGTTTTATACTCACGTCTTTAATGTTGTAATGTTTCATGGTGTAATCGTCCAGCATTTATATTAAAAATCCATACTTTTACAAGATTTTATTGAAATGGCTTTGCATGTTTGTATGGTTAGAATCATGAATCGTTAATTTCACCCATTTCCGATTAAGCTATTGACTTGAAGTTTGCTGCACTTATAACCTCTCACGATTCCGCAAAGGGTTTTTTATCTTTAGAAACTTGTGAATATTTTCGAAATTTAAAGAAGAAATTATAAAAACAAAGCTTCTTTTGCTGCTACTAATATTTGGAAATGTTTCCGAATATTTTTTATAGTTTATTATAATTTTTCTCAAACCGGAATATCGGTTTTTAGGATGCTTTCAATTATCTATTAAACGTTTTCACTTCGTAACTGAATTAATTCATACAAATGTAACTGAATAATATTAATTTTAATGTTAATTTTAATGCTGTTTATTTATCATATTTGTCTGTAAATCATGTATCTTGAATATGAAAATGTTTATTTGAGAATTGATAGCATCCGAAAAACTTACATTCCCAGTTCAGAAAACTACCCGGAAATGTGCCCGAAAATCAGTGGCAGAAAAAGAAACATTATTTTTATAAATGCATCTTTAAACCTGGAAATTATATTAGTATCTGAAGTTTCTAAAGATAAGGAACGCTTTTCTAAATCATGGGTAACCAATAAAAGATTATTGTTCACGATTATGATATTTTTCTATAACAGAAAAGATTTTTCTTCTTTTACAGCGTAGTGTATATTGTATTGAATTTGAAAATAAAATTATGGCATGAAATCTCGTTATCCCATTATTTAAATACTTTTTTTTGGTTCAATGAAAATAAGCTAAACGAAGAGCCTTTCTCTTAAATAAGATATTCAATTTGACATTGAAAGCGATAATCGTTTACTAAAGTAATTTAATAATGTATTTCTTCATATCCATCCATGCAGTGGCACGTAAAATGTTCACATGCACTACAAATATCAATATTAGTGCTTAAATGCATGAAACATTATCATACGGACATGGCATGCATGACACACGATCAATAGACAACACATCTGCACACAAATGTATTTAATCAATACCTGTATCAAAAGGAATGATATAGATTTTAGGAAATAGATGGAAATGAATTCTTAAAAGTTGTATGTTATGATACCTAATTACATTTAAGCACATGTACTATGTTTATTGCAGTTTAAAGAACAGCTTATGAGTTTTATGCTACTTTGGAACTGTTTTAAACGTTACGTAGTTATACATCTTAGTAATAATTTCATGATATTTATACTTATATCATATAATCATATAATATATAATCATATAAAAAATTACTCATGCTTTGTAAAGTAACATAGCAAAGCAAGCATGGTGTCGGTGATGTCACGTTGACGTCAATTGAAATTACAGTGGTCACGTCGCATCTCTGACCAAAATGCCACCGATCTGTAACGTTACATATTGACTAAAATGTTTCTTCAAAACTTTTAAAAATTGAAAAAAAAAACTATTCTACATTCTAAAAAATATTTTTCTGACATTTTTTTTATAAACTTTCGTTACGTCGTGTACGTCACATCACAAAATTTACCACAAAACCAATCGAAGACGACAGCTTTTTTTTTTTGAGGGGAGAAGTTTTTTTATAAACCAATGCAATGATATAATAAATAACATTTTTATATACTTAATTAGCTTTTTTATTTTTACTGTTTAATTATTTTAAATAACTTTTATTTCATCAACGATAAAGGGAAAATTTTTAAATGTGTGAATTAGGGCGGAGTATGTCTTCTTAGCGTCTTCATCAGTGTCTAAGAATGTGCTACAGAAATAATTTTGAAATTGAACGCATTTATCGTTTTTGAAAGAAGGTTCAGGCTGAAAGAGCTCCGGTCCAAGAAAATTTATGGGGCCATAAATAAGTTCACAATACACAAAATATTGTGGTGCTCGTTGTCTACCCTTATAACGATAGAGGACAGGTTTTGCCCTTGGTGTAAAAAATTCTCTCAACTTATTTTTTCATTTAAAAAAGAAAAAAGAAAAGAAAATGGCATTAATAAGAACTGTTATCTTCTATAAACTTCATTTCTCCGTTTTATGACCGGTCATGATTGAAAACACTTATGTTGGACTAAATACAGAATTTTTCACAGCAATATAAAGTTGTTTTATACATATGTTGTTGGGTAATGCAGTAGTATAATAACGCGCTCTAAAGCAATTAGTGTAAATATACAATTTCTAAAGGAATATAGGTAAGAAAATCAGCTTACCTTTATTTTCAGCATACGAAGTAGCACATCCCAGAAGCCAGGTCCAGAGAAGTTAATCCATTATAGAGTAATAGTTGGCATATTTGTTTGCGTGTAAATCCAAGAAGTATTTATTAATATATATTAAATCCATTGTTGAGTCTTTGCCACTTTTAATTTTAATCATAGTTGTAGAATACCGTATCTAGTAATGGTAAGTGTATAAATATTATTATTAAATTAGTGCATAATCACATAGTACTTTGTTTAAAGAATTTAATTAAAAATTGTTAATCTTAATAAGTTAAATTTAAAATTTAAACATTGGGAATTATCTTTAAAAATTTAAGGAAGAACGAATTACATATTTCGTCTTCATCACGAAAAGCAGAAGTTATAGTCTATTAGAAATAAAAAAGATTTTTTTCAGTTCCTTTTTGTGAAGTCACTTTTAAGGCTTTAGATTGGTTGTTACTGACGTAAAGTCAAAACACGTCACTCGTACGTATAAGTACTTTCCATCTTTCATTCATTCACGTGTTAAGAAAAACACTCAGATGTTACATAGAAGTTTCACTCCCTGCTTGAAATTAGGCGAATCTCATTTTCGTAACAAGATTGCACTATGAAAGTTTATTATCTGTCACTTTTGAAAATCAATTATCAGGGATGACTTTTTCGGATATTTCATAAACATATGTATTACAATATTAGATGTAACGGGACTTTAAACTATAACTAATTAAAAATTAAACAAAAGGTTAAATACTGAAAAGAACTGAAAATCATAAAAAAAGTTTAATAAAAAAATTCAATTAGAATAAACTATTTATTTTCTGAAGATTAGTTTAAAACAGCCATTTTTTATCGTAAGTAAACGATAAAATGAAGAATCATAAACACTAACCTTAATGGTAATACGCTGACAGCGCACATGATATAATGCAGAGTCCAGAAAACTGTTGTATACATAGGAAGTGGCCGTTACAATCAGTTCTTCCTAGATGGTTGTTCTCTGAAAATGGTTTGCCCAGTATTAATATTTTAAAATTTTATTTTAATATAGTTTAACAAACGTTATTGTAAATGAGGACTTGATAAGTTTGTTGATTTCATTTTGCAACCTCCCATTGTTATCGAGTCACTTTTTGGCTACACCCAGAAAAAGTTTTGTT
This sequence comes from Maratus michaelseni, assembly GCA_963931845.1. Lineage (NCBI taxonomy): Eukaryota > Metazoa > Arthropoda > Arachnida > Araneae > Salticidae > Maratus > Maratus michaelseni. The sequence goes on along the minus strand of OZ007588.1, from coordinate 197,828,492 downwards.
GAATCAACAAAAATTTGGTTGACCCAACAAAACTTTTTGTTTAAATATAGGTCAATGGAAATTTTGTTTGAATCAACAAAAAAAAAATATTGTTGATTTTACATATCGGTTGTATCTTTTGTTTTCTATGTATTGTTACGCTTAATGTTTGAACTGATGGTCCGATTTTCATACTTTCTGTTTGGAAAGCATGGGAAGAACTTTTCTATAGATACTTCTTCTGTTACAATATAAATAGGACATAAAAATTATACTATGTCTGTCTGTCTGTGTATATGTAATTTTGTACTTTATGGTTTCAAGTTTCGTCAAAACAGATCAGTCCTCATGAATTTTGACTATGGTATTAAGATACACTCCTTTATGATATTAAAACAGTGGTCATATCGTTCATACCCCTTTCAACAGGGTCACTTAAAAACTTAATGTATCATTTCTTACTGTGTACCAAAACAAGCGATATTGGAAGAAATCAGTTTTAAATGATTGTGATGATGTGAATTATTTAATGATGTGAATTTAATGATGTGAATTTAATGATGTGAATTTAATGATGTGAATTATAGAGTTTTGTCCTGCAACAGGTCGTTTAACTCGATGCTACTCGAAATCGATCCCAATCGCGATTTGGTCAAATTGGCAATAAGACTTTTTGTTGCGTGTTGGTGTCGAATCCGGTTGACTCTACTTTTTCGGGTACGGATCAGTTTCAAATTGGTTTCTGAATCTGGTGAGTTGTGTTTGGTAACGCTTTTTTTTTCTAAAGAAAGTTTATAATATTGTTTATGATGAAAAACTTTTTATTTGAATATATATGAGTATATGTATATTGATTTTTTTTACATAAAACAGAAAATTGATATTAGAGATATAATTACAGGCTAAGTTCTTCATAATTCATTACAGTATGCATTAATATAAATTTTTCATTTCAAGTTTCGGATCATTTCAATGAGAAGTGCGTCGGGTTCAAGTGGATGTTCGGTTTGTCTTTTCAGGAATAGAATTTTCGTGTCTTGCATGTGACAGACATAACCCGACCCGTCAAGAACTTGAATGTGGATACAGAGTTGCCTTGAAAACACGCGGTCAGTTTTATATTTTATTTATTAAAAAGTACTTCTTAATGTGATTCTTTTGCAATTATTTGAATTTACACAGTCTATAAAAACAAAAGGGAAACCATTTATTTCTGTCAGGTTTTAATTTTTTAAACAGTAGTAATTACAAATAACACTATCTTTTACTCTTGTTTAAAATCGAAAATTTCTACACCTATTTTGGAATAATATATACATGAAGCAAAATGTAATAAATAAAACTTTTCTGTGTATGGAAAACGTTAGCAATAATTATTCAATAGAAAAAACTGATACAGCTAATTATAATGCATCTATATTTTTAAAAAATGCGCTCCTTAGAATATGGAAATAACGTTGCTTCTAGGTACAGCAAAGATAATTGATATTTAAAAATAGGTTTTCACATGTAATTATTTATATATTTATTTTATCATAAAAATATATTTCTCCATGCATTGAAGTTAATACATTTTTATAATAATATCTAAATGTGATAATTATTTTCAAAATATGCAATACAAAAATATTAAATTTTTAATAGGATTATTTCAGCAGTAGCTGATTACTGACTCAACATTACTGTCACTGCCAACAACACTGTGTGATTACAACATTGTCAGTCTCCATCGTCTTCTCATATGCAATATTTACTGACTAAATGTTATTTGTTATTTTTATTATGTTTTTAGACCGAAAACAACTGCGTATAACACATTCACCGTCACCAAATCGTGCTTCTCCTTTAAGTATAAAATATTTAAGTTATCTGGTACATGATTACAATATATTAGTATTTCATCAACCATAATCTAGTGTAAATATCGTTTAATGATTTTACTTATATTTTTTTATGCTGAATACAATTGCGTATAACACATTCGCCTACTCAAAATTGTTAATTTCTTTTTAAGTAAAAAGAGTTAAGTTCTCGAGTGGTTGATTACAAGGTACTCATATTTCATGAACCATGATATAGTGTAAATATCATTTAGTGATTTCACTTATATTTTTCATGTTAAATGCAACTGCGTATAATGTATTCGCCGACTCTGTGCCATTGAATTATGATTATTTTCTAAGTATAAACCGTTTAGTTTATCTAGTAGTTGATAATGAGATTCTAGTATTTCCTGAACCGTGATTTAATGTAAATATAATTTGATGATTTTTCTTATTATTTTATTCTCAAAACAACTGTATATGACGTGACGTTAAACTCTTTCCGGCACAGTGGTCCCACTCCGGGCACACCTAATTTTTATTCCAAATTTGCATACGGCACCAAGAATATTTTAATAAAATTTTGTTTCTATAATGAAAGCTTAAAATAAGGAGTTCTTATTTAATAAAAAAGTCGTTTGTAAATTCCGGTGTCAGTCAGCAATTTGTCATTTTACGAACAAACTTTGTCTGTGCCGGAAAGGGTTAAATAGGGGTTATCATTGAAATGTAAAGATTTAAGTTTCTCCATTGGCTGATCACGAGACGCTACTATTACATCAATCGTAATCTACTAGTTGAATATTGTCAAAAATTCTATATGTCTACTATAACACAAACATTAACTCTTTGCACTCAACAGGTGACTCTCACTCACCACTAGTGTTGCCAGGTGTTCCTCGTAAATTGGTGATCCAAATGCTCTGGACACCACTAATCAATTACAGTTTATTTCGCCATTGTTAATCCTTGATAATTCTTCCATTAAATAGGGCGAAGAAAATCAGTTTAAAATACAGGTGTCCAAAGCATTTGGAGCTTCGATTTACGCAGGACACCATGGTGAGTGAGATTTACCACTCGAGTGCAAAGGGTTAACAAACGTTCGCTTAAATCCTATTCGGGAGGATGTAGTGTTAATAGATGAACTATAAGTGCAGGTACCATATATTAAAGTTTAGAAATGTTAAAAATTTAGGTTATTAATCATTTTTATTAATTAAGATTTTATTACTAAAATTAATATTGTTTAACAAACAATTAACTTTATAAAAATTTAAATAAATTTCCCATGTGTATTTTATCTCTGTAAGTTGTATCCACAGATAACATTCAAACATTTAAGAAGCAAAACAAACGCAGGTTTTCACGATGCAGCCACAATCTAATTTCAGTCACTTTATAAGTCACTTTACATTGTAAATAATTTTCGAATATTACTTATTGTGCAAATAGATTTATAAAAATATCAGTTTTAAAACGAAACTAAATCCCTGAATAAAATGTTAGAGATTTTTTTAGCTTGATTTGAGATAAAGAATATATTTATATAAACTGTTAGGGGTTTTCAAAAAAATCAAAGAAAACTAAACTTTAAGAACTTTATCAGTAACGTATAAGCTTTACAAATAAATCTGCTACATTTAGTAGCACTTTTGAAGTCGAGCCTATTTACTTTTGAATTTTTTAAATTCTAATAATAGGTACAAAGAAAGAGAGCAAATATTTAAAGACACACTTAGATATTTTAAAACATTCAAAAGTATTTTATTTTGGATGATGAAAAACAGAAATCAAGAAAAGAGGTAAGGAAGAGAAAGAGAGAGGAGAAATGGTTAAAACGAGAACGAGACTTCTCTCAATATGATAGAAGCAATATTATTTTTATAATCTTGTTTAATGTAAAAATATATATAGTATATATGTAGCAACTTTCATATAAATATTTACGTATACAAACGTTTTATATAAACATTTTCGTTATTATTTTTATCTGTATCACATATTTTCTAATGTATTTTCTTCTTAATAACTTATGTCCTGCCGGCCCGGCATCGTGGTTGGTAGCGGAGGCGACCGCCGCAGTGCGGGCTCGGGTTCGATTCCTGGTAAGACATGGATGTCATTGTGTGTGTGTCTTCATTTCTGTCCACTTGCTGGTGTCCATCCCGTCCTTCACAAGAAGGCGATTCATGTAATATGTCAACGTCTAGTATGTATTTCTGTGAATTAAAAAAAATTGGATCATACGAGACAAACAGCCTAGCACAGCGTTTCTTAAACTGTGGTCCGCGGACCCCTGGGGGTCCGTGAGCTTACAGCCGGTGGTTCTTAAGTTGATTTTAGATTTTTTTCTTCTTCGGGAGAAATTTGTGTAGCTCCAAAGAAGGGGGATTTGCAAGTCTAGATCATTAGTAAGCACAAAACTCCAAACGCTTTGGGGGAGACTTTTCAATGCTCTGAACATGGAATATTCTTATATCTATAATTTCTTATGTGTGAAAATATTAAGAACCGATTGATTCTACATGTGAATAATCAGCTTTTATTACGCATTGCAACTAGATGAGCGTTTAGATATCTCTAATACTGTAAATTTGTGAGTTTTCTTTCATTATGAATTTGGTGGTACGATTTTTTGTTTTGCAAATCCCTTCCAACTTACAAAACAAATGCAGCGCTATTCATATGTTTAAACAGTTTCATACAAGAAAATTATGAAGAACAACTGTAGAACTCGACGGCATGTTGAACCAGTCTTACGTAAACATTAGCAAACCCATAGCAAATAGTACTATGTGTATTTTCACTGTCTTAAAATGTAAATTATAATTATTTTTCTTGTTATTATTTTTCCTCTATATATATATATTGCTATTATTATTTTTCTTGTATTAATGTAGCTGAATTTTCTAACACCGTAGACTAAATATAGAATATGTGTAATGAAAAACAAATAAGTTGTGTACGTTAAAATAATTTCTTATATTATATTAAGAAAAATATTGTTGGGGGTCCCCTAAATGCGTATCACATCAAAAGGGGGTCCGCGAGATCACAAAGTTTAAGAAACGCTGGACTAGCAGATTATAGGTTTCAAAACAATTCTCCTTAAAAAAAAAAAAAAAAAAAAAAAAAAAAAAAAAAAAAAAAAAAAAAAAAAACCTTAGTCCTGCATATTTGTAAATACAAATTATGATATTTATTACGCATTATAGTTATTTTGCGTAATATTTTTGAATCACTGGTTATTTTGCATCAATTTTAAATATCATAATAAATTTATTTTCCGTAAAACAAAAGCTACTATTAAAATACTTAAAGAATAACTACCGTATTTTTCGGCTTATTATCTGCGGCTCAAATAGTTCAGTTGACATCCAGAAATTTTATTTAGTAATTGAAGTCAAGTGTATTCCGAGTTCAAGAAAATTGTATTCTATCAAAAACAATTTCTGGGTTCAAAATAAATTTTTTGAGCCGCGGATTATAGGCTGAAAAATACGGTACATTAAATGTCGGTAGTTTGCTAGAAAAAATCCTTTACGCACATTTTTTTTATTATTTGTATTGTATAGATCTAAATTATGGAGTATACATTATGTTTTATGTATTTCTGAAGTGTTGGCTCGTTTAATATTGGTATTTATCTCAACAATGATCTTCGTTTTGTTGTTCTCATGAATACGTCACGATACAAAAATCATGAATCATTTAGAAAATCTTTTGATTCTAACTGTGCTTATATATCAGAATTGTGCAAATACTTTAAGCATGTTACAATTACATTCACTGATATAAAATTGAGATCTGTGTAATTAAATAAACAAACATTAATCATCGGATTCCCGAGTGTATATTGCATGGGTGGACAACTTTTTACATGCGTTGCGTGGAGCCTGACTTACTTTTAAAATTTGCTTTGCATACTCAGACATTTACACTAAATGCTTACATATTCTGCACTTATCCTTGTACAATATTATCATTATAAATATAGGAATACTTTATCACTTTTTCATTAATAAATTTTTTTAATAAATTCAAATCATCCGATCTTACCCAACCAGTGGTGGTGTAAAACTGCATGCATCTGTAATTTTTACATATGTAATTGAAACTGTCTAGAATTTGTTTTGAAAAGGAGCCATTTTTTTTATTTTAAAATTTTAATCAAGAAACTTAACGGTAAGTATTTGAACTTTAAGCCTATTGGTTAAATATTTAAAGTCAAAATGATACGTATTTTCTTTGCAATTAGAGTTAAATGCAGAAAAAAAGATCACCTCTTTATCAGTCTTAAAAATATTATAACCACTCTTGTCCTTTTTGTTTTCACTAATCTTTATTGAAATATGTTTTGCAGCTCTTCAACCATTCTATTCCAATATCTGATTTTATCCCAAGAGGAATATCCGGTTTTATCTAATAAGTGTTTCATTTAGGGAAGTAAGTCATTATTAAATATGCTACACACTAAAATATTAAAACAAATCAGCAGCTTTAACTGAGTTTATAATTCATTATTGTGATAATAAACAAATCTTAAAACAAAAAAATGTCCAAAACAAAACTTCTATAAATGCCAGTATAATTATAACGTAATTGCTGCTTAATTTGTTGTTTAAAGCTAAGTATTTCAATCAAAACCCGCTACAAGGTTGCTTAAACCAAGTAAAACTCTTATATTCGACTTTAAGACGTCTATGCGATTTCATCCTAACCAGTGGGTCCGTGCGAGGATTTTGCACTGCAATCTAATATTTTTTATCAATATCTAATATTTATTAGATGCAGGTTTAAACTTCTAAAGAAAAAGTACGGATAAAAATGTCTGAAAATAACATTTAGTTTTTAGTCAAGCCAGAACATCATCTAATTTGTTCCATAAAAGTTAGAGTAACAACTGATCCAAGATAGCAAAATGCACGCGCGAGAAAAAAAATTAACAATCGTATGCTAACTGCATTAGAGGATGACGTCACCCACTTCGAAAAAAATCATGGAACATAGAAATATACAGTCCCTGGCCAAATTATTAGACGCAGTTGTTTTTATTATAATTTGTTAAATATCTGGAAAGATACATGAGGAATTATCTTGAAACTTTAGGAGTGTAAACAACATGATAAACGTCATATATTTCCGAGAAGATTTTTCTTGAAACCCCATAAGGGGCCGTCAACAAATTGAAGAAAAACGAATATCTTTTGGATAACCCTGTAAAAACTAATACTGCATAAGCATTCAAACTGTAGATTATGATTAAGGCTTATTGTAATAATTTGGGTTCATTTTTATGAAGATAGCATGTATACTCGAAGAGAAATTCAGGTTTTTATAAAAACGGTCCCAAATTTTACGAAGTTTTTTGCTTATAATTTGCAGAGTTTTTAATATAAAAACAAGTTATTTTCAGAAAATATGACAATCAAAATTATACACAATACCCTGTAATCAAAATTAAAAAATAATAATAATTGCATGAAAAATGAGCAGGTTTACTAAATATTTTTTCACTGCACATGCACGAATTCAATCAAAATATACTGTGCATAATATATTAGCTAAATATATAGACCAACTTTTATGAAAGTCTCAAAAACATAGCTTGAAAATTCTGATAGTGATCGTCGATAGAATAAGCTCGAAATTCGCTGTTTCCAAAAGGAAGCAAAAACATGAGGGGTTGTATCAAATACAGAATGAGAGACGCTTCATTCTTATTATGTCAACTTTCAAAAGCTAGTATATTTGGATACAACCCCTCATCTGTTTGCTTCCTTTTGGAAAATGCGAATTTCGAGCTTATTCTATCGACGATCACTATCAAAATTTTCAAGCTATGTTTTTGAGACTTTCATAAAAGTTGGTCTATATATTTAGCTAATATATTATGCACAGTATATTTTGATTGAATTCGCGCATGCGCAGAGAAACAATATTTAGTAAACCTGCTCATTTTTCATACAATTTTTATTAGTTTTTAATTCTGATTGCAGGGTGTTGTGTACAATTTTACTTGTCATATTTTCGGAAAATAACTTATTTTTATATTAAAAACTCTGCAAATTATAATCAAAAAACTTGGTAAAATTTGGGACTGTTTTTATAAAAACCTGAATTTCTCTTTGAGTATACATGCTATCTTCATAAAAATGAACCCAAATTATTACAATAAGCCTTCTAAGCGTGTGATACCGTTTCAACGCTTTTGTGATATTGGTTTTTACAGGGTTATCAAAAACGTATTCGTTTTTCTTCAATTTGCTGACGGCCCCTTATGGGGTTTCAAGAAAAAATCTTCTCGGAAATATATGACGTTGATCATGTTGTTTACACTCCTAAAGTTTCAAGAAGATTCCTCATGTATCTTTCCAGATATTTAACAAATTATAATAAAAACAACTGCGTCTAATAATTTGGCCAGGGACTGTAAATCTAAACATTTCAATTTCAATTTCGCTTTTTAATCATAAATATAAAATAAACCCATGTGGTATTTTTTATAATCATTGCTGAGCATCATATAATGTGGTATTTTATTTTTGTGGCAACAGTAATTTGAGGAAAACCTTTAATTTCTTTTATGAAAACAATGCCGATTTAATTTTAAATTATCAGCAAATTTTAATTAAAAAACATGTTTTAGGAAAATGTAAGTGTACTATGTCAGAAGCCTGTTCAAAATCCTTTCATATGGTATCTCATTCGTCGTTCTGCGTTTCGTATTTTCTTAGAAAAAGGGATGTAGACAGGAGAAATAATATATGCGATTATTTTATTCAAAATTTCACATGCAGCAATTTTAAATCTAAATTTTCTATTAAAATTTACTCTTTATTGAGTTTTATTGATATGGATTTAAAATATTTCTTTTTAACCCTTCCTTGCATGAGTTTTTCTTTTACAATTGTGTTGTTTTATACATATATTAAATATTAGACACCAGAAATTTTTAGATAGATTTTTAACTTTGTTCAGCAACACAGTTCACGGGAAATTTACTGCATTAATATTTCTATATAAATATAGTGGTGGCGAAGAAGTTGATTTATTTATTAAAAGTTAAATAAAAAGTGATGTAAATTTCCATCACTATGCAATTAAGGGTTAAAAATGTGAATATTAAAAATGTTAATATTGGAAGTTCTTCAAACGAAATACAAATTATTAGCGTGCTATTTTAAGTAGTAAATCTATAAATTGTTATTAAAATCTATTTCTGTTGAAGATTTAAATATTTGACTTCATATTTATAAACTATTCTTTAAATCGCACACAATTTGAATCGCTTTTAAAAATTTCTTACTTTTGTATGAAATAAAAATGTTTAGGGAAAAACGAAAAGTTTAAAACTTTTATAAGGGTCTTTTGAAAGAATTAAATCGGTTTTCGTTTACTATAAAATAATTTTTTACATCGTTTATTAACATTTCTCATTTATTGAAATGTTCAAAATATTTTATAAATTTTACTAGTACGTTTGCCAATAAAACTAAAAACAAATTATTACAAGGCATAAACCGATTTCTAACGTTTTCTAGTAATTTACAACTAATTTGCACATAGTAAAGCAATATTCAAACAATAATTGATTATTCTTTAGCATAGCCAAAGGCAATAAACTTTTAAAATCAGCAATAATTGGATGTACGTTTGGCATCTTATTTACTAAACAAAAAGGATTTAGAGGCATGATTTAAATATGCACTTATGAATTATTTATATTCTCTTATATTAAGAGAAATGCCAATATTTTAAGAAACATTAGGAAAATATTAATTGACAATTAAGGATTTTAAATTTTATAGTAAAAATTTAATAACTAATTATATGTTTTAATCTACAATAAAATTCTTATAATTATTAAATGGAATATTAGAAGTCATTTACCCTTGTTTTTGGAACTATTTTCAGCATTATATGACAATTTTATATTGTTTTACTCGCATGTATAAAATTTAGTTTACCTAATTACTGCACTTATGAGTTATTATTATGCATTTTTTCTAAATAAATAAATGCAGTTATTTTTTTAACAGAAATATCAATTAACAATAAGGAGTTTTAGATTTAACGATAAAACAAATGAAATATTAATTATAGATTTTAACATATACTAAACTATTTAAAATTATTAAATATAAGATTCAGATAAAAGTTTTTTTTTTTTTTTAATGATTCCTATTTTAATTATTACATCAGGATTTTCGAATGTTTTGTTTCCAAGGTTACAATTTATTACTTTAACTCTAACACACTGATTGGTAAAGGACATTTTTCATAAAGACTTTACCAATGTTTGATTGAGTTAAAATAATAATGTTGAATTAAGTATCCGACGTTCAATGCAGCCCGAATGAGATCGCGTGGGGCACAGAGTCACCCCATTCTTAAAAAACATCAGTCCTGCGAAAAATGTTTATCTGTAATCAATCATCCTTTCAGTATCCTCCTGTCTGACTCTCCCCTTGCCAGGTGCAGTGTTATTTTTACATTCCGTTCCTTTCTGTGCGTGAAACAATCATTTTTTGGAATCCTTGTAAAAAAAAAGGGGTGACTCAGTTTCCCCACGCAACCCTTATTGCTTCGAAATTTCTCATTCTAAGCAGCATAGTTTTCTGTTCTGAAGTGTTTATGTAGTTTTTTGCGTTGAATTATTTAATGAATAATGGCGTGCAAACGTAACTTACGGACTATTAAAAATAATTGGAACGTTTAAGAAATCTATTAGATGAAGTTGAGTCTTCTGAAGAAGAAATTGATCAAGTTAGTGAAAATGAATCTGATGAGGAAATATACAGTTCTCACGACAGCGAAAGTGAAATTGAGCAAAAGGATAAAGATTACGAAAATTCTGATTCAGAAGAAAGTATTTTTGTTAGCAAAAATAAAACAGTTTGGATAAAAGATAAAAGAAATCAAAAAGTGTAAACGTGATCTTAAAATATAACAAGTCATTTAGCAGGAGTAAAAATTATCGCACGCAATATAACATAATTAAACAGATCTAAAGAAAATAAAACTACAATTTCTTGCATAAAGTATGATAATTTTACCTATAAAAATCATTCTTCTTACGTTTGCCAGAAATGTATGTAGATTTAAAACTCCTGATTAAAGGTATGTAATTATTTTGATTGTACAGTTTTCTTAAACATTAAAAAAGTTTTTAAACTAAAGAAGTATACTTTCTTAATGATTTAATGAACTTATTGTTAAAATCAAGTGATATATTTCTTAATTATAGCACAATATTTGTATAAAACAGATTGGGGTCACCCAGTCACCCCGCGCGATCTCCAACATCAGTGCTGGGTGCGCGCCTTCTGTTGGGTTAACTGCGGTTTATTCTATTGATATGTCTCATTTGACAGATCATATGTTTCTTCCAAAATGTTGCACTTGTGAATTGTGTGGGCCAGAATCATACTCCGGCTGTTTAAACCAAAGGTGTGGGTTCAAAGAAGTTACTTGCCTGAATGCATTTTCAATCAGTTGGAAAACTTTCCACGTGTATTTTCTGTAAATAAAGAAATATATTCAATATTTCATTAATTGCTAAAAGGTGTTAAATAAAAACAGTAAAAACGGTTTTAAGGAGGAAGAACACGTTGGAGGTTTTTAAAAATTATCATGGATACCTTTAAATGTTACAAATACACTGCAATAAGAATTTTACAAAAATTCCAATTAGAAGAGAAGTTATAGCTAAAAATATCTTGTAAAAAGTCATTCCTGTCACACCCAGAAAAAAGTTTTGTTGAATCAACAAAAATTTGGTTGACCCAACAAAACTTTTTGTTTAAATATAGGTCAATGGAAATTTTGTTTGAATCAACAAAAAATTTTTTTTTTGCAATTCCAAAAAAAATAAATTTGTATCGTCAGAATTTTTTTTTTGTTAATTCAAGTAAAATGGTTCAATTTTACTTGAATTTTGCTAAAACAACCAAAATGTACTCAACAAAACATGTTTTGTAGTTTTAATCAATTCCTTTTTCTGGGTGCATGCTATAAAGTTACCTTTGAAGCCCTTTTCTCAAAACAGTGTTTTATGACATTGCGCGCACTCTCATTAAAAAACTAAATATCATAGAACCTTGAAATTTTGCTTATAATTAATTTTCATGTATATCTTTCTGCTGAACTTAAATTTAGTCTTATTTTTTCCAAAAGAATTTTATATCGAAAAATTAAATCTAAAATTTTGGGTAAATTTAGTGAATATCATTATAAAAGTCATTTATTATGCTAATTAATTTCAATATATTTTTAAATTTAGGTTCAGTGTAAAATATAGTAGTATAAATAAAAATAAATGAAATATTAAGTATGTGTCTGCAGTAGATTTTTTTTTAATCTTGCGCGCAAAATGCATATTTTAGTATTTATGTTTTTAAAAAGTCATTTTTGTCGTTATCATTTAAGCAATTAATATTTTTAAATATATATAATTTGAGTGTTTTTTTTCACTACAAGAATGTGTGAAATTATAGAAAAAATAATTGTTGTATTTCATTCATTTGTTTTTAAAACTACCGAGTTTTTCGCACTGGTTTAATTATTGTCATTTTCAGGCTGTTCAACGTGATCTCTCCCCTTAACAAACCGCTTACATGTTTCTACTCCACCAAAGCCATTATCAAAACAAATAAGAACGTTCTATTGTTGCGCGATCTATAATGTAATTATTTGAAACGCCATCATTAAATTTATCTCGTACTCTCTCAGATTAGGCACGTTATTTTATATTATTTTTAGTTGGATATATATTTCTATATTCGTGACCATGGAATAATTCAACCCATATATTTGTAAGTTAAATGCCGCTACACCGTTACATATTTTATTTTTATGTGTTACAATATCTATGGTTTCTCTTATAATGAATGGATTTATCCATCGATAGCCGCAGATAAACACAATTTCAAAATATTAAAGAGTTACATATTTTCAAAGAAATAAAATAAAACAAATAATCGAAAATGTGTAAAAAATCGAAATAAGTAAATATAATTCAAAATGTGCATTATTGGCAGATTTTATTTACGTTCGAGAGTGGGGCTAAGAGACCACCCATTCATGACGTCACGTAAATATGATGGATTTTACAGTCACCATCAAATTACGCCAATGTTTGTCACATCTGTGTGATAACCACTGTCCCACTAGGACATAAAATTACTTGAATCTCTTATTTAGAGATAATTTTGATGAAATCAACATTGCAGTTTTTTATGCTATTTATTATCTACTGAATAATTAGTATAAAACTGTTAATATCTTGTGTGATTTTATTTTAAACTCTTCTCGACGAGCGTCCTTTACAGGATTTTAAATCTTATTTCACTGTTTTTTTAACCAGAATTTTTTTATTTGTTTAATCGTTCAAATGCTTTGATTAAATAAAGCAAATTAAAGAAATTGGTAGGAATAATCAAGACTTCTGAGCACTTCGTGCGTCACGAGAGAGTTAAGCTATTGCAATTCACAGGAAAAATATACTTAAAAATTCCTGAGTAAAAATCCATACAACATTAAAGACGTGAGTATAAAGCATCACACATTTACTGAATGGTGTATACAAATGTCAAATTTAAAATTTTATACATACATTAAAATTAAAAATATCGACGTATCGACCGCCTTCTATGGTCATCCTCAGTATTATTATTATTTTTTTTTTTTTTTACGGACGCATTGTTTTTCGCATTTGAAACTTTATTTGACATTTGTATACACCCTTCAGTAAATTTGTGATGTTTTATACTCACGTCTGTAATATTGTAATGTTTCATGGTGTAATCGTCCAGCATTTATATTAAAAATCCATACTTTTACAAGATTTTATTGAAATGGTTTTGCATGTTTGTATGGTTAGAATCATGAAACGTTAATTTCACCCATTTCCGATTAAGCTATTGACTTGCTACACTTATAGACCTTGTATGACAATACAATTCCAAAAAACATTTTAACCGGTTAAACGCATTAAAACGTCGGCACTTAAATTATACTGCTTGGAAATTATACCTGAATCATTTCTTTCATATTTTACATGTGACTTCACAACTTGTTAATCCACATCCTTCCCGTCATACTGTGTCACACCTTTATTTTTGGCACTGCTGTCATTTTTTGTATTTCAAGATTTTTTTTATTGATTTAGAATGCGCTTTGTGCATTTTAATTTTAGGCTTATATTTAGAAAAAAAAGTCTTTCGTTCAGATATGAAAGCATTACACTTTACTTTAAATCATATAAAGCGGCGATTGCGAAAGTAAATATGCATCTGGGCATACTGCGTAAACAAAAAAAGAATGTATTTCAATCTACGAAAATGTAATATTACTAAAATGTACATTAACCTCTCACGATTCCACAAAGGGTTCTTTATCTTTAGAAACTTGAGAATATTTTTGAAATTTAAAGAAAAATTTATAAAAACAAAGTTTCTTTTGCTGCTACTAATATTTGGAAATGTTTCCGAATATTTTTTATGGTTTATTAATAATTTTTCTCAAACCGAAATATCAGTTTTTATGATGCTTTCAATTCTCTATTAAACGTTTTCCGCTTCGTAACTCAATTAATTCATACAAAAGTAACTGAACAATATTAATTTTAATGTTAATTTTAATGCTGTTAATTTATTATATTTGTCTGTAAAGCAGGTTTCTTGAATATGAAAATGTTTACTTGAGAATTGATAGCATCCGAAAAACTTATATTCCGAGTTCAGAAAACTGCCCGGAAATCAGTGGCAGAAAAAGAAACATTGTTTTTATAAATGAATCTTTAAACCTGGAAATGATATTAGTATCTGAAGATTCTAAAGATAAGGAACGCTTTTCTAAATCATGGGTATCCAATAACAGATTATTATTTACGATTATGATATTTTTCTATAACAGAAAACATTTTTATTCTTTTACAGCGTAGTGTATATTGTATTGAATTCGAAAATAAAATTATAGCATTGATATCTCGTTCTCCCATTCTTTAAATACTTTTTTTTTGGTTCAATGAAAATAAGCTAAACGAAGAGCTTTTTTCTTAAATAAGATATTTAATTTGACATTGAAAGCGATAATTGTTTACTAAAGTCATTTAATAATGTATTTCTTCATATCCATCCATGAAATAGCACGTAAAATGTTCGTATGTACTACAAATATCAATATTAGCGCGTAAATGCATGAAACATTATCATACGGACATGGCATGCATGACACAAGATCAATAGACAGCACATCTGCACACAAATGTATTTAATCAATACCTGTATCAAAAGGAATGATATAGATTTTAGGAAATAGATGGAAATAAATTCTTTAAAGTTATATGTTATGATAACTAATTACATTTAAGCACAGGTATTATGTTTATTGCAGTTTAAAGAAGAGCTTATGAGTTTCATGCTAATTTGGAATTGTTTTAAACGTTACGGAGTTATACATCTTAGTTATAATTTTATGATATTTATAGTTACATAAGAAATCATATAAAATATTAATCATGCTTTGTGAAGTAACATAGCATAGCAAGCATGATGTCGGTGATGTAACGTTGACGTCAATGGAAATTACAGTGGTCACGTCACATCTCTGACCAAAATGCCACCCCTCAGTGACGTCACTGGATGTAGAGATTGTCACGGATCATCTATGATCCAAATGCCACCGATCTGTGACGTTACAATCTGACTAAAATGTTTCTTCAAAACTTTTAAAAAGGGAAAAGAGTATTCTACATTCTGAGATACATACTACATTCAAAGAGTATTATACATTCTGAAAAATATTTTTCTGACATATTTTTTTATAAACTTTCGTTACGTCGTGTACGTCACATCACAAAATTTACCACAAAACCAATCGAATACGACAGCGCAAAATCCAAATGTGGCAGACTGTTTTTTTTTATCAGGGTGAGAAGTTTTTTTATAAACTGATGCCATGATATAATAAATAACATTTTTATATACTTAATTAGCTTTTTTACTGTTACTGTTTAATTATTTTAAATAACTTAGGAAAAATAACATTTCATTTTAATTCCTTTTACTTAAAATCATCAACGATAAAAGAAAAAAATTTAAATGTGTAAATTAGGGGGGAGGCAGTCTTCTTAGCGTCTCCATTAGTGCCTGTAAATGCTACAGAAATAATTTTTAAATTGAACGCATTTTGTGTTTTTGAAAGAAGGTTCAGGCTTCTCTTTGAAAGAGCTCCGGTCCAAGAACATTTATGGGGCCATAAATAAATTCACAATACACAAAATATTGTCGTGCTCGTTGTCTACCCTTATAACTATAGAGGACAGGTTTTGGCCTTGGTGTAAAAAATTCTCGGAACTTTTTTTTTCATTTAAACAAGAACGAAAAATTATGAGTCAAGCATAGATTATGTAACAATTTCCAACGCTTCCAAAATAATTTTACAAATCATTACCGTTTAATAAGCTGAAAGATAAAATCTATGTAAACAATTTGGAAAACGCATAATATATTTAAAAACGTAATTTCCAACATATACAATATTCGGAAAAATATCCGAATACTTTTATTCACCCCTGTATATGATCTATACATTTGTATATATACTAGATAGGATACTAAATTTTAGTTTAGTTAGGAAACGCGTAACACAGTTTAAAATTCTCCTTCTGGAGTTTCTGTCAATAAATGGAAATGAGTTCGCGAACTTTTGTGCTGCCCTGTATATGATCTACATAATTTATACACACCAAGTAATAGACAAAAAGTGAGTTAAATTTAAAATTGCGTTCAGCAAATTAAAACGCACTTCCAGGAATTATTGTTAACAGACAGTAGAGAATTCTTTTGTGTGTCCCTGTAAATGAACGATGACTGCTATACACACAATATTCTGTTGATAGCATCTTGTAATGTAACTTAGTGATATATATAAATCTCAATGCGTTTAAAATAGTGAAACACCACAGACGATTTTTCTCCATAGACGTAATGTAACGGAATTATTTTGACTGCTCCTGTAAAGTAACTACAAGTGGGAGAGAGAGCACACCCTATTCCGTATTAAGCTTCTTGTACTGCACCTTAGTGGTATATATCAATTACAATGTGTTTGAAATTGTGTAACATCATTAAAATAAACCGCAAATGATTTTTCCCCATAGACCGCAATGTAACGGAATTCTTTTGAGTGTCCCTGAAAATAAAACTATAAGTGCTACATAGTTCAGTAGAAATAGAGAACATGCTATAGATAACGACAATAACATATAAAAATTGCAGGGCAATCCGAGCATATTTACGGGAGTTAGAGCACGGACAGACGGCAGACGGCCATAAGTCCAGACAAACCGATGTCATAAACACTTTTCAACTAGGTTGGAAAGTGTTAAAAAGAAAAAAGAAAAGAAAAAGGTCATTAACAAACACTGTTATCTTCTATAAACTTCATTTCTCCGTTTTATTACCAGCCATGATTGAAAGCACTTATGTTGGACTAAATACAGAATTTTTCACAGTAATATAAAGTTGTTTTATACATATGTATTACAATATTCGATGAAACGGGACGTTCAGCTATAACTATTTAAAAATTAAACAAAGGGTTAAATACTGAAAAGAACTGAAAATCAGAAAAAAAAATTAATAAAAAACTCAATTAGAATAAACTATTTATTTTCTGAAGATTGGTTTAAAACAGCCATTTTTGATCGCAAGTAAACGATAAAATGAACAATCATAAACACTAACCTTAATGCTGAGAGCGCACATGATATAATTGCTGAGTCCAGAAAACTGTTGTATACATAGGAAGTGGTCGTCACAATCAGATTATTTTAAATAACTTACGAAAAATAACATTTTATTTTAATTCCTTTTACTGAAAATCATCAACGATAAAGAAAAATTTTAAATGTGTAAATTAGAGGGGAGTATGTCTTCTTAGCGTGTCCATCAGTGCCTGTGAATGCGACAGAAACAATTTTGAAATTGAACGCATTTTGTGTTTTTGGAAGAAGGCTTTGAAAGAGCTCCGGTCCAAGAAAATTTATGGGGCCTCTTCAGCCCTTACCTACTCAGAGCATCAATCTAGAGTTATATCTGAAATTTCAAAGGAGTGGAAGGTCCCTCCCAGCCACCACTGGTACGCGGGCACAGAGCCGGGCTCTTCGTTCGCTGCCAACTGTGACAGAGCCTCTCGAACGGCGATTTCAAGATTGGCAAGTGGACATACAAAAAGTCTCTCGTTCTTTGAGGGCAGAAAGATCTTCAAAATCTGCACTAAATGTCAAGCTCAACAGGCCTCTGCTGAACACATCCTGGACTGCTTAGGTCTTTCGAGAGAATACTTATATGCTCCTGCTCCCCCCTTCTTGTTCTGGACTTTCTTAGGATTAACGGAATATTGGATCTTGTCTGACATCGTCAGACAGTTGGAGGATAAGCCACAGCACACAACAACAACAGTTCTTCCTACAATGGTTTACCCAGTATTAATATTTTAAAATTTTATTTTAATATAGTTTAACAAAAGTTATTGTAAATGAGGACTTGATAAGTTTGTTGATTTCCTTTTGCAACCTTCCTATGTTATCGAGTCACTTTTTTTGTCCACTTTTGGTGTGTATGTGGAAAAAGAAAAATGCATTCACAAAAAAATAGGTATGCAAATATTTTAATTTTGTGAATCCAAATTACTTTTATGCCCGTATGTGAAATTAGATTTCTTTAGTCATTAATATTTTTTCTTTTGTTTTAGATTTCAGGAATTCTCATCAGTTTAATGTTTATTTGATGAAATTTAAATGAAAATGTGTCATGTTTTAACTTCAGCTTAATGCTTAATATTTTATTTCATGTAATTGATGTTTCATTAAGGGGGATGTTAAAGTTCAAATGAGCAAATATCGACCACATATACGAATTTTTGTTTTTGTGTTTCATAGTTAAATTATTAATGTTTAATTAATGTTTTCGTTATTAATGTTTAATTAATGTTTAATTAATGTTTAATTAATGTTTTCGTTATTAATGTTTAATTAATGTTTAATTAATGTTTAATTAATGTTTTCGTTATTAATGTTTAATTAATATTTTCGTTATTAATGTTAAATTAATGTTTTCATAGTTAAAAATATTAATATATTGCTACATATTTGAAACTTCTTTTTTCATACTTTTTAAAGATAAATACATAAAGGGTAAAAAGGAAAATAACATATAATAATATTTTTAAATTAATTTTTCTCAAAACAAATTTTCGTAATCTAACCATCTTCAAAATGCTGTTTCTATTATAATTTTTCTTCCGAATTTTATTGTCTAAGTTTAGATCTTGATACATACCCACACTTAGGCAGTATACATTCGTTTTAGAATGCTGATATATTAAGGTCTACGAATTAGTATTAAATTCTTTTAACATGTAAACTCTCAATAAATTTCAGCTCTGGTTTTATATATATATATATTTTAAATAACTGTCTTCCGAGTAAAAATAAAATGATACACAGATTTTTTTTTACAATAAACTTTAAAGTAAAAAAAGAGAGAAAATATTTAAAAAAATTTGAACGCATGAAATATTTAAAAATAATTTTAAAAACTAAAAATGGATTTAGTAACTTTTAAATTTTGACTTAATTTACAAATATATATATTTTGCAAAAAATAAATACTTAGATACTAATGATAAAATATTTACGTGGAACACTTTTTTGAAGAATTTCTGTTTGATATGATAAGTAAATAAAAATAGTTTTTTAACTGCGCCAGTCCTTTAACCCTTTCCGGCACAGTGGTCCCACTCTGGGCACACCTAATTTTAATTCCAAACTTGCATTAAACACCAAGAATATTTAATAAAATTTTGTTTCGACAATGAAAGCTTAAACTAAGAGGTTCTTATTTTCTAAAAAAGTCGTTTGTAAATTCCGGTGTCAGTGAGTAATTTCTTATTTTAAGAACAGACTTTGTCTGTGCCGGAAAGGTTTAACACTAGAACGACAAAGAGCGGTCATTTTGACCGATACCAAATGAATATATTGCTATTCAAACCATAAATTTATTTTTAAAATAAATTAAATATAAATCTCTCAGAAATATGTTAAATGAATAAGTTAAATAGTTTTAAATAAATATTCTGGTGTGAATGAGTTTTATGAAACTTGAGTAAAATTTCCGGTCGTTCTAGTGTTAAGCTTTATGAAAGAGTGTATTACAAATTAGTACTTATTACATCTCAATTTAGTACTGTGGCGACTCATCCGTGCAGTGCTCTCTAGCTGTTGCCGCTGTGGACAAACTCTAGAATCTAACTACCCTAGATTCGAGCAACCCATTCATGCAGTCACTCCAGCTGTTTCGACAGTGGACAAATTTCACCAGAGAGACCGACTGGTACTGAGATATGGAAGTACTCTACTTCTCGACACCGACTTCGATGGTTCTGCTTTCCGTAGCGAATTTTCCAGACGACAGAATCGGACGGGTTGATAAGATGCAAGATCTCTCAAAACAAGGCTGGACTCATTTTTTCTCTTCTGAATGGCAACAGACGAATGCGCTAGTATTTAAAACTGGAATTTATCGACAAAAAAGAGGGTGATGAAGTCAGGAGAGCACGACAAGCTATGCAAGCTGGCTATTACAGCCTTATATGGTCTTTAGCAGTGCAAAGAAAGCACGTTAAATTTTATTTTATAAATATCTTAAATTAAACTTCTGTTTTGTTAGGTTAATAAAAGAATTGGTTAACCTCCATTCGTCTAGTCTATTCGTCTTCATCTTCTCACACGCAACAATATTAAGCTGTAGGGCTTAGGTTATATTACAGGTAAACTTACCTATGCATGCCTCTTCGCCTCTACAGATTTGGTGACCCTGGACGTCCACAGATCTGGGGACCTTAGTGCAAAGTTTCTTGACGGCTGACCGCTCTAGACTAATCGGAAACATATCTGTTTTCAAGTGAGTATGTTCCAATTCTTATTACTTTAAGTATTTATTATACCATATACTGTCTATATGCCTGACGACGAGGTTTCTCGTATCGCATTTCGTGCACCCCCCGTTTGGAAATCTGATATAGACTTGTGGTTTCTTCAAGTAGAATCAGGATTTGTAACGGCAGGCATTACTAACGACGATACAAAATTTCATGGTGTGGTGGCTGCTTTAGACACAGAGATTTTGTCTTATATAAATGATCTAATCCGTACACCCCCTGCCACAAATGCTTATGAAACCTTAAAATCTCGCATTACGGAGCAATTTTCTCAATCTGAGAGTGTTCGTTTGAGAACGCTTTTACAAGATTTGCAATTAGGCGATAAACGCCCCTCTCAGCTGTTACATGAAATAAAAACTCTCGCTACTGATAAAATATCAGAAGATGTTCTGCGTACACTTTGGCTTCTGCGTTTGCCAGTATCCGTTCAGCAAATTTTGTCGATAAGTAAAGATAATCTAACTGATTTGGCTAAAATAGCCGATAAAATTTGTGACATTCCTGGTTTGGCACCAGTATTATCTGAAGTGAAAACATCTGGTATTTCCTCAGAACTTGATGAATTAAAACGTCAAATCGACATACTCCATAAACGTTTGGATGACTTAACTCTGTCTACTACACGGACGCGTAGTTTGAGTAAGAACAAACCTCTTACACGTACTCGTTCCAGAAGTAGTTCTCGTGAATCCAGGAACCAGAAATTATGTTGGTACCATTTTCGATTCGGAAAAAAAGCTAAAAAATGTACAGGATTGTGTAACTTCGCTAAGGAATTGGATACCACTTCGTGTATGGAAAATAATAGCAACTGTGCAACTCGTCTGTTTTTGTCAGATAGGAAATCCGGTTTCCGCTACTTGGTGGATACCGGCGGAGCTTGTAGTACTTTTCCCCGAGACCCTTTACTGCATAAAACACCTGATACACACTTATCCTTATACGCTGCTAATAGATCAAAAATCTTAACTTATGGTACATGTCAGTTAACGCTTGATCTTGGGCTACACAAACCACTAAAATGGACTTTTGTAATAGCAGAAGTGGACCGCCCTATCTTAGGTGCAGATTTTTTACAACATTTTGGGTTAATAGTGGATATGAAAAACCGGAGAATAATTGATAGTATATCTAAAAAATCCTCGAAAGGCGTTTTTACATCTGGAAATGCCCTGGGATTAAAAACAGTTTCCGGCATTACGGTTTATCATAAGCTGTTGCAGAAATACCCCAGCATTACTAACCCGGCTATGCTTCATGTCACTCGCAAACCTCATTCTGTTATGCACACAATTTTGACAAAAGTTCCTCCTATTTTTTTCGAGACCCAGAAGATTATCTTATGAAAAACTGCAAATCGCTAAAAAAGAGTTTAAATCCTTAATGGATCAAGGTTTAATTAGACCATCAAAAAGTCCATGGGCGAGTCCAATCCATATGATACCCAAAAAGAATGGGGAATGGAGAATTTGTGGCGATTTTCGCCGCTTAAACTCTGTCACTGTTCCTGACCGCTATCCCCTCCCCCACATTCATGATTTCACTTACGGCTTAACTGGAAAAAGTATTTTTTCTAAATTGGACCTTATGAAAGCCTATCACCAGATTCCTTTGGACGAAGCGTCCATCCAAATGAGTGCCGTTACTACACCTTTTGGACTCTTTGAATATTTATTCATGTGTTTCGGTTTATCGAATGCAGCGCAAAGTTTCCAGCGCTTTATGGACGAAGTTTTAAGAGGTCTTGATTGTTTCGTTTATCTCGATGATGTATTAGTAGCCTCGGAAAACGAGGAAACACATTTAAAAGATCTTGAAAACATATTTCAACGGTTGCATTCTTATGGTTTAGTGCTTAACGTCGAAAAATGCATCTTTGGCGTAAAGGCGTTACCATACTTGGGATTTTTAGTCAACAGTACAGGAATAGCTCCCTTGCCAGAAAAAGTCTAAATTACTTAATTTTCCACTACCAACAACTGTTAATGAATTACGTAGATTTTTAGCTATGATAAATTTTTATCATAAACATTTAAAAGGAACAGCATCTATTCAGGCTCCATTACACGACTTGTGTAAAGGAAAGAAAAAAAATGACAATTCTCCCATTCTTTGGACTGATGCAACTACGCAGTCTTTTGAACAATGTAAGAAAAGCATTGCAGACTCAACTTTACTATTTCACTATGTGCCTGGGGCACAAATTTCGTTACATGTTGATGCTTCGGATATCGGTATCGGTTCCGTATTACAACAAATTGTTAATGGCGATATTCAACCTCTCGCATTTTTTTCCCGTAAATTGACACCTACTGAACAAAAGTATAGTACCTATGATCGCGAATTGCTTGCAATTTATTGCTCTATTAAGCATTTTCGTCATATAATTGAAGGGCGTCAATTTACTGTATTTACTGATCATAAGCCACTAACGTTCGCATTTGTAAACCAGAGTGACAATAGCTCACCTCGACAGCAGCGACATTTAGAATACATTTCCCAATTTACTACAGACATTCGCTACGTCCCTGGAAAGGATAATATAGTGGCTGACGCCTTTTCCCATATTTCGGAAATTAAAGTGCCTGAGAGTATTGATTATCTCGATCTTACAAAAGATCAGTGTGACGATGCTGAATTGCGTTTACTTCGGGATTCTGCCACCCTCAAAATGATCGCCCTTACACTTTCTCCTTCCAAACAGCAACTTTGGTGTGATATATCGACAGGAACTGCGAGACCTTACGTACCGCCAAATTTTCGTTTACCCATTTTTTTGATGCTGCATAATATTTCGCATCCAGGTGTTAAAGGATCAGTCGACCTCATTCGAAAACGTTTTGTCTGGAAAAATTTACGTAAGGATGTAACAGAGTATGCTCAAAAGTGCATCGCCTGTCAGAAAAGTAAAATACATCGTCATGTAAAATCTGAAATAGGACATTACCCACTCCCTAAATGTAGATTTAGACATATTCATCTAGATATCGTAGGGCCACTCCCACCATCGAATGGATTTCGATACTGCTTAACTTGCATTGATCGATATACCAGATGGCCTGAAGTTTTTCCCATGACAGATATAACTGCAGATACAATAGCTCGAACGTTCTATAATGGCTGGATTGTCCGATTTGGCGTCCCAGAATTCATAACTACAGACCAGGGTCGACAGTTCGAAAGCGACCTTTTCAAAGCACTTGCGAAATTTCTTGGCGCACATAAAACTCGCACAACAGCCTATAACCCTTGCTCCAATGGCGTGATTGAAATTTTTCATCGTCACCTTAAAAGTGCCATTAAATGCCACGCGACAGACAAATGGACAGAAATTTTGCCAACGATACTTTTGGGACTGCGAAGTCCATTCAAACCTGATTTGCATTCCTCCCCGGCAAAGCTGGTTTACGGTTCCCCTCTTTGCCTTCCCGGTGAATTTTTTCGTTCCCAAACAACGACACAGCTGGGACATCACGAATTCTTAATTTTACTCCGGGAAATGATGCACCGCCTCCGACCAGTTCCAACTTCGCATCATACCAAACTTAATGTTTTTGTCCATCCTGAGTTGATGACGTCATCCCATGTCTTTGTTCGAAAAGACTATGTTCGTAAACCTCTGGAACAACCCTACGATGGTCCTTATCCAGTTACGAAACGTAACGACAAGTATTTTTCTGTCAATATTAATGGACGTGACACTCATATTTCCATTAATCGACTCAAGCCTGCTTTTTTATTCAATACCGCCGATCTGGACAAAGATCCTACGTCATATGTTACCCGCAGTGGGCGACATGTAAAATTTATACTTCCTCCCAAACATCTTGTTTAATCTTTTTCTTTTAGTCTTTCAGACTGGAGGGGGAGTACCTGTGGCGACTCATCCGTGCAGTGCTCTCTAGCTGTTGCCGCTGTGGACAAACTCTAGAATCTAACTACCCTAGATTCGAGCAACCCATTCATGCAGTCACTCCAGCTGTTTCGACAGTGGACAAATTTCACCAGAGAGACCGACTGGTACTGAGATATGGAAGTACTCTACTTCTCGACACCCACTTCGATGGTTCTGCTTTCCGTAGCGAATTTTCCAGACGACAGAATCGGACGGGTTGATAAGATGCAAGATCTCTCAAAACAAGGCTGGACTCATTTTTTCTCTTCTGAATGGCAACAGACGAATGCGCTAGTATTTAAAACTGGAATTTATCGACAAAAAGAGGGTGATGAAGTCAGGAGAGCACGACAAGCTATGCAAGCTGGCTATTACAGCCTTATATGGTCTTTAGCAGTGCAAAGAAAGCACGTTAAATTTTATTTTATAAATATCTTAAATTAAACTTCTGTTTTGTTAGGTTAATAAAAGAATTGGTTAACCTCCATTCGTCTAGTCTATTCGTCTTCATCTTCTCACACGCAACAATATTAAGCTGTAGGGCTTAGGTTATATTACAGGTATACTTACCCATGCATGCCTTCTCGCCCTCTACAGTACTAAGTACAAAAAGAAGTTACATGTTAGGATATGATTTGTTATTTATAATAGTATTTTTTATGATTATTAAAAAGTAGAGTATGACTCGAACAGAAAAAAGGAAGTTTACTTTCAATTAACATATATTCCAGCGTAAAACGTGTACTTTTGAAAATAAAATTGTTGGGGCATTTACAAAAGCGCGTTATACGCTGGATATAAAAAAGGACGATACAATATTAAGTAAGAAAATATTATCATAATAAATGAGATTTTTAATTTAACGAATGTGCTATTTATATACAAAAAGTAATATTTGCTATCGCATGACATGAGAAATAATAATTATTTTACTTTACAAAAATCTTTATTTTATAATTTTCTATGTATGTCATGAAGGTTTCTTTGTAGAGAAGGAGGTACAAGTTATATGCCGAATATAACTAAAAATATAAAAATGATATCTGAATGTTTAAGTGCGTTTTATACATCAGAGTGTGTGCGGATTATACCGTCTGTTACATTGCAGGTAAGTTAGATGCTGAAACCTTTGTCGTAGGAAATCTGTTTAAAAATGAAAAAAAATAAAAATTCTAAGCTATGTTTATAAATTTTGATATTTATGACGATTCTGCAGCGGCTGGGGTGACCAGATTTCATTCAAACCCGACCCGAACTTATTGGGTGTAATTATTCTTTTCTTTTTTGTCGGATTCGAATTAGAATCTTGCATAGAGTCAAGTAACCCAATTTTATGAAAACCGGACAAAGTCGGGTTCGTGTAAGACTGATATCAGATCCGATGCAAGATTCCAAACCAAGGGCTCTACCACGAACGTGTCGAAATTCCCTCTCCCTCGGAAATTTTCCGAGTTTTCCGATGTGACGTCCGCCTTCCGATCCCCTTGGGATAAATGCTACCACGATGACATCGTGAACGCCTCCACTCGGAAAAACACATCGGACTTTCCCTTGAAATTTCCCGATACCATAAAATGCAGTGGAAAACGCACATATTGTTGGAAACGAGTCTTTGAAAGAGATTTTGAAGCGGTTGATATTGATTCGCTGTTTATTAAAAATGCCATCGACACACATTTAATTAAGATATTTTGATAATATTTTTTAAAAACAAGAGTGAAATGTTCAGATTTCCAGCTGTCAAAAGCTCAAAATGATATAATGGGTAGTTTTATAGAAAAGGAAAAATAAAAATGAAATTTCCTTTTTTGACCAAAAAAGGGCTTTAAAAAAATTAACAAAAAATTAACAACTTACTCTTGAAATATTTAATAGCTATCATAAGAAAGGCCTTATTCTACACTTTTAAATGATATGAAAATACATATTTTATAAGTTCTTGTTAAATAATTATGAGTATGAATGCCGCAAATTTTCAAGAAATTCTGCTTAAATATAATATAACAGGAAAAATATTATAAACTTTGAAACTAATTTTAAACGCTAATAATAAACCTTCATTGAAAATGTTGTAAGCAATTTTTTGTAGACTTAAATTGTTTTTTTTTTTCGGGACGCTCTTTTTTCAAAATGAAAATTTAACATAAAATAAGAAAAAATTTGAAGTCTAATTTGAATTTCAAACAGGGGTCGATGCAAGTTTTTATTCTTGGGGCCCATTTTGTGAAAAATAAAGGTTATTTTTGTGAAATTTATATTTTTGTGAAAAATAACATTTTGCAAGATCAGTTGAAATCCAGTTAATCAAATTCGAATCGAGCACTTTTTAAGCAAAAACTTTTTTTAATCCTTTTTGCTACAATTTTCCTCTCTTGTGAACTTGTTTGTTTACAAATTACACATTTTAAAACATCCCAAAATAATAAATAAATAGTAAGTTTTTATGGAATAAAATTTTGTGAAGGGACAAATTTTTTCAAATTCATTTTTGTGAAGGGTTTCATTTTTTCAATTTGATTTTTGTGAAGGGACCTATTTTATCAATTTGATTTTTGTGAAGGGTCCCATTTTATTAAATAGATTTTTGTGAAGGGTCCCTAAGTAGGCCCCACATTTTTCCTTGATTGACCCCTGATAATGCAGTGCTTATTAAAATATAGGCTAACAAAGAAAATGTTATTCATCTGCTTTAAATAAACAGTGCGCTATGCCAATAAAACTAATTATATCATAGTTCTCGAATAAAAAAAATTAACCGAGTAACCAAGCGTTGCATACCCGAAAAATAACTGTCCAGATATTTTTACTAATACTTCAGTATACTAAATATACCATTCTGCTAGTCCAATTGGGCGCTATCGTTGTTTACCTAAATAAAATAATAATCCCAAATTTTCACAAGTTTTTTTTTTCTTTTACTATTTTTTAAAATTATTATTAAATTCTGTATCAATTGTAATGACTTATATATATATGTATTATACATGTATATAATGAAATTAAAAAAAAATATGTATTTAAAAATGAAAACACATGAGAAGAACGAAATGCAAATTTACTTGATTATCTATCATCACTATAGCTCGTTTTTAGCTTTACACATTTTTAAATTTCATTATTAATCTTTAATAATCTTTTCGATTAGTAGAAAATCAATAAAATTTTTCGAAAAGAAAAATAAATTTTTGGAAAGTATTACAGGTTCTTGAAGAGAAAAAAAATTTGATACGGCCTATTTCATTGCACATAAAATAAATTGTAAAGTTTCGAAATGACATCAAAAAGCAACGTATTTCACGATAACTTTACAGTTAATTTCGAAAAGCTTCCAAGATAAAATATATACATATATACTATTTAAAGATGATGTAAATACGTCTTCTTGGCTTTTGTTTCTTTCCCCCTTGTTCATGGTTTCTATATAAAACTAATTTTTCAGAATATAAATTAAATAATGCTCAAATTTTCAGAAAAAAAAGTAGCTTTGACATTAAATGAAGCTTAATATCAGGACCGCATATATATATATATATATATTATATACTTAGCGACTGTTTTTATTATTATTATTATTATTATTATTATTCTGAAAATTTGAGCAATTTTTAGTTTATTTTTTGGAAGATTAATTTTATATAGAAGTCAAGGACAGACAAAAAAGAATCAAAAGATAAGAAGACTGATTTAGATCATCTTGAAATAATATATTTTTTATCTTGTTTGAAACTTTTCGATATTTACTGTAAAGTTACTATAACATACGTTGCTTTCTGATGTCATGAGAAACTCTACAATTTTTTTTTAATATCCAATGAAATATGCCGTATTAAAAATATTGTAAATTAAAGTACTCAAAAGCCTGTATACATGGAAGTTATAAGTTCTTATACTTTCCAAAGATTTTCTTGCGAATAATTTTTAATTTAATATTTTTATCTTTTAATACTTGGAAATTCTCGACGAATGTTATTAAATGATTTTATTATTTATACAACGAATTACAATCATTAAAATTGAAACAACATTTTATAATATATTTTTAAAGAATTTTTTTTGGAAGTGTTGAATAATTAGTTTATTTGGGTACAACGATAGTGCCGACATGACGTTGACTATTGCTCTATTGACGTTGACTATTGCATGAGTGCCGACATGACTATTTGCTCTAATGCTATATTTAGTATGGAAAAGTTTTAGTAAAAATATCTGGCCAATTTTTTTCCGGTATGCAATGCATCTTTACACTGCTAATTGTTTTATGCGGGAGCAATGGTATAATTAGTTTTGTTGGCATAGCGCTCTATTTATTTAAAACAAATTAAAAACATTGTACTTGATACTTTGTTAGGTAATGTTTTAATAAGCACTGCAATTATTTTTTTGAAATTCATATTAGATTGTTTCTTATTTTATGTTAAATTTCCATTTTGAAAAGAGAGCGTCCAGCAAAGAAAAATTATTCTAAGTCTACAAAAAATTGCTTGCAGCATTTTCAAATTATACTTATTATTAGCGTTTTAAAATTAGTTTCTAAGCTTATAATATTTTTCCAGTTATTTTATATTTAAACAGAATTTCTTGAAATTCTTGGATATTTATGCTAATATTTATTTAACAAAAACTTATAAAATTTTTATTTTTATATCATTTTAAAGTTTAGAATAAGAGCTTTCTTGTAATAGCAATTAAAAATGTCAAGCGTAATATGTTAATTTTTTATTAATTTTTAAACAAAAGCCTTTGTTTGGTCAAAAAAAGTAAATTTCATTTTTATTTTCCATTTTCTAAAAAACTACCGGCCATACCATTTTGATCTTTTGACAGCTGAAAATCTGAATATTTCACTCTCGTTTAAAAAAAAGATTATCAAAATAACTTAATTAGGCGTGTTTTGATGGCATTTTTAATAAAAACAGAGAAAGCTATATCAAGCATTTCTTTTCTGTTTTCTTACAGGAGAAAAAGAGGGAATGACCGTGGAAACGTACTTTTTCTAACGCACTCTCATTGGTCAGTTTGTTTTTTTCCGATATCTATTTGAAAAGGAATCTTCAAATACGACGGCTATAACCGGTTGCTTCGTGGTACGGCTTAAAGTGTCTTTCGGATATTTTTTCCGAGAACCATGATAATCCGACATCGGAAGCTTTCCGTGTCGGGAGGTTCTCGATGCGTTGGTAGTAGGGCCCCAAATCCTACCTATAGCTAAGAAGGAAAATTATCCGATAAATTAAGTTGAGGCCAGGTTTACTTAACACAGTCTGATTACCCAAACCGATGCAGGGTCGAATCCTGCCTATAGAAAAAAAAACAGCAGATCCAACATCGTCGGGTCCAGTTCAGGTAAAATCCAGTCTCCCGACCTGATGCAGAATCATCACAAATGTGACACGTATCACAAATTGTCCACACTGTGAATTCACATAATCACTGTAGGACATCACAGGAGGGCTTAAAAACAGCCCTAACTACCTCACAGCCACGTCTCTACGATTTCACACCCAAGCCACGTGATGTCCTATCGACTGTTCAAAAATTACAATTTGACGTTACAGTCTATACGTGTATCGTACATATATCACAAGACGTTATTCCAATGTTATTTTAGTGTATTAATTTAAATAGCTCTGTTACACCAACAATAACAAACAATAAAAAAGTTAAATTAATAAAAATAAATAAAAACACAGTTCAACAGGGGCCCCTGCTGGATATTCAAATACAAAAGTGAACCAACCTACATATTTTTTTTTATTAATAACTTCAAAACTAAAATTTCACTTTAAGAAAAAAAAACCATAGCAACGCCCCCTGCGGAATCAATAAAGTCAAAATTGGATTAATATCATTTTAAATAAAATCATACTGATGCCGAGATATCCACCCCGGACGTTGTCAGAAACACAGCTCAGAAGCATATTGAGAAATTTACATCAAAAGTTGAACAGTACCAAATTTTGCTAAAAGTAATTGAATATGAAGTTAGATGGAATTCTGTGCATTAGTTCCTGAGAGAGAGCACCTTTAAAATATTTGTCACATACATACAGATGCCAGAGAGACAGACATTTTCCAACGGTAGTCAAATCATGTTCAGGGATCCCAAAACTTGGAAATCCATCTAAAAAAGAGAAGTCGAAAATTTGTAGCGATTCCAAACTTCCTTCTTATGTATATTACAGAAAGTAAAAATCAGTAAATTCACAATATTCACAAATTACTTCAAAAACATTTTTTGAACTCAACAGTTATATCTCCAATATAAATTTTTAGCTTAGTGAAGATTTAAAAAAAAAAAAAAAAAGATTTTAGAAATAATGAAATTGAGGGGACAAGGGAAACTAGTCGTTGGGCCCACAGTAATACTTACCCATCATGGATATGCATAATATAAAATATGAAAATAAAACATGTGTAAACTATTTATAAAGTGTATTGCAATTCGAATAAAATCGTGGCTTGATGACGTCATAAACTTTAACTGTTCTATTACTGAATTGCATAAAAGAAACATCCTTATAACTCCAAAATTGATAATCATATTAACTAAAGAACTACTGCGTCGGATTAAGCGTCTCATTTCCAATTAAAAAATATCTTTGAATTGAAAATTGAATGAAATACAGGGTCATGAAAAATCGAAAATTGTGGAAAATAGGATTACAAATATATCGGCAACTAATTATCCGATCGACGTCATCCTTTATGCAAAATTTATGTTTTATTATTGTCTTTTATATTCACGCCTTAAAATAAACAATTTCGAAAAATTTTATATACCTTTTATCAGAACGAATATTTCGAAAGTCCGAAAACAATAATTTCGAATAATCGAGGTTACTGGAACTAGGTAAATAGATAAGCTTCTTCCCATTATTACATACTAAGTACATACCAAATTTCAAGTCTCTATCTCGATTTGTTCGGGAGATAGAGCGTTTACAAACACACAGACACAAGGACGGCATAATTTTTTTTCTAACCATATGTTTTTCAGAATCTCCAGTGTCTGAAACGTGCAAATCCGTCAATTTTTTTTTCGATTTTCAAAACGATTACAAGACTTACGCTACACTGTTGGGTAAGTAAAATCGATGATAATCATAAACTATTTATTCTGAGTTGTTTATATTTACACTCGTGGATGTTCTATCTCCAACTGTCAATGAATTGTGTTTTTCAAAAAATCCATTACATCCATTTTTTATCGATCCAAAGTTAGAAAAATTTATTACCATCATTTTTCCCTTTGACCACTTCCATTATGATAACATCCATAAATTACTTCTAAGACATGTTTGGATTCTGTAATTTATAACATTAATTCCTTTTATTTTTCGTTTAGTGCAAAGTATAATATTTACAATTCAACAATAAATTAGAAATAAATAAATTTATAATTTCATTATTTTCAGTTATACTATCATACATTATTATAAGACTTATTTTTTAAGGCTATTCTCAAAAAGATATTTTTTAAAGCTGAACAACTTGAAACTTTCTGACACATTCACGGACTTCTTCTTAAGAGTAAAAGTATGCAACTGGCAAGTGGGAGTACTGGATTGATTTGGACAAAAAGAACTCTTCTCAATTTTTAATAAATGAATTATAAGTGATAACTCCCTCATGAACATCGTTCTTAGGCTTGTACGTAGAAAAATCTTTTATAAACGTAAATTTTGACAGAATTTTCTAAAACATCATTTCCTTTATCTAAAAATTATAAATTTAATTCGATTTTTAAGTGTATTAATTAAAACACTAGTCGATTATATACTTTGATTTTTAAAAATTTAATTAAAGAATGTACCATAAACTAGAAAGTTAGAATTTTAGATCAGTGTAAATATTTTAAATATTAATTATATTTTCTGAAAGATAAAACCTCGTATTTCATAGAAAATGAAATCAGATAACTAATTAACGCCAAGCGATTTTTTTTAAAGAGTCCATTCTATTTATGTGGCTGAGAAAAATTGCATCATTAGTAAAACTGTATGTAGCATGCAAGCACTAAGTACGATATATCGCCCTAAAATAAATCAATTTGTTGTTTTGTTTTGCTTTAAAAATACAGAATAATATTCTATCATCGTCATTAACTCCAGGAATTGTTCTTTGCGACTAACCCGCCAGCACACGCGCTGGGATAAAATCTACCCCAGCTTACAACTATCACTTAAAAATGTGCGAAAATCGTTCGTGATCAATCTGAGCTTTATAGTACCTTTCAAGCTGAATGATATCAAGATGTGGCCAAAAAGAATTTACCTCCGGTTGTGTATTTTCCATTCTTTTGTTATAAAAATGTCACGTGGGAGGAAATTTACCCCGCGTGAGTTATAACATAACTCATAATGATAGTAAAATGTTAAAGCAAATGTTTATGTAAAAAATATAGTGTGCAAATAATAATATAATTTTTCTTTTAAACGTTAACAACTCTTGCACATACAGTTTCTATATATCAGTTTTATACTTTTTTGTATTTTTATGGCTAAATTTGGATTGAAAAAACTTTGTATGTAATGATATGCAGAAAAAATCTTAATGCGAAATTTTATGGGTTTTTCTTTTCTTTTCTTTAAATGTAAAATAACTTTTTATTTTAAGTTAAATTATGTCCTTTATTCATTTACAGTTTATTTCAAAATATAAATTTTTGTGTATAATCTAACCGGGAGGAAATTGACGCAAGAAAACCCATTGGGGTAAAATTTATCCCGCGCGTGTGCTGACCATTGACTAGAAATATAAATATTTATATTTCTAGTCAATGGTGCTGACGGGTTTTAAAGATAACCCGATAGTCCGACGTTAGTATTTGGTATACCTGCAATAAGATCCAAAACGTAATCAGCGAATTTCGAAATCATTACTCAGTGTCTAAATCCTTTTTATTATTAACTAGAAAGAAAAATAATGCACCAAGCAGAGATTATGAAACACTTTCCAACACATTCAAAATATCGTGATACAATTTCACTGTTTAATAAGGTAAAATATGATGTCTAAGTAAACAATTTGGAAAATGTATAGCACATTTGAAAACTCAATTTCAGCACTTACCATCAATTATCGGAAAAATATTCGAATTCTTTCATGCAACCCTGTATATGATTTACAGATTTATATGTACACTACATTACACAGTATTCCAAAATTTAGTTCAGTTAGGATTCCCTTTCCGTTTATAAGGGGAAATGTACTGAAATCCTTCGGTGCAGCTGTACATATGATCTAATAAATGTGTACACACTATGTAACATGCGAAAAATTTATTAAATTTAAAAACGCATACCATGATTGAAAACGCACTTCCAGTAGTTATTGCTCACACAGAATACTGTATTAGATTTATTTGGGTGTTCCTGTAAATGAACGATAAATGCAATGCACACTATATTTTATTCATATTGTTGTGCACCTCAGTGTTCTAGATCAGTTTGAATATTTTAAAATTATTTTAACATCATCAAAATACACCGCAAGCGATTTTCTCCCATTGACCACAATACAATTGCATTCTTTTGAGTGCCCCTATAAATTAATTATAAATGCTGCACAATTCATTTTTAATACCAAGCATTCCATTTTTAGCCTTAATAACATATATCTATTACATGGCAATATTTACGCGAGTTAGTGCATGGACAGACAGACAGTCATTCAGATTGACTGACAGAGAAACAGATGGCTAAACAAATCAAATTCATAATGTTTTTCTACCATGTTGGAATGTGTATAAGAGAAGTTTCCAATTGTACTGAACTATTTATAAAATAATAAAATTACACTAACTGCAACAGTAATATTAACTGAAATATTCATTACAAAATATATTATTTATAGTATAGTATTGAACTAAGACTTTCACTTTGCCCCTCGATTGATATTTTGTTATTTTAGGAAATCACGATTCAAAGATCGTGATGTTTGCACAAATTGATGTAAATAATTATAAACAAAAATGTGATTTGAAGCAAACAGTCTCTCTTAATATATGTAATGAAGTAAATTTAAAAACAAATAAAGATATAGATGATATAAACATTTGATGATTTATATCGAAGTAACGGTGGGGAAATTGTAACAACTTTGAAACTATTTAAGAAAAAAATATTAACTATATTTAATGAAGATTTTGTCCCAAATGTATAACACGACTCAAATATCACTATTTAAATAAAAAACAACATGAGATTTAAAGCAAAAATTTTATCTTAATCTATTTAATTAAACAAGTTGAAGTGCATATAAAGGAATACACGATTTTAAAATTGAATTAATATGATAGCCTCTGCATGAAAATGTAAAAAACTTTGAGACTATTTTAAAATTATAATAATAAGCTTAATGGAGATTTTGCCTCAACTGCAGTAATTGTATGTCATATAATTTATTTACAAGAAATTTGAATTTTTATCATTTACAGTAATATTAATCTTTTGAACGAGGCTCTTTCAAGAATACATGTTAAGGCGTGACAGCTGTTGTCACATTTCCAGGTAAAGATTAAGAAGCGAGAGGGTTAATGTTTTCCAAGATTCCATAAAACATTTATGTAAATCTTTAAATGTGTAAAACAGTAAATGAAATAAAAACATCACAACAGCTGCAAAAATTACTTACACTTCTATTATTTTTTAACTTCGTTTTATTTATATTTTTTTTTTACATTTGTGAAACTATCTCTAACATGCACGCACTTAGCATGAAACATATGTTTAATATAAA
Organism: Maratus michaelseni; assembly: GCA_963931845.1. Taxonomy (NCBI): domain Eukaryota; kingdom Metazoa; phylum Arthropoda; class Arachnida; order Araneae; family Salticidae; genus Maratus; species Maratus michaelseni. The sequence continues at coordinate 197,793,041 of OZ007588.1, read as the reverse complement.
ACAAATATTCTATTTTTGTTTTTCTGAATAAGGTTATTTCGATACCTTTAATTGTTGTGAGTGTTATTAGCGTTAAATAAAAACTGTTATTTCTTCACTTTTATTTAAGATGCATGTAACAAAAACTAATATCGGCACATCAAACTTACGATTTTATTATGTAGAATCGTAAATAAAGCGGTTCTTAAATAAAACTTTACGAAAAGTACACAACTAATAATAAAGCATATCACAGCAGAAATCTTAATTGGAGCATTTTATAATTTGTAAATTAGTTTGTAAACTGATGCCTTTACCTTGCAAAAATTGATAAAATAAACACTTTCCACATATTTCAATATTATGCCCTTTTCCACAAAATATTAATACCGTAATGTCTCTTATGATTACTCAATAGTTTGAAATTTTATCACCAAATATATGAGGTAAAAATTATTTATTAATTTAGAATGAAATGCTAGTTTAAATTCATTGTTATATTCCTTTGTCTTTCCATAAAAAGTATGCCTGTATATGTTTTTTGTTTGTTGTTGTTGTTGTTTTGCAGTGCAGTGTTACCCTACGCCATCCATCATATTGGTGATGATTATATTCAGGATTTTATTAAAAGATTTAAACTTTTTATCAAATCATTGATACAATAAAAGAAAAAAAATCTTAAATAATGGTTTTTGTTTTAATATAATTTCCGCACTACAGAATTTCAAATGCTTAGGTAAATAAGATAAATTAGGGGAATAAGCGTACTACTAACAAATTAACAATAAATAAATAGAAAATGAAAAACAAGAATCCGAATTAAATATTCAGATGATAAATAAAACAGTTTCAGCTGATATAAAAATATGACGATCAGTATTTTTAGTCTCGTAACTACTTTTAGATTTGAAAATTTCTGCTCCCCGTACTATATTTCTATCAAGGTGACATTAAAATAATGTTCTTTGTAATTATACTAACGTTCTCCAAAACATATTTTTTTAATAATTATTATTTTATAAAAGTTGTTTTTTATAAAAATTAATAGAAATTAAAACAATAAAATTATGTAATTAATAAAAATTAAGTTTTGTTTATAAAAATTATTTTTATTGTTTATGATGTTTTACATTATAAAACATTTATGTAAATCTTTAAATGTGTAAAACAGTAAATGAAATAAAAACATCACAACAGCTGCAAAAATTACTTACACATCTATTATTTTTTAACTTCGTTTTATTTATAAAATTTTCTATATTTGTGAAACTAATCTCTAACATGCACGCGTTTAGCATAAAACATATGTTTAATATAAGACAAATATTCTATTTTTGTTTTTCAGAATAAGGTTATTTCGATACCCCTTTAATTATTGTGAGTGTTATTGGCGTTAAAGAAAAACTGTTATTTCTTCACTTTTATTTAAGATACATGTAACAAAAACTAATATCGGCACATGAAACTTACAATTTTATTATGTAGAATCGTAAATATAGTAGTTCTTAAGTAAAACTTTACGAAAAGTGCACAACTAATAATAAAGCATATCACAGAAGAAATCTTAATTGGAGCATTTTATAATTTGTAAATTAGTTTGTAAACTGATGCCTTTACCTTGCAAAAATTTATAAAATAAACACTTTCCCCATATTTCAATTTTATGCCCTTTTCCACAAAATATTAATACCGTAATGTCTCTTATTATTACTCAATAGTTTGAAATTTTATCACCAAATATATGAGGTAAAAATTATTTATTAATTTAGAATGAAGTGCTAGTTTAAATTCATTGTTATATTTCTTTGTCTTTCCATAAAAAGTATGCCTGTGTATGTTTTTTTTTGTTGTTCTTGTTGTTTTGCAATGCAGTGTTACCCTACGCCATCCATCGTATTTTTCATGATTATATTCAGGATTTTATTAAAAGATTTAAACTTTTTAACAAATCACTGATACAATAAAAAAAAAATCTTAAATAATGGTTTTTGTTTTAATATAATTTCCGCACTACAGAATTTCAAATGCTTAGGTAAATAAGATAAATTAAGGGAATAAGGTACTACTAACAAATTAACAATAAATAAATAGAAAATGAAAAACAAGAATCCGAATTAAATATTCAGATGATAAATAAAACAGTTTCAGCTGATATAAAAATCTGACGATCAGTATTTTTAGTCTAGTAACTGCATTTAGATTTGAAAATTTCTGCTCTCCGTACTATATTTCTATCAAGGTGACATTAAAATAATGTTCTTTGTAATCTCATAATTTGTAATTATACTAACATTCTCCAAAACATATTTTTTTAATAATTATTATTTTATAAAAGTTGTTTTTTATAAAAATTAATAGAAATTAAAACAATCAAATTATGTAATTAATAAAAATTAAGTTTTGTTTATAAAAATAATTTTTATTATTTATGATGTTTTATAAAGTGAAAGAGAAATATCAAAATTGCATATTCTGATTATTAAAAAAAATAATTTCAACTGAAATAAAATTGTGGCGACATCTATTTTTAATTTAGTGACCTACCTTTAAACTTAATATTTTGATCCCATGGATTATATTCCTTTCAATATTACATTAAATTAATGATTTTTGTAATTTTGTAATTTTTAGTTATGATAATATGCATTATTACACTCTAAAAAAAGAACCTGTTGTTTTACAGATATTCTACGCTATTTTTAACAAAATATCTCCATTTTATGTTAAGTACAGATTTTCTCTGTTACCCAGCGCAGATATCGTTTTTGATCTCCGGTGGAAAGTTATCTTCGTTTTTAACGTGTACTAGGGCATCCAACCCGGGCTTCCCGGAATAGAGAATATATGTGAAAAACACTTATTTTTTTCTTGAAAACTCTAATAGATATTTTTAATTTAATAATTTTTTTAGCTTGCCCCCTAAAAACACTAAAGAGCATTTTTATGCGAAATATATCAATTATATATTAAAATAAAATTTTGAAATTTATTAAAGCCGGTAATTTCGTATTAGCTGCGTGCCAGAAGTTAATAGTCGAAGAAATCGTGAAAAATTTTCGTTATTTACAGCAGATTTTTTTTCTGATAATTTTAGCGGTTTAAAGCACTTATTTAAATTACTTGTCTGTTAAATTTGTGTTTTATTTATACTATTTTATTTATTGTTCAATAAAGTTTTAATTTCGTTATTGAAAATTAGCTGGAAACGGAAACAAATGCTGAACTTTTTATATTGTTTAAAATACAAACGGATTAATATTTTAAATCGTCTGCAAGCGATAGAGATCGATTAAAAAAAAATCATGCTTGAAATTTAATTTAAATGCTATAATAAATGAGTTAATTGCGATACAGTTTTCAAACAAATTGAATTTGAAAGTAGATTTTACTCCTCATTTTACAGTTTAAAATTTAAAAATGTGCGATGTTTAGAAATTTAAAAATTGCAGCAGAAATATAGCAAACCGATGTTTCATTGTCAAGTGTTGCCATTCGCAAAATGATGTCAGCGTTACGCACGGACACGTTTGTCCTTTATAATATAGATTCCAGGTAAAGTTATTCCTCCACGATTTTCCGATGTGTACTCTAGACTAGACTTAAACAGATTTTCTCTGTACAAGCTACAGGGGTAATCTGGTAGCATAGCTGACAGATTTTTTCCTTTAAATCTACAGGTTTTTTTAGAGTGTACAAAATCTCCAAAACGCAATTTTTATCCAATACATTAAATATTAATTCTATTTTCTAAATGATAAATCTATAGTATTTGCTTGAAAAATAATCCAGATAACTAAATATTCGAAACAGAAAAATTTTAAGAATCAATTCTATTAGGGCGGCTGTGAAAATTTGCATCGTTGTTGAAACTACTGTGAGCGTGCAAGCACAAAATACAAATCGTCTCCGCTGTATAATTTCGTTTTATGTTTTGGCTTTTCGATCACAAAATGGTGTACTCTAATCATTATTAATTGATGTAATATTCTTGGATACTTTAAGAAATCCTGATATTTCTGCTCTTGTATTTGCGATGCATGTAACAAAAACCAACAAATATCCAACGTACAAAAACCAACAAGTATTTACGATGCATGTAACAAAGACCAGTATATCTACAGAAAAATGAAAATTCATTATTTAGTGTCGACAACATTGTTATTCGCAAAAATACTTTTTAAAATTCTACACAGATATTTATAGAAATGTAAAATATCTCCCCAGCAGAGATTTTAACTACAAAATTTTATAAAAGTAACTTATTTACTGTGTAATATTAAACTGATATGTTTACTCTGCGATTTTAATGATTTTTTTGGAATTTTAGAAAACTTGTATTCACAATAACGTAATATATAGATATATTTTCTTGGAGGGGGGGGATAAGAAAGTAAATGACATTTAGAATAAGCAATTTACATTAACATACAAAATGCAATAAAGTTTAGAACAATTAAAGAAATACACAATAATAAATATCTAAAAAAGTTTGAAAGCAATTGCACGTATTTATAAAATATTTTTTTTAAATATTTCTAAAAAAATAAATTATTCCCAATCTGAAATTACGAATGTATAATAACTGTAATATTTGTCTCTTCAAATTACTTAACAAATAATTATTTTCAAGTCTTCATGGAAATCTTTATCCAAATGTTTAAATATTTTTTTCTGTAAGCTAGCTAAAACAGTCATATCTTTGCGCCAATGATGCCACAAATAAATCTTAGGAACTAAAACCTTTTCAAAATCCATTATATTTATCCAATATTGAAAAAATGGTCTATGTTTGCAAAAGAATTTTGTGCTGGCAAGCATGTCTCGTGCATGAACGTAAACTTTATTTCGTTTCTTTTCAAATTATACAATAGTGTTTTCTCATCATCATTAATTGCAGAATGAGAACAGGTTTCTTTAAGAAAATCCGATATTTATCAAACTATACATGTAACGGCAACCGATATCTGCACAGTAAACCTTAAAAAGATAACGCAGAGTAGGAAATAGTTTTAATATTCAATAGAAATTTTCCAACTGTACTCAAAAATACTTACAAAATTTCAAAAAAAAAAAAAAAAAAAAAAAAAAACATATAGCAGCAGTTAAAGAAATTGTAAAGTTTAACAAATAAGAAAATTAGTTGATGTACAATATAAAATTAAAAGTCTTTACTCTGAGTTATAAATAATATTTTAGAAATTTAGAAAGATAAGGTTCAAAATACTATTACAAATTAAAATCATCGTAGATCGACTAAAAGTATGTGATTTTGTTTTTGTACCATCTGTAGTATTAACATATATAGTTAAGACACATACGAGAAAATAAAGCAATATGCAATAAAAAAAAAAAAAAAAAAAAAAAAAAAAAAAGTAATCTTGTTAAGTAGACAGAAAAGCTGGTAATAGAAGTAGCAGAAAAATTTCTGTTTGGTTTACATAAAAAATCTTTTTTTAATCGTAATAATATTACTTTCCTAAGCAAGCGTTAAGTTTTAAAAAACTACATTTTTTTATGAAATAGACATAATTTACCGTTATAATAGATAAAAAAAAATCCTGTCAGATTTACAGGATTTTTTTTACAGTTATAACAGCAAAAATTTATGTTGAAAAACTGCACAAAATTTCAATTCCCCTACTATTTCTAAATAATTTTAAAATTATTTATTTAAATTTTAAATTAATATTATTTCATTGATTAATATGTTATTAAAGTGTTTCTTTTTAAGTTGAAACATTGATTTTATATTGTATTCAATTTATTGTATTATCAATTATCTTAAATTCTTATTTCATCTAAAATTGGGGTTGAAATATTTCATAAATGTATAAAATTTACTATATATAATACTCGCTGTAAAGAAAATATATTCACAAATTTAACTGATGATAAAACACCTCAAGAAAATGAATATTTTTACAGAAACCATGGTTGTTATCCGCCTATTCAGTCACAAATACTCCAAGTTGAACTAGGATTTTTATGCCGAACTTTGTTTTCTGTGACATGTAACAATATCTCGAAAAGTGCAAGTAATAGTTATCATTTGCATCAAATAACACTGAATACGAAATATAGCACGAATTATAGCTGATAGTACATAGAGTGTCATTCACAGAATTTTGGAACATCCAGCAATAAAGTGCATCCGTATGAGAATGGCGAGAAACATAAATAGCACATGCTCAGACTGTGCTTAGACAGACAGTTTTATCCATATTATGGCAGACCTACATTCCTGAACGTGGCGATATTCGCCTGGCCGAATTCGATTAGACGAATGAGACAAGTTAACAAACATTGGCTTAGCGATAATGGTAGACCCCCAGGATGACTTATGATTCTGTTTTGTCCAAAATTGTCTCAACCAATCAAATTTTGTATGCCGTATGTCACCACTCTCATGTCGTGGCACCCAATTCATCACTTCCCGTAATGTCATCTCCTTTCAATCAAAGCAAATTTATTCTTTTGTAAATATCGAAAATAGGTTCAACATTGTTCTTAAATATGTGAGGAAGCATCTGCTATTTTACTTAAATAGGCACTCTTTGAGCGTTCTTCGTGAGTGCGCATCAATATGAAGCTTTCGCTCTTAAGAGCCTACATCAGTCACGCGAAAAAACGCTCCAGCTAATGTTAAGTCTGTGGGAAGGTTATCGCGCGATTTCTCGCTCGCATTTTAATATTTTTAAATGATTTTTTTTTGCATAGGATAGCTGAGGTTGATCTCTAACGTTGTTAGTTTTTACTTTTTCGATTTTGGTTCCAGTATTTTTATATAAGGGTACTTTCTCTTTTAGAACCGGTTCCAAAATTGAAAATGTCCGCTTATAAAAAAAACCGTAACCAAAATCGAAAAAGTAAAAACTAACAACGTTAGAGCTCGACCTCAGCTATCCTATGCAAAAAAAAACATTTAAAAATATTAAAATGCGAGCGAGAAATCGCGCGATAACCTTCCCCTAGACTTAACATTAGCTGGAGCATTTCTTCGCGTGACTAGCGTATGCTCTTAAAGAACTCAGCTAAATGTATGTTTGTGACAAGAATATGTTCTATGGTAAAGCAGTTTCAGGACATGACTGGTTGCTATCCAAGGTCAGACTGTCGCTGAGACAGTTATGTTTTGCAGTGTCTCTCAGCTATGAAGACTTAGCCTAATATATAGACAGAATTTCCTGTTTGTTAGGAGGTAAACTTTCATAGCCGTCCAATGAAAGACCATTTTCAGGTTCATCGAGCCTGTTTCTTTTTAAAGAATAAAGGGGAGTATGGAACAAATTTTGTAAAGCATCGATTATTTTTTGTTCATCAAGGCGTTCATCAAGGACTGTTTAAGGGAAACTGACCCATATAATTGTTCTCTTACAATGAAAACCCTTAAAATTTTACACAGTTACCCAATCCAGAGTCAGCTGACATCGAACACGTGAAAATCGACAAAGCTTCTCTTTTTGTGATCAGCATGGAACTAAACACAGAAGGTTCCGCATTAGGCTAACCAACGGACAGGAATATATTGTAGCGTCGCAGGTTTTGTATAGTTTAATGCTAAACAATGAACTTAGTCTACCTTTAAAAAATAAAGATTTTACTGCTGATATACTTATTTTTAGAAATAAATCTTGTTTTTAAATTTCTAGTTTTTTTGGACAGTGGTTTTTAAAATTAATTTAAAGACTACTTTTCTTGTAGAGATAGTTGAGAGGTTTCGAGGATTATACGATTAAACCCTGTTTTTAGAAAATTTTTAACTTTAATAGAACTCAGTAATTATATTTTTTGTAAAATATAATATCTCAGTGATTTGGTCTACAATCATGAGCCACAAAGAAGTTGTAATCATCCGTAAAATAATATCAGTTTGGATTCAGGAGAGACACGCTACATTTTTTACTGAATAAGCGGATTTCAACGCTTACGTGGCTGAAAATACTGTTTGACCTTCCAAAATCTGTTACAAAAAGTTTATAAGCGCAATGTTGTAGTATCAGGTTTGGTGAATAACATACTAAAAGTTTACCAAATCATTTTAGGAACGGGAAATGTCCCATGTTTAATATTGTGTCCATAACTCCTGTAGTTTTTATTCTACCAAAGTAACGTTGGTATTACCCCCTATATGTTTGGAAGCAAAAAATACATTTATCACATCTAAATTATAATGTTATAATATTTCTCCATAGTATAATACAAAATAAAATAAGTATTTATATTAACGTAATTACAAACTGTAGCTGTCACAATCTTCTTCCCAAATAAACTCATTGAAGTAATATTTACAAATATCTGTTTGACACTTTCCATAGGCAGATACACATTAGATGTACATGGTATTGCATATCTCGTGCAACTTCACTGTTTTGTTTAGCATGTAACGGTGAGTTTACAACTGAGTATATTAGGAATATTTCCTGGTGCAACTGGTATATTAGTCATAACTGGTAAATACATCTTGTGGAATAGTTTCCAAAAAATCAAGCGCATTCATATTTCTGTACATTCTGATCAAAGCCATTATTTGATATTATACTATAAAGCTATTGTATATTTTCGAGGAATCGGAAAAAAGATGATTCTCTAGAGTGACGAATGATGAGACGGAAACAATTTTTATCGGACATCTTAAAGTCTACAGATATAAGGGAATAAATACTTCTTCTCCCAAACAAGTGTATGACGAATGATGAGACGAAAACATCTTTATCGGACATCTTAAAGTCTACAGAGATAAGGAAATCAATACTTCTACTCCAAAACAAAACTGCCATCATATTGCTTTCCAAGTGTTCGATAATAGCTTTTGTTTGATGCGTATACTGAAATTCATTTGAAGAATCCTGCATTATTTTTTCAAATGTTCTAAGTTTTTGTAATATTTTTGTAACTTCTTGCCTTCACCAAATATGGGCAAAGTTAAGTCACATTCCGTGTAAGCATGAGTGACCAACAGATGCGAGAACGCATTGCTACCCAGAACCCGTTTCATTTCAGTTATCTTACATACCTTATGAAAAAATGAACTCTTTCTAAAAAATATAGAAATCTATTCTTTAGCTGTACATAACTGAGAAGAATGTGATCCTCTGCTACTAACATTGTTGAATGCTGTTCTGCTGAATGATTGGATAAAATTCTGGTGCCTTAATAGCTGTCTTGACGCATCTGCATCCCCTGACGCATTAATAACACTGCAGTCTCTTTTCTACTGTTCTTCTATCGCTATTTAAATAAGTGGGTTTTTATTTTAAGATATGGAGTGAAAATCATCATTTATTACCAAAAATTTGCATATTATACTTGATGGAAGAAACAACTTCGTAACCTGAAAAAATCATCTGGTTTAAATTAATGTGTTATGGTAAACCCTACGTATGACCACGTAATGGCCACCATAACTGTCGCTATATTCCATCGCAAGCAATGTTGAAGTGAAGCACCATGTTCCATTGCTAACATCAAATCCTTGATCAGTTTTTGGATTCCTTGATAATATACTTTTCAATTGTACAAGCTAGTTGAGATTTGTCACTTTTGCGAAAAATTTCTTTGGCTTCAAACAAGGTTGGTAGAAATAAATTGAGCTCATAGCTCAATAAATGCTCTAGAGAAAATCTCCAATATTTCATAAAACTAAACATTTTTGATAGAGGAGAGCAAGATTAATGAATTTTTCTTTGTTAATTTTAATGCTGGACAGGTCAGAAAGAATTTTTGTTCGGTCTTTTTGTCTGAATAACGCATCAACAAGTGGGTACGTGTGATCGAAAATTGCAAAAGGGTTTCGTTTAATATTCCTTTCAAAACACTTTACACTTTAATTAATAAATCCAAATTATCAATTTATAATAATCCTTATAATTTGTCAATACACTTCATCCATAAGAACATAGATGGAAACAACATTAAATTTAATAATAAAATTTAACAAGATGAAGCTATACTTTTAATCAAATTAAAAATATTCAAGAACTGCTTTTGAGACAACTGTAACAACATATGTTTGTATATCTGAAAAGCATATTTAATTACATGATTTAATTTTAGCCAAAAAAAACCCTTAGAATGGCAAAAAAAAATAAGAAAGTTCGTCTAATTAAATCCATTGGACAATGAAATGCAAAAATAAAAAATTTAGACTCCCGTTGTCGAGAATAGAACCCGGAAACTTTCGACTAGGAGGAAAACGCGCTACCCCTGAACCCCTACGCAAATAAGATTGAAATTAATGTTCTGTTTTGAGGTTTAAGAAAATCGTAGAAATGGTTGTATGTCATTAAATTAATTCATTTAATTAAAATAATATAAATTTTTCACAATTTTTATGATTTGTCGTATGGCAGGAAATTTTCAGGTATAATTATGCAGTATTTCAAGTCTGTAATTTATACAGACTGAGTACAAACACTTCCGAGCACATACTTCCGAGTACAAACACGGTGACAAAAAAAGAGACAAATAAGGTTTCGTCAGATGAACGAAATACTAAAAAAGGTCATTGCGATCGTATTTCCCACATTATTCTCCGATCATCTCTAAGTTATAAACATTGATATATTCTTTGGCAATTAAACCTGTAGTGATATTTCTCAAACGTGAAAATGGAATAATTCAAAGGTGATCAAAGGTGATCAATCTCAAAGGTGAAAATGGAAAATTTCTAGTGAAAATGGAATACAGATTAAAACTTTTTTTTAATCTTCATCAAGAAATAATCATCTGAACTTTGACACTGTTGTTTCATCATTGCTGCATGACATCGTGTTGAGATGTGATAGCTATGGACATGGTCCACAAGATCGTGGATTTATTCAATCATACCACTTTCGTAGCTTCAATCCTCAAATTCTCTTTAACGATCTCATTAACAAAAGCAAGAAACTTTTATTAACACCATACAAATAAGATATGCATAAGGCCTTTTATGGTGATATTAAGATTCTTTTTGCAATTATTTGCGTAAAACACGAGTTTTAAAACATTGTAATTCGATGTTATTAACATCTGCTCAGCTAATAGATATAAACTAAGGCCTGATCAGAACTCCAAGTAACAAAAACATACTAGAAGGGAAAAATAGGAACACGCCGTTTTATAGAATGTCAATAAAATTAATCTTGGACAAAATCACTAGTACCTCATATTAATAAATTCCAAAATATATAAATAATGTTTATGACTTTGGCTTGTTTGTCTGATGTGTGCCCGTAGTCTAATTGACGTAAAAATACTGGGTTTGTCATATATTTTGTATGCTTCATTTATATTTGCTATAGACAGTTTGCTATTAAAAATGAAATCCGTGGCATTTATAGTCCGTTTATAGGGACACTTAAAAGATTTTATTTACATTATGATTTATAGAAGGAAATCATATGTAGTGTATTTAATTAATGTTACGAAACATTATGAAATTTACATTCATGGTGGGTTTAGATGGTGTTTTTCATATGCACAGACGACTACCTGGAAAGTTACACAAAGAGTGTTTTCATGACAAGTATTATAAATACCCATGAAACTCGCAACAATAATACATTATTTCGAAAGCATTTTTAAATGTTTCAAGTTTTATTTACAATTTATAATTTCCGTGAAACGAAAACAGTTTTCATTTTTCAGATTCTTTCAGAAATTATGAAATTTGGAATTTTTGCATTTTTCAAAATATTTTAACGAATATTCGTTCTCCCTTTGTAACTTTTGTGTTTCTCGAAATAAAATATTGTTGGATATGTATTTCAGCTGAGAAACATTAATATTAGTTTTCTAAAGATACAATCTCGCCAAGAAATTATTGCCAGATAACTAAAATTTACAAAATAAACGATTTTTACACTCCCTTCTATTTATCCGGAAGAGAAAAATTACCATGTTAGTGAAATTACTTCTGGCATGCAAACATTGAACACGAAACATCTTCCTAGAATAAAGCAGATTTTTATTTTGTTCCCTTTTCCAATTACAGAACAATGTACTTTCATCATCATTAACTCTTGAAAGAGTCTTTGGATACTTAAACAAAGCCCTATATTTTAACGCTTTTATTTTACGATAAATGTAACAAAAACCGATATCTTTGTAACAATCGTAAAAACCATTATGTAAAGTTGAATTTCTAATTTTTCCAACTCTTCAAAACTAGTTTGAAAAAAAAAATAAAAAATCTAAGATATTACATTAATAATTTATATTTTTCTCAAATAATGATATCTAAATATTTTTACTGTTAGGTTGAAATGAATTTTGAACACATACAACACGAACAAAAATAGAATTTTAAAAAATAGTGTTCTTTATCTTACAAATATGTATGTATATATATATATATATATATATATATTTATGAGGGGTTAGAATGACAGTGGAGTAAGCTGTGTCGACGCCATCTTGTACGGGCAGTAGAAAACGAGTATCTCGCAGGAAGCGATCGAGCTAGCCTTTTGCTCGGCTCGTAAGATCTCACCTACTGCCCGTGGGTTCCCAGGTTCAATCCTGGCTCCCGCACCTACTCCCACAAAGTAAATATTTATATATTTTAACCATTAGCACTGCTTTGTCAAAAAACAGGGTCATGTTTGTCAAAACCAAATTGTTGCGATTCTACAGTGACAGAAATGTTCATACTACACATTTTTGGATAGTATATATGTATTAAAAATAAATGAACAACATGAAATAGCACAAATAAAAATATTTAAATTGAAAACAGCTGTTTCGGAGCTCCTAAAGCTCCATCATAAGCGCCAATTCAAAAGTTTAAAACCGATTTAAATGTTTAAGCCACATAAAATATGCTTGCGTCTTTCGCCCGCACCAAGATTGAATGGCGGCGACCTTCTCAAAAACAACAGCGGAGTCAGAAAACATATGTGACGCAAAGACCAATAGGAAAGCCCTGCCAGATCGGGCGAGTTTAAGTACAGATGAGAAAAAAGGGGGGGAACGAAGAGAATGAATTAAGTGAAAGGTAGCCAGACATTTGAAAAATTTGGTGTGCTGGACATATCATTAACTAAGCTGCCTGAATTCTTCCATATATGATAAGCCTCCCAAAAATCAAGGTCGGAAATAGATGAGCATTTCAGAAAAATTTAACCCTCTGAAAAAATAAAATTGTGATTTTCAGACCAACAATGGTTAGCTATTGCAGAACATTTATTGTCAGAATTTTTAACATAGTTTTTATGTTCCCGCAAGCGGACCTTAAGGTGTCTCTCGGTTTGAACTATATACATTCTGTCACACTCGCAAGATATCTTATAAATACTCCAATGTGAAAATCTGTCTTTTGTATGTTTGAGATCTGCAAATTTGATTTTCTTAAATGGTGCATAAATTAGTTTAAAGTCGAATCTTTTCAGAATCTAGTTATTTGATTGCTTATTCTCAGAAAATATGGAAGTATAATTAAATTTTCATTGCGAACACTGTTAATGTTCGAATGTGTACGTTTAATTAGTTTATTATGAATTGAATCAACGATTTCAACAGGATAACACCGGTCAATGGCTATTGATTTAATGTGGTCTAACTTTGCTTTGAGTAAACTCCCAGCTGAACAAATTTTAAAGGCAAGCATATTTTACATAGCTTAAACTTTTAAATCGGTTTTAATATTTTGAATTGGCACTGATGATGGAGCTTTAGGGGCTCTGAAACAGCTGTTTGCCAATTTATACATTTTTATTTGTGCTATTTCACATTGTTTATATATATATATATATATATATATATATATATATATATATATATATTTAGGATGCTATAACGTACCGATAATATCATATTTTAGATAATGTAATGTACCAAAACGCCAGCCATTAAGTTCAAGAAGGACTTTTGAAGAACTCTTGCGGTTGGGATATTATCAAAATCAAAAATTATAACATTCCCTTTCAGAATGAGGCAAGACAAAATGTATTTATGTAAAAGGAACACAAATAAATATATCAATATGTTAATGGTTTTATTAAAAGAATGTATTACATATTAGAGTTTCAATTCAAGGCATCCAATACGCCAGAATATAAAAGTAAATAGGTGATAATTACTGATGATAGTCTGTGTCAGTAGTTACAGGTGATATGCTTGTGATTACCTGATGATTAGAGCTGTAATGTTTATTATTTCATGCAAGATTTTCATATTTGCATTGAAAACCAGTATTGCAGTTCGCTTAATCAGGTAAAATAAAGGAAATCTCATACCAAGCAGAATTCATATTTTCGTTCTAATTGTAAATTTAATGAACAAATTTTAACGCTGTTTCCACCAACTAATTTTGATTTTGTTTAAAAAAGTACCCCCATTTCAATCTGTTTTGCAACGATTATATATGAATTTAAATATCAAGAGCCTCAAATTGTAAACCTTCATAATTTTTAAACTACCTGACTGAAGGACTTCCTGTTTTATACACGAAGGTAAATTTTACCAGTTACTCTCAATATGATGTAGAAGTTAGTATTGAAATCTTTGAAGTTTGTTATAGTTTCTATATGTAGGAAAATTTATGTACAAGATTAATTAGTATACGTTATTATGAACGGATTGTTACAAGTCACATTTGAAACAGACTCAGATTCAACCAAGCAGGGAGGCCTACCATATGGCTTTAGCCTCTGCAAGCCCTACTTGGCAAGTTTATTAAATATATATATATATTTATATATTTATATTTATATATATATATGTATATATATATATACATATTTATATATATATATATATATATATATATATATATATACATATTTGACAAAGCAGCCTTCACGCGGGCATGCTGAAAATCTTATACCTCTAGGCTTTGCAAAAGCTCGAGATTTGACATTTCATTAGTCTTAGATGAAATTACAAATTAAGTATAATTTTTTAGTAGAAGTAAGCAATGAACTTTGAGATAACAATTAAACTTTTGGATGGAAATATTTGAAAAATAAAAGATTAAACGAGTCATAACAGAATAAACATTTCTCTCCAGAAGAAACAGATGGAATGCCATTCATTTTTGATGTAAGAATAATATGTTTTATCTATATATAAATTCTTGAAGTACGGATATTTAAAGTATATGTTAAATTAACTTATTATGATATTATTATTAACTTATTGCACATAGGTCAGAACCTCATCTAAAAATTCAGATACAAGCAGTATAGATATGAAATAGTGCGTAGCTCTTTGAGTACAAAAATGCAAACAAAATTAATTTAAAATATAAGGTAAAGCTAGGAAAGTCTGCGCACAATTCAAAGGAATAACAATAAAAAATCTAAATATTAATTTTTTGCTAAACTATCCGTGAATAACTTTTAATTCATTTGTTCTTTATGCATTTCCATTGCTATTTTGTTGTTATGATGTAATTTAATAGAACAGTTGTAATAAAACAAAGAAAGTTATTTTGCGCAATATATCCTTACAGGGTTGGTGTAATTGCGCACATGGGTAGGAGAGATTGTTACTAATAATAACTACAATTAAATTGTTAAAAACAATAATTACACTTAAATGACATTGTTGTAAGGTTTTTGTGAACAAATATTGTTGTATTAGGAGTGAATATTTCAACCTAATGATTAAAGAATCAGAAAAAGGAAATAATTTTAAAAAGGATTAAAAAATTTTAATTAAAGAGAAAATAATTGAAGAATCAGAAAAAGCAAGTCCAGATAAGATTACAAAATAAAATTATGTAACTTAATAACACGGTTAACTTAAAATTAGTCCATTATCAGTTTTCATTTTTTTATGCAAATTTACCAATTAGCTGCGTAATCTCCCCTAGCATAGAAACTAATGGGAACAATGCGTCATCTCTCCTAAGTAGCAGATGTGCAAACTCTCCAATTTCAGTACACTGTTAAAAATTTGGAGCAAGGTTGCACCAATTTTTGGTGCTGCAGTAGCTGCCACCATAAGATGGTGAAACGTTTCCCCAAAATTTGGTGCTAAGGTTGCACCATAAATTGGTGCAACATTTCCCCAATATTTGGTGCTAAAGTTGCACCATAAATTGGCGAAACGTTTTTTCAATATTTGGTGCAAGGTTGAACCATATATTGGTGAAATTTTTAGGGGTAATTGTGTGAATTGTTTTTTTTTTAAAGATGTTTCCATTGTTTCAATAAACTTTAAAATTGATATTTACTGCTTCTCAGATTGATCTTTGTTTGAAGATTACTTGCGTGTGTTATACAAGATCAGAAACCTGGTTTATTTAGCAAATTTTAATATATTTTAATTTAATGTTTTTAATTTGAAGCACTCATAACACCATCGTAATATTTACTTGATTTACTCCTTAATTCCTGATTAACGTACATAAAAACTACGATGTTGTTATGAGCGCTTTATATCGTAAAAAAAGCAAAGTAATGTAATTGAAATGTATTATAATTTGCTGAATAAACCAAGTTTCTGATCTTGTAAAACACGCACTAGATATCCTAGGGAAAAAAAACAATCAGAGAAGCAGTAAATATCAATCCTAGAGTATATTGAAACAATTAAAACATCTTTAAAAAAGAATCAATTACCTTATAACGCGAAGGGTGGGAATGCTTTTTTAAGTGTATGATTAGTCATTCTTTATTTAAATATTTTTTTTATATGTATGTGGATCTGTACATTAAATTTTGCTGGCAAATGATTATTATTACGATGCTTATTTATGGAAGAACACGATAAGTCATATTTAATTTTAATATTTTATGCGTATAGATTACGTATCTTGATGCGAATAAGAGCTATTTAATTCATTGTTTACTATTTTTTCTAAAAAGTTCACAAAGCCTTTTCAAATTTATGTATGACTGTTATCTATCAAAAATTACTTTTTTAAGTTTAATTTTTTCATAAAAAAAGGAAAAAATAGAAAATGGAAAAAAAGGAAATGAAAACAGAAAATTCATGCAGAAATGAACAGAATGACTGCATATGTACTATTCTTCACTGCTTGGAAAACATTTTGAATATAACGTGAATTCTAAACTAATTAAAGCTTAATTTATCATTAAAAATATTCAGTCTCACATAAGTAAGTATAAACTTATTTAAAATGAATGTTTTACAATTACTCAATCTTGAAAATATAAAAAAGTAAACAATATCGCAGAAAAATGCATACACACAATTAAACAAATTCTACTCAGCTTCGAGTTTCGAAATATATTAACAATAAAATGTTTTGTCAGTTAATTCTTTATCTTCGGCTTATAATCAATTATAAAATAATCACAGCGTAAACCGAAAATCCCCATGCAGTTTTTCTTGTTTATCTAATTATATTTGCGATACTGCATGACGACGAATACGAAAAGAAGAAACAAGTTGGAAATTGTACGTCAAACGTTACAAACGAGGTGCGTTCGTACGCACGTTTTAGAATTAAATTCATGATATCCCGTGCGTAGAACGGGTTAAACAGCTAGTTAAGTATATATTTTATGACACTGTTCATACAAATATCTTAACTAGTTATATAAATATTCAGATATATATGTATCAGCTAGTTATATAAATATTCAGATCTTGATGATTTTTAATTCTGTGAAATGAATTATATCGTCTGCAGATTAATTTCTGTCATAAAATAAGTATCTCGGTAGCTTGACGATTAAACTTCGGAAGCTCCTATAACAAAAAAGCACCGATTAAAAAAAAAAAATCAAATTTCTTAATAAATATTTTTATTAATATCTCCTAAAGTTTTGATTCGATTTTAATAAAATTTGAAATGTCTCGACAAAATTCTGCAAAGATAATATATTTTAAATTGCAAACCATTTGGTTGGGTAGTTTTTGCGTTGTTATATGCGGACAGACGGACAGACAGACAGACAGACAGACAGACGGACGGACAGACGGACGGACCAAACGACGACTATAGGTGCTACGTATTTATATAATTACGAACGCACCTAAAAAGCACCTGGTAGGAAAACGAAATCTCAGGATATGATTCATCAAAGTTTTTAATCCCTACATATTATGGAAGTCTTTAATGTAAATGTTAATCGAAAAAGTTATCAGAATAAATGGATGAAATCTGTTACACTGAATTTAACAAAGAGAGTGGGGGGGGGGAGGGAGAGGAAAATGACTACAATTATATTCTTTTGAGAAAAATTGCACATTGAAATAACGGAATGAGGAAAATTTGGAAAACATAACTAAATAAGAGAGAAATAATTACTGAAATAAATTAATATATGATGCGATATCATAAGCTCATATATTCACAAGATACAAAATCTACAATAATAAAAGATTAAAAGTAAAAATATCCTACCATGTCATTCCATAAATAATCCTAGTAATTATCTTGCCAACAATGGCGGCTATGAAAATTTTGTTTCCTTTCTCTTCTGCTTATCTTATAAAGACGGTGTAGAGATGCGCAGAAATCAGCGATTCTGATTCGCTGTTAGGTTGCACCACGAAGTGGTGCAAACAAGGCAATTTTGGAGGTTGCACCATTTCGTGGTGCTTTTAAAAATTAAGAAATACCACATTTGGTGCTTTTCCTTATTTTACTCCATAGATTGGTGCAACTTTGAACGGAAATTTTTAACAGTGTAGGAGAGATTGAGCGGCCTTTTATATAAACATGGCCGCTACTAAACCGAACCGTTGATGTTCACATTGTTAGTCTAGATAAGTAGCTAATGAGAAATCTTTTAAGTTAAAAATATTTTGTACTACTGATATTGTATTGAAATTCTGATGAGTAGCTATGAAAATTTAAGCACTTACTTTGGGAAAACAAAACAAAATAGCAATCCTCTTTTAGACGCTCAAAACAATCAAGGTGCACTTTCAAGTAGACAGTTCACTACTGCTGATTCACAACTACCTGTAGTCACTGCGCGCTCACTCTACTCCTTCCCCCCGAATCTCTATGTGCGCAATTTCTACGACCGCGCCATCTCTCCTGGCTTTACCTTATATATAAAATTTCTCTTTGAGTTCTAATTAAATAAATGACTCTTTACAGTTTTAAATGCTAACAGAGCATAATATGATAAATATATAACTCTGTGATTACGACCTATAATTAGTATGAATATGATATAAATTTCTCTTTGAGTACTGGTTGAATCACATTCATAATATTTGAATGCATAGAATAAGAATGAACATAATAAAATAGAATATTACTGTTTCAGTGCAAGCTTAAAATAAATATAGATATATAAATTCTTTTTGAGTGCTAACTGTATTTATAACTTTTTGAATGCTAAAAAATTTTATATAGTGCTATAAACTTATTAAATATAAACAGAATAAAATAAAATAATAATACATCTCTTTGAGTGCTGGGCAAACCTTTTTTATATATTCTAATGCATGCTGGATTAATGTAAAATAATGTATAAATCTTTGAGTGCAAAGTCTGATTTCTAACAAAAGTTCAAAAGTTCTGAATTTGATGACACCTACAGCATTGGACATTTGAAAAATAGTCACCATTATTTTGAGAGTTTAATATGCAGAAAAGTCACCATTAATGAGAGTTTAAAAGTTATTTGAAATTTACAAATTTTTAGTGAAAAATATTTTAAACGTAGAGACAGTGGATTTTCTCAATAAACTTCTTCGTCATCAGGAAAAGCATCATCATCATCATCACCACCAATGATGTGTACTGGTGGCATTTGAAATAACAATTGTTTTTTTTTTTCTATTAAGAACGTGCAGCTAATCATCTTTTGAAGCAATGAGGAATTCGCCGAGATTGATTTGAACCAATTCGACGCCAAATATAGTAGTTGGTCTAGACTTTTTTTAAGGGATATCACATATATGTTACACAATGTGAATTTTCAAGCCACTTTGTCATCAATGTGTCATAATTTCTTAAAAACTTTGGTATTCACATTATTTTACTATTCAATTACAGTAAGTTTCATCTTGAGACATTCATAATTTATTATTAATTAAGACAGATAGATGTCACAAAAAAATAATAGAATTTTAAAGGCGTAGATCTGAATCTTCTTAGTTTAAAAACTATTCTTGTAGATTTCTCGAAATTAAAAGAGAAATTAACCCTAATAAACCTTAATAAATAACTAATGAATAATAATAAAAAAATCTCATAACAAAGATTTAATCTAAAAATTTGTTGTAGCAGATAGGTAATTTTGGTTAAAGATGGAAAAACGTAAAAATTTAATGTATCGCAATTAAAAATAAATAATTTAATAAAACACACTAAATTAATCTTTCGGGAAAGACAATATAAAATTTAATAAAATATGCTACGGACATTAAATACTGCCGACACAATAAAGAACTTTTTCAGTGAACTATTAAAAAATAAATTTCACTTCTTACCTTATGTTATTAATTATTATTTAAGAAGTCAATGTTTTAAAATAGATACCTGTTATTGGAAGAAAAAACTAATTTGAACGAACTTAAGCTGCCAAGATTATCTGAATAAATGAGAAAATGTTTTACAAAGATCATTTTTCAAAGTCATATTTAAAGCTTCTGTGCTTGTTTTAGTTTTTTTAGAAGTTGATCATTAATTACAAACTTTTGGTTTTTCATTCATTGTAATCATTTGTCAATAAAAAAGCATCCAAGATTTATGTCGCTATTATCGAAAGAATGTACGTTTTGGTTTAATATATTATGGGATATTTGTTAAAGAAACATTTTTTTTTCAAATGAAAGAAAATTATTTTAATGCATATTATCTTTTTTATGGTATGCAAGGTACTGGGCTATGTTACCTGTGTGAGGTTCAACATTAAAATATATTGTGGTTATATTAGAATGAAGTATATTCATTCAAGATTCTAAAAAAAATATGTAAAAGTTATTTAAGTCAGATTATTTAACACGTTGACTGCTTATGACGTAGATCTAGTCGTTCGTAATTAGCGGGTTGCGGCGGATGGTAATTCGTGCCCTGTCCAGACTTGCATACAGTGTTGAGAATTTATTGATCACATGTCTGTGGACGGAGTTTAGCTCACGGCGTAACATAACGTGACGTAATACTTACCCCGAACTTATTAGAAAACTGTTTATTTTTTAGTTGGAATAATTTTTTGTATTTTGAATATGGAGCAATATCTTGGCTGCTCTCCTGAAATTTATAATTTTCAGTTTAATTATCATTATTAATTTACTGTTCTGTTAAGTTTGTTGTTAAATAAAACCAAGAAAAGACAACAAGACTTTTATTATAAAACTATGATCACCACACAGCGCCAGATATATTATTTTTTGTTTGTGCTTTCGATTTTTCGTTATGCTGATTATTAACATTTTTCATACAGTGCATTAGTTTAGCTATAGCATTCTCGTTGAGCATACGAAATTTTGTCAGTACAGTTGGTGATCGGTTAACGAACATAATCCGTTCCAAAACAATGTTCGCTAACGGAATTGTTTGTTAACCGATCATAGATTTAGTATAGATTTGTATGGGAATTCAATTAATTTGTTCTTAAAAACTAAATAATATATAAATATTAATATAAATTCTGCCTAAATTTATTGAAATGTAATAATTAGAAAACATACATTACATACTACATACAGTCTTGCCCTGCCTTCATTCATGCCTTTTTACTTTTTTCTATCTATAATAGAAGAAAGTATTGTAATCGAAATTTTTTTCGCCTTCCAGTTTTAGAAGAATGTACACGTTTCAGGGGTCAGAAATTCCGAAAAACGTATTTTTACAAAAATGTCTGTCCGTCCTCATATATCATCGAAATGTGTATGAAGTTATTCCTCAAATGGTTTTGGTTATGGCCAGAAGGTCCCACGTGAATTCGGTAATATTTCTTCGAAAGAGGGCGCTGTGATCTCCATTTTTCTTCCATTTTCACTATTGTATCATCGAAAAGTGTATGACGTTATGCAGATAATTGAACCAAATTTTTTGTATATGTTTTTGATTATGGCCTGCAGGTTCCATTTCAATTTGGGGTTATTGAGCCTGCAGGGGGCGCTGTGATAGTCATTTAAAGAATTCAAATTAAAAAAAATATACAAAAAAATTAGAAATCCTCAAAATTTTTTGCGTTAAATGTTCGGCCTTGATCCAAAGAATCCAGAGCATTTTTGTTTTTCCTCTATCTTAAATACTGGCTGAGATATAGACGTTTGAAATTATAGTGTGGATGACATTTTGAAACAATATAGCAAAATTGCTCCATAAAAAGGTAATTTTCGTTCATGGTTGTAACCATTGTTTTAACACCTACACGCTTAAGCAATATGAATTTATATTCGCCAAGCTTGGGGACAATTGGCGAAATATTGTCAACTTTGGCGACAAAAATGCGTTGTCGTATATGAAGCCAACTTGGATATATCTGTCTAATTTGACTATATTCTTATTCAAATTCAATATTGACGAGAACTGGGAATGAGTCTTCTATAATAGCGATCCCCGCAATTTATCTTCATGCATTTTCAGTAAAATTAGCTAACATCTCAAAAACAAGCAACAGGGAGGCTATCTTTTCCTGCCGGTACAGGCCAGAAGGACTTTTCGTAGTTTTGTATAATACATCGGCTGATCGCATCCAGATAACCCAACGACTCGCAAGCAGCTGACGTACAACAGAATGACGAAAAATAATGAATTTTTTTTTTTGCGGTGTGATGACGAATTTTGAAGCATTAACATGAAGAAAGTCTTGGGATTGACATATCCGACTAGTTTGCGATTGTGGGGCATTAAAATATCTGTTCAAAGTCGATTACTTATCTCTCTTCTTCAGGATGTTTCTGAACTGATTAACAGCATTTTTAAAGGTTCCCAAGCCTATCAACATCAGCTTGTTTTGGGTGTCATTTGGAGACAATGGTCCCGACTGCTTCCATGTCTTTAAAAGTTCTTGTATAACTGAGGTAGTAATTGGGTCTTGTTCATCTGTACCAAAAGACAACGCATCACGCTGAGTTTCTTGCTTTTCTTCATTTGAGAGTTCTTGGAGTTCTTCGATCGTTAGCTCATTTTCGTATTCCCTTGTGAGATCTTGAATGTCATCTTCATTCACTTCTAATTCCACTTCTTTAGCTGTTGCGACAATTTCCTTTACAACATTAGTGAACATTCAGGAACATTTGAAGAACATTATCCCCATTTTTCTGGACGCAGGAGGGACATAGCTGTCACCAAGCGCAGTTTTACTGTCGTTGAGGAACTTCTGACAATGCCTTTTGAATGAGCCGTATCACTCCTTCAAGAATATCAAATGCATATTTCCAATACAGTTTTAATTTTATTGTTGAAGAGAACTCGTTTCCTTCAAAACACCGACAAAACAATGCGCAAATATACCCGTGAATATGAAGTGATATTTCGAGGCAGAAATTTAACGAAGAAAATCTTCAAGCAATTTATCCTCCAGAGTATCAGGGTGAGTAAATGGGTAAATTTGTAATATATTTTTCACTGCATGATAATTTAAAGCACTCAAACAGTACATACAATGTGTTACATCTTAGAGTTTACAAATCTCTTACAAATATAAATGAACTAAGCCACGTGTACAATCTTTACATGTAAAAGAAAATGTAATTGCAATTTTACAATTTAAAAGGATACACAAGTATTAACTATTCGCTGTTGACGCTGTTAGTATGGCGTTGATCTGCCTTTCGCTGTAATCAAAGCCTCGACACTTCCAGGCAGACTTTCTATGAGTGTGCGGTAGTTTGACTCCGGAATTGCCCTCCATTCTTCCTGCAATACGGCGAAGAGGTCGGGTTTTTGTTGGGGCGTTGTGGACGTGCCCTCAACCAGCGTTCCATCTCATTCCAAAGATGTTCAATTGGAATTATATGAGGACATTGAGCTGACCAATACTGATTCAATAAACGTCAGTTATCATAGCTGTTCTTTAATCACCATATCTTAGTACATAATATTTAATTTTAACGAGTTATTTTAAAAATATTGTTTACCGTTTTACTTCACAGTTTTTAGCACATTTTTCAATGGGTCACGAGACATTCAGCAATAACATTTTCTATTATGTAAATGTAAACTCTGCTAAACTACAATATTAAAACTTAGATCAAATCTTGCGAATATTAAATCACAGCTCATTCGGCTGAGCAAGTTTTTAGTTATGCTAAAAGAATTTGCAATGCGTAATTTTAGCATAACTGGTACCAATACTACGCGCATTGCAAATTGTTTTCCGGCGACAAAAAGCTAATTTAACATAAGGTGTTTCAGGTTTTAATACTGCATAATTCCTAAACGTCTTTATCGAATGACTTCCCATTTGGTTTCTAGAGGTGAAAGGTATCAATGAATCAAAATTTCATGTAAAAATTAAGTGTTAGTGAAAAAGATAATTACAGTTAACAATTAAAGATTGTTACAATTCCTATGTATAAATTATCCCTAAGCAAGATTTAAGTATAGCATTAATTAGTAGACGTTATTACTATTTGATTGGTACCAATAACTTTAGCATACGATGATTTGTGGCACAGTTAGTATAGTTGGAATGATTAATTGTTTCCTGGACTATACGTAAGTTTTAAAAGGAATTATAATCCATACTTAGCGTGGGAATATGCGCACAAAAAAGGCGCCATACAACTTTTGGCAAACACTACAAAAAATACACCCTTCAGCTCTGATTATAGATCATCAGTTCTATAGATTTAACATTAAAAGCTTAAATTGATACACGCGCGTGACTTTTAAACACGCCAAAGGCTTATGCATGTATGTAAGGTTGAATGTTTGAAATGCTTGAAAACTTTCTTTTGGAAACTAAATTAATCTCTATGTTAATTTCAAAATTACAAAAACTTGCTCAGCTCAATTTTTTGTCAGGACCCGAATACTATTACTTAGTTATTTACATACTTAAGATTTATTATTCGGACTAGTTACAATTTTCTACGATGATTTGCGTTGGAGTTAGTTTAAGGGATATCTTATTTTCACGGATGTATCTTGCTTACTTGCTTGTTAGGTTAATAAATGAATGCGGATATAAACATACCTCCACACGTCTAATAGTGGCTTATTAAAACTGGTGCTTAAATATATACGAGGGTTACTCTGAAATTATTGATATACGCGCAGACGAGAATTTACAAAATAAAAATAACGGTTTAATTTTAAAATACAAAGTATTTTAACACAGCAGACGATTTTTTACTGACTTACTTCAACTTGTTTAGCGTAGAATAAATTTTAAACAGAAGAGAAAATGGAGTTGACGCAAGAAAATTTTCGCGCTATGATTTTCTACGACTTTAAAGCAGGATTAAATCAAGAAGAATGCGTTCAACGGTTGAAATTAGCATTTGGTGATGAATCTCCAGCTCGTGCTACTGTATTCAGTTAGTTTAAAGTATTTAGCAGAGGTCGCGAAGGAACTTAACATTGGATCCGCAGCCATACACAAAATTATTCATGAAGAATTGCATATGAAAAAAGTAGTTTGCCGTTGGGTTCCCCATAATCTAACTGAGCACCAAAAAGAGGAGTGTGTCAGAATCAGTAAAGAAACTCTTAAATTGCTAAATGATGGTGGCCACCGTATCATTTCTAAAATTGTAACGGGTGATGAAACGTACATACCGTTTTTTGACGTTCCAACACGTCAAGAAAGCAAAGTATGGATCTCTGAAGATGATCCCACGCCGGCAATGGTGAAAAGACAACGCGCACTGAAAAAAGTGATGTATGCCGTTTTCTTCAGAAGTACGGGATTGGTCAAAGCCATCAAGTTGGAAGGACAGAAGACAGTAACAGCAAACTGGTATACCACTAAATGTCTTCCAGAAATTCTACAAGAAGTGACTGTTAGGGGACAAATCTTCACCATGACAATGCATCTTCACATACAGCCGGATTCACAGTTGAGTTTCTTAAACAAAAACGAATTAAAGTGATAGAACATCTGCCTATTCACCTGATCTAGCTATGTGTGACTTTTGGTTATTCTTTAATCTAAAAAAGAACTTACGTGGACGTCGTTTTTATTCAGAAAAAGTGATTGATGTGGCTATACATGCATTTTTTCATCTATTCAAAGAAATGAATGGCTTGAGGCATTTAATCTGTGGAAAATTCGTCTACAAAAGTGCATTGATGCTGGAGGAGACTACTTTGAACACACGTAAAATTTTGTAAGTATAACTTTAAAAACCTATTTGTATCTCAAAAATTTCAGAGTGACCCTCGTATAAATATATTTAAAGTCTTCTAGTATTTTTTAACGTAGGACATCATTTACTAATTCGAGGATACCATCTACACTTTTGTGCTTGACTTCTTCAATATTTCTCATAGGTTTCGAGATAGGGATGATAATTTCTAAATTTCGCCAATAATGTTGCCTCAGTCACTCTCAGATGCTATATCATAGTCGTTTCACTGTAGTCAGACACATATTCCGCAAGTCTGAGCTTTATCCGTTCAAATATTATTTCTTGATAAAGCGATTATCCTATATGCATCCCTGCAAATTTGCAATGAGTATAATAGTTTATGTTGCAAAAATCTCAATAAATATCATGGAATTGTATACTGAAACTGTATTAATCAATTGAGATATGCAAACTTTATATGCATATTAGTACATAGTATATAGCAATTTGAATATATCGTGTGATTAGAATACGTCCATACCCGCAAGATAATCCAAGTCGCGTCAAGCGAATTGTTCATAGTCGTCTCGTGGGATGCATCTGTGATTGACTGTAAAATAAATCAAGGTGAATAATTTAGTTTTGAAATTTGCAGCAATTTATATACGAACTTCGTCTGACTATGGGGAAATTCAATGTATGGTTGAAAAAAAATATGAATATGAATTTTTTAACACGGTAACTTGTAAAGGTAAAAATATTACGCAGTTGTGTTCTTAAACGTAACAGTAAACAGAGTGCAAAAAATCATGTATAATTAATTATTGTTTTTAATATTTCATATGAAAATGTACAGAAATAATAAAATTTTTCAATGAATAACAACAACAAAGTACAAAAAAATTATATTTTTAATCTTATATTATGAATTGATTAACAAATTATTAATGTCAAAACAAAAACATAAAACTTTTTTAATAAAAAAATATCTTTTTGGCTCAAAGTATTCACTGGAAATCCATTATTTTATTTATAGTTGTTTGCTAAACACTGTAGTCCACTTTAAGTTTTATTACATGATTTTAAAAAATTAATTACTTTTTTCACAGTTTTATATTAAAGAAATATTTAAAAAAATAATTAATAGGATAAATATAGAAAAAAAACATAAATTGGAAACATAAATTAAAACATATTTCCCTGAAGCTCTTAAGCACCTTTAAAACTTTCTTTTAAGTTTGTAAATATTTCTTTTTTATCCTTTCCAATTTTAGCTATTTTTCATTTAATCATCATTAATTAAAAGTTTAAAAGTTTTTCGTAGCGAGAATTAATAAAAAAAAATGCTAACTAATCAATACTAACTAATCAATACATGACCTTTATTTTCCAGTTTAATAAAATTCAATTTTTTAAATATTAAAGGATTTCTTTTAAATTTAAAATGTCAGTCAGCATAGTTAGCAATTTCTTATGTTTTCTATAAATATAAAAAATAAACTCTAACTTAAAAAGAAAACTTACGACTTTAAAGGTATCAAACGAAACAAAATAATTATTTATTTAGAACGTAGATCTAACGGAAAGAGACAGATCACCATTAAGAAATTTCCCATAGTTTGAACTAAAACATAAACAATAATTAATGAGAACAAATATAGACAGTGCAACAATAAATGATAAAGAATAAAGACAATTTGAAAAACATTGTATTTAACCCTTTCGCTGCCAACCACGAGTATACTCGAGGTTTTTCAATCTAACATTACGAATTCGTACCGGAAATTTCGAAAAAAAAAATATTTTATGTAATCACGAAATATCAGTGAACGTGTTATCAAAATTTATTTTACTTCGTAAAATATCACTTGAAATCTAAAACGTACTGTGTGAAATCTCAAAGTAATATTTGTATGACAAAAAATGCCTTCTAACTTCTTAAGGCGTTTTATAAATATGCTGAAATACGTAAGAACATTTTGGCTTACTATTCTAAATAGATGTAGATCGATTAAAAAAATATTCTGATACAAAACTACAAAAACTTTTTTTTAATACATGTTTAAATTCAATACAACATAACTAATTTTATTTATTATTATTTGCATAAACTACTATTTTTTAAAGTGAAATAAATTAAAATACGTTACATAAAATTATAATTACGCTACTTTAAATTTTTGTTAAATTTAAATTTTTCTTTTAGTATTAGTAGTTTTTCAAAAAAGATTAGTATTTCAAATATAGATTAATGCATTCAAATACGCGGTTGTAATGCGTCGAGATAGATTCGAATTTTGGGTTGACTTCAAAGTGATTTTCGGGTTCGTGTCGGTATAACCCGCCCCATGCTATACTCTAAGTTAAATAGCAATAAGGATTGATATCCAAAAAACACGAAAATAATAAGTAAACACTTACACAAAAGTTGAAATTGGTATTTAATCTTCATTTGAAAAGCATTTTTCCATACTTGTATTAAAATATAGATTAATGATTTAAATTACGTGGTTGAAGTGCATCGTGTTTGAATAAGTTTTCGGGTTGACCTCTAACATAATTTTCAGGTTCACATGGATATAACTCGACCCATGCAGAACTGTAATTTGAATAGCAATACATGTTCGCCACAAAATACGAAATTAAGAAAAAAAACTTTGAAGTCGTTTTTATTTTTTATTAAAATGTCTTTTTTTTAATTTTTTTAAAAATTTCACCGTTTTAAATTTATTATATGTGTAAATTCTCTTACATTGTGTGTTAATGAGTAATTTGGATTCCAATACATGATACCCACAAAGCACGAAATTAAGAAAACACCCTTGAAGTATTTTTTTATTTTTTATTTAAAAGTTCTTGTTTTGACCTTTTTTTTTCACCGTTTTAAATTTATTATCTGCGTAAATTATCTTATATTGTGTGTTAATGAGAAGCAAATAAAGAAATTTCTGCACAGTTATACTGATCTATTTTAGAGAGAACACAATTTCATTAAGAACCTGATGCATTTAAGAGATAACACAAATTCAATCAGAGACTAAAATTCCATTTATAACTTAACATTTAAACGACATATTTGATGTATGGTAAAACACATTCTAACGACACTAATATAATTTTATAGTTTTAACTGTGAAAGCCATTTTTTTTACCAGTTTTATTTAAATCGATACACATTCGTTACACATTTACATTTTAAAACTTTAAAAAAATTAAAAAATCAGACATAAAACGAATGAATATTAAACTTTTTAAATAATTATAATATTAATACGGATTAACTGACTGACACAATATGACCATCATGCATATATATACACCATGATTAAAAAGAAAATTCTGTCAGATGCCTTCTCATATTAATTAGGTTAGTTTTCAAATAGTTATAAAATATTTCTTCAGTTAAAATTGTGTAATACTTTACTAATAATACTATAAATATGTTCATATTCACAAAGAATCCGACGAATATATTAATAGCCTAAATTACGCATTATCTTGAATGAAATGCTTTAATATGCATTCACATAAATATGCAAATGTTCATAAACACAGCATTTAAACTACATGCAGAGTTTACACAATGAAATGTCTAGAGTTTAATGACTTTTGCTAAGCTTATTTTACAATCTCATAACGGATATATGCTCTAAAACCGCGACTTTCCTTTTGGAATAAATATATTTATTTTAAATAATAAATTACAAGAATTTAATGACTTCAATAGACATTAAGTTTGTGTGTGTCCGTTTTAATTTAATTTGCTTAACAAATATATTTAGGAAATGAAGCATTATTATGATGCATTAAGTTCATGAATTCCACTTTGCCTTGATGATAATTAACATTATATATTTTTAAAAGTTAGATGTGTAAGCTTATTAAAATAATGAGATTTCTTAGATTATATCAAATAGTTTAAACAACCACCCAGTGCAAATGCTTCAATAGCAATCACGAAAAGTAACTACAAGGACATTTTTATAATAAACTTTTATATTTTATTTTAAAAAAAAATTGTTATTGCTAAATTTATAAGATTCTTAACACCGTGCCTGAAATATGACGGCAATAAGAATATATCGCCGTCAAGATGCAACCCTCACTGTCGCATCTGTTATCTTTTAATTTAAAGTTGCATTTATTTTCAGTGACGTCGGTATGTCCAGTTCTGCAAATAGCTATAAAGCTGTGAAGTTTTGAAATTATCATTACATACGATCTAACTGACGGAGATACTGCACAATGTGAGCATATTTCGGTATGTGACTGCATTTCATAAAAATCAAGACAATTCTGCTCAAAATCTCGTTAAATACTGAACAATTTTTAATCTTAACATTAACAATTGATCACTATTTAAAGAATTTTTCAACAGTATTTTCTTTATTTTATGTGGAATGCAGTCCCATTACTAAAAGTGTTCGGATTGTGCAGTAGTTCGGTCAGTGGGAGCATGTGTAATGATAATTTTGAACAAAACATATGGGTTCGTGCAAGAGTAGACATCCCGTATTTTTGACTAAATAAATGGATTACGATCCTGTTTTCCCATATAAAAGTTATTTGCTGTAAAGTGCTCTACCATACCTTAAAGCTTGTTCAATCATTTCTGAAGCATACTTTATTTTAACGAAGTTTATAAATTAGTAATTCGAAGTTTATATTTCTAGATGAATAATCATTTATTTATTCAAGAGAACACATATGAGATTACGGGTACTAAATATATAAAACCCACTATAATTTTTTCAAAATTTTGTGAGACAAAATTAAAAAGTAATTAGTGTTTATTATCGCTCATATCCAAAATTTTTAACATCACTAAACTGTTTAAAATAAAAAACAACTAGTTTTAAACAATTCACACATTTCAGTGTGGGAAAATTTAGTTGTTAAATTTAAGCTGTTATGAATGACATATAAAAAACAGTTGAAAGAAATGAGTCATGTGTAACATATTATCAAACTCTAATAGGATATTGTAAGGCTTAAACATAATATTTTCCCTCTGTATATCGAAAAATTATTTTCATTTCGTCTATTCTAAGTATCTGTTATATTGAAATTTTATGGGCTATACCTGCTTTCAAACTTTCAAAAAATGCATTTTGTTAATGCATTTTCTGAAAGTACAATTAGTAAAGTTAAATTTCCCAGTCGATATGATAAAAATTAAGAAAGTTACGCCATTTTAATTTACTCTGTTCTATCTTACATAAATCAAAACTTGATTATTTAAAAGTGATTATCTCAAGATTACACTGCTTGATAATTGCTAAGAATCAAAGACATTTTTCGTCATAATTAATAATAGACATCGTTTAGAAAAATGAAGCTTAGTACATATTTAATAGAGGTCCTTATGCATCTCTTTTATGCAAAACGACATTATAACATGGCAAAGAAAAATGCACAAAATAATAAAATATGCTTCTTACATCATTTTTAAACACTTTCGAAAAAGGCTTATTCCACCCAAAAACTGAACACATATGAGTCGGTGAGTACGGGGTATGACACTGATTCACATTTTACATCGTCTGTGCTTTCTGTTCACTAAACAGTTGAGGAGAGTTTGTGGAATTCGAGTTCTGTCTTTGAGAAATACATCTACTGAGTGCATCTCAAGTAAACTCTATAAGATTTATGTTCAGAGAAACGCTAAATATTGTCTCCTGATACTGTGAGGGACACTTCAGCTGTCTTATATTGGTGGGCATTGTTATCCATGAAAGAAATTCTGAACTAAGTGCACCACGGGATAGATGAATATAATCCTGTAGATTGCCTGTGTAACGACACTGAGATATCACTGTACCTTTTACAGATATGTGAAGCAGAATTCTATCATTATGCTTGATAACTGCTCACACGTTTTTTTTCTTTGGCCATAGTTATCAGTTTTCTAGACATTTTGGTGATGGGAATGGATACCTCCCTCTTTCCACACTAGCTGGTGTCCAAAATAACTTTTTATTGTGCAATGGGCTAAATATTGTGTCCTGCTAGTGTGAGGGATACTTCAGCTATCTTATGTGGGTGGGCATTATTATCCATGAATAGAAATTCTGGAGAAACTGCACCACGGGATAGATTAATATAAGCCTGAAGAAAGCCTGTGCAACGACACTGAGATATCACTACACCTTTTTCAAATGTCTGAAGCAGAAGTCTACCATTATGCTTGATACCCGCTCACACGATCTTTCTTTGGCGATATCAATTTTCTAGACATTCTGGTGATGGGAATGGAAACCTCCCACTTTCCACACTAGCTGGTGCCCAGAATGACTGTTTATGATGTAGTGGGATTCTTTAGAGAACATGGTTCTGGACCACTGTTTCTGACCCCAACGAATATTTTCCTTGCACTGAAGTAAAACTTCCCTATGATGATGCTTTCATAGTGGAATGGATGTAACAAGCTTCTGTGCATCTAAGCCAACATTATTTAATCGCAGAGAAATGGCTCTCGCAGATACCCAAGTGCCGGTAAAGTTAGAAAGGTGTATGGTTATCTGACCTGGAGTATCATTTATGTTTCTCTAGTCCACTAGTCTGACATATGATGCTTTTGAGTTGTGATGTTCCTAGCAAGGCGTCTATAATGCCTACTCGTAGTACGACTACATCCAGAGGTCTTTTTAAATCACAATTACACTCTCCGGAACGTCTCTTGCTTTCGGTAACTTGAATTACACTTTTACCTTAACTTGAGACATCCAGCTGCTTATACATGATCGTACGCAATCAAATAATGCCATACAGGCATTTAAAATTCAATACCTGCCGTCGAAAACAAAAATTAACAGCTCTATCTTCAATTAACAGCTCTATCTTTCCCTTCAAATGTTACTAGTACTTGGAATTTCAAAGAAGGAAACTACGTGCTACTAATACAGGGGAGAAACCTTGTCATGGAAATTCCTCTACCGTTGTTTTTTCTGTGATTGCATGGCTTAGTGAAACGCAATTTTTCAAAAATTCGTTGTTCCATAGCATTTGTCAAACAACGATAACTCTAACAAATCTCAACAATCACAACTAATTTTCTTCAAATTTTGACCAATATTTAAAAACAACACTATCCAGAGAACAACCGTTACTTTTGGCGATAATATATTTTTGTCTATTCTTTATAAATTATCAAATTTCAACACTTTTTTGAAAATCTGTACATCGAATTTGAACGACCACCATTTTGTTCCACATACATTTTTCTAATAACTGAACGATTGCTCTCTATTTTTGAGTGTTCGGAGTGCACTTTTCTTTTTATAATTTCAAATAATATTTGACAGAATTACTGTGACCACCGCACAGTGTAAAATTTTGCAAATCTAGCGGGAAAAAATTCAGAAAATCGATTTTAAATAATTTCAGTTTTAGACATTTTAAATTACATGTAACACATTGAAGAGGAAAGAGATAAAGTGAAAGCAGTTTAACTCCACAACAACACCATCAAAAGTCGGCTCAAAATAAAGTTTTCTGTAAACCTTTTTAGAGCGGCAATTGTTGTAGATCTAATTGCAAATGATATTTATGGCTAAAAATATACTTATTTTGTAAATATTGTTTTATGATTGTATGGAATCGTTACAACAAAGTATTTACTTTGTATTTTACAATTAAGATAGTTATTTAAAAGTGTTACTTCTTAAAAATAAACTTGTAAGTTAATATGTAAATTATTTGAAAATTTAATAGCATATGATAAATTAAAAAACTGCCAAAAATTTTGTACACTCTGGTACATTGTAAGGTAAATTTTTTTGTAATTATATATGCATATACATATAAAATAAATCAATTTCAGCTGCAACTCTTTGCAACTTTTGAATATAAGCAATTTTTTACAGGTATTGAAGTGTCAATTTCGAAAAGAGAATTCTATGAGATATTTATAAATTATGTTACTGGACATAAATAATTGCCAGTGAATTCTAAAAATATCTTGATAGATAATGTATTACACAAATATAAACTTCAACATTGCTCATATGTTATGTTAGACCAGATTAAGCGCCTGAGCTATTCGTTGATGTTTGACATTAATCGAAGATGGAGAAATTGCCATCGCATAAAGAACGTTTTTTAAAGAAAAATAAGAGATGGCTAGATTCGAATATAACAATAAGTAATCTCTATATACCAGACCGAAGTAATAATGACTGCGCGAAAAAAGTTGGACGTTCAAAGAAAATTTTGTTCAAGTGGAACGAAATCGGAAAAAAAGGTTTAAGGTAAAGCTAGGAGAGTCTGCGCACAATTCAAAAGAATAACAATAAAAAAATCTAAATATTAATATTTTGCTAAACTATCCATCAATAAATTTTACTTCATTTGTTTTTTATGCATTTCCGTTGCTATTTTGTTGTTATGTTGTAATTTAATAGAACAGTTGTAATAAAACCAAGAAAGTTATTTTGCGCAATCTGTCCTTATAGAGTTGGTGTGATTGCGCACATGGGTAGGAGAGATTGGGACTAATAATAACTACAATTAAATTGTTAACAATAATAATTACACATAAATTACATTGTTGTAAGGTTTTTGTGAACAAATATTGTTGTATTAGGAGTGAATATTTCAACCTAATGATTAAAGAATCAGAAAAAGGAAATAATTTTAAAAACGACTAAAAAAATTTTATTAAGGGGGAAAAAAATTAAAGAATCAGAAAAAGCAAGTCCAGATAAGATTACAAAATAACATTAAGTTACTTGAAAATACGTTTAACTTAAAATTAGTTCATTTTCATTTTTCATTTTTTATGCAAATTTACCAATAAGCTGCGTAATCTCTCCTAGCATGGAAAGTAATGGGAAGAATGCGCCATCTCTCCTAAGTAACAGATGATGCGCAAAAACTCTAAAATTGGTAGGAGAGATTGCGCGGTCTTTTATTTAAACATGACCGCTACTAAAACGAGCCGTTGATGCTCACATTGTTAGTCTAGATTAGTAGCTTATGAGAAATCGTTTAAGTTAAAAATATTTTGTACTACTGACATTGTATAGAAATTCTGATGAATAGCTATGAAATTTCAAGCACTTACTTTGGGAAAACAAAACAAAATAGCAATGCTTTATCTTAGACGCTCAAAACAATCAACGTGCACTTTCAAGTAGACACTCCAGTACTGATGTTGTACAACTACATAGAATCGCTGCGCACTCACACTACTCCTTCTACCCGAACCTCTATGTGCGGAGTCTCTCCGACCGCGCCATCTCTCCTGGCTTTACCTTATCCATTCTTCTCAGAACACTCACTAAATGAACTCACACATGCCACGTGTTTAAAATTAAGACAATTTGGACGGAAGGTTGCCACGAGTATGTTAAAGCAAATATCTGTAAGCCCTAAAAAAACAACTAATTATTAAAAAAATGTTCAAAATGCCGGATACACGATATTTAAATATTCTCTTGAAGAAGCGTTGGTTTTAATAAACCCTTTGAAATTAAGCTGCCGAAAATACGGGATTATGAGAAACTCTGCGTTACAAAAAGTTTTGAACATTTATCCATCCTATGAGCAGGTAAAAGATGCAAAAAAAATTGCTATCCATCCCAAGAAAACTGCATATTTTCTTAATCACTTGCAGAAGTTAAATTACAATCTATTGCAGATTTAACGATAAAAAGACTTTGTATTATACAAAAACAGGTATTAAATTTTCTTACTAAAGAAAAAGGGTCTGTGTTAAAAAGTATAACAATGATTTTTAGATGGGGGTGGGGTCAATGGAAGCGGTGGACAAAGTAGATACAAGCAAAAATCAAATAAAAACAATTTTGAAGATTCAATTATTCTAATCCCATCTGTGGTTCCTTTAAAACTATATGGTTGTAATAAAGAAAATAAAAACTTTATATTATGGCAAAATGCACACCCTTCATCTACTTCCTACTGTAGACCCATAAAATTTCAGTTCACTAAGGAAACTGATCAGTCAATAACGGAAGAATTTGAAAATGTCAGAAATCAAATTACGGCTCTTGTGCCAACAATTGTAGAATTAGATGATCAAACATAATGAAATAGAGCACAGATTTGAAGAAAAAATTTTAGATGGAAAAGTGTGCAATATTCTATCTTTAAATAAAGCAACCCAAAAATGCTATATCTTTAACGCAACTTCCAAGGTTATGAATAATTTGAAATGTATTTGAACATATACTAGTAATGCCCACACATTTTCTTGGGGCTTATCGACACTACATGCACAGATAAAATTTATGGATTGTCTTTGACATATTGGTTACAGATTGGATGTAAAAAAAAGGCAGTGCCGAAAACAGTAATGATGACACTGACATCGATGACAGTACCTAATAACTTAATTGCTATTTACTAAAAAAAACTCTTCTTGTTGTAAAAGTTAGGTATTGTATATTTTTAAAATCTGCACTGAATAAAATAACACTGCGTAAAAGTCAATAAATGAAAATGACGAAAACTCTTTCTATTATGATAATGTAATAATGATGACGTAAAATGCACAATGTAACGAGTAAATATATATTTTTCCATAATATAGAACCATTTTATCTATAGTAAGTGCAATTTTATTTAATTAATATCAGTAATTTTCATAAATTGAATTTTGACCCGCTAGATTCGCAAAATCTTACACTGTGCACCGTGTGGAGCATCCAGATCGTCACCACCTCCAGGAAGCGGGTCTGCTGGGACACCCAACCTTATTTCGTCATTACATAAATCAATTTATTTTCTTCAAAGTGTAATTAATAAAATATAAAAAGGTTTTTTTTTCAATGTCTTGTTTTGTTTTTCTGAAACATATTTCCAAAAATTACCCGTTTTTTTCGATCTTGCATGTAGACATAAATCGTCAATTATCAAACCAATACAATATCGATACTATGAATAATAGAACAATGAGACGTACTTTACATTCAATAGATATCTTCGTTGTAAGATGCAAATTGCATAAGATTATCATTAATTTCTGATTTAAAACGCACCTCAAACTCCGTAACAGAAGTTCACATGCTCTTTTCATTAAATTGATGTAAAAGGATTTTTGAAAATAATATATCTTATTAGTCGGATAATTACAATATTATGTAATTGAATTACTTTAACAATGGTTTGTTTAATTAAATTATAAAACAATTCTTATAGATTTCGTAGTTTTGATAAAAGGTTGAAACGATTTTTTTTTTAGTTTTAAAGATTTCATAGGAAGGCACCTCAGACTTTCAAAAGGACTTTTAGAAAGGGGCTCTTTCGAGAATACATGTTAAATCCAGACAGATGTACCAGCCCCTGTGTAGAGGTTTATAATCCAAAAATTGCTGTCAAAACTTGATTTCATTTCCAAAATGAAGTAATTTTTTAGAAATTATTTCATCCTGGGACTGTTTATGTTGTTTTAATACTGTAAGATCTATACATAAGAAACCTTACACTGTGTTATCTGTATTAAATGTTGGTTGTCATGCAATTATTTTCAAGCTATTACAATACAAGTCATTATTTTCTTTGTGCTAATAAAAACCATTATAACATTAAAAAAATAAATATAAACAAATATTTTCATTTAATGATGTGTATCATTTTTCTAAATGTACTCTAGGATGGTATTAGTTTCACATTTTTTAGCGTTTTTCTTTCTTATATATAAAAAAATATATATTTCAAAGGCTTTTCTGAACTTTTTTTGAGTTTGTTTTGATGTAATTAAATCGTCTACAAAGAGAAATTATGAAAAACCGACAAAACCGACTTATAAAGAACCGACGGATGGAAGTCTATATTTATGCACTTTCGGAAGTGAATTACTTCTATTCAGTTTTTAAAAAAACGCTGTGAAAAGCATGGCTTTTCTATATCTAAAGCAACAGTATGTAATATTGTCAATAACCCAGGGTAAAAAGTGAATGTCTGGCGTCAAGTAGAAAAATTGTTCCAAATATGCCCACAAGTACAAATAGGATTTTTTTCAGATATTGCAAAGGAAAAATCTTTTATGGTAAAAGAAAAAGTTTCAAGTCAAAAGACTGTTTCTATATTGTTAAAATGCTCAATGTCAACTGTTAAAAAAACCATTAACAATGATTTGAATATTAATCAGTCCAAAAAACACAATTTTTATCGTCTTTCCGCTGAACGATGCAGAATTCTTAAAGAAGCGTTTATCCAGAGGAAAATGGAAAAATGTTACAATAGATGAAGCTTTGGTATATTTAAATGATTGCGGCAGGTGCTCCTCCAGGTGTTTCCGACTCAACACGGTCTCTGCGTGGCGCAGGAGGATGACCGGGAACCTAGCCGAGGACGCTGTGGCGGCTGGTTCCATTTTCGGGATTGGGCTAAAGTGGCGTCCCAGAGGGGGTAGGTACCGACAAAGTGGCACTTTCGGGGCTTTAGGTGTGCTCGACTTTCGTTGGCCATGCCTAACTGTCCTAAGGACCTGCCGGAGTTTCCAATCTGGATGTGGAATCGTGCGGGCTGAGCCTCTTTCGTCCTTCTTTCGATGCTCTACAGCTTAGACAAGATGAGTGCTTCTCTTGGCCGAGCTCAGGGTCCTTGGTGAGGGCGCCAAAAACAGTTGGTTTCCGGGTTGGGGTCGGTTGGTGCGCCGGTTAAGGGCTTGGAATGTAGGTGGTCGTATGTGGAGCGGATGATCTAACGGGCTTGGGCGGTAGCAAGGTCCGGCAGGACCACATTTTTGCTTAATTTTCTACTCCTTTATGCGGCGTCTCCAGCCTAGTCACCTGGACTCGTGACGGCTGTAATTTCCTTTTTTTAAATTTCTATCCGTAGTTAAGTGTTTACTAACATTTTTTGTGTGTGTTGTACGTTCCCTGAAAGAAAACTAGAGGTGACCTCCATAGGTACCTCTCTAATCAGACCGGGGATATAACAAATCTCAGGAGAGAGCCTTTGGCTAGTTCTTGGGTCTGGGGTTGCTCTAATTGATTCCAGAAAAACCCGTGAGCGATGATTCCATGAACTTCCCCCTGCGAACACAACTTGTTCCGTCCCCTTTAGTACCTGCAAGTGGGTTTCTATCGTATCGTTTGGATTTCATGTAGTTTTTTGCCGCTAATGTTCAGTCTTGCATGGGAAGCTATGACTTATTAGTTTTAAATGATTGCAATAAAAAGAAATCATCGAAAAGGATAAAAATCTTAAAACATGGTTCAATGTATCTAAAGAAAGTTTTATCAAAGGGTTTATGATTGTTGCTGGCTTTGCATAAATTTTAAGATCAACTCCACATACTATCAGAGACCTACTTTACTCATATTCTTCAAACATGAGATACCTTCTTTTTAAACCCAGTACCATCAGTCTGTTGAACTGCATCAAGATAAAAAAAGCAGCAACACATCACAACTCTCTGTTAATTTCCTGGGAAAAGATGGAACGAGAAATAGGTGTCAGGGCTCTACCCTTTACATATATACCTGCTAAATCTCCTGATGTATCACCCATAAATAACTACCATGAAAATCGCATAACAAATGTGCGGACATCTTGTGTACAGTGTATATAATCTGTAACGCATTTCATTAGCCCATTTTTAATATTAATTTATTAACATTTTCAGAATAATCTTTTATAATTAATATCCTCATGTTTCCCTAAGTAATGTGAAGAAATACAGCAGATCAGTAATATAGTAGATTCTAGATCTGTAATTGTAGAACGACCCCGTTTGTCGAACTATTCGGTTCTCTAATAAGAAATTCGATGATCTAAAAAAATAAGAACAAAAACATTCCTCTTTCTCCTCAATATCACTTCATCCAAATTTTCACCAATAGATGTATGGATACCGTTTTTCTTAAAGATTTATTAAAGTGTTATAACATTGTTATTATTTCACGTAATGTAGAGTACTGCAAAACGATGTTTTGTTTTAGTGTACAATGTAGTGTATTGTTTAAAACAGTTAGATACAAGAAATAATTTCTGAGATGAGAAAAAATTAATCGTATTTTTCTTATTTCGTATAGGGAAAATTGATTATGTTTTCGGACAACTCATATCTCAAACAAGTATTTAAAAAAAAAACTTTGTTCGATAACTGAACTACCATTCTAATTAGGTAATTGCAGGATTTATTACATATTTATCTTAAACACTCCGTCAGGTACAATTTTGGACTCCCGAGTTCGGGCGCAGTGCGCCTGAAAGGCACCTGCTTTAAAATTGTACATTAGCACCCAATTAACACAATTATAACGCTTTTAAAGTGCCTTTTATTTGGAAGTATAGAGAAAATTCAAAGTAAGATTAAAAAAAACCTTATTTATTAACCTAAAAACAAGTAAAACAATAAGCAATTTCCGAGACTGCTTTCAGTAAGCCTAAGCAGCGCGCATGTCAGGCACGATGCAGTCGACCCAGTGTTGAATGCATTTATTTGTTTTAGTGTGTAAATGCACAACAATTTTATTTGTACAAATAATGCCTAATGAAAATGCCCGATTATCTAAAATAAACATGCATTCTTTAAATATAAAAGTTCATAATTAGGAAACATATTAAAAAAAAAATATTTTATGAAATATTAACATAATATATGAATTGCAGGTCATTTCATATGTACTATCTTCTCACCCACTCTTTCCAAAAAAATAGAATAATGGTCATTACTCCATTTTAAAAACTCGCAGAATAACAAACGAAAATAGCCATTCGATTACGAATTATGTCTTCTTTCAAGTTTTGGTTATTTATGGTGTTCAAACATCAAATTGTATGAAACTTAAAAGTTTTCTCTACGAACACTCAATTTTGGCAGCATACATTAATTCTTTCGGACATTTTACCTTTGAAATTTTAAATTTCAGTTCAAACATTTTAGACATGATAACGGTTTAAAGTGTTTAACTCTTAATGTTAAATTCATTTTTAATCGTTTCAAATCAGAATTCGTATAAGTTTTTAACCATAACTCAAAAACCGCTTAGAAATATTTTCGAAATAAATTTCCGAAACAAATATGAATAGTAATCCCAAAAATCGTAACAGAAATCAATTTCTTGAAGCTGCAAATATCGGTAAACAAAATTAAAGTTAATTCTACCAAGTAGTTTTGAATTAAGTTTAATTGCAATTCGTTTGCAATGCTTAAAAATAAATTTAAATTAGGAGAGTTCCACACTTTAAATCTTCATAACGCATAAACTGTTTAACCAAATTTCTTCCAGTTTGATATCAGAAATTAAAAATTACCAAATAATTCAAATATTCTCTAAAAATTGTGCTTGTATTGAAAATTTCCAAGTGTGATGCTTTTTCAGAATAAAGATGGCCCCATATAATTTTTTGGTACTTCTCTAATATCCCGTCGACCACTTTTCATAACAAAAAACTATCGCCAAACTGTAACGCCAAATAAACGGGAGAACGAAGCCATTGGAATATCAAAGTAAATAAATAAATAAAATATAAGAATTTAAGGACACAATTGTTATTTTAAGTAATGAAATAACTAATAAATAAGTAAAACATAATGAAAAGTACACGCAAATGTCCAATTAAAAACCATTTGATGGCATAACAAACACGTATAATGTTCCTGACATCAAGTAAATGGGACTGCAATTTTGGCGTTTAATCTTACATTTTCGTTCATAATTTTTAGTTATGAAAAGTGGTCGATGGGATAATAGAGAAGTACCGATTATTTCAACATAAATTGAAATTAGAGATAATTACAGATAGAATGATTATTTTCGGTTTTCTCTGCGACATTTAGAATTGGGTTAATGACCATTGTTCGGGGGTGGTGATGGTTATACATTCATTGACTGTGCAGGGTATTACAAAAAAGTAACGATGCACGAAAAATGAAAAAAAAAACAGCCATTCTAAATATAATTATTTTCAACGTGAAAATTCCGAACGTAACGACAGATGAATTTTTTTCGTAACCTAACTTTTGTTCTAGTTAAATTTTTGAGCAGTTTTCATTTAGATATTAAAAATGAACTAAATTTTAAAATGACTAACTGAAACAAAATTCGATTTTTTATTGGATGAATGTATAGAACGCCATAAAGAGAAAAAAACAACTTTATATTTAATTAATCAGCGGACAGTTTAGTTAGAATAGACAATAAAATAAATAAATAATGATGAACGTTCCGTATACTGCATGTAGCGATATATGACGTTCTATTTTACCAAATTTTTGCTCTAATGTGAAATGTCGAATTAAGTTTTGTTTAAAGTTTGGAAAAATAAAAATTCTAATATGTGTGACTAAAATAAATCTGATTTTGGGTCGATTAAGTTATATGACCCCTTAAAGAGGAAAACTAAATATTTAACTAAACATCATGAATGTAATTCAATATTCAAGCTCAATAAAACTAGTCGTTGGGGGCCACCGTAATACTTACACATCATGGATATGCATAATATAAAATATGAAAATAAATCATGTGTAAACTATTTATAAAATGCACTGCAATTCGAATAAAATCGTGGCTTGATGACGTCATAAACTTTCTATGCTCTATTACTGAATTGCGTAAAAGAAACATCTTTATAACTAAATTGATAATCCAAAATTGATAATGATAGTAACTAACGGTTTATTGCGTCGTAATAAGTGTCTCATTTACAATTAAAATATGTCTTTGAATTAAAATTTGAAAAAAAATACAGGGTCATGAAAAATCGAAGAGTGTGGTAAATAGAATTACAGATATCTCGGCAGCTCTTTATCCGATCGACTTCATTCTTTATGCAAAATTTATGTTTTTTTTATTGTTTTTTATATTCACTTCTTAAAATAAACAATTTCAAAAACTTTAAATACCTTTTATTAGAACAAATATTTCGAGAGTCCGAAAAAAATATTTTCGGACAATCGAGGTTACTGAAATTCATTAAGCTTCTTCCCATTATTGCATACTAAGTTAATACCAAATTTCAAGTCTCTGTCTCAATTTGTTTGGAAGATATAGCGTTTACAGACACATACACAGACACACAGACAGATGGACGGCAATTTTTTTTTTCTAAAAATGGGTTTTTCTGAATATCCAATGTCTGAAACGTGTAAATCCATTAAAAATTTTTTTCGATTTTCAAAACGATTACAAGACTTACCCTATATCATACGTATGATGGGTAAGTAAAAAGTGGTGAAATGTATCTAATAGGCTTAAAAATCTGCTATAAACGTTATTTTAATTATTACGCCGTGTTATGCATGAAATAAAATATCTCATTTTGGCGTGCAGTGAATGTAGAAAAATGATACTTCCTAATATTTTATTTAAATATCTTCCGGGTAATTTGTAATGTATACTAAAATAAAATTATTTCTCTGGAAATATTAAGACACATTTTTGCGCAGACATATATGGCACTGATCCAACGTCCTTGTTCCGGCTGTTCTGTGTAAAATGTCTACATTTATAAGATTTTTTCCGCCTTTAATTTTTAGAGAATTTTACGGGAATCGGATGATGCTATTATAATAAGACAGTTTCCAATCCATTAAATTAATGTAAATTTTTTATGACAAATTATTACTATGCATGCAAATTTAGAAAATTAATGTACATTTTTATTTAAAGCTGATAAAGTTGTTATGCTTAGGCAATAAAACAATAATTGTATGAACACCTCCCACTTTCTCATACTTTTGCGTCTTTCATTGGAGCTCTTAATTATTCATTTTACTGACACTGTTATCCTACATTATAGTACCAAACAACTGTTTTATTTTTCAAGAATTATAAAAATAAATGAATTATTTTTTTTTAATGGTTACCATCAAACTGTT
Organism: Maratus michaelseni; assembly: GCA_963931845.1. Lineage (NCBI taxonomy): Eukaryota > Metazoa > Arthropoda > Arachnida > Araneae > Salticidae > Maratus > Maratus michaelseni. Next base: position 197,749,156 of record OZ007588.1, on the reverse strand, counting down.
TATCAAGCTGTATGCATAACGTAAAATATGAAAATAAAACATGTGTAAACTATTTATAAAATGCATTGCAATTCGAATAAAATCGCGGCTTCATGAAGTCATAAACTTTAAATGCTCTATTACTGAATTGCGTAAAAGTAACATCCTTATAACTCCAATATTGATAGTCATATTAACTAACGGTTTACTGCGTCGGAATAAGTATCTCATTTACAATTAAAATATTTCTTTGAATTGAAATTTGAATGAAATACAGGGTCATGAAAAATCGAAGGGTGTGGAAATATCTCGGCAACTCATTATCCGATCGATTTCATTCTTTATGCAAAATTTTTGTTTTTTATTGTCTTTTTTATTCACTCCTTAAAAAAAAACAATTTTGAAAATTTTAAATACCTTTTATCAGAACGAAAAATTCGAGAGTCCGAAAAAAACAGTTCCGGATAATCGAGGTTACTGAATTTCAATAATCTTCTTCCCATTATTACATACTAAATACATACCAAATTTCAAGTTTCTGTCTCAATTTGTTCGGCAGATAGAGGTTCAGGTTTTGTGTAATTCAATGAAATAAAACAAGAAATAAGGCAATTTCCAGAAGCATATATATATTAGTTCAAAAATCATACTGAAAACGTAGGGTGATATATCAGCTGATAATTAACAATTGATGTTTTGGAAGAAATGATGAAAGATTAGTAAATTGCAAGAGAAAAAAAACGTAAAACAAATATTGAAATATATACAAAGTTTCCGGGAATAATGGAACATATATGTCAACTGCTTTTAATTGATTTTACAACTGTGCAATAGGTAAATAAAAACATGGAAAACCTACATCCTTTTTCATCGCCGAATGGAAGCAGGAAAAAGTAAAAATGGTCATTCAATAAAGATTTATGTCTTCTTTAACACTAGAACGGCTGTAGGTGTCATTTTGACCCCTGAGGACTTTTGTCCGTTGATTACTTTTGTTTGGTTGGAAGAAATTTTTTGAAATTTTTTGACTTTCCCTAAATAGATAACAAATATTTAACAAAAATCAGCATTCTAGATTTGTTTTAGTTTTTGAAATATTGGACAATATTGCATATATATATATTATAAAATCGAAGAATATCGAGAAATATATATATATAGAATTGAGAAATATATATATGTAATATTGATGAAAAATAAATTAATTTATAAATTGTGTTTTATTTTAGTTAGCATTAGTTTTAATTTGTGAAACCAATAAATTTTTATATCAAATTAATGAGCTATTTGAGTAGTTGTAATTTGATGCAATTGATCCCCCTCTAGGCAGTACATTTAAAGTACTTTAAAAAGTCAATAAATTACCAAGTAATATTAAATATAAATTAAATATAAATTAAATATAAATGATAAAATACACGTAAATTACACATTTTTTCCGATGTATGACATTTAAAATTCTTTTATCGTTGTTATTTCAGTAGTTTCATAGAGGTGTCAAGGGGTCAAAATGACCCCTTCCCGCGCCGTTTCAGTAGGTAAGCTTTTTCCTCCTTTCTTGTGTTAAATGATTTTAAAAGAAATACGTTTAGAGAATCGTTTTCATACTGCAAATGTGTCAAATTCTGAAATGTTCAATAAGAACATATATTTTTGATATCATATTTTACTTTTACGGGAAATTTTACCTTGCGATATTAAACAGGAAATCATTCGGTAAAGTAGTTTAGGCTTCATATACATGCAAATTTTTGAACCCTTCGGGTTAAATATGTTTTTATTTTTTAAATCTGGAAAACAAACTCAAAAACGTATAACTTTTTAAGCATAATTCAAAGACTGTACTACGGAAAGAAATGCAATTTTGGAGTCGCATCCTTGCAGCCTTATTTATGTTAATATATTCATAAGTTACAGATAATATTATTTTTTCGGAAACTAATTTGGAAAAGATATATATCTTTAAAGTAATTGTCGAACAAACTATAAATCTAAACTTATTACATTTTTAACGGAAATAGATTTCTAAAAGCCTCAAATATGTTAATTCCAAATAACAAGTCAAGTTTGAGTTTCGCTTTAAAAACTACACGGGTTGCAATCTGTTTTACAGAAATTTAACATATATTTAACATCAAGAGTTAACTTAAAACCTGCTTTAGAATTCTTTAAAAATGTATAAATCCTAAACTACTTGACCGAAATATCTGTACCAATTTCACTATGAATACATCCCCCAAAGAATATTCCACCGCTTATTCTTTTAATATACATTAAAAAAAAAATCCTTATCGTGTGGCTATTTTCGTTCATCACTGCATCTATTTGGTGATAAAATAATCAGGGTTCTATTTTTTTTTAACTCTTATACCTGTCCCAACTCTATTTGAACTTAGCTGAATAAATACATTATACTTTTAACCGTTTTTGAGGTTTGCGGGGGAAATTAACAAATACTTTTAATCAAATATATTAAAGTAGATTCAAAAGTTAAGAAACAATATACTGCAAATAAATTTATTATTACAACTATAATATGCAAATAGGAAATAATATACAAATGAAGTAATATAAAACTTTTTGTATCAAATAATTTACACCAAATTCAACTGTGTTTGGTTTATATATAATCCTTACTATTAGAATTTAATACTTGGTTATCGATAAAAAAGAAAAGACAATAGAGACGTAAGTGAATACATTAGAAAAATTTGTGTCTAAAATTGATGAACAAAAAACTGTACTTTCACCTTTTTAAATTTTACTTATTCCGGAATCATTATAATAAATAATATGTGAAAGATTTATATGATTGATTTCAAGATTTGTGTATGAAAGTAGATTTCTGTACTTGTATAAAGAAAAAACTTTTACTTAAAAATAAACATCTTCAATGAAAAAGAAATCATTACATTATTATTTTATTCTATAATTATGCTGATTGTGGCAAAAATTACAAATCTAAATTCATGACAAAAATATAAAAAACATGACTAAGCAAAGAAAAAATACCACATAAATTATACCAAATAAGGTAAGGAAAAGCGAAACCGGAAAATAATATACTTGAAATTACCTTCTCTTGAGAACTATACTATCGTACTAATAAACTAAAGGCGCAACCTTCCTATAACACGGAACTTTATCAAGAGAATTTACGATAAGAAGCGCATAAACGAGATAAGAAAGATATTTGGTGTGTGATTGCATTATTATTATGTAATAAATACGAAAGTGTCTTTAAATAAAACAGTAATGCGCTTAGATTTGAAAAATATAGCCTTGCATACTATATAAGAGAATAAAAGTACTTGTTGAACACGTATTGGTGAAATATCTGTTCGGTAAATATTAATATTGAGATTTATAATAGAGAACAGCGTTTTATAAAATAAATACTCTGATTTCACAGTGGTTAAAATTAATAAATATAATTTTGTTAAAACTATTTATCATTAAAAAAATATGTATCGGTTTCTGAAAAAAAATATCTGTTTTTATAAATAACTTGCGTGTTTTTTTTTTTTTTTTTTTTTTTTTTTTTTTTTTTTTTTTTTTTTTTTTGTTCCAAGTAAAATTTATAATTATTTCAGACGATAAGTGAAATTTAATTTACAGCATATGTGGAACTCATTTAAAATATTTAGTTATCCTAATCATCTACAGAAAAATTATCGATTTTTTAGCTCAAGTTATAGATCTAATACTTTGGTACATTTTAATAAAACATGTGTACATGAGATTGTCTCTGACTAAGATTGTCTAAGAGATGAGACTAAGATTGTCTAGACTTGGCGTACAAAATTCGTGTTCAAGGGTTTCCTTTTACAAATGAAAATTTTCAATAGTTTTCCATGTTTATTTCTTCTTCGTTTTAAAGTTTTAAAAATTCTAAACCTTTTCGTTTTGAATATGAGATAATGATTTATAATTTTTTGTATATGTTTTATTTTTTGTTTTTCAAAAATAAAATTAAATGTAGAAGTGTTACATTTCCTCATTTTCTGCTATATTTGCCAGCAAAAGATTATATAAAATCCAACATTACACGGTTCTAAAAATCCTCCTTTGTAAATTATACGTTCAATACGTCTAAGTGTGACAATTTACGAATGCAATAATTTTCTTGCACGTAACATCTTAACGCCAGAATCGTATTTAACAACATCCGGACATCGGGCACAAAACGCGAAACATGTCACTGAATTTAAAACGTTCTCCTTAAAATAATATACTTTAACAGTGCACATCGTTCATTAGCAAGCATCCTTATAACTCCATAAATGTGGCAAATAATCCCAAAAAAGGGATGACAGTTTCACTTATCTAACTTTGAAGATAAAATAACATTATCGACGTCAACGTCGTGAACGTCTGTTTCATCTACTTGTAACCGAGTAAAAGCGAGAAAAGGCGTTTTCAAATTACAGTTGTTCTGTAATATTCTATGCATTTCGGTGTCTTATTTTTTTCAAAGATTTATTAGTGACGGATTCGTCAATTACGGATAGATTTTTAAGAGATTTATAGAGATAAGTTTATGCGGTATTTTTATACATTGTAGTAAAATTATGTTTAAAACAAAAAATGAGATTAATTAAAATTTGGTGAAATAATAAATTAGGAATTTCTACATTAACAGGAACTAGTGTTTTTCTTTGGCAACTTAGAAATTTTTTTCAAATAATAAAAATAGAAAAATACATTTCTAAAATTTATAATACAAAATTACATAACAATAGCGGCGTATTTTTAAGCAAGGTATAAAGGCCTCGCTTACCTTGTTTTCTCCTCGTGAGATCTTGCAGTGTCTCTATGTGATCACTGTATTATTTAATGCTCCTATATTACTGAAGCTCCATAAATTCTCGTTTAGACTGAAACACTTAAATTTAAAACAGATTTTTAAAACTTCTCATTGTCTTATTTAATCAATTTTGTATTTCAGAATCATCTTTCGATACCAATGCCCTTTAGCGCTATACAAAATTGCAAATTATGAAAGGTAAACAAACCCATTTACATCGTTAACGCATACATGCGTCCATTTCAATAATTTATTTTTGTATTCAGAAATTTCGAAAGAAGAATTTTTACCTTATACAATTACGAAACGGCTCTCATAAAATAATAGAAAAAAAATATTCAGAATTTCTGAAGTGAATTCGGAATTTTTGAATAAAAAAAGAAACTCCTGAAATACATGCTTCGGCTGCAAATAGAAATAAATACTTCTAGACGAGACATACTCGCCAATGAGTAGACTGATGAGAGTTTAAATATTACCGATGATTTCTGCATTGCGTGTTCAATACCAATAAATTGATTTTTACAGATAATTTTCATGTTAATATATTTAGTCAGGTTAACAAGTTTCTTATCTTGATGTTAAATATGATTTATTAACGATGGCTAATAAGATCTTAAAAACTAATGCTGACTATTACGGAATTACAAGTTGTCAAATTCAGCACTATAAAGATATTAACACAACTTCTCCAATAATGTGTGAAGTGTTTGTTAAAAAAAATGCTACATTGGATAGAAATATAAGATATGAAGATTTTGAAATTTTGGCGAGCAAAACAGGGGTCAGATTCTATTCAAGCACAAACTGGAGTGCAAATAGAATAACATTCATAAATTTGTTTTGATAAAGCTATTGAAAGCTGCTTCTTAAAAACAGTTTAAGAAACAACTCAAAATCCAGCCAAGAAACGAAATTTAGTAGAACGAACTTTGCAGAATGCTTAAAAACTGAAGCATATATGAAAAAAAAATTCAATAAAGTGAAAGACCAGAGACAGAAATTGGAAAAACAAGAAAAATCAATGCTTAAAAAAGTAAAAACAACATTATAAAAACAGAATACAGCAAAAACTCGAAGATCGTCGCAAAACAATACTGAATGAAGGGTACAAGGGAAATACAAGACATGAAAAACCCATATTAGAAACTTAGATCCAAACCTTCCAGAAACGAAAAAGAAAATATTGAAGCCTACACGGAACATGAAAAGCAAAGATAAGTTACAGGCAAACTCAAAAGAAAAATATTTGCCTAAAATATGCAGTAATAAACATTACTTTAGAAAATTAATGTTGTATTGGACATCCATTAGTTACTTCTTGTTTTTATTTATTGTGTATGTTGAAGTATTTATTATTTATTCATAATATATTCAATGTTATATATCTGAAATATTTTTTTATTATTCAAATTATTAGTAAAAGTATAGGACAAAATTATAGAAACACTTGTGAAAGAATGCAATTTTTTTATTAGTAGAGGTTTGAGCCAGCCTTGGCTTTCAGCTCAGCTTGCATTCCACGTGGGATTGACAAACAAAGGTATTGTACAGAGTTCTAGGGAATTCGCATCCATTCTTCTTGCAGAGCTATGTCGAGCTCAAGTATAGTGTGTGGGAGAAAAAAAACGAGCATGGACATTGTTCTCTAAAAAACTCCACAAAGTCTCAAAGATGTTGCAATCAGGGGACTGGAAACACCACGTGAGATGTCCCACTCCATCATAATGCTCATCCAACCATGTTTGAATACAGATAGCCGTCAAAAAAGGAGCGTTGTCATCTTAGAATACACAACGTTCTCCAGGAAACAGAGTTCGAAGGAAATATTGGAAATGATCTGCGTGAATACTGCGGTAATGCTCGCGTGTATCTCACCCTCAAGACTATGAGTGGTCAAAAGCCATGCCAAGACATCGCATACCACACAATCACAGAGCCGCCTCCATGCTTCACGATAAGACAGTCAACACTGAATGCTTCTGCCGGTGTTCACCAGGCTATAAAACGTCCGGTGATCTGAAATAGTATAAATAATGATTCACCAGACCAGATTACGTGTTCCTATTATTGTTGTGTCCAATTTTAAAGGTCTCGGAACCACTTTTGTTATTGTAGTAGAAGCGATTCTAAATTCTAGACTTCTTAGCTATGTTTTCAGTGATCCTCGTGAACCAGATTCCCTCACGCCTGGCTATTTCTCAATTGGCAGAAGATTGCTCACTCTACCTCAATCAATGATAACAGTTCCCCAATCCAATAAGTACTACATAAATAATGAAATTGAGAAAATATCAAGAAAACATTTTGACTTTGGTAATGGTAGAAATTTAATTATCAGCTAGAATTAAAATCAGCTCATCAGCATCAAAAGGTTAACCGACCACGCGAACTTACAGAAAACACCGTCTTTCTCATACACCCGCCTCATATGTAAAGTGTTTGTTATAATCCAAACTCATCCTGGACGTGATGGTCGGACAAGAGCATGCAGAGTGAGGTTGCCAATCGGAGCCGTCAACAGAAGACCGGGGCAGCTTCTTTGCTTCTTTTAACTCTGAACCCTTTCGTCTCCAGACGTATTTCGCGCGACGGAAGTTGTTGCGAAATGAGTAAAGAACCACTAAATAGCGCTTAGCGCGTAGAACATTTTCTGACTGACTGTTGGTTTGTTTGTGTTTTGTAAATAGTTTGTTTTTCATCTGTGATCGTCATCAATAAAAAGTATTATCTCCTCAAATAAATAATCTTATTAGTTAAAGATGCCTCCGAATCATTTTGAAGCTATATAGAAAAGGAACAAGGAAATTAGGTGAGATCAACTCTTTACTTAACTTTTATTGCCCTTTTATGATTACGAAAGTTTGATTCTGTTTTATCCTCGCACTGGACGGTTAACGAACTTCAAATTACGAGTATAATTTTGATGAAAATGTATCTATCTTCAAAGACTTTAGAATGAGATATCAAGTTCACGCCAGTTGGAATACGAGAGTGAAATGAAAATCTTCTATGGCACTCACCAAGATCATTGGCCATCCGATTTTGGATCTCGATGGGATGAATCGGATTAGGAATTTTGATCAATATTAAAAAAAAAAAACTTAATTCTATAGCATCAGTTACATTATCTGAAACACCGCAACGATCCCTCACAAATGCAGTGTATTTTAGATGTAATAATTAATGATACAAGCCGAGATGCTTCCACAACACTTGGCTGTCACGTGATCAAGATGGTCTCATTTCCACCAATTGTAAATTTTAAAGTTTTTTTTCTTATTTGTATAACTCTAACCACGGACATTACCTTTGCACTCTTTTATGTTACATTATTTCTCAAAAATATATGCAATATCCATATCCCCATTCCAAGTAAGTTACTAATGTTACCATTAATAAAACAATTTCTTATTATATACATATATTTCTAATTATTACAAATAAAGAATTTTTTTTGTTACATAATACAACATGCACGAACAACGCCTACAAGCAATACTTTCTGTCTAAAATTCAAAAACCATCCAACAGATAAATCTTGTATATATACGAAACTTCATACATTCTATAGCAGAAAGTGGTCAGTGATATAACTATAAAAAATATTTCTTCATTTCTTAAATATTTTTATAGTATATGAACAAAACATTAAACAATATATGCATAACTACTTCAGTTAAAGCAAAATGCTGAAATTTGACTTTAAAAAAATGAAAATATAATTAAACTCTATGAACTTATTGAATTGCCAATATTCAGAAGACGATAACTTACAAAATTCAAATTCTAAAATATCATGAACATTTTAATGTTTAAGCAAAAATAGAAAATGAATTTTTTGAACGAAAATTGTAATTTGACGAAATTCAGATAATTTAAATTAATCAATCTAAACACAATTGCATTTTGAAAGTGTGATAAAAAGTACATAAGTATCCATATATTTCATGAAATTTGTTAGTGTTCACTATTTAATTCGGCATCCGCCTTACTGTCGTGTAGATTTGAACAAGATGAATAGGGGTAATTACAGGTTCACTGTTGAACTAAGTACTCAAATCACAAAAAATCATGCTTTATCAAAACAAGAAGAAATGTTTCGGTAAATTGAATAGAATACAATAGTTTAAAAGAAAACAAATGTGATAGAATTCTGTCATCAGTATAATATATATTATCAAATTTAAAAGTTCTTATATTTTGATATACATAAAATATAAAATGGATAACCGGAAATTCCATTTTAAAGGCATTGGATGCGTCAACTGTCTAAATGTAATTGAAATTTTATTTTTTAACTGTAGTTGTAAGTGTATATATATTCATATATTTCATGAAAATTATTACTGCTATTTATTTATTCTAACTTCCGTCCTACTGTCACGTATAGTTGATCAAGATGAATGGAGGATGATTAGAGGTTCACTCTAAACTAAGTACTGAAATCACTGAAAGCATCATGCTTTATGAAAACAGAAAATGTTTTGGTAAATTGAAGGGAATGTATTAGTTTAAAAGAAAATATTTGTGATAGAATTCTATCATCTGTTTAAAACATATTAAAATAAATATATATTAGAACTTGATATACATACTATTATATAAAGAGCAAACGCCTGACTGACTGACTGACTGACTCACCAACGCCCAGCTGAAACGGTTAAATTCGGGATCACGAAATTTGGAAAGTAAATTGCTGTTATGACCTAGCAAAACAATAAGAAAGGATTTTTAAATTTCCCTCTGCGAAGGGGGTTAAAGGGAGTGTCGAAAGTTTTAAGTCATTTCGCTATATCTCAGCAGCAGTTTTAGGCAGGAGCACGAAATTCAGGAAAACAAATCTTCTAAAAAAGTGGTTAAACACATATTTCAGCTATTTTAGAAATCCTCTCATAAGGGGGTAAAATAGGAATGATTAGATGAAAAGAGAATGAATTTTGCAACAATACAGCTACAAAAATAAAGTCGTAACAATAGTTATTACAATGAAATTATCACACTGAAATTGCAACAAAGAAATACATAAAATACAGCTAAAGTAATCGGCTAAAAAATAGTTAAACACGTATTTCAGCTATTTTAGCGATTTCGTTTCCATGAACCAGAAATGCAAAAACCATGAATTGCAATGAAACGGATTATGGAAGGTTAGACGAATAAGACAACTATTGCGGATTTTTGATTAGATATTTTGCGTAAAACATTTTTCCAGGGAGATCGACACATTGTTTAACTAAGCGAAGTCGGGACGGGCCGCTAGTATAAAACAAAAATGGATTTTCTGAGCAAATATTTTATTTTAAAGGCAGTTGCATACCTTAATTATCTAAATGAAAATAAAATTGCATTTTTAGAATGTGGTTGTAAGTTTATAAATATTTGTATTTGAGGAATTTTGTTAGAGATTAATCATTAATGCCAGTTATACTGTCTATTATATCTGAAAAAAAATAAATCAGGGCTATTTGGAGGTTCATTCTTGAACTAAGTATTTAATGCGCTTCTCAAATTCCGCTGTTGAACAACGCAAAAATTTCTGACAGAAATTATGATTAATTTTTAAACGTAAAAGCATAAAAAGACTAAATATTGCCGAAATTTGGGATCGAATGCGTTGACCAGTGTTTGATAAATAAATTACTTATTACTTATCGAGTTGATAAGATAATTTTATCACGTGACTACCAGATTTTCTCTTTTACCGCGGTGTCGCGTCCGAAAATTCTGTTTAAAAGGCCTAATTAGACAGTTTTTTTTCTGAAAGCTTCTGTATTTACCAAAAAACGTAAAACGATATTCGATTACATATTTTCTGAAAGATCTTCTGTCTTTACCAAAAAACGTTAAACGCTATTCGATTACATATTTTCTGAATAAGAACACTTGCCAGTTTCATGCGTTTCCGAACAAAAATGAATTCAGAAATGTGCCTGAAAATAGTTCCTGTGGATTAGAGAACAGCCTTAAAACATTGAGTGCATCATGCTTTCTGACAACATAACAAACTACTTTGGTAAATATTAAGCCTAATAAAATAGTTTAACCGTAAACTTATGAGATTAAATTGTACCATCAGTACAAAAACTTCTTTTAAATTTATAAAAATAATAAATGTGATAGATACAACAGAAAAAGGAATTTATTGAGAGACATTTTAAATACTATACGATAACACAAATTATAAATAAAAATGAAATATTATTTTTGAAATCTAATATTAAGTTTATAAATATTCATGTATTTTAAGAATATTATTAGCGTTCTGACATCATTCTTTAATGCTCCACATCCATTTTACTGTCACATACAGTTGACCAAGATGAATTAGGGCTAATTAGAAGTTGATTTAAGTGCTTAAACCATTGAATACATCATGCCTTACGAAAATAAGAGGAAATATCTCGGTAAATTGAGCTCAATCGAATGTATTTAACAATAATCGTATGTGATAAAATTCTACCATCTGCATCTGAAATAATTTAAAATTGAAACATTTTTTACATAATCAGATAAAATAAAAATTGGATTTTTTGACAAAAAATGGTAATAGGAAATCGGATACCGTAAATGAATATGTGAAAACAGAATTATATTTTAATATGTAGTTTATTAGCATTCATATTTCAGGATTTTGTTAGTTGTTTCGCATTAATCAACCATACGTCTTTCTCTAGTATAGAGTTGAACAAAATGATTGAGGATTAAACTCTTGACGTAAATATTTATATCATTGGATGCATCAATCTTTAAGTAAACATGAGGGTATATTTTGTTAAATTGAATTGAAACTGTTAATTTAAACTGACATATATGTGATACAATTATACCATCTGCGTAAAAATTGTTTTTTTTTATTTAAATTTTTAAACTTGATTGTTAAATTAGAAAGAAGATTGCTTGATTGAAACTTCCATTTTGAAAAAATGTGGAATACTATACAAGAAAACAAAATTGCATTTGTTTGAAAAATATTCGTCAGTTTATAAATACTCATATATTTGAGGAATTTTGTTAGTGATATGAAAAACTTAAAACAACGTTGAAGCACACAAATTATAAAACTTTAAAACACATACGGCCGTTTCAAGGATACATCGATCCCCTTCATCAGTGTAAGGTGGGAAAAAAATGTTAAAAGGGTTCAAAAGACCCACGCTTGGCTATAGCCCCGAGTACTGGCTGTAATCTGACCAAAATGGTAAAGCAAGTGTAACCAGAAGAGCAGAAGTGACGCAGCTGACAGGAAATCACCGAAAACAGGCATCACCGCGCAGAGTCTCTCCAAACGAGAGAAAGAAAAGGGGTGCTAGACATGTCGTTCACCAATGAATCTGTATATTTATAAATATAATGTGCTTCGTAAAAATCAAGATCAAATATTGAATTGCAATTTTGAATTATTTTGGATCCGGAAAGGTTTTTCTTTCTTCCGTTTGGAGAGAGCCTGCGCGGTGATGCTTGTTTTCGGTGATTTCCTGTCAGCTGCGTCACTTCTGCTCTTCTGGTTACACTTGCTTTGCCATTTTGGTCAGATTACAGCCAGTACTCGGGGCTATAGCCGAGCGTGGGTCTTTTGAACCCTTTTAATTTTTATTTTTTTTCACCTTACACTGATGAAGGGGATCGATGTATCCTTGAAACGGTCGTATGTGTTTTAAAGTTTTATAACTTGTGTGCTTCAACGTTGTTTTTAGCTTTTCCGTATTGATAACCACACAAAGTGTACTTTTTATACCTAATTTTGTTAGTGGTTACATTTAACCATGCATTCTCTATACTTTCGTGTAGATATGGACCAGATAAGTGATGGTTAATTAGAGGTCAAGTGCTGTATTATATATTTAAACATTTCAATACTTCATACATTATGAAAATAAAAAGTAATATTTTTGTAAAATGAGCTCAAACCAACATATTTAAATTAAAAGAAATATGATACATTTCTACCATCTGCATACAACAAATTTAAATTATATTTTTACTTCATAGATAAAAAAAAAGAGAAAAATTTTCTGCGCGAAATTTGAAGTTGAATCGTTCAGCGGGCACGCGCGAGCAAATTTTACGACAAAAGTGGTATTTATTAAAACGTTCTCACGCACGGAATAAATTCTAAAAAACCGGTTCTAATTAAAACCAGTTTATCTAATTTGCAAGACAGTTTTGCGAGCCTTTCATATGTTTCACGCAGATGCTGTAGCAAGTGTATATATGTTCCTTTAATTACTTCTTTGAAGATATATGTCCTAGAGGACTATTTTTTAACACTTTCCAACATAGTTGAAAAGTTCCTGCTTATGCCAACTTATCAATCTTGTTGTAGCTGGTGGTATGAAAAAATAATTACAAATATATAGTATTTTCAACAGTACATTAAGAATCAAACAGACATACGTAAGATACAAACAATTCCGAAACGTAAATACAACTATGTGTATAGTTTGGGGATCAAGATGGGCTGGCATTAAGAAAAGATAACCACGTTTGTGCTATGTCTGTAGATAGTGCAATATCTGTAATTTTAATGAAATAAAAGCACATAGTATATTGCTGTTGTAGCATGCTGATCTTGAAAGTGGTATTCTAAAACTGATTTAACTTTCATGATTGATATGTGGAACAAATTTATCTCCTTCTGGATACATTGCATGTAAATTATATAACAGGTTGGAAAAACTGTTGATATAAATTAGTTATACAGTCCGTCTCAAATGGTATGGCACATACTACTAAAAAATGGTATTAAAATTCCATAACGGCAACTCTCAAACAGCGGACACCTCTATTTAGCGACCAACTTTCTTTCAATCCGCAACAAATACATATGTATATAATTCTACTTCTGAAAAGGTAACTCATCCGAAAAGCTGACAAATTTCGGGGTTTCAAGATGGTCAATATTGATATGTTTTACTGTATATAAATGTTTAATTCTTGACCAACAATTTTTTGAAATTTAAAAATTTTAAGAAATATGGACTATTAAATTTAATGTATCGATTTTCAGACAAAAATCCAATTTGATTTTGTTTTTTAAAAACCACGAACGAATTAAAATTTAAAAAAAGCATTGTGAAAAGCAAGTGAACCTTCCATTTAAAAAAAAAATAAATTAAATTAAATAAATAAACAAATAAACTGGTTACTCCTTTGACGAGATATTTTGGATGCCGACATAAAAACACATTGTTACAAAAAAAAAAAAAAAAAAAAAAAAAAAAAAAAAAAAAAAATCGTTTAAAATTTAACAAGAAATACCGCTCGCTTTTGCGCTGAACGACAAGAATTGCTAAAATTCCTAATATGTGTTTGAATTTTTATAAACGGCTTCCAGGCAACATTTATATAAAATGTGAAAAATGAAAAAAATACATTTATTGAAGCCAAAAAAACTATCATGCTGCTTTAAATCACATACTATCAAATGACATTGTTGGTTTGCCTGAAAAAATTATACAGTTAAACTAATGTTAAACCAATGACAGCGTATTTTTCAAATAACTAGCGTGTGTTTTCGCATTACTAGCTAAGGCTCTTGTGTGAGTCAAATAACAGACCATTAAGGTTAGAACATACATAAGAAAACTGACCTGAAATTATGGCAATCGTGAAAAAAGTATTAAACAAATCTAGACTTCTTTTTTAATCCTTCTCTAATTTTATTATATATTTTCATTTTGGGGTTTTTCATTACAAATGTATTTATAACAAGGAGATTTCAACCTGGGTTTAAAAATTGGTGTAGAATAAGTTTTAATGTTACAAAATATCACGTAGACATCAAAATATGTACTTGCCTGAATTTTAGGAATACAGGGTGATTATAAAAAAACTATCCCGATATATGAGCCCCTAACTGCCATACCGTTCACAGAAACTGAATGAAATTCTAGCCTAAAGTATTTTGAGGTATGCGCTCAAGAATCACGTGAAAAACAACAGTTAAATTCTGACAGTTACGGTTACAGTAACAAAATTTCGAAAATTTCAAATGGCAACACCTACTTTTTTTATTGGAATGTGATATTCGTAGTAAAAAAACATAAAAAGCGTTGGAACGGTACCCGTAGCACGAAAATCGCAGGCGCTAGACAGACTAAGAAGAAAAGTGAAAACAACCAATAAAGGACAGAGAAGCAACAGAAAGTAAAACATTTTATTGTTCAGTGCTATCCCCCATCTGCCGCATGTAAAGTGTCGTCGTGAGTAAAATGGAAAATGTATGAAACACAATAAAAATTTTTGTTTTCTGTTGCTTCCTTGTCCTTATTGGTTGTTTTCACTACTCTTCTTAGTCCGTCTAGAGCCGGCGATTTTCGTGCTACAGGTACCGGTACCTGTAGCACGGTACCGGTGTTCCAACAAATACCAACCATAAAATACCAACCATACAAATACCAACCATAAAAACCACAGTTCCAACCATAAAACGACTTCCAACGCTTTTTATGGTTTTTCTCTATGAAGATCACATTTCAATAAAAAAAAGTAGTTGTTGCCATTTGAAAGTTTCGAAATTTGTCACTGTAACCGTAACTGTTAGAATTTAACTGCTGTCTCTCATATGATTCTTGAGCGCATACCTCAAAATACTTTAAACCAAAGTTGAATTCATTTTCTGTGAACGGTATGATAGTTAGGGGCTCATATATCGGGATAGGTTTTTTTTATAATCACCCTGTATTTTAACATATTTCTTAAGTGCTTATGAAATGTTTTTATTCGAAACAATACTGGCATTCATAGAAAAGATTTTCCGAAAACTATTAATCTCATTATTATATATATTTTTTTTATTTAAGATATATCTCAAATTTTAAAACTGCTTCAATAATCAGAATAATTTTTCTCAGCTTATTTCAATTTAAATGTATAAAGGAACTAAAATGAAGCTACTTTATGATACCTTAGATATTATTTTGTGGTATCATGTAAGAATGTGACACATGTATCATACATCATATGTATTATGATGCTATATAGCATATAATAACATACATGCATAGGTAATTGATGCATCAATTTTTTTTGTTTGTATACTTATTTTTTAGTTATCAAGAATATCTTAATTTTTAAACTAGCGCATAGTTATGAATTCATTACAAATATTTTTTCAAATTTTACTTGTTCTTATATATTTTTAGATTTTATCATGTATTTCAAAATACCGCAAAACAATTTTGTTGAATTTTTTAACTTTAAGTGAATCGTCCATATCTATTGAAACTGTACACGGATTCTGAATATATATCTTAATACAAGTAAAAAGGAAGATATTTTCCAGACAATAAATAAAGCATTCAAACTGGGTCAGACAAGGAAATGAATGACTGTATCATTGATTTTTTTTCTGGCTTTAAAATAGGACGTATAAATGTATTTCTATTATTCAGTTGTAAGTTAAGAGAAATTTTTCCTGTGGAAACAGCATTTAATGCGAAAAAAGGATGTTTAATAAAAGCAGAAAATTTTAATGCTGTTTTCAAAATAATGCGTCTTGTCACATTAAACATAGTAATTGAGATCTCATGGGAAACTTTTAAGAGGTTGTGATGAGGGCTTGGATGTACGTTTAAGATTTAGTCTTTGGGGGCCACCGTAATACTTACCCATCATGGATATGCATAATATAAAATATGAAGATAAAATATGTGTAAACTATTTATAAAATGCATTGCAATTCAAACAAAATCGTGGCTTGATGACGTCATAAACTTTAAATGCTCTATTACTGAATTGCGTAAAAGAAACATCCTTATAACTCCAAAATTGATAACCATATTCGTCGGATTAAGCGTCTCATTTCCAATTAAAATATATATTTGAATTGAAATTTGAATGAAATACAGGGTCATGAAAAATTGAAGAGTGTGAAAAATACGATTACAAATATCTCGGCAACTATTTATCCGATCGACTTCATTCTTTATGCAAAATTTGTGTTTTTATTGTCTTTTACATTCATACCATAAAATAAGCAATTTCGGATTTTTTATATACCTTTTATCAGAACGAATATTTCGAGAGTCCGGAAAAAATAGTTCCGGATAATCAAGGTTATTCAAATTCAATAAGCTTATCCCCTTTATTACATACTAAGTACATACCAAATTTCAAGACTCTATCTCAATTGTTCGGGAGATAGAGCGTTTGCCCACAGACACACAGACAGACGGACGGCAATTTTTTTTATTTCTAAAAATATGTTTTTCGGAATCTCCAGTGTCTGAAAAGTGCAAATCCATCACAATTTTTTTTTTGATTATTAAAACGATTTCAAGTTTTACCCTATACTACGTATAATGGGTAAGTAAAAATTGAGAAAAAAGAACATGGCGAATGCCCAGTTTAAGAAATAGCTAAATAAATTATAGCAGTCATCCAGAAAATAATATTTTTCTTTTCAAATTTAAAAGAAAAAAATAAACTTAAGTTTAAATGTCTCTCAATTAGTAGAGGCGATCCACTCAGCCCAGTGGTTAGCGTGATGGCCGCAAAGTGAGTAATTTGGACCAACGATTTCGCGTTCGAAACCCCTGAAGCCTGAGTGGAGTTACTATACATAATTTTCAGGGTTTTCCTTGTATTGTAACAATAACGATAAGACTTTTAACGTTCACTTGAAAAGACCTCTCTGAAAGGATTCCTCCAATAGCAACATGGCAAATTATGGCCGATGTTCAATAAATCCTTACGTACCTCCCTCAATTTGAAGAAATCTGTATATGTTTCAATCTTCTGTGCTTAACTGTTTAAGTACAAATTGAAACAATTCAAATTTTTAAAAAAATGTCGACAAAAACAGGTGAATTTGTGAAAATACGATTCTGAATAAAAATATATTAAATCCCAATTTTATTATAATACAACATTTTATATTTTCTCTTATACATTAGGCGTACAAAAAAGTTTTGCCCAGTTTTATCAGATGTTGTTTTTCAGAAAGAGAGTGACGAGTAGGTTACTATTTCTTCTACAAATAAACACAGTTGATTTTACTTTACAAATATAGTAACCGCG
Source organism: Maratus michaelseni (assembly GCA_963931845.1). Taxonomy (NCBI): domain Eukaryota; kingdom Metazoa; phylum Arthropoda; class Arachnida; order Araneae; family Salticidae; genus Maratus; species Maratus michaelseni. The sequence goes on along the minus strand of OZ007588.1, from coordinate 197,731,347 downwards.
TAAGATTTTAAGTTTGAATATAGAAAGAAATAATGCTCCTCTGTATTTGGTGAGATAAAGGGAGCGGGTTGTATTACAATATCCTTAAACCAAGAGAAAATTCTACTGACGAACACTATCCACTTCAATTATATCGTTGGGAAGACAAAATATAAGAATCAGAATTTTATACGGGACATGGGCAGTGATATCACCATGGATAGTGACATTACAATGATAGTGACATTACGACAATGATAGAGGTTCCACTACCTGAAAAAACATAAATGATCTGCAATGTAAAATTTTACAATATGTGGAGTACGCATCAGTCATTGCACTATGTAATTACTTACTTTTTCACACGTTATAAAAGAGCTTCTTTAACAAAGTAGGAATTTCAGGCTAAATATGAGGTGCGAAAACCAACTGATGAATTCATAGCGTTGAAAGACAAAGCCTTTTTTTCCACTGAAACCATAAGCTTCCTGAATGTTGGCAAAATGTAGCTAATGCTGACTATATTGATTGAGATTTGCATATTATTTGATTGTTATTAATTATCCAAATATAAAAAAGTAATTATTCTGTATATTTAATAAAGTAATCTTGTTTATTATTCTCAAGAAAAATGGACTGATATTTTAGGTATGTGTAATATTTTAGTCTTTTTAGTCAATTTATAACTAGTTAGTAATTTGTAATTTATCTCTAAAATTTTAACATTTTTGAGGTAATATCCTCCATAACCTCCCACCTATTTACCGACTTCGTGAAAATATGCCAATTTGGCGATTTCGTAATTGTTCGTTCCCATTCATCATACTGTAAACCCAATCAACAAATCCAAGACTGTCGCCATTCTGATTTTTGAAATTTTTACAGACAGGAAAATTAATGGATTTACATTTTTAAAAAAAACAGAGATAAAACGGCCATGATGAATTAAATGCTAGTAATAATTTATGAATTTAAATCGAGAAATATTAAATTATGATTAAGACACAAGAGAAGATTAAGACAAAATGGGACGAGATATATAGGATCAAGACATAAGGGAAACACGATTTTTAGCTATTGCTTTTATGAATAGAATAACACTAAAGTTAAACATTTTATGTCACACGTTTAATAATCAGGGCAGTAAAAAAACAAGTTTTTATATACATTTTATTAATACACTCCTGTCGAAAATGTAGGGGTAATTTTGTATTGACGTTTTTGTTTTTACACGGTTGGACCATTTTACTGTACGACTATTTAAACTAATCCCTATTATTTGATACGACTATTTTAACTAATCCCTATTATTTGATACGACTATTTTAACTAATCCCTTTAGTCAAAACTAATTGTAACTAATCAAAACTAATTTTAACCTGTCAAAATTAGTTTTAAATGGTCAAAACTATTATTAAATTATACGAATATGAAAAACTAGTCCACAATTAGAGAAAACTAGTATTCTCTAACATGTGTTATTTAAAACTACGTTTAACAAAGTATGGTCGAATTCCTGTTTTAATAAAAATGTTCACATGACATGTTTTTTATACATGTAGCCTTCCTGGAGAGGAATTGTATAACTACGCACTTTAAACTCACTTCAAATGAACAAATATCGCTCAAATCTTCAAAATAAGCGTTCGCTATTGGTAAAAACTTTAACATGGTAACCTTCTATGTTAGTCGCTGATTTTGGTACAAATTAAATAACTACACAGTTTAATCTCACACCCTATGAAAGAATTTTGATCAAATCTTCAGAGTACGTTTCTACTATAATCAGATTTATTTTTTGTTAGCAAAATTTACTTGATATGTTAGTTGTTGTGTGTATGTTGTTTATTTCAGTAGCGACCGTGGGAAGAAATTGCATAACTACGCAATTTAAACTCATTTTCCATGAATGAATTTCCCTCATTTCTTCATATTATGCTTCTGCAATTATCAAATATCTATGTTCAGATAATGTTTCGTATACTAGCGTTTTTATACTATTGGCGTCCATGGTGAAAATTTTTAAAACTGCGCAATTTAAACTAGCTTCCAATGAACGATTCCTGTCCAAAAGTTTTCAGAATAAGCCTCCGTCGGTGTCAAATTTATGATTTGGGTAAATTTTCACGCGATATTTTTTGTGTCTCAAAAACGCACCCGGTGCATAATTGCATACTTGCGCAATTTGTATTCATTTACAACACGTGAACGTCGTTCAAAAAACACGTCAACGTCGTACAACGTGAACGTCGTGAACGTCGTCACATGTGAACGTTCGTCTCTATAGAATAAGCTTCTATTGTGGTCATTAGTACGTTCATATAAAAAATTTTAATCGCAGGAAGAGTTTTATGAAAACATAAAACTTTTTAATAAGTTTTATTAAAACATAAAAGTTTTATTAGTTTATATTTTCATAAAAGTTTTATTATAATATCAAATTTTCAATCGCCTGTAAACTTTCTATTAAAAGATAAAATTAACAATAGATGAAGATTCTAGTGACGTTCATTCGTGAAAAGTGTGTTTAATTTACGTAGTTATGCAATTTTTGAGGAACAGAACTACTGACAAAAATAAATATGAAGCATTTTACACAAATATAGATTTGGTGCTAGATTTCGCTGACTTACAATTAATCTTCATTGGAGGGAGTGTGAGAAGGGGCTACAATAAAGAATTATCAAGTACTTTCAAGCAGTGTGTTTTATGTTTTGTTTATTTACATAGAACCCGCCGAATAATATACGTGGTTTTGTATTACATTAAAGCATTGAATTTTTTTGTGCAAAAATTGTTAAATATTGCATCTCTATCATTGATGGACTTCAGAAAGTATTTGTAGGATAGAACAGGTTTAGTTGCTACACAAAACTATTAGTCAATATATCTAAATGTATACTCGTAATATAACTAATGTGATATTTTCTAACGGGAGATAACAACACTGATTGGTTCATTTTATGTTCATATTATGAGAAAATGTTAAATGATTGTAAGCTGTCTAAAACCTCTGGACAAGATTTAATTGTATGACAGAGTACTGCGAATAAGAAACGCTGTATTGTTTCCCAGAGTATTCTAAATCAGCGATTGCAATCACCTGTTTGTTGAATCATGTTCGTCACTGCTAATGAAATGCGCTAATAATTTAATGCATTCTCTGCTAGGTACTAGATATGTTTAAATTCATTATTGTAGAAGTGGTAGTACATTACTACGAATAATGGTATTATCACTAATAATAGGAATATACAGGGTGTCCCAAAAAGGAGTACCTATTTTTAAAAATGAATAAGAAATAAACGAATAGAGTTATTAAAATAATTCTTGCAGGAAAAGGATGTGTGAAGTCTGGAATTTTGTTTAGAACACTTTATTATGATAGTTCAAAATCTGACCGACAGATGGCGCTACAGCACATTTTGGTGGCTATATGAACAAACGGAGCATGCGTGAAGACCAGACAGAAGCAAACGTGGTCAGTGAAAGTTCATTCTAAGACTCCGGCATGTTATTGTGATGAATTGAGGACATATTGAAAATATTGTCATTTAATTTTCAACTATTTCTGATGAATGCAGTATCCGCAGCGCCATCTGTCGGTAAGAATTTTAACTAACATAATAAAGTACTCTAAACAAAATTCCAGACTTCACACAACCGTTTCCTGCAAGAATTTATTCAATAACTCTATTCGTTTGCTTCTTATTCATTTTTAAAAATAGGTACTCCTTTTTGGGACACCCTGTATTTCCAGGAATTGGTGGCGAATTATTCTCGCAAAATTAAAACGTCTAAATGCAAAATTTAATATTTTCTTGCATTCGGGTTAATTTTTGTTTATGCTCCACTTAATTACATTTGGGTTAATTTTTGTTTATGCTCAACTTAACTTGCATTTTGCGTAAATTAAGTTGCATCTTGCTTAAATTAACTTGCATTTACCTGTACGTACGTCACGTACCGCGTGGTTCTAATATAAGTATCTGTATTTGGAGCTGTCTGTAGCTTGAAGGACTAACCGGAATGAAACCAAATTCGGTACACTAACTATTCGAGTAGGGGGAAGAAGAATGGAACAATAAAAAAATAATTGCAATAATCACCGACTGATGGCGCTTTTGAGTGTGAAATGTAATGTGTAATATTGTGCACCGTGGAGGTGCCGCATATCACAACATGTGCGAAACATCACTCCTGATGACCTACATTCCGCAGTTGAGCACGTCGTGCACAGTCTGGATTATGTCCTCCAATGGCTATGTGGCACCTGAACATGATCGGCACCGCTATGCGAAAGCGTAACCACATTCACTGTGACACTTTCCAATAAATTAGGTGTGGCATCTGGTTTGACACCTTAATTCTTTGTTATTGTATTAAACATTACATTTCGCACTCGATAGCGCCATCTGTCGATGATTATTGCAATTATTTTTTATTGTTTCATTCTTCTTCCCTTTTCTCGAATAGTAAGTGTACCGATTTCGGTTTCATTCGGTTATTCCTTCGAGTTACAGAAAGCTCCAAATATAGATTATTATATTATAAACACCCTGTATATAAAGATGGAATTTAGTAATAGACTATTCACTCCCTGGAATGAAAAAATTCCTGGAATGTAAAAACAGAAATTTGTACAGTGGTGTATTTCCGATAACAGTTAAAAATTTTAGCATTTTTAGAACTTACATATAATTTAATAAATTAATTTCAAGACATTTTTTCATTAGAAGGGCGCAAGTGATAAACTTCCAAATATTCTGTATGGTTACAACTCCATTGCGTTCAAGAAAAAATAAGTTCATTATGCGCAACACCACACTAGTTGAAATATCTCAACTGGATTTCTTGAACAATTAAAACCTTTAAACACTCAAAAGTAAATAAATAAATAAATATATATATATATATATATATATATATATATATGTTACGATTTCAGTTTTAACACTTCATTTGCTGTATGACGTCCATGATCATCAAATTAACTGACGCTTTAGTACTATTATTATCCATGATTTAAATGCACGAGTTACAATAATTTTGGATCGCGAGATCAAGATTTTAATATCTTCAAAATTGGAAAAGAGCCAGTCTTCTAATTTTTATTGTGAAGCAAGCATAAAAGTGAGAAATAGTCAGTAAAGGCGCTGGTAGGCCTATTTGTTTTTTAGCAATATAAACATATTGTATATATTGGACGAAAAGTATATTAGTTGAAGAGAAATTGTGAGTAAAGTATTGTAGAGTTATCTGTCTAAGACTGTATTAAAATTCATATTTTATTATTCATCATCTGTTTGTTCATATAATTCAAGTAAATCTACTATTTACATATCATACTTCTTATACACACACACACACACACACACACACACATATATATATATATATATATATATATAAATTTAAAAAAGAATGTTCAATATATTGTTTAAATACGCTTTTTTTAATTGATTAATTCCAATAACATATATATATTATATTTTGTAATAACTTGTTGATATCCGATGAATCATTCCTATTTTAGCAGTGAATTGCAGAATTAGAATACAGGGTATTTCTGAAAAGATTGAACAAAATTTAAAAGGTAGTAGGGCACACTAAAATAAACATTTTTTATGAGAAATTAGGGTCGCAATTCACATTTTCTGTAAAAAAATACAAGATATCACTAGTTTAAGTCGAACACGAATTTTCGTTTATAATTTTCGCCTTAATAAAAATATTTTATCGAAACTTTTGAAAATCTTAACTTGCTTTATGTGAAATGGAACGACCCCACAATAAGCGATTGAATTTGCCACAATCCACGTCCAAAAACATTGAATTAGACGTTTCATTCTGTGGAATGTATATGACTGTGTATGCAATTTCACTGTCCGGATTACAGTGTATTTCCTGCCTTTCTCATAAAGTTATCATATTTTAAAAAAGCTAAGTAATTTTTTTTTGAAAGTATCGTTACAATATATTAATGTTAAAGTTGTAAACGAATTTGTTTTCGTCTTGGAGTGAGATACCCAGTATTTCTGATTATTTGATTGTGTTTTGATCATTTTTCGCGATACGAAAAATTGTTTTCTGTAGTGTGCACAAGTTATTGTTTTGTAGTGTGTTTTCAGTGGTACCACGTCCTAAAATTTGTGCAATCTTTTCTTAACCATCCTAACTTCTATCTAACTTCAATAATATTTTTGGATTACCAAAATATCATAAAATAAAAATTTTACTGTCTTCAATGGAAATGCTTAATTCATGTACAATTTTTCACTAGAAAATATTACCGAAGAGAGTAATGTTATGCATTAATGTTTTGATTAGATAAAACAATTCATATTTGTAAGTATTAATAATGATATATTGTTTGATATGACAGTACAAGTGACATTATTATGCGGTGTTCAAAATTACAATTTCACATTGTGATTTTAACCCGCATTATGTAGACAAAAAAAAACAGCCATACTCTCTTTAACATGGCATGTTTTTTCATTCTCTTATTCATTCATGTGAAACGTATATATGTGGAGGAAAATAATGGAGAAATTAATTCTTAGCAGAAATGTTCCTCTGATTTATTTCGTAGAATTTTCTTGTTTTGAGTAAAGATTGGTATTTGTCGGAAGACTGAATGTTTTTGTATTAGATGAAAATCAAGCTTTTCTTTTGATTTAAGTGGATTTGAATACACAGCAAATTACCGAATGGGGCTTAATAATATACACCAAGTCTTACGCTGTTACGACTACAAAATCATAACCAATATTAACATGAAATATTTTATTAGAGTTTTCTTTAAATTAAAAAAAAAATGAGAATTTTTTAAATTGTCTTTCTTTCAACGGAAATCGACTGACTAGCAAATATATTTTTCAAATAAATAAATATTAACAATATAATAAATTATAACACCTTGTAATAATGTATTTCTTTTAAATGATAAAATGTGTAAATTAACAACATAATTCAATTTAAAATAACCTTTATTAGGTTGTTTGAGATGTTTAGACTCACTCCGAGTCATTTTCAAAAACATTTTATTTTTATTTTGAAATGATACGAAACATGTCAAACAACCTAATAAAAGTTATTTTAAATTGCATTATGTTGTTAATTTACATCTTTTAGAATTTAAAAGAAAGAAAGAAATATTAGGTTTTTTTTTCTGAAGTTCACATAATTTAAGAATAATTTTCTCTAAATACTTCCATAAATGCGTTAGTGACTAATCCCTCATTTGTTAAAATTGTGTTACTTGAACTAACGTAGGATGCTAGTATTAGAATTATACAAACATCTGCAATATAGAAATTTTCTAGAAAAATTATTATATATATATATATACAGGATGTCTCAAAAGGTCGTTTACAAACTTAACATGCTGGTCTGTCATATGATGATAAACAAGATTTACATAGGAACTTGTGTCCCAAAATGCAAACTGCGACCGCTAGAGGGCGATGAGCGCAGGCTTACGGGAGAGTGGGTAGCGTAATCATTTCAGGCGAGGACGTTGCAGGAAAAGGATGACTCGGTTTAATAACGCAAAATTGGCCGATATGCATTATGTGTATGACGCCGGGGATGGAAATGCACGAGCCGTGGTACGGATGTATCTTGAGCGCTTCCCAAGCAGACGTCAGCCAAGTCATGTTTTGTTTGGACAATTGCACCGCAGATTACGTGCATCAGGAGCTTTCCAAGTACGTAGCCACATCGGTCGAAAACGCACTACACGCACACCTGTCGTATATGAAACCATGCTACTGGAATTTGACAGAAACCCGCAAACAAGTCTACGAGCAAGCGAACGCGTCTTGGGTGTACATCGTTCCAGCATTATGCGCATATTGCATGAGGAGACGCAACATCCCTACCATTTACAAAGAGTACAGGCATTGTACGTTGACGATTACACCCAACGCGTTGCATTCGCACGCTGGTATTTGCAACAGCGGGTCACACAGCCGGATTTTCCATCGTGGATTTTTTTTTTGATGAATCCTGCTTTACACAGGACGGTATCCTGAACCTGCACAACATGCACATATGGGTGCATGAAAACCCAAGGTGTACACGTGCCCATGCACGTCAACAACTTTTAGCCGTAAACGTTTAGGTTGGTATTATCGTTGACATGAAAATCGCCCTCTAGCTGTCGCAGTTTGCATTTTCGAACACACGTTCCTATGTAAATCTTGTTTATCATGATATGACAGACCAGCATGTTAAGTTTGTAAACGACCTTTTGAGACACCCTGTATATATATATATATATATATATATATATATCATTAAATCGTTTACCTTAATATGTTTAAATTGCACTAAAAAGAAAAAAAAGTGATATTTTACATTACAAATACCTTACAAAAATAAATGGTTTATATATTATAACGTAAAACAAACACAACTAAACTTATTATAATATAACTTAACAAAATTCTTTTGTTTAAAAATCATTAATTTTGTATATTCGTTTTTGATCATTGATGAATTTCTGAATATTAATAATTTTCCAACACTTTACCTCACAGAAAAATATTTTTAAAAAATCACCAATTTTGTATATTGTTTTTGACCTATGATGGTCAATGAAGTTTTAATTTGCATTTCTGAATATTAATAATTTTCCAACACTTTACCTCACAGAAAAAAAAAATCACCAATTTTATATGTTGTTTTTTACCTATGTTGGTCAATGAAGTTTTATTTTGCATTTCTGAATATTAATAATTTTCGAACACTTTACCACAATGAAAAATACTTTTGAATTAGCACTGATTTTGTATATAGTTTCTTGACCAATAATGTCAATGGATTTTTATTTTGCATTTCTGAATATTAATAATTTTCCCCCACTTTACCACACAGAGAAATACTTTTAAAAATAAATAATTCTGCAAATTTTTTCTTGACCAATGATGATCAATGAAGTTTTATTTAGCATTTCTGAATATCAATAATTACCCCACAGAAAAATACTTTTCAAATATCACTAATTTTGTATATTATTTCTTGACAAATGATGGTCAATAAAACTATATCTTACATTTCTGAATATTAATAGATGATTTTTCTTTCTCTCACAGAAAATATTTGTTAAAAAACTACATTTTACATTTATAAACTTTCATTGTATTACATGAACTGACAGATCTTAAGAAATAGAACTTCTTACAGACATATATTTAAAAAATGAATCAGCATAAGAAGTTTCACCTTAAAAAAGAAACGAAGGAGGATTTAAAGGCTTTAATCATATATTTCATGTAAAGCATTTCTAAAACAAAAAAATAAAAAATATTTTTTGTCACAAAGTTATGAAAAGTAATTTATATGCTATAAGAAACGCGATAAAAAAAATGCATTTGCTCATAAAATTAAAAACAAAAGATTCTGTGTTTTCTTTAAGTTAGTATGTCATGTTTCTATGTTGAGAAAACGCAATAAAAATATTTGATCGACACTGGCCTACAAAAGTAATGGTACAACCAGTTTTTTGAATCTCACTATTAAAAGAATGAAAATAAAGGTAAAAAATATGGTTTATATGAATAATCATAAGTAACTTCAATAAAATCTTATGAGAACATTATACCCATCTCAAATATTTTAATGTATTGGATACTTATATGTTTGTCAGGAAGAACTGCGAATATCCCACTTTGGGAATTTGTGTGAACTTATTTTTTGGCTGCTGATCTTGAATTGTTGGTACTAAAATAGTGTTGACCATGTCTATACGATGTAGTTTACTTGATTCGTTAAGATTGCGGGCAATCGGATGGATGGAAATGAGGTTATCACAAGCTGGTGCTGCTGGACGTCTTGATGTGTCTCGTAGTGTGGTCCAAAGGCTCTGAGATATATTTGAATCCAAAAAAATTCATTATCAAGAAGACTTCTTCCAGACCGCACATAGGTTACAACCCCTGTATAACATCGCTTTCTATCTCTTTTGTCCCGAAAGAAGAGCATGACTACTGTGGATCAGCTCATTTCAGATCATCATAAAACAACAGGGATGACAATACCTGCGATTACGATGCATAGACTTCTTCACAATTAAGGACTCTATGCAAGAAGACCCGTTGAGTGTGATCCTCTTAATCGTCAACACAGAAGTGCACGTTTATCTAGAGAGCACATTACCTGGTAAACATAACAATGGGATTTAACAACTGTGCACAGATGGGACTCCGTTTGCTTTGGAGAGTGATTCAGTTAGTGTGCTGATCTGTAGAGAACAAGGCATCACATTCTACCTATGTAACATTGTTGAAAGATACAGTCATAGAGAAGGTGGAATCATGGTTTGGGCTGGAATCTCACGTTTGGTCACAGTAATTACCATGCACTCCATGGAAGAATTCTGACTTCGAAATCCTTGCTCCATTTGTCACACCGTATGGTGGTGTTATTGGTGATGAATTAATCTGAATGGTTGATAAATCCCGATCGAATTGAGCTAGAGTCGTTGATGAATATTTATAGGATCAAGGTTTAGAGCGAATGGAATGGCCAAAACAATATTCGGACTTTGAACCTATAGAGCATGTTTGGAACTGTCTCAGCAGATAGGTGGCTGCCATAAGTCCTCCTCCAATGTCGTTAAATGAGCTGGATAAAACGTAGCCCCATGTATGGGAGTTGTTTCCCTTTCCAGTGTGCGACAACTTAATTGACAGTACGGAAAGTCGATGCCAAAAATACATTACAAGTAGGGCCGGAGACATGCTTTATTAAAATCCTATTATTATTTTTTTTAAATTATTTTAATACGCTATGAAATACAGATGCAATTACAGATTTTTAAATTAAAGAGGAAGTAAAAAGAAATACTTTTTAAAATTAATAAAAAATTTTTAAATAAAATGTTTTATATTTTCTGAGCAGATACAGAAATATCTCAATAATTTAAACAATTAATTTCAAAATTCTAATAAATGTATCGGCAAATTTTCAAAGCTATTGGATATATTTAAGACCTCCATATCGAAAATTTGGTATCTGTAAGTTTTAAATTTAAATCCATTATTTAAACGTGCCATTTTCATTTCAGTTAACATCTGTATTCAGTTTACTCTGCATACCCATAGGAAAGCATTATGACATCAAAATAAATGTTCTATATTTTTTTAATCAATGAACCATGTTTAACCAAAAACTATACAGATGAATCCAGGTACCGCACCAACATAACTACAAAAAGTCAACCTAATCGGACACTTTTTGCGGCACTTATCGTGGAACAGATAAACAGACTGAAACCAAAAAAATTTCGGGTATTCACAGTGAGCCTCCGCAGACGTTTGAGCAATTATTTCTCTTTTTAATATTCACGCGCAAGTATATTTTTTATTTCGTAATTTTCTACATTTACTGCTTTTAACACGTGATCGTTTAATTAATATTTTAAAATTTTATTTCTGTTTTTAATAGTCACGTGTAAATACATTTTTAGTTGAAAGGTTATATTATGTGCATTATTTTACAAATTGGTAACAATTCAAATAATTAACTTTTTGAAATATCAAATAAATCTCCATTAAAATAATGAAAATTTGACAACAAAATTGAAATAAAGCCTCAAAAAATTAGTCAAAATAAAAAAATAATTCCACTCAGCACACCGCAAGCTTGTCAGCTATATCCTTTTAAATTATGGTTAAATTCCTATGCATAGTTTTCGTTCCCATAAAACTTTTTTAAGAGAACTATTTAACCGACCTTAATATCAAATATCTCCTATAAATATTTCTGACATTTAAACACTGTCTACTTCAGCGTGTTTATCAAACATTTTTCTATAAAACTACCTTTTTCATATTTTTATATGCAATAGTTTTCTGAATATCAGACTAGAAAGACGCAATAAAATGCATTGACAGCGGCTGCGGCTTCGATGGTTGCTTTTTTTTAAATTAAGGGAGATAATATTTAATCTACATATAAAGACATTATCAGAGAAACAAAATACATTATTGAATGAATAATATATTTATTACATTCACAAAATAAAGAAGATGCTAATGGAGAAAAATCGATGTAACATGTAACAGATATATACAAGTTTAATCTCTATGTTTATAAAATAAATAAATAAAAATTTCAGAAATCAACAGTTTTCAAGACTATATATATATATATAATTTTAAAGTGTTATGTTATGCAAAACCGCAAAAACATTTAAAAAATATATTTTTTTTTTTAATTTACATACCGTTTACCAAATAAGTAATTTTTGGGGGGAATGACTTATCTATAATTATCTTATATAAAAAATTCATTGCATTTCGGAAGTTATTAAAAAGACATTTTGAAAATATAATAATTGTGGACAAGGCATTTTTTTTATTTATAAAATCTTTATTTATTTTAAATATTAAATGTTTACAAATACCACCACTTCGTAGTACGTTCCATTTCAAATATACGCAATAAAATATGAGAAAATTTTGAAATATTCTGACATATGTCAGTGATAACGTTACTAAAGAAAAAATACCTTCATTTGTTTAATGCTAAATTATACAAAGTATACATTTTAACAAATTACTACAAACACAATCATAAATTTTGTTTTCTACAAATTACTGAACATGTTTCTTTTGGTAAACAAACTGTTTCTAATATTATGACATGTTTTCTGTTGTCTCTTATTTGTAGAATCATTCGTTGGTTCATTATAAACTCAGGTGTTTTAAGCTTTGATTAACAAGGGGATTTGCATGTTACCGCGTGTAATGACAAACCAAATCTCTAATTACATGATATAAGATGGAAGAGATGGTGATTATACTATTAACAAAACACAACTTTTGCTGTTCGATGTTCAAGCATTCAATTGTTTCTACTTTCTTTCAGAAATATATTTACAACTGGATACAATTCAAAATACAATATATCAGAATTTACACCGAATGGCTGTTTTTGAAGACAAATAAGTGAAGAGATACTGTTTCTTTTGGAAATATTTATCTCTTACTGTGAAAATCAAATACATGATAATGCAGTGAAAGGACTTCACTAATTTATTAAGAAATCATTTAAAAATTTATTTGCAGAAAAAGATGCTATGATATAATATATTAAAAATTTCCAGTTGTTTTGCAGTATGAAGATAATTTAAGGTATAATCGCATGAAGTACAAGAACTTTTATCTATTTTTAAAAGAAGTAAACAGAAAATTATAAACAACAATATATAATGACAAAGTAATAATCTTGTTTAAAGTTTTTTAATCTTAGAAAATCAGCCCGCACTTATACACGAACAACCTGTAAAATGCTGTAAAAGAAATCAACATACTTCTTTATAAACTTCTTTTTAAATATCACCATTCTTTTATAACCTCCCTTTTAATTAGATGTAGAGAAAACAATTTTCTGTTCCCTTACGCTTAAAGTAAGTTTATACAGAAAATCCTAAACTGATTGAACGATTTGAAAATTCAATAACATGAAAAAGCTGATAGATAAAGAAATTATGCTTCCAGGAGAATAAAGAGGGATTAGGAATTATTTAGTACACTTTTTTGTTTGGAAAGATTCCAATACACTCGGTAGATGATGCTGCACTGTTTGAAACAGTAATACAACTCAAATTAATCTTGCAACTTCAAAATTCAATCCCGTGTTTTATGGCGCTTCGAAATTTTATTAGAATAAAGGTTACAACCTTTGATCCACTTTTATACGTCGATTTGAGCGTTCTAACAGTTTGATACAGTACTGAGCCATCTCTCGACGGTATTTGCTTTGACAGCTAGTAGTAAATAACTTCACACGGTTATATCATGCCAGGATAACTTCGATAGCTATTGTTGCGAACTCTCTTCCTTTCTCCATGGATTAAACGCGATACCTTCCCCGCGAACATAACTGTGAAAGAAAATCAGAAAAGTAAATAAAACGTTCGCGGAACGCTGATGGAACGGAATAAGGATTGAGATGTCTGGCACATTTCCGGGCAATATCGAAAAGAACAATTAGAACTTTAAAACCAGAATCCTAAAGATTAAACTTCAGTGAAATACAAAGGATGTGAATTATCATTTTACTAAACATTTGTACTAATACTAACACATTGTATTTCATTAATTTACAGCGTAATTTCAGTGCAGCTGAAAAAAAATTATTTAGTGTATTAAACTTTAGATTAGAAATTTAATGTAATTGATTTCTGCAGTGTAAGTAATATTTGTAAAGTCAATATTTGTGAATCGTCTGTGTCTAAGTCTGTATATGTCACGTATAATATATGTTTTTGTTATTCATCGTAGAAAGTTTTTTTTTTCATTATTTTATAACCAGCCATTATTTTAATTAAGACGAATTATCTTATGCGAAAAGAGAGCCGAACTGCCCCGGACCATTGTGAAGAACCAGAAGATACAGGTAGGACTATTATATCTATTTTTTTTAGAATACTAGATTTATTGGAATAGATATTATAGATATTGATTAGATGGTATCCCTTTTTGACAGCTATCAACGTTTACTTGTTCGTGTATTATAACCATTTGTATCTAAACAACTCTGGTTCGAAAATTTTTGTGATGATCATGTGGTTTACTTTATCCAGTGCAATAAAATTTTAGAATAAGACGTTCAATAAATGTAAATGTAATTTATTTACACGTGTTAAAAAATAATTGTGTTGAAATTCTTTTACACTATATTGCTTTCAAATGCATAAGTCACTATATAATAATTAAAATGACTATTTTTTATGCATATTTAAAATCCTTGCATTTTTTAAAAAAAATGCACACTTTAACGTATTTTTAATAATACATAAAGGAATCACAACATTCATATTGTTAGCTGGTAAATCACTCTTGAGTCATTACCGAAGGAAATCAAAAATGAATCAAGTCTAGCATGTCTAAGAAATGACCCATATGGAAAATCAACTATGTTACTTTGATTCTTTAAATTATTGATTCTGGTTTAGTAAAGAAATCGATATTTTACATTTATTCGCTTCCGTTTTGAATTTCAATGATTTGGCAGACACGGTGAAAAATGGATTAATTAGTCCAAAATCGATAATCGATTTCATTTGTCTTACAACAATGTTCAATAAAAGGTTTACTCATATTTTATCGATTTGAGTGAAAAGTAAAATATGTAAAAATGTATGTGGGTAAATGTGTTATATATGTTAAGTATTAGGTTTTATGTGTAATACGATATAATTTGATAGAAATTATGAATTTTTAAAAGCACAAGCGTTTGACTAATACATTTCACTAATTTCACAATAGAAATATGAACAATTGCTGAATTAATATTTAGTTAAATTTACATTACAATTTGTCTTTGTCTTTTATATAAATTTATTGCTGTTATAGAATGATGCATCAATTATTTTAAAATCCAATCTCTTATTGAGGTTTGTTAAATATGTGAAAAAGGAATTTTGGATTACATTATGGTAATGGAGAATTGTACAACATAAAAAGTCTTGATTTTTATATATTTCTCATCTTCTTATGTTAAATATGTTTAACTGTTTCCAAGGGTAGTTTGATAAGTTCTCGGTCTGACACAGAAATGGAACAAGTATGACCAAATGACAAGGATGTTTGTAAAGTATGATCATTTAGATGACATGCTGCCGAGGTTCAGAAGCGTAAGTTTATTGGTCATTGCTGAGCGATAAAGTAAAGTAATCCAGTATTGACATTTTCTAAAAATTGAAAAATTTGAAGTTCAATCTGTCTTAAAATACTTTGTTAAAAAAGATTTAACCCCCCATGGACATAGAAAAAGAGTTACATTCCAGCTTAAAGGATTCTTGTCTCTCATATTCGACGATAAAAAAGTGGGCTGCTGAACGTAAATATGGTAGGAAATCCATTCACGATTATGAAACTCCCGGACGCCCAAAAAGCGTTACGATAGACGAAATCGTCTCAAAATTTCACAATGCTGCATTGAATGATTGTCGATTGAATATTGCTTACTGACATTGCAAACACTTCGATAGACCGTGTCCACCATATTTTACAAGATGTTTTGGGTATGAAAAAGGTTTCCGGTCGATGCGCACTGCGTTTGTTGAACGTCGACCAAAAACGCTGAAGAATAAACATTTTTAAGTGTGTTCTGAAATATATTCTGTTGCAAGTTGGAAAATAAAATGAATTATTGTCATAAATTTTGTATTTTCTTTGTCAGGCCGAGAACTTTTCGAACCACCCTCGTACCGTGCTGCATTAAAGAATTCGCACACGATAGTGTGCCTTAAATGTATTAAGTTGCAAGATGACTACATTGAAAATAATATGAAATTATGTAAAAAAGCTTGTGCTTTCAATGTCAGCCCGAGAACTTATCAAACGACCCTCGTAATTTATACTGCACAAAAACTATCTGCAGATTAAAAACCACTGAACTTTTCTTCACTCTTTAGTTATTTTATGTGGCAAAATAAGAAAAAAATGTTTTTATATTTTTCTTTTTTTTCATCTTTTGCAGATAGAGAAATCCAATTATCTGAACTACATTCATTCAGATTTGGAAAGATCGGGAATGATAAAAAAAATAAATTAGCATTATAAATTATTAAAATATGAACACATGTGTTCGTTCACAAGATTTTTTTTATGTAATACATTTTTACAC
The DNA here is from genome assembly GCA_963931845.1 of Maratus michaelseni. Classification (NCBI taxonomy): domain Eukaryota; kingdom Metazoa; phylum Arthropoda; class Arachnida; order Araneae; family Salticidae; genus Maratus; species Maratus michaelseni. Next base: position 197,714,721 of record OZ007588.1, on the reverse strand, counting down.
CAATGTTAAAATTACATTTAAATTTAAGTATAATTTTTTTATATCTCGGTAAGTCTATATTTCGATAATTAGAAGGCGGCATTCACAATAAACAATTAACAATGTTGGATATATTTAATTAACGCTTCTAAATGCACGTAAGTTCCATATTTTACTTAATTCTTTCATGTCCGTTTTTTTCAGTTTTGGAAAAAACTATTTTTACTTTAATAATATTGAACGTTGCTCTCCATATAACGAAAGTTAACGTTTAAAAAAAATTAACAAATATGTCAATTACTAAAATCTAACGAATAAAGTTATTTTGAGTACAAGTCCTATGGCAATAGACTACGGAAAATTTTTTGAGAAGGCTTGAAAAAAGTCGCACTACAACAGAATTAAACAGACACAACAGTTTTGTAGTATTTCTTATGTTTTATGAAAAATTATTCACTGGGGAATTTACCACTTATTTTAAATTTAAAGAAGAAACACAAGTTTGATATAGAGGAATCGCCAACGGTGTAATTAAAATTAAGCACACTTATTATTATTATTATTATTATTATTATTATTACTATATGCTGAAACATACATACGGTCATAATAAGATATATAAGACATATATTATCATATCTACATGCAGGTAATAACAAACGGTTGTTAATAAATAATAATACTTAACGAAAATATATGTTCCAATAACAAAACGTCAGACCCAAGCGGAATAAACAGAAATGCTTTTAGATGTTTTTTTTATCTACAGCATATCCTCATTTAAGTACTGGTCTAATTATCCTAACTTCTACTTATGCGAATTATATCCGGAACACATTAGTCCGGATAATTCAAGTTTCAATATAGATATATATATATATATATATATATTATAATAAAAAAATTTCGCCATTTTTCCTTAGTTAATTTATTCCAAATTCTTACAATTGTAATTTTTCCCCTCTCTTTTTAAAATACCTCTTAAATCTAATTTATATTTTATTCCATAACTTAATCAAAATATTCTTTTAATTATCATTCTAAAAATCTTAATCTGTTAAAAGCTGCACGTATTTATAAAAACCTTATTCTATTAAATGCAACACTGCTTCTAAAAAGCACCTGCTTAATTTCTTCTTATTTTGAGACATTGAATTTTTATTCTTTGGAACATTTTGTAAAACCATTTTTTATTTCTATTTAATATTATCATTCGGCTTCCTATCATCCCTCGCGTTTTTCCCGCTCAAGGCTTTTTACCTTTTTAAAATACCGCGTCTAAAGAAAGAGTTTTACAATACGTCAGGTACACACCCTCTTGGCCTCATTTTTTTAACCATTAGCGAGCAGGCCCCGCCCTTTCTACCCCCTTGTTTTCCTCCGAACATTGCTGTCAGTGGGCTAGCATTTTCGCGCTTCTGTAACCTTGAGCAAAATCTAGAATATTTATACGGTTGCACTGGCTTCGGAGAGAGACTTTTACACGAATTATTATTGTCAACTAGAAGCTGTCGCTGGGATTGTCCAAATTAGTTCGTCGGTAGTTGTTATTCAATAGCTCTAATGTGTTCAAGTTTTAATGAAGTGAAATTACGTGGAGTTGTTTTTCATATCTATTGTCGAATAAAAGCCATTACTCGTCTATCACGTCTTTCTTAATGCTTTAGGAGAAATTCTTCTGAAATTCATTGCCTCTACTCAGCTCTATCACGATTGCACTTACACTACATTTTTCAGATGTGACTTGTACTCAGATACGTGTCTTCACTGCTTTAAGTAAATACAAATAATACCATCTACAAATATCATGAATGGATTTCGTTGACTTCGACTGCGCCAACATCTATCTTATCATCCGGTAATTTTCATGGGCTTCGGGGACTGAGATGTGGTCCTGAGTGAATGATAGAACGAACGTATCATATATATATAAACAAATAAATAAAGAAAAGACAAGACAACTTCAGTTAATGTAATTTTGATTGATACATTTAAATGGGGAAAAAATATATTATGACAATGAAATGGATATATATTGGTTTGGGTTACGTAAAATATATATTTATGTATACAGGGCGTATCGAAAAACCTTGACACATTTTAAAAATTTATAAATATAATATGCAAGAAATTCACGTATGTGCTACTTTAGATATTTGAGTTTTTTTTCTGTATTAAAAAATCAACAGGTGGCGCTAGTTGTTCCGTGATAGATGTTCACGTTTTCTCGTAGCCCACAGAAATCGGTACGCTCTGCCGCGAGGCATTTATCAATTCCATTTCCAACAGTGCATCGGGTGCTTCATAAGAAACTTCGCCTTCATGAGTATTTAGTGCAGGTACTGAAAAATTTACAAAGGGATGACAAACCTCGTCGTTTTGACTAATCTGTGCAAATGCTCAATTACCTGGTAAAATAAAGCGATTTTTAATAAAACATCATTTTCATATCTGAAGCAACATTCAACAAAACTGAACAGTGTTGAAGAACTGAAAACACGCATAGTTGCTGAAATTTCATTTGTCAGGCAATCGATACAGAGAGTGCGGTAGCAATCGGTAGAGATAGATTATGGACTAGAAACTAGATGTTCTCCGGTCCACGAAAGGTACACATATTGAAATTTATTGACTATAATAAAATAAACCGTAATATATCAGGTAACACATACGTGAATTTCTAGTCTCTATCTTGTATATATTTTGTTTTATAAATTTTTAATATGTGTCAAGTTTGTGATACGCCTTGCATTTTTATGTCGACCAACTTGGAAGAAACAAATGAATAATTTAATCTTATCATGCATTTCCTGTTTAAAACAACAGATATGTGGAGATATCCTGTCTCCAGTGAGCTTACCGTTCTTGAAACAGATGGTAGCACCAGAGCCTTTCAGTTGCTCCTGCTACGTTCTGCCCAAGACAAAGTAAGTACGTGTGAGATAGTAATAGTTTGGGAAAGAGCAGCCGTCGATGGTTTAAAATGTCATCGGGATTCTGTGAGAATGCGTGGCTAAACAGTCCAACGAAGTTTGTTGATAGACGTTTGCAAAATAGCGGCTTTTTTGTTTATAAATAATTTTTAACCTGTACCTGTTTTTAAGCTTCAATGTATCATTTAACTAATCTTTGTTTGAAGCTTGGAGTTATTTTCAAGGTGTGTTTTTGCTTTATTCCAAATGTATATACAATTTCTTTATCACTGTTATCCACATAGAGAGGTATTTTAAAATGGAGCATTTAAAAATAATTAACCCTCTAAGCGTGTGGAACGTAATATTCCGTTCACTAAGCTCCAGGTTTCACTGCAATATATGCAATGTTTAAGATAATATAATTCTATAGATTTAATGAATTTTCAAAACATTGAAGAATGATTAATACTCTCAAGGTTATATTCATATTTGTAATTAAGTTTTATTTATAATGCTGAAAGAATAATATTTTTTTTTAGCATTTAAAACAAAATGCAGTGAAAACAACATTACAATTTTACCCTTTTTCAAAACGCTCAGAGGATTAAACATACTCTTATATTTATTGGAAATTTCTTTAACACTATTTCTATTGGTGTCAAACGACACCTTTTTAAATATTCCGATTTGGGATTATTGTATTTCTAATTTTAGATTTAAACAATCACAAATGATTATGAATACATTGGTGGCTTATTTTTATACTTAATAGCTTTAAAAATTATAAGAAAAATAAACATAATTAAATCATTAAAAGGCGCCATTTAACACCGGTAGAAATAGTGTTAATCAATCTAAGTATAAGAAAAGTCTTTAAGAATTCAATTTGATTAAACTAATTTTATCGCTCAATCTTATTTTGTTGCACTGAAACATTGCTAGTTTCTATGAAGCTAAACATGGTTAATTACTTTTCGTGAAACGTTTTATTATCCATAAAGTCTGCTTGTGTTTGCTGTTACATATATGACAGCTTGGTAATATCAGATCGTCTGACAATTTAATAAAATTTAATTGAAGAACATTTGTGACAAAAACATTACTTGGCAAGATCATTTGTAATTGAAGAACAGTTGTGTGAAAAACGCTACTTAACAAGATAGTTTGTAACTGAACAACAGTTGTGTCAAAAACATTACTTCAGAAGATGATTTGTAATTGAACAACAGTTGCATTAAAAGAATTACTTGACAAGATCATTTGTAACTGAAGAACAGTTGTATTAAAACCATTACTTGACAAGATCATTTGAAATTAAGGAACAAATGTGCCAAAAACATTACTTGTCAAGATCATTTGTAATTGAAGAACTGTTGTGTCAAAAACATTACTTCAGAAGATGATTTGTAATTGAACAACAGTTGCATTAAAACATTACTTGACAAGATCATTTGTAACTGAAGAACAGTTGTGTTAAAAATTATTACTTGACAAGATCATTTGAAATTAAGGAACAGATGTGCAAAAACATTGCTTGACAAGATCATTTGTAAAATCGGAAAAAGAATTTAACGAAACAATTTGATTAAATGTACAGTACATGGCTATATACAGGCTATATACAGGGTGTTCTTTCTTTTTCACCTTTAGATAATCATAAACCGTTAGTTTTAGATGTATGCTTCCAACTTCAAAAATGTTTCAAATAATGTTATTCGTATAATGAAAAACCATTTACATCAAAATAGTCATTTTTTTAAATTGTTCCAAACTTTATTTCTTTATACGGTTTCTCATTTTCATGAGCTCATTCGTAACGTTTAAAGAAAAAACATTAGTCAGTGGAAAAAAAAATTAGTAAGACATATCAGCAATATTTATTTTTTCAATGTTTCAAGATATCTTCAAAAATGAAAATTATTTGAAAAGTATCAGATTTTTTTAAAAATCAATTTCAATGCATTTACCCGCATTTATACTTAGTAAAAGAAACGGATAATTTGAAATTAAATTCTGTATAATATAATCTGTTATTGCATTTTTAAGAAGAAATAAATACGATTTTTAAGGAAACATTAACTAGGTTATTTCTTTTTTTTAAAATACGTTTATATTGTTTCTTACTTCTTTCAAAAAAAAAAGGAAAATGGGATGCCATAGGCGGCAGATATTTTGAGATTTCATTTCGTTGTTTATCATCATTACATAAAAAAGTTGCATAAAACTACCGTTTATGAAAAAGCAATCATTTTGACTTGTATATGCAATTTCTAGAAAGATAATAACAGAAAAATGTGTAACGAAAAAAAGAAAGAAAGAGTGCTATTTAAAAACAGGTGGGTGAGAAACGTTTCTTGACAAGATCATTTGTAAATTCGGAAAATGACTTTAAGAAATCAGTTTGATTAAAAGTAATTTTAGCTCTCAATCTTGTTTATTACACTGGAGCTATAGTAGTTTCTATGGAACTAAGTGTAATTTATTTCTTTTCATGGTATGTTTAATTATACATAGAGACTTCTTGCATATGATTTTAGATATATAGAAGCATTTTAACATATATTCTTCCGACGTCTTAATCAAGCCAAAATCAAGAAATGTTGTGTCAAAGACATTACTTGACAAGAACTTTTGTAAATTCTGACAAAGTCTTTAAGAAATCAATTTGATTAAAAGTAATTTTATCACTCAATCTTATTTTATTGCACTCAAACATTGCTAGTTTCTATGAAGCTAAGCATGGTTTATTACTTTTCCTGAAATGTTTTATTATCCATAAAGGCTTCTTATGTTTGCTGTTAAATATATGAGAGCGTGGTAATATCAGATCTTAGGACAAGATAATAAAATTCAATTGAAGAACATTTGTGACAAAAACATTACTTCACAAGATCATTTGTGATTCAAGAACAGTTGTGTGAAAAACTTTATTTAAGAAGATAGTTTGTAACTGAACAATAGTTGTGTCAAAAACATTACTTCAGAAGATCATTTGTAATTGAAGAACAGTTGCATTAAAAACATTACTTGACAAGATCATTTTTAACTGAAGAACAGTTGTGTCAAAAACATTACTTGACAAGATCATTTGTAAAATCGGAAAAAGGCTTTAAGAAACCAATTTGATTAAAAGTAAGTTTGTCTCACAATCTTGTATTATTCCACTGAAATATTACTAGTTTCTATGAAACTAAATTTGTTTTAATACCTTTCTTGAAATATTTTACTATTAAATACTTTATTAAAGACATCTTATCTATGATATTAGATATATAGAAGCATGGTAACATCTGATTTTTAAGAGTGTGCATATTCAAGATTGTAGAAATCAGTTCCAAATGGTCGTCAATTATAATTTTTGGAAAATTTTGAACTGTCAGTTTTGAAGAAAATACAAAGAATTTAGCAGTAGAATCCTTTAATCAAAAATGCTCATGGGACCGGGAATTAAGTTAAATATTGCGTAGTATATATTTTAACAAATGAAACAAAAAAATCTATTTAAATACAAGGTGATAAAAAACCAATTAGAAAGTAATCCTAGCAAACAATTTAAAATGTTTTAGTGTCGTTTTAACACTATGTTATGTTAAATTATAAATACGTGTTACTTTAATTTCACACCTGTGTAATATACAGATTCCCAGCAGTTAATAACTTTGAGAATATTTATTAAAAAAGTGTTTTAAGATCTTGCAGAAGTAGTAAAGTTTCATTAACACATGACTTTTAAAGTCAGATAAACTTTGAATTGCTATTTGTGGGATTTCGAAGGTTTTATTAATTTATGTTGCTGTGACGTGATCTTGAATTTGTGTGTCACTTACGTGATAACATTGCTTTTTGATTAAAAAAAATCATTACCCTTTTTTAATGTAAAGGGAATCTATAAAATAATAGTTTAAAAATACGTGATTAAATCTCGTTTTCTTATTTTTAATGCACTCTGACCGACCAACTTTGCAAACCTCGCCATAAACCATATATATTTCATAAAACCATATATAATTTCAAAAAACATATCAAGTTCTTGTAACAAACTAATTAAATCTCCAATACTTAAAAATGCAGTTTAGATTGAACTTTTTTGTCTCAGAGACATGTAAAAAGAAAAATATATTCTAATAAGTTATATAACGAGGCATGATATAGTAAGATGTTCTGTTATTTCATTTGATATTAATTTGAATTTGATCGATGTAGTTGATATAAAGAATTTATACAAAATATTCAGAAAAACGATGTAAATATCATGCAAAATGTCCTGTGATAATAAATTTCCTTTAAAATAATATTCAATTTAAATCTTGAAAAAAAAAACATAAGAATAACATTTTATGGAAAAAAAATAGTTTTTAAAATCCTTCAGTGTTTCCCCTTAAGGGCGAATCGCAAAGAATCAAATAAGTTCAATCGATTAGTTTTTAGATGTTTTTTCTTAACTTTATTTGTTTAGAAGAGCTACACTTAATGCATGCACACATATACACTTTTTAAATGCGTTTCAACTTGAGTACTGATACAGCCTTAAGGTACAGAGAACTTTAATTTAGATCATTTACAAAGAATTTCTTATATAAGAATATTGCATTTTATCCTATTATTGTCAGTTTAGTTCTGTAAAAATGTTGGTTTTCTATTGAAAGCAGAAGCCTGGAAGGGTTGTTTAAATTTTAAAACGTTTTACTTATTATGTTTAAAAATCTCTTTTGAAAAACAAGATACTTTTAAATGAACCTTAAAGAAAAAAACAAAAGATTAAAGATGATAACTTTTTTCCTATTTGTAAGAAACAAATTTTGGTTTATATGAGCAACTAATAACAAGTTACATATTTCCTTAATATTTCAGGAATTTGTATATAGCTAGATTTCAGTTATAGATTATTAGTTAAGCAATTTTATTAGAAATTGTAATTTATTAATGATCACTTACTACAAAATATTATGTTTTTAGTCAGAAATATTTATTCTAAAAATTCTGTTGAAAACCACCTTTTTAACTTTATCATTTAAAGAAAATCATTTGATCTACCTTTGGACATTTTAGTCTCTGATCTAGAATTTTAGTAAATTTTTAGATTTTCATATTTTAAAAATAACAATTATTTAGAACAGTTATTTCCTTTGGTATATATTAGTTACGTATTTAATTTGAACTTTCAGTTTATTTAACTAAAGATCCCCTACAGAACATTAGAATTTAGATTAAATTAAAGTTTTTCAGAAATCATTTTGAGATCTAAAGAAAAAACTTTTAAAGAATGCGTTTAGAGAGAAGCTGTTATACAACATTTTTCAAATATATTAAACTTTTATATTATAAATCAACTCAGTACCGAATAAGTCACGATAATTTATTGTAAATGTTTCACTGCATGTGGCGTAATTTGATTTTTACGGAAAATTTACTTCCATTGGAAAACACTGACCACACTGAATTAATCTACAAATAAAATGCCAGATACATTTTCAGATAATTTTCCAGAGATATCGTATTTGAATAAAAAAAGTTTTACTTTAAATATAAAAATATGAAATTCTGATCTGTTTATATGCTCCGTTACTTCACAAATTTTAAATGTATTTAAAATAAAGGTAATTAGCATACGTTAGACAAAAGCGTCAGAACATTTTTCGCAGAAAATTAAGACATTATTTAAATATATATATATATATATATACAGGGTGATTATAATTAAAGTTTAAGTTTCAAAACGCCCTAAAAAACGAATCACTGATTAGAATGACGTCAAAATTGAACGGTGTATTATTGAAGAAGGGGGAAAGAACATGAACTAAAAAAATAATTCCAAATTTTAGCTACAGATGGCGCTGTAAGCGTCAGAATTTCGACTACAAACGGCAAATCATAAAACAATGGCTAAGGCGTAAGTTACAACATACACCAACTGTACTGTTCAGTGCGTATGACTGTACAGGTGTGATACTGTTAGTTACGTAAGCCCATCCACCACGGCAAGGTCGTATCACATCGGATGGGAAAAATCGGTTTTTAATTGTCCTGAGGCCAAAAACCGCATAAAAAGCATCCATCCAATCGGTTTTTAATTCTCCAGAGGCCAAAAACCGCATAAAAAGTATCCATCCAATCGTTTTTTAAGTTTCGCGAGATTGGCGCAAAACATGTTCAGTATGCTGTCCACCGTGGTGTGCAACAAGATTAAATCGGGAAACAGATTGTTCCACAACCGATCGAAGTGTCACCGGGGTCAAGTTAAGAATGCGTTGCGTAATGCGTGTCTTCAATTCAGCTACGTTGGCAATCGGAGTACTGAACACAACATCTTTCAGATAACCTCACAGTCAGAAATCACACGGCTTAAGATCAGGTGATCGGGCCGGCCAGGCTGTAGGAAAATGACGACTGATAATTCTAGCATTTCCAAAATGCTGCCTCAACAACTGCTTCACTCGATTTGCAATGTGCAGAGGAGCGCTATCTTGCATAAAAATGATACTATCCACACATCCACGCTGTTTCAGAGCTGGAATGACGTCATTACGCAAAAGAGACTCATAGCGCTGACCATTGACGTTAACGGTAACAGGACCGAAAACACTCGTCTCCTCGAAAAAATATGGCTCTACGATAAATGATGCAGTAAATCCGCACCACACAGTGACCTTTGCAGGATGAAGTGGTACTGGGTTCGTTGCGAGTGGATTTTCTCTTGCCCATATTCGGCAATTCTGTGTATTGACACATCCCGTCTGGTGGAAATGGGCTTCGCCTGTCCACAGAGTTTTCCACGGCCAATCATTGTCCACTTCCTTGCGAGCAAGAAATTCCAAAGCAAAACCCTCTCTTGCTGGCAGGTCAGAAAGGAACAACTCCTGCACATGGCAAATTTTGTACTGATAGCATTGCAGGATATCTCGTAGAATGTTATGCACCGTGCTCACAGGCCTGTAAAATGTTCGGGCAATTTTCCGTGCACTGCATGGTTGCACACCACCTCCTCGACTCCTCCTGAATTGCTGTGGCCACTTCTTCAACTACCGCCGAATCACATATTTTCCTTCCTCTACCAGACTGCACATCAAACGAACCTGTAGTTTCGAATTTTTTCATCATTTTCACCAGACCCATGACAGTCATCGGTCCAACGCCTTTTTTCATACCCTTGAGGGTCCTGAACATCTGCAGAGCTGCTGGTGCACAATTACCGTTCTTGTAATAAAGCTTTACAAGCAGAGCGCGGTCCTTCATTGAGACACTCATGGCGAAAGTCTGAGACGTGAAATGAGGAAACGCTTTTATAACACCTGAAATGGCCATGCGCATGCCAGGTATTTTAATTTACATCTTCTGACGCTTACAGCGCCATCTGTCACTAAAATTTGGAACTATTTTTTTTGGTTCATTTTTTTCCCCTTTCTTCAATAATACTTCGTTCGATTTTGACGTCATTCAAATCAGTGGTTCGTTTTTTAGAGCGTTTGTAACTGAAACTTTAATTATAATCACCCTGTATATTGATTTAACGTTTACTATTTAGTGTAAAGATAGCGATAACGGCTTTTAAATCTTACTACCGAAGTGCCTATTCATTCGTCAGTTCCTTGGGTTAACGCTTAAATATTTATCTATCATTGTCTTCATTTCAATCATTTTGTTAAGCATATACTTTTCTGAAAGGCACTTTAAGGTGAATATCCTATAAAAGGAAGTCTACTAAAGTCGATGTATATTGCTCCATGTGACATTTCCTTTTGGTCGATGTCCCCAGCAATTAGAATTATAAACCGAGAACACTCAAAATGTATTACAGTTTTCAAGCAGGCCGTAACCATTACCTCTGGAAGCGCTAGTGACGTCATAGATGAGATCTTATTTTGTCAAGGGAGGAAGAAAGTCTACCATAACATTTTCTTTCAAAAACCAAATTTTTTGCTTGTTCTTAATTTTAGAAATTTGACTAAAGAAATACAGATATCGTATCTAAAAAACATTTATATACTTTTTACTTTAAACATCCAAAATATTAATTCATGTTTTATCTTATAACGACATTATTCAGCAAAATATACATTTATATTAAACAAAGGTTAAAATAGATAATATATATTTATAAATATAATAAATATAATGTAACTTTTTTTAATACGAAAACCAGATATTTCTAAAGGATAATATGATTCTTCGTAATTCTTTACATTGTTATCTTTTGCCAAACAGCAATCCGTTATTAGATCTTAATTTTTCTTCGCCATTTCAGCTAATGAACCGTTAATGTTTTAACCCATCAGCATACGCACTGGGATAAAATCTACCCCAGCTCACAACTATTACTTAAAAACTTGGAAAAATCGTTCATGGTCATTCTGAGCTTTATAGTACCTTTCAAGCTGAAAGATATCAAGATGTGGCCAAAAAGAAATTTACATCCGGTTGTGGATTTTCTATTCTTTTGTTATTAAAATGTCACGTGGGAGGAATTTTACCCCACGCGTGTTATAACGTAACCCATAATGATAGGAAAATGTTTATGCAAATGTTTATGCAAATCAAATAATAATATAATTGTTCTGTTAAATGTTAACAACTCTTGCATATACAGTTTCTATAAATCAGTTTTATATTATTTTTTGTATTTTCATGGCTGAATTTGGATTATAAAAGCTTTGCAATCACACATTACAAAAGCTTTGTAATGATATGCAGAAAAAAATCTTACATTAGTGCTACATTTTTTTTTTGCTTTAAATATGAAATAACTTCTTATTTTAAGTTAAATTATGTTCTTTATTGATTTACAGTTTATTTTAAAATATAAAATTTTGTTTATAATCAAACCAGGGGGAAATTGACATAAGAAAACCCATTGGGGTAAAATTTATCCCGCGCGTGTAGTAACGTAATGGAAAAGGGCACGTGTGCTGACGGGTTAAGAAATGTCAATTCAAATGCATTTTCTTATGTTCTCAAATTCTGATGCTTTTATCATCTGAAGCGAAAAGCATTCAAAAACTCGAAATAATTTTATGGACAAGTAATTATTTTTACTCAGACCGATTTGAAGTCAATATGAAATGGCTTGGAAACCTTAAAAAATTCTGTCTTGACCACTTTTCGGATCAAAACGATAAATGCATGATAAATTCTATATGGGTACATTGTATGAAAAAAATAAAAATTGATGATATTAGAAAAATAGATGAAAGTAAAGGGTTTATTAGAATAAATAAAAGTAAATGTAATAAAAATAAAGTGGCAATTCCATTTTTCTATTTACTCTCTTCTTTAACATTTCCTGATTTATTGGGCATAGATTATTCTTTGCACCGTTTTATCGAAAGAATGGCGGCTAATAACATAGAATAAATATTTTTCGATGTGTTTTATTTATGGAAAATTTAATGGGGATTTTTTTTTTTGAAAATTTAGAGCGTTCAGAATTTATTTTTTAAATGGTTATTTTCAAAGTGTCAATTTTCAGTTGTTTAAAAAAATGCTCTATGTTTGACGTATTGCACACTTTTAATAAATATTATTGAATTTAGAAAATTTTTATGAGCTATAATGATAATGATAGGAATAATGATATAATGATATAATGATAATGATAATGATAGCCGCAGTCGTCCACTACTTCGTGGAACCGGCGGCGCGATTAGAAAAACGGAGACTCCTTTCATCAGTTACTGACCGGAACTGTAGTATACACGCTTACAGAAGAACACAATCAGAAAAATCAGTATACAGTGGTGGACATAATTATAAGACACCTACCTAATTTGATATACAGTGAAAAAAAAAGATTCAGAGCTTAAAAATGCTTTATCAAATACGACAAAAACATAAATTTATTCTGTTATCACACGTAATTGTTTTACAGAAATGATATTTTTATAGAGTTTAATAAAAATAATTAAAAATACCATGGACAAAATTATAAGACACCCTAACATTTTAATTAAAACACCTGCTTTTTTTCGAAATATGCAAATTTTCTGCACGCTGTTATAACGTCCGCAGTTAACTAAAGCAGACGATAACCGACTTCACGCATTTACAAACATGCCACGAGGTACAGAATGCACCAGCACGTTTTATAGTATTCTTTATGTCTTCGACACATGTAAACTGCCTCCCATTTCGGTAAACCTCACGAGCTAAGATCCCCACAAGTTTTCGATGGGATTTAAGTCTGTGGAGCGAGAAGGCCAGGGAAGAACATTGATACTTTGCTCTGAAAGCCATTTTTGTTACGTGTGATGTATGAATCGACGCGTTATCGTGCTGGAAAGTGTAGTTTTCGCCACAAAGAAGTTCATCGTATATGGCTAGTTGATCTTTAAGAAGATTCTTGTACTTTCGGAATTCATTCTTGAATATACAAAAACGATATCCGTTTTCTCTTTAGCCGAAAAACCAGCCCAAACCGTTACTGGGCCTCCACCCATTTGTCGGCTCATTTGTACATCAGGAGACTTCCATGAATCATGCCGATAATACTGAAACCCGTCAGGACCATCCAGGTTAAACTTTTTTTCATCAAAAAATAACAAAGAGTATTATTTGGAGATCCAGGCCATAGTTTGTTTAGCGAATCTTAAACGGTCCATTTTGTGCCGCCTTAATAGCGGTGTTTTTTCTTCATTTCTTTAAATTTCACATAGGAAGCATTATGCAACACCCTGCGAATGGTTCTCCTTGAACAATTCAGTTTCAGGGAATTTTTAATGCCTGTAGTAGTCATCTTATTCTGTGTAGCGAGCGAAAGCACATGGCGTCTGTCTCTCAAGGACAAAGAAGGAGTACGTCCAGATCTTTTAATCATCTATCCATTACTTTCTCTTTTCAAAACATTTGAAATTGCACGTCTAGAGCGTTTAATAACTTTTGAAATATTATTAACTGAAGCACCAGTTCCATTTAATCTCCAAATTTCGTGAATTTCAATTTCTTTCAATTCTGTACCTTGTGGCATGTTTGTAAATGCGTGAAGTCGGTTATCGTCTGCTTTAGTTAACTGCTGACGTCATAACAGCGAGCAGAAAATTTGCATATTTCAAAAAAAAGCAGGTGTTTTAATTAAAATGTTATGGTGTTTTATAATTTTGTCCATGCTATTTTTAATTTTTTTATTAAACTCTATAAAAATATCATTTCTGTGAAACAATTAGGTGTGATAATAGAATAATTTTATGTTTTTGTCGTATTTGATAAAGCAATTTTAAGCTCTGAATCTTTTCTTTCACTGTATGTCAAATTAGGTAGGTGTCTTATAATTATGTCCACCACTGTAATATCCAGATAAATTCAATACTGATAAATAATCCATATAAATTCAATAAGTTTAAGACTTCGGTCAGCGAGTTTGGTTGGTTTGGGACGTTTATTATATCGAACAATCTCGAGATTTTATAAGTTATCATTCATTGTTCTCATGTAGATCTTCATTAAAGTCAACTAGAAATTCTTACTTTTTCATATATCCATGTTTTGAACCGACATTTAATAAAAAATATCAAATTGGAAAAATGCCTACTATTCATCAATATAGGCTGTAAGTGTCTTAATATTTTACACATATTCATATTTTGAACCCACTATAGCATATGCAAAAAGAACATAATAATTTTCATGTGTGTTTATGTATTGATTGAATTTGTTTTATTAATCCTTCAAAGATTGATCAACAAATAATCTCATGCTAAGAATATTTTTAAATAGGTGAAAAATATTTATTACACGTAACATACATTAAAATGAATTTCTATAAACATTTTTTTTTTTTTTTTTTTTTACAAAATTAAAAAAAGAAACTATCATTAAACATTTACAAGTGCTAAAAATTTTTATTAAGTGTTCTTAAGTAGAGGGTTGCGGTAATGTCAGTTTGGGACACGTTACAAAAAAAGATTCCAAAACATTTTTCGTTACATTTTTGTTTGAATCTAAGAGCAAAAACTATTTGAGAACATTTTCTCTCGTGCAGAAGAGAAAAAATTTCCAAAGGCGGATTTTCAAACTGAATATTCAAAAAGGAAATCGCTCTGCTATCGGTTGTTGTATTTCAAAAGAATTACTGAATTTGTGAGAATTATATGTGATAAGAAAAAAAAAAGTAGAATTCGCTGGATGTTGTTTTTCAATACAACCTTATAATAGGATTCCATGCATCAGAGGTTTAAACTACCACTGTGTTTTTTGAGTCAAATACCGAAATTACAAGAATAGGACAAGAGAAAATTTCAATTTAGTAAATATTAAAATATTCGAAAAAAAAAAAGATTTTTTTTCGAAAACGGCAGATAGGTATGGAATTAAACATCAAGCCAAAACTCGTGCAAAACCTGCAATATAATGTAGATAAAAAAGAAGTTAGACAGAAAGAAAATAAACTTTAATTTAAAAATGGCTCTGCTCAAGATTTCTGTATTTCAGAAACTTTATTAAACATCATTGAGAGTTGTATGTGATAAAAAGTAAAAAGAAAATGTGTAGATTTCACTGATATATTTTTTTATACAAATCATAAGAGATTTCCATGCGTTTAAACTGAAGCTGGTTTTGTATAGGCAAATATAGTAATTTAGAATATGACAAGGGAAACATTCAATTTCGCAGATATCAAAATTGTCATATCTCGATGATTAGTATCCATATATAAACAGTGAGGGTGCTGCTAGTCCAGAGTTGAATATCTCTTGCAGGAGAGTTACGGAGACGAGATGTAAGGCAGTGAAGCCAGTATGTACGAAGTAGCGGTGCGTTTGGCCGCAATTGTAAATAATGTATAATAAATAGATATAATTAAATAGATATCTCCTTGCTGTTAACGAAATATGAATACACAAAGTTGAAGCCTTATTAATGGCGACGTGCGGAAAAGAACCCAAGATTTTATATAAATGTTGCATTTTTTTTTCGAAATAAAAAAAGAAGAAAAGAAAAGAAAATGGCAGAAACAGAAGTTATCTCTCTGGGACGTCTGGAAGAATATGATTCGACCGTGCCCTGGTCAATTTATGTTGAAAAAATTGACTTTTACTACGCTGGTAATAATATTCAAAATGCGGATAAGAAGAAAAATATATTATTAAGCTCTGTTGGAACGGCAACATTTTCGATATTGAGAGATATCATTGTACCGACTTCACTGAAAGAGATAAGTTATGATGATCTCTTAAAAAGGGCGAAAGAACATTTTTCACCTTGTCCAAGTGAAATTGTTGAACGGTTCAAGTTTCAAAAAAGATTACCGAAGCAAGGGGAAAGCACAGCCAACTTTGTGAGAGATTTACGGCGGTTATCGGAATACTGCAACTTTGAAACGACGTTAAGCGATCGCCTACGGGACCAGCTAGTGTTTGGAATTCAAGACGAGAAAATACAGCAAAAATTGTTGGATACGAAAAATCTAACGTTCCAAACAGCTGTAGAAATCGCGGAATCATACGAAACAGCCGAAGCTGGACTAAAATCACTACAGATTAATGGAGCAACAACTGTAAATAAAGTTCAAGATGCCAGAATGGAGAAAACGAAAGTATACCAGTATTCGTCGAAGCCGAAAGAAGGGATGTATGCAGCTGGAAACCGGAACAGTTATAAAGATAAACCATGTTATCGTTGTGCTAGAAATCACAAACCTGTTGAGTGTCCATTTAAATCAACAGAATGTCATGTTTGCCACAAAGTGGGACATTTAAAAATTTGTTGCAGGAACCGGAACTTCTCTACAGTGAATCAAAAACTGAAAAAGAACAGTAAAATTAAAACTGTTCAGGAATATTCCCTAAATGTTATGAGGGATGAGTTCAATAATGTTTTGTGGGAAAAAGGTGTTACAATTAATGGGATTAAAGTTAATTTTGAAATTGATTCCGGAGCAACTTATACGATCGTAAGTAAAAATATTGCCGATAAATTATTTTCAGGTAAGCCTCCTTTGGTTAAATCTAATATTAAGCTGCAAACGTATACTAAAGATTCTTTAACTGTATTAGGTGAATTAAATGTAAATGTTTTGATTGATGATAATTGTATACCTAATTTAAAAATGCTAGTTATTAAAGAGGAAGGTCCGAGTTTAATTGGTAAAACTTGGTTGAAAGCATCAAAATTATTTTGGTCGAATGTAAACATGATCAAAAGTATTTCGAAAGATGATGTAATAAAAAAAATTCCTAATGTTTTTGCTGACGGGATCGGTACGATCAAAGGTCCTCCCGTTTCAATAAATTTGAAAAATGATGCAAAACCAGTTTTCCTAAAATATCGCCCTGTTCCTTTTCCTTTGAGAACAGCAACTGATTTGGAATTAGAACGCTTAACAAATGAGGGTATTTTAAAACCTGTTAATTATTCTGAATGGGCTAGTCCTATAGTAATTGTTCCAAAACCAAATAGTACTGTTCGAATTTGTGGTGATTATAGAGCAACAGTAAATTCTAATACTGAAAATGATAATTATCCTCTTCCAAGAATGGAAGAATTGTTTGCTAAATTAGCAGGTGGGAAATTCTTTACTGTGTTTGATTTAAAAGATGCTTATTTACAACAACCTGTTGATGATGAAAGTAGTAAAATTTTAACTATAAATACTCATAAAGGTTTATTTAACGTTTTAAGACTAGCTTTTGGTGTAAAATGTGCACCAGGTATTTTTCAAAGAAAAATTGAAAATATATTAAAGAAATTTGACTATGTTGGTGTATTTTCAGATGATGTAATTATAAGTGCTAGATCTGAATCCGAACATTCTGAAAGAGTTGAATGTATTATGAAATGCTTTTCTGAGCATGGTATAAGATTAAATAAGGAAAAATTAAAATTTATGGTTTCGGAAGTTAGCTATTTAGGACATAAAATTTCACAGGAAGGCATTAAGCCTATTCCAGAAAAAGTTGATGCTATTTTAAATGCTCCTTTTCCTACTAATGTTTCTCAATTACGTTCATTTTTGGGATTAATTTCTTATTATAGAAACTTCCTACCTAATATTTCAGATGTGTTAGAACCTTTGCATAGATTATTAGATAATAATGTAAAGTGGACATGGTCAGAGAAGCATGAAAAAGCATTTCAGAAAGTTAAACAACTTTTATGTAAATCGCCTGTTTTAGAATTGTATGATATAAACAAAGATGTTGTTTTAAACTGTGATGCATCTGAATATGGAATTGGTTGTGTGTTAAGCCACATTGTTGAGGGTAAAGAAAAACCAATAGCTTTTGCATCTAGAACGATGAATAAGACTGAAAGAAATTATGCCATGATTGATAAAGAAGCTTTATCTGTAATTTTTGGTGTAACGAAATTTCATCAATATTTAGCAGGTAAACAGTTTAAAATTATAACTGATCACAAACCTTTAATTCGATTGTTTGATCCTGTAAAAAAAGTACCTGATACATTATCACCCAGAATGCTGAGATGGGTCGTTAATGTTAGCAGGGTATGACTATATAATTGAGTATCGCGAAGGTAAAAATAATAAAAATGCAGATGCATTAAGTAGATTACCCCTTCCAGAAACTGTAAATGTAGTAAATAATCCATCGGAAATAATGTTCGTTTCTAATAGTAATGATTGGCCTGTTACTTCTAAAACGATTTCAAAGTGGACAACTGAAAATCCAGTAACAAAACAAATTTTAGAGTGGGCGTTATATGGATGGCCAAAAACGGTTAAATCCGAGGAATATAAACCATATTTTCGTAGACGTGAGGAAATTTCGTGTTTAGAAAGTTGTTTATTATGGGGACATAGAGTAATTATACCAGATGAAGGTCGCGAAAAAATGTTACAATTATTACATTCCGTTCATCAGGGTATATCTGGCATGAAAGCTAAAGCTCGAGGTGTGATCTGGTGGCCTAATATGGACAAAGAAATAGAACAAATGGTTAATTATTGTAGTAGATGCCAAATGTTTGCTCGGGATAATCCTAAAATGAAACCTTTAAAATGGGAATCGGAATTTGCTTGGGAAAGAATTCACATAGATTTTGCCGGTCCTTTTGAGGGTAAAATATTTTTAATAGTGGTCGATTCTTATACTAAATGGTAGAGGTACAGGTGGTACCCAGTGCGGATAGTAAATCAACTATTAGAGTACCAAGTAGAATTTTCGCTACATTTGGTTTGCCCGTTGAATTAGTCAGTGATAATGGACGTGGGTTTACAAGTGATGAATTTCAAGATGTTCTTAAATCAAATGGAATTATACATACACCTATTCCGCCATATCATCCATCGCCAAATGGACAGGCAGAAAGGTATGTTCAAACTGTTAAAAGTTGTCTTAAAAAGCTAGATAAGGGTGACATAAATTTGTCAATTGCACGATTTTTATTGGAAAATCATTCTACCCCACATTCTGTCACTGGTAAGACTCCCGCAGAATTAATGTTTGGAAGGTCAGTTCGAACAGCTCTACACATTGTATTACCATCCAAACCTAAAATACAGCAACTCTTACATAAATACAATCTTCATGAATCAGTTTTTGTTAAAAACTTTGGAAAAGGGGAGAAATGGATTAAGGGAAAAATTATAAAATTATTGGGGAGCAGATGGGTTTTAGTAAATAGAGATGACGGAATAATGTGTAAACGTCATGTTAATCAGTTGAGACACAACAGAGAAGTAAGTGATGAAACGTCAGAGGAAAGAAAAACGGGTCAGTTTGATAAACAAAACACTGATTTCGATAGTTATGATAGAGTTAAGAGAAATAAGTTTTCTGAATATTATGTAAATAATAAAGAGCAAATTAATGCCGAAAATGCTGGAAAATCTAACCAATCTCAGTCTTCACATGATATTGTAACAGGTACAGTTATGAATAATAATTGTGATAATACTATGGATAAAAATGTAAAGGACAATTCCGTGATAAGTAATGATATGGACTTGCAGAAGAGTACACCTATAAAGACTGATAAAAATGACAATCAACCTGTTCGAAGAAGCAACAGAGAGATTAAACCAGTGGTTCTTTTGAACTACGAGGGGAGGGGTGTCATATCTCGATGATTAGTATCCATATATAAACAGACAGGGCGCTGCTAGTCCAGAGTTGAATATCTCTTGCAGGAGAGTTACGGAGACGAGATGTAAGGCAGTGAAGCCAGTATGTACGAAGTAGCGGTGCGTTTGGCCGCAATTGTAAATAATGTATAATAAATATATATAATTAAATAGATATCTCCTTGCTGTTAACGAAATATGAATACACAAAGTTGAAGCCTTATTCAAAATATTGCACAGAAAAGTTTTTTTACCTCGGCATTTACTAGATAGGTATGGAATTAAATATCAAGACAAAACTCATACACAAATAAGCAATATAGTATTTTAGGTTAAAAAGAACACAAACAGAAATAACATAAACTTTAATTTAAAAAGGGCTTTTAATGGTTGCTGTATTTCAGAAAAATTATTGAACGTCGTGTGAGAGTTATATGTTATTGAGAATAAAGTTAAATATGCAGGTTTGATGTGATTTTTTTTCAGTGTAAATCATATGAGGTTTCTATACTGAGAAAAATGACACTTTCAAATCTGAGTAAATCTATGTTTTCATTTTGTTATGAAACTTTTCGTTTCAAATATAACAACCCAATGCTTTCAATTCTGAAATACAAGAAATACTCACAATATTGAAGCGTGGACATACACAAAACTGAGCACATAGAGTTCAGTTCATACTCATTTTTGAATCATGGATATACTCCAAAATGATTAGAATCAGTTCAAACTCATATACTCCAAAATGATTAGAATCAGTTCAAACTCATATACTCCAAAATGATTAGAATCAGTTCAAACTCATATACTCCAAAATGATTAGAATCAGTTCAAACTCATATTTGAAACATGAAAATACTCAAAAAGGAGCACATAGAAGTCAGTTCATAATCAATTTTGAAACATGGACATACTCAATTATGAGCACATGATGTTTTATTCGTGAGTGTGTGCATGTTTTCAGAAATGAATATATACATGTTTCAAACTTAAGTAATTTCATTCGGAGCCATTTTGACTATGCGACATACTCAGGTTTGAGAAGTTTTTGCTCAGTTTCGAAAATGTCGTTTTTAGAGTGTGTGGATCAGAGGGTTACATATGAAGACAAACTCTTGCAAAATTATAAAATATGTATCACGAAAAGAGAAATTGATCAGAAATAAAATAAATTTTAATTTAAAAATGGCTCTGGTAACGACTGCTGTAGTTCAGAAGCATTATTGAACTTCATCTCAGAGTTAAATATGTTAAGGAATAAAAATAAATATCTGCAGATTTCGCAGTGAGTTGTTTTTCAAAAGAACCTCATAAGAGGTTTACAGAGGATTAATTTTATGCATGTCTGGTGGTGGTCGAAGGAAGAAAAATATTTTTCGAGCAATATTTTCGTATCTGCTATATTGAAATTTTATCTTGACACATTTTCTAAATTTTTATATTTGCCTAGACAAACCCAACAGTCGTTTGTATGGCCAATATGACCCATGACAAAAAAGACCCACTAATCAAATTTTCTCGAACATGTGACCAACCCCAATTGTCTTCTCGTGCCCGAAACCCGTCGGATATACAATTTAGTCAAAATAGTCTGAGCCGTTTTTATATAAAATTAGCTTGACCCACAGTGACCCAAAAATGACCCACTAATCGGATTTTCTCGAGCATGTGACCTAGCCCAATGAATTTCTCGTGGCCCGAAACCGTAGGATACAAAATTTAGTTCAATTCGTCTGAGCCGTTTTTAAAATAAAAATAGCTTGATCCATAATGCCCCTACCAAAATGACCCACTAATCGAAATTTTTTGAACATGTGACTTAGCCCAATAGTCTTCTCGTTCCTTAAAACAGTAGGATACTAAATTCAGTTCAAATTCTTTGATCCGTTTTTAAGATACAAATAGATTGACCCATGACCAAAATGATCCACTAATCGAATTTTCTCGAACATGTGACCTATCCCAACAGTCTTCTCTTGCCAGAAAAATATAGGATGCAAAATTTAGTCTAAATAGTCTGAACCATTCTTTAGATAAAATTAGCTTGATCCACAATGACCCAAAAAAGACCCACTAATCGAATTTTCTGGGACATGTGACAAGCCCAATGATTTTCGTGTGTCCGAATCTCGTAGAATACAAAATTTAATCAAAATCGTTAGAGCCGTTTTTTACATAAAATTAACTTGACCTGCGTTGACTAAAAATTGACCCTAATCCAAAGTTCTCGAACATGTGACCCAGCCCAATAGTCTTTTTGTGCCCGAAAATAGTAGGATACAGAATTTGGTCAATAACCTTTGAACCGTTTTTTCGATACAATTATCTTGACTCTGATCAATGATAACCCAAAATGACCCACTAAACGAATTTTCTGGAACATGTGACCTAGCCTTATGGTTTTCTGTTGCCCCAAAACGGTAGGATACAAAATTTCGCTGAAATCGTTAGAGCCGTTTTAAGATAAAATTAGCATATATATATATATATAACCACACACACAGACATACACAAGATTTGCTCGTATTAGAATGTATGATTTCGTATCACATACATAATTTTCACATGACGTTCAATAATGCTTCTGAAATACTTCAATCGTTATCTAAGTCATTTTTAATTAAAGTTCATTTTCTATCAGTTTATTTTATTTTTTCTCTAAAATATATATACATATATATATATTATTTTTGCAAGAGTTCTTACTTCATATAGATTTTCATAGCTATCTGCTGATATTTGAAGAACAAAATTGTGAAATATTTTGATATTCGCTATATTGAATTTTTCTCTTGTGATATTCTCTGAATTACTACATTTTCCTATACAAACATAGTAATAATTTAAGCTGCCTCTAGGTTTATCTACAAGCAATACTAATTAAAAAAAATATGACAACAGAAAATTTCAATGTAGCAAATATCATTATATAGCCTCAAAAGATTTTTTTTCTCTTCGATCACACATATAAAATTAAATATCAATTCAAAACTCAAGAAAAATGTACAATATATTTCAGAAAAAAGACAATAAACTTAAAGAAAATAAACTTTAATTTAGGATTGTTTATTCTCTATAAGTAAGAAAAGTGTTTAATGAGATATGATTTAATACAGAAGCGATGATATTAGTGGCATCTTGCATTTCCGATCAAATCTCGCTTTAATGTATCCTAGTGTATGTACATGGTACAAGATTTCAATGATATTGTAATTTAAGAATTCGGAAGTAGCAAAATTTGTTGGAACATCATTGGCAGTTTGTAGAAAACTTCCAAAAATAGTGGGATTGGGAATGGTAGGGTTGGCAAATGGTTTTGATATGTTAGGTGCAGAGATCCCTGTAATTTGGAGTGTATCTGAGCAGCAAACAGTTGGATCAATGTTGCGCTTTTGTTGGCAAGTGGTTAGTTGACTAATGGAACGGCAAGCGGATATTTCTTATCCTGGCGCAACATGGGATGACAATTAGCCAGTAATTAGCCAACGTTGTTCCCGTTTTGTGCTACTTGGGTTATGAAGTTGTCATTTCTGTTCTAATTTTCTTATACAAATGCATATAAAATCAGAGAAAAATTAACAAATATAACTATAAATATCCCAAACTCCCAAATATATGTAGCATATTATGAAGTATTATTTTCCTTTACCAGACAATCCAAAATTTTCATTGCAGTTTCAGATATTAGCTGACATATTCTGAAGTGCGATATTTTGAAAGTGTATGTTTTACTACATCGATAGAAAATGTTAGAGTTTAAGTGCAAAATTTATTTTACCATGTAATTTTTGTAGAATATATAAAATATGATGCTTATAATAATAAAAATCATATAATAAATTTTGTCTGAAAATATACACACATCACCTACAAAAAATATTTTGCGAAGGTTTATTAACATTTTTCTTCATTAACCCGTGAGCTGTCGCGCCGAGTAAGACATATATTTTAAATTATTTACACGCAGGAATTATTTATATTAATTTTTGAATTATTTTGAATTATTACAGGAATTATTTAAAGCCAGAGTGCATACGATTTTTACAATTTCCACCACTATATTTCGAAATGTAACCTTAAACTTACTTTATCGCAGAATATGTAACAATTGTCTCCGACTAAATAAGATGACGAATAATATTTGTATTTATTGGTGACAAAGAAGAAAACATCCATAATCTGGGTACTGGGTATGCGCGATTTTCGCCGGATTAAAAAAAAATACAGCCCAGATTTCCGTCAGCTATTGTATGTTTGTGAGAACTCCATTAATAGAAAAGACATTTGATAACTTATAAACCTTTAAGCGAAAAGTAATGAAATTCACTAAAACTCAAAATTTCCATTATTAAAAATGAGTTGAATTATGTCTGAACACATGTTAATGAATCCTATAAACTTTCGAAAAACTATTTTTTCTTGTTAGAAAATTGTTGACCAGTCATTAGTATATTCATGCTTATGTAACTAAATGCAGTTAACTAAGTACGTGTTTTGAATTATTATTTATATCCAGTGACGGATTACCGCACGGACAAATTTGCACCACTATTTTTTAATAGTAATCATGGTTGTATTTTACCACATAATTTCTGTCAAAAGTAAGACAAAAATTAATATTCACCCTTTATGTAGTTTTTCATTCCTAAAATATTGCTAACCTTTTGTCAATAAGCATATGTATTTATAGTATAACACATCTGGGTGTATTTAGTTTAAATATGAAAAATTTTATATTAAATAAATACATTGTTATACATTTACTGATTCATACATTAAACAAAAACTATTTAAGCAATTAATGAAACAAAGGATTTCGGAAAAGATCTTGGTTCATTTTGTTTCAAAATCCATTAAAAAGGGAATAACAGTGAGTTAAGAATAATCTTCAGAATTATGTATTTACTATCACTTCTGTTTTTCATTCCTAAATTTCTACATTCGGTTTTCTTAAGTATTAAAATGCTATACAACATTTCAGAAATGAAAATGTACATATATTCCAGTCTGTCATATTTCTGTTTTATCTGAGTGAACGTTGACATTTACTTCGTAACACCATCCTTTAACTTCAATATACAGGGTGTCTCAAAAACATTGATCTCGGCTTTTATTCCATAAATATTGATCATCGCGATATATTATAAATTACAAAGCAACGTAAAAAAGGGTACAAAATTTTATGAAATCGATGCAAAAATTTCAGGAAATTTAAGAAATACGAAATTTCAATTTTTAAGCAGGCCCTGTACAAAAAAATTTTCCAATGAGTAAAATGCGCCGCATACACTAATAATGCCACGTACAAAATTTCAGCATTTTATGATTAAAAGGCAAATAGATATTTTATATAAAGTTGGTGAGGAGTTAATTATAAATTAAAATGTAAATGTTTACAGATAGAGTGCAGATGACGGGTTGCAGAAATGTATAATAAGCAAATAAAATATAGCTTTTATCTTTAGTTTTATTTACAAATTTACAAAAATATGCTTCCTAAAAATATCTTAATATTGTACGTGATGAATTACAGAATAAAACTTGGATATGATCAATGAATATTAAAACAGCTAACATTGTTTTCTTTCGTAATTTGTGCACGACCCATGAAACACGATCACCCGAGATGATTTTTTTCTTTGAGAACCCATATGCAGCAATCGAAAAGTGGTTTAAGTCAGCCTTTATGTTTTTCAATATTTCTGTGACTGTTTATGATAAAATTCTAAATTTTGTACATGACTTTATTAGTGTTTGGGACACATATTACTCATTGGAAAAAAATTTGTACGGGGGCGTACAAAAATTTTAATTTTGTATTTCTTAAAGTTTAATCCTCTGAAAATTTTAATCGATATCATAAAATACTGTACCTTATTTTACGTAACTTTGTAATTTATAGTATATGTCTATGATCAATGTTTCAGGAATAAAAGCCGAGGTTATTGTTTTTGGAACAACTTGTATAGTAGCGTGTTTTTTACTTCCTGAAGAAAAGTATCAAAACCTTTGATCTTAAACTCTACCTTCAAGTGTTGGACAAAGAAATCGTCTAAATTTCTTACTAGGGAAAGTCACCAACTGCCAGATCGGATACACGCTATAAAAGGGGGTGTTTCGCAGTTGTCACAAGTGTTATTAGTTAAGTTAAAGCATGCCTGCTTAACTGATCGAAAGACGGAATCCGTGTCTCTAATTAGAACCTTTTGAAAGGCATATCGACGTATGTCATCGAAGTTGGGCGAAGAGAATTGGTTATAGGCCCACTTATGCAATTTCATTATGCTTTCACTAGTGGTCATATCGACATCTCCACAAACTCTCTGCTGTGTTTTTGAATATTTCACTATTCTCTTTATTAAGTACCTGTATTGTTGAAGGAAATAAGCGTCTAACTGCTGAAGAAATTTTGTCATGCCCGGTGGGAGAAAATCAGGCTCCACATTGAATCCAAATTTCTCAATGAATAAACGTAGTTCCCTTTCGCCACTCCAACTATCCAGCACCATGATTGTTTGCTGATCACCAAACGATTCGTTTAGTTTATCTAAGTATGTCGCTGTTATTTGTTTTGTGCTGTTTCCTGACTTGGAGCATGCAATGAGCAAATTTGAGGATGATATTCGTTGCACATTTTCCATAATTTTGTGACCAAATTCCCTCTGACATTCCTGTGTTAAGAGTAATAAAGGTCCCATACATTTTACAGCGGTGTTAATATACACATTTGTGAGGTATAGGAATGAGTCGTTTTGTTTTTACGGATTACCGATGCACCCACGTCTTCAGATACCTTGATATCGAGAGTTCTGTTAGATACAATCTCGTATTGGAATCCACTTTTATCAGTGTTCATGACGTTGGATAGTGGACACTTTCACTGCTCAATCAATTTTTTCACGTTTCTCCAGAAATTGCCAATCACAGATTGCAAAGACACTTCCGTAAAAAAATCTATTTTTGCTACGATTTGTGTCATATTTCGACTTGTTATTTTATGTGCCTGTTTAAAATTCTTGATGAAGTGTGAGCTTGCTGTGAATTCGGGAATTCCAAGCTCTAATGATTTGTCAATGGCGCACATTTTGAGGACCATGTCATGAACGGTGACTTTTAACTTTCTGAAATGATGATAAATTGCGACCACACGTGTTTGGAAATTAATTTCATTTTGCTCTGCATGTTCCCACCTTTCCCTATGCATTGTGCCCACCGTTGTCCTCTTGTGGTTTTTTACCTGCTTACGTATATGTTTCACAGCTTTTAGTTTATTTTCCTTTGCCTTTTCTTATACGTTCCCACTGCTTTCGCCATTATTTTTACGGATACTCCCTTCATTTCCTGTCCGCTTTTTTTCGTAGGTTCTTCATATTCGAATGTGGTTTCCAAAGTACTTGTCAGTTCATTTTCGTCGATGCTGCTCTCATACAAAATATCGAGCGACCAGAAAATTTCTTTTTCATCAACCCCTTCACTGTCTTGAATGGCTCATTTCCTCATTGGCTCATTTTCCTCGGATTCCCCAAAATATTCTAGCAGTTGCAAACTAAGAAATTTTGCAATCTTCGCTTTGTCGGGGATAATATTACAGCCTGAAAACTCGCTGAAGATATCTTCATAAGTGGGCTCGACTTCGCATGTCATAGGCGTTCGTGAACCTCCCCTGAACCTCCGCGCTGGAACGCAAGCCACAGGTACTGCTAAAATTCTCCATGGTTGAGCTCGTCGAGAACTGCTTCCATAGGCCCTGCCCATGCCCTCTTTTCATCCCGTAGAATCAGAAGTTTGTTTCTGATGTTCTTTAAAGCGTACTCCAAGTCAGTGCAGTCCAATTAGTTATATATGATTGTAGAAATATGGTCACAATCTTCTGTTTCTTACCAGAGGGAAAATGGAACCTTCCCCAACTTCACTCGCAAAAACAGGTTACATAACTGCACTATAAGCTGTCATTTCTACCACACATAGTGTTTTTCCTGCACACCTAGCGACCTGGAGAAATCAATAAATAACAGACATACATCGGCTTATAACTCTTCACCAGTTGCTTTTGGACGGGTAGTTGTATACATTTCCTTGATCCCTATGATAAGAACTTTCCAACGACACCACACTCGACAAAATCCTGACCTGGCAGTTTGGGACCTTCCCTAGTTAGTGTAAAACAGAGAGTATATCTGAATCTGAAGAGGATTGTCAATATGCCCATAGTACCATGAGCCGTAACTACTGCTGTAAACTTGTCAAAGTATTTGTTATTTCTTTCATAACTCTCATCGTTTATATATATATATATATATATATATATATATATATATATATATATATATTAAACTGCTATATCTCAGTTACTTCTTTCTCAATTATAAGTATTTTGTTTGTGGAAAGTATTTGAAATTTAGTGAATTAATCAATAAATTACTTTTGTTGCAAAATATTTTACTGTACTTCCTCTATAAGTATCTAAGACTTTCTTTTTATAGCCGTATGTCATATACGGACGAAACGAATTTGTGTTTAAAAATGGTGATATATTATAAAAAATATAAATTTTCCTTTACGGATTTGAATAAATTAACGATATATATTTTTCAGTTATTTTATTTTTTGCATTATTGCGCTATCTGACTGTAAGACATTTATCCATTTAAAAGTTACTGAATTAAAATTTATATTTATTCATAATTCTGCAGTATATGTGTACGAAATTTACTCCCATTTCATGACTCCACCCATTAACTTCAATATGTAGCAGATATTTTCTTAGTTCTAGAAGCAAAGTATCAAAACCTTTTGATCTCAAACTTTCCCTTGAAGTCATGGACAAAGAAATGAACTGAATTTCTTAGCATAAAGCAGCGAGGCATATCAGAATCTGATGGGTGTTGCGAAAATGCACTTAGTGCCATGATCCGTAACTAATGCTGTAAGCAACTCAAAGTGTTTGTTAGTTAATTGTTTGTAATTTTTTTTCTGTTACAAGTGAAAATGTTTCTGTTGCCGCTATCTTATATAAATTTATTTAAATATTATTCCAAAAATAAATAAATAAAATATTTTTTAAATAATCTATTGCATCATTTTTTAAGCTCCCAAAAGTTCTTGTTATAGCTGCATATTGTGTTCACGCCTAAACATTATGATAGTAAAACGGTGATATAGTAAAAAATATATATTTATTTCATTTATAGAACTGGTTAAATTTACGGTATAAAACAAAGCTTATAGGATATGCAATAATTTATTCTGTGACTGGATGTAGACAGAATTGCAAGCGTGTTGGCTATAAAATAGACAATGTATTTCCACTGCACAATGAGACTACTCGAAGCGCCACTAGTGGCAAAATGTGTAACATAGAGATCAATTCTCGATGACTATTACAGATATCAATTAAAATTAATTATAAAAGAATTCAGCATCGCCAAATGTATAGGAAATGATACTCAATGCATATTAATAGCCTAAACTGAAAGCAGAATTTATATTTAAGGTAGGAGAAAAATAACAGCATTTTCTTTTTTCAAATTGATCACCGTCGCATCGGTCGTAAAACGTTCGAACTTGATTTAAAAATAACACTCGCAGCAACATCTAATTAACTTTTCCCCATGTCTTCAGAGATTTTCAAGATAAGTTTATAAGTATTCTTAATTATAAGACTATAGGTATTCGTTATTTAGTATTCTTAATATATTTTGACTATCCTTTAATTTTTCTTTGTTGACTAACGCAGCTCCTGCTCCAGCAAAACAGTTAAAATATTTATGATAGATAAAAATAGGCATAAAATTAATATTTTGGTTATAGATCGTGAAATATATTAAATTGTTATTGTTTCTAACAATCATGAAATAATAGTTGAAATTTAAATATGTAATTTTTTGTGTTCTTACTGCAAGTGTTCATTGAATGTTACTATGAAATATTGTATTACCACTGTTGTCTTTTTAATAAAACTTGAGTAAATCAAAAACTAATTATAAGAAAGATAAAAAAAAAGTAATTGAGAAAGAACATGTGAAGAACACTTGAGCACATTTAGTAAAAGTTATATGTAGAACTTGTAGATAAACATTATTTAAACAGAAAGGGATCTTTTCAAAAAAAAAAAAATCTTAAAGGGTAAATAATTTTTTAACAGATTTTTTAATTACTGGCGGCGTTTATGTAAAACAGAAATGTATAAAACGCAATTTTTGCTAAAGCTGAAATGCCTGGCATTATACACTGTATCTCCTTTCCGTCTTTTATCTGATGCTATTCAATTTTAAAACGATGTTTCTACAGTTGGTCCTATAAAGTTCACTCTTTAGATGGGTAATTTTTAGCACAGTGGCCACAGTTTATTTCCTTTGTACAACTTTAGGATAGGTGCCCAAAATGATTATATTTATAGCATCTCTGTATTTCCAAATATATCTGGATGGAATTTCACAAATTTTTTAGAGCCATTTTGAAGCATTATCTGGAAGTTGAATGAATAGGTTGTTTAATCATTTTGGTATAGATAGTATTAAATAATAATAAATAACCTTGTTTCTGTATTCTCTGGTAGGATAATGTTGATAGATTCTTATAGCTCTTCAACTTCGACTATGTTTGAGCAATAGAAAATTATTAGTTTAACAGTGGTTTTTCCTTTGTCCGAAACAGTTTCTATCCTTTAAATTATTTATCATTTGTGCGTCTTTGTATTAGCTTATCTTTCTCCTTTTCTCATATACACATTATTACATAATTTTTGCATTCGTGATTTTAATTTTCTTTTATGTCAATGTTTGCTGCTTGAATGTTTTGCAGCGTATTTTTAGTACAGACCAAGCTATTTGTACGCTCCAAAGGGGAGACCTTCTTCAGGTGTTCATGGGTTCCTGAGCGATCAAACTATTCTTCCATTTTCCTCTCCATTCTGTTGCTTGTTCGTTCCTTTTTGTTTTATTTTTGTTGTGGTATCGTCTTCGGAGGTGAGGCGATTCACTAAAAGCCGATATTAATCCATTTCTACGAACTAATGGAGTAATTGTAAACCACTCACGTATTTGTCGGTTGTGGCTACCTGTATAACTGGGTATGGGGATTCGTATAATTGCAGGAAACCAACGCGTTACTTTGGCCACTACTTCAGGTAGACGGGAATTGAATATTGGTCTCCAATCGGTTGGGCAGCTGACTTATTACTGGTTAGGGATCAAGTGAGGTGTCACATACTAGCCATCTTGTTAAAGAGGGGGACAGACATAGAACTGTCTTGTGAGCGTATGTGCCCTAATTAGGACCGATTCATGATTGTGATTTCCCTTGTTGGGATTGGTAGTTATCCTTGTTTTCAGGATCTGAATATATTTATTTTTTATAATGGATGGTGGTACTTCATTTTCTTCTGAAGTGTCTCATCTGGAGAAAAACAAACTATACAGACCAGGTCTTTTATATGTTTCTCATTATTCTTGGCACCAATAGTATTTCTGATAGATAGTTCAAGGAAATGTCCCCTTACGCAGTGCATGGCTTGTCGT
This sequence comes from Maratus michaelseni, assembly GCA_963931845.1. Taxonomy (NCBI): domain Eukaryota; kingdom Metazoa; phylum Arthropoda; class Arachnida; order Araneae; family Salticidae; genus Maratus; species Maratus michaelseni. The sequence continues at coordinate 197,683,297 of OZ007588.1, read as the reverse complement.
GCCAACGCTCTTCCTATTGAGCTATTCCAACGACATTCTGACTGACATATTTCACCGTTATTTGTTCGATAAGGTTGCGAACAGCATTTCTAATTTCATTCATCCGAGCTATAACTATGACATTTTACATGAAGAATCTGAAATAACACTGAAACTCCTGTATACCATGTAATGGGGACACAATGAACAGAGGAAAGTATTTTCAGTTAGGTCAATTATATTCAATGGTTGGAGTATCATAGTTGAGATTTATTCCAACAATGCCTAATAATGCCGGGACCACGATTCGAACTCGTTCGCAGCTTTATCCAACAAATAAAAGTGAAATATGCCAGTCAGGATATCGTTGGGATAGCTCAGTAGTAATAGCGTTGGCACGACAAGCCGAAGTACCCAATTTCGAGTCCTGCTCTCGGCATTTTTCGCTTTGTTGGAATAAATCTCAACTATGATACTCCAACCATTGAATATTTCTAAAATCGTTTTAATAATAAACATTTGCCTATAAATTTCCAACACTTATATTTACCTACAATATTTTTCTTGATGTATTATCAGAACAAAATATTTCAAACATCACTGTTTTGTTCGTAAACAAAAATATTCTGTATTCATTCTTTTTTATGACAGTAATGCATGTTGAATTTTTTTAGAAGGAGAAAAAAAGTAATGTTTAGATTATCTAATATTCTTAACATAGCACAAAAATTCATTATAAGAATGCGTTTTATGATATTTTGTATGGTTTATTCCATTACACAAATATGTTTAGTACACATTGAAACCTATCATACGTATCCCTAACCTAGTTATCAAACTTCTCGCATGCAATCAACTTACATTTATGAAAGTTTATGGGTTTTGAAAATTCGTGGATAGTGAAAATAAAAACTAAGATGCAATGTGATATATTGTCTCCAGGGGTTACAGTTTTAGTTATTTTAGCAGTTTTGTGTTCTTTTAATAGGATACGAAATTTTCATTAAGACTTGTGGGTAGAAATTTTGCTTTTATGAGAGCTTATTAATGTATTTTAGCTTCATTTTTATAAAATAAAGTAAATACTAAATATCATTACGTACAGAAAACTTTCTATGCTTGATATTTTGATTTATCACAAAAAGAAATTTTCTTTTCACATTTTGTTTACTGATATTATTCGAAGTTATTTGTTTTAAGATTAAAGTGAAATGTTTTACCCAAATGTTGAAAAAAGTATACTTAATTGAAAATGTTAAAAAAGTAGAATGCTTTGGAAAAAAAGAATATTATTTTTAAAATTATGTTAAAATTATGTAACATACACGCCTTATTATTATCTTCTAAAGAATATGCAGTACAGCGTTTTAGATCGTTATGAATTTTTAGAAATATTCAGCGATAAATTATACGGTTGGTTGGTTGGTTGATTTTATGACGGCCGATTATCAACACGAAGGGTATAGGCCCTAGTGTTAAGTGCCCTCCGTCGGGTTCTTTCTAAGGGATCCTAACCCGTATTTACGGAAAGGTTAAAAAAAACCACGGAAAACTCCGAACGGTTAGGTCGACGAGTCCGACAGGATTTGAACCCAGCACCTCCCGTCTACCAGCTTTAATATCAGAACCTCTTAGCCAATGGTGTGGACTGTAACAGATTTCTCATTCTAAATTATATAATTTAGATAATTGCTAAAGTGACATGATTGTTTGAAAGTCTAAGAGAATTTCAATTAATTTCTAAAATCATGTAAATATTAAATAATTGCCCTACTCTGTAAACTTTCAATGCGTTCATTCACCCACTAAAATATAATGCATTTTTGTTGGAATATTAAAGGTAGAAATGATTTCAGTCATGAATTATTAGATTGTTTTAAAAAGATTTTTGCATCTATCCTTGTTTTTATAACTACTCGTCTTTACATTTTGTTAAAGGGGGGGGGGATGATACTTTTAGATTATCTAATATCTTTAGCAACTGACGGCATTTCATAAAAAAAACCCTCGATTCCACGATATTTAATATTATTTATTCCATTACACAAATATGTTTAGAACACAACAGAGCACATCATACATATCACTAATGTAGTTATCTAACCTCCCGCATGTAATAATCTTACGTTTAAGAAAGTTTATGAAATTTGAAAATTCGTGGATAGAGAAAATAAAACCTAAGACGCAATTTGATTTATTATCTCCAGGGGTTCAAATTCTGTTATTTCACTAGTTTTATGCTGCTTCAATAAGACACAAAATTTACGTTAAGACTCGCCGTTAGAAATATGATATTTATGAGAGCATAATATTATACTATAGCTACATATTTATGAAAATATACAATGCAAATAATATTGAATTTAGGAAATTTTCCGTCAGTAATATTTTGAAACTGAAATATGAAAAGGAATTTTCATTTCACATTTTGTTTGCTGATATAATTTGAAGTTATTTGTTTTAAGAATAAAGTGAAAAAAAATTCCTAATGTTGAAACAGTACACATAAGTTAAAAAAGTAGAATGCTTTGGCAAAAAGACTACTATATTTAAAGTGATATTAAAATATTGTGGTAACAAACATGCCTTATTATCTTCTAAAGAATTTGCAGTACACCGTTTTAGATCATTATGCATTTTTAGAAATATGCTGACCTATATTTAACGGATTTCTCATTATACAAAATATTCAGATAATTACTAAATAACATGATTGTTTAAAAGCTCAAAAAAAATAATTATTTTCTAAAATCTTATAAATGTATACAGAGCTCTGAGCTTTGGATGTCACCAACAGTTCCGGGATTTCCGCTTCCCTTTTTCATATGCCAGGCGTTGGTACTTTTTTTGTACCATTGCTGAGTTAAATTGTGATTGCTAATTTTTTATTGTTGCACCTTACAAACAAATATTGTTACATCATCATTATAAACAATGTTAACAATTCTGAAGATTTTTTAAACACAAAAGATTCATTCATTGGAACGTTTAAAATATTAAACCATGGAAGTAATCGTTCACGATGTAGCGTGGTGTAAAAATAAAATAGGAATGAAGTCGGCAGGGAAGAGTGCCGTGTGTGATGTCAAATATTTTTTAAGTCTTGCAATTTGTTTGTTTACCCATTCAGTAAAAACATTTATTTTATCGATAATTCAATACTTATTTGAATTTGAAACATTGATTAATGTGTTAATAATGGCATTTTGATACAAAATCTGTCCGTATATGTTTATGTAGTTACATGTTATAAAATTGTCATACTTTTCGATTTATATTAATAATAATATCAGTAAGTGTAGATTGAAAGAAAATCTATTTTATCACATTTAAGTTTTGATGTAAAGCCATGTTTATTATGAGAATGGTTATGTTGATTTAAAATGATGTACTCTGATGAGTCCAGGTGTGCGTGGAAAATTGTAATGTTTTAATGAAACAGAGCGATAAATGGTCGGTGATGGCTCTGTTGTTTATGAGGGGTTGCTGTCGATCTGGGTTTTGATTATTGTGTGTAGAATGTGTCAATGAAAGTATGTTTTTGAATGTTGCTTAAAATCATGCTTTACAATACTGACTGGTGATAACGAAGTACTAGGGCAGTTTTTTTACGAGGTTCGTATGAATTCGAGACTCCGATGTAATTACGGACCCGCTAGCGGTCGTCAGCCAGCTAGTAATAAATAATTGCCCTACTCCATAAACTTTCAATGCGTTCATGCACCCACTAAAGTATAATGCATTTTCATTGGTTTGCGTTAAAAAAAGTTTTTGCATCAATCATTATTTTCATAACTACTCATGTTTGCATTTTATAGAAAGAGGGAAAAATGATATCTTTAGCAATTGTATATCTTTATCTAATATATTTAGCAATTGACTGCATTTCATTAAAAAGCACGCCCTTTCACGATATTTAATATCATTTATTCCATTACGCAAATATATTTAGAACACAACTGAGCACATGATACATATCACTAAAGTAGTTATCTAACCTCCGCATGTAATCATATTACGTTGAAGAAACTTTATGTAATTTGAAAATTCGTGTATAGTAAAAATAAAAACTAAGACTCAAACCGATTTATTATCTCGAGGGGTTGCAATTCATGTTATTTTTTCTAGTTTTATGCTGCTTTAATAACACACGAATTTTACGTTAAGGCTCCTCGGTGGAAATATGATATTTATAAGAACATAATATTATACTATACCTACATATTTATGAAAATATACAGTGCAAATAATATTGCATTTAGGAAACTTTCCTTGAGTAATATTTTGAAACTGAAAAAGGAAAAGAAATTTTCATTTCACATTTTCCTTTCTAAGGTTTTCCCAATCGATTCCACTTAATCGTTATAGGATTTTTTTTTTATGTTGAACAGTACGCATAAGTATACATAAAAAAAAATCAGTAAAAAGGGTAATAAATTTCAAGTGATCTAAAATAGGGTAATAACATATCGCCTGCCTTTATATCTTATAAATGATTTACAATACATTTTTTCAAAGCGTTATGAAATTTAAAAATTATATATAGTGACATATTTAACGAAGTTTTTAATAAAAGAAGAACGAGAAATCATACGTCAAGTATAGCTTATATAATATTTTCTAACACTTCCAAAATACTTTTACAAATCTTGACAGTTTAATAAGGTGAAATTAACAAATTGAAAGACGCATAACACATTTAAAAACCCAATTTCAGGAATTACCATCAATATTCGCAAAAATATCCGAATTATTTTGTGCAACACTGTATATTATGTATATATTTATTAGAATGAGCGAAGCGATGAAGTATACATGTAGTTTATATACTACATAAAATGCTAGAAACGTACTAGAAACGTATAGCATAATTTAAAATTCCCCATTGCAATTTCCGCCAATAAACGGAAATGTAAAAGACATATTTTGTATTGCACTGTATATGGTCTATAGAATTTATACATACCATGTAATAGGCAAAAATTTAATTAAGTTTAAAAACGCTTTGCTCAACAGAAACCGAACTTCCAGCAATTGTTGTTTACATAGAGAACTTTAACCGAATAATTTTGTTTATCTCTGTATATGAACGATGAATGCTACACACAGTCTCTTGTAATTCACCTCAGTTTTATCTATTAAATTCAATATATTTAAAATTGTGAATCATTATTAAAAATAACCGCAAACGATTTTTCCCCATATAATGTAATGTACCAGAAATATTTTGAATATCCATATAAAAGAACTATAAGATCTCTGAACACCATATTTTAGAGTAACCCTCTTGTACTGCACTTCAGTGATATATATCAATTAGAAGTTGTTTGAAATAGAATAACATCATTAAAATAAACGTCAAACGATTTTATCCCGTAGACCGTAATGTAACGGAATTATTATGAGTGTCCCTGTAAACGAACTATGAAAGCTGCATATTTCATTTTCAATACTGAACATCTCATAGTAAACCTGATTAGCGTATATAAATTTCAGGGCAATCCGAGTATATTTACGCGAGTTAGGCCTCGGACAGTCAGACAGACAGACAAAGCGTATTCATAAACACTTTTCAACTATGTTGGAAAGTGTTAAAAATCGAATTTTGGTAAATACTACTACAGTAAACCCCCATAACGAACACTTCCGAATAGTAGACACCTTTTCCCTTCCCAATACTTAATATATTTATTAAACTGAATAGCGGGCAAACACTATGGCATCAAGGAATCCGCTATTAAGAGGTTCTACTGTAATAGGTCATGATTAAGAAAAATATATAAAACAAAATCAATTAAATTAAACATTTTTTTTCTAAATAATACATATTAGCTCAACTAAATAAACTTTGAACACATATATTTACCCACTAAAACTTGTAATTTTTTCTTTAATAAATAATTACAGAACAAAACATGTACAGAATCATGTATTTTTAATCATGAATTTTTATTTAGTACTGTAAATATATCTGAATTCATACTTGTTTTTATAACAAAATTGCATGTTTAAAATTTTTTCAGAAGAAGAGAAAAAAAAGTTACTTTTAGATTATCTAATATTTTAAACAAGGCACTGAATTTCTTTATAAAATCTCCCTTTTATGATATTTTGTATCGTTCATTCCATTACACAAATATGTTTAGAACACAACCGGGACCATCATACATATTCCTAATGTAGTTATCTAACCGCCCGCATGTAATCAACTTACATTTATGAAAGTTTATGAGTTTTGAGAATTCGTGGATAGTGAAAATAAAAACTTATACGCAATGTGATTTATTTCCCCCAAGGGTTGCAATCCTTGTTATTTTACTAGTTTTATGCTGCTTTAATAGGGCATCAAATTTTCGTTATGTCTTGCGGGTGGAAATTTGGTTCTTAGAAGAGCATGCATTATACTTTAGCTACATATTTATGGATAAAATAAATAATAAATAATATTACATGAAGAACACTTTTTTAAATATCATTTTTGAGCGTATAAAAAAAAAGAAAAAAGAAAATTTTACATGATTCATATTACATTTGCTGGATTTAACCGGATATATTTTATTTCTGAGAAATATGAAACATATATTTTATAATGTTAATATTCAAAATTTATTTAAAATTATTTTAAGAGTCATATTTTAAGTGATGTTAAAGTTCTGTGCATATACTATATCACTTTTTTTTTATAAATATTTTTCTAATATATAATATTGCTATTATCTGCTAATTAGAAACATTCCAATAACCAACAATTTCTTGTTATTTTATGTGAAATAAAGACAAGAACAGTAAATCATGCTTTAAGCATAGATCATGAAACCCTTTCCAACACATTCAGAATGCTGCAACGAAACTTTATAGATTAATAAGATAAAAGTTCATATCTAAGTAAAAAAAAACTTGAAAGCAAATAACATAATTGAAAACACAGTTTCTGAAAACTATAATTAATAAAAGGAAAAATATCCGATTTTTTTTTCTGAAGCCCTGTATAAGATCAATAGATTTGTATATATGGTACATACAAATGTATACATACAAATACATAATATATGTGATAATATATGTGATACATACAAATGATTTATATATATGATATGGTAAAATTTAGTTCGGTTTAAAACACACAGCACAGTTGAAAATTTCTGCACGGCAATTTCGGTCAGTGAACGATAATGCACTCAACATCTTTTCTGCAGCCCTGTATATGCTCTATAGAATTTATACACACAAAGCAATATGCACAAAAACTACTTAAATATAAGAATGCGCGTGCTACAACTGAAAACACGCTTCCAACAATTATTCTTCACAGACAGTACAGTACCAAATTCTTTTGTTTGTCCCTGTAAATGAGCGATAAATGATATGCATTCCATAAGCTATAGCAAGTATCTTGTAATGCACCTCAGTGATAGATATCAATTTCAACATGTGTGACATATATTAACATCATTAAAATACACCGCAAACAATTTTTCCCCATAGGCCGTAATGCAACGAAAGTCTTTTGCGTGTTCCTATAAATGAACTATAAATGAAATGAACATTTCCAACAAATCAATAAAAGAACATTTTCAACTTTGTTGGAAAATGTTAAAAAATATTATATTGTGTTATTAGAGAAATAAAAGAAAGTTGTAGAAAATCTATTAAAATCAGGTTCCGCAAACTCCGTACTCAACCGAATGAAATTATAGCAATTTTAAATTGCTATATAATTAAAGGATCGCAATTAAACAGTGAAACATACAGTGATTATTTCATTGAAATTTTCATTTAAAAATAAATACATTGTTATATGTAACTAGCTGACCCGTCAGTCGTTGTCCTGGCACGAAATAATAAACTTAAACTCAGATATTTTTCTACGAGAGGGATTTAATGTTAAAAGTCTCATTGACTTCGGCAAAGTACTACACCTTCGATATTTGTATGATATTATATTTTTTAACGAAAATCTATAAAAACGAACTAAGCGTTTTGGGGTTCTACTGCCTTCGCCAGCGGTAGTTCTGCTTGATATGCCCACTTTCGTCTGTTCATGCATTCGACATTTAAATTTGAATAAATATGTATTTTAAAGCGAAAATATCGCCAAACGAAATCCTTTTCTGTTTAAAATTTTATACGTTATAATACATTTTTTTTTCAAATATTATTTTAAAAATATCTAAAGTATGAAAGAAATATTCTAAAAATATATGTCAAGTAACATATAAATATTTTAACACAAATCGAATTCTAGAAGCTTCAAATATGCGAATCCAAAATTACAGCTCATTCCATTTAGTAGATTTTGAGTTATGCTTAAAAAGCTACACACATTGCAGTTTGTTTTACAACTATTAAAAATTAATTCAACATTAAGAATTTAAAGCTTTAAATCTGCATAATTCGTAAATTATTTTACCGAATGATTTCCCATATGGTACCCTAGGGCAGTGTTTCTTAAACTTTGTGATCTCGCGGACCCCCCTTTGATGTCATATGCATTTCGGGGACCCCCAACAATATTTTTCTTAATATATGATAAGAAATTATTTTAACGTATACACCTTATGTATTTTTCATTATAGATATTCTATATTTCGTTAAAGGTGTCAGAAAAATCAGTTACATCTATACAAGAAAAATAATAGTAGCAATATATACAAGATAAATAATAACAAAAAAAAATAATTATAATTTATATTTTAAGACAGTTAAAATATAGATAGTAATATTTGTTATGAGAAGTATGCTGCTTATCTTTTGCTTCTGGATGTGCAGCATCTCGTTCAATGTTTAAGTAAGACTGTTACAGCATGCCGTCGATTTCTACATTTGTTCTTCATAATTTTCTTGTATGAAACTGTTGGAACATATGAATAGCGCTGCACTTGTGTAAGTAGGAAGGGATAAAAGAAAAAATCTTCACATATCTTACCACCAAATTCATAATAAAAGAAAACTCTCACATTTACAGTATTAGAAATGTCTAAATGCTCATCTAGTTGTAATGTGTAATAAGGGCTGATTATTTACATGTAGAATCAATCAGTTCTTAATGTTTTCACACATATTCCACCTTCGGAGCATTGAAAAGTCTCTCCAAAAGCATTTGGAGTTTTATGCTTATTAATGATCTAGACTTGCAAATCCCCCCTCCTCTGGAGCTACAGAAATTTCTCCCTAAGAAAAAAAATATAAATTGAACATTGGGCTTGAGGACTCCCGGCTGTAAGCTCACGGACCCCCAGGGGTCCGCGGACCACAGTTTAAGAAACTCTGCCCTAGGGTATAATTTTCAGAAAAATCGAAACATGGCTTGAAAATTGTGTGTTTGTATTGAAATTTCAGAGTTAGGTACAATTTCTGTGCTAAACGTTTTTTTTTTTTTTCATATAAATTGAAAGATGATATAAAACCAAATAACATGACTGATTTGTTTTTTATGCGATAACTTAATGACTCAAAAGTATGGCTGTGTTAATTTTTTTAGTCGACTGTACTGCATAAAACAAAGCCAATGTGGTATAAATTTGTATTTTTTCTCTTCCAAAATTGTTAACAAAATTAGTTAAATCTCCATAAGATGTGTAGAACCGAATACTTAAAATAGGATAATTATGTATGTTTTAGATAATCTTTCCACGTTTTGGGCTATTTTGATCAAAACAACAGAGCTTAGGTTATATAAAATGAACTCGAAAATGTTTTGATGTTCTTAAATATTTCTCATTGTCGAAATAAGCATAAATTCTATTTAAATTGCCTTCGTTGCCTATAATTAGAAAGTGCTATCAGAAATTAAAAACGCAATATTTTTACATTCAAAACAAGCCAAGGAAATATTAAACCAGAAAAGAAGGTAATGTACTTTAGCTATGCTAGATATTTGTACCGTCCTATATTAATAAACTAAAGGTACAATTTCCGTTTAACATTGACTTCTAGAGCTTTAACAGTAGAATTTACGATAAGAAGCACGTAAATGGGATAAGAAAGATATTCGGTATGTGATTGCAATCTTATTGTTCAATAAATACAAAAGTGCCCATAAGAAAAAGCGCAATGTGTTTGTAGCAGAAAAAGATAGCTTTGCATAAAATATAAATTTTCGATGGAGGAAAAAGCCTACTTATTACATACCTATTGAGAATATATTATTTGCGATAAGAAAAAAAATAGTCACCTTAGAAATGAAATTCTTTTAAAAAAAATATGTTATATAAGAATTATTGAGAGCGTTTTCCAAAATGTATACACAATTTACTCGCAAATAAATGGCATATTCAGCTTTAACTTCCATGGTTAACTAACTTGAAATAATGGTGTAAACCAGTCAAATTTTTGAACGAAGGAAATGTTTCTTAAAATATAACTACAAGTTCAGAAACGTTTCTGAAGTGCAAAGTAGAGTCCTGCAAGGTTAGTATACCACCCAACCCGAAACGGACAAAAAAAATTCAATGAACTTGAAACCCAACATGAACCCAAAATATTTAAACGCGAACCCGAAGTGAAAGAAAAGTAATTCAAATTATAATACAATATGGGAAAATAGTCTACAATTATATCTCTAATACCCATTTGGTCTTATTTGTATAAAATGAACACATATACACTCAATAATATTCATGAACACATATACACTCAATAATATTCAAATATATAGTTTTTTCGTTTAAAATATATTCAGGACATTCTTTTAAAAAATCGGGTCAACCCGAATCCAAACCGAAAGAGTCAAAACCTAACCCAAAACCGACCAAAATTCAAAATATTTAAAATCAACCCGATCTGCAACAAAAGTAACTAGCGTCATGCCGGTTCATGTAAAATCAAGTTATCCGACCAGATGCAGGACTCTAATGCAGAGACAGTTTAAAAGAGAGTTAGAATACACATCCTCCTACGGGACTTACAATCGCTAGAATTAGAGATGAGTTTAAAGCATATGGAGGGTTTAAAATGTTCCCAATCAACGTTCGGGAAGAGCGCGGTCATCAACAGACCTCCAAATGCACATAGTCTGGTAGATCTGTTTTTGATGCGGCTAGTGGAGTAATGTTTTCAAAATTAAATGTCCATCCCATTTTAGAGTACCTACATTGAAAAAAGTTACATTCCAGTTAAGTCCACGCTCTCAAGGATGGTCAGAACAGTCAGAACTGTTATATTTCATAACGTCATAATTAACCCGTCAGCACACGCACCCCTTTCCATTACATTACTACACGCATGCGATAAAGTTTACCCCAATGGGTTTTCTTGTGTCAATTTTCCCCCGGTTTGATTATAAACAAAAATTTATATTTTGAAATAAACTGTAAATCAATAAACGACATAATTTAACTTAAAATAAGAAGTTATTTTATATTTAAAGAAAAAAAAACATAAAATCTAGCACTAAGATTTTTTTTCTGCATATCATTGCATACAAAGTTTTTTCAATCCAAATTTAGCCATAAAAATACAAAAAAATATAAAACTGATATATAGAAACTGTATGTGCAAGAGTTGTTAACGTTTAAAAGAAAAATTATATTATTATTTGCACACTATATTTTTTACATAAACATTTGCATTAACATTTTCCTGTCATTATAGGTTACATTATAACACGCGTGGGGTAAATTTCCTCACACAGGACATTTTTATAACAAAAGAATGGAAAATCCACAACCGGAGGTAAATTCTTTTTGGCCACGTCTTGATATCCTTCAGCTTGAAAGGTACTATAAATCTCAGAATGATCACGAATGATTTTCGCACATTTTTAAGTAATAGTTTTGAGCTGGGGTAGATTTTATCCCAAGCGTGTGCTGACGGGTTAATTAAATTATTTATTTATTGTTTTAAACAGCATGTTTTAAAAGTGAATTAAAAAATACTATATACATTGAAGAATTATATTCTTGAGAATATGATTCTTCTTTTAATAAAATTGATAACGGTTTAAAGTTTTGAATTCTTTTAATAAAATTGATAATGGTTTAAAGTTTTGAATTCTTTTAATAAAATTGATAATGGTTTAAAGTTTTGAATTCTTTTAATAAAATTGATAATGGTTTAAAGTTTTGAAATCTTACTACATAATTTTCATTTACAGTAATGATGTTTAATTTGATCGGTGACACAGAACCTAATAGAAAATAAATAACCTTTTATCATTGTATTTATTATGCATTTATCAGTTAAAATAAATTAAAAATCAGCTACAAATTTTATTTCAATAGTTATTAGCAAGTGTGTTAAATATTTAGATATTTTTGGTTATTATTAGATGCGTATAACTGCTCTGTAATGAAGCATCCGCCACACCTCTCAGTCTGACATGTAGAAATGATAAAGATGAATAGGATCTCATTTGAAGTTAACTGTGGATATAAATATTTAAATCACAATATATATTATGCTTTTGTAAAGCCTTTTAGTCACTGATCCGATTAAGGATGTTAGAGGTAGCTGTCGGACAAAGCGAAGAAAACTATTCCTTGTCTCTAATCAGAATTTTTATTGTATAAACATAATAAATCCTTCATGGAAGTAAGAAAATATGGCATTACACTTTTTAAATAAAATAAAGAATAAAATTGAAGGGTCCTCAGCATAATGATTAAATTTCAAAAGAAAAGTTATCTTGTTGAATGTCCAGTTCCACAATTCGCTACAGTGATTTCAGTCTATTAGAATCTTCGAAGAGAATTCGTATAAGGTTTCTATAGTCCTTACAGTTCCAACAAAAGACTCGTTGCCGGAATATTGCGTAATTCCACGGACCCTGGGTGCGTCCTTTTTCACTTAAAGAAGTCTGGCACTTCTTTCCTTAGGGTAACTTTACCCTGGATGATCGGACAGTCACCACTTTTTGAATAGAGATCTGGTGCCTCTCCGCTTTTATCCCTAATGCAATGGAAACCTGGCGTTTCCTGTCCTCTCAGCTAGAGAACCAACACTTCTCGTTCCTGTTCTGGAATTAACCTTTCAATACAAAATCATCTTGCTCATGATTTTCACAGTGGCAGGGGATTTGGTCAGAGGAGGGGCATGCTAGGGCCACTCATCGTTTAGGACCATCTGGTAACCAGACTCCCCGCTCAAAACTAGTCCGTTATTGGTTTATCCAAAAAAGTGGGCATAAGTCCTGTTATATTCACTTTCCCATGGAGATACTTTTTCTCACGGGACCGGCAAGCATTAGAACAAAGAACTTCGTCTTGGGAGATCTAGGCTATCCATCACTGTTCTAGTTTCCCTTGGTTCACAGAAGTTCGGCATTGCTCACCACTTCAAAATAACGCCGACGTGAGAAAGTATGCATGAAACAGTCCTTCTAAAATCTTCTCAAAGGAAACCTCGCACCACACATATCAGCACATATATGACGAAAATCAATTCTTTACACTTTCATAAAATAAGACAGAATATTCAGTTAAGATAAATTCTTTATAATGTTTACACTTATAATAAAACTCTATCGTCTGCATAACTGATAATTTTAAATAATAATGTATTTTTAAAATTCTGTTTTTAAATTTTTCAACTGTAGACTTTATTAACTCTTCAGACCAGAAGACAGAATAATACAATAAATAGCCAATCATTTTGTTTAGACAGATACCGGGTGAATAAAATGTCCCGGAACGGTGTATTAGCTCGGGAAATAGACGTCGGATAAAAAAACTCCAAAAAATATGTCTCAAATATTTTTTAAAGCTATTTAATGTTGCCAGAATTATCCATACACCTCCTTCATTATGGGGGTTGACTTTGAAATTTCAAATGAGAATCCCCATCTTCTATTTCATTTTATTTTATTTTATTTTCAGATTAGGTTTCTACGGAACAAAAAACCTTAATTTTATCGATAATTTTTTTTAATCTTTTGTACAGGGTCCGTCGAAAGGAATCATACACGTTTTTCCGTCAATAACTTTATTTGTACTCAGTTTATATTTTAACATTTAATGTCAAAATGAAGCTTGCGTTATGCATAACATTAGACAAATGATTCTATATGTTTACCTCTCAAATCAACGATCATGTCAAGTCTTCTCTTGAAACCTCTAATAACCTCAAGAAAAATGGTTGGCGGACTGTTTTCTAGCACTTTGTGAATTGATTATTCTGATTCATCAAATTTTGACGGTGCATTTTGATAGCATATAGCCTTCAGATATCCCCAGAGGAAATAATATCATGGTCAAGGGAATACGGTGGTCAATGAACATTATGTCCATATCGGCATTCGAAACTCAGACAAGTAACACTGTCATTAAAGCGCACTTCAGTGATGCCGTGGCATTCGTGAAAACGGTAGCTGTGCATCTTGCATAAACAATGGTTCACCTTTTTCGGGTCATGGAAGCAAGGAATGGGTGTGTTCCATGCCATGTTCCTGAAGCATCGAACAGTACCTTTCTGAATTAACTGTGTTCCTGAAAAAGTATGCTGCTAAAGCTTCTTCTGAGCAAATGGCTATCCAGGCAATTGTTTTTTGATGATATAGGGTTATCATCAATAGGGTTATCATCAAAAGATATCATAGGGTTATTTTTAAGTGACACATGACGTACCACCGCTGGGTTTCACCGCGTATTGCAACGACTTACGTCGTCGACACGTGGGTTTAAGGTTGGAGGGTCCGCATGTTGCGGACTTCTGGCCGGCCGAAGCGCCGTGGGAAGCAGGTCCTACTGGTGCGATAAAAGTCCCTCAGGACTTGGGTTCGGTGGTCGCCTACGCGCCGAGCGCCACTCTGGCGTCTGGCGGCGCAGCTATATTTTATACCAGTTTCGGTAATTTAGCTTATTAATGTACCCTGTCGGATGAAAGTGAGACTCTCAGCATTACACCAAAGGTTTTGAACCGGGATTTTGTTTCCTCGTGATAGTCGACCTTTTCGGTGAAAACAATTTTTTTTTCTTGGCATTTGCAGTCAAATTTACGCAATTTGATTTTTGTGTGGTTAAAGATGCAGTTCACCTCTTGAGATGTGGCGAGCACTTGCCTCAGAAATGCGGATCTCTCGAGAAAGTCTCGAACTTGAGTGATATGGATCTTCATAATCAAATTCATCCACTTGCCTAAAATTATTAAACAATGACTATATTTGGAAATGGTGAATTGTTTTCTTTGCTCTCATTATTCTGCTTTAATCATTTATTTTTAAATATGGCTTCTTTCTGAAATCCTGTTAGACTTAAAAATATTTTTCAAATGGATGCGAAAGAAATTTGTATTTTATTTTCAACATTAAGTACGTCGTCTATTTCGAGTAGAATTATACATAAATGCTGCATATATATCTTAATACATGAAAAAAAAGAATTTTCTAGACAATAAATAAAACATTGAAACTGGGTCAAGCTATGAAATGAATGATTCTGTCATTGATTTTTTTCCTGGTTTACTGTTAGGCGCTCAAATATATTTCTATTATTCAACTTTAAAGTAAGGAAGTAGTTTACACGTGAAACTGTTAAGTAAGAAATACTTTATACGAACAAAATTATCTAATACTTAATTATAATAGATGCTTTTGTCACGTATCGCAATATAAACATAGTCTTTTAACGCTTTCTTGTAAATTGCAAAGCATATGTTTCAAAGCTGCTATTTTATGGAATAATGTGTCTGTCACTATGTTAATTTTTATTCTGAAAAATTTCTTTCTGTGATTTGCAGTTCGGTGAAAATATTTGTTTTATTAATTCATATATCAAAAAGAAATCAGATGTTCTAAATTTTGCATTTCTTTCAAAACTAAAACTATTCGTTGGGGACCACCGTAATACTTACCCATCATGGATATGTTATTTCAACTGTCGATGCTGGATTTTCTTTAATTTCGTGTTTGCCCCAGGGTTGGTGGTTCACGGAAAATATTCCATTTGTTCTGCGTTTGTAGCCTTGCCAACATGTTATAGTGAGAAGGTTCCTGGCTGAGTATCGTTCCCAAGTGGTTCAGTTGGAAGAACGTCAATGCGTACACTGATGACCCGGGTTCGTGTCCAGGCTTGGGTACTTTTTCACTATGTTGGCTATACGCCTATTAAGCAATTAAAATTTGAATATTATGAATGCAAGACGTGAGGAATTTTCTATGTAAAATTTTCCAAAGTGTTAAATATGAATCTGTAGACTATTTATAAAATGCATTGCAATTCGAATAAAATCGTGGCTTGATGACGTCATAAATTTTAAATGCTTATTACTGAATTGCTTAAGAGAAACATCTTTATAACACTAAAAATGATAATCGTAATAACTAACAGTTTACTGCGTCGGATTAAGCGTCCCTTTTCCAATTAAAATATATTTTTGAATTGAAAATTGAATGAAATACAGGGTCATGAAAAATCGAAGAGTGTGGTAAATGTGATTAAAAATATCTTGGCAACTAAGTTTCCGATCGACTTCATTCTTTATGCAGAATTTGTTTTTTTTATTGTGTTTTATATTTACTCCTGAAAAAAAAACAATTTCGAAAATTTTTATATACCTTTTATAAGAACGAATATTTTGAGAGTTCGAAAAAAATAGTTCCGGATAATCAAGGTTACTGAAATTCAATAAGCTTCTTCTTATTATTACATACTAAGTACATATCAAATTTCAAGTCTCTATCTCAATTTGTTCGGGAGACAAACAGACAGACGGACGGCAATTTTTTTTCTAAAAATGTGTTTTTCGGAATCTCCAGTGTCTGAAACGTGTAAATCCGTCAATTTTTTTTTTCGATTTTTAAAAGGATTACAAGACTTACCCTATACTACGTACGATGAGTAAGTAATAATGCAATTATATTTAGAATTAACATGTGTCTATTATGTATGCGCAACTATTAATTTCTTTTGTAGATTATAAATATTTCATATTTATGAGTGATATCCATAGGATAGAAAAATAAAACATAATATAGAAATAAATGTTTTAGTACAGTTGAGGTAAAAAACGATATCTGACTCGAGATTTTATCCAATTCATTCTAACACATTTACACTTCGGTGATTCTTTTAGCAATTAACGCTCCACTAAATTTCTCTTTTGAATAAATATGTAAACATACCGCACCCAACACGTGATACTGTCCATGCCCTTAATTAAATATTCGCAGTTGGATATTTAAATAGATTAAAGTCTATGGGCGTGGCAATGTAACATTTGCGCATATTGTGGCTATTTACTTGATTATAACGAAATGAAGAACCTATTTAGCTTTCCTAAATATACGCTAAAAATAAACTTTTGAATTATGAGAAACATTGAGTCAGAGTTTCAAACACTTAAAATTTAATGTCTAATTCATTCGCAATTACTAAAATTATGTTCTACCCAAAACTTTTGTTGGGCGGTATTTAGAATTAAAATTTCTGTATAAAGTTATCGAATAATATACAGACAGTTTTGTATCTTCGTAAACTTTTTAAATTAATGATTCATTAAATGAATAATTCGTTAATTACTTTCCAAAGCATCTAAGTTCGATATAAATATAGATATTAATACTGCGTATTGTATTATATTCAGAATATAATGCTTAAATTGAAATATTTTTCATTTAATTTTAATTGCATATATTTTATATAATACATAAACTGTGTAATCATTTTCTTTATAAAATTAAATGAAATATGTATAGAAATTTAACAAAAAGATAGTTTTAATATAAAAAAGACATTTCAATAAATTAATTTTGAAATATTATTTGCCAAAATTTGATAAAAGTTAATTTTAAATAGATCTTTTTAACATCTGCTTATTTTCTGATGAAAAAATTGCACTTCTTTAAGGAGATCTAGATAAATGTTAGTCAGAATTTGATAAGTTCAGACTATAAGAAAGCTGATGACTTTCCAGTGACATTTTCAGTGTTATTTCAGTGACATTATTTTTCGTTATACCTGTTGTATGAGGGATTGCATTGTCTTATTCAGGAAAACCATTGTTCCGTAGAAGATGGGTAATCGAATCGGAAATACTGAGAAAAAAAATACCTCCTTCAACTAGAATGAATAATTAGACTGTTTCTAAATCCCTAAACTAGAAATATAGAAGTCCGAGCTATATGGATAGGGTAAGTAACTAAACTGAATAGACGAAATGATCGACAATTTCTAGTCTCTTGTTTTCTAGGTGACGAAACAATAATGAATCGTGTAAATTGCGAGAAATTATCACTTTGTTTCTGGAATGGATTTATAAACTAGCATAATAGTTGCTAAAACTAGCGTCTTGTGTTCGCATCTATTTGCAGGCATTTATAAATAAGTTTGACCACGAGAATATAGGAAAACTTGAAATCTAATAGGAGGCTCCAGAACTGACTGGCAAAGGGAAGTAGAATTTATAGGGATGACATGGAACTATTTTTGCTAGAGCCACAATTTAGATTCTAGCTGTGAAAGGCAATTTTTTTTTCTCAGTGAAGGAACGTTTATAGGACTAATGAAGCAAATTTAATGTTCTCCAAAAATTAATAATACTATACGACATTATAGTATGCACGTCGTTCAGGAAGAAAATTGACTAACAAAATACCTGTAAATCTTAAAAGTTATTTGTGAGAATTTTTCTCATTTTTTATTTCACTTTAGCACTTTCACTTTTTGTGCGGTAATCTATACTGCAGCAATTTGTTTTACATTCTACGTGGCCAATTTTAAAACATGTGTTCCATTTACGTACTTCAGACCTCGAAAGGTTGTCATTTCCGAATTATCCATTCAATCGCTGCAAAATTTCAATCGGTTTGGCATTTGTTGAAAGCTTTATAAGTTACTACTCATCCGCCCGGCGTTTCCTGGAACCGTGATAATAACCTTAAGTATACCTAAATTCAGTGTTAATAAAAATCTTTCCAAACAAATCTGATATTGGTGGTGTCATTGCCTTTGGCAGCGTACACCCGCGAATGTGTGTGATTTTATATTTTTAAATGAAAATCTACCCAAACGAATGTACAGTAGGTTTACATTATTTGTTGTATATTCATTGTTGTTTACATTCTATGCTATACAATTTTAGTTGTATAAATCAATATTGTTATTATTCACAGCTGTGAAAAAAATATATTACACTCAAATATTGTGGAAAATTTTCATAATAAAACAAATGCAACAAAAGAATACAAAATTTTTGAATTTTTTAAATATTTGTTTAAAAAATATACTCTTCGTGACCTCTTTCTAGAAATGTATAAAGAAATCCTGAAATTCCTATTGTTAGAGGGTAAATAAAACCGGAATCATTATCAAAAGGTATATCAAAAATGAATCAGAAGTAGATTACCACAAAAATGACCCATCTGAAAATACCATTATGTTACTTTGATTTTTTATTTAAATTATTGATTCTGGTTTAGTGAAGAAATCAATATTTTACATTTATTCACCTCCATTTCCTGAATATGAATGATTTGACAGCCATCAAGAAAATGAGCGAAATAGACTAAGATCGATAATTGGTGTAATTCAACTTATAGCAATATCCAATGAAATCATTTCATAATATACCATCATGTATGAAAATTTACATATATGTAAGTAAGTATGCATTCATCATATATTGTATTTTATAATTTATTAAAAACTTATCTTGAAAGCAATTTTAAATTGTCAGTAAAGGTAAGCTCTTGTATATGATATGTTTATTATAAAAATGGCTTACGTCTGTTTATTTCCTTACTGCAGAGTTAAGTGATTATTTTCAATTTTCTTTTTTACAGCATTCCTTTTTTCAAAATAATAAGCGAAATTTTATAACAGCAAATAGAGTAAATACGATAATATAAAAACAACAAAAATCGAAACTTGTTTCAAAAAATCTTTGTGCGAAAATTGCAGTCTTACATTTTTTTTTAACATTGTGAACACAAATTCCATATTTTGACATTACGACTGCCGTAATTTTGTTAAATACGTTTTAAGTGTAAAATTAAAACTAAGTCTGACGAAAAATACAACAGTCTTATTTGTCAAGGATATTTTTAAATCTATATTCGCTTACTTTTTCATACATTTACAAACTTTATTAAATTGCGTAATTTTTCCATAAAAATAATTTTAATTGTATTCGCAATTAGCGTAAATCTGCTGGGAAATAGAGAATTCTTTTAAAATATAAGTATTTCCTACACTTAAAAGTATCTAGTAGTGTTATTCCGTCAAAAGCAGTTGCAAAATGTTTGATATTTTTGGCTATATTTTATAGATTTCATATTTTCTTGTAGTGCATTTGTACTGTAAAAATAATTAGTTTTTTGGATCAGATAAATGTAAGTATAAAGCAGGAAAATAATGAAATGACCACTCGAAAGACAAAAAATTACAGTCCAGAGATTAAAAACATAAGCTGAATCTAGTAGCTGAAACTTCATCCTGCAAATATATAAATCAACGTTATTATAAAACACTTAAAATGATGATTTTATTCTGACTTCCAAAATCTTCCACGTAAACATTTTTACGTAAGGGATATTGCAATAAATGTTTTTCAACTTTTATACAGGACGTATCAAAATAAGGATATAAAATTTTAGGAGATCTATAACACTATTACACAACACAAATAACATTACAATTTATTCTTTAAATTTAATTGGTACTGAAGTCTCGCGTGAGTGGGTCTGCCGGCTGGGAGATCACACTTCTGTCTTCCAGGCACAGGTATTTACAATCTTCACTGCCCTAGTTTGGCTAGAGGGCAACCGTTAGCAATTGTTCCCATCTTCAGCAATAACTTTTATGGATTACAGGCCATACACGCTCCCAGAACAATCAACCCATCCGTACTAAAGATCAAATTAAAACTGAAAAATCTCCGGTACAGAAATCATTTCGGCCAGGTGTCAGCGCACAAGGGCACTTTCGGTAACGAGTGCGCGGACGTACTTGCAAAACAAGCCACAAAGCATACAAACACTGATCACCACCTCCCAGTGCCCCATTCGTTCATAATGAGGATCCTGAAATCCAGGATTATCTCGGAGTGGCAGGAGTACGTGTAACACACTGACAACGGCAGGCACACGTTTGACCTAAATCCCCACAGCCTCGCTCAACATGCATCCCCTCACATCCTACACCGCGAGCTTCCTAATACTTCATGCCTCCTTCAAATCATACCTCCACAAATTTAAGTGTGCATGTTCTACTGGGTGTGTGTACGGTGAAATGGGAATTAACATCCATGGCTACTAAGAATGTCCACTCATCAAACACTGGCACATTAAACGTCCAGCTACTCCCTCTAAGGGATGGCTACACATATAAACAAACTCAAACACATCCATCAACACCTAGCACGCATCTCAAACCTGACAAACTCGTTACTACCCACTACAACAGACATTTACTTGTATGGCATCGCCTCTTGCAGCGAGTAAGGCGTCCTCTGGCTGTGCCACAGTGCCCCTCGTCGCAAGAGAACATGTCTCTGGTACGCAACCCTATTGCTCACCTGCTGTCTGAGTACCAGATGCTGTGATCACAACAAACTCGGCACGTCGCTACCCCGTGTCGCGAGGGAGATATGTTCTCCGGCAGCGAGTGTTTTGTTCTGTGAATTCCTGGTTTTTCTGGCCAATGGCCATAGTATTTATCACCCCGACTGTTGTCGAGCTTAAGGAGGGTTCAGCTCCAGATGAAAATTGTAATTTTTTAAACATTAATAAAAGGTAGCGAGAGGTGCATCTAACATCTATGCTCTATAGACTTGGTCTTCTCATCTGTGCTGTCCCTCTTAGGCTGTGAAAAGTGAATTGGTGAAATTCTAGAGAGTGTGCACAGTAACCGTACTGTTACACAGTATTGATAAAAAGTGTCTGTAGAGTTTTTGTCAGTCAGTAATGTGAAAATGGGAGAAAATTGAAAAAATAAATTAAAATACAGTCTCTTTATTTCATTGTCGGGGCTAGTGGATATTACATTAACATAGTTGCCAACCTCACGATTTTTCCAATACCAGTAAAATCATACAGAAATTTTCGCGTTATTAAATAGCAAAAATTGCACGATTACACAAAACAAATATTTTTTCATAAAATTACTGGCATGAAAAAAATCAGGAGGTTGGCAACTATGCATTAATCATTCGCCTTTTGGAAAATTTTAATTTAACATATGGTTAATAATACGAGTTATTGCTGTTAGATTATTGTGAATAAAACTTGTTCCAGAAATTTGTCGGTTTGCTTTTATTTGTTTCCTGTCTTTCTCGTTTTTCATCAGGGAAGCAGAAAAAACTGCCATTTGATGCCACCTTCCCCTACTTAAATTCCGAGCATAAGCTGTAGGATTATCTGAGTGTTTGTGTTATATCACCCCAAACGTTTGTACTATGGAATTCGGTACACCTGCATTTTTACTTATACTTTTATATAAGGTATTAATTTTCGTTTTAAAAGGCACAATTTCCATGGATATAAAATTCAATTTATGAAAGGTGTTTAATGTATTTCTAGGCATCCATTATTATTAAATATTGCGAATTTTACACTAGTGTGCAAAACTTAAGCAACAAACACAAAATGCTAATTTTTGAATTCGTGAGTACTCAAAAGGAAATTCTATAAACAGCAATTGTAGAAGATATGTACTTCCCTAACAGCACAGACAGTCGATGAGAAGTCTTCTTGACATCACAAATGGTCACAATTGTCACAGTTACTACAATGAACAGAAATGTGATATCTTTCATTCGTCTCATTTTTACTCTCATTTGGTCACTCCACTGAACAGTCACAATGACTGCTGATTTTTGACGAGTTACCAGGTGACTTTACAGTGAAGTCATCTTGTGACTCTCATGTGACTGTCATTTTGACACTCCATTGTAAAGTCATCATGATCGCTGTTCTGTGACGAGTTCCCAAGTGACAGGAAACGAAATCATATGGTGACTTTTCACAAAGGAGTGCAATGATGACTTCACAATAGAGTGTCGATCTCCGGAAAGTCACCATGCGACTTCATTGTGACATTATTTGGCGACTCATCACAAAGCAATGCTCACAATGATTTCAAAGTTCAATCTTCAACTAACAGTGACTTAAGAATCACAATGTGACTTCATTGTAATGCCACCTGGTGACCCATCACAAAGAGACAGTCACGGTGACTTTTAAGTGTTAACAATCATTTGAGAGTAATAATGATACAGTGAAATATCCCATATTTTGATTCATATCGTAGCGATTGTGACACATCTAACCATGTGTGACGTCAAGGGGACTTCACGTCGACTGTCCGTGCTGTTAGGGTAATACCTCTTTTCTACACTTGCTCTTTATAGAATTTCCTTTTGAGTACACACGTGTTCAGAAATTAGCATTTTGTGTTTGTTGCTTAAGTTTTGCACACCAGTGTATGTTATTAGGGGGGTCAATCAAATACAAACCAGAATATTCTCTTTGAAATTTATTGACATATAAATGGTAAAATATATCTTTAAGCAATTAGCAGATTTCAAAACACATTTTTCACAGCTGTAGGTAATTTTAATTTGATAATAAGAGAATGGAGAGGCTAGTTGTCAAGTCAATTATGCACCATATCGACGGCTGCGTTGTCCACAAACTGATTTCCTCCAAGTGCCTCTTTACATGTCTGAAAAATGTGATAGCTGGAATATGACAAGTATGTGCTGTTGGTAGCTTCTTAGTGTTTTATTATTATTATTTTTTATTTTTTTTTTTAATTTAAAACAGCTTTTTCGGAAGGAGCACTGTCTTCCAGGAGGAAGATATTCTTCTTTAAAAATCCACTTATTTTCCGCTTATATGCAAGTTCTACATCGTTTAGTTACCAATGGACGTGATATGCTGCATTACTTACAAACACTACAAATGTTTTTAATGGTCTCACTAGTTCGAGAGTGCCTAACATGTGCCTCAATTTCAAATCTTTTCGCATTTATATACAATTAGTGCGCCAACCGTAATCCAGGGCATTCTTGTGTTGGTGTCTGGATGCTATGATTAATGTCTACAAATATTTAGTTTTGAGGGTACCACTTACCTTGCATGTAGCATGTGAATAATCCATAACTTGTGTAATAATCAGTTCCACAAAGAAAGATATCATTTGTTTCACATTTATCCGGAAAGTTACTGTAAAACTGCTTTTTTCATTATGTAAGGAAGATGAAGAAGGAATTCCTGCCTAGCATAAGTAATTAATTGAGAATTGTGTTAAAGATACATCTTTCTTCTTAATTTGTATATTTATGTATGTTGCTGCATATGTTACGTTATTTTTTATAGCAAATAAATGTTTGTTTGTTGAGATAGGCGTAATAAAAAAACATGCCTGAAATGTATTAGAAATATGCAAAAGAAAAACAGTTAAAGTTTTGAAAAAAAAAATCATTTGATTTTTTTTCTGTTCGATGGCACAAAGTTTGCAACTCTGGAATATATGTGCAATTAAAAAGAATACAACAGAGCAGGTCTTTATTTTATCAGAGTTAGTGACAGACAGTTTTTGCTTTTTAATGTTGGTTGTTATAAAATCTTCTTTTAATATACTTGCCGCGATTCGTTTAAAATATATTAAAATATATCAAATCGAATTTCTAATAATATGGACAGATATTACTTTTTTTCTTTGATAAGAAATAATAAAGACAATTTTTTATGAAGTGAAACATTAAATCTTACTTGGAAATATTCATTATAAACTTGATTTTTTTAAAATCTAGAATAAAAAGAAAAAAGCAAGTGGCTGCAAGGGTTTCGAGACCTTATTTGGGTTTTTAAAATCATTAATATTTAACTTTGGAAAAATTATTCTTGCCAGTAATAAAATCAGTCTACTTTGAATTTCTTTTTCAGAAAGAAACTTTAATATTTGGAATTAATCATTTTTATTAATATGTTTAATAAACTTTAATAATTTATGTTGATAGAAATACATTTCGTACTTTAATTCGAAAGAAGAGGAAAATGCATCAATATAACATTAAATGTACAGTGATAGAAAAAGTGAGCAGTTCTTTCTAATTCTATCACAAATTATTTTGAAAACAAATATGACTAATTGTTAAATACCGACAACAAAAAAAGCTTAAATTATTAATATCAGTAATTTAAATAAAAGCTAAACCTAATCAGATCTATATTATAAAGCAAAAACATGTCCGCAAGTAATGCTGACGTCATATGGACCGTGTAAACGACCTGAACAGTGAATTTCGCGTTTACCGCAATTTGTTCTTAAATTCTAATCATTGCACAATATCAATTTTTACACCGCAGATTAGAAAATAAAATGTACTTCGAAATGAAATTTGTTTGAAGACTATATCCCAATTTACCGATTTTTTAAGGATTAAGAAAAATCAAGAATGAATATTTTTAAACCTGTGGCAACCCAATTCCACAAAAATTAATCCGTTTTCAATCAAAACTATATAAATAATTCAACAGTTGTTTATTTCCGTGTAATATTCAATAACTAAATTGACAAACGAAATTAAAACTTTCTAAAAAATTAAGAATCATTAAAAAAAAAATAAACACGAATTTAACATCAAACTTCTCGAACTTAAACATTAAAATAATCAAATCAGAAAGGTTGCTATAAATCGTAAAGTGTTTCGCTATTGACCGCTAAAACTCATATAATAACAACATACCAAAATTTTTTTAGGTATAGTTGTTTGGGTAATGTAATAAATTATAGTAAATGTAAAAAAAATAGAGTTATAAATTAAAAACGATTTTCATTTATGTTCTGTACAGCGGGTAGTATATAGAGAATCTTTAACCCGGTCAGCCCGATTTAAATTGCGT
Source organism: Maratus michaelseni (assembly GCA_963931845.1). Classification (NCBI taxonomy): domain Eukaryota; kingdom Metazoa; phylum Arthropoda; class Arachnida; order Araneae; family Salticidae; genus Maratus; species Maratus michaelseni. The sequence continues at coordinate 197,657,538 of OZ007588.1, read as the reverse complement.
GGTTTCTTTAATGAGAGCATTTACGAATGCAATTTTTTTATCAGGAGACCTCATAAAATGTTTTTATAGATACACTTTTATCAGTATAGTTAAAAATTTTTTTATTAGTACTTGCTGGCGGTGATAAAACAGCAAACGGATGTAAACTAAAACAAGTGGGTAAGTGTGATCGAAGATCGCTCAAACGATTTCGTTTAATATTCCTTTCAAAACACTTTATCCTTCCTTTAATAAATTCAAACAAATTTCATTTAGCAACAACAACAAAAAAAAGTCATGTTTTTTATAAAGTAAAAATTTACCGGTCTATTTTTTCCTTTTTTCGAATATCTAAACCAGCCGGATAGCGGTCCAAGCCCGCTATTATATTCTGTCATAATAATATCCGTCATACGGACTAAATGCAATATTTAAAAAAATAATCTCAAAATTAAACAAATTGTACACCTTCAAAATGTTAAAATATGCGAATATTTCCATAATCGGATTTTTATCACGATTCAATATGTTTCTCAAACTCATATATTTACTATTCTCTATTATTTATATTGATACTCGCTTTGTATTATTTTCAAACATTTGAAAAATTAGTTAAACTTCCTATATGACGTCAGATTTTCTTTTTAATTCTCTAATGACGTGATATTAATCTGCTTTGTCCACTTACACATACTCATACTCCTTGTATTATTGAGAAATCTTAGACATTTTCCGTTTTATTACGACTATGACGTCAATCAATTTTATTTCATATTTATCTTTTTTTTCAATTGGTGAAACTTTTTATTTCATTTCCATTTTTCACGTGAAAATCGTCTGATAGAAAATTAATTATTGTAGAAAGAATTTCATTGTGGATTTTAAGTCTTTGGCATCTGCTATATCGAAAAATGTTTCAATTTAATAGGAAAAGTCTGTTAGAATTTTGGTTTTTTATCTCTATTTATTAAAATAATACGAATTTTTCAAATTTTAATATTTTGAGCTCTTTACAGCTGCTATTCAGATTTATACACTAAGTTTCAACTCTGTAAGTTGCATACTTTTTCAGAATGTCTTTGTGACGGACAGACAACGGAGCGGGGGTAATAGGGTTTCGTGAGATGAACGAAACCCTAAAAATAATAGAAAATAAAATGCATAAATATCTAAATTTGCTATATGTGTGAGTAAGTGCATATACCCTTTGGGAAAGGGCATTGGGCACTATGCAAAATGGCTACCATTTGAAGTTTTTTTTTTATTGTTTCAGTATTTTTATATTTTTGATATATTATTAAAAGGCTTTATAAAAGGAAATAACTTATTCAAGAAAAAAAATATATCCCGTGGTTTAAAAAAAACAATGCCAAATTTTAGATTTTTTTAAAAAAATTACACATCGTTTGCAATTTTGAACTTTTTTAAACATTTTTTTTTTTTTTTTGCATATGATGTGGCAAGTGTGCTGTAAAAATCAGATTTCCTAAAAGCTAGTTACTTTATGAAAAAAATAGATACAAGTTCATGGCATATCTAAAATTACAGTAAAACTTATCATTTACTTAATATTTTTATTTTTTAAATTTAATCTATCTATATTTTTGAAAATCCGATCCTTAGTTTTCTGAAATGCACCTTCAGGGTAGTCCATAAAAATATCGAGTACCTTTGAATGTATAGGGTGAAATTTATACGTTTTTATCACATTTTATGTATTGAATTATTAATTATTAATATATAGAAAATACACAGAAAAAAGATTTTAAAGATTGTAACTTTGAATTATTTAAAATGAAAATGGACGCGATAAAAAAGATTTTAAAGATTGTAACTTTGAATTATTTAAAATGAAAATGGACGCGATAAAAAAGATTTTAAAGATTGTAACTTTGAATTATTTAAAATGAAAATGGACGCGATAAAAAAGATTTTAAAGATTGTAACTTTGAATTATTTAAAATGAAAATGGACGCGATAAAAAAGATTTTAAAGATTGTAACTTTGAATTATTTAAAATGAAAATGGACGCGATAAAAAAGATTTTAAAGATTGTAACTTTGAATTATTTAAAATGAAAATGGATGCGATAAAAAAGCCCTTTTTGCACACTTTAAATTATTGGATTTTTACAGCACTCCGTGAGAATAAAATACTTACGTCTGAATGTATTTTAAAGAAAAAATTATACTTTTATATTTTTAAAAAAATGAAGGTTAGAGTCCCTTTAAGAATGTATTTAGTAATTAAATTTATAAAAGTCCATTTTTGTCGTATGACAAATTCTTAAAATGCGCATTTTAGACATTTGTAAATAAGAAGTCATTTTGCAGTGTAACTGTTTTTAATTACAACTTTTTACTTACACTGTTAAAAATTTGCACCAAACTGTACAGTCATTTGACCGTTTTTATAGAAAATAGTTACCTAACCGTAATTTAACTCTATCCTGACCATAATATGGACAATAATATGGTCAGAATAAAGTTAAATTACGATTTTGGATCCGTTTTCTACAAAAACGGTCAAATGACTGGACAGTTTTCTGCAAATTTTTAACAGTGTAGCATATTTCTTCGTTAATATCTTTTTGAATATAATAAAAAAACATGGAATATGTGACACTACAGTAAAAATAAACATTTATTTAATATTTTTTTATTTTTAAGATTTAAACTACATATAATACCGAATATCCAATTCTTAGCTTTATGAACCTTTTTTTCAGAATGGCCAATAAAAATTTCGAGTACATTCGAATGTATATGGTAAAATTAGAACGATTTGATCACATTTGATGTAAGTAATTATTGAATGATTGATATATTGAAAAAACCCAAACTGAGAAAACTTATTTTAAATGTTGCAACTTCTAATTAATTAAATTAAAAATAAATTCGTTAAAAAAGCTTTTTTGTACATTTTTAATTATTAATTTATGACATTCCTTTAGGATATACTACAGACATCTAATATATATATATATATATATATATTTTAATTTGGAAAGTCGATTTTCATCATTTCCCACAAAATAAAGTGTATGTTAGGAGGTATGTTAACGCAGAATTCTCATACATTTATCCATACTCTATTTAAAATGATCGAGGAAGATTGAATAATATTTAGTATAATGCATTTTTATATATTTAGACATACGTATAAAAATGTACAGTAATCGGTCCTAAGTAGGTGTATCGTAATTAAATTTATAAAAATAAATTTTTCTCCTGTGACAAAGGCTTAAAATGCTTGTTTGTAAATTTAGAAATGTAAAGTTATTTTGAAGTGTTACTGAATTGAACTTCAAAATGTATATTTCTTAGTTAATCTCTTTATGGATATATTTTACAATGCATTTTGTATAAAAAGTATACATTAGAAAATATGATCGGCATTTTGACCTAAATACGTTTACATATAGATTACTGAAAATTTTCTATTTCTATGGAGTTAAATGTATATAAATAATGTCAAAATGACGCTTTCAGGAGAGTAGAGAATGTTTAATAAGAAAAAGTGTTCTTTTTTATATCATTGAGTATCTTTCTAAAAATATTAATGATAGAATGATTGAATGAAAATGGGTTGACCAAACATTTGTAGTAATTCAGTTTCTTAAAACTACTCATGTTCATAAAACAGTATGAAATTGTGACTTGTACGCTCTCACCTATTTACTAAACAAAGATAAATATAAAATTGCGGCATGAACCTTTGATGTTGTGACAGACGCATATGTAAATTTTATTTGAAGATTTACTTGTATATCTTTTCAAAAACATAAATGTTATATCAGCCAGGATTAATTTAGAAGATAATTATCAATTAATAAGGGTTATTTAAACATGGAAAAACATTTTTTTTTAAATAATATCACAAAATGAAATCAGTATTCACTTTTAAAAAATCCAGGACCTTTTATGGAGAAATCAGCGAGATTCTATGATATTTTTAAACATACGTTATGCCAGCAGTATATGCTAGCATGGATTTTCCATATATTTATTCTCACCCAGTGTAAAATTATCGAGGAAGATTTAGTAATATTTAGTCTAACGTATTTTTATATATTTAGAGATATGTACAAAAATGCACAGTTATCGGCCAATAATCCTCTTAAAATCAAATACTAAAATTTATGAGACCACTGTTTATTTATTTTCCATGTCTCTCTGTGGGATTTAAACTATTTTTTATCTTTTATTAAATAAGAGAAATATATTCAATAAAAGTGTCTGTCTATTTATTATCAAGCTAAATCTATTTTAAAAAATGATTACGCTCTGTATAAATTGCTTTTAAAAGTTTCTATTGTACAACACATATAATTCTATTCGGGCTTAAGGCCATAACGAAATTCTCAGAAATCTCCTGAATCCTTAAACTTATGCAGAATGAAATTTCATTAAAATATAAATAATTCCTGTTATTAAATGCTAATATATTGTATAAAATTTACATTTTATGCAAATTTCGATGTGAATCAAATGACTGATATAAAGAATTTCATTATTAAATACGAAATCAATCCATTATTATTAAATACGAAATCAATTTTCTGAGATCGAAAAATTACTGTTAAATTACTTTTTTGAAGTCATAAAAAATAGTCCAGTGTTTTGAAAACACCTTTTTAGATACATAAAATTTGTTTGTAAAATGTTCTAGTGTTTTCCCCTTAAGCTACAAGTTAAAAAAATGTTTCATCAAATTATTTTTTGATGTTTTATTCAACTTTATTTGTTTAGGGAAATACTGTTAAAAATGCAACACTCATACACACAAATACACTTTTTACATGCTTTCTAAATTAGGTGCAAATACAGCCTGAAGGTAATCACAGCTTTAATTCGAATCATTTATAAAGAAAACTTTTAGAGAAGAACTTTACATTTTATCCTATTATTTTCAATTTACTTCTCACAAAACATTCGTTTGTTTTTAAACAAAAGCCTTGAAGGACAATTCAAATTTTAAAACGATTTAGTTATCATGTTTGAAACTCTCTTGCGACAAAAAAGTAGATTTAAAATTTTAATATTAAAGTAAAATGAAAAGGTGAGAATTTTTTCATAATTCGACAGAATTAAATTTCAGTTTTTCGCATTGTGTTTAATTTCTTCATTGCTTTATTATTTCACAAACTTCTGAATCGATATTTTCTCACATAATAATATAAAAGAATTTTTTTAAATATATACAGTGAAGCATACGTGTTTAAATATACATACATGTAAAATGAAATTTACAACTAATCAGTTGCTATTCTCAGTTTGTTCGTTGCTTTATTATTTCACGAATTTCTAAAAGGATATTTTCTCACACAAATACGATTATGAATTTCAGTGAGTTTGAAACACAAAAGTGAGGAGTCAACGTAAGTTTGATTTTTGTAATTTTATGAATGTTTTAATCACAAGTTTTAGTATTTATAAAAAAAAGAAAGAACTGTTAATATTGAAGAAATATAATTTTTTCCAATAACTTAGTCATGTTTTGTAAAAGTGTTCTATGTATACGGATAAATCGGTAAATTATAAAGAGAAAAGTACAATAACATGGAATAATGTATAGGAAATAATGACATACGTCGATTTGTAGATATTTACATTCTAATCCACAAATTTCATAATTTTATCAATTGTATTTTCTTTTATATAATATATATCTTTTAAATTGTGATTAAAAAAAGTAAGTTTATAGACTTTTAGTAAAAATATATTTATTACGTTTTATTAAAACTACATAACATCTATAGCATTTTCTGTAAATAAATATGTAAATCACTTAATAATAAATGTTAATAATAATTTTATAATTTATAATCCCCTTCTTTTCAGCTTCATGAAATAACAGCAATCAAAAAATGAAAAGCTTATCTTTGTGGAACACAATATGTCATAAGAGGAAATACGTAAAATGACATTTTTGAAGATTTTTATCATTTTGAAAATAAATCTAATAATGAATATTATGGAATATTTTTAGCGTTTTATTCTTGATTTATGTAAAAGACAATACTTTGTTGTAAATTCATAATGGTAAACTTTTCATACATAAATAGAAATTAAATCCAAACTTTCTCACATGACTGTTTCATTCTTTAGAATGCAGTAAAAGTAATTATTATCAAATATCAGATCCCTAATACTAAATCCCAGGGAAATTATTAGCCAGGAATTATTTCATTCAAACATAGATTCTCGAATTTTAATTTTTTAAATATTTCCAAAAATAAGACATTACAATCTATCCAATTAGACGAACATTACATCATAGACAAATATATCATATTTTAAGTAATTTATATTTCAGGGACCAAAAGACTGTATTTGAGATTATATATATACCTGTTTTAATACTATTTTCATTAAAATGAGTGAAGCTGCTTGAATTGTGTTGTCTTTTTACTCTTTTAGTAAAATATGTTAAAATTTGCATAATAAAAGTGTTACATATTTTCTGATTTAAATGCCGTCCGTAGTGCAAGAATGTTTTTTATTCAACACGATGCTTCTTGAAACCGTTTTAAATACAATTTGGGACGTTCCACGCTTTGCCATGTAATTTCTTAGGTCAAAAGCAATATCATGGGTTACATTTTTATTATAAAATTTTCTAGAAGTCTATATATTTCACCCTTAATAATATTTGTTTAAGATCTCGAAAGTTACAAAAATACTACGATATTTTTAAAACATTATTGAATACAATGTGCGATGTTGCATGCATTGGTGTGTAATTTCTGAAGTCAAAAACACAATGACACAGGTAACAGTTTTTTTTATAAAATTTTCTGGAACTTTATATATTTAATCTTTGTTAATATGTGTTTAAAATCTCCACAGCCAGAAAAATACTACGATACTTCTTTAAACATTATTGAATGCAATGTGGAACGCAGCTTATTTTACCGTATAATATCTTAGGACAAAAACTAATAGCACTGGTAAAAAAAAATATATATATATATATATCAAATTTTCTGGAATTTTATATATATTATTCTTCGTGATATATGTTTACGATTTTCAAATCTAGACAATTACTACGATATTCTTGAAATTTTACTGAATACAATGTGGAATGCTGCATACTTTACCGTTTAATTTCTTATGCCAAAAGCAATAGAACAGTTAATATTTTTTAAATACATTTTTCTGGATGTTTCTATGTTTCATTCTTGTTAATATATTTTCTTCCAAAGTAAAAAAGATACTACGATACTTCTTGGAACATTATTGAATGCAATGTGGGATGTTGCACGCTTTGCCGTGTAATATCTTAGGGCAAAACTTACAGCACAGGTAACGTTTGCTTTTAAGTCATCCTCTGTTTTAATATTAGAGATGCCTAAAAAGCGTAGATTTCCTCTTTAATTTTTAGTCTAGAACAGACAGTAAAAATCAAACCAACAGGTTCATGGAATCTTATGCTCCAAGTTATATTTTTTAAAAACCTTCTATATTTTAAAGTATTAGTACTGTTTGATGAGGAAAATGTAACAATCAATGTCTATTTTACATAAAACCTGTGAAATGCATTGATGCACTAAAATTAAATTAAAATCTTTTGATTTTACACATATAAATGACGGAAAGGATGGCAGTATAAAGCTGCTAATTTTTCGGAAAGTATCTGTATTTATTACGAAGTTACTGTTAAAATCTGTTAAAATAACAGAAAGTTCATAATAAAGGCAGATTATTTTCATTTTATAAACAGTTTTTTAATAGCTTCCTCGCTGGATGTTTTTTTTTATAATCTCAACAGATTGTTTTTATAGTCTGCTCTGGATTTAAATTATTAATGATTTCATTAATTATATTTTACCCATCTATTTAAGAAATATTTCAGAATGATAGGGTCCTTTATCATATTATGTTAAAGGATCAGTAAGTATTTAAATATTGCTTAATTATGCATTAGTTAATCAAAAGAAAATATTTGGAAAATTGAAGGATAGTAAGTTGTTTGATCGCAATCAATGTATAAGATTCAAAAGTTCACGGACTGACTTTATAACTGTAGAAATATTACCAATTACATTGTTGAAACACATCCGCCTTCGAAATAAGATCCTTGCGCAACAACACACTTTTTCCATCGACTGTAAAGGTCATCGAAGCACTTCTGGAATCCTGCGATGCATTTTTAACTTCATCTGAAGATTGAAATCGACGACCCTGCAAGCGACAGTTCAGGAAACAGGCTGAAGGTGAGAGATCAAGGGTGTGAGGAGGATGTGGCAAAACAGTTGTTTTCGTTTTCGCAAGAAAGTCCGCGACGACTAGGGATCGGTGTGCAGGAGCGTTGTCATGCAAAAGAAACCACATGACTGCTAAGCCCACAATTTTGGCCTCTTCTTCCGGACCGATTCACGCAAACGACGCAGGATGTCTACATAGAGTTCTTTGATGACACTGCGCCCGTTAGGTATAAATTCCAGATGCACAATGCCCTGGAAACAGCGTTCATCGTATTCGGCAGTTTCCCTGCCTTTTCTGAAACGTCAATGCCACTCAAAAGCTTGCATTCGCGATAGTGTTTCACTGCCGTACACATGCTTCAACATTTCGTAAGTATCCGTAGCACTCTTTCCCAAGCGAACACAAAATTTTATATTGATTCTCTGCTCAATAACCGCCTGTTACTAAATGCACCTGCCTTCAAAATACGCTGTCGTCGCAAGCTTTCGACCACGTGATTTGGGACAAATGACTTTTAAAAATGGCGGAGAACGTAGTAACACAAAATTGTTCTCGTAGTCGCACTACTGCAAAACAATTCCCAGTTATAGGCTCAGTCCGGGAACTTTGAATCCTACTTATAAAACTTTCTTTCTTGTTTCGTTATGTGTCTATGAAATGAAACAGTTTCAAAAATCATATTAATACATGTTTAAAAACATTTAATATTCTGCAAAATATTTGCAAAAAAAGACTAATTTTATAAAGAAGGCAGTAATGTAGAAATTTATATGTGGGTATGGACGCTGTACACTAGACGGCGCAGCACAAGCTATAATAAAACTAGAATACGCTGCTCGACGACGTAACTGGGATTCTAAGCTTTTGACGTTCTAGAAAACTAATGTTTTGTTATGCTCTTTTCGAGTAATAATAAGTAAGACACGAGTAACATACAAGTAAATTTGTTTATGCTTATGACTATATGATGTTGTCGACTTTTCTTTATGTTACATGTTCTACTACTTCGTCTTGTCACTGTCAAAGCTGAATAAATAAATGTATTCGTTAATGATTCTCGTTGCTCTTCTTGAGTATTAAGGTGTTTTTCCTACATATATAATTATTATCACATTCTGTAGGTAAGTATGTGTGTTTAATATAAAAAAAAATAAAAATATGGAAATAGTTTTTTTTAAAATTAAAGTCACTTGTTATACATTTTATTACATACATATTTTAAAATAAATATTAAAATTTTAAAATAATAAAATATAAAAAAAGCTTAGGATATTTTAGTATGTATGGTGTGGTCTAATTAACATTATAGAAAATATAATATTAAGAAAAATCATCACCAGATAAATACTCGAAACTCACAGCATTAATTTTACATACAGTCCGCCAAACAAAAACAGGCCACACCCAATATTTTAATTTCCAATTTTTCCCATAAAAAACGAAAATAACCATTCGACTAAAAATAGTTTTCGATTAATGTAAAAAAAAAAAAAAGACAGAAAGGAAGAAAACGAAAATTTTAGGAGATCGTTTCCATACTGAAAATGTACCAAAATCTAAACTTTTCAATACCATAACTGCTTTTGACGTTATATTTGGCTTTCTTTGGTTTATGTTACCTTATGGTACTAAATGGGAAGACAATCGGTGAAGTATTTTTGGAATTATGAAGGTTTAAAATTCGAAACTCGTAATGTTAAATTATTTGTAATGTATTTTCTAATGTGTACATTTGTCTGCAACTGCAGTGGTGGTAGGTTTACATGCGTGACTCTAGAAGTACTTGGCAACATAAGCTGTAATTTTGTATATATATATGTGAATCTTCTAGAAATGGGTTTCTATTAAAATATTATACGTTACAATTCATATTTTATTCTAAAATTTATTTTAAAAATATATATGTATTTAATTAATTTATATATATATATATATATATATATATATATATGAAACAAATTTTTATTTTTTCGCCGTTGGCCTCATCAAAGCTATAATTTTGTTTAAATCCCATTATTCTAAATTATTTTCTCGTTCTAGTATTTAGATTGTTAAAATCCCGCCTATGTAAAAATGCTTTATTCTAAATTCATTCTCTTAATAAAAATGTCGCTAAGTGCTGTTCTGTTAAAATTAAACACTTTTTATTTCATGAAATTAACTCATCCTAAAATTTAATTCTTTTAAATACCACTCTCCCAGCTAAATATTTTAATTCTCTTGAAATAACAAACTATATCTTTTAAATTTTTATTTCCCTATGTTTTCTGGTAAAAAAGTATTATTTCTCAAAATATAAAAGCTAATCTCAGTTTCAATGTAAAATTTTTATCTTGGCATTCTGCCCACACTTGGTAAAACCTAAGTATTTTTTTCTTTCTTATTTGTTCGAAGGAATCAGATTTTTCCGGAACAATTCTAGAATATTCTCCCGCGTTTTTCAGCCTGCAGCTTGATATCTTCCAAATCATAGCGCCTAGAAAATTAAGTTCCGTAACGCTGATTGGTCGAAAGACTGTTTTAACGGCTCTGTATTCGTGAGCGTTAGAGAATAGATATACTCTGGGTTTCCCGCCTTGAAGGCAGAGAGAGCTGGGAGCAGGATGTAGGTGGAAGTCTAACGCGTGGCTCGCTATCATGGAATAAAAATCCCCGTAGCTGCCGATATAATCGAAGATGCCGCCCCTTAACAGTTTTGATTCCTTCGAATGGTTAATTTGGAATACGAAGCTTCTCCTTGGTTCTACTGCATTGAATTATCATGAGAGCTAAAAGCATAACCAGAGTTTTCGGGCTCCTAATAAATTTTGAAGTGGACTTGACTGCCTATTTATTATTTTTCAATAAGCACCAACGATTTATCATAATCGGCGTACGACTGAAAACTTCCTGGGTGAAGACACCTGGCCTTGAGTTGATTTACGGAAGGTGGAGTGATTGTGAAGTGAAAATGTGACATATATATATATATATATATATAAGAATTGATAACCATGAATATTTTTTTAACAAAAATCGATTTCCTGACGCTTCAAATGTGGAAATCCAAAATCACAGCTGGTACCGCCAAGTACTTTTAGAGTTATGTTTAAAAAACTACACGCATTGCAATCTGTTTTGCAACGATTACAAATGACGCCAAAAAAGAAAGAAATGCACTAGGCCTTTCGAAAGAATTTTGTCCTTCTTCTTCTATCACAAAGAAGACGTGCTATTACTTTGAAAGCGCGAGCAAGACTTTTATTTTATCACACCAGTTTATTCAATATTTTAATGCGATTACAGATGAATTTAACATTACGTGTTTCAAACGTCAAACACTCAAATTTTGAAAAGTACTTGACTGAACGACTTCTGTTTGATATTCACAGGTAAAATGTCCTGCAAATCAAATTACTGTATCAAAAGTAGGAGTTGTATAAAAAATTTCAGAGTTTGGTACAGTTTTTGTATGAAGACGACCCCTAAGCATATTTTTGTTAATATAAATTGAAAATGAGCATAATATAATCTAGTGGAATAGCTATTTCCCTTTTTTCTGTGAAAATGTGGAGATTAAAATGTAAACTGTTTTTTTCTGACCAACTGTACAAACGTTTCATTATTTTTGCCATTTGCACCCTCGATTCAAAACTCTCTCAGATCTCAATGAAACATGCCGACATCAAGAGCATCAATTTTACTTTCAAAGTGATTTCAGATGTGTAAATATGTTCTCCCCCTCTTGTTGTTGCAGTAGCTGCAACAATAGGACTGTGAAATCTCATTTTAATATATGATGTTTTCATTCATTTGGAACTCCAAATGTTGGAACGGGATATTACCATTTTATGGTTGCCGCTACTGCAGCAGCAAAAATTGGTTCAACCCAGCATAAATTTTTTTACAGTGTAGGGTTATCTTTATAAATTCATTTTTTAATACAGCCTCAAAAGAAATAGTTGGATGGATTTAGGTCAGGGATACATGGTAGTTCTATTTAACAGCCAGTGCATTTTTCTGCATACATTTTATTCATGCTTATGGGAAGTATTCTTTTTAGCGCAGACATCTGTGTCTTTTATTAGACACGAATTCTCCCATCATAAAAAGCAATAAAAAGCAATCGTCACATTCTAAAAACGACATTTTCAAAACTGAGCAAAAAATACTCAAATCTGAGTGTGTCGCATAGTCAAAATGGATCCGAATCAAAATTACTTAAGTTTGAAACGTGTATATGCTCATTTCTGAAAGCATGCACACACTCCAGAATAAAACATCATGTGCTCATATTCAAATATGTCCATTTTTCAAAAATGCGTATGAACTGACTACTATTTGCTCATTTTTGAGTATTTCCATGTTTAAAATTGAGTTTAAACTGATTCTTATCATTCTTGAATATGTCCATGTTTAAAAAATGAGTATGAACTGACTTATATGTGCTCAGTTTTGAGTATGACCATGTTTCAATATTCTGAGTATTTCTGGTATTTCAGAATTGAATACGTTTGGTCGTCATATTTGAAACAAAAAGTTTCATAACAAAATAAAAACATCGATCTATTCAGATTTGAAAGTGTCATTTTCTCAGTGCAGAATAAAAGTTTTATTTGTGATATTCGGACAGTTTTCTATCTATGAAATTATTATTTTTAACTAAATCATATAAATGTATGTGTATAATGTTGCATATTGCCCTGTAATTTCATAATTGAGCTGTATAATATAGCAGTCTGGTTGCTATTTCTCACAGCTATTTGAATAAATTTTGTCAGTCATAGTCATCTAAGATAGCCGATTTTGTAGAGCGTTAGAATGTTAAAACAAGGGACCCAGGTTCAACTCCTGTACTGTAAAATGTTTACTCAGTTGGAATTAAAAGATACTCTGTATCTACGTTTTTTACATCTTCAGAAATTAAATTAAATTTCTATTTATTTCAATTTTCACATAAATGAAGATTAGTAATATTTCGTAAATTTAATATTTTCAAACAAAAATCTACTCATTCTTACACGCTAAAAGCCATTGGTTGTCTTCTTGTATTTTTTTTCTCCGAATGTCTACTATAGCTCTTTTGTTTCAGATTGGTTAAAATTTTTATAAACTCCATAAATGTATTTAGCAAAATATAGCAGCAACTATCATTTAAGTTATTACGATATAAACTAGTACTTCCAAGTCAAAACGATATCTACTATAAGATAACAATTTTCTCTGTTCCTAAAGTGTTAATTTGTCAGGAAAGATTCATACATATGATCAGATATGCTTCATTCATGGTGTGATTACTTAATTAGGATATATTCTTGAATGTCATTCCTATTAGTATGGTAATTAAAGTTTGCGTGAACATGCATTCAAGCTTCATATTATTTCTGACACGGTAGTTGACATGCATTTTCTGTCCAGTAACTTTCACGAATTAGAACAGAAACTCTTTGAGTTTAAAATGAGGTTTTCTATACAATTAAATATTCATTGTAAAAATAATTACATGATATGCAGTGAGACATTTGGAACCAACGACTGCGATTTTCTCCGGATGGAAATTATGATATATATAAAAGTGTATTTCCATCAAAATAATTTAAATGCAACTACATTTAAATTTTCTTTTATTCATTATATATATATATATATATATATATATATATATATCAAATAAAAACAGGGTTTCCATATTTTTTTAACTTGAGTTCCAGAATTTCCGAATAATAATATAATATACATAAATTGACAGATTACCCTATTCAAATAGAGATACACAAATTATAAAAATTTTTAGTGACAGAAATTCTGCGTTTAAATAAGACGGAGATTATTATTCATACTTAATGGTACTCAAATTTAGCGATTTGTGCGTATCCCGTATAGCCATTTACTCGTCTCTCGACACTGAAAGACATTTTTACTCATTATTTTTATGTTCATTATTTCTTTCAGTATGTTTACGATATTGTTTAGAAAATTTTATTAAATGATTCTTTTACCAAAATAAAGGAATTTATTTCAAACTAGCAAGCTACACCCGCTGCGCTGGTCGGTTTATACAAATGAACCGTGAATCAAACGAAATATATCGTTTAATTTGACCTTGTATTTGAAAGCAATCTGTATATTTACCTGGAATATCCTTCCACATTACTGAAAAATGACGTCATTGCGCTATTATATTTTCTCTGCAGTCAAAATTTTAGCTGTTAAGGACCAACTCTTTTATTTGGTCATTTACATTTAGGGTTTGCTAAAGAATGATAAAACTATATGCAATATACTAAAACCATCATTAAAAATTATAGAACTAACAATGCAAACAAATTAACTAACAAAATCCATTCAATAGAAGTTTTTATAAAGGCTAAACTTTGATAATCGGGTTCATCTGATTATAGAACTTTTCCACATAATTCTAAAACTAACAGAACGATATGAAATATACTAAAACCATCCTTACAAATTATCTACTTAACAATGCAAGTCACAAAAAATACGCGCAGTAAAAACTTTCAAAAAGGCTAATCTTTTTGAATTGGGTTCACCTGACTATATAAACTTCACACATAACTGTTTGACTAAGCAACGTAGAACAATATGTAGTACACTATAACCATTCCTGAAATAGTATCTAACTGAGTAACAATGCAATTCTCATCCAAATCCGTCCAGAAGAACTTTTACAGAAGGCTAATCTTTCGTAATCGGAATCAAATATGCAAAAGGCTAATATTTGATTTAAAAAAATGGTCACCCGATTTTCGAATTTCCCCCTATAATTCTAGAACTAAGCAACGTAGAATGATATGTTATATAATAAAACTTTTTCTTGAAAATTATCTAACAGTGTAGGTTCTATCGAAATCCATTCGACAAAATCTTTTAAAAAGGCTAATCTTTCATAATAGGATTGATCTGATTATAGAACTTCCCATAATAATTCTATAACTAAGCTACGTAAAACGATATGTTATACAATAAAACCTTACCTCAAAAATTATCTTACAGTTTAAATTCTACGAAAATCCATTCAGCAGAACTCGAGTTATAAGCAGCCGGAACGAAATTTCATGTATGTAGAAGTAAATAGAAGTATATTGACATTAGTATAGTTTGCATTTGAATAAAAAAAAAGATACTTTTCGGTTAGCCGGGCGCCCCTGATATATGTACATACATAAATATATATGTATATACATATATATATATATGTATATATTCATACATATAAGTGTATATATATGTATGTATACATATGTATTTGTGTAGATATATGTGTATATATATGTGTGTGTATATACATGTATATATCTATCACTAGCGCCTGGCTAACCGAAAAGTACCAAAACAAAATACTGAAAAGATGCTGTCGTACACTTGAAAAAACACCTTTTGGCTTAAAATCTCTCATCAAAACTGTTTTTCTTTTTTTTCTTTCTTTTTTTAAATAAAATTAGTAACAGTTTTTTCTTTTGTTTTTCCAGATGTATAGCCATTTCAATTCTTTCTGCAAAGAAAAAAAAAAACACCTTTTGGCTTAAAATTAAATTGTTTGGGGTCAAAAGTAAAATCAAAATCGCCAAAAACAAAAAAAATATCGCCAAATATTGTTTGAATAGCAATCTTGTCCCTAGAATAATTTTTCAAACATTACGAACATTCCTAATCAAGTTTAAATTAAATATTTTCGTTTTATAATATTATCTCTCATCAAAACTCTTTTCCTTTTTTTTTTCTTTTCTTTCTCTTTTTTTTTCTTTCTTTCTTTTTTTAATAAAATTAACAACTGTTTTTCTCTTATTTTTCAAGTTGTTATAGCCTTTTCATTTCTTTCTGCAACAATAATGGTCGCCAAAAAATTAGCAATGGTAACCTTTTCGGCCAAAATAACAGAACTTTCTATCATAATTCTGTAACTAATGTACGTAGAACAATATGTTATATACTAAAACATTTTCTAAAAAAATATCTATCGAACAACGCAAGTTCCATCAAAATCCATTCAGTGGAACTCGAGTTATAAAGGAACGGAACGAAATTTCCGTTTGTGTTTTATATATATAGTAGATGATTAAAATGCTTGTGAGGCGAACGACATCTACTGCAAGATGAAACTTTTGCCTTTTGTCAAAACAATTTAACATATGATCAGATGTATTTCATTTAAATTATTAATACTTAATTAGTATACATTATTGAGTGCCATCTACATTGTTATGTTAATTTAAGCTTGCGTGAACAGGCTTTCAAGTTTCATATTATTTCTGATACGGTAGCTAGCTAACATACAATATCTGTCCACTGAATTTTACATATATTCAAGCTGAAATTCTTTGGGGTCAAAATGAGGTTTCTTATAGAATTATATTTTCACTGGAATAATAATTGCATAACATACAGTGCAACACTTAGATAAGAGATGACTGTGATTTTTTCGTGAGAGAAATGTTGATTAATACCTAAAAGTAGATTTGCAACAATATAAGTTACATTAAACTATATTTAAATTTTCATTTATTCCATTATGATTTTGTTTATATAAATTTCAATGTTTTATGCATGACTCAGAAACTAGAGATTGATAATATTTCGTAAATGTAATATCACATATAATCAGGGTTTAAATGGATATTTGTATTAGAAAACCACAATTTTCGAAAATTAATATACGGCTTTTTTTTTATCCCACTAATTCTGCGTTTATGTAAGACAAGTTTTAATCTCTGAAAATAGTGGTACTCAAATTCATGGAACCATATGATAACCTAAGCATACTGAAAGCCATTCATTCATTCAAGATCTATTGTATTTTTTTCGGTATGTTTACGATACTGTTTTGGCAATACCAGTAAACGATTGAGGTATTTAGCAAAATAAATTTACACTAGTGTGCAAAACTTAAGCAACAAACACAAAATGCTAATTTCTGAACACGTGAGTACTCAAAAGGAAATTCTATAAACAGCAAGTGTAGAAAATATGTACTACCCTAACAGCACAGACAGTCGATGTGAAGCCTTCTTGACATCACAAATGGTCACAATCGTCACAGTCACTACAATGAACAGAAATGTGATATCTTTCATTCTTCTCATTTTTACTCTCATTTGGTCACTCCACTGAACGGTCACAATGACTGCTTTTTGACGAGTCACCAGGTGACTTTACAATGAAGTCATCTTTTGACTCTCATGTGACTGTAGTTTTGACACTCCATTGTAAAGTCATCATGATAGCTGTTCTGTGACGAGTTCCCAAGTGACAGAAAATGAAATCATCTGGTGACTTTTCACAAAGGAGTTCAATGATGACTTCATAATAGAGTGTCGATCACCGGAAAAGTTATCAGAAAATATTAAAAATACACGTGAATAAAAAGACATCTACTGCGTTTGATAATTTTCACTGTTACTGGGATGTAAATTTCTCAGAAGAAATTTACATATAATCAGATATGCTAAACTCATACGGTGATTACTTAATTAGGGTATGTTATCCAAAGTCATTCCTATTGATATGTTAATTTAATCCTTCGTGTACATGCATTAAAGTTACGTATTGTTTCTGACACGGTAGCTAACATGCAATTTCCGTCCACTGATTTTTCCGAAACAACATTAAAACTCTTTGAGATCAAAATGGGATTTCCCGTAGAATTAAATTGTCATTAAAATAATGATTACACGACACACGGTATAACTATGATTTCATCATGATGGAAAATTTCCTTAATATATAAATGTAGACTTACTTTAAAATCCGTTTCATTAAACTATATTTAATATTTCATAATTAATTATATTTTTATTTATATAAACTTTCATTGTTTTATGCGTAACTATTAAACTTAATATTGATATTGCTTTCTAAATTTAATATAATTTATAAGCAGAGTTTCCATGGATCATTGAATTTGAATACAGTTTTTTTTCAAATAGTTGTATACGCTTGTGGCAACCTATTGCCGCTAGAAGCGCCGTCTATGTAAAATGTTAAAAAAAACAAAAACTTGTGATTGTGAGTTGAGTTGGAGATGCCGATCTGAGAAGTTGTGTAAATTTTGGCTCTCGACCTTTTTATTTAGTGTTGTGAGAAATTAAAAGTGTTACAGTCCGCTAGTAAATTAATTTATTGAGATTGTGTGTTTTACTTTTGTATTGATAAATATTTATTGGGCTATCGGCCAATCCATCAATACTATGGATTCGCCGATAACTCAGTAGTTTTAAATTTAGGTTCTCTAACTAAGCAATTCCATAATGAATTTAAAACTTTCATAGCCTTTTTCTTTGATTCTCCAAGACAAGATGGGTCTTCCTTAAATGGCATTTTTACCATGTATTGTACTGTTGCACTTCTGGAATAATTTTTCAGAAAATGTTCTTCACAAATTTCTGATTCCTTATTTCTAGAAACTTCAGACTCTCTCTCAATGTTTTCTATTTCCCAAAAATCTCGATTTACCCTTTCTAACTCCAAATTATCTGTTATCAACCCACAATGTATATTACTTTCACACTTAGCCGAAAGGCTTCCGCTAACAATATAACCGAAAGCACTGTTTTGTAATACTATTCTAGTATTTAATGGTTGGGGGTAAATTTGACCTAGCCTTAAAAATTCATAGAAATTTTCTGCACCCAAAAGCAAATCAATAGGGCCTGGCTCATTAAACTTTTCATCAGCTAATTTGATGTTATTTAACGATGAAATACAAGTCTCAAGCGGTCTAGAGGGCGTAAATTCCGTAATTTTCGGAACGACTAAAAAATCTACTTTTAAATAAAAATCTTTATCTCTATTCGAAATAGTTGTGTTAACTCTAGATATAACATTAAGGGACAAATTATTTATTCCTGAAATACAAATATTAGTCTTTTCTCTTTTCAAATTTATTTTATCTACTAACCTTTTACTCATAAACTTAGAGTTTGCACCGAAATCTAATAAACCACGTGCTTCATGAAAATTACCATATTCATCTTTTATTAAACAAACAAATGTACTAAGTAACACAGCTTTTAACTCGTTAGACAAATTACATATCGTTGAAAATAAATTGCTTTCGTTATTAGCTTGGAAAGGCTGGAATACAGGAGCCGAAGCATCCAAATTAGATTTATTACCGACTTCGTTTTTAGAACTCATTTCCTGTGAAATTATCTCTGGATTTCAACTTTATTTATTTTTTGTTCACGCGGGAAATGCAGAGTTACATGGTGTCTTTTCTTGCAAATAATACAAGAGAATTTAGATTTACAATCAATCACTTTATGATTCATAAGACAGTTAAAACAAAGATTTTTGGATTTTACAAGCTCAACTCTATTACCCACTGACATGTTTTTATAAACAGGACATTTATGCAAAGGATGATTTTCACTACATGACAAAATACATTTAGAATTTTTTACGTCAGTTAGAAAAACTTTAGAAACATTTCGATAATAAGTATTTTTATTACTAGTATTTTTATTACTCTAGAATTGTCAACCACGGGTTTTCCCTTTGACGTATAATATAAAGCAATTTCCTGAGATAATTCAATGGGTGAAAACCACGATTCTGCTTGTCTAACATTTATAAAATACATGATATCTTTATCAAGCGTTTGACAAATCTTATCAGAAACTATTAACTGTTTTAAAGTTTCGAAATCTGTCACATTCCTCAATTTTAATAATAATCCCAACTCGTTGTTAATCGGGATGCAAATTGTACATATGTTTCATTAGGATGACGTTGTGCTTTCCTAAAATGTTCTAAACAAGTCTGGGGGGTTGGCTCAAATTCTCTATGTACTATAGCCTTTACTTTTGAATAATCTTCTAATTCCCCATCTTTAATGTATGTAATAACGTTTGTTGCCCTTTCCCCTAACAGATTTAGTATAATTTCCGATTTATATTTTTCTGGGACATTTTTGAAATAAAGTCTCTTTCTAACGATGAAAAAGAATAACCCCAACCTTCTGGTCTAGATGGAATTTTAATCTTTAACGTTCGTACACTTTTAATCAGAGGGTCTAAAGATTCTATACTATCTTTTTTTTTCGAGATCACTTAAATTATCATTTTTGGTTTCTGAACGGGCCTTAGTCAACTCAATTTCTAACTTTGCATGTTCAATTTTTAATTTCTCAAGATCTAATAATTTTGATTCCTCATTTTTTCTTTCCTCAATAAAACTGTTTGCTATGTCTTCAACCAGTTTATTATCTGCTTTATACTTCGAACTTTCCTTTATTAAATTTATTAAATCATAAATAGTTAATTTGGAATCTGATATATCTATGACTAATTCAGCAGCAATTCGCTGATAATCTTCCTTTTTTGCACCTTTAAACATTGTATTATAAATACAATTCACAATACAATAAATAAAACTGACGTACCTTTATTTATTAATAAATCTCCAAATCTGATAATTCCACATTTAAAAGATGTAATCCACTTTTTCTATTCTCAATTAGTTCAATAATAAAGAATATCAGTTCTTCTCTGCGTAAACACATTCACAGTTTATTTTTTCGTATTACGAAATTCTCAAGATTAATCGAAATTATTTTTCTTCTGGAATAAAAAAAACTTCATCGGAATTCTGAATCACAATATTTTGTACTTCAGTATAAACAATACGATGATTTAATTTTAGTCTTACTCATTCTAATTACTTGATAGAATTCCAAACATCATTTTATTTTCTGCAGACGATTACCGAAACATAAACATCGAAAAATTCTTTTTATTGGTCTCCTCTCGCCACAACCCATTCGTCCAGGGTTCTCTAGCTGCTGCTGCTGTGGGAAATCTCTCATAAGTTTAACCTACTCTAGATCTGAGTACCAGTGGCAACCTATTCATGCAGTCACTCTAGCTGCTTCGACTGTGGATAATTCTCACCAGCTCAACCTACTGGTACTGAGAATAAAAACACTCTAACTTCACGTGACAGTGAACTTTCAAGTTTTCGATGTCCCACTACGACGCGAAGGTTATGCTTTTCTATGCAAATTTTCCTGATTGCTGAATCGGTTTGATTTATAAGATGCAAGATCTTTTCGGATTGGACTCATCTATTAGTTTATTTTATGAATGGCACCAGTTTAAAGAACTTTCATTTAAACTGTGATTTCCGTTGTAAAGAACAGAGCTCTCTGAAACTAAAAACGATATGTTTTAAAAATTGGATTTTTCAGGGCAATGCACAATATAATTTTGCTTCTACGATTCTCAATCTTATGTTTATGAGGTTAATAAAGACGTTCGTTTAACCCGCACATTTTGGTTTTCTTCGTAAACTTTCTACACGCAACCAAGATAAACTGTAGGAATACTGTCGGTGGTACTTGCTTTACAAACATGCTTTCCCCAGCATCGCCTACACGCTTTTTTAAGACAGACATTTTGAGATTAAGTAAAGCGAAATAATAGTACTCGAACTAAAGGGTCTCTATGAAGCCCGTGTAAAGATTTATTTGTTTTTGCATACTGAAAACCGTTTATTAGTTCATTATCTTTATGTTTCATTTCTTTTTCATTATAATTACAATAGAATTTTGATAATTTTATCAATAGATTGAAGAATTTAAGAAAATTGTGGGGATCGCGCTAAGAAAGTTCCAAGCCACATTTTTGGTGAAATAAATCTGAACACTGTAATATTTTGCTTTATGTTGTATAAATTATAATATCCTACATATTATTTTTTTTCTTATATCATTAGGTGGCAACATATATCACAGGTTTCATTTTCACCCCAGATGTTTCTAGAACTCTTTTATCAAAAACAATGTGTATATCACAATGTAATATATTTCATATAATGCCATATTGTTATTCTGAATATCTCAAATGTTACTCAGAAATTCACAAAGATATTATATGTTATATATTTTGATTTGTGTATTTGACCTCTCAGAAGTTCTAAAATGTGACTTAGCACTCTCTTGCCCCGACCCCCTCAATTATAGGAATTCAGTTATTACAAAATATTTCTACTATTAGATAATAATTTTCTCTGTACCTAAATTATTAATTTGTCTGAAAGGACTTACATATTATCAGATACATTACATTCATGTGGTGATTAATTAATTGGGGTCTATTCTTGAAAGCCATTTCTATTATTATACTAATTTAATCCTTTGTATATCAAGCTGCGCACTGTTTCTGACACGGTAGCTAACATGCAATTTCCGTCCACTGATTTTCCTGAAACAACATTAAAACTCTTTGAGGTCAAAATGAGATTTCCTTTAGAATTAAACTTTCATTAAATTAATGATTACACGACACATTGAGACATTTGTAACTATAAATTACTATGATTTTACCCTGATAGAAAATTTGATTAATATATAAATGTCGATTTACTTTAAAATCAGTTTCATTACACTTGATTTAATCTTCCTTATTTTTCCATTTGATTTTTATTTATATAAAATTTCACTGTTTTATGCGTAAATATTTAATTTAAGATTGTTAATGCTTTGTAAATTTAATATCATTTATAAGTAAGGTTCCCTTGGGTCTTTGATTTTGAGTACCACTTTTTCCCGAGTACTTATATACACTTTTCTATTGAGAGAAATCCGCGATGAATCAATGGGGAAATATTGGTAGTCAAACGAAAGTACCTCATATGAACCCCTATAAACATTTATTTCTTCTTATAAGTTGAAAGTAGTGCTTCCTATTAAACTTTTATACGAGTATACGTATAATACGTATTATACGGGATGCAGATTTTGGATACGTAGGATACGACCAAGGCGGTTATACGTATTATACGAAACAGCATATACGGTACATCGTATATACGGATCTTATACCAGCGGTTAAACGTATAAACGTTTAAACGGTTTTCGTTCATTGCATAAAAAAATGTCTTTCTCCTGCTGGTCTGCAGATCAGAGACTTTGAGAAACAGCCACTATGTCCTGTGCAGTTGGTACTTACAAAAAAAAAAAATCGGAATATTTTTTTCTCAATTTAGATTGTGTTTTCCCCCAATTAAATCTAAACTATTAATTATGAAATGATTTACTATAAAATGATTTATCTTTTGTATATCTGTAACACACGCACATAGCTTATTTTGATTTATGGCGTGGACATTTCGCCCGAAACATTAGTATTGCAGAACACAAACTTACATTGACTTCATATTTTTACTGACATTGATCAATCCAATTCCTGGGAAGTTTCATAATCTTATTTCTATTTTAAAGGCCCCTGTTGAGGGCACTCCCCCCACCGGCCTATATCCCTAGGACAGATAATCGGCCGTAACAAATAACTAACTAAACATACTTTTATTTTATTTAATAATACTTTTTTCTATATTAAACCTAAATTAAATTTTCTATATTCTCCTTATTTGCTCAAAAAGTCTTTTTAATTTCGTTATATATTTACAATAATCTTTTATAGGGAAAAATAATAAGATTCTATGTATGAAACATATTATACAGATTGCTAAAGTAACGTCACCGATTTCCGACTTGTTCTCCGTTCAGTGACGTAACACTGATGAGATCCATTGGCATTAAAAGTAAATACGATACTTGAAATATACGTATACTTGAATTATACGTTATACGTATATACGTATATCGTTTAAACGTGTAACTGAAATACGTATCACATCGGGAGCACTAGTTCATGTTAAGTTGAATGAACAATTTTCCGTCGATATCGGACCAATAGAACCCGAGAAAATAAATCCCTCCTCGTGGAGATTAATATTAAAAATTAATAATTAATATTAAAATTTACTCCGGCACCATGAAAAAAAAAATTCACGTATTAAGGTTTATTTGGTAAATTATAGAATTATTTAATTTGAGTTTTATTTAAATATTAGAATTTTGTGAAACCGGTCGTTTTTACCTCATATTCTTTTAATCCACCATTCATGGAATGATTAACAGAAATGAATGCGCATTCGTAATTTACTATATAGTGCGTCTCAAAAGTATATGGACAGGTGGTTTTTTGTAATAACAGTTCAAAAAGTGAAGCAATAATCACGAAAAAAGTAATATGCATATAGTATCAAAACATAAATTTACTACAGCAAAGAAATAAAGTATAAGTTTTACAGTTTTTTTGTAAAAAAATAAAAATAAAAATAGGCTGTCTTAAAAATATATGGACTTTTCGAATATTTTGCATTTAAATTAGAATTTTGTATCCATTCCTTTTAATTATCTTGAAAACCCTATCAGGCATGCTTCCAACTAGTATTTGGAGTATGTGCGGCTGTAAAGAGAACCAACTCTGCTCTACAAGTTGCTGTAATTCCTGAATAGTAGAAAACTGCCGATTGGAACTGCCGATGTTTCCGATTGGAAGTAGATTGCTTTTAGGGACATTTTGATAATCTTCAGAGCACTGTCGATCATTAAGAAAAGCAATATCGGTTGTTCCGTTGAAACAGAATGTGCTCCACACAATTAGTGAGCCCCCTCCATTTTGTCGGCTAAAGGACTCGCGAGGTTCTTTTCGTAAGTCTAGCCGATAGTATGCCCAGCCATCCGGGCCATCCAAATTGACTTTTTTTCGTCACTGAAGAAAACACTTAACCATTCATCCTTCTAATGCATGTGTTTTTTAGCCCAAAAAATTCGAACCTTTCTATAGTGCACTTTCAGCATAGGTGTCTGACACATTCTGCGATATTTATGATTTTCGCTCGCCTGTATGCAACGTTGAACATTAGATCTGGAAATAGGAAAAGCCAAAGTCCTCGCAATTTCACGAAGAGACTTCTATTGGGTTGAAACTGCTCGCAAAATTTCTCAATCTTGCCTTAGATATATTTTTCATGGTAGACCTAAACGCTTTTTTGCAATCGTACTGTCACGTTTTGATAAAACTGCATAAATTCCAGATCTGCTACTCTTCATTTGTTTTTCAATATCAGAAACATTAACATTTTGAGCCTTTAAACGCCAAATTTTAGCAATATCAGCAGCAGAGAATTCAACGTTCCGAGGCATTTTCCAACTATTCGACAATTGAAGAAAGAGCAGTGATTTTATATTTCGAAGTGGTTACAACACAAGTACAGAACGCAGAAAATGCAAATTTTTCTGATACGGTGGTAAAAAAAGCAATTCGTTTCATTGTCCATATATTTTATGAGACAGCTTATTTTGACTTTTATTTTTTTACAAACAATCTGTGATATAAACATAACACTTTTGTATCGTAATAAACTTATATTACGATTCCATATGCTAATTATTTTTTTCGTGATTATTGCTTTATTTTCTTAGCTGTTATTTCAAAAAATGGCCTGTCTATATAATTTTGAGACGCACCTTAGCATATATATATTTAATTAAATATTTTTCTGTAAAAGCTTATTCCAGAAATTATGTTCATTTAGGCTAATCTTTGATTAGGCGAGTCAAAGGATATCTAGTTTAAGATAATAATTGTCTTTGTTCCTGGGGTGTTAATTTGTCAGAAACGATTTACATACGATCAGATATATATCATTCATGAGATGATTAGTTATTTATTATATATTTATGACTGTCATTTCTATTAGTATGTTAATTTAAGCTTGCATGAGCATGTATTCAAGCTTCATATTATTTCTGATGCGGTAGCTAACATAAAATATCCGTCCACTGAATTTCATGTATTGATGCTAAAACTCTTTCATGTTAAAATGGGGTTTGATTTGGAATTAAATTTTCACTAGAATGATAATTGCACTAAATACAGTTGTAACACATGACTGTGATTTTCTCATGTTATAAATTTTGATTAATATATTAAATTAGATTTGAATGAAAACTACTGCAACTTTAATTAACCCATTTGTATTTGAAGCGAGCATTTCAGGATTTTTTTTTCAGCTATTCCAAATTCATTCAAGAAATTCTAAATAGTAATTTTTGCTTTATTTAATGACAGACGTTTTGTGATTAGATAAAATAAAAAATCTTCTTTCAGAATTTTCGGTATGGATTCGGAATTCATGAAATGGAAGATTATATATGCGCTTCTATTGCAAATGAATTAAACTGTACAAAATATTTTGTGTTTTTTAATAAAATTATTAATGAAAATGATAAAGTTTATTGAAAACATATACACACACACATATATATATATATATATATATTCAAAGTTTGATTTTCTTTGGTAAATGATATATTATCTATAACACAGTTATAATCAAAATTTAGAGAATTAGAAAAAATGTATACTAATATATTTTTTTCATTAATAATTATTCCTTTGATAATTCATAAAATATAAAGGCAAATTTAAATATAATTCAGTAAAATATTTAGTGGTTTTCTTGTTTATTAAAATTTACTTTTATACATAATTCTTAAAGAGCAGGGAAGACCGAGCTATGCTCGGTCAAAATTAAATTTGAGTTCAAATATCATGACCCATGACCAAAATGACCCACTAATTGAATTTTCTCGAACATGTGACTTAGCCCAACAGTTTTCTCGTGCCCTAAAACCATAGGATGCAAAATTTAGTGTAAATTGAGCCGCTTTTCAGATCTTGACCCACAATGACCCAGAAATGACCCACTAATCGAATTTTCTCGAACATGTGACCTAGCCCAATGATTTTCGCGTGCCCGAAACTCGTATTATACAAAATTTAATCAAAATCGCTAGAGCCGTTTTTTAGATAAAATTAATTTGACCCGCTTTGACCGAAAAATGACCCACTAATCGAAAGTTCTCGAACATGGGACCCAGCCCAATTGTCTTCTCGTGCCCGAAAATAGTCGGATACAAAATTTCGTCAAAATCGTTTGAACCGTTTTTTAGATACAATTAGCTTAACCATGACCCAAAATGACCCAAAATGACCCACTAATTGAATTTTCTCGAACATGTGACCTAGCCCAGCAGTCTTCTCGTGCCCGAAAACCATTGGATGCAAAATTTCGTCAAAATCGTTTGAACCGTTTTTTAGATACAATTAGCTTAACCTTGTCCCAAAATGACCCAAAATGACCCACTAATTGAATTTTCTCGAACATGTGACCTAGCCCAGCAGTCTTCTCGTGCCCGAAAACCATTGGATGCAAAATTTAGTGTAAATTCAGCCGCTTTTTAGATCTTGACCCACAATGACCCAGAAATGACCCACTAATCGAATTTTCTCGGACATGTGACTAGCCCAATGGTTTTCTGGTGCCCCAAAACGGTAGGATACGAAATTTCGTCAAAATCGTTAGAGCCGTTTTTAAGATAATTTTTGCATATATATATATATATATATATGCAATGACGAAATTTTGCATCCAATGGTTTTCGGGCACGAGAAGACTGCTGGGCTAGGTCACATGTTCGAGAAAATTCAATTAGTGGGTCATTTTGGGTCATTTTGGGTCATGGTTAAGCTAATTGTATCTAAAAAACGGTTCAAACGATTTTGACGAAATTTTGTATCCGACTATTTTTGGGCACGAGAAGACAATTGGGCTGGGTCCCATGTTCGAGAACTTTCGATTAGTGGGTCATTTTTCGGTCAAAGCGGGTCAAATTAATTTTATCTAAAAAACGGCTCTAGCGATTTTGATTAAATTTTGTATAATACGAGTTTCGGGCACGCGAAAATCATTGGGCTAGGTCACATGTTCGAGAAAATTCGATTAGTGGGTCATTTCTGGGTCATTGTGGGTCAAGATCTGAAAAGCGGCTCAATTTACACTAAATTTTGCATCCTATGGTTTTCGGGCACGAGAAAACTGTTGGGCTAAGTCACATGTTCGAGAAAATTCAATTAGTGGGTCATTTTGGTCATGGGTCATGATTTTATGATATATATATATATATATATATATAACCACACACAAGATTTGCTCGTATTAGAATATATGATATCCATCATGAGGCCGTCACAATCTTTTGCTGGACATGTTTCACTGTATGTCGTTTTATTAAAATTTCAGTGAAAATTTAATTGTATAGTTAAACTTATTTTGACCTCAAACAGGTTTAGAGTTAATACATGAAATTTGATATATGAAAAATAACATAGTAGTACAAGTGACATTCAAGAAAAATTTCAAATTAATTCAGCTTATGAATGAAACTTATCTCATCTTATGTAAAACTTTACTGACAAATTAACACCCAGGGAGAAGTGGAAGATATTTTCTAATAATACATGGCTTCGGATTTGCAAGCATTTAAATCTATTCTAAATATATAAATTAGAGGTATTCATGTATTCTGCTAAATGTTTCAGAAGCATTTAAAATTATTGTCAAAATGGCATTGTATGCATTGTGAAACAAAATAAGAACCGAGACGATAATGAATAGTTTTCGGTATTTAGGAACGAGTAAATGTTGAGGAAGGGTTCCCATGGGCTCTTAATATTAAGGAACTTTGTTTATATCTTGTATTAAATTTATAAAGCATTATGATTCTTAAGTTTTTCAGTTACGTATAAAATAATAATTTTTTATAAAGAAAAATTTACTGAAGCAATAAAAATTGTAATACAGTTTAATGTGAGTAATTTTTATGTAAATCTACATTTATATATCAGACATAATTTTCATCATGGGGAAAAACAGATTTGTTTTGTTACAAATGTTTCATTGTCTGTAGTGTAATAATTGTTTCAATGAAATATTAATTCTACAGTGTACTATGGACAGGAATTGTATGTTAGATACCGTATCAGAAATAATATGAAGCTTTGATGCATTTTCATGCAATCTTAAATTTACATACGAATGAAAATGGCATTCAAGTATACATCCAACTTAAGTTATCACCTTATGAATGGAGCAAACCTAATCTTATACAAATCTTTTCTGACAAATTGACCCCTCAGTGACAGATAAAACTAATATCTAACAGTAGAAGTCTTTAGATTCGCAAGAGTGTTATACTGTTCTAATGAACGAATTCCTATATTTTGCCTAAATTCTTTAATCGCTTCGTAAAATTATCAAAAACCCTATTGAAAGCATACGGAATGAAATAAAAAACTTGAAGATAATGAATGAATGAATGGCTTTCAACTAGTGCTCCCGATGCGATACGTATTTCAGTTACACGTTTAACCGATATACGTATATACGTATAATACGTATTTAAGAAAAACGTATACCTTAAAATATACGTTTAAACGTATCCAGATACGTATAAGCGTATATCGGTTAAACGTATAAATCAAGTATACGTTTAATTCAAGTATACGTACATTTCAAGCATCGTATTTAATGCCAATGGATCTGATCAGTGTTACGTCACTGAACGGAGAACAAGTCGGAAATCGGTGACGTTACTTTAGCAATCTGTATAATATGTTTCATACATAGAATCTTATTATTTTTCCCTATAAAAGATTATTGTAAATATATAACGAAATTAAAAAGACTTTTTGAGCAAATAAGGAGAATGTACACGTTTCAGATTTATTGTTAATTCTTATTAAGTATATTCTTTCTTTTTTTAATTAAAAAAATATATATTTATTTTTGTGTGCGTAAAACTCAAATTGCGCCCGGAGGAGGGGGGGTCAAATGTAGTTCTTTCCACGGTGCTAATGTTTTCTACTCTGTGATAATGTGTAACGCAAT
Organism: Maratus michaelseni; assembly: GCA_963931845.1. Classification (NCBI taxonomy): domain Eukaryota; kingdom Metazoa; phylum Arthropoda; class Arachnida; order Araneae; family Salticidae; genus Maratus; species Maratus michaelseni. The sequence continues at coordinate 197,627,770 of OZ007588.1, read as the reverse complement.
TTAATTTTTTTTACCGTCCGTGGGGGTCTTTAAAATAAAAATAAGATTATGAAACTTCGCATGAGTTGGATTGTTCAATGTCAGTATAAAATATGAAGTCAATGTAAGTTTGTGATCTGCAATACTAATGTTTCGGACGAAATGTCCACGCCATATATCAAAATAAGCTACATGCGTGTTTTACAGATATGCGAAATGTAAATCATTTCATAATTAATAGTTTAGATTTGAGGGGGAAAAACAAAATCTAAACTAAAAAAAATATATATTCCTTTTTTTTTTTTTTTTTTTTTTTTTTTTTTTACAGCGGCTGTTTCTTAAAGTCTCTGATCCGCACACCAGCAGGAGAAAGTCATAATTTTTTAAGTAATGCACGTAAACCGTTTAAACATTTATACGTTTAACCGCTGGTGTCAAATCCGTGTATACGATGTACCGTATATGCTGTTTCGTATCATACGTATAACCACCTTGGTCGTATCATACGTTTCCAAAATTCTGCCCCGTATAATACGTATTATACGTATACTCGTATAAAAGTTTAATAGGGAGCACTAACATGAACTAATTAGGATATGTATAAACTAATTCAGATACAAAATTGGTGCTACCTGGCTGTGGAAAGTGGAAGTAAAAGATCTTGCAGCACGTGCGCATTACACCTGCTGTAGAGTGCCATAGGCAGCGGACACATGTGTCGGAGTTTCGTTTACAACAGAATGCTCACCCTTTGTTTACAACTGAAGGAATTTCCAACGCATGCACCAAAAATGGCTGTTTTTAAGGAAACTGCAAAAGAAAATTACAGATTTGATAATCCCAGACAACGAAATATTCTCATTTTCACTTCTCTTCGAATATTAAGAAAGCTCTTGGAGGTATCGATTGGAAACTCAAAGTATATACGTAGTTTATTTTTCTGTTGCCGAAAATGGAAACTTTGTGAAAATCGGACAGTAACTTTTTTAAATTTTGCACAAAATTTGACCTCTTTTGAATCAAATGACCAACACATTTGAGGGGTGACACTGAATTTACTTCAGCTTCGGAGTTCATCTCTCTACTTTCCGACAGACCAAAGGGTTTCCATATGAACCGTTTCGTAGAGCGATTTTTAGAGTGTTTTCGCGTTTAGTACTATTTTTTTACGGCAACGGGCAACGTCAAGTGAATCAGCTAGTTATGAATATAGGGTGATTCAGAAATACGCTACTAATACTCATGTGAAAGTAGTTGATTCTAAAAAAGAAGTGTTATATCAAATGTTTATATCCCTCTTGATAGAATGAGAACATTACTGCAGTTTTTTCTTAGTGGTTTGCACTCTTGCTTGGGACAGTTCAAGTGAAAAGCATATTTACAGTACCTGAATATATTCTTTTTATTATCTTTTAAAATCAAGGTAAGTTGTTGTTTTAATTAATATTTGTTAAGTTATTGTTACTCTTGCAGAATATCAGTAAGTTTTTGCTTCAACTGTTTTTCAGGAACTTATGTTTTACCATGTTTAAAATTACCACACTATTTTTGCTATATGGAGTAATTATGAACAGTATTCTTCTAAATGTTTATTTCCAAATTAGAACGTATTAAACCTCTTATGAAGTCACAGCTGCTTTTACAGTCGATGCTTTTAGTTTTTTCGAGAACTTTTACTCAAAATTGAAAGTTTAATATATCTAAATATCGGAAATTAAATGGGCAATCACTAAAACGGGTGTCCCTTAGTTCGTTTGGATAGATTTTCGTTTAAAAACATAAAAGCAAAACTAACCGGTAGGCGCATAGCGTAGCACATAAATACTAGGTTCCGTTTGATAGATTTTCATTTAAAAATATAAATACATTCAATACGAATTCTAGGTATATTGAAGGTTATTATCACAGACCCAGGCAACGCTGCGTGGGTCAGCTGATGGTAAAATAATGTGTGTATAAAGTTATAGCTGAACAAATGTTGTGTATGAACTTCATATTTTATTTTGTAGTATAACATCCCGACACAAAATAGATGTTCACAATCACCCCATAGTCTTTGGTTATTATGAACATCTGAGGTAATTATGAACAATCAAATTTAATTACTTTAATTACATACCACAGCACCAATAACTGATTGTAATTAAATTATAGGAGTGAAATGATATATTTATGCCGGTTTTACATGGTTTTAAAGGAATCAAATACTCTTAAAACTGTCAGTAGTTGAAACTAGCAAAATTTGAATTACCCCCCAAATGAGCCTACTGTGCTTGAGACAGATATATGATCGATCGCAAGACGTGTGATCAATATACAAGCAGTCCATGACTTCCCACTAGCATAGATTGACACTTTATATTTGCTATAACAAAATCACGATTTAAAAGAACGCTATAAACTAATTTCCCATGCACAGTTTTATTCAGTATCGAAAAGAAAGAAATACATTTTCAGAATTGACTAATTTATGGCTATTTACTACGATAATTGACTAATTTGTGTTTTTATTTACTACGATAGAAATGATATTCCATTCTACCAAACCGACCACTCTAAAAATTGTTGTTCCCAGTTATCGGGATTTGCATTATTTTTCAAAATAGTTAGCAGCGATTACTGGCCAAACATTTTGCGTCTTTCTTACATTTGTGGATTCAGTTAGGCCTTGAGAATACCCCTTATTTCAGCTCGAATTAAGTGAGGGGTAACAGCATATATTTCAGATGATAAGTTAGTATGTGTGATAGAAACTTGAAAATTTTATAACGGTAATGGTATCTGCAATAATTGTAATTAATATCTTGTGATATATTATTAAATACAATTACTGTTTCTATAAAATCTAATAATCACTAAATTTAAAACATTTCATTACTTTGCTTTATTTAATAATTACCAATGCATTTCTCAATCCTTGAAAAATCCATGGCTATAATTTGTTTTTTTACATCTCAGCTAATTACTTATTTCTGTTTCAAGAAATTTCATTACATATATTCTCTCGTAATTCTAAAGTTCTGATAATGTTTCTTATTTAAAACCAGAAAAGCCTAAATGTAAAAAATAAACTTATAGACAGGTAACTTATTCTGTATTTTACTGAAAATGATAAGAAATGATGCGAAATTACGTAAAATTTATATGAAACTTTATTTTATAATTTTTTCGGGATTTTGGAAAACTTTCTTTTTAAGGATACATTATTTGAAGGAAATAAAGAGTCAAAATTACAAAAAAAGTGAACATAAAATATTAAAATATACTAGAATACAAAAATAAAGAAAGAAAGAAATGTAATTTAATTTTTCCTTTTAAATTCAATTTCAAACTGAATTCAGTTTACTTTTTAAAGTTTCCTTAAATGGGTGTTAAAAATTTGATGAGGACAAAATTGTTTGAATATTTATCATGTGAATGTAAACTTTTACGAACGGGAAAAAATTACATTTTGCAATATCAAATTTTCATAAGATCTAACTACGTTGTTTAAGAGAAAATTTCATTTAACTTAAATTTCAGCATTTTTTTAATGTAATTACTGCTATTTCTTCTCGACAATGGACAACATTGACAGATAAAAGGTAATCAAAAGTATAATTGATCCGCAATAGCCCCACCCTACCGCTGAAATCGCGGAAATGTATTGGAATTTAGGAAAACATATCAAAGAGTTTTATTGCTTCGAAAAAGGCCTTATCTTTTATGAAATGTTTGGAACATGCGGACACGAAGATTCAGTCTTCAAATTTTAAATTGGAGGGAGATTCGTGCGGCATATAACTGGAGAAGTTTTTTAAAACAACAAAAAAAAATAATTAAACATAATTTAGACATCATATTATAGACATGAATTCTATGAGGATATTTTGTCTTGGTATACGGAAGTACTTTTGACGATTACCCTTCACATTTAAAATTTCAAAATTGAACATCTATCTTCCCCACCATATCCCGTAGTCTGGAAGTTTTTTGTTTTTTTAACGAGACGGGTCTTACTGAAAATATATGCAATACTTCCCGCATAGCATGCACAGTCACAGTGACGTCATTGTGACGTCAATGTGAGTCACGTACGTCACGTCACATCTGTGACCAAAATGCCACCTCTTTGTAACGTCACACTGTGACCAAAATGTGAACGTCTTGGAGATCTAAAGAAAACTTAAAATAAACTTTAGAACATCTTATAACATAAAGAAAATTACTTTTTGACAGTTTTAAAAATTTTTGTGACGTTGCAATGACGTCACTGCAAGTCACATAAGTCACGTAAAACCTATGACCAAAATGCCAACACTCTGTGACTTCACGGTGTGATCGGAGAGTGAATTTGAAAAAAAAAAACTCATAAAATATAGATTTGAATTATGTCATGTACCTAAATCATTAATAAAAATATTGTCACACACTATTTAAATATATTGAGTATTTCCAAAATAAAATAATAAATAAATATCTGTCTACATATATGAGGCAGATAATTTTTTACAATTTTCATTACCATTTTCATGAAATTTAACAAAATATACTATATAATACAAAGGTAAAAATCCTTAAATAGAAATTTAGTTATTTATCGAGTTAAGCAATTCGTGTCACGTGACGACCAGTTTTTCACTGTCACGTCGGATATTCAAATCAAAACGCCGATTTTGACATTATTTTCTGAAAGATCTTCTGCTTTTAACAAAAAATGGAAAAGGTTTTTCAATAACATAGTTTCTGAACAAAACACGAGCCAATTTCGTGTATTTCCGAGCAAAAATGAATTAAAAACATGTTATAAAGTATATGTCATTCCTATAGCAATATATTCAAAACTGGCCAGTGCTTAGTAAGATGTCACCTCTATTAAATATATTGCTCTTTTCGATAGAGTGTAAAAAATGAAAAATTTGTACTTAGGAAATTTGATTGCAATTTAAATTTATATCGAAATTACTTTATAAAGCCTATTAAATCAATTATTATTTAAAATATATCTTTACTTTTGACGACTAAAGCAAATGCAATGGATTAAAAAATATATAAAATGTAAATTTTCACAGCTTATTTCTAAGAATACAAAACTCTCTCATATAAAAAAAGAATATTATAGCATCATTAGAAGTTCATTTTTCAGCCATATAAATTATAAAGGTTTTGAAATGTCTTTATTTAAATTATTTTCTTCCTATATCATTTGCGGTAAAAGTTGGAAACATCTGCTAGCTGTTATTTTGTTGTGTTTAAACAATACTGCGCGCGCATATTGAAGGCAGACGACTTTTTCTCATTCGAAGCTACGATTAGCGTGTGTTGGGTTCTTTGAAGTTTGTAGATTTATACTGTGTAAGTAAATTAACGTTTTAAAGTGAACAATCTCCATTTAAAAGTAAACCATCCATTTTAACATCTCATTGTGTCTAGCCGGGTGTGTTCATAAGGCCTGGGTGATATTTGATTTCTCAGATCTATGAACACATCGCTTCTGCTGGAATAATTTGAAAATTATTGTAATGGATTTACATTCTAATTTTTCAATGAAAGGGAAGCAGATAAGGAGCATTCCATCATAACCCCTTTATCTATAGATCAGCAGGTAACTTTTAATGTCTTCGCAGTTTTGTTAATAGTGCATGTTTAGTACTAGTACATTTAATAGTGCATTATTTAAAAGTAAGATGTTTAAATTTTCTTTTAAAAAATCACTTGTATTAAATTTTATCTTTAATGTTTTATATTTTTTAAAATAGATTGTTTGGAAAAACTGTATTTACTAAGAATATGTATTCTAAATGTAAAGTGTTATATAAAATGAGGAATTTATTTAATATTTTGCGTTTATTAGTTCAATTTTCATAGTTATTCATTATAATTAAAAACATTGCAATTTTTAAAACTATTAATATTTGATTTGCAATTTAATAATTTCGTTGCTAGTGTAGGTTTCCAGAAATAATTTTCCGGTATATTTGAAAAAGAAAAGTGACAATTTAATGCATTGAATAATTTATTTGTCGAGATATGTCAATGTTAGATGCACAAAAATAATAAATATTGATGAAACAATAAAATAACTGTTTAGTTAAGGTAATTTTTCCAGCTGTGTTATCGAATGTTTTTACTGTAAAAATATATATTTAAGTTCTGCATTTAGTATTCTATCAAAAACTATAAATAAAATAATTTGTAAAGGAAAAAAATATAATTTTTTTTTTTTTGGCATTTATGATCTTAAGTTCTATATTTCATTTACAACGAAAACTGTTTTACTGCTTGACACAATGTTTATTATTTAATAATATCGCACAATAGGTATATCTATTATTTAAATTGATTCCTAATATAAATTTTTCAGAATGCTTATTTGAAAATGTGTACTTATATTTTCTTTAAAGTTGTTCTCAAATACAAAATAGCTAATTTCTGGCATATTTCTGAATTCATTTTTATTCGGAAATACATGAAATTGGCAGGTGTTCTTATTCAGAATAGGGTAGATGTGCCAGTAATGGACCGCCTTCCAGTAATGGGGCACCTTCAATGTTTTTGGTTTATAAAAAAAAACCAATAAAAATTCAGCTTTATTTATTTCATTAATATGCTATCTTTAAATTCTAGTTTTAAATGCAATCATAATATCAATTATCTATTACTTTTTGTGAGGTGTCCATTACTGAAATTTAGGGTGTTTTGATTTATTTCTGTTATTTACAATTAAATTTAGATTCACATTGGGAAATGTGACTATGAGCATGGTTAAATATTGTTGGTAGAGTAATATAATATTAAAAAATGTTGAATACAACAATTATAACTATTAATTAAAAAACAATTGTTAAAGAAATTCCTTAAGGATGTCCATTACTGGCACATCTACCCTATATATAATTGCATGGCGCTATCCATTTTTTGGTAACGGCAGATGATGTTTCAGAAAACACTATCAAAGTCGGTGTTTTGAACCAAATTTCCGACGCGCAGCGTCAGAAACGGGTAAAACGTGACCGACATTGATCTTAAGTATTACATTTATCTAAAAATGGAAAACGCTATTCATTCCAAATAGCTTTAATAATCAGGCATGCAAGTGCCATGCGTTTAAAAGTTTGTTCATAAATGTGTCAGAAAGTTTCGTGTTAACCGGTTTCTCAATCAGATGCAAAGTTTTAATTTGAATACGAGTTGCATCAATAAAAATGATTGCCGATCCAATCCTTATCGTCGATCTTATCCGTATTTGGTGAAATCTTGTTATCCGAATCCATGCGAAATCATTTATCAGGTTCGGTCGGGTTGTGGGCTTACAGATTTTTTGTTGTTGTTGTTGCTGGGTTAGGGTAAGAATACGGGTTGAATCAAAATATAGTTTCAGTCAACCTTCATTCATGTTCAAGTTGACATTCAATCATGTTCAAGAAGTATATAACCGGATTCGTGTATGACTCTAGATCCGAGCCGAGATTAGAAATTGTATCGTAACACAATTTCTGATAAAATCTGGTTACTCGGTCGTATGCAAGATTCTATTCCAAACAAGACTTACAGTAAAAACATTATACCCGACTCGGGTCAGATCGGGTTCACGAAAATCAGGTCACACGACAACTAATCCAAATCTATTCTGTAACCAAACAAATCCAAAAAGATCGATCCGAAGTTTCTGGATTGGATTCGTGTAAAATCTGGTCACCCGACCCGGTGCAGTGTCGTCACAATCGTCACAAACTTGAACCATAAAAAAATTTTGATCCGAACAATCCGTATAGGATTCGGGTAAAATCTGGTCACCCTATCCGATGCAGATTCGTCACATTTTTCACATTTAAGTCGCACGGTGACTTCACAAAGTAGTCACATTGTGAGGTCACAGAAAGCCTTGAAAACGGCCATAACGACCTCGCATTTACGTCACAATGACTTCACATCGACGTCACGTGACGTCACGACGACGGTCACAAAGTCACAGTGTGACGTCACCATGCCTTACGGGTTATTTCAATGCATTTTTGATAGGAAAGTAACGGTATTTTTGTGTACCCTGTAGAAAGAGTTAAATGACAATAAATTAATTTATTTAAAATATTTGAATTACACTTGTTAATCATGACAATATTTTAAAAATATGACTGAAATCAGCCAATACAAAAGTTGTAGCTATTAATTAATGGGAGTTCTATTTTGCGAACAACTTTTAATTTTAAATTTATGAAAATAAAAACAGGCATAGTTATTTAACCAATGTGCCATAGCTTCCCACCCAATACTGGGCATTAGCGGCGATAGACTACTTTGAGATCCAACCGTTCCAATAGAACCCAGCTCATGATTACGAAAGGGTTCGGACCAGGTTCGGTCCGCAGGGGGGCGCCCATGGCATCATCGCCCCTGGGCGCCTCCGGAAGTTCTTAGGAACAACTAGGAACTCAAAAACTACCCAAGGGCTCCCTCCCGAGAATTGCTATATCCCCGGTCGGAATCTATGAAAATCTATGAAGGTGATCTCTGGGTCCAGGAATGGACAACACACATAATCAATGTTAGTAAACACTTAACTAACGATAGAAATAAAAAATAAAAATAAGAAAGTTAGTCGTCCACCACCGTCACGAATCTAGGTGACTAGGCTGGAGACGAGGCATGGCGGAGTAGAACATGAAAGAAAAAACTGGTCCCGCCGGACCTTGATATAGTCCAAGCTCGTTGGCTTATCTTCGCCGGATACAACTACTAGCTTTCCATGTCCTTAACCCGCGGAAATAAAACTTGCCCAGACCCTGCAACTAACTATGACCGCTGTGAACTCAGTCAAGAGAAACACTCATCTTGGCTAAGCACTGGAGTATCGGAAGTAGGATGAGTGAGACGCAGTCCGCACGAGGCCGCATCCAGGTCGGAATACTATGGCAGGTCCTTAAAACCGCTAGGCACGACCAACGATTGTCGATCACACCCATGGTTCCGGAAGTGATGCTATATCGGTACCTGCCCCCGTCGCAAACCCCGCTTCTCCCGAATCTGGAAATTGAAACTGGGATCCACGGCGTCATCGGCCAGGCTTCCGGTCATCCTCTCGCGCCACGCAGAGGCCGGGTTAAGTCGGAATCACCTGGAAAAAAAAAATATTCCACATTCAAAGATAATTTTATGGACATGTAATTTTTTTGTTGTTGTTCAAAAAATCACATAAAATCAGACACGATATAAAAAACAGAATTTTACTGTCTTTTTCATTTTCCAACGCAATAAATCCGAGAGATTCTTTTTCTGTGACGGACATAATTTTAAACAAAAAAAAAAGTCAAATTTACAATTAGAAAAAGCAGTTTCAAAGAACAAAGTAAAATCAAACAAATGGAACTAAATTAAATAAAACATAAAAATTAATTTCAGCTATTCTGTAGTAATTTTTTTATATAATGCGATACGACAATTTTTGATGACATTTTTTAAAATATATTTCTTTTAAATGTATTTTTATAGAGCGAAAAAAGTTTCATTTTTGCAATTTTTCATTAAGAAATCATTCAGATTTATTAACCGAAAATATAGTAATAGTTTGTGATTCATAATTTTATTTTTTTTTATTAAAAAAATTAAAAAAATTAAAGATTGTTTTATCAGACAAAGTATTTGTAGGAAATAAGTAGTTGGAGTTAAAGTTATAAAAAAATGTGACATGAAAGAGCAAAATAAAATAACGCAAATTAAATAAAATGAAATAAAAATAATATAGCAATTTCAAATTTCAAATTTCATATTACATGAATTTTATATGATGTGTGATGACAAGTTGATGTGATTACAAGATATGTGATGACAAAAAAATAGTTGAATCCATTTCTTTAAAATGAATTCTAATACAATCGAAAAAACCTTTTGCTATTCATATTGCATTTATATTGCAACTTTTTAATTAACAATGATTAGGTGTTTAAAATAATTAGATTGTTATGTACCATCATAGTTTTACCCGAGAATGGCGCGACACAAACTTCAAAAGAAATAAATATGTGTGCAAATGCTCTAGTGTTCATTTTTTAAATTCTAGAACTCAAATTTTATTGTGGTAAGTGAGATATAATTCAGTTACATTGTCACTGAAGATGACTTTAAGATGTATGTATTCACCCAGTTTCAATATAATGAAAAAGAAATAGAAATTTTTGGTTACATTGAACTTTTTTAAATATCAAATTTATTGATTGTAAAATCTTGTTGAGATCCTTTTCTGTATCAACAACACATTTCACTAAAACATTTTGTATCTCATTGAAGTGAGAACATACAATCAAATATTCAAGGAACGCTCCCATAACGATAAAGCAATATATACATACACAAACACACACACACACACACACACATATATATATATATATATATTAATTTTTTACGAAGATGATTTAATATTCCACGAGAACATGGCAGTTTCTTAAAAATGGTGAATGATTGCAGTCGATATGAAGAATCCTGGCGAGGAGGTTAGGCAATTATGAGACACCACAAGAATTTCTTCAATAAGATGCAGCCAATTTCCAAAGAAATTGTTTATTAACAACCAGGAACGATGCCAGTAACAGTTCCCACAGTATCTGGTATAAACGTATAGCCCTCTGGCTTGACGATAGTTCACTACATCATTTAATAGATCTTAAACAGCTGTTATGAAAATCTAAGTCAGTTAAACACCAGATAACAATTTGGTCAGCACTTCAAAATACGACAGAAATCTGCTCTTCAGATGCGTGCAAGCGAATTTTGTTCACGGCGCGTATGGTTACTGAAAATGACGTAACGAGCGCACGATCCAATGAGTGAGAGGCGAAATTAAGCTAAGCGAATGTGGTGCGAGGGAGAAGATTTAACACGAAAGAATCCACATTGTAGCTGCGCATTGATTTTGACGTGAAAATACCCAGAGCGCGAAGCAAAGCATGGAATAATTTTTTTTAAAAAAAATGGCTTTTAAAAACATTCCAAATGACAAGAAGCGTCTCTCAGTAGCTTTTTGTTGATTGGGGAGTTGATAAAAGCTACGAATGAACTTAAAGTTTTAGATTAAGATTTGGAATAAGATAATTATTAATATACGTGTTATTACTTTTAAAAGGACATTAAATAGGAATAAATATTATTAAGAATTAAGGAAATAATGACTATGTCAGAAGTTAGATTAATATAAAGGAATAGAAGGAATAGTGCGAAATAAATGCGAAGGATATGCGAAGGAAATAATTTTTTTCTATAACATATATATATATATATATATATGCATCTGCATATGTCTATATATATATATATATATATATACAGAGAGAGAGAGAGAGAGAGACAGAGAGACGGGGCTGAGGGAGGGAGAGGGGGAAGAGGGATATAGAGTGGAAGGATAGAAGAGAGAGAGAGAGATAATGGAGGGAGAGAGAGGGGGAAGAGGAGGGTTAGAGAGAGATGCATTTTAAAAATAATAATGATAAATAAATAAATAAAGGATTTTTTATAGTTTGTAATATGTCAGATAACATAAAATGTTTTCAGAAAATATTTTATTTATTCTTTTCAATGAAATTTTACATTTATTGCGATAAAGATGTTTCAGATTTCAAATCATTTTAAAATTTAATTTCAGACTATCATACTAATAAATCTGGTCTTCATTGTTTTCTATATTTTAAAGTTTCATTGAAAAAGAAGCTTATTTCTCAGAAATATAACATCTATATATTTCTATTTGGAAAAAAAAAAAACTTTATCTAAAAAAAAAATTAAACACGTAATTCTTTGCTTTTAATTTCAATAAATGTCACACTGCAAACGATTATATTGTCTTTCCATTTTATTTATTTGCCCGATGCTTAGAATATAATAATACTTTTTTATTGTTTTATGTTTCTGAATTTTGAGAATATAAAATATTCCAAAACATACATGCGTCATATTGGTTGCTTTGTATTTTATCAATTTAAGTAATTATCTATTTAAGTAAATTATATTTATTGGTTATCAAAACGTAATATTACGAATTCATTGATTAAAAAAAACAACCAACATTAAGCATAAATACAATGAATAATATGCATAAATACATTTTATACACATGATTTAAAGCAATAAAATGAAAATATAATAATGATGTTTTTTTTTATTGTTTTATTTTTCTGAATTTTGATAATATAAAATATACCAAACCATACATACTTCATAGTGATTGCTTTTTATTTTATCAAAATTTAAGTAATTATCTGGTATAAATTATATTAATTGGTTATTAAAACGTAATATTACGATTTACTTGATAAAAAAAAAAAACCAACATTAAACATAAATGCATTGTGATTTAAAGCAATAAATTGAAAATATATTAAATCATTCCCCATATCATCATCGGATGCGGCGTGGAGTAAGTAATGCCACTTAGGAGTGAGCATTAGGTACGAGCATTTAAAACAAACCTTGATTACACTAGTTGAATGAGAAATAGTGCTTCAGTTAAGAGTACGAACTTTGCGTACATGTTGGCATGCAGCTCAAAACTATCGATGTATCACCAAATACGAATAAAAAAACGTTACTGGTAGCACGGGTGGCAGCATCAAATTTTTGCAACTGAATTTAGCGTCGATGTTATTGATATATCTGTTGCATTAGAAAACGAATGTGGGGTTGTTGTTGTCATTCCAACATCAAGCAATCCGCTGAATGTGAAATGAATGGCAACTCGATTACCGATGACTCCCCGCGAGTAAAGGAAAAATGCGTAATTGGGTTGCTGTTCATTTCACATCGCAGTGGGCTATCCGGTGTTGTTATAGCAACACCAACCCTCCCCTCCTCCCCCCTCACACACACTGTTGCACTGCTGACTGGATTTTTCGCAATCTGTATTATCTAATCTATCATATATACCAAAATCATCGATTTATCAAGTCTTTTAACCGTTAAACTACGTGATGTTATAAAAATATTATTTCTAATATAGCTTTAGATTTTTATAAAATGTAACAAACTTATTTTACCAACACCAAAAGAGAGAGTGGTCTAAAAATAGTCCTTTTAATTTTCACTTTATAGTAAGGTTTGTCAGACTTAAGGGAAATAGACTCCTTTTCGTGCAGTCATAAATAAAATGCTTTAAATTTATGTATGAAAACGCACGTTTTCTTTTTAAAATTATCCCATATACTAATTTATTTTCCTTCCCATTACGCGAAGAAAACTCAGAGGTCCAAATACCGGCTATTCGGTATTCAGACCACTCTGAGTGGCTGGTATTTAGACCACTGCTATGTTTAAGTGAAAACCGGTATTACTCATTCATATAAAAAAAATACCAATAACGTGCGTGCGGCATTTGGAAGCTAAACATGTCTGGAAAACAATTTAATCGTCAATTCAAGTCAATATATGATCAGTATTTTTTTAATTTTACATAGAATCACATACATGAAAGATTCTTGATATCTCAGATTTTGTCGTGTCGATACTTTTGCTTTTACTGTTAATAAATGAGACAGACTTAAGCGACTCGACGTACTGCTCGAGACTTTTTTCTTGAAATTAAAGGTACAAACTATCGCCACTAGTCTGCGCTGAGCTCAATTATCAGAACACCTACTAGCCGGTATTTGGACCTTTTTCTCTAATAAAAGAAAATAGAGATGCTACATCATTTTCACGTTATTGGAGTCGTTGTGAAATGAAAACAGGTGGGTAAGTGTGATCGAAGATCGCTCAAAGAGTTTCGTTTAATATTCCTTTCAAAACACTTTATCTTTTCTTTAATAAATCTAAATAAATTCCATTTAGCAACCAAAAAAAAAAAAAAAAAAACCTCATGTTTTTTTGTTTTTTATAAAATAAAAATTTACCGATCTATTTTTTCGTTTTTTCGAGCATCAAAACCAGCCCGATATCAGGCGAAGCCGTCTATTATCTTCTGTCATAATAATATCTGTCACGCAGACTAAATACGATATAAAACAATAATTTCAAAATTAAACATGTTGTACATCTTCAAAATGTTAAATATGCGAATATTTCCATAATCGGATTTTTATCATGATTCAATATGTTTCTCAAACTCATATATTTACTATTCTCTATTACTGATATTGATACTCGCTTTGTATTATTCTCAAACATTTGAAAAATTCGTTAAACTTCTCATATGTAGTCAGATTTTCTTTTTAATTCTCTAATGGCGTGATATTAATCTGTTTTGTCCACTTACACATACTCATACTCCTTGTATTATTGAGAAATCTTAGACATTTTCCGTTTTATTACGACTATGACGTCAATCAATTTTATTTCATATTTATCTTTTTTTCAAATGGTGAAACTTTTTATTTCATTTTCATTTTTCACGTGAAAATCGTCTGATAGAAAATTAATTATTGTAGAAATAATTTCAATGTGGATTTTAAATCTTTGGCATCTGCTATAACGAAAAATGTTTCAATTTAATAGGAAAAGTCTGTTAGAATTTTGGTTTTTTATCTCTATTTATTAAAATAATACGAATTTTTCAAATTTTAATATTTTTAGCTTTTCATAGCTGATATTCAACTATATATACAAAGTTTCAACTCTGTAAGTTACATAGTTTCTGAGAATAGCTCTGCGGCAGACAGACAACGGAGCGGGAGTAATAGAGTTTCGTGAGATGAACGAAACCCTAAAAATGTCAATTTAAGGCGACAGTGGACCTTCAAACTCATTTTTTATTTTTTTTTATTTCACTTTAAATACAATTCAAGGACACACTATATGCATTATGGCATGTATTTATCACACCAGAATTTAAAAAAAAAATTTTTGGAGAAAAATAAGGAATTTTTTAACCGTTACGCAGAATTTTTCAAAATGTCCCATGCGTATTCCATATCAATTAAAATCATCAATATTTTTTATGCAGGTTTGGTTTATATATACAAATAAAACTTGGTATCAAATTTTATATATTTGAATATAAAGGTAAAAGAAAAAAAAATCAAAATTTTTTGAAATTTTCCGCATTTTTGCATCATATTTTTTCAATTAACTACCTTTAAATTTTTTAAATTATACCTCATTTCAAACAACCATACCAAGTTTTATGACAAATATAATGATAAATAGCTACAAAAAATTTCAAACTATTCAGATTAAATAGTATGCGCATGGAGCATTTTGAAAAAATGGAAACCGACAAAATTTTCGAAATGAGAAAAACAATTTTAAAGTTTTAGTATTGGTAAACATAAGAAAATATACCCTGAAAGGGACTAAAATCATATATATGCAAAACATTTACATGTTTAATGAATGATTCCACCAAAATAATTATTTATAACCTCCCCCCTCCCCCCCCCCTGTTGAGGGTCTGAAAAAAATCATTTTTTCTGCGATTGACTAATAAAGTTTGAGATTTTTCTTCGCAACCAATTATAGAATTTCTCAGTTTCACCTTTTTACAGATTACTAAAATTCTACATTCTCCCCCCCCCCCCTTTCCCCCTGCCCCTCCCTTGAAAAAATTCATTTTTTCTGCGATTGACTAATAAAGTTTGAGATTTTTCTTCACAACCAATTGATGAATTTTTCTGTTTCAACTTGAGACAGATTACCAAAATTCTTGATTCTCTCCCCCCCCCCCTGTTGAGCGACTAAAAAATTCATTTTTTACTGCGATTGACTAATAATTTTTGAGATTTTTCTTCGCAACCAATTATTGAATTTCCCACTTTCACCTTTTTACAGATTACTAAAATTCTGTATTCTCGCCCCCATGCCCCCTTGCCCCCCTTGAAAAAAATAATTTTTTCTGCGATTGACTAATAAAGTTTGAGATTTTTCTTCGCAACCAATTATAGAATTTCTCAGTTTCATCTTTTTATAGATTACTAAAATTCTGTATTCTCGCCCCTCCCTGCCCCCCTCCCCCCCTCCCTTGAAAAAATTATTTTTTTCTACGATTGACTAATAAAGTTTGAGATTTTTCTTCGCAACCAATTGATGAATTTTTCGGTTTAATCTTCATACAGATTACCAAAATTCTCGATTCTCCCCCCCCGCCCCCCTCCCCTGTTGAGCGACTGAAAAAATTATTTTTTTAGTATGATTGACTAATAAATTTTTAGATTTTTTTTCGCAACCAATTATTGAATTTCTCAGTTTCATCTTTTTACAGATTACTAAAATTCTGTATTCTTGCCCCCCCCCCCCCTGCTCCCGCCCCCTTGAAAAAATTCATTTTTTCTGCGATTGACTAATAAAGTTTGAGATTTTTCTTCACAACCAATTGATGAATTTTTCGGTTTCATCTTGAGACAGATTACCAAAATTCTCGATTCTCCCCCCCCCCCCATGTTGAGCGACTAAAAAATTCATTTTTTAGGCGATTGACTAATAAATTTTGAGATTTATCTTCGAAACCAGTTACTGAATTTATTGGTTTCATCTTGCGACAGATTACCAAAATTCTGGATTCTCCCTCCCCCCCCTTGATAAAATTAAATTTTTACTGCAATTGATTAATAAATATTTATATTTTTCTTCGCAACCATCTGATGAATTTCTTGGTTTTATCTAGCGGCATATTAGCAAAACTTTGGAATTCTTAATTTTTTCAGTCGTTCAACAGGGGGGGGGGGGCTAGGGGGGAGATTTAAGAATTTTCGTTATCTGTCGCAAGATGAAACCGACAAATTTATCAAGTCGTTGCGAAGAAAAAAATTTAATTTTTTCAGTTACTCGCAGTAAAAAATGACTTTTTTTTGGTCACTCAACAAGGGGGGGGGGCGGGGGGGAATCAAGAATTTTGGTAATCTGTCGCAAGATGAAACCGAGAAATTCATCAATTGGTTGTAATTGAATGAAAATTAAAAATAAACAGTTAATTAGAAGAAAAAATGCATTTGCAAATATTTGTAAACAAAAATCAGTTTGAACAAAATCTTTAATTTACAGTTAATTACTGCTACTTTGTATAAGTTTGTTTTAATAATCGAGAAACCGGAAAATTTCACATTTATTTAACATCAAAGGAAATTTGCCTAAAGTATGAACACATTTCTCAATGCCATTTTCATATTTTTAAATGTTTGATCATTATATGAAGAAAACCATGTAAACATTATGTAATTGTACTATGTATTGCAACAATGTTAATAAGCTCGTTTAAGAAATGTTTTCAAACAAAATGAGGTATACTATTTCAAAATAAATATGTTACTTTAATTTTTAAGAGTAAGAAATGCTAATTTATGCTATTTTATTTATAATGTTATTTGACAAGAGTAAAGCAGAAATCACACGTACTTTAATATCATTGACAATATTAATTTTTTCTTTATAAATTGGTTTCTAGAGAGGGAAGCGTCCTAAAACACACCCCTGATATTTTACCTCTCCTAATTTCAGAATTGACTAATTTATGGCTATTTACTACGATAATTGACTAATTTGTGTATTTATTTACTACGATAGAAATGATATTCCATTCTACCAAACCGACCACTCTAAAAATTGTTGTTCCCAGTTATCGGGATTTGCATTATTTTTCAAAATAGTTAGCAGCGATTACTGGCCAAACATTTTGCGTCTTTCTTACATTTGTGGATTCAGTTAGGCCTTGAGAATACCCCTTATTTCAGCTCGAATTAAGTGAGGGGTAACAGCATATATTTCAGATGATAAGTTAGTATGTGTGATAGAAACTTGAGGTTTTATAACGGTAATGGTATCTGCAATAATTGTAATTAATATCTTGTGATATATTATTAAATACAATTACTGTTTCTATAAAATCTAATAATCACTAAATTTAAAACATTTCATTACTTTGCTTTATTTAATAATTACCAATGCATTTCTCAATCCTTGAAAAATCCATGGCTATAATTTGTTTTTTTACATCTCAGCTAATTACTTATTTCTGTTTCAAGAAATTTCATTACATATATTCTCTCGTAATTCTAAAGTTCTGATAATGTTTCTTATTTAAAACCAGAAAAGCCTAAATGTAAAAAATAAACTTATAGACAGGTAACTTATTCTGTATTTTACTGAAAATGATAAGAAATGATGCGAAATTACGTAAAATTTATATGAAACTTTATTTTATAATTTTTTCGGGATTTTGGAAAACTTTCTTTTTAAGGATACATTATTTGAAGGAAATAAAGAGTCAAAATTACAAAAAAAGTGAACATAAAATATTAAAATATACTAGAATACAAAAATAAAGAAAGAAAGAAATGTAATTTAATTTTTCCTTTTAAATTCAATTTCAAACTGAATTCAGTTTACTTTTTAAAGTTTCCTTAAATGGGTGTTAAAAATTTGATGAGGACAAAATTGTTTGAATATTTATCATGTGAATGTAAACTTTTACGAACGGGAAAAAATTACATTTTGCAATATCAAATTTTCATAAGATCTAACTACGTTGTTTAAGAGAAAATTTCATTTAACTTAAATTTCAGCATTTTTTTAATGTAATTACTGCTATTTCTTATCGACAATGGACAACATTGACAGATAAAAGGTAATCAAAAGTATAATTGATCCGCAATAGCCCCACCCTACCGCTGAAATCGCGGAAATGTATTGGAATTTAGGAAAACATATCAAAGAGTTTTATTGCTTCGAAAAAGGCCTTATCTTTTATGAAATGTTTGGAACATGCGGACACGAAGATTCAGTCTTCAAATTTTAAATTGGAGGGAGATTCGTGCGGCATATAACTGGAGAAGTTTTTTAAAACAACAAAAAAAAATAATTAAACATAATTTAGACATCATATTATAGACATGAATTCTATGAGGATATTTTGTCTTGGTATACGGAAGTACTTTTGACGATTACCCTTCACATTTAAAATTTCAAAATTGAACATCTATCTTCCCCACCATATCCCGTAGTCTGGAAGTTTTTTGTTTTTTTAACGAGACGGGTCTTACTGAAAATATATGCAATACTTCCCGCATAGCATGCACAGTCACAGTGACGTCATTGTGACGTCAATGTGAGTCACGTACGTCACGTCACATCTGTGACCAAAATGCCACCTCTTTGTAACGTCACACTGTGACCAAAATGTGAACGTCTTGGAGATCTAAAGAAAACTTAAAATAAACTTTAGAACATCTTATAACATAAAGAAAATTACTTTTTGACAGTTTTAAAAATTTTTGTGACGTTGCAATGACGTCACTGCAAGTCACATAAGTCACGTAAAACCTATGACCAAAATGCCAACACTCTGTGACTTCACGGTGTGATCGGAGAGTGAATTTGAAAAAAAAAACTCATAAAATATAGATTTGAATTATGTCATGTACCTAAATCATTAATAAAAATATTGTCACACACTATTTAAATATATTGAGTATTTCCAAAATAAAATAATAAATAAATATCTGTCTACATATATGAGGCAGATAATTTTTTACAATTTTCATTACCATTTTCATGAAATTTAACAAAATATACTATATAATACAAAGGTAAAAATCCTTAAATAGAAATTTAGTTATTTATCGAGTTAAGCAATTCGTGTCACGTGACGACCAGTTTTTCACTGTCACGTCGGATATTCAAATCAAAACGCCGATTTTGACATTATTTTCTGAAAGATCTTCTGCTTTTAACAAAAAATGGAAAAGGTTTTTCAATAACATAGTTTCTGAACAAAACACGAGCCAATTTCGTGTATTTCCGAGCAAAAATGAATTAAAAACATGTTATAAAGTATATGTCATTCCTATAGCAATTTATCCAAAACTGGCCAGTGCTTAGTAAGATGTCACCTCTATTAAATATATTACTCTTTTCGATAGAGTGTAAAAAATGAAAAATTTTTACTTAGGAAATTTGATTGCAATTTAAATTTATATCGAAATTACTTTATAAAGCCTATTAAATCAATTATTATTTAAAATATATCTTTACTTTTGACGACTAAAGCAAATGCAATGGATTAAAAAATATATAAAATGTAAATATTCACAGCTTATTTCTAAGAATACAAAACTCTCTCATATAAAAAAAGAATATTATAGCATCATTAGAAGTTCATTTTTCAGCCATATAAATTATAAAGGTTTTGAAATGTCTTTATTTAAATTATTTTCTTCCTATATCATTTGCGGTAAAAGTTGGAAACATCTGCTAGCTGTTATTTTGTTGTGTTTAAACAATACTGCGCGCGCATATTGAAGGCAGACGACTTTTTCTCATTCGAAGCTAGAATTAGCGTGTGTTGGGTTCTTTGAAGTTTGTAGATTTATACTGTGTAAGTAAATTAACGTTTTAATGTGAACAATCTCCATTTAAAAGTAAACCATCCATTTTAACATCTCATTGTGTCTAGCCGGGTGTGTTCATAAGGCCTGGGTGATATTTGATTTCTCAGATCTATGAACACATCGCTTCTGCTGGAATAATTTGAAAATTATTGTAATGGATTTACATTCTAATTTTTCAATGAAAGGGAAGCAGATAAGGAGCATTCCATCATAACCCCTTTATCTATAGATCAGCAGGTAACTTTTAATGTCTTCGCAGTTTTGTTAATAGTGCATGTTTAGTACTAGTACATTTAATAGTGCATTATTTAAAAGTAAGATGTTTAAATTTTCTTTTAAAAAATCACTTGTATTAAATTTTATCTTTAATGTTTTATATTTTTTAAAATAGATTGTTTGGAAAAACTGTATTTACTAAGAATATGTATTCTAAATGTAAAGTGTTATATAAAATGAGGAATTTATTTAATATTTTGCGTTTCTTAGTTCAATTTTCATAGTTATTCATTATAATTAAAAACATTGCAATTTTTAAAACTATTAATATTTTATTTGCAATTTAATAATTTCGTTGCTAGTGTAGGTTTCCAGAAATAATTTTCCGGTATATTTGAAAAAGAAAAGTGACAATTTAATGCATTGAATAATTTATTTGTCGAGATATGTCAATGTTAGATGCACAAAAATAATAAATATTGATGAAACAATAAAATAACTGTTTAGTTGAGGTAATTTTTCCAGCTGTGTTATCGAATGTTTTTACTGTAAAAATTTATATTTAAGTTCTGCATTTAATATTCTATCAAAAACTATAAATAAAATAATTTGTAAAGAAAAAAACTATATAATTTTTTTTTTGGCATTTATGATCTTAAGTTCTATATTTCATTTACAACGAAAACTGTTTTACTGCTTGACACAATGTTTATTATTTAATAATATCGCACAATAGGTATATCTATTATTTAAATTGATTCCTAATATAAATTTTTCAGAATGCTTATTTGAAAATGTGTACTTATATTTTCTTTAAAGTTGTTCTCAAATACAAAATAGCTAATTTCTGGCATATTTCTGAATTCATTTTTATACGGAAATACATGAAATTGGCAGGTGTTCTTATTCAGAATAGGGTAGATGTGCCAGTAATGGACCGCCTTCCAGTAATGGGGCACCTTCAATGTTTTTGGTTTATAAAAAAAATAACCAATAAAAATTCAGCTTTATTTATTTCATTAATATGCTATCTTTAAATTCTAGTTTTAAATGCAATCATAATATCAATTATCTATTACTTTTTGTGAGGTGTCCATTACTGAAATTTAGGGTGTTTTGATTTATTTCTGTTATTTACAATTAAATTTAGATTCACATTGGGAAATGTGACTATGAGCATGGTCAAATATTGTTGGTAGAGTAATATAATATTAAAAAATGTTGAATACAACAATTATAACTATTAATTAAAAAACAATTGTTAAAGAAATTCCTTAAGGATGTCCATTACTGGCACATCTACCCTATATATAATTGAATGGCGCTATCCATTTTTTGGTAACGGCAGATGATGTTTCAGAAAACACTATCAAAGTCGGTGTTTTGAACCAAATTTCCGACGCGCAGCGTCAGAAACGGGTAAAACGTGACCGACATTGATCTTAAGTATTACATTTATCTAAAAATGGAAAACGCTATACATTCCAAATAGCTTTAATAATCAGGCATGCAAGTGCCATGCGTTTAAAAGTTTGTTCATAAATGTGTCAGAAAGTTTCGTGTTAACCGGTTTCTCAATCAGATGCAAAGTTTTAATTTGAATACGAGTTGCATCAATAAAAATGATTGCCGATCCAATCCTTATCGTCGATCTTATCCGTATTTGGTGAAATCTTGTTATCCGAATCCATGCGAAATCATTTATCAGGTTCGGTCGGGTTGTGGGCTTACAGATTTTTGTTGTTGTTGTTGCTGGGTTAGGGTAAGAATACGGGTTGAATCAAAATATAGTTTCAGTCAACCTTCATTCATGTTCAAGTTGACATTCAATCATGTTCAAGAAGTATATAACCGGATTCGTGTATGACTCTAGATCCGAGCCGAGATCAGAAATTGTATCGTAACACAATTTCTGATAAAATCTGGTTACTCGGTCGTATGCAAGATTCTATTCCAAACAAGACTTACAGTAAAAACATTATACCCGACTCGGGTCAGATCGGGTTCACGAAAATCAGGTCACAAGACAACTAATCCAAATCTATTCTGTAACCAAACAAATCCAAAAAGATCGATCCGAAGTTTCTGGATTGGATTCGTGTAAAATCTGGTCACCCGACCCGGTGCAGTGTCGTCACAAACGTCACAAACTTGAACCATAAAAAAATTTTGATCCGAACAATCCGTATAGGATTCGGGTAAAATCTGGTCACCCTATCCGATGCAGATTCGTCACATTTTTCACATTTAAGTCGCACGGTGACTTCACAAAGTAGTCACATTGTGAGGTCACAGAAAGCCTTGAAAACGGCCATAACGACCTCGCATTTACGTCACAATGACTTCACATCGACGTCACGTGACGTCACGACGACGGTCACAAAGTCACAGTGTGACGTCACCATGCCTTACGGGTTATTTCAATGCATTTTTGATAGGAAAGTAACGGTATATTTGTGTACCCTGTAGAAAGAGTTAAATGACAATAAATTAATTTATTTAAAATATTTGAATTACACTTGTTAATCATGACAATATTTTAAAAATATGACTGAAATCAGCCAATACAAAAGTTGTAGCTATTAATTAATGGGAGTTCTATTTTGCGAACAACTTTTAATTTTAAATTTATGAAAATAAAAACAGGCATAGTTATTTAACCAATGTGCCATAGCTTCCCACCCAATACTGGGCATTAGCGGCGATAGACTACTTTGAGATCCAACCGTTCCAATAGGACCCAGCTCATGATTACGAAAGGGTTCGGACCAGGTTCGGTCCGCAGGGGGGCGCCCATGGCATCATCGCCCCTGGGCGCCTCCGGAAGTTCTTAGGAACAACTAGGAACTCAAAAACTAGCCAAGGGCTCCCTCTCGAGAATTGCTATATCCCCGGTCGGAATCTATGAAAATCTATGAAGGTGATCTCTGGGTCCAGGAATGGACAACACACATAATCAATGTTAGTAAACACTTAACTAACGATAGAAATAAAAAATAAAAAGAAGAAAGTTAGTCGTCCACCACCGTCACGAATCTAGGTGACTAGGCTGGAGACGAGGCATGGCGGAGTAGAACATGAAAGAAAAAACTGGTCCGGCCGGACCTTGGTATAGTCCAAGCTCGTTGGCTTATCTTCGCCGGATACAACTACTAGCTTTCCATGTCCTTAACCCGCGGAAATAAAACTTGCCCAGACCCTGCAACTAACTATGACCGCACTGAACTCAGTCAAGAGAAACACTCATCTTGGCTAAGCACTGGAGTATCGGAAGTAGGATGAGTGAGACGCAGTCCGCACGAGGCCGCATCCAGGTCGGAATACTATGGCAGGTCCTTAAAACCGCTAGGCACGACCAACGATTGTCGATCACGCCCATGGTTCCGGAAGTGGTGCTATATCGGTACCTGCCCCCGTCGCAAACCCCGCTTCTCCCGAATCTGGAAAATGAAACTGGGATCCACGGCGTCATCGGCCAGGCTTCCGGTCATCCTCTCGCGCCACGCAGAGGCCGGGTTAAGTCGGAATCACCTGGAAAAAAAATATTCCACATTCAAAGATAATTTTATGGACATGTAATTTTTTTGTTGTTGTTCAAAAAATCACATAAAATCAGACACGATATAAAAAACAGAATTTTACTGTCTTTTTCATTTTCCAACGCAATAAATCCGAGAGATTCTTTTTCTGTGACGGACATAATTTTAAACAAAAAAAAAAAGTCAAATTTACAATTAGAAAAAGCAGTTTCAAAGAACAAAGTAAAATCAAACAAATGGAACTAAATTAAATAAAACATAAAAATTAATTTCAGCTATTCTGTAGTAATTTTTTTATATAATGCGATACGACAATTTTTGATGACATTTTTTAAAATATATTTCTTTTAAATGTATTTTTATAAAGCGAAAAAAGTTTTATTTTTGCAATTTTTCATTAAGAAATCATTCAGATTTATTAACCGAAAATATAGTAATAGTTTGTGATTCATAATTTTATTTTTTTTATTAAAAAAATTAAAAAAATTAAAGATTGTTTTATCAGACAAAGTATTTGTAGGAAATAAGTAGTTGGAGTTAAAGTTATAAAAAAATGTGACATGAAAGAGCAAAATAAAATAACGCAAATTAAATAAAATGAAATAAAAATAATATAGCAATTTCAAATTTCAAATTTCATATTACATGAATTTTATATGATGTGTGATGACAAGTTGATGTGATTACAAGATATGTGATGACAAAAAAATAGTTGAATCCATTTCTTTAAAATGAATTCTAATACAATCGAAAAAACCTTTTGCTATTCATATTGCATTTATATTGCAACTTTTTAATTAACAATGATTAGGTGTTTAAAATAATTAGATTGTTATGTACCATCATAGTTTTACCCGAGAATGGCGCGACACAAAGTTCAAAAGAAATAAATATGTGTGCAAATGCTCTAGTGTTCATTTTTTAAATTCTAGAACTCAAATTTTATTGTGGTAAGTGAGATATAATTCAGTTACATTGTCACTGAAGATGACTTTAAGATGTATGTATTCACCCAGTTTCAATATAATGAAAAAGAAATAGAAATTTTTGATTACATTGAACTTTTTTAAATATCAAATTTATTGATTGTAAAATCTTGTTGAGATCCTTTTCTGTATCAACAACACATTTCACTAAAACATTTTGTATCTCATTGAATTGAGAACATACAATCAAATATTCAAGGAACGCTCCCATAACGATAAAGCAATATATACATACACAAACACACACACACACACACACACACACACATATATATATATATTAATTTTTTACGAAGATGATTTAATATTCCACGAGAACATGGCAGTTTGTTAAAAATGATGAATGATTGCAGTCGATATGAAGAATCCTGGCGAGGAGGTTAGGCAATTATGAGACACCACAAGAATTTCTTCAATAAGATGCAGCCAATTTCCAAAGAAATTGTTTATTAACAACCAGGAACGATGCCAGTAACAGTTCCCACAGTATCTGGTATAAACGTATAGCCCTCTGGCTTGACGATAGTTCACTACATCATTTAATAGATCTTAAACAGCTGTTATGAAAATCTAAGTCAGTTAAACACCAGATAACAATTTGGTCAGCACTTCAAAATACGACAGAAATCTGCTCTTCAGATGCGTGCAAGCGAATTTTGTTCACGGCGCGTATGGTTACTGAAAATGACGTAACGAGCGCACGATCCAATGAGTGAGAGGCGAAATTAAGCTAAGCGAATGTGGTGCGAGGGAGAAGATTTAACACGAAAGAATCCACATTGTAGCTGCGCATTGATTTTGACGTGAAAATACCCAGAGCGCGAAGCAAAGCATGGAATATTTTTTTTTTTTTTTAATGGCTTTTAAAAACATTCCAAATGACAAGAAGCGTCTCTCAGTAGCTTTTTGTTGATTGGGGAGTTGATAAAAGCTACGAATGAACTTAAAGTTTTAGATTAAGATTTGGAATAAGATAATTATTAATATACGTGTTATTACTTTTAAAAGGACATTAAATAGGAATAAATATTATTAAGAATTAAGGAAATAATGACTATGTCAGAAGTTAGATTAATATAAAGGAATAGAAGGAATAGTGCGAAATAAATGCGAAGGATATGCGAAGGAAATAATTTTTTTCTATAACATATATATATATATATATATATGCATCTGCATATGTCTATATATATATATATACAGAGAGAGAGAGAGAGAGACAGAGAGACGGGGCTGAGGGAGGGAGAGGGGGAAGAGGGATATAGAGTGGAAGGATAGAAGAGAGAGAGAGAGATAATGGAGGGAGAGAGAGGGGGAAGAGGAGGGTTAGAGAGAGATGCATTTTAAAAATAATAATGATAAATAAATAAATAAAGGATTTTTTATAGTTTGTAATATGTCAGATAACATAAAATGTTTTCAGAAAATATTTTATTTATTCTTTTCAATGAAATTTTACATTTATTGCGATAAAGATGTTTCAGATTTCAAATCATTTAAAAATTTAATTTCAGACTATCATACTAATAAATCTGGTCTTCATTGTTTTCTATATTTTAAAGTTTCATTGAAAAAGAAGCTTATTTCTCAGAAATATAACATCTATATATTTCTATTTGGAAAAAAAAAAAACTTTATCTAAAAAAAAAATTAAACACGTAATTCTTTGCTTTTAATTTCAATAAATGTCACACTGCAAACGATTATATTGTCTTTCCATTTTATTTATTTGCCCGATGCTTAGAATATAATAATACTTTTTTATTGTTTTATGTTTCTGAATTTTGAGAATATAAAATATTCCAAAACATACATGCGTCATATTGGTTGCTTTGTATTTTATCAATTTAAGTAATTATCTATTTAAGTAAATTATATTTATTGGTTATCGAAACGTAATATTACGAATTCATTGATTAAAAAAACAACCAACATTAAGCATAAATACAATGAATAATATGCATAAATACATTTTATACACATGATTTAAAGCAATAAAATGAAAATATAATAATGATGTTTTTTTTTATTGTTTTATTTTTCTGAATTTTGATAATATAAAATATACCAAACCATACATACTTCATAGTGATTGCTTTTTATTTTATCAAAATTTAAGTAATTATCTGGTATAAATTATATTAATTGGTTATTAAAACGTAATATTACGATTTACTTGATAAAAAAAAAAAAACAACATTAAACATAAATGCATTGTGATTTAAAGCAATAAATTGAAAATATATTAAATCATTCCCCATATCATCATCGGATGCGGCGTGGAGTAAGTAATGCCACTTAGGAGTGAGCATTAGGTACGAGCATTTAAAACAAACCTTGATTACACTAGTTGAATGAGAAATAGTGCTTCAGTTAAGAGTACGAACTTTGCGTACATGTTGGCATGCAGCTCAAAACTATCGATGTATCACCAAATACGAATAAAAAAACGTTACTGGTAGCACGGGTGGCAGCATCAAATTTTTGCAACTGAATTTAGCGTCGATGTTATTGATATGTCTGTTGCATTAGAAAACGAATGTGGGGTGGTTGTTGTCATTCCAACATCAAGCAATCCGCTGAATGTGAAATGAATGGCAACTCGATTACCGATGACTCACCGCGAGTAAAGGAAAAATGCGTAATTGGGTTGCTGTTCATTTCACATCGCAGTGGGCTATCCGGTGTTGTTATAGCAACACCAACCCTCCCCTCCTCCCCCCTCACACACACTGTTGCACTGCTGACTGGATTTTTCGCAATCTGTATTATCTAATCTATCATATATACCAAAATCATCGATTTATCAAGTCTTTTAACCGTTAAACTACGTGATGTTATAAAAATATTATTTCTAATATAGCTTTAGATTTTTATAAAATGTAACAAACTTATTTTACCAACACCAAAAGAGAGAGTGGTCTAAAAATAGTCCTTTTAATTTTCACTTTATAGTAAGGTTTGTCAGACTTAAGGGAAATAGACTCCTTTTCGTGCAGTCATAAATAAAATGCTTTAAATTTATGTATGAAAACGCACGTTTTCTTTTTAAAATTATCCCATATACTAATTTATTTTCCTTCCCATTACGCGAAGAAAACTCAGAGGTCCAAATACCGGCTATTCGGTATTCAGACCACTCTGAGTGGCTGGTATTTAGACCACTGCTATGTTTAAGTGAAAACCGGTATTACTCATTCATATAAAAAAAAATACCAATAACGTGCGTGCGGCATTTGGAAGCTAAACATGTCTGGAAAACAATTTAATCGTCAATTCAAGTCAATATATGATCAGTATTTTTTTAATTTTACATAGAATCACATACATGAAAGATTCTTGATATCCCAGATTTTGTCGTGTCGATACTTTTGCTTTTACTGTTAATAAATGAGACAGACTTAAGCGACTCGACGTACTGCTCGAGACTTTTTTCTTGAAATTAAAGGTACAAACTATCGCCACTAGTCTGCGCTGAGCTCAATTATCAGAACACCTACTAGCCGGTATTTGGACCTTTTTCTCTAATAAAAGAAAATAGAGATGCTACATCATTTTCACGTTATTGGAGTCGTTGTGAAATGAAAACAAGTGGGTAAGTGTGATCGAAGATCGCTCAAAGAGTTTCGTTTAATATTCCTTTCAAAACACTTTATCTTTTCTTTAATAAATCTAAATAAATTCCATTTAGCAACCAAAAAAAAAAAAACCTCATGTTTTTTTGTTTTTTATAAAATAAAAATTTACCGATCTATTTTTTCGTTTTTTCGAGCATCAAAACCAGCCCGATATCAGGCGAAGCCGTCTATTATCTTCTGTCATAATAATATCTGTCACGCAGACTAAATACGATATAAAACAATAATTTCAAAATTAAACATGTTGTACATCTTCAAAATGTTAAATATGCGAATATTTCCATAATCGGATTTTTATCATGATTCAATATGTTTCTCAAACTCATATATTTACTATTCTCTATTACTGATATTGATACTCGCTTTGTATTATTCTCAAACATTTGAAAAATTCGTTAAACTTCTCATATGTAATCAGATTTTCTTTTTAATTCTCTAATGGCGTGATATTAATCTGCTTTGTCCACTTACACATACTCATACTCCTTGTATTATTGAGAAATCTTAGACATTTTCCGTTTTATTACGACTATGACGTCAATCAATTTTATTTCATATTTATCTTTTTTTCAAATGGTGAAACTTTTTATTTCATTTTCATTTTTCACGTGAAAATCGTCTGATAGAAAATTAATTATTGTAGAAATAATTTCAATGTGGATTTTAAATCTTTGGCATCTGCTATAACGAAAAATGTTTCAATTTAATAGGAAAAGTCTGTTAGAATTTTGGTTTTTTATCTCTATTTATTAAAATAATACGAATTTTTCAAATTTTAATATTTTTAGCTTTTCATAGCTGATATTCAACTATATATACAAAGTTTCAACTCTGTAAGTTACATAGTTTCTGAGAATAGCTCTGCGGCAGACAGACAACGGAGCGGGAGTAATAGAGTTTCGTGAGATGAACGAAACCCTAAAAATGTCAATTTAAGGCGACAGTGGACCTTCAAACTCATTTTTTATTTTTTTTTATTTCACTTTAAATACAATTCAAGGACACACTATATGCATTATGGCATGTATTTATCACACCAGAATTTAAAAAAAAAATTTTTTTGGAGAAAAATAAGGAATTTTTTAACCGTTACGCAGAATTTTTCAAAATGTCCCATGCGTATTCCATATCAATTAAAATCATCAATATTTTTTATGCAGGTTTGGTTTATATATACAAATAAAACTTGGTATCAAATTTTATATATTTGAATATAAAGGTAAAAGAAAAAAAAATCAAAATTTTTTGAAATTTTCCGCATTTTTGCATCATATTTTTTCAATTAACTACCTTTAAATTTTTTAAATTATACCTCATTTCAAACAACCATACCAAGTTTTATGACAAATATAATGATAAATAGCTACAAAAAATTTCAAACTATTCAGATTAAATAGTATGCGCATGGAGCATTTTGAAAAAATGGAAACCGACAAAATTTTCGAAATGAGAAAAACAATTTTAAAGTTTTAGTATTGGTAAACATAAGAAAATATACCCTGAAAGGGACTAAAATCATATATATGCAAAACATTTACATGTTTAATGAATGATTCCACCAAAATAATTATTTATAACCTCCCCCCTCCCCCCCCCCCTGTTGAGGGTCTGAAAAAAAATCATTTTTTCTGCGATTGACTAATAAAGTTTGAGATTTTTCTTCGCAACCAATTATAGAATTTCTCAGTTTCACCTTTTTACAGATTACTAAAATTCTACATTCTCCCCCCCCCCCCCTTCCCCCTGCCCCTCCCTTGAAAAAATTCATTTTTTCTGCGATTGACTAATAAAGTTTGAGATTTTTCTTCACAACCAATTGATGAATTTTTCTGTTTCAACTTGAGACAGATTACCAAAATTCTTGATTCTCTCCCCCCCCCCCTGTTGAGCGACTAAAAAATTCATTTTTTACTGCGATTGACTAATAATTTTTGAGATTTTTCTTCGCAACCAATTATTGAATTTCCCACTTTCACCTTTTTACAGATTACTAAAATTCTGTATTCTCGCCCCCATGCCCCCTTGCCCCCCTTGAAAAAAATAATTTTTTCTGCGATTGACTAATAAAGTTTGAGATTTTTCTTCGCAACCAATTATAGAATTTCTCAGTTTCATCTTTTTATAGATTACTAAAATTCTGTATTCTCGCCCCTCCCTGCCCCCCTCCCCCCCTCCCTTGAAAAAATTATTTTTTTCTACGATTGACTAATAAAGTTTGAGATTTTTCTTCGCAACCAATTGATGAATTTTTCGGTTTAATCTTCATACAGATTACCAAAATTCTCGATTCTCACCCCCCGCCCCCCTCCCCTGTTGAGCGACTGAAAAAATTATTTTTTTAGTATGATTGACTAATAAATTTTTAGATTTTTTTTCGCAACCAATTATTGAATTTCTCAGTTTCATCTTTTTACAGATTACTAAAATTCTGTATTCTTGCCCCCCCCCCTGCTCCCTCCCCCTTGAAAAAATTCATTTTTTCTGCGATTGACTAATAAAGTTTGAGATTTTTCTTCACAACCAATTGATGAATTTTTCGGTTTCATCTTGAGACAGATTACCAAAATTCTCGATTCTCCCCCCCCCCCCCATGTTGAGCGACTAAAAAATTCATTTTTTAGTGCGATTGACTAATAAATTTTGAGATTTATCTTCGAAACCAGTTACTGAATTTATTGGTTTCATCTTGCGACAGATTACCAAAATTCTGGATTCTCCCTCCCCCCCCTTGATAAAATTAAATTTTTACTGCAATTGATTAATAAATATTTATATTTTTCTTCGCAACCATCTGATGAATTTCTTGGTTTTATCTAGCGGCATATTAGCAAAACTTTGGAATTCTTAATTTTTTCAGTCGTTCAAC
Source organism: Maratus michaelseni (assembly GCA_963931845.1). Classification (NCBI taxonomy): domain Eukaryota; kingdom Metazoa; phylum Arthropoda; class Arachnida; order Araneae; family Salticidae; genus Maratus; species Maratus michaelseni. The sequence goes on along the minus strand of OZ007588.1, from coordinate 197,596,270 downwards.
AGGGGGGGGGGGGGCTAGGGGGGAGATTTAAGAATTTTCGTTATCTGTCGCAAGATGAAACCGACAAATTTATCAAGTCGTTGCGAAGAAAAAAATTTAATTTTTTCAGTTACTCGCAGTAAAAAATGACTTTTTTTTGGTCACTCAACAAGGGGGGGGGGCGGGGGGGAATCAAGAATTTTGGTAATCTGTCGCAAGATGAAACCGAGAAATTCATCAATTGGTTGTAATTGAATGAAAATTAAAAATAAACAGTTAATTAGAAGAAAAAATGCATTTGCAAATATTTGTAAACAAAAATCAGTTTGAACAAAATCTTTAATTTACAGTTAATTACTTACTTTGTATAAGTTTGTTTTAATAATCGAGAAACCGGAAAATTTCACATTTATTTAACATCAAAGGAAATTTGCCTAAAGTATGAACACATTTCTCAATGCCATTTTCATATTTTTAAATGTTTGATCATTATATGAAGAAAACCATGTAAACATTATGTAATTGTACTATGTATTGCAACAATGTTAATAAGCTCGTTTAAGAAATGTTTTCAAACAAAATGAGGTATACTATTTCAAAATAAATATGTTACTTTAATTTTTAAGAGTAAGAAATGCTAATTTATGCTATTTTATTTATAATGTTATTTGACAAGAGTAAAGCAGAAATCACACGTACTTTAATATCATTGACAATATTAATTTTTTCTTTATAAATTGGTTTCTAGAGAGGGAAGCGTCCTAAAACACACCCCTGATATTTTACCTCTCCTAATTTCAGAATTGACTAATTTATGGCTATTTACTACGATAATTGACTAATTTGTGTTTTTATTTACTACGATAGAAATGATATTCCATTCTACCAAACCGACCACTCTAAAAATTGTTGTTCCCAGTTATCGGGATTTGCATTATTTTTCAAAATAGTTAGCAGCGATTACTGGCCAAACATTTTGCGTCTTTCTTACATTTGTGGATTCAGTTAGGCCTTGAGAATACCCCTTATTTCAGCTCGAATTAAGTGAGGGGTAACAGCATATATTTCAGATGATAAGTTAGTATGTGTGATAGAAACTTGAGGTTTTATAACGGTAATGGTATCTGCAATAATTGTAATTAATATCTTGTGATATATTATTAAATACAATTACTGTTTCTATAAAATCTAATAATCACTAAATTTAAAACATTTCATTACTTTGCTTTATTTAATAATTACCAATGCATTTCTCAATCCTTGAAAAATCCATGGCTATAATTTGTTTTTTTACATCTCAGCTAATTACTTATTTCTGTTTCAAGAAATTTCATTACATATATTCTCTCGTAATTCTAAAGTTCTGATAATGTTTCTTATTTAAAACCAGAAAAGCCTAAATGTAAAAAATAAACTTATAGACAGGTAACTTATTCTGTATTTTACTGAAAATGATAAGAAATGATGCGAAATTACGTAAAATTTATATGAAACTTTATTTTATAATTTTTTCGGGATTTTGGAAAACTTTCTTTTTAAGGATACATTATTTGAAGGAAATAAAGAGTCAAAATTACAAAAAAAGTGAACATAAAATATTAAAATATACTAGAATACAAAAATAAAGAAAGAAAGAAATGTAATTTAATTTTTCCTTTTAAATTCAATTTCAAACTGAATTCAGTTTACTTTTTAAAGTTTCCTTAAATGGGTGTTAAAAATTTGATGAGGACAAAATTGTTTGAATATTTATCATGTGAATGTAAACTTTTACGAACGGGAAAAAATTACATTTTGCAATATCAAATTTTCATAAGATCTAACTACGTTGTTTAAGAGAAAATTTCATTTAACTTAAATTTCAGCATTTTTTTAATGTAATTACTGCTATTTCTTATCGACAATGGACAACATTGACAGATAAAAGGTAATCAAAAGTATAATTGATCCGCAATAGCCCCACCCTACCGCTGAAATCGCGGAAATGTATTGGAATTTAGGAAAACATATCAAAGAGTTTTATTGCTTCGAAAAAGGCCTTATCTTTTATGAAATGTTTGGAACATGCGGACACGAAGATTCAGTCTTCAAATTTTAAATTGGAGGGAGATTCGTGCGGCATATAACTGGAGAAGTTTTTTAAAACAACAAAAAAAAATAATTAAACATAATTTAGACATCATATTATAGACATGAATTCTATGAGGATATTTTGTCTTGGTATACGGAAGTACTTTTGACGATTACCCTTCACATTTAAAATTTCAAAATTGAACATCTATCTTCCCCACCATATCCCGTAGTCTGGAAGTTTTTTGTTTTTTTAACGAGACGGGTCTTACTGAAAATATATGCAATACTTCCCGCATAGCATGCACAGTCACAGTGACGTCATTGTGACGTCAATGTGAGTCACGTACGTCACGTCACATCTGTGACCAAAATGCCACCTCTTTGTAACGTCACACTGTGACCAAAATGTGAACGTCTTGGAGATCTAAAGAAAACTTAAAATAAACTTTAGAACATCTTATAACATAAAGAAAATTACTTTTTGACAGTTTTAAAAATTTTTGTGACGTTGCAATGACGTCACTGCAAGTCACATAAGTCACGTAAAACCTATGACCAAAATGCCAACACTCTGTGACTTCACGGTGTGATCGGAGAGTGAATTTGAAAAAAAAAACTCATAAAATATAGATTTGAATTATGTCATGTACCTAAATCATTAATAAAAATATTGTCACACACTATTTAAATATATTGAGTATTTCCAAAATAAAATAATAAATAAATATCTGTCTACATATATGAGGCAGATAATTTTTTACAATTTTCATTACCATTTTCATGAAATTTAACAAAATATACTATATAATACAAAGGTAAAAATCCTTAAATAGAAATTTAGTTATTTATCGAGTTAAGCAATTCGTGTCACGTGACGACCAGTTTTTCACTGTCACGTCGGATATTCAAATCAAAACGCCGATTTTGACATTATTTTCTGAAAGATCTTCTGCTTTTAACAAAAAATGGAAAAGGTTTTTCAATAACATAGTTTCTGAACAAAACACGAGCCAATTTCGTGTATTTCCGAGCAAAAATGAATTAAAAACATGTTATAAAGTATATGTCATTCCTATAGCAATTTATCCAAAACTGGCCAGTGCTTAGTAAGATGTCACCTCTATTAAATATATTACTCTTTTCGATAGAGTGTAAAAAATGAAAAATTTTTACTTAGGAAATTTGATTGCAATTTAAATTTATATCGAAATTACTTTATAAAGCCTATTAAATCAATTATTATTTAAAATATATCTTTACTTTTGACGACTAAAGCAAATGCAATGGATTAAAAAATATATAAAATGTAAATATTCACAGCTTATTTCTAAGAATACAAAACTCTCTCATATAAAAAAAGAATATTATAGCATCATTAGAAGTTCATTTTTCAGCCATATAAATTATAAAGGTTTTGAAATGTCTTTATTTAAATTATTTTCTTCCTATATCATTTGCGGTAAAAGTTGGAAACATCTGCTAGCTGTTATTTTGTTGTGTTTAAACAATACTGCGCGCGCATATTGAAGGCAGACGACTTTTTCTCATTCGAAGCTAGAATTAGCGTGTGTTGGGTTCTTTGAAGTTTGTAGATTTATACTGTGTAAGTAAATTAACGTTTTAATGTGAACAATCTCCATTTAAAAGTAAACCATCCATTTTAACATCTCATTGTGTCTAGCCGGGTGTGTTCATAAGGCCTGGGTGATATTTGATTTCTCAGATCTATGAACACATCGCTTCTGCTGGAATAATTTGAAAATTATTGTAATGGATTTACATTCTAATTTTTCAATGAAAGGGAAGCAGATAAGGAGCATTCCATCATAACCCCTTTATCTATAGATCAGCAGGTAACTTTTAATGTCTTCGCAGTTTTGTTAATAGTGCATGTTTAGTACTAGTACATTTAATAGTGCATTATTTAAAAGTAAGATGTTTAAATTTTCTTTTAAAAAATCACTTGTATTAAATTTTATCTTTAATGTTTTATATTTTTTAAAATAGATTGTTTGGAAAAACTGTATTTACTAAGAATATGTATTCTAAATGTAAAGTGTTATATAAAATGAGGAATTTATTTAATATTTTGCGTTTCTTAGTTCAATTTTCATAGTTATTCATTATAATTAAAAACATTGCAATTTTTAAAACTATTAATATTTTATTTGCAATTTAATAATTTCGTTGCTAGTGTAGGTTTCCAGAAATAATTTTCCGGTATATTTGAAAAAGAAAAGTGACAATTTAATGCATTGAATAATTTATTTGTCGAGATATGTCAATGTTAGATGCACAAAAATAATAAATATTGATGAAACAATAAAATAACTGTTTAGTTGAGGTAATTTTTCCAGCTGTGTTATCGAATGTTTTTACTGTAAAAATTTATATTTAAGTTCTGCATTTAATATTCTATCAAAAACTATAAATAAAATAATTTGTAAAGAAAAAAACTATATAATTTTTTTTTTTGGCATTTATGATCTTAAGTTCTATATTTCATTTACAACGAAAACTGTTTTACTGCTTGACACAATGTTTATTATTTAATAATATCGCACAATAGGTATATCTATTATTTAAATTGATTCCTAATATAAATTTTTCAGAATGCTTATTTGAAAATGTGTACTTATATTTTCTTTAAAGTTGTTCTCAAATACAAAATAGCTAATTTCTGGCATATTTCTGAATTCATTTTTATACGGAAATACATGAAATTGGCAGGTGTTCTTATTCAGAATAGGGTAGATGTGCCAGTAATGGACCGCCTTCCAGTAATGGGGCACCTTCAATGTTTTTGGTTTATAAAAAAAATAACCAATAAAAATTCAGCTTTATTTATTTCATTAATATGCTATCTTTAAATTCTAGTTTTAAATGCAATCATAATATCAATTATCTATTACTTTTTGTGAGGTGTCCATTACTGAAATTTAGGGTGTTTTGATTTATTTCTGTTATTTACAATTAAATTTAGATTCACATTGGGAAATGTGACTATGAGCATGGTCAAATATTGTTGGTAGAGTAATATAATATTAAAAAATGTTGAATACAACAATTATAACTATTAATTAAAAAACAATTGTTAAAGAAATTCCTTAAGGATGTCCATTACTGGCACATCTACCCTATATATAATTGAATGGCGCTATCCATTTTTTGGTAACGGCAGATGATGTTTCAGAAAACACTATCAAAGTCGGTGTTTTGAACCAAATTTCCGACGCGCAGCGTCAGAAACGGGTAAAACGTGACCGACATTGATCTTAAGTATTACATTTATCTAAAAATGGAAAACGCTATACATTCCAAATAGCTTTAATAATCAGGCATGCAAGTGCCATGCGTTTAAAAGTTTGTTCATAAATGTGTCAGAAAGTTTCGTGTTAACCGGTTTCTCAATCAGATGCAAAGTTTTAATTTGAATACGAGTTGCATCAATAAAAATGATTGCCGATCCAATCCTTATCGTCGATCTTATCCGTATTTGGTGAAATCTTGTTATCCGAATCCATGCGAAATCATTTATCAGGTTCGGTCGGGTTGTGGGCTTACAGATTTTTGTTGTTGTTGTTGCTGGGTTAGGGTAAGAATACGGGTTGAATCAAAATATAGTTTCAGTCAACCTTCATTCATGTTCAAGTTGACATTCAATCATGTTCAAGAAGTATATAACCGGATTCGTGTATGACTCTAGATCCGAGCCGAGATCAGAAATTGTATCGTAACACAATTTCTGATAAAATCTGGTTACTCGGTCGTATGCAAGATTCTATTCCAAACAAGACTTACAGTAAAAACATTATACCCGACTCGGGTCAGATCGGGTTCACGAAAATCAGGTCACAAGACAACTAATCCAAATCTATTCTGTAACCAAACAAATCCAAAAAGATCGATCCGAAGTTTCTGGATTGGATTCGTGTAAAATCTGGTCACCCGACCCGGTGCAGTGTCGTCACAAACGTCACAAACTTGAACCATAAAAAAATTTTGATCCGAACAATCCGTATAGGATTCGGGTAAAATCTGGTCACCCTATCCGATGCAGATTCGTCACATTTTTCACATTTAAGTCGCACGGTGACTTCACAAAGTAGTCACATTGTGAGGTCACAGAAAGCCTTGAAAACGGCCATAACGACCTCGCATTTACGTCACAATGACTTCACATCGACGTCACGTGACGTCACGACGACGGTCACAAAGTCACAGTGTGACGTCACCATGCCTTACGGGTTATTTCAATGCATTTTTGATAGGAAAGTAACGGTATATTTGTGTACCCTGTAGAAAGAGTTAAATGACAATAAATTAATTTATTTAAAATATTTGAATTACACTTGTTAATCATGACAATATTTTAAAAATATGACTGAAATCAGCCAATACAAAAGTTGTAGCTATTAATTAATGGGAGTTCTATTTTGCGAACAACTTTTAATTTTAAATTTATGAAAATAAAAACAGGCATAGTTATTTAACCAATGTGCCATAGCTTCCCACCCAATACTGGGCATTAGCGGCGATAGACTACTTTGAGATCCAACCGTTCCAATAGGACCCAGCTCATGATTACGAAAGGGTTCGGACCAGGTTCGGTCCGCAGGGGGGCGCCCATGGCATCATCGCCCCTGGGCGCCTCCGGAAGTTCTTAGGAACAACTAGGAACTCAAAAACTAGCCAAGGGCTCCCTCCCGAGAATTGCTATATCCCCGGTCGGAATCTATGAAAATCTATGAAGGTGATCTCTGGGTCCAGGAATGGACAACACACATAATCAATGTTAGTAAACACTTAACTAACGATAGAAATAAAAAATAAAAAGAAGAAAGTTAGTCGTCCACCACCGTCACGAATCTAGGTGACTAGGCTGGAGACGAGGCATGGCGGAGTAGAACATGAAAGAAAAAACTGGTCCGGCCGGACCTTGGTATAGTCCAAGCTCGTTGGCTTATCTTCGCCGGATACAACTACTAGCTTTCCATGTCCTTAACCCGCGGAAATAAAACTTGCCCAGACCCTGCAACTAACTATGACCGCACTGAACTCAGTCAAGAGAAACACTCATCTTGGCTAAGCACTGGAGTATCGGAAGTAGGATGAGTGAGACGCAGTCCGCACGAGGCCGCATCCAGGTCGGAATACTATGGCAGGTCCTTAAAACCGCTAGGCACGACCAACGATTGTCGATCACGCCCATGGTTCCGGAAGTGGTGCTATATCGGTACCTGCCCCCGTCGCAAACCCCGCTTCTCCCGAATCTGGAAACTGAAACTGGGATCCACGGCGTCATCGGCCAGGCTTCCGGTCATCCTCTCGCGCCACGCAGAGGCCGGGTTAAGTCGGAATCACCTGGAAAAAAAATATTCCACATTCAAAGATAATTTTATGGACATGTAATTTTTTTGTTGTTGTTCAAAAAATCACATAAAATCAGACACGATATAAAAAACAGAATTTTACTGTCTTTTTCATTTTCCAACGCAATAAATCCGAGAGATTCTTTTTCTGTGACGGACATAATTTTAAACAAAAAAAAAAGTCAAATTTACAATTAGAAAAAGCAGTTTCAAAGAACAAAGTAAAATCAAACAAATGGAACTAAATTAAATAAAACATAAAAATTAATTTCAGCTATTCTGTAGTAATTTTTTTATATAATGCGATACGACAATTTTTGATGACATTTTTTAAAATATATTTCTTTTAAATGTATTTTTATAAAGCGAAAAAAGTTTTATTTTTGCAATTTTTCATTAAGAAATCATTCAGATTTATTAACCGAAAATATAGTAATAGTTTGTGATTCATAATTTTATTTTTTTTATTAAAAAAATTAAAAAAATTAAAGATTGTTTTATCAGACAAAGTATTTGTAGGAAATAAGTAGTTGGAGTTAAAGTTATAAAAAAATGTGACATGAAAGAGCAAAATAAAATAACGCAAATTAAATAAAATGAAATAAAAATAATATAGCAATTTCAAATTTCAAATTTCATATTACATGAATTTTATATGATGTGTGATGACAAGTTGATGTGATTACAAGATATGTGATGACAAAAAAATAGTTGAATCCATTTCTTTAAAATGAATTCTAATACAATCGAAAAAACCTTTTGCTATTCATATTGCATTTATATTGCAACTTTTTAATTAACAATGATTAGGTGTTTAAAATAATTAGATTGTTATGTACCATCATAGTTTTACCCGAGAATGGCGCGACACAAAGTTCAAAAGAAATAAATATGTGTGCAAATGCTCTAGTGTTCATTTTTTAAATTCTAGAACTCAAATTTTATTGTGGTAAGTGAGATATAATTCAGTTACATTGTCACTGAAGATGACTTTAAGATGTATGTATTCACCCAGTTTCAATATAATGAAAAAGAAATAGAAATTTTTGATTACATTGAACTTTTTTAAATATCAAATTTATTGATTGTAAAATCTTGTTGAGATCCTTTTCTGTATCAACAACACATTTCACTAAAACATTTTGTATCTCATTGAATTGAGAACATACAATCAAATATTCAAGGAACGCTCCCATAACGATAAAGCAATATATACATACACAAACACACACACACACACACACACACACACATATATATATATATTAATTTTTTACGAAGATGATTTAATATTCCACGAGAACATGGCAGTTTGTTAAAAATGATGAATGATTGCAGTCGATATGAAGAATCCTGGCGAGGAGGTTAGGCAATTATGAGACACCACAAGAATTTCTTCAATAAGATGCAGCCAATTTCCAAAGAAATTGTTTATTAACAACCAGGAACGATGCCAGTAACAGTTCCCACAGTATCTGGTATAAACGTATAGCCCTCTGGCTTGACGATAGTTCACTACATCATTTAATAGATCTTAAACAGCTGTTATGAAAATCTAAGTCAGTTAAACACCAGATAACAATTTGGTCAGCACTTCAAAATACGACAGAAATCTGCTCTTCAGATGCGTGCAAGCGAATTTTGTTCACGGCGCGTATGGTTACTGAAAATGACGTAACGAGCGCACGATCCAATGAGTGAGAGGCGAAATTAAGCTAAGCGAATGTGGTGCGAGGGAGAAGATTTAACACGAAAGAATCCACATTGTAGCTGCGCATTGATTTTGACGTGAAAATACCCAGAGCGCGAAGCAAAGCATGGAATATTTTTTTTTTTTTAAATGGCTTTTAAAAACATTCCAAATGACAAGAAGCGTCTCTCAGTAGCTTTTTGTTGATTGGGGAGTTGATAAAAGCTATGAATGAACTTAAAGTTTTAGATTAAGATTTGGAATAAGATAATTATTAATATACGTGTTATTACTTTTAAAAGGACATTAAATAGGAATAAATATTATTAAGAATTAAGGAAATAATGACTATGTCAGAAGTTAGATTAATATAAAGGAATAGAAGGAATAGTGCGAAATAAATGCGAAGGATATGCGAAGGAAATAATTTTTTTCTATAACATATATATATATATATATATATGCATCTGCATATGTCTATATATATATATATACAGAGAGAGAGAGAGAGAGACAGAGAGACGGGGCTGAGGGAGGGAGAGGGGGAAGAGGGATATAGAGTGGAAGGATAGAAGAGAGAGAGAGAGATAATGGAGGGAGAGAGAGGGGGAAGAGGAGGGTTAGAGAGAGATGCATTTTAAAAATAATAATGATAAATAAATAAATAAAGGATTTTTTATAGTTTGTAATATGTCAGATAACATAAAATGTTTTCAGAAAATATTTTATTTATTCTTTTCAATGAAATTTTACATTTATTGCGATAAAGATGTTTCAGATTTCAAATCATTTAAAAATTTAATTTCAGACTATCATACTAATAAATCTGGTCTTCATTGTTTTCTATATTTTAAAGTTTCATTGAAAAAGAAGCTTATTTCTCAGAAATATAACATCTATATATTTCTATTTGGAAAAAAAAAAACTTTATCTAAAAAAAAAATTAAACACGTAATTCTTTGCTTTTAATTTCAATAAATGTCACACTGCAAACGATTATATTGTCTTTCCATTTTATTTATTTGCCCGATGCTTAGAATATAATAATACTTTTTTATTGTTTTATGTTTCTGAATTTTGAGAATATAAAATATTCCAAAACATACATGCGTCATATTGGTTGCTTTGTATTTTATCAATTTAAGTAATTATCTATTTAAGTAAATTATATTTATTGGTTATCAAAACGTAATATTACGAATTCATTGATTAAAAAAACAACCAACATTAAGCATAAATACAATGAATAATATGCATAAATACATTTTATACACATGATTTAAAGCAATAAAATGAAAATATAATAATGATGTTTTTTTTTATTGTTTTATTTTTCTGAATTTTGATAATATAAAATATACCAAACCATACATACTTCATAGTGATTGCTTTTTATTTTATCAAAATTTAAGTAATTATCTGGTATAAATTATATTAATTGGTTATTAAAACGTAATATTACGATTTACTTGATAAAAAAAAAAAACCAACATTAAACATAAATGCATTGTGATTTAAAGCAATAAATTGAAAATATATTAAATCATTCCCCATATCATCATCGGATGCGGCGTGGAGTAAGTAATGCCACTTAGGAGTGAGCATTAGGTACGAGCATTTAAAACAAACCTTGATTACACTAGTTGAATGAGAAATAGTGCTTCAGTTAAGAGTACGAACTTTGCGTACATGTTGGCATGCAGCTCAAAACTATCGATGTATCACCAAATACGAATAAAAAAACGTTACTGGTAGCACGGGTGGCAGCATCAAATTTTTGCAACTGAATTTAGCGTCGATGTTATTGATATATCTGTTGCATTAGAAAACGAATGTGGGGTGGTTGTTGTCATTCCAACATCAAGCAATCCGCTGAATGTGAAATGAATGGCAACTCGATTACCGATGACTCCCCGCGAGTAAAGGAAAAATGCGTAATTGGGTTGCTGTTCATTTCACATCGCAGTGGGCTATCCGGTGTTGTTATAGCAACACCAACCCTCCCCTCCTCCCCCCTCACACACACTGTTGCACTGCTGACTGGATTTTTCGCAATCTGTATTATCTAATCTATCATATATACCAAAATCATCGATTTATCAAGTCTTTTAACCGTTAAACTACGTGATGTTATAAAAATATTATTTCTAATATAGCTTTAGATTTTTATAAAATGTAACAAACTTATTTTACCAACACCAAAAGAGAGAGTGGTCTAAAAATAGTCCTTTTAATTTTCACTTTATAGTAAGGTTTGTCAGACTTAAGGGAAATAGACTCCTTTTCGTGCAGTCATAAATAAAATGCTTTAAATTTATGTATGAAAACGCACGTTTTCTTTTTAAAATTATCCCATATACTAATTTATTTTCCTTCCCATTACGCGAAGAAAACTCAGAGGTCCAAATACCGGCTATTCGGTATTCAGACCACTCTGAGTGGCTGGTATTTAGACCACTGCTATGTTTAAGTGAAAACCGGTATTACTCATTCATATAAAAAAAAATACCAATAACGTGCGTGCGGCATTTGGAAGCTAAACATGTCTGGAAAACAATTTAATCGTCAATTCAAGTCAATATATGATCAGTATTTTTTTAATTTTACATAGAATCACATACATGAAAGATTCTTGATATCCCAGATTTTGTCGTGTCGATACTTTTGCTTTTACTGTTAATAAATGAGACAGACTTAAGCGACTCGACGTACTGCTCGAGACTTTTTTCTTGAAATTAAAGGTACAAACTATCGCCACTAGTCTGCGCTGAGCTCAATTATCAGAACACCTACTAGCCGGTATTTGGACCTTTTTCTCTAATAAAAGAAAATAGAGATGCTACATCATTTTCACGTTATTGGAGTCGTTGTGAAATGAAAACAAGTGGGTAAGTGTGATCGAAGATCGCTCAAAGAGTTTCGTTTAATATTCTTTTCAAAACACTTTATCTTTTCTTTAATAAATCTAAATAAATTCCATTTAGCAACCAAAAAAAAAAAAAAAACCTCATGTTTTTTTGTTTTTTATAAAATAAAAATTTACCGATCTATTTTTTCGTTTTTTCGAGCATCAAAACCAGCCCGATATCAGGTGAAGCCGTCTATTATCTTCTGTCATAATAATATCTGTCACGCAGACTAAATACGATATAAAACAATAATTTCAAAATTAAACATGTTGTACATCTTCAAAATGTTAAATATGCGAATATTTCCATAATCGGATTTTTATCATGATTCAATATGTTTCTCAAACTCATATATTTACTATTCTCTATTACTGATATTGATACTCGCTTTGTATTATTCTCAAACATTTGAAAAATTCGTTAAACTTCTCATATGTAGTCAGATTTTCTTTTTAATTCTCTAATGGCGTGATATTAATCTGCTTTGTCCACTTACACATACTCATACTCCTTGTATTATTGAGAAATCTTAGACATTTTCCGTTTTATTACGACTATGACGTCAATCAATTTTATTTCATATTTATCTTTTTTTCAAATGGTGAAACTTTTTATTTCATTTTCATTTTTCACGTGAAAATCGTCTGATAGAAAATTAATTATTGTAGAAATAATTTCAATGTGGATTTTAAATCTTTGGCATCTGCTATAACGAAAAATGTTTCAATTTAATAGGAAAAGTCTGTTAGAATTTTGGTTTTATATCTCTATTTATTAAAATAATACGAATTTTTCAAATTTTAATATTTTTAGCTTTTCATAGCTGATATTCAACTATATATACAAAGTTTCAACTCTGTAAGTTACATAGTTTCTGAGAATAGCTCTGCGGCAGACAGACAACGGAGCGGGAGTAATAGAGTTTCGTGAGATGAACGAAACCCTAAAAATGTCAATTTAAGGCGACAGTGGACCTTCAAACTCATTTTTTATTTTTTTTTATTTCACTTTAAATACAATTCAAGGACACACTATATGCATTATGGCATGTATTTATCACAACAGAATTTAAAAAAAAAATTTTTTTGGAGAAAAATAAGGAATTTTTTAACCGTTACGCAGAATTTTTCAAAATGTCCCATGCGTATTCCATATCAATTAAAATCATCAATATTTTTTATGCAGGTTTGGTTTATATATACAAATAAAACTTGGTATCAAATTTTATATATTTGAATATAAAGGTAAAAGAAAAAAAAATCAAAATTTTTTGAAATTTTCCGCATTTTTGCATCATATTTTTTCAATTAACTACCTTTAAATTTTTTAAATTATACCTCATTTCAAACAACCATACCAAGTTTTATGACAAATATAATGATAAATAGCTACAAAAACTTTCAAACTATTCAGATTAAATAGTATGCGCATGGAGCATTTTGAAAAAATGGAAACCGACAAAATTTTCGAAATGAGAAAAACAATTTTAAAGTTTTAGTATTGGTAAACATAAGAAAATATACCCTGAAAGGGACTAAAATCATATATATGCAAAACATTTACATGTTTAATGAATGATTCCACCAAAATAATTATTTATAACCTCCCCCCTCCCCCCCCCCTGTTGAGGGTCTGAAAAAAATCATTTTTTCTGCGATTGACTAATAAAGTTTGAGATTTTTCTTCGCAACCAATTATAGAATTTCTCAGTTTCACCTTTTTACAGATTACTAAAATTCTACATTCTCCCCCCCCCCCCTTCCCCCTGCCCCTCCCTTGAAAAAATTCATTTTTTCTGCGATTGACTAATAAAGTTTGAGATTTTTCTTCACAACCAATTGATGAATTTTTCTGTTTCAACTTGAGACAGATTACCAAAATTCTCGATTCTCCCCCCCCCCCCCCCTGTTGAGCGACTAAAAAATTCATTTTTTACTGCGATTGAGTAATAATTTTTGAGATTTTTCTTCGCAACCAATTATTGAATTTCCCACTTTCACCTTTTTACAGATTACTAAAATTCTGTATTCTCGCCCCCCTGCCCCCTTGCCCCCCTTGAAAAAAATAATTTTTTCTGCGATTGACTAATAAAGTTTGAGATTTTTCTTCGCAACCAATTATAGAATTTCTCAGTTTCATCTTTTTATAGATTACTAAAATTCTGTATTCTCGCCCCTCCCTGCCCCCCTCCCCCCCTCCCTTGAAAAAATTATTTTTTTCTACGATTGACTAATAAAGTTTGAGATTTTTCTTCGCAACCAATTGATGAATTTTTCGGTTTAATCTTCATACAGATTACCAAAATTCTCGATTCTCCCCCCCCGCCCCCCTCCCCTGTTGAGCGACTGAAAAAATTATTTTTTTAGTATGATTGACTAATAAATTTTTAGATTTTTTTTCGCAACCAATTATTGAATTTCTCAGTTTCATCTTTTTACAGATTACTAAAATTCTGTATTCTTGCCCCCCCCCCCCCTGCTCCCTCCCCCTTGAAAAAATTCATTTTTTCTGCGATTGACTAATAAAGTTTGAGATTTTTCTTCACAACCAATTGATGAATTTTTCGGTTTCATCTTGAGACAGATTACCAAAATTCTCGATTCTCCCCCCCCCCCCCCATGTTGAGCGACTAAAAAATTCATTTTTTAGTGCGATTGACTAATAAATTTTGAGATTTATCTTCGAAACCAGTTACTGAATTTATTGGTTTCATCTTGCGACAGATTACCAAAATTCTGGATTCTCCCCCCCCCCCCCTTGATAAAATTAAATTTTTACTGCAATTGATTAATAAATATTTATATTTTTCTTCGCAACCATCTGATGAATTTCTTGGTTTTATCTAGCGGCATATTAGCAAAACTTTGGAATTCTTAATTTTTTCAGTCGTTCAACAGGGGGGGGGGGGGCTAGGGGGGAGATTTAAGAATTTTCGTTATCTGTCGCAAGATGAAACCGACAAATTTATCAAGTCGTTGCGAAGAAAAAAATTTAATTTTTTCAGTTACTCGCAGTAAAAAATGACTTTTTTTTTGGTCACTCAACAAGGGGGGGGGCGGGGGGGGGGAATCAAGAATTTTGGTAATCTGTCGCAAGATGAAACCGAGAAATTCATCAATTGGTTGTAATTGAATGAAAATTAAAAATAAACAGTTAATTAGAAGAAAAAATGCATTTGCAAATATTTGTAAACAAACATCAGCTGATCACGACGGCCGTTTAATTAATTATAAAAATGTAAATAAAATCCGAAAAAATCATCCGATTATAATTATTTAAGTTGGAGATGAAAGCTTACATGGAGCTTTATTTTTTGGGGACAAGAAATTTTTTTCGAAAATTTGAGCGATTTTGCTGATTTTGAAGGTCCACTGTCGCCTTAAAAACATATTATTGTTGAGAAGCAAGCTATTATTAATGTTGTAAAAATAAATATTGACCTATAACCCGTAACCTTTACATAATATAGCATACCTTTTTATAATTATTTCTACATCATTTATGATAGACCTGATTGGAAAGAAATACGGATACTGCAGGAATCAAACTGAGGTATGTTTCAAAGCTTAACAGACAATAATTTCATTTTCAGAAATGGATTAAGTTCTCATAGGAACGAATAAATCATAACTGAATGAGACGTGAGCAATAAGGTAATTATATCTATATTATAATGGATAAACATATTCGTCCGTAACGCAGACGTCATTTCGACGTTGGTAACACCAGATGATTAAATTTTGCATTTACTGTAATTTTTTTAACTTCTAAACATCGCAGATTTCTCATTTTTACACCGTCGGATAGGGAAACAATGTACTTTCAAATGTAATTTGTTTAAATTCAGTATCTCAATTTGTTTGAAAACTGTTTCTCTATTTTTTGAGAACTATATCGCAATTTACTCATTTTCCATGTTTTTTTAAATGATTTTTCATGCATGAATTTTTTTTAACCTTTCTCTATTGCTTGCAGACCTCTACGAAAGATAAATTCCTTTGCACTTAAATCAATATAAGTAATTCCGCATTTGTTTTCGTCTTAGATTCCATAACGAAATTAAAACTTCATCAATAAATAAATAAAATAATAAAATATAAATAACACATAAATTTAAGACATGTAATAGAACTACATGCTTGAATCACAGAAATTATCAGAATTAAAAAAAGGCTCTTGTAAAGACTTTTGTCGATTTCTTAATAGTAAATTATTGTGTGTGAAATTTACTTATTTACTTATTACTTGAAGATTTTACTTTCATACACCTGTAATTGTCGGTATCTATACTATTATATAAAGAGGAAACGGTGACTGACTGACTGACTGACTGGGTGAACAATCAACGCCCAGCCGAAACTACTAAAGTCAGGGTCACGCAATTCGAACTGTAGATTGCTGTTATGGCCTAGGCAAGCAATAAGAAGGGATTTTTGAAAATTCCCCCCGAAGGCGGTTAAGGGGGGTTCGAATGTTTTAGGTCATTTTGCCATATCTCAGCAGCAGTTATAGGTAGGAGCTTGAAATTCCAGAAAACAAATCTACTTAAAAAATGATTAAACACCTATTTCAGCGATTTTAGAAATTCCCCCCAGAAGGGGGTTAAAGGGGGGTGGTCGAATGTTTTAGGTCATTTCGCCATATCTCAGCAGCAGTTATAGTTAGAAACGCGAAAATCAGAAAATCAAATCTACTAAAAAAATGATTAAACACCTATTTCAGCGATTTTAGAAATTCCCCCCAGAAGGTGGTTAAAGGGGGGTGGTCGAATGTTTTATGTCATTTCGCCATATCTCAGCAGCAGTTATAGGTAGGAGCGCGAAATTCCAGAAAACAAATCTACTAAAAAAATGATTAAACATGTATTTCATCGATTTTAGAAATCCCCCCCCCCCGAAGGGGTTAAAGGGTGGTGGTCGAATGTTTTACGTCATTTCGCCATATCTCAGCAGCAGTTACAAGTAGGAGCGCGAAAATCAGGAAATTTAATCTACTAAAAAAATGATTAAACACGTATTTCAACGATTTTAGAAATTCCCCCCTGAAGGTGGTTAAAGGAGGTGGTCAAATGTTTTAGGTAATTTCGCCATATCTTAGCAGCAGTTTTATGTAGGAGCAAGAAATTAAGGAAAACAAATGTACTAAAATATTGATTAAACACGTATTTCAGCGAATTTTGAAATTTCCTCCCAAAGGGGGGGTCGAATGTTTTAGATATCATTTCGTCATATCTCTGCTGCAGTTTTAGATAGGAGCGCGAAAATCAGGAAAACAAATCTACTAAAAAATGAATAAAACACATATTTCAGCAATTTTGGAAATTCCCCCCAGAAGGTGGTTAAATGGGGGGGGGGTCGAATTTTTTATGTCATTTCGCCAGATCTCAGCTTTTTTGTCGGAGGGCGAAATTAATTAAAACAAATCTACTAAAAAATTGGTTAAACACGTATTTCGGCGATTTTGGAAACTCCCCCCAGAAGGTGGCTAAAGGGGTATTCAAAAGTTTTGAGTCATTTCGCATAATATCTCATCAGCGGATTTAGGTAGGAGCATGAAATTCAGGAAAACACATCTACTAAAAAATGGATAAACACGCATTTCAGTGATTTTAGAAATCCCCCCCTCCCGAAGGGTTTTAAAGGGGGTGGTTTCGAAAATTTTAGGACATTTTGCCATATCTCAGAAGCGGTTTTATGTAGGTGCGCGAAATTCAGGAAAACAAATCTACTAAACAAATGATTAAACACGTATTTTAGTGAATTTAGAAATCTCCCCCCCTCGAAGGTGGTAAAAGGGGGATTCGAAAGTTTTAGATCATTTCGCCATATATCAGCAACAGTTTTAGATTGGAGCGCGTAATTCAGGAAAACGAATGTAATAAAAAAATTACATTGTCTACCCGTGCAAAGCCGGGACGGGCCGCTAGTATAAAAATAAATTATCTTGAGAATAAATAACATATAACTAAATAACACGTGAGATAAAACATAATTTTATTTCTAGAGAAGCATACAGATACGATAAGGTATAATAAAAAGGACGTTTGATAATTAAATATTAACTAACACTATACTTGCGTTTTACACATGTTAAATTAAGATTCAATCACATAAAAATAATCCAGGGAAACAAATAGAAGTTTCATGCTATTCTAATTTCTGTATCAAATGGCACTAATTGATTAGTTACATTACGTTAATAAAACATAAGTCTCGAATAAAATCTTTATTACGGATACATCCAGATGTTAATTTTACAATGAAATAAATGCTACTAATTGTAATAATAAGTAAAATAACCGTATACCACACATATATACATTTTGAGTATTTATAGTTGTTACATAATTATAATTAGTAGCATATACCGTATTAAATTTAAATAGTGATTAAAGATTTATGATATAAAATAAATAAAATTCGACTGTTATTGTATTATTTTTTTGTATTTTAACAAATTTATGTAAATGTGATTATAATTAGTATTGTAGGTATTGGATTAAAGGTAGTATAAATGTCAAATGGATGAACTCGTTTCAGTTTAGCTGTACGAAATGCCTTCACAGAAAAGATTAATTCTCTTGAAAATGTGTTGCAAATATCTCAATGAAATGTAAGCTAAAAGATAATTTTATTTTCAGAAAAGAAATTTGTTCAGTTAGAAACAAAATTAATGTAACATTAATATTTGTGTTTTTATGTTTGGTAAATGAAGATTCAATCACATCGAAAAGACACAAAGAAACAAATAGCTACTAACACAAATATTTAATAACACAAATAGTTACTAACACAAATAGTTACTAACGCAAATAGTTAATAACACAAATAGTTACTAAAACAAATAGTTTTTCTAATTTATCTATCAATAACTGATAAGTTACATTCTATTAAGAACATACACCACTTACGCGAAGACACTCGCAAGCTAATGTTACACATATAAGAGTGTTAATTTCTAATTTCTGGTTTGCATTTCAATATTCTTAAATTATTTTTTCCTATAGGATATATTAGATCAATGTCTATTTTTTTTTTTTTTTTTTTTTTGAGGACACTTTAAATTTTGTAGCCTGTTATGTCATTTGTTAATTAAACATATCCAAACTGAAATTTGGGTGAAAATTACCCAAATTTAGTGCTATTTCTTGAACAGTGGCAATTAAACTTCTTATGGTAACATACGTTCTTTTTTCAGTAACATAAGTTACCATAGTAAATATAATTTCCAGAGTTCAAGAAATAGCACTAAATTTAAGTAATTTTCATGCAAATTTTCCTTTGGATAGTTTTAATTAACAAATCACATCAAATTTACATTATGAATATTTTTTGGTGTTACATTACTAATATTATTAAATTAAATACTGTATAAAATTACTGAGATCAATTATTCTAAATGTAATGCAAGTTACCATGGAATGACCCAAAAGTAAACAAAAGATAGACAGCAACCTCCAGTATGATATGTAAATTAAAACATTTAAAATATTTAAATGTAAACAAGAAATTTGAAGATCCCATAAGTTTAACAACAGCTAACGAGTGTCTTTGCGTTACTATTGTAAGTTTTTAATGAATTAAGAGAATAAAACCTATATTACAGGAGCATCAAGTTGTTAATCTTACAGTGAAATAAATGGTGCAAATTGTAATTATGAAGAAATATTAAGATAATAATAATAAAAATAGATAATAATTAAGGAAAATGCTTAATTTTTAAAGATTTAAATTTTTCATGTTTACGGCTCTTGTATCATATTATATTATTTTTGTTGTCAGCATTCTTTTTCCTATGCATTACAAAACGCACAACAGTGAATGAGGTATCATTCGAATGGTTTTTGAACCGACTTCTGACATAATGCACTCACCTTACGTTAAAGCATGTTTTTTTATTAAAAATTAATGAGATGAAAAGTTTTCATCAAATCAAAGTTGCTACCAAAAAAAAAAAAAAAAAAAAAATTATGCTCAGCAATGACGGTAAAAAAATAAATAGCACAAAAAGGTAAAGCGAGGTGTTTTTTTACGGATTTATTTTATATTTATGATTAAAAAGCAAAATTGGCATTGAAATTTTTAGAAGAAAAAGACACGATCAATTAAATGGTAATGTTCACAAGAAAAAGACACCATGGATTAAATTGAAAAGTGCAGAAGAAAATGACACCATCGATTAAATTGTAATTTATATGTGTTCAATACATTTATCTTGGTACCATGTTTTTTTCCGATGTGGATGAGGTCATCCTCTAATGCAGTTAAAATACGATTGTTAATTTGTTTTGTCTCGCGTATCTTTTGCTATCTTTGATCAATTTTTATTGTAACTTTGATGGAATAAATGATATGATATTCTGGCTTAACTAATGTCGTTTACAGATATTTTTTATCCGTAATTTTTCTATAGAAGTTTAAACCAGCATCTAAAAAATATTAGATAATGCTAAAAAATATCTGACTGCAGTGCGAAATCCTCGCACGGGGCCACTTGTATTTATAATTAGTAACTAATAACATATGAAATTACAGCAATGTATAACTTGCCTTTGAAGAAATGTGAATCTAAAATGAATCAAACAAAGACTTTTTTTGTATTTATAATCCTACTATATTTATTATAATTACAAACTTCTACAGGGTAAGTCCGAGGTAATTGCCCTACTTAATCCCCCCCTCTTCATTTTTCTTTTTTATAGCAATGATTTTGTAGTGGACATGTAACCTATCTACTCCAAATTTTATGTAGATCATCTTAAAAAAAAATTAATATAAATAGCATATAAAATAGAGTTTTTATCAAAAATCTTAACCAAGGATTTTGGCCATATATATTCAGACACCCCACTTTATCCGGATAGATTCCCCATACATAAAATAATAGGAAGTAAAGGTAATTAAGATTTATAACTTAAAATCTGGATTTGTATTTGACTTAATATCTATTTACATCAAATTTATGACTCTTTTTTTTTTCAATTTGAGTTTACAGGCTCTGTATATTAATCTTGTATTACACTCCCACATCAAAGGATATTTGCTATTCCAAATCTTTCGAATGAATGGGTATAAAACATTTTAACCCAATCGGATAATTCTAACGAAGGCTAAATTTGTTTAGTCTAAACTAAGAGGGATTACCTTACCCCCCAACCCTACTTATATTCAATGTACAAACTCTAAAAACTAATTCGGGAAAGATATTTAAAATTCTCAAATTAAATACGTCAGACTTTCATGTTTCATAATGAATGCGTTCAAAATATTTTATATATTTTACGAATGTTAAACTTATGTAATTTAAATTAAAAGGGGAGGGATAGAAAAATTGCCAACAATAAAAGGATTATTATTTAAATAAATAAAGAAGCATAAAGAGTGATTATACCTCTAATATGGTACCCCGTTACATTTTCTGTTAGAATGATTTTAGAAGGGATTTTAGATTTCTATTTTGTATTTAGATTACTATTTGGTCTTCGGAATATATTCTGGTATAAAGAGAGGGAAAGTTCGGAATGTGTGAATTAAAATGTTCTAATCAGTGCTATAAATACCAAACCCTTAAATATGTTTTACTTAAAAATGTGAGGGAATTGCTATCTTTTTAACCAATTTCCTGAAATAAAACAAATGTTTTTTTTTTTTTTTTTATCATTGCTTAAATGGGGAATTATCACTACTAACACCACCTCCTGACTTGTTAGGTAATGATCCTTCGGAAGGGCCATTGTCAACCAAAATAAGAAACAGATTTTTTTTTTCTCACAATCGTCAAGATTAAAAAAATATTCTCACACAACAGAAATATTTGATAATTATAAATCGGGCGTCTTATTCCGCATAACAAGGAGGGCCTATATACCCGATACATGTGTACATGTGGGGCATGTATCCTTTTAATCCGGGATAGTTGCCCCAGACAGTAGCTCTGGAAGTAGAAACAAATATGGCAGCAAACTTTAATTAGTACACTTCTCGATACCTGTTTCAACAACATTAACTAAATATTTCATAAAAAAATATCATTATATTTCATCTTCTACTTGTCTCTATCTTACAAGAACATAAACCAAACCTTTTTTTTATGAATATACCTTTTATTTGAAGAACTAAATTACTGTAACTTCGTCTACTACGTATTTTTATAACACTTGATTGTAGAAGAACGCCACTAGCTGTGCCACACATCCAATAGTTTAAATATAGTAACTAGGGCAACTAACCCTACAGGGCATCTAACCTCGATTTACCCTAATTGTAATTATAATAAATATTGCAATAATTGTTTTAAAAGTAATAGAGATGTCAAATGATTTAACAGATGTCAAATGATTTCAGCTTGAGCACTTAAGCAAAATGGAATACATACAGATATTAAATTCTTTTTTAAATGAATAATATTTAACTATGTGAAATCTACATGGTAAATTTACTTCCATTAATAGTAAATATTTCAGTAAGATACGCGAAAAACATTAAGTAAACCAATATTAATATAGTTGCGCAACACTTGTGAATTTATCATTGTGTAAATGAAGTATCAATCATGACAAAAATAACTCAGTGCAAAAGTTTATATTATTCTAATTTGCATATCAGCCACCGAAAATTGACTGGATGGATGCCGTTAAGAAAACGGAATCCTTAATTAAAATATTTATTACACCTTTGTAAAGTTATTAAGCTTATAATGAAATAAATTATCTTCACTGTAATAACGAACTCATGTTCTGTGAAATATCTATACAGAAAGAAATTCTTTTGCGAATGAATGATATCTAACTATATGAGACGTGAGCTACAAATTAATTTTATTTCCATAAAAGAAAAATCAGCCAGTAAGATGTTAGAACGATGTTAGATAATCCAATATTGTCGTTGCTCTATAACACTCATGAATTTATCATTGATTAAATGAAACTTCAATCATATGGAAAATAATCCAAAGCAACAAAAATAAGCTGATATCGTTTTAATTTGCATATCAGGTAAAAATAACGAATTAGTTGCGCATTGTTTTAGAAATGATAATTCAGAATAATTTTTTTTATACTTTTATGAAAATATTAAGGTTCGTTAAAATTAAGATTGTTTAATGTTAATCGTATGGGCTTGGAATGGATTCGTATTTCTCGTCAGATATTATACTTTAAGCTTTTTTCTTCTGTATATTCTCCTTAAAGGAGCATTTTATGCTTTTCGCTTGGCAAAATGGTTCTAAAATATCTCTATTATAAAGCAAAAACATGTCCGTGAGTAACCCTGACATCATATTGACGGTGGCAACACCCGAACAATAAATTTCTTTTTTACTAAAAATTTTATAAACATGACACCAGATGACCATGTTATAATTGAAAAAGTAAAAATGATTTAGAGAAAATGAGGATAAAAACTAAGGAAGACTATGAGAAATGTCAACTTTACATGAATGCTAGTAAGACCAAATACCTATGTATAGGAGTAAATGAGACAGAACTATATCTAAATAATAACATAAAAATAGAAATATGTGAGTATTAAAGATACCTTGGTGTAAACATCATTAGAGAAGGCAGAGACTCACAGGAGATTAAATACAGGATCTGTCAGGGAAGAAAAACTGTAAAACTATTAAATTCTATTTGGTGGAGTGAGGGGATCACCATGAATAGGAAATATAATACACTGCTCAAAACAATTAAAGGATATTTGAAGTTTTATATAAAATAAAGATATAAACGAAATTTTTTTTGCCGAAAATAGAAGAAGAGAATCACAAATGCAAATTTTTCTGGTTTTCAAACTATGTAGTATGCAAATTTTGAGTTCGACGTCAAAAACGTCGCTTCAGCGGCAGCGAATGAAATTTGACTTTCAACTGGATAAAAGAGAATGAAGACAAGGATGATCGGCATTCAGTGATTGCTTTGTTTCGATGAGTACGATGTCTCAGCGAAGTCATTTGACAGATTCAGAAGCTTGGAGAATTGTTGGTAGGTTAGAAGGGGGCCTAACTCAAGCCGAAGTAGAGCAAGCCATTGGAGTGTCACAAAGTGTCATTTCCAGGATCTGGAACCGTTTTTTGGAGAGTGGATGTGCAGACCGAAGACCAGGGCAAGGTCGTAGACTGGCAACAACGCCCAATGAAGATCGGTATTTAGCGTTAACAGCTCGGAGACACCGAAACATGAACGCTAATCTTCTCCAACAACACCTTCGCTCGGCTACAGGCACCACGATTTCAACTCAGATTGTCCGAAACTGGCTCCATGCTGTAGGTTTGTATGCTCACTGACCGATGGTATGTGTTAGATTAACATCAAGGCATCGTCGCGACCGCAGGGAGTGGGCAACCGAGCATGTCAACTGGAGGAGAAATGAATGGAGCAATATTCTGTTTTCTGACGAGTCCCGTTTTTCTGTGCATCCGGATAATAGGCATATTTTCATCTGGAGGGACCGTGGCAGTAGGAATAATCCTGCGTTCGTGCACGAAAGTGTCAGATTTGGCGGTGGAGGAGTGTTGGTGTATGGTGGCATCTCCATTGACGGGCGCACTGACCTCTACATCATTCGAGATGGAGCTCTGACTGGTCGCCGATATAGGGATGAGATCCTCAGACCTATTGTAGTCCCTTACGCTGTAGCAATCGGAGATAACTTCATTTTAATGGACGATAACTGCAGGCCACATCGTGCAAACCTGGTGGAGGATTTCCTTTTCGAGGAAGGAATCGTTCGAATGGAATGGCCAGCGTGTTCTCCAGACATGAATCCAATCGAGCACGTTTGGGACGCTCTAGGAAGACGAGTTTCTGGCCGCCAACAACCCCCACAAACTCCCCAAGAACTGGAAAGAGCTCTTCTGGAAGAGTGGGGCAGAATACCCCAACTCGTCATTAATAGCCGCATTGAGTCCATGCCTCAAAGGTGTTCAACGTTGCTGGCCGCCCGTGGAAACCATACCCCCTAATGAAAATGATTTTCTTTGAAGAAAACACCTTTTCTTATTCTTTTTTTCTCATATGCACAAATTGTGTTTTTTTCCTTTTGTACACAAATGCGCAATAAAATGCATTTTTTCTGCCAAACATGTGTAATTTATTCTCATATAACCTACTATGTCTGTCGACCATGTATCAATCAGCTAAAAAGTTTCCCAGATACAAAATCCACCTAAAACTGCAATATCCTTTAATTGTTTTGAGCAGTGTATATACGATTCTATTGTAAATAGCATATTGTTATAGGGAGCAGAGGGATGAAGAATTATGGAGACAGAAAGAAAGAAATAAGCGGCTGTGGACATGGATGCCCTAAGAAGATCATGTAGGATATATCAAGAAAAGAAAGAATAAAAAATTAAAAAATTAAAGAAAGGGTAAAACTAAAGGGAACTATATTAGATGATCTTCAAAAGAAACAATTAATCTGGTATGGTCATGTGCAAAGAATAAGTGATGAAAGACTGCCCAAAATCGCATTTAATTATAGAAGAAATCAAAAATGGAAACCAGGTAAACCGCGAAAGAACTGGATGATCGATTTAATAAAAGTGGTGAGGGATAGAGGTCTGGCAGAAGAATGTATCCTTGACCAGAAGAAATGGATTAGTTCCTTGTAGATTAATCGAATGGCGACACCTGACGGCATAAACCGAGTTTATATATATATACACATGACACAATTAATGCCAAGTTAAAAACAACGAAACACACTTCAAGAAGACTAAACGAAAATAGTAGTTAAGAAATTTATTTTGTGATGAAAATTGTGAAAAATACGAATGCAGTCGTTAACCATAGGATAAACACTAGATATTGGAATTTCAAATCGGCTCTATGAAAGAACTTAAGCTTAAAATAAACAAATCATGTTAATTCTAACAGTGAGTAATAAAAAATGCTCCTGTACTGTAAATTTATAATTTTTGTACGACTGGTTCCTAAGTATTTATAATTAGTAACTTATTATGTATGATATTATATTTGAAGCTCAAAAGTCTACCTTTAGAGATCAATATGAAATTATAAATTATTAAACGTCTAATAATATACAGTGCTGTCAGATAAAAAGCTGGCAAAATTGGAAAGGGTGGTAGATGGAATCTAAACGAGCAATTTTCCATCATAGAATGTGTAACCGGAAATGGCGCGTTTAAACTCTGTTGATAAAGAACAAGAACGAAAAATCATGCGTCAAGCATAGATTATGTAACACTTTCCAACACTTCCAAAATAATTTTGAAAATCTTTACCGTAAGGTGTAAGATGATATCTAACTAAACAATTTTGAAAAACGCATAACATATTTAAAAATCCAATTTCAGGAATTAACAACAATATTCGGAAAAATATCCGAATACTTTTACTCAGCCCTGTATAGGATCTATATATTTGTATATATACTACATAGGATGCTAAATCTTAATTTAGTTAGAAAAACGCGCAGCACAATTTAAAATTCTCCTTCAGGAGATTCTGTCAATAAACGGAAATGTGTTCGTGAACTTTTGTGCTGCCCTGTATAAGATCTACAGAATTTATGCACACCAAGTAATAGACAAAAAGTGAGTTAAATTTAAAATCGCTTTCAGCAACTTAAAACGCACTTCCAGGAATTATTGTTAACAGACAGTAGAGAATTATTTCGTGTGTCCCTGTAAATGAACGATGACTGCTATACACAAACTATTCTGTAGTAAGCCTCTTGTCATGCACCTTAGTGATATATATAAATTTCAATGCGTTTAAAATAGTGAAACATTATTTAATTAAACCGCAAACGATTTTTCTCCATAGACGTAATGTAATGGAATTCTTTTGACTGTCCCTTTAAAGTAACTATTGGTGCTATGCACATCATATTCCATATTAAGCTTCTTGTAATGCACCTTAGTGATATATATCAATTATAATGTACTTAAAATTGTGTAACATCATTAAAATTAACCGCAAATGATTTTTCCCCATAGACCGTAATGTAACGGAATTCTTTTGAGTGTCTCTGTAAAAAAACTATCAGTGCTACACACTTCAGTTGAAATAGGGAACATGCTATAGACAACGACAATAACATATAAAAATGGCAGAGCAATCCGAGCTTATTTACTGGAGTTAGAGCACGGACAGACGGCAGACGGCCATACGGCAGACAAACCGAAGTCATAAACACTTTTCAACTAGGTTGGAAAGTGTTAAAAATGTTAATGGTGCAATGAAAGACAACGTATGAGCGCCAGTAGATGGTGCGTATACGTGTAGTTTCCGGACACACACTCCATGACAAAGAATACTTTTCTCGGTCCTCTCTACCACCCTTCAAAATTTTGTCAGATAATTTACGGCCAGCATAAATTTTTTGGTTAGTTTGTAAGTATACCCATATGAAGAGGAATCTCAATGTGATACATATACATTTTATTGACATAATAGTTAGAAGCTTATTTATGGACTAACAAATAAATATCAATAAATTTAACTGACAAAATTAATTGCAAAGGAAACCTTATGTTCCCAAATGTTTACCTTGGCAAGTTTGAAAAAAAAATGGTTTTATAATAGAAAATAAAAGTGATCAATAACATTTACAATTAGCATTTTACCGCCATAACTTTAGTAATACGTACTGCGGGTCGGCGACGTTTCATAGATTTAATGAACGGTTGCAGATCGTCCATGATAAGTTTTTTCCACTCTTCTTGTAATCTTTGTGAAAATTCTGCTGAATTGGAATATTTATGACTCCGCACACGTTTGTCAAGTTCGTTCCAAAGTTTTTAGATTGGATTTTGATCGGGTGATTGAGATGGCTATTTCAAAAGCGGAATGTTTTTGTACGAAAGAAACTGCTTGACGAGCATGCATGTATGATTTGGGTCATTATCATGCTGAAACAAATAGTTGCGACTAGAATATTTCCTCCAATAAAGCAACAAATGACCTTTCAAGATATCCTTATACATTGCGTCATTCATCTTTCTGCGGATTTCAACTAACGGACCGACGCCTTTTCAAGAAAATGATATCCACAGCATAAGGTGTCTTCCGCCTTGCTTCATTGTAGGAACATATCTCGAATCCCATCTTTTATTTTCAGGTCGTCGGACGTAATGTCTAGCATCATTCCCAAAAACGATGAACTTCGGTTGATCGGAAAATATTACTTTTTTCCAGTTTTCCCTTGACCAGTCTTTGTGTTCCTTGGCAAACTCCACTCGGACCCGCTGATTTTTTTTTTTTTTTTTTACTTATGAAATGTTTTTTAACACCTACTCTTCCATAAAATCATACATCACGTAAGCGTATTGACACGGTAACCGACTTATTTCAGCAATATTTTCACTCCGTAAATCGCGGGATGTTGTAGCGGCATTTTTATGCAGGTCAACAACTGCTTTTCTCCTAAAAATTTTGTCCACACGAATAGTCATTTTGCGGGGTCTCCCGGACCATGCAAAGTCTTGAAGGCCATGGCCATCTTTATATATATATATTTTTAAATCGTTCGCTGTAGATTTTCCGATCGGTAACTTTGCCGCAATTTCACGAGATGATTGGCCCTTTAGCGACAAACAATCCCTCGTTTACGAACAATAACTGTTGAACTGTACATTTTTGAATTTGAAATACATTATTCACGTTGATTAATTAACAAATACGGCCAAAAAACATTTTATCGATAGCAAAAACTAATGAATAACGAATGGCCGGAAACTTTTTCACATGCGAATTTCGAATCCCCCCCCGCCCCCTTTGCATCAAGTGTCTTCAGTATCCAATCAAATGATCACGTCGTCAGAGGTCATTTGCATATTTCTAACATTTGGAGCAATTGCGCTTCTTCTTCGCTGAAACGTTCTGACAAACAAATCAAAGGGATTAACTGGACGGAAACTTTTGACCGCCGCTATACATTAAATATATGAATATAAAATTAATTCAAGTTAAATGGGTTTTCATTTTTTTTGTATGCATAGGATTCAAGGGTGCCACTGGTGACTGTTTTGGATACCAGTATTTTCAAACACTAATCTTTGTGGTAGGTTTCTACAACATCTGCAAGCGAAATTTATCATAAAGGTATTTGTTTTGAAATAGTGGTATATAAAATAATCGCCAGTATCACCCGTGATTATTGATATTTTTTTAACTTATAAATTGTTTAGAATTGCAAACTTTAATTAGTATCAATAAAATTGTCTCAAAAGTAATACTGATAAGAAAATAAAGAAGCCCTTTTCAATTTGAGAACTTATTGCAACATGAAATTCCTACAGATGAATTGATTATTTTCTCTTGGGACTGAATAATATCTAACATGAGCTGCGAGATAATTTCATTTCCATAAAAGCAACATCGTCCGATAAAATACAACAAGAAGAACGTTACATAATCCAATACTGACACAGCCTTGTAATATGGATATATTGCCATTTATTTACACTTTCTTTTATCATTTCATTAAATAAAGTTCTGCTTATATGGGAAAATGTTCAGAGTAACAAAAATGTCATAACCGCTATGTTAATTTGTATTTCAACAGGAAAATATCGACAAAATTTTGTAAAAATGTTAATTTAAGTTCCTTTATTAACTATACTCAAATCAATATTAATAAAAGGAATTGAAAATACCTGTGATTGCTGCACATTTTCTTTTTTACCTTTAAAATTAAATCTGTAGCTAATTCGCGAGAGAAATATTTTGTAATAATAAAAAAAAAAAATTATAGTGTCTAATATATGTGTTTCTCTTCATTGAAAATTATATTATGAGAAAATGTATTTATTTTAGTAATTAAATAAAATAGTGTACGTTTAATATAAATCCAATTTTTAAAACAAATTAAACTCAACTAAACAAGGATAATGCAATGTTAACATTATTTTGTATATAATGTATACAAAACATATGAAATTAAAACGTAGTGCTTTTAATAATAAAATTTTCATAAACGTCAAGTTCCAGTGATTTATTTTAGCTAATATTACACCTAAACCATTATAACGTTATTCACGACTTGCTTAAAATTGTTCGCTGAATTAGGACTGTCCATTGTTTCGAAGTGTTTCAATATAAACAACAATTATATAATCACTGATTTTATTCATTAGAATGATTACTCTTCCTCAACATGCCAAGTTTCGAGCTAAGGTAAAATCAACTGTTCTAAAATTCTTTCTAAACTGAGCTTGAGTTTACACTTTCAATTAAAGTTAATAAACTTTAATTTTGATTTAAGCAAATAAGTTTAAAATCAACAATCGTTTTAAATATGTTATAAAAAGTCCTTCCAGCCTGTACCGGGAGGAGAACGTAGCTTTCCTACATTGTTTTAAGATTTTAGCTATTGTTACGCGAAAACAGCAAGCTAAAATTTCACCCAACCACCCTAGCCACCCTAGAATTTCAAACTGCTATATCTCAGCTATTTTTTAAGATAGAGGCAAAACAAAAAATGTTCCCCAATCCTTGTATCAAGTCCTAACACTTGAATAAATTTAATTGTCTATTTTGTTTATAAATATATTTTTAATTTTAAATCTTTTAGTGACCGCCGTTTTAAAACAAGATTGCGGACCAACCTGGCTAACGAACTCTGTCGAGACATTGGTGAGCTTAATACACACACTTAGTTACATCGAAATCGGTTCATAAATGCGACAGCTATCGTATGACACAGATCATATATATATATATCAACATTTTAACGGGGGGTTTCGATCGGTGAAAATATACCGAAATTTTCAGGAATTGCCTTCCTCCGAACGGCTGCAATAGGTAGCTTTATACATTTTGTAATGAAAGCTACCTAAAAAAATACATTGTGAAAGAAGTTTAATTTTATTTGAAGCAATTTTTCTTGATTTGTTTTAATGTTATGTTGGAAATAATTTCCTTGTCTCAGCGAAAATAATTTGGTACTGAATATTCACTTTTTTCCAGGACAATTACAAGGCTATTTTAACAAGTAAATAACATAGTATTTCCAAAAGAAAACAAACAAAAAAAACAAAAAAAAAACAATTCAAACTTAACAAATGAAGGATGTTAACATTATTTTGAATATTTATACAAAACAGATGAAGTTAAAAAAAGTGAAAAAGTTCCTTTCAGTGATTGATTTTAGCTAATAAAATGCCCATAACATAATTACTTTATTTACAACTTGTTTTGAATTCTTCTCCGAACTAAGACATTCCATTGTTTGTGAACAGCTTGACGTCAGATAAGATTATAAGCACTGATTTATTCATAAGATAGGCTTTAAGGATGATTAATTTACATCAATATGCTAAGCGTAGAACTAATTTAAACTCAACTATTCTAAAATACTTTCAAAACTGAACTTGAGTTTAAATCTTCAATTATAGTTAACTTTCCTGAAGCTTATGTCTTAAGTAATCGTTAATCTTAAATTAAGCAAACCTAACAATCTTAGAATAAAATTAAAGTTTCGCTGTCTTTTTAACCGATATAAATTACCATCTAAACATAATCAAAATAATTAATATAGCACAAATTAATCATAATTACTCCATGGCTCTCAGTTATATACAGATATTTTGCTTGTTATCAACAGTAATGACTACCCCTTTATATTGTCCAAAAAACAGTAGATGATTATTAAAAATTTTTAAGGTGATATACCGCATACATTATCAAAATTTATCAGCACTAAACGTTCACATAGGTAAATTTGAGTCCAAACGGAAAACAATTTTCATTTATATAACTATGAATTTCAAAGATATAAATAAATTTCAAAGATATTTCGTTTAACAATTTTCACTCTTCAATCTTTTAAAATGTCAGTATTTCTGATTGTCCACAAGAATCTAAAGAATATTTCTATAAAAAGTTATCTTTCTAATCTGACGCAATATTTTATTCCATGAAATAATCAGAGGTTTCCATAAATAATGCTAAACCTCAAAGCATGAAGTGTTCTTGTAAAATCATTTATATTTCGGATTTTAGAATAGGAAATTCCGGGCGTCTAAAATATATATTTCGTGTAATAATTATGAATACATATGAAATGATTTATAAATATTTCTGTAGTAAATTACTCAAACAGCAAGTCTTATAAGTGCAATCACAATAAAAAAGAACATAATCTAAAATCAGGTGTCAGGAATAGATTATGAATTACATTACAACACTAACAGGATACATACTATTAAATATTTTCATTTTTTAATATAATGAAATCAATCATAATCACTTTCATAGTTACTACCTCGTGACTAGCACCTTTTGGGAGCACTAAATGCATGGCTGAAAATTTTATTCTTTTTTTTCTTCTTATTTTTAAAAAAAGTTTTTTAAAGAGTTCACTTGTATTAATGGCAAAATTTTCAACCAACAAATAAGGTAAATATTTCTTTTACAAAATAGTGATAACAAAATAATCAATTTTGCAACCATGCATTTAGTGTCCCAAATAAAGGCAGTCACGATCCACCACTGATAACTTCTATAGCCGAATTCATTTGTACGCCTCTGTAAACAGACTATAAATGCTACATATTCTATATTCCTGAGCAAGCATGCTTTTGTCCACATAAGTGATGCATATCAATTCGTTATGTTTCAAGTACTATAACATAAAAAAAATGCGTCGGCAATGATTTTTCCCCCTTAGACAATAATGTAACGTAATTATTTTGTGCGTCCCTGTAAACGAAGAAACAGGGTGGGCCAAAAGTCCCGCATCATAGGAAACACATGTATTGTTACAATATGTATTCACAATATCATTGCCTCCGTTGTAAAAACACAACTGTCGGTGATCGTTCATGTTCCTCAAAATGTTGGCCACTAAGATTGGCGTTATGGCATGGCACTCAGTTGCAATTCGCTCACGCAAATGGTTTTTATCTCCGATATTCTCACTGTAAACTTTCGATTTAGGGTAACCCCATACAGCAAACTCTACACGCTCTTCAGTAGTCAACATTTTCACCAACACATAAAAAAAATTAAAAAACAAAATAAAAATTTTAAAAGCTCCTATGATGCGGGACTTTTGGCCCAGCCTGTAGCAATGCTGCACGCTTCATTCTCAATACCAAACATTCTACAGTAAATATCAATGACCTATAAAAAGTGCATGGCAATCCGATTATATTTACAAGAGCTAGAGCACGGAAAGACAGAGAGATAAACCGAATTCATAAAAACTTTCCAACTTTATTGGAATATGTTAGAAATGAGAGCACAGCAACTATTTTTTACCACCAAATTATTGCAGAGAGATGCGAGAGGTACCATTCGTCAAGAAATCTTAAATATTTTACAAATATGAATGCAATTTGTTGAAAATGAGTCCACTAGACATTAGAAATTGCACCAACTTTGCATTTTTAACACTTTCGAACCTAGTTGAAAAGTGTTTATGACTTCGGTTTGTCTGTCCGTCTGCCGTCTGTCGTCTGTCCGTGCTCTAATTCCCATAAATATGCTCAAATTGCCCTGAAATTTTTTTATGTTATTGTCGTTTACTATAGCATGTTCCCTATTTCAACTGAAGCGTGTAGTACTTATAGTTTTTTTACGGGGAAAGTCAGAAGTATTCCGTTACATTACAGTCAATAGGAAATAATCTTTTCAAGTGCATTTTGATGACACTATGTAATTTAAAACATAATGGAATTGATACATAATTATGAAGCGCATTAAGCAAATTGTAAGAAGACAGTGAAATTTTAATAAAATAGATTCGTATTCATTTTTCTTTTCTTGGTAACCATGACACAAATTTTGGCAGAAAACTCTCATCTGTATGTAACTGATATTCAAGCTTATTAATCAGTTTCGATAAGCACACAAGTCTGATGTATATGTTAAATAAACAAACAAAATAACAAATCAGTATCCATAAAAAATATTTCAAATTTTAATTTTAAATAAGACGTCATTTTACATCTAGTTTTATTACTTACTGATATTCATGCTCCATGTATTAATACAAATATTTGAAAATACATGTTTTGTTTCCAATCTGAAGTCATATTTATCCAATTCAAGGAAGATCCTTTTCATAGCTCTATGGTGCAAGCAATAGTGATAAGAAGTACAGGTACATATTCCTAACAAAACTGACATAATTTGCGATTTTTCCACGACCAGTAGACAAAATTTGCAATTTTTTGAACAAAGATTGACGAAATTCGAAATTTTCCTACGACCAACTGACGAAATCTGTAATGTTTCATGCACCCCATTGACTGAATATACTTTCTTCCCCGACAAAGTGGAAGTCGCAATATTCTTAATAGTACAATTTTTGTTCATGTTTTCCTTCTAATTATGACGCAATTTTCGTCAGAAAACCGCTTCTCAACGTAACCGATATTCATACTTAGTTTATAATAACAAATACCCCATATTTCCGTTTCAAATATCACGTCATATTCATCTTCTTTTAAATTCTTGTTAATTTTCATTTTTCACGTGGAAATTGTTCAATTGAAAATGAATTGATGTGGATAAATTATTATTCTTTGTTTTGAATTTTTGTCAACCAGGAAGAGAAATGGTTACATTATTTAGGAAACACGTTTATTGATTTTCTTCAAATGAAAGTTTGAAATATCTAGAAAAATAGTTGAATAAAAGAAATAAACATAATGAACAGAGGGAAAGTATATTCAGCTAGGTAAATTATATCCAATGGTTGGAGTATCATAGTTGAGATATTTTCACACTGTTGGAAAAAATCTCAACTATGATACTCCAACCATTGGATAAATAAACATAGTTATATTCATTTCTCGGTTATACTCCATCTATGAGCAAAGATAAACAAGTGGGTAAGTGTGATCGAAGATCGCTCAAAGGGTTTCGTTTAATATTCCTTTCAAAACACTTTATCCTTTCTTTAATACATTCAAACAAATTTCATTTAGCAACAAAAAAAAGTCATGTTTTTTTATAAAGTAAAAATTTACCGGTCTATTTTTTCCTTTTTTCGAATATCTAAACCAGAAAGGATAGCGGTCCAAGCCCACTAGTATATTCTGTCATAATAATATCCGTCATACGGACTAAATGCAATATTTAAAAAAAAATAATTTCAAAATTAAACAAATTGTACACCTTCAAAATATTAAAATATGCGAATATTTCCATAATCGGATTTTTATCACGATTCAATATGTTTCTCAAACTCATATATTTACTATTCTCTATTATTTATATTGATACTCTCTTTGTATTATTCTCAAACATTTGAAACATTAGTTAAACTTCCTATATGACGTCAGATTATTTTTAATTCTCTAATGACGTGATATTAATCTGCTTTGTCCACTTACACATACTCATACTCCTTGTATTATTGAGAAATCTTAGACATTTTGCGTTTTATTACGACTATGACGTCAATCAATTTTATTTCATATTTATCTTTTTTTCAATTAGTGAAACTTTTTAATTCATTTTCATTTTTCACGTGAAAATCGTCTGATAGAAAATTAATTATTGTAGAGAGAATTTTATTGTGGATTTTAAATCTTTGGCATCGGCAATAATTAAAAATGTTTCAATTTAATAGGAAAAGGCTGTTAGGTTTTTTATCTCTATTTATTAAAATAATACGAATTTTTCAAATTTTAATATTTTGAGCTCTTCACAGCTGCTATTCAGATTTATACACTAAAGTTTCAACTCTGTAAGTTACATACTTTTTGAGAATGGCTCTGTGACGGACAGACAACGCAGCGGGGGTAATAGGGTTTCGTGAGATGAACGAAATCCTAAAATGTATAAAGGTATTAAATCATCTGTTTTGACGCTGGACTTCAGCCAAAAATTCCCACACGCTTTCACATTTGTAATATTATTAGGAATAGGATTAAAATTGAAAAGGGAAATTATTTTCAATTTAAATAGATGGTGAAAAAATATCTTGATTAAATTAAATTTTCCAAGAAAAATCAAAGAAATGTTTAACACATTTTCCCATATTCCAGCTTTATTAATATTTATACAAGCTTTATTAATTTTTAATTCCACAGAATCAAAAATCGTTTGTCCACATATTGACATTTAGAAATCCTTACTTATTGTTGAAAGATGTCGATTAAAACGTGCGCAAAGGGGCTAAAAGTAAAAATCGGGTAAAAATGTTTCTTCTTTCTTTGTAAAATATTTCTTTAAATCCATAAGCGAAAATATTTTTTGAAAATTTAGCCAAACTGACGTCATTTTCATTTTACTATCTTTGAAATTAAAAAAAAAATAATAATAATAATAAAAATACAATATACTGTTGACAATTTTTGCATCAAAATTTATGTAATCTGTAAAATGTAATTTTCGCAATTTCGGTTTTAGTCCAGGTTCTAGGAGTGAAAAAACTGCAAATCGTGATACAGTTATACCGTTTGGTCAGTATCTACTCTATATTAATACAAAGCATATAAGAAGGGGAAACATCGCGGAATATGCGGGGAATTCAAGATGGCGGCCGTTATTCAAAATGGTGTCATTTTCAGGAATTAGTGCAATTTCGTTTCTATTCATCGTATAAAAGCATGTTTGATAGAAATTTAGATGTTTTTAGATAAAAAAATATTAGTTGCACACTTTACAGCACAGTCGAAAAGTATTTATGAATTCAGTTTGCCTGTTTGTCTGTCTGTCTGGTCGTGTGTCTAGCCGCGCACTAACTCAAAAAAAAAAAACCCGGATATCCAGATAATTAAAATACGGTGTTGTAGTATACCGTAACAAGTTCGGTATTCATTTTCAAGTGTGCATCATTCATAGTTCATTTACAGGGGCAATCAAAAGTATGCGGTTACATTATGGTCTGTAAAGGAAAATCGCTTGCAATGTGTTTTAATGATGTTATACTCTTTGTAACATATTCAAATTAATATACATCAGTGCGGTGCAGTACAAGATACTTACTATAGAATATGCAGTGCATAGCAGTTTTCGTTCATTTACAGGGGCTCACAAAATAATACGGTCACAGGACTTTCAATAAGCACAATGCTGTCTATGCGCGTTTTTAATTATATAGTGTGTTTTTGAACTTTGCTAGATATGAAAGAAATGCAAATTGTCATGTTAACATTTTCTTTTATATAAATATACAATGTAGCGTGCATTTATTACAATGTAATTCTGATGACGAGGCACCACCCAAAATGAGATGTATTCAATATGGGGTTCTGTTCCAAAATTCCGAAACATATTTCATTTTAATGTTGCGATTTCTTACTCTACTCTCAGACTGTTTGGTGCGCAGACGATCAATCTGACAACTGAAATGAAAAGATTTTTGTTTATGAAAGATTTTTTCTATATATAGTTTTATAGCGCGATGCACGATTATATACTAACACGCGTGATAAAGATGAATTTTGTAAATATTCAGTGTCAGTATCTGTACCATTTACGTTTTCATGTTAATTCCTCATCAATATTTCAACCTCTGAAAAAAAAATTTCTCTCTTTAGTACTCCGGCAAAAAACATCAGCCAGATAAATGCAACCCTAAAGGTTTTAAAAACAGACGTCCAACTATTTTCCAGGCTTTTAATACCTGCACAGAATCGTCAATTAGACCTGCAAAATTTTTTCAACTATGAAAATCAACCATTGCCCCCTGCTTTTTCCAGTAACGGTGAATTTCGACCCAGCCATAAAAGTGATTTAGCACGTATTTTAGAGGAAACTATTGAGAAGAATAGAAACACCTTTCCAGGAACATGCGATGCTTTAATTTATGATGGGCCAGTTCTTATTAACATTTTAAAGCCTCACCAGTCTTCAGAAAACTTTAATGATTACTACATTGACACATTTCAACCCCATTTATGTAACGACATTAATAGTTTAAGTTGCCAAAGAATAGATTTGATATGGAATAGATACACTACACCAAGCATTAAAGGTGAAACCAGACAAAAAAGGGGTGCAGGAGCCAGGTGGCAAGTGCTATCGCAAGTCAAACTACCTAAAAATTGGCAAGATTTCTTAAGAAATTCAAGTAATAAAGAAGAGTTATTTAATCTGCTTGGAACACTAGCTATAATTACCATAAAAAATACATAAGTTATAACCACTACAGGTGAAGAAGTTAAAGGAAATAATATTGCACTAAATTACTTAATTAGAATGACTTGCCCTGGTCATGAAGAAGCTGATACAAGGATAATCTTTCACCTCAAAGACATGGCAGAAAATGGATTGAAAAATATTGTTATACGCTCTGTAGATACTGATGTATTAGTTTTAGCAATTGTACATTTCTTTACTCTGTCAGATAGACACCTGCAAACTGTTTGGATTGCATTTTGAACAGGGAAGAATTACAGACTTATTCTCGCCCATACTGTAGCTGCAGCAATTAGAAAAGAAAAAGCAATGTCGTTATTAGGATACCATGCTTTCACAGGCTGCGGCAGCAATCCTGGTTTCAAAGGAAAAACAAAAAAGGCAGCTTGGAAGTTATGGATTTTCTATAAAGATGCTACTATCGCATTTTCATTTTTATCAAAACCGCAAACTTCCATACCCAACAATATTCTAAATATTTTAGAAAAATTCGTGGTATTGTTGTACTGTTCAGCATGTAACAGCATAAGTGTAAATGGTATTAGACAGGAATTGTTTATGATAAAAAATCGTCCTATTGAACATCTTCCACCAACCAAGGGTACACTATAGCAACATATTTTACGAAGTGCTTTCCAAGCTGGACACATTTGGGGACAAGCACATGAGCGGGAAATATGTACCCCCTCTTTAAACAAATGGAGATGGTGGTTGGATAATTTTTCATGGAAATTAAAATGGTCGGAGCTGCCCGAGATTGCAGATTCTTGCAAAGAACTAATAAAATGTATGTGCAAAATCTGCAAAAATAAGTGTAGTTGTAGGAAGATTGGTCTTTCTTGCACATAATTGTGCAACTGCAAAAACGAAAGTGAATGAGAAATAATATGCTACAAACTAAAGTGTCTATATTCTGCAATTTTATGTCATTCATTTGTTATGTTGCATTCATTTTTTAATATGTTGTATAAGTAAGGCATTAGTAAAATGCATTTTTATTATTTATTAATTCCATTCATTTTACTCACTATACAATAAAAAATACTTTAATAATTGAACTAGTTTCATTTTAAGCATATTTCTGATATTAAAAATAAATTTTTGTTAAAAAAAATCGAAAATGACATCAAAGACACTTTTATATGACGAAAACGGAAAAAAATAACCGCCTAAATCTTAAATTCCTAAGACATTTCATTATGCTTCTCTTATATGCATGGTATTAATATAAAAATATACTGACCAATAGGGATATTATTATTAAAAATTACAATTATTTCATACCTAGCACTTCCCTTAATAACAATCGATTTAGCGGATGATCTATAAAATTTATACACAAGCTATAAAGGCACTGTGCTCGGGGACATTAATGTAATGGTAACCGGTATTTTGTGAGCCCCTGTGAATGAACGAAAACTGCTATGCACTACTTATTCTACAGTAAGTATCTTGTACTGCACCGGACTGATGTACAATAATTTGAATATGTTACAAAGAGTATAACATCATTAAAACACATTGCAAGCGATTTTCGTCTACAGACCATAATGTAATCGAATACTTTTGATTGCCCTGTAAATGAACTATGAATGATACACACTTGAAAATGAATACCGAACTTGTTACGGTATACTACAATACCATATTTTAATTATCTGGATATACGGTTATTTTTTTTTTGAGTTAGTGCGCGACTAGACAGACGACCAGACAGACAGACAAACAGGCAAACTGAATTCATAAATACTTTTCGACTGTGCTGTAAAGTGTTACA
Source organism: Maratus michaelseni (assembly GCA_963931845.1). Lineage (NCBI taxonomy): Eukaryota > Metazoa > Arthropoda > Arachnida > Araneae > Salticidae > Maratus > Maratus michaelseni. The sequence goes on along the minus strand of OZ007588.1, from coordinate 197,556,405 downwards.
AATAATATTTTTTATCTAAAAACATTGAAATTCCCATCAAACATGCTTTTATACGATGAATAGAAACGAAATTGCACTAATTCCCGAAAATGACGCCATTTTGAATAACGGCCGGCATCTTGAATTACCCGCACTTTCCGCGATGCCTCCCCTTCTTATATGCTTTGTATTAATATGGAGTAGATACTGACCAATCTGTATAACTGTATCACGATGTGCAGTTTTCACCTTATTTTTGTCGTGTAGCACTTGGACTATTTAACCTACATTGTAAATACAATTTGTTAATTTAAATTTAGTTTTTAGTAAAATTATTCTAATAAGTTTTTTTTTAAATATACAATAATATTGTATTTATTTTTCTTTCAAATAACTCATACAATGTAAATCGAACACATAGGGTAGTCATGCAGCTAGTCTATTATATTAAAATCTGACAGTCTTTTTGAACTTCACAAGTGCTCCGCATAGAATATGAAACTCAGCGTGATGAAATTAACACCAGTTATCCACATGGATCCGAGGATGCCATATAAGTTCTTATAATTTTAAAGTTTGAATTAGTTTTAGAGATATTATTTTTTTTTACTTTTTTTTAAAAACTTTTTCCAAAGATGGAGACTAAAATACTACTTTTTTTTTTTTTTTTTTTTAAAGAAGTGGAAAGAGTAAATAAAGGATATCGTCTGTTATCCGAAATACTAGACAGATAAATTTATTTTTTCTTTTGTATGAATAAATTAATTAAATGATTTTTAATTTGCATTTTCATTAAAAATATGTAATGTGCAGAATATTCGCATGACTTATATGAACATTTACAGAAATTATCATCAAAGAGCTGTAAGATTTTAATAATATTCATCCGTAATAAATAATTTCCGAATTCATTTAAAACGTTGGCGCAGCTTGTCCCCAATGGGACCTTGCGCCATAAAACCCTATACAACCAACCAACCAACCATTTAAAATGTTAATAAATGGACTGTGATAGAACATTCAGTTTTATACACGTAGCCTGAACATACCTATATGGCATATGCTCAGATTAAAAGTTTTTGTTCAAATCACAGCAACCCAAACTAAAGAACATGGCGATACCCGCATGAAAGAATTCGCTAAAACGAGTTAGACAAGAAAATAAACGTTGGCTTGGTAATAATGGCAAGCGCTCCATTATTCAGCGTTATACTTTCTTCCATAGTATAACTGCATCAAAATCACGTAACTTGAAAAATGTAATTTATTGTTCCTTTACATTGTAAACATGACTTGTTACATATAATAAACACATTGGAAATTGTACGTCAAACGTGACAAATGAGGTGCGTTCGTACTATAACTAGTTTTACAATGTACAAAAACTATCGTTATTATTTCAATGAAATGAATTATATCGTCTGTTATGAACGACATGAACATGCCTTTTTTTTTTCTTATTACGTATACATGTATACAGATGCGAAATTTTTTTTCGACACCAGACAGTGCTGCAAAATTCACCATGGTGATAATGCTTTGCAAATGATTACCTCCATGGTTTAATATTTCTATAACTCACAATGAACGAATATCTTGTGTTTATTTACTTTAATGGATTGAGACATTCGGCCGTTAACCTAATTTCTACTGAAATTATCTCAGAATATACACATTTTTAATGTAACACATCTCTCAACCAAACAATTATTTGAACAATATCTCTAAAATTGTAACTTTTATGCAATTTTATTCGAAAAAATAATTTTTAATAAAAATGGCCGCTTGGCATATGACAAAAAAAATTGTTATCCCGTGTTTGTTTTCCTCAGTCGCATGACTGGCGCTTTTATTATATAGATAATGTATGATAAGGATTTAATAGAATAAAGAACACATTTATTAATATCTTTTTAAGTTTTAAATCGATTTTCATAAAATATGAAATGTTTCGACGAAATGTGCACCGATTATATACATTAAATTTCAAACCATTCGGTTGGGTAGTTTTTGCGCTGTTATATGCGGACGGATGGACAGACAGACAAACGGAACAGACGGCGATTATAAGTGTTACCTTGTTTTTAATGTTATAAGATACTCTATCGGCTGAAATATCTGTTCTTTTTAGTAGTGAATTAAATTGATTTCTACAATTGTTCACACGGTAATTTTGCAGAAATTAATAGCTATTATTTTCATTGAAATTTCCCTGACACGTGGGAAGAAACATTCGAATACTAGCTGTATTACCCGAGGAAGAATAATAAATTTGCCACAGACGATGAACTTAATGGGTCAATTTATTCAATTACTAAACAAGTAACAAGAAGATTGCAAAATTTATTTGAGCATTCAATAGATGTATATAATCAGCATGAAAAAATGTTTGAGCAAACAACTGAAACTGAGCAGTTTCATTTTATAATACAGTAGTAATTGTTTGATATGTCAACAGGTATCAGCAAAAAATTGGAAGATGAACAGTGTTTGCCAACATTTTTTCACATTTATCTATTTTTTGTCTTAGAGTTTCTGAAGAATTCGTCAAACAAGATTGTGCATGAAGCTGGTCAGCGAACTCGGTTGAGACCTTGGTATGTCCTGTACACATGATCAGTCACATTCATATCGGTTCATAATTACGAGAGTTAATGTAATACAAAAACATTGAAATTCCCATCAAACATGCTTTTATACGATGAATAGAAACGAAATTGCCCTAATTCCCGAAAATGACGCCATTTTGAATAACGGCCGGCATCTTGAATTACCCGCACTTTCCGCGATGCCTCCCCTTCTTATATGCTTTGTATTAATATGGAGTAGATACTGACCAATCTGTATAACTGTATCACGATGTGCAGTTTTCACCTTATTTTTGTCGTGTAGCACTTGGACTATTTAACCTACATTGTAAATACAATTTGTTAATTTAAATTTAGTTTTTAGTAAAATTATTCTAATAAGTTTTTTTTTAAATATACAATAATATTGTATTTATTTTTCTTTCAAATAACTCATACAATGTAAATCGAACACATAGGGTAGTCATGCAGCTAGTCTATTATATTAAAATCTGACAGTCTTTTTGAACTTCACAAGTGCTCCGCATAGAATATGAAACTCAGCGTGATGAAATTAACACCAGTTATCCACATGGATCCGAGGATGTCATATAAGTTCTTATAATTTTAAAGTTTGAATTAGCTTTAGAGATATTATTTTTTTTTACTTTTTTTTAAAAACTTTTTCCAAAGATGGAGACTAAAATACTACTTTTTTTTTTTTTTTTTTTAAAGAAGTGGAAAGAGTAAATAAAGGATATCGTCTGTTATCCGAAATACTAGACAAATAAATTTATTTTTTCTTTTGTATAAATAAATTAATTAAATGATTTTTAATTTGCATTTTCATTAAAAATATGTAATGTGAAGAATATTCGCATGACTTATATGAACATTTACAGAAATTATCATCAAAGAGCTGTAAGATTTTAATAATATTCATCCGTAATAAATAATTTCCGAATTCATTTAAAATGTTGGCGCAGCTTGTCCCCAATGGGACCTTGCGCCATAAAACCCTATACAACCAACCAACCAACCATTTAAAATGTTAATAAATGGACTGTGATAGAACATTCAGTTTTATACACGTAGCCTGAACATACCTATATGGCATATGCTCAGATTAAAAGTTTTTGTTCAAATCACAGCAACCCAAACTAAAGAACATGGCGATACCCGCATGAAAGAATTCGCTAAAACGAGTTAGACAAGAAAATAAACGTTGGCTTGGTAATAATGGCAAGCGCTCCATTATTCAGCGTTATACTTTCTTCCATAGTATAACTGAATCAAAATCACGTAACTTGAAAAATGTAATTTATTGTTCCTTTACATTGTAAACATGACTTGTTACATATAATAAACACATTGGAAATTGTACGTCAAACGTGACAAATGAGGTGCGTTCGTACTATAACTAGTTTTACAATGTACAAAAACTATCGTTATTATTTCAATGAAATGAATTATATCGTCTGTTATGAACGACATGAACATGCCTTTTTTTTTTCTTATTACGTATACATGTATACAGATGCGAAATTTTTTTTCGACACCAGACAGTGCTGCAAAATTTACCATGGTGATAATGCTTTGCAAATGATTACCTCCATGCTTTAATATTTCTATAACTCACAATGAACGAATATCTTGTGTTTATTTACTTTAATGGATTGAGACATTCGGCCGTTAACCTAATTTCTACTGAAATTATCTCAGAATATACACATTTTTAATGTAACACATCTCTCAACCAAACAATTATTTGAACAATATCTCTAAAATTGTAACTTTTATGCAATTTTATTCGAAAAAATAATTTTTAATAAAAATGGCCGCTTGGCATATGACAAAAAAAATTGTTATCCCGTGTTTGTTTTCCTCAGTCGCATGACTGGCGCTTTTATTATATAGATAATGTATGATAAGGATTTAATAGAATAAAGAACACATTTATTAATATCTTTTTAAGTTTTAAATCGATTTTCATAAAATATGAAATGTTTCGACGAAATGTGCACCGATTATATACATTAAATTTCAAACCATTCGGTTGGGTAGTTTTTGCGCTGTTATATGCGGACGGATGGACAGACAGACAAACGGAACAGACGGCGATTATAAGTGTTACCTTGTTTTTAATGTTATAAGATACTCTATCGGCTGAAATATCTGTTCTTTTTAGTAGTGAATTAAATTGATTTCTACAATTGTTCACACGGTAATTTTGCAGAAACTAATAGCTATTATTTTCATTGAAATTTCCCTGACACGTGGGAAGAAACATTCGAATACTAGCTGTATTACCCGAGGAAGAATCATAAATTTGCCACAGACGATGAACTTAATGGGTCAATTTATTCAATTACTAAACAAGTAACAAGAAGATTGCAAAATTTATTTGAGCATTCAATAGATGTATATAATCAGCATGAAAAAATGTTTGAGCAAACAACTGAAACTGAGCAGTTTCATTTTATAATACAGTAGTAATTGTTTGATATGTCAACAGGTATCAGCAAAAAATTGGAAGATGAACAGTGTTTGCCAACATTTTTTCACATTTATCTATTTTTTGTCTTAGAGTTTCTGAAGAATTCGTCAAACAAGATTGTGCATGAAGCTGGTCAGCGAACTCGGTTGAGACCTTGGTATGTCCTGTACACATGATCAGTCACATTCATATCGGTTCATAATTACGAGAGTTAATGTAATACAAAAACATTGAAATTCCCATCCAACATGCTTTTATACGATGAATAGAAACGAAATTGCACTAATTCCCGAAAATGACGCCATTTTGAATAACGGCCGGCATCTTGAATTACCCGCACTTTCCGCGATGCCTCCCCTTCTTATATGCTTTGTATTAATATGGAGTAGATACTGACCAATCTGTATAACTGTATCACGATGTGCAGTTTTCACCTTATTTTTGTCGTGTAGCACTTGGACTATTTAACATACATTGTAAATACAATTTGTTAATTTAAATTTAGTTTTTAGTAAAATTATTCTAATAAGTTTTTTTTTAAATATACAATAATATTGTATTTATTTTTCTTTCAAATAACTCATACAATGTAAATCGAACACATAGGGTAGTCATGCAGCTAGTCTATTATATTAAAATCTGACAGTCTTTTTGAACTTCACAAGTGCTCCGCATAGAATATGAAACTCAGTGTGATGAAATTAACACCAGTTATCCACATGGATCCGAGGATGTCATATAAGTTCTTATAATTTTAAAGTTTGAATTAGTTTTAGAGATATTATTTTTTTTTTACTTTTTTTTAAAAACTTTTTCCAAAGATGGAGACTAAAATACTACTTTTTTTTTTTTTTTTTTTTTAAAGAAGTGGAAAGAGTAAATAAAGGATATCGTCTGTTATCCGAAATACTAGACAAATACATTTATTTTTTCTTTTGTATGAATAAATTAATTAAATGATTTTTAATTTGCATTTTCATTAAAAATATGTAATGTGAAGAATATTCGCATGACTTATATGAACATTTACAGAAATTATCATCAAAGAGCTGTAAGAGTTTAATAATATTCATCCGTAATAAATAATTTCCGAATTCATTTAAAATGTTGGCGCAGCTTGTCCCCAATGGGACCTTGCGCCATAAAACCCTATACAACCAACCAACCAACCATTTAAAATGTTAATAAATGGACTGTGATAGAACATTCAGTTTTATACACGTAGCCTGAACATACCTATATGGCATATGCTCAGATTAAAAGTTTTTGTTCAAATCACAGCAACCCAAACTAAAGAACATGGCGATACCCGCATGAAAGAATTCGCTAAAACGAGTTAGACAAGAAAATAAACGTTGGCTTGGTAATAATGGCAAGCGCTCCATTATTCAGCGTTATACTTTCTTCCATAGTATAACTGCATCAAAATCACGTAACTTGAAAAATGTAATTTATTGTTCCTTTACATTGTAAACATGACTTGTTACATATAATAAACACATTGGAAATTGTACGTCAAACGTGACAAATGAGGTGCGTTCGTACTATAACTAGTTTTACAATGTACAAAAACTATCGTTATTATTTCAATGAAATGAATTATATCGTATGTTATGAACGACATGAGCATGCCTTTTTTTTTTCTTATTACGTATACATGTATACAGATGCGAAATTTTTTTTCGACACCAGACAGTGCTGCAAAATTCACCATGGTGATAATGCTTTGCAAATGATTACCTCCATGGTTTAATATTTCTATAACTCACAATGAACGAATATCTTGTGTTTATTTACTTTAATGGATTGAGACATTCGGCCGTTAACCTAATTTCTACTGAAATTATCTCAGAATATACACATTTTTAATGTAACACATCTCTCAACCAAACAATTATTTGAACAATATCTCTAAAATTGTAACTTTTATGCAATTTTATTCGAAAAAATAATTTTTAATAAAAATGGCCGCTTGGCATATGACAAAAAAAATTGTTATCCCGTGTTTGTTTTCCTCAGTCGCATGACTGGCGCTTTTATTATATAGATAATGTATGATAAGGATTTAATAGAATAAAGAACACATTTATTAATATCTTTTTAAGTTTTAAATCGATTTTCATAAAATATGAAATGTTTCGACGAAATGTGCACCGATTATATACATTAAATTTCAAACCATTCGGTTGGGTAGTTTTTGCGCTGTTATATGCGGACGGATGGACAGACAGACAAACGGAACAGACGGCGATTATAAGTGTTACCTTGTTTTTAATGTTATAAGATACTCTATCGGCTGAAATATCTGTTCTTTTTAGTAGTGAATTAAATTGATTTCTACAATTGTTCACACGGTAATTTTGCAGAAACTAATAGCTATTATTTTCATTGAAATTTCCCTGACACGTGGGAAGAAACATTCGAATACTAGCTGTATTACCCGAGGAAGAATCATAAATTTGCCACAGACGATGAACTTAATGGGTCAATTTATTCAATTACTAAACAAGTAACAAGAAGATTGCAAAATTTATTTGAGCATTCAATAGATGTATATAATCAGCATGAAAAAATGTTTGAGCAAACAACTGAAACTGAGCAGTTTCATTTTATAATACAGTAGTAATTGTTTGATATGTCAACAGGTATCAGCAAAAAATTGGAAGATGAACAGTGTTTGCCAACATTTTTTCACATTTATCTATTTTTTGTCTTAGAGTTTCTGAAGAATTCGTCAAACAAGATTGTGCATGAAGCTGGTCAGCGAACTCGGTTGAGACCTTGGTATGTCCTGTACACATGATCAGTCACATTCATATCGGTTCATAATTACGAGAGTTAATGTAATACAAAAACATTGAAATTCCCATCAAACATGCTTTTATACGATGAATAGAAACGAAATTGCCCTAATTCCCGAAAATGACGCCATTTTGAATAACGGCCGGCATCTTGAATTACCCGCACTTTCCGCGATGCCTCCCCTTCTTATATGCTTTGTATTAATATGGAGTAGATACTGACCAATCTGTATAACTGTATCACGATGTGCAGTTTTCACCTTATTTTTGTCGTGTAGCACTTGGACTATTTAACCTACATTGTAAATACAATTTGTTAATTTAAATTTAGTTTTTAGTAAAATTATTCTAATAAGTTTTTTTTTAAATATACAATAATATTGTATTTATTTTTCTTTCAAATAACTCATACAATGTAAATCGAACACATAGGGTAGTCATGCAGCTAGTCTATTATATTAAAATCTGACAGTCTTTTTGAACTTCACAAGTGCTCCGCATAGAATATGAAACTCAGCGTGATGAAATTAACACCAGTTATCCACATGGATCCGAGGATGTCATATAAGTTCTTATAATTTTAAAGTTTGAATTAGTTTTAGAGATATTATTTTTTTTTACTTTTTTTAAAAAACTTTTTCCAAAGATGGAGACTAAAATACTACTTTTTTTTTTTTTTTTTTTTTTTAAAGAAGTGGAAAGAGTAAATAAAGGATATCGTCTGTTATCCGAAATACTAGACAAATAAATTTATTTTTTCTTTTGTATGAATAAATTAATTAAATGATTTTTAATTTGCATTTTCATTAAAAATATGTAATGTGAAGAATATTCGCATGACTTATATGAACATTTACAGAAATTATCATCAAAGAGCTGTAAGATTTTAATAATATTCATCCGTAATAAATAATTTCCGAATTCATTTAAAATGTTGGCGCAGCTTGTCCCCAATGGGACCTTGCGCCATAAAACCCTATACAACCAACCAACCAACCATTTAAAATGTTAATAAATGGACTGTGATAGAACATTCAGTTTTATACACGTAGCCTGAACATACCTATATGGCATATGCTCAGATTAAAAGTTTTTGTTCAAATCACAGCAACCCAAACTAAAGAACATGGCGATACCCGCATGAAAGAATTCGCTAAAACGAGTTAGACAAGAAAATAAACGTTGGCTTGGTAATAATGGCAAGCGCTCCATTATTCAGCGTTATACTTTCTTCCATTGTATAACTGCATCAAAATCACGTAACTTGAAAAATGTAATTTATTGTTCCTTTACATTGTAAACATGACTTGTTACATATAATAAACACATTGGAAATTGTACGTCAAACGTGACAAATGAGGTGCGTTCGTACTATAACTAGTTTTACAATGTACAAAAACTATCGTTATTATTTCAATGAAATGAATTATATCGTCTGTTATGAACGACATGAACATGCCTTTTTTTTTTCTTATTACGTATACATGTATACAGATGCGAAATTTTTTTTCGACACCAGACAGTGCTGCAAAATTCACCATGGTGATAATGCTTTGCAAATGATTACCTCCATGGTTTAATATTTCTATAACTCACAATGAACGAATATCTTGTGTTTATTTACTTTAATGGATTGAGACATTCGGCCGTTAACCTAATTTCTACTGAAATTATCTCAGAATATACACATTTTTAATGTAACACATCTCTCAGCCAAACAATTATTTGAACAATATCTCTAAAATTGTAACTTTTATGCAATTTTATTCGAAAAAATAATTTTTAATAAAAATGGCCGCTTGGCATATGACAAAAAAAATTGTTATCCCGTGTTTGTTTTCCTCAGTCGCATGACTGGCGCTTTTATTATATAGATAATGTATGATAAGGATTTAATAGAATAAAGAACACATTTATTAATATCTTTTTAAGTTTTAAATCGATTTTCATAAAATATGAAATGTTTCGACGAAATGTGCACCGATTATATACATTAAATTTCAAACCATTCGGTTGGGTAGTTTTTGCGCTGTTATATGCGGACGGATGGACAGACAGACAAACGGAACAGACGGCGATTATAAGTGTTACCTTGTTTTTAATGTTATAAGATACTCTATCGGCTGAAATATCTGTTCTTTTTAGTAGTGAATTAAATTGATTTCTACAATTGTTCACACGGTAATTTTGCAGAAACTAATAGCTATTATTTTCATTGAAATTTCCCTGACACGTGGGAAGAAACATTCGAATACTAGCTGTATTACCCGAGGAAGAATCATAAATTTGCCACAGACGATGAACTTAATGGGTCAATTTATTCAATTACTAAACAAGTAACAAGAAGATTGCAAAATTTATTTGAGCATTCAATAGATGTATATAATCAGCATGAAAAAATGTTTGAGCAAACAACTGAAACTGAGCAGTTTCATTTTATAATACAGTAGTAATTGTTTGATATGTCAACAGGTATCAGCAAAAAATTGGAAGATGAACAGTGTTTGCCAACATTTTTTCACATTTATCTATTTTTTGTCTTAGAGTTTCTGAAGAATTCGTCAAACAAGATTGTGCATGAAGCTGGTCAGCGAACTCGGTTGAGACCTTGGTATGTCCTGTACACATGATCAGTCACATTCATATCGGTTCATAATTACGAGAGTTAATGTAATACAAAAACATTGAAATTCCCATCAAACATGCTTTTATACGATGAATAGAAACGAAATTGCCCTAATTCCCGAAAATGACGCCATTTTGAATAACGGCCGGCATCTTGAATTACCCGCACTTTCCGCGATGCCTCCCCTTCTTATATGCTTTGTATTAATATGGAGTAGATACTGACCAATCTGTATAACTGTATCACGATGTGCAGTTTTCACCTTATTTTTGTCGTGTAGCACTTGGACTATTTAACCTACATTGTAAATACAATTTGTTAATTTAAATTTAGTTTTTAGTAAAATTATTCTAATAAGTTTTTTTTTAAATATACAATAATATTGTATTTATTTTTCTTTCAAATAACTCATACAATGTAAATCGAACACATAGGGTAGTCATGCAGCTAGTCTATTATATTAAAATCTGACAGTCTTTTTGAACTTCACAAGTGCTCCGCATAGAATATGAAACTCAGCGTGATGAAATTAACACCAGTTATCCACATGGATCCGAGGATGTCATATAAGTTCTTATAATTTTAAAGTTTGAATTAGTTTTAGAGATATTATTTTTTTTTACTTTTTTTTAAAAACTTTTTCCAAAGATGGAGACTAAAATACTACTTTTTTTTTTTTTTTTTTAAAGAAGTGGAAAGAGTAAATAAAGGATATCGTCTGTTATCCGAAATACTAGACAAATAAATTTATTTTTTCTTTTGTATGAATAAATTAATTAAATGATTTTTAATTTGCATTTTCATTAAAAATATGTAATGTGAAGAATATTCGCATGACTTATATGAACATTTACAGAAATTATCATCAAAGAGCTGTAAGATTTTAATAATATTCATCCGTAATAAATAATTTCCGAATTCATTTAAAATGTTGGCGCAGCTTGTCCCCAATGGGACCTTGCGCCATAAAACCCTATACAACCAACCAACCAACCATTTAAAATGTTAATAAATGGACTGTGATAGAACATTCAGTTTTATACACGTAGCCTGAACATACCTATATGGCATATGCTCAGATTAAAAGTTTTTGTTCAAATCACAGCAACCCAAACTAAAGAACATGGCGATACCCGCATGAAAGAATTCGCTAAAACGAGTTAGACAAGAAAATAAACGTTGGCTTGGTAATAATGGCAAGCGCTCCATTATTCAGCGTTATACTTTCTTCCATAGTATAACTGAATCAAAATCACGTAACTTGAAAAATGTAATTTATTGTTCCTTTACATTGTAAACATGACTTGTTACATATAATAAACACATTGGAAATTGTACGTCAAACGTGACAAATGAGGTGCGTTCGTACTATAACTAGTTTTACAATGTACAAAAACTATCGTTATTATTTCAATGAAATGAATTATATCGTCTGTTATGAACGACATGAACATGCCTTTTTTTTTTCTTATTACGTATACATGTATACAGATGCGAAATTTTTTTTCGACACCAGACAGTGCTGCAAAATTTACCATGGTGATAATGCTTTGCAAATGATTACCTCCATGCTTTAATATTTCTATAACTCACAATGAACGAATATCTTGTGTTTATTTACTTTAATGGATTGAGACATTCGGCCGTTAACCTAATTTCTACTGAAATTATCTCAGAATATACACATTTTTAATGTAACACATCTCTCAACCAAACAATTATTTGAACAATATCTCTAAAATTGTAACTTTTATGCAATTTTATTCGAAAAAATAATTTTTAATAAAAATGGCCGCTTGGCATATGACAAAAAAAATTGTTATCCCGTGTTTGTTTTCCTCAGTCGCATGACTGGCGCTTTTATTATATAGATAATGTATGATAAGGATTTAATAGAATAAAGAACACATTTATTAATATCTTTTTAAGTTTTAAATCGATTTTCATAAAATATGAAATGTTTCGACGAAATGTGCACCGATTATATACATTAAATTTCAAACCATTCGGTTGGGTAGTTTTTGCGCTGTTATATGCGGACGGATGGACAGACAGACAAACGGAACAGACGGCGATTATAAGTGTTACCTTGTTTTTAATGTTATAAGATACTCTATCGGCTGAAATATCTGTTCTTTTTAGTAGTGAATTAAATTGATTTCTACAATTGTTCACACGGTAATTTTGCAGAAACTAATAGCTATTATTTTCATTGAAATTTCCCTGACACGTGGGAAGAAACATTCGAATACTAGCTGTATTACCCGAGGAAGAATCATAAATTTGCCACAGACGATGAACTTAATGGGTCAATTTATTCAATTACTAAACAAGTAACAAGAAGATTGCAAAATTTATTTGAGCATTCAATAGATGTATATAATCAGCATGAAAAAATGTTTGAGCAAACAACTGAAACTGAGCAGTTTCATTTTATAATACAGTAGTAATTGTTTGATATGTCAACAGGTATCAGCAAAAAATTGGAAGATGAACAGTGTTTGCCAACATTTTTTCACATTTATCTATTTTTTGTCTTAGAGTTTCTGAAGAATTCGTCAAACAAGATTGTGCATGAAGCTGGTCAGCGAACTCGGTTGAGACCTTGGTATGTCCTGTACACATGATCAGTCACATTCATATCGGTTCATAATTACGAGAGTTAATGTAATACAAAAACATTGAAATTCCCATCAAACATGCTTTTATACGATGAATAGAAACGAAATTGCCCTAATTCCCGAAAATGACGCCATTTTGAATAACGGCCGGCATCTTGAATTACCCGCACTTTCCGCGATGCCTCCCCTTCTTATATGCTTTGTATTAATATGGAGTAGATACTGACCAATCTGTATAACTGTATCACGATGTGCAGTTTTCACCTTATTTTTGTCGTGTAGCACTTGGACTATTTAACCTACATTGTAAATACAATTTGTTAATTTAAATTTAGTTTTTAGTAAAATTATTCTAATAAGTTTTTTTTTAAATATACAATAATATTGTATTTATTTTTCTTTCAAATAACTCATACAATGTAAATCGAACACATAGGGTAGTCATGCAGCTAGTCTATTATATTAAAATCTGACAGTCTTTTTGAACTTCACAAGTGCTCCGCATAGAATATGAAACTCAGCGTGATGAAATTAACACCAGTTATCCACATGGATCCGAGGATGTCATATAAGTTCTTATAATTTTAAAGTTTGAATTAGTTTTAGAGATATTATTTTTTTTTACTTTTTTTTAAAAACTTTTTCCAAAGATGGAGACTAAAATACTACTTTTTTTTTTTTTTTTTTTTTTTTTTTAAAGAAGTGGAAAGAGTAAATAAAGGATATCGTCTGTTATCCGAAATACTAGACAAATAAATTTATTTTTTCTTTTGTATGAATAAATTAATTAAATGATTTTTAATTTGCATTTTCATTAAAAATATGTAATGTGAAGAATATTCGCATGACTTATATGAACATTTACAGAAATTATCATCAAAGAGCTGTAAGATTTTAATAATATTCATCCGTAATAAATAATTTCCGAATTCATTTAAAATGTTGGCGCAGCTTGTCCCCAATGGGACCTTGCGCCATAAAACCCTATACAACCAACCAACCAACCATTTAAAATGTTAATAAATGGACTGTGATAGAACATTCAGTTTTATACACGTAGCCTGAACATACCTATATGGCATATGCTCAGATTAAAAGGTTTTGTTCAAATCACAGCAACCCAAACTAAAGAACATGGCGATACCCGCATGAAAGAATTCGCTAAAACGAGTTAGACAAGAAAATAAACGTTGGCTTGGTAATAATGGCAACCGCTCCATTATTCAGCGTTATACTTTCTTCCATAGTATAACTGCATCAAAATCACGTAACTTGAAAAATGTAATTTATTGTTCCTTTACATTGTAAACATGACTTGTTACATATAATAAACACATTGGAAATTGTACGTCAAACGTGACAAATGAGGTGCGTTCGTACTATAACTAGTTTTACAATGTACAAAAACTATCGTTATTATTTCAATGAAATGAATTATATCGTCTGTTATGAACGACATGAACATGCCTTTTTTTTTTCTTATTACGTATACATGTATACAGATGCGAAATTTTTTTTCGACACCAGACAGTGCTGCAAAATTTACCATGGTGATAATGCTTTGCAAATGATTACCTCCATGCTTTAATATTTCTATAACTCACAATGAACGAATATCTTGTGTTTATTTACTTTAATGGATTGAGACATTCGGCCGTTAACCTAATTTCTACTGAAATTATCTCAGAATATACACATTTTTAATGTAACACATCTCTCAACCAAACAATTATTTGAACAATATCTCTAAAATTGTAACTTTTATGCAATTTTATTCGAAAAAATAATTTTTAATAAAAATGGCCGCTTGGCATATGACAAAAAAAATTGTTATCCCGTGTTTGTTTTCCTCAGTCGCATGACTGGCGCTTTTATTATATAGATAATGTATGATAAGGATTTAATAGAATAAAGAACACATTTATTAATATCTTTTTAAGTTTTAAATCGATTTTCATAAAATATGAAATGTTTCGACGAAATGTGCACCGATTATATACATTAAATTTCAAACCATTCGGTTGGGTAGTTTTTGCGCTGTTATATGCGGACGGATGGACAGACAGACAAACGGAACAGACGGCGATTATAAGTGTTACCTTGTTTTTAATGTTATAAGATACTCTATCGGCTGAAATATCTGTTCTTTTTAGTAGTGAATTAAATTGATTTCTACAATTGTTCACACGGTAATTTTGCAGAAACTAATAGCTATTATTTTCATTGAAATTTCCCTGACACGTGGGAAGAAACATTCGAATACTAGCTGTATTACCCGAGGAAGAATCATAAATTTGCCACAGACGATGAACTTAATGGGTCAATTTATTCAATTACTAAACAAGTAACAAGAAGATTGCAAAATTTATTTGAGCATTCAATAGATGTATATAATCAGCATGAAAAAATGTTTGAGCAAACAACTGAAACTGAGCAGTTTCATTTTATAATACAGTAGTAATTGTTTGATATGTCAACAGGTATCAGCAAAAAATTGGAAGATGAACAGTGTTTGCCAACATTTTTTCACATTTATCTATTTTTTGTCTTAGAGTTTCTGAAGAATTCGTCAAACAAGATTGTGCATGAAGCTGGTCAGCGAACTCGGTTGAGACCTTGGTATGTCCTGTACACATGATCAGTCACATTCATATCGGTTCATAATTACGAGAGTTAATGTAATACAAAAATTAGATTGTTTCAAAATGTTAGCCACCCTAGAATTTCAAACTGCCATATCTCAGCCATTTTGCAAGATAAAGCCAAAACAAAAATTGTTCCGGAATCTTTGTATCAATATCTAACACTTAACGGAAACATTTTTTCATTTTATAATTATTTGTACATCTTTTTGATTTTTTTGATTTTAAAATTATTGAATTGGCCACCATTTTGAGACAAGATGACGGATGAAGTTGGCCCATGAAGTCGGTCGAGACCTTGGTATGTCCTATACACATACTTAGTCACATCCAAATCAGTTCGAAAATAAGACAGTAACATCATGACAAATGTCAGATATATATATGGAAATTTATATAAATATATATATATATATATATATATATATATATATATACGTTATATAAAAATTTTATTTCCTTCCCATATCCTTCACATTTATTTCGCATTATTCCTTTAAATTAATCTAACTTCTGACATAGTCATTATATCCTTAATTCTTAATAATATTTATTCTTATTTAATGTCCTTTTAAAAGTAATAACGCGTATATTAATATTCCAAATCTTAATCTAAAACTGTAAGTTCATTCGTAACTTTTATCAACTCCCCAATCTATAAAATTCTGAGAGACGCTTGTGTCATTTCGAATGTTTTTAAAAGCCATTTTTTTTAAAAAATGTTCCATGCTTTGCTTCGCGCGCAGGGTTATTTTTCACTTCAAAATCAATGCGCGGCTACGATGGGGATTCTTTCGTGTTAAATCTTCTCCCTCGCACCTCGTTCGCTTAGCTTAAATTCGCTAGCAAGCATTTGGAAGGCAGATTTTTGTCGTGTTTGGAAGTGCTGACCAAATGGTTATCTGGTGTTGAAGTAACTTAGAATTTTCATAACAGCTCTTTAAGATCTATTAAATGATGTAGTGAGCCATCGTCAAGCCTGAGGGCTATAAGTTTATACCGAATACTGTGGGAACTGTTACTTGCATCGCTCCTGATCAGTAATAAAAGATTTATCTGGAAATTGGCTGTTCCTTATTGAAGAAACTCTTGTGGTGTCTCATCATTGCCTAACCTCCCCGCCATGACTCTTGATATCGACTGCAAACATTCTACATCTTTAACATACTGCCATTTTGTCATGGAATATTAAATCATCTTCGTAAAAATTTCACATATATATATACGTATATATATAAATCAACATTTGAACGGAGAGTGGCTTTGGAGACTAGGGGTAATAATCGGTGAAAATATGCCAACATTTTCTGGAATTGCTTTCCTCCGAGCGAATGCAATAGGTAGCTTTTTGTATTGAAAGCTACCTAATATCATCTTTCAGACTTTTTTCAAGATGTCGCGTGAAGAATTTTAATAAAATAAAATTATTTGTCTCATAAATTAGATAATAAAAACTGTTTTAGTAGTTTATTTTTTCGGGCTATATAAATTGAAACTAAAATTCCTTGAACAATACATAAAACATAAAAACTTATTTTTTCGTGGAGAAAGCGAATCAAACAAAAATTTTGATTCAAAAATTTCAAAATAACAATATATAATAAGAATAACAGGATGTTTAATTATAAATTTAAAAGAAAATATTAAAATTAGATTTCAAACAGTGAATTAGATTTCCTACATTCAACTTTGATACATGTGTATGTATAAAATGAGTTGCATTTTCTAAATTATATTTTTCTATAAGACTTACTAAACACAATAAAAACCGCTTATAGAATATACAGTGTGATTCATAAGTAAGTATACAACTTCCAGAACAAGAACAGTTTAAGGCACGCTCCCCAAGCCTTAAAGTAGGTATACTGATAAAGATTTTTTTCGCGCTGCTGTGCGAAGTGACATAGGCGATAGCAAGCATGTCACGCGAATGCCAGTAGAAATGGCTGCGTCTGCAGTGGAAAAGGCATTTTGTGTTCAACATCAACAATGTAAGAAATTTTATGTCACCTGTAACAGAAGTATAGGTGAATGTTTCCTGTTTTTAGAGACCGTCACAGATGTTCTATGTGTGCACCTTTAGACACATGTCACACATCAAACAGGTCATCTATTTTTTGTCCACTTTGCACAAATAGCCCGTAGTTTAAAATTTTTTAAACCAATCAAAACTGGATTTTCTGGTTAGAGGTTTTTATCCACATCGTGTTCGAAAATACCGCTGTAAAATGGTGTCTGATTCCGTTTTGCTCAATTCAAGAACATAAAATAACTTTTCCACTGCAGACGAGGCCATTTCTACTGATATTCCCGTGAAACGTTTGCTATCGCCTATGTTGTTTCGCACAGCAGCGGGAAAAAACTTTATGAGTGCACCTACCTTAAGGCTTGCATTTGGAGAGCATGCCTTACTGTTCCTGTTTTACCGCATCTAGAAGTTTTATACATACTTATGTATCACCCTGTATATCTTTTTCTACTTTTTCACTTTCTAAAAAGAAATCTAATGTGAGGTAGAACAAACATGAGTAAAATACTGTTACCCCGTCAGTTCTTTTTTCTAAGCAAACCGATCTCCTTGAATAATAACAGTATCTTTGTGAGTTGCTTTCTCCCTTTCCAGGGCAATAATATCACTTAATTTATAAGCTTTCAAATACTCTTCAATAGGTTTTTGAATTTTTAACTATGTTTATGCGCTATGCTAAGAAATTGTAAAAAAAGAAAAGTAATAATGTAAATTTCTTGAATATTATGTAAAACATTTGATGTAGATTTTCCCGTAAAAGTGCTTCAAACATCATTTTTGCCTAGAAAAAATAAAACAAACAATTTTTAAACAATAATATATAAAGTGATTTCAAATGACTATTTCTGAAACTATTTCCTTGCAATTTACCATTCGCACATGTACATCGTACATGCCTAATTATTTTATTTAACTAACTGACTCGCCTGGCATTGCCTTGACTCGTAATAATATCCTTAAACATACCTAACATAGTGTTCAATGATTTTATATTTTTAAACGGAAATCAAAGTAAGAACGGTTTGCAAGAAGCGTTTTTCTGATTATTTTCTTTATTTTTGCACTTTAACTGCCATAGAATACATTTAAACTTTAAAAAGTATATTTCCTGTTATCCAAACACTATAAAAGATGTATGAGTCACAAATATGATATTTTCAAATTCTGCGTATAATTTTCGTGCTAAAATATTCATATATAGTTCTGAAAGGCAGTGTTTATCTTTCCACTTTCTTGTTCACATCCAAATGAGACGGGAAAAAGAGAAATTCCCCAAAACTCACTTTAGGAAATGACTTTTTTCAAGTGGTTAAAATTCGTATTTTTTAAACGGATTGCATCGTTGGAAATAGAAATGAATCAGCATGTGATATGGTATTCTTCTCTGTTACGCATTTTGATTTCCCAAGAAGATGCATAATTTTGAAGTACGCTGAGAAAGAAGGGGAGGTAGGCGAGTACATTAAATATTTAAATAAAATAATTGTTATAATCGAAACTCGTTGAAATTTTTATGAGTCATAGTAATGTCTCTGTAGCCTGTGTAAATATCGGAAAATATATTGATATTAACGGTAAAAGTGCTTGGAAGAAGACTTTTGTTTACATCCGGTCATTTAATAGTTAAAAAAATAGTTTTTATTGTCCAAACTTTTTGTAATTTTATCGGTGTAAAATGTAATGATGTCTGTGTAAAAAATTGATGGAAAAATAATGATATTTAGTTGTAAAAGGGCTGTAATTGCATCTCGCTTTTTTTGCGTCGGGTTCTTTAACATTAAAAAACAAATTAGTTCTTATCTTCCGAACTCTTTGAAATTTGTATCAGTTATAAATATAACGTGTCAGAAGCCTGCGTATCGTAGAAAAATATGCATATTTAGTTGCAAAAACATGAGCAAAAGCCGCCCGTGCATTCGTGTTCCGAGCAAAAATTTTGCAGATTTTATTTATTTTTTTTTATACATGTATTCGCCCGATAGTTTCTATATTTTTAGAGATGATCTAAATCGAGTGTACAAAGAAAATGTTAAAATACCGACGTTTAGTTGCTTTTAGCACTTAAAAAAATAGTGCCTCCGTGAGACGCGCAGTGACTTCTAATTCCGAATTTTTTAAAAAGATAAACATTCGTATTTTTATTCGCATTTTAAATATTTTCCACTGTCATAGAGAAGAAAATAGCTGAATTAAATTTGTATTTTACCTCTTTCGTATCTCTGAATATGAGCCCGATTGGACCTTGGAAAAAAGAAAGGAAAATAAGGACACAAAATCGAACTTTTTTTTGTACTAATTAACAGTAATATTTTTTTAAAGAATTGCGGAGTTATAAGCGTAAAAGTGCGGTAATTAATTTTGTGCAATTTTTTTTTCAGATTTTTTGAACGCATATGCCGATGCGTATTAAGAAAGACGGACGAAACAAAAAAGTCACTCTCGAACTTTTGGATCTACTTTGCATCGATGCTTTGGTACCGGTATTCTGCCACGCACAGTGCGATGTCTTTCGGGAAACCCATTTTTAATAGTGGATTTTAATTACTGTCTCGTCAATTATCAAAAATGAAAAATCTCAGCCCCAGGTTCATTAGGACTTGCCTTTGGTATCCTCATCCACACTTTCAGACCTCAAAGCGCGGTAGATTTTCTTAACCATTGCAGACAGACACACAAACATCTTTATTTTATTAGTACAGATTTTTAGGTACTGGTTATTGCTATTGAGTTTTGTGACAACTCTTGATTTTTATCTACATTCATTTCAATCTACCTTCGTACCAGCAGAGTTTTTTAAGAATTATGATAGTGGCGACATACGCATCGCACGCATTCTCGGATTGGACGTTTTTGTTCAACTATGGCAACCTACATTCCAGAACTATACATTAATCAACAAGTAAACGAGTGGGACAATTCAAGAAATAATAGCGATAATGACAATCTCACCAAGAGTTTGTCAAAAAGCTTGTTGACCATTTTTATTTTTTCGTAAGTCGCCACTATCGTACTTATAGTAGCATTCTAGTTGCCAGTATTTCTCATGTTTCACACGCACTACACAATCATATTGTAAACCTTCTGACGTATTTCTAAAAAAAACTATACACTATACTATAATCTGAGTTTTAGTTCTCTCAAAGTGTACTAGAATTGTACTGTGAAAAGATGCATTCAAATATTTTAAAGGTTGTTGAAACAATATCGGTAATTCATAAATACATGCGTACAAACTTAAACACATACATAATTAAACATAACTTACACGCATACACATAGATTGGAAGGGTTAACAATAATATTTTTGAAACGAATTGCCGCGTTTTAAGTGTAAAACTGCTATCTTTAATTTGTGGCAATTTGTTTTTGGGTTTTATGAACGGTTCGGCCGATGCGCGTTAAAAAAAAAAACGGACGGAAAAAACTGTTTTCTCACTTTCGGATGCATTTTGTATCGGTTTCCGGTAACCGGGTTTCTGGCACGCAGTGCGCGACGTTTTCTGTGCAACCCATTTTTAATTGTGGGTTTTAATTACTGTATCGGCTAATTATCAAAAACGAAATATCTCGATCCCCAGGTACATTGGGACCTGCCTTTAGCTATCCTCATCCAATTTTTCAGACATTAACGTGCGGTAGATTTTCCTAGCCATCGCAAACAGGCGCACAAATATATTTCTTTTATTAGTACATATTATTGGGCACTGATTATTACTGTTGTGTTTTGTGACAACTCATTATTTTTATCCACATTAATTTAAATCTACGTTCGTACCAACAGATAATTTTAACAAGAACGAAAAATAATTTGTCAAGCATAGATTATGTAACACTTTCCAACGTTTCCAAAATAAGTTTACAAATCATTACCGTTTAATAAGCTGAAAGATAACATCTAAGTAAACAATTTGGAAAACGCATAACATATTTAAAAACGTAATTTCAGGAATTTCCAACATATATTTTCAACATATACAATATTCGGAAAAATATCCGAATACTTTTATTCAGCCCTGTATAGGATGTGATTTGTATATTTATTACATAGGATGCTAAACTTTAGTTTAGTTAAGAAACACGTAGCACAGTTTAAAATTCTCCTTCTGGAGTTTCTGTCAATAAACGGAAATGTGTTCTCGAATTTTTGTGCTGCGCTGTATATGATCTACAGAATTTATCCACACCAAGTAATAGACAAAAAGTGAGTAAAAATTTAAAATCGCGTTCAGCAACTTAAAACGCACTTCCAGGAATTATTGTTAACATACAGTAGAGAATTCTTTTGCGTGTCCGTGTAAATGAACAATGACTGCTATACACACAATATTCTGTAGTAAGCCTTTTGTAATGCACCTTAGTGATATATATAAATTTCAATGCGTTTAAAATAGTGAAACATTATTTAATTAAACCGCAAACGATTTTTTCTCCATAGACGTAATGTAACGGAATTATTTTGACTGTCCATGTAAAGTGACTATAAGTGTTATGCACACCATATTCCCTATTTAGCTTCTTGTAATGCACCTTAGTGATATATATCCATTACAATGTGTTTGAAATTGTGTAACATCATTAAAATAAACCGTAAATGATTTTTTCCCATAGACCGTAAGGTAACGGAATTCTTTTGAGTGTCCCTGTGAAAAAACTGTAAGAGCTACACACTTCAGTTGAAATAGGGAATATGCTATAGATAACGACAATAACATATAAAAATTGCAGGGCAATCCGAGCATATTTACGGAAGTTATAGCACGGACAGACGGCAGACAAACCAAAGTCATAAACACTTTTCAACTAGTTTGGAAAGTATTTATAAAAAAGAGAGTGCAACATACGCATCGGACTGGACGTTTTTGTCTAACTATCGCAACCTTCATTCCAGAACTATACACTACTCAACAAGTAAACGAGTGGGAAAATTTAAGAAATAATAGCGATAATGACAGGCTCTCCAAGAATTTGTCAAAAAGCTTGTTGACCATTCCTTTTTTATTTGTCGTATATCGCCACTATTGTACTTATAGTAGCACAATAATTGCCAGCATTTCTCACATTTCACACTCAGTACACAATCATATATCAAAATGTCTGACGTATTTCAATATAAAAACTGTACACGATACTATAATTTTAGTGTTAAATTTCCCCCGGTGTACTCGAATCGTGCTGTGAAAATATTCATTCAAATACTTTAAGTGGTTGTTGAAAGATATTTCGGACATTCATACATACATGCATACACATACATAACTGCCAAATACAGAATGTTCGCTTAATAATAATATACATCAATATTAAGGATGTGCCTAATCTTACAGAACTACAATAAAATTAGAATTTAAATGTAATAAGTTCTAACTGCGTTTCACACACTAATTGGAATTTTCTACAACCTATAAATTTAAATAGAATTAAATAAATCTTTTTAAACATAATACAAAATCGACTTTTGAAATTTATTATTTGAAGATTATTGTTTGAATTTCTTAAAATAAATCTAATGTATGTAAAAACGAGCAACAATGAAATATTGTTACCCATATAGTTTTATTCTTCTAAGTACTTAGATAAATCTAAAGAAATAAAAAATGTTTCAAGAAATTCACCACTTTTAAGTATTTCACCTGCAAAAAAAGAAACATTTGCATTCCACATTTCAACTTTTCAAAGTAATATCATTTACATTTTTCTGCTTGGATAAACAGGACTCAGTGAATGCGAAATCCATGTTGGCTTTTTGAAACTTCCTAATCTCTACCATTTTTTAAAAGAAATCGGAAATCTTAGTTAAATTATAGTAGGTTTAAAATGAAATACGCATATTGAAAACATAAATTATGTCATGATGTTGCACTCCGTACAAATAAATCTTTTTGCGAATGTAAAATTATTCCTGTTAATGCAAAAAAACATCAAAGGAAGTTTTAAAGTAAATTTTATTGATTAATTTTTATCACCATTTAATATATATATGTATATATAAATATATATATATATTGGTTTAATTTTACAGTACACGAATTATTTTTTAAAGAATTAAAAACAAATTTCGATATTCAAATTGAATTGAAAAGAATTATTAAGAACAAATAATGTTGATTTTTTAAATATATAACATTTATTACGAAACTACCAAACACAATGGGGTTAAAAAGTAATACAAATTTATTATTAATAGCTATTAAATTTATCTTATGAAAATTTAAATTTTGGATATATTTACACAATGTATAAATGAAAACAAATTTGCTCATTTTAATTTTTAGATCTAGGAGCAGAAATTATATGAGGAAAATCTTCTCGTATGCAGAAAAGAAACAAATTTCACTAATATTTTCCAATTGGATATAGGAAGAAAATGTGTACCATCCGTTGAGCAATTATTGATCTCCAATGAAGTCTACGGTCAATAAAGGAGTAAAAATTATACAATTTTTATTGTAGTTTATTTTATTTTATTTACTTTCTTTACAGTAGATCAAATATTTGAGGTTAAACTGCATGAGAGGATTAACTTATTAGAAAAGAGGGCTTGTGGTAAATTTAGTAAACATGATTTATAGTAATTTTGAAAAATGCTTTTATACATACATGATAATTTACTGATAGAAAAAAAATATATATTTTTTCAATGAAACGGATCGAATAAAACTAAATGTGTACTTTATTAAAATAAATTAGAAAAAATACCTTCATATTGTTAATTATATTTATAAATAACTAAATTATCGTTTATATATATGTCAGGATAATTTTTTTAATTCTTAGTTATGAAGATTTTGAGACTTTTCTTTTTACATTTTTTGAGAATTAGAATCGATTTTCGAATCTATAGCAATTCTTTTAAAAGTACGCAAAAGTTTTTATGGTATTTCACATGTAAAAAGGATAAATTGATAAAAATAATCTTATGAAAGTAATTATTAAAAAATAATAATAAAAGTGACTTCAAGGGGTATAAGAGGTATATACCTCTATATAAATATTATATAGAGGTATATTTAATTATTTTCGTACTCGGTGAGCTTAGGGGATAAGTTATTATGTAAAAAAATAATTTTCAGAAAATTGAAGCGAAAACTTTTTATTGTAAATTTTATTGATTTCATTTCTTCTTGGTAGGTCATGTTTTAAATTTTAAGATATAATTAGAGAGTTACAGTTCTCCTTTGTTACTTTCATGTTTTTGTGGCAACATATCATTATTAAAAACATTATTAAAAATAATAATAATAAAACCAAAATCAAAGGATTTTTTCTTACCTTCATGTTTTTGTAGCAGCAGATTACTGTTATTAACATTAAACTCTTGTTCTGTAAACTCTGGTCGGCCTCTTATACCTTATAATAAATTATTATTTAATTATTTTCGTACTCGGTGAGCTTAGGGGATAAGTTATTATGTAAAAAAAAAAAAAAAAAAATTTAGAAAATTGAAGCGAAAACTTTTTATTGTAAATTTTATTGATTTCATTTCTTCTTGGTAGGTCATGTTTTAAATAATAAGATATAATTAGAGAGTTACAGTTCTCCTTTGTTACTTTCATGTTTTTGTGGCAACATATCATTATTACACACATTATTAAAAATAATAATAATAAAACCAAAATCAAAGGATTGTTTCTTACCTTCATGCTTTTGTAGCAGCAGATTACTGTTATTAACATTAAACTCTTGTTCTGTAAACTCTGGTCGGATATAATCCAACCCGTACCACAAAATTATATTTAAAACTAATCAGAAACCAGATCCAAACCTCATAAAAACAATTATTTTTGCCCCCGAAACCAGAATCAAACATGACGATCTTAATGACAGAAAATAAATCTGTATTTTAATGCAATATGGAAACATCATGTAATTCTTTCTTTAATTTAAATTTTTCTTTCACGTAGAAAAGGAACGCACACATACACACACATATATGTATACATTTATATTCAAATATATAGTATATACATAAAGTGAAACATTCAAATGAATTGCATAATCTCCTTTATTGAAAGTTTGTTACAAAGAAACAGTTTGAAGAGGAAACGCCTCTTATACCTTATAATAAATTATTATTTAATTATTTTCGTACTCGGTGAGCTTAGGGGATAAGTTAGTATGTAAAAAAAATAATTTTCAGAAAATTGAAGCGAAAACTTTTTATTGTAAATTTTATTGGTTTCATTTCTTTTTGGTAGGTCATGTTTTAAATAATAAGATATAATTAGAGAGTTACAGTTACAGTAATTGAGTTATTGACATTAAACTCTTATTCTGGACGGGTATAATCCAACCTGTACTACAAAATTATATTTTAAATTAATCGGAAACCCGATCCGAACCTTATAAAAATAATTATCTTTGCCCCGAAACCAGAATCAAACATGACGATCTTAATGACAGAAAATAAATCTTTATTTTAATGCAATATTGAAACACCGTGTAATTATTTGTTTAATTTAAATTTTATCTTTTACGTAGAAAAGAAACGCACACATACACACACATACATGTATACATTTATATTCAAATGTATAGTATATACATAAAGTGAAACATTCAAACGGATTACATAATCTCCTTTATTGAAAGTTTGTTACAAAGAAACAGTTTGAAGAGGAAACGCCTCTTATACCTTATAATAAATTATTATTTAATTATTTTCGTACTCGGTGAGCTTAGGGGATAAGTTAGTATGTAAAAAAAATAATTTTCAGAAAATTGAAGCGAAAACTTTTTATTGTAAATTTTATTGGTTTCATTTCTTTTTGGTAGGTCATGTTTTAAATAATAAGATATAATTAGAGAGTTACAGTTACAGTAATTGAGTTATTGACATTAAACTCTTATTCTGGACGGGTATAATCCAACCTGTACTACAAAATTATATTTTAAATTAATCGGAAACCCGATCCGAACCTTATAAAAATAATTATCTTTGCCCCGAAACCAGAATCAAACATGACGATCTTAATGACAGAAAATAAATCTTTATTTTAATGCAATATTGAAACACCGTGTAATTATTTGTTTAATTTAAATTTTATCTTTTACGTAGAAAAGAAACGCACACATACACACACATACATGTATACATTTATATTCAAATGTATAGTATATACATAAAGTGAAACATTCAAACGGATTACATAATCTCCTTTATTGAAAGTTTGTTACAAAGAAACAGTTTGAAGAGGAAACGCCTCTTATACCTTATAATAAATTATTATTTAATTATTTTCGTACTCGGTGAGCTTAGGGGATAAGTTATTATGTAAAAAAAAATAATTTTCAGAAAATTGAAGCGAAAACTTTTTATTGTAAATTTTATTGATTTCATTTCTTCTTGGTAGGTCATGTTTTAAATAATAAGATATAATTAGAGAGTTACAGTTATAGTAATTGAGTTATTGACATTAAACTCTTATTCTGGACGGGTATAATCCAACCTGTACTACAAAATTATATTTTAAATTAATCGGAAACCCGATCCGAACCTTATAAAAACAATTATCTTTGCCCCGAAACCAGAATCAAACATGACGATCTTAATGACAGAAAATAAATCTTTATTTTAATGCAATATTGAAACACCGTGTAATTATTTGTTTAATTTAAATTTTATCTTTTACGTAGAAAAGAAACGCACACATACACACACATACATGTA
Source organism: Maratus michaelseni (assembly GCA_963931845.1). NCBI lineage: Eukaryota > Metazoa > Arthropoda > Arachnida > Araneae > Salticidae > Maratus > Maratus michaelseni. The sequence goes on along the minus strand of OZ007588.1, from coordinate 197,528,976 downwards.
TACATTTATATTCAAATATATAGTATATACATAAAGTGAAACATTCAAACGAATTTCATAAACTCCTTTATTGAAAGTTTGTTACAAAGAAACAGTTTGAAGAGGAAACGCCTCTTATACCTTATAATAAGTTATAATCTAATTATTTTGGTACTCGGTGCGATTACATTTTCCTTTTTATATTTATCTAAAAAATAATTGATGAGCTTAGGGGAAAAAGTAATTATGTATTTTTGTTATTAACAAAAATTAATTTCCAGAAAATTGAAGCGAAATCTTTTTATTGTAAATTTTATTGATTTCATTTCTTCTTGGTATGTCATGTTTTAAATAATAAGAGATAGTACTAAATTCTCTTAAAAAACTTATTTTCGTTAAATTTTTAACTAAATAAAAATCATTAGTCTTATTTAAAGTATTTAAAAATATGTATTTTATACCTTAAAGGCTAATTAGAATCTAACGATTTTACCTGTACTATATGATAGATTACATAATAATAACTTCATTCGTATAAGACAATTTTTGAAAAAAAAAAGTGACATAACATGTTATTCGCCTAAGATCTTCAATTATGAGTTTGATGACTAGGTCTGAAAATGTACACAAACTTTTAACATTTGTTTTGCATTTTTGAAAGTTGTGTTACATTAATTAAATTAAATTATTTTATTATTTTATTTTATTTACAATAATAAAATTCATTTATGATGGCGGTTTTGTAAATGAAAATATTTAAGAAAAGAAGCGCCTTCTATACTATTTGGCATGCTATGATTTTTTCATATCCATTTTATAAACATATATTCTTAATTTTATCAGTCCTTATTTATATATTGGTCACAATTTTTGTTAACCCTCTCGCTATCATGCGCATGATAACTCGTTCACACAGGTGAAATTCATACTGTAATACATGCATTATTTTAGAGTAAAATTTTCAAATTAAACGCAGTTTTAAAAGTGTGGGTACATTTTTATATTCCCAATGTGTATCTTTATGTAGATCAGTAAACGTTTGATTTAATGTTCGAAAAATTATCCTTTTTATAGCATTTAAAAAAATATATAGAGAAACCATTATTACAACTTTGCTCTTTTGCTGAACATTTAGAGGGTTTTTAACAATACACATAATTATGGGTGTCATGACATTATGAAAGAATTAATTTGGGTGTAATGTTTGCATTCTACGAGGTATAGAACTTTAATAGTGGCAACACTGTTGTAGTGACAACACGCAACAAAATACAGGAAAGCAGCTTACACCACACGTCTGTCACATACCTGCCTTACCTTTGAGCGAATGCGTTTACCGCGAAAACGTCACACGCCTACGCAGTGACAAAACGAATACGTCATGTTTCAGTTGCCGGTCAACGAAATAATTTATCAATGCGCAATACTGCTATTAGTTCCTGGAACACAACCTATGACCAGCGTAGAAGAACAAATGGAGTTACGTTCTGTAGAACTCACCCATTATCCTGCATGGCAATGCTCATGCGCATACATCGCAAACTGTGCCTGATGTGTTTGAACGTTGGAACTGTGAAGTGCTATATCATCCCCCATATTGCCTGGATTTAACTCCCTGTGACATTGATCTTATCCCCAAGATGAAGTAACCGATCCATGGCATTCGCTTCCATACTGTTCAAAAGATTATGTAGACCGCTTCATTCGAAAGATCATAAGAACGGGTACTGCCAACTTTATCATGCAACTTCCATAACGTTGATGAAGGGTACAAGAAAATGCTTGTTACTCTTTTTAAGAGCTATAAAAATTTCATACCTGTATCTTATCTGTATCCTATGTATATACATAGTTGTCACTGTTAAAATCCCATCCTTTGTATATATGCTAGCCGTATGTACTAGTAATGTTCAGTGAAACCATTATATTACATTGCACATTTATAATTTTAATTACAAAATTTATATAAATCATGATAAAGTACTCACATGATACTCTTATTTTAAACACTTCGAAAGTTTTATTACAATATCTTAATGATAAATTTACAACAAAAATATTCGTTAACAAATAAATCCCCATCCTATTTTCATTACAAAATCAATATATCAAATTTAATAAGGAAAACCGGAAATCTAATAATTATTTTCATTTTATTTTTTGTGACACTACAGCAAAAGTCTGTTAATAATAACTTGGCAAAGCAGATTTTACTTTTAATTTTATTAGAACGTTTTGTCAACACATCACATTCTGATACAATTGTTAAAAATCCAACCTACGTCACTATACTATTTATTTCTGTATGTATAAAATAATTTTCGTTATTTTAAAAGAGTCATTCGTTCACTACGACATAATATTAATATTCAAATAAACCAAAGCATATTTTTAATCACACAATAAATTAATTAAAAACATTATACAGTTTGTACATATACGAAACACATATTACATTAACCACGTCGAAAGTTTTATTAGAATAACACACGAATAAATTTACATCGATAGAAATAAAGGATTATATTTCTTACACTTTAAATATTCTGTAACAAATAAATCCCAAATCATATTTTCGTCACAAAATAAAAATATCAAATTTAATAAGGAAAATCTGAAATCTAAGACTGATTTTTATTTGGTTTTTGTGATACTACAGCGAAAGTCAGTTATTATACAATATTGGTCGATGATAATCAATACTGGCTGCAAATTATGTCAAAAGTAATGAAAGCGTAAGACAAAGATAGTTGAGTTTTGTAGCTTAATAATAGAGAATATCGAGTCGAGCAACTCAAGATCAATAAATCAATGAAGTCTTTCAATTGAAATCACTCTACCGTCATATGAGGAAACAAAATGACCGGAAGAGTGAGCTAATTAAAATAATATGCTTCTGGATGGTGGGGTTTTTTCATAGAAATTTATTCCATAAAACGCTTGTAGGATGCAATAGACTTAAAGATAAGTTTTCAATAAATAGTTGTGAAGAGGAAATTTACTGTTTGTTTTTAAATACATTGTAATATTATAAAAATAGTAAAGAAGGAATAAAAAGTAATAATAATATTATTATTATTACATAAGAAATTCAGGAGTAGAGAGGGAAAAGAATGATAGTAACAGATATTTAGATGATCAAGCAGGGCGGTCGCTCTGCCAAGCCAAGCTTAAAAAAAAAAAAAAACGCCACACAAACAACGTCAAGAACTGGAATAAAGACCGCTAATGCTTATATACAGAAAGCAACTTCGCAATGTTAAATCGACAAAACATGCCAGATTAAAATATCAGATATCAAACAAACCGAGCGTCGTAGAAAAAAAAAACGGAAACTAGAAGAATCTAAGGAAGAATTTCTTCAATTTAAGACCAAACTCATCTTCATAAGTGATTTATAAACAGAGATATAGCTTTTTTTTAAAAACGTCGAGTTACTTAAAATGATCACTATTTTCTTCGTCAAACTTTTTTTTTCAAACAAGCTACAGGCCTTAATATTGGGCAGAATAAAAAAAGGATTGCATTTTTGGACAAGTAATTACGTAATCTATGTGCTTTTATAAAATTCAGTGTAAAAAAAAAAATATTTTCTATCCTTAATTAGCAAAAACCTGTTAATTAACTTGGCGATTAAAAAATTATGCCAAAACAGAGATAAAACCCGCCAACGACCATGTACCATCTGTATTAAAATAGCACAAATCAGTTACAGGTTATAATATAACCACATCAAATTTCATCTGCAAGTCAGCCATTTTCTTCTGAAGATATTTTTTTTTTTAATAAAACTTCACAATTATAAGAACACATATTTTATCAAATAATTAAATATGACTGCAAACTGTGGCAGATGATTGTTTCTAACATGAATAAGTATGAGAAATTGCCGGCTACGGACATGGATCTGGGTAGCTCAGTCGCAGAGCGTCGGCATGGTACGCATAAGGTCCCAGGTTCGAGTCCAGGCCCAGGTCAATTTTTCACTCATGTTTGTTTAGTGTATTTAATTGTCTGATAAAATGCGTGTTCTTATAAATATTGTAAAATAAAGTAATCAGACGTAGTGTTTATGTGTTAAAAAATATTTTAAATATATAATTTACGTTTTTAGAAAGATCTTTAAAAATAAATTAGTTTTTGAGGGAAGATGTACCTTCTAAAATGTATACATTAAGAGTTATCGCCATTTAAAATTTCTTTCCAAACGTAAACAAAAATTTTGAAATGAATTAAATGTGATTCATTTATTTCTAAAAATAAAAAAACACGGTGAAGGACAGGCATTTCGTTCGCAGGAATACCTTTCACGTCATCTACTATATATATGAGGCTAGCGAAAAAGAAAGGCTACCGCGGTGCTTTACGCGTATCTTTTTTTACAGACCGCGGGAATCACGTGAGGCTCGAATCCACCAATGCAGGTGTACGAAAAGAGCATCACCTCACTCTAGCGGTCTGTAAAAAAAGATAAGTGGAACGCACCGCGGTAGCCTGTCTTTTTCGTTAGCCTCGCTATATATATAAAACACAAACGGAAATTTCGTTCCGTTCCTTTATAACTCGAGATCTGCTGAATGGAATTTGATGGAACTGGCATTGTTCGAGAGATAATTTTTCAGGGAAGGTTTTAGTATGTAACACAACGTTCTACGTATAATAGCTATCGAATTATGATAGAAAGTTCTGTTATTTTGGCCGAAAAGGTTACCATTGCTAATTTTTTGGCGATCATTACTGTTGCAGAAAGAAATGAAAAGGCTATACATCTCGAAAAATAAAAGAAAAACTGTTACTAATTTTATTTAAAAAAAAAAAGAAAGAAAGAAAGAAAGAAAAAAAAAGAGTTTTGATGAGAGAATATTATAAAACGAAAATATTTAATTTAAACATGATTAGAAATGTTCATAATGCTTAAAACATTATTCAAGGGGCAAGATTTCTATTGAAACAAATTTGGCGATTTATCTTTTGTTTTTGGCGATTTTTATTTTATTTTTTACCCCAAACAATTTGATTTTAAGCCAAAAAGTGTCTTTTTTTTGTTGCAGAAAGAATTGAAATGGCTATACATCTGGAAAAATAAAAGAAAAAACTGTTACTAATTTTATTTTTTTTTTTAAAGAAAGAAAAGAAAAAAAAGAAAAACAGTTTTGATGAGAGATTTTAGGCCAAAAGGTGTTTTTTTTTCAAGTGTACGACTGCATTTTCGCAGTATTTTTTTTTTGGTACTTTTTGGTTAGCCGGGCGCCAGTGATATATATATATATACACACACATATATACACATATATCTACACAAATACAGGTATATACATACACACACATATATATATATATATGTGTGTGTGTGTGTGTGTGTGTGTGTGTTCATATATCACTGGTGCCCGGCTAACCGAAAAGTACCTTTTTTTATTCAAATGTAAACTATATGAATGGCAATATACTTCTATTTACTTCTACATATATGAAATTTCGTTCCGGCTGCTTATAACTCGAGTTCTGCTGAATGCATTTTCGTAGAACTTAAACTAAGATAATTTTTAAGGGAAGATTTTAATGTATAACATATCGTTCTACGTAGCTTAGTTATATAATTATTCTGGGAAGTTCTATAATCAGATCAATCCGATTATGAAAGATTAGCCTTTTTAAAAGATTTTGCCGAATGTATTTCGATGGAACCTATACTGTTAAATAATTTTCTAGGGAACGTTTTATTATATAACGTTGCTTAGTTCTAGAATTATAGGGGAAATTCGAAAATCGGGTGACCATTTTTTTATCAAATATTAGCCTTTTCAGTATTTGATTCCGATTATGAAAGATTAGCCTTCTAAAAAAGTTCTACTGAACAGATTTTGATGAGAATTGTATTGTTAGTTAGATGCTATTTCAGAAATGGTGTTAATGTACTATATATTGTCCTACGTTGCTTAGTCCAACAGTTATGTGTGAAGGTTATATAGTCAAGTGAACCCGATTCCGAAATATTAGCCTTTTTGTTAGTTTTTACTGGGCGTATTTTTTGCGACTTGCATTGTTAAGTAGATAATTTGTAAGGATTGTTTTAGTATATTTTATATCGTTTTGTTGTTTTAGAATTATGTGGAAAAGTTCAATAATCAGATTATCAAAGATTAGCCTTTATAAAAACTTCTTCTGAATGGATTTTGTTAGTTAATTTGTTTGCATTGTTATTTCGATAATTTTTAGTGATGGTTTTAGTATATTGCATATAGTTTTATCATTCTTTAGCAAACCCTAACTGTAAATGACCAAATAAAAGAGTTGGTCCTTAACAGCTAAAATTTTGACAGCACATTAGAAAATATAATAGCGCAATCGCGTCATTTTTCAGTAATGTGGAAGGATATTCCACGTAAATATACAGATTGCTTTCAAATACAAGGTCAAATTAAACGATATATTTCGTTTGATTCAGGGTTCATTTGTAGAAACCGACCAGCGCAGCGGGCGCAGCGGGCGTAGCTTGCTAGTTTTCTATAAATTAATGAAACCCAGTTGTTAAATTATTTTTGTTTTAGAAGTGAAGTTTCCATTTAAATTTATTGTAACAGTACAGTGTTTAAATGAATAAAATAAGGTAAATCTAAGAAATTGCTAAGAAATTCCAAACATGCACAGGGCAACGCAAAAAAAAAAAAAAATAATAATAAACAAAAAATAAAAAATAGATAAATAAATAAATAAATAAATAAAAATCAGCTTTGAGAAATTCTAAAAATTGTTCCGCTATTCATATTATGTATCTTCGGGGTCCATCCTCCCACTTTCAGCCCTCCCACCCAAAGGAGGCACTTTTCTAAATTTTGCCGACACCTCTCATGTGATATATCGTTGGAAAAGTCTGTGAACGCTTAATCATAATATGCAGGGGGGGGGGGGGTATTTTCTAAATTTTGCACATACCCCTCATGTGATACATCGTTGGAAAGGTCTGTGACCGCTTAATCCTATTATGCATCTCCGGTTTTCATCCCCCCCTTTTGCCCCCCAAGCGCGATTAGCTTTCACCACCAGGGGACGCTTTCCTATATCTGTTCCTACGAGTCGGATCACGACGGGGTATGGCTCATTCGACGCGACATCAATAGAGCTTTCCGATTTTAGTTCGTTTTTTCACCACCAGGGTGCACTTTTCTATCTCTGGTTCTATGGGCTAGATCACGACGGGGTACAGTTCATTCGACTCGACATCTATAGCCTTAACGATTTCAGTGCCCGAGGTTCATACAGAACAGATTGCGCTACCTGGTGGTGGAAGATGGAACTTGAGCGTGCGCAGCACGACTGCTATACGGTGCCGAAGGCAGCGGGGACCCGTGTCGGAAGTTAGTTTGGTTAGAGGTTTATACTATTCGATGTGCAAATTAAGGGATTATCCGGTGCCGAAGGCAGCGGAGAACCAGGTCGGAGGTTCGTTCGGTTCGAGGTTTATCTTATTCGAGGTTTTACAAGATTTGAGGCCCCGATATAAATTAGGGGTCCTCTAGCGGGCGAAGCCAGCTAGTGCTAATAATAAAAGAGCGTGATATCACGTTTGATTTCAAATGCAGCGCTGACACGCTACGTACGTATTGCATTTTTATTCATTTCATCGATAAGTCAGTGATATTTTTTAACGGGGGATAACAAGTATTATAACAAGCCACATTTAGTATGTTGTTATTAGTTTAATTTAAAAATCTACTGGTATTTCTAGTTAACCTTTTAAACAATGACTGAAAGTAAAATGTAATTTTAAATTATTTCTCATGTTTAGATTATTTAAATTATGTTTATTCTGTTTTAAAAAAAAGAAATGATATCTACAAAAACAACTTTTCAAAAGTAAAAAAAAGCCAAGCGTAAAAAAAAAAAAAAAGTTGTGGCTAAAAAATGGTGTGATATCAAATTTCCAAGCTATTATATTACTTTTTTTACTTTTTTCCATTAAATAAGTTATCATATATATAAGTCGAGTGCCTACGTATATGTTAATAGAAATCGTTTTCTCCTGTACTAAATACATCCTAACGAGTTTCTGAAAATTCAATTTTTTTCAAATTATGCATGATGGGCTTGGCGGCCATCTTTTCATATTTCTAAGCACCCAAATTTCTAAAGTAAAAGCGTAATATGTTTGCAATGTAATATGTTTATAACAATTTCGAACTTCAGATTTTAACTACGGACAGATAAATTAGATAAGACTGATATTTTGAGAAATTGATTTTTACTAGTTTGAAAATATTAATTACTGTAAAAAATAAATCATAAGATGAATCTTTAAGATAAGTCATCATTATCTTAAGACACAATTTTCAGATCATACAAATCTATAAATGAAACGCTTAAAATATTTGCTTAAATAACAATTTTGAACTTCGGATTTTAACTACGGATTTGGATGCTTAGAATTTTGTGAATAATATGCAAAGATGGCCGCCAAGCCCATCATGCATAATTTGAAAAAAATTGAATTTTCAGAAACTCGTTAGGATGTATTTAGTACAGGAGAAAACGATTTCTATTAACATATACGTAGGCACTCGACTTATATATATGATAACTTATTTAAATAAGTTAAAAAAAGTTAAAAGAGTAATATAATAGCTTGGAAATTTGATATCACACCATTTTTTAGCCACAACTTTTTTTTTTTTACGCTTGGCTTTTTTTTTTACTTTTGAAAAGTTGTTTTTGTAGATATAAATTTACCGTACTTCAGGTACTTTTCCCGTATAGGGGCCTTAGCGAGATAGAAAAAATGGCCTTGGCGAAAAAAAGAAATTTGGCAATATGTTTTCTGGCGGCCTGTTCACTGTTTCATATACACAAGCAATGTTTTCAATATTTATACAATTTACTTAATATAAAGAAGATATTTATCTTTTTTATGTACAAATAGAAGTAAATTGTATATAGAAAACTATAATTATACATATTGAAATAAATAGTTTAAATATATAAAAATACATGCATAAACAAGCTTAAAATTTCATCAGGTTAGTTTTCATACCTGTCTGTATCATTTGGCAACAAATCTCACTTTTTAAAGCCCAAAATGTGTCAAGATTACAAAAAACCGCCAAGGCCCTTATAGTGGAAAAGTACCGTTCTTTCTTTCCCATAAATTTTCTGCGCCGTTCCTATCTTACTCCAATAATGAGATGTGTTTTATCAATTGAATTTCATCATTCTTCTCGATTTATACATAAATTTTCAATGTTGTTTGTCAAAAGATTGGCTTCCTTTTTGCATCTATTCAAAGGATCTGTAACGGTAGTAGAGAAACTGAGGGCATGCTTCAATTATTAGAATTGTTATATACTGTATATATAAAATGCAAATTGAAATTTCGTTCCGGCTGCTTATAACTTTAGTTTTGCTGAATGAATTTTTATGAGACGTGTACTGTTAGTCAGATAATTTTTGACGGGATTTTTTAATATATAATATACGGCTCTACGTTGCATAGCTATAGAGCTATGGTAGAAAGCTATATAATCAGATGAAACCGATTATGAAAGATAAGATTAGACTTTTTAAAAAGTTATATGGGACGGATTTTGATGAAATTTTCTATGTTAGGCAGATAATGTTTCAGGGGAGGATTTAGTATGTAACATATATTTCTACGTTGGTTAGTTATAAAATTATAGAAAAAAGCTCTATAATCAAGTAATCCCGGTTATAAAAGATTAGCCCTTTGAAAAGTTCTGCTGGACGGATTTTTATGAGACTTGCATTGTTAGTTAAATAATCTTTCAGGGATGGGTCTAGTATATTGCATATCGTTTTATCATTCTTTATCAAATCCTGCTGTAAATGACCAACTAAAAGTGTTGGTATTTAACAGCACAAATTTTATCTGACACATTAGAAATTATAATGGAGCAATGACGTTCATATCGTTTTCAGCAATGTGGAAGAATGTACCTGATAAAGGTCTACACTGCTTTAAAATACACGGTCAAATTCACTCATATATTTCGTTAGATTCAATATTCATTTGGAGAAATTGAATATCGTAGCGTCCTACCATATATTCTAATACGAGGAAATCTTGTGTGTGGATATATTATTTATATATATGCAAATTTTATCTTAAAAATAGCTCTAACGATTTTGACAAAATTTTGTATCCTACCGTTTTGGGGCACCACAAAACCATTGGACTAGGTCACATGTTCGATAAAGTTCTATTAGTGGGCACCATTGGTCAGGGTCAAGCTAATTGTATCTAAAAAACGGTACAAACGATTTTGATTAAATTTAGTATTCTACCATTTTCGGGCACAAGAAGACTATTAGACTGGGTCACATGTTCCATAACTTTCGATTAGTGGGTCATTTTGGGGCCAACGCGGGTCAAGATCCTTTTAGCTGAAAAACTACTCTAACGACTTAGATTAAATTTTGTATCCTACGAGTTTATGGCACTAGAAAATCATTCGGCTAGGTCACATGTCCGAGAAAATTCGATTAGTGGGTCATTTTTGGGTCACTGTGGGTCAAGCTAATTTTATCTAAAAAACGGCTCAGACTACTTAGATTAAATTTCACATCAATGGTTTTCGGGTGCGAGAAAACTGTTGGGCTAGGTCAAATGTTCGAGAAAATTCGATTAGTGGGTCATCATGGGTCAAGATATTTTTATCTTAAAATCGGCTCAGAGGATTTGAACCAAATTTAGTATCCTACAGTTTTAGGGAACGAGAAGAATATTGGGCTAGGTCACATGTTCAAGAAATTTCGATTAGTGGGTCATTTTGTTCATGGGTCCTTATGGGTCAAGCTATTTTTATCTTAAAAGCGGCTCAGACGATTTGAACTAAATTTTGTATCCTACGGTTTTTGGGCACGAGAAAATCATTGGGCTAGGTAAAATGCTCGAGAAAATTCGATTACTGGGTCATTTTTGGGTCACTGTGGGTCAAGCTAATTTTATCTAAAAAACGGTGCAGACTATTTTGACTAAATTTTATATCTTATGGGTTTCGGGCACGAGAAGGCAATTGGGCTTGGTCACATGTTCAAAAATTTGATTAGTGGGTCATGTTGCTGATGGGCCATGATATTTGAACTCAAAGCTAATTTTGACCAAGCGTAGCTCGGTATTCTGTGCTATTTTTATACAAATTCAGAAAGTCTTTGAACTGAAATCACTCGTCTGTCATTTGAAAAAAAATATGTGACCGGGAAAATTAGCTAATTTAAAAATATATGAGTTTGGATGGTGGGTTTTTTCATACAATTTCTTCCACGACGTAATTGTAGAATGCCCTTAGACATAAAGATAAATTTTAAAGAAATGGTTTCTGAGAGAATGTTTATTGTTTGTTTTTAAATAGATTATGATATTATAAAAATAGTAAAGAATAAATAAATAATAATATTATGATTGTTGTTATTACATAATATATTGAAGTGTCAAGAGGAACAAGAATCAGAGTCACAGACATTTAGATGATAAATATTCATCGTTCTTTTTTTAGGACCATCAATTTTCATCGCCCTTCCTCTCTTGCATTTAACTGCGTTTTTCAGTTAGTTTAATTTAATCATTCTTCCCACTTTATACTTTTCGTAAACTTTTCTTTTCAAAGGATTGGCTTCATTTTTACCTCTATTTAAAGTTTCCTTAACGATAGTACAGCACCTGACGGTAAGAGAGTAATTTTAAAAAAAAATTTAAAATGGGTTATCATTTTTGTTTGATGCAATTATTATAATTATTATTTTATATAAATCCAATTAATCTTTCAATGGAAACCACTCGTCTGTCACACGAATAAACAAAATGACCAGAAAATAAAATAAAATAATAAAGTAACAAGAAAAAATAACCTCTTCCGTGTTATCACGATTCAGAAAAAGCGTTCCTTTATCCTTAGAATCCTCAGAAACAAAAATAAATAAACAAAATCTTCTTTTGCTGCTCGTTTCAGAAAAAATAAATAACTGGAACCATTTCCCAGACATTTATACAGTGCATGAAGTAGTTTTCTCAATACGAGATATAAGTTTTTCGGATGCCATCAATTCTCAAGTAAACATTTTCATGTTCGACCAGAAAATAAAATAAAATAATAAAAGAAAAAGAAAAAATAACCTCTTCTGTATTATCACGATTCCGAAAATGTGTTCCTGTATCTTTAGAATCCTCAGAAACAAAGATAAATAAACAAAATCTTCTTTTGCTGCTCGTTTCAGAAAAATGAATAACTGGAACCGTTTCCCAGTAATTTGTACAGTGCATTAAGTAGTTTTCTGAATACGAGATACCAGTTTTTCGAATGCTATCAACTCTCAAGTGTAAACATTGTCATGTTCAGGAAAACTTTTCAACAGACGAATGATCGAAATTAACAACATTAACATTAATATTAACATTAACATTTTTGTTACTCCTGCATACATAAATTTCACTTCGCAGCTAAATTTCTTTCAGAACCAATATCATCTAAAAAAAAACACAATTTCATGTTGAGATATCTTAATAGATCACTGAAAAAACTATTCGAAAACGTTTCGGGTTTTCGTTTGTTCTTTAAAGGAGCAGCAAAACAAAAAACTTTTCTTTCGAAAATGTTTCTTTAAATCACAAAAATTCATTCGTTTTTCAGGTATCTACAGATAAACGAATTCTTTTAAAAATCATGGATAACTGAGACAATGTTATGCTAGGCGTTCGTAAAATTTTGCTATATCCAGAAACATTTCTTTTTTTTTTTTTTTAACAGTGCAGGATAGAATAGAGTTAAAGAGATTTTTCAATGCTCAATTGCAGAAAGAAAAGTTATTGTATCTATTTAAATCAATTATATAGTATAATATAAATAGTAAAGAAATAATGAATAATCTACAATTTTCGCATGCTGACCAGAAAATAAATGATACTAGATGGAACCCGTCAAAACTTGACTGCAAACAACTTGTTAGTACCGAAATTTTTGAAGAATAATTCAAATAAAATAAGAAAAATCATTCTGTCTATAGCGGCGATCGAATCCACGCGATAATCGGAACAGAGAAGAAATGCGCTTTATACTATTTGGCAACCGTTTTCGCATTTGAGTGTTCTCTAAAACTGGTTAGGTTCTAGATTTAAGTTTACGCACGCGTATTGGACACAATTTTATGTGAGTTAACGGAAAAAGCCTTTGCTTTTAAATATATAGATGCTTAGGATGTTATTACTGCCGATAGCGTTAATGGTGCCATCTGTTTTAAGATAAGAGAATCAAACACATGATCAGAGAGCCCTATTCTGCAATAATTAGAAAATGCAAAACTGTAAGGAAATCGACAATATCCAGCTTAGTTTGCGAAATTTCAAAGCAAAAGCCTTATTTTCATATATATGTTGGAAAAATTAAAGGAATTTGTAAATACTTAGTTCCATACATTTTAGAGAGCTATTTTAAAACAATGAAGGTTTTAATTGAATATTACAAAATTACAATTGTAGAGCTAAAAAGAGAATATGCTAAGAAAATGAAAATGCCATTACTTAAAATAATAATTTGAAACATATTAAACTCTTTATAAATATATCCAGTTCGATTTTTTTTATAATTTATTGCATGAATATTTTTTAGCATTTCTTTTTTTTTTTTTAACTACAAGACGTTTAAAAATTTTCATTAAATTATTTTTTATCAGTCTGGTTCTAAAACCCCGAATTTAAAATTTGCTGTTTGCAGCTAACGATTAATAATACATATTTTTTATTGAGTAATTAAAACAAAATATTCTTGGGTGTTAAAGTTTACTTAATTATAAAACATACTAATAACCGAAATACAAATTATATAACTTTGCCTCCTGAATTAAAGATGGCATTATTAAAGTGAATTATTGCCAATAAAATAAGAATAATCATTCTGTCCATAGTATGGATCGAACCCACACGAAAACCAGCACAGAGAAGAAATGCGCCTTTTACCACTCAGCAACTGTTTTCGTATTTGAGTGTGCTCTAAAACTAATTAGGTTCTAGATTTAAGTTTACGCATGCGTATGGGACACAATTTTATGCGAGTTGACGGAAAAAGCCTCTGCTTTTAAATATATAGATTTCTGTCATGGTTTCTCCGTTGCTTCGGCATGGTATGGTCGGGATGACAACACAAGGTTTTCAGGGATTGTAAGCAATGAACATTCCGTTAACCTTCTTTTTTAAAGTCCTAGTTGAAGGCAGTCCCTGTTTTAGCAGTGTTATCACGTCTACTTGTATGAACAATGCTTCGCTGTCAAGGACTGCACATTTTATTCTTGCATTGGTGGAGTTTATCCAATGGTGATTGCTCGTGGCATGGTTGACATTAGGCTTCGCATTTGGGATCCTTAGATATGGGATTACTCGATCCTGGCTCAGGTAAACTTCTTAAATTTATCTTATGACAGATTACCTCATATAACCTTAATCTATTCAATAAAACAACTAGTGACAAAATGTAAAATGGTATCTTCTTCAGCTAAGTTCTTCAGTTTAGAAGATAACTGACAGTGAATCTGAAATGTATGCTTCTATATTAATACGAGAAGGATATTTGTCTGTGAGTCTGTCTGTTAGCAATAGCTAGGGAAAGCAATCGAACGTAGAAGCCTCTAAATTGGGTTCCGGTAGATGGAGATAGGTCGGAATGCACCCGAGGTTAATATTTCAGATTATGCGAATGTATTTTCTGTTACTTTTTTATTGAATTGAAAAACTCCCGTGTTTCCGTAGATTTGAACAACGCATAAAGATAATCCAAATTCTACTTCTTTAGCCTAACTTTTTTAATTGTGTCCTCATCTCAGTAAAGTTCATTCGGAATTCGTACATTGATTTTGAATTTTTCAAGAATTTTGTCTTCATTCCACCGAAAAAGTTCCCCGTTAATCAAAAATTGAGGACTTTATTTTTATCAACCGATTTCAACATGACACCTTAGCGACCAATGTTATATTTTGTAGGCCTGCTTGGAGAAAACCTTTAGGAATCATTAATGTATACAGAAAATAATTATTAATTTGAATTTATACAAGTTATTTAAAATTTTAAGAAAATAGAAATTTCCGCTGATCAGAACTAAGTTCTTG
Source organism: Maratus michaelseni (assembly GCA_963931845.1). NCBI lineage: Eukaryota > Metazoa > Arthropoda > Arachnida > Araneae > Salticidae > Maratus > Maratus michaelseni. Next base: position 197,513,898 of record OZ007588.1, on the reverse strand, counting down.
AGAAGGATTTTCTAGAGATGTATTCCTACAGTAACCTTTTACCGCAAAAAAGGCTGTTGTTATGATTACGGTGTTCCTTCGTGGGTCAGAGACAAGTGATTTCGTTATGTGGACTTGTCGAATAATAAATTTTCAGCTTAGTTTATTTTTTATTTAATTAAATTATCATTATTATTTATATATTGCGAAGAAAAATATAATTGTTTATTTTTATAAAGTTATTTTTTCGATTTGGCTTAGCCACCCAAAGAGGAAAATGATTTCATTTCTATGGAAAAATTTAACCACCGAAAATTCATGACGTCATTACTTCGCATTACTTACGCATTCCTAAATCGTCAAATGGTTTTTTTTTTTTTTACTAAAATAAAATTACACTAGACTCGGACTTACTGAAGACGTGCCGGGTCTATTAGTAAAAAGAAAAATGATCATTATTAGTCAGAATTTTTATTTTCGCATATTTATGTTTTACAATTTTGTGAAATACAGATTTTCAAAATTGTTGCGTTACTGACTAAGATAATAAAGATATAACTCCAGTATTTGTATTTCCTAAACTAGGGCGCTCTACGAGCTACACTTGTCAATCCCCGTTCAGATACCGCATAATCTAACAACAAGGTAATTTTCTCTGTTTTAAAAAGATTGCGGAAGATTGACTTAAACAAACAGTATCGATCTTCTGTAATCGAGTTGCCATTAATCTCCTTTTAACTGAGAATTTTTTCAATTCTTAAGGTCGAATCAACTACTTTTACGACAGCTAACAGCTGTTTTCGTGACTGATTAAATAAGATCAATTAAACATTTAAAAATCAGCTTCTGTGAAATGAACAATGTCTCTGTCTCCCAAAATTTTATTTCGACGCTATAAGAAAATTGTTTTATCGTTTTAAATATGACACAATTTTCACAAAAATATTCTTTCTCTTTTTAATATTCACGAGTAAGTACATTTTTTAATTAAAAGGAAATATTATTATTAGCGCTGATTTAAAATTTTGCAACAATGGGTAAAAAATGATTTTTTTTAAATGTGATATAAATCTCTAGTGTAACTATATTTTTTTAATTGAAACTGCTTCGCAATATCATTATTTGGGCTGTTTAATAGGGTGGAGCGCTCGCCTATGGAAAAATATTTTTTTCTCCAAATCAAAATGGGACGGTGTGGGAAAGTTGCTCTATCATATCCGCATTCTGAATATAAAATATCTTTGAAAAATATTAATATTAAATACTGCCCCAAGGTCATTAAATATTGAGAAAAACGTAAAAACGCTCGCCTATGAAAAATTTATTTTTTCACCAAATCAAAATAATGTGGTGTGGGAAAGTTGCCCTATCATATACTCATTCTAAATATAGAATATATTTCAAAAATATTAATATTAAATACTGCCCCAAGGTCATTGAATATTGAGAAAAAATGTAAAATTGTGCATTTTTCCATTTTTTTCTCAAATATACAAACTATTAATAATAATTTAATTTAAAAGGATGATCATCGAATTATTATTATTATTACACATTTATAGTAAAATTATGTAATATTTAGATAAAATTCTCTTTTATTATACTAACCCAACGACTATACTTTTTTTTTAAATATATGAAACTTGGGTAATTATAATTGTTTTGTACTTTTTACTTAACCTATGTAAGAAAATATAATTTCTAATTATTTTTAAAGAACTATTGTAATAAGGTAAAAATAATTTACTATTACAATTTACAAGCAATGAAGTTACCATTTTATAGTAATCCATAGTGTTTTTTGTTTTCAAAAACTGGCATTTTTTTCTTAGACTCCAGACAAGTTTTAATGAACAAATCGCGTTTTAAAGGACCACAAACAGCTGAAGAAACCTACATAACAAGTTTCACACATTTTTCAATGGCTTGATTGTGACAAGGGAATAGTTTAATTTTAGGTAAGATGTCTTCATCTATTGCCTTTGGATGTAGGATACAGCTTGTAAGAATATTATGATCTAATTACTTAGTTAATGGTGGTTCTGTCATGGTCACTTCAGCCCAATTTATAAAACACGATATAGTCTTTGGCTTCAAAATTGATCACAGGTAACTTGAACGTACGTAATGAATTTCTTGACTTTCGAGATTTTATTATTCTACGTAGTGCCAACACTCTTACATAGTCCCTATCGTCAGCCAAGATGGCAATCAAAATATTTTCCGAATGACAAAAATAACCATTTCGTTGAATTACGGGATCTATTATTGTTTGTAATTCCTTTGGTAAATATCATGATAACATAACTGATTGATGTAAATGCTTAGCTCCGTAAATGCATGAAGGCTTAATTTTAATTTGAAACTATATAATTCAATAAACTCTTAGTATAAAATTTGTCATAATTAAAAAAATTTCAGACGGTTCACTTGAAGAAACGTATAGCCTAAGAATTTTATTTGCCACTGTAAGTCCCCTAGAATGCACAATTTTACCAGAATTTCTTTCATACAATTTTTCGGGACACAATCCCGAAGAAATTGCTTCACATATCTCAAGCAAATACAGTTGATCCGTGCTTAAATCCTTTTTATTAGTAATTTCTAGCAAAGCATAGCTTATTCTCTTATAATGTGCAAGAGGTAGAAGTTCACAATCTTTTAGAGGTTTGCCAATAGATCCTGTAAAACTTTGAGGCCCATTTGTTGTACCGTCAAGATGCTCGAACAAATGGCTCAAGTTAAGCTCATTGGCATCTATTTGGCAAATAAGCCATTGAAGTGTTTTTCCTTATTTTTCTTCTAGAAATCGCATGACACCTTCTTTGTAACCCGTGTTAACTGTAGTTCCGTCACAGCCAATTTCAACAAGCTTACTGGTATCAATATTTTTTATAGTTAATTTTTTTTTCTCCACTTAAAAAGCCTTTCCAGATTGTAACGAAAGGTGCCCCAAATACTCAGAACCTGGTTCCTTTATTAAGCTTATAATGATTGTAAATTGTAATAATAAATCTTTTTTTTCTTGTTATTCTTCATCTTCAAGTACAATTTTAAAAAATATATTCTTACAAAGTATAAAATATAACACAATTTTGTTGTTTTGATTATGCTTTACAATTACCCAATTTTTACACATTTTTCAAAATTTTAAAGTCATTGGGGGCAGTATAAGACACCTGGATTTGATATAAACATTACATAGTTTCACTATAAGCGTATAATAATAAAAATTTAAGAAGAATACTTTAAAATTAATTTAATATTAATAATATTTGTGCATTTTATATGTTTGACAAGAAAGTGGGAAAATGCACAACTTTTACAATTTTTCTCAATTTTCAATGATCTTGGGGCAGTATTTAATATTAATATTTTTCAAAAATATTTTATATTCAAAATGAGGATCTGATAGAGCAACTTTCCCACCCTGTCCAATTTTGATTTGAAGAAAAAAAAAATTCGCTCCACCCTACTGTTTAACCCATTTTAGGCCAAGCATAGAAATTTTATAAAATGTGGTATTATTTCAATTGAAATTTGTTTAAATTACATTCATTAAGACACCAAAAAAGTTTCGTGCATGAAAAAAAATATTTTCTTTAATTTGACGTTACCATTATTAATTTACCATTAATAATTTACCATTAAATTTAAATAAAAAAATTAAGTTTTCTTATGGCATTTGTTTTATTTTTATTTTATTTACAGAACTTGCAACTTTACTTCATTATAAAACCATATGATTAATCTCAAGTGGAATAATTATACATTTTCAAAAAGTCGAATTTGTCAATAACTGTTTCAAGTAAAAAACCAGCGTATTTTGAAAATTTCTCAACAGAAAGTGATTACTTCAATTAAGTTACTAATATTTTATAGATATCTAAAGAACCCTTTAAAATAGCAGAAAAATAAAATTAGTGAAAAATATACGTCACAGTGTTAATAAAAAAATATTTATTGAAATGGTGCGTTTACGCACCTTTGGCCGAAAATGGGTTAAATATGACTTAACGATTTCAACAGTAATAATTTAATCATTGTTTTAAAGTTTTCATTCTCTTTTTAATATTCATGTGTAAATACTATTTTTAATTGAAAGGAATTATTATTCTTTGTTCTGTTTTAAAATGTGGAAATAATAATTAAAAAAATGACCTTTTCAAAATATGAAAGCAATCACTATTGAAATAAGGAAGTTTGGAATAAAGAGTTGAAAAGAAAAATTACTCAAATTTAAAAAATGATTTCACGCTGCACACAGCAAGCTCACCAAGTATGTGCCTACGAAAGATGGTTAAATTTCTATGCATACTTTTTGATCTTAAAAAACTTTTTAATGGAAATATTTTGTTCGACTTCAAACTAAAATAGCGTTTAAAATAATTCCTTGACTGAAAAACTGTCGGTTTTAGCGCATTTATCGAATCTGTCTCTCTGAAACTGTCAATTTTCATATTTTTATGTGCAATAGTTTTCTTAATATAAGCCCAGAAAGAACTCCGGTCACAAAAAATTCATTTACCACATCAACAGCGGTGGTTACGTTTTTGTCATAATATATAGAAAATTCATGTTGATAACTTAAAATTTAGCTAATTTAATAGGATTACACATTATTCTCATTTGGGCACAGAGATGTGTTAGGAGCGTGGTAGACAGTAGAATTTTACAAATACGTTTATTCCGTATTCCCCTAATTTTATAAACTTGGTATACTACAAATTATTCCTCTCACATAGAGTGATTATATATCCAGTCTAGATTAACTAAAAATACGATAAAGATTTTTCATAAATTACAAACTTAAAAGAGTTTTCATTGGCAATATTTATTTCCGCAAATAGAAGTACACTAAAAAATTATAAATGTGTGAAATAACATTTTTACGAGTTCCACACTTTCCAATGCAATTTCTAATGTAATCGCTACGTAACACTTTATAATGTACTTTCTAATATAGCTATATATATATATATATATATCAAACCTAAACAAAAAAATATAAATACACATCCATACATATACATGTATGCATGAATATATTTAAAAATATAAAATAGTCACAAATGTATATGATCATTTTCGCATGTTTCCTCATATACTTTAAGTTTTACCAAGAAAAAATATTTATATCACTGGAGATACATTTGTGTAAATTTAAAAACATCTATAAAATGCACTTGAAATAAAATAGCATGTTGAGTTACAAATATGGAACAGAGATTTGTACATGTTTTTAAGAAGTAGATAAAATTCTACAAAACAACATTTTAAAAAAGGCTGCGAGATTTTTCTGCGTTGAAAAAAAAGTAATTTTAAAACTTCTTGAGAAGTTCGAAAAACTATTTGATAAGATCGAATTAGAAGTAAAGTGGTGGCAGGTATAAATCATCACTGATAAATAACTGGACCTCAAGCAGTTAGGTGGAAAATTTTTCAGAATGATTGATAACCGTAGAAAAGTTAGTTCTTGTATACTTTCCTGCACTCAAATATTTCACGCGCCAACAGCAAAATAATTTTCCATATTAACTGTCTCAAGCAAGGATTTGAACAAATGATAGTTGCTCTAAACATGACTTTGATAAATGATCTGTTGCAAGAATTGAAACATTTTGAGAAAATATGGTAGACTTTACGTAGTTGCAAAAAAAAATAATAAATCCATTTCTCAATAAATATTCTCGGGAAAATATCAAACTCTTCATTATCGTTAATTTTAAGAGAAACCCTGACACATATGTAAATAATTACGCATAAAACTTTAGATACAAGGTTTCAAAAATAAGATAAGTTGATTATAATTTGTAGTGTGGTATAGAAAACAGCTCTTTTCTGAAATTTTATTATTTATAAAATCATCTTTTTACATTTATTATATTTTTAGAACTGAAATGGTATAAACATATAAAATGTTTTAAGTTAATGTTTTGTAACTTTTACGGGTACGGTGCAAATATCAAAACTTTACGCATTTTGACACAATTTATCTTATTCTTAAATGTAGTTAATTTTTATTAAAATCATGTTAAATACATGAATAATGGTTAATGATACTGTAGAGTCTCATAAATTCGACATAATGTAAACTGAAAGGTTCACGAGTTATTTAATTGTTTTACAACTGAAATGGTATAAACATATAAATAATTTTGATTTAACATTTTAGAACGTTTAAGGGTACACAAAAATATCAAACCTTTTGCATATTTACCGCAAATTATCTTACACCTAATTATAGATAAAGTTTGGAAAAATTATGAAACATTATACAGTGCAGTCTCCCAAACTCAATCTAATGTAAGCTGAAAGGGTAACAAGTGATTTAACTCTTTTACAACATAGAATTATTTATATGTTTATACTATTTAAGTTTTAAAGGAGATAAACCATTCGTCACCCTTTCAGCTTACATTAGGTCGAGTTTGCGAGACTCTACTGTTCAGGAACAATAATTCATGTATTTAACATGATTTTTCTAGGTATTATCTATAATTAAACGTAAGATAATTATCTGTAAAAATGTATAAAGATCTTATATTTGCTCTATATCCTTAAAAGTCTTAAAACATTCACTTAGAATTATTTATACGTTTATACTATTTAAGTGAATGTTTTAAAACTTTTAAGGGTACAGAGCAAATATAAAATCTTTATAAATATTACAGCAAATTATCTTACATTTAATTATAGATAATATTTAGAAAAATCATGTTAAATACATGAATAATGGTGCCTGATACAGTAGATTCCCGCCAACTCGACCTAATGTAAGCTGAAAGGGTGACGAGCTGTTTAACTATTTTACAATTTAGAATTATTTATATGTTTAAACTATTTAAGTTGTAAAAGACTTAAACCACTTGTCACTCTTTCATCTTACATTAGGTCAAGTTGGCGAGACTATCTTGTATCAAGCACCATTATTCATGTGCTTAACATAATTTTTCTAGATATTATCTATAATTAAATGTAAAATAATTTGCTGTAAAAATGTATAAAAATTTTATATTTGCTCTCTACCCCTAAAAGTTTTAAATCATTCACTTAGAATTATATGTATGTTTATACTATTTAAGTGAATATTTTAAAACTTTTAAGGGTACAGAGCAGACATAAAATCTTTATACATTTTTACAGCAAATTATCTTACATTTAATTATAGATAATATATAGAAAAATCATCTGAAATGCATGAATAATGGTCCCTCATACAGTACAGTCTCACCAACTCGACCTAATGTAAACTGAAATGTGTGACGAGTTAACGAAATTTACGAGCGTTGCAGAAAAATTGGTGACTTATTCATAACATAATATTTTACTACATTTAATCTAATAAAATATGTAGACAATAAAGGGCAGAGAAAAGTACAAAAGACTATGAAATAATTATAAATGTTTTAAAAAACTTACATACAAAATTGAAGAAATGACCCAGTTGTTTGGGGAAAAAATTATAAAAAAGGAAACTCTTTCAAATATTAAAAGAACACGTACGATGATATTAAATTCATGATTAAAAAAACGATGATGCAAAGAATATTTATAAAAGGATTACATTACATATACTCTGCATTAATAACTCTGCATTAATACTCTGCATTAATTAAGTTAATTAAAGTATTTTTACAGTGACTATAATAGTTCCTAATATCTTCGAACATTTTTGGTGGCCCAATACAAATCTATATACGATGAGAAAACTCTTTAATTAAATCCAATAACATATTTCAATATCATTATTTCAAGTATATCACAACATTAGTATTTCAAAAATAATGTTATACGGGATAAGCAGAAATTAATTAGCGATTTTTTATTATATTGTTTCATTGAGTTATACTGAAGTTGATATACTTAGATATCGGAGGTCAACTTAGAACGGTTTCTACTGCATTTCAAACACGAATTATATGTAGGGATATAAGCAAAATAAGATTTGATATAAGAACATTTTTTAAAGTGAAAAAAAAAATATTACGAAAGAACATCTGAACAAGGTTTATGAAGTTCATTTATCTGTGTCGAAAAACCTGTAGTAGTTTTTAAATTGCTCGAGAAGTTCGAAGAATTATTTGAGGAGTTCGAATTAGAAGTAAAAAGGTGACAGGTATAAATCATCACTGATAAATAACTGGACCGCTAGCAGTAAGGTGAAATGTATTCAGAATGATTGATGAACGGAGAAAAATTAGTTCTCGTATATTTTCCTCCATTCGTGTATTTCACGCGCCAACAGAAAAATAATTTTCCATATTAACTGTCTCATGCAGGGATTTGAACAAATGATACGTGTTCCAAACATGACTTTGATAAATGATCACTTGTATTAACTGAAATATTTTCAGAAAATGTTATAGAAATAAGATAAAAAAAATAATAATTCCATATCTCGATAAAATTTCTCGGGAAAATATCAGGCTCTTAATTATTGTTAATAAACCTGACAGAGATGTAAATGAAACTATACATACAAGGTTAAAAAATTACGTTAATTATGACTTGTCATATATAAGACAATTCACTTCTTTTTTCATTTAACAAATCGTCTTTTTAAAATAATTTTATTTTTTACAACTGAAATGGTAAATAAATAAATAAATAAATATTTTGAGTTAATATTTTAGAACTTTCAACCGCACAAAACAAATGCAAAACTTTACGAATTTGTACTGCATTCTGGTTATGTCTTTACTATAGAATCTTTTAAAAATAATGTTAAATATTTGAAGAATGATTCATGATATTCCGAATGTAAATTTTAAATACAGAGATAAGCAAATTAAGATTAGATACAAGAAATATTTCTTTTTCAATTATTACAAAAGTACATCTTACGAAAGATTGTGATGATTATTTAAGTGTATTGAAAAAGCTGCAGTAATTTCAAAAGTACTTTAGAAGTTCAAAAAATTATTTAAGAAGATGGAATCAGAAGTAAAAGGGTGGACGAACTAAATCACCACTGATAAATACACGGACCCCAAGCAGTCAGGTGAAAACATTTAAAGAATAATTGATAACCTGAAGAAAGTTATTTCTTGTATACTTTCTATACGTGTATTTTTTACTCGCCAAAAGCTAAATAATTCTCCATACTAATTGTCTCAATCAGGGGTTTGAATAAATATTAGTTGAACCAAGCATGTCTTAGATAAAAGATCTCTTGTAGAAACTTAAATGCTTTGAACAAATGCAACAGAAAAAGGTGACAGGTATAAATCATCATTGATAAATGACTGGACCGCAATTAGTTAGGCGAAAAATTTTTCAAAATGATTGATATTCAGATCAAAGTTAGTTCTTATATTATTTCCTTCACTGGTATATTTAAAGCGCCAACAACAAAATAATTTCCCGTATTAATTGTCTCACGGGGGGATATGAACAAATGATAGTTGCTCCAAACATGATTTTGATAAATTATCCCTTGCAAGAACTGAAATATTTCGAGTAAACATAGGCTTTACATAGCTGAAAAGAAAATCCCATTACTCGATGAATTTTTACGGTAAACTATCAAGCGGTTAATTATTGTTAATTTAAAAGCAATCCTGACAAATATGCGAATAATAATGCACGAAGCTATAATATAAAATTCCAAAAATAAGATAACTTATCAAATGATATATATGATGGTTCATTTTTCATTTATAAAATCTTTTTTCAGGGTGTATGTTTATTTTTACGAATAAAATTACCTAAAAGTATAACATATATGGGGTTATGTGATTCAACGTTGAAATATGCAAAACATATATAAATATTTTATTAAGTTTCACAGCAGGGAATCAAACACATAATTACAGATATATTGTTTAAAAGTCATGAGAAATATCTGAATAATAACTCATTAAACTTTGAATACAAGTTTCTAGCGCGTAGATAAATAAATTATAATGAAAAGAAAACCTGACACATTGTGAATAATGACATAAAATTTAAGAATTCATACAAATAAGTACTCATTTATATTGCATGATATAAATGGTGTTACTTTTCTCAGATTGTTTAATTTATTAAATATTTTTTTAACAAATTTATAACATAAAATGCAATGTAAACACATTGATGATTTGTTGTTACTACAGAGGTGCCATAAAACAAAACACAGTTTTAAAAATTAAAACTATTAGATGTTTAAAATCTTGGCGCGATCTGGACGCGCCTTTCAGAGCTGCGTCTTCTCGATGGCTTGTGTTCATCTGAGGTAGGCTAATGTTTGGCCGAAAGCTTATGGATTTTTAACATCTAATAGTTTTAATTTTTAAAACTGTGTTTTGTTTTATGGCACCTCTGTAGTACCAACAAATCATCAATGTGTTTACATTGTATTTTATAAATTTGAGAGGGTGAATTTGTCGTTCGCATTGCATGGAATTTTCTATATATTTTATTCAAATTTACAACAGAAATAAACATACAAAATATTTTGAGATAATATAATATGGTGCTTGTCCATCCTTTAACATCTCGAGAGAAGGCATTCAGAGTTTAGTTACAGACTAGAGATATAAAAATTACAAGTTGTTCTAAGCCTCCTTATGTTTTATACTTCACACTTAACGATTAACACATAAGTTCTTATTTACGCTTAAGCTCTTATTCTGAAATTTTTTTGTTTTGTAGAAAATAGGCCTATGTGTTCTCAATGTCATTTCTCACACCCGGCTGTTCATGGTATTTTGACAGACTATCCAGTTTTGCGTTTATAGTTGCGTTCGTAATTATATAAATAAGTAGCACCTAAAGTCGTTGTCCCGTCCGTCCGTCTGTTCGTCTGTCCGCATATAACAGCGCAAAAACTAACCAAACGAACGCTTTGAAATTTAATATATATAATCGTTGCAGAATTATTTCGAGTCATTTCAAATTTTATGAAAACCGAATCAAATCTTAAAATGACATTAATAAAAATTCTCTTCATTCTATTAAATCCTTTCATACGTAATTAATTCAATGATATCGCATGATAGGTAATGATTCTAGGTTGCCATGGTGATTACGTCCTATTATTTCTGTATTACTGAATTTAAAAACCTAATTTGTATACTAAAATTGTTTAATTATAGAAATTATATAATCTACCGAAAGTTTTTTGGTTAGATGTTTCCGGAGAAATATTAAATGAAAAAAAGAGTCTAAATATGGATTTCAAGTTCTGAAAATTTCAAAGCTCGTCTTAAGATTCCCATTAGAATTTTCAGTAAATCTCAAGAAAATATAAAATGTTGTCAACTTAAAATGTACTTATTTTATTATGGAAATTAATCATATCATAATAACAGACGATATAATTCATTTCACTGAAAAAAAAGGATGATTTTTTGTACAATATCTCGTATTGGATATTTGTGAATAGTATAATTTTAATGTAACAGAATTGTAATTAATTGTTTGCAAAAGTGTATTGAAACTTAATTTCATAATATAAAATTAATATCTATAATATGAAAATCTTCACATAAAATAAATTTTGTATTCATTATCTTTCAATAACAGTGCAACAGCTATTGCACCAAGATACGAATTTTTATAAAAGTAGTTTGGTACGAATTTACCTCATTTGTCACGTTTGACGAACTATTTTCCACTTGTTATCACTTACCAACATAATTGAAAGTGTTTATGAATTTGGTTTGTCTCTCTGTGTGTCCATCTGGCCATCTGACTCTCTATCAGATTGTCCGTCTATCTGTATCTCTGTTCTCAACTCGCGTAAATATTAACATTAAAGTATTGAAAAGCTGTTGTAATAACAATTGCCAAGCTATCTTCGGATTCCGGCCATAGTTTTAATTTTCAAAATGCTAAAATTATCTTTAATGCCAATAGCCTTCCAGAATTGGACTTTCTTGAAAATGTAGCTATTTATCTTAATCGTGGGGTTATAGTTAATGAAAAATCTGATTCCACCATGCTCTCTGTCGCTTGGAAAAATTTGTGCAGCTCAACCATGTAGTTTTTTATTCCTTTTCTTTCTTTTCTTTTATTTATTTTAATGTTTTAAATTTTTTGGTATTTAATTTTATCAATTTTTAATCTATAATTTCCTGTCATTGATTTCGCATTTTTAAAATTTTTTATTATGATTTTATCTAATTTGTTTTTAATTCTTTGATTTTTGTTGTTGTTGTTTGTCTATTATATATCTTATATTTTCTTGTCATTTCTTTTTTTACTTTTTTGACTCTGCTTTTTATCCAATTTTCTTTATAATGTTTCCTTCTGTTCTGTAACCATTTGATTAGGTAATTCCCTTTTGTGATTGACTGATGCCTTCTGCGTCCATATTAACTATATCCCTAACTTGTTTCCTATTGGTTGTTCTATAACTAATCCCTTTTCCCCTCCCATTTCTTTTCAGTCTTGCTTCTACTTTCAAAATAGTAGCACATCTTCTTTGTGCCTGACGAAGAAAGACAAAGTTCTTTCGAAAGGCTTAGCGCAATCGTTTCTTTTAAAGAAGTTTTTATGTTTTTATCATTTTTATCGCGTAAATATACTTGTATTTTCCCTATAGAATGTTCGCTATTGAAAATTAAACATGTAGCATTTACAGTTCATTTACGGGGACACACAAAAGAATTTCCCTACATTATTGTCTAGGGGAAAAATCATTTGTGGTGCATTTTATTTAAATTGCATATTTAGATATTTCATTGTATGAAAAAAAGAAATTTCATAATAATATATTGTGAATGTTGGAATGTGTTTCATAACTTATGTCTAATGTATGATTTTTCTTTCATGTTATGTAAATGCTTAATTCGCCAGACTCAATGCAGAAACACCCCATAAGGCACTTTTTGTTTTGCCTTTTAAAAGAATAGGCTTTTATTGTGAGATTTAGTTTGAGTTTTATTATGTTTTAAGTCTTTTTACTAATTGAAAATTTAGAAAATTTGGATCGAATGTATGACAAGGTTTTCAGTTAACATTTAAAATATTAATAAAGAGCACTCTATTTCCTATCTTGTTTATTCAAAGCATGTTCCTACAGGGACCATTAAACTCTGCACCACAAAACCATTCAATCATAATTTCAAATCTGTTTTTATGATGATTAAATCCATATTTACTGGACAATTCAAGAGGCGTGAAAATTTTCTGATGTATTACACAGAATTCTTTTCAATAATTTTCACGCGCATATTTTAAGCGTTTTGAAACGTATATCCCTACCTCATCGATCAGCTGCCTTCTTCTTAAAATTTTTTTAATTATTTCAACCAGAGAATTTAAATTCCTTTCAAAATTTTAAAGACCAATTAAGAACAAAATGTCATTTAACAACTTTAATTGAATTGCGAAGAATAAGCAAGGTTTATTTTTTAAAATGTCGTCTGTGAATTATTTATAATTAAACAAAAAATATTAAGCTTTGCTAACATGAAATATGTTTTAGAAAATTATGTTCATAAGTATAAAATATTTTTCTACTACTATAAACTACAATTTTTACTAGTTACTATCTATGAACTAAATGAATACAATTATTTTACATAGAAAAATGAACTATGTACTTTTCAGCGAACAAAAGTCATTTAAAGGACATTCTGTGAAAAAAATATATCTTCAAGGTTGTATACAAAATGCAATTATTAACGTAAATAGCCACAAATGTAATATATATATATATATATATATATATATGACTATTTCTTAAAACGAAATAGTATATGATAATTAAAAAAATGTATTTTCCAATTCAGACGAATATTATAGCGGTAAAATTTAACGTCGATTTTAAAAGGATTTATATATGAAACTTTTAAAATTCCTGGAGATAATTTTATCGAAGCGAACACTAAATAAACTTCAACCCATTCACATTTATGTAAATAGGGAAAGTTAGTGAAAATGATTTTGTGGAAAGGAGAAAATTCACTTAAAGTAAACTTGCATGAAATATTAAGTAATTAAAATTTTAGTAGCGATAAAATATTAATAATTAAAGCTGATGAATGATCGTCATATTAAGGGGTTTGGATACACTTCGATTTTTTTTTAGTATTAAATAATCCCTTTTTCATATATTATTAAAGGATTTATGAAGGAAATTGCAATGAAAGAAAAAATACAATCCTTATGTTAAAATTGGAAAAATTACCATTATTACTTTTTTTTTAATCTAGAAAATTTTAAAACTATTCTTTTTTCTACAATTCTGAAATTTTTTGAAACATTATTGTTTGCACGCTTTTATAGAATTGTATTACGGTAGTGTAATCGTAGGGATAATATTTACAAAACTTTGAATAATTTAGGGGAAAATAAAAAATATCATACAATATGTAAAAATACAATAAAGACTCTTTTCATAAATAAACTAACTATAACACTGCAAGCCCGATTCTATTATATGTATCTAAAGGATCGCCCAACAAATATAGCGAGTAATATTAAAATTATATGCTCAAGTCTTAGCGGTGTGATTCTACGTATAAATAAAAGAAACACAAACTTAAATAATTAAATTAAAGATTGCAACTCTAAAACTTTCAAATGTATACATATTTATTATATTATTAGTTGTTCGAGCCATCATTATAACCAGTGTAAGTCAATGTTTCAATCCTGCACTCATATTTGTAAAGTTTATAACTTACGAAATTTAAAATTCCGCCCTGTCGTAAAAATATTCTATACAGTTTTTCCATCTAATGTAATTTTATAACATTAGTTTATTTAATTTTCACGTGACTTTAAGAATCTTCAAATAATCCATCTAATGCATACGCTATTATTTATTTCTGTTCTAACAAACTATTTAAAACAATTTACTTATCAATATTTTTTATCTGTTAGATTTTTTATCTGTGATATCATTCCGCTACTAAATGATATGTGGCGTTAATTTCTGTTCAAAAATACTATTAAAAACAATTTACTTATCATATTTTTTTCTATTACATAACATCTGCCTAACTTCAAGGCCCTTTCATTTCTATTTCTAAAATGCCAATGTGATATTATTCCGATACTAAATGATTTGTTGCGTTAATCTTATTTTTACTTTGCCATTTTTTTTAAAGACTTCCCGCTTTTTTATCGGAGAAGCCGTATCACAATTCCTACGCATAATGTTTCATTTTTGGCTTTTGTATTCTCCAGTAGCACATTTCGCATTGCCGTGGTGTCTATCTACGCGTCAAGTATTTAACGCGGTGCACAAGCTTCGGAGATATGATTTTGTGTGTTTTGACTTCTTAACATCTTCTCACGGCAATGTGTCTTTTAATAATATGAAATACTACTTTATTATCCTTTAATTATGTAAAATATGCTGGATTAGTATCGTAAATTGTAATTCGATGAAATGTAGCTAATAATACTACAACATGAAGCATGCTTAGTTGTGGAAACGCTCTGCCTTTCCGAACTGCCTCTGAGATAATGATATTTTTCCACGAAATAAATATTAACTCAGAATTCCTTTTGGGAAAGCAACTTTTGATTTGTTCTATCATTGCATATTTCAACAAAGGCGACAACAAGTTGGTGAATGGTCTGTTGGTGAAACTTTCACTATAGATATTTAATGTTACAACTGTTTAATGGGTTCCGTATCTGAATATGAAATGATACTTCGAATTGCTTGGTATTCCTTGATATATTGCAGTGGATGTGTATCGGTTGTGAGGGGAGGCGTTATTATAGTAAAATCATTCCAAACACAGACTGCACTGAGGAAATATGGCATATACAAATCTATTAATCATTATTATTTCATTAAGAAACTTAAAGCTACAAGTAAACGTTATAGTATTAGAAAAAGATTATACACAAGGTAGTATATCGTTATAGTCTAATAATGTAACTTATTACAATCTAGTATACAACACATTTAAGATAACATGATTCAATTGTTTAAATTTCACATTAACTAGAAACAAGAACGAAAAATCATGCGTCAGTCCTAGATTATGAATCACTTTCCAACACAGCCAGAAAACTGTAACGAAACTTCACCGTTAAATAAAGTGAAAGAAGATATGTAAGTAAACAGTTTAGAAAAGATATAACACATCGAAAAATACAGTTTTCGAAATTACCTTCCACTGTCAAAAAAGTAGTCGAATTATTTTATACAGCCCTATATATGATCAATAGATGTGGATATATACACTGCTCAAAACAATTAAAGGATATTGCAGTTTTAGGTGGATTTTGTATCTGGGAAACTTTTTAGCTGATTGATACATGGTCGACAGACATAGTAGGTTATATGAGAATAAATTACACATGTTTGGCAGAAAAAAATGCATTTTATTGCGCATTTGTGTACAAAAGGAAAAAAAACACAATTTGTGCATATGAGAAAAAAGAATAAGAAAAGGTGTTTTCTTCAAAGAAAATCATTTTCAGTAGGGGGTATGGTTTCCACGGGCGGCCAGCAACGTTGAACACCTTTGAGGCATGGACTCAATGAGGCTATTAATGACGAGTTGGGGTATTCTGCCCCACTCTTCCAGAAGAGCTCTTTCCAGTTCTTGGAGAGTTTGTGGGGGTTGTTGGCGGCCAGAAACTCGTCTTCCTAGAGCGTCCCAAACGTGCTCGATTGGATTCATGTCTGGAGAACACGCTGGCCATTCCATTCGAACGATTCCTTCCTCGAAAAGGAAATCCTCCACCAGGTTTGCACGATGTGGCCTGCAGTTATCGTCCATTAAAATGAAGTTATCTCCGATTGCTGCAGCGTAAGGGACTACAATAGGTCTGAGAATCTCATCCCTATATTGGCGACCAGTCAGAGCTCCATCTCGAATGATGTAGAGGTCACTGCGCCCGTCAATGGAGATGCCACCATACACCAACACTCCTCCACCGCCAAATCTGACACTTTCGTGCACGAACGCAGGATTATTCCTACTGCCACGGTCCCTCCAGATGAAAATACGCCTATTATCCGGATGCACAGAAAAACGGGACTCGTCAGAAAACAGAATATTGCTCCATTCATTTCTCCTCCAGTTGACATGCTCGGTTGCCCACTCCCTGCGGTTGCGACGATGCCTTGATGTTAATCTAACACATACCATCGGTCGGCGAGCATACAGACCTACAGCATGGAGCCGATTTCGGACAGTCTGAGTTGAAATCGTGGTGCCTGTAGCCGAGCGAAGGTGTTGTTGGAGAAGAGTAGCGTTCATGTTTCGGTGTCTCCGAGCTGTTAACGCTAAATACCGATCTTCATTGGGCGTTGTTGCCCGTCTACGACCTTGCCCTGGTCTTCGGCCTGCACATCCACTCTCCAAAAAACGGTTCCAGATCCTGGAAATGACACTTTGTGACACTCCAATGGCTTGCGCTACTTCGGCTTGAGTTTGGCCCCCTTCTAACCTACCAACAATTCTCCAAGTTTCTGAATCTATCAAATGACTTCACTGACACATCGTACTCATCGAAACAAAGCAATCACTGAATGCCGATCATCCTTGTCTTCATTCTCTTTTATCCAGTTGAAAGTCAAATTTCATTCGCTGCCGCTGAAGCGACGTTTTTGACGTCGAACTCAAAATTTGCATACTCCACAGTTTGAAAACCAGAAAAATTTGCATTTGTGATTCTCTTCTTCTATTTTCGGCAAAAAAAAATTTCGTTTATATCTTTATTTTATATAAAACTTCAAATATCCTTTAATTGTTTCGAGCAGTGTAGTATGATAAAATTTAGTTCAGTTAGAATATTCACATATAGCAATTATCTCTAATCGATGAAAATGCACTCGAAATCTTTTGTCCAGCCCTGTATATTATCTGAAGACTTTTGTACACACAACGAATTAAGCTAAAAGGCAACTTAAGACTCACTTGCAGCAATTACCAAACGTAAACGACAATGTATCTTTTTTTGCCTAGCCCTGTATATGAATTTATTTTTATTCCACAAACTTCTATTAATCTACTAAATATAGTTCAGCAGGAAAATGCGTAAACACAATTAAAAACTCCCCTTAAGTAATCCATTCCCATAGTCTGTAATACATACGAATTCCCCTGTGTAGCCCTGTATATGATCAACCGAGTTTATAAACACACACGTACTACGAAAAAAAATGTTAAACTTAAAAACACAAACCAAAGTTGAAAACGCACTTATCACACATAGACTGTAAATAGCGCACATGTACTGTAACCAATATATTTTGTGTGTCCCTGTAAATCTATGCAATGCACACAAGACAGCAATTTATAATGCACCTCGGTAATGCATATAATTTTCATTATGTTTGAATTAGTGAAATATCTTAATTTACACTGCAGACGATTTTTTCCCTAGAACGATGTGTAACAGAATTCTTTTGTTTGACCCTGTAAATGAATAATAAATTCTTTGCATCCCATATTCTACAAAAAGCATGTTTTAATGCGCTTCATAATTATATATCAATTTCATTATGTTTTAAATGACGTAACGTCATCAAAATGCACTTGAAAAGATTATTCCTCATTGACTGTAATGTATCGGAGAACTTTTGACTTCCCTGTAAAAAAAAGTATAAGTGCTACACACTTCAGCTTAAATAGGGAACATGTTATAGATAACAACAATAACATATAAAAATTTCAGGACAATCCGAGCATATTTACCGGAGTTAGAGCACGGACAGACGGACAGACAAACCGAAGTCATAAACACTTTTCAACTAGGTTGGAAAGTGTTAAAAAGTAATTATTCCATGTATTAAAAGAAATATTTTTAATGATTTATAAATTAACAATCAATTGTAAAATTATATAATAAAACTTATGTTTTCTGTACAACTGTTATCAGATATTAATCTGAAAATAAATGTATGTAACAAGAATCTCCAATTTCTGAAAATGATTGTGGTTTTTACTAATAAAAATATATTACAAAATTGTAGATTCTTGTTATTCCTACTTCATTTTTTTAAAACTGCTATCCGAATACGTTATCACTTCCGCAATCAGTAAACTAAATGGCATGAACTAATTTCATTATGGTACATTTTGGTAAATTATGTGTTAAAACTAATTTCCACATAAAGCCATAATCATAAAATCAGTTCCTGAAAAGCATATTCATTACAATATTTGTATCAAATCTTATCAACCGTAGCTGTGTTTGTTAAAATCGACCAATCCGCGAAACGGTTCCTTTTTCCTATAGAATACGCCATCAAAACTAATTTACTCGAAGAATAACGTTTGACCCAGATACACTTAATCACAAAAGCACATGATAAAATATTTCGGTACACTCGTTAAAAATATCGAATCGGCTCTTTCACGGAATACGGAGATAGGGGACAAATTTTCCTTACATAAATGGATGCATTAGTTTCAAATTATAAAAGCATTAACTTCAGCTTATCGATATGTTTTGAGATAGAATTTTCTCCATTAAGATGGCTATTCAAATTTAATTTCCAATAGATGTGGTCATGAATAACAAATTGATTTCTGAAAAGCATATTTAAAATAACAAAGTCTGCAATTTCAGCATTGTTTTTTTATAGTTAGATGTAATGAAAATAGAAATGGGAATATGATAACGATCTTAAACGTATTATGTATTTTATTATCTAAATAATCATTATTTAAAAATATATAACGTACTTTGTAAAAGTAATTGATTAATTCTATTGAATATAGAAAGTGGTATGTCTAAGTCTCTTTCTTTATTGGGTTATTTATGACTATTTATTTATAACAGAAATAGTAGAGAGCAGAAAAATTAACAAACATGAAAATAAACATAAGTGTATTAAGAAAACACTTATTGTAACAAAGCTTACCATATTTTGTTCAAGAAACTAATTTATAAAATATATGGTATTTCATATTTTAATATTGTCACCATTTCTGAAGTTTTAGAATTATTATTCTTTTTTTATAGTTAGATGTAACGAAATAATAAATTGAAATATGATAAAGATCTTAAACATATTCAGTATAAATTCGATTGTTTAAGAAATCCTTTTTTTATATACATAAAGTATCTTGTATAAGTAGTTGGTAAATTTTATTGAAAAAATAAACTGGTATGTGCATGTCCATTCAATTTTTATTTATATATGACAATTTATTTATACAATACTTAGGTTTATTATTAAAATAATAATGTAGTACGGAGCAGAAAAATTTAAAAACATGTAAACATAAATTTGTTAGAAAAAAAATCTATTGTATCAAAGATTATATTATTTTGTTCAAGAAACTGTAAGATATAAAATATTTGGTTGTTTATATTTTAATATTTTCATCATTTCGTGAAAAACAAACCTAGAGTTCACTTTCACTTCAATGAAAAAACAAAAAACAAATCAATAAATTGTGAAACACTTTCCAACACATTCAGAATACTGTAACAAAATTTTACCGTTTAACCCATTTTAAAACCCAATTTCAGCAATTACCATCTGTACCCATCTGTTTACCATCGGTAAAAGATTCAAGTTATTTTATGCAGCCCTGTATATGATCTATAGATTTATGCTATATATACTACATAGTATTGCAAAAATTAAGTCAATTAGGAAACGTATAACACAATTAAAGTTCCACTTCTGCAATTTTCGGCAGTAAAAGGAAATGTGCTGGAATTATTTTGTGCGGCCCGTTATATGATTTATACAAGTTATACGCATTAAGTAATATTCAAAAATTACTTAAATTTAAAAACACATAACACAATTGAAAACACACGTCCAGGAGTTATTGCTAAAATACAGCACTGAATCCGAATCTTTTGTGTGTCCCTGTAACTAAACGACAACTGCTGTGCACACTTTATTCCATGGTAAGTATGTTATAGTGCACCTTATTTATATAATATGCATTTCCTTATGTTTGGAATAGCATAACATCGTTAAAGTACGCTGCAAACGATTTTTCACCGTGTACCATAATGTAACGACATTATTTTAAGTGCCCTTGTAAACAAATTATAAATGCTATGCACTTAATAAAAGTTAAAATTTCAGTGCAAATTAACCTTGTTTAATATCTAAAATTCATTAAGATACAACTAAATGTAAATATATTTCTTGAAGGTGCATAAAAACATACATAAAAACATTTAAAAGCACAGTAGAGTCCTTTTAAAAATTACATTTAAACATTAAATAGACCCCACACTGCGTTAGCAAGATTAGCGCAAACTGAACCTATAAAAGTTGATTTCAATAGATCCAAAATTATATTCCGCACAAATAATCACCTGGAAGCAATCATAAGAGAGTCTCTAGAAATAATGTCTAAAAAAGAAATAGTCTGTAACGATGTATTATCATATGATATCCACGCAGTCTGGAATGAATGAATGCATCATTGATTACCTTTCCCATCCCACCTTATTTCCAAACATTTGTAGTAAAATAGTTTATTCCGGGCAAGCAAGAAAACGCAAAGGGATAACAACTCAACTCAACAATTTAGTTTTCCCACTGATGATGACCGGGTTTCGGTTGAAAACGTTTTGGAATTTTTAAAAGGACTTTAATGTGCTTTTAAAGGTTTTTATGTATGTT
Source organism: Maratus michaelseni (assembly GCA_963931845.1). Lineage (NCBI taxonomy): Eukaryota > Metazoa > Arthropoda > Arachnida > Araneae > Salticidae > Maratus > Maratus michaelseni. The sequence goes on along the minus strand of OZ007588.1, from coordinate 197,492,408 downwards.
TTTACGCACCTTCAAGCAATATATTTACATTTAGTTGTATCTTAATGAATTTTAGCTATGCACTTAATTTTTAATAACGAACATGTTATGGTAAACCTCCATAATATATATAAATTACATGGCAGTATGATTATATTAATGTGAGTTAGAGCCCGGAAGACAGACAGACATACAATCGGACAGAAAAACCGAATTCAAAAACAATTTTAAACTATATTAGAAAGTGATAATAAAAATACTAAGAGGTCTTGAAATACATAGTCCCATAAATCCAAAACATTATACTGGTTGAATACTTTGTAGAATGAGTTTATGTTACTGATAACTTTCTATGTTTTAGTAAGACGAAAACCTTCAATGTTTAGATCGTCATTAATTTTGCTGAATTCTGTTATCTCGAAATGGCACAGCATGCCTATTGATAGCATCTTTCAAAAATCTACCAATAATCCAACGAAAGACTAAAAAAATATGTTTGCATGTGTAATATCTGCAATAAATTTTAGACGGTGTTTTCGATTAAAAGCTATAAATTGCACCCGGCCACATCGATCTCTGCTCTGCCAAAAAATACCTATATATACGGGAGATTTTATTTAAAATGTCTGTCTTTTAACGGAACATTTTTATTTAGAATAGAAAGCGTACATTTTCCCAGAATAAACAGAAAATTTCCTTTTTATCCTTACTCTTTGAATGTTAAAAACAAAAATGTGCCTTCCAAGATAAACAAACAAAAATATAATAAAACACACATAAACAACGCCTGCATTCAGCAATTAAAGATATACAAATATTATAATACAGACATACATACAATAAATACAATAATCCAACATGGAGTGAAAAATTAGCCAGATCCAGGAATCGAACCTGGATCCATAGCGTTCCGGGCTGTCGCTTTGACCACTGAGCCACTCCGGCTAATTCCTGAGTCTACAATTTCTCACTAATAAACCATGTTGGACAGAAATCGGTAGATCGGTGGATTAGTATTAATCTAATACCGTTGTCCTGCCATCAAGGATGTTAGATGGCTGGTGACTTTCTGTCCAACATGGTTTATTAGTGAGAAATTGCAGACTCAGGAATTAGCCGGAGTGGCTCAGTGGTCAGAGCGACATCCCGGAATGCTGTGGACCCAGGTTCGATTCCTGGCTCTGGCTAATTTTTCACTCCATGTTGGATTATTGTATTTATTGTATGTATGTCTGTATTATAATATCTCTGTATCGTTAAACAAAAATATTCTTTTTCAGTTGAGAGAAAACGGAAAATATTCGGTTAAATTTTCGTAATTGATGTTTTGGCCTATACCCATATCGTTGGGTGTGGCCAGGTGGTGATGGGGACAGAGAATTCATCCTTTCTCCTCTAATAGCGAGTACCGAAGATCAAATCTTGAGGAAAGCAAGGTGATAAAAAACGGATGTGTTAATATGCAATACAAATACGCATTCCGTATAAATGTACATCCGGACATGTATTTATTATATAGTTTTTTTTTAATATTGCGCTATTACTCATATTTATTTCTATAATCAGAAATTTCCGTCTTGAATAGTGGAAAATTTAAAAAGTAGATGAAATGTATTTTGGAAACGGGAAAATACCAAAACGGAAGTTTTGTGAAATAACAGAGAATATAGACGTCAACTTTGTTGCCAGTTCATTTGCCATTCTTTATTTTTTTTTACAGTGTAGCGTAGAAAGTGTTTTTATTTCTTTATTTAGCCCTTGACTAAATGCTTACAATCTATTCAAAACTTTATATAACTCCACTGCAGGTTTTAAAGTATATTTCTGTTCTCAAACTAGCTTCTTTTTCTACTATCAGACCAACAAAAATACCACATTTTCTAAGAAAATGGGGTCTGTTTCAGATTTCTATTTTCCTAACATTTCAAGTGTAATTATATGTTTATAACAAAACTCTTATCTTTATGAAAACAAATCACACAAAATACGCAGTCATTAAGTTTTCTTATGCACTATTTTTCCATATTAAAAGCAATATTAAATAAATATTAAAACTTACGTAAAATATAATATGACTATTATTGCCTGTCTGAAGATATAAACATAATTACGAAGATCTCCATTATACGCGGTATAACAAACGCATCAACGCACCAAGAAAGAGTTGTCAGATTCCAAGAAAATTAGTGGATGTGAAGAGCATACACAGAAACAAAAACGATTAAAATTTCAGAACAATTGAATCATTTGTTCCAGAGCTTAATCGTTTCACAGTGAAGAAAACAATAAGGTACTGGATGCAATGTATCACCGGGCGTGGCATAGATTGATAATGTTCCCCGATTGTGCCCTGAGGAATTTCTTGCCAGAATCTATCCAACCTCTGGGCATAATCGGCAACATTCCGGGACAGTTGCAATCGCCTTCCTATCATGATCCAAATGTGCTCTATGGCGGAGAAATCAGGCGACATAAATTACCTAGGAAGTGTTACGCAAACTCAAAAATATTCATAGCAACACTTGCCATATGCGGCCTAGCTTTATCTTGTTGAAGTGTAAATCCAGGGTGGCGCAGAAGGTACGACAACAAACGGGTCGCAGAATGTTGTCTACGTACGGCTGTGCAGTGTAAGTGTCCCACTAATGACTACCAAAGACTTTGGTGGTCATCAGGACACAGTAGGAAACAGAACTTATCACTAAACGTTCCAAGTCAATACAGTTCCAAATCGATTGATCCAAGCACCTCTGAAATCGGGCTTGACGGTGTAGGCGTGAAGGGTAAGCGGCGTAACGGTGAATAAGAGCGTAGATTTGGCTTTCAATGTCATCTGTCAATCCTCATGATGGACACATGTGTTCAGGTCACACGTCGGATGGTTGATAACGACGAATATGGTGCACTGACACCTCAGAAGAAAGACTCTCTATCCTCCCACTCTGTTGTATCCTAGATTTACCGCATCTATTCTATAGCTTAAATCTGCCGTTGTTGACTACTCTTGCCAGCATCGTCTAATTGTCGCATCGCTTCGACCTAAATGTGAAGCGATTCTTCGATTTGCACATCCAGCCTCATTCAATCCGATGACACCAACTTTTTTTATAGTTTGAAATATGCACGTAATAAGCACGAATCCATCGGAGAGACATTATTACATTCGACATAAGTTATCAACAGTTAGAATGCAGCAGACATTTAGAAAATCAGATCGAGAATTGCTCCTTGCACACTTGCTATTTGATCATTTACTATGCGCTTTAGTTCCTATGCACTGCAGTGCCTATGCGCTGCAGTTCCCACTATTCATTCGTTTGACGCCAAATTTTAATCATTTGGATGTTCGGCTGAAACATTTTTGCATGCGAAATTTCATTACAATCGAAAAACTCCTTTTTGAAGAGTGATTTTCTTGCTAAAGATTCTATTTAGAAGATTCTTTTGTCTGAATAGTTAAGTAAAAACAAAATATCTATTTCAAACTTTATGTTACTGGTCAATTTTATACAAGAAATTGGTGAAAATGTCTTTAAGTCCCTTTTTAAATGCGTGTGCGATTATTATATTTTAAGCGATTATTATTTATTAAATATTTTTTCTTTTATCTTCTATGCATATTAAGATGTATTGTACTTTAAAAATTACATATATCCCATTTATTTAAATAAAAACACAATACAAACCCATTTTAATCTTAAAACAATTTCTACATTTTTATTAAAAATTTAATATTTCAATATCACATGATTAAAGGAAGCACTAAACATAATTTAATATATTTTATTCAAAACTTTTTCTTTAACGTATTATATAAATAAGTATTATATAAATTATTGTATAAAATATCATATAAAGTATTGCACAAAGTATCATATAAATTATTGTATAAAATATCATAAAAAGTACATTTAAATAATTTAAATTGACAGATATTGGAATTTATGGAAATGCGATTAAATGTTACAATTTTCTATTCATATGTTTCAATGTATCAAAAAAAGAAAATAATTTTAATCATAAATTCTTTTTATAAAAGTTCCGTATCAAAAATATGACTTTTTTCGATAAATGAATTATATTATTATATATTTGTATTATATAGCTTTATATCATTGTATATTTTTATTAATACAAAAATATAATTATTTTATGTTTTATAACTGTCTCAATGGTTATGGGATGTTGTACATGAAAAATGCACTTATCAAATGCGATCCATTACAGCTGCGGATGAAAAAGACATGAAATAAATTGGCAATATGTCTAATAAAAGAAAATATATTTTTTATATAACTAATAGTTAAAAGACAATTATACATTCATGCTTTTGCCAGGAATTGCAATTTCAACACGTTTAATTACAAATGCCCGAGTGAACAAGCAATAAATAACTAAAAATCAAAGCATTAATTCTGTGTAAAATACATAAGATATTCTTTCATTATAGTATATACTAAGTTATTTATATTATTTTGTATTTATCATGTTTAAATTACGCACAGTAGAGGTTTCTGTGATATCTGAAGATGAAGGGTGCTTTACGGAATAGTGCGGGTAACTCGGAAGAAGTTATTATATATTTTCGTTTGTGGTTACATTATATTTCCCTAGATTAAGAAACTTTTTTTCTTTTTAACACTTTCCAACATTGTTGAAAAGTGCTTAAGAATTCGGCTTGTCTGTCTGTCTGCCGACTGTCTGTCCGTGCTCTAACTCGCGTAAATATACACGGATGGTCATGCAATTGATATATGTTATTGAGGTTTACTGTGTCTTTTTCGGTTTTGAAAATGAAGTGTGTAGCACTTACAGTTTCTTAACAAGCACACTCAAAAGAATTCTGATGCATTACGGTCTATGGAAAAAAAATCATTTACAGCATAATTTCATAATGAATATAATGAACAGACGAAAGTATATTCAACTAGGTAAATTATATTCAATGGTTGGAGTATCATTGTTGAGATATTCTCCAACTGAGCGAAAATATGCCGGGACCAGGACTTGAACCTGGGTACTTTAGTTTGCCGTACCAACGCTCTCCCTACTGAGCTATCCCGACGATATCCTGGGCTGGCATACTGGCCAACAAATAATAATGAGATATTGCAGCCCAGTATATCTTCGGGATAGCTCAGTAAGGAGAGCGTTGGTACGGCATTGAATTATTGAATATATTTTAATAATGTTTCACTATTTTAAACATATTGAAACTGATATATATACATCACTAAGATGCACTACAATAGGCTTACAATAGAATATGATGCTTTATGGTTCCTTTACAGGGACACTCAAAAAATTCCTTTACATTACGGTCTATGATAAAAAATCGTTGGCGGTTTATATTAAGACTGTTTCACTATTCCAACCATATTGAAATTGATATATATCACTAAGGTGCATTACAAGAGACTTACTATAGAATATTGTCTGCATGGCATTTGTCGTTCATTTACACGGACACACAAAATAATTCGGTTAAATTACTGTCCGTTAACAATAATTGCTTTAAGTGCGTTTTCAGTTGCGGAACGCGTTTTTAAATTTAACAAATTTCTTTCTGATAACTTGGGGTGTATAAACTTTATAGATCATATACAGGAAAACACAAAAGATCTCAAGTACATTTCCGTTCATTGATGAAAATTCCACGAGAGGAATTTTAAACTGTGCTGTGCGTTTCCTATCTGAAATGAAAGTTAGCATTCTTTGTAGTATATGATCAAATCTATAGACCATATACAGGACTTCACAAAAGAATTCTGATAATTTTTCGAATAGTGTTGGTAATTACTGAAATTTGATTTTTAAATGTGTTATGCGTTTTTAAAATTGTATACGTATACATCATCTTTCAGCTTATTAAACAATAAAGATTTGTAAAAGTATTTTAGAAGTGCTGGAAAGTGTTACATAATCTATGCTCGATGGATGAATTTTCCTCCTGTTTCACATTGCGCCGCCCGTGTATTTACATAACTTATTCCATTTTCTTTCTCAATTATTATTTTTTTTTTGTAAGTTTGATGTGTATTACTTTTATACTACTACTACTAGACTTTACACTAAAAAAGAATGTCATCAAAACTTATTATTTACGTTTTAAAATGCCTTGGTGAATATGGTAGGCCGCCCGTATTTTCATGCTACTACAAACCGTCGGTGGTTTTAGAGTTTAAAACAAAGTTCTTACACATGCATAGGAAACACGTCTGCTAAACAAACAAGCATTTATTTCTTCCTACTATAGCTTCAAGGCAGAATTTTAAAAATAAAGATAATACACGTATTTTTATCTCATTACTTTTTAGAACATTAGAAATATCTCGGAAACACTATTCAGATTGGATATCGATCTAAAAGTAACGAGGAGTGTTAATGACAATATATTACACAAAAAAGGAAAATCAATAAATCTATATCATCTTTTGAATTTTTGCTTTTAGAGTATAAAAAAGTCACACAATTTTCCCAGTTTATCCTGAGTAACTTTTTCCTTCCTTTGTAAAATATTTTTTGTAAAAACGATGAAGCACATTTTTTATGAATTCAATAATGGTTTTAAGCTTATATAAACGACGTATATTTTATTTACTATCGATAAACAACTTTAAAAACTTCAGACCATTAAATGTATTAGTTAAAACAATCGAGAAAACAATAGAGGGGCTTCCAAGTTTCACACGAGTTTATATATTCAGGGTTTCTAATTATAAATATCGGATCACACAAACTATATTTTAAAAATATGATATTTACTTGTTCTTATCGTCTTGTAAGTTCTTTTTGAAAATTTTATAAATCGAATTGATTTGTCTTTGGGAAGTTTATGTAAAAGCTACTGAACAAATATTTTTGGATTATTCTTCGATATTGGGAATGTATTATCGGAATATTATGTATTAATCTTTGTAAATAAATATACACAGGAAAGGATTTTGCGCGATGATTGTCGACTGTTGCTTAACCATATAATACATTACACAGTAAAATTTCATTGAAATATTTAAATATCGTTACGACATTTTAGAAAGTCTACAAAACTATAATTAAAATTAGTGCTCGCGATTATACGTATAATACGTATAAAACGTATTGTAACCGGTAACGATTTTTAATAGAAATCATATGGAAAAAAGGCTTGACTACGTATACGTTTAAACGTATATAAACGTATAATCGCGAGCACTAATTAAAATATTCAAATCGATTTCTTACATATTAAATTTAAAATCATCTGTTAAAAGTCCAACAATTTATTTCTCCTTGCTATAGCTAGAAGGCTATAGCAAGATAATATATTTCTATAATATATTGCATAATATATATTGCATAAAACATAATATTTCTATAACAAATAAAGTATAGTTAACTTATTTCTATCTCAGTATTATTAGTATAATTGCTATAATATATTGCATAATATATATTGCATAAAACATAATATTTCTATAACAAATAAAGTATAGTTAACTTATTTCTATCTCAGTATTATTAGTATAATAGAAATATCGCTGAAAAATGAATTTAGATTGGATATTGATCTGAAAGTAACGTGGTGTTAATGAAAGTATATTACAAAAGAATAGGAATTCAATAAATCTGTATCTTCCTTTGAAACTTCATTTTTATAGTGTAAAAAAGTATATTATTTTTGGAAAATCTTTTTAATAGGGTGGTGGGCACAAAAGTGAAGAAAACAAGATTAAAATCGGCAAAAAAATATTTTTTTTGGCAACTATATTAATATTTACACCGTGATTCCTAGTGACGAAAAGTGACAGGTATAACCCTAACTTGAAAAGTATAAGTAGTAAAAGATAGTAAAAAAAACCGTTTAGAAGAGTGTCGTTGATTTAGTATAAATAAATGATGTCTTATCATATAATATTTGTAGCGACTTAACATTTTCAATTATTGTTGTGTTACATACGACTGTTTCAGAAGCAAAAATGTAAATGAATATCTAACCCGCACGATCGTGCGGGCTTGGTCTTAAAGGGATATGTAAATCTAACTTTTTAGAATGCCTAAAAAGATTTCTTTTAATATCCAATCACAGTCTTAAATAGGCCAACAATCGCGTACAGAAATATGACATTCATTGCACAAGACAAATGGACATTTACTAATAAAAATAAACGAATATAAGCAAGTTTAATATGCTTAATTTGTCCACCGGTTCGCAGGAACACATGCACACTCTCAAGCATACACATGCATCGCAGCCCATGCTAGACTCACTGAGAAATTCAATTCGATTTTTATATTAACCTGTAATCCCTGCCATATATTTACAATGCACACGAAATTAAAGACGCTACTTATAGTCCAGTAAATTTAGACCAAAAAAAGCTTCTGCCTGGAAAGTTTTGGAGAAGTTTTTTTTTCTTTCTTCCTTTATGTTTTTGAGGGTGCTGAACACGAATTTCAACTTTGCCACCTCGTATATGGTCTGCTTAAAAAATTATAAGCGAAAAACCATGAAAAAATCGGAGTTTTTTCGGTTTTTCCCCTGTATTCTGGAAAGGGTTAAATTTTTTTGAAAAATTAAACTAGAGAACCCCGATGTTTCCCCAAATTAAACTAGAGAACATTTCCTACATTTTTCATGCACAATGTTTGTTTCTAAGATGAATAGTTTTGGCATACGAGTAAAAGGAATTTTAGCGATATAATAGAAATTCCATCATCGGAGGGCGAAAACGCGATCCAGTCGCTTTGCATCCATTTTAATCACCAATTTGAAGCTGTTTAGTTATTTCTTGGTTGCATTTCGAATATGTTTACATTTTCTTACCAAGTTTTAAACCTTTTATAGCACTAAGGAAAAAATTTGAAATCAGATGATTAGAATAGATATAAAAACATAATCACTCTGCATAGATGAGAGAACCAATTTTTATGTTTCTGGTATTTTAATATTTAAGTACATTGATTTAAGTACAATTATAAGTATTGTACGTTTAATATAATAATAACATATGTGGAAGATTATAAATAGTAAAAAAGAGGAATGTAGTGTTGTAGGCGAAAACGCTTAATGTAATGGTTTTGTGAATACAAAACGGGTGGGAGGTTGTCCTTGAAACCCCAGAAAAAATTACTGAAATAAGCACTAAATTTGTTGAGCATGATAAACGATCTCGCAAAACGGTATCTAATGGGTTGTTTTTAATGAGACTATGGTACCAACGGTTTCTCAGGGAAAATTTCTCGCAAACGACAAGAAATAAACCATTTAATGGCACTGCTGATGTGTAGATTTGGCTCTGAAAATATGGCTTGTAAGCAGGCAAAAGAAGTTGCCGACACACTCATTATCGGTTATGCGTCAATTTGTCGTGCACAATTCATCGCGGAACAATTCATCGCGGCGACAACTCACCGCAGTGTCAATTTGTCGCGACGTCATTTCGTTGTGGTGTCAATTCGTCGCAACGAAAATATATTTGAAGGCTATGATGATAAATGTAAAACTATTTTAGTAAAATTATTTAATTATGTAAATTGTTAGTTATAGTTCTCTATATATAAAAAACAAATTATCATTAAATAATTTTACTATATTATCTTTAATTTTATCATCATAGCCTTCAAAAACATTTTCGTTCCGACGAATTGACACCACGACCAATTGACGCTGCGATGAGTTGACGCCGCGATGAATTGCTCCACGATGAATTGTGCGCGACGAATTGACGCGACAGCCTCATTATCAACACTGCTCTCAAGTTGGCACCTAACCATGAGAACGTGATAATCATTGCTGAAGATGTAGACCTTCTGGAAATTTTAATTGTACTGCAATTTTCACAATGTTTAATTCTTGAAACCAGAAAAAGGGAAAAGTCCCCACAAGATCTATTCACCTTTTCGTGCAGTAGACAAATTAATTGCCAAACACATCCTATTTCTACATGCCATGAGTAGATCCGATACACTTCTGCATTGTACAGTCAAGGAAAAACAAAATACCTTCAAATTTTGAAGAAATTTTCCGACCTGCAACATGGGGTAGATATATTTAAAAACCCTAGTGGTGTTGCCTATGATGTTATTAAAGCTGGGCTGTTGTTTCTGGTACACCTATACGGATTCAGAGGGAAAGCAACACCTTCCCTAAACAGCCTGAGGTACAGGTGCTGCATAAAATCTGCTTTAAAATATGCAAATATAGCATTGCTCCCTGCAACAAAAGATGCAGCTCGATGTCACTGTCTGCGAATTTACCACCAAGTATAGTTATGGCTAGGTAACTGTAAAAATGCTGAGGAATGCGGCTGGAATAAAACCAAGAGAAGCGTCATACCCATAAAAACTGTCAAATCGCCCGCACCAGAAACTGTTCTGTGAAAAATATCCTGCAAATGCAAAACAAACTGTAGTGGAATGTGCGGCTGTAAGAAAGCAAGTTTGTTTTGTTCGCTCCTCTGCCTGAACTGCGATGACAATTGTGACAATGTCAGCTTCTTCATCGCCGAAGATGACTTGGAAACAGAAGTTGACGACCCAATACAGGATATTTTAAGTCAAGTGGAAATACAACCTGAGCCATCAAGTGATGATGATGAAGAAGAAGATACCGATGAACCTGTTGTTGAAGAATATCAACCAGATCCTTCAAAGTGACCAAAACGACATTAATTGGAAAACAACACTACATTCATCTTTTTTCCTGTTTATAATCTTCCACACATGTTATTATTATATTAAACTTACAATACTTATAATTGTACTTAAATCAGATTCCCAGAAAAATAAAAATTGGTTCTCTCATCTATGCAGAGTGATTGTGTTTTTATATCTTTCCTAATCATCTCATTTCAATTTGTTTTCTTAGTGCTATAAAAGGTTTAAAACTTGGTAAGAAAATGTAGACATATTCGAAATGCAACCAGAAATAACCAAACAGCTTCAAATTGGTGATTAAAATGGATGCATAGTGACTGGTTCGCGTTTTCGCCCTCCGATGATGGAATTTCAATTATATCGCTAAAATCCCTTTTACTCGTATGCCAAAACTATTCATCTTAGAAACAAACATTGTACATGAAAAATGTAGGAAATGTTCTCTAGTTTAATTTGATGCGATAAGTTTTTCAAAAAAATTTAACCCTTTCCAGAATACAGGGGAAAAACCGAAAAAACTCCGATTTTTTCATTGTTTTTCGCTTATAATTTTTTAAGCAGAACAGATACGAGGTGGTAAAGTTGAAATTCGTTTTCAGCACCCTCAGAAACATACAAGAAGAAAGAAAAAAACTTCTCCAAAACTTTCAAAGCAGAAGCCTAGATTGACTGGACTATTACAGTTTTAAATAAACTATATCTTGCTTCTACCTGTTTGTTTCATTAATACATGTGATCTGTTGTATTATGCGACATGCCGGAACGCAGTTATTAACATATTCAAGCCAGTGACTTGGCATAAAAGCTTACATTTTTTAACTTCTAATAAATTTATTTTTATTATGTAAGACATCATTTCATACTAAATCGAGCATTCGCTACTCTTCTGTAATTGACTGGTTTACGATTAGATTTGATAACTTTCTAAAATTTGCAACTAGGGGTCCGTATGTCCGTTACATTAAGCCGGACGTGGTCACTTTACAGTAACGTTACAAGAACGCACCACTGTAGCTCTCTCTGTTTTCATCGTTTTTTTCGGGTTAAAAAGACTTTCTTATACACCTCGTAGAGAAATGAAATTAGTAACATGATAATGATAAATAACAGCTGGCTCCTGCTTATTGCGCCGGAAGCATTACACTTTGCACATTATTCCCACTTGCAGCACCTATTCACAGTAAATGTGGCCGATTGTTTTCACTGATGGCGAAGAGACACTGGCGTGGTTGCAGCATTCTGCATCAATAAAAGCAGCTCCGTTGTCCGCCAATAGTCCTACATTGTAGATAATAACAACACAGCGTTCCAGACGGAACTCTTTGCTATGCCAAAAACATTAGATTGAATTACAAACTAACTTGATTTTGAAAAATTAATGCTTACAGTCAGAACCCATCCATACTACTAGCATTATATGGTCACAAAACAACTAACTCTCTCATATACTATATTAAAGTTCTATTAGAGAAACTAACATACAAGATAAACATTGGCACGTCATTACTTAAAGGGACATGTTTGGGAATGACATAGCGGATAGGCTCATAAAGGAAGCTAATCACACTAATAAATATATAATCCTCTCCTTGCTCCGCACACATAATTAAAAGTATCTTTAAAGAAAAATGCATGGAATATTGAAAACAACAATGGACCAACACCGCAAATTGAAGATACACTTATGGATTGTTACCGAAAATTACACTCGGAGATCGCATCTTATCTCCACATACAACAGCATTCTTAACAGCATTCTTAACAGCGGATGGCCCTTTTCGAGCCTACCACGATAGTGTTCATTGTTTTAATCACAATGTTTGCCAATGGAGAACGGATGCAACTATTGAACATTATTACCATGATTGCAACTTGACAGGTATAGAAGTTCTGTTAATAAAACTACGCTCTGTGTCGAGAATAACTGTTGACCGCTTCAGCGTCAATTGCCGTAAAGCAACAAAGAGTTCCCTGTAAAAAAAAACAGAAGTTTCTTGATACAGGGAAATGTAATATAACAACGAACGAAAATATACAATAACCGCTTCCGATTTACTAATGACACCGAAAAGAGTTCTTTATGTTTAGAAACCGAAGAAACCAATATATTTTCGAGATTTAGAGAAGCATTTATAAAAACGAAGATTGTTTTGCTGCCACTGATTTTCGGAATGATTTTCGAGTAGCTTTTATAGTATTAGTTGTATAATAATCATTTTTTCTGAACCTGGAGTATAGATTTTTTGGGATGTTATCAATGCTGAAGAAAATATTTTCTTATTTAACCAAAATGTATTAGAAAGAATCATGATAAATTAAAAGTTTTAATATTAAAATTAATATTATTATTTATAATATAATCTATTCCATGTATAAATTCAATTACGCAGCTGAAAACGTTTAACTGAAAATTAATGGCATTCTGAAACTTACCTATTTCTGTTTAAGACAGCTGCTTCATATAGTATAAAAGCTACTCGTAAACGTTTTCGGAAATCAATGACACCAAATAAATCTTTTTTTTTATAACTACGCCTTTAAATATTGATAATATATTGGTTTCTGAAGTTAATAACTATAAAGAACGCTTTTTGGAATCACGTATAACTCGGAAAATGTCATTGTTAATTTTTAACTATGGTTACATTATATTTTCATAGATTAAAAAAATTTTTCTTTTTTACAATGTATGTAGTTTAATTGCGTGCTTTTTAAATAAACATTCCATTGGTGACGTAAAATGCTCTACATAAATATTGAACAGTAATCACGGGTACCGAATACAAAAATAATCATAAGAAAATATTTATGTATACATCGCATACATACTATATACATTATTTTCTGACACATGTTTTTTTTTTTTTTTTTTTTTTTTTGAAAAAATGTCAGAGACCGGGTTATAATCCCGATTATACTCGGATATAAATTATTACTAAATGTAATAATTCTATCAATAAGAAAATTGTATCGTATTTCCTAAATTTAGCTACACTCCCAAATTACATGTGGCGTCTTTATTAAGTTTCAAATAAGACATAATCAATAATTTTTAGACGATTAAATAGAAATTATCGAAAGAATTATTGTCATTTAAAAGTTGAGCCACAGTATATCTCCAGGATTATTTCTTCGATTAAATTAAAAAATTATTTTCTTATGATTCTCAAAGGATTATTAATTATCCTGTAGTAAAAGTTTCTAAACATACAAAAAATTTTCTCACTAATCCAATAAACCTCTAATTTATTTTAAGAGGGCTCAACAAAGAAAACCACTTATAGATATTTTTATTACCTTAACCATTTGCCCAATAAAGTGAAAATTTAATATAAAACAATTCTCTAGTATTTACGTCTTATTGGGATAAGAAGAATCCATACCCTCAGGGGATACCACGTCTGTCGCAGAGCACTTATTCTTCCGATCACTTAATCTTGCTGATTTAGTAAGCTCCATACATTTTTCATATCAGAGATATGTTGTGGATCTGCTATGGCCCACAGGGAAATAATAGAAACGTTATATGGGAAAAATTGTTTTAATACGTATAAGTAATGGAGTAACTGAAAAAATGATCATAATTTTTCTGTATTTTAATTAAAATCCATAAATAAATCCCCTATCAATCCCTACTTAAAATTAATAGTTTTGTAAAATTGTTATATTTAAGAAGATTGTTAGAAAATTGATCAATGCATATTCTACACATTGCAAAAAAAACTTGATCATTTAAAAACAAATTCCATTATATGTACGTATTAAAACAATAAAAAATATTCACACCATGCACATTTCATATTTTATTTCATGGATTTAATCCATATTATTTTAAATAACCTAATCGAAACAGAAAGAATTAAAAAAAAATAACAATTGAGCAATGACATGTATATTACACGCTTTCTTTATACAAACTTTATTAATAGTATATTGGAAAGTAAAAGTTTTAAATATGTAAAAAATGTTTCTCACTAATCCAATAAAGTTTTAATAGATTTATGTATTTGAAGAAAGCTCAACAAAGAAAACCAATTATACACATTTTTAATGCCTTACTTATTTGTCCAATAAAGTTAAAATTTGATATAAAACAGTTTTTTTACTATTTATGTGTTATTTGGGTAAGAATCGTCCTTACTCTCGGTCAATCCGTGTTTGTACCAGAGCACTTATTTTTCCGATCACTTAATATTTCTGATTTAGTAAGCTCCATATATAGAGTGTATCTTAAAAACTGGGCAAAACTTTACGGGGTGATAGAACGCAGCTATACGAGCAAATTTCGTCATAGGATGTATGGTCGAACCGCAAGCGGTGAGAAGTTAAACGGTATTTTTCCACTGTCGCGGTTAAAGAATTAACACAAGAATGAGAGGAGTTACTTCAGAAAAAAATTTATTAACAGCAATGCAATTAATGTACATGCTCAAAGAAATTGCTCAAAAGATCTTCTGCCAGTTCCAATGCACGCTTCACACCTGCGGGATAGAGACAGACACACATTTGCGAAGAAACCAGGCGTTTCCCGAATATTCCTGGCAACAACGGCAATCCTGGCGACTAGATCCATATCGGTTTCAATGGGGCACTCGTTTATTAGGCTTTTCATATGGCCCCACAGGAAAAAGTTCAAACACGAGAGATCCGGTGATCTTGGTGGCCAAGCTATGGGACCACCTCGACCTGTCCATCGCCCTGTGAACGTTGCATCTAACGTGTTCCGCACATCCAAGGCAAAGTGTGCAGGCGCACCGTCGTGTTGAAACCACATTCTCGACCTGATGGGGGTTCGAATTGGGCGCAGTAGCTCCGGCAACACCTCTCGTAGGAATGTGTAATACTATTTACAACGCCACCCAGCGGCTCGCGCGGAAATACATCATATGACGAAATATGCTCGTATAGCTTCGTTCTATCACCCCGTAAAGTTCTGCCCACTTTTTCAGATACACCCTGTATTTTGCATACCGCAGATACGTTTTACAGCTGTTACGGCGCAAATGGAAAATACTAGAAGTCATTTACAGAGAAAAATCGTTTTAATATTTATATATATGACGGACTAATTGAAAAATGATCTTTTTTTTTCTGTAATTTCTTAAGCATTTGTACATGAAACTCCTAATAAACATATCTTAAAATTAATAGTTGTCTAAAATTATTATATTTAATAACATTGTCAGAATATTTACCTTTAAATGTTCAACAAATTACAGACACCTTTGATAATTTTTCAAATTTCCGATTACATATACACATTAAAACAAGACAAATTATTCCCATCATGCACCCAGAAAAAAGTTTTGTTGAATCAACAAAAATTTGGTTGACCCAACAAAACTTTTTGTTTAAATATAGGTCAATGGAAATTTTGTTTGAATCAACAAAAAAAAAATTTTTTTGCAATTCCAAAAAAAATTTTGTATCGTCAGCAAAAAATGTTTTGTTAATTCAAGTAAAATAGTTCAAGTTTTCTTGAATTTTGCTAAAACAACCAAAATGTACTCAACAAAACTTGTTTTGTAGTTTTAATCAATTCCTTTTTCTGGGTGTGTGCTTTGAGGTAGATTTCGTAAGCAATACTACCTATTGCATTCTTCCCTATGTTGGGATTTCTGAAAATTTTTTAAAGATCTACAACGATCATGATTCCTAGAACCTAAAACCACCCCCAGTTCAAAACTTTATCTATCTATCTATGTATCTATCTGTCTATATCACTTTTTATGGACACGTTAACATCCATAATTCTGCACAAATCTCTTCCAAACTGGTACATAAAATCAAGGACATAAAATCTCGGTAAAGTTCGTTAACGGGCAAAATCGAGCCATGGGGGTGGGGAAATGGGGGGGGGGGGCTTTTTTTGAAAACCAAAAAACCCTATAACTTCTTAATTATGATATATATCGAATCCGTTTAAAGTTATTATTAATTCTAGGACAAGGATCGAAAATTTATGTATGACAGATATTTGATATAATTAAAAATGGCTTCAAGGAGAGGGGGGATAGGTGTTTAAGAAGAAAAAAATTCATAACTTCGTCAATTCACAAGATATCAAATCCACTTAAATTTATTATAAATTGTCTTAATATTATCTACAGCTTTCATATTGATATGTTTTTATAGTACCAACTCATACAGCAAAAAAAAAAAAATATTAAAACCAAAAAATCCTTGCCGACTCCACCTACAAACACATGTAGATTCCGAAGTGGGTGCTCCCAACTACTGCATTATGGCAAAATGTAATTTCTTCTGCCATTCCCAATAAACAGGCGCCCCACGGCCTGCATCTTTGAAATCTTATCTGTGCCTGTAGGCCGAGCCGTCAGGGATTTTTTTCTGTTCAGTTTCATTCAATAATATTTTAAAATTTTTAATAAGAAAATTGTAATGTCTTAAAATTCCAACACTGATATGCGTTTTACACGCTTACTTTATACATTCAAAATTATTTTCTTATGATTTATCAAATATTACTTATAGTATAGTGAAAAGTCAACATTTCTAAATATACAAACATGTTTCGCATTAATCCAATAAATCTCTATTGTATTTAATAAGGACTCATCAAAGGAAACCACTTATAGATATTTTTATTGTCTTAACCACTTGTCCAATAAATTGACAATTGGATATAAAACAATACTGTATAATTTACATATTATAATGATAAGAAGAATGCATACCCTAGGAGAATACCGCGTCCATCGCAGAACACTTATTCTTCCGATTACTTAATCTTGCTGATTTAGTAAGTTCCATACATTTTTATACCACAGATATGTTGAGTATCTGCTATGGCTCATAGAAAAATAATGGAAACGTTATACAGAAAAAATTGCTTTAATACGTATATGTAATGGACTAACTGGAAAATTATCACACTTTTCTATATTTTAATTATCATTTATAAAACGAAATTTAAGAATCTTAAATTTAATGGCTTTGTTAAATTAATATATTTAACAAGATAGTCAGAAAATTCATCAATGAATGTTCAACAAATCACAGAAAAATGAGATAATTTATGATTTTTTTCCTTTTTACATATGTATTAAAAGAATAAAAATGATTTACACCATGTGTTTTACCTATTCAATGTAGTGGATTTAATTCATATTTTAAATACTAACCTAATAAAAAAACACAATGTTTAAAAAATGAGCAATGATATGTATCTTACACAATTTCTTTACATAAACCTAAAATATATATATTTTTTCTTACAGTATTATTAATAGTGTATTGGAAAGTAAAAGTGATTAAAATTAAAAAAAAAATGTTTCTCACTAATCCAATAAATATCTACTATATTTATGTATTTGAAGAGGGTTTAATTAAGAAAAACGCTTATACATATTTTTAATACCTTCACCACTTGCCCAATAAAGTGAAAATTTGATATAAAACAATTATGTCCAACGTATTTACGTATTATTGTGATAAGACGAATCCATACCCTCAGATATTCCGCGTCCATCGCATAGCACTTATTTTTCCGATCACTTAATCTAGATGATTTATTAAGATTCATATATTTTTCATATCGCATATATGTTGTGGAGCTGTTATGGCCCACAGGGAAATAATAAAAAGCTTATACGTTGAAATATATATTTTTTGATACTTATATATATATACGACGGACTAATTGAAAAAATGATATTTTTTTCTGTAATTTCTTGAAAATTCTTAGATGAGTCATCCTATCTGAAAATAATAAATTTTGAAAAATTATTATTTTTAAGAACTTTGTCAGAAGGTTTATCTTTAAATGTTTAACAAATTACAGAAACGTATAATCATTTTTCAAATTTTCGAGTACACACTGTTAAAAATTTGCAACAAACTGTCCAGTCATTCGACTGTTTTTATAAAAAATGGTTACATAACCGCAATTTAACTACTCTATTCTAACCATAATATGGGCAATAATATAGTCATAATACAGTTAAATTACGTTTATGTAACCGTTTTCAATAAAAACGGTCAAATGACTGGACAGTTTGCTGCATATTTTTAACAGTGCATATATGCATTTAAACAAGACATATTATTCACATCATGTGTATTTTCTATTAACTTTCATTCAATAATATTTTAAACAACTTAATCGAAAAAAATCCGAATACTTTAAGATTCAAACAATGATATGCACATTACACGCTTACTTTATTTATTTATTCAAAGTTATTTTCTTTTGATTCATAAAATATTGTTAATAGTATATTTGAAAGTCAATATTTCTAAATATACAAACATGTTTCGCATTAACACAATAAGTCTCTAATGTACATTATGAGACCTCATCAAAAGAAATCACTTAGAGAGGTATTTTTATTGCCTTAACAATTTGTCCAATAAAGTGAAAATTTGATCTAAAACAATTCTGTACTATTTACGTCTTATTGGGATAAGAAGAATCCATACCCTCGAGGCATTTCGTGTTTGTCGCAGAGCACTTATTTTTCTGATCACTTAATCTTGCTGATTTAGTAAGCTCCATATATTTTTCATATCAGAAATATTTTATGGAGATGCGATGTCCCACAGGGAAATAATAGAAATCTTATACAGATTACTTGTTTCGAGATAACATTGTTTTAATATTTATATAATATTATGGGCTAATTGAAAACTAATATTTTTCTGTAATTTGTAAAACATTCATAGATGATTCTCCTAAAAATTAAGTATTAAAATTTGTAGTTTTTTAAGATTAATTAGTTAAAGAAGTTTTTCTCCTTTTTTTGGACAGGTTTAATATTTCTGCAGAAGTTTAGATGATTTCCAGATGTGTCATCATTAAAAGGTTTTTATTATCATAATAACAGTTAGAATTACAAAACTTAATTAAAAATAAATCCTATTTTGATATGTAAGTCGTGGTAAGTATATAAGTGAAAACGGACATAGAAAAGTAATTTAGTAAAAATGCAATTTCATAAGATTCTCGCATTTAAATCAGTGGTAAATTCAAAACAGATTTTGTTCTAATTAACTTTGATTTGAGCATTTTACAATCAGTTAATGCAGCATTTCTTGCAGTACCAACCTTTAACACTGGTTTAAACGCAACAGCATTTCGTACTTCAAACAACCCGTTTGTAAAACTGAGTTTATAAAAAGTTTATTTTCTTAGACTATATCTGCTGTATAAAAAAAAGCCTTGAAACTAATTAATTCTTGTTATTATTACACAAAATATTATAGAAGTCACGAAAACAATATAAACAACCGCTTCTAAATCTGTTGGAAAACTTTCTGTAAAAAAACAATGACACAAATCTATTGCAGATAATTCATGTCTACCAACTTCTACTATTTATTTAAGTCCGATAAACATATTTGAACAATTTTTACTCAATAAATAAAATAAAGTGTGCACTATGTTTCATTATGTAAACACAGCACTAATTTTGCTGGGATATTTTTTTTTAGGTATATGTTACAAATATATTTTATATGTTACAAAATAACTCATATGTAAGATTGGATTTAAGTAAACTTTAGTATAGTATATATGTATTTTGTAAGTCTTCAATCTAATTAATTGTTGTTATCATTAGACAAGATCTGAATAAAATCTACAAACACTTGCATTATAGCACGAATTCCGAACATTCTCAAACAAAATGTGCGTAAAAATACAATGTTTGCGTTTTATAAAGAAATTCATATAATAATCAAAATTATCGTTTCTATTGCTTTAATTAATGATGGGCCAATTCGAGACCTTTTAAGAATCGAATCTTTAGTTTTTGAAAATATCGCTTGGAACGACTACTTTCAACTCGAGTGTTTTTACCACTGATAATTGCACCATACTTCCAAAAGGATGAGTGGCAATTTCACCTATTTCAGTCATCAAATATCTATTTTGCCTATTTATTAATACAAATTTACATTATATTCTTAATTATAATAGATTATTAAATAAACTTCATATGTTCGATTTAATTAAAAATATATGCGTAACTTAGCTGGGTTCACCACATATTTGAAAAAATAAAAGAAATTTAAATTACTACAAGCTACTAGATACCGACAAAAGCACTGCACCGATTTAATTAAAAAGATATCATAGCTTATCTAAGTTCAAGACATACTGAAAATCATACAATATATTTAAAATCTAAAATAGCGTTGACCATCCTACTACTTACCGCGAGATGCCTCGAAAAGGAGCTCGAACAGTTTCAATTTAACTAAAAAGATAGATTAACTAAATTCAAAATATACTTGAAAAAATTAAATACATTTAAAAACTAAAATAAGGCAACCACCCTACTACTTATCACAAGATACTGGAAAAAGTAGCTAGCGGAGTTCACAATATACATAAATATTTTAAATACATTTAAAAACTAAAATAACGCCGACCATCCTACCATACTGCAAGATGCCGGGAAAAGGAGCTCGAACAGTGCCGATTTAACTAAAAAGAAATCGTAGCTTACCTGAATTCAGAACATACTTGAAAAAAATAAATACATTTAAAAACTAAAATTTCGCCGACCAATCTTACTAATAACCGCGAGATACCAGAAACAGGAGCTCAAACAGCGCGCGTATTCAAAACAACATATTCCCAACTTTGCTGAGTTCACAACATGCTTGAAAAAATAAAATTATATAAAAATCTAAAATAGCGCACACCATCATACTCTAGCCCAGAGATACCGGGAAAAGTAACTTGGACATCGCCGAGTGGTCTACTGTCTGAATACTAGCATTCATTCGACCATCTTACGAGATCATATACAAAACTTGTTTATAAAAAAAAAAATTATCGAAGTCCTCAATTTTTGCGAACGACATAAACGCCAAATGGCTTCTATAAAAATACTCCTTTCTAAAATCTAGCTACTAGAGAACTTGTTTACATTGAGAATTCAGATATTTTCCTTTCGAATACTCCGATTACTAGCGTAAATTGACATTCCGTGCTTGTACAGAGGGTGTTAGCACATTTTCAGACGATTTTCATGGTACTTACACACTATTTTACTTAAAATATTTGTTTATTAAATGTTCAATTTGGCAACCGATATTCTGAACTACCTTTTTACGCTATAATTTTTGCGAGAATAATGTAGTTTTGGCAGAGGTATTTTGGCCGATTCCTCTTGAACTTCTTTCCAATGTCCATAAAGGGTTGTAGGTCGACCTTTAGATATCACGCTTTTTAAAAGTCCAAAAGAGAAGAAGTTCATATTTGATACATAAAGTGATTTAGCAGGTATATCAGTGAAGGGTAGAGCACTATGGATATTCGTTTCGCGTTCCACTCTTCCAGGAAAATAACAGTGGATTGTGATGTGAGGCTACTTGCTATATCTTGATGCTGCTCAACATCATGGGGGTAAATAGGGTAAAAAGGTGGTATTTCATGCTTGAAGATTGGGAGTAAAATATTTTTCTAATAGTATGTAGAGTTGATATTCTTCTCCACTCTCTTTATTTTTAATTTGCCGTTACATTGAAAGCCAGCAACAATCATAAAGTCTTTTCTAAAACTTTCTTTAGATACATTAAACCATGTTTTTAAGTTTCCTTCTCCTCTAATGATAATAAATGGATCTATTTTATTACAAACACTTAAATAGACCAAGCATTATATATTGTATTTTTAAATTTTTCTCCGGATAAATGATTTTCATAAAGAATTCTGCATTGTGTTCTACGTTCGACGATATGTCGTAGAGAAAGTCGGTGAACATTTGTGTTTTTTGGACTTTTAATTTGGCATTTTAATAATATAGCAACAGTTCTTTGACTTGGAATATTTTTTAACCATAAAAGATCTTACCTTTGCTTTATTCGAAGCTTTCTTTTTTCGTTCTTGAGTACATATTTGGAACAATTTTTCAAATTGAAGCCAGACATTTGCGTTTTTTTGTTCTTATTGACAATATTACCTACTGTGACTTTAGATGTAGAAAACACACGTCTTTCACAACGTTTTTAATAACCGAATATGAATAATTTTCTTCGGAAAGTGCAAAAAAATATAGCTTTCCGTCCGTCGGTTCTTTAACAGCGCCATTTTGCATTTATACAAAAATTTATACTGCCAGACGTTAATTTATACTTTCTAAAGATAATAGCGGTGAAAAAAAAATTATTTATGAAGACGATTTTTTTTACACCAAAACAAACTCGCCTAAAAATCTAAGAAGAGACAGCCTCTGTATTTTAATTGATATCTATTCAACAATATAATAAATGTACAGCTTAGAATGGAACTTACTACCGCAAAACAATGTTAGAAATCTATTTAAGGGGTCAGGTAACCTTTGAACTCACAAAATACATAAAAAAGGGACCTCTATAGGAATTACCATAACTCCGTAACTATTTGACTTTGAATTATAAAATTTAAAATGCATATTGATAAAGGTTTATTTTACAAATTCAAATTCTCCAAAAATGTATACACTCATATAAAGCTTTTAAATTTATTTTAAAGTATACTACTTTTTTTACGAAAGAATTATTCTTGCATGAACTGCGCGCTTGATTTTTCACATTTGAATTGCTAAAACAAGCCAAAATGTTTTTAGTACATATGCAATGTGTTCTCAAAATGACCTACGATGAAAAAAATTAAATGTGTAGATGTTGAGAAAAAAAATTTTTTTTTTAGAGAAATTCGAAATATCGAGTTTTTTTTACTACAAAAGTAGTCATAAATTCTAAACTTGTTACTTGAGAAACATAATAGTATGTAATTTTGTGCATCTGCCTGGTTAAGACATTCAATCAAAATTTCATGAAATTCTAACCAACCATTTTTATTAAATCGTGCGCGCAATGACCAAAATCGTCGTTCTGAGAAAATTGACTTCAAAGATCAAACTATCCCTTGATCATATAAAAAAAGCTCAGACTATTTTAGACATAACTCCATTTCTAAAGTGAATTTTTGCATGGGGTTTATTTTAAATTGTTCCTAAAGAATCATATTTAATTATAAGCTAATAATTTTTGTTTGGAATTTCTGACACTTTAAAGGTTACCTGGCCCCTTAAATGACCTTAACCTGCCAAAATGTGTTGGAACTCACTTTTTTAAAAATTTGTAAACCGCTAGCAACCCTTTAGACTTTTTGAAAAGTTTCCAAATTATCTTCCATACAAGATGAACAGTTTTTAAAATTTTACTAACGATATTTGACATTCAAATCTTCAAAGTAACTTTTAACAAAAATTACCCGCTGTTTTCCATGGTATCAAATATGATATCATGCCTTAAAAATGCTTTTCACAAAATAATAATAATAATTATAATAGAATTAAATTCTCATGGTATCCTTTTTTAGAATTTTTTCATCATTATTTTAAATTCGAAACACTAGATAGTGCTACTAATACATGCGCTAGATAAGAAACGATTAACAATGGCTGACAAATTTAACGATACTCTTTTGCAAGGAAAGTTTTATTGTATTTATACAAATATTAGCTTATCTTCTATATTATGGGATATTTCATATTGTTCATATTTTATCCAAATATGACAGAATAAAAATGCCCCAAAAAAGCAACACTTTATATTGAAATTCTAATTGCAAAAACATGGTAGCCAATTTGCTACATCTGTCTTTTAGAGTAGTAAAAATAGCAAAATGTAGGAGAAATGCCGCGAATTAGTCTTCATAATTTGGGTAGTTTGTTAGCTTATTATTGATATTTTTAAGCACTTAAGTCTTTCTAATGAGCTTTAATTAATTGATATTTTTTATTCTAATAAGGAGTTCGATGTATACAATTTTTTCAGCCATCCACATCTGCAGCCGCTTCAACCTATCACTCCACTAATCGCAGGAAATTGTTTAGAAATGCAGAGGATGTTATCATTTTCATGAATGAGTTGTATAGTGATTTAACTGAGCTTTCAGAACTGGAAACATATGAGGAATATTTACCTCTGTAAAAAAACATTTGTTAGTATCGACTCATATAGTGATACTACAATTGTATATGAAGTCACTAAAGATGTGAAGAATTCTAAATACCTTTCCTTTTCCAGCGGTAAGTGATATATATAGGTGAAAAAAGTATTATATATATCTTATTTGCATAATAAATGTATTATATCTATTACCATGGCATTTCACTCTTTAACGTCCATGTTCGCAAATATGATACCCTTTAAAATTAAACAAAATATGTATAATAAACATTTTTTTGAAGTTGTAATTACTTGTATATCACTAATATTTAGTATAAAAATTAAACGGCATAAGTTTTTAATAGTTTTGTGACATGTTGGGCAATAGAGGGTTAATAATTATCTGGTTAAGTTTCAGTTCTAAAGCATAGATTAATAGTGTAACTATTATTCGGATGATAAAAATTATAATTATGAGACTTAAAAGAAATCTAAGTTAGTTGCTTAACGATTTTGATCAGGGACCGATAGGTTCAAAGAATAATTGATTAACTATTAAATTATATGAAAATAAATTTAAAAGCAAAAACAGTTTAAATAAACACTCTTCTATAAGCATTGAATGTTTAGTTTGAAAATCACGCCTCATTTCATGACTGCAATTCATGTTTTTTCTCCAAAATTACCTATACAAGAAATTAATTTGGCGTGGGCACTAATCTCGGTTATGGAAAATTCACAAATTTTTTTCGCTGCTTAGTAGAAGGTACGAGCTAATGCATTTATTAAAAGAATTGTAATTTTTTCGTATGTTTCATGTTTAAGAAATGGCAACAAGAAAGAAAAGTAAACATTATTTAAACTATATGTTAAGGATTTCTAAATTAATTTCTTAACATCTAATCGTAATTTAATTAATATGAAACTCTAACTTGATTAAAACGTAGTATTTAAAAATATATTACACTCTTTATTTTTTATTTATACTTTATACTTTTTAGTGTTTAAAATATTTGTTGTTTCAATTTCAAAGATACATTGTTGTTGTGACTGGTATATAATTGTATCAAAAAAGAATATTTGAAAATTTTTCCCCTGAGGCCATGTAACGGAAAAATTCCTTAAAATTAATTTATTAATTTATAATTATATTTTGAAAATGTTAAAATGATGCTTTGCCATTGGAAACATACATGTAAACATACATTTTTTTAATAATTCTATAATATCAAAAAGTGAGCCAAAAATCTATTACAAAATTTCACCGTTACATACAAAAAACAAGTTGAGTGAATTAAAAGAGTGTAATTAATTAAAAGAATATTCACAAATAGCCAAACTACCTTTTAAAACATTTTGGGCTTTTGGTAACTTTTTAAAATCCTTCCAGATATTTTCAAAACACACTGCATATATGACGAAAGTTATTTTAATGTTTTATTTAGGAATTTTAATACTGAAATAGTAAAACTAGCTCTTTATTTTACTAAACAATTCCGCTACTAGATAAGTAATCACTATTATTACTTTCACTGCAGCATGATAAACATTAAGCTTTATCAATCAACAAGATTAAGAAGTTGAGGAAATGGGTACTTTTTTTCTTTAGACAAAGACAGGAAAATCCCTGGAGTGAAAACACTGTGCAGAAAAAGAAAAAGAAATTGCAGAATGAGAGTTGTTTTCCTGAAATGGATTTATTATGTGGAACTAGAAATCGTTGTTATTTTATGTTCTTGAAATTAAATTATCTGTTGTTATATATAGTTCTTTAAATGATTGCTGTGAAGTTTTCTTCTAACTTAAATGTATGTATATTGATAAACTTTGAAAGTTTCATAAAATATTTGTTAGTGTTTTTGTTAGATGGAACTGGTGTTTGCAGTTGTATATAAAAAATGAAGATCTATTTAAATTTAAATTTCTCCATGTTGACTCAAGCCATGATATAATTCAAATAACCTCTTGTACGTTTCTAATGTGTCAGGATACATATAAATTATAAACATAAGATGACAATTGATTAAGAAATAATCTGTCTGTTTAAACAAGAAATCCTTTATATATCCTCCATTTTTAATATATATGTTTTTTTAAGTAAATGCATAAATCAGAAAAGAAACAAAATGGACACTTGCAATAAAATAAGAATTAGTCTCTACAGCTTTACTTAAACAATATTTTGTGACTTGTCAATTACGCAGCGCTAGAACAAGACGGCTGTTGCTTACATTTTAATAGTCCTATTTATTAATAAGAAATTTTAGATAACATTGTAAGCCAGAGTGAGAAACCACTCTCGCGGTCGAGCTGGTTTTCCGGAGTATTAGGTGGTTTTCTTTTAATGTAACGTGAATACGAAACAGAGATCCATCCGTTTTAGAAACACATACATCCAAGGTATCCCTTCTTTAGGCTTATATCTCTCGCGTTCATAACCGTCCTTAATCAAATACCCCCATCTCATCCTACAACATAATAAGGTGTAATAAATTTTCTATGCAGCGTAATTGCCAAGTCACGAAATATTTTTTAACTAAAGATGTAGGGCCTAGAAGTGATTTGTGAATGAAAATGTTAGAGTTAATAAAAGATCGAGCTTCGCTCTAAATATCAGATTATTTTACGGTTAAAGAGTAACCAGACTAGGCTTCATTTTTTGACACGAGGTGTGTTTTTGATAGAATTTCACTTCTTTTTGTAAGCAGTCCGAAATTTCTTGACTTTGTTTTAATTTCGATATCATCTACTGGTTTTTGCCAAGCCCACTCCAATTATTTGGAGGTATCAGAAATTTGGAAGTTTAGTTTCGTTCGCAAATTCCTCTAGATAAAAAGAACTTTTAGGTTTCTGAGCAACTGCCGCCCATAGATAGGGAGGATACAAAAGTATCCAATGATGCATCCAGGAAAGGTGTAATCGATCTCAGGTATTACTTGTGACCCTAGATACTTGATATTTAGCATCAGGTAGTTTTTAGGTAACAATAAAAACAAAATTAAAAAAGGCCGGCCATTTCCAACAAATCGAATTATTTTCTGATTTCTATTTTTTTTTTTCTAATTTTTCGATTTTTTCAATTTTTTCGAGTATTTCGATTTATTTAATTATTTATTTATTTTGTATCCTAAATACAGCCTATATACCAAATTTCAAGTTTATAGAACTACGACACCTCAGATTAGTTATGATCGTTGAGTGAGTGAGTCAGTGTCTAAAAATCGAAAATTTTAGTTGATATATATTTTAAACTAGAAAAGACAGATTCGTGAAATTTGGACATTTGGTACCCATTGCGAAGTATTCTAGACAATCTAAGTTTCCAGTTTCTGGGACACTACAGCACAAAGGTATGGGAGGGGTTAAGAGTTCTCTCAGATACTTCCGGAAAATGATGCTACGGCCTGGGATTCCTTGCAGGTTTCCTTGTTTACGGGGTTTCCTTGTTATCGCAAACCTCTAGTTAATTCCAAAGACGCTAGTTTTAGCGGTATAGTTCTCATTACTGGAAATCTTTCAAATGTGGTTCTTCACCATATGAAAATATTTATGTGAAATTAGTTATTTTTTTACGTTAGAAATTAAAATGTTTATACGATTCCGTGGTTCTATAAGTTATATTTAGAAAATATTTCTTCGTGCTGTAAAGCGTTAAACAGTAAAAATTTCCATCTTCTACGACAAAAACTCACCAAATTATGATACATTGAATTTTATGAATTTTCAGCATTTTCTGGCACTAAAAATAAGTTTTCCCGTCTTTAGTACCAGCTTGGTACAAATCGTAGGAAAAAACACCATGAAAGTTATCGATTTATATCAACGAACATTAGAGAAAGTTTTTTTTTTTTTTTGTCGAAGGCCGTAGTATTTCCTTTAAGTTTTCCTTAGTTTGCTATTCATAGTTTTGAAATTTTAGGGAAAAAAACGTTCTGTGCTTCAGCAGTTTTCTGAGTAAAATAATCCTTTAAAATTCTCGTCACCTCTTCTACAGAAAATTCTACTAAACCTTTGCTTTCTTCAGCGTCCAAAGTTTTAAATTCTTAAATTATATTACATTTTCAGTTCTATTTGGTACTTTGCGCTAACAAAAAATAAATAATCATTTAAATTACTTTTTCCTTTTCACCGAAATTTCTGCATTTCTTTTTTGTCTCCGAACAGTTCCAATCAGACTGGAAAATTCTTTAACATCTTTAATTCTGTCATATTTGTTTCTTTGCAGTATTGGAAAAAAGCAGTCAATCATCTAAATGCGAGGGAGAGAGAAAAGGAGCAAGGGAAAAAAAATCCTTTTTTTGTTACAATTGATACTATTCCTCCAGAAAGATTTTGGTGTTACTGGAGTTTCTCACAGAAAGTTTAGTAATTTGTTGCTGCATTGCCTTCATGGTGTTCAAAATTACTTTTTAAATGGTGCATTTAACTAATAGAGCGATTTATATTCTCTTAAATAAATGTAATATTTCTCACAAGATAAAACATTTTAGGAGGAGAATAATGCCAAAATTTTATTGTTTCCTATTTCTATTCATGTAAATTCGTATCAATATCTATAGCAAAACCAAATACATAAAACTCTTGTTATTGAATTTGATTTAAAATATATTCTTCTGGACATAGAAAGACATATTAACTATTTAATATTCCGATACTGTTTTGCACATGTTTAGAACTTAAAGAAAGTAAATTCAAAACTTTAGTGAAAAAAAAAATATTTTAGTGAAGAGAAAAGCTGATGTAAGTTAATAGGTATAGCCATTTCACCTAAAAATCTAGAAAAGTGTAACCAACAAGCCAATCAACAAATTTTGAAGTATAAACTATTTCCGCTATTAACTTCTGTTAACAATCACATCTCTAATACATGTTTGGATTACATCGTCTCACTAGTAAATCTACAGATCAGAGGTCACAACTTCAGTTTGGAAAATACTTTTTATTTTGATATCAATGTAATCTTAGGTTATTTACAGGGTACTTCTTCTTATTGTTGACAGATAGCTAATTCCTAAGCCACTAGTTTTGAAGTTACACTTTCGCTGCTCCAGAATTGGGCCATTTTTGCACCAAAACTGGGTAAGTGGTCCATTATTGTTTCTGATGTGCAAAAAAAGAATAAATTATATACAAAGGATTTGAACCACAGAAAATACTTTATTAAAAAAAAATAAACAAAAATAAAATTTGCCATATGCTCCATTAGTGGACCTGCATTCGCACTAGTTTAAGAAATCAGTGACTCAGGTACAGTGACCTAGGTACAGTGCTCTCGGGAGGGTCTCTTGCTCTTCGTTATAACAGGCAGAAACAAAACACTCTTGCTCGCTTTCGTAGTGGGCACCTTAGAACTATGAAATTTTCTGAGGGCACCCAGTGCTTTGAAATATGCACAAGTGTTCCACTGAGCAGGCCTCCCCTGATCATATCATTCGTGCCTGTGGATCTCCAAGCAGGATCTTGTTGATGATCCCTTGATGGTGCTGGATTTCCTTAGGTGGACCTGGTCTTGGCCCTGCTGGCCCAATGGGATGTGCATCATCAACAACAACAGGTACTGTGCCTAGTAGCGGTCCACTCCTCAAAATCAATAAAAAAATCATATTTAATTTTTTTTGTTTATTTAATTGTTATCCTTCTATATTAAAAAAAGTAATCTGGAACTGAGCCAAAAACGAAATGGACCAATCAAATTCTGCGTAGACATTCCGGGTTATTCTCATCGCTTTTTTACTGGGACAATTTTGAGGAGCTATTACTTTTTTCTAGCCATCCTACGGATTCGAAAATCATACCACCAGACGCGAAATATAACAAGCTTTCAGAAATTAAAAAAATTATCACGGTCGGACAATAAAAATTAAAAAAACCCTTAAAAATCGAGTAAAAAATCTTTTATTGAAAAAGTCATTTTTTTATATTGTTGCCAATTTCTAAATAAATGCAAAGGATTATGTTTTATCTCAAATAAAAAATGTATTTGCGCCACACTATTAAAAACAATAATGAAAGTTTAAAATAATAATTAAATGATCACGTGTTGAAAGCAGGAAATAAAGAAAATTACGTCATAAAAATTGTGTTTACACATGAATATTAAAAATAAAAAAGATGAATTAAATGAAAAAGCATTATAACCTGATTACAGAAGAAAGTCGCCGTTCGTGATATCATCATCATCATTTTTTAAAACAGGATACATTACCAGGTTTTAAGAGGCTGTGAAATCCGAACGGGGGTTGGTGAGTGTAGCGAGCACGGGGCAGAGCCCCCTAGTGCTTTACATGAAAAGCAAACTTTGATTTTTTTCTTCTTTGTATTCAGAGAAGTGTTCTGAGGAAAATAAAGTAAAAAACTTAATACTTTAATGGTAAATTAATTAAATGGGGCTGATATTTTAGATTGGAAAGATAATTCTAAGATCTTTGCGTGCTTTATCAAAAGATTGGTTGCTAATTAATAAGGCATGTCGCATTTAAGGAGCACAAAAAAATATTGGCACTTATTATAATTGTCAGAACGAACGCAGCTATAAATTAAAATAAAAAATATCTTACCTGAATTTTTAATTATTTTGCTTCACGATATTATTATTATTATTTTGTTTAAGATAGGTAAAAATCTCCATTAGCTCCATACTTTCAATATTAGTTGTTCACTTGTTAAATTGTTTTAAAGGTCAGGTAGTTTGAAATGTAACAAGTTAGAAAAAATTTCAAGCGTGTTATCTTGAAAAGTATTAAACCCATATGTACAAAATTTTAAAAGAACATTTAAACAATGCTACCGTTCCTAATATTTCATTTTTAAGTTACTTTTTTTTTAATTTAATTCATAAATATCCCACGAATTGATGAGAAACGTGAACGAAAACTTTAGGATAACTTTCCGAGATTTTTCAATATGTAAGCAAATCTTATAAAAGGACTACTTTCGAAGCAAAACTTGCATTCTATTAATTATAATAAATAAATATATAGTTCTTAAAAACCGATACTTCGAAAACTTGTTAAAAATATAAAGAACACAATTTAATAATAATAACTCAATGATAAACATTTTAAAACACTTCACGTACATGCCTGAAAAAAAAAATTATCACTTTTTATTACTAACTCATTTTTAAATAATTGTACAAGAATTATATAGTAACTATTCTATTGGTATATTCTAAATTTAAATGCAATCCATAAATTATGCTTTAGAAGTCGTCTAGATATTAAAAGTTTCTAATTTTTACTTTTCGAATGATAACATGCAAATTAACACATTATTTGTGTTCCTTAGCTCAAATCAATTAAAAAGTATACCATTTATGCCCCTTTACAGTGGTGGACATATTTATAAGACACCTACCTAATTTGACATACAGTGAAAGAAAAGATTCAGAGCTTAAAAATGCCTTATCAAATACGACAAAAACATAAATTCATTCTGTTATCACACGTAATTGTTTTACAGATATGATATTTTTATAGAGTTTAATAAAAAAAAATAAAAATTCCGTGGACAAAATTATAAGACACCCTAACATTTTAATTAAAACACCTGCTTTTTTTTCGAAATATGCAAATTTTCTGCACGCTGTTATGACGTCAGCAGTTAACTAAAGCAGACGATAACCGACTTCACGCATTTACAAACATGCCACGAGGTACAGAATTAAAACAAAGTGAAATTCGCGAAATTTGGAGATTAAATGAAACTGGTGCTACAGTTAATAATATTTCAAAAGTTATTAAACGCTCTATATGTGCAATTTCAAATGTTTTGAAAAGAGGAAGTAATGGATCGGTGATTAAAAGATTTGGACGCACTCCTTGCTTGTCCTCGAGAGGCAGACGCCATGTGCTTTCGCTCGCTACACAGAATAAGATGACCACTGCAGGCATTAAAAATGCTTTGAAACTGAATTGTTCAAGGAGACCCATTTGCAAGGCGCTCTTTTGTTATTTCCTTTTGTAAAACTTTAATTTGCATCTTTCCGAAACTTACCGATTGAAATGTTTCTTTATAATATGACTAGGAGACTAGGCACCCTAGGTTTCAAAAACATGGTAATCTGCTCTGTTTTGAAAAGATTGCAAAGATTACATAAGATTAAAAGATATTATTACGAACAATGGCGATCTTGTGTAATCGAGTTGGCATTCATTTCCCTTTGACTGTGGGATTTGTCGGTACCCATAATGCCGCATCTACCGTTCACATGGCAGCTCAGGGCTGTTTTTGTTATTGATTAAGAAATATCAATTACAGATTTGAATAACAGCTTTTTTAAGTAAAAAATGGTGTTGCCTCCCATAACGACGATATGGACAATATTTTCATTTTGGTTTTGAAGCGAGAAAAATTCGTCTGCTTAGGAATACCATTCAGAACCACGCCATTGAACAACATTCTGTTTAGGAAAGTTACGATTATATTTTATCTTTAAAAATCGAGTTTTAGATATTTTCGGAAAAATTTATAGGCTATACATGAATTCTTTTCTCTATTTTTATTTATGCATATTTTTCATGTTATCTCTCTAAAAATGTTTTTAGACACTATGAGTAAATCGTTTTAAATATGATGTTTCAAATACATTGTTTTAAAAATAAATAATTTTCCTCATTTAGTGCTTTTCGCAGCTAATATATAGTCATATTATTAAGAAGTAACGTTTGTTTGTTTCTTTGTAGGGAGTAATCTCTGGAAATACTGAACCGATTTGAAAAGTACTGGTTGCAAATTGATGGTGACACTCCCTGCTCCAACGTATTCTATATTTTATGTCGGTGTCACTAACCCCAAGGGGGTGCAGATACGAATTACATTCTAGAATTGCAATTTTCGTGGTACTGAAGGATCTAAAAACTTGAAATTTCGCATTGTAGTTACTCATATGATGTAAATGCTCTTTAAGAACGGCTTCTAAAAAATTTGAAATTTAAAAGAATGAAATGCGTGAAAAGCGTTCTAAAAGCGTTCTAAATTACGATTTCTATGGAATTGTTAAGGATAGGAACTTGAAAATTGACAGGACTGCAACTTTTAAGACATAAGAAAAAACACAGAAGAGTTTCTTAAAAAATTCGAAATTTCGAATAGTGAATAGTAAAAAAAATGTTCTTAATTATGTTTTCTGTGATAGTGAAGGAGAAGAAGTTAAAAGTTTTGCATGTCGCTTACTTTTAAGATACAAATACTCGCTACGAATGGTTTTTGAACAAATTCAAAATTTAAAAGGGTAAAATGAGGGAAAAGCGTTCTAAAATCATTGTAAATTACCATTTATATGGAATTGTTACGGAAAAAACTTGAAATTTGACATGGCTGCTACTTTTAAGACGGGAATGCACTCACAGAAGAGTTTTTTTTTTTTTTTAATCGAAATATAAGAGGTTATAATGAGACGAAATCGATCTAAAAATGTTTCAAATTACGATTTTTATGGAATTTTTAAGGATAGAAAATTGATATTTGACATGCCTGCTACTTTTAAAATACAAATGCACAAACAGAAGATTTTGTACAGAAAATTTGAAATTTAAAAGGGTGAAATGAGGAAAAATCGTTCTAAAGTCGTTCTAAATTACGATTTCTATGGAACTAATTGTTAAGGATTGAAACACGCAAAAAACAGTGTTTTTTTTATTTCAAAATTTAAAAGGGTGCATTAGAAAAAACGTTCTAAACATAATATTTTTGTGATACTGAAAGGACTAGAAACTTGAAATTTGGCATGACGATTACTTAGATACAAATGCTCTGCAAGAATGGTTTCTAATAATATTCGAAATTTAAAAGGAAGGAAAAATGAGCTTAAAACGTTCCAAAAACGTTCTAAATTACGATTGGTAGAGAATTTTACATTTCACTTCTGCTATACTTTTACTACACATTCATTATTTCGGGTTCGGCGCGGTTTCAGGTTCGGTTTTGTCTGTTGTGTGTCGGCTTCAGGTTCACCCACTTTTTCAAAAGAATGGACAAAATAATGTTTCAGGCGAAAATTCTATATACAATAAAATCTTCATAACGGACACTCCCGTATAACAGACAGTATACAAACACATTTTTAAATTTCTAACACGTAATTGCTATGTTAAAATTTTGCAGCAAACTGTCCGGTCATTTGACCGTTTTTCATAGAAAATGGTTACATAACCGTAATTTAACTCTATTCTGACCATAATATGGGCAATAATATGGTCAAATAGAGTTAAATGA
Source organism: Maratus michaelseni (assembly GCA_963931845.1). Lineage (NCBI taxonomy): Eukaryota > Metazoa > Arthropoda > Arachnida > Araneae > Salticidae > Maratus > Maratus michaelseni. The sequence continues at coordinate 197,457,668 of OZ007588.1, read as the reverse complement.
CGGTTATGCAATCGTTTTCTATAAAAACGGTCAAATGACTGAACAGTTTGCTGCAAAGTTTTAACAGTGCATACTCTTTACAACATATTTCAAAAAATGCAACACCCATTTTTTTTTTCAATAAATGGAAGCAATTTTGAGTAATGTGAATCCTCAATGATTCTGGTTGAATTAAAACTTAATAAATATTTTAGGTTAAGCGAATAGTTGTGAGCATTTAAATTTTATAGGAGATAAATAGGAGTAAGAAATAAATAAGCAACACACACGTTTTTGCGACACAATCTAACGATAGTACACCAATGATTGCTTTCCAAGATCAGAGAGTTTTTTATCGTAAATAACACGAATTTTCTCAAGAGATTGGAAGAAACAATCAACTATGATCCTTAAAAATAAAGATACATTAAATTTTTCTTGTGTCCTTTTAACAATAAATTTTAAGATATGTGGGTTCTGGAGAGCGAAGATAATTTCTTATAAGTATGTATTATAGACCTGTATCGGGTAGCGTTGGCGTTATACTTTTTCTCTGCGGGTAGGTTTGGGGTTGGGTTTAGTCTCTTCCGGGTCGGCTTCGATTGGGCTCAATTTTTCAAAAGAATGGACAAAATATTTTTATCAGATGAAAACTCTATATACAATAAAACCTCCATAACGGATACTCCCGAATAACAGACACTATATCGACACATTTTTCAATTTCTAACACTTATATATTTGTACGTTTTTATCTATGAATAGTGGACATTTTCGAATTTACACACATGTAACATGTGCGTGTGTGCATCCAAATACGAACAACTCGACTTGCAAAAACCTAAATCTGACCCTGAAGAATCATTCTAGATTGAACCCAATCCACTCCCCAGAAAGAGAACTACAGTAACCCCGACGCCCCCCTCAACCCCCTCCCCCCAAAAAAAATAAAACAATATTATGGCCATGATGAAGGACTCTATTCAAAATATTCAAGGGATCTGCTTATCAGAAGTGCCTTTATTTGAGTATGAAAAATTAGAGATATATCCATTTTTTATATAAAAGATAAAATTGGAATTAGAGTTACAATTCTAGATTACTTTTCATAATTGCATTAACCTTCTCACAGCCGTGAACTGATATATCAGTTCACTATGCTGTAGGTTTTACTGCAATGGAAGCATTGTTTAAATTAATATAATTCTACAAATATAAGGCAGTTTTAAAACATCGTAATGATTAATTTTCTAAAGGATTCTAATCATATACGTAATTAAGTTTTTTATATCAAGTTTTAAAATTGATCTTTTTTAGAATTAAAAAAAATTACAAATAAAAAACATTACAAATTTGCTCATTTGCTCGACGGTCAAGGGGTTAAAACATGAATGATTTTTTTTCAATTGGGGTTCGAGTGGTGTTCGGTTTGTATTATTTAGGTCGTGTTGAGGGTCGATACATTTCTTTCTCGGATTCGGGTCTTGTTGGAGTTGTCTTCAAATGACAATTTTGTGTTCTACTCGGCTACAACCCTACCCGTGCTGATTATAGTATGTTTATATTCATAACTTTTTTCTCATCACGTTTTATGAGTAATTTAAAAATTAATGCATTCCCTCTTTAGTGTTTTTGTCATTGCATTAAAAATGATTATTTTATATTTCAGCTGCAATTTATCCTAATTTCTTGTTTTATATTTAATATAAATTAAAACTGAAATAACAATTATTTCCTCGACTCACAGATCTAATTACTGTTATATCGATAGAGTTTACACTTTATTTGTTAAAAGAGATTTCTTTACGTATTAATTAAGTTTCGAAAATTACTTCATATAGTACTCCTTTTCCTCAATGAAAAGATACGAGTTAATGAAATAGAAGAATTATTTTCTTGTCTAATGCTTGCTCTTTCTCGCTGCTTCAACTAAAATATCGACCATGGAATTCAAAGAGAAGATAATTAAACATAATACTCTTTATTACTAAAGAGATTAATTAATCTAAGTTTAAAAGATTACAGTTTTCCAAAGAACGGCTCAGAATTATTGGATTTTGTTCACCAAACTTGGAATTTGTTAGTTCTTATCTGTAAAACGTGTTTGCTGGCTAATGTCTGCCAATATCAATGCTAATTTTGATTACGATACACTGCCTTTAAATCCCACGTGCTTGCATTATTTCATATCGTAAGGTTTATTTAAAATGATTGAGTATGTGGTATTATCTAAAATAAGATAGCAGAAAACAATTCAATAACATGCAATAAATTGAGTGGTTGTCTGTTTCCTTTTATTGTTTGGATTTCCATGAAAATTTGTCCGATAAAAAACTTACGTCTAAAGTAATTATTAAACATATTTAAGGGATCGACTTAGCAGAGGTGCCTTTATTTGAATATGAAAAAATAGAGATATCTTCATTTTTTTATATAAAAGATAAAAGTATTAGAGTTAAAATTGTAGATTGCTTTTCATAATTGCTTTAAAACATGAATCATTTTTCTTTCATTTGGAGTTCGAGTGGTGTTCGTTTTAGAATTTAGATTGTGTTGAGGGTCGATAAATTTTTTCTAGGGTAGATCCGTGTTGGTGTTGACTTCAAATGATAAGTTTGTGTTCGGGTCGGCTACAACCCTACTCGTGCTGATTCTAGTAATAACTAACTTTTTCTTATCACGTTAAATGAGTAATTTAAAAACTAATGGATTCCCACTTTAGTTTAGGTAAATTTTGTTATTGAATAAGAAATTATTATTCTATATTTCAGCTGCAATTTATCCTAATTTCTTGTTTTATATTTAATATAAATTAAAACTGAAATAACAATTATTTCCTCGACTCTCAGATCTAATTACCATTATATTGATAGAGTTTACACTTTATTTGTTACAAGAGATTTCTTTACATGTTAATTAAGTTTCAAAAATTACTTCATATAGTACTCCTTTTCTTCACTGAAAATATTCGAGTTAATCAAATCGAAGAATTATTTTCTTGTCTAATACTTGTTCTTTCTCGCTGCTTCATCTAAAATATCGACCGTGGAATTCAAAGAGAAGATAATTAAACATAAAACTCTTTAAGACTAAAGAGATTAATTAATCTAAGTTTAAAAGATTACAGTTTTCCAAAGAACAGGTCGGAATTATTGGATTTCGTTCACCAAACTTGGAGTTTGTAAGTTCTTATCTGTATAACGTGTTTGCTGGCTAATGTCTGCAATATTAATGCTAATTTTGATTACGACGCACTGCCTTTAAATCCCATGTGCTTACATTATTTCATATCGTAAGGATTGTTTAAAATGATTGAGTATGTGGTATTATCTAAAATAAGATAGCAGAAAATAATTCAATAACATGCAATAAATTGAGTAGTTGTATATCTGTCTCCTTTTATTGTTTAGATTTCCATGTGAATTTGTACGATGAAAACTTAGGTCTACATGCTTTTCTTAAAAGAAAATGCCATACATTTAATGAAATATAAGAATTATTTTCTTATCTAGTACTTGTTCTTTCTTGCTGCTTCATCTAAAATCCCAACACTGAAATTCTATTAAATTTAAGACTCTTTCAGACTACGAATTTTAATTAAGCTAAACTTAAAAGATTGCAGTTATGTAAACAGCATAGCAGTTCGAAATTATTTGATTTTATTCACCAAACAGAGAATTTATTATTTCTTATCTGGATAACGTGTTCGGTGTTTATTGTCTACCAGTATCAATGCTAGTATTCATTATGGCGTGTTGTCATTATATCTCACGTGACTGCATCATTTTTTATCGTATAATCTAAAATATCGATCATGGAATTCAAAGAGAAGATAATTAAACATAAGACTCTTTAAGACTAAAGAGATTAATTAATCTAAGTTTAAAAGATTACAGTTTTCCAAAGAACCGCTCGGAATTATTGGATTATGTTCAAAAACTTTGAGTTTGTTAGTTCTTATCTGTATAACGTGTTTGCTGGCTAATGTCTGGCAATATCAATGCTAATTTGGATTACGACACACTGCCTTTAAATCCCACGTGCTTACATTATTTCATATTTTAAGTAAGATTTGTTTAAAATGATTGAGTATGTTTTATTATCTAAAATAAGATAGCAGAAAACAATTCAATAACATGCAATAAATTGAGTAGTTTTATTGTTTGGATTGCCATGTAAATATGTCCGATAAAAAACTTATGTCTATAGTAATGCTTTTCTTAACAGAAAATACCATACATTTAATGAAATATACGAATTATTTTCTTATCTAGTACTTGTTCTTTCTTGCTGCTTCATCTAAAATCTCGACACTGAAGTTCAAAGAGAAGGCAATTAAATTTAAGACTCTTTCAGACTACGAATTTTAATTAAGCTAAACTTAAAAGATTGCAGTTATGCAAACTGCATAGCCCGTTCGAAATTATCTGATTTTATTCACAAAACAGAGAATTTATTATTTCTTATCTGGATAACGTGTTCGGTGTTTATTGTCTACCAGTATCAATGCTAATATTCATTAGGGCATACTGTAATTTTATCTCACGTGCCTGCATTATTTTTTTTCGTAAGGTATGTTTAAAATTATGAATTATGTGTTAATACCTAAGACCAGGTTGCACAAAACATGCTAGAAACATGGGTAAAATTAAGTAGTTTTTATCATTTTTAACACATTCCAACATAGTTGAAAAGTATTTAAGAATTCGGTTAGACTGACCGTCTGTCCGGCCGTCTGTCTGTCTGTTTATCTGTCTACCTGACTGTCCGCGATCTAACTCATGTAAATATATTCAGATTGAAATATAATTGATATATGTTATTGAGGTATATCATGGCATGTTCGGTATTGAAAAAGAAATATGTAGTATTTATAGTTAATTTACAGGATACTCAAAAGAATTCCGTTACATTACGGTACATGGGGAAAAACATTTGCAGTATATTTTAATAGTGTTGCACTGTTTCAAATATAATGAAATTGGTATAAATTATTAAAGTACACTACAAGATGGCTGCTATAGACTATGTTAGGAGTAGAACATTCAGTTTATTTACAGGGACATTCAAAAATTTCCTTTATATTATTGTCAATGGGTTAAAAATCGATTGGAGGTATTTTAATGAACAGTGTTACAGGCATAATTAATTTGATATGAATTTCTGAGGTGCACTAAAACATGCTTTCTTTAGAACATGGAGTGCAAAGCATTTTCATTCATTTACAGGGTCACACAAAAAAATTCGATTATTTAATGGTCTTGGTGGGAAATGTTTTGCAGAGTATTTTAATTATATAGCACTATATCAAACATGATGAAATTGATATAATATACTGAGGTTTACTACAAGATACTTGTTGTAGAATATGATATGTACCGCATTTATCGTTCATTTACAGGAACACATAAAATATTTCGAATACAGTACTGTATCCGAAGTATTTTCTATTCAGGATCGTTGATGGAAGTGCATTTTGAGTTATGGTATGTTTTTGTATGTTTAACTAATTTTTTTCATACTGTGTGGTGTGTATAAGTTCTATACATCATATGCAGGGCTGGCATTCACAAAAGAATTCGTAAGCATTACTGTGGATGAGCGTTAAATGATTAAAGGCGTTTTATTTAATTTTAGATGGATTTTGCAGCTCAACTATATTTAGTATACTAAAAGATATTATTAGAATATAAATAAAATCATGTACAGGATTATGTAAAGAACTGGGTACGTGGCCGCCTAGGAATTGTAGTAATCCTGGAAGTGTGATTTAAATAGTTTTCAATGTGTTCCATCAAATTTTAGCTTAATGCGTGGCGTGTACAACAATTTTTAGGTAATATACTGGTCTGTACAAATAATTCAATTACTTTTCCTTGTATTGGTAGAGATTGCTGAAGGTGAATTTTCAACTAGCGTTTTTTTTTTAATAAAGAAAATTTTATTACAGTATGTAGAATATATACAAATCTATAGATCATTACAGGGCTGCATGAAAGAATTAGAGTATCTTTCCGGCTATGGGAGGTAATTGCTGATATCTGGTTATGCGTTTTCTAGAATGTTTACGTTGGTAACTTATTTACCTTATTAAACAGTGCAGTTTTGTGAAAGTATGCCTGAAGTTTTGGAAAGTGTTTCATAATCTTTGCTTGGCGCATGATTTTCCTTTCTTATTCTTTTTTTTTTTTGTTTTTTCATGTTTAGCATTTGTTACTTCTCACTGCCACACCTAAAATTTCGAGCCTGGAGCTGAAAAAGAGGATGATTAATCTAAGGCGACAGTAGACCTTCAAAATCAGCAAAATCGCTCAAATTTTCGAAAAAAATTTCTTGTCCCCAAAAAATAAAGCTCCATGTAAGCTTTCATCTCCAACTTAAATAATTACAATCGGATGATTTTTTCGGATTTTATTTACATTTTTATAATTAATTAAACGGCCGTCGTGATCAGCTGATGTTTGTTTACAAATATTTGCAAATGCATTTTTTCTTCTAATTAACTGTTTATTTTTAATTTTCATTCAATTACAACCAATTAATGAATTTCTCGGTTTCATCTTGCGACAGATTACCAAAATTGTTGATTCCCCCCCCCCCCGCCCCCCCCCCTTGTTGAGTGACCAAAAAAAAGTCATTTTTTACTTCGAGTAACTGAAAAAATTATTTTTTTTTCTTCGCAACGACTTGATAAATTTGTCGGTTTCATCTTGCGACAGATAACGAAAATTCTTAAATCTCCCCCCCCTACCCCCCTACCCCCTGTTGAACGACTGAAAAAATTAAGAATTCCAAAGTTTTGCTAATATGCCGCTAGATAAAACCAAGAAATTCATCAGATGGTTGCGAAGAAAAATATACAAATTTATTAATCAATTGCAGTAAAAATTTAATTTTATCAAGGGGGGGGGAGTGGGGGGGGGGGAATCCAGAATTTTGGTAATCTGTCGCAAGATAAAACCAATAAATTCAGTAACTGGTTTCGAAGATAAATCTCAAAATTTATTAGTCAATCGCACTAAAAAATGAATTTTTTAGTTGCTCAACAGGGGGGGGGGGGGGGGAAATCAAGAATTTTGGTAATCTGTCTCAAGATGAAACTGAAAAATTCATCAACTGGTTGTGAAGAAAAATCTCAAACTTTATTAGTCAATCGCAGAAAAAATGAATTTTTTCAAGGGGGGGAGCAGGGGGGGGGGGCGAGAATACAGAATTATAGTAATCTGTAAAAAGATGAAACTTAGAAATTCAATAATTGGTTGCGAAAAAAAATCTAAAAATTTATTAGTCATTCATACTAAAAAATTAATTTTTTCAGTCGCTCAACAGGGGAGTGGGGCGGGGGGGGGAATCGAGAATTTTGGTAATCTGTATCAAGTTTAAACCGAAAAATTCATCAATTGGTTGCGAAGAAAAATCTCAAACTTTATTAGTCAATCGCAGAACAAAATAATTTTTTCAAGGGGGGGGGGAAGGGGGCAGGGGGGGCGAGAATACAGAATTTTAGTAATCTGTAAAAAGATGAAACTGAGAAATTCTATAATTGGTTGCGAAGAAAAATCTCAAACTTTATTAGTCAATCGCCGAAAAAATGATTTTTTTCAAGGGGGGCAAGGGGGCAGGGGGGCGAGAATACAGAATTTTAGTAATCTGTAAAAAGATGAAAGTGGGAAATTCAATAATTGGTTGCGAAGAAAAATCTCAAAATTTATTAGTCAATCGCAATAAAAAATGAATTTTTTAGTCGCTCAACAGGGGGGGCGGGGAGGGGGGAGAATAAAAAATTTTGGTAATCTGTCTCAAGATGAAACCGAAAAATTCATCAATTGATTGTGAAGAATAATCTCAAACTTTATTAGTCAATCGCAGAAAAAATGAATTTTTTCAAGGGGGGGGACGAGAACACAGAATTTTAGTAATCTGTAAAAATATGAAACTGAGAAATTCAATAATTGGTTGCGAAAAAAAATCTAAAAATTTATTAGTCAATCATACTAAAAAATTAATTTTTTCAGTCGCTCAACAGGGGAGGGGGGCGGGGGGGGGGGATCGAGAATTTTGTTAATCTGTATCAAGATTAAACCGAAAAATTCATCAATTGGTTGCGAAGAAAAATCTCAAACTTTATTAGTCAATCGCAGAAAAAAATAATTTTTTCAGGGGGGGGAAGGGGGGGGGGCAAGAATACAGAATTTTAGTAATCTGTAAAAAGATGAAACTGAGAAATTCTATAATTGGTTGCGAAGAAAAATCTCAAACTTTATTAGTCAATCGCAGAAAAAATGATTTTTTCCAAGGGGGGCAAGGGGGCAGGGGGGGCGAGAATACAGAATTTTAGTAAACTGTAAAAAGATGAAAGTGGGAAATTCAATAATTGGTGAAGAAAAATCTCAAAATTTATTAGTCAATCGCAGTAAAAAATGAATTTTTTCTGTCACTCAACAGGAGGGCGGGGGGGGGGGGGGAGAATCGAGAATTTTGGTAATCTGTCTCAAGATGAAACCGAAAAATTCATCAATTGGTTGTGAAGAAAAATCTCTAACTTTATTAGTCAATCGCAGAAAAAATTAATTTTTTCAAGGGGGGGTAGGGGGCAGGGGGGGCGAGAATACAGAATTTTAGTAATCTGTCGCAAGATAAAACCAATAAATTCAGTAACTGGTTTCGAAGATAAATCTCAAAATTTATTAGTCAATCGCACTAAAAAATGAATTTTTTAGTTGCTCAACAGGGGGGGGGGGAAATCAAGAATTTTGGTAATCTGTCTCAAGATGAAACTGAAAAATTCATCAACTGGTTGTGAAGAAAAATCTCAAACTTTATTAGTCAATCGCAGAAAAAATGAATTTTTTCAAGGGGGGGAGCAGGGGGGGGCGAGAATACAGAATTATAGTAATCTGTAAAAAGATGAAACTTAGAAATTCAATAATTGGTTGCGAAAAAAAATTTAAAAATTTATTAGTCATTCATACTAAAAAATTAATTTTTTCAGTCGCTCAACAGGGGAGTGGGGCGGGGGGGGGAATCGAGAATTTTGGTAATCTGTATCAAGTTTAAACCGAAAAATTCATCAATTGGTTGCGAAGAAAAATCTCAAACTTTATTAGTCAATCGCAGAACAAAATAATTTTTTCAAGGGGGGGGGAAGGGGGCAGGGGGGGGCGAGAATACAGAATTTTAGTAATCTGTAAAAAGATGAAACTGAGAAATTCTATAATTGGTTGCGAAGAAAAATCTCAAACTTTATTAGTCAATCGCCGAAAAAATGATTTTTTTCAAGGGGGGCAAGGGGGCAGGGGGGCGAGAATACAGAATTTTAGTAATCTGTAAAAAGATGAAAGTGGGAAATTCAATAATTGGTTGCGAAGAAAAATCTCAAAATTTATTAGTCAATCGCAGTAAAAAATGAATTTTTTAGTCGCTCAACAGGGGGGGCGGGGAGGGGGGAGAATAAAAAATTTTGGTAATCTGTCTCAAGATGAAACCGAAAAATTCATCAATTGATTGTGAAGAATAATCTCAAACTTTATTAGTCAATCGCAGAAAAAATGAATTTTTTCAAGGGGGGGACGAGAACACAGAATTTTAGTAATCTGTAAAAATATGAAACTGAGAAATTCAATAATTGGTTGCGAAAAAAAATCTAAAAATTTATTAGTCAATCATACTAAAAAATTAATTTTTTCAGTCGCTCAACAGGGGAGGGGGGCGGGGGGGGGGATCGAGAATTTTGTTAATCTGTATCAAGATTAAACCGAAAAATTCATCAATTGGTTGCGAAGAAAAATCTCAAACTTTATTAGTCAATCGCAGAAAAAAATAATTTTTTCAGGGGGGGGAAGGGGGGGGCAAGAATACAGAATTTTAGTAATCTGTAAAAAGATGAAACTGAGAAATTCTATAATTGGTTGCGAAGAAAAATCTCAAACTTTATTAGTCAATCGCAGAAAAAATGATTTTTTCCAAGGGGGGCAAGGGGGCAGGGGGGGCGAGAATACAGAATTTTAGTAAACTGTAAAAAGATGAAAGTGGGAAATTCAATAATTGGTGAAGAAAAATCTCAAAATTTATTAGTCAATCGCAGTAAAAAATGAATTTTTTCTGTCACTCAACAGGAGGGCGGGGGGGGGGGGGGAGAATCGAGAATTTTGGTAATCTGTCTCAAGATGAAACCGAAAAATTCATCAATTGGTTGTGAAGAAAAATCTCTAACTTTATTAGTCAATCGCAGAAAAAATTAATTTTTTCAAGGGGGGGTAGGGGGCAGGGGGGGCGAGAATACAGAATTTTAGTAATCTGTAAAAAGATGAAACTGAGAAATTCTATAATTGGTTGCGAAGAAAAATCTCAAACTTTATTAGTCAATCGCAGAAAAAATGATTTTTTTCAGACTCTCAACAGGGGGGGGAGAGGGGGGGGTTATAAATAATTATTTTGGTGGAATCATTCATTAAACATGTAAAGGTTTTGCATATATATGATTTTAGTCCCTTTCTGGGTATATTTTCTTATGTTTACCAATACTAAAACTTTAAAATTGTTTTTCTCATTTCGAAAATTTTGTCGGTTTCCATTTTTTCAAAATGCTCCATGCGCATACTATTTCATCTGAATAGTTTGAAATTTTTTGTAGCTATTTATCATTATATTTGTCATAAAACTTGGTATGGTTTTTTGAAATAAGGTATAATTTAAAAAATTTAAAGGTAGTTAATTGAAAAAATATGATGCAAAAATGCGGAAAATTTCAAAAATTTTGATTTTTTTTTTTTTTACCTTTATATTCAAATATATAAAATTTGATACCAAGTTTTATTTGTATATATAAACCAAACCTGCATAAAAAATATTGATGATTTTAATTGATATGGAATGCGCATGGGACATTTTGAAAATTTCTGCGTAACGGTTAAAAAATTCAGAAAAATTCCTTATTTTTCTCCAAAAAAAACTTTTTTTTAAATTCTGGTGTGATAAATACATGCCATAATGCATATAGTGTGTCCTTGAATAGTATTTAAAGTGAAATAAAAAAAAATAAAAAAATGAGTTTGAAGGTCCACTGTCGCCTTAAGACATTTTGAGACTAAGTAGATTAATTAAGCTAACTTTAAAACGTACAAATTTCTAAATAGCAGTTCTTTTTTTTCTTCCAAATATGAAGTTTATAATTTTTATTTTGATACCGTGTTTTTTTGGTTAACAGCTATCAATATCAATGTTAATATTGATTACCACACGCTAGCTTTAGATCTCATGTGCCCTGCATTTTTTTAATCATAATGTTTATAATAATGAAGTGTGTGGCACTATGTAAAATGAGTTTGCATGTAGCATATAAATAATGCGCATAAAATTGAGTAGTTTTTATAAAGATTGTCTTTTTTATTGTTTGTATTTCTGTGTAAATTATGCAGAATAAAAATATAATTATTTATATTGTTATTCTAAAGTAATCCTTTTCGTAACTTAAAAAATGACAAAGTTTATTGAAAATAAAATTTCTTGTTTAATATACTTGTTCTTTCTTTTTGCTTTATCTAAAATCTTGGCTCTGAAGTTTGAGGAGAAGGAAATTAAACTTCAAACTTTTACGCCCATATTCATCATCTATCTCAACTCCCGGTTAAGCGCTAAAGCCTCTATTGACAGATAATATTTTATTCACCATTAATCGGATTTGACCTGATTGCATGCGAAATCCAGTCCGTTTAATAATGAGTAACTATTTGAGCGTTCGACCGAGTTATTCGCATTTAACAGGGAGTTGAGATAAATGGTGAATATGAGATTTAGTGATGAAGGTTATGAATTAAGTTAAGTTTTAAAAGATACAGATTTCCATAAACCAGGACGAAATTATTATATTTTGTTTGCCAAACTTGGAGTTTATTAGTTCTTACTTGAATAATGTGCCTAGCAATGTCAATGTAAATATTGATAACGGCACGCTGTCTTTAAATCTCAAACGCCTGCATTATTCCGTATCGTAAGGTTTCTTTAACATTATGGAGCGTGTGGTATTATCTAAAATCAGATTGTATAATATAGATAAATAAATTAATAATTGTTATAAAGATTGTTTTTCACCTGGTTTTATTTCCGTGCAAATTATGGTGAGAAAAATATTTATTTAATTACTTGTTATATAGTGATGCTTTCCGTAACTGAAAATGCCCAGGTTTAATTATATAGAAGGGGTGTCTACTTGTCCAATACTTGTTCTTTCTCGCTTCTCTAGCTAAATTCTCGTCCCAAAGGGAAGATAATTAAACTTAAGTCTCTTTGAGACTAAGGAGATTAATTAAGATAAGTTTAAAAGATTACAGTTTTCCAAAGAGTAGATCAGTATTATTGGATTTTGTTTACGAAACTTAGAGTTTATTAGTTCTTATCTTAGAAAACTGCTTGCTAGCGAACATCTACCAATATCCTTTTTAATATTGAAACATTATCTTTTAGATACGTTATCTTTTAATCTCATGTGCCTCCATTATTTTATATTGTAAGAGTTCTTTAACATGATGCAGTGTGTGATCAATCTAATCTCAAGTTCATAAAATATATAAATAACATAAATAAAATTAAGATTCTTATATATTTGTACATATAATTATATATATATATTCATACAGGGTGATTATAAAAAAACTATCCCGATAAATGAGCTCATAACTATCATACCGTTCACAGAAACTGAATGAAACTTTGGTTTAAAGTATTTTGAGGTATGCGCTCAAGAATCATATGAAAGACAACAGTTAAATTCTAACAGTTACGGTTACAGTGACAAAAATTCGAAAATTTCAAATGGCAATACCTACTTTTTTTTATTGGAATGTGATCTTCAAAGTGAAAAACCATAAAAAGCGTTGGAACGGTACCTGTAGTACGAAAATCGCCGGCGATAGACAGACTAAGAAGAATAGTGAAAACAACCAATAAGGACAGAGAAGCAACAGAAAACAAAACATTTTATTGTGTTTCATACATTTTCCATTTTACACACGACGACACTTTACATGCGGCAGATGGTGGATAGCACTGAGCAATAAAATGTTTTACTTTCTGTTGCTTCTCTGTCCTTTATTGGTTGTTTTCACTTTTCTTCTTAGTCTGTCTAGCGCCGGCGATTTTCGTGCTACAGGTACCGTTCCAAGCCTTTTTATGGTTTTTCGCTATGAAGATCACATTCCAATAAAAAAAGTAGGTGTTGCCATTTGGAATTTTCGAAATTTTGTCACTGTAACCGTAACTGTTAGAATTTAACTGTTGTTTTTCACGTGATTCTTGAACGCATACCTCAAAATATTTTAGGCCAGAATTCCATTCAGTTTCTGTGAACGGTATGACAGTTATGGGCTCATATATAGGGATAGTTTTTTTTATAATCACCCTGTATATGATACTTGATCTACAATCTCGTCCCTGGAGCTCGAAGAAAAGATAATTAAACATAAGACTCTTTGAAACTAAAGAGATATACTAATCTAAGATTAAAATGTTACAATCTTCGGTACATTTATGTTAACCGAGCGCTAGGGATATATATATATATATATACGTATATATATACAGATATATATATAAATATACACATATATATATACATATATTAATAAAACTAAGACAGCCCAAAATTCCATAAATTTAAATTTGAAACCAAACAAAAAAGTAAAACTAAATTTAAATCGCAGCATTACCAAATGGACAAACAGAAGACATTAATGATACAATTTTAAAAAATAACAAAACCAAAAAAAAAATAAAACAGGCGGCTTGACTTGCGACAAGCACTGTGGGGTTAATCTAGATTTACGTGCACAAACACACACACACATACACAGATATATATATATATATGTGTGTGTGTGTGTGTGTGTATATATATATACATGTATATGCATGTACACATATGGCTGGTGCCCGGATAAAATAAAAGTACCCAATTTTTCAAAGAGAAGTTTGGAATTATTAGATTTTGTTCACCAAATTTGAAGTTTATCAGTTATTATGTAAATAACTTGTTTGCTGACTAATGTCTACCAATATCAATACTAATATTGATTACGGCACTTTCTTAAAATCTTACGTATATTCAATTTTTCATATAGTAAAGCTTGTTTAAAATGGAGTATGTAGTATTATCGAAAATAACATTGCAGAAATAAAAATTAAGTAACATAAAATGAATAAAATAATTATGTAAGTGCCATGTAATGAACCATTTATTGTTCCATTCAATTTATTCTAAGCTAAATCATGTTGAAACACCTTCGGGTAACAGGACATATCGGATAAATGGACATTTTTCCATAGAAAAACATCATATAATTCACACCTAAAAGACAAAACCCAGATAATGGGATACTGAACAGACTCAATTAATTCGACATAGAGTTAACATTTTGAATTTAGGACACTTTTTTTTAATTTGGCTCTGCTGAATCACAGAGAATTCCTACCTGAATATACTGCTATGTCTCATCAAAACATAAATGCGTTAGGAAGGGAAATATCGTAAATGTTTAAAGATGATATGTAAGGATATCTCGTAATATCATAATTAATTCTGTATTAATATTTAAATTTATGCATAATTTGTTAATATAAATTAATGTGTAATGCTAAAAACAGGTACATGAATCAATATTTAAATATTATAGTTGTCAACAAGCTTCTCAAAATTACCAGATTTCGTTCCCCAAACATGATGATTAATGGTATTTATCTGCATAGTATTATTGTAAGATAATCTCCAAAAATATCAATGCTGATATTGATTACTGCACGCTGTCTCTCAGACCCATATGTCTGTATTACTTGATATCGTAAGGTTTGTTTACAATGGTGGAGCATATGATATTATATAAAATTAGGATGTATAAAACATATAAATAACATGCAATAAATTGTAGTTGTTATAAAGTTTGACTTTTTTATTGTTAGTACTTCCATGTAAATTATACTGAGAAAAAAATATTTATGTGTATAGTTATTTTATAGTAATGCTTTTCCTGACTGAAAATGACCGAATTTAAGGAAGAGGCAGAATTCTTGTCGAAATTTTTTGCAAAATTCTTGTATTTTCTTCGCTTGTAAGCGAAAAGGTTTTGATCTTCCGTAATCGAGCTGCACATGATCGATTATTTACAAAATCATGTTTGAATTTTTTTTTTAAACTATAAATTTTTTTTTAATTTAGATACAGTTTTCAAACAAACTGCATTTGAAAGTATATTTTCCTCTATTTGACAGTGTAAAAATTAAAATTATGCGATGGTAAGAAGTTAATAAATTTTCGAAAGAAAATGCGAAATGGACTGCTTAGATCATTGCCACAATCGATACGACACCACCATTACTCACGGACATGTTTTTGCTTTATAATATTATATATTAGATAGATGGTTTTAAGACTAAGGATCGCGAACGATGTTGTGGAGCGACTCGGAAGAATAGATGTATTCTTCAAAAATATATAAATGTATTTGTTATATAAAGTATAACTAATATAATATGTAACATCTTTAAAGGGGAAAAGGGGAAGATTTACGCATTACAAGTGGGTAAGTGTGATCGAAGATTGCACAAAGGGTTTCGGTTAATATTCCTTTCAAAACACTTTATCCTTTCTTTAATAAATAAAAAAAAAAAAGTTTTTTATAAAGTAAAAATTTACCGGTCTATTTTTCTCGTTTTTTCGAAAATCTGAACGGGTCCGAGAGCGGACTAAGCCTGCTATTATACTCTATCATAATAATACCTGTCATGTGGACTAAATACGATATAAAAAAATGAATTTCAAAATTAAACATGTTGTATAGAGACCTTCAAAATGCTATTAAAATTATTTCTGTATTTACACATACTCATACTCCTTGTATTATTGAGAAATGTTTGAAAATTCCGTTTTATTCCCAATATGACGTCATATTTATCTTTTATTCAATTGGTGAAACTTTTTATTTCATTTTCCTTTTTCACGTGGAAATCTTTCAATAGAAAATTAATTATTGTAGAAAGAATTTTATTGGAGATTTTTAATTGTTGGCAACTGCTATAAAGAAAAATGTTTAAATTTAATAGGAAAAGGCTGTTAGATTATTGGTCTTTTATCTCTACATAGTAAAAGAATACGATTTTTCGAATTTTATGGTTTTGAGCTTCATAGTAGGTATTCAGCTATAAGTATACACAATTTCATGACTGTAAGTTATATAGTTTCTGAGAACCGGCTCTGTGACAGACAGACAACGAAGTGGAACGAATAGGGTTTCGTGAGATGAACGAAACCCTAAAAAAAAGACAAATGTTTATTAATCTGGCTGTTATATTCCTTAAGGTTTACTAAAATAAAATATAAACTTTTCCGAGTTACCTTCAATGCCGAAAAACCTCCCTTTAGCTTTAGAAGCCTCTGAAACTAATACATGTCCAATAGTTAATGAAATATTTCTGGAGCAAAAATTTCCTTTTTTATCCGTCATTTTTGGATATCTACAAACGAAACTTTAAACAAAATAAATATATCGGTGAATTTGACTTTATGTTTTAAATTAACATGAACCTTTACCTGGAAGGTCCTTCCGTATTGCTTAAAATTATACGAACGCCATGGCCTATTGTATTTTTTAATGAGTCCGACAAAATTTAGGCTGTTAAAGACCAACTATTTTAGCTGAAAATTTACAATGGTAAAGTACGATAGAACTATATATATATACTAAATCCGTGAAAGCATTATCTCACTAACAATGCAAATCTTATCAAAGTCCGTCCAGTAGAATGTTTTAAAAAAGCTAGTCTTTCATAACCGGGTTCGACAGATTATAGAGCTTTCTTCAATAATTATGTGGCTAAGCAACATAGAACAATATGTTATATACTAAACTCTTCCCTGGAAAATTATCTAACTAACGGTGCAAACCTCATGAAAGTCAATCCGGAAGAAATCAAGTTATAACCAACTGGAACGAAATTCTCATTTCCATTTTATATTTATAGTACATGATTATCCGCATTAGAATTTCTATTACTATTTCTGTATATCTGTATTACGCGAAAGTTGCATTTCATTAGGATAAATTATGCAAAAGCCTCTATTTATTTGCGTATTGCATTTTTTTAAAGACATATTTCTTAATCTAGAAAAATATAATATAACAACAAACGAAAGTATACAATAATCTCTTCAGAGTTGCCGACGATACAATAATCTCTTCAGAGTTGTTGACGATTCGAAAAAGCGTTATTTATCTTCAGAAACCTGGGAAACCAATATATTTTCGAGCTTGAAAGATTTATAAAAACAATGTTTCTTTTGCTGCAACTAATTTATTAAAATGTTTCCAAGTAATTTGTATAACGTATTAATCAGTTTTCAGAAAGTGGAATATCGCTTTTTCGGATGTTATCACGGTTCAAGTAAATATTTTCATATTCAACAAACATGATAAACTAACAACATTAACATTAACATTAAAAGTAATATTATTTTGTGACTGTTGCATGTATACATTCATCTTTACGGCTGAAAATGCTTATTTGAGAATTAATTGCAAAGTAAAATCGGATATTTCTGTTTGAGTAAACTGATTAATACACTATAAAAACTACTCGAAAACTTACCCAAAAATCAGTGGTAGTAAACTATCTTTTTTTCTTTTTTTAGTGCTCCTTTAAATCTTGAAAATATATTGGTTTCTGAGGTTTATAAATATTAAGAACGGCCATAATAAGCAGAGGAATGTATATTCAACTAAGTAAATTATATCTAATGGTTGGAGTAGCACAGTTGAGATTTTTTACAACACAGAAATAATATGCCGGGACCAGGACTCGAACCTGGGTACTTTAGCTTGCCGTGTCTAAAGTACCCAGTTACCCAGTTAAATTAATGAAAGTACCAAGGTTCGAGTCCTGGTCCCATCATATTTTCGCTGTGTTGGAAAAAATCTCAACTATGATACGCCAACCATTGGATATAATTTACCTTGCTGAATATACTTTGCTCTGCTCTGCTCACTATGACCTAATTACATGGTATACAGGAGTTTCCGTGTTCTTTCAGATTCATCATGTAAACTGCTATAGTTATAGCTTGGATGAATCAAATTAGCGCTGCAGTTCGCAGCCTTGTCGCATAAATAAGAGTGAAATATGTCAGCCAGGATATCGTTGGGATAGCTCAGTAGGAGGAGCATTGGCACGGTAAGACAAAGTGTCCAGGTACGAGTCCTGGTCCCGGCATATTTTCGCTGTGTCGGAAAATATCTCAACTATGATACTCCAACCATTGGTTAAATTAAGAACGCTTTTTGCATTCGTGGGTAACTCGGAAGAGGTTATTGTATAATTTCGTACGTGGTTATATTATTTTTTCGTAGATTAAGAAACATTTGTCTTTTTTACAGTATACACATGTAATTTTATGTCACGAAAGAGTTTTAAATTTTAAGATGGGTCACAGAAGAATAAAGTTTGGGAACACGTGGAAATCGAGAAAAGTGCGTCTTTCAAAGTGTAAGATTTTTAAAATTAGCTTCCAATCACAAATCGCTGTTTTCAAATTAACGTTATTGAGAGACATTGAAAAAGTAATTATTATTTTACATAATTTTTTAGGACTGAAAATTAATATAAATTTTAGAATTTGATATTATTTGTTGCGTCCTAACAAACAAAGTTTTCTAACGCGGAAAATTTAAAATATTATGAAATTTTGGAGATATTTAAGTCTTATAGAAGTATGCAATAAGCAATAATATTTTGTTGTGCATATTTCAATGTCATTTTATTGCTCAATATTTGTAAGAGACAAGATTCTTTAATACAAAAATGACTTATTTTTATTAATTTTATTGAATGCCAAATAACTATCATATGTAAATAAAATTTGAAAAAAAAAATAATGAAAGTTTAAGAAAATCTAACGTACAATACTTTCCAATGTGTAATCCTACGAACAAGAAAACATGTTTCGCTCTAAAAATTTTACTTGTTAAATAAGCACCACTTAGGAATAACTTTCATTTAACGCATTAAAATAAAATTTGTAATTCTTAACATGTTTATTTGATCCACGGATTATACGCCAGAAATTACCAAATATTTTGTTAGATTACATGTATTTTAACAACATATATGTGGGATGGGTAAATGATGAAATAACTTTTATACACAAAATATTTAATTTAACTACGTTGGATTGAGAAACGACTACAAACATTTGGTTAAACACACATTACAGAAAGATATAAACATTATTTGACGACTTTACAATAATAACATTACGGAGAAATACTTATACTTTTCTCTTATCAAGCAACAGTCAGACACCTAAGCTGAAAAAGAAAGCGCCTTTTGGGCTGCCTTTCTCAAAAACTAACCAAATACTATTCTAATCATGACAACATTAACAGTCATACTTGCTTGTACTTTTTCCCCTCTACGAGTTGAGATGTTCCACGTTTTTGTCACATATACATTAGCTTTTTTAAAAAAATTATGTTAATTATTGTTTAGAAATGTTATTAACAATTGATATTTTGTCAATCTATAATACTACTAATACATTTTAATCTTAAAACTTTCTCTTTTTTTTTTTTACCATGGATGCTTTATAAAATAAAGTCGAAAAATATTGCGGGATCACCGAAGCCTTAAAGTAAATTTAAACATAGAAAAATAATTTTATATTACATATCTTCATGAGACCTGTATAGTATAAGCTCCAAGTTTCATAATTGTTTGATTTTCTGGGTTTGAACCCAACCTTTTAAGTACTAAAAAATGGTAGCTTTATAAAATGTTTGTTTCCAACTCTATCTGAACTCAATCATTTTTCTTCATCAAGTTTCTTCAGGCGAAATTAAGGAGGATTTTCCTTTTTTTCACAGTTTTCTTTCTCTTTTTTCCTATCTTTATTAACTTTTTATCACTTTTCTTGAATAAAAAAGAAAGAAAAGAATTATCCATTTTTATTTCAACTTGTAATTCAGTTCTGCCAAATTAAAAATGTAGTGGATAATCAATTCCATGATTTTTTCCCCTATTAAAAAATGCGCTCACTCATTTAATGAAATTTAATCTTAGATTTTTTTTTCTTTTTTACGTTTCCTGCAATTTTTTTTTATTAAATTTAAAAAAGCACCTCTGAAATGAATTGGTATTTAGCTTCTTTACAAAAAGTATTTTTGTAAGTTTTTTAAATTTTTTTTCATATTATCTGCATTATCTAATAGTAAAGACTGAAAAGTTATTTGCATAATTAAGTATTTACTTAGAGACATAAATAAGTATTTAAATATATTACACAAATGTGTAAGAAGTGTATAATTGCGTCATACCACTTATGAAGATAATCCTTATCGTTTCTGTTGTTGAAAAATAACAAAATACTCTCAGTAGCTCATTAGAAATTATGCTGTAAAGATTAAGAAAAATTTAAACAAATCATTTTCCAGTACAAAATTTTAATTGTTTTTTTTTTTAATCACATATGTTGTTTCATTAATGTAAATAACTCCTTCAATGCACATAACAATCCAATAACGTTTTTCAATTTCAAAAATATAACACAATAATAAAAATAAAAATTTAATTTAATAAGGCATTTTGGGGGAAAGGTCATTTATTTTCTAGAGCAGTCGTTATTAAATTTCTTCTTAATTTAAAACGAATTAAATAATTATATTAAATTTTTCATTACCATTTTAAATATATATTGTACTACTCCTAAATTTCGATAATATTTGCAATTTTTCTTTTTTTAATCAGATACTAATAGATAATAATAAGTGGAATTTAGTAATTTGACAAGCATGTAAATGTTTATTTTTTCAGAAATCTGCATTCAAATCTTTAAAATTTCCAAGCTGACAAAGAGAATATCCGAACTGTAGAATAACTTTCAAAATCTCCAATTCAATGTTTTTAAGAAAATTATTTCACATGTTATAGCTTACCATTAGATTTGAGATTAATTAGTCATTTGAGTTAGTTTCATATAGTTAATATTTATTTAAAAAAAGAGTCAAAATGCTTCTTGATATTCCCTCCATCTTCTGCCAGGAAATTGACACAAAAGTCTTGTTAACTATCGAGTTTCATCAAGCTCAAATAGTTTTATATTAAGGGATCGATTCATACTCTAAAATACTATTTTAACCCTTTCAATACTAAACCACCCTATTCGCCCGGGCAAGCAAACTACTGCGAGACCACCTGAACGCCTGAGGAAGAGGTGTATTTTCTCCCCCTAGAAAAATCCAACTATTATCCCAGAATAGGGGATTTTTGCAATCCACGATGGAGAGCCTTTTTTACTTGTGATCTTTGGGAGGTTCCATTTTCGAACATAGCTACCTTTTTAATGAGTTGCTAACAAACAATATTAAACTAACAAAAGACAGACAGAAGACAGACAGAAGAAAGAGGGAGAAAAAATCCAGCATATTTCAGCATTCGGGCGCTTGCCGAGTTTTGAATGCTATCGAGTTTTTAGACTTCAGTATTCAAAGATTTAAATAAATAACTTATGATAGGTTAACAGTTAAATATTTGTGCTGAATGAAATTAGATTCAAGTATATCATTTTTCACGTTCAATGTCTTACAAATTTATTATGAACGAATTAAAGTTTAATTTTAGAAGTGTAAGGATAAACAAAAAAAAAATTGTGATAATCTAAAAGGAATTTTTAAATAAACTGACATAAAATATATCGCATATATTCTCAATACAGTAACATGAGAGCCTGAAAACATAATCTTAATAAATTTAGAGCGATATCATTAATATTCTATTGAATTGTGAGGCATTTTAACTTTAATATTTGTGTGACTAGCATAGTATTTTAAACTTATATGACTTCACAAGAAAATTATATTTTTAAAATTATTCTAAGAATTACTTTTCTTGAATTAGTCAACTTAAACTAAAAATAGAATTTCTGCTAGCAACATTTGATTAGACTGTACCAGTGTTGTCTGAATCCAATTCAGAAAATTCAGACGAGAAATATTTGCTATTTTAGAAATGCAGTTTTATTTATGCAATGTTTGATTAGTTTACCTCAAATCCGAATAGAGTTCATCTTTTATTTCGAATTTACATTTAAATATGGGGTGCTTATAAAATCTTTGTAAATTTTTGAGAAATGGGTTTTAAATCCAATTTCTTTGCATGTAATTTGATAGAATATTTAAAAAAAGAACAGCAATTGTTTGTGCTCGTCTGTGATGATTAACGTAGGAACGGGTACAGGTTGACTTAACCCTTAGTATAATTCCATTCTCTAAAGCCTTTAGCTAATCATAAAATATAGCTTACCGGCTGCACGGTCTTTAAATTCAAGCATATGCACAGTTTAAAAGTAGAAAGCATGTTTGTTTAAATGGTAATGTATGATTTTCAAAGTAGCAGAATCAGTAAAAACCAGCTCCCAGTTGAAGTTCCGTGTAACCGCGTTTTGTATTATTTGATTACTCTTTTGTACTTTTCTGTGTTGTCGGAGCTTTGTCTTAATGTTCACTATCTTTAACTAAAATCGTATAGGAACTTTCTAAACATTCTGTATATAAATCACTAATTTTATATGTTTCTTATTAGGTTTGTTAAGGGAGGAGACTTTTCAATATTTGTCAAGTGATGAAAGAAAATAATCTGTATTAATTTGGTAGTGTCAGATTATTACTTATTTGCAATCGCGTTCATTAAAGTGCGAACAACATATGTGACAAGATTTATAAATATTTGTACACGCTATTATTAATATATATTACTTAAGAGTTGTTATTCACATATATGCCGTATTCCTTGCCTTGAGCCAACATATTGCAATCTTTTCCATTTCAAATGCATACTAATTATCCTTAAATATGTCATTTATTGCAAATCACATAAAGGGTTAAACAATTTTTTCCATCCAAAATGTAGAGTGTGATTTGTTTTCTGTTATGCCATTCTGTTAAGCCATATATTTTGAGTTTTGTTTATAATAATGTAATTTGTAGTAAGAACTAAATCGCTGAAAGTGAGATTCTTTCAATACGCCTGGACTGTTAGTATATTGTCCGGATTTTGTTTTGGTTTTTAGTTTAAATAATACACTAAAAAATTGTTTATGACGATGCATTTACTGTACCTTTTCCCAAAAGTATGAATGTTTTCATTTAAAAACGTTAATCGATATAAAATTACCCAAATTTCCCTACCACGGCCGTTACAGTAAATCGGTGTCGGTGATTCAGCAATTATATCTTTGCGCTACATTTTCAGGTGCGCAAATGAATTTCTATGCATGTAAGAATAACAAAATAATATTAATTGTAATTTTAATGTTAATGCTCCTAATTTATCACGTTTATCTGTAAAAAATGTTTGTTTAACATGAAAATGTTCATTTAAATTTGACGGACTTCTAAAAACCGATATTCCTAGGTGAGAAAAATAATTATTACACATTAAAAAATACTCCAAAACATTTCTGAAAATCAATGGCAGTAATAGAAACCTTTGTTTTTTAACATCAAAATGTTCATTTAAAAATTGACGGACTCCTAAAAACCGATATTCCTAGGTGAGAAAAATAATTATTACACATTAAAAAATACTCCAAAACATTTCTGAAAATCAATGGCAGTAATAGAAACCTTTGTTTTTTAACATCAAAATGTTCATTTAAAAATTGACGGACTCCTAAAAACCGATATTCCTAGGTGAGAAAAATAAATATTACACAATAAAAAGTACTCGAAAACATTTCTGAACATCAGAGGCAGTAATAGAAACTTTTGTTTGTTTAACATGAAAATGTTCATTTAAAAATTGACGGACTCCTAAAAACCGATACTCCTAGGTGAGAAAAATAATTATTACACAATAAAAAGTACTCGAAAACGTTTCTGAAAATTAATGGCAGTAATAAAAACTTTTGTTTCCATAAAAGTTTCTTTGAAGCTCGAAAATATATTGGTTTCTGAGATTTTTTAAGATAAAAAAGGATATTCGGAATCGTTAATAACTTTTATGAGGTTTTTGTGTTGGTGAAACATTTGGACAGGATTTCATGTTGTTTAAGGAGATTCGGTATACGGTCAAATATCTCATTATTGTGATTTTCGGCTGCTGATATCTGATTTTTATAAGTCTCATATTGTGCTCAGTTTGAATTTTTAATAACCACTGATATACTGCAGAATAATAATTAATAGATGGTCACAAACTTTATTGAAAAATAAATATGATAGGGTAGTTTTTATCATACAAAACACAAATCTTAAGGAACAGTATTAACATGTTTTGCAAATTTTCCAATTAACTTAAAAAAGAACATTTTTGGAATTTGTATGCACTATTTTCAAAGACATATCCTACAATTAAATGGCTAGAAATTGGTTAATCTGTAAATATCAATAATTAAATTAACAATGGGGACAGTAGTGATGGCTAATAAAGGTATGTTTACCTTTTCCCCATTCTTTTCAATCCAGAAAATCTTTTTTATGAACAAACAGCATGCAATGGCGACTTTTTTACAAACAACATGTGCTCTACTACTGGAAACAATGCTGAAATCAACTGCATACTGCCATCTGGTAGAAATATGAGCAAATTCATACACCGGGACACTAGTTACCAAAAGAGTGAGAACAACTTTAAACCCAACAATAACAAATATAAAAAAAGTCACAAATATAAAAATTATATTATTGTGCTCCATGAGATTCATATTTTTAATAAATGCATTGGTATTTCAAAATTTTTTACTAATTATTGTTTGTTGATGGTTTTAATGATCAAGAGGTTGAGAAAAGGGGGCAGTAGCGATCTTGGGGATTTTCAAATTCCATTTTAAAGATAAAATAAAACATATTTCCACAGTAGAAATAATCTAATATTGTAGAACAATAACAGAGAAACATTTTAAATGAGAATTTATATTGCAAAGAAATGCTGAGAAGTATATACTGGGGACTGTGTTGGCGAAATAAGACGGAAATATCAGTTTTCCAGTTTTTTGTTTAAAATGAATTTAGCCATCTGTAGTATATTTTGACGAAGTTTGCATCGATCTGTTAACTGAAACGACTAGGGGATCCAACACGAGCTTCCCAGGTGACACAACATAGGTGAAAACGATTTATTTTATTGAAAAATCTAATATATTTATATTTAATATATATTTTCAGATTGACCACTTACAATATCAAAAAGAATTTTTACATGAAAAATATCAATTGTGTATTAAAATAAAGTTTTGAAATTTATTAAAAGAGACACTTTCGTATTAGCCTCATGCCAGGAGTTAATAGTCGAAGACATCGTTTAAGATTTCGCTACTTACAGTAGCCTTCTTTATTCTGATAATTGCAGTGGTTTAAGCACGTAGTTTGATTATATATTTAGATAATTTGCAGTTTATTTGTTATTTTACGTATTTATTTATGTAGTTTTAATTTTGGAATAGTAACCGTAAACAAATGCTAAACTATTTACACTGTATTAAGTGTTCGCAGTAGAGATAGATTTTTTTTAAAATAAAGCTGGAAAAGTATTTTAAAAACTATACAAAAATCAATAAATTTAGATACAGTTTTCAAACAATTTACATTTGAAATAATATTTTGTTTCCTATTAGACGTTGTAAAAATTGAAATTGTGCGATGTCTAGAAAAAAAACAAAATATGTAAAAGCGAATTTAATTCGCAAGTTGTTATCATCGTTAATAGGACGTCAGTGTTACTCACGGACATGTTTTGCTTTACAATATACAAGGTATGACGAATAAATAAGGTGAATGATGAAATAAGTCTTACCTTGAATAGACTTCACATGGAAAGTCTTTACAATCCTTCAAAATATTCCCCATAGTACACTACGCACCTCTGACAATGTGTGTACAAAAAATGTGTGTAGTCGAAAGCCCTTGAAAACTGCTCCGATGGTACAGCTTTCCATTCCTGTGTAACAGAAGCCTGCGTTTTCTCAAATCATGTGTCACGATTTTCAGAACAGATTCTCCGAGGGGATTTTCATAACCTTCTCTATCCTTGGAAAGTTGGTGCAGGCATCTTACATCTTCCCCATTCCGATATTTACCAGTCATGGTCACCAACGAACTCTCCTTCATCTCATTTGGCTTCTTTCCTGTTTACTATCAATAGTCCTATTTTTCTTGCGCCTATTGTGCAGTTCGTCGCAGTCGGGAATAGAACCACGATCCTTTGATTTGCAAAGTAATGTGCACTACATTATTGTGCATGTGCACTACATTATATTGTTTACTACAGCACTGCTCCATTTCTTCAAATTCTTAATAATCTTCTCTATCCTGATGAAGTGAATACTTGCTCCTTGCGCAGTGATGGTCTACAAATTCACACAATGGAAAGTTGAATCTTTCTCAAAAATACTTTCATTACTATTAAAGTTTTGTACAAAAACACTTCTTTTGGATTGTAGTGAGACATCCTGCATTTTTTACCTCTGACAGTAAGGTTGAACGTGAACTGGAATTCTGACAGTGATATTGTATGTACTGTTCGCTACATTTAGAACTGTGGAGCCTCTGATTAATTTCGGCTATTTCCAGCAGTTCTTCTGATATATTCACTTCACATAAAATGTCTGTTAGCAATATCTTTAATATATCTTCATTACTGAGACGTTATAAGGGAAAATATGGTACACAATAATTAACACAATAAGATGGGTATTGTAACAATGTTGTAACACACTCAGTATGTGCTCTTAGAAATATGATAACATCACAAAAAAATATGTAAATAACCACTATTTTCGGCCAAAAAAAATTTGATCTAGAATGTACTATACATAATGTAGATCACAGCACATATGTGTGTGTCTAACCCACGTACAAAGCACAGAATAATAAAGATATTAAAACAATACTTTCAATCTACTTACTATATGATTTGTGAGATGTGATTAAATCCCGAGACGCGGTAAAAATGGCCACCATTTTTGTCCAAAAACCACTGACCTAGAAGCTCCATGTATGTAATGTAGATCATACTACATATGTGTCACTAAACAGAGAACAACGCAATATATCAAACACGCCTCGTAATTATATCATATATCACACAAAGAAAAAGTTATTTAGTTACAAATGCCACTAAAATATATTTACTAGTTATTGAACGAAAATACATGTTCAGCAAGCAGATAAACATGCTGTTTTTTTTACTTACTAAATAAGTGAATTGTGATATTTTTATTCAATACAATAATCGTTTATCTCAACGTGCAATATCACATATACAATTGTGGTCTAACAATTCTTAATGAAATACAAAGGATTTGAATTATCACTTTACTGAACATTGTACAACCAATAGAGTGAAAAAATATCCAGACCGGGGATCAATCCTGGATCCCTTGGTATAGCGCACCAAGTGCTTTGGGGCACTTGCTGCGCTATACCAAGGGATCCGGGATCGATCCCTGGTCTGGACATATTTTCACTCCATTGATTGTACTCTGTCTTATAAAGTCATAATTCACATACTTTGTATATCATTAATTTTTACAGCATAATTTCAGCTCTGCTGAAAAATTAATTAGTAAATAAATAATCATCGGTACTGGGTTTAATTTGTCTCATGTATGCCTGCGAAGTTGTGCTCATGATTGACGTTCCGCCTTGTGCTACGAGATTGTAGCCTTACCATATAAGACTGAGAGAATGCTAGACTGGATGTCGTCCGGGTGGCTTAAATGGTAAAGTATTTGGTGCGCTATACCAAGGGATCCGGTATCGATCCCCGGTTTGGACATTTTTTCTACTCTATTGGTTGTACGCTGTCTAGTAAAGTGATAATTTACATCTTCTGTATTAAGTTAATTTTTACAGCGTAATTTCAGCTCTGCTGAAAAATTAATTAGTGTATAAATATTCACCGGTACTTTGCTTAATTTGTCTCATGTATGCCAATGGAGTTGTACTCATGATTGACTTTCCATCTTATGCTATGAGATTGTAGCTTTGCCATATAAGAGTGAGAGAATACTAGACTGGGTGTCGTCCGGATGGCTTAAATGGTAAAGCACTTGGTGCGCTATACCAAGGGATCCGGGGTCGATTTCCGGTCTGAACATTTTGTTCACTCGCTTGGTTGCACGCTGTCTAGTAAAGTGATAATTCACATCCTTTGTATTTCATTAATTTTTACAGCATAATTTCAGCTCGGCTGAAAAATTAATTAGTATATAATAATTCTTAGACTATTAAATTATATATATTTAAGATTATATATATATATATATATTTAAATATTATACACTCTTTTTTAATAATCTGAAGTGTTTTAAAGTAATAATGTATGAAAAGTTGAAATTTAATTTAGATTGACATAAAGAACATATAAACTAATTAATAAGAGCAGTAATTAGCCTTTTTAAACATATGAAGAATTTAATTCATTATATAACAATATAAAATAATCCTATTTAAAATATAAATTAAAACACCTCTTTAATATTTTACGAAATTTTTATCCAATTTTAATTTTAAAAAATGCTGATAGCACCGAAATCTGATTATTTTACTTTTAAATCCGATTTTATATTTTCAATAACTCAACAATGAATGAGTTATTATTTTCTTTTGTCACAAACTTCAGAAAAGGAAATTAAAAAAGTAGTTTGCTATTTCCGTTGTTCCATTTCTCTTATTTTTGCAGTACCTTATTATTTTTAATTAACTTCATTCTTTATCATTCTTTCTGCCGTTAGCTGAAGATAGAGAACAAAAATAAAGAAAAAAAAAACAAATAAAGTTTGAAAGCGCTTTCTTATTATTTGATTTGACTACGCTATGTTAATGAATGAATGATTTTCTTTGTGCCTTACTAAAGAAAATTTGTTGCTCTTCTATTCCTTTTTTTAACGTTTCTCTTCATATTGGTCAATGTAGCATATGCTTAAAATAACATTGTCGGGCATTTTAAATAGAAATTTATTCACGTGAATATTACTGTTACTAATTACTAATGATGTACTTTTATCTACAGTTTGGGAAAACCTATTTTTATAGTTACAGGAAATATAGTAAGGAATATGAAAATATTTTTAACTAATACATAGAAATTATCAGATGTTATGCAATTATTATTCAGTAGTCAGTTAGTAGTTATTATTAGCTCTGCTTCTTAACTTTTGTGAAATAATATCTGATTATCTGGCGCTTTTATTATCTTTGTCTCTATGAAAATTGGCGGTACACATTACAAGAAGACGTGACAATAGATAGAATACAAACAACCTACAGTTGTATACCAGAGATATAAAACGATCAAAAAGGTGACCTCAGGGAAAGTGAACACAACTAGCTGGAGTTAATTTAATGGTTTCATTGGACATTTTCATAAAACTGATTAATACACTATAGAAAATACTCGAAATCGTTTCCAAAAAGCAGCGACACAAAAGAAGCTTTATTTTTATAAACGGTTCTTTAAATCATGAAAATGTATTTGTTTCTGAGGATTCTTAAAATGAGGAACAGTTTTCAGAATCATGAGTACCTTGAAGAGAAAATTGTATCGTTTTGTTCATGGTTATATTACATTTTTCTATATTAGGAAAAAGGATTTTTTTTTTATTTTACGGTCTGTCATCTACCAGTTTTAGCTGATTGTTTGCGATTCTGCTGAAACCACTTATACATAACATCTAAATTCCTACTTTAATATGGCATCAGAAAATTCTACTGTCAAGTTTTCAAACAATTTTCATTATTGATGCGATTCAAAATTCCTTATCTCAATGAATATTAATCTCCAAATTGTATGTGTTTCTCAAAACAATAGATTTCTTCCATTGTATTGCATTTTTTCTTTTTCTTTACTTCCTTTTTTTTTCTTTTTTAAACTTTATGAAAGTTTTCTTAATATCCAGTGTATTTGCATTTCGAGGATGACTTAAACAAGAACTATTAATAAATCTAAATTTAAAAAATAATATAAATCTTAATAAACTATTCAACAGCTATTTAAAAAATAATAATGAAAAAATTAATAATAGAATCACTAAATGGACGGTATAAAAATAAACGTAATTTCCTTCTTGTGTTAAACTTTATGCTTGAAATTTTAAATATATGATATATTGTCATACACTATTCAGAAAATCTATTTTATTACTTTTAATAACTTTAAGAAATGAAAATAATATATCATATTGTATTTTAAATGCATATTTCTGAAATCAAATATTTTCGTAGTCTATACATATTTAAAATGCTTCGTTGATTTTTAGTTTTGCACAAAATACTCGATATTTCTAATGAACAGTCTTTACATATATTGATATATTTTACAAGAAACTTGTGTATCTATATTTAAATACTACTGACACTCACTGTTCAAAAGACAAACAAAAAAGTAAAAATATTTCCCATAAAGTAAAGAATATACCTATGTAATCAAATTTGCAAACCTATAAAACATTAGAAAAAACAGATTTCATCAATAACCGTCCGTAGCCGGAGAGGTACTCAAATTCTTTTGTGCAGCCTGTATAAAATTTATAGATTTGTATATATTCTACATAGTATACTAAGATTT
This sequence comes from Maratus michaelseni, assembly GCA_963931845.1. Taxonomy (NCBI): domain Eukaryota; kingdom Metazoa; phylum Arthropoda; class Arachnida; order Araneae; family Salticidae; genus Maratus; species Maratus michaelseni. The sequence continues at coordinate 197,427,092 of OZ007588.1, read as the reverse complement.
AGTTTAGTTAGACAACGCATAACAAAGTTAAAAATTCACTTTCAGCAATTTCTGCTGTTAGCCGGAATGATATTACCGATATTACCTCCCGATTTTTATACACCCTAGCATTCAGCTAAGTTTTGTAAATATTGTTCAGCTTGAAAATACATAATTCAATTAAAAACACTTTTAAGCAATTCACGTTCATGCACGGTAATGGTTACGAATTCTATTTTGTAGTATGTATATGATCTATATTTGATATTGTATATCTATACTAATAAAATAAAGTTTCGCTCTGTGTGTATGTCTGTTGGCGATGGCTAGGAAAATCTATCCCACCTAGAAGCCTGAAAATTTAGATTTAGGTAGTCCAAACCCTCTCCTGGTGCACCTGAGCCTCAGAATTTTGATATCTTGAAAATTGGAGTAGTTATGACTTAAAAATTGATCAAAGATCACAAATAAAAAATCACTCTTCCGAAATCCGCACGCGCATGCTCAGAAGCCCTTTATCCGTATCTCCGTAAATAAAAGACACAAAGCAGGAGTCAGCCCGTTTCCTTTTAAGTTTTTCTAAATTCGCCATGGGCGAACGGCTGAAAATACGAAAAAACCGTCTACATATTCTCGAAGAACGTACTTTTACGGACTACAAGAGATACGGAAAAACGAACGTCACCAAATTAAAGAGCTGACTTTGCTCTTTTCAAAGCCACCTTTGGTTTTAAAAAATATGAAAGTTAACCCTTCGAAAAAGTAAATTTTATGTATACCGTTTCTCGATTTTTTGGATTTTGGCGATATTTAAAAATTCGCATCGGCGGTACAGAGCAAGGTACTAAAAACTAAAAATACCAGACAATATATACATTTATTCCCTTTTCGACATCTGTTTTGTTTTTGAAAAATTAGAATATTAACCCTTCGAAAAAATTTCGCGCATAGGACTCACTTTTGTGAATTACGATTTTCTGCGTTATATCAAATCTTGCATCGGCTCTCTAAAAAAACCAAACGAAAAAGAAACACACCCAAAGACATCTACGTTCTATCTGGTTCAGGTAGAAACTTTTAGTTTTAAAAAAATCACGTTAACCCTTTCGAAAACATTTATTACCATAAGTCAATTTTGCATTTTTAACGATTTCTCCTATATTTAAAAATTCGAATCGGTGTTTATAAACAAGATACGGAAAACTAAAAATACCGCGCCTAATCTACATCCTTCTGCTTTTGAAAATCTGGTATCCGTTTTGAAAATTTTTAATTGTAACCCTCTGAAAGAAATTCATTTCCAAAAATCACTCACACGATTTTCGTTTTCCGACTCAGGTTTTAAAATCGGCTTCGACTCGAGAATTGCGAATACGGACAAACAGTAGACTCCAGATTATAGACACGTTCATTTTCTTCAAAACGCACAGTTGGGTTTTTAAAAATATTTACATTAACCCTTTCGAAACCGATCGTTTACTTAATCCACTTTCGTGGTTTCTGCTTTTTTGGCAATGTTTACCCATGGTTAAATTTCAATTCTACGAGGAAATTTGGTTGGGTCGAGTGTTCTCAAAAGGCCTCTTCCAGAACAGAGTGCGCCACTTCGCGGTGGAAGGTGGAACTACAGGAGTATCTCTGGTTCTATGGGACCGATTATGACGGGGTTTGGCTCATTCAACGTAATATCTACAGCCTTAATAGTTTTAATATATAATATATATATAATATATATATAATATAATATATAATATATTATATATATAATATATATATAATATAATATATAATATATTATATATATAATATATATATAATATAATATATAATATATTATATATATAATATATAATGATATAGCTTTAATAATATAGCCTTAAATATTTTTGTTGCACTTTCGATCGCCTGATTGCACTTCCTATGTCGGTTTCTATGAGCCCAATTATGACGGGGTGTGCCTCATTCGACTTGATTTGGATAGTCTTACAGATTTCAATCATATTCGTATAGAACAGATTGTTATTATCGCGGGCACGGGCAACGCCGGGCGGGTTAGCTAGTTAACTATACAATTTATAATACACACCGCGTAGATGCAAAAATTTAGTTAAGCCTAAAAACGCATAACTGAAAACGATCAGTATTTTTTTCTAATATGCAGATCTGTATCCGAAATCTTTTGTATGTCCTTTTAAATGAGCAATAAATGCTATGCAAAACATATTCTAGAGCAAGAATTTGGTAGCAAGCATCAGTAACGTATATCCTTTTCAGTATTTTTCAAAAAGTTTAACAATTGAAATACGATGCAAATATTTTTCCCCATAGATCATTATCTAACAGAATACTTTTGTGTGACCCTCCAAATGTATGATATAGGACTTGCAGTCCATATTCAGCAGAAAGCACGTTTTAGCGCATCTCAGAAATGCACTTCAATTTCGTTATCTTTCTATTAGGTTACATCTCTAAAATACAACGGAAACGAATCATCCTATTGGACTATGATGCAAGTGAATTCCTTTGGGTGTCCCTGTTAATGGACAATAAATGCTATACACTTCATTTTCAATATCGAACATTCCAAAGAAAACATAAATAATATATCTTAAGATCATAACAATCCGAGCATATTTACGAGATTTATAGCATGGGAACAGATGGCAAACAAACGGCAGATAACAAACCACCTTCGCAGGCAGACAAACCGAAGTCCTAAAAACTTTTACACTATCTAAAAAGTGTTTTTAAAAAAGGCACGAAGATGAATTTTTATTAAAAATTTGCATACTAATGGGCTTTATTGCCTATTTGAAGAACTTAATAAACCAGAATTCCAAAATGGGTATAAAAAGGTCTTATAGTATGTATCAAAATTATTTCTTAGCGATATTGAGAATTTAAAACAAAAATTTTGAAGCGTAGATTATATTTAAAATGTATTGAACGTGAAAAAATTGCTTTGATAAATATGTATTTGTAACGTATTTAGATATGTTACTTTCATTGCTTACATTTATAAGAAGTATTAATACTTTTTTACCAAGTACCTGGCAATATATTGATGTTTTGTTTTGATTTTAAGAGTAAATTATAACAGAAAAACAGCAATTCTTTGCACTTTTCGAAGTCCGCCTTCGCTTTAAGTAATTATGCAGAAGAAAAAAAAAGTACAACTTTTAATGTCAATCTATGAACAAAAATGGAAACAAAGATGAAAAAAAGTGCTAAATTTAATCTTATATTCCCCAAGCACGATTAATCCTATTATGATTTTTTTATTCACTGTTTAGAAAAAAATGAATATTTAAAAAAAAAATGATATTTTTGTTCAGAATTCATTAAAACCGAACCTTCATTTTAATCTATTATGGTGAAAAGATAATCAGGAAAATTTGATAAAAAGTTTCTGCGTGAAAGTTTAGGAAATAGTAGAGTAATTAGATTAATTTGATATTAAATTCTAAACAATGATGAAATTTAAGTAGCTCATTAAGCTATCTACATTTCAACTTTTATTTCCAGTAAAAAAAAAAAAAAGAAATCAGATTATCTATTTTTGAAACGTTGTTTTTGTTATCTCTTCTGATGACAGTTTTTTTTCCATTCAGATAGAAAATTGTCACAGTAAGGACAAAATTATCTTTATGAGGTATGAAATAAAACAGATAACGATGGGCGTTTCTTTCATTATCAAATGCTCTTAAATTATATTTTAATTTGTTATTAGTTAAATTGTGATTGTATTTTTATTTCAATATCCGTAGTTTTTATTTATAATTTTTTTTTTTAGTTAGAGTTACATATGAATATAATATATTCTTGAAAAACACTAAGTTTTTCTTTCTGTTTTAACTTTACTATGTATGTGAATTTTTATGTTGTATAACATTTACTTTACTATATATTACTAATATATTTAATAAAATAAACTGAAAATATTAATGAAAAGGAATTGGCGTTATAAGCCATACTTTATGGGTGATGTTTTTTAACATCTTGTAACATAGATGAAACGTATTTATGAATTCAGTTTGTCTGCATGTTAGTGAATATGGTGATCTGTCCGTGCTCTAACTAACGTAAATATACTCGGGTTGACACGTAATTTTGAAATGGTAATGAAGTTTACTATAGAATACTCGCTATTGAAAATAAAAGGTATAACATTTATATTTCGTTTACACACAAAAGAATTCCGTTACCTTATGGTCTAGGTGGGGGGGGGGAATCATTTGCGGTGCATTTTGTTTAAATTGCTTATTTAGATATCTCATTTCAGTGCAGGTGAAAATGAAATTTCTTAAGAAATATCCTGTTAGTTTTAGAAAATGTTTCATAATCTATACCTAATGAATGATTTTGCGTTCATATTTTCATTTACATTAGTCATTGAGACATAAGCCAAAATTAGTGCTTTTAGTTTAATCTCTGAGGAGTTGATGATATATATAGTTTGGATTCCCAATGGTGCAAGGTGTTCATTTTATGATGATACTATGAAATTTATGGTAGCTTATAGACGCCATATTGAAAAGATGTGCGCTATTGATCACACATGGATACGTATGATTATTTTTGCAACTATCACATAATTATGAAGATTTTAATAAAAAGAGGTGTTCCGTACATTAGCTCAGGTAATCTCGTTGGACTGTATTTCGTTAAGAAAACTAAGATGATCATTTCGTACTCAATAAAAAGTGGAATTAAAACTTAACTAATTACATTTATTTACAAGGAGAACAAAATTGACTGGCAGTGGTTGGTACACTGCGCTTACGTCTCAAGCAAAAACATCACTACTGGCGGGAATGGGAATCCGCTCCGCGCATCATCCCGTCTTGAGCGCTCGGCAGCGCCCCCTGGATAACAAAATGTTCTACGGAGGAAACACTCCCCCGGGGATTGAAATGCAATTTCAATATACATTCACATATAAATTTGCAAAAATTATCATATAAGAAAAAATTATAAGATATAACAACTTACATACACAATAATAATACAATCATAAATGCACTATAATTCAACATTACATACAGAAATAATATATACCTTAAAATTTGCTTAAAGAAAGAAAAGAAATCTGTTACTGAACTGGTAATATACAGACATCTCTGACATTTCTCTTATAAATTCGTCCGTCTGGTAACCGTAAGTTTACGGTTCGTATTATATTGTCCCTTCCCTTAAAAATTTCAACTATCCTTCCAACCTGCCATTTGGTGGAAGGTAAATTTTCCTGCTTTATTAGTACTAAAGTTCCTTTCTGTACATCATCCTTTTTAAATTTCCATTTCCCCCTCTGCTGCAGATTATTTAAATAATCGCGCTTCCAAGTCTTCCAAATTTGTTGACTAAATTTGGTGATTCTCTGCCATTTTGCTAATCTATTTTCATTAATGTTATCTAAAGGTGGTTCGGAGATCGAACTGATAGGTCTACCGATTAAAAAATGAGAGGGTGTCAAGGTTTCAAAATTTTCGAAATCTGAGGACAGCGGGGTAAGGGGACGGGAGTTCAAAACTCCCTCAATTTCCACTAGTATAGTAAGAAACTCTTCTAAGGTTAATTTTTGATCACCTATTACCCGTTTTAAATGAAACTTGAATGATTTTACAGCCGCCTCCCAGAGGCCACCAAAATTCGGGGATTTGGGGGGAATAAATTCCCATTTGACACCTTCATGGGTTAAAAAATTACACAATTCCTCATCTGGGAAACTAATCAGTTTATGCAATTTTTTCAACTCTATGTCAGCTCCGATGAACGTTTTTGCATTATCCGATAGGATTTTTGCGCATTTCCCTCTTCTGCCAAAGAAACGTTTTAGACTAGCTATAAAAGCCTGAGTTGTGAGATCTGAAACAAAGTCCAGGTGTATTGCTTTGGTGCATAAGCATACATAAACTACGACATAAATTTTATTCAATACGCCCTTCCTTTGATTTTTAAATTTAATAGAAAATGGGCCACAGTAATCCAGACCTGTCACCGAAAATACAAAATTTGGTGTCACACGTTCCCCCGGAAGATCAGCCATCAATTGGGAGCTGACAACAGGTTTATTCTTGAAGCATGCCACACATTTGTGAACAATGCTTCGGCAATTATTTCTGCCATTAAGTGGCCAAAATTTTTGTCTTACATGGAAAAGCAACGCTTGTGGGCCTAAATGAAAGTATTTGAGATGGAAGTAATTTAAAATAATATCCGTTAACTTATGATTTGCAGGCAACACAATTGGAAACTTTGAGTTAAGCGGCAAATCTGCATGTGCTAAACGGCCGCCAACTCTAATTAATCCATCCTCTCCTACAAATACGTTTAAGGAAGATAATCTACTTTTATTATTAACAGGCTTACCTTTTTCGAGACATTTTAATTCTTCCCTAAATTCCCCCCTTTGTGCTGACCGAATTAGAAACGATTCAGCCTCTTTCACCTCGTCGAGGGATAGTGGTCCACTTCTTCTCTTCAGTCTATTACGACAGTTAAAGGTGAATCTAAAAATAAAACTCATTATACGAATTAATTTTACAAAATTATTAGTACATGCAAAAATATGATTAATTAACGGTTTATCGTGAGAAATAGTTAATGTAACAAAATCATCATCAATAATGTTCACGGAGTCTCTTTTTAGTTCGTTTATATATATGTCCTTGTTAGGAATCACTAAAGTCTGGTCGTTGTTACACAGATCTAAGTCTTTCAAAAACTCTGGTCCAGTCCACCATTTGGAACTCTGAACGAGAAGGTCACACTTGACACCTCTTGTTAGCAAATCTGCAGGATTCTTGGACCCTGCACAGTGAAACCACCTGGATGGGTCTGTCAGAGCTTGGATTTCCTTTACACGGTTCGACACAAATGACTTCCACCTGTTTGCAGAGCCTTTGATCCAGTACAAAATAATCTGCGAATCTGTCCACAAATACATAGATGATGGTCCCTTGCGGTCTAGTACCGTTTTTACTTCACAAGTTAAGCGTGCAGCAAGTAATGCTGCTAGAAGTTCAAGTCTAGGAAGTGACACTTTTTTCAATGGTGCCACTCTGGATTTTGATGTAATCAAATTTAAGGAAGATTCACTTAGTGAATCAATTTGTAGATACACGGAAGCACCGTATGATTTTGGGCTGGCATCGGCAAAGGTATGCAAAGTTAGGGTGTAACTGGAGTCATCGGGAAACTGAAAAATGTTCCTTTGAATTTTTAGATTTCTCAACTGGGGAAGTTCAGAACACCATTGTTCCCACGTCTTTGTAATATCGGAGGGCAGTTCTTCATCCCACCTTAAGTTCCTACTCCACAGTTCTTGAAATAAACATTTAATTCGTATTGTATATGGAGAAATTAGACCCAGAGGGTCAAATATTCTACCTGCAACTTGTAATACAAAACGTTTTGTATTTTTTGCATTACGCAAAAATTCGAGCAAATTATCAATATCTATCAAAAGTATGTCTTGCTTGGGTTGCCACAATATCCCCAAAACTTTATGTATTGTACTATCCTCAAAAGGTTGTGGCATAGTACTAAATCCACGATTATCCCATATTTCCATTAACATTTGGTTATTCGAAATCCACTTCCGTAAATTCATGCTAGCTTCCTTCATTATTTTATGAGATTGTTCCGAAATGTTCACCGCATCTTCGACTGTGTCTGTCCCGGTTATTAAGTCGTCCACATAAATACAATTGTGGAGTACTTCTGTCGTTATTGGATATTCCGTTTCAAATTTGTTAAGATGATGCTTAATTGTAGCAGATAGCAAAAATGGGCTTGAGTTCAAGCCAAATGTTAGGCGTGAAAATCTGTAGACGATAACATTAAATGCGTCATTGTCGACAGGATTCTTATCTATAAACAAAAATCTAAGAACATCTCTGTCCTTTTCGTTTATGGCAATTTGTAGAAAAGCCTTCTCTATATCTGCTAGAAAAGCAATTTTGTTTAGTCTGAAAAAAATCAATAAGTGAAAAATATTAGGGTTTAAATTAGTTCCTGCGTCAAGGCAGTCGTTCAAAGACAATTGTCCTGCTTCATGGGAACTTGCGTCAAAAACTATTCGACATTTAGTATAAACACTATCTTCTCTAAATACTGTATGGTGCGGTAAGTAAAAAACTGGTTTATCTGAAGGGTTTTCTAAATTGGGTACACTTTCAATTATGTTCATCTCTAAATACTCATTCAAAATATTGCAATATTGTTCGTATAACTTTGTATCACGTTTCATTCTTTTTATAAGACCTGAGAGTCGCGCTTCGGCGGTTTTATAATTATTTTCTAAATGGTTCCAATCCCTTGTCCAAGGGAGACTGATTTCATATCTATTATTTTCAAAACGCACAGTTTCATGAAATTTTTCTAAAATTTTCTCGTTTTTAACACTGTTTGGGTCATCTTTAATTCCCAACGTCTCTAAGTCCCAAAAGGTTTTCAAATCTAATTCATCTTGATTTTCTATTAAATGGCACGTGAATTTACTTTCATTTCTATCTTGTATTGTTCCACCCGCGATCCATCCTAAATGAGAATTTTGTAAAATTATAGAAGTTTTAGGAATTTTTATTTGACCAGCTAATAACAATTCGTAATATACATCTGCTCCTAATAACACTTGAATTCGCTGAGGTTCAAAAAATCTTGGGTTCGCGTAGGTTAAATTCTGTGGTAAGTGCAGATTAGAAATGTCTACGGCGCTTGAAGGGGTTAAATCAGTGATTTTAGGAACCAAAAACATGTTGGATAATTTTTTAAAACTTCTATCCTTTTTGGAAATTTCTACATTTATTCTGCTTTTAATTTTACAGACAGAATCATTTAATCCAGTAATTAATGACTTGACCTTATATTTTTGCAACCCTAACATATCTGCTACAGAAAACGTGGCCAATGAGACATTACTCGCAGTATCTAAAATCGCAATACAAGGAAAAAGAGAATCATTACTTCCCCTTAAATAAATCACAGCTGTCGAAATCAACCCATTATAACTGGAGCAAGACAAATTTTGATCATAATTGTTTTGACAGCTCAATGTTAACGCATTTGTGGTGGGTTCTATTGAATTAGAATTTGTGTAATCTTCCGTTTTCAACTGCGGTTCATTTGCAATACAATTAACTTGCCTATTTTCATAAGCAGGTTTCGAAAAATTAGCTCCATGAAGAGAACTATTATGGTTGGAGTAACAAATCCTACACTTATTATGCAATTTATTACATCGATTAACAGCGTGAGATAACGATAAACAGTTATAACATAACTTCAACTTCCTTACTTGGTTCAATTTCTCTTGAACCGCTAAATCTAAGTACCTTTGACATCGAAATATCATATGAGGTTGTTTACATAATGCGCAATTAAATTTGTCATTCTGTAATACTAAACTTTTTTGTTTCTGAGTAATTTCATACCTAGGTTTCGCAACGGTGTTACTTTTTTGTAGGTTTTCGAGAGCTTGAGCCCTTTTCAGTAAAAAATCAATAAAAATATTCCCTTCAGGCAAGTCGTTACAGTCAAGACTCATTTCAAATGCCTTTCTTGACTCATCATCGATTCTTTGTAACACAAAATACATTAAAATTGATTCTGATAAGTTATTATTTTCTAGTCCTAATTGTTTCAGAGCCCTCAAATGACTCAATAAATTATCTACCAGATTCAATTTTTATTTTGTTGTTACTCAATAATTCAGAAATATGAGAATTTACAATTAACCGTTTGTTTTCAAATCGTTTTTTTAAAGCTTCGAATAAGGAAGCATAAGAATCATCAATGTTTTGCAATTGTTTCACAGGGCCTGTTAAAGCCGATTGTAAATAATATAATTTTTGAGCATCATTTAATTCGTCATTGCTATCAATCAAGGTGGTGAATTGCAGTTTAAAATTAAACCACTCTGTGTAACGTCCCGAAAATTGGGGTAAATTAATTGACGGCAATTTAATTTTTGACTCATTAGCATTAATTCTATCATTATTATTTTGACATTCAACATTAGAAACACTAGGCTTTATTAAATCAAGAAGACTTACTTCGAGAACTTCTACCTGTTCTTCTATCTCCGTCAAGGAATTTTCAAATTCCGGTAAATCATCATCAGAAATTACCGAATACGACTCGTTGCGTAACTCATCTGTTTTCTTTTTTAACGTTTGAAGGGCATTTAACTTGAGTTCCAATTCTTTCTGGCCAAGTTTTGATTTTATTGCATTTGATATACGTGTAACTTGGCTGCGTATGTTTCCGCGTTTCCGATTGAGGATTACAGTACCTTTAATAGTAGCCATTATAATTATCTATAACTACATACAAAAATCCAAGGGCGATGATTCTTTACAGTGTTCTAAATGAGCGCTGGGCTCGAAGGACCAAAACATGTTCCGTACATTAGCTCAGGTAATCTCGTTGGACTGTATTTCGTTAAGAAAACTAAGATGATCATTTCGTACTCAATAAAAAGTTGAATTAAAACTTAACTAATTACATTTATTTACAAGGAGAACAAAATTGACTGGCAGTGGTTGGTACACTGCGCTTACGTCTCAAGCAAAAACATCACTACTGGCGGGAATGGGAATCCGCTCCGCGCATCATCCCGTCTTGAGCGCTCGGCAGCGCCCCCTGGATAACAAAATGTTCTACGGAGGAAACAAGAGGAAAGAACAAATATTGTTGTACATAAAACGTTTTACAAATAATATATTTATTAAGTTTTTATTTTAATGTGATTATTAACATTTTCAATTGGATGAACAATTTAAAAGACATTTGCGATAAAAGAAAACCGAATTCTTGTTTTACATTTTAATGCTTGCGTAAGGCACAGCAATGTAATAAATAATTACTACTGGTGAAAATAGTTTACTCAGTCTGTTAAGAATTAATAAATAACAGAAATCTTAGTCGTTTTCACTGCTATCATCATTGGTTGACATTCCTGCATCCAAATCGCTTCCATTGCCATAGTTGGAACAGTTCTGTATTCTGCACATGCTTGCACATCTGAGGTTATTAAAAAGAAACACACATAATGGTATGATAGATGTTCTCGAGAAAGAACATGACATCAATTCCAAAACAGCTTCAGTAGCAGGAGGACTGTTAGTCCGCTGCACCTCTAGATAAGCTCTTTTCTTACTGTCTGTTCCAGAAATCCAACCATATTTATCTGGGGATGGAAGATGATGATCAGCCTGTAGGCACTTTTTCCACAGAAGAGCCTGGTGATTAGCTCTCATTACATGTAGGTAGAGTGTATTACTACATGGCAGAAGGCGATGTGACTCCAGAGACACTTTTTTTGCAGAAAAAATAGCACAGTGAAATTTATAGAATTTGTACTTTCCATAATAGAACTAGCAAATGTACGACTCAAGCTGTTTCTGTGTTTCATCTGATACGTCAGCTTGAGTACCAAGGGCACTTAAAGCATCTCTGAATTCAGCGTTCAGAATAATTTTTATAGGAAGCACATTTTCCCCCTTGCCTGCAAAAGCACTCACTGTATCACACCATGACAGTGAATGCAATCCTGGTAACGCATTACATTTGTCTTTACCTAGAATTCCATGCATCTCATTCATGTTCTAGCACTTTACTCTGTTATTGAATCCACATTTTATAAATATTAACCCTTGTAGTTTTTCAACTCGTTTTCAAAAGTTAACAGTGTGATAACTCTGACATCAGTATCTATAGAGTTAATAATAATATTTCTAAATCCAGACGCTAAAGCATGGTGGACGTGAAATAAATATCGTGTATCCGCCTCTTCTGGAAGCACGTCAATTCAGTGGCTTCTTCTAATAATTTTTATGTGAATTTATAGCATTTTTCTCCACAGGTAACGTACATCACACGTGTATTCAACTGTTTCAGATAATGCTCATTTTGCCATTCTTGTGAAATGAAATTTATAAGTTCTTTCTTGTACTCCTCATTAGATAGAAACTGCTTCCATTTTGGGACTGGGTGTCCAGGAGTTATATGTTTTACTTTTATAGCATCGCCGACATCTCGTGTTTTTCGTTCATCACTTTTTATTGTCACCTGCCTGTATGTATCAAATACAACATCTGTGGATGTAGATTCTTGTATTATTTTAGAAAAAAGATTCTCTGCTACTTGTCCGTGCGGTAGCTTTTGAAGTGTTGCTAAGGGCTACGGTAGAGGCCCTAGAGGGTAGGAAAAGACAGTTCTCATGTCCAACATTCTTCGATCAGCAATGATTATCATCTGAATAACAGATTTCTTTCTGTCTCGACAACAAACTCTAATTTATTAAATTTTATACTCTGTTTCTTCTTCAAGTGAGAAAATATCTTTAGCTTCTGTTTATTTAGAGGTTTGAAAAACCCTTCTGCCTTTGAGTCTTCAGACAGATATTCTCTCTTGAAAGTTTGGTAAGCTTCTTCACCCACCTCTTGAGATTTCACCATGTCTTTGACAATTTCTTGATCTGGCAATGCCCCAGTTGACAATATTACCATGTCTAAATCTTGAAATGAATTTATCCAGTATTTGATGATCATGTTCTATAAAGCTGAGATATTACGTTCCGTCTTTCTGGATCCTGCTCAAAGAGAAATCTGGATGAAAAACAGATTTTTCTGAAGACCTGACTTTGGTTCTTTCCCGAATCATGTGAAGAAATGCTGACCTCATATCAGAGTTTAAGTAGTATATCTCAACAGCGGCAGGTCTTTGGCTGAACTTTGTTGCACTTTTTGACCCTTGTCTTTATTTATTATCTCTTCAATCGCCTGGTCCACAGGGATTCTGCTAAAGGGGTTTCGTTGTCCAATCTGCCCCCCAAAGTCTCCTCGAATAAAAGAAACATAGATGGAAGGATGAACAGATTCTAATGCCAACATGTTAGCATAATTGACACTTAGATAACGTGCGTAGTTTAAATGATCATATGCAAAGCACCAATGTAGTATTTCCCTGACAGTCAGAAAATAGAGCATCCAATTACCCTTTCTGGTTGCCAACACAAGAATTTTGAGAAGAAACACTGTGTTGTCAAATTGACTGAAAAGTACGAATTTCTAAAATTATTTTTAATATTTCTGAGAACAAAATTATATAATGCATAACAAATGCCTTTAAAATAGAATTTCCCTTAACAAATATATTTTTTATTTCGATATATATGCTTGTGAATCCCAGAATATCAATATTTTTTAATCGCTGTTTGATGCTATATTTTATATCTCCTCATTCTATATACAGTTCAAAAAAGTATTATGTGAAAAATATTTTTGTCTACAGCCATTTTAACATGGCTACATGAAACGGAAAAACACGGGCCTAACGCTTAAAGGGTTTAAAGCCTTGAAATCAGTCTCATCATTTAAAAATTCTTACTTTTTAGTAAATCTGGCAACACTGTCGACTTACGATAACTACAAAACTGCAGCTTTATATAACAATAACTGAGAAGTTTGTCTATAAGATGCCAAAAACCGTATGCTGATAGCTTTTATACTTATTAATTTAATAGCATGCAAAACCAAGAAAAGCTTTCCGATCAGCTTGTTTATCGGCGGTCATTTTTTAATATGGCGTCCATTAGCTACCCTGGTTTAGAAAGTACCATGGATAAATGTCATGCTGATTTTGTGGTGAATCCAAAAATATATTGTTTACCAAGTCTGCTGAAATGAAACCACACGAGCCCCTGGCTCAACGACTATATCCAGTATATGCAACGAGTTGTAAAAAGGAACAACTTATATTCCTGGAAATATTACTTGTACATAAAAACTTGTCGCTTTAGAGAAAGTTAACGTAAATAAAATATAATCTTCTTCATATTGAATATTATTTATACAATTTATCAAGTAAGCTTATCTTCTCCTTTATTATTCATATCAATTTAGAATATGCACGTCAAACGTAACAAATGAGATGCGTTCGTAGTATAACTAGCTTTATAAATATTAAGATCTTGTGATTTTTTTTCTGCGAAATGAATTATATCGTGTGTTATTAGGATATGATTAATTTCCGTAATAAAATAAATACATTTTAAGTTGACAATATTTTATTTTATCTTTTGTTGACATTTAATGAAAATACCAATGGGAAACTCAGGCCTATCTTTGAAAGTTTCAGAATTTTAAATCACCATTTATACACTTTTTCCATTTAATACCTATTTATCCAGAATCATTTATCCAAAAAAACTGTCGGTAGATCATATGATTGCTAACACTAAACAATTTTAGTATACACATTCGGTTTTTAAATTCAGTAATGCGAAAATAATATGACTCCATCTAAAATATGACGTAATCACCATGGCAACCTAGAATCACTAACTATCATGGGATATCCTTGAACTAATTACGTGTGATAGGATTTAATAGAATGAAGAAAATTTTTATTAATAATTTTTTTTGTTTTGATTCTGTTTTTATAAAGTTTGAAATCATTCGATAAGATTATGCAACGATTATATATATTAAATTCCAAACCATTCGGATGTGTAGTTTTTTCACTGTTACATGCGGACAGACGGCCAGACGAACGGACCAGACGATTATAGGTTCTACGTGATTATATAATTACCAACGCACCTAAAAATTAATAAATGGGGCACTTGAAGAGTGAGATTTATTGGTCAATTAAAAACATATGAAATGTAATGGAACAAAACGCTTCTTTATACGCCAAAGTACAACCTTGGATTATGCTTCAACATAATTACCACACCTCTTAACATAATCATCCTAACATGGTATCATATTTTGTATACCCATACAGAAAAACGACACTGACTTTTATAATATGTAAGTATGAACATACTGTCTGACAATATCGTCAACCTAAAATCTCTTTCCAAGAGTTTAAGGCACAAAAATGTTCTTCTGTGTCGCACATTGATCGTCACCACAGATACAGTGATCGTCACCCACTGCGGTCTTCATCAAGCAGAGTGTTCCATTCTTCGATGAACTGCCACATCCTTCTTTGTACCATTGCGACCCTCATACTTTGTTCATAGCTAAATAAACAATTTAAAGAAAATTAAAAAAATTAACTTTAATGATTAAAACACACTAACATATCATTGTCATTAATAATATATTTGACAATAATAATATATTTAAATAAAATGTATTTAAAAATTAAACGCCAATCCGAGTACATTTATGCGAATTAGAGCACGGACAAACGTACAAACCCAATTCATAAACATTTTTCAAATATTAATAGCAAACGACTTTTTCCCCATAGACCACAATGTAACGAAACTATTTTGTGTGCCTCGGTAAATGAACTATAAATGCTACACATTTCATTTTCTGTAGAAAACATTCTATAATGAACCTCATTAACATATAAAAATCACATGCCAATCCAAGTACATTTACGCGAGTTAGAGCATGGGCAGACAGATAGACATAGAAAATTCATATACACTTTTCAACTATGCTGGAAAGAGTTAAAAATAGAGCACTAGCACGCGCGAGTTATTAATATCGTTATTAACTTAATTTTCAGGAAAATTTATTATTTACGTAAACAAAATTTATAATCTTACTAATTTATTCTATAAAATAAAACATTTTTGAATTGCTCTGACGTTTACTGGTAAGTATTTATTATCATTTCAGCAATTCAATTTCCAATTATTTCTAATACCTTTGAAGATTTTTGGTCAATAAATATCACACTTGTAAATCAGTTGAAACATGCATGGTGTATTCAGTCTGATTTACTAATGCTTAGCAGAATTAATTTACAATTTCATATGTATTTCAACAGTAATAGTATTAGCATTTGTATGCTTTCAAATTCTAGTATCCCATTTGGCAGTTTTATGAACAATACAGCTGTTCTATAGCGAGTGCGTGAAAATGGCCTGCTTCATAACTCTTGAGGTCCATTATGTAATGACATAGGTAATGCTTGTATTGGTAATTAATTATAAGCTTCACATTACGATCATTTAATTATACAGCATATGTTAAACTCATAAACATCTGTCTTATAAAGAAGCAGTGTCGCAAAGTGCAGTTTGCACTCAATGCTGCTCTTTATTAAAAATTTATTATAAATTTTTAATAAAATATAATCGGATGATTCGATGAATATATATCTAAAGATTTTAAATCAATTTGAATTGTTAAATTAAGTAATAAAATGCGGCTCTAGATAGAATTGCATGACATAAATTTCAAAACAAATTGTAATCCTTATATGTAACGCAGAAATTAATTTAATAAGAGAAGCTATATTTTCATTTGATTTTATATTTTACAATTAATATATAACGAAATATGGTGCAATACGGTTGTTGTTGTTGTATTTTAAATGCTATTCTATTTTTACACTCTTCATGTATATATAGGTGGCTATACCTTGGTAAAGCTGGTAAATATTACCTTGCTTCCTATGTCAAAGGTGGAATTTTATAATAGATTTTTCACTCACTTCCTGATATGAGAAAAATATAAAAATTATGTGTGCAGGTGTATTTTTGTTGACAATACAATTGTTTATTGTATTTACAACTCGGTTATAAATTAATAAATTAATTTATGTAAAAAAGTTAAACATATTCTTCTTTAGTTTAAAATATAAATTTGTTTAAATACCTGTAAATGATACACTTTTGTTAATACTTTTATATTGAAAATATTTAAATTCTGTTTTATCAAATAATTTTGTTTTTATACATTTTTATTACTACATCTAATAATTTTTCAAATGAAATACTGTTGCCATTAATCCAATACAAATATTCTGAATACACGCATACAAGCCAACTTTGTTTGCGAATTTATAGTTTTATTTGAATACTTTTTTCTATAGTAGGTCATTTTATATAATAACGTACATAGTAAAAATAAAAATCTATCATTTCTAGATTTTTGAACACATGTTATATATATATATTTTTTTACTGTTATTTTATTTTATATTATTTGTTTACTTATCTGATAGGCTTTCAATAATAGATCAAACATCAACGCCCACATCTGTTGAGATTATTTAAAAAGCCGTTATACTTCTGTCCTGTTATTTAAAACTACCATTGGCATTATAGGGAATTACACGCCAACAATGCCTCCACTTAGGCTTTATGGCTTGTGGTATATAAAACTTCAAGTGCACTCAGTAAACAGGGATTGTATATACCGGGTATTCGAAAAAGGTTTGGCTGATTTGAAAGAATCATAACTCTAAAAATAATTGAGTAAATGTAATTATTTTCTTTACAAAGTACTCGTCAAATATCCAAGATTTGTCAGATGTAGCTGTTTAAAGTCGTAAATTCAGACGATGCGCAGAATCGATGATATGTAAATGCAAATCGCACCACACATTCGCAATTTCTTCGATGATTCCGGAGTGGAGAGCGTGTAAGTCTAAAACTATTGGAGTTATGGGGAAATTGTCAATTAGAAAGTTCTTCAGCATCTTTGATTTAGTAGGAAGAAACCACTATGTACACAAATAACCTAAGCAAAAAGTTAAAATTGCGAATGTGTTGTGCGATTTTCATTTGCCGGTCATTGATTCTGCGCATCGTTTGAATGTCACGGTTTAAGAAAAGCTACATCTAACAAATCTTGGATATTTCACGAGTACTTTGAAAAAAAATAATTGCATTTACTCAATTATTTTTAGAGTTATGATTCTTTAAAATCGGTCCAATCTTTTTCAGACACCCGGTATATTTTGTTTAATTTTTTTCATTTGATCTGAAAATATTCGTGATTGTTTGAAAGTTATTTTCAATATTTTCACTTTGAAAACGGTAGTTATTAATACAACTAGTACTTTAAAAACACACTTTTAAACGTTAAATTCAGTAATATAATACTAAAAAGCCAACTACAGTTTTTTCGCTTATGACGTTTTAGTGAAATATCAGAAGAGTTAAACAAATTTCAGAGCAATAGCGGCTAAATAGATATATTAAGTTTATGATATTACTTCATTATAAGTGTGTATACACTTTGAAATTTTATTCCGTATATTGTTTAAACGTATTTACACAGTACATAATAATGCTGGCCGTATATTGGAAATAACATAAACGGAAGGACAATATCATTAATATATTTGGATGAAATTTAAAACATTAGAACAAAATTCTACTATTTAGGATTAACGATAAGAAAAGTTTAAATATGCATATCTAACTTCACGTCGCTGTTTTCACAATATCCACATCCACATTGTATTGAATTTCAATATGAAATTAATAAATGCAACTCTGAAATAATGTTGCTCTAATACTAGATATGTATTTTGTTTCTAAATATAAAATTAAAGTGCACTTGGATTATTAGATGCATATTTCTGACCGTTAGTCTGACCAATTCTAAATATGTTTTTACCCAGTAAATTTATTCAATAAAATTTGTCATATCTCTGGGGTACTTGTTAGTTTTAATACTTTCCATCATAGTTGAAAAGTGTTTATGAATGAGGTTTATATGGCCTTTTGTCTCGCCGTACTCTAACTTGCTTAAATATACTCGGATTACCATGTATGTTATTGAGATTTACCATGGCACGTTCGGTATTGAAAATGGAGTATCTAACATTTATAGTTAATTTACAGTGGCGAGCAAAAGAATTCCGATACATTATATATATGGGGGAAAATCTTAAAGAATGTATTTTAATCATGTTTCACTATTTCAAACATATTGGAATTAATAAGTACAAGTTGCTTGAGTGTACATAAAAGATATTCATTTACAGGGACTCACAAAAAGCTTAGTTTTCAGTTAGTATTGCTTATGAACAATAACTGCTAGAAGGACATTTTCAATTATTTTTAAATTTAACTTTTTTCCCATGTTAATTGCAGTGTATAAATTTTATAAATCATATACAGGGCTGCAAAAAGAAAAAAAATCGTGTAAATTTCCTCTTATTGACGTAAATTTTCAACTGAAAGGGAAATTTCAATTATAAGCATAAATCAAACACTTTGTGTGAATTTTAATTCATAAACTAAAACCATTAACAACGTTACAACGCACAAATGAAAAAATTCATTGGATCCCCTTCCTCAGTGAAAAAAAAAGATTTAAATGGTTTTTAATGAACTCTTTGGTTATAGCCCCAAGTACTGGCTTGATATAAAAAGCCAAAACAAGAGTTTATATATCCCAAGGAAATGACGTAATGTCATAATGGCATAATGATATAATGACATAAACTCTTGCTTTGGTATTTTCAATATATTGGGAAGTAGTATATTGGAAGGGGTTCTTTGAATCCATTTAAATCTTTTTTTTTTCATCTAGGAAGGGGATCCAAGAATCCTCGAAACAGACGTATGTAGTTTTTTTTATGCCATTTTTTCATTTGTGCGTTATAACGTTGTTAATGGTTTTAGTTTAGGAATTTTCAACTATGTTATGCGTTTGCTAATAGAATAAAAAAAATTCCTACTGCGTAGTGTACATGCATATCTATAGATGATATGCAGTTCTGCATAAAATATTTCTGATATTTTTCAAATTATAAATGGTAATTAATTAATTCGAGTTTACAAATGTGTTTCAAATTGTTTACTCAGGCGTCATGTTTCACCATATAAAATGATGAAGTATTGTTACAGTATTCATAATGTGTTGGAGTTTTATAACCTATGCTTGGCACATGATTTTTCTTTCTTGTTATATTTTAAAATACAATTTTTAGTTCAAAATATGTTTGACTTGAGTCAGACTCCGATATAATACTTAAATGTTGGTATCTATCTTGTATACATTACAGAAGATGAAGATGTTTCAGTGTCATAATTCATTCAGAAATATCTTTTTAGAAAGTTTTGTGATAGCATATGCAATGACACATTACATGTTGCCATTTTTCATTACTTTAAATAGCTCAGAACACAATGAATTGGCTTCAAAGATATAAAAGTATTTAAATATTTTTGTACAGAGTAACATTACATGCATAGATATATTTAAACACATTTTAATTATTTATGATGGTTAAAAATTTTTGTAAATAAGATCACTTTAAGAACAGTTTATTTTCAACCCTCTGAGACTGCTGTTTGAAATATATATATATATATATATAGTCTTTGTGATATTAAAATTGTCCTGAACACAAAAATAATTCAACTATCTTCATTTTTTAAAACATATAACAAAAATAGCAAAACATATTATAACTTTTTTTACTGCAGTTTAATTTTAAATAAAAACAAGAAATATTGTTACATTTGGTTCAGTTTTTCGATTGAATATTTTACTATCAATTCGGTATATATATATTAAAAAAAACAGTGCCTCATTTTGGGGTTGTCCACTATGTCTCATACAGATATATCTATACTTATAAAAAAAAGTTTCGTTCTGTCTATATTTGTGTGAGTCTGATTGTCTGTTTGCGATGGCTAGCGAAATCTACCCCACTTAGAAGCGTTCAAATGTTGGTGAGGATAGTCCAAGACAAGTCCTGATGCGCATGAAGTTCAGATTTTTCATTTTTTGATACTTATTCGAGATATTAATTTAAAAATCAACGAGTAAACATTATTTTCCTTGAAAATTGGCCAATGTGAATAAGCATGCTCAGTTCCGAGCTTTTCAAAGCCATAAAGAAAAAAGAAATTCAGAAAGAGCGTTTTTTAAACCCGTTTTCTAAACTCGCGTTGGTCAAACCGTTTGAAATACGGAGTAACGGAAGATATATTTTTAAACTTTGTACATTTACGTTTAAAACGCCGCAATTTTCTCAAAACAATATTAATATTAATCCTTTTAAAAAATAATCAAAACGTTTCGATTTTGAGGTTTTCTTTTTCTACCTTACGCTGACGCTCAGGCTCAATTTCAACGATACCGATTTTTAAAAATACCCTCTTAAAGCGAAAATAAACAAATAAAATCTATGAGAAAACATATTTATTTTACAATTAAATGTTTATATGTTAATATGTTAAATGTTTTTTTTTTTTTACGCAGGCTACAATATTGTTACATTTTTAACCGATAAAAATGTCAAAGTATTCTGACTATAAGAACTTTTATCATTATTATTATTAAACGAGCCCCAAGTGAAAAACAAAATCAAAAAAGTCTTCTTAGAAGAGCTTTTACCACTAATTATCAATATTGTTAGTCGAAATTCTTACGCAGTCTGTGAAAACATAATATTTTTAAGTCATAAAAATTTAAATAAAAGTCATAAAAGTTATAAAGAGTTTTGTACGATAACGAATATTCAAACCCCACGAACTGCCTCCCTCCCTTTTTTTGGATTACTTCAAAATTATGCATCGACTCCGAAGATCAAAATACACAAAAAATAAAAATACCAAAAATACGTTAATTTTTGTTTCCAAAGGTGCATTCCGCTTTAAAAAATACGAATATTACCTCTTTAAAAAAATGTCATTCCCGAAAGTCATTTTTGTGAAATTTCGTTTTATCCGCGCATTTTTTTCATAGGATTAAGATTAGCAATTTAAAAAAAAAACACGCTTAATTGTATACAATGAATCTGAAATTTTAATACGATATACTAAACTTTTAGATAATGATCGAATTAAATCAGGTTCAATTCAGAAATTTTGAGATTTAGTGGGAAAATAATCAGTTTTTGAATAAAATATTTTCCCCGTAAGGTAAACATTGAGCATTCTTATTAACACTTATAACGTAAACTTATTTTTTTTCTATTGCTTTAAAATTTTAATATCTTAAACTAACGTTTTAACTGTTGTTCCAGTGAAATTTGGCTTAGAAAAATTGATATTTAGTGGTAAATTAATAAGTTTGAAAAAAAAAAAAGTTCCCGTAGGATTTCCTTGAGGGAAAAAAAAGTTAGATGATAAACGCTGCCTTTTACATGTAAATGTCGATATTTTAGCACGAAAATTACACAGGGGTTCGGAAACATTATAGTTATAACTCATAAAATTTTCAAAGAGTTCCGACAATAAGATATACATTTAAAATATATATATGTTTTTTTTTCTCTCATCGCTTACTTAGACTATGCAGTTGTTTTTCACTCTGGATTAAGAATTTTTTTGCCCATCATGCAAGGCGAGTTGTTTGATGTTTCAACCTACTTCTGATTTTTACGACATATATTATTGTGCTTTTCTGGAAAAGTATTGGTGAAAATTGAAATGTTATTATATATAAATGTCAGATATTAGATCGGCATTTTTATGTATCATAAAAATTTCAAAACGTTTGGACAATACGAAATATATATTTTTTAAATAATGAATGTATTCTATGTGATGGCTTTTGGTTATATCTAAATGTCCCCTTTAAAAGAAGGGCGGGAGGGGGGGACAAAATAATCTATGCGCTACTCTCGTAAATTAATAATTGCGTTAGTGTTAAAGTCAATTGCTTAAACCTACCGAAAGGGGGGAGGCGAAAATCGCGCAGGCTATACCCGCAAATTTAACGTTAATATTACAGGTAGTGATGGGTAGAATGAATGATTTTGATATTCGAATAAATCATTCGGGCATGCGCAAAAGCATAACTGCCAAATTTCAAAATTATTTTAATCAATTACTACTAGAACTTTTATAAAAGAAAATGAGTTTTCATATTTTAACTGGAGTTAAAAAATCTTAAGATTTTTTTTTTTTTTTTTTTTTTTTTTTTTACAAAGTTTTTGTGGTAATTGATTAAAAGAAATGCGAACAGTTGCCGAACAGTTGATGTCGGTTAAGGGGCTTCCGAGTTATAATCAATTTAAAGCCCAGTCTATTGCAAATAGAGTGTCTTATATTAAACTGAGCCGTTGGGAAAAGTTAGGATGTAGTATTAACTACATGATAAAGGAACAGTTACAACAGTTGGCAACAATGCTTCTTGCCCTTTTACAAAATTTCTGGTAGTAATTGATATTAAAAAAAAAAAAAAAAAAAAAAAAAAAAAAAAAAAAAAAAACGAAGTTTGGCAACTATGCTTTTGCGCATGCGCAAATGATTCATTAGAATGAAAAAATCATTCATTCTGCCCATCACCAATTAAAGGTAATTACTTAAAATTTTGACAGTTAACCCTTCTTTGCATTGTGATGGAAATTTCCATCACTGTTTATTTAACTTTTAATAAATAAATCAACCTCTTTGCCACCACTATATTTATATAGAAATATTAATCTAGTAAATTTCCCGTGAACTATGTTGCTGAACAAAGTTAAAAATTTATCTTAAAATTTCTGGTGTCTAATATTTAATATATGTATAAAAAACAATTGTAAAAGAAAAACTCATGCAAAGAAGGGTTAAGGATAAAATATCTAACTATATATATTCAGTTTTGCGGCGCGCTTCGCCATCTGACAACGGAGTGTATAATCTCGGCTTCGGAAAAGTATATATTTAACACTCATAAAAATGTCAAACAGTTTGGTAAAACAAAAAATATATTCTTTTAACGTTAAATTTACTTTAATGTAGCAGGTGTAAAGGAAAAAAAAAATAAAAGAACGCTTCTTGCAAGAACTTTCACTACTAAATATCATTATTTTTCATGCACTCCTCAAATACATAGTTTTTATAACATATATGATATCTTAAAGAAGGGGGAGGGGGACATTTCAAGCGGGATACGCTCGCAAATTAATAAAATCGTTAATATTGAAGATAATGGCTTAAAACTTTGAAGAATGTAATATATCTAAATATCATATCATAGATTGAATTTGGATGCAGTCTTCGCCAGCTGACATCGGGGTTTGTAATGTTTGAATAGATATTCATTTGAAGATAAATATTTATGTAAAATCGATAGTCCAAGTGCTACACGACAAAAATAAGGTGAAAACTGCACATCGTGATACAGTTATACCGATTGGTCAGTATCTACTCTATATTAATACAAAGCATATAAGAAGGGAAGGCATCGCGGAAAGTACGGGGAATTCAAGATGGCGGACGTTATTCAAAATGGCGTCATTTTCGGGAATAAGTGAAATTTCGTTTCTATTCATCGTTTGATGGAAATTTAGATGTTTTTAGATAAAAAAATATTATTTGTAACACTTTACAGCACAGTCGAAAAGTATTTATGAATTCAGTTTGCCTGTTTGTCTGTCTGTCTGGTCGTCTGTCTAATCGCACACTAACTCAAAAAAAAAACCCGGATATCCAGATAATTAAAATATGGTATTGTAGTATACCTTAACAAGTTAGGTATTCATTTTCAAGTGTGCATCATTCATAGTTTGTTTACAAGGGCAATCAAAAATATTCGGTTACATTATGGTCTGTAGACGAAAATCGCTTGCAATGTGTGTTAATGATGTTATACTCTTTGTAACATATTCAAATTAATATACATCAGTGTGGTACAATACAAGATACTTACTGTAGAAAAAGCAGTGCCTAGCAGTTTTCGTTCATTTACAGGGGCTCACAAAATAATACGGTTACCTTTACTTTAATGTCTCCGAGCGCATTGCCTTTATAACTTGTGTATAAATTTTATAGATCATCAGCTAAATCGATTGTTATTAAGGGAGGTGCTAGGTATGAAAGAACTGCAATTTTTAATAATAATATCCCTATTGGTCAGTGTCTTCTTTATATCACCCTTAAAACAATGCATATAAGAGAGGCATAATGAAATGTCTTAGGAATTTAAGATTTCGGCTGTTATTCAATTTTTTCGGTTTTCGTCATATAAAAGTGTCTTTGATGTTATTTTCGATTTTTTTAATCAAAGATTTTCTTTTTAATATCAGAAATATGCTTAAAATGAAACTAGTTCAATTATTAAAGTATTTTTTATTGTATAGGGAGTAAAATGAATGGAATAAATAAATAATAAAAATGCATTTTACTAATGCCTTACTTATACAACATATTAAAAAATGAATGACATAAAATTGCAGAATATAGAAACTTTAATTTGTAGCACATTATTTCTCATTCACATTCGTTTCTACAGTTGCACAATAATGTGCAAGAAAGACCAACCTTCCTACAACTACACTTATTTTTGCAGATTTTGCACATACATTTTAATAGTTCTTTGCAAGAATCTGCAATCTCGGGCAGCTCCAATCATTTTTATTTCCATGAAAAATTATCCAACCATCATCCCCATTTGTTTTGACAGGGGGGACATATTTCCCGCTCATGTGCTTGTCCCCAAATGTGTCCAGCTTGGAAAGCACTCCCTAAAATTTGTTGTTCTAGTGCACCCTTGGTTGGTGGAAGATGTTCAATAGGACGATTTTTTGTCATAAACAATTCCTGTCTAGCACCATTTACACTTATGCTGTTACATGTTGAACAGTACAACAATACTACGATTTTTTCTAAAATATTTAGAATATCGTCAGGTATGGAAGTTTGCGATTTTGATAAAAATGAAAATGCGATAGTAGTATCTTTATAGAGAATCCATGTCTTCCAAGCTGACTTTTCTGTTTTTCCTGTGAAACCAGAATTGCTGTCGCAGCCTGTGAAAGCATGGAATCCTAGTGACGACATTGCTTTTTCTTTTCCAATTGCTGCAGCTACAGTATGGTGGGGAATAAGTCGGTAATTCGTCCCTGTTCTAAATGCAATCCAAACAGTTCGCAGGTTTCTGTCTGACAATGTAAAGAAATGTGCAATTGCTAAAACTAATACATCAGTATCTGCAGAGCGTATAACAATATTTTTCAATCCGTTTTCTCTTATGTCTTTGAGGTGCAAGATTATCCTTGTATCGCCTTCTTCATGACCAGGGCAAGTCATTCCAATTAAGGAACTTAGTGCAATATTATTTCCTTTAACTTCTTCATCTGCAGTGGTTATAACTTGTGCATTTTTATGGTATTTATAGCTAGTGTTCCAAGCAGATTAAATAACTCTTCTTTATTACTTGAATTTCTTAAGAAATCTTGCCAATTTTTAGGTAGTTTGACATGCGATAGCACTTGCCTCCTGGTTCCTGCACCCCTTTTTCTCCTAGTTTCACCTTTAATGCTTGGTGTAATGCATCTATCCCATATAAAATCTATCCTTTGGCAACTAAAACTCTCAATGTCGTTACATAAATGGGGTTAAAATGTGTTAATGTAGTAATCATTGAAGGTTTTAGAAGTCTGGTGACGCTTTAAAATGTTATTAAGAACTGGCCTATCATAAATTAAAGCATCGCATGTTCCTGGAACAGTGACAATTTACAATTCTTTCATATCTAGCAAAGTTCAAAAACACATTATAAAATTAAAAACGCGCATAGACAGCATTGTGCTTATTGAAAGTCCTGTGACCGTATTATTTAGTGAGCCCTGTAAATGAACGAAAACTGCTATGCGCTGCATATTCTACAGTAAGTATCTTACACTGCACCGCACTGATGTATATTAATTTGAATATGTTACAAAGAGTATAACATCATTAAAACACATTGCAAGCGATTTTCGTCTACATACCATAATGTAACCGAATACTTTTGATTGCCCCTGTAAATGAACTATGAATGATGCACACTTGAAAATGAATACCGAACTTGTTACGGTATACTACAATACCATATTTTAATTATCTGGATATCCGGTTTTTTTTGAGTTAGTGCGCGACTAGACAGACGATCAGACAGACAGACAAACAGGCAAACTGAATTCATAAATACTTTTCGACTGTGCTGTAAAGTGTTACAAATAATATTTTGTATCTAAAAACATCTAAATTTCCATCACACATGCTTTTATACGATGAATAGAAACGAAATTGCACTAATTCCCGAAAATGACGCCATTTTGAATAACGGCCGCCATCTTGAATTCCCCGCACTTTCCGCGATGCCTCCCCTTCTTATATGCTTTGTATTAATATAGAGTAGATACTGACCAAACGGTATAACTGTATCACGATTTGCAGTTTTTTCACTCCTAGCACCTGGACTACGAGGGTGTACGCTCGGTACGAGGGTGACTATACAAGGGTGTATAAGCAGTGGAGACACCAGCTTTAGGATCGTTTAGAAAAATTTTCGTTTAAATATGAAAAAT
Organism: Maratus michaelseni; assembly: GCA_963931845.1. NCBI lineage: Eukaryota > Metazoa > Arthropoda > Arachnida > Araneae > Salticidae > Maratus > Maratus michaelseni. Next base: position 197,400,107 of record OZ007588.1, on the reverse strand, counting down.
CATTCGACAATGATTTTAAGTAAATTTAAGTTTGTTAAGACCGACCTGGTCAACGCTGGGTAGGTCAGCTAGTATAGAATAAGAAAATGTTGTAAAATTATTTTATGTAAAAGAAAAAATCTTCCTAGATTTACAAATAAACGAGTGTTTTATTTTAAACTTCAATTGTTGTTGTTGTTTTCTACATACTTGTAATCTGTATTAGCAAAATACCGAAATTTCTAAAAGAGAAATTTTTTTTTTCGAATCTAAAAAAACAAACTTCTTCTAAGAAGAATAGATTCCGCTTTTAAAATGGGACTTAATGCTAAAACCTATACTAATATACTGCCCTTTTTAATTACTATTATAAGTTAGATCAATGTAAAATAAATACATTTTATAGGGGTAGTCCTCTGTGCTCTCTCTCCGCTGTCATTTCAGTTCAATTAATAGACCTGTGTTTGCAGTAATTAGTTTAAAAATTGTAAAACAATCTTATTCTTGTAAAAATCAAAGTAGATAACTTAATGCAAAAAGTTAATTGATAACATTTAAACATATGAGGATAAGGTTTCTTAGCATTTAATTTAAGAAGCAGTAGCACTCACTCAAGCATCATTATATTTAGCTCCTCAGATAAATATTTTTATTTCATATTATACCTGCCAGGTAAACGAATTGTCTGACAAAATTTAAAAAAACCTTTCCTTTGATTCCTTAATTTAGTTTCTGAACTCAAGTTTTAAAAGGTTACAAAGGTTTCTCTGAATAAATATAATGCATGCTGATTTTTTCTTTTTTTTCAGAAACGTAAACTAATGTTCCTTAAAAGAACTGAAAGAAATATCCTTTGATTCTGTAATGCTCTCGATGTTAATGTTATTTGAATTGAATCGATGTTGTCTGTACATCAGACTTATCAACCTAAATAAATGTTTTAGTTTGTTTAATTGGGATTTCAGAAGTTATTTGAAAATAATTTTATACTAAATCACACATAGAGTTCGAAGGTAATATTTTTTTTAAAGCTAGCTTTATTTCATTAACTTACAATTCGATTTTAATGTATAATGACAAATATATGATATATGTTCAACTGTAAAATTAACAATTATCCATCTCTCTACAAATATATCTAGATGCAGATTCAGGTGTAAAAAACGATGACAGACACAGATAGTTAGATGGAATTATCCATAGTTTTTTTCTTTTAAAAGCGTTGACATGTACTGTACTCTGTTCCCTTTATACCAATTTTCAATTGTGTTTTTTCAAAGAACATTTATCGTTCTTCTTGCTTTATACCTATCTTCAAGAGTGTTTTTAAAAATATTACCTTTAGTTTTGCCGTTACCTAAGATTGCCAAACGATATTACTCGTTTCAAGCTAACATGTGGAAACGTCTGTCGTCTCGAATTGTATAAAAAGTGACTAACATTTTTTTATACTTGAATCTTCAAATATGTATGTATATTATGTGCAAGTATTCCATAATGCGTTTACTTATCTGTGAGAAATAGTACATAATTTTAATGGTACACCTGAGCATATATTTGTGACGATATGTGCATTATGACGCATTCAAGTACACATACTAATTTATTAAAAAGTCTATGTATACACATATACAATGTCCCCCAAAAAGGACACCCACGTTTAAAAATTCAACATTTCCTAAACTTTATATATATATATATATATATATATATAAAGATAAAAACCTGACATTCTTTACTTTACAGTGGATCATAAATAGATGCAGTAATTTTAAGAATAATTGAAATTTTCGTCAACAGATAGTGCTGTAAGCACAGGGTTCGTACGGGTACCGTTACTTTTCCAGGTGATATACCAGTATATTTTTCTAAAAAAATACATCAAGTTCAAACGTGCGAAATTTCATCTTATTTAAGAAGAGATTATCTATAAGAAAATACTGATACCGAATAATTTCCTGGTCTAAAAACTTCAGGACCCGTACGAAACTGAAGCACTCATAAAAATGTTCAAAGAAACCTTTAAATCTGGAATAAAGTTAGCTCATTTAATATTCTTCATTCTGTTTAGTTGATGAAGCTCAAAAAATAAGGGATGCATTTGCATTTTGTAGTAACCTTGATCATTATGATAGTTTGAGATGATGTACTGTTATATATCTACTACAATTTGTATATATATTTTAATTATATATGCAAAATTTTTAGATAAACATGTCGCTTATTTTATTTTTATATTTGTTACAATTCAGAAATTTCTGAATTTGGATGTCTTTTTCGAGATTTTCTGTAATTGAACAGTAAGTGCAAATTAGTGAATTAATATATTTATGTTCTGTTTTTTAACAAAAGAATTTCTATTTTTTCCCTCAATTGCATTAGCAATTTTTCATTATCAAGGTGTTTAATCATCAATGCGATAAAAAAAAATATCTGCAGAAAAAATACACTAAATTTATTTTATCTGCTTTCCTTATCTGTTAATGTTCCCAATCACGAAAAAAAATATTTTTCTGATATTAAAAGCAATGCATGTAGTTAGTAGGGTGATTTATACATAATTTACATGTGCTCTATGTATAATTGATTTACTGTCTGTGCGTTTTTCCTTAAATATTACTATATAATAATTTTTGCACATACAATTTATGTATGCAGTTATACATACACAACTGTTTGTATCTAATTTAATAAAACATAATGTATATTTATATGCGCGTGAACTTATATTTCCAAGTATTTATCTAAAATATAAGAGATACATACGATTTCTGGCAACTTCGTAACTAATTTAATAATCCAAAATCGTTTCAGGAACATGCTCTACACACTTCAAAGATGTAAAAATAATTGATTTATTGCACCCTAAAATGTAGAATTTTACCTTAAACCATGCACACACTTTAGCCCATCTTATGGGATATAGGGGAGACCGGTGCACATTGTAACTAGGGACACAGTGAACCACCCTTTAATATTTTATTTATTTAAAAAATTTAAACTTCTGTTCTATCCTAATAGACAACAGCAGTGAATTTATAGCCTTCAGAGCACATTTTTAGCTCAGAATAAACCATTTTATCATGGCTGTTTTTTTTTTTTTTTTTCTAAAAGCAAAAATTTTCATTCTCATATTTTTATTTTTTCAGAATTTAAAGATTGTAGATAAATAAGATAAAACAACTTTTTTGTATAGGTAAGATATTTGTTTTTATGTAATTTTATAGTTAATATGTTTAAAAGAAAGCTATAAACAATATTAATATGATTATTATTTTAACTTCAACATGGGGTACAGTGGACCACCCACTACCGGGGCACACTGGTCCACAATCCACTCTGCTCCTGTAATGTAGAATTTTCAAAATATTTAATAATTGGTTATTTTCTATAAAGAAATATTATTTTAAAGTAATTATTTAACTGTAAAATAAAGTAAACATAGAAAAATAACAATTTGTTTAACATACTAAGAAATATTTCGTTTTGTATATACTATCTTTGAAAAATATAACTGTAGCCTAATTGATGATGATTATTTTAAAGTAAGATTTATGGACTCAAATTGAACGGAAATCAGTTTATTTTTTCTATAAACTATATTTGAGTCTGTTGTTGATATTTGAATCTGTTGTCAGTGATATCGTAATGTTGCTTTCAGATTCAAAAGTATTCCAGGAAAATTCCAGGCTCAATCTTAGTCAGAAGTATTTTGGAATTTCATTTGTAAATTTTAAAGTGCGTTTTTTTTTTTTTTTTTTACTTAATTAGTAACTTTAACTTATTTGCTATAATTCCTGTATCTTAATCTGTTATTGTTTTCAAAATATAATAATTTACTTAACTTAATTTTTCACTCATTTTCTGATATGATAAAATTATAAATATTATGTATGCATTATTATCTGCGTTTCTGATGAAAGAAATATATTTAATAATTTTAGAACATAATTATAAATGAAAAAAATATTTTAATAATTTTAATAATTTTAGAAGATAATTGTAAATGAAAAAATATTTTAAGTCAATTTCCATTCGCCGTCGTACGTGATAAATCGCCATATATTCTTTATTGTTACAACTGTATACGAGCTACTACAACAATGGAATTAATTGTGCGCCAAATCACACTAGCTAAAATATGACTACTGGCTATGAAAGTGAAACGATGAAATATGTGAAACATTAAAATTAGAAAGCAAAAAATTATTTTTTTAAAGTGTATAATATACATTTTTAAAAATTATGCTTTTATCAATTAATAGTGCAATATTAATTATGGTTATACATTGGAAAAAAAGTTTAGAATAGTTAGTTTAAACAATGCCTTCTTTTCTTTCCTGTTGCAATATTTTAAAGAAGAGACAGAGTAAAATAACGAATATTTAAAAATAAATTCACTAGTTTTCGAAGTTCTACCAAGCGTAAATTAGAGCGGGGAATTTTGCATAATCGTGGTCCATGCCAAATTAACGTATTTTAACGGAATCTTTTTGGAACAAGATGAATTGCAATCATGAAACTATTAAGATATATAAAGTAGTCCGAATAGTAAGTGAACAGCCGCCAGTGAATGGACAGTTAGTAAATATTTTAATAGAATAAGGTTTGAAAAACTCCCAACTAGTTAATTATCATTAAGGGATTTAAAAAACTCAAAATTCAGTAAAAAATCCTTATACGCTAATTGTCTAGTTGCAAAATAAATAGCATAGTATGAAATTTAAGTGTTTTTAAATTGCTGTCTGTTCATTCACTGGAAAATTTACGTTTATTTACTGGAAAGACCTGCTCATTTACTTGTTTTTTGCATAGCCTTTTTATTAAGATACCCCTAGGATCCCAAACAAATGAAATATAAGCTTACTTTCATTATTTCTTAACCACTTGTATACCTACACATGTATTTATATTGCCAGACACTAAAAAGTACATTTTGTTAAAATATAATTAATCTTTAAAAAATGTGATTAAGCGTTCATTTACTGGTCGGACTACCCTATTTAATATTTATAAAAGAGTATTTTTAAAAAAACTTAGGATGTTATTCTTTACCCTAATATCAAATAAGTATTTCATTTATCCTCATATCTCCTCCCTCTTCCCTATTACTGTTTTGTTTAGAAAAGCACTCTATCATGAACATAAAATTTTGTTGTAAAAAAATCAGAAACAATGTATCAAAGATCGCATTATCAATTACAATGACACCTGCACATATAATAGTAATGCTTAAGAAAAAAGATCGCCGGAAAAAAAAAAAAAGACGAATTGTTTCCTGATAACTGAACTGAAACGTTTGGAAACGAAATCATGAGTACACAAAGTAGTAATAGTTACAAAATAAAACTTGTCAAATTGAAACATGTAAGTAACACAATAGTTCCTACGGGAAATACTACGTCATTGTCATTTAGAAAAGAAAATATAGAATTATAGTTATTGAATATAACATATAACACTTATTACTATTGGCCTGATTATACCCAATTGGATTCGTGCGTATGCATTTGCATGTTTTAGCTTTATCTTCTACTAGCTGAACCGCCCGACGTTGCCCGGGCCCATGATAATAAAATTAAACAAACCTAAAGTTTGTATGATTTTATATCTTTAACCCGATTTTGTATGAAATTATTTATTTAAAAGTGCTGTGCACGCGACTGAAAATACTATTTCCACTTTCCGCGGATAGGAAGCGCATTCTGATATAAACGAATCTCCAACACGTGTTCCCGATGCCTGCTGCACCGCATAATAGGCGTGCAGCGCAAGTGCTGCAAAATCTTTTAGTTCCACCTTCTGCCGCAACGGGCGCAATTTGTTTCGTTCGGACATCCGTCATGGGTACCCGTTGTATCAAAGGAGTTTAATAAACCAATTTCCGTTAAAGTCGGGACCATAGAACTCGAGAAAATGGTGCGCCTCTGCCGGTGGAAGGCGGAACTAAAATCTGTAACGCGATCGAAAACCAAGTCGAATCATCCAAACCCCGTTGTTATCGGGCCCATTGAACTCGATATAAGAGTGCACAGTTGGATAAAAAGAAACTTGCTCTAGAAAACCACCTTCTCCTACATCAACGCGACCATTAAAAAATAATTATACTTTTCTCATAATTAGAACATAACGAAAACGCTACGCTAAAATAGCCGCCAGATGGCACCCCTTCCCATCCTCAATTTCAAATCTATATCTTAATTAGTTATGTTAAATTTTGTTCATTAGTAAAAATTGGCGATTATTTCCTTTCATTTTCACAAACTAAATGGAGGGATCTGCCAGACAAACAGATCTCTTTGCAGTTTCAAATTCGTTTATTTCTCTTTGCAAATCGGGAACAGTTTTTTTTTTCTTTAGTCATTTTGATAAAAAATATGGCATTTTTGATGCGATGTTTAATGATATTCTAATTAATATCTTGGGTTATTATCAAAATATTAAAATTCTGAGTCCCAGGTGCATCAGATCAGGCTTTGGACTACCTAAATATAAATTTTCAGACGCCTAGGTGCGCTAGATTTCGCTGACCTTCGCAGACACACACACACGGAGGAAAACTTTATTTTATTAATATAGATAAATATATAGAAATGCAAAAACAGCAGGCTATAGAAGATATGCCAAAACTTTATTATTATTTTTTTTTACTTTAGTTATGTATATTTTGCAACTGTCCAAATTACCGGGATGAAAACAAAATACTAAGTTTTATCCTATACTAAACTTTCGTCGTGTTGTATATATAATTTTATTTTAAAGAAAACAAAATATGAAAATGCCTTGTAGTAATAATAATTAACTTTTTTTGCAGTTGCGTACATTTTGTCATAACAATTTTTAACAGCATGTTGCATCCTGCTGGCTGGTAAAATAAATCATTGGCTGGTAAGATTTTCTGAAAATTCAGAAAATATATATTTACGATTTCGCAAATTCTTATCAATTCCAGGACAGGAAGTCGTTTAACGTGCGATTGTGAATCTGGCGGTAAAAATATAATCATGACATCTTATTTCGTTTGAATCATTACCTTGCCGAGATAATCACCATGTTACGAAATATTGGATGACGTCCTCTCATAAGTTTGAGTACTTTTGATTTGGAAAAATAGAGTGTGTTGGAATTATTGAAATTTATTTCACGTTTGAAAGATTTTCAATAATTATCTCGCTTTAAGAAGTAGTATAAATAACTTCATTTTAAGGAGCCATTTTCGTAAATAAATAACAAATGTGTGCTGTAAATAATGCCTAAACTAAAATGAGATAAAAGTTTTTAAATTCAATTGTGGATAAAATAATACAAAGAAGAATTTTTATCTAATAGTGAAATTTAGATTGCGTCATATGCGAAAAAATCTATATCCTGTAAAAATAAATGGTACTTATGTATTATCCGGGTCAGGTCATATCAACTGCGCCAGCAATGGCGCCGAAAATATTAATTACAGTAACCCTTTTATTTTGCTTTCTTCATTTTAACTGTATATTTAATTCTATGTAGTTGCCATATTACAGGCAGTAGCGGAAGTATTTATATACGTATAAATACATTATGATATAGCATATATATAACTATCTAATATATTATATTCATTGATACAGTATATTTGCAATACATAATATTTATATTATATTCATTCTGGTGGGCATAACAAACAATTAGAAATAAACCTACCATCGTTTATTGATAAATGTCATCAATTTGATGTTATGTATTTAATAAACGTATACCCGAATTGCTGTTTTGTATTATTTTACCATAATCTATTTATATATTTCTCTTACGTGAAGCGAAAATAAAACTGAATTTCTAGCTTGCCGTTTGGCAACAACCGTAGTTTTCAGATCGACGATTCTGAGTTGTCACCACAGTATTATACTGTGCTTGTACACGAAATAAAAAACATGTTTACGTCTGAGAGATATTGTATTTTTCATTTCAAACGAACTTTAGACGATGATTGTTGATTTATGTGAATTATCTGCATTTTTAAAAAATAAATTTAAACCGTGCTGTACAATATTATAGGCGCAATGAGTTTTAAATTAATTATGTTTCCAATTTCATATTATTTAAATGATTTATGCCTATTGGTAGCACCAACTAAATGCTTTTTTAATTGTGTTTTCAACGAAGATTTCAATTACTTTTTCTTACATTAACAAAATTTGTAAATTTTATATTTTAAAATAATTTATGATAGTACTTATTCTGGCTAGAGTTGCTGCAAAAAGTGGCAAACGGAGCGACCTAAGACCACATAGCGCTGACAATGGGATTTGCTACGCAACCCACGGGGGTTAGCGAGAGTTAGCGAGCATATCTGGACCCCTAGTTATATATTACTTATCGTTTTGAACAAAGTAATGTTTTTATTAAATGTACATTTAATTACCATTTTGAAAGCGATTAACCATTGACAATAATAAACATAATTGGAGATTGACAACCCTTTTTGGCGATCTATCTAAGTGACAGGGATGATACGTAAGTACCAAATAAACTATAAGTTAATCAACAATGTAAAACGACTAGTCAGATAAGAAAAGTAGTAGAAGTAATCATTCAAAGGTCCAAACATTTTTGGCAGATTAATCTTTTTGAGAGAAGGATCATTCTCAGATAATCGAATACTCTCAGATATATAAAAAGAGAGATAAACGAAAATATTTCGCGAATGGTGTAAGGATACTCCAGTAGTGGTGCTCGATTAAGATAAAGAGAAACCTTCACCACAAAATCTATATCAACACTTGATTCTGTGTTGTCATGAAATGAAGTGTTTATTCACCCCATTTGTGGGGTGTTTCAACATTGAATTTAAAGCGAAATTATTCAACAGGTTTTACATTTTCCTTATGCATATTTGATTGTTCGTCTCAGGCTCGTTTCTTAAAAATGAATAACTTTTTGTTTTGCATATAATTTATGTGCGTATACTTATAAAATGTATGACTGTATACATACTTTTTATCAAAACATAAATGCGTTTATGTATGCGTATATGACGACTGAGTAAGATTCTGCGAAGATGGTTTCAATGTGCTCATACATAGATAGGAATGAATGAAAAGTACTACTGTGGGCAAAAAATGGTAAGACTTTTTAATTTAAATTTCGCGCGAAAACCCATTCGTCGAAATATTTTTTTCTAAGTTGGTATGACTGTCAGTGACATCTGTGCCAAATGTCACATCAAAATAATCATTAGTGTTTAGTATACGCTTGTCTTTCTGAAGTACAAAAATTGCATTCGGCGATTTTTACAATGAGTGAAATTATTCAACAAACAAGTTCCATTAAATTTTGTGTGCGGAATCAAATTTCTGGTGCCGAAACGTTCAGAATGTTGCAAAAGGACTTCGGTGATAATTGTTTGTCACGAGCAAGTGTTTCTGATTAGTACAAATTATTCAAAGAGGATCGAGAACGCGTTGATGACGAACCACGTCCAGGGCGGCCATCAACATCAACTGATGATCAACACTTCAATAAAATCAAGGAATTGGTGCTTGAGAACCGACGATTAACAGTCAGAGACCTTACTGGCATCGTTGGAATATCGGAAGGATCAGTGAAAACCATTTTGAAAGATGCACCGATAATGCCAAATGTTTTTCGCCAAATTTTCAACCAATATCGTGCCGCAACCACCGTATTCGCCTGATTTAGCTCCGTGTGACTTCTGGCTATTCAGCAAACTCAAACGACCGCTTCGGGGAAACCGTTTTGAGTCAATTGAAGACATTAAACGTGAATCGTTACGCGCATTGAAGGTTATTCCGGAAATTGACTTTAACAACTGTTTCGAGGATGGGAAGAAACAGTTGTAGGGGGGATTACTTTGAGGGGGACGAAATTGATTGGGAAGAATAAATTAAGAATTTTTAAATTATGAACAAAGTCTTACTATTTTTTGCCCACAGTATGCATATGTACACACGTATGTATATTTCTGATATAGTTTTCGTATGTTCCTTAATAGAGGCATTTCTATTTTTTTCTCAATTTTATTAATGTTTTTTTCTCTTAAACAAAGTTTTTAATCATGAATGTGTTTAAACTATCCTCTTGCAATAAAATTGACATTAAATTTATTTATTTCTTACAAACATCTCAAAATGTTCTTAAGGGGACAGATCACCTTTAAAATAGTCAAAAATTCAATTTCAAGGTTTTGATGTCAGTAAATAGTGCATTTTATTCTTAGTAAAAAGGTACCAATGTTTTTCAGAGGCGATAATTATTGACGAAGATATAAAGTAAAAATCAATCGTCATTCTTTGTTTTTGAATGGAGAGTGAAAACTTTAAATGCATTTAATTCACAACAATGATTTTCAAACTTGCGCGCACGATTTTTCCAAAAATAATTTAGATAGAACATCAAAAATTTTCCAACTTATTAATGTTGCAACAATGAACAAAATGAACTAGATTCTTTTAATTTGATCAATAAATTAAAAAATAATTAACTGTAATGAAATTAAAAACGCATTTTGAATGCGCTTTTCGATGAATTACAGTTAATTATTTTTTAATTTATTGACCAAATTAAAAGATTCTAGTTCATTTTGTTCATTGTTACAACATTAGTAAGTTTGAAAAAAAATTGAGGTTCTATCTAAATTATTTTTGGAGAAATCATGCGCGCAAGTTTGAAAATCATTGTTGTAAATTAAATGCTTTTAAAGTTTTCACTCTCCATTCAAAAACAAAGAATGGCGATTGCGTTTTACTTTATATCTTCGTCAATAATTATCGCCTCTGAAAAACATTGGTACATTTCTACTCAGAATAGAATGCACTATTTACTGACATAAAATTGCTTGAATTGAATTTTTGACCATTTTAAAAGTGGTCTGTGACCCTTAATTACGATTTTTTTTTCTGATATTAAATTCACTGTATTTATTTAGTGAGATGATTTATGGATCACCTACATATACTTAATGCATATCTGATTAATTCTCTCAGGCTTGTTTCTTAAAAACTGCTACCTATTTTTTTTCGCATACAATTTATGGATATAGTCATACATATACAATGTATGACGCTAGATATTTTTTATTAAAACACCGATATATAAATGTATTCATACATATTAGGGTTTCCACTAACTTAATTACAAGCCTTAGTGGTAGCTCTTTTTTTTATATAGTAATATTCGCCATATTTAATTGTTGAAATATACTTTAACTTTTTAATTAAATAAGGTGAAGATTACCATAAGAATTTACTGTTATCTCTATGGCACGACGGTGTGCTGTTTGAACCGCTTGATATATATGAATGTGTGTGTACCGTATATGGCGGCGTATTACATGCACTTTTCATACAAGGAAATTGATCAAAGTTTACAGGTGCGCATTATACGGCGGTTATAAAAATTAATGATTGCACTTTACAAAAAAAAACTTTTATTAGAACTAAGATACCTAATTTTAAATACAAAAAAAAATTAAAAATAAAGAAAGGGAGGGAGAGAGAGAAATTTGCTAACCGATTACATGAAAAACAACAGTTATTACAGTTTGAAACTAGTCGTTGGGAGCCACCGTAATACTTACCCATCATGGATATCCATAATATAAAATATGAAAATAAAACATGTGTAAACTACTTATAAAATGCATTGCAATTCAAATAAAATCGTGGCTTGGTGACATCATAAACTTAAAATGCTCTATTACTGAATAGCGTAAGAGAAACATCCTTATAACTCAAAAAAAAAAAATGATAATCATATTAACTAACGGTTTGCTGTGTCGGATTAAGAGTCTCATTTCCAATTAAAATATATCTTTGAATTGAAATTTGACTGAAATACAACGCCATGAAAAATCGATGAGTGTCGAAAATAGGATTACAACTATCTCGGCAACTAATTATTCGATCAATTTCATTATTTATGCAAAATTTGTTTTTGTTTTTACTGTTTTCTATATTCACTCCTTAAAATAAAAAAAATTAGAAAATTTGTATGTATTTTTTATCAGAACGAATATTTCGAGAGTCCGAAAAAAAGGGTTCCGGATAATCGAGGTTACTGAAATTCAATAAGCTTCTTCCCATTATTAAATACTAAGTACATTCCAAATTTCAGTCTCTATCGCAATTTGTGCGGGAGATAGAGCGTTTACAGACACACAGACAGACAGACGACATTTTCTTTCTAAAAATATGTTTTTCGGAATCGTCAGAGTCTGAAACGTTTAAATCCGTCATTTTTTTTTTCGATTTTTAAAACGATTACAAGACTTACCCTATACTAGTACGTATGATGGGTAAGTAATAATCTTTACTTTATTTTTTGCTATATATCTGATAAAGGTGTGTTTGCAAAGCATGAGATACACGTTATACGACAAATATACCTAAAAATAGACAAAGTATGTCTGACAGTTTAGATGCGAATTATACATCAAAGCGCGTTTTACGCCATCGTAAAAGGCGCTAGTCATTAATTTTGTCGCATTTCTCGTCGTGTTTTTTGTCGCGTTTTTCTTTTAATGTCGACTAGGTTATAAAGTCTTTAATATGAAGTAATCAGAAGTACATATTAAATACCTCAAACCAAATAAGCCCTAGAAATTCAGAACATTATAATACACCCATATCCTTTACAAAAATAGCCAATAAGGATACTTTATCATGCGACGTTTTATTTAAATAAAATCCTTGCATTGTTTTATAATCGTTTAAAAATTATTACGAGGCATAAATAAAATTCATTAAATAATAATTTTCAAACAGTTTTTGATTTATATTTTATCAGGTAACATTTAAGTAAATATATCTATAAAATTATTTTACAGGTTACCTCTATGGTTCTTTATACATAGCATGATTAAATTAACCTATAAAAAGTTCAGATTTAAGATTTTTATTCTTTTCTTAAAAGATTGTTTTTAAGTTTCATAAAAATACAAGCTTGCAATAGTAGGATGTGTAAAATGTCATTTTATTTCTTTCGAAATTTTTCTTGCACTCGACAAACATTATTAAGCATTTTGCTTCTAAACATTCATAAATTATTTTAAATACTTTATAAGGTATTTACCATTGTATATCTAATTACTCATACATACATAAAACTGCATTAAAAGTATGCTTTTATGCTTAGAATTGCACTATACTTATTTTTTTAGCTAGTTTTTGTTTTTATCATCCACATCTCAACGAAAGCATTCTTTTTTTCCCTCAATTTTATTCATATATTTTAATCAATGGAGTTATTAATCTTCCATGTGGTTTAGGTTTTTCTTCTACACAAAAAAAGTACCATTAAATTTATTTATTCCTTACAAATAAATATCTGTTATTATTCTTAATCCAGAAAAATATTTTTTTTTGCTGATATTAAAAGCATTGCATTTAGTTAGTGGGATGATTTATGGATAACCTACATATACTTAATGCATATTTGATTAATTGTCTCAGGCTAGTTTTCTTTAAAAAGTGCTGGCTATTTCTTTCATGCGTAAGTTGCTCTGTATCAATTTATCAACGAAAAAACGATATCGATATTATAATTTACCCTTAAAACAAAGAAGTATCAGTCCTAGCTAGTTATTCACTTTGATATTCCATTTTTTGTACTTCTTGTAATTATTGATGACACAAGAGCGTCAGCGAAAAAAAAAAAGCAGAAATTTTTAGATAAAGTATATCCTATTTTCGCCCTGACGATAGCATTTTTCTATTTATTATTTTATATAATATTTTATCTTCATTAATTTAGCGGCCTTTGGTTAACTTTTTTTCCCTTGTAAGCATTTCAATTTTAGTATTAGTGGAAGTATTCGTTTAGAGAATTTATCATTTTTTCCCCAATTATAAATATGTGAAAAGAATTGAAATTTATTGAATATCCATATGTATTGTTGTTTAGTTTTCCTCTTATAAAATTGAACTTATTAATTATAATTTATCTGAAGCCATATTTTCTTTTACATTCATATGTTTTTCTTATAAAGTTTATAGATGACATACAGCATAGCAATTATGATTATGAATGTTTTTTAATTTCTTTATGTAATTCTAAAGAGAATATTTTGAAACATAAGATGTGAATATATATTTGGAGCTCTGATTTTACATAAATATATTACATGAACTTTTTAATTAATTTTTGCATACACAATGGTTAATTAACCATATGTGATATAGTACGTATGTATTGCTTTTGACGAAATACGTTTGTAGTTTAGTAAACAAATTTAATGCGCTATAGAGTAAAATATATTAATCAACATACGTTGTAATAAATATGAAGGCATGTAAAAGGTATTTTACCGCTAAATATTTATATCCGCTTATTTTATTAAAATCAATGTAAATATAAAGACTAAACAACTTTATTTAGTTTTTCTTTTAATATCGACTAGGTTATAAAGTCTTTAATATGAAGTAATCAGAAATACATGTTAAATACCTCAAACCAAAAAAGCCCTAGACATGCATAATATTATAATATACTAATATCCTTTACAAAAATAGCCAGTAAGGATATTTTATCATGCGACGTTTTTATTTAAATAAAATCCTTGCATTGTTTTATAATCGTTTAAAAATTATTACGAGGCATAAATAAAACCCATTCAATAATAATTTTCAAACAGTTTTTGATTTATATTTTATCAGGTGACATTTAAATAAATATATCTATAAAATTAATTTACAGGTTACCTCTATGGTTCTTTATACATAGCATGATTAAATTAACCTATTAAAAGTTCAGATTTAAGATTTTTATTCTCTATTTAAAAGATTATCTTTAAGTGTTATAAAAATGCCAACTTACAGTATAAAATATAATTTTATTACTTTCAAGAAATTTTTTGCACGCGAAGAACATTATTAAGCACCATGCTTATAAACATTCATAAATTGTTTTAAATACTTTGTTGAATAAGTTATTGCCTTACAAAGAGACAGACAAAAAAGTAATACAAATACAGTTTCAAAATAAATTATCACGCTATATTAAAAATTGTACAGATTTCAAAGATTTAATTAATAGTATTGAGACAGAATTCATCGTGTAATTATCAAGACTGACGAAAAGACAGGCTGCCGCATTACATTACACGTGGACTGCTTGAGTCACGCGATACACTTTTAATGACGCAAAGGTGCTGGAAAAGCACGAATGCTGGTGCACGAAAAGAGCATCACGTGACTCTAGCGGTCCGAAGGGTGACGAACGCGAGAAGTAGTGTAGCAGCCTGTCTGTTTCATCAGCATCGATATTTATACTATTACAACACAGTTATGAGGTTGCATGGAGACAGACATAAAAATTTGATGCATCTCATGTGAAGCTGCGTTATGAAGTCATGCATCCTGATCAGCTGGTTATAGCAATATCCAGTAGTGGCTCATTCTGCTTGTTTTGTGTATGTTGCATGTCATTTAAAAAGTTGTCTTTATAACATTTACAAGTTACCTCTATTAAGTTTGTTACATAGCATGATTAATTTAACCTATAAAAAATTCAAATGTAACACTTTTATTACATTTAATAACTGATTTTCTTTAAGTTTAACTAAAAATGCAAACTCTCAGTATTAAGATGAGTAAAAATTATTTCATACTTTCGAAAGTTTTCTTGCACGCGAAGAGCATTATTAAGTACCGTGCTTCCAAATCACCATAAATTGTTTTAAATACTTTCCTGAATAAATTATTGCCTGTCAAGGAAAAGGCAAAAAAGTTTCAAAAGAAATTATCACGCTATCTTATGAATTGTACAGACTTTAAAGATTTAATTAATTGTTTTGAGAGATATTTGAAAGTACAATTATAATATTATGATAAAGTTATCTGTAGGCATAGAAACAGACATATAAAATCGTTCGAGTCACTACAATGCATCTTATCTGATACTGTGTTAATGAACTGATTCATCCCAATCAGCTGATTGTAGTAGTATGCAATATTGTCTCCTTCTACCGGTTTTATGCATGTTGCATGTAATTTTCAGCTGTTTTTCTCGAATACTAATATTCGAAAAAAACTCTTCGATTAAACAAGCCGAAAGTTATAATTCCAAAACACTTATCAGAATAATATGCAGCACCAAGAAAAAGGTAGTCACGAGCCATTACTGATAGTATCCATTAGGTTAAAATGTTTTAATGGGTAGTATTTAAAACTAATTGATGTAAAGAAAAAAAAACCCTACACATTCACAACAATAGCGATTGTGTTGCTAAAATACAGCTTACTTTACCGTACAGTATATTTTTAAGGCAGTGGGTCCCCACAAGGGAACAAAGTGATTTTTAGGAAGGCAATTCAAGAATAATTATTTAGCCATAATTTTCATAAAAGTATGTCAAACCCAACATGTTTCTTGTCTGTTTTTGGAAAAAGTCAATGAATGTAGTTAAATAATAAAATTAATGCTTTCAAAAATAAAAAATAATATAAAGAAAAGAAAGAGGTTTTTTTCCAATCAATATTCAAAAACGTCTAATTGAAAAATCCAAATAACCGGAAGAATTATATAAAATAAAAGTATATATATATATATATATTATATTTACATATATACATATATTTTATATTATTAATCATTCTTTAATGTTTTGAAAATTCATTAAATCTATAGAATTATATTATCTTAAACATTTCATATATTGCAGTGAACCCTGGAGCTTAGTGAACGGAATATTACGTTCCACACGCTTAGAAGGTTAAATATATATATATATATTTAACCTATATATATATATATATATATATAATTAACCTATTATATATATATATAATAATAATACCTAATAACCTTATATATATATATATTTAACCTACATATATATATATATATATATATATATATATATATATGTAATAATAAAAAATTTTCGCCCTATTTCTTTAGTTAAATTATTCCAAATTCTTCAATTCTTTTTTCCCTCTCTTTTTAAAATATCTCTTAAATCTATTTTGTATTTTATTCCATAACTTAATCAAAATATTCTGTTATTTATCATTCTAAAAATGTTAATCTGTTAAAAGCTACACGTATTTATTAAAACCTTATTCTCTTAAATTGCAACACTGCCTCTAAACGCACCTGCCTAATTTCTTCTTTTGAGACATTTAATTTTTATTCTTTGGAACTTTTATAATACCATTTTTATTTCTATTTAATTCATTCGGCATCCCAATTCCAAGCGGTTTTCGCGGCCAATGGCCTTTTTACCTTTTTAATTTGCCGCTTCTGTTAAAGAGTTTTAATCATACGTCAGAGACACGTCTTCGTGGCCTCATTTTTTCATCCATTAGCGAGAAAGCTCCGCCTTCTTTATCCCCCTAGCGCCCTCCGAACATGGATGCGAGTGGACCCGCTTGTTCGCGCGTTTTGTACCTTTGGGCCAAATTTTGAAGTATTTATACGGTTACACTGGCTTCGGAGAGAGAATTTACACGAATTAGTGGTTGTCATCTAATTGCCGTCACTGGGGAGTCTACACTAATGCATCGGTAGTATGTTCTTCAAGCGCTGCTAATTCTTCAATATCTTCAAATGTGTTCAGTTTTAATGAAGCGAAAGTTGGTGGAGTTGCTTTCATCTCTGTGATCACAATAAAGCCACTGCTCATCTATTAAGTTATTAAGTCTTCTTTTTAATGTTTTTGGGAAATTTCTTCTGGATTTCACTGCCTCTGCTCAATTTTTACGACTGCTAATACACTACGATTTCCGATGTGATATACTTCGAGATTTGTCTTCATGGAGAGCGACTCGAAGTGATGCCCTGTCCGGGTGTCATGACTACATTTCAACGATCTCGACTGCGGCTACCTCGATATGATTATCAGGTAATTTTAGTGGTTTCGGACCGAGATGTTCCGATTGTCTGGTGGAAAGAACGTTCAAGTCGACAGCAATAGCGATCGTCTATAATGTGCCAATTTTCGACAGGAATGTAACATATATATATATATATATATATTTAACCTTCTAAGCGTGTGGAACGTAATATTCCGTTCACTAAGCTCCAGGTTTCACTGCAATATATGCAATGTTTAAGATAATATAATTCTATAGATTTAATGAATTTTCAAAACATTAAAGAATGATTAATACTCTGAAGGGGTACATTCATATTTGTAATTGTTTTATTTATAATGCTGAAAGAATCATATTTTTTTAGCATTTAAAACAAAATGCAGAGAAAACAGCATTACAATTTTACCCTTTTTCAAAACGCTCAGAGGGATATATATATATAGATACATATATATATATATATATATATATATATATTACTTATATTTTATTGTCTACTTATTAGTGTATAAAATATTTCATTATATCAGACTCGCAGCCAGTTGAGATATTTTAGCGAG
Source organism: Maratus michaelseni (assembly GCA_963931845.1). NCBI lineage: Eukaryota > Metazoa > Arthropoda > Arachnida > Araneae > Salticidae > Maratus > Maratus michaelseni. The sequence continues at coordinate 197,381,758 of OZ007588.1, read as the reverse complement.
CGTTGTTTGTCCCAAAATTAACCTCATTGATGTTTTAATTCGTATACGGTTGTAACCATTAAGCATATTTGGCGATTTGCTGTTTTATATTTAAATACAGGGTCATTCATAATTCCCTCCGGGGTTTCGAAACGTTATAGTAAAAAAACGAAGACGAATATGAAAAAAAAAAAACATATGAAATTATTCCGAAACTATTCAAGTTTTACTTACATACATTACAGGTGTTCTATGTGTGAACCCTTGGTCACACGGCATACATCCATGCGATAGTCCAGTTCCTGCCATACTCCGTTTCTTTAAATCTGAATCAGTGGTGTCAGTTCAACGGGACTTTCGTAATAAATATCGAAAACAGGGACCAACTGACAAAACAATTCATGTGTGGTACCGGAAATGTAAAGAAACGGAGTATGGCAGGAACTGGACTATCGCATGGATGTATGCCGTGTGACCAAGGGTTCACACATAGAACACCTGTAATGTATGTAAGTAAAACTTGAATTGTTTCGGAATAATTTCATATGTTTCTTTTTTTCATATTCGTCTTCGTTTTTTTACTACAACGTTTCGAAACCCCGGAGAGAATTATGAATGACCATGTATTTTATACAATTGCAGTTCATTCCACTCAAGTATTTTCTGAGTTATGCTTAAAATCTACCCGCATTTCAATCTATTTTGCAACGATAATAAATGAATTTCACATTAGGAATTCAAAACGTAAAACCTGCATAATTGCTGAAGTACTTCACCGAATCACTTCCCATTTTGTATGCGAAGATACACCTTAACGAAAAATTCAAATATGATATCAAAATTAGGCGTCAGTATTGAAAATTATAAAAAAAGTAACAATTTCTATATGCAGATGACCCCTGAGTAACATTTGTGTATATAGTAAATATCAGATGTTTTTACTAATCGATTGGTACCAGTAATGATTTTATACGATGAGTTTTATCAAAATTAGTAGGGAGTGGTGCAGGTTTTCTTCCATGACTGTACATATTATGTCATATGCATTTAAAAATCGAAATATGCCCATAGTTATCAGCTAGTGATAATGCTGAAGAGAGAGCACTCTAGCAGAAAAGATGGTTACAAGGGAAAATTAAATGGCTGCCTTGCAATTGAAGAAGATAATTATCTTAAAATAAATGCTTCTTGTTCGTTGCGTTATTCATAGAGAAATCTTACTGTCGGAAAATATTCCCTCTACGAAAATCAAGTCCAGAATGCTTCAATGCTATTAAAAGTAATATATAATGTATGTGTCATTTTCAGAAAGTTTTTATTAAATAAAATTGCATTGCGGTAAATTGGAAAAGGAGCAGAAAAATTCTTCATTTAGAGACGAAATTATGACCCCGTTTTGTTTATAGAATTATGCACTAAATATATTCCATAGTTCAAAAATATGTGAAGTTAGTGATGTGACTACATTTGTCGTTATTGTTAATGCTCTGTTAAGACTTCTATCATGCGAATAAAAAATCACTTTTTAAATAATAAAAATTATAGATTATAAACGATACATCATGATATACGATGTGGTGAAGTGGGGCACGTCAAACAACCGTTTGGGAAACACTTTTTTAAGCTATTTCACCAAATTGAACAGTTCAAAATATCGATTTTTTTTAAGTGCACTTTATACAAACGAAACTTATATTTTATAATTGAGAAACTTATATCCAAATTGAAACCTCTATTTTTGGAGCTCTTGAAGTAGAGCTCACAACGGCGAACACGAAGTAACGATTATTTTCAGAGTAGAATTTTCAAAGACTGTGCATACTCTAGATCGACCAATTTTTAATCATTCAACTTGATCTTTTTGAAAAATATTCATCAAATATTTTCTTAGAGAAATAAGTAGAATTGTTTTGCAGTATTGTTAGCTATATTTTCAGTGTAACTTCAAGTAAAATAAATTTAGTTGAAAATGTACATTTTAATGGTGCTATGTCACTAAAAAATCCTTGTTAAGCGGCTACGTAATTCCCTAGCTTTTGTACTAAAATACAATTTTTTGTCTCATTATTCAAGGTTAAGTATAGAATACGATATCGTGTCTTGAGCTTGACCCTCTTTTTTTGAAGTGCTTCTGTCTTTCATCTGTCAAGTCGCCATTTTATAATTGAAAAGTGGACAACGAATGTAACGAACTTATAAAAGTTGCCTAACTGGTTTTTGATTTGAGAGTTTGGCTTTGCACATGGTTAGTGATGCATTACACAGAGTTGCGTCGTTTGGAAATAGGTTCTGTGTGTATAACGGACGGTTAAAAACATAGGGTGAACAGGCTGGAAGCATCCAGATTCGAGCAGCGAGTCGTAGTGCATTTTTTGGGTGGCTGAAGGGGCAACGAACGTACACATTTATCGCGAATGAAGAATGTTTATTATGAGCACTGTTTAAGCCGTATAACTGTGAACAACTGGTGCAAGAGTTTCAGACAAGGAAAATAGACAGTCAAGGATCCGCCAAGATCAGGGCAAATCCATGGTGTCACCACCGATGCATCAGTCGTCGTTGTCGACGAGATGGTACAGTCCAGACCTGTCACCATGTGATTTTTCCATCTTCGGGCTACTTAAAAAGGCACTCCGAGGACAACGCTTTTCTTCGGAAGACGAAGTGAAGGATACGATACGAACATTCTTCCTAGATCAGCCACAAGGGTTCTTTCTACGCCAGGGGTATCAACCTACTGGTGATACGATGGGACAAATGTCTCAACAAATACGGTGATAATTTTTAGAGTTGTAATAAAATACTTATTTCTACAGTATGTGTCCACTTTTCATTTGGGAACCCCTGCTATATCAAGAAAAACAAGATACAAATTTATAATATAATATATAATATAATAATTTAGTGTACATGGATTTTTATAACGACTTCGTATTTTTTAAGAAAATTGTTCCCGAAAAAGCCTTAAATTTCAGAAAGTCTAAATAGTGTTATCATTAAAATTAAATACTTAGATTAAGTCATGTTCCATAAACAAATGTTATTACATCTAAATAAAATTCATTAAAAGTATTCTGATACATACAAACATGAAAATCCGATCAAAACTGTTATATATGCCTCAAATGAATTTCTGTTAAAATGTTAAAAACCTCAATCCTTCTAATCAATCTCATTTAATAAATTAGATTATAAAAAATTTCATATAATATAATTGATATAAATACTTATTAAATATCGTAAAAAGTAACTCAGACATTAAGAAATGGATAATATACCCGCAAGCTTTACAACAATATCATACAACATTTTTGTATAAATAAAATCTTTGCAATGCAGATATATATATAAATTATCATCACGTATAAAAAAAAAATCATTACAGAATTATTTTCATATTGTTGATGATTTATGGCTTATCAGATGACATATAAAATGTTATCTCTATAATATTGTTTTACAGGTTATCTCTCTCATTTGTGATATATAGCATGATTAATTGAACCTATAAAAAGTTCAAATTTAACGCTTTTATTATTTTTCAGTAACTATGCCTTTCCTAAAAATGCCCTGAAAAAAAAAATAAGATGAGTATAATTTCATTCTATTACTTTACAAAGTTTTCTAGCACGCGAGGAACATTATTAAGCACCATGCTTCTAAATCACCATAAATTGTTTTAAATACTTTGCTGAATAAGTTATTGCCTGTCAAGAAAAGGGCAAAGAAATTTCAAAAGAAATTATCACGCTATCTTAAGAATAGTACAGATTTAAAAGATTTAATTAATAGTACTGAGACAGAATTCAGCGTGTAATTTTTATTTTACGCGATATCAAGCTTTAGAAGAAAAAAAAAGAAACATAATTGCGAAGGAAAGTTTAAAATAAATTCAGAATCAGGTCCAAAATTACAGCTGTGAAGGATGTTAATGTGCTTTAGGTTCCAAGCTTTGCAACTGTACTTGGAAAAAAAATGTATATGTATATTATATATATTCTTCTGGATATGAGAAAAATTTTAATTAAGCTTAATGACTGTCATTACTTAAGGAAGATTCATTAATATATTTTAAGGTCGTTTATTTTTTTAATAAAAAAGATGTTTTGTTACTTTAACGTTAATTGTAATATATTATAGTGAAAAATATTTACATATTGCGAGCAAAATAGAAAATTAATTTATTTTGTGAAATTTATAAAGAAGGATATCAAAAGATAAAATTTTGGCAAAACTTTTTGTAATTAAATATACGTTTTAAGTTCAACGAATTATATATATAAAAAATATTTCAAAGTGATTAGATCAGATGAGATGGAGACGAGTTTCAAATGAAGTGTTGTACCATTATTAACTTAGAAAAATATAGTTGTCACTGTTATTTTATGATAACAAAATTTAAGTGTTCAGCTTTTAAGTTACTAACTAATTACTGTGTACGTTTTACTTACGATATGTCTTTTGATCATTAAAAGGGAAAATATTTAAAAAATGTGCTTAGCTGATCACTACCATGAATCGAGCTCTAACCAGCTTAAAAGCAGTCTTTGAATCAAAACAGGAGGAGCATCTTTATATAAGCAACATTTCATTTATTGATATTGGTGCACAGTTTCAACAGAAGTACAATAATTATAAGAAAAAGAAGAAAAAAAAATTCCCTATATTAATTTTTTTTATAAAACGGCTAGCGATAGCGCAGGCCGCCAAAAATTTAGGTTGATTTTGAGAATAGAAAAAAAACTCTAACTAACTGCAACCTCCAGAAATGCTGAAAAAATATTAATGATATAATTACTTTGGATATATATATATAATAAGAAAAAATATACAAAAACTCTATATTGTGTCAGTTTCAAAATTACGAAAATTTCAATATTTAGCAATTGTATCGCCGATTTTCAACTTTATAAATTTAACAACAAAAAAAAAAATGTGTGCATTTATTGATATTGGTGCACCGTTTGAACAGAAGTACAATAATTATAAGAAAAAGGAGAAAATAATAATAAAAAAATTCCCTATATTATTTTTTTTTTACATTTTACTATAAAAGAACACGGAATGCAATATAAGAAAAGAGAAATGAGAAATCAGAAAATTCTGAAAGTATAATAGAAAAAATTGTTTTGAAATCGCACGTATTCGTTATAAACAGATTCAAGTGAGAATTAGTATATTAATGGATACATTTATATAACAATTTAATTTTTCTACTAATTACTGTTATCTGAAGAAAAAGTTGAAAATGTTGATTGAAGGTTTTGCTTTCAACATTTCATTAAATGTCTACATTATAAACCTCTCACTGCATTAGGTATATATGTACGTAATACAGAAAATTGAAGTGGAACATGGGGCACAGAATGTCAATGTGAATTTCTTCTAATTATCTTCAGAATAAAATGTTAAAAAATTTTTAACAGTCGGCAGTAATAATATCATTTGTTAGCAAGAATTGTCAGGCAATCAGCCATTTTGTTTCGCAATCACAACAAAAGTATTTCTTTTAGAAGGTGTATTGTAACTAAAACTTCGCAAGTTATTGAAGTAAAGACAAGCTCAACAACTTTTCTTTGTTAAAGATACTCTACATAACTTTTATTTCCTTTAAAACTCGCAAGGTATATCGTAAGTAAAAACTACACAATTGTTATTTGATAAACATTAACAAATTAGAAAATTCTTCCTCACCACAAGTGCAAAGTGTGGAGGCATTAATAAGATAAGATTTTGATAGGTAATGTCTTGTTATTTCAATTAAAAGTATATTATTTTGCAAACTTAAGCTTCAGTTGATGGAGTGGCACTTTTTAATAAAACACTTGGGGTAAATACCCGCATAGCATGCACAGTCACAGTGACGTCATTGTGACGTCAATGTGAGTCACGTACGTCACGTCACATCTGTGACCAAAATGCCACCACTTTGTAACGTCACGGTGTGATCGGAGAGTGAATTTGGAAAAAAAAAACTCATAAAATATAGATTTGAATTATGTCATGTACCTAAATCATTAATACAAATATTGTCACACACTATTTAAATATATTGAGTATTTCCAAAATAAAATAATAAATAAAAATCTGACTACATATATGAGGCAGATAATTTTTTACAATTTTCATTACCATTTTCATGAAATTTAACAAAATATACTATATAATACACAGGTAAAAATCCTTAAATAGAAATTTAGTTATTTATCGAGTTATAAGCAATTCGTGTCACGTGACAACCAGTTTTTCTCCTGTCTTTCACTGTCACGTCGGATATTCAAATCAAAACGCCGACTTTGACATTCTTTTCTGAAAGATCTTCTGCTTTTAACAAAAAATGGAAAAGGTTTTTCAATAACATAGTTTCTGAACAAAACACGAGCCAATTTCGTGTATTTCCGAGCAAAAATAAATTAAAAACATGTTATAAAGTATATGTCATTCCTATAGCAATTTATCCAAAACTGGCCAGTGCTTAGTAAGATGTCACCTCTATTAAAAATATTGCTCTTTTCGATGGAGTGTAAAAAATAAAAAATTTGTACTTAGGAAATTTGATTGCAATTTAAATTTATATCGAAATTACTTTATAAAGCCTATTAAATCAATTATTATTTAAAATTTATCTTTACTTTTGACGTCTAAAGCAAATGCAATGGATTAAAAAATATATAAAAATGTAAATTTTCACAGCTTATTTCTAAGAATACAAAACTCTCTCATATAAAAAAAGAATATTATAGGAATATTCATTAGAAGTTCATTTTTCAGCCATATAAATTATAAAGGTTTTGAAATGTCTTTTAAATGATTTTCTTCCTATATCATTTGCGGTAAAGTTGGAAACATCTGCTAGCTGTTATTTTGTTGTGTTTAAACAATACTGCGCGCGCATATTGAAGGCAGACGATTTTTTCTCATTCGAAGTTAGGATAGGATTAGCGTGTGTTGCGTTCTTTTCAGTTTGTAGATTTATACTGTGTAAGTAAATTAACGTTTTAAAGTGAACAATCTCCATTTTAAAGTAAACCATCCATTTTAACATCTCCCTGTGTCTAGCCGGGTGCGTTCATAAGGCCTGGGTGATATTTGATTTCTCAGATCTATGAACACACCTCTCTGCTGGAATAATTTGAAAATTATTGTAGTGGATGTACAGTCTAATTTTTCAATGAAAGGGAAGCAGATAAGGAGCATTCAATAGTAACACCTTTACCTATAGATCAGCAGGTAACTTTTAATGTCTTCGCAGTTTTGTTAATAGTGCATGTTTAGTACTAGTACATTTAATATTGCATTATTTAAAAGTTAAGATGTTTAAATTTTCTTTTAAAAAATCACTTGCATTAAATTTTATCTTTAATGTTTTAATTTTTTTTAAATAGACTATTTGGAAAAAAGCTTAAAGTATTTACTAACAATATGTATTCTAAATGTAAAGTGTTATGTAAAAGGAGGAATTTATTTAATGTTTTGCGTTTCTTAGTTCAATTTTCATAGTTATTCATTATAATTAAAAACATTGCAATTTTTAAAACTATTAATATTGTCGACGATTACGATTTTAGAGTGGACTGTAAATTATTCAACTACTATCGATAAAATTTCAACTTTGTTTTTATCAACGAACCATTTTATTTATTTACTTAGGAGCTCCCCATGGAGACATCCGAACGAAGCAAGAACAAAACAACTTCTGGTTACATTTATCGCCAAGCGATATTAGAAGCCAGGAGTGGCGCCAACATACCGGCCACCACTGAAATATTTATTTCAGCAACATATCTTAAATGTCCTTCGTTGTGAACAATTATTTTTTTCTTTTTAACAACAAATCTTCAATTATAATACAAGTTTCAATTCAATCAATAATACAAATATACAATTCAATTCAATTATAATATCAAAATACAAAGTTACTGCAAAAAATTTTCAAATGTAAATGCACAGAAATACAAGAAAAATAAATATTTACATTATAATAAAGGATCATTTATGGGCAAAATACTAACATTAGAAATTGCATGTTTGAATATACCATTAGAGGTTTTTACAAGCACAACCCTAATTTTACCATCGCTCCCATAAACAACGGCTTGAATGCGACCGACTGACCAAGTACACATGGACAAATTACTATCCTTTAATAAGACCATACTTCCAATTTTAATATTTTCTTTTTCAAATAACCATTTTGTTCGCTGTTGAAGATTATTTAAATAATCTCTACTCCATTTTTTCCAAATTAATTGATTAATTTTTGTAATTTGCTGCCAATGACTAAGTTTATTATTGGCAAGGTCAGTCAAGTTTGGTTCACAGATGCTATTTATAGGGCGGCCGATTAAAAAATGTCCTGGGGTTAACGTTTCATAGTCATTTGGATCCGAAGATAAATTTATTAGAGGCCTACTGTTTAAAATACCTTCGATTTGATTAACGACAGTTAAAAATTCCTCAAAAGTTAGTTTTAAATCTCCAATAGCTCTTTTTAAATGGTGCTTAAAGAATTTTACTCCTGCCTCCCACAAGCCACCAAAATTAGGGGATCTAGGAGGAAGGAATTTCCAAGAAATTGAATTAGCCAATAAGAAGCAGCCAATTCCTCGGATGGATTTTTTACAATTTTATGCAATTTTTTCAATTCTGAATTAGCACCAACAAAATTAGAGCATTATCGGAAAAGATGGTGGCGCAAATTCCGCGCCTAGCTACAAATCTTTTTAAGGTAGATATTAAGGCTTCAGAAGTTAAATCTGTTATTATTTCCAAATGAATTGCACGAGTAGCAAAACAGACGAAAATTGCGACATAAATTTTACTAAAAACTCCTTTACGTTGGTTTTTGTATTTTATAAAAAATGGACCACATAAATCAATCCCTGAATTTGTAAAAGGGGGGTTGATATTTACCCTTTCGTTAGGTAACGAGGCCATGATTTGTTCTGCAATTTTAGGTTTGTTTTTAAAACAAACAATGCAATTATGCACGATTTTTCCAGCTATGTTTCTGCCATTTAAAGGCCAGAATTCTTGTCTCACAAAATGAAACAAGGTTTGAGCACCAACATGCAAATTTTTTAAGTCAAAATACTGGAAAATTATAAGGGTAAGCCTATGATCTTTCGGTAAAAGAATCGGATGTTTTTTATCATAAGATAAATTTGATTGATCTAAACGACCACCTACCCTAATAATTTCATCCCTATCAAGAAAAGGATTTAAATTACTTACTCGACTATCCTTTAGTTTCTCACCTTTCTTGAGCGCCTTCATTTCTCTGTCGAAATACATTACCTGCACGAGTTTAACCAATTTTATTTTTGCCTGGTGAAATTCCTCCTTTTTAATAGGACCTACTATCCTTTCTTTGTGCTTGCAATTATAAATAAATCTATAAATATAAACTAAAATACAAATTAATTTAAAATAACTGTTACTTAAGGCACAAAAATTGTTCAGAAAGTCATTAGTGTCCTGATTAATTAAATGCAAATTAATATGACAGTTTTTAAGTTCGTTTAAATAAGCATCATCATTTGGAAAGTCAGTTTTTTCCTTTTCTGTCAAGTCCAAGATATTATTAGTCAATAATGGACCTTTCCACCACAGTTCCATATCTGAGAGTTCCTGAGGAAATGTTCCACGAGATATTATATCAGCTGGATTATCACTAGAAGGAATGTGTTTCCATAAAAATTGTTCAGTGAGAGACTGAATCTTTGAGCCTCTATTCGCTACGAAAGTTTTTAATAGATGAGCAGAGGCTTTTATCCATGCCAATGCTATAGTTGAGTCTGAGAATAAAATTACTCCTTGAATGTCTAGTTGTAAGAAAGGGAGAATTTTGGCGACAAGTTGAAAAAGAAGCAAACAGGAACATAGTTCCAACCTTGGCACAGAAATGGTCTTTAGAGGTGACACTCTTGATTTGCTTGCAATGAGGTTTGATGTGGTCGATTTGGATGGATTTAAACAATATATATAAACTGCAGCACCATAAGCTGTTATGGAAGCGTCAGCGAAACCAAGAACAAATATTGCTTCTGTGGAAGGAGTTAAAATGTATCGATTAATTGTTATATTTTCTATAGTTTTTAGTTGACTTACGAAGTTACACCAATCACTAGCAAGAGGTTCCGGAATGTTCTCATCCCATCCGAGTTTACACAACCACAATTTTTGAAGATAACACTTAGCCTTTGAAATAATTGGGCCAATGAGCCCAAGTGGATCATACAATTTTGCTATGACAGAAAGAACCTGTCTTTTGGTGTATGATTTTTGCTCTTTCACCGAAACTTTAAACACAAATTGGTCTTTGTTGGATTGCCAAACCATACCTAGAGTTTTAGCTGAAGTGTCAGACTTAGTGCAAAAGGAGACATCTTCGATTTCGTCATGATTTAAAAGCTCATTCAAATTTGAATTCCATTTGTGCAAAGCCATTCCACAAGAACGAAATATGTCAATTAATTGATTTTTCAGGGCTATTGCCGAGTCTGAATCTGGGGATCCAGTCACGATATCGTCCATATAGCTATCAGAAAGAATAGCTTTTGCCGCAAGAGGAAATTTATCCTTCTCATCTAAAGCCAATTGTTTGATGCACCTTATGGCCAAAAAAGGGGCGCATTTAGTTCCATAAGTGACCGTGTTCAATTTAAAGGCAATTGTGGAATTATTTTCGTAATCCTTCCAAAGAATGCGTAGAAGGTCCCTTTGCGAAGGATCTATCAAAATCTGCCGAAACATTTTTTTAATGTCCGCAGTTAAAGCAATCTTATATTTCCGAAATCTTAACAAAATATCAAAAAGATCTTCCTTAACTTCACCGGAAAGCAAAATATCATTCAAGCTTTTTCCGGTTGTGGTAGGTGCAGAGGCATTAAAGACAACCCTTAGTTTATTAGAGGATTTATCCGGTTTTAAAATGTCATGTTGAGGCATGTAATAAACTACTGAGCGAGAATCTTCGACTGAAATTCTTTCCATATGCTCCAATGTTTCATATTCATTTAAAAATTCGCAATAAAGTTTTTTCCTAGCACTATTATTTTCCAATCTTCTTACTGTTTGTTGTAAACGTTTTTCTGCTAAATTTCTCGAATTTCCCAATGAATTTAATTGATCAGTTTGAATCGGCATTTCGACAATAAACCTTCCGGTATCATCTCTTTTGTGCGTTTTTTGAAAATGAGATTCACAGAATTCTTCTTCTTTACTTAGAAAACGGTCAGATGAAATATTTTCTATTTCCCAAAATTTTTTAAGATTAGATTCAATGTTCTCGATTTCATAATTAAATGTCAATCCACAATATGAATTAGAACTTTTGATTTTAACAGTTCCAGTAGCAATAAGGCCAAACACCGAATTTTGAAACATTAAATTTGGTGAAATGCGATTTTTTCCTTCTTTTATTATCTCATAAAAGAGTTCTGCGCCAATTATTAAATAAATTTTACCCGGTATGTCGAAAGTAGGATCAGCTAACAATACCCTATTTGGTAACAATGCTTTATCAATTTTAATATTTGAAGAAGGTACACAATCAGTAATTTTCGAAACAACAAAAAATTCGCTAGCTGAAAAGAATGAAGCATTTTTATTACGAATTATCGTATTAACCTTCCCTTTCACATTAAAGGCATTTCCACCTAATCCACTAACGGAAACATTTATTTTTTCTTTTTTCAAGCCCAAATAAGAGGCCATCTCTTGCGTAATATTGTTTGCTTGGCTCCCGCAGTCCAGAATTCCCCTGGCCTGCACGAAACATTTATGCAACGGACTATAAATATAAATATATGCCGTAGACAAAAGAACTGCTTTTTTACTTTCATTATTATGCGATGAAAAACTCTGAGATATTTTCGATACATTTTGTTTATTTGTTTCATCATTTTCTGTACCAGAACGACGGTCTGGCGCCAAAGACATTTCAATTTCAGAATCGGGGCATTTTAATGACGTTTTATTTTGAAATGATTTATTTTTATCACGATGAAGTAACACGTTATGTTTGAGAAAACATCGTTGACAGCTATATTTAGAACCGCACTTCGAAAGCATATGCGAATCATTTAAACAATTTATACAAAGTTTATTCTTTTTTACTTCATCAAATCTTTGAATTGGCGTCATTTTTAGAAAAACAGGGCACTGGTGAATTGCATGTAATTTTTTACAAACAGGGCATGAATCAGAATTCAGAATAAAAGTTTTTTGTTTGTTCTGGGTTTTAAATTTTTGCGAATTTATTTGTGTTCCTTGAAGGTTTTCCAATATTTGAACACGATTTTGCAAGAATTCGATAAAGTTATCCCAACTGGGTAGATCTGTCGTTGTTAATGTCATTTCGAATTTCTTACATGTTGTTCTATCCAATTTTGTCAAAATAATATTAATCAATAAATTTTCACTAAAATTGTTCATTTCGACATTTAAAACCTTTAAAGCTGTTACATGCTTTAAAATACAATCAAGCAGCATTCTTAATTTTGCAGCTGAATCAGTACAAATATTATCTAACATTAATAAAGATTTAATATGACTGTTAACTATTAATCTTTTATTGTCAAATCTTTTTTTAAGTGCTTCAAATAATGACTCATATGTGTCACCAGTGCTTTGGATTTGTTTTGCAGTCCTCACAAGAGAGGATTGCAAATAAAAAAGTTTCTGATCACTAGTTAACAATTCGTTCGAATCAATTATACTATTAAATTGAGTCTTAAAGTTATTCCAATTTTCATACGAACCATCGAATTTCGGCAATGGAATTTCAGGTAATTTGACATTTAAATTTTTTGTTTTGTTAACACCATTATTTTCAATATTATTATCAACATTTTTACTTTTAGAATTATCAATAAGCCTTTTAAATCTTACCTTGAGATTTTGAAGATCTTGTTCGATTTCTTCAAATTCAGAATCACATTTATCCATTTCTTCATCTTTCAAAATTTTATAGAACTCATTTTTCAAGTCGTCTAATTTATCTTCTAACTTGTTCAAATTCTCAATTTTGTTTAATATATCCACTGAGTCTATTTCTTGTGCCCCATCGGCTATAAAGTTTGCTAATTTTGTCAATTGGGCCTTTATATTGCCCCTCCTTCGATTCAACACCTTTATATCCATTGTTATTGTTCCGATTTCTTTTTTTTTTTTTTTTTTTAAACAAAAACGAAATATAATCCTATGATGGCTGATTATTCTCCGCGAGCGGAACCATGTCGACGATTACGACTTTAGAGTGGACTGTATATTATTCAACTACTATCGATAAAATTTCAACTTTGTTTTTATCAACGAACCATTTTATTTCTTTACTTCGGAGCTCCCCATGGAGACATCCGAACGAAGCAAGAACAAAACAACTTCTGGTTACATTTATCGCCAAGCGATATTAGAAGCAAAGAGTGGCGCCAACAAATATTTGATTTGCAATTTCATAATTTCGTTGCTAGTGTAGGTCTCCAGAAATAATTTTCCGGTATATTTGAAAAAAAAAAAAGTGACATTTTAATGCATTGAATAATTTATTTGTCGAGATATGTCAATGTTAGATGCACAAAAATAATAAATATTGATGAAACAATAAAATAACTGTTTAGTTAAGGTTATTTTTCCAGCTGTGTTATCAAATGTTTTTACTGTAAAAATTGATATTTAAGTTCTGAATTTAGTATTCTATCAAAAACTATAAATAAAATAATTTGTAAAGAAAAAAAATATATAATGTTTTTTTTGGCATTTATGATCTTAAGTTCTATATTTCATTTACAACGAAAACTGTTTTACTGTTTGATACAATGTTTATTATTTAATAATATCGCACAATAGGTATATCTATTATTTAAATTGATTCCTAATATAAATTTTTCAGAATGCTTATTTGAAAATGTATACTTATATTTTCTTTAAAGTTGTTCTCAAATCCAAAATAGCTAATTTCTGGCATATTTCTGAATTCATTTTTATTCGGAAATACATGAAATTGGCAGGTGTTCTTATTCAGAAAAGGGTAGATGTGCCAGTAATGGACCGCCTTCCAGTAATGGGACACCTTCAATGTTTTTGGTTTATAAAAAAATAACCAATAAAAATTCAGCTTTATTTATTTCATTCATATGCTACCTTTAAATTCTAGTTTTAAATGCAATCATAATATCAATTATCTATTACTTTTGTGACGTGTCCATTACTGGAGTTTAGGGTGTTTTGATTTATTTCTGTTATTTACAATTAAATTTAGATTCACATTGGAAAATGTGACTATGAGCATGGTTAAATATTATTGGTAGAGTAATATAATATTAAAAAATGTTGAATATAACAATTATAACTATTAATTAAAAAATAATTGTTAAAGAAATTCCTTAAAGTTGTCCATTACTGGCACATCTACCCTATATATAATCGAATGGCATTATCCATTTTTTGGTAACGGCAGATGATGTTTCAGAAAACACTATCAAAGTCGGTGTTTTGAACCAAATTTCCGACGCGCAGCGTCAAAAACGGGTAAAACGTGACCGACATTGATCTTAAGTATTACATTTATCTAAAAATGGAAAACGCTATTCATTCAAAATAGCTTTAATAATCAGGCATGCAAGTGCCATGCGTTTAAAAGTTTGTTCATAAATGTGTCAGAAAGTTTCGTGTTAACCGGTTTCTCAATCAGATGCAAAGTTTTAATTTGAATACGAGTTGCATCAATAAAAATGATTGCCGATCCAATCCTTATCGTCGATCTTATCCGTATTTGGTGAAATCTTGTTATCCGAATCTATGCGAAATCATTTATCAGGTTCAGTCGGGTTGTGGGCTTACAGATTTTTTGTTGTTGTTGTTGCTGGGTTAGGGTAAGAATACGGGTTGAATCAAAATATAGTTTCAGTCAACCATCATTCATGTTCAAGTTGACATTCAATCATGTTCAAGAAGTATATAACCGGATTCGTGTATGACTCTAGATCCGAGCCGACATCAAAAATTGTATCGTAACACAATTTCTGATAAAATCTGGTTACTCGGTCGTATGCAAGATTCTATTCCAAACAAGACTTACAGTAAAAACATTATACCCGACTCGTGTCAGATCGGGTTCACGAAAATCAGGTCACACGACAACTAATCGAAATCTATTCTGTAGCCAAACAAATCCAAACAGATCGATCCGAAATTTCTGGATTGGATTCGGGTAAAATCTGGTAACCCGACACGGTGCAGTGTCGTCACAAACGTCACAAACTTGAACCATAAAAAAATATTGATCCGAACAATCCGTATAGGATTCGGGTAAAATCTGGTCACCCTATCCGATGCAGATTCGTTACATTTTTCACATTTAAGTCGAACGGTGACTTCACAAAGTAGTCACATTGTGAGGTCACAGGAAGCCTTGAAAACGGCCATAAGGACCTCGCATTTACGTCACAATGACTTCACATCGACGTCACTTGTTGACGGTCACAAAGTCACAGTGTGACTTCACAGTGACGTCGCCGTGACGTCACCATGCCTTACGGGTATGAACAATTGACAAATGTTCCAATTTTTGCACACTGTAGAAAAAAACATACTGTTCTTTATCTAGGGAAATATAATACTATAACTACGAACGAAAAAATGCAATAAGCTCTTCTTAATTACTAATGATTTCTAAAAGCGTTCATTTTCATTAGAAAACTTAGATAAGTATACATTTTCGAAATTTAAAGAAAAATATATAAGAACAAAGTTTTTTTTTGTGCCACGATTTTCAGAAACGTTTCCAAGTAACTTTTATAGTGAATAAATCAGATTTCTCAAACCAAAATATCTGTTTTTTTTAATGTATCAGTTCTCAAGTAGAAATTTTCAAGTTTTAAAGAGAAACATGAGAAAATAACAGCATTAATATGAACATTAAAATTACTATTATTTGTTAGTACTGCATAAACACAATTATACAGCTCACAATGTATAAATGAAAATTAATAACATCCTAAAAACCGATATTCCTGTTTGAGAAAACTGATTAATGCACTCTACAATACAATCTTCTCGGAAAGATTTGAAAAAATTAGTTGTCGTTGTTTTCATAAATTCTTCTTTTGCTCTCGAAATTATATTGGTTTCTGAGATTTTTAATGGTAAAAAACGTATTTCGGAATCATGAGTAACTCGGAAATGCTTGTTGTACATTTTCGTTTATGGTTATACAGTGTGGTTAAAATTAAACTAACGGTACTCAGAGGCTCATAGCTCCTGTTCTACTGAACGGATCCGAATAAAACTTCAAATATATGTTATGTAGATCATGCGGCCGAGTGTATTCCTAAAAAAATTTAAATTTCCCACCAGGTGACGATTTAACGACATAAAAAGAAAGAAAATAATTCAAAAATTAAAGAATAGCGGAATATTCTATGTATTTACACACCTGTGTGTTCTATGTGCATATGTTGTTGGTCAACAATATGCTGAAATCGTAACATCGCATTATCAATGGCCGCACGCAACATAGTAGTAGGAATGAAGGAGACATGGTGTACGATGCTAGCTTTCAAGTCCGCTTCATTAGTTACACGTCCTTGATAAACACGATCTTTGAGAAAACCCCACAGCCAGAAGTCACAATGATTCAGATCTGGTGAGCTTACTGGCTAGGCAATTTAGAAAGTACGCGAGATGACACGTTCATCGGAGACGTAAGTTGGAATCACATTCTTTACACGTCTCGCTGTATGAGCAGTTTCTACATCTTCCATGAACATTGTGGTGGCCAAATACTTTGCCTTAACGCCGGGACAACGTGATCGACAGGAGTCTGCTGTATCGGTGGCTGTACACCTAACAAACCCGTTCATTGTGACTTCATCGAAGAATTACGGGCCCAAACTGAAATTCGCTGTGACTCTACACCCTGCCGTGACGTTTGAGGGACGTACTGGTTGTTTTTGCACAGAATGGGGATTTTTGGACCCCATATGCGGCAGTTCTGTGTGTTCAAAGCACGATCTAAATGAAAATGATCATCCTCGTCTGTCCATAAGATATGAGATGACCGGTTCTCATCCACTTGCATCCTCGACAGAAAACGCAAGGCAAAATCAAGACGTCCAGAATATCCTTGCGATTTCAACTGTTGCACGAAATGTTTCTGCTAAGGTATAGCTTCATAAGTCTGTCAGAAAATCATGTGTAAGGTTGCCACGGAATGTCCAGGGCTCGTCATATGTAGCGGCCACTTATATTTAGAGAACTTGAAGATGCTTCAGCTGCTGAAATTGCAACTTCCTCCACAATAGCCGGCTCAGCCGCAAATTGTGCTCTTCCCAGTGAAACATCCAGAGATCCAATTTTTATCAAACTTACGAATGAT
This sequence comes from Maratus michaelseni, assembly GCA_963931845.1. NCBI lineage: Eukaryota > Metazoa > Arthropoda > Arachnida > Araneae > Salticidae > Maratus > Maratus michaelseni. The sequence goes on along the minus strand of OZ007588.1, from coordinate 197,364,399 downwards.
GCCGTTAACTGCATTTACGGACATGGGTCCTCTCCTTAAGTTTTTCAACCGCCGATAGACACGGAATGCAGCTGAAGCATTGCTCTCTGATAAAAAAGTTTTCCGATAAATGCGCTTTCCTTCTTGTTCAGCGGCATGTTCACTGCGGACTACTGATTTAATTGAACCATACGTATCGCTTTTACAGCAAAATCACATTAGCTACACATTTGCATATCGTTTCAGCAATACAGTGCCATCTGGTGGTGAAATTTAAACTTTTGTTTTCTTACATGAACCTTGACTGCATGATCGGCATAAAGTATATTTGAAGTTTCATTCGGATTCGTTCAGTAGAACCGGAGCTAAAAGACTCTGTGTACCGTCAGTTTACTTTTAACCACCCTGTATTATAGTTTCGTAGATTAGGAAAGTTTTGTTATTTTTTACAGTGCAGAAACATTAGATTTAAAATTCAAGATGCTTTTTAAGAGATTTCGTACGATGAACGTTGAACTCAATGAAGTAATAGCCTCAATTTCATTAGAGAATAAGTTCCATAGTAAGTATGCATATAGGTAATGTATGTGTTCACCAATTACCAGGAAACCATTCTAGAAAAATATCTCAAGAAGATTTCTCAAATGCAATATGAACTTTCATTTAGAAATGCAAAACAAAAGACATTTAATTATGCTAAATATCTTAATGTTCATACTTATTTTCTTATTAAAAGGAGAATCTGCTGGAATTGATACATAAAATGATTCGTGGAAACACAAAATATCTTAAAGAAAACCCGAAAATACTTATTGAACAGAGCCATTCTATTTAAAATAAAAAATATTGAAGCAAAATGGCAAAATCTCCTTATAAGAGAACCCTGAATATTTGGGCTTTGCGTATCCAGTAGAGCGGAAGATTTTTCCTTATATTTATATTTATTTTTATTTATTTAATTTTTTAATTGCGTTAAAATATGTACTTATTAAATACTCGAGAAAATTGTATTAATTATTATTATGTACTGAAATGAAAATAAATAGTGTTATTTTGGAAACGAATTCATGATTAATGTTTTTTATGTTTCTTTCAGATGGACCCGGAGCATGTTCACAAATACCGCTTAATGTGAAGAATTTTAAACATGCTTTAAAATGACATAAAACTTAGACATTCTTCATAAATAAATACATAAATGGTCCTCAAATGAAAACGAAGTATAAATATTATAATAATACGAATTGCTTTTTGTTTGATTAATTTAAAAGCACATAGAGAGACAATCCAAAAAACAAATCGTTCGTATGTGCCCCTTTTCCCCTAGAATAAAAATTTTAATGATTGAAAAATACTTTATGTATTTTTAAGGTCATTTATTAAAAATAGTTTTCAAATTATTCACTATCATTTCCATTAATTGTAACAGTTCTCTACAATATCAATTAACAGATTTATCTAAATATATAAAGCTTTTAAGTCCTTCAATACTAGAGTAGTAACAGATGATTTTGAACTAACCATTTCTAAATTATTCGTTTTATTTAGAAATAATTTGGAAATTCCGAAATTTCCTATTATCTGTCAATGGATTACGGAAAGCAGTCAATCCTTCCCTTCAATCGATTAAAATTCATTTACCTATTTGTTCCCAAAATACCTTCGTCAATACGACTAAGAAGGATATATGTCTTGTAGCATTTTCTGAAAATGCTGTTTTCTTATCTATAAAATTCTTTTAAGTAAGAGATAATGAAGAAAAGAAAACCTTAAGATAGAAAAAGAGTGAATCATGCCAGCTAGGATATCGTTAGGGTAGCTCCATAAGAAGAGCATAAGAACAGCAAGCCAAGACACCCAGGTACGAATCCTGACCCGGACATTTTTCGCTCTGTTGGAATAAACGTCATCGATAATACCTCAACCATTGCATAATATTGAATATATTTTGTTATATAAGGTGTCTATAAAATATCCACCCCAATTACAAAAATTATAAAATCTAAAATTTTTAAGATAGATGAGTAAAATTCGCATATTTTTTTTTAAGTAAGCATTTTCTTTTTGTATTTCAGGTCTCATTCATGCAAAGAACATGGCAGAAGTACTATGTCCAAGAAACTGAAAATTTACAAAAAACAATCAAAATCCAATGCGTATTATGGTTACTCAATGTTCTATTGACATTCATTCACTAGACATTTTTCTAAAGGTTTTTTAAGACCGATTATCAGGCTCGTACCTGTCAGGACTTTTCCTAGCTTAACGAGTTGATACTTGGCAACGGGGTGAGGATTCGCCTGCTCTCCGCTTGGCGAAGATGTATTTGATAAATCTATAGCTGACATGGCTTCAGTGCGTCTTGTTGCTTTAATTGCCTTTTCTTAGTTGGCCGGTTGCTAATTGATTTTGGATGAGACGGTTCAGTACTGCGCAGTGTAGCGGAGTCATGACGGATGTGAGATGATTGGATATTTACTAATTCCTCGCTGCATCGCTCATCCATAAGTCATGCCATCGCTACTCGAGTTGGTCTCGTAATTTAGAACCTTGAACTGGTGACGAGACCTTCACCTGACTAGGCATCCCCAGAGGTGTAATTCACAGGGATTTTCTAAGGGATTAACTTAAGACGAGGTATACCAATCTCAAATGTCAGAAATTGGCATATTAAAGAATAGGTTACTTGCTGCTATTGGATCCATCTGTCTAGTGCTATTTTTCGTGTAGCTAACGGAGCACATGTTCAGATTTCCAGATGATGTGCAATATTTTTTTTTCATTTCATTATGACGTAAAAGCCACCCATATAAAACTTAAACATCCATCAACCTAAAATATTTAGAAGTGATCAAATTTTGTAATTGGGTAAAAACTTTATGGTCACAATATGCTATTCCTGTAGGGTGTTAAAAAAACAGAAGACATTTGAATACATAACATAATTTGGATCATTCAATAATTTCCCTCTAAGATTGCTTCGTTTAAACCAAGGAAAAATGCATTAAATCTGTTTTTTTTTTTTTTTTTTTTTTTAAGAATAAAGATATATTGATTTTTTATGTTTAATTTTTCTTAAAGACATAGCATAATTGTATTTCCAAATAAAATTCGGTACTTTTCGGTTAGCCGGGCGCCAGTGATACATACATATATATATATATGTATGTATACACACACACACACACATATACATATCTCTACATATACATATATATACATACACATATATATACATATATGTATGTATATATCTATATACATATATACCTAAAATTCTAAATAAAATAATATAATACCCCCCCTCAAAAAAAAAAAAAAAAAAAAACTTATTTCACATGACAACCAGTACAAACAATCTTGAAAGATATCAATAATATAAACAAAAGTCATTGTTTATCAGTATCAATCGATTTTCCAAATACGACTTCATCTTTAAGGAATTTTCGTGAGTTTTTCTGTTTAAAATTGCACAGTCACTATAATAAACAATACACCACATAAAATGTAATCGTCAAACTTCCGCTGAGAAAAATGAAAATAGTCATTGAATTAGAAGTTATGTTTTCATTCAACTTATGTGAAAACAGAAGCTTAGGGTGCCGTCTTCATACTAAAATAGAACAAAAATCTAAACTTTTCAATACTAATACTCAATTATGATAGTTTATTTGAAATTTTCGGTACATTGTGTCTTGAGATTCAAAACAAGAAGTCATTAGGTCAAAAAGTTTAGGAATTATGAGGATTTTATGTTTGGAAATCGTGATGTTAAATTAATTTTTAATCGCAAAACAGATTGAAATGCATGTAGTCTTGAAAGCATAACTTAAAAAATAGTTGTCATTGCTGTGGTGAGACATGAATACTCTGAAATAGTTACGGTTTAATTAAAATCCTCTGGACGTTCTACTAACCATTTTACTTTGGCGTTTAACTTAGCTAACCTATAAATTAAATTTGTGATTGTACAATCCTTACCGGGGTTGATAGAGTATTAAAAACATTTAAAAATACTATAAGACTAAAAGTAATAGTACTTAAAACGCATTGTGAATATTTTTGAAGCAACCCCCGGGTATGAATTGTTAGCTAAAGCTTTAAAATAAACAATTAAATTGCTCAGCCCAAAACTACTCTAAGATTCGCCAAAAAAAAAGTGAAACATGATGCATACAAATACGTCAACAAGTAATTAAAATTAACAAAACTAGTAACATATTTACAAATTTATAGCACAAAAGAAAAGAACACTAAATTTATGTAAGCTACCTATTACTACAAAACTCGGATATTTAGATCAGAACATTTTATACAATTAAATAATTCCCATTTGTAATTTGTACACTTCTGCATTCGCAATTAATTCCATAAACCTTATTAAAACACAAGCAAACGTAGTTGCTTTTACAATTAACACATTTTACTTTATAAAATTAAAATAAAATGATATGCATATTTAATTTTAATTAAGAAAATTAAGATTAATATTAAGAATAGGATTCCTATCCCTCACTACAGTACCAAGTTGCTTTTACAATTAACACACTACAAACTTGTTGCTTTTACAATTAACACATTACAAACTTGCTGCTTTTACAATTAACGCATTTTACTTTATAAAATAAAAAAAGTCCTCCCGGTCTGTACCGGGAGGAAAAGGTAGCTTTCCTATATCTTCGTTTTAAAATTTTAGCTAATGTTACACGAAAACAGCAAGTTAAAATTCAAAGAAACGTTTACAAAAGATTCGTTAATACTGGATTTGAATAAGAAATTCGTCAAATTATTGAGCAATAGCCAAATTGGCTTCATTTATGAAGACTTATTTTGGTCGCCAAATTTGGCGATATTTCGCCAAATGACGCCAATTTTGGCGAGAATTTGGCGCTAACGGATATGAATATATAGTTTTATGCGTATGATTGGAAAAATTATTACAGCAATGAAAGAAAATAATTTGCGAGCAATCGCGTTAATGTGCTGTTTTGTTTCAAAATGTCAGCCACCTTAGAATTTCAAACTGCTCTATCTCAGCCATTTTTTAAGATAGAGGTAAACCAAAAAATGCTCTAGAATCCTTGTATTAAGGCCTAACACGTAATTAAAAAATAAATTTGAATTTTTAACTTTTTTGTATATTTATTTTAGTTTTAAATTTTTAAATGGCTGCCATCTTGAAACAAAATGGCGGACCAAGCTGGCCAACAAACTCGGTCGAGACATTGGTAAGCTTAATACACACAATTGGTTTCATCAAAATTGATTTATAAATACGAGCGTTATCGTATGACATAGGTCAGATATATATATATATACGGATATATACTATATATATCTATATATATAAATCAACATTTGAACGGAGGGTGGGTTTGGGGTCTGGGGGTCATGATCGGTGAAAATATATCGAAATTTTCCGGAACTGCTTTCCTCCGAACGGCTGCAATAGGTAGCTTTTTAATTTTTTGTATTGAAAGCTACCTAATAGATTAATATGCACATTTAACTTTAATCAATAAAATTAAGATTAATACGGAGATTAGGATTCCTATCCTCCACTACAGTATCAACCACTAATAATAAAGTAATTAAACATGCTTAAACGGATATAAAAGAAATACATGATAACCTTATTACAGTTACCACTAGTTTAGAAATCTGACTCCAGGATCTCCACGTTCGGCGACATTAATCAATATTCAAAGAATCCAGACCAACAATTTATAAAAGCAGTATTACGAACCAAACACGGTCAAACTTAAATCTTTTATGGAGTGCATAATATATTTCTTGAGTTGAGATATAAAAGCGTGAGACACTTTTGCATATTTGAAGTCTTGATAGCCATATAATAATTATAATCTAATGCTTAAAAGCTAGACTCTCGTTAGCAAGACTCTGAAAACTGAACGTCTTCGAAAAATTTAAGAGTTAAAATTCAGCATGGCATGGTTAGACTGTAAGTTCAACTGAACTTTAAGAAGACGGATAAAGCATCTCGACGTTCAGAAGACAAATCAGAGGTGATCTCAAACATCAACCGTGAAATGATGTTGTAATCAGCGATCTAAAAGGACTAACAGCCAAGTGATGCCATTGCTCTCAAGTTTTCATTCTATAAGAATTTACTCGAGGGAATATTCAGCAGAAAAACCCCATAATATTCTCAGCACACTCTCTGTTAAGGGTCAAATTGGTGAAACGTGTCGATAATTTAAAATGAAACCAATTTACCCTGGATGGACATTGGAGGGAGGTGGGTCGTCATTAAATGCAGGACCACGTCTTACCCATAGAATCCTTTGTGTGGAACTCAGAAGACAAATCAGAGGTGATCTCAAACACCAACCGTGAAATGATGTTGTAATCAGCGATCTAAAAGGACTAACAGCCAAGTGATGCCATTGCTCTCAAGTCTTCATTCTATAAGAATTTACTCGAGGGAATATTCAGCAGAAAAACCCCATAATATTCTCAGCACACTCTCTGTTGAGAGTCAAATTGGCGAAACGTGTCGTTAATTTAAAATGAAACCAATTTACCCTGAACGGACATTGGAGGGAGGCGGGTCGTCATTAAATGCAGGACCATTTCTTACCCATAGAATCCTTTCTGTGGAATCCAAGTGACCCTTGACACTTCATAAAAAATTCTGCAAAGATAATATATCTTAAATTTCAAACCATTCGGTTGGGTAGTTTTTGCGTTGTTATATGCGGACGGACAGACAGACAGACGGACGGACGGACAGACAGACAGACAGACAGACAGACGGACGGACCAGATGACGACAATAGGTGCTACGTATTTATATAATTACGAACGCACCTAAAAAGGAATAAAAATTTCAAGTCCATTATTCGTATAAGATAACTAACTGTCCGCTATGTGATCGCCGTAGCGGAAATAATTATTTTTCTTTTACATTATAGTTCAATTAGAAGCGCGAAAAAAATACAAAAACAATACTTATTATAAATAAAATAAAATAAAATTTACATCATCAATTCATCGTGCACATTAACTGTCTGCAAAAAATATTTTTTACATCAATCCGTTGTTGAGTTATTACATTTTAAAATGTTCATTTCGTTGATTTTAAGCTGTACCGAAACGATTTTGTGCGGTAAAAACGTGATGTGGTTTTTACTCTAGAAGTCACAATGAGCTTTAAACGATTATTCGCATATTGAAATATTCTAAAAATTGAAGTCTGTTAAAAAAATATTACAGGTTACAATTCTTATTTTTTTTATGTAAAGCATATTCAACGTTTGTATATTTTCGAAATTATTTTTCAAAAGAATTATGAGATGTGACCAATAATATTTTCAAACATTTATAGATTTCTAAATGCATCAAATATGTTAAATCATACATACAGCTCATTCCGACATAAAGGTTTTGAGTTTTGTATTAAAAACTACGCGCATTGCAATCATTTTTTGCATAGATCAAAGGGAAATTTTAGATTAAAATAAAGTTTAATTTTTAAAATTTAAACTTTCATAATTCCTAAATTGTTTGACCGAATGACTTACCTTTTATGCATCTGACGGTAAAATGTACAGAAAAATCAAAATATGGTATCAAAATTCAGTGTTTCTATTGAATATTAGCGAATTCAGTACTATTTAATAAACTGTTTGACTGAGTGTCTTCCTGTTTTGCATCGGAGGAAACATGCATCGAAATATCCACAGATGCTGTCAAAATTGGGCTTACGTACAATTTGGTACAATTTTAGTAAGACGACCAAACCCCTAATATTTTTTAAACATAAAATGAAAAAAAAAACATATCTTAATAGAATGGCTATTTTTGTCTTTCTCTGTGACAATTTGGCGATTACATTTTATGGGGAACGTCGTTTTTTCTTTTACTGACTATACATAGAAAAGAAAGGGGTTTGGGCACTGAATTTATTGTACTTTGTCCAAGTGTATGAGTACTGTATTTAAAAATTCTGATATTTTAATCGATCTAAACTCCTCAAAAGTTCACCATGTGCGGCATGCACTGCAAATCCCTGAGTGAGTGTGCTTTTAATAATTAGCTAAAACAAAAACAACACTCGGATTCTTAAAACACATATAAATTAGTTAAATACCTAACCAGAAATTGATAAGATAAATGAAAATTTCACAAAATGTTGGCTATTTGAAGTTTGAGGTCAGTTTTAGGAAAACATTGTTCATTTTCGAAACAGTTTAAAAATAATGAAAGTTATTAAGATATTATTTTTTCGAATGTGTGTACTCCAACTAAACAATTCTAGTTAAATTTGAATAAAATAAAACGTACCACAGTGGGCAAGGTGCATAAATATCTGGAATTAAACACCTGAGTGTTTTTTTCAGATTCCTGTGTTTCATATTTGTTAGTTGATATGCTGTTCCATGTAAATAAAATACATTTTAGATCTTTTTAGGTACGTATATGATGAAAAGTCTTTTAAATAGTATCATTTTTACATTAAAAAAAATTAATCGTACCCTATAATAAATTAAAAAATCTCACAAATCAGAATCACTAGAATCCCGTGGTGACTTCAAAGTAAACCACTTCTTCATTGTCAATATCACCATTAACAATTTCTTGTATAGTTGGATGTCCAACATAGAAACCACATTAGTCGGAAGTTGTTTTAGATTTTTCCTTTTTATTTCGCACTCAATTAATATTTGTGGATCACTACTGCTTGGGAAAAAATTAAAAACATCTTCGTGTGTCTTGACCCTGCTCCACTTCCTGGAATATTGTACCTCAAACAGTTTAAAATCTTTGTTACGTGCATCTTGTGCCTCCTCACTTAATTGGCCGATAGGAACCAATGCCACTGATATTATATCTAGACCTTGTATGAGGTATTTGTATATATGGTGGCATGTTGTATCATGGATGCTTTTTAACAAAGTATCTTGAGGTATAATGAGTGAAAACTTTGAATTTTTCACCATCGCGCTCTTACTACGTCTTTTAATTTCTTCACACAAATAATGAAATTGATTTTCCATTTCACTGCTTCCACAACTTCTCATTATGTATATAAGCTCTTTCTTTTAATAAACATTGTGTTAAAACATGTTCCTGAAACAAAAATAAATCATAAATAGAATATCGACAAGAAACTTGTTCTGACCTCGACACCTCAAACCTTTTTTACTAAAAAAAGGCCAAATATGGGCAACAAATTCTCATGATCCGAAATTGATCAATGAACAAACCTTGTAAAACTGTAAAAAACAATGCTTGGAGAGCCTTAGAACATAACTAAAAGTCTTAATGCTTCTGAGCATCGAGTAAATATTTAAGTAGTTCACCGTAAAAACGATTTTAACGTTATTAACACACTTTTTTATTAATCAAAAACTCTTAGAATATGTCCACATCCCTAAACGTGAAGATGCCATCACAATCTTAAAATATATTGCAATTATGATGACGCACGGCAACTGTCAAATTTCCCCGACAAACCGTACGTAGTGTCTCGGGGAATAACTCACTGCAACTTAGCGTTACTTGAAGCGCAGATGAGGGAATAAGGTGGAGAACGACATTGTTTTATGATGTGTAAGGTAGTGCAATATCGTTTCAATAGAAGGCGGTAAAGAAATTTACATTTTGATTTTTTTGATTTTCTTGTAGTTTTTGGGTATCATCCCCCACTGCGTCGGTTGCTTGAGCGGTTGAAATAGTGAGAACATACATCAATTTCAAAAAATTAAACTTGTTTCAAGAGGAACATGTTTACGTTTTTTATCTGTCTTTTGTAAAACGTATCACTATTCCATTAAACACATTGTCGCGACTTTAATAATGGGTGGAATGAAAAACGATTTTCAGAAACTATTCTGATATTTCAAGGGTTAAAAAAATGTAAAGTTTTACGGGAGCAGCCCTCCTTAATGAATAAATCTAAATTTAAGTGCTTCAACAATAGGATAAGAAAAGATTTTTTATATGGAATCGCGAAATGTCTACCTTTAAATAAAGCAAACAATTCTACTCGTTTTTTATAGTATGAATTCTGAATTTCTGAATTAAAAATTGAGGCCAAACTGGCAAACCCTGATTGGGATAGAAAAAGGTGATTTAGTAACTGCTATAATATAATTTATTCCGCTTCTTTCGAAATAAATTAGGTGTTTCAAAGTTCTGTTTTTCAAGCAATAGATTTCGGAATGAAGTTTGTTTCATCTTTATTCGAGCGTACGTACCATCTCTCTGAAGCCAAACATTGCATAGAACATTACAATATTATATAGGAACGACAACTAGAAAGTTTAAAACAAGATTAAAAGAGCATATGGCAGATATCAAATATGACAGAAGTACTACAGCATTGGCAAGACTACATAGGACCGAAGCTTTAAAAATTGATTTTAAAAATAGTAAAATAATTTATCCATCAAGACTTTATTTCCCATCTATTATCCGTGAATCAGTAGAAATTCATATGCGTAACGATAACATATGCTCATAATCAACCTCTTTTGAATTACCTAAAATTTGGCACGAGGTATATTTCAATTTTAAAAAAGCAATAAGGAAATAATTATTTTTACGTTTACAGTTGACTATTTAATAGTTGACTATTGAATAGTTTGTTTATTGCTGTAGATATTAATAATGGCGTCGTTTGTGCGTTCGAAACATGTCGACCATTATATTAAAAGGTCTTTATAATTCTTTTTGTGTTCTGTTTGTATCCCTTAAGCATTTATATCAATATTTTACATTCAATATTTTGCAGAATTAACATACCAACATAGTATTTCTATAAAAATTACACAGCGTTTAAAAATGATGCACCAAATTTCAAAGTATAATACATCTCACAGAAACAAGTACATTTCTCCTGAGACTTCTTTACTTAACTTGAATATACAACCCATATATTATATTTTTTATTGAAAAAATGTTGCCTTTATTTTATCATAACTTTTAAATGGTGTTACATAAATGAATATCTTTATTTGGAAAGTCCTTAAATAGGAATAAAAAACATAACAAACAATAAAATGAAAATAAATGAATTAGTTTTGTTTAACATTAGCTTCTGAAAATCTTTAAAGGAAGTAATGACGTTAAACGAAATAAACAGTACCACAGAATCATTTACAGAATTAACTTAATTTTACAAAGCACTTACTGTTTCGAACTTAGATATTAAAAGATGATTTGAAAACTGACCTATTTTAATTTATTCCACTTCTTCGAAGTAATTTGTGTGTTTTAAACTTGTCTCTTAATCAATGTATTGTCCAATGGACTGCCCCATTCCCTTCAATTGAGAAAAATGTCTTTTCGTAGACATTCCATAAAATATCATAATTACTACTATTAAGAAGAGATATAAAGGGAAATATTCGACTAAAAATAATGGTATTTCTATTATATATATTATTTCTGTTGCCAACATCCCTTTTGTATTCATTTACAAAACATACCACAATGAACGAGGTATCATTCGAAAGGTTTTTGAACCGGTTTCTGCCATAGTACATTCACATTTCGATAAAATATGTTTTTTGTTTAAAAATTGGAGTTAAATAAAAAATAAGTCATAATTGTTTATGAATAAATTGAAAGATTTTCTCAAATCAATGTTTCCACAAAAATTAAATACAGTGTTATATCGTGCTCAACAATGATTATAAAAAAATAAATAGCACAATCAAGATAAGATAGAACGTCTTTGAACGGGCTTATTGTATAATTATAACTAAAAATCTACATTCAAATTCAAAAGTTTAGAAGAGTAAGACAATATCGATCGATCGAAGCAGCGGTATTTCACGTGCAGCGTAAAATGTACATTTTGTTATATTGAATTAAATTAAATTTTATATAAATTCAATTTTTTTTTGTCCATTTGTTTTTTCCCGAAGCGTATGAAGTAATTCTCTAATATAGTTAAAAAACGATAGTCATTTTTTTTTCTCGCGCGTGATTTTGCTATCTTTGATCAGTTTTTACTGAATCTTTGATGGAATAAATGATATAATATTTTGGCTTGACTAATTTTGTTTCCAGATATTTTTAATCCTTACCTTTTTTTAAAAGTTTAAACCTGCATCTAGAAATTATTAGATATTGATAAAACATACTAGATTGCAATGCGAAATCCTCGCACAGATAAAATGGTTTTAGTAAATACTTGTATTTATTTATGCGTAGAATTATTATTCTAAGGCAATTATTATGCTGATATCAAAACTGGATGCTTTCTGAAACAATTTGTAATTCATTTTTATTTTTGTTTATTTTTTTATTTTTTGCAAACGCATGAAATTGGCAGGTGATCTTAATCAGTAACTTCCATTTTTCAGTAACGGCAGACGATCTTGTAAAGTTTAGGTTTTGAACCAAATGTTCCGCGACAGCTCATGTAAGTGAGAAAACTAATGTCGGAAACACTAATAGTTTATAACTCAAGATGTGATTCATTTATCGCAAAATCAAAACAACTATCTTAATACAAGTTACTTCAATAATCATGTCTTCAAGTGTCATGCTTTTGCATTTAAAAATGAGTCAGAAAATATGTCAGAAAGTTTCTCATTGTCAAGCGGAGAAAACAATTTTTTTAGAACCGCATCTGTGCATTATGTGAGATTGAAAAGAAATGATGGAGCAATTTGTATGACGCATGATGAAAAAAAAGAAAGAAAAACCATGCATCAAACATAGATTATGAAACACTTTCCAACACTAACTCCAGCTTTAACAAGCCTTCGCCGTTTAATAAGGTAAATAAGATACCTAAGTAAACATTTTAGAAAATACAAAACCTATTTGAAACCAGATTTCATCAATTAGAGGTCATAGCCAGAAAAACAATCCAATTATTTTGTGCAGCCCTGTATATAAACTATAGATTTGCACGTACTGTATATAGTATGTTACAATTTAGTTTAGTAAGAAAACACATAACACAGTTGAAAATTAACCTTGAGCAGTTTCTACCGATAGACGGAAAAATATTTGAATTCTTTTGTACAGCTTTGTATTTTGCATTAAGATTTTTGTACACGCCTCATATTAAGTTTAATTCAGGCAAAAACTCGCTTAATACTGCTGAAATCATACATAAACGGCCATGTACCCAGATTTTGCGTGGCCCTGTATAGGATTTTATTTATGTTCTTCAAACATCTCTTAGAAAACTAAGTATATTTCACTTTCAAACTACCTAACTCGATTTAAAAAAACCTTTAAGAAATTTACGCTAATACACAGTAATGCTTACGAATTCTTTTTTGTTGCTCTGTATATGATCTATAGCATTTATACATACCACAAAGTTAAACGCAAACCTAACTGAAAGCGCACTTTTAACATTTATCGCTTATAGATAATACTTAAAATACAGTACTGTATCCGAAATCTTTTGTGTGTCCCTGTAAATGAAAGATAAATGCAATGCACATCATATTAGACAACAAGTATCTTGTAGTAAACCTCGGTAGTGTATATCAATTTCATTTTATTTCAAATAGTGTAACATGATTAAAATGCGCCGCAAAACATTATGTAACGGAAAACTTTTGTATGTCCTGTAAATAAATGATAAATGCATTACACCTCATATTCTACGGAAAGCATGTTTTAGTGCAACTTAAAAATTGATAACAATCTCAATATATTTGTAATAGTGTAACATGATTAAAATGCACCGCAAACGATTTTTCCCAATAGACAATAATAAAACGGAATACTTTTTAGTTTAACTAAGTATAACTTCAGCGTAATTATAAGTGGTATACACGTGCCATATTCTATAGTAAGCATCTTGTAGTGCACTTCAGCGATGTATATCATTTTCAATATATTTGAAATCGTGAAACATCATTAAAATACACTGCAAATGATTTTTTCTTACAGACCATCATGTAACGACATTCTTTCGAGTGCCCCTGTATACAAAGCATTAGTGCTACATGCTTCATTTTTAATACCTTCCTAGCCATAGTAAACATCAATAACATATATTAGTTGCATGGCAATCCGTTGACGGCAGACAGATATATCGAATTCCTAAACACTTTTCAACTATGTTGGAAAGTGTTAAAAACGTTCACCTGGAATTACTTTGTTTAAACTGAAATGCGTTAAAATTCTGTAGGTTATATTAATAAAAGTTGTCTGTAATTTATTCTGATGTTTAAATGATATCACATATATTACATAATTGTACTTTTCCGTTAGCCGGGCGCCAGTGATATATGTACACATATATATACACATATATATACTATACATATATTTACATATACATATATATATATACACATATATACATATATGAATGTATATCTATATATATATATATGTATATACATATATATTTATATATGTACTACATGTATGTATGCACTACTATTTATGTGTGTACTACATGTATGACTTGCTCCCGGCTAACCGAAAAGTAACTACAAAATTTTATTTCCAAAATTATAAAATCAAGTAACAAAAATAAATAAATGAATCACAAACAAATAATAAAACTGAAATTAATAAAGTAATGTTACATAATAATCGCTTCAGACAATCTTTAAAGATAACAGCGAGGTTAAATGAAATGCACAGTGCTAAAGCATAAATTATTGACTTAATCTAAATTTGTAATGTCCTTAAATCCTTCAATACTGGGATTATAAATGACGATTTGGTAACTGACCGCGTCTAACTTATTCCAATTCCTCGGAAATAAATGGACGGTTTAGAAGTTCTATCTCACAATCAATGGAGTTACCATTAGCTTCGATGGAGTAATGTGTATTTTCTTATCCCTTTATCCCTTCCCACAATCTTATATATATTTGATTTTTATTGAAAAATAATTATTTTATAATACATTTTGTATTTTATCAGAGATATTAGAAAATTTATTTGCATATATATATATATATATATATATATATATATATATATATATAATAAATCATAAAAAAGAAACCAACAGTCAAATAGAAATAAATGAACTAGTTTTACATAAAAGTCATTTCACGTAATTTTTAAAGAAAGCAAAATGGTTAAATAAAATTAACAGAGCCACAGCATAAATTAGTGAACTAATCTAATTATATAAAGCCTTTGAGTATTTCAATACCTTAATAGTAAAATTCGATTTGGTAACTGACCGATTCTAATTTATATCCACTTCCTTCGAAATAAATTAGAGGTTTTGAAGTTTAATTTCTTCCAATCAATGGAATTCCAAATGACTTTTTTATTCCCTTTAATCGAGTGAAGTATATTTTGTTATTCCTTCCTAGACATACATCATTATTATCATTAAGAATAAGTATACAGTGAATTATTTCACTTAAAATATTGTTATTTATGTTTTAAAAAATACTTTTAATATTTTACAGAATTAACATGTTAATATAGTATTTCTAGACATTTTATATGATGTTTGAAGATGACGAGAAAATTAAGGCGTGATATAATTACAAAATTAAATAGATTTCACCTGGGACTTATTTGTGTAAATGCTAGAACATAAATACATTGCATGGCAATCCGTACATATTTACGCGAGTTAGAACACGGACAGACGGCTGACAGACAAACCGAATTCATAAACACTTTTCAACTACGTTTGAAAGTGTTAAAAATGTTCACCTGACATTGCTTTATTTAAACTGAAATGCCTTAAAATTCTGTAGGTTAGATTAAAAAAAAAAGTTTTATGTAATTTATCGTGACGTTTAAATTAAATCACATATATAATTTTATTTTCGAAATTATAAAATCCAGAAATAAAAATAAATAAATGAATCACAAAACAAATAATAAAACTGAAATTAATAAAGTAATGTTACATAATAATCGCTTCAGACAATCTTTAAAGATAACAGCGAGGTTAAATGAAATGCACAGTGCTAAAGCATAAATTATTGACTTAATCTAAATTTGTAATATCCTTAAATCCTTCAATACTGGGATTATAAATGACGATTTGGTAACTGACCGCTTCTAACTTATTACAATTCCTTGGAAATAAATGGACGGTTTAGAAGTTCTATCTCACAATCAATGTAGTTACCATTAGCTTCGATGGAGTAATGTGTATTTTCTTATCCCTTCCCACAATCTTATATATATTTGATTTTTATTGAAAAATAATTATTTTATAATACATTTTGTATTTTATCAGAGATATTAGAAAATTTATTTGCATATATATATATATATATATATATATATAATAAATCATAAAAAAGAAACCAACAGTCAAATAGAAATAAATGAACTAGTTTTACATAAAAGTCATTTCACGTAATTTTTAAAGAAAGCAAAATGGTTAAATAAAATTAACAGAGCCACAGCATAAATTAGTGAACTAATCTAATTATATAAAGCCTTTGAGTATTTCAATAGCTTAATAGTAAAATTCGATTTGGTAACTGACCGATTCTAATTTATTCCACTTCCTTCGAAATAAATTAGAGGTTTTCAAGTTTCAACTCTTCCAATCAATGGATTTCCAAATGACTTTTTTATTCCCTTTAATCGTGTGAAGTATATTTTCTTATTCCTTCCTAGACATACATCATTATTATCATTAAGAATAAGTATACAGTGAATTATTTCACTTAAAATATTGTTATTTATGTTTTAAAAAATACTTTTAATATTTTACAGAATTAACATGTTAATATAGTATTTCTAGACATTTTATATGATGTTTGAAGATGACGAGAAAATTAAGGCGTGATATAATTACAAAATTAAATAGATTTCACCTGGGACTTATTTGTGTAAATGCTAGAACATAAATACATTGCATGGCAATCCGTACATATTTACGCGAGTTAGAACACGGACAGACGGCTGACAGACAAACCGAATTCATAAACACTTTTCAACTACGTTTGAAAGTGTTAAAAATGTTCACCTGACATTGCTTTATTTAAACTGAAATGCCTTAAAATTCTGTAGGTTAGATTAAAAAAAAAAGTTTTATGTAATTTATCGTGACGTTTAAATTAAATCACATATATAATTTTATTTTCGAAATTATAAAATCCAGAAATAAAAATAAATAAATGAATCACAAAACAAATAATAAAACTGAAATTAATAAAGTAATGTTACATAATAATCGCTTCAGACAATCTTTAAAGATAACAGCGAGGTTAAATGAAATGCACAGTGCTAAAGCATAAATTATTGACTTAATCTAAATTTGTAATGTCCTTAAATCCTTCAATACTGGGATTATAAATGACGATTTGGTAACTGACCGCTTCTAACTTATTACAATTCCTTGGAAATAAATGGACGGTTTAGAAGTTCTATCTCACAATCAATGAAGTTACCATTAGCTTCGATGGAGTAATGTGTATTTTCTTATCCCTTCCCACAATCTTATATATATTTGATTTTTATTGAAAAATAATTATTTTATAATACATTTTGTATTTTATCAGAGATATTAGAAAATTTATTTGCATATATATATATATATATATATATATATAATAAATCATAAAAAAGAAACCAACAGTCAAATAGAAATAAATGAACTAGTTTTACATAAAAGTCATTTCACGTAATTTTTAAAGAAAGCAAAATGGTTAAATAAAATTAACAGAGCCACAGCATAAATTAGTGAACTAATCTAATTATATAAAGCCTTTGAGTATTTCAATAGCTTAATAGTAAAATTCGATTTGGTAACTGACCGATTCTAATTTATTCCACTTCCTTCGAAATAAATTAGAGGTTTTCAAGTTTCAACTCTTCCAATCAATGGATTTCCAAATGACTTTTTTATTCCCTTTAATCGAGTGAAGTATATTTTCTTATTCCTTCCTAGACATACATCATTATTATCATTAAGAATAAGTATACAGTGAATTATTTCACTTAAAATATTGTTATTTATGTTTAAAAAAATACTTTTAATATTTTACAGAATTAACATGTTAATATAGTATTTCTAGACATTTTATAAGATGTTTGAAGATGACGAGGAAAATAAGGCGTGATATAATTACAAAATTAAATAGATTTCACCTGGGACTTATTTGTGTAAATACTGGAACATAAATACATTGCATGGCAATCCGTGTATATTTACGCGACTTAGAACACGGACAGACGGCTGACAGACAAACCGAATTCATAAACACTTTTCAACTATGTTTGAAAGTGTTAAAAATGTTCACCTGACATTGCTTTATTTAAACTGAAATGCCTTAAAATTCTGTAGGTTAGATTAAAAAAAAAAGTTTTATGTAATTTATCGTGACGTTTAAATTAAATCACATATATAATTTTATTTTCGAAATTATAAAATCCAGAAATAAAAATAAATAAATGAATCACAAAACAAATAATAAAACTGAAATTAATAAAGTAATGTTACATAATAATCGCTTCAGACAATCTTTAAAGATAACAGGGAGGTTAAATGAAATGCACAGTGCTAAACCATAAATTATTGACTTAATCTAAATTTGTAATGTCCTTAAATCCTTCAATACTGGGATTATAAATAACGATTTGGTAACTGACCGCTTCTAACTTATTCAAATTCCTTGGAAATAAATGGACGGTTTAGAAGTTCTATCTCACAATCAATGTAGTTACCATTAGCTTCGATGGAGTAATGTGTATTTTCTTATCCCTTCCCACAATCTTATATATATTTGATTTTTATTGAAAAATAATTACTTTATAATACATTTTGTATTTTATCAGAGATATTAGAAAATTTATTTGCAAATATATATATATACTAGCTGTTACCCGTGACTTCGTTCACATAACATTAAAAAAAGAATAAATGTATTAATTTAGCAAAGCATTTCATTCGATAATTAAAAACATATATAGTTAACCAAATCTTTATCACATTTTATAGGAGACAATGCGGCATTTCTGTGCTATAGGGGCCTTAACATAACCAAGTCTTTAAAAAGTGAAATTTCATGCCAAATAAGATATACAATCACGAAAATGAAACTGCAACCAATGAAAAAGGAAGGACCCAGTAAAATCGTGAAAATCGACGAATCCCTCTTCGTAAAACAAAAAATAACACTGAGAGAATTCTTCTATACAACAGTGCATTTTAGGTGGTATTTAGTTTGAAATTTGTATATGTATTTATTTCTAAATGGGCATTATGATATTGTTTATTTGTATAGACATGTGTTATATATTTCTTACTACAATATTATTTTATGTCTTGTTTATGTATATATTAAATAAAGTGCTTCTCGCTAAGTGGTGTAAATATCGACCAAACTGCTTGTGGATTTTATACATTGATAAATATTTCATAAAGATATAACAATCTGAAGCGATTCTAAAATGTAAATAAAGGTTGCTAGAAAGTACTTTAAATTCTGCCCAATTTAACCTGGATATTTTTTCTATCGCGTCAAGGACACTCTAAACAAATAACTACCGACAACGCCAATCTGATGATCTAAATTTACATATTTTTGTTTGTATATGTAGGATTATTTAAATTTATTTCGTGAGCTTGAAATTTTTTACGCTTTTTCTAGGGTTAAGTGTCGAATAAATGTACTTTCTTGTTATTTTATTTTGCCATTTCTATTTATTTTATTTTCCATTCATTCCATTTATGGATATTGATTTATTTTACATATTAATTTCAAAGAATATTGTTTAAAGTTATTATTAGGATTAGGATAGGATACGATTAGGGTTAGGATTAAGATTATGAACTGGACGACAATGGTATGATTAATTCAGGTTTAAAGGATGAACCAGGATGTCTATTTACATCATGAAGTAATAAGAAAATTAGAAAATTATCGTCTGATATTTTTTTAATATGTTTTACAGTCATAGTTGGCATCAAAGGTGAACGAGGAAATAATCATCTAAAATACCATTAATTGTTTACCACGCAAAAACAAATCTGGTTACAACAATGTATTTAATTTTGCGCCAAATTTCACTTAAAAAACAACAACAAATTGGCTATGGACCCGATTACAGATCCCTAACCTTCTTATTCTCGGAAATTTTCTACCTATATGTGAAAACATTTTCTACTATATACAACGCGCTTTCACGTTTATAATATTATGAATTGGCACGATCGGCTTCTTCAAGTTTACATAATTCGGCTGGAAGAAAAGTTTCATCATTTTTTGATTTCCTCTTTGCTTTTGCATTACGCGAATTTGTCGGTAAAATTGATTTTCGTTTCGATAACATTGTTGTTTTTTTAAGTTTTTAAGAATATTGTAATTTTACTTAAACCTTGCTTTAAAATCTATGCAATTTTTCTCAACCTACAAGACTTTACAAAAATCTATTATGAAACAGAACTTTAAAAAAAGCTATATTTAAAAATGATAACACAGTTTTTACTATTTTAAAGCTAAAAGAAATGTAAAATTAAATTCCGGTTCGAAACGACCATTTACAAATGTGTTTTGATTGTGGGAAAATGATAAAGGAAAAATGCTTACTTCGACGCAATCATATTAAATCTTTACCTTTTATGAAAAAATGCAACTTTATTTTAAAAAATAAAGTTATTTTTATTAAAATTTTCTGATTATCTGTACGGATAATTTTTCGGTGCATATTATTGACATTTGCCGTCCAATATCTTTTCAAAGTTTTTTCTTTTTTTTTTTTAAATTTAAATTAAAAATATGGTGCCTTTATGTTAGCCGTGCGCAGACGATAAACCGCCAAGTATTATTCCTATCACCATCATTTGTATTGAGTTCTATTAAAATATAAATCTTTCACTTATTTCATTTAAAACACAGAACTTTAATTTACAACACATACATTTAAAATAATTCATTTCATGGGAAATAGAAAAAAGAACAAAAATAGAGAAATTAATCACAAATAATTTGATAACTCAAGATCATTTCATTTCATCATCAAAGCAAATCTGTTTTATTTTCTATATATGACATCATATTAGCTTGCTTTTCATACTTACTCGTATTTATGCACCTTGTATTATTATCAAATATTTGAAAACTCAAGTTTTATTTCTAATATGACGTCATTTCATATTCTGTTTCTTAAATAATTAATTTCATTTCCATTTTTCAAGTGGAAATTTTACATTTGAAAATAAATGGTTGTGTAAAAATTTTTATTCCAGATTTTGAATTAGTTTTGGCAACGATGAAGTATTAGCAACGGTAAAGTAAATTTAAGCATTTTAAAATATTATACGAAAAATTGTTCATTTATTCTTTATGAAAATAATGAAATTTTGAATTATTAAGAAAAATATTTGAATAAAATAAACAAAAACCAGCCTATGTTCATTTACAGGTTATAATCAACCTA
Organism: Maratus michaelseni; assembly: GCA_963931845.1. Classification (NCBI taxonomy): domain Eukaryota; kingdom Metazoa; phylum Arthropoda; class Arachnida; order Araneae; family Salticidae; genus Maratus; species Maratus michaelseni. Next base: position 197,343,090 of record OZ007588.1, on the reverse strand, counting down.
TATGCAAAGATACACGATCATTAAATTCTCCATTTTGATACTGGCTTTAGCCTAACATTTGCACACAACCGGATTTATAATATTATTAGGATTAGGATTAGGATTAGGATTAACGAAATAATATGAAATCTTTAGGTTTTATCAACAAAAATGGAACTGATAACATTCGTCATTTTTTTAGGTAATCGAGTTATTTCTTTTAGTTTTAAGAATGAAAAAAAACTATTTCTCGCTATCCATGACATCATTTTCGATATGGATAATTTTGCGGAGAATATTATTGACATTTGCTAGCCATTTTCTTTTGAAACTTTTTTTTACTTTTTAAAAAATTAAATAAAAAAATACGGCATAGTTATATTAGCCGTGCGCAGATGGTAAAACGCAAAGTATTGTTACCATACAAAAGAAAAAGAAAAGTGAAGAAAAAACCCAAGATCGTTTTATTTCACCAGTCAAAGCATATCCGCTTTATTTTAGATGTATGACGTCATATTAGCCTGTTTCCTATGGTTACGCATATTGAAACCTTGTATTACTATCAAAAACTAAAAAAAGTACATTTTACTTCTAATAATAATATTTAATCTTCTTTTTAATTCTTTAATTTTTTTATTTCATTTTCATTTTTCACGTGAAATTTTTTCAATTGTAACCAACACAGAGAAAGAACCTGGAGGGGAAACTAGAATAGGCGATGATATCGAAAATGCAAGTCAGATTTTTTTAACGAAAGAGGGCGCTGTAAAATTTTGGCGGCTGTCTTTAAGCAGAATCTCATTAGATTACATGTTAAATTCTGAAAGTATTTTACTCGATTATTTTTAATTATAGCAATTATATGTCATAAATTTAAGATGGGGTATAAATGTTTTATTCCGGGATGTAAATCGGGCTATGATGATGAGATAAAAAAAAGAAAAATCGAAGGAAAAAAAATTAAGTATGTTTAGAGCTCCAAAGGTGAGTGCTTTATATTATACTTTAATATATTATACTAAAAAGTATTTTGGGGCTTCATTCATAAGTGCAAATGCAAGAACTCATTAAAAATATATATATATTTGCCTCTCTCATAAGTGTAATTTAAAAATTTAATTTCATTACTTAGCTGTTCAATTAAATCAAAAAATTTATTGATTGTAAATTAGGAAAAAGAACTAATTTAAATAACAAATTTAATATTCACAAAGAAAAAAAGATTTAAGTATATATTGTTTTTAATAACTGTATAATTTTCAAATTGTAAGGTAAGTATGTTACCTTTTCTATCTGTAGCAGTGTGTAAGTGTGTATGAAAGAGAAAGCATTTATGTATGATTAAAAAAAAAAAAAAAAAAAAAAAAAAAAAAAAAGAGAGTTTTTGGACCATTCATAAAAAACATTATATTAAAGTCACAATTTACGATTCTTGCAAAAATTAGTTAATAGACTCTATTATTTATTCAAGTTTTATTTCCCAAATAATTAAGATAAAAATTTGTTTTTAAATGTACATAATATTAATTGCATAGATATAAAAAGTTATGAGTTATTAAATTATTCAAAGGTTATCGATATATAAGCAAGATTAAAACTTATTTCAGAAAATTTGAATAATACTTTTAATCTGTAAAAATTATACGTCCTATCTTCCTCCGTGGTAACCAAATTGTTGATTAAAAATTATTATTCCGGGTTCTGAATCAGTTTTGGCAACGATAAAGTATTAGCAACGGTAAAGTAAATTTAACCATTTTAAAATATTATACGGAAAAATGTCCATTTATTCTCTATGAAAATAACGAAATTTTGAATTATTAAGAAAAGTATTTGAATAAAATAAACAAAAACCAGTCTATGTTCATTTCCGGGTTATAATCCACCTATATGCAAAGATACAGGGCCATTAATTTCTCCATTTTGACGCTGGCTTCAGCCTAACATTTGCACTTAATGAGATTTATAATATTATTAGGATAGGATATATATAATAAATCATAAAAAAGAAACCAACAGTCAAATAGAAATAAATGAACTAGTTTTACATAAAAGTCATTTCACGTATTTTTTAAAGAAAGCAAAATGGTTAAATAAAATTAACAGAGCCACAGCATAAATTAGTGAACTAATCTAATTATATAAAGCCTTTGAGTATTTCAATACCTTAATAGTAAAAGTCGATTTGGTAACTGACCGATTCTAATTTATTCCACTTCCTTCGAAATAAATTAGGGGTTTTGAAGTTTCATTTCTTGCAATCAATGGATTTCCAAATGACTTTTTTATTCCCTTCAATCGAGTGAAGTATATTTTCTTATTCCTTCCTAGACATACATCATTATTATAATCAAGAATAAATATGCAGTGAATCATTTCACTCAAAATATTGTTATTTAAATTAAAAAAATACTTTTAATATTTTACAGAATTAACATTTTAATATAGTATTTCTATACCTTTTATTTGATGTTTAAAGATGACGGGAAAAATAAGGCGTGGTACAATTACAAAACTAAATAGGTTTCACCTGGGACTGCTTTGTTTAAATACTACAACATAAATACATTTCATGTAAATATGTTGTATATAAATACATTTCAATAACGTAACATAAATACATTTCATGTTGCTTTCTTTTATTTTTTTTATTAAAGAAAGATGTTTTTCATGAAATTTGAAATGATATTAGAGATATTAGATTAATTTATTTTCAAAGAAAACCTAAAACAAAATAGTCAAACGAAAACTGATTAACTAGTTTTGTTAACTTGAAAAATAATTAACTAATTTGTTGCGATTTTTAACTCGTTTTCTGACAGATGTATCAGAATGAAACAAAGAATTGTGAAACAAAGAATTTAAACAGAAGCACAGGATCATAGCATCAATTAAAATTTTGATTAAAATTTATAAGTATGGTGAGTCTTTTAATACAGGGATAGTAAAAGACCATCTGATACTTCACCTATTCTAATTTTTTCCACTTCTGTGAAATAAAGTGTGAGATTCGAAGTTATTTCTCTTAATCAATGAAGTTTGGATTGGAATCCTTCATTCTCTTTAATCGAGTAAAATATATTTTCGTATTTATTTCCAAAATAAAATCCGAAATACCATATTACAGGGAATTATTCAATTCAAAATATTGTTATTTTTTCTGATCTTTTCGATATTTTACAAAATTAACATACTAATGCAATGCGCATTAGATATCTTCTTTGATTTTTTATGTTGTTTTTATGATGTTTAAAAAAGACAGAGCGAATTTTAAGGTGTAGTACAACTATTCAAAATTCACTGAGAATGCTTTGCTAAAAAGAACATAAATATATTTGTTTCTTTATGAATAAAAAGTATTAATTTTATCATAACGTAACTATCCTAAAAATTAGATGAAAATAATTATAAATAAATAAAATAAAATTCACAAAAAATACAATAAAACAAAAATAAACTAACTTGTTATATATAACATTCGCTTTGGAGAGTCTTTAAAGAGCGCGGTGGTGTTAAATGAAATGCACAGTGCTATAGCATCAATTAATGAATTAATCATCTAAATTTATAAAGCGTTTAAGTTGTTCTATACTGAGATAGTAAAAGACGATTTGGTAACTGGCCGATTTTAATTTATTCCACTAGCTTCGAAATAAATTAAGAGATGTCGAAGCTCCCTTTCTCAGTGAATGGATGTCGGAATAACTTTCCTATTCCCTTCGATCGAGTGAAGTATCTTATCTTATTCGTTCCCAAAGGAACATCATTATTATTATAAAGAATAGTTATCCCGTGAATTATTCCACTTAAAATACTGTTCTTTTTACTTTTTTACTACTTTCAACATAATTCAGAATTATTGCATTAATATAATATTTCAACAGATTACATATGAAATTTAAAAATAATGCAATAAATTCAGTGGCATGGTACTATTCACAGAAACAAACAGTTTTCTCCAGAGACTGATTTGCGTAAGCTGAACATAAAAAGACTTGATTTTTTTTATAAGAAGGTATACTTATTTTATTACGACGTTAAATGACAATGTTTCAGATATGTTACAAAATTAACATACTAATATAGTGCGAATTACATTTTTTCTTTTGCACTTTTTATGATGTTTAAACAATTCAAGGCGAATTTTAAGGTGTAATACAGTTATCCAAAAATCACTGAGAATGCTTTGCTAAAAAGAACATAAATATATTTGTTTCTTTATGAACAAAAATTATTAATTTTATCATAACGTTTACATATAATCCGAAATATTAGATGAATATATTTGGAAAGAAAATACTAAAATAAAATGCACAAAATATACAATACAACGAAAATAAACTAACTAGTTATATATAACATTCGCTTTGGATAGTCTTTAAAGAGTGCGGTGACATTAAATGAAATGCACAGTGCTACAGCATCAATTAATGAATTAATCATCTAAATTTATAAAGTGTTTAAGTTGTTCTATACTGAGATAGTAAAAGACGACGTGGTAAATGGACGATTTTAATTTATTCCACTAGCTTCGAAATATATTAGAGATGCCGAAGAGTCTCTTTCTCAGTGAATGGATGTCGGATTAACTTTCCTATTCTCTTCGATGGAGTAAACTATCTTATCCTATTAGTTCCCAAAGTAACATCATTATTATTATAAAGTATAGATATGCCGTGAATTATTCCACTTAAAATACTGTTCTTTTTACTTTTTTTACTACTTTCAACATAACTCAAAATTATTGCATTAATATAATATTTCAACAGATTACATATGAAATTTAAAAATATATCCAATAAATTTAATGGCATGTTACTATTCACAGAAACAAACAGTTTTCCCCCGAGACTGATTTGCGTAAGCTGAACATAAATACACTTGATTTTTTTAAAGAAGGTATACTTATTTTTTTATAACGTTAAATGCCAATGTTTTCGATATGTTACAAAATTAACATACTAAAGAGTGCGAATTACATATCTTCTTTGCATTTTTTATGATGTTTAAAAAATACACAGCGAATTGTAAAGTGTAGTACAATTATCCAAACTTAACTGAGAATGCTTTGCTAAAAAGAACATAAATATACTTAATTCTTTATAAATAAAAAGCATTAATTTTATCATAACATTTAAATACTATCCAAAATATTACATGGAAATATTTGGAAATAAAATAATAAAATAAAATGCACAAAAAATACAATAAAATGAAAATAAACTAAACTAGTTATATATAACATTCGCTTTGGAGAGTCTTTAAAGAGCGCGGTGATATTAAATGAAATGCACAGTGCTACAGCATCAATTAATGAATTAATCATCTAAATTTATAAAGCGTTTAAGTTGTTCTATACTGAGATAGTAAAAGACGATTTGGTAACTGGCCGATTTTAATTTATTCCACTAGCTTCGAAATAAATTAAGAGATGTCGAAGCCCCCTTTCTCAGTGAATGGATGTCGGAATAACTTTCCTATTCCCTTCGATCGAGTAAAATATCTTATCTTATTCGTTCCCAAAGGAACATCATTATTATTATAAAGAATAGATATACCGTGAATTATTCCACTTAAAATACTTTTCTTTTTTCAGTACTTTCAAAATAATTCAGAATTATTACATTAATATAATATTTCAACAGATTACATAGGAAATTAAAAAATAATGGAATATAGGATCAGGGTCCATAAGCCATGTTTTTGGCCCATGAAATAAGACTAAAATTCGATTTTGTTATACTGACTTAATTATTTCACTTTTTAATATTAGAACGTTTATCCTATACGATTTGAACAATATGTTTTGCATTTTGTTCGGATGTATATAACTTACACAAGTTCTTATTCGTAGTTTTTGATAAAAAATACGCGATTTCTCCTAATTTTACCTCAATTTTTAATATACTTTTTTAATATTTTACTATGAGCGCAGCTTTGCAACACTTTTTTTACATATATTTTACATTTTGATGTATTTTATAGTATATGTAAAGAAGAAAGTGTTGCACGATTGTGCTCATATAAATAATTGAGGTAAAATTAGAAGAACTTGCGTATTTTTCATCAAAAACTACGAATAATACGAACTTTGAGCTTGTGTAAGTCATATAAATCCGAACAAAATGCAAAAACTATTGTTGAAATCATACAAAATAAACCTTCTAATATTAGAAAGTGAAATAATTAAGCCAGTATAACAAATTTGAGTTTTAGTCTATTTCATGGGTCAAAAACACGGCTTAGGGACCCTGATCCTTCAATGGCATGGTACTATTAACAGAAATAAACAGCTTTCTTCAGAGACTGCTTTGCAAAAGCTGAACATAAATACACTTGATTTTTTCAAGAAGATATATTTACAGTATTATAACGCTAAATGACATCAGAAATATTGGATAATTTTTTTACAAAGAAAAACCTACAGTAAAATGTAAATAAAGCTCTAATTAAATATCAAAATTGAATCAAATAAATATTTTTTAATATTGCTTGTTTCAAAAAATCTAATGATATCGGGATCATATAACAATCTCGAAACAGCCGCGGTCGTGTGACGACGTATGAAAAGCGCCAACTGGCCACAAACCCGCTGGTCGATGTCTTAGATTTATTGAATTTAGCTTTTAAATTTTTCCGTTTGGGATCTTTAGTGGCAGGGTCTACTGCCGTTTCGGTTAGTAACTGGAGGAAAATGCCTCCTATTCTGCCATGCGCCGCCTTTTCTGTGAAGTAGCAGTGGTCTATAAGGTTCAGTTAAGTGACTGTGCTAGAACATCAATCAATTAAAGCACTATTGTGAGCGTAAGTAGGAAATCTGACCTGACATTGAACCCAACCACCCTTACATATTTAGAAACTACATATAAAGCTAAAAATATTTGCCTCTTATCACAACGCACTATCACTTAAAGATCACTTAAAGATACTTTATGAAACATACCCGTAAATGTTTAAGCCTAATATGCTTACCCGAGTTAAAATAAACACGTGATGGCAGCACAGTGACTGCAGCCAGGAAAGACCGTATGCGATAGAGAGTTCGTTTACATAGTCAGCTATTAGTCAGCAGAGCAGTTGGGCGCATCAGTGTAACTTTTAAGTTTAGTTTAATTACTGTCTCATTTAAGGTAACATTAATCTTTTAAATGCTGACAGTTTAAATAACATAATAACATTTATTAACGTTTATTTCACGTAAATAATCTTGATTGTTTCCATTACAACGCCACTGATGGTTCTAGCATTACGTGGCTCCAGCATCCGTAAATTCACAATATATGCGTTTTCCCCCTTTTTCCCATTTTGATTTCCCCTTCATTTTCCCTACCATTTCTCATTTATCTCTCAAACTATAAGCTCACTAGTTTAGTCCTTTGATATCCCTGATGATGGCTATAAAATTGTAGCGAAAACAGTTGGAATAATTTAAATTTTAACTACGTTTTAACGCTTTGATTTTACACTGTTTTAGCAAATTATGTACCATTTGTATAATTAATCTGTATATTAATCAACGTTGTCCATCTTTAATATTTCTATCAGACATTATTATTTTTTCCTGAATAGAACTGATTGATAATGAAATCGTTCAAGCTGAAACTGAGAGAAAAAAGTGTCCAAGCAATATGTAAAACCAGGTATATTTTGTATACCGTGCAAACCGTCTGCCAAATGAGCTACCTGGACAACTCTCAGGGATACAGCTCACTCAGATAGTCTTTTGACATTATTGCCATGTTCTGTTCTGTATTTTCACTGATATATGTTAAACTACGTTTTATAACTCACAACATATCTCGGAAAATCCGGCACACGCTGACAACGAAGTTAAACTTTCGATCAAAGGACAGAGATCAGATTTTTCTCCAAGTAATCCATACCATATATCCGGGTCGGAGGTTCGTTCGATTCGAGGTTTATTTTATTCGAGATTGTGTAAGACACTAGGTTTTACAAACTTCGAGGTTTTACAAGATTCGAGGCCCCGGTGTAAATTAGGGGTCCGCTAGCGGGCAAAGCCAGCTAGTATATTTTATTAATGTGCAATAGCTTTTGTATTTTCAACGTCGGATTCTGATTATTAATCCGTTTTTTTTTTCAGTATCGTTGCATTATCAAGTTTAAAAAAAAAACTCTTAAGGTAAACCTTTTTTAAAACACAAGATACAGCTTTGCAGTGATAGTATGTTTTGTTTCTCTTTGGTGTATCATCAATTGGAATAAAGAATGCCAAACTAGAATGCGATTTTCATATGGAAATGCACGATACTCTTTTATAAAGCCGTTTAGTCTTTCAATAACGGGTTAGTGAAAGACGATTTAGTAACCTACCAATTCTAATTTATTCGTCTTCCTAGGAAATAAATGAGGAGTTTCGAAGTTATCTCTCTCGCGCGCAGCCAAGAGCATCTTACAATGCAATCTCTCATTGTATACAAACGAATAAAATGCATTTTCTTTTTAGGTCTCAAAATAAAATCATCAATATTTTGAGAAATACATAAACAGTGACTTATTACATTTAAATTCAGATCTTTTTATTTTTTTAATATTTTATTTATGTGAAGGTCTTGGATGTAAAATATGGTAACTGACATTCTTTTTTTTTAATTTTCATATAATATTGTTTAACTTCATTCTCACAAACTTTAAAATAAAATGCAAGAATAATTTTTAAATCAGTATATGCAACAGTAATCAAAGATAAATTTTATATATGAATTTTCAATAATGAAGACTAATTGTATATTGCATTTGAACTAATTGCAATTGAAGACTAATAAAATAAAATCTATCAGGCAAAAGATGGTTGCACAAAAATAACTGAGGTTCAAGTCTTAGCAAATCAGCTAACTTAGAGAAAAAAATGCGATTCTCACGATTTCTAACTCTATTGGTAACCCTATTAAGTTTACTGTTGAAATTGAAAATAATGCTGAATTACCATTTCTCGACATTCTAATCCGCAGACACACTGCTGCTATCTCTCAATCTATCACCACTACTGTTTACAGAAAACCTACATCTACTGGTCAATATACTAATTTCAATTCAATATGCCCTTTCAGCCATAAAATAGCCGTTTTTAAAACTTTAGCCTTCAGGGCCATTAGATATTGCAGTTCTAGTAATGATTTTGAAATTGAGAAATGTAAAATTTATCGCGATTTGGTTAATAATAGCTATCCTATTGGTCTTGTTAAAAAAATCTTTAAAAATACTTTAAATTTTGTGAATTCTACTCCCCCCCCCTTTCCAACGTAGTAAACCAAATACTTTTATCTGTATCCCTTATTATAAAAACATTTCTGATACAATTTCTGGCATTCTAAAATCATACAATATTGGGGTTTCTTTTAAACCAATTAATAAAATGAGTTCCTTTTTCACTAAGCATAAATTTCAATATGATAAGTCTAATTACCCGGTGTTGTTTATATTATTCCCTGTAAAGATTGCAATAGTGTCTACATTGGTGAAACAGGTAGATCATTGGAAATTCGCCTAAAAGGACATACTACTGCTTTAAAAAATAGTAATTTGAATTCAAAAATTATCCAGCATTCACTTAAAACGAATCACATCCCGCTATTTGCGAACGCCTTCATTTTGAAATCGGGCTGTAACAACTACCATGGTAGATTATTCCTTGAGGGTTGGCTCACTGAATTGCGATCGGAGACACTGAATGAAGCTCGTGCCGTACCGAGTGAATATTGTCTATTGTTAAAGTAACTTTAACTGTTCTTGAATTGTTCGGTGGTCTGTTATGCATTGGATTGTTTTTTGTACTGATGATGCCTTGCGTGTCGCTGGCGAAACGTCTACTTATTTGTATTTTTAATTGTTTTTAAGTATATTTTTTATAAAATTTTATTTTTTAAAGTGTGCTTATGTTTGTCTTAATATATTTTAATTGGTGTTTTTTAAGAATATGGAATATTTGTTATCATACATGAAGGATGAATATCGGTTACATTAAAAAGATCTTTTTTCTGTCAAAAACGGCGTTATAATTAGAAAGAAGAATTAACAATAATTATTAACAAAAATATTTCGCTTGAACCATGGAACTATGAAAAGGATCCTTCTTGGCTTATACGTCATAATACGTCATAAATAAAACATGTATTTTCAAATATTCGTAATATTACAAAGAGCATGACTATCAGTGTATAATAAAAGTATATACATAATGGACGTCACATTTAAGATGAATAACTGAAATATTTTTTTTATACTGATTAAAAATAAGCTTGAATGTCAGTTACAAACAAATGTGAATTTTCTGCTAAAATTCACGTCATTATTGCCAGGAAAAGAAAATTAACAAGAATTATATCATTGAAAAGAAATTTCTCTGGGATCAAAGTGACGTCATAATAAAACGGGAATTTTTAAATGTGTTTCAAATGGAGCGTGTATCAATTTCATACATTAATAATCACTGAGTACAGTAAAAGAATAGAGAGGTAATGAACCGTAAAATCGGTACAGCGCCTAGAATACATAGTGTGGAAACCGGCAAATGGTGTAATGCTTTAAAAAGTGCTAAAAAGTTGTAGCCTATAAACGTGCAACGGTGCTCCTACGATAATGTTGCAACCATAGACAAAAAAATGCGTATCACGTTTTTTAGCCATGTTTTCATAATTTTAAAAAAGCTTATAAAAATCACTAAGTCAGAGGAGAAAAGGATATATAATTCAAGTATTTAAAATACTTACCACCAGCCGAAACATTCTAATACAATGTCAAGAGCTAGCAGATGGCGCTGCGAACCCATCCTAAAACTTTCAGCAACGTTGTACATCTATTGGATACAATTTTTTAGTACTATTTTGTAGCCGGTTTCCACACTACGTATTCTAGGCGCTGTAAAATCGGCTTGCACTATGAAGCCGGTTATCGCTCAAATCATTAGGCCCAAGGGCTGACTTCATTCGATGGAGAGAGGCTGCACGTGGAACAATGACTGTATTCATTGGATGGAGAGAGGTTTTCAAAACAAGCCGCCAGTTGTTTGGGCCGACTGTAGGGTTACATTTTCAGCATCACGCCAAACATGAACATTTCATCTCTATTTATTCTCTGAACTATGCGATTAATAATACAAGCATCAGTAAGATTATTAGGAAAAGAAAATTGAACACAAGTCTATTAACTTAAAATCTGACTGTGTGTATTTCGCAACTACTCCTCTTAATGCAACGCGATTTACTTAACACCGGTTATCATTGATTCGAGGACGTCATATAAACTGTGAGAATTTAAAATTTTGAATTAGATTCCGAGACATTAATATTTTTTTTTTTTTTTTTTTTTTTTTTTTGTAAATTTTAACAAAATTTCTCTAAAAATGGTACTTAAATTACTTAATTTTTGTGGATAAAAAAGAAGTAATAAAACGGATTAATATATTTTTATGCCATTTTCTCATTAAAACTGAAAAAAAAAAATATTTATTTTCAATTTGAATAGTTGGTGAAAAAAAATCTTGATTACAGTAAAATTTCCGAAAAATAAAAACACATTTCCACATATTCAAACTTTATGAATCAATTTATTCTGCAGAGCAAAAATGGCCTGTCAGCATATTGTCAAGAAATCAAGATTTGTTTCAGCTATAGATTAAACCAAGGACACAAATTTGCTGTTACATGCAAACGTAACACTTGCAATTGCAGAACTTTTTGCAACCCCAAATTACATGCAAACGTAACATTTACATGTAATATGCACCCAAATTAATTTTAATTTGAACCGTAATAAATGTAAATTTGCAATGAAAATTACATGCAAAAGTAATGTTTACATATAATTTTGGGTTGCAAAAAGCTTTGCAATTTAAGTGTTACGTTTGCATGTAATTTTGGGCTGCAAAAAGCTTTGCAATTGAAGCTCCTTGCATTTAGTTGTAGAACTATTCATCCCTATTCACAAGAATTGAATTTAAAGCGAAAGCATATACTATTTCCAATGAATTAGTTTTAAATGATGGCTGTTAAAACGTTTCTCAAAGTCGTTAAAAGTAAAATGGTTTATCAGGTAAAATTGACATTTCTTTTTACCCAATTTGTCGATTTACACGATTTTATTTACCCGTCCTTTTTCCATTGGTTGCAGGTTGCTTTTCGCGGTTATTTGGCACAAAATTTTACCTTTTTTAAACTGATTTATGTCAAGTTCCCTATAACAAAGAAATATCGTATTTTCTTTTATGAAATGTGATAAAGAGTTAGTTAATTATTTACGTTTTTAATTATCGGGAGTGAAATATTTTGCTTGATTAGTACATTTATTTTTCTTTTAATGTTACGTGAACGAAGTCACGGGTAACAGCTAGTTTTTCTATAATCATTCAATGTTTATCTTAAAAATACCGTCTAATGTCATGAGTTCAATTCATGTTGCTCTAAAACATTTTTGTTGCAATGAATTTATTTGGTGTGGAGCCCCATTATAGAAAATTCGCCTCAATCATTTAGTGAAATTTATAAAAAAGATACATAGTTTCTGTTCTGTTTCGTTTTTAAGATATTATTACAATAGTTAAAAAAACAAAAAAAAACAGGATTCGAAGTATTTATTTAGGATTTCAAAATTATATTTTAATCCTTTGTTGCATACTTTCAAAATGGCAAATACTCAACATTAAATTAGCTATTTTCTAACTAAAACGGTCACATAGAATCACAAAATAAAATATTTTATGCATACTATTTTTATTTATTATTTTAATTATAGCTTATCCTCTATAGTCCAAAACAAAATATTTTTGTACTTTTGTTTCAATTATTTATTAAGTCACGAAGTCTATAAACGATAATTAATAAATAAAGTAACATTTAAATGCCATTATTGCATATTTAGAAACGTTTTGATTCATGCGGAAAAACTTACTGTCATTTTGAATGGACATACACATATTGATGATATCGGGAACAAATAAATTACCCGTTCCTGTGGCACTATCTCTATTTTTTTACTGAAATCAGAGATGTCACAGAGTAGACACTGTAAATGAAATATTTTGGATAGAGAAAATTTGCATTTTGTTCAATATATTGGTCAATATGCAGAAAACGGGTAACGTAAATTAACAATTTAAGTAAATACTAAACAATTTATTGATAAAAGCGTATTTAAGAAAAAAAATATGACTTTCAGTATTATATACACTGTAAAAAAGTTTTGTAAAATTTCAGTAGATTAACCATAAATTTTACGGTACTTGTACCGTTTTCACTGTTTATGGTTTGAGCACCGTACTTCTAAGGTATATTAAGCGTAAAAAAACAGTATATGTGCCATTTCGATTATAAACAGTATTTATGCCGTAAAATGATTACTTTTCAGTAAAAACTCGCTATTTATACCGTAAAATAATTATTTTTCAGTAAGGAAAAAGCTGGTAGCTCCGCCTCGGTGTACGGCAACCCCTGAAGTGATGCTCCTGCGAGGAGAGGGGGGGGAGGGGTTGCAGCCGGTACACATACTTTAAATATTTTACGGTACATCTACCGTCCAGTTAAATTACGGTACATATTACTGGTCACAAATTTGCCAGTATATGTACCGTAATTTTTGACCAAAATTCTTTACAGTGTATATATATATATATATATTCATTTTTGGTGTTTAAAATGTTTGCTTGCTGCAGTTTCATAGCCAGATGGAATAATTCTTGTAACTATTTTTGCTGTAGGCCTATTCATCTTTTTTCTTTTTTTTTTTTTTTTTTTTTTTAATTGTACGGATCAGTTTTGGGACAACCTATATTTTAATTGGCACCGTTTGGCGCATAATTACCTCTATTGTTCTTGTATCTCGTATACTGTTGCAGCCATTAAAAATATTTGACGATTTATCACCTGCGCCATTCTAACGGAAATATGCCTTACAATAAATTTACTAATTTGTAATAAATTTCAAAATATTTTTAAATGTTGTATTATCATTGGAAACACAACTGAGTGAATATATATATATATATATATATTTTTTTTTTTTTTTTTTTTTTTTTTTTTTATAATTCTGACATTTCAGGTACGTAAATGAAAAATCTATTGCAAAATTCCATCTTTACAGACATAAAACAAGTTAAGTTAAACAAAAGAGTGCATTTCATATGATATTTATCATTTTCATATGATATTTCGGTACTTCTCTATTATCCCGTCGACCACTTTTCATAACAAAAAACTATCGCCAAACTGTAAGATTATAAACGCCAAAAATGCAGTCCCATATACTTGATGTCAGAAGCATTATACGTGTTTCTTATGTCATCAAGTGGTTTTTAATTCGTCATTTGCGTGTATTTTCCATTATGTTTTACTGATTTATTAGTTATTTCATTAATTAAAATAAACAATTGTGTCCTTAAATTCTTATATTTTATTTATTTATTTATTTTTATATTCCTATGGCAACGTTTTACCGTTTATTTGGCGTTACAGTTTGGCGATAGTTTTTTGTTATGAAAAGTGGTCGACTGGATAATAGACAAGTACCGATATTTCTTTGTTGAAATTAATCCTAAACATTTTTGGTATTTTTATTTGTTATTGAAAAAGTGAATATGTATTTGTTTATCATATCATTGGAATGATTTTAGAGATATTTGATAATTTGTTTGCAAAAGAATCCTAAAAATAAAATTATAATAAAATACGAAAAAACAAAACGATAATGAATCGAAATGAAAAAGTTTAATGCTATAATAGATTCAGTAAAGTGAGAAATCAGATTACGTAAAATGCACAGTGCAACAGCTTTAATTAAGCAATTAATCTAAATGTATAAATCACTCAAGTTTTTCACTACTGGCAATGTAAAAGATGACCTAATATTTCGCTGTTTCTAATTTATTCCACTTATTTTAAAATAAACGAGATGTTTTAAAATTCTGTGCCATAACCAACGCATTTTGCAATGGAATCACTCATTAACTTGAATCGAAAAAAGTACATTTCCCTAATCATTTTGAAAATACTATAATTACTGTAATTACAAATAAATATAAAACAAATTATTTCACTAAATGTACTGTTCTTTTATAACTGTTAAAATACGTGTTATCTGTTATGTTTAGGATAATTATATTATGATAATTATAAGTAATATTTTATTTCTATGCATTACATAAGGGGTTTCGAAAGTGACAGAATAAATTTTAAAGCGCAGTAGGATTCATATAAAAAAAAACAAGAACGAAAAATCATGCGTCAAGCATAGATAATGTAACACTTTCCAACACTTCCAAAATAATTTTGAAAATCTTTACCGTAAGGTGTAAGATGATATCTAACTAAACAATTTTGAAAAACGCATAACATATTTAAAAATCCAATTTCAGGAATTACCAACAATATTCGGAAAATATCCGAATACTTTTATTCAGCCGTGTATATGATCTATAGATTTGTATACAAACTTCATAGGATGCTAAATTTTAGTTTAGTTAGGAAACGCGTAGCACAATTTAAAATTCTCCTTCTGGAGTTTCTGTCAATAAGCGGAAATGTGTTCGCGAACTTCTGTGCTGCCCTGTATAGGATCTACAGAATTTATACACAACAAGTAATAGACAAAAAGTGAGTTAAATTTAAAATCGCGTTCAGCAACTTAAAACGCACTTCCAGGAATTATTGTTAACAGACAGTAGAGAATTCTTTTGTGTGTCCCTGTAAATGAACGATGATTGCTATACACACAATATTCTGTAGTAAGCCTCTTGTAATGCACCTTAGTGATATATATAAATTTCAATGCGTTTAAAATAGTGAAAAATTATTTAATTAAACCGCAAACAATTTTTCTCCATAGACGTAATGTAACGGAATTCTTGTGACTGTCCCTGTAAAGTAACTATAAGTATGCTATGCACACCCTATTCCATATTAAGCTTCTTGTAATGCACCTTAGTGATATATATCAATTACAATGTATTTGAAATTGTGTAACATCATTCAAAAAAACCGCAAATGATTTTTCTCCATAGCCCGTAGTGTAACGGAATTCTTTTGAGTATCACTGTAAAAAAACTATAAATGCTACACACTTCAGGTGAAATAGGGAACATCCTATTCATAACGACAATAACATATATAAATTGCAGGGCAATCGGAGCATATTTACGGGAGTTAGAGAACAGACAGACGCCAGATGGCCATACGGCCAGACAAACCGAAGTCATAACACTTTTCAACTAGGTTGGAAAGTCTTAAAAAACAGCTTCCGTCTGAGAATGCTTTGTTTTAACTGAACATAAATTCTTTAAGTATTTTTATATTGAAAAATATGTACATGCGTTACATTATAATGTTTTACTGATAACAGGATATTACATGATTTTATTTTACAAAAATAGGTTTAAAGAAAAGCAATAGAGTTAATGTAAATGAATTATTTTTATATAATAGTTGATTCATATAATCTTTAAAGAGAAGAAATGTTGTCAAGTGCACAGTGATATATCACCAATTAAAGAATTAATCTAAATTGATAAAGACCTCATGTCGTTCAATATCAGAATAGTAAAAGACGATTTGGCATTTCACTGTCTCTAATTTATTCTATATTCTGTTAAATAAATTGGGCTTTTCAAATTTCCCTCTCAATCAATACATTTTGCAATATAATTTCTCATCCCTTTCAGTTAGAATGTATTTTCCCAGTTATTCCGAAAATACCATATAGACTAGAATTAAGAATAGATGTAATGTTTGATCTAGTCTAATAAAAATATTCTTATTCTTGTGCAAAATTAATATGTTGAAATAAAAATTTTATACAATACATAATAACATACAATACATAACAGTATAATAAATTGTAACACCTTTTAATAATATATTTATTTAATGCTAAAAGGTGTAAAATAACAACATAATATACAGTAAAATAACTTTTATTTGGTTGTTGACATGTTTCGGCTCACTTCGAGCCATTTTCAAAAACAAAAATATTTTGTTTATTTTTGTTTTTTGAAAATGGCTCGGAGCGAGCCGAAACATGTCAACAACCTAATAAAAGTTATTTTACTGTATATTATGTTGTTATTTTACACCTTTTAGCTTTTAAAATAAATATAGCTACAATACATTATAAAATGTGTAAAGATACATTATTAAATGTGTAAAAATACATTATAAAATGTGTAAAAATATATTAAAAAGATTATAGAACATCTTCAGTGGCAGTACTACTTCTAGATATAAACAAGTTGGAAGTTGTACGTCAAACGTGACAAATGAGGTGCGTTCGTACTATAGCTAGTTATATAAATATTCAGAGCTAGATGATTTTTAATTCTGTGAAATGAATTATATCGTCTGCAGATTAATTTCTGTAATAAAATAAGTATCTCTGTCGCTTGAGCAACCTCGGAAGCTCCTATAACAAGAAAGCACCAATTTCTAAAAAAAAATTCAAATTTCTCAATAAATATTTTTATTAATATCTTCTAAAATATTGATTCGATTTTCATAAAATTTGAATTGCCTCGATAAAATTCTGCAAAGATGATATATCTTAAATTTCAAACCGTTTGGTTGGGTAGTTTTTGCGCTGTTATATGCGGACAGACGGACGGACGGATCAGACGACGACTATAGGTGCTACGTATTTATATAATGACGAACGCACCTAAAAACGGTCCACATGAGATTCCTTTATTGGAAATGAACATAAATGCATTAGATTTTTTTTTATTATTGAAACAAACATGCCTGTATTCTATCAAAACGTTGAAGTAATTTCTGGAAGGTCGATAAATATATTTACAGATTAAACTCTAAAAATAAAAATAAAATAATCGAAAACAAAAAAATTAAAGGAAAATAAATTAACTACTTTTATATATCAATCGCTTCAGAGATTCTTTAAAGAGAGCAATAAAATGAAATTAAATGTACGGTGGTGCTACAATATTAATTAATGAATTAATTTAAATTTTATAAATCTCTTAAGTCATTCAAATACTGGAATAGTAAAAGACTATTTGTCAGCTGAACTATTCTAATTTATTCTACTTCCTTCGAAATAAATTAGGGGTTTTCAAAGTCTTCTATCTCAATCAATAGACTTTCGAATGAAGTCTCTCATTGATTTCATTGTGTCTTCATTGTGTCAAAGTGTCTTTTCAATTTCGATACCAAAATACTATCATTAGTGTCATTAGAAATAGATATACACTACAGTATACTTTTTAATACACTCTCAGAAAAAACTGTAAATATATGAGCGTTTGCCCTTCTATTTTCACGGGCAACAGCCTTATTTAATGATGTTATTTGATGTTAATTGATATATGTTATTGCCGAAACGTCAGTGAAGGCTTACTGTTGAGACCCGAAAAGTTTTTGGTTTCTGTCTGTCTGTTTGTCTGTTTGTCTGTCTGTTTGTCTGTCTGTCTGTCTGTTCCGCGATAACTGCCGTAAAAATGATCCGATTAGGTTGATTTTTGGTGGGTATGTTGGTGAGATACCCGGAATTAGCTGTATAGTTTTTGGTTAAATTTGGTTCATTCGTTCGAAAAATAGAGAACATTTCTTTTTAGGTCATAATGCTTTCCTATGGGACTGCAGACGATTTTCAAATTTCATTTTTAACTGAAATGGAAATCGCATATTTGAATAATGGATTTCAACGTAAAATTATGGATGTTGATTTTCGATATGGAAGTTTTAAATATATCCAATAATTTTGAAAAATTGACGATACATTTATTAGAATTGAGATATTAATTGTTTAAATGATTGGAAATTTTTTTGCATCTGTTCCGGAAATATAAAACTTTTATTTTCATGTTTTTTACAAATTTTAAAATGCATTTTTTTTTTACTTTTCTCCTTAATTTATCAGTTGCTTAGCAACGATATTTCAAAGAAGATAAAAATAATAAAAGCAACACGCACTATTTTGTTCCAATAATTTATTAGCAAAATAAATTATTTTTTATTCTATTGACATAAATGAAGAATTTATTTTAATACAAGTTTTTTTTTAATCTAAAAAGTTACAAGAATAAGAAGTTCATAAGAATTTCAGAATATCATTGCATAAACCGTGTTTAATTTAACGTTTCTAATTTCTGAAACCGCCGAAGAATTGTATATGCTTGTAAATATGTATGCAATAGAAAAAAATTAAATTGCGGATTGTAAGATGCTAAATAATATGAAAAGTGAGATTAAAAAACAGTGACTTGAGCTGACGTTGAGGATCCTGATCTGCAGATTTACTAGTTTAGGTTCATCATGGCATGTTCGGTATTGGAAAAGAAGTGTGTAGCATTTATAGTTAATTTACAGAATACGCAAAAGAATTCCGTTACATTTCGGTCTATGGGGGAAAAATCATTTGCGGTGTATTTTAATAGTGTTGCACTACTTCAAAGAAAATGAAAATGGTATGCATTATTAAAGTACACTACAAAATGGCTACTATAGACTATGCTATGTGTAGAACATTCAGTTCGTTTACAGGAACATTCAAAAAGTTCTTTTATATTATTGTCTATGGGTTAAAAATCGTTTGGAGGTATTTTAATGAAAAATGTTAAAGGCATCATGAATTTTATATGAATTTATGAGGTCCACTAAAACATGCTTTCTTTAGAATAGGGAGTGCAAAGCATTTTCAATTATTTACAGGGTCACACAAAAGAATTCGGTTATTTAATGGTCTTGATTACGAGCGTATTTTAATTATGTAGCACTATTTCAAACATGGTGAAATTTATATAATTATTGAGGTTTACTACATGATACTTGTTGTAGAATACACTCTCAGAAAAAACTGTAAATTTATGAGCGTTTGCCCTTCAATTTTCACGGGCAACAGCCTTATTTGATAAAAAATGGTCTGATCCACTAAATAATCGGCCTTATCCCTTAGATACTTAGAAAATTAAGAGCAATCCCCATATTCTTACAGTTCTAGCCCATAGGTTAGCAAAAATATGGTACGACCACATACATTGTCCTCCGCTAGGGTGTAACCCTTCATTTTACTCGTGTTTCGAAAATTTTATCCTGCAAAAAACAGCGATTCTGTGATGATAATCTAACGTGCTACGTGCTACAGAACAGTAAGTAAAGTGTTATTGTGGTCTAAAGTGCATTATATCTTGTGCATTATAATGCTGTATTACTTTGCCCCGTAAAATTGCGGGCTGCACAAAATGATGGGCATGGATTTTTTTTTTTTTTTTTACGAGGTATGACTAGAATCTCTGCTGCTGGCCTCTGCCCGTAATTTTACTGCAATATTTTTAACAGTGTACTTTTATTTTTTTAAATACTTTCAATATAAATATAACAAATCATAACACCTTGTAATTATATATTTTCTTTTAATTGCTAAAAGACGTAAAAATAAAAAGTTTATAATAAGTAAAAAAGGTTTTATTAGACTGTTGATATACGTATGTTTCAACTCAATTTGAGCCAATTAAAAATGAAATGATTGCGTTTCAAATAGCTTCATAGACCGTGCATTTATAGAATATCTATATATATATTTCTCTTACGTGGCGCGGAAATAGGGCTGAATTTCTAGCTTACCGTTGGCAACAACCGTAGTTTCCAGAGCTCAAACCAATGAACAGACAAGATTGTGTTAGATAGATCAGCTTCGCCTCCCCTATGGCGGTCAGTGTCAGAGGAGTGAAACTCAAGCTAGCAATTAATAAAAATAAAACAACATGTACGTAATCCAAAGCATCTTAGATGATTCCTCATTTTAATTATGAGTAATATTGTTAATTTCAAATGAATTATCAACTCTTATTTAGAATTTTTTTATGAATTTCACTCACACAAAAAATCGGACATAATAAAAATATAAACTTTTTAGAATGTTCCTGCTGCCATCTGTTGCTGTCATAGTGAAGTAAAAATAATTTATTTTGCAGAAATCTATAATCAATTAGAACAGTAAAATGTCGCACGAAATTTAAACAATCATTGATGATAAACTATCTTCCTACCACGTAGTGTTGCTTTCAATGCATTTAAGCCGTGCTGTACAATATTATAGGTGCAATAAGTTTTAAACTAATTATGTTTCCAAGATCCTTTTTTCATAGTATTTAAATGATTTATATGCCCATTAGTAGCATCAACTAAATGCGTTTTTAGTTGTGTTTTCAACTGAGTTTTAAATTACTGTTTTACATTAAAAAAATTGTCAATTTCATATGTTCAACTGATTTATGGTAGTACTTATTCCGGCTAGAAGTACTGGAAAAATAAAAAGGGGTGAGCGAAGCGAGCTGGGACCGCGTAGTGGTCTCAATGTTAATTGCTTCGCAATTCACGGGGGCTGGCGAGCGTTAGCGAGTAGGGGGCTGAGCCCCCTAGTTTTTTTATTTTGACTAGGGGGGCTCGGGCCCCCCTGCTCGCTACGCTCACCAACCCACCACGTAATCGCGCCCTAGCCAAGCACTCTTAGTGCTGAGCTTGTTTTAATAGATCAAAATGCCCTTTCCCGAATTCGAAACCTGGCTAGATGGATTTCACGTGCTCGAATTAGTATAGGCAACACGTTTCGTGTAAATCGTTTGAGTATTTTTCCATTTATAACAAAAAACATTTTCAGCGCTGAGTTTGTTTTACCCTGTAAAAACGAATTTTCTTGTATTCGGAATCTAGCTAGATCTTTTTCTCGTGCTCGATTTAGTATAGGGGGCACGTCTCGTGAAAATCTTCCCAGTCGTTTACTATATCATTCATAATCGGGAAAAATCCCTTGCTCGTTTAATATAAATGAACAATCGGGAAAATCCCTTGCTCGTTTAATATATATGAATAATCGGGAAAATCCTTTGCTCGTTTAATACATATGAATTTGGCGACAGTAATTTGGTCGACAGGATAACTAACAAGTACCAATTGTATATATAGTGTTACGAATATTGTAAATAGTTAGTGTTTGTACTTAAACATAATGTAAATAGTCCAATTAAGCTCTATTCATAAGCTAATATTAATTTTTGTTGCATTACAATATCTCAATTTGTTGATTTTTTGCAATCGAGTAAACGCTATTGGATTTCAATGGGAGTCAATGGAAATTTGGCAAAATACCGGATATATCGCCAAGTTGGCGACAAACTTGGCGACAAACTTGGCGACAGACCCGGGTCCCTTCCCCTTGGTAACCCCCCTAATAGCGCCCATCCTATCTAAATTCTCTACTTTCATGTTAATTCACCCTAAGAAAAGTCAGAAAGCTCGGAGCAATCAGATACGTTTTGCGGTATCTACGCAGATTTTCATTTGTCCATTTCCAAACCATTGCTTTTTTTTATATATATATAGAAGGATAATTGCGCAGATTGAGCTGAAACATATGTCAAGAGTCTAATGAAACATTTTTTACTGTTTATAATATTTTTATTTTACGCCTTTTACCAATTAAAAAGAAATATACTTTCAATATGTTTCAAAATTAATATTTCTATAGATTCTATATGACGCTTAAAAATTACGGTACAAATTACAAGATTTGGTACAATTCCGAGAAATAAATGATTTTCACCGAAATTCAAAAGAAATGATATTATCATGAACTAAAAATTATGTCAGATACATTTGATAAATTTATTTCCAACGAAAAACCTATAATATTAAAAAAAAAAAAAAAAAAAAAAAAAAAAAAGAATAAACTGAAAACAGTATAAAAATAAGATGAAATCAAATGTACAATTTTTATATAATATTTCTTCAGATGATCTTTAAACAGAGCAATGGGGTTAATAGAAATGCCAAGTGCAACAGCGTTTATTAATGAATTACAAGGGGATTTGTATTTTCCAAAGTAAACAAAATATTTGTCATGCCTCCCCAATTCCTCATATTTACAAAAATGGTGTCTCCCGATCAAGAAGGATATTAAAATTAAAGTTCCATCCTTTTAACACCAAAACTTACCGAGTTTTGACGCTCTGAAATTAATGAAGCGTGTTGTATGACGCTTAAAAATTACGGTACAAATTACAAGATTTGGTACAATTCACAGAAATAAATGATTTTCACCTAAATTCATTAGAAATTAAATTACATTTTTTTGCCTTTTCATTCAAATGAGTTATTTATATTATCATGAACTAAAACTTATGTCAGATACATTAGAAAAATTTATTTGGAACGAAAATCCTATAATATTAAAGTAAAAACAAAACAAATAATAAAATGAAAACAATACAAACAATAAGATGAAATCAAATGTAAAGTTATTATATAATATTTCTGCAAATGATCTTTAAACAGAGCAATGAGGTTAATTGAAATGTCAAGTGCAACAGCGTTTATTAATGAATTAAAAAGGGATTTGTATTTTCCAGAAATAAGCAAAATATTTGTCATGCCTCCCCAATTCCTCATATTTAGAAAAATGGCGTTTCCCGATCAAGAAGGATATTAAAATTAAAGTTTCATCCTTTTAACACCAAAACTAACCGAGTTTTGACGCTTTGAAATTAAAGAAGCGTGTTGTATGACGTTTAAAAATTACGGTACAAATTACAAGATTTGGTACAATTCACAGAAATGAATGATTTTCACCTTAATTCAAAGGAAATAAAAATATTTTTTTTTCCTTTTCACTCAAATGAGTTATTTATATTATCATAAACTAAAAATTATGTCAGATACATTAGAAACATTTATTTGCAACGAAAAACCTATAATATTAAATTAAAAACAAAACAAAAGAATAAAATGAAAACTATATAAAAAATAAGATGAAATCAAATGTACAATTTTTATATAATATTTCTTCAGATGATCTTTAAACAGAGCAACGAGGTTAATAGAAATGCCAAGTGCAACAGAGTTTATTAATGAATTAATCTAAATTTATAAATCCCTTAAATCTTTCAATACTAGAATAGTAAAAGACCATTTGGAAACAGACTGATTCCAACTTATTCCACTTTAATTTCGAAATAAATTGACGAAGTTCTCTCTCTCAGTCTGTGGATTTCAGAATGAAGTCCCTCATTACCTTCAATCTAGTAAAGTGTCTTTTCCTATTCGATCCGAAAATAGCAGCATTACTGACATTATGAATAGATATACATTGAATTATTCCACTATAAAACTTTTCTATTATTTATTTTAATTTCCTGGATTTTTATTAAACGGATAAACGCGGTTGAATTCCATTAATTTCAAAGTACCAGGTGAACCAAAAGTTCGTTAAAATTTTAAAAATTCATAAAAAAGGAAGAAATTATAATAAAGAAGTGTGGTTTGCAAGAAAAGGGCTTACAAGGTAGTCGGATTTGTTTTAGCAGCAAAAAAAAAAAAAATTAGTTAAAAAGTCACTGGTAGAGGGCGCTGACGACCCGAAACACAATGAACAGGACAACAGTACGCTCCATCCATTTATTCTTGCAATAACAATTGTTCAACATGACCTACAGAACATTTTACGACACAACTAAGGCGACTCACAACGCCCGTTACAGCTGAATGTAACATGTCGGAATGAGTTGCAGAAACCTCACGACAGATAGAATCTTTGAGTTCGGCCAATGTTGAAGGTGATGAACGGTACACAAGTGATTTTAAATAGCCCCACAACCTAATTTGCATATTTCTGCTGAATCTCTCGCATGCTAGTGCCATCTGCAGGTGACTTTTTTAACTAAATTTTTTTTTGCTGCTAAAAAAATCCGACTAGCTTGTGAGCCATTTCTTGCAAACTGCATTTCTTTATCATAATTTCTTCTTTTTTATGAATTTTTAAAGTTTTAACGAATTTTTGGTACACCCGGTACTTGAATTCTATTAATTTCAAAGCATCAAAACTCGGTACGTTTTGGTGTTAAAAGGATGGAACTTTAATTTTAATATTCTTCTTGATCGTGAAACGCCATTTTTATAAATACGAGGAATTGGGGAGACATGACAAATATTTTGCTTACTTTGGAAAATACAAATCTCCTTGTATATCAAAGACTATATCAAAAAGCTATGCTACATCTGTGTAATTTTTAAGTGTGTTCGTAATTATATAAATACATAGCAGTTATAGTCGTCGTCTGCTCTATCCGTTTGTCCGTCCGTCCGCATATAATAGCGCAAAAACTACCCAAACGTATGGTTTGAAATCTAATATACATAATCGTTGTAAAATTTTGTCAAGTCACTTCAAATTTTATGAAAATCGAATCAAAACTCTAAAAGGTATTAATAAAAGTTTTCTTAATTCTATTAATCCTATCATACGTAATCTATATAGTAAAAGCGCAAGTCATGTGACTGAGGAAAATAAATATAGGCTAACCACATTTTTTTCAATATGCCAAGCGGCCATTTTTATTCAAAATTATTTTTTTTAATAAAATTGCATAAAAGTTACATTTTTAGAAAGATCGTTCAAAAAAATTGTTTGATTGAGAGATTAGTTATATTAAAAAATGTATAGATTCTGAGATAACTTCAGTGGAAATTTGGTTAACAGCCGAATATCTCAATCCCTTAAAGTAAATATACAAAAGATTCATTCATCGTGAGTCATAGAAATAGTAAAGCAGGGAGGTAATCATAAAAAGAGCAAGATCTCCATGGTAAATTTTACAGTGCTCTCTGGTGTAGAAAAAAATCGTATCTGTAAATATTGCATACGTAATAAGAAAAAAAGGCATCCTCATTTAGCTCATAGCTGGCGATATAATTTATTTTGCTAAAATAATAACGATTATTTGTTTACATTGTAAAACTAGTTATAGCACGAAATGAACGCACCTCATTTGTCACGTTAAAAGTACAATTTTTCACTTGTTTGTAATTCAAATTATACTTCTATTGTCAACGGTTTACGAAATAATGACAATACATTATGCCATTGCGATTTATTTTTAATCAACCGTATCTTTCAGATTTAGTTGTTTTGCCCAGAGCTAGTTCAAATAATCACGTTTAGAACACCAATTGAATTTTACTTAAATAAAAATAAAATTAGTTTTTAAACACTCTTTTATAAGCATTCAATGTTTATCTTAAAAATCACGCCTAATTTCATGACTGTAATTCATGACGTTCCAAAATATTTCTGTTGCAATAATAATATTAAATTGGCGTGGGCTACGTTTATTGAAAATTCACCGCTTTGATTTACGCCTGATAGAAAGCGAGAACGAGTGAATTTATTTAAATAATATATTTTTTCTTTTAAGATATGGTAGGAAGAGAAAAGCATTATTTAAACTATCTATTCAGGATTTGTAAATTGTTTTCTCAACGTATAATCATAATTTAATTAATATTAAAGTACTAAATGGGAGAAGAGTATTTAAAAAATATATACAGTCTTTATTAGGTAGATTTCGTAAGAAATACTACCTGTTACATTCTCCCCTATGTTGGAATTTCAGAAAAAAATTTGCAGATCTATGCAGATCCTAGAACCCCAAAACACCCCAGTTCAAAACTTTATCTATCTATCTATCTATCTATCTATATCACTTTTTATGGACACGATAACTTCCATAATTCTGCAGAAATCTTTTCCAAACTGATACATAAAATCAAGGGACATAAAATCTCGGTCAAATTCGTTAATGGGCAAAATCGGACCAATGGGGAAAATGAGGAGTTCCGAAAACAGAAAAAAAAAATCCATAACTTCCTGATTATGTTACATATCGAACCCGTTTAAAGTTATTATTACTTCTAGGAAAAGGGCCAAAAATTTATGTATGACAGAATTTTGATAAATGGCCCTTGTTGTTAAAAAATGTCTTCAAAGACGGGGGGGGGGGGGTAGGGGATTAAACAGAAAAAAAATCATATCTCCGTCAATTCACGTTAAATCCGCTTAAATTTATCATAAATCTTCTTAATATTATGTACAACTTTTATATTGACAACTATTTTATAAGACCAACTCTTACAGAAAAAAAATCCTTCCGGCTTCGCCTACAGGCACAGATACATTTCGAAGTGGGTGGTTCCAACTGACGCATCATGGCAAAACTGGTCCTTCTTCTGCAATTCCCAATAAACAGACACCCCACGGTCTGCATCTTCAAAATCTACCTGTGCCTGTAGGCCGAGCCCTCGGGGATTTTTTTTATTTATATTTATCACTTTTTAGTGTTTAAAATATTTCGCTGTTGCAGATTTATATCCATTTGGCTTATTTTGTGAGCATGGTTTGGTACATATTTAACTCCATTGATTTTTGAACTGTTAAACAGCTGTGATCATAAAAAATATTTGACAATTTTTCAACTGAGTTCGGCTAACCGAAGAATGCATTAGAAGTAATTTATTAATGTATAATTAAGTTCTATAGGTGTTAAAGTGTTCTATTGCCTTCGGAAATACACCTATGTACATAATTTGTTTAATTTTATGCTTCAAAATTCTCTCTTTAAATTAATACATTTCCGATGGTATCCAAATCCCTTCATTTGGGAAAATTGCCTTTGCCCAGTGATTACAAAAATACCATATTACAACAACTAGGAATAAATATAAAGTAATTATTCCACTAAAAGTACTGTTCTTTTTATTTTTTAAGACTAAAAGTGTGGCGTATGCGCAGTTACAAACTTCTACAAGTGTCGATGAATATTTTTATACTAATTAATTATTCAGCAGAGCTGAAATTTCGCTCTACTGAATAATTAACTAGCATATAAATATTCACCGATACTAGGTTTGATTTGTCTCATGTAAGCCAATAGGAGTTGTGCTCATGACTGACATCTTGTGCTTCAAGGTTGTAGCCTAAGCATATAAGAGTGAGTACATGATAGACCGGATGTCGTCTGGATGGCTTAATTGGTAAAGCACTTGGTGCGATATACCAGGAGATCCGGTATCGAACCCTGATCTGGACATTTTTTTCCTCTGTTGGTTGTGCGCTGTTAAGTAAAGTGATAATTGACATCCTTTGTATTCTACAAGTGTTTGTCACCACAAATATCGAAAAGTTATCGTCTGCATATGCAATCTCAGAAATCTGCTATTTTCATATCTGCCATCTTTTGCGATTTTTTCCTACTACTAATTTTGAACAAAAAGTTTTATTTTTTTAATCGCAAAAATTTATGATTAAATAAGGATAATTTTTCTGGTCAAAAATAGTAGTAGGATTAAAGCGTAAAAATTGGCAGCTATTGATAACATCTGTGATTAAATAAAACAAAATTTCCTTATCTAATATAGAGGTGACAAATACTCATAGAATTTTTGACAATCTGATGCACTAGTTGCATAACCATGCCGGTCCGCCGCGGTATGCTTTGTGTCATAATTATTTTAATTATAATATGTAGAATTAATATGTAAATTTGTTATTTCTATACATTACATAATGTGTTTTTAAAATGGCGAATTTTGTACAAAGGCGCCCAAATATAAATTATTACAAGAAACTATTTATTAACTCCTAATAATAATTTTTTAAAGCTTGTAAACTTTATATCAAAGTCGTTCCATCATTCTATAATATGTAGGAAGATTTTAAAAAGTAACATTATTTGTTCTTAATCTATTTTAAGCACATAATATGTTTTTCATGTATTTAAACATAATACATGCATGAGAGTGTTAAAACCTTTCTGAATATTTAAAAACAAATAAGGTGTCTGATACTAGACACCCAAACAATCAATAATTCTTTAGTTATAGTAAACATAAAAATGTGATTAACTGTATTTTAAAGGATCTATTATATTAAAATATGACTGTCCATTACTATTTCACAACAACTCAATCAAGAATATGGAATATTGGGTGATGCAATTAACACGTTATTCGTGTGGATCCACGAGTGTAAAAATAACTGTCATAATTTCAAAATTTGAAGCAAGTTTCCGAGATATTAATTTTTTTAATTATTAATGACCTTTCTGTAATGGTTGTAACACGAGTTTTAGTAATCTAACTACAATAAAATGAAATAAAATTTCGCATTATTAATATTTTTAACTAATTTTATTTAAAATTCTGAAAATATTTTTATAATCCATCTCGAAATGTCGTTTTAAATATATATCTTGAAAAATCTTTAGATTCCACATCGCAACAATAGTTAAAACAATGGTAATAAATGGTTAGAACAATGGTTACAAAAATTATTAAAATAAGGTTTTCAGTGGTTACGTCAATGATTACAAATCTGGTAACAAGAATGTATATAGAAATGTAGACTCTTTTGTTTTCACCAGATGGGGAGTAACATCACATGACTGTAGTTTCAAGAGCAATTAATTAGCAGCTCTCATCATGAAGTGATAAAAAGCAGACAGTGGTCAACCCAACAATGGTGAATTACGAATACAAAAAAGAGGTATAATAAAAATAAGAAGGCCCTTTGTTGGGTTAACTATTCTCTGTTAGAGATGTAATGATAATGAGAGCTGCTAAATATTTTTTCTATACAGTGTGTTTTAACCTAAAAAGATAGAAGAGGGTAAGACAATAGATCAATCTTTCCTGTGCAAAGTTTTTGAATACGACAAACATACACTGTAAAAAAAAGGCGATCTACTAAATAAATTTTAGTTTTTCTCATTGATCCTTGCAATTACTGAAATTTTTTTGTGTTCTTGCTAAGTTACGAGAAAATCTGTAAGAATTACTAAAAAACAACCAGCAACGATTCCGGTTTATAATACCGTTTACTAAAAAATTCTGTGGAATACACATTTACTAAAACATTTTTAGTAACCTCAGGTTTTGTTTTATAGTGTGGTCTTTTCCTTTCTCCTGTGTCCGCCTTATTGACTTTGACCAAGGCTACACTAGATACCGGGCTGGCTCATTCATTATCATGACGTCACAAATGGAGGTTGGCCGCGACCAGCGATTGGTACAAAGCGAAATGACAAAACGAATGACATACAGCGATTGGAACAAAACGATGTGCGCGTCGCTTTGTACAAATCGCTGGTCGCGACCAGCCACCATTTGTGACGTCATGATAATGAATGAGCCATCCCGGTATCTAGTGTAGCTCTGCTTTGACCGATGGCAGTCAAAAGTCTCCAGTGCAAGGTGCATTCAAATATGGCAGATGCAGATAGGCAGGAACTGCTTCAAGTGCCGTCATTTATGTCGACTTCTCTTATCCTATCCTTCTAGGTTTTTACACATCATTTAAAGAAAAAAGATCTACTTCTATATAGTTTTCATCTCCTGTATCTTTATTATCATTGTTGAACAATGGTGAATTAATGAAGCGTTACAGCGTTCATAAAATTTATTGTACAGATAACTAAATCATATTAGTAGCATTTCTTACAAGGGGACCACTTTTGTTGAAACTCGCAACCTAGCAATGAAACCTAGTACGTTTTACAACCCTATAGGCCAAAGATACGGAACCGATAAAATTTGTCTGCAAAAATCATATTTATTGATTTTACTTTCTAAAAATGCACTTATCGTTTATTAACAAATTGACTTTTACGAAGAAAGTACTTTAAAATAGAAATTAACAATGAATAAAAATAAAAATAAAATATTGAAGAAAAAAAATATATAAATTATTTCAAGAAACTACAAACTTTATTTTGAAAAAAACACAACATTATAATTTAATTTTTTTCCGGAGCGAAATTGGCTTTATCGTTACTGAAGAGGTTTTTCTGACAATCCTAGCCAAATGTCATAGTCCTCTACTGTGTGTGAGTATTAGTTGGATTCGTAGCACCATATTTGGCGATTTCACATGTTTTTGACGTCAAATTAACAATTAAAAATGTATTACTTTAAAATTAAATATATATATATATATATATATTATATATATACTACTACTACTACTACTACTACTATATAACTCCCGTCTAAAGTGACGGATTGTTGATCTGCGTTCCATTTTCATAAGACATCATACAAACAAACAGCATGAAAATTTTATTATTGAAAGGTTTGTATTGTAGAAAAGTACATTTAAAAGTCGGTAGATGGCCCCAAAATAATATTGTTCGCAACAGAGTTCGTTTTTTTTATATCTGGGATCCGAAGTTTAATCTGGATTTTTAATTAAGAACTTAAACATTATAATAGTATATGATATACATGTTTTATAGGAAATATATGCTGAACAGACATGATTTCACGTAGAAGATATTATCATTTAGCTGTCATATGTTAGCATAGGTTTTTCATTAAGCCTAACATGGCGTATAACTACGGTCAATTCGCAGACCAGAGTGGTCTCGATCGGAATGGTTACAGACACTTTCTTGCCTTCAGACTTTATTATAAGTAGATATATAATACGATTTTTCTAGACAAATATTATCAGTTCTATAACTTTGGTCTATAGGACTATAAAATGTGCCAGGTGTCAATGATATGTGCTAGCAACACCAAAAGTGGTTCCTTTGTTAGTGTATGCATTATTATTATTATTATTATATCTTATAACACATTTTTACATTTAATCAAAATTCTATAATTTTTTATGAGAAGATTGGGAATTTCTTTTTTCATAATTCAGACGTTTTTGTATGCAGAACCAGGAGCCAATAAATATCTTAATCATATGCGAAACAATAACTTTCATAATTTTCGATCATTGGTCATTTTTTTTTAAAATACATCACAATTTTATTCATGACCAATTATCCGATAGCCTAAAATATAAAAATATGGAAAAATCGATAAACAAATGAATTAAAATTATCCAGCTAGTAATTTGACTCTTTTACAATTATTAAAAAGCGGACATTACTTTTCATCGAAAATAAATTACAATAGTTAATCTTTCTTTAATGTAAAATAAATTACATTACCGATATCGTCACAAAAGAAATGTCGATGAAGATAACACTTTGAGAAACGCTTTTTCTTTTTTTCCCTACCCTCATTGTTACTTTAATTGCATTTTTCACGTTGCTGCCAATAAAAGAACCATAGATCAACCTAGTTAAATTTCAGAAAATTATTTCAAAATCATCCGTTTAAATTAATTCTGTGTCATATTTTGGTGGAAATTTTGAAGTTTATATGGTAGTTGGAAAACTATTTGTTAGTCGATTATGCTGCTCTAATAGATAAAGAATTAAATATCGTCTAACTAGCAAATTAATATTTTACTTCAAGTATCTTCAAGATTATTTTCAGAAAATAATTTTTATAGAATATTGAATAAAATAGTATTTTATTTTTAAAAAACTTGCTCTCAAATAATTATAGGCTACCTGTGGACACGAGCGAGGCTTTCGCACGTCAATCGTTAAGATTATTTTGCTGATATTTTACATTAATCTTTAATTAATTTTTAAAGACACAGACGGCGTGCTGAGTGGGACACTCAGTGAAAAAACAGTTGTGAAGTTTAAGGTAATTACATGATTAACCTATGCGCTTCATTTACCCTCTTTCTCTTAACAATCAACTAATGCTTAACGTTGAAGTTCGAAATATTCTCTGCTCTTTTGCATTAATTTTATTGGTATATCACCACTAGTGTACGGAATATGCCGTCCGAAAATTTTCGTAATTTAATCTACTATCTTTCTTAATTAAACTTTTTTCTTATAAATGTGATATCTGTTATTTTTATACTGTTACTACACATTAGATGCTATTCTTCCTTAACGTTAAAAGTTGATATTTACGCTTTAAAAGATGTTGACGCATGTAGTACGCGCGCCGCCCGTGTCCTTATGTTACAACAAACAGTCCGTATAACCTATACTAATTCTAACTAAATTAGTTTATTTAACAATTCCATGTTTATAACTTTTATACTACTACTAGACATTGCATTAAACATGGATATCATTAAAAGTTGTTATTTAAGATTTTAAAGCAGATGGCATATGGAGTGCACAGCCGGTGTTTTTATCTTAATACAAACTGTTCGTGTAATTAAAAATTAGCTGCAATTTTTAATAAAGCAACATGTTTTGACGAAATATGAGTGTATAATGTCATAAGCTTGTGCAAAAACTTTTGAGATCATACCTCATTTATGGTTCTGCGTTGAGCATGCGCATAGAAAAATGAATGTTGTCATTACAAATAATATATATGATAATTTGATGAAAAACAATTAATATCTTGTTTATTTTACCATAATTATTGTTCACATATAAAACACATTTCACCAACTTTAAATTTTCTAGTAGTAACACCTCCGTTTTATACTTTGTGTTTTTTCTTAACTCAAATCAGCTCAAAAAAGTATATACTTTACTCATTTCTTATAAGTTCTTCATATAATTAGACAAGGATGCTGTTTGGGGATGCTAATATTAAATTCCCGTGACAAAAGTTAATTTATATCTATACTAATATTATAAAGCAGTAAAGATTGTTTTTTGTTTGTTTGTAGGGAGTAATCTCTGGAACTACTGGAGCGATTTCAAAAGTGATGGTAGCAAATTGATGGTGACAATCCCTGCTCCAACATAGGCTATATTTTATGTCGGTGCCACTACCCACAGGGGGGGGGGGGTGCAGAAGCGAAAAACGTTCTAAAATTTCGATTTTTTTATACTGAAGGAGCTAGCAACATGAAATTTGGCATGGTAGTTACTTATAAGGTGTAAATGCTCTCTAAGAACACATTCTAATAAAATTCGAAATTTAAAAGGGAGAGATGAGCGAAAAGTGTTCTAAAAACATTCTAAATTACAATTTCTATGTAATATCTGGAACTACAGAACCGTTTTTAAAAGTGATGGTGGCAAAATAATGGCGACAGTCCCTGCTCCAACATAGAATATATTTTATGTCGATGCTACTAACCCCAGGGGGGTGCAGAAGCGAAAAACGTTCTAAAACTTCGATTTTTTTATACTGAAGGTGTTACAAACATGAAATTTGGAATGGTACTTACTTATAAGATGTAAAATGCTCTCTAAGAACAAATTCTAAAAAAATCGAAATTTAAAACTGTGAGATGAGCGAAAAGCGTTCTAAAAACATTCTAAATTACAATTTCTATGGAATCTCTGGAACTACAGAACCGTTTTCAAAAGTGATGGTGGCAAATTGATAGTGACAGTTCCTGCTGTAACACTGGCTATATTTCATGTCGATGCCAGTACCCCCAGGGGAGTGCATGAGCAAAAAACGTTCTAAAATTTAAATTTTTTTATACTGAAGGTGTTAGAAACATGAAATTTGGAATGGTAGTTACTTATAAGACGTAAATGCTCTCTAAGAACAAATTCTTAAAAAAAAAAAATTGAATTTTACACTGTGAGATGAGTGAAAAGCGTTTTAAAAACATTCCAAATCACAATTTCTATGGAATCTCTGGAACTACACAACCGTTTTCAAAAGTGATGGTGGCAAATTGATGGTGACAATCCCTGCTCCAACATAGGCTATATTTTACGTCGGTGCCACTAATCCCAGGGTGGTGCAAGAGCGAAAAACTTTCTAAAATTGCATTTTTTTATACTGAAGTAGCTAGAAATTCGAAATTTGGCATTGTAGTTACTTATAAGATGTAAATGCTCTCTAAGAAAATTTTTTTAAAAAATCTAAATTTAAAAGGTTGAAATGAGCGAAAAGCGTTCTAAAAACATTCTAAATTACAATTTCTATGGAATCTCTGGAACTACAGAACCGATTTCAAAAGTGATGGTGGCAAATTGATGGTGACACACCCAGCTCCAACGTAGGCTATATTTTATGTCGGTGCCACTAATTCAAGGGGGTGCAGGAGCGAAAAATGTTCTAAAATTGCAATTTGTTTTATACTGGAGGAGCTAGAAATTGGAAATTTGGCATTGTAGGTACTTATACGATGTAATGCTCTCTAAGAACACAAATAAAAATAATTTGAAATTTAAAAGGGTGAAATGATAGAAAAGCATTCTAAAAACATTCTAAATTACAATTTCTATGGAATCTCTGTAACCACAGAACCGATTTCAAAAGTAATGGTGGCAAATTGATGGTGACAATCCCTACTCCAACATAGGCTATATTTATGTCGGTGCCACTAACCCCAATAGGAAGCAGGAGTGAAAAATTTTCAGAAATTGCGACTTTTTTTATACTGAAGCAGCTCAAAATTTGAAATTTGGCATTGTAGTTATAGCCCAGTCAAATAAGGTGAAAAAAGGGGTAAACCTCGGAATGAAAGATAACAAGCTGAAAATTTGCAAAAATCTTTGTTTTGACATTCTAAAAATAAGCTAAAAAGTCTCATATAATCTCGTGTCCGCGTCTCGAGATATTCAAGGTCAAAGTTCAAGAAAATCGGTTTTTTGCTTATATCTCGAAAAGTGCGCATTTTATTAAAAACAATCCAATTACAAAATTAAAGTAGATAAAATTTCCTATAAAATACATATATTATCTTTAATTTTCTGACAAAGGGTTTAGGCGCTAGAGCGCGCTGAAGAAAGACAACTTTTTGACCTTCAGATCAAAACGAGAGAAACTTCATCTTTCACCCTTGATTTCTCAAAAACTATGCATTTTATCGAGAAAACATCTGTTACAAAATTAAAGTAGGCAATATTTTCTACAAAATTCATAAATTAACTTTAATTTCTGACGGAATGTTTAGGCCCTAAATAGCGCTGAAAAAAAGCGAATTTTTGACCTTTGAACCAATACAAAAATAACGGAACTTTCCTACCTTCGATGACTCGAAAACTGTTCGTTTTATCAAAGAAAATTAATTACAAAATTAAAGTCCACAACATTATCTAAATATTGCAAAAGTAACTTTAATTTTCTGACAAAGGGTTCAGGCGCTAAAGCGCGATGAAAAAGGGCTAGTTTAAAGCCCTCTGCCAAAACAAGAGAAACATCCTTCAAGATTGCTTCCTACGCTTCAAATGGTGTTTGAAATACAACAAAATTAAGAAATTTAAATTGTTTACTTATTTATAAATGACATTCATAAATAAGACGTTCGTATGATAATATTTAATTAATTTATATAAATAATAAGATATTGAAATTAAATAGTTTAAATACATTGTAATTACATTTTTGTTTATAATAGTTATATTTTAAGTAGGAAAGGGATTAAGTATTTATTTTTTGAACAATGTAAGTGCTTGGATATACCTACGTATATTATTTTCTGAAACACGGGTAGCATATATATATATATATATATATATATATATACTGAAATCCAAGATCATACATCTTATGAATCTTAAAAGTTCTTTATTAGAACAAAAATACTTCAATCTAATTACTATAATACAGCCACAAACTGAGCATGAGGCATCTCATACGTTCAAATAATACACCGTGTTCACTAACACACAGAGCTAGGGTTAGAAAGGTCTAAACAGTTCAGTAAACTTCTCAAATTACCAGAGGTATTAAAATTTCTTCTCGTTGGTCTATTGGTCTCTATTGGTCTTGAATCAATGGTCAAAATAACTGGTTTGAAATTTAATTACATAAAATTAAAGAAAGCAGACAAAGTTCTTCCAATTTCTGCAGTTAACAAATCCATCAATGTAAATAACTGCAAAGTTGCTGTCGATCCATTGCTACTCTTTCAAAGAATAACAGTAAACAAAAAGTTTGAACATAATCTCAAAGAATACCTGCAGTATGAATTAAGTCCATACCCAACATCGCTTTTTGATAATGCCGGCATGCGAAAATCTACAAAAGCAAAAATGTATAACAATATGGAACCTCTTAATATTGAGTTGGATGAAGATAATGTGACTTACATTATCGATGGTGGATTTCTTCTGCATCGTGTCATATGGAGCAAAGACGATACTTTCTCAATTATTCTTCAGAAATACGTCAAATATTTGTAAATACATTTTGGTTCAAATATTGTTGTTGTATTGGACTGTTATTCACATAACAGTAAAAAAATAAAAGCAATGAAACAACTCAGAAGAACTGTTGCTGTTTCGACATCTTACGATGTTCGTTTTGATGAGACAATGATTGTGCCAATCAGCCAGGAAAAGTTTTTATCGAACCGGTGCAATTAAAAAAACTTTATTGAAATGCTTATTGAGCAGTTAAAAACTGTTAACATCACTACAAAACAAGCCAGAGATGATGCTGATACCCTCATCATCGAAACAGCCATTGAAGAATCGAAACATCAAAAGACCGCCGTCATAGTTGGAGAAGATATTGATCTGTTAGTTATTTTAATATGACGAACACAGTCACATCAGCGAGAAATCTTTTTTAAAAAAATGGATAAAGGTAATGTGGAGACACGAATGTATTCGTCTAAAAGCTTCGACAAATATCCTCGTTCTAAAGAACATATTTTATTTGTGCACGCTATCAGTGGATGTGACACAACATCTGCGCTGTTTAAAAAAGGAAAACTGACAATTATAAAAATGTTCGAGAAACATTCCAATTTGCACGAATCAGCTCAATTGTTTCAGGAAGACAACTGCCCTCCAAACACATTATTTGAAAATG
This sequence comes from Maratus michaelseni, assembly GCA_963931845.1. Lineage (NCBI taxonomy): Eukaryota > Metazoa > Arthropoda > Arachnida > Araneae > Salticidae > Maratus > Maratus michaelseni. The sequence continues at coordinate 197,305,723 of OZ007588.1, read as the reverse complement.
GAATACGTGTTCTTTTAGCAATGTATAATGCTCCAAAATCAGATCATAGTATTGACAATTTTAGGTACTCACAATTCATTAAATCAACAAGACTCAATAAACCGGTGCAATTATCATCTCTTCCAACAACAAGTGCAGCAGCTCGACAGCATATTTATCGTGTCTACTATCAGATCCAAACTTGGTTAGGGAAAGATTTAAAACCCAGAGAATGGGGGTGGGTAATACAAAACGAGATCGTGGAACCCACAACAACATTATTACCTTCAGTCCCAGAAGAACTACTCAGTACGATCTTCTGTAATTGCAATTAACGCTGTGGCGCGAACTGTGGATGTAGAAAAATAGGGTTGCAATGCTCCTCAGTTTGTGGCCAGTGTAACTGACAAGCATGTCTCAACGCTTCATCATATCCAAATGATCTTGATGAAGAAAGTGAATATGTACCTGAGATTCTTGAGGTTTTAGAGCCAAGTATTACGGACAACGAGGATGATGATAACGATCTGGAAATTTTATATGGGCGACCAGAAGAAGGAGACGACGACGAACAAGAGGAAACGTAAGCTGTATACCTGCTATTGATAATCAGAGGTAATAATCGCCTTATAATTTAACTTAAACAAAATATAATAGATTTGATAATCTTATGATAATTAAAAATGTAATTACAATACTTAAAAACTCATTTCAATATGTTATTATTTATACATAATTTAACTAAATATTATCAAATTTATTTATAATAAATTCTTATTTATAATTAATATTTATAAATAAGTAAATAATGTAACTAATTAAGACTAAATTTGTACATAATTTTATTCTCTACAAGTTTTGTAATAGCTTCAAATATCATTTGAAATGTAAGAAAAAATCTTTAGTGGGTTTTTCTCCCTTTTAGGCCAGAGGGCCAAAAACTAATTAAAGTTAATATAGGCATTTTGCAGAAAATGTTATCTACATTAATTTTGTAGCTGGTGTTATTCAATAAAATGCCTAGTTTTTAGGTAATTAAGGGTAGGAAAGGGGGTTTCTCTAGTTTTTTGGCTCAAAGGTCAAAAAGTCGCTTTTTTCAGCTCTATTTAGCGCCTAAAAATTTCGTCAGAAAATTAAAGTTAATTTATGAATTTTGTAGAAAATGTTGCCTACTTCAATTTTGTAACATGTTTTCTCGATAAAATGCATAGTTTTTGAGAAATCGAGGGTGAAAGATGAAGTTTCTCTCGTTTTGGTCTGAAGGTCAAAAAGTTGTCTTTCTTCAGCGCACACTAGCGCCAGAACCCTTTGTCAGAAAATTAAAGATAATATATGTATTTTATAGGAAAGTTTGTCTACTTTAATTTTCTAGTTGGATTTTTTTAATAAAATGCACAGTTTTCGAGATATAAGCAAAAAACCGATTTTCTTGACCTTTGACCTTGAATATCTCGAGACGCGGACACGAGATTATATGAGACTTTTTAGCTTACTTTTAGAATGTCAAAACAAAGATTTTTGCAAATTTTCAGCTTGTTATCTTTCATTCCGAGGTTGTATCCTTATTTGACTGGGCTATTACTTATAAGAGATAAATGCTCTCTCTGAATAAATTAAAAAAAAATTTTGAAATTTAAAAGGGTGAAATGAGCGAAAAGCGTTCTAAAATCATTCTAAATTACAATTTCTATGGAATCTCTGGAACTACAGAGCCGATTTCAAAAGTGATGGTGACAATCCCTACTCCAACATCCTCTTTAATATAAAGCTATGCGTTGCTGACGACTGGGCTTTTCGCTAATCTTTGCCACAGATTAATCTAGGAAAATGAAACATTTGAAGTTACTGAAAAAATTAATAGCTCGAAAAGTATTTGTCAGAAAATTGTTAGACAAACTGCGTTAGAAGGATAAAAAATTGTATATTTCTTGTTATAAATTTCAAATCTAATGCACTGCAAATAAAGGAGTCTTAAAGTAAGACAAAAAAAGACTGAAAAAGCATTTAAGACACATAAATGTCTTAATATAGAGCTTAGATATAATAGATACCTTAATTTTAGACCTTGTGTGTCTTAATCCACTAGTGGTAGAAATGAGCAAATAATAAGTCTCTTAATATGGTAAAATGTCTTAAATTAAGACATAACGTTAGTGATCACATCTCAAATGAGAAGGGACGGAGGGCAGGGCAAGCAGGTGAAGTGATGCCCATAAGAGATAAGGACGACGCCAATACATGACGGCTTAATGCATTCACAAATATAATAAATACAACAGCTCCTTAGATTATAAAAGAAAATATTTTAAAGAATAAAAGTAAGTTTTATCTTTATGTTTTCTTACACTCAAAAAAAGGAATTGATTAAAACAACAAAACATGTTTTGTTGAGTACATTTTGGTTGTTTTCAGCAAAATTTTTAGTTGAAGTAAATAATCGGTTTTCTTGTTTGGACAAAAAATATTGTTAATACTCTTACAAAATGTTAACAAAATTTCATCAATTTTACTTGAATTAACAAAATCTGTTTTTTAAATTATACAATAATTTTGTAATTTACATTTGTAATTCCAGCAAAATTTTGCAAATTTTGAATTGCTGTGTAGTAGCCCGAACTCTGGTTTATTTGACCTATATAGCTATATAATTAAAGGATTAACATAATTTTTGGATAATTAAAACTTTTTAAATTGGGACAAACCAAGGTAGTTTTAAAAATCCCCGTCTCCCAATTAATTTTCTTGATTTTTTATTAAAAATTGAAGATTTACATTTTAAATAGTTCAGAATATTTAGCAGGTAAATTACATCAAAATAATGTGTACTGTACATAGTTAATTCTTTGTTGAGGTCTTAATTTTAAGAATAAGAAAAAATAATACAAGACAAAGACAATTTTTTTAGGAAATAAGGTAGTTGCAAAGATTTTATCCATATTAAAAAAAAACTAAATTAGTCTGAAATATTTTATTACTATACAGATTTTATTTATATTCTAGCCGCGCTTCGCCCGTCTAGATAGAAGTTCTCGCTGCCTTTGGCTGCGTGTTTCCTGGGCACCTTCAAAGAAATCACTTCCTATTTATAAACTCCCCCAAAATTTCCTTCCCGTTCAGTAAAGTTGTTCTCAAGAAACAAACTAATCGCAAAGAATCATAAAATGTTCATGGAGAACAGAAAAAAATCTTAAATCACCGGCTCTTGCGAGCGATTTTTTTGAAATTTTTTTTCGACTACTGTTAAAAAAAAAAAAAAATAAATAAATAAATAAATAAATAAATAAAATCAAAAAAAGTAAAATCTGTACATATAATGTATAATTTTACTGTAAATGTCCGCATTTTAGTATAAACGGGCAAATTCCGTAAATTTATGTTATGGGAGTGCAATTTTAGAATATTGGAAAATTCCTTCAACGTATTTCTTTCAGTAACGCAAAGCGATCAAACGTATGCGCAGTAGAGTTTCAAAGGCTAGAAAAAACCCGGTGTAAACCTGGGAATATATCGTTTTTTGGGGAATATACCAGGTCTTTGGGAAATAAACCGGAGAATAAACCGGGTCTATTGGAAATAAACCTGGGAATAAGCCGGATTTTTGCAACTCTAATACGCAGTTGAGTAGTAAGAAGCCCCCTGCAGCCGAGGCTACAAGACTGGATCACCCCGATTCGATAGCGAAAATATGGCCGCCGCGGTCACATTAGTCAAATGGATTCCTATGGATATGAAGTTTCCCTTTTAAACCGAAGTAAGTAAGCTACTATTTTCTGCTTTAATGAAATCTTAAAGTTGTAACTTCTTTTGCGAAACTTTAAACTTTGTGCATTTGCGTCATTTCAGTGTTTTGGGTTTGTTTTTAGGATATTAGACGTAAATAAAGCTACAAACTCGTTACGGGGCTCCATCCAAACTGAGTCCAAACTATGAAGCATTTTAATATCTTATTTTATTTGAAACTTCAGTGTATTATTATCAGTGTTGAATTCAGACACTTTTCTCCGGGACAGATTTTTGTAGCTCCGGGGGGGACATTACAGAGTTCCGGGGGGGATTACATTGTTTAACCATTGAAAGCATAAAATCTCAAATCTTCTGGGGGGGGGGGGCATTTCAAAGCTCCCGGGGGAATGTCCCCCCCGGGCCACCCCTTGAATTCGACACTGATTATTATAGCTTGTTAAGTATTGTGGTAGGGTGCTGAATAAGATTTTGCTTTTCTGGTAGAATGAAAGATTATTTTATTTTCCTTAATTCTTGTTTTGAACTTTTATTCGCTTGAATAGAAGTGGATAGTTTCGCTTGATTAACGTAGATAGTCCAGTTAAAATTTATATATTAGTTTTAATTTCAAATTTCAGTACTATGGCTTGATAAATGATATAAAATTATGCTTTAATCAATTTAAGCAAATATTTAATTGCTATCCATAATATTGTTTTACTTTTAAGATTTTTTGTAATGCAGATATTAAAGCTAAACAAAAAAAACTTGTACAGCTTGATGATATGTGTGCCTCTTCTTAGGATTCTTGTACTTACTGTTTTTATTTGTAATTTTTTTTAATTACCTTCATGTTATGGGAAATTTATCTGAAACAGAAGGAAAATTTTCCTCTTCAAGTTTAAGAGGGGAGAGCGGGGGGGGGGGGGGGACATAACCTTTCTGAATTTTAACTGTATGCATACTTTTCTGATGAGATAAACAATAACAAAAAATTGAAAAAGAGTTTGTAAGAAATATTTAGATAAGATCAGTCTCAATTTCAACCTTCGGATTTGCTCTCAAAGCGAAAATCTTATTTATCCACAATTTGAAAAGTGGAAAAAAACACGTATTTCAGAGAGAGGATTCTAAGTCTTAAAGTGTTTTACAATCATTTAAAAATGAGATTGAAAGGGAATTGTATTGTAATTGATTGTATATATAAAAAGAAATATTCTGATTCTGAAGCCTTTATATGATCAGTTTTATTAACATATTGAAAATGTTTAATATCTGTTATTATCCTCAATATCTGTTTGAAGTCTTTTTACAGAATTACCAGAATACAGAAAACAGATCATTCTGCCATAGTTGTATAATCATGCTTTAAAAAAAATAGGAATTGTGACTTTTGCAGATTTCTTCCAGTGGTTGGATGTAAATTAAAACTTCTATTTTAAAGAGATTTTCAGGGACATCAAATACCCGAAAGAGTATGTAGGATTAATACATTTCTATGTAAGAAGAATTTTTTCATTTTAAACGAAAAAATCAATCTTAAAAACTTTTCTACTGTGTGCGCTTGTTGTTTGATGCCACGAATTTTTTCTGGCTCAGGCAAGCGCGGACTTGAAATCATCAGACTCTTGTCTCCGAAAACAGAGTCCAAATTCATGTTCATCTCTAAATGAGAATTTCTTCTGTCAAATATTTTTGATTTTTTAAAATAAGTAATTCTTCAATAAATTAAAAAAAATACTATAATCAAACCCTTCGAAAAAAAAAATTCGCATGCAGGACTCACTTTTGTGAATTCCGATTTTCTGCAATATATAAAATCGCGCATCAGTCTCTAAAATAACCCCAAAAAAGAAAAAAAAAACCTAAGGACATCTACGTTCAATGGGGTTCATGCAGAAACCTTTAGTTTAAAAGAAAATTAACATTAACCCTTTTGAAAACTTTTTTTTACCGTAAGTCAATTTCGCATTTTTAACGATTTGTCCTATTTTAAAAATTCGAATCTGCATTTATAAACAAGATGTGAAAAACTAAAAATACCGCGCCTAATCTACGTTGCTTTGCTTTTTAAAATCTAGTATACGTCTCGAAAAATTCGAATTTTAACCCTCTGAAAAAAAAATCGTTTCCAAAACTCAATCACGCAATTTTCTTTTTTTGGCCCAGGTTTAAAAATCGCCATTGACTCGGGAAATGCGAATACGGACAAACAGAAGACAGGATTTTTGTTTTAAACAGAAGACATGATTTTTGTTTTAAACAGAAGACAAGATTTTTGTCTTAAATAAATCTAAAAAAAAAAAAAAAAAAATTCAAAGGGGCGCCAAGACAATCTTCATAGTGTGCCGCGTTGTACAGCCCTGCTGTAATTTATAAAATGAGTTTTTTAACAATTCACAATAAAAATGATTAAAGTCTGCTTATAAATATATCTTTTCAAATATGAATACAATTGTTATCTTATGAATGTAGATTGCATCTTTTCTAAACATACCTGAATTCGATAAATGTTTGTAAGATTTGGGAAGACAACTCTTCCCCCCCCCCCCCGAAAAAAAAAATAAATAAATAAATAAATAAATAAAAAGTAAAAAGAAAATAAATAAAAAATATTCTGGTTATGACGAACAATTTTATCTCCTTTCTTCAGATTGAAGTAGTAACTTTATTTTTTTATTATAAAACAGTGGCTCATAAAATCTAATTTATTTTGGAATTTTTTTTTTTTTTTTTTTTTTTTTTTGGGGGGGGGGGGGTAATAGAGGTTGGAAGGTATGGGGGAGTCAAAATTAATGTAATCAATTAAAAAGGGTTACCCAGTGGAAAATCACAAATAAATCAACATATTTCTTTTCTTTTATACTCAGTTTGTGTTTATATTTTTTGTAATATTTAATATTTATATATAATTTCCGTTTTATTTTTAATAGGGCATAGTTGGATATAAATACTGCAAAAAGACCAAAAGATGCGGTTGTGCATACTAAAGAACAGAGACTGGTGGAAAAGCAAAATTGTCATGTGCAACATATTCTTATATGCTCATTAAATTTAATAAATATGTATGTAAAAATGTTTAATAAATATGTAAAGATTCAAATATGCAAATATAAATAATTCAGATTTGATAATATATTTTCTTTTGTTGCACGATCTCTTAAGTACTTATTTCAAAAACATATATATTCATGTTTTAAATTGGTAGGTATTTTCAAATACAAATAAATGGATATACAAAGTCCTGTAAGGAAATACTGAATAATAAATTAAATTGATTAAAGGTTAGATAAACAAATAAAATCTACCTTTGTTATAATATTTGGAAAAAATATTTTTTCTCTAGGCAAATGACTAAAATTTTTGTCCGTGATATACATGACCTAAAAATGAAATTTGTACCTTACAATGTATGGCAGAATTGATTGTATAATAATGATATTAAAACAGTGATATAAGTCAACAAAAAGATAATACTTAGTGCCCAAAATCTTTAAAATATGTCCCAGGTTAAAATAAGAAGGAAAAAAACATAAACAATACATGGAGAAGAGGAGGGGGGAGGAACATCCACATTTCCAGCATTTTTAGGTGTAAAAATACTGTTTTTTTATTTTATTTTTTTTTTTTTTTTTGTGTGTGTGTGTAAAAATGCCACAAATATGTCAGTTTTGGATATTGGATAGGAAAAAAAGTTTTTTTAAAGTACTTAAAGAAAATTGTAACTTTTATAAAATAATTTTAATTCCTAGAAGGACAGGATATGAATATCCTTTGCAGATTGGGTCCTTTCTAAAGAATAATGTGCTATTACAGATATGTAAGAATCAAAATAAATTCATTTAAAATTGTAATTTTGAAAAAATTCTTTGCTTACTTGGTAATGTTCTCATCATTAAAAATTAATATAAAAGGTTAACAGTATTTTAAAAATATACTTAGGAATATTGCACATGGCTCGCTGCAATACAAAATAAATTATGACAGTATAATGCAGACTGTTGTAGTAGACTTCCATAATTGGCAACCATTTATTCTGCTTTGTAGTTTGACCTGTAAGTCTAAGTTTTAGCCTGCTGTCAATGAACCAGTTTAAATAAGAGAAAAAATTCATATGAGATGTTTCGAGTGCCTTAAAAATGGCAGCATTTTAGATGTTTCAAATGTCTAAAAAATGGCGGCTTTTTAAGACAGGTGAAGTGTTTTAAAAATGGCGTTTTTTTGAGACATTTCAAGTGTTTTAAAAATGGCGACGTTTTAAGACGTTTCCAATGTCTTAACCTCAGATGAAAAAAGGTGTCTTAAAAAGTAAGACACTTTTTTTTCACTAAAAATGTGACCATCCATTTAAGACACTTTTTTAACTGAATTTCAGACTGTGTGTTTACAGTGTGATTATGCCATTTTTCAAATATTGAATTTCAAAAATTACCAAATTTCACATTGGAGTACCATAGCGAAACCTTCACGAGTAAATAGATAATGATAAGGGCGACGTGTCCTGACGTGTATATTGGCTATAGCACGAGTCACAAATTACAGTAACCTTATTATTCTGTTAAATTATAAAAGTGAATTATGAAATGTCAATATTTTGTTTGATTAAAGGTTCGTTAAGAGAAATTGACCAGCGTAGCGTGCTAGTATTTAATAAAATCTTTAATTCAAATGTTTCTTTTATGAACTGTTGAAATGTTTCTTTAAACCTCCAGCCGTGGGTAATGCTCCTATCACGTTTCACTTATTCTATACAATTTCACGGAGAACGCTATTTTGACGTTCCCTATAATTTTTATAGTACTTAAGCATCGGGAGATTCTATTTCTTCGTTCAATCTATCTTCTTTTATTTAGAAATAGAGAGATTCGTTTACAAATTGAAATATATATATATATATCATTTCATTTATTAGGTCATTCTGAAAGTTCTGTGATTTTTGAATCCATAAATACCATAAATATTTTGAATCCATAAATGCCACATTCCCACCGAAATTTTGAAATAAAACTTTGTTTTTATAATGTACATGAAGAAACTGCTTTTATTTATTTGGAAATAAATCTGTTTGTAAATTCCGATGACATTCAATCCTTAGAACTATAAGTGACGAATAAAAATAGGCCGCGGTTTTATATAAAAAATGAAAACATCGTCCGCGGTTAGAAGGTTAAATGACTGGAATGAAACACATTCTAAATATTGATACAAAAATTTTTTAATTATGAAATTTATGAATAAATTCATATTAAAAAAATTTAGAAATTCTGATCTACGTTACATTATTCATAACAAATTCGTCGTCAAAGAGAAAAAAAAATAAATTGGGGGTTTTTGATGGTCATTCTTATTATCAGTCTTTTGAGAAAGGGATAAATTATATTTTTTAAATGCTTAAGGAGACCATCCTCTCGTATCGCTTCCATCTACAGGAAAGAAAATTTTAGAGAGTACCAGAAACATTTTTATAAATTTAATTTATTTTAGATTTATATTTTTAATGCAATTTCTTCGATTACTAATCAAAAGTTTTCGGAACTTTTCCTTATCAGATCTTAATTTTATATTGAATAAATATATAAAAGTTTTTCATTTACAAGTCTTTGAATATTTAGCTCAATTTGTATAAACTATATAATTTTCCGGGCTAGTTTGATCCAAGGAAAATAATATAGTGTCCACAGTGCAAGTCAACACGCGAAAAATAAAGTTTGTGCAATGTTTAGCACTTTCCAACCTAATGGAAAAATGTTTATGAATTCGGTTTGCCTGTTCGTCGGATTGCCTAAAAACTTTTAAAATTGGGGTTTACTGTAGGATGTTCGGTACTGAAAAGGAAGTGTAGCATTTTTAGTTCATTTACAGAGAGACGCAAAAGAATTCCAGTGCATTATGATGAACTGGAAAAATCGTTTGCAGCATATTCTATTGATGTTGTAATATTTAAATCATAATGCAATCGATATGCATCATTGAGATGGACTATAACATACTTTATCAGGAGTATAGAATATGTATTATTTATTGAAATTGCTTCTTTAGATATCTCATTTAGACATGTATGATAAAAATCAATTTCTTATTAATATTCTGTTAGTATGGGAAAGTGTTTCATAACCTATACCTGATGCATTATTTTTCGTTCTTGTTATTATAGAGATGTCCCTCAAACCCGTAATACATACATAAAATGTAATAGTGGATGCTAATACCAAACGGTTGGAACCAATATCTTTACTGTTATAAAAGACTATATTCGAAATAAATCGGTATTTTCTTTTATTTTTGTATTCATTAAAATTCCGCGGCCTATTAAGTTATGGTCATAGTTCGGATATTTTATATTTATTTATTAATTATTATTTTATTATTATTTTATACCGTACATATAACTGATTGACTGTAGATACCTATAATATTTATTCAAGATTACAATGAAAATTTAAATTTATTAAAAATTATGATTATATTAAAAAATATATATATACAATTGGACAATTTCCAACGTTACTTGTAAAACGCTATAAATTGTCATTGTATTTTCCATTTTGCATAGTTGTGCATTATAACGCGTCCACATAAGTAATACAAAATTGATAAAATAGAAAGTTCAGTCACAAATTTCAACAATTTCATAATTGATGTTGAGAATGATAAGGAAAGTATAATTTTTTAAAAATATTTTTGGTGAGTATTTTTGCATAGACGATTTATATCTGACTGGTGAAATGAGAATAGTTTTTTTTTTTTAATTTGAACTTCATAAATAGTTCAAAATGGTATGAATTCTTCTTTTTAAATTGCTTGGTGCAAATGTCCATGCCGACAACAAGCCGAAAAGTTTGATCAGTAGATTCAGCTTTTTGCTTCGAATCTCTCCTCTGTAAAAAAAGCACAAATATTTCTTAATCTACGAAAATATAATATAACCATGACCAAAAATAAACGATAACATCTTTCGTTATTCCCACGATTACGATAAAGGTTCTCTACGTTTAAAAACCTAAAAAAATAATATATTTTTTGAAATTCAAAGAAGAATGTATAAAGACAAAATTTATTTTGCTGCCATTGATTTTCGGAAATGTTTCTGAGTAGCTTTATAGTGTATTAATAAGTTGTCTCAAACCGGAATATTGATTTTTAGGATGTTATGAACTCACGATTAAACATTTTCAGCTGCGTAACTGAATTTGTGTATGCAAGGATAACAAAATAAACTGGCCTCCAAAAGTTGACGCACAAACAATCTTTTATGTCTAATATAAAAACAAATTAACATAAAAACATAAAATGTAGACGAATTGTGCTTAAACAAATTTAATTGGTGAATCTTATATAATTTTAACATCAAGCGTGATTTACAAATGATTAATTACACATTTTGAAAAATTCCACTGTATGTTATATAAAAAAAAAAATCATAGATTTTTGTAAAAAAATAATAATAATAATAATAATAAATGTTTTTTATAAGGAATGTGCCCGTCACTACTTTTAATGCATTGGTGACGTAGGCGCGCGAAAAAGCGCGCAAGCTAATGTTATGCCTATGGGAAGGTTATTGCGTGATTTCTCGCTCGAATTTTAATATTTTTAAATGATTCTTTTTGCATAGGATAGCTAAGGTTGATCTCTAACGTTGTTAGTTTTTACTTTTTCGATTTTGGTTCCAGTTTTTTTTATAGAAGGGTAATTTATCTTTCAATACCGGTTCTAACCGGTTCCAAAATTGAAAATATCCGCTTATAAAAAAACCGTACAGAGCCTACGCTAGTCACGCGAAGAAACGCTTCAGCTAATGTTAAGTCTATGGGAAGGTTATCCCACGATTTCTCGCTCGCATTTTAATATTTTTAAATGATTTTTTTTTTTGCATAGGATAGCTGACGTCGATATCTATCGTTGTTAGTGTTTACTTTTTTGATTTTGGCTCCAGTTTTTAACACTTTCCAACCTAGTTGAAAAGTGTCAGACTTCGGTTTGTCTGGCCGTCTGCCGTCTGCCGTCTGGCCGCCTGTCCGTGCTCTAACTCCCGTAAATATATTCGGATTGCCCTGCAATTTTTATATGTTATAATCTTTATCTATAGCATGTTCCCTATTTCAACGGAAGTGTGTAGCACTTATAGTTTTTTTTACAGGGACACTCAAAAGAATTCCGTTACATTGTGGTCTATGGGGAAAAATCATTTGCGGTTTATTTAAATAATGTTTCACTATTTTAAACGCATTGAAATTTATATATATCACTAAGATGCATTAGAAGAAGCTTAATATGGAATAGGGTGTGCATAGCACTTATACTTACTTTACAGGGACAGTCAAAAGAATTCCGTTACATTACGTCTATGGAGAAAAATCGTCTGCGGTTTATTTAAATAATGTTTCCCTATTTTAAACGCATTGAAATTTATATAAGGTTCATTACAAGAGACTTACTACAGAATATTGTGTGTATAGCAGTCATCGTTCATTTACAGGGACACATAAAAGAATTCTCTACTGTATGTTAACAATAATTCCTGGAAGTGCGTTTTAAGTTACTGAACGCGATTTTAATTTTAAATCGCTTTTTGTATATTATGTGGTGTGTATAAATTCTGTAGATCCTATACAGGGAAGCACAAAAGTTTGGGAACACATTTCCGTATTATTTAACTCCAGACGGAGAATTTTAAACTGTGCTACGTGTTTCGTAACTGAACTAAAATTTAGCATCCTATTTAGTATATATACAAATCTATAGATCCTTTACAGGGCTGAATAAAAGTATTCGGATTACTTAGATGTTATCTTTTAGCTTATTAAAGAGTATGATTCGTAAAATTATTTTGGAAGCGTTGGAAAGTGTTACATAATCTATGCTTGACGCATGATTTTTTGTTCTTGTTTTTGTATAAGGGTATTTTCATTTTCAGAACCGGTTCCAACCGGTTCCAACATTTGAAATGTCCGCTTATAAAAAAAGTTTAGCCAAAATCAAAAAAGTAAAAACTAACAACGTTGAAGACCGACCTCAGCCATCCTACGCAAAAAAATCATTTAAAAATATTAAAATGCGAGCGAGAAATCGCGCGATAACCTTCCCATAGACTTAACATTAGCGTGAGCGTTTCTTCTCGTGACTAGTGTAGGCTCTTAAGTTGTCGGACACTGCAAAGAGAAGCAACACCCATACTTGGAGCAAAGCTTGTTTCATCTCATTTAGTTACCTCGGGAAAGGACTTAATGCAGATAGCTAATTTTCTGCCTAGGTAGTCTTAAAGATGCTTTGTCAGATAAAGGTTGACCTGGCTATCCCATACGCTCTAAACTTTTATCGTCAAGATATTCAAAAACAAGCCTATCTCGGTGTAGTGTGGTATTACTATGAATTCATCACGAATAGAACCAGCATATTGTATGATATACGGAGCAGGAATCTCGTCCTGTTATCTCACAGCTGTGAGAGTTCTTCCATAACACACAAGCAGATTAGCGTGATAATCTGGAGAGTTTCCATCCCAAACAATGATTCAAACAATATTCTATGTAGTAAAAGTGCAAAGCATTTGACTGTTATCAACAGTTCCAGGTTTCCCGCTTCTCTTTTTCATATGCCCGGCGTTTGATAGCCGATGGGAAAGATTCGAAAAGGAGGTATTATTCTAACACTAACTATTAAATAAGAATATTAAAGGAATACATGATAGAAATTTAATTAAATATAAAAAACGTGATAAGGAGGTGTCATCTAACATGAAACTAATCAGCGCAAGATATATTTTAAGAGAAAATTCAAATTTGAAGCGCTGCCTGGTGATAACGAAGTATTAGGACAGTTTTTTACGGGGTTCGTATGAATTCGAGGCTCCGTTGTAATTACGAGCCCGCTAGCGGGCGTTAGCCCGCTAGTGTTAATTATAATTATACAACTTAACCTGTATAACTGTACCTTTCAACAATGCTATTGTTCAGAAAGTTCTTTCCGTTTTGGAAACATGGTTCGTAGCGAAAAATTCTATCATTTGATTATTAGACATTAATTCAGATATCTGATATCTAATAATTGACGGGAAAAAGTTTCCGGTACGAACTGGTTTTCCGAAACGGATGGAACTTTCCGAACAACACAATACTTTTGTAGTACGGGTTGCCTTGTTCTCTCAAGATCAGCACACAACCTGAATCCCTCTTTAAAGCAACCCAGGAATACTCGTCTGTGAAGAGTGTAGAAGCTATCTGGTCTGGGTAATGCGCTCTCTTGCTTACCTTAAATGTTCACTTGTGTGTCGTCGATTAATATTAACACACAAAACGGGTCGTTTTGTTTGGAGTCGTTAATTAAGATCCATCCCTTAATTTCCATCCATCCGATTCTCCGTCATTTTAACGAATCCGGTAAGAGATAGTTACTCGATATGGACAACGATATTTTATCACTAACTATTGAAGATCAAGAAGTATGAAAAAGATTCTACACAAGTTATCTAAGTGGGATATGCGCAGTTTCCTCTGACCGCCATATAAGGGATATAGAATGACAGTGGAGTAAGTCAAAAATTTGAAAAATCTAGATAACCACATTTTCACTGAACGTATATTAATTTTTGTTCAATGCGACAGTCAAATAATCCATAGTTCACTTAGAGAGTCGCTAGAGGGCAAAACGATTTGGACCACTTAATGCAACGGCAATACGACAAGTTTCACAAAACCCCTCATTTCTCAAATTACTAAATATTAACTTACTCCACTCTAATTCTAACCCCCTCATATGAGTGTCCAATTTATTAAATTAATAGTTCTGGGTATAATTGTTTCAAAAAGTTTTATTAATTGAGTTTCTTGTGATAATTCATATAATTTTTTACCTTTTTTTTCACCACATTTTTTACCTTTATTTTCATTCTCTTAAGAGTGAGCATAAAAAAGCTTGTTGTGCTTTATCTTTTGGAGGTCAGTATAGTATTAATGTTTATGCTGATTATAATGCTGTTAATTTTTCATGTTTGTCTGTAAAACATGATTGTTAAACATGAAAATTATTACTTGAGAATTGATAGCATCCTAACAACTTACATTCTTGGTTAAGAAAACGAATTAATACACTATAAAAACTACAATGAAACGTTTTCGAAAATCCATGGTAGCAAAAGAAATTTTGTTTTAATAAATGCTTCTTTAAATCTCGAAAATATTTTGTTTCTGAGGTTTCTAAGAACATAGAACACATTTCGGAATCATGGGTAACTGAGAAGACGTTATTTTAAATTTTTGTTCATGAGTATATTGTGTTTCGCTAGATAAAGAATCATTTGTCTTTTTTTTACAATGTAATAGTTTTATTTTTCTTCTACATATACTGAAATACATTCACGATTTTTTTAAATAAAATACTCTTAATTTAACTTACTGAAATACTTGCTGAAATAATATTTTACTTTTGAATAACAATAAATAATAATATAAAAGTTTCTGATGATTTAATTTTAAGATTCAAACACGTAATGTGAATGTTTTGAAATGAATGAATTTACAAAATCACATTTAAAAAATAAATTGCTATTTGTTTCAAGATTTTTTCAGCATAAAAATAACTGTAAAAAATTGCATGCCTCGGTAAAAACAGGTTTTGAAATTAACTAGCTGGGATATTAAAATAAAAACATTATTTTTAAAAAAATACATTTCAATAATATTAATTTTCTAATGTAATGATGCAACATTTCTGTGTAATGATTGTCTTATTCACATACGAGAAATTTCTTTATGAAAAATATGAAATGGAAAATTATTTAAATTATTTTTGCAAATTTAGAAAAGTTGATCCGTTATTCTTTTATTTACAAAACTCTGAGAAAAGCAATTAAATCAACAACGGGTGTAAGCAATATTGGCGTTTTCCATTGTGTGATTTAATCGAATTCTATTGTGATGGTAACGCGTAATGTAATTTACTTTACAGGAAATAAATATTAAACTTAATTATCTATTTTCAATCAAACACAATTTCTGCTTTTTAATAAAGATAAAGGAGGAAAATTACTGTAAAAGCAATTCCAATTTATTTGTTCATTGATTTCTTCTATACTTTTAGTTTCAGTTGTTTTGCTAATTAGTCGTGAGGACAATTAAATTACGCATTTAATATACATATATCGGTTGTCCGAGAAGTTTAGAAACGGTCTAGAAATACACATCGGATTCAAAAACGAAAAATACGAGGTTAATATTAAAAAAAAAATCTATTCAGTGATACAAAAGTTTTCCCCCATCTCCCCTACCTAGGGGGGTGGAGTGGGAGGGGTGAGAGGCAAGGGACACTTTGAAATATTAAATGAGAACCGCCCTTTGCATTATAGATTATGATTCTAGGTAAAAAAAATACGTAATTTTTGTTTTCGGATCATCAAAGATGGCGACGTTATCGAGCAAATTGCTGCGTGAAACAGCACCTCGAATCGTGAGAGGCAAGATAACTTAGGTGAATGCAGTACCCCGAATCGAACAGGAAGCTACTACGACCAAGTCGTTGTTCTTGGGTAATGCAAAGTATTGTATTCATTTAAAACCTAAGCAGTGGATCCCTTCTTACACACTGTGTATGAAAGAAAGCAAAATTTTTCTGTTCTTTTTTTTTTTTTTAAACACAACTTAAAAAAAAAAAAAAGGGTTTCCTGCTTTCAAAACGAATTTAATAGCATTTTGTTGGATTACAGCGCCATCTACGATGACACAAAATAATGTTAAATACAACGATTACTTATTTTTTCCCGTAGAATCCGAATATGCAATAAAAAAATGGGTTTAAGAGTTTGACCCCGTCTCACCCACAGGGGTTCGGGGTGGCGGATCATCTTTGATATCATTGAATAGCTTTCTTTTAAATAATTAACATGTATTTATCCATTTTTTTCAATCCGATGTTGTATTTCTCGAATTATTCGACCGTTTCCAGACTTTTCGTACATCTGGCATATAAATATATTAAAAGATTTTTTCCAGCATGTGATTAAATGCCAATTGATTTTTGATGATTACTATATATACATAGTTATAAATAAAGAAAAACTGAAAAAAAAAATAGTAAAAAAAAATCAAGCAATAAGATGAGGAAGTATCGCTTAAATGTAGAGTTTACCAAGTCTAGAACAAACACGGTTTAAACCTAAGAATAAACAGGGTTTTTTATTTGGAATGAAGTAGTGTTTTGTGAACAAACCTGATCTTTGGGGAACGAATCTGGGAATACATATGTTTTTGGAATTCTTTTTATATGCAGAAATATTTTATTTTCTATCCCTAATATATCATTTATTGTATAACTTTAAATGTAGGTAAAATAAAATAAAGATCTTAGTGCATTTTCTTAATTTCATTTTTCACATGTTGTTCAGCAATAAATTTGAGATCATTTATAATATTTAGATCAACGGATCACAAACTATTGATATCGACAGGTGTTTCCAAGTTTAAACAATGCTACAATACTTCAGTAGGTAAGTTTGGGATAATTTTATTTGAACTTGGCACCCACTTACATATCACTTTTTTTCTTGGCTTTTTTTTTTCCCTACAGAACTTGACTCCCGTTTTTCATAGTTACGTTTTTGTTAGATATCATTACTTTTTGTACAGTTACAATTTACTTAGACATATTACTTAATGATTTTTAATGTGTTTACAAGTGGCTATTTTATTCACCAGGCAACATTCAATTTAATTTAAATTTCCTACTACAAAATATTTGGCTGTCAATTTGCGGCAGAAATCTATATTTTAATACTGCTGTATTTAATGTTTGCTTTGAAACGAAATGTATTGATTCGAAATTCTTATTATTTCTGAAATAACAATAATCATATTGACATAATTTTATGTTTTACCATTACAGACTCATTAACATATAAATTAACAGTCCGATTCATATTTGCAAAAAGAATGGCGAAGCTATCCAAATAATATCAAACAAATAGTATAAAATTTAAACAAGCACTAACAAGAAAATCCGGCAGACTTTTAGCCCTTACTATTATAGGTTTTCAGTCTGATGAAAGAAAGTATTGGCTCAAAGTATAATTAAAAACAGAATGCTAAAGCACCTTTTGCTTAATTATAACATTTATTTCACACACAGCATACAAACTTGAAAGTAAACAGACAGTAATTATTCAAATTCAAATTCGTCCATCGAAACTACAGCGTGGCAAGAATTAGAATCTTCAAAACCCTCCGTATCCAACAGTTTGAAAGTTCGTGTCGCTATCGAAAGACATCGAAGTGGTACTTGATAGTCCTCTGCAGACATTATCTTTATACTCAGCGGCAATTGGTAAAGTATCTTTATCCGCAGCGGAAATCGATAGAGTACCCGTAGCACTGACATTGAGACTCCGAGACACCTCACGGTTGTCTACATCTACACTGCTTAAACCAATGGTAGCTACACATCCATGATCAATAGTTATTTGAATCATAGGAATGAATCTCTTTTGTTTAAATTTTTAATTCTTGGATTAGACGAATTTCAACTGCGGATATCTTGAAATATATGCGTATTTCGATATATGTATTCTCTCAAGATGTTTTTGTTTTTTCATAATGTGTCTAAAAAGGTAAATTTTATGCACCATTACTCAAAAAATCAATTCTCTGAAATTAGCCAAAAATGGTTGATAATCAGGTGATTTTTCTGCAAGGTCAGCCCAGATTCAACATTTGGAACTTCTTTTTTGGCAATTTAAAATTTCGCCTAATAGACGTAACGATAAAGTAAAAATGGACACCCCCAAGTGGGTAATTAATCGATTTTCAGAATTTTTTTTCGATTCCTTATAGTGTAAACGAACTTCGTAGTAGAGTGTCGAAATTTGGCGAAAACAGCTCGAAATGGTGCGTGTAATATAACACACTAGTATGTCAGACCAACTTGGCTGACAAGCCGCCGTATGTCTAGATAACGGAATCTTGGCTTAAACGGAAACAAATTCATAATCCTTGCGGAAGGAATACAATACAACTATTCCTGTTAAGACGGAATACTGTCTGATACGAAATTGTTATCCGGCCACTTGCGATTTCGTTTTAGAAGGTTTAACTGCCCTAAATAAATCCAATAATCTTATGCAGTAAAGTCTGTGAAAGTGGAATCGCTGGGGATCGAAACGAAATTCCGATTTGGAGAGGCTTTCGATTGAGTAGTTATAATTGTATGATATTCTTCTGTATGGAAATAGTATCATATTTTTATGTTTAAGACAGTATTCCGTTGTAAATGCGTTTCGTTTTCTCAGTTTTTTCTAAAACAAAGACATTAAAACATGTAAACAAACACCAAACAAAATTCCGCTTCGGATTGTTTCCGTGTGAGCAGGAAGATTTGTATAGAAAAGATTTATGAGGGAAACTGAACATTTTTTGTTATTTACAGGGTTTTTTTAACGGTCTTTACTGCATTAAATTCCACTCGATGCAGCCTAACGAATCGGTGATGGTACTAAATTTTTTTAAAAAAGAATTTGTGCATCAGGAAAAAATTAAACTTTTGGCATCAAGCGCAGTGGTTCCGCGGAAAGGATCTTGGAATCGCAGAAAATCGGGACACATGACAACTCCAGCCCTGACGCACCTGTTACTCGCAGGTGATGCACTATTAGGTAGTTTTACCAGTTGTAAAATCATTGTTCTCACAATATTTTACATCCTTAAAAAAAAGAAAAAAAGAAAAAAAAAAACTCGTGAAGAAATCCAGATAAGCAAGCTCACGTAAAAACAGTGTTTTACTAATCTTCGTTCAGAAAGTGATTCAAGTGAAAGTAAAAATTTCATTAAAATTCACAAGTTTAATTCTTGATATTATATTGTTTCATTGATATAACACAATGTCGTGAATCGTTTTAACTTTTAAACTGTATTATTTTATAATCTATTCGTTAATAAACTTATTTTTCCATGTGTAGGTTACTATTTAATGTTATAGCGCATTATTATTATTATTATTATTATTATTATTATTATTATTATTATTCACATTATAAATACTATTGTTGTTTGTGTGTTTATGTTTCTTTTGGAATGTAGCATTTTCAGTAAGATTAATTCGATAAAATTATCTGCTTATCTACCTAGTAGGTGGATCGTGAGAAAGATTTCTTACATTAATTTGGATCACATGACAATAAAGTTGGAGAACTGTTGCTTTTAGATATTTGTTGTATAAACTTTAAAATTAACATAAAAATATTTTATTTTTATTCAGTTCATGGCAAAATTATTTAAATAAACTAGGGGGTTCTGCCTCCAACCTCCGTTATGAAACCGCAAAATTTAAAAACACTCGGATTTTACAACTCTAAAACGATTACTGAAGACTGAATTATAATTAAACGACCAGTGGCGATTTGCTGTAATCGGGTTTCTGTTCATTTTCGTTTGACTGATGGATTTTAAAGTCCAATCAACTGCTGTCGATACAGCTAAAGAGTGTTTACGAGATTGATTAAATAAGATCAATTAAACATTTGAAAATCAACTTGTGTAAAATGGTTAAGTAAACAATTTCGCTGCATCGGGAAATTTTATAACGTTGCTATAGAAAATTGGGTACTTCTCCATTATCCCGTCGACTACTTTCTGTAAAAGAAAATAACTGTTACCGAAATATAGGATTTATCACCAAAAGTGCCTGAACGTGGCGTCGTATTCAATTGACATCAGATGCGTTACACGTGTTAGTTATGTCATCGAGTGATTTTTTAATTCAACGTTTATCTGTATTTTCAATGATATTTTAACTATTTATTAGTTATTTTATTAATTTAAATGTAATTATTAAACGTAAAAATATAGATTTTAATTGAAGGGAAATATTATTAGTTACGCTGTTTTAAAATTTGCAACAATAGGTAAAAGATTTTGTCGAAATAAATTAATCTCTCATGTAACTATATTTTTAAATTGAAACTGTTTGGAAATATTCTTACTACTTGATTAGTAAAAGACAGTTTGGTCGTTTATGAACGTCAGATTTGTACGCTTTAATTTAATTTTTTTTCTTGTGAGTAAATTGGGGTATTCTCTCTCTCGGTCAATCGGCTTTTAAACAGAAAATAATATAAATTCCTTATTTGATGCTGTAAAGCACTTTGCGTTTTATTTAATCTCAGTGTTCTCTTTAATTGTGGTATTGTTCTCCTGCAGAATATATAATCTTAAATAATATGTGCTATAATTTCCTAATAATAGTTAGGTCCGATAACTATTATGCGTGCAAGAAAATACCTTAAAATAAGCTGAACAATGTTTTAACATTTTATATTCTAAAAAAGTTACCTTTTATATGTAATTAAAATGTATATAGAGTAATAGTTTGTAACATGCTATGCAAAAATTGATTAATAAGATATTGTAAAATAAATACGTGCTTCTCCTCGAGAAAATAACTCACTAGATCTTACTTGTTATCACTTAAAATAAAATAAATCACAATTTCTTACTTGTTATCACTTAAAATAGAAAAAATCACAATTTCTTACTTGTTATCACTTAAAATAAAATAAATCACTACTTCTTACTTGTTATCACTTAAAATAAAATAAATCACTACTGCTTATTTGTTATCACTTAAAATAAAATAAATCACACACTAGCGAAAAATATTTTTTTCCATGAGTTATATTTCCTGAAAATTTCTTCCACCTTTAAAAAAATATATACATTATATAAAAGTTTGAAATAGCATAATATTGTTTTATTTTTATTCATATCATATCACAATTACATATATGAAAAAAAGGCAAATTCATAGCACAACTTATCATTGTGTATCAATCTTAAATATTGATTTTTTTGAAATTTTGAAAAAAAAAAACATCAATAGGCGTTTTTTTCGTTTAAAATGAATAAATGACTTCGAATGTAGAATCGATTGATTGAGAGAGAGAATATCGAACCCCTAATTTACTACTAAGGAAATTGAATTAATTAGAAACGTTCTGAATCCAAATCGTCTTTTGCTAACCCAGTATTGAAAGATTTAAAGGATCTTATAAATTTAGATTAATTCATTAATTGATGCTGTAAAGCTCTGTGCATTTAATTTAATCTTATTTTTCTTTTTAATGATGCCCTTAAGAGACTGTTAGATCAAACTAGTTCTTTAAGCAAGAATATAAATTATTTTACTGCACATTTTGAAATAATTAAACCTTTCTTTTAGTTAAATCTGCACAAAAATTGTCATATTTTGTTAGACATACCTAACAAAATTTGACTCTATTCTTCGATTGGACTATGTCTATTTTACACATACTATTTATGAGATAGTATGTGTTATGAATGTGAAACTCTAAAAACATAATAACTTTTAAAAATAGATAACATGAAATTATTTTTAAAAATCAAATTAAAATGGAAATAACTCCTGAGTTTTTAAAAAAAGGATTTAAAAATATTTTTTAAACCATCAACTCAAACCACACTTTGGAGAGAAGCATTTGTTTCGATGAATTCCACTTGACTAAAGTTTGTTCCAGTGTTTCTGAAATATTCTGATTAAAGTTAAAAAATATATTGGGTTGTCCGGGAAGTTCGTGCCGGTTGGGAAAATCAATTCTAAGCAGAAAATTCTATCAGTTAATTATTAGAGATTGATTCTGATATCTAATGTCCAATAATTAACTGGCAGAATATTCCGGTACAAATTTATTTTACCAACCGGTCCGAACTTTCCAACAACAATGCTGTTTTATTTCAAACCACTTCGCACCATAAATGTTTAAAGAAGAAATGAAATATTTTTATAATGTAATTACTTTTACACTCTTATACTGCAAGTTAAATTGATTGGCTGGTATACTTATTTCGGATTGGCTGATGACGTTCTCAGTCGAATTACTTCATTTTCTTTCGTTTTCTAGTGCTAATATGCTACATTGATACATTTTTTGTCATGGCTCCTCTATTATGTGACATACAACTACTCATATACTGGAAGTGGAGTTGTTTTACAACTGGGAATCCCACTGAAACAATAAAGTGTTCATGTTTCTGTTTCTATATATTATTCTTATATTATTTAGCAAAATTAGAATATTTAAAAGATATGGGAAAAGGACACTCAGCTCGTTTAAAATAAGCAACGCCATTGAAGAATACATTGATTGAGAGAGATAATATTAAATCCCGCAATTTACGTCTGAGGAAATCGAAAAAATGAAAAATGCTCTTTTACCAAATTGTCTTTTACAAGCACAATATTTAAAGACTGAGTGCTTTTTAAATTTAGATTAATTCATCAACTGATATGGTAAAGCACTGTAAATTTAATTTAACAGTATTGTTTCCGTTTAAAGGATTTTCTAAGAGACTATGACATCGTGTACCAGTTCATTTACTCAACAACATAAAACATTTTAATGCATATTTTGAAATAATTATGCGTTTGTTTTGTTAATATGTATCAGTTAAATTTGGAGGAAAACAGTTAATATTAGAAGCTATAACAAATATATTTATGTGTTAGTATGTTTAACAATGTGAAACTTTAATTTTTTAAAGAGATTAAAAATAAATTAAAAAAAATATTGATTGCATTTCAGTAAAACCTGTATAATAAAAAAAAGCCAAAAAAATATTTGAAAATTCAAGTGTAAACTTTTTTACTCTATAGATCTTTTTTAAAGAGAGCAATTATGGCACTTTTAAAAATAATAGGAAAAAGCACACAACTGGTTTAAACTGAATGTGTGACTTCATTTTAGAAGACATTGGTGAAGAGAGAGAAATTCGAATTCCCAATTTAATTGTAAGGAAATCGGGAAATCGGGAAATCGAATAAATTAGAACGTTCACTTACCAAATTGTCTTTTACTAACCCAGTATTGAAAGCCTTAAAGTACTTTTAAAATTTAGATTAATTCACCAGTTGATGTGGTAAAGCACTGTGAACTTCAATTAACCGTATTGTTTCCCTTACTTGATCTTCTAAGAGAATGTTCTATAGAACCAATTCATTTACCCAACAATATAAAACATTTTAATGCATATTATGGAAACAAAATGTTTGTTTCGCTACCATTTATATGTTAAATATGTACGAAAACAGTTACATTTTGGAAGCTATACCAATTACAATTATGTGTTTGCATGCTTAATCGATGGAAAACATTATAATTTTATAGAGATTTTAAAAAAAAATAATTAATGAATTTATTCAATAAAATCTGTATGTTGAAAAAAAATGTAAAAATATCTTTAAAAACTGAAGCAAAATTGAGTTCATCGCAATACTAGATGTAACCCGTCAAAACTTGACGGCAAACAACTTGTTAATACTGAAATTTTTGAAGAAGAATTCAAATAATATAAGAAAAATCATTCTATCCATAGCGGCGATCGATCCCACGCGATAATCGGAACAGAGAATAAACACGATTTATACTATTCGGCAACCGTTTTTGCATTTGAGTGTGCTCTAAAATTGGTTAGGTTCTAGATTTAAGTTTACGCATGCGTATTGGACACAATTTTATGTGAGTTGACGGAAAAAGGCCTTTGCTTTTAAATATATAGATGCTTAGGATGTCATTACTGCCGATATCGTTAATGGCGCCATCTGTCTTAAGATAAGAGAATAAAACACATGAACAGAGAGCCCTATTCTGCAATAATTAGAAAATGCCAAACTGTAAGGAAATCTACAATATCCAGCTTATTTTGCGAAATTTTAAAGCAAAAGTCTCATTTTCATATATACGTTGGAAAAATTAAAAGAATTTGTAAATACTTAGTTCCACACATTTTAGAGAGCTGTTTTAAAACAATGAAGGTTTTAATTGAATATTAAAAAATTACAATTGTAGAGATAAAAAGAAAATATGCTAAGGAAATGAAAATGCCATTACTTAAAAGAACAATTTGAAACATATTAAACTCCTTATAAGTATATCCAGTTTATTTATATATTTATTTATTTATTTATTTATTTATTTATTTATTTATTTTAACTACACGACTTTTAAAAATGTTCATTAAATTATTTTTTATCAGTCGGATTCTAAAACCCCGAATTTAAAATTTGCTGTTTGGAGCTAACGATTAATAATATATATATATTTTATTGAGTAATTAAAACAAAATATTCTTGGGTTTTAAAGTTTACTTAATTATAAAGCATTCTAAAAAAAAAAATACAAATTATATAACTTTTCCTCCTGAATTAAATATGGCATTATTAAAGTGCTAATAAAATAAGAATAATTATTCTGTCCACAGCAGGGATCGAACCCACACGCAAACCAGCACAGAGAAGAAACACGCCTTTACTCAGCCACTGTTTTCGTATTTGAATGTGCTCTAAAACTGGTTATGTTCTAGATTAAAGTTTACGCATGCGTATTGGACACAATTTTATGTGAGTTGACGGAAAAAGGCCTTAGCTTTTAAATATCTGGTTACAACTGAATGAATGACTTCATTGCACAATACATTGGTGAAGAGAGACAAATTCGGATCCTCCAATTTACTTTTTAAAAAATCTAATAAGTTGCGAACGTTCGGTTAAAAATTTGTCTTTTACTAAGCCAGTATTGAAATACTTAAAGGACTTTAAAAATTTAGATTAATTCGTTAATTCATTCTGTAAAACACTGTACATTTCATTAAATCCTATTATTCTCTTTAAAGGTTGCACCGTTTTCTTGAAAAATATGTAATATTAAAAACATGTGCGATAAATCCATATTAATAGATAAATCCCTTAATTATGATTGGTGAAACAAAACATTTCAAAATAAGTTAAACAATTTTTTTCTTTATATTTGATGAAACACACACACACACACACACACACACACATATATATATATATATATATATATATATATATAATTATAATATCTATGAATTTCAAAAACATATCAAGTTCTAATATCATTCTACTAAAATCTACAAAGAGATAATTAATGATATTGTGTAATCAGAATACCACATAGCTAATAATTAACTTTTGCAATCATAGAATCCCCTAGCATTCATAAGTCAATACAAAATTAATGTTGGTAAAAAAAAAATAATAATAAAAGAACCTGAATAAGATTTAAAAAAAATGCATTTGAAATTTCAATAGTTAAACAAATGATACCAAGAAATAATAGTAATATTCTAAAATTATTATTATTAAATTATTATTAAATACACCATTAAAAGCGCAATGCAGCTATACTAACTATGTATTTCAAACAGAAGTTAATCAAAGTGATTTATGTGCCAACTAGGCTAAATTATGGTATCATAAAACTCAATACTTTCAACCAGCTATAATTGAAAAGAATATTGAAAAGAATATGTAAAAACCATTCCATACCAATTTGCGCAATGCAGCATAATTTTATAGAATGTTAAATAATTATAATATCTATGAATTTCAAAAACATATCAAGTTCTAATATCATTCTACTAAAATCTACAAAGAGATAATTAATGATATTGTGTAATCAGAATACCACATAGCTAATAATTAACTTGTGCAATCATAGAATCCCCTAGCATTCATAAGTCAATACAAAATTAATGTTGGTAAAAAAATAAAAAAATAAAAGAACCTGAATAAGATTTTTAAAAAAATGCATTTGAAATTTCAATAGATAAACAAATGATACCAAGAAATAATAGTAATATTCTAAAATTATTATTATTAAATTATTATTAAATACACCATTAAAAGCGCAATGCAGCTATACTAACTATATATAAATTAAATAATGGTTTGTGATATGCTATGTTAATATTTCTGGTGTGATTTAAGTGCTACTGTAAACAAGTAAAGACATGTTTCTCCTGCAGAAAAAAGATCTCTAGTTTTCTATAATTTTAAATCAAATAAGTACTAAATTATTCTGGCGATAAATATTTCGTTGAAATCTATTTTCGAAAAATATTTTTCGTTGTTGCTTTTCATTCTTTTAATGTTTAGAAACGAAACTATTATTATTTTTATTTATTTATAACACATCAGAATGATTTAAATGAAAAAGAAAAAAAAGTTAAATGCATAATGCAATGTCTCAATGTATACCACTCTTAAATGTACTAATGATGATATTTTGAAAAATAATAGGAAATGACAATTTGCTTGTATAAAATGGAAAAGTTTCTTTGTTGTGGAATCCATTGGCTGACAGAAAAAACTTCGAATCCCCCAATTTATTATTAATAAATTAGAAATGTGTTTTTTTACCAAACTGGCTTTTACTAACCCAATATTAAGATACCAAATGTAGGCACCAAATGTAGATTAATTCATTAATTGATGCTGTTAAGCTCTGTTTTTTTAAAATTATTATTATTGTTCTCTTAGCTTCCTATAAAAGATTCAGAAATCAGACCAATTCAGTTTAAGCAGTCCTGTATATTTTTTAGAAATATCCTGTACAATCTTTAAAAATGACAAAATAATATTTTTATTTTTATGAATACCATGCCACAATTACACGAGTTATAATTATTTCCAATTGAGTGACAAAGTAAACAGTGCGCGAGTCAAACCCACAATCTTTGGTTTACACTGTTAATGCCCTACCATTTCAGCTATCTAGACGACAACCCAGCCGACACTAGTCACTCATACAACCTCTTGGAAAGGGCAAAAATTACAACGCGTGAATTCATTCTAAATCATTCTGATTGGAAGATCTTTTCGGATAACTGACCAGTGACCAGATGACATGCCCAAAAGGTTGTCTGAGTGAAATATGTCGACTGGGTTGACGTCCACATAGATCAAATGATAGAGAATTGACAATGTAAGACAAAGGTTATGGTTTCGACTCTCAATGTTGACAGTTTTAAACTCGGTTAGGAAAGTTTAAAAACTCGTTTGATCTTTTTCCCAATCAATATAATCGTGTACGAAATGCAAAATTTATTTCAGTTGAATTCATTCATGTATTTATGTTGAAATTAATTACTGTACAACATTTTGAAACATCATATTGAATTTATTTAAAAAGCAATGGAAAAAATATTCCCAGCGTTTTAAATGTGAATATGTGACTTTATTGAGGGAGATAGAACTTCGAATCTTCAAATTATTTGTAAGGAAACATTATAAATTGGAAGCTCTTTGTTACGCAATTGTCTTTTACTAATCCAATATTGAAAGACTTAAAGAAACTTTATAAATTTATATAAATTCATTACTTGAGCTTGTAAAGCGCTATGAATTTTATTAAATGCTGCTGTTATTTTTAGAGGTAGTATTGTTCTGTTTCAGAATATATATTAATAAATACCATGTGTAATAATTTTTAAATAATAGATAAGTCTATTAAATATGATGTACGAAAGAAACCACTTAAAAATAAGTTAAACAATGTTTTTAAATAATACTTCATGTAAAAAGTGCCATATATATGCAATAAATGTATATATTGAATAATAATTTGTGATATGCTATGCAAAAATTTCGTGTGTTATTTACAAGAGATAGTAAAATAAATACGTGTTTCTCCTTGAGTGGAAACATCTCTAGTTTTCTATTAATTAAAAATAAGTAAACCACACAATGTCAAAAAATATCTTGCTTCCATGAATTGTATTTCATGAAAATTTGTTCCACGTTTAAGAAAATGTATCCTTTGTATTATTTTGAATTAACACAATAATAATATTTTATTTATATTCATATCATATCTGGATAACTTAAATGAAAAAAAAAATATATAGCGCAACTGCTCATTGTTTATCATGCTTAAATATACTGTTGACGTAATTTTTAAAAAGGAATAAATAAAGACCCTCTTCTTGTTAAAAGTGAATAAGTGACTTCATTATAAAACAGAACGACAGAGAGAGTGCTTCCAATCCCCCAATTTACTTCTAAGGAAAACGAAAAAATTATGAACGTTCTGTTATCAAATTGCGCCTAACTAATCCAGTATAGAAAGACTTTAAGGACCTTATAAATTTAGATTAAATCATTAATCGATACTATAAAGTATGATGTATTTCATTCAATTTTACTATTCTTCTTAAAGGTGCTCCAAAGAGAATGTTATATCTACCTTTGTGATTTAAACAAATTGTAAAACTACTATAAGGCACATTTTGAAATATTAAATTGAAACAATTGTTTCAGTTAAATCACACGATTAGCTTATATATATATATATATATATATATATATATATATATATATATATATATATATATATATATATATATATATGTCGTATTTCCAAGTTCAAATCCGGGATGAAAGGCAGTCATGCTCGTTGATAAACAGGGTTAGCTATGTGATAGGTTTCACTTTTAGCTCGCATCAGGCGGCCGTGTGGTATCATCAACAACAACAAGAAAATTCAGTCCATTTTTTTTGTCGAAGAACATTTTATTTCCAGTTAAAGACATCTCTTCAGGGAAAATGCTCGTTAGCCAACGCTAAACAAAATAAAAATACAACGATCCATTATTTTCTAGAATCCGTCCCGCTTTTTTTAGCAAACACAGCGTCAAAAAAATTCTCTCCGAATCAGGAGGATCGTGTTTTTAAACTAGCTTGCGTAATAATACAGAATACTTCACGTGACCCACTTCTATCGAATCAAAAGGTCTCTTTAGGAACTCTATCAGTATTTCCGGTGGATTTATTTTGTCGTAAAATGACTTCCTTACCGCCAAAAACTTTCTACGCCCTTCCAGAATATTCCATAATCTCGTACCAGATGCCTGCCATATCAACAAACGAGCTTATCTGTTTTGAGGCTGTAGCTAAACTTCGAATTTAATACGTAATAAAAATAATAATAAGAAAAGAAAATGAATCTTTATAAAAGGAAAAAAAAAAGAGCGAATTAAAGTTTTTCGGAAATATTTTAATAGACATTTGATATTTAATAATAGGATAACTTTATGAAATAAGGTTTTTTGAGCGGAATATTTTAAGAGATACGATATTTTAGCATTAAAATAAAGATGTTCTATTTAAAGAATAAATTAAAAAAGCTATCGCCATTTTTAGACTAACTACTTTCGAATAAATATTATTAAGTGGATTAGGAATAATTGGCTTTACATACGGATAGTAAAAGGCTATTTTAAGAATGAGAATTATTTTAATAAGATGGGTTATATACCGAATATTATTGAATGGAAAAATTTTATAGAATAATTGCGGAAAAAAAATAAATTTTGTAATATATATATATATTACCCACTTCAGAGGGCTAGCGAGTGAATTCTACTGCTCCGAAACTGGGGACATATGACTCAAATAAGGCATTTGTGATTTGTGAAAATCTTGCGTAGGAAAATTCGTCAAAAGCTGGGTTCAAAGAAACATTCAAATAAATGTTCAGGAAAACTTATACATTTAATGTCTAATGGAATGTAATATAAGAGATATTTTTTTCTTAATCTTTTAAAATATAACTATACTCGAAATTATATAATGTCCTCTTCGGAGTTACCTATGATTCCTAGAGTGGTTCTTTTTCTTTAGAAAACCCAGAAACCAATATATTTTCGAAATTATATAGCATTTATGAAAACAATATTTGTTTTGCTGCCACTGATTTTCGGAAATGTGTCCGAGTAGTTTTTATGATGTCGTCTCGAACCAGAATATTGGTTTTTAGAATTTTATAACTTCTCAGTTAAACTTTTTTTAGATGCATAACTATATATACATTCAAGAGTAACAACATAATATTAATTTTACTGTTGTATGCAATGTAATGATGTTAAATTGTCATATTTACCTATAAAACATGTTTATTGAAAATTAAAAAGTCTATTTGAGAGTCAATAGCATCCGAAAAACCGATATTCCGGGATTAGAAAGCATACTAATACGCTATAAAATCTACTCGAGAATGTTTCAGAAAATCAGTGGCAGCAAAATAATATTTGTTTTTATAAATTCTTCTTTGTATATCGAAAATATATTAGTTTCTTAGGTTTCTAAATAACACTTTTAGAAATCGCGGGTATCTCGGAATATTTTCCAATATTAAGAAACACTTGTATTTTTTTTCTAGTGTATCGATGAAAAAAGTTACACATAAGAACTTTACGGATAAATAATGTACTAATGTGGAAAGTTATTTACCTCCAGAACAGCGGTTCCCAACAACTTCTCGCATGTATTTTTCAGGAGCTCCGTGGCGCTCAATTATAATAATGAATAAAATCAATCAATTTTAGCAAATGTGAAGTTTTTTGAAAAACGCTTAAGTATTTTAATGTTAGAAAACTACTATAAACTATTGAAAAGAAATCTTACATTAGGATTGCATCTACTATTTTTTCTGAATAATATTTCTGGTGTAAACTTTAGTTTCGACTACCACTCTGTTTTTACGTTTTATCTATCCAACATATGAGGAATAGAGAAAAAAAAGTAAATTCCAAATAAGAAAGTGTAAAAATGCATTCTGAACAGATATTTGCCAAGTCGATTTTGTATGTGGACTAATATCGGCATCTCAGTGTGTTTCCCGGGAACATGTTAATCAAGAGCTCAATGTTTCCCGCTAAACTACGACGTCATTTGAAAAGAAATGTTCTCAACTTTAGTGGTGAACAACCTGACTTTTTCAAAACAAAATAAAACGAAATTTTTGCTTCAAAGAAAGCTATGACAACGGTTGCCACAAGAAATAATGAAAAGGTTCTGGCAGCTTAATACGTCATAAAGCCTCTACTTGGTAAATCTCACATCATTTCAGACACTCTCATCAAACCTTGCTTAGTAGATAATTTCAGGAGTTTACTTGAAGAAAAGTTGTTAATTTAGTCTCTAATATTCCTTTGTCAAAACACACCAGTGTTCAGCGAATCAGAAATGTGTTTTATATCATTAAGTAAATAATTATCACTCGCCTCAGATGTACTAAAGTTTAGTACAAATGAATGAATTGACTGCACGTCGGCGGATTAGCCTTTTAATAGTATTTGTCCGTTATGTTTGCTCACAAAACTATAAGGATGATCATCTAATTTGCAGATATCTATAAACCAACATACCAAAGGATAAAATATATAATCTTTAACTGAATTCATATTTTCAAGTGGAATATAATGAGAAACTATACACATACATGTACATAGATGATGCAAAGACATGACAGTGCAAAATTTGACAATGCTGAATCCATTGTCAAAATTAAAGATAGTGTGAAGTAGTGTAACCGTAGCACAGATACGCAGTAGCCTTGAAAGAAATGTCTTTTAAACTCATAAATGATAACATAAAAATGTTAATCGTTATAAAGTTGCGACCTCTTTAATGCAGACTAACTAATGTATGAAAATATAAGAGGTCAACAATAGACCATCCTATTGCTAATTGAAGTAAGTCTGAACTAGTGCTATCTATAAAACGTTTATACGAGTATACGTGTTATACAGGGTGCAGATTTTGGATATGTATAATACGACCAAGGCGATTATACGTATTATACGAAAAACAGTAGGGGAAGATGGCCTAAAATGATCCTCTTAAGGTAAGGACTTGTGTAAAATAACATAACTGTTTAAATAAAACTTTGGCCCTTTGCTAGTATGTTTTACACTATATTTTAAATTATAAACATATTTTAATAATATTTTAAACCCAAACTGTGTAATGAAAAAAATAGATTTTTTAAAAAGCGTCCAAAGGATCATTTTACCCTCACCATAGGGCAAAATGGTCCTTCATTTAAAAATAATTGTAAATTGTTTTTTATCGGCAAAATAAAGGACATAAAAGTAATTATGACAATACATAAGTGTAATTCACATCTAAAAACATACTCCATTATGTAAACCAAGTCATATTTCTGTACATAAAAGACTCCCAGTTTTTCGAACTATTCAGACGCGTATTACTGCGATCGTTTGAATACCAGCATTGTTTCTTCTTCACTTATCACAGCTAGTTTATGTGTTACCCTGTAGATAGCACAACCTGTCTGGAAGAAAACATGTGGATCGTTTTGCCCGTTAGTATCATTTTAGGCCATCTTAGAGCTCCTATAATACAGGCTGACGCATCCTCGCAGATTTGGGACTCAAATTGAAGTTCAGTCGAAAAACCAAGCTACTCAGAACCGGTTCAGCCAATCAGAACCAAGTCTTAGGCAACCCTAACTCCGGCTGCGGTAGATTGATGCTGAACTGAGCTCCGATAATCCGAAACAAAATGGATATGCGTCAGCTCCTATTATAGGAGTCTTAGGCCATCTTCACCTATATACGGAACAGCGTATATACGGAACTTACCCCAGCGGTTAAACGTATAAACATTTAAACGATTTTCGTTCATTGCGTAAAGAAGATGCCTTTCTCCTGCTGGTCTGTGGATCATAGATATTGAGAAACACCTACTAGAGTGCATTCCCGCGGTTTATAGGGGCCATAGAGATCGCAGGTAGGGGGTACTTGAAAAAAAAATCAATATTTTTTGCTCAGTTTCATTTTTGGTTGATTTTTCCTCAAAACTAAACTATTAACTCCCTGACCACCGGGCAAAAGGGCAAAATTGTAATGTTGTTTTCTCTGCAATTTTATTTAAATACTAAAAAAAGATGATTTTTCCATCATGATGTAAAAAACCTTTATTGCCTATATGAATAACGTCCTTGAGAGTACTAATCATTGCTCAATTTTTTAAAACTGCATTATATTAATAGAATTATATTAATTTAAATAATGCTTGAATTGTAGTGACACCAACAGCTTAATGAACGGATATATCAGTTCGCAGCGGTTTGAAGGTCAATTATGAAATGTTTTAATATGCCGTGGCGGGTATTTTCAAAGCTACCTTTTGCATGTCTGTAACACATGTAACGCACATAACATCTTTTGATTTATGTCGTGGACATTTCGCGCGAAACATTATTTTGCATACCACCGCAGAACACAGGCTTACATTGACTTTATATTTTATGGTGAAATTGATCAATCCAACTCCTGGGAAGTTTCATAATCGTACTTTTATTGTATTTAAAAATATTTTTTCCTATATTAAAAATATTTTAAAAATACGTTTTATAATAAAAAGAAAAGAAAAGGCAAGTAATTTTAAGCATGTGTGATTGCGTTCTAAAACCTTCAGTGACTAAGTAATCGAAATTTATAGGTACTTTACACAAAAAGAAGAAATTTGTCAAGATAAACAAAAATCTTAAACGTAAAATCTTGCAATGCCTATACACTTTGTACAAAAAATACCACGAGTGTCGTGGTTAAAAAAATGAACTTGCGTTATGTATTAACACAGAGTAGAAAACATAAGCAGAGTGAAAATAATAACATTTGCGCCCGGACGCAATCTTGAGCATACGCACGCACAAATAAAGCATTTTTTTTAAATAAAAAAAGGGAAACCATACTTAATAAGAATTGACAATCTGAAACGTGTATATTCTTCTCCTTTGCTTAAAATGTGCCTTCCTTCGTTATATATTTACAGTAATCGTTTATAGGGGAAAATAACAAGATTCTATGTATATGAAACATATTATGCAGATTGCTACGGTAACGCCACCGATTTCCAGCTTGTTCTCCCATCACGCTCTGAATACTAGGACTGAGCGCTGACACAAAAATTGCGGCGCTCGTAGGCGGATTTTTTTAAACCTTTGTACGGTCCCCTAATTTTACACCCTAGTATTTTCTAAAAGTTTTCTTTAACTTATTGAATCTCAGAAAAATAAGGCGGAGAAAACTTTAAGAAATTATTGGTATTGAATTTCAAGGGACAATATACATGCTGAAAAAATCCCGCCTACGACTGCCGCAATTTTTGTGTCAGCGCTCAGGCCTAGTATTCGGAGGGCGGTGGTGTAGGCGGTGGTTACGTTCAGTGACGTAAGACTGATAAAATCCATTGCTATTAAATGTAAATATAGTACTTGAAGTATACGTATACTTGAATTATACATTTAACCGATATGCGCTAATACGTATCTGGGTGTGTTTAAACGTATAGTTTAAGGTACACGTATTTGATACATACGGTTTATACGTATATACGTATCGCATCGTGAGTGCTAGTGTGAACTCGTTATCTCCCGAAAGGGCTTTTACTCTTTTAGTGAAACCATGTAGTGTCAAATCTAGCATTATTTTTTAGGTACCTCAACGTTCATTTAGAAAGTTTTAAATGATAAAGACTGGCGTACAAATTAGCATAATTGGGTGATTTTTTATGAAAATGAACAAAAGAAAATAATTGCAAGGGAAACTGCCAATTTTTTTTTATTATTTAAACTGTATGTTTTTTTTTAAGAGATTTAGGTATTAGTTGGCGTGTGTGTAAAAGGAAATTCTTATCGTCTTACAAAAAAGGTTCGCGGAAGAAAATAACATCGAGTTTCGAGAAAAAAAAAAAGAAAAATATGCAGTGCATATTTAAGCTTTAAAATACTTGTTTAAATACTATTTTTCAGCATTCCAAGAGAAAGCGCTGGGCGACATTAAATGTGAACTGAATGTGTTTAGCGGTAATAGAGAACCAACTAGCTTAAACTCAACAGAATACGAGTTCAAGATTGATTTGACATCAGATAGTGTGACAGCCCTACACATCATAATTGAAAAATAAATTATGACAAAATTTTGATGTAATTTCATGGATAAAGTCAAAATCGTGTTCGCGAAAGCCAAATTAGTTTTTTATTCTTTCTCAGCGACGTATAGCATGTATGAAGCGGGATTTTGTGCACGGTGTGTTGAATTCCGATATTTTTCTCCGGCAGGGATTTCGGAAGCTCTAGGGGGAATTATATTTCTAGACCATGCCATATAAGTGCTGGAACGCTACAGATAGTCCTTTATAAACTGATAAAATTAAAATTCCAAGATAGGATATTGGATTTGTTTCTTATAAGTAGAAGAAATTATGAGTATTAGGATTCCGTAAAGTATAGTGAGATAAAAGCCCCATTGGCTCTAGGGTTACGATGTTATAATCTGCAATAAAATAAATAAATTTAAAAGCAGATTACCAAAATAAAAATCATAAAATTAAATTTTGCGTTGTGTTATTTTACGTATATCATATCCCTTTTAAAGGCCCCTGTAATCATCGAAAGTTACCCCAAACAAATTAAAATTAAAATTAAAAAGTAAGCTAGAGAAAAGGCCCTTATTGTAAAACCTTGATCGCCAGACAATTTCTTATCTATGAAAGTAAGACTTAAATCTAAAAATTAATAAGATACAGATTTATGTAAAATATAAAGAACATTTATTTTCATATATTTACATGGTTACAAGAAAAGAAAATCATAAAAAAAAAAAAAAAAAATTCAAAATTAACAAATGTTAAACATAACATTAATTAATTTGTATGCTAAACTTTGCACTTGACTTTCTCCCATCTTTTAATTGATGAAACATTTTATCATTAATACAATTCTCAATTTAATTAATTCCTTTATAATACGAAGATTTATTATCATATTTATCTTACCACTGCTTAGTAATACATTTTTAATTAAATTAACTAAATTCCTATTTCACCATATACACTCCATTTCCTACACAAACATAAATTTATATAGGTAAACAAATAAAATAATATATAAACATGATACTTTTGTTATCCTTGGTTAGGAGTGCAGATGGCGGAAAATCACAATAATTTATTTTAAGTTGTGGGAATAAATAGGTCCCAAGGATTGAGATTACACACTCAAATTCTTTATTAAGTCCACCAATATGAATTTCATAAAGTGTATTTAAATATACAGCAGAACTTTTACGAAGTTGATAAGGAGTATGACTTTCACAGAATTCATTTCAATAAACTTCTTTAGGATATTGATTGATTACATAAAAACTATAAAAACACTAATTTTCTACATGACGCGCGAGCTAAAGAAATATTGCTGTCAGCACAAACACAAGACTAATTCAAGCTCTCTCGAACACGTCTAGCACATTAAGTATTCCATAAAATAAAAAATACATATATGGAAAAACATTGCATATTACTAAATATAAAAAATGTGTACATAAAAATATATTTACAAAGGCAGGTTATACAAATGATGAAATATTGTTCACTAGCTCAATTAGTTGCACAGTACCTCGAATAGACTCATCTCGTACAGACTAGAAATTCTCTACATACTCTGTCTATGTTTTGGGAAGACTATGACCTATAAAATGAGAATACTGACATTGTGTATAGTATGATTTATGAAAGGTGAATATTGCCATTTTTTCACGATTTATCGTTAGTATAATAGTTTTAAAACTACAGAATATGAGAATTCTTAAAGAAGTATCCCACCAGTAGCTAATACAGATAGCAGTTTTTGGAGCTAAAACAGCCAAATAAAATATAAAAAAATTATAATTATTTGTCTTACTTAGAGGTTACATAAGAAAAAGCAATTAGGAAAACGCATAGCATATTTAGAAACCCAATTTCAGAAATTATCATCTATAGTGAAAAATATCCGAATTATTCTGTGCAGCCGTGGATATGATCTATAGATTTGTATGTATTCTACATAGTAGGCAGAAATTTTTTTCAGTTAGGAAACACGTAACTCAAGTTAAAATTCCTCTTTCGCAATTTCCATGAATAAAAGGCAATTTCCTCGAATTATTTTGTGCATCCTGTGAAGAGGGATTAATTTCACATATTACACTTCTAATTAATTTCCACCCCCTCCCATAAAATAATTATTTTCAAAATTTTCCACCCTAAATGTATTTTATTTTCTACACTATAAAATTATCTAGTCCAATTTCTATCTAGTCCAACTACTGCCTTTTTTCCTTTTACTAAAATTTCTTTTGAATTCATTTGCATGTCTTTCTCTCTACGTTCAGCTTAGTAAAAAAAGGAAGAAAAAATTGTTTTGTTCGCCTAGAAACAGCTAATACCTTTGACTCAGAGTCTTTCAAAAGTACCAGATGCCTTCTGCTAACCCTTTATCTTTTACATTTATTATCCTTTATCTTATTAAATTTGTATTATCATTGCAACGTACATGTCTATTTCTAACTTTTTAGTAACACACCTTCAGGAAACCCTGTGTGAACCAGACTCCATTCAGTTTGCAGTGCTACTAATTTTCATGCCACTCATTAAGCATCTAAAAATTCATATTTGACCGCCATTAGTCCCCCATTACGTCCAATCTTAACATTAAACGGAAAATAATGTCTGCGCTTCTATCACAATTCCCTTGCCAATAGTACGTTAATCTGGCTACTTGGCTTTCTGTAACTCTCCCAAAACTGCTTTGGATTCACCGAAGAAATTAATTAATTAATTATCATTCTGCTGTGTTGCGTCTATGATCAGAAAAATTTAAGTATTTGTGCCTCCTCTTTAGCCCCGGCACGAATGATGTTTGTTCGAGAATTCCTGGTCAACTGCTGTCCAATAAAGAAGATATTTTTCTCAAAAGGATTAATTTTCTTGGGATCCCATTTGTTTATGGATTCTCTTTTTGCTGAGAAACTAAATAATATCTTCCTTTACAGATCAGCTAACCTGAAACTGTACGGTAATGGATAAAAAACACCACAAAATCTCTTCACACAGCCCTGTATATCATTTGTAAAATTTAAAGGACCGAATAATAAGAAATAAATTAGTTACATTTAAAAATGCATACCACAACTGAAAACAGAATTCTTGCAGTTATTGCTCATAACCAGTTCTGTAACTGAAATCTTTTGTGTGTTCGTGTAAATGAAAGATAAATACTATACACAGCATGTTCTATAGTAAGAATCATGTAGTGCGCCTCGTATGTATTCAATATGTTTGTAATGCAGTAACGTCATTAAAATACACTATAACCGATTTTTCCCCATATACCAAAATGTATCGTTCATCTTTTGAGTGCCACTATAAACGAAATATAAATGCTACACACTTATTTTGCAAAACCGAACATGCCATCGTAAATATTAAAAACTTGTATCGATTACATAGCAATCCAAGCACAGTTATGCCAATCAGAGCAAAAACAGGCCCACGACCAGACAAACCTATTTAATGAGAAACTATTTAATGAACACCTTTGAACGATGTTGGAATATGTTTAAAAAGAAAATACTGCGTGGGAACATGGATTGTTAAATATACATCTATGTATCTTTCATATGTATAAACCCCTTTTTACAGCTGGTTGAATAATACGAATGCCTTGGACAAAATTTAATAATCAAAAAGAACTTGCTAAAAAGTTTTTAACAAAAGAAAAAAATATGTATTATCATTTTTATACAACACTTCCATTTCTTGTTCACAGTAAAACTGTTTCTTTCTTCTGCTACATTGAATCGCAAACATAACACATTGCTAGCAATTTTTCTTTCTTCCGGCGAGGGAAAAATCCGATTAAGGAAGAAAGAGAAAAACAAAGGATCATCCAGATTAGTGGCATATAAGATCAATACCAGAAAGGAATGCCGAATTAAACAGATGAAAAGGTTGCTTATCCTTATCGATGGCTAGCATTTCATCTCTATAGAAAACAAAAATAGGTTGCGGCTGCCAGATGTTATACTGAGATGGATAACAGTTTTTTGAGAACTACTGTGAAAATGTTTGGGTTTGTGGTAAATAGTTTTCGACAGAATCGTTATCCTTATTAATATATTCCAAAATATTAGGTTTTCCTTTTAGTTTAATATAATAGTAATACCCAAATTCACGATAAGGTCTATGTCTATACTATGTTACCTAGAACTATAGAAATGTGTAAAATATATTGAATCTCTTTAAATAAAAATTTAAACTAATATTTTTAATGGAGTATTTTAAATTACCTAAAGTAGTATTGTATAAATTTATACATAACCAATCAAAAGTGAAACATTTTAAAATTTGGTTGAAAACTCTGCATAACATAAACAAAAATCATGTGGAGATTTATTTTTTTTTTTCATTTTTAATGAATCATTCTTGAATATACGTGCTATTCATACACAAATGCATGCACACGTTATACAGACATTTTCTACTGCTACAAGATATTTCAAGAATTTCATATTGCAGAGTGATCGCAATTATTATTTCGTTTTACATTTAATTTATTTTTTGTCTCATAATTTTACTCTAATGCAATTTAGACAACAACAATTCCTGAAATGTTTAATAAGAATAAAAATTTAATAAATGTCTAAATATTTAGATAAAACTGATAACAAATTAAAATCAGTATCTAGTATCTAATAGTCTGGGAGAAATTGAACAATTCTGACAACATTATTTACCATGCAATAAAGCATAAGTGCTACGTTTCCCTTTTCATTCATCTTTTATAACTATATTTTGAAAATTAATTTTATATTAAGTATATCTAGATGCAAAAAGGTAGAAGGAGAAATATGTAGAAATGAGATTACTAAAGAAATAATAAAGGACCGTTGTTAAAAACATAATTATAAACGATGTATAATAAAATTAAATAAACATATTTATAATTTATATTTATATATTACAATATACATAAAGATTTTCATTAATGAATGGATTTTATATAAAAACAGAATATAACTTTTAAAAAATAAAACGATTTCAGCCAAACTTTAACAATTAATCTTGAAGATTTAATAAAAATAATAAAATATTTATATTTATAATAAAACGGATAATAAATTGAAATTATTATCTAGTGTCTAATACCCTAAAATAAAATGAAACAATTCTGATAACATTATAGATATGATGCTATAAAACATCTGTGCGATTAGTTTTCTTTTTCCCTTTATCTTTTGCAAAAATTGTTTCGAAATTAATTTTATATTAACTCGAAATATTTCAAAAAATAAATCTTTTGTAGATAAATTGGTATGTTCTGTATCAAAGTAATCTTTAAACAAATATATTCAATAAATGATCAGTATTATATGAAAATGTAATTATTATTCATATTCCGTTATCTGTAATAATATTTAAAAAAAATCGAAATGATATTAAAGTATGAATAGCAAAATATTAAACATACATTACAGCTAAACAGATTATCGGGTCTATGATAAAATAACCCAACATAATTTATATTTATTTAGTAATACAGGAAAGATAATGTTATTTTAATTTATTGTTAAATTTCATATTTAATGTTTATAATAATGACATCAAAGTGTCAGTTTCAATTTGTATTTTGAAAATTAATATACAATACAACTGAAAAAATTAAAATGTAGATAAAAACTGATATTTTTTTTTTGATAAAAAAGCATATTGTTTATTTGATATACAATTTATGACATACAACTTGATGCACAATGATTTTAGATTAAATACGTTACTGCTGCTATTTTTTA
Organism: Maratus michaelseni; assembly: GCA_963931845.1. Classification (NCBI taxonomy): domain Eukaryota; kingdom Metazoa; phylum Arthropoda; class Arachnida; order Araneae; family Salticidae; genus Maratus; species Maratus michaelseni. Next base: position 197,264,747 of record OZ007588.1, on the reverse strand, counting down.
TTAATCACGTGTTATCATATAAATGTCATATTTCTAAAATTAATCTTTATCGCTAAAATAAGTAGGTTATTTAGCATGATATCATCAGAGACGTATAATTAAATGCTGTAGATATGCAACTGTACAAAATCAATAAATTTTATTTTCACAAACATTTATTATCAGAATAAATAGCTGAATAGAAAACATGCAACTAATACAGGGAGAACATAAAATAGTTGGACAAAATAAATAGTTTACTATGCCTAATTAACATTCAAACATGCACAACTATGTAACTTTAAGATATTTAAATACATTAATATTACCAATTCAACAAATGATCGATGTGACTGACCTATTTTACTCTCCAAATGTACTATAAGTGAATCAATTCTTGCCATATGTAAGTGAAACTATTAACTTGGACGAGCCTTGCCCATTTTTGATGAGACGTGCTCAGTCCAAGCACGTGAGTGCAGGCCCGAAACGAGCTTGGGCTGAATTTTTATACAAGTCTCAGGGATATAGCGGGCTTGGGAACTATTAGTTTTCATTTTGTAAAAAACCATTAAAATATTGAATTTAGTGAAATTTTACTGAATTCACTAAATTCATCCAGATAAAAGTGAAATTTTCATTTATTTAGAAAAAAAAGAAGAAAATTTTATTTGTGGAATAAGAATGTATTATAAGTTACTTATAAAGTGTCTTACAATCCTTCAAAAATTAGTTTGAAAGGAATATGTTATTCATGGGGTCTAAGAAGAAATATCCTATCTGATTCTGAAGTCTTTGCACGATCAGTGTTAGTAACATAAAGTGGTCATGAGGATCCCTTGTCTATTATTGTTTTCTGTTTCAAATCTTTTTCTATAATTACTAGAGAACAAAGCTCATGTCTTTCTTCCGTAGTTGTACAGTGGCATTTTAAAAGAATAAGAATAATTATTTTTGAAAATTTTTGCCAGTGGTTGGGTATAAATAACACATTTACTATTTTAAACATATTTTCAGGGACATGAAAATCACGACACATTGTTGTGCAAAAGTATTGAGGTTTAATTATTATTTCTATGTAAGTAGATATTCTTCCATCAGAAAATTAATCTTGAAATTCTTTTAAAATGTTATTAACAATTTTCTACTGCATGCTTTCGGTATCGGGCTAGAGCAAGTTCGGGCTCTGATGACACAAATTATTGCTCGCTCGAATGAGCTCGGATTTTAAATCTTCGGGTTCGGGTGGGATTGGTCTCCCAAAAAGATCACAAATTCATCTTTCATGTCTATTGCTGATTTGCGATTTCAATTTAGGGATATATTTCGGAAGGATGTATTGCGGGAGACCATAGAAAAACACCTTCGCGGCCAATCCACCTCACCACTGAGATAGGAAGTATATCCTCAAGCTTAGGAATCAATACTACTAACCTGGCATTGAAATGTTATCCTACAATTAATATTTAACAAATTATAAAATTATGAAATAGCTCAACTAATTTGTGTTCCCGCTGTAATATAATAGAAAACACCTTCGCGACCAATCCACTTCAGCACTGAGATAGGATGTATATCCTCAAACTTAGGAATCAATAATAATAATTTGTCATTGATCTGTTATAATCTGTGATCAAATTATAAAATTATGAAATTTCTCACCTTATTTGTGTCCACTCTATACTATCATATAATTAATATTTAACAAATGATAAAATCATGAAATTTCTCAACTTATTTGTGTCCACTCTATACTATAATAGAAAAACATCTTCGCGACCAATCCACTTCAGCACTGAGATAGGAAATTATATCCTCAAACTTAGGAATTCGTATTACTAAATTGTCATTGAACTGTTATCATACAATTAATATTTAACAAATTATAAAATTATGAAATTGCTCACCTTATTTGTTTCCATTCTGTACTATAATAGAAAACACTTTTGCAACCAATCCACTCAGCACTGGGATAGGAAGTATATCCTCAAACTTTAGGAATCAATACTACTAACCTGTCATTGAAATGTTATCATACAATTAATATTTAACAAATTATAAAAATATGAAATTGCTCAACATGTTTGTGTCCACTCTGTACTATAATAAAAAAAACACCTTCGCGACCAATTCACTACAGTACTGAGATAGGAAGTATATCCTCAAACTTAGGAATGAATACTAATAACTTGTCACTGAGCTGTTATCAGACAATTAATATTTAACAAATTATAAAATTATGAAATTGCTCAACATGTTTGTGTCCACTCTGTACTATAATAAAAAAACACCTTCGAGACCAATTCACTACAGCACTGAGATAGGAAGTATAACCTTAAACTTAGGAATCAATACTACTAGCCTGTCATTGAACTTTTATCATACAATTAATATTTAACACATTATAAAATTATGAAATTGCTTAACTTATTTGTGTCCACTTTGAACTATAAGAGAAAAAAACCTTCGCAATCAATCAACTTCCGCACTGCGATAGAAAATATGTCCTAAAACTTCGTTATCAGTACTACTAACCTGTCATTGAACTGCTATCATACAATTAATATTTAACAAATTATAAAATTATGAAATTGGTCAACTTACTTGTGTCCACTCTGTACTATAATAGAGAACATGCACAATAAAATATTTTATGGTGGTTTAAATTAACTTTTTTGTGTTCCAATAGCTACAACCATAACATGGTAATATATCGTAAAATTTGGAGCTCCGGTTGACTCATAGTTCCAAACGTTGGAACGATATTTAACCATCTTATGCTTGCTGCTACTGCAGTACCAAAATTTGGTTCAACCTACCCGAAAATTTGTAACAGTGCATACAGAAAATATCCCGGGAATTTTACAAATTAATTTGTTAATGTCTTTGTAATTTATATTTGCCCATATTTATTTTATTTTATTGCACACTCGCATAATCTTTTTACTATTATTTCCAACTACACTTTACATCAGTTTCTTTCTTTAAAATATAATGTAATCTAAATTTGAGCTTTTGTTGCCTTCAAAATCATATTTGAAAATTTTAAAACAAAAAGTATATGCTAAATTAAAAAAGGAATTATGACGTGCGAAAAATTAATTTTAGTTATAAAGATTTAAAGATGTTTATTCGATAAATAAAAAGGACGAAAAATAATATGCATCAAGTATACATTATGAAACACTTTCCAACATATCCAAAAAACAATAACGAAGCTTCACCTTTAAATAAAGTGAAAAAATATGTTTTAGTAAACAATTTAGAAAACTTATAACAGATTTTAAAATCTAGGTTCAGCAATTACCTTCCATATACAAAAAAGTAGTCGAATTATTTTGTCTAGCTTTCTATATGATTTATAGTTTACATATATACTGCATAGCATGTTAAAACTTAATTAAGTTTGAAAATTCACTTTTAGCAATTTTCGTGAATAGATGGAAATATACTCGAATGCTTTCATACAGCCCTGTATATTATTTAAAGATTTATGTAAACACAACATACTAAACTAAAATAATTCGGGTAAAAACACATAACACGACTTAAAACGCACTTCTAGAAATTACTAACCATAAACGGCAATGCTTATTGTTCATTGCGTAGCCCTGTATAGGAATTTATTTATATTCTATAAACTTCTATTAGTACACTAAATACATTTTAGCAGGAAAATGCATAACACAATTTAAAAAAAACTACTTTTAAGCAATTCACTTCCACAGTCAGTAAAAATTATGAATTCCTTTGTGTAATCCTGTATGTGAATAACAGACTTTATATTGATCATGTACTATGCAAAAAAATTGTTAAGCTTAAAAACGCAAACCGAAGTTGAAAACGCACTTCCGACAATTATCGATCATAGGCAGTACTGTAACCGAATTATTTTGTGTATCCAAGTAAATGAACGATAAATGCAATGCATACTATACTTTTTAGTTGGAAACTTGTAGTGCACATCACAAGAAAGGTGTCCATAAGCGCATACTCAGAAAAATTTGATAAATTTATAGAATATCCTTGTCGTGAGAATATATGTGTTTATAAAAAATTTCCTGCGTAACATCGATATAGCTTCCATAAAAAATAATGAAAACTAATTATAACTGTCTAATATTATCAATACAAAATACAGAGTTAAAAATATCTTTTAATATATTAAATACTCTCTTCAATTTTATCAAGCATATCTTTCCGGAAGAATATTTATTGATGTATATTTATTAAGAATAAAAGAAATGTTTCGAAACATGACATATGGGTATACAATAGAATTTATTGCTCTTTCCATAGCGGCTTTCAATCTCTGAGATTGGATTTTGTGACTTACTGATCATTATTCATTTATTCTATCTATGGCAACATTCGTCAGTTACATGAAAGTACGAATATCAACTTATTGTAGTTGTTATTGATCTTTTACATTATATTCTTAGAATAATTCATTGTACTACACTATCGTCTATTGTCATAATAAATTATGTATTACCAAGGAAAAATATCACAGACGTATGCAAATTAGCTTCTGATTTTTATTGATTACAGAATAATATATATCGTACTTTATATTGATAAATTTATAGAATATCCTTGTCATGAGAATATATGTGTTTATAAAAAATTTCCTGCGTAACATCGATATAGCTTCCATAAAAAATAATGAAAATTTTAACTGAAAATTAAAACTGAAAATTTTAATTTAACAATAAAAATATTTTTTTTAGATATTTTATACATTGAAACAGAGCTTTGCAAATAAATATCTGTGCATTAATATGATAAAGAGATGTTTTGTTTTATTCTAATTATTAGAAAAATCCATGTATTTCAGAAAAATAAATTACCGTATCGGGGAGCCGAAAATTAATGCTCATTCACCCATATCCTTATAAAACTAAATTGTTTTTGATTTATTGATGCGTTATTTTTGTCTATGTTCATTTGATAATACTCCATAGTGTGTACAACCCGAAAAACCAAACGTATAAATCAAATTTCTGCATTTAAAAATCCAGTTTTATCATACATTTTTAAAAATTCATTTGATAAATTTTGTAAATATTGCTAATCTTAACTCTCTAATATTTTGGATTCAAAACACAGAGTTAAAAATATTATGTAATATATTAAATGCTCTCTTTCATTTTACCAAGAATATTATCAGAGAGAATATTTATCCATGTATACATTTATTGAGTATAAAACAATTGTTTTGAAACATGACATATAGGCATACAATAGAATTTATTTATCTTTCCATGACGGCTTTCAATCTCTGAGATTGGATTTTGTGACTTAGTGATCGTCATTCATTTATTCTATCTATGGCAACATTCGTCAGTTATACGAAGGCACGCATTTCTCCTTATTGTGGATGTTATTGATCGTTCGTATTATATTCCTAGAATAGTTCATTGGACTACACAGTATTGTCTTCATGAATCATGTATTGTCTGGAAAAAAAAATCACAGACGTATGCAAAAAATCTTCTGATTCTTATTGATTACGGAATATATATATATATATATATATATATATATATATGAAAATGTCAATTTAACTATGAATTTTGTTTTAGATGTTAATTGATTGATCTTTGCAATACAGGCTTTTGTGAATTAATATGATTAACAGATAAAATGTTTCATTATAATAAGGTATAAAAATAATCTCCAATTTAACAATTTCAGGGTATTTGGAAAGAATCGCAGAATCTATGGTTGACTGGAAACCTCGCTATGAGTAAAAGTTATCTAAAGAACTATACTTCGAAGACGCATAGTTTTATAGGAAAATGCAAAAGTAAAACATATGATGTCACATTCTCCAAGTTGTTAGTAATACATTTCCATTGGGCATACCGAAAATAAAATACATATCGCAATACTCAGGAACGAAATACATTATTAGTATGTGACTATTGCCGATGTGCGTTTGCATCTTAGACATATCGCTACTGTCCATCTACTTTTTTTAAAAAAAATCTCTTTTATCAAGCATACGGGATGCAATTTTTAAGTTTTAATGTCTGTTTTTTATTTTTACTTTTGCTTTTCATCTGGGATGCAATTTCACGAGGTTCAATAAAGTTTATTTTCGGTGTCCCGAATATGACGTCATACTTTTTTCTTTCGTATTTTTATCGAAAATTATACGTTTTCAATGTATGTTTTTTTCCTGTGCTCTGGGTGAGAATTCTCGCTGTGCAAAGTTTATACGAACACCTTGCTTGTTTGTTTTTTATGACGTTCAAGGGAGCTTATTTCCGATGCTCCGTATGTGATGTCATACTTTCTCCTTCTCATTTTTCTCGAAAACTATGCGTTTTAATGTTATAGTTTTCTTCACGTACTCTGAGCGAGTATTCTCTTTTCTTCAAAGTTCATGGGGTATCCGAACACCCTGTATATTTATTTTCTATGAGGTTCAATTTTCGGTGCTTCAGATGCGGCGTCATACTTTTTCTTATTCATTTTTCTCGAAAAGTATGCATTTTAAATTCATGGTTTTCTTCATGGTCACTTTTTATGTACTCTGAGCGAGAATCCACGTTCTTCAAAAGTACTGCAAAGGTATCCGAACACATTGTGTATTTTAATAATATATAAAATGTTTTTTGAAACTGAACGGCATACGCTAAAATTTTTTCGCATTCTTATGAAATGTAATAAATTCCCATGAAACACATGAATAAGCAATGGTGCCAGTAAAAAATAAATATTTATTTTATGCTTTTCATTCCGATGATGACCACTTAAATGTAAATTTGATTGTTTTTCCATATCATAACTTTTTCGGGATTTCATAACAAGTCTTTAAATTACTTAAAAATTCAAATTACAGTTGTTCTATTTATATTTTATGGTAAATATTTACAAGTAACTTAAAAATAGGCGAACAAGTTTTAATAATATTTTTGTTTAAATTTCATACTAATCCTGGCTGTCCGTTTTTATTTTTTGACAAACTGTGCAAAAACTTTCGTAAAAAAGTTTTATTTTTATAGTTAGAAAAAAATTAATTACCAGTGGACCAGTGCAAAGATTTTGCACTGCAGTCTAATATTTTTTAACAATATCTATTACTTTTTAGATGTAGGTTTAATTTTCTAAGGAAAAATTAAGGAATAAAAATATCTGCAAACACCATTCTAGAAATTGTTATAAAGAGCATTTAAAGTTGCAAAACATGATTTATTCCCATATTTAAACCATTTATCTTTTTACAGTCTTTGCAACTCTATGAACGTAACAATGTTACATTATTTAAAGCTTTCTTTTTTAAACAGTAATACTTTTCAACTTATCCATCAATAACCATAGCCCCTTAACCTTATTTTTGAGTTAGTAGTCCTCCTGTAAGTTGTCAATTAGTACAGTATGAATGCCCAGACGAAAACGTTTATTTTCATCTGTTGAATCTTTTTAAGGCAATTGCCAAAAATGTTTCATTTATCAGAAATTTTTCTCTTTGGAAATACAAAAATTTCATACACGATGTCATAAAATTTGTAGAATAGAAAAAAATATATCTGTAGTCTGAAAATTTACAATCAGTAGTTCAATGTGTACATTCTGTATCGTAAGAATTGGTTTACAATCCGTGTTTTTTCTGTATAAGCTAAAAAATTTACATGTCATTGCTTAATCTAGAAAAATTATGTTGGCAATAAATATATAAAATATAAAAATATTTATTTGAAACAGAAAAAGTTTTATTACTAAATGCATATATTATAAAATGTCGTGTTTAATTTAAAAATAAATATAAAAAAATGCGGGAGGGTGAGATACTCTTCAAAATCAGTCAAGTTTAGTCCCATTTCTATATGAAATATTCCAACACGAAGGAATTGTGTAAAACACATTATACAAATTGCCATTATTTTACAGAAAATCCTTGAAATTGTTAAGCATTTATGCCGCTCAAAGCACGCTTACAAAAGAGAGAAAATTACATGTTTCATAACTATTAATAACTCACATTTAAACAATAATAACACTCCATTCTTTTAGTACTAGATTAAAAAAAATTAGGAGACTGACTTTCCCAACAGATGTGATTTACGAATATTATATATTACACCAAACAACCTTCAAAGTATTTCTTTTCTGCCACTGTGCCCTTCAACCAGCGTGTGTATAATCGCTGAAAATACTCCAGGGATATGAGAGAATCTTTATTGTGGCCGTCGCATTTTCTTCAAACGTAGACGCATTGCTTAAACGGCGTAAAGATTTCTCAGACTTTTGCATACCAGTATAATCTTAGAGAAAATGTTTTTTTTTCATTATTATTTAATTAGAACATTCTGCAATTTAACAGAGTCTGCGCTAACCAGGGTACCCGCAGAGCGTGAAAAGCAATGACAAGCTGTTCACAATTCTTCCTAATTTGTTTTAATTTAAAATTTTTGCTTTTATTTCATTTTTTTAAGAGCTCATCTCCCCACATTTAGAAATTTTACAAATCTCGTAAATGTTTAGCTACTAGCAAGGAATACCTTCCACTTAGATCAATATTCATTAAGACCCATGGGTGTGTGGTAGTTGACCACAGGCACCTCGGTAAAGCATACTAGAACTGAACTGCGATTTAACAGAACAACATTTTCTCTAAGATTATACTGAAATGCAAAACGTCGAAGGAATCGTCTCCCTGAGTACTTTAAAAATACGTTCACAGGACACATTGGTTTCTCATCTTACACATGCCGCAGCCTGTGCAATGTTTCTGTAATGCGATTCCTGTAAACGCTGGCATGCTTGGAATTTGCTCGTCGTTCTTCAACACGGTAAAATAGTTCGCATCTCCTCCAATCTTTATTGGAGATACTAGCGGCCCTCCCTCGCTTTGCTTCGGGTTAACCTTGAAAACCTTCATGTCTTTGTGTTTTCTGTAGACCTTTTTAATGTGTACAATAATTAGTACATTATTTTGATAAATCTTGTAGGGTTCAGTCTGCGTTTGCAATGTATAAGCGGAAAAAATGAAATTATTTACGACATCACATTAAAAACCTCAAAAATAACAGTATTTCTCCACTATTTAATGGATGTTATTATACATATAAACCTTCCTCTTGAATCACTCTATCTATTAAAAAAAACCGCATCAAAATCCGTTGCGTAGTTTTAAAGATTTAAGCGTACATAGGGATATAGGGACAGAAAAAGCGACTTAAACCTAAAAAATAACAGTATTTCTCCACTATTTAATGGATGTTATTACACATATAAACCTTCCTCTTGAATCACTCTATCTATTAAAAAAACCGCATCAAAATCCGTTGCGTAGTTTTAAAGATTTAAGCGTACATAGGGATATAGGGACAGAAAAAGCGACTTTGTTTTATACTATGTTAAGATTAGCACAGTTTCCGGCATTTTAAACTCTAATAGTGCATGTTTTATAATATTCTAATATTTCTAAAAAATGGCGCTAAAAACTAAATTTATAACCTTCTTTTAAATTTGTTATAAAAGTATTTAGAGAAAAATTGTTGTGATCAATTATGGTTTTCATACTTTAAGTTCAAATGAACTGAACTGAATACAATATTAAGCAGCTTGAAATTGTTTTGTAACAAGCCAGTTAAAATAAATTTTAGTGTAATTGTTCTTAATTTATAAAAAATATGTACAAGGTTAGCATTTATAAAAGAAAATTAAAATAAGTAACTTTTCTTTTTATGCATATTTTATTGGATATTTATTAGTTATGACAGAAATTGAAAAATATATATATATATATATTGAGAGATCCTTTCATTATGAGGCGCGTTGAGAATAAATAAAGGATTTACCTCATTAATTTAAGGATACATATTTTAATTTTGTATAATCTCACTCAGTATTTTTCTGTAAATACGAAAAATAAACGAAATTTCATAAGTATTTTATGAAGCCATTCTTTAAAAATATGTCAAATATTAAAAGAGTTGATAAAGGATGAACTTGAAAGCTTTTTTCGCTTTAATTAACAACAGCTCCTTCTTTAGAATATTCAGATAAACTTCTTGAAATAAAACATAGATAATTAGAAGGAGAGTAATGTAAGTTTTAGGGATGAATGAAAGTTATATTTAGGAAAATGTTCTTTTTATTGTTCTCTGTTTGACTCTTTTTTAGCTCACAGGCTATCAAAGCCTGAGATATAATGTGCCCGCCCGTTTTGCATGTATGTATGTACGTATGTACGTAACGCGATAACTCTTGATAGAAACATCCGATTTGTTTCAAATTTTGTTTATAGGTTCCTTGTGATAAGGTGCTTCCCTGATTAGTTTAGGGGTTCCATTGGTTAAGTATAAAGGGAGAACGGGGGGCTAATTACACCCCTCTTAATTTAGATAAATGGGTTTTTCATGCAGAATAATCCTATTTGCTTCAAATTTTGTAAATAAGTTCATTGTGATAAGGCGCTTCCCTGATTAGTTTGGAGGTTCATTGGTTAACTATAAAGGGGGGCTGACCCCCCCCCCTTAAGTTAGATAAATTGTTTTTTCATGCAGAATTATCTGATTTGCTTCAAATTTTGTATATAGGTTCATTGTGATAAGGCGCTTCCCTGGTTAGTTTTGGGGGGTTCACTGGTTAAGTATAAAGAGGGAAACAGGGGGAGGTTTAATCCCCCTTAATTTATTATCGATTTCTTTCTTTTTCGAGGGCATTATTCTTTGAAATAAGAGTATAATATACAATTAATGTGAATAGCCAATGGGTCAAACCGACCCATTCAAAGTAGGAAGGTTAATCTATAAAATCAAAAAATATTTTATTCATTTGAGTAAGTGATTTGGTTGTTAATATTATTTTTATACATGTTAAATGCAGTAAGATTTATAATTGTTATATTTACTGCATAATATTGGGTTTATTGTGTATGCAATGGTACTGCTAGTAGCTGTATTTACTTGGTCATTTGTAATAATTATCAGTATTTTTGTAGTCTGTTATTATTACATGTGTATCATGTAACAATATAAAAAAAATGTTTTGTTGCTAGTTTGTGGCAGAGTGACTAGTTACCCTTTTATAAGGTTATTCTAGTAGACTAGTGGGTTTTGGGATTTCGTGGGTGATCTATTAGTGCTTAATCACTAACATTTGCATGTGAATGAGCTATCTATTCTGCCATTATTTGTTTTTCAAAGTACGTATGTATCTCCAGAAATCTGGTTGTCACGTTAATTTTTGAAATGATATGATAATTAGGTAACTGTAGTTGTGTAATAGTTATATATATTGCTATAATAGGATTTAGAACGCATCACCCTTACTGGTAATCAAGTTCTCTATATTGATGCCATTTGTATGCTGATTAAAGTCGGAGTACTGCCAAGCTGTTTTCGATAGACACAACTGTCTTCAGTCTTCCACTATTTGGTAAGAGGTTGTGTTTTCAACTTGAAATATAGAAATATTGGAATTCCACGGGATTAAATTTATAGTTTATATTATTTTCTAAAGTTGATTTCTTAGGTTCTAGTAAAGAACGGCAAGGACATTGTTAAGTGAGTTATAATTTAATAAGTTTGGGAAAGGATTTTTCCATTTCAGTTTTCGCAATTGATCGTCTGAATTAAATATACCCACTCCACTGCTAACATTACCTGCCTATTGTTTAAAACATATTTGTTGTGTTTCTTAAATCCAGTGTTCATTTTTTGTTCACCAAGTTAACAGACCACTAAGTTAACAGACTTGAAGAGGTAGTCAATCGTTGATTGGTTCTTTTTTTCCAGACCATGAGGTTTTTTTTCTCGTCTATAAATCTACTTTACAAACATTTATAAATTATGTATAATTTTATCAAAATAACATATATTAAAACAACAGTAAGTTTATTTTAAAAAATCGATATATGATTCAAAATTGAAGCTATGCGTAAATGATATTGAGTGTAAACAAAAACATTTCATTTTACCCTTGACGTACGCATGTTTTCATGATACATTTTGGTATGACCTAAATGTACTTTTTGATTTTTAAATAAAAAAATATATAATGTGATCTTAAGTCAAAACAAAATGCTACATAAAAGTATAAATTTTCGGAAGTTAAAATCAAATTGTGGTAAAAGTTATCTCTGCTGAATAATTAATATTTAACATATTTAATAGTATAGTTATCAGAATAGTTCAGAAAACGATTACTTTTTAAATTTTCTCTGTTGATGTATTTGTAGAATTTTATTCAAAGCATAAACTATTTACAACGGTGCATTAATTAATATTTAGTTATTAAAAAAAACAATATTTCTAAACTTGGGAATTATTCTCTCATATAATTTCTTGTACAAAAGATATTTCCTTTACAAACATTAAAGAATGATGCAAAAACAATGTAATTTTTTTAATAATCCATCTTATTTTTGCTGAATGCTGTTTTAAGACGAAAAAATGTATCACATGAAAATATGAAATGAAAATATGCATTATAAAAGTACACATATAATATGATCATTTACCTAAAAAATGACTAAAATACTTTAATCGATCCAATGGTTGGAGTATCATAGTTGAGATTTTTTCCAACAGAGCGAAAATATGCCGGGACCAGGACACGAACCTGGGTACTTTGGTTTACCGTACCAACGCTCGCCCTACTGAGCTATCCCGACGATATCCTGGCTGGCATATTTCACTCTTATTTGTTAGACAAGGCTGCGAACTGCAGTGCTAATTTCATTCATCCGAGCTATAACTATAACATTTTTACATGATGAATCTGAAATAACACGGAAACTCCTGTATACCATGTTACATGGTATTATAATATAATACCATACATGGTCTATAATTATGGTCATATATACATGGTCTATAATTTAATTCATTCGATTTGAAACAGACTTTTCTTCACAAAAATTAATTTAAATAAAAGCCAAAGAAAACCATTTTTAATAGTTATGTTAAATAGTTTTAAATAAAAATTCTTGTGTGAATTATTTTTATTTAGGTTGAGTAAAATTTCGACAACGTAGGAAGTTTAAAGACTTGTGATCAGATATTCAAATTAATATAGAATGAAATATTTAATCAAATAATACCTCATTTCATTGTAAGGATAGTCACTGATAATATTAAATACGAACATGAGGATTTACATTGAAAAATGTGCGAAGTCAATTTAATTTCAATGGGAGACTTAAAGTACAATCTACATATTATAAAACACTGCGGAATATTTTTATTTCTTTTAAAATATTAATTAATACGCGAAAACAAAAGTCGAGAGTTGAGTATTAAATTATGACTATCTTTAAAAATAGATATTTGGTTTTAAGGACAAACGGTTAACTTTCAGGATGCAGATTTATTATATTGTGCTTACTTGTTCAAAAACAAACTGTTTTAGAAATCAGAAATAATAAATACTTTTTCAATTGTACTTAATTTTAATTAATTTACATATTGTTAATTATGTATTACTTACCCATCATACGTTGTATAGGGTAAGTCTTGTAATCATTTTGAAAATCGAAATTTTTTTTGACGGATTTACATGTTTCAGACACTGGAGATTCCGAAAAACATATTTTTAGAAAAAAAAAATTGCCGTCCGTCTGTGTGTGTGTCTGTGTGTCTGTAAACGCTCTATCTCCCGAAAAAATTGAGATAGAAACTTGCAATTTGGTATGTACTTAATATGTAATAATGGGAAGAAGCCTATTTAATTTTAATAACCTCGATTAACCGGAACATTTTTTTTCGGACTCGCGAAATATTCGTTCTAATAAAAGGTATATAAAATTTTTCGAAATTGTTTATTTTAAGAAATGAATATAAAAGCAATACAAAAACATAAATTTTGCATAAAGCATGAAGTCGATCGGATTATAATTTGCCGAGTTATTTGGAATCCTATTTTCCACACTCTTCGATTTTTCATGACCCTGTATTTCATCAAATTTCACTTTAAAGAAATATTTTAATTGGAAATTTGATGCTTAATCAGATGCAATAAACCGCTAGTTAATAGGATTATTATTTTTGGAGTTATAAGGATGTTTCTTTCAAACAATTAAAGCCTTTAAAGTTTGTGACGTCATCAAGCCACGATTTTATTTGAATTGCAATGCATTTTATAAGTAGTTTACACATTTTTATTTTAATATTTTACATTATGCATATCCATGATGGGTAAGTATTACGGTGTCCCCCAACGACTAGTTTTATTTGACATGTGTTTTGTTTGAGCTAAATTCACATTTTTGGAAATGAATGTTATTGAGAAAATGGAGATTTTATATTAAAATTAAGAAAAAAAATCTCTGTGCGTTTTTAATTCTATTCTTTGTTTTCTAATATCACATTATTAATAATTTTATTATTATTATTATTATTATTATTATTATTATTATTGTTATTATTATTATTATTATTAGATTTTTCAATTATTTAATTATATTTATCAAATGTTTTAGCAGGTCTAAATAGTATATATTTACTTGAACCATATTTCACAGGGATTGAAATAATTTACATATTTTTTAATTTTGTATATGAAGTAAAAAGTGAACAGCTTGCCTTACAACACATTTTTCAAGTTCATTTTCAAAAAGTGTGCATCACAGTTCATCTAGATGTGACCCACAGCGACAAGAAACGCAAATGCATCATTTTCACTTACCTATAACCAAATAAATAAAATATAACATATAGAAACTTAAAGATAATACAAAATTCCTTTAGAATACAATATGAATAATGGTCTTAGTTTACAAATCTGCATGTTAAGTGATAGGAAATGTGATATTAAAACTATATTTGCTTCGTATTAATATATATATATATATATATATTATTTCTTCAGATTGAATGATTTTAATTATTTTTTTAATTAATATTACATGAATTATCTAATCCAAAATATTCACAATTTGTTATACGGACTTCCAACCATAAAATTTCAAACTGAAACATAAGAATTTACTTGCATGATCTTGACTTTGAAAAATGTGCGCTGTCATTTGAACTTCATTTTGAGATATAAAATTTCAAACTTCAGTATCTCAAACACAGAGAAATAATTTTATTCCTTTTACGGTTCTAAGTAATGCGTGAAATTAAAAGTCGAGAATTCCGTTTTAATTTATGAGTTTCAGTCGTGTCTTTAAGAATATAAATTTGGGGTTAAGTACGAGTGCAGTTTTGCTATAGTGTATTCACTTGGAAAAAAAGGAAATAACTTTAAAAATTACAATTAATTAAGTAATTTTATATCAACTATATATAATTATTAATATATATATATATATATATATATATATATATATTATCATAAATATTTTATAAGATATATCTTAAAATTCACATTTTCAGAACTTTTTTGTTTTATAGAGAAAATAGACATTTTACGTCAAAAAACAAATAAAGATATTCTAATATGTGTGTTTTTATTCATAGTGCTTTTTAAAACATTATGTATTCATTTTTTTACTATTTATTATGTTTACAGTTTTTTATTTAGGCACTAATGTATTATCCGTGTCAGGAAGATGATACACCGCGTGAACAATATTATTTACAGAAACACGTTATTCTTCTTACCACATGTAATCAGATATTTTAGCAAATCTAAATATCTTATATTAATGGAAAGCCCATTTCGCTGGGAGTAAGACAATTCTTTTTGTGTGTGTGTGTGTTTGTGCGTTTGTGTAACAATTTATGTATTTCCGTTTTTTTTTTATGTTTTTAAATCCGTTTTTATTTATATATTTTAAAGCTGATTACTGAAATTGAAACAGAATTCGATAAAAGTTAAATACTTTTATTCAAAAGCCCAATCAATTATGTATAAAGCTTACTCTTTTTTGACAAATTTTAAACAGAATACTATAAATGCAAATCAGATTAGAAGAAAAAACAAAGTTCGAAAAAATAAATCTGTAGAATTAAACAATCTCAACACTATCTAAAGCAATTTTTGTTTTGTTTAGTGTCTAAAAAAATATTTTTTTTGTAGGTATGATGCATCACAAAAATTTTCTTTCTCCTGAAAGAGAGAAAATCTTATTAAGAACGTTAGAATAAAGACAATACAGATTAGCAGCGTAGAAGATCAATATTAGAATAATAGATTACGCCAACCAAAAAGGTTTGATTTGATGAAAAGTATATATTGTATGGTATTATATTTATAATGGTTGAACCTGTAAGAAAATCGTACAGTTGGTTCAAGAAGAAAATGTCTAAAATGACGGCAATACCTGCGAAAGTCAAACTCGTTTAACTCGAACCCTGTTTTTCAGCGTTTTTGCAACAATAACTTTTGAACAATTAAACGAAATTACATGTTTCTTTTTCCTATATAAAAACTATTAAATTATCTACAAACTATTTTTTCATTATATATATACCGTATATACTCGTGTATAAGCCGACCCCAAAATTCCTGATGAAAACATGTTTAATGCCAGTATTTTACAATAATGTTCTTCGTCTTACATAATTCACAATTAAATGAGATAAAGCAGGCCGTAGAAATTTATTCTGAATTACTGGTGTTAAACTTTTTTGCATCTCGGTTTTGGGGGTCGGCTTATACACGAGTATATACGGTATATATATATATATATATGTAATGAACCTAAAGGTCTGGGTGGAGGCGTGTTCAACTGACATTCTATTTACTAGCAATTATAAATTTTCTTAAAATATTATTTAAATCTATTCAAATATTGTTTTAATTACTTTTAAATTATTTATATATTTTTTCTGGTTATTATTTTGGTTCAGTGGATAAGTTGCGGAGTTTTATGCATTTAAATATATTACATGTTTTTTTTAATTATTTTGGAATGTAAGATTGATACGTCTTTAGAAACCTGCTGTAGTCAGTTGCTTTGGTGGGGATGGAGTTAATTTATATTTGTTTACGCTTTTTCCATCCACTGATGAATAAAAAGACGATCCTCTGGCCTGCGTGTTTGAATACTTAGTAGTTAAATTTAATTATTTCTAGTTTATTCATTAATATTTTTCTTTATCATACACCTACTTTCATGTATTTACAATTGGTGGTTCATATTTTTGGTGGAATATATTTGTTGCATTAGAGTGAGCTGCTGATTATGCGCATATTTTGCAATGATTTACCTAATTATTTAATCATATATATATATATATATATATATATATGTCACGTTTTTACTTGTATCACCATATTTTTTGTAGAATCATTATCCAGGCAAGGGCTTCCACCGAGGAATTTGCAGTCGGGCGCCGAGAATCCACTTTATAGTGTGCGTACAGAATGCAAGTAAGAGGCAGTCCGTTTCAGTTCACTTTTTATTCGAATTAAAAAAGAAATTGGCCATGCTTTACTAATTACGATGGTAAATCCATACATGATGATTTTAATACCGTGGAGAAACATGGTGACTTAATTTAATAATTAAGAAGAAATTTTTGTTCTTACAGGCAGTTGCTTTTTCTATCTGCAGCCAAGGAGATTATTCCATCGTCGTGAAGTACGCGCCGGGATTACATGTACAACCGGCTCCAGCAATAAATACTGACACTACGCGGGAAACTTCGCGTACATCTATTATCTAACGCCCCAGAATACATTTTCATTAACAAGTCTTTCGACCAATCAGCGCTACGGGACTAAATTCCCCGGCGCTCTGATTTCGAAGCTATAAGACCGTAATCTGACAAAATGCGGAAAAAAATACTTCTAGAACATTACCAAAAAATCTAATTCCTTCGAATAAATAAGAACAAAAATACGTAGGTTTTACCGAGCATGGGCAAGATGCCAAGATAATATTTTACATTGAGACTGAAGTTAGCTTTCATAATTTTGAGAAAGAATATTGTTTTGTCAGAAAACATAGGGAAATAAAAAAAAAAAAAAGATACAGGTTGTTATTCAAGAGAGTTAAAATATTTTTAGCTGGGAGATTGGTGTTTAAAAGAATTAAATTCTAGGATGCATTTATTTAATGGAACAAAAGTGCGTAATTTTAATAGAACAGCGCGATCAGAGCCATTTTTTTAAGAGAATGAATTTAGAATAATAGGATTTACACAGAATTATAGTTTTGATGAGGTTAACGGCGAAAAAAGTTTTTTAATTTGTTTCATATATATATAAATTTTCTTTCGGTTAAGGTCTAATGGAGTATCAATGTCATAAGTAGCATAAATAATAAATAACGACTCAAAATTATGTAACCTTGTCTTCAGAAACGTGCCAAACTAGTTTTGGAAAATTAATTTTATTGTACAATATTAAAAAATTTTATGCTGTTTTTTACAATTTAACAAATATTTTTTATAAGATCTTCTGAACCTTTATAAGACTCTTCTATCTTTATAAGACCTTCTGAACAAATTCAGAAGGACGTAATAGTCTAAATTAATGGCAGACTTCCTAATCCCCGATCAAACTTCAGTCACTTTTCGTCATTTCAAACTTTTCTGGTCTCCTTAAAGGATACTTATTTTGATCTATAGTCATTTATGTTCTGTTTGCAAAATAGAAATTGGCAACAGATACGAATGTCTAGAATAAGATAAATAACCCTATTTTTTAATTTCCAATGTGACTTCCTTGGAACTGCCGGGTGGAGAAAGTGTTAGATTAAACTCGCTTTCTTAATGATGAAATTTACTTACTAGTTTTACCTCTATATGAACGAAAATAAAACACGAACGAAATACCATGAATGAGGTTTAGAGTATGAAACGCTTTTCAATACTATCAGAATATTATTAAGAACTTTCATTCCACTAACAGTTAGATAAGTTTTGAAAATGCATACCAAAATAGGAAAACTCACTTAAAGGAATTATCGATCAAAAATAATCGTGTAACCGAATGTTTTATTGTTTGTTTGTTGTTTGTTTTTTTGTTTGTTTTTTCATCTCTGTAAATTAACGATAAATGCTGCGCAATCCATAATCTGTAGAAATTATGTTTTAGTGTACCTTAATGATCCTTTGAGATTTCATTAAGTTTGAAATATCATAACATCATTAAAATATGCTGCACATGATTTTTCCTCATGTAATGGAATTAATTTTGCGTCAATGTAAATTAAGTATAAGCCATAATACTTATTTTATACACCTCAGAAAGCATGTTGTAGTACACATAAATGGTACACATATATCTCATTATGTTTCAAATATCATAACATAAATAAAATGCACCGCAATCGATTTTTCCCCTTAGACCATAATGTAACGGAATATTTTTGTGTGTCCCTCTAACAAATTATATATGATACACATGCTATTTTAAAACGAGAAAATTCTACATTAAACGTCATTAACATATAACAATTATATGTTAATCCCAATATTTTATGACAGTTAGGGCACGGAGAGGCAGATAAAAAAAAACGAATTAATAAAAATTTTGTCAACTATGTTGGAAAGTGTCATTAAAGTTATTTTTTTTAAGTTTAAGAGGTGCTTTGACTCTAATCGCCACATATATAATTTTTTCACCCCGTTTTAATGATCCAATGTTTTAAACAAAATCATTAAACGACAAAATATGAAAGAATAAATTAAAATATAGTTTAATATTTATCCAGCCTGTAAAATGTAGGATTAATTAAGCTTGGATGTATATAAAAATATATTATATACATCGTCTAAATGAGTAACTTTCGCTTTCATTTGTGTGTTTTAGAAAACGGATAACATAATTCAATAAATGTAATTAAAGATTCGATAAATATTCTGTAGCACAAAAACAAATGAGCTTTATATAAAGCGTCCGTCTTTTTATTGGTGAATATTTTTTGTTTTACTCCACAGATAATAGATTTCTAAAATTTGTCTTTATCCAGAAAAGGAATAAATCTTATTAAGAAATTCAGAGTAAAATGGAGGATAATCCAGATTAGTGGCGTACAAGATCAATATCCGAAAGGAATGCCGAATTAAAGAGATTAGGTGACGCTTTTCCTTATCGATGGTTGGCATTTCTTTTCTGTGAAAAATAGAAATCGGATAAAGGCTCTAATAGACTAAACTGAGTTGAATGTTGAATACCTTTTTTTTTTGTATTAGAGTTAAATTCAGTGGATCTGCCGTTATAATGGATAAAGTTTTGTACAAAGCTGTCTTTCTTAAGGACAGAATTAAATTACTAATTATAATTTTATTTAGAGAAAATAAAACATTGTGCTTTATTCTTTAATATATTTTAGATTAAGAAAGCAACAATATTTGCGAAGCTGTTCTTGGAGAACACGTTTTTCTCGGAAAATACTGGAACGATTTCAATATATTTAAATAGTTATTGCAACAGGTTATTCCAAAGTATAAATTAATTTTTCGGCAAGAAATAAAAATAAATAGTTACGCGATTTTGAAGATAAAACCAGAAAGAGGAATTTTGGTTTTCTGAAGAGAGCATGGGTTCGAAACCCTCTCTTGTATAAGATGTTTTTCAGATATTGTTTTTGTTATGATACATTGGTTCAATACTGTAAATTATATTTTATTTCAGGAAGAAAAGTTACAGAATTTGTTTTTTTTTTCACCATTACTATTAATTTTACTTTCCATGATATTTTTAAAATTAATAATTTTGTATTTAAAATTTAAAGTACATTTTGTAAAACAATTGCAATTTTCAATATACAAAAATCATGTGATTATTTTCTATAAAACAGGAAAATGCATATATAAGAAAACCTGTGGTACTATTTATTGGTATTGTAATGCAGTTAAATGTTTATATTTGAGAAAAATGATAAAATTTTAACTTCAAAAGTTTTTTTATTTGTGAAATTTTTAAGGAAAAAAAAGCTTGGAGTCGCTCTTTTTTAAATCTGTAAAATTAATTCTCTAACACATTATCTGTTGTCTCTCTCCGTGTAAAGACTGTTAGTATGCAGACAGGTAATACCCAGCACTGTAATAAAAGGTGATATTTTTATTTCTTTTATTTTTTACTCACAAGCATTTTATAAACATTTCTATGTTTTATGATGTTATAAACCTTTTTTTTTCTGCGGAACCTTTCAGTTGTTTACCGTCAAGTTTTGACGGGTACTATCTAGTAGCTAATGATGATATGAAAAAATATTAAAATCGCTTTAGAAGTTTCAGAGAAAAAATGTACCTCAGTATTAGCTGCATCCCACAGGATGATGGAAATGAAAATGCTTCCTTAAATTAAAAATATGAAATTGTATTTTTTATTTTATTTTGCTTCAGTTTTTTATTGCTGTCAGTCTTTACTCTGATTTTCTAATATACAGGGGATGGGAATAAAAATAATTTTTAATATTTTGAGCGGTTTACTCCGAAAGTTTATAAACCTTAAGCAATTTCATGCCACCATAAATTTTAGGAGATATGACAACCGCTTAACCTGTGTGAAGATCCTATGTCAATAATAGCAATATAAGTTATCACTCACTCTGATGATCTTTTTAAAATTTGCTCTCTTTTAATGTAATTTATTTTATTTTATTTATTTATTTATTTATGTATGTATTTAGCTGTGTGATGCATCACTCATAAAATAAAATATGCTTCAAGGAGTTTTCTTTCTTTTTTTCTATCTTTTTAAGGGATCTTGTACATTTTAAACAAGACGAAAGTCAATAAAAACATTCAAAGTTTGAATTAGTGTACCTTCAAAACCTTTTTATGTATAAACATTAAATTTTCACTATTGATTAAACCTATTGTGCATTTTTATATAATACAATTAGAAAATAACTCGCCTTTTATAGACTTTGTGCATTACTGAAATTAAAATAACTCCTTTTTTTTACTCCGTAAGTCATTCCGTGCATGATATCTTGAGAACGTATGTAGGGACTGTTATGAAATTCGATATAGATAATAAGCACATATGTGTGTTTAAAATGATCTACTTTTAAGTATTTACAGTAATAAGGTTTTTAGTTGTAAGTATTTTTATTCAATGAAAAATATATACTTTTAGTATTTTTTTTTTACACGGGTAATGAAATAATTTTGACCTAAGAGTAGATCATTTTAAAAATACATATATGCTTATTACCTATATCAAATCTCATAACAATCTACATATAATTTCTCAAGATATCATGCGCGTAATGACTTATGGAGTAAAAAAAAACAAGTGGGTAAGTGTGATCGAAGATCGCTCAAAGCGTTTCGTTTAATATTCCTTTCAAAACACTTTATCCTTTCTTTAATAAATTCAAATAAATTTCTTTTAGCAAAAAAATAAAAAAAAGTCGTTTTTTATAAAGTAAAAATTTACCGGTCTATTCTTTCGTTTTTCCGAATATCTAAACCAGTCCGCTATTATATTCTGTCATAACAATATACGTCATGCGGACTAAATGCGATATTTAAAAAATAATTTCACAATTAAACAAATTGCACTCCTTCAAAATGTTTAAATATTCGAATAATTCCATAATCGGATTTTTATCACGATTCAATATGTTTCTCAAGCTCATATATTTACTATTCTCTATTACTCATATTAATACTCGCTTTGTATTATTCTCAAACATCTGAAAAATTCGTTAAACTTCCAATATGACGTCAGATTTTTTTAAATTCTCTAATGACGTGATATTAATCTGCTTTGTGTACGTACACATACTCATACTCCTTGTATTATTAAGAAATCTTAGACATTTTCCGTTTTATTACTACTATGACGTCAATCAATTTTATTTCATATTTATCTTTTTTTCAATTGGTGAAACTTTTTATTTCATTTTCTTTTTCCACGTGGAAATCGTCTGATAGAAAATTAATTATTGTGGAAAGAATTTCATCGTGGATTTTTACTTTTTGGCATATGCTATAACGAAAAATGTTTAAATTTAATAGGAAATGCTGTTAGAAATTTTTTTATCTCTATTTATTAAAATAATACGAATTTTTCAAATTTTAATATTTTCAGCTCTTTATAGCTGGCATTCATATATATACACAAAGTTTCAACTCTGTAAGTTTAGTTTTTGAGAATAGCTCTGTGACGGACAGACAACGGAGCGGGAGTAATAGGGTTTCGTGAGATGAACGAAACCCTAAAAAGAGCCATTTTAATTTCAGCAATACACAGATTCAATAAAAGACTAGTGAGTTTATAATGCTAGTATACTAAAAAGCACAATCTGTTTAATCAACAGACAAAATTGTATGTCTATACATAAAAAGATTTTGAATATACACTAATTCAACCTTTGAATACTTTTGTTGAATTTCAGGGAGTTCAAAGGGTACAAGAACCATTTTAAGAAATTCAGATTAAAGCAAAGAATAATCCAGATTAGTGGCGTACATGAAGACCAACATCAGACAGGAATGTCGAATTCAAAAGTTTAAGGGGTGCTTTTTCGTATCAATGTTCGATATTTCTTCTCTATGAAAATAATAAATTGTTTAAGAGCTGTGAGAGGTTGAAATTAGTTGAATGACATTTTTTTCGAAGGTAAGTTCTGCCGAACTGGCGCTTCGTTTTAGTGGAGAATTACAGAAAAAATTTTCGTTTTTAAGGATGAAATAAAATTACTAATTTTATCCGTTATTTAATGTAATATATATATATATATATATATATATATATATATATGTAATAATAAAAAATTTCGCCATTTTTTCTTAATTAAATTATTCCAAATTCTTACAATTCTAATTTTTTTCCCTGTTTTATTCCAATTTGCTACTCTATATTCATTAAATCCTTATTCTTAATTTAGCTCTATCGTTAACTCTATTAAATTCCCTTTTATTTAATTCTAACTTGTCCAAATTTACTTAAATATAAAGCTTTTAGTTATTCTTAATTTCTATCATGATTCCCGATCATTTCTGGGTTTTAGAATGTTTTTTGCGAGCCATTTTCATTTTTATTCCGAATATTAATTTCCCGCTCTAAAGTCACTTTACTGTAAAATTAATCCACTCCTCTCTGTCCGAACTTTTTTACTAATTATCTTTCATTGGTCGTGACGTAGCATGACGCGTCTTCTTTAATTCTTCATTGTTCCGTGCGCGTTCTACGTCATAATTTGTGTTATTGCGCGGGGTAACAAAAAGCAGCTACCTGCGGCGCTCCCTCGGAATTAAGTCGTATTTTCACTTGTAAACAACTTCCTGTCTGCTCGTTTTGAGAATTATTGAGATGTTCTGATACTTACCCTCTATTCCTTGATGATGTAATGATGCAAAGCTATTATGGTTATGGTGGAAACTGCCCAAGAGAAACATTTAATAAAGGATTGAAATGGAAAGCCTTGTTCGTTCTGAATTTATGGAGCAACGCCTCTGGGTATTAAATTCTACTGCCGCTATGGCCACGTCGAGACTGCAACTAAATTGTTACGACTGCTTCTAAAAATTTATATCATCAATAACCACCGACGTTCTTAACTTCGTTGTGCGACCATGTGTGTTCCTTCTATAATCCACGTTACTGCAACTAAAACATATGACGGTAAATCATCGTAATATAATATAAGCCGGCAGGATCTCAAAGGACTTATGCCACAACTATCCTTCTAAACGATGTGGAACGAATATTTGAGAATCAAGTTGCTGCTTATTTACTGAGGTGTCGTAACAAAAAAGAACGGAAGCAAGGCATCTACGAAATATATTTCATTATAAAGTCAACACCCCTATCGATGTCAGCCAGAAGAAGTATTGGAACATCGCGTCAATGAAAACAACAAAAAATTGTTGTATCTTTTTTTTCATAACAAGATTTGATTGCGTAAGTTAGATTTTATATCTCTATCTCTATAAAAGAGTAAGTGTCTGTCTGCCTGCCTGCCCGCGGATTTCTCCGTAATTATAACACCTAGGACTCTAGAATTTTTGTCATGGGTAGATGTTGTCACCGGACAGTATACCTCGGGGCCGGATTTTTAAATTTTAATTTAGATTTTAAAAAAAAATTAAAACGTGTATATGGAATTTTGGGTTCGAGGCTATTTCAAGCTCCTCCCATGAAATAGTCTCGGCAACGCCATCCGTGGCAACGAAGCAGCCAGCCAATGAGAGCAGGTGCAGGATCCAGGATTTTGGGTTCGAGGCTTTTTACACTCTCCGCCAAGTTCACGGTAACGAAGCAACCAGCCAATGAGAGCAGCGGTTATTACGGGATATAGCGAGCGATAGCATTTCCTTCCTTTAAGGAAGCGGCTAGCCACAGATTTCATTGTTTTGTTTATATTTGAGTTTTATTTTAAAGAAAATGAATATACTTTTGACAGATTGAGATTAAAGTAGGTTAGTTTTGATTGTATTCATTCTTTGTATGTTTAGTTGCCCCCATATATTATGTTTTAGGTAAGAATATAACTTGCATTTTACTGATTGCATTTTTCATGTTCTGAAATGAAACAAACTGTTTTCAATAACAAATCTTAATGAATTAAATTAATATTACATCTTACACTTTACTATAAAATGTGCAGTTCTACAATTTGTCGCATGTTACAACGTTCTCGGGAACTAAAAATGTAGTAAAAAACTCTTAACAGAAAGATTGTAAATTAACAAACTCCTATATATAAGATATAACTTTAAACTGATATGCCTCTTCAACTGTTGTCGAAATCAATGTAATGTAAATATTTCTTAAATATTATGATTTTGTTTAAGAATTGGAAACATTCAGTGAAGTGTAGACTGTATTTTTTCATCAAAACAATTTGATTTGTAAGTATGAGGTAAAAAAAAAATCACCATTTTCTCACATGATGAGTTTCATCAGAAAGTAAAACAATAAATAAATATGAATGATTTGCGGAGCTGTTTCAAAATAATTATAAAGAATAAGTCTTTAAAAATGTAAAATCAATGTTATTTCTGGCCGAGTTTTTTTAAAAATAATTATAAACCATTTTAATTTGTAAGCATGTTGTAAAAAAATCACCATTTAGTGACAAATTTTGTGTTTTATAAGAATCGCCCAAGAACGGACATGCAATGTGATATAAAATTTATGTTGTCATCGCACTAATTATTTTTGTTGAGGGTTTTTGGGTGATGTTATTGAATTAGTGATAGAAACAGCTCCGCAAATCATTCATATTTACTTATTGTTTAACTTGCTGATAAAACTCATAATATGTGAGAAAACGGTGATTTTTTTTTTAACTTCATATTTACAAATTAAATTGTTTTGCGGATTGTAAGTATGAGGTAAAAAAAAATAACCGTTTTCTCACATAATGAGTTTCATCAGAAAATAAAACAATAAATAAATATGAATGATTTGCGGAGCTGTTTCAAAATAATTATGAAGAATAAGTCTTTAAAAATGTAAAATCAATGTTATTTCTGGCCGAGTTTTTTTAAAAATAATTATAAACCATTTTAATTTGTAAGCATGTTGTAAAAAAATCACCATTTAGTGACAAATTTTGTGTTTTATAAGAATCGCCCAAGAACGGGCATGCAATGTCATATAAAATTTATGTTGTCATCGCACTAATTATTTTTGTTGAGGGTTTTTGGGTGATGTTATTGAATTAGTGATAGAAACAGCTCCGCAAATCATTCATATTTACTTATTGTTTAACTTGCTGATAAAACTCATAATATGTGAGAAAACGGGGATTTTTTTTTTTTTTAACTTCATATTTACAAATTAAATTGTTTTGCGGATTGTAAGTATGAGGTAAAAAAATAATAACCGTTTTCTCACATAATGAGTTTCATCAGAAAGTAAAACAATAAATAAATATGAATGATTTGCGGAGCTGTTTCAAAATAATTATGAAGAATAAGTCTTTAAGAATGTAAAATCAATGTTATTTCTGGCCGAGTTTTTTTAAAAATAATTATAAACCATTTTAATTTGTAAGCATGTTGTTGAAAAAAAATCACCATTTTGTGAGAAATTTTGAGTTTTATAAGAATCCACCGAGAACGGACATGGTATGTGGTATAAAATTTATGTTGTCATCACACTCTATAATTATTTTTGTTGCGGGTTTTCGGGCGATGTGATTGAATTTTTGATAGAAACAGCTCCGCAAATCATTCATATTTACTTAATGTTTAACTTGCTGATAAAATTCATAATATGTGAGAATACGGTGATTTTTTTTTTAACTTCATAGTTACAAATTAAATTGTTTTGCGGATTGTAAGTATGAGGTAAAAAAAAATAATAACCGTTTTCTCACATAATGAGTTTCATCAGAAAGTAAAACAATAAATAAATATGAATGATTTGCGGAGCTGTTTCAAAATAATTATGAAGAATAAGTCTTTAAAAATGTAAATTCAATGTTATTTCTGGCCGAGTTTTTATAAAAATAATTATAAACCATTTTACTTTGTAAGCATGTTGTAAAAAAATCACGATTTTGTGACAAATTTTGAGTTTTATAAGAATCGCCCGAGAGCGGACATGGAATGTCGTATAAAATTTATGTTGTCATCACACTCTATATAATTATTTTTGTTGAGGGTTTTTGGGCGATGTTATTGAATTTTTGATAGAAACAGCTCCGCAAATCATTCGTATTAACTTAATGTTTTAACTTGCTGATAAAACTCATAACATGTGAGAAAACGATGATTTTTTTTTTTACTTCATATTTACAAATTAAATTGTTTTGAGGAAAAAATACATCCTACACTGACTGCACTGAATGTTTTAATTTCTTAGCAAACTCATAACGTTTAAGAATTATTTACATTATATTGATTTCGACAACAGTTGATGAGGCATATCAGTTTAAAGTTGTATCTTATATATGAGTTTTTTAATTCAATGATGTGAAATTTATGATTATTTATTTATTGTTATTTACAATTTTTCTTTCTGTTACTGTTATTGGACTACATTTTTAGTTCCCAAGAACGTTGTAATATGCGATAAATTGTAGAACTGTACATTTTATAGTAAAGTGTAAGATTAATTTGATTCATTAAGATTTGTTATTGAAAACAGTTTGTTTCATTTAAGAACATGAGCTGATATGTCTAGCGCTATGAAAACATTCAGTAAAGTGCAAAATATATTCTTACCAAACACATAATATATGGGGGCAACTACGCATACAAAGAATGAATACAATTGAAACTAACTTATGTGAACCTCAATTAGCCAAAAATATATACCTTTTCTTTAAAATAAAACTCAAACATAAACAAAACAATGAAATCTGTGGCTAGCCGCTTTCAGCTGTGAACATGAACTGCCGTTGCCGGATCCTGGATTATCCCATATTCACACCTTGATAGGGAAAAGCGGATTAGGATAGGTAGATAGGGAAAGCCCGTTATCGGATCGGGACATTAGATGTAATTAAGACGCATTTGTAATAATTAGCGGGAATGGGATGTTTGTGTGTGTGCTGTTTTTAATAAAGACAGTTGCATTTTTTCTGCAACCCTTTCACGAAAGTTTTTTCTTCAAACCTTTCACAAAATCAGTATTTTTTCCACAATCATTTGACGAATTTCGTACTTTTTCTGCGATCCTTTGACTAAATTCAAGTTTTTTCTGCAATCATTTGACGAAATATGCTTTTTTTGTGATCCTTTAACGAAATTCGTGTTTTTTCCACATATTTTATTCGAGATTCATGTTTTTTCAGTGATCCTACGACGTAATTCGTGTTTTTTTCAGCGATCCTTTGATGAAATTCAAATTTTTCCTCTGATCCTTTGAGGAAATTCGCATTTTTCCATGATCCTTTGATGAAGTCTGCTTTTTTAATGATCCTTTGACAAAATGCGTGTTTTTTCAGCGATTATTTGATGAAATTCGTGTTTTTCTCGCGAACCTTTGACAAAATTCACGTTTGCCAGCGATTCTTTGATAAAATATGCTTTTTTCTATTATGATAGGGAAAGGCGGATTAGGATAGGTAGATAGGGAAACCCCATTATCGGATCGGGACATTAGATGTAATTAAGAAACATTTGTATATTTGTAATAATTAGCGAAAATGGCGAGATAAAGGGGGTGGGGGGGATGACTTTTTATTAAATAGCGCATTTGTTCTACATCAACTTCCTCTCACCACCAGGGGGTGCTTTGCTATCTCTGTTTCTATGGGCTGGATCACGACGGGGTATGGCTCTTTCCACTCGACATCAATAGAGCTTACTGATTTTAGTTCGGATTTTCACCACAGGGGGCGCTTTCATATCTTTGGCGGATCATGACGGGGTATGCCTCATTCGACTCGACATCGATAACCTTAATGATTTCAGTTATGTTCGTATAGAACATATCGTGCCCCCTGGCGGTAGAAGGTGTAACTAAAGGATTTTGCAGCTAACTCGGGTTCTATGGGTCACATCACGACACGCTTTGGCTCATTCGACTCGACATCAATAGAGCTTACCGATTTTAGTTCCGAGTTTCACCACCAAGGGGCGCTTTCGTATCTCTGGTTCTATGGGCTGGATCATGACGGGGTATGCCTCATTCGACTCGACATCGATAACCTTAATGATTTCAGTTATGTTCGTATAGAGCATATTGTGCCCCCTGGTGGTGGAAGGTGTAACTAAAGGATTTTGCAGCTAACTCGGGTTCTATGTGTCACATCACGACACAGTTTGGCTCATTCGACACAACATCAATAGAGCTTACCTATTTTAGTTCTGAATTTCACCACCAAGGGGTGCTTTCCTATCTCTGTTTCTATGGGCTGGATCACAATGAGGTATGGCTCTTTCCACTTGACATCGATAGAGCTGACTGATTTTAGTTCGGATTTTTACCACCAGGGGTGCTTTCCTATATCTGGTTCTATGGGCTGGATCACGTCGGGGTATGGCTCATTCGACTCTACATAGATAGAGCTTATCGATTTTCACCACCAGGGGCGCTTTTCTATCTCTGGTTCTATGGGCTGGATCATGAAGGGGTATGGTTCTTTCGACTCGACTTACGGTAATATATGGGAGTGTGTATGGCACGCCCAGTGTTTGCTGTCTAAGGTAGTGGTGCCCCAACATTAGATTTGTTTTAAAAAAAAAATGTTCAAGACTAATTTCAGGTACATTTAAGGTTGTTGGCACGGGCAACGCCGGGCGGGTAAGCTAGTTAAGTAATATGTATTATTTATTTGTTGCTAAATGTTATAACAACCTTTTTTATTTTGTTAAAATATCTATTCTTACGTAACAAGAAACCAAGTGACAGAGTTTTTTAACAGTCTGAGATTTTTATTTATGTTCTTGTATTATTAATTATTCTGAAAGATATTATGAAATTTATTTACTGTTTATGTTATTTTTCTGTTAAAATTAATATATTAAGGAAGAATTAAAATTACGTTATTATGCTTTAAAGATTAAACTAAATTGATATTTTGGATTGATGCAATGAGATGCACTTATGAGAATTGCTACTGCAATATGAATTGAATAATTTATGTTATCAATTATTACTTGGCACATGACTTGGAGTGTGATTATGAAATTTACATGATGATATTTTACGATAACTAAAAAGAAATCTTAAAGGAAGTTGCGCTGAAAACTTGCGTAACATTGGTAAAGTAAAAATTGTGTGCAGTTTAATTTTTTTTCATTACTTCTATGTTCCGAAGTTCAAAGCCAGAGACAAAAAATTTGTTCTTAAAATATTTTAGAAGAATTTTGTTCCTTTTATCATGAACATTTAGAATGTAAGAAATTTAATATTTATTCTTATGTATTGTTAAAAAAATTAATATTATTGGTTAAGATCACAATATTACCAAAAGTTTTTGAACTGTTCTGATATTTATTATTTCCCATATTACTTCATTTTACAAGAGTAATTTAATTTTATGTTCTTATTTTATCATTTAATTTAGTCCCTTTTTCATTCGGTGATATTTATTATAGGAAATAATTTCTATTTATTGAAAAAAATATGAGTAATCTCTTTTCATTATTTACTAAATAAAACGTATCGGAACATATTCTATGCCATTTTATAAATGCATAAAAATTTATTAGAGTCTCTGAAACTACAGCTTACATCATTGATTGCATAATATCGCAAAAATAGCTTTTGGAGTTTCTTACTTGAAGAGTAAAAAAAAAAAATAATAATAATAATAATGATGATCTCAAAAGAAAGTTGCGCTGAAGTTGCGTAGCATTGAAAGGGTAAAATTATTGTGTGCAGTAATTTATTGTTTTATTTCATTACTTTTGTTTTTTGATGCTATGTTCAGAGAGTACAAATCAAGCTACTTATTTTAAAAAGTGTTTGTTTATTTATTCATTCTATTTTCTTTTGTGATATTTTTTTCATATACAGCAAATTTATTTATAGAAAGATAGAGTAACAGTACATTTACTATTTAAGTGGAATCAATTTTAATATGAATTGGACATTTTTACTGTTAAATATTAGTTGTTAATTAAATTATTAAGAGTTAGATATTTTTACAGTTGTTAAGTTAAAGAATTCTTTATATATTGTTATTTTATTTACATGTTATTAAAGTCAGGGTTTGTTAAGTTTATGGCTGAAAGTAAGAGTACTCAAACAAAAATGGCTGAAAAAGAGCTTAATGTTATTATTTTTTACCCAGAAAGTGGTATGAATATTGCGCCTTGGCTTAGACATTTTGAAGGATCAGCACCTCCAGATAAAAAAGAGTGGAAAATCAACAATATTTCCAAATATTTGAAGGGCGAAGCATTAAAGGTAAATGTTAATGAATGTCTAGATTGTAAAGAGTATGAAAAAATTGCTGAAATCTTAACTGAAAAATTTCTGAAAGTAATAGTCCCCCGTTTTTCTGATTTCGCCTCGCTGAAATTGCATGATTTAAACAACTTAGAAAATTATTTTCGTCAGAAAATCGAGATAGGTCGACAACTTAAACTATGTGAAACCATTATTTTACAGGGATTGACCGACGGCTTAAAAGCTGAATACCAGAACTATTTAATAGTAAATCCTCCTGAATCTACTACCGATTGGTATAGATTAGTTAAACAACTTGTTGCCATTCCATCTTATTCTAGCAGTAACAATAATAGTAATGTTAGAAATATGTCTCAAAATTTCAGACCTTTTTCTCAACCAAATAATTCACCTAGACATTGGATTCGCCCTCAACCTAATTACAAGAATCCAAATTTCCAAACAGCAACTAATTTTAACCCTTCAACGTCCAGGTTCGTTAGTCCCCGATTGCCTGTCAACCACTATCAGAGAAGGATGCCGAGTCGACCATGTAGATTGTGTCTAAATAGGGGAATTTCAGAAGCTTATCATTGGGAGAGGAATTGTATCTTTAACATAAACCCTCCACAAACAGGTAATATTCCTGTTGGTAGTCAGTCACCAAGTCAATCCAATACCTGACAATTGATTGTTG
This sequence comes from Maratus michaelseni, assembly GCA_963931845.1. Taxonomy (NCBI): domain Eukaryota; kingdom Metazoa; phylum Arthropoda; class Arachnida; order Araneae; family Salticidae; genus Maratus; species Maratus michaelseni. The sequence goes on along the minus strand of OZ007588.1, from coordinate 197,232,460 downwards.
CTGGGTAAGCCAATAGTAAAAAATTAAATTACGTTATTGATTCCGGGTCGACAATATCTATTCTACCATTTAAATTTATTCGTTATTTAAGTGCTAAAATTGTAAATATTTCACCTATTATTGTTGGTCAAGCTAAAGGTAAAGTTACAATTAATAAGTCATGTAATTTATTAGTTAAAATAGGTAATATTACACACTATATTAAATTTTTGTTATGTGACAGTGATTTGGACTATGCTATATTAGGATTACCTGATTGTTCTCAATTTAACTTAATCATAGACTGTGCAAATTGTCGAGTTACTCAAGGAGATCCAGTTTTAAATCAAAATGTTGACATATCCAGTAATAAATTACGATTATTGCATTTTAATGTTCAAGATCAGTCTCAATATGTGCAACCCGATTATGGAAGAATCATGGCTCCTCAATCCTTCGCGCAACTTAACGTTAATGATTATGATTTAATAGGGGAAATAAACACAGTAGAAAACAAAACTTTAAGGGATATAATGGGAAATTATTTGGATATTTTTTCAAAAAATAAATATAATGTGGGGAAGATTAATATTGAGCCACAGCGTATCTTTCTCAAATCTGACCTACCTATATCTATGAGGCCTTATCGTACTTCAATAGTGGAAGAAAAAGAAATCTCTGAACAAATCCAAGCATTATTATCTGCTGGATTAATCAAAGAAAGCAATAGCCCATATTCTTCACTAGTCACTTTAGTAGAAAAACGCGATGACGGTAAAAAAACTAGATTGTGTGTAGATTATAGAAAACTTAATTCCATAATGAAAAATGATGTAGAACCCTTACCCGTATTGATGACATTTTAGAAAAATTAAGTAGTGCCCAGTATTTTTCCACCCTGGATTTAGCCTCAGGCTACTGGCACATACCCATACACCCAGAAGACACCGAAAAATTAGCTTTTACTACCAATTGTGGACTTTGGGAATGGAATGTTCTCCCTTTTGGGGTAAAGGTAGGACCATCGATATTCAATAGAACTATTAGGAGAATTCTTACTAAACATAAAGTTAACTTTGCTTGCTACTATTTTGATGACATAATTATTTTTTCTTCAACTTTGGAAGAACATTTACAACATCTCAATCAAATATTTGAACTATGCAGAATGGAAAATCTTAAACTTAAATTATCTAAGTGTAACTTTGTCCAAAAAACAATTAATTTCTTAGGTTATGAGATAAAAGATGGTACTTTAACTCCTGCTAACAATAATATAGAAGCTATCAAAAAATTAAAACCCCCTTCAAATGTTAAAGAACTCCAAAGATTTTTAGGATCTATTAATGTCTATCATAAATTCATTAATAAATATGCAGAAATCAGACAGCCTCTCAATAAATTGCTCAAAAAAGATACTATTTGGGAATGGAATTTAGATTGTCAAAATTCTTTTCAAAAACTAAAAGATGCCCTAATTGCTAAACCTGTTTTGAAAATTTATGACCCTAAATTACCCCTCCATATGCTTGTTGATGCCTCACAGGTGGCAGTAGGTGCAGTCCTTAAGCAGTCTGATAATAATAATTTCTTACATCCAATTGCATACTATTCTAGAGGATTGAGAAGTTATGAAAATAATTATTTTATTACAGAACTGGAGTGTCTTGCCATCATTGACACCTTAGACAAATTTTATCACTACTTCCACGGTGTTAAATTTACTATTCACACAGATCATGCGTCTCTTGTCTGGTTAAGAAATGTCAAACATTTAAGAGGAAGATTATTCAGATGATCCTTAAAGCTAAGTATGTTCGAGTATGATATTGTATATTTAAAGGGTTCCACAAATGTCGAAGCCAACATTTTGTCCAGAAATCCTACTACATATCTTATTCAACCACTTACCTTTTTTTGGATGTTAGGGAAGTTATAGAGAGGCCACAAAAAGATAATGTGTGTGGAAAAAACTATCTCAAGGAAAATGGACTTATGATAGTAAAAAAGAAAGGTTTTAGAAAAATAGTAGTACCCATGTCTTTAAGAAAGAAATTGCTTAATGTTACTCATGAAAAATTTGGTCATCCTGGTATTCAAAAAATGTTAAACTTAATATCTCCTAATTATTATTGGCCTGATATGACCCAAGATATAACTAATTTTGTAAAACACTGTGATGTCTGTCAAAAGAATAAAAAACCGAGACAGAAAAAATTTGGCTCATTACAAGCTATGACCACCACAGATCAACCTTTCGAATGCATTTCTGTTGATACTGTGTGAGGCTTTAATTACTACAATTCCACAAAAAAATATTTACTTCTTATAATCGACCATGCTACTAGATATGTTTGTGCTTTCCCCTCAAAAAGTGTTACCACAGTAACTTATACTAATTGCCTAAAACAAGTTTTTAATATTCAAACACCCCAACAATTATTCTGTTTTAATAAAATTCTTAATGTCCAGACCCATCAAAAAGTGTTAAATGATAGAAATGCAGCCTTTACTTCATCTAGTTTTTAAAAATTTCTGCGAAACCACAATATTAAGCAACGTTTAACCACATCACATCATCCGCAAACGAATGGCAAATGTGAGAGAGTGAACCAGACGATAGTTACTAGATTGAAGTGTAAAGTCAATTCTACTAACTCCAAAATTCCTTGGACAAAAATTTTGACAGAAGTAGTTAATGAGTATAACAATACCCCTCATTCTATCACTAAATTTCCTCCTGCTTACTTACTTTTTGTCCAATTACCTTATGATTCCCCTCTTCAACAAAATTATTACCCTCCTGTTCAAGAAACCCTTAAACTTGCTAAAAAACGCACTGATGAAAATTATTGGAGAAGTAAAAAATATTATGATCAAAATTATCTAGAACCAAAATTTGAGATTGGAGATCTTGTAATTTATGAAGAGTTCCAATATCCTAATACTAGAAAACTTTCACAAGTCTTTAGTGGTCCTTATCAATTCCTTAATAAGTTATCTGATGTCAATTTTGAAATTAATAGACAGATTCAAAATAAATCTACTGAAATAGTACATGTATCAAAATTACGCCCTTATTATCCTCCTGATCAATTAAAATTATCTCATGAGAAACCACAACAAACTAATGTTAAATCTATAGTTTCAGCTTAAATTTATAATATTCATAAAATAAACTAACTTAATAAAATAAATTTACTAAATAAAAAATTAATTATCAATTCTTTTTTGTATATCAGTGTGTTCTTGAATTGAGCTCACAGGAGCATCACTGTTGAGTTTTCACTTGAGTTAACTGTTAGTGCGGGCATAAACTGGTTGATTTAAGTTAGTAAATTCTGATACTGAATTGAATTAGAGTAGAATAATAATTTAAACAGTATTAACGAAATTAATAAAATAAACTGGATTAAATTCTATATTAAACTAATCAAATATGATATCTTAATACTAATTGAGAATTGTCCAACCTTTCTTAATATGCTACAAGGTCCTATTTTTTCATTTCACAACTTATGTTTTCTTGTTTGACTGAAAGCAAGATAGTTACATAACCATCATCTACACAATAATGATTGTTTTCACGAATATTTCTTATTTATTCCTTATTTTGTATTATGTATTTTATTTCAGTATATTCTCATGCCTCATTCACTACTATATGGATGAGATATTAATGATATACTTAGGAAAGAATTAAAGAAAGTGTGTGATATTTTGAATTATACTGCTTGTTATTGCTGAACTTATTGTTGAGAATTATTAATATTAGTAACACTATTTATAAGTTGATTTTGAAAGAGAATATGAAGATTATAATGGATAAAAAGTATTTAAAGAGTGGAATTGAAAGTTTTAGGTAAGCTGCATTCAAAAAAGTTTCTGATGTTATGTAAATAAAATTTTGATGTTATTGTTGTTGTTTATTCTTTCTATTGATGATACTATTATTATTTTTATTATTTAAGTATTATTATTTTAAAAATTTATTGTTGATATTGTTCTTGCTATTATATATTATTATTATATTATTACTTAAAATTATTTATTGCAACTTCATACTGCCATTACAACAATAAGGACTCTTATAATATTCAATAATTGGACTCTACAATTCAGTAGGACTTAAAAAATAACTTAAGGACTATAAATAAGTGAATATAGGTGATTATTGTTAAATTATTGGTACAAAGAGAGATGATTTATATGTTGTTGTTACATTTTCTTGATACAAACTATACTATAATGTTATACTAATTATTATTGAAAAATGTAATTATTTACAGCAGTTTCCACTTAACCGTGTTTCTTTAAATTTAATTATTAAAAATTTTAGTTAACAGAATTCAGAAATTTGAGCATCGCGATGCAGCGACCAGGTAACTGTATTGCAACGAGGGAACTGTTTTGTAACCCAAGTATCTGCTTTCTCCCAATGAACATGTAAGTGAATTGGACTTACCGGTTCATACATTTTTTGGGAGTGGGGATATGTAATATTAAAAAATTTCGCCATTTTTTCTTAGTTAAATTATTCCAAATTCTTACAATTCTATTTTTTTTCCCTGTTTTATTCCAATTTACTACTCTATATTCATTAAATCCTTATTCTTAATTTAGCTGTATCGTTAACTCTATTAAATTAATTATTAAATTAATCTATTAATTATCTCCCTTTTATTTAATTCTAAATTGTCCAAATTTACTTAAATATAAAGCTTTTAGTTATTCTTAATTTCTATCATGATTCCCGATCATTTCTGGGTTTTAGAATGTTTTTTGAGAGCCATTTTCATTTTTATTCCGAATATTAATTTCCGGCTCTAAAGTCACTTTACTATAAAATTAATCCACTCCTCTCTGTCCGAACTTTTTTACTAATTATCTTTAATTGGTCGTGACGTAGCATGACGCGTCTTCTTTAATTCTTCATTGGTTCAGTGCGCGTTCTACGTCATAATTTGTGTTATTGCGCGGGGTAACAAAAAGCAGCTACCTGCGGCGCTCCCTCAGAATTAAGTCGTATTTTCACTTGTAAACAACTTCCTGGCTGCTCGTTTTGAGAATTATTGAGATGTTCTGATACTTACCCTCTATTCCTTGATGATGTAATGATGCAAAGCTATTATGGTTATGGTGGAAACTGCCCAAGAGAAACATTTAATAAAGGATTGAAATGGAAAGCCTTGTTCGTTCTGAATTTATGGAGAAACGCCTCTGGGTATTAAATTCTACTGCCTATGGCCACGTCGAGACTGCAACTAAATTGTTACGACTGCTTCTAAAAATTTATATCATCAATAACCACCGACGTTCTTAACTTCGTTGTGCGACCATGTGTGTTCCTTCTATAATCCACGTTACTGCAACTAAAACATATGACGGTAAATCATCGTAATATAATATGATATATCATATAATATATCATATAATAACTTATATATATCATATAATATATAGGTGGACAATATATATATATATATATATATATATATATATATATATATATATATATATATATATATATACATATATATATATATATATATACTGTATTTTTCTCTTGCATATATAGTAGCTTAAATTAAATATATATATATATATATATATATATATATATATATATATATTATGTTCAAAGTGCATAGAATCTGTTTCCAATAATATGCAACGTAAAAATAAACCAGCGGATCCATGCGAGGATTTCGCAATGATGTCTAATATCGCACTGATGTCTAGATACAGTTTTAAACTTCCAAAAAGAATAATGATAACAATATCTGCAAACAGCATTCGTCCAGCCAGGATATCATCTCATTTATTCCATCAAAGTTAAAGTAAAGCCTGATCGAATATAGCAAAAGGCACGCACGAGGAAAAATAAATAACAATTTAACTGCATTAAAAGTTGACGTCATCCGCTTCGGGAAAAATTTTGGGATAAAGAAACTAAATTGAATACTCATAAAATACAATTTAATCTATTATAACAAAATTAACATTTTAGGCTATACGTGAAATACCACTGCTTCGATCGATCGACAGTGTCATTTTTTCAAAGTGTGAAACCTTTCAATTTCAATTTTGATTTTTCATCATAAATATGAAATAAACCTGTTCAGAGAAGTCACAATTTTACTTTTTTGTACTATTTATTATTTTATAATCACTGCTGAGCACCATATAATGCGGTATTTTATTTTTGTAAGTTCAGTTCAACTGTCGATTCGTTTTAATGGAAATTTTTAGATAAAATTTTAGTTCTTAAGGATGAAACAAAATTACTAATTTTATCTGTTATTTAAAGTGAAAAAATACATACTGTATTTTTCACTTGAATGTATATTAGGTTAAATTCTTTTTTGTTTAATGTATTATTATGTCCGAAGTGCATATAATCTGATTCGAATAATATGCAGTGTAAAAATAATTTTTTTAATCGTTAAACTGCTTTGATTAAGTAACATAGGTTGTAAACTGATTTTTCCTGTTAACGGCTTTAAGAAACTTAAATGAGATGAATATTATTTTATCTGAAGGTACATTTACCCCACTTGATATGCGACCTTTTCGGGATTTTTTTTTTTTTTTTTTTTTTTTTTTTTAATTCAGAAATTCTGAAATCATACCGAAAATTCGGAAAGTAGATTTTTTTTTATGTAATCGCAAAACGTCTCCAATTAAATACAGAAAAAATTATAATTCAGAATCTCTGGTATGAATTCGGAATTTCTGAATACAAAATAAATTCTTAAAATGCATGTAATCGGATGTTAATAGGTTAATGGAATTGTCGGTTTAACTGTGAAACTTTTAGAGAAAATTAAACTTTGTTAAAGATGAAATTGAATAATTAATCTTATCCTCAATTTGAAACGAAAAATATGTGGTCGTTCCTCTAATGTATGAAGGTTACATAAAAAATATATTCTAGAAATCGAAAAATGTGTAGAATTGTTTTGAATAAAATACATTGTAAAAATTATTTTTTATCAGTGTACACGTTCGAGGGTTTCGCACTGCAGTCTAATATTTTTTCAGCAATATCTAACGTTTTTTAGATGCATATTTGGACTTCTAAAGAAAAATTAGGGATAAACATATCTGCAAACAAGTAAAAACCGATCGAAGACAACAAAAAGCACGCTCGAGAAAAAAAAAATACAATCGCATTTTAACTGCATTAGAAGATAACGTCATCCGCTTCAGGAAAACAACATGAAACAAAAAAAAAATTAATTGAATGCATATAATACAATTTCATCTAACACAACAAAGTGTACATTTTAGGCTACACGTGAAAAACCACTGCTTCGATGGACTGATAGTGTCCTTTTCTTCTACACATTTCAATTTCAATTTTACTTTTTATTCATAAATATAAAATAAGCCCGTTTGACGCTATTATTTTGGTACTATTTATTATTTTTTTATAATCATTGCTCAGTACGAAAAAATGCGGTAATTTATTTCTGTGACAACATTGATCTGAGAAAAACCTTCATTTCATGTATGAAAACAATGCTGTTTTTAATCAAAAAAATTAACTGCAATTTTTAATCAAAATAACATGTTTTAACAAAATATGAGTGTATTATGTCAGAATCCGGTTCCACATTTTTTCAAATGATACCTCATTCAAGGTTGTGTGTTTTTAAATGCATAGAAAAGGGTATGTTGAAAACATAAATAGTATAAATGATCATTCGTTAGATTGCTTAATTAATTATTGTATAGGACAGTTATTCATTTAGTATTTTCTTGTTTCGAGGTCTGCAATCTAAAACTAATGAAGTGCAATTTTATACTTCGACTTTGGAAAGTATGCGGAGATTTTCATGAACGCAGAAAACTTATATAAAAAACTTTTTAAAGCTATTTAAAGATAACATCAAATTTTTAATCTAAGATACCACTAAAGTTCTTTATGAAAAACAATTTTACGTTATAGGGATAACACGAAATTAAAAAATATTATTGTACCTTTTGTTCATTCCACTGTACTACGCTGCCAACTATTACCGCTGCGACATATCTACTACCATGTCATTAACTGCTCTTTCCTTTAGAGGTGGATGCCAACTCCTTACAACTCTGAGAGAGAGATGCTGAACTGGGTACCGTTCACGTAGCTCAATGATAGAGCATGTTATTCCAAGTATCCTGGTTCGATTCCCGGCCTGGAAATTTTTTTCACTCTGTCGGTTCTACGCTTTGGTAGCAATTTGAAAAATAAATTCACGTATTTAAAATACATTCTATTCCTAATTCTGACCTCTTCAATGGCTTCTGACTACGATGAACTTGTAAGTTATAGTTGGCCTCGTACGGTCTCGTACGGTAAGGTATAGGTGGCCTCGGACGGTCCTCCACGCCCCCGGAGTTATTAAATCCTAACTTCTTTGTCTATGGTTGCTTCTGCTAGCTAAAATTATTTTTTTTAACTGTAAATATTTTGTAGGATTATTTATATCTATATATATTTTCATTTCTATTTTATTAATATACTTTAATTTGTGCTTTATTTATTTTTCGCCAGAAGCGGTTATTTTGTTGTTTATGTTTTTCGTTTTTGCCCTTCTTGCACCCCCCCCTTCTTAACTTATTCCAGTGTAATGGCTGTTCTGGACTTCCTAAACGGTCATACATCTACGATACAAACGGTCATACATCTACGATCGGCATTGTTACTATAGATAAGGAGCCCATGGCTCCAGAGAATCTATATAAAGCTCTCGTTCCAAATTACAAGTTCATGACTGCTTATGATTTGTTTTGTTTTATTTAATTGAATAATTGTATTTAATTTTATATTAAATTTACAAATTTTGAAAAAAACAAAATCGATGTAAAATGAATTTGTCTCATGAATATCAAAATATAAGCTTTCAAAAAAAATTTTCGCAATAAATGTTTGAGAATTTAAAAAAGATTATCCGTGTTTCGTAATCGTTAAAAATATTCAGTAGAATTTTTAAAAAATTGCATTTACATGGGAAACAACAGTTATATTACAAATAAACAAGGATTTAACCAATCATAAATTATTGAAGCATGTATTTATATTGGAAAGATAACGAGTAAACAACAGTGTTATCTGTTTCGTTTACATTTAATTAATAACATTAATGTTGCAATATTACAGACAGTTTTCATTTTGATTAAAAAATAATCAGATACGATGCCACTGAGATGCAACAAAGAAACTTAAAAAAACAAAAACAATTTATTTAAATAAAATGTTACTTTATTTACAATAGTAGTTACAATAAGTTCACTCGATTCTCCTTCTTGTATCTCCTCGAAAAGGAAAAGTAGTAAGAAAATTACTAAAAGTACATTAAAGGTCTTTGTTTAAAACATAATTAAAAACGATGAAAAATAAACTAAATAAAAGTAATTTATTTATATATAATTTCGCATTAATCAATATGATAACAGAATATAACTATAAAAATATATTTTAATCCAATCAAATTACAAAGTTAAATTGCAAACTGTCACTAGGATTATTTAAAGATCTTTTCAAAATAAATTGATAATAAGATCTGCAAAAATATCATAAATTAGAATTTTTGAGAAGGTATAAATCTTGATTAATGATGAAAAGTAAAAATACAAAATATGACGAAATATAAAAACAAAAACCAATGCATAACTCTTTACAACTATTTATCTAGTTTCTAAAAGAATAATAAGAAAAAAAGTAATCATAATCTGATAGCATTTCATGCAACATTAAATAACACATGCCTTTTAAGTGGTTTCTTCTGGTTTATCTTATTAATTTAATTGTAAAGAGCAATTTACTATGTAATCTGTGTACATATATTGGGAAAAAATATCTATGTCAAATAAATTTGCCTGGACAATATTAAAGAATACGTTTAAAAAAAAAAATGCAGTAAACTATCATTTTTTTTTTAACAGTAAAGTAATTATTCATGTTCCGTTATCTTCTTAAAAGATTCACAGCAATTAAAATATAATTATGTTTACAGAAACAAATAAACTTAAATGATAAACAAACAGGGATTTGGTCATTGATTAATTACTAAAAGATCAATTATATTAACAGGATAACTTAAAGTACGCAAGCCGTTATCTGTTTTATTTCTCATTTAATAACATTAATGTTGCAATCACTTACTAAAGTAAATTCTCCTTTTCATTTAAAAAGTCATCAGATACAATGTCACTCAGATACAAAAATGTAGCTAAAACTCATTAATATATTTAAATAAATATTTAGTGTAGTTGCAGTTTTGTACACGAAGTTTCTATATTTGGATTTTCGTTAGTCACTTCAATTCAAATTAATCTCATTAGTCTGAAATTATCAACTGTATTTTTCATATGATATAATTTACTATGATTGCCTCATTTAAAAAAAAAAAATATTATATACAAATTACAGTCAAGAACTTTTTAGAAAACAGTATACGGCATGTTTGTAGATATTTCTAATTTAAATCATTGGTTAAAAATTATAAATGTAAAGTTAATTTTTATGGCGAAATGATAAATTTTAATGAATCTGCTTCAGAAATCAGGTAATGTAATTTCTTTCTAATTTAAAGATTCCGATGATGCTTTAATAATGTTAATATTTGTTAAGCGTCAATTTTACTGATTAAATGCAATCGCAGAATGAAAGTTATACTATTTATGCTAAAAACACTCCTATAATGAAAAGAAACCTTTTCTGTAATAATCGTTGTGCTGTAGATTAGGATTTTGGAAGGTTTTCGTATTAACTCAACATTACTTTCATTTTCGAAACAGAGGTTATTACATTTATTGCATGCATTCAAATCCGATTATAGAAAATGGATACAACTTAGATTTTAACTTATATTGAACAAACTTTAAACGTACTTGCACTTTTAATTAGTCAACTTTCACAGGAAGATTTTTAATGCGATGCACAGTTTTATATGTGTATTATAGTTTGTTCTATATACAGGCACAAAAAAAATACAACAGTGAAATTTTGAGAAAATGAAAAAAAAATTAAATTGTACTTTGATGTAAACTACAATAGATGTTAAAATGTCCCACCTACATCTTCCAGATACGCTGGCGCATGTGTAATCATGCTCACAAAGACTCGTTTCAATATGTCATATTATTCCATGATCATTAAGAAATCGCAGCGTTGTTCGGTAAATTGTCGAGTCCAAAAGCGCATCCTGCTCTACCGACTTTTCACGAAATACTTTTCTCACTTCTCTAAACGATATCTTTTCTAAAAAAAACTTTAATAATGTAAGAACACACTTCCGGGAAAAGCACCATGTTGACGAACCAGAAGCGTAAGCGTTTCTTAACATTATTATAAACTTAATTCGCTATGCCCATTTAGCCGCTAATCAGACACCAGTTTTGCAGGCGATTTTCAAATGTCCCTTGTTTTAATCTTACTATCGTAAGGATTATTTAAATTCTCATTAGCGAAATTTTGTGAAAAACTTGAATTCAAGACATGTATATATATATATATATATATATATATATATATATATAAGTATCTGGGTTAATTATCCTCATATAAATCTATAATTATTCATCAATTTTCATGAAACATTATATACATACATTTTAGAACAAGAGTAAAATTACTAGTTATTTAATAAATTTCGCTTAACCTTTTTGCTACCACCAGTCCTAGTTTATCTTTATACAAATATATATTTTTTAAATTTTCTTATGTAATTTTTTCTTTTCTGTTGCCACAAAGAAAAACAGCGTATACGACCGTTTAATAAACCAATAAATATTCTGATTTACTCCCTGTGTTTGCGCATGTAAAATTGACATCATTCTTAACAGATAATGCGCATTTTTCATAGATAAAATTTCAAACGCTTACTATAAGTGCGTTAAAATGACGTAGTTTCTTTTATTAAAAATATTTGGAGTTAAAACATCTACTATATAATACAGACCTTTATAATACCTTTTTAATAAAATATTTATGGAGAAAATATAAAAAATAAAACAATAATTTCCTAAATATGACTTCACTTTCTTTGAGTAGTTTTCACTTGACTTCAAACTAACTCTAAACGAACGGTTGATATTATGCATTATTTACTATTTCATTTGTACAATACAATTATATCTTATAGCTATACCGTATAGCTAAGATTTTAATACTTAAGTTGCTGTAATAACATTTTCCACGATTTATGTTAAATAGGAAATAAAACACAACAAACATTTTTTTAAAGTCATTTTTTGTTCTTTTCAAACACAGCTTCATGACTGACGTCACTACTGAAAGTGTCCAGAAAATGAAGTCATTTTCTTGTATCCATTGCAGATTTAGCTTTTACGAATGAAAAGATTCATTTTTAACGAATGTTTAACGAAATTTTTTTAATTTTTTAACGAAAGATTCATTTTTAACGAATTTACGAATGAAAAGATTTATTTTTAAATTTTCATTTAAAAATAAAGCCATACGAAATAAGATTTCAATAAATTCTACGCTATTTGGTTGATTTTTTTTTCTGTATTACCATGGAAATCGTATATTTTTCTGTTATACGTTCCAAAGGATACCTGCATTCTCATTTCTACTTTTGAAAAGTTTTACTATGACTGTGTCAAAGTAACGTCATTTTTTTCTGATTGTATCTTTAACGATTTATGAGCGTGAATGCATACATCTCAGTAACTGTTATCGCCAAAATATTGCAATTTTATGTATTTTACCCGCCCCCCCCCTTTCCCCATGGTTAAATCAGTCAAAGACCAGAGATTCTGCCACTTAGAAATCGAAAAACGCATTTCGGGTGCCACAAATACATTGTATACATAGGTATCATCTCTTTCTGTTCTCGAGTATATACTGCGTACGAAAGTTTGCCGCTACCGTGAAATATACTATACAAAAGCCTATATAATACCTATCTATTAGGTAGATCGCGAAACAATAAAGGAACCGCTTCTCTAGGCGCAATATTGTCATAGTGTTACCAGTTTACAAATATTAGTTTGCTACTTTTCCTTTGTTTTTGTTTTTTTTTAAATTAATGCAACTTTTTATTTTCAATTTACTCATATTAAGTAACTAACATAATTATTAAGAAAGACATGAATTAAAAATATTATGCGAAGTACTGTATACAGGATTGAATTTGAGAAGATAAATATCATCGGAGAAAATATTTGACGACGAATATTTTTTTTGGAAATAACAGGAACTCGTGGAAACAAAACATATGCGAATCTAATAGAAGTCATTTTTTTTCGCGTTGTCACCCAGTCTCTGAGATTGGATTTTGTGAGTTAGAGATTATCATTCCTTTATTCTAAATATAGAAACATTAATCAGTTATGTAAAAGAAAAAATAAATTACTATTGCTGGAATTATTGATCTTTTATATTATATTCATAAAATACATTATCTGTCAATGTTACATATTTTGTGCTACATTTTTAGGTCTCTTCATGAATAATGTATCTATCGCATAAAATCACTTGTCTATGCAAATACACCAGAGATGATCCTTATAGACCACAAAACGATATGTCTTTTCGTTAAAAAAATCCAATATAATTACCTGCTGATAAAAAATATTATCTTTTATTTAAGAAAAAATATCTAATAAAAATTTTAGAAATATGAATTATTATAAATTAAAAATATTAACACGTACGTTATAGACTTATAATACATTATTTACTTTTTAATTCCATTATAAAACATTTTTATTACAGTATCAGCGACGAACATATAAAATCCTATGTATTCAGGAAATGATAAAACAAGTATATTTCAAGTATTATTAGAAATACAAAAACTACATCAGAAATGTTATAAATATTATATTTTGTCCACCCAGTGCCTAATTGCTATCTAGGAGCCATTACTAATAAAATTACATATATTGTAATATTATAAATGCATTTCAAATCCTGTTAATGCTTTGTTTGGTGTTTTGGTCTATTATCCATTTTATATTTTATTGAACAGGTGAACTTTTATGGAATATTTCTGTATATATATATACATGTGTGTGTGTGTGTGTGTTAATTTCTGATGAACATTAATAACACTGGTGCCACCAAACAGTCGATTTTCGATAACTAGTGGGTGACTTATTGCATAATTTAGTGATATGATCCTATCAAAAGCTATATCTAACTTATTGACTTCAAAGAAATGTTTATCTTCAGAACATAAAAGCAAAAGCTTTAGTTTTAAAACGTATATATTAACAGACATAAACACAATTATATAGATAATCCGATATTTTCATTTTTCATGTCAAATTTAAGCATATTTTGAGGGTTTCGCATGACACACTTTTAAAACACGTACTCAAAAACTAAAATCATGAAACTACTTGTTTTTTAAAGTACTATATTTTCCTAAAGTAGGAATAACATGCTGACATATGCGTAATCTTACGTTATTTAGAAAAACTTCGTTGCTAAATACCGATTAAATGTGCTATAACTTCATTTTACTTTAAAATTTATCGTGATATGATCCGGTAATACAGAAACAGGGTAAACCTGTCGAAAATATCTCTACACTATTTTTATTTTTGTGAATGTTCTGTAAGAAAATATAAGTTCATCTAAGAGTGACACACCATGTATTTTTGCATGAAAAAATTAATTATGGCGCTGCATTTCTTTACAAAAATGTTTTGTTGTTTCAAAAATTGTTTGTTCTATCACCCGTTAAAATACAACTCATGAATTCTAAGTAACCCTGTATACATAAAGATTATTTTTTTATTTATGTTTTAATTTAATCATGCTGAATTTTAAAATTAATTGTTAATCCGAAATAAATGTTGACCGTATTTGAATTAAAAAATACACTTAAATTGATTATATTCACAGACGATGTAACTTAGTTCCAAAGAAATACACAACAAAGAAAAATCTTGCATGAAACAGGTGTAATTTAGCTTATATATATAGGGCGAGAAATACATATTTTTAAAGCACTGTTTGAAGAATTGTATGCAAAAAGCCAATGCTATGTTGAGTAGAAACCAGCGGATTTGTTTATGTTTTTGAGCTGATTAATGGTGGTTCTACGTCGTTAGTTTGCATTTATGCTTTTTTTTATTGTATAGTTTGTGTTTTGAAAAGTTTACGAGCAATTGTAACCTATTACCATTATCATGATATAGGAAGCTAATGATTATTCGTGAATAAGTTCTGAGCTAGAGTTCATTATTTTTATTTTACTTTTTAAGTAATGTGTTATTTGTGTTATTTCTATAAATTAAGTATGTCGTCGTACAAAAAGGCTTATAGTTAATTCTTACACCTGCACATCAGCAAACACTACGCATATAACACAAAATATGCTTTCAGCATGCATAATTTTGTTAAGTATTGTTAAGTACAATTCTTTAATTCGTATTTATCTCTGTCTAAATGTCTATGACTCTAGATGATTTAGGTGTTCTTAATGTATTTAAAAAGTAACCACCGAAACGTTTCGAAAGTCGTACTGTAACACATATGTAACGTTCTAGTTATATTCATAATTTTAAATAATTATAAAGAAACAGATTAGTTATTAAAGCATGCTAAGTTCCAACTCTCTAGCTTTAATGGATTTTATAAAAAGTTTACCCAAAGTTATAAAATTGAATACTGCGAAAAACTAAACTAAAAAAAGAGTGACATGTATAAGTGGTATTGACTGTTACCTTATTGTAGAAGTACTCATAAAGTTTCTTTGTATATTGGGCACCAATATAAGATAGCTATTTTTGAAAATATCCGAGTCTGTTATGTTTGTTAGCGCTAAATTGAAAATTTGTAATATTTTATCTCATGCGTGTTATTAGTTTGATTGAGCAATCTTTATTACGAAATCAATCGAGAGAGATCTCTTCTAAATCCAGAATACATTCCTAAGGAAATCGAATAAATTAGAAACGGACAATTTCTAAATCGTCTTTTGTATCCGAGTATAGAAAGAATTAAAGGCTATATAAGTAGATTAATTTATTTAACTAAATATCTGGAGTACTGTGCATTTCATCTATTCTTATTGCTCTTTTTAGCAATACTTTTATAAGATTATTTGTGATCAATCTAGTGCACCTTAGCAAAAACATAAAGATATCATTCCATACATAAAATATTTAAATATTTATGCCACGAAATATAAATTTGTAAAAGGTACGAATATAAATATTTCAAATACTTACGATAACCATTTGTAAGATAATACAGTGAAAACCACTCACAAGTAAGCAGTATATGAAACAATTCGTATTACGCGGACTTCATTATAACCGGTTTCCTGAAAACATTAAGAAGCACTGCTTAAAAATAAAATAGAATGCAAAGTATGGTATTATTAAGAAGAATAAAATGTGACTTTTTCAGTTGATATTTTTGTGTACTATGTTTTATTCTGTCGGGAATTTAGACTGCGAGATCTGTCGAACATATACTTACAGTATGTTAATGAAATAACTTTATCGAAAACAATATTTAAATTTCATGACCTTCGAATTTACCATAAAATATTATACAACCAGAAAATTAGCTCAAAAATAGAGTAAATAAAACAAGAATTAGTTACGCTCTTTAATGCTTTACTTTACCTCTTTTGCGAACGATTCTCCTTTTGAAACAGTTAAACTAATTTCTCATCATCTCTTTACTTTTTTTTCTACGCAATTATTTTTTTTTAATGCTTGTTACTCGTTTTTCTATTTTTTTCCTCCTCCTTACACTGTTATACTGCAAATTAAATTTGATTGGCGGCTTCCCGCAAGCTAAATTTGATTGGCTGCATTACTTATCGCTGATTGGCTGATGAAGTTCTCAGCCGAATCTTTTTACTTTTCTTTCGTTTTCTAGTGCTAAATGTTACATTTATACTTTTTTTTTTCTCATGGCTTCTCTATGATGTGATATACAAACTACTCATATACCGGGAGTGGAGTTGTTTTACAACTGGGAATCACACTGAAACAATAAACAATTTCTGTTTCTGTGTCGACAACTATAAAAATGCAACTTAAAATGAGTAATAATAAAGCAAAAATTTAAAACAGATTTTTTTAACTTTATATTTAGATTTAAAAAATTATACAAATTTATATTAGTAATAAGAAAAACAAAAATGTTTTAACATTAAAGTACTTTTCTATTTTTGCCCCTTTTCTTTTTCTTTTTAGTTTAAATTATTTTATATATTTAGAGAAAATGCATTTCGATTCTTTTTTTTATAATTTTATTACATTTATGAGGGCAGAATGAACTAATTCGAATGTAAAGTTCCTTATTTTTTTGTCTCTATGATAGGTAATTAAAACATAGTCTGCTGCAATTTATTTTAATCTACAATAGATATCGCGGATTTCCTTTATAAATTCCAATATATTTATAAAAGTTTATGTAATTTCTAAAATATTTTGCTTTCAAAACTTTATGACACGTAATCGTAGAAAGTAAAATATTTACTTAATTAATCTTAGAGTATAATTTTTCAATCCATGGCATTACCATGTTTTTTTTTTTTTTTTTTGTTTGTTTTTTTATAAAGAAAGTATCTTAACTTTCGTACAAAGACAAGTGTTTTTCAAAACTATCCATTATAAATATTTCATATTTTAATTGTGTTTATAGCGAATAATCTTAAGCGATTTTGTTGCCTTTCTGCAAAGTAATTTTTTTATTCTTCAATCACACAGACTTCACGAATTAAAAAAAAGTTAAATAAAAAGTTTGTAGTTTCAGTTTCACGCAAAAAGTAAACCGTATATTTCATGGAAATTTCTTTTCATATTTTTCATTGTAACCATAAAAGCCATAGGCGCTCGCAGAAGAAAATGCAAGGACGGGCAAGATTTTGAAGTAGTAGCCTGCTAAGGCCATGTTTTTTTAAATGAGCAATATAAACATGAAATAACCTAAACTACACTTCTAAACTTTTACAGCAAACTGTCAAGTCATTGGACACTTGCCAGTTTTTAGAGAAAACGGTTACATAACCATAATTTAACTCTATTCTGACCATAGTATGCTCAATAATATGGTCAGAATACAGTTTATTGCAGTTATGTTACCATTTGTTGCAAAAACGGTCGAATTATTGGACAATTTGCAGCAAAATTTTAACAGTGTATGATTTTGTGTGTGTGTGTGTGTATTTCCACACATTAGATTGAAAACGTTCTTTTTCGGCACATATATTTCGGAAGGATTCTAGAATATTATTTACCGCCTTGAGGGCTGTTTTTTTTAGTTTTTACCAATCACCGGAATAATTTCAAATACGGTTTCTGCATTGTTTTAGACCCTATTTCGCACGACAATCTTCATGGGGTTTTCTAACGTTACGCAATGTTTAAAAATGCATGATCTTGGAGTCAGAATTTTCTATGTATTGTCTGCTCTAAGAATTTTTGCAGCGTCAGAGGAACGTTTCAATAGGCTGAGTTCCATAAATTTAAGTTATTTTTTATTTAAATACGTAAGAAATTTTAGTTTTGTAAAGATTGTCGAATATAGTTTTACGTGTTTTCAGAATATAGTTCTACGTATTGATGTAAAAACTGGAATAAAGAACTTTCGTGCATCTTTAGCTAGTGCTTTAGTTTCCTGTTAAATTTCGCTGGGTGTCGAATTCATTGCGATTTTTTGGTTCACTGACTACATACATATAATTAAGTTATTGCTGGCTGACAATATTGCTAATTTAACATATTCACAACCCGGCCACCGTCATAATCTTGTTTGTGAGAGTTAGCGGATATTGTAGCGATAGAATTCCTATATTTTTCAGCGAAATATATTTTTCAGCGAAATTTGAGTAATTCCTATAGATAGTAATAGAGGTGAAGTGCTGCCAACTAAGACAGTTAACAGTTTATTAATGTACAATGCTGGAAAAGGTTATCAGCACCTTCTAATTATCGTGCATATAATCGTATAAAAATACAGAAGTAACCAAACGAATGTGAATAATGTCAAATGTTAAATCCAATTTAAATGTTTTGCTTCGAGTGCCTACATATTAACAATTGTGAGAACTTTCATTTTTCAAATGTTACTATCCACTTTTGGCAGCATATTTGAGTTTTTCGAATCATTTCAACTCGTATAATAATATAGCTAACTTCTTAAATTCTTTTAGAGATTTAAAAGAAAACTAGATGGAACCCGTCAAAACTTGACGACATACAAAAACCATAAAAATACATTTAACATAAAAATAAAATTCATAGCTATTTTAAAATGTTTGAAATTTTTGCAGAATAATTGAAATAAAAAAAAAACCTTGAATTAAATTGGCTAAGTTTCACTGGCACATACACTCACAGAATTTCTCTCATCTCACACATTTAGCGCTGCTGTTCCAGTAAATGGAAAACCACGGGATTCTAAATACATTAAATTCTCACTTTTTAAGACAGAGAATGTAATATTTGTATCTGGTGATTATCTACGATTTACTTTTCTGTGTATGCAATCGATAATAAGAGATAAATATTTTATACTAGATCTACCAAACTTGCGCATGGGGCCCGCTATCATGATATATTGGCGCATGTGGCCCACAGCCATAAAAAGTTGGTGGATGGCCCGCCACCATAAAAAGTTGACGCGCGTATCCGCCACCATAAAATGTTGACGCATTTTACCCGCCACTATAAAAGATATTGGCTCATGTGGCCCGCCGCCATAATACGTTGGCGCATGTGTCCCACCGCCATAAAATGTTGGCGCATGTAGCCCGCCACTATAAAATGTAAACAACACAACATACATATTCCGTAGTCTATAAAATGCCCATGCGAATTAATTTTTATCCTAAAATCCCAACATCGCTAAAGTACAATCTTGAAATATACTACAAAACATTTTTACATTCATCTTTTAATCCAACAACTTTTAATCCAAAGACACTTATTTTGAAAAGGGAAAAAACTGGCACGAAACGGATTTTTCATGAAATATTAACATGCTAATAGAATTTATTGCTAAAAAAAGGACTGTAATAAAGCAAAATTTCAAAACAAATGCACAGATTTCTTCCCGTGATACGTATAAAGATTGTTGTTTAGCGATAACGAGAATTTCAAACAAAAATTAAAAGGCATGGAACAATTTAAATATGCACAGATTGCGAACCTTTTTTTTTTTCATAACAATGCATTTGAAATACAATATGCTGATTAATTACACTTTTAAGAATTGTGAAAAAACATTTTTTTTACCAATTATATGGCAATATATTGATAACTATTAAAATTAAACAAATTCCAACGCCAAAACCAATCGTATTTTTGCTTTTTCCAAAGATTACCTTTTCTTTAATAAGATGAAGAAGTAAAAATATAGTCATAAAATATGCATATAGTAATACAAGTTTTCATGAAAACAATGCAATGCTACGTGAATAGATCTTCCTAACAATTTCAGATACATTCAAGAAACGTTTCTTTGATGAATTTGAGAAAGTAGATTGCCCATTAATCCATAGGAACGTATTATATTTACTAACCGATATATATATATATATATATATCATGACTATATATAACTGATTTTAATCTATAAAAATATGGAAAGATAGCATCAGGAAAAAATTAAAATATGTTTTATACAACGTACTACGTATGCCTTACAGCTCACACAAATTTTAATAGTTTGATTAGAAAAACTGTGATAATTAAAATTTATCCTGCTGTAATTGCTCGTAATTTCGAAATTATATGAAGAGTTAATA
This sequence comes from Maratus michaelseni, assembly GCA_963931845.1. NCBI lineage: Eukaryota > Metazoa > Arthropoda > Arachnida > Araneae > Salticidae > Maratus > Maratus michaelseni. The sequence goes on along the minus strand of OZ007588.1, from coordinate 197,211,743 downwards.
TTAGAGGGAATATATTCTAATAAAGAATTTTCTTTATAAAATGTACAATATATGTATTACAGCTTACGCAATTCAAAAAGTTGTTGATAAGATAGATGAGACAATTAAATTCAGTCTGCTGTAATTGTTCTTCATTCATAGAAACATGGAGGTTAAGCGTCAAAGCAAAACAATTTAAAACTATTCGTTGGGGGACCACCGTAATACTTACCCATCATGGATATGCATAATGTAAAATATTAAAATTCACAGTTCGCAAGTTCACCTAACACCAGAAGAACCAAACAGACATCAACAATTCAACACACAGCACCCAACCATACAAGAGGCAACACCAGCAAATAGCCCCTATCATCATGATGAATGGTATGGTAATCGCTCATATAGAAATGAATACCACCCACTCTATCAAGGAGGCCACAACGGGCATCACCATGACTGGCAAGGTAGACCCTTCTATTGATTCTAACATAATTTTTGTTACTAACTTAACCAAGAACCCTTTATTTAAGTACCTTTTAATTAAGTACCTTTTCAGAAAACCAATATGTCTCTTCTAGCACCTTCGGACCCCCCTCCATTTGGCCACATCAAAATCATTCAGGTTAATTTAAATCACTGCAAGGCAGCTAATGTCAGCCTAAAAAATTACATGATATCAGAAAATATAGACATTGCATTGCTGCAGGATGCCTACTGTGGCAATGATGGAGCGCTGCTGTCAATTTTTCCGAAAAATTGGGCGAAGTTCGCGTCCAAAGATAACAGCGCTCATCTGGTCGTCCAGAATACGGATCTGGCATACTCACACCTATTCACAGGAGACAACTGTGTTTTCATCACTATAATGGCGAAGGAAGGAAAACTAATTATAGGCTCTACCTACGCAGCACCGCGTTTCAATTTTGATGAAACCCTTATGGAGTGGCAACACTTAATAACTCATAAGCAGTACTTCATTTGCGGAGGTGACTTCAACGCAAACTCCACTGTTTGGGGTTGCCCACAGGAAACCATCCGCGGAGACAGTCTCATCGAGCATCTCGCAGTCCATAATTTAACCATTGTTAACATTGATAACAGAACACACACATTTGTCAGAATGAACAACACAGGTATTATAACACACAAAGGATTCCCAGATCATACGCTGGCGAATCCGAAGGCGGCACAAAAAATCAGGGACTGGCGAGTAATGGACATCCACAATGCCTCGGACCATAAATACATACGTTTCGGCTTTGACATTACACCACTGACTACAACTAAACGACGTTTCAACACAACCCGAGGAAATTTTAAAAAGTTTACACAAATCATCAAAACACACAGACCACTCCTTGCACAACACCTAAGGGATGCAACAAACATCACCGACATTAACTCCTTCACAAAAAAACTTATTGCTTCCATGCAAGAGGCGGCACGAGCATCCTTTAGACTAAAAAATACTCGGAGGACTCCAGTCTTCTCGTTCTGGACCACCGAACTAAAGACACAACGAAACAAACTCACAGCGCTAAGGAGAAAGATTAAACATCTACGAGAAACACACGGAAACACACCTTATTTTGAAAACCTTGGCGCTCAGTACAAAATACTCTCATCAAAATTCAAGAAAAGTGTTCAGGATGCCAGAGTCAAAGCCTGGCGGAATTTCTGCAGCAATCAATCAGAACCTTTTGGCACGGCACAAAAATTTTTTACAGGAAATTTCTTCACACCAGACGAAATTAAACTTGAGCTTCCACCCTCCATTTCATCCAGGCAAGCAAATATGGAGCACCTAACTGCAGCACTTTTCGGACCATCCTCGTATCCCAACAGGGACAATTCAGACCTCAATTTTTCGACACCTAATGATAAACCCTTTTCTAAAGCTGAAGTAGCATCTGCTCTACATACATTTAATGATAAAAAAGCCCCTGGCCCAGACTGTGTGGACTTCAAAATTTTAAAATTAACTTTCAAAATCATCCCAAAGTTGTTCGCCAGATGGGCCAATCTGTGTCTCAATCACAATTACTTCCCTCAAACACTGAAGCAAGGTGAGGCCGTCTACTTCCTGAAAAAAGGAAAGAATGCCTCAGAACCCACATCCTATAGACCTATTTGTCTCCTACCAACTCTGGGGAAGCTGCTAGAAAAACTACTAGTCACACGACTGGTGCACTTCATGGAGACGAATGGGATCTTGCATCATAGGCAATATGGGTTCAGAGAGGGTCGGTCATGTGACAAGGCCCTTTATGACATTCTTACCACTTGCAATGAAACCATCAGCAAAGGAGACTACACCTCACTTGTTTCACTAGATATTAAAGGTGCTTTCGATAATGTAGAATGGAGGGACATTATCCAGCAACTAATTGAAATTCGCTGCCCGGCTAATATAGCTGGAACCATCGCATCCTACTTAAGCCTTCGTAGCATAATGATCAATTGGGGTTCAGGCACTTCGGTACATCAGCTCGAAAAGGGCTGCCCCCAAGGCTCCTGCCTTGGCCCAATACTTTGGTTACTCATAGCTAACATAATTCTAAAAGAGCTAGAATCTAGAGGCTTCATTCTCTTTGCATTCGCTGATGACTTCAGCTTTATTTTCTCGGGCAGGCGGCGCATGGACTTGGAGGCAATGGCGGCTCAAGCCCTCCCCGTATTCTGCCAACTGCTAACAAACCTCAACCTCCAGCTATCAAGCCAAAAATCACAAGCAGTCACATTTTCCAAACCACGCAAACTTGAACGTAAACCAATCATAAGAGTGAACGGGGTTAGTGTCGAGCATGTCTCACACCTCAAACTTCTTGGCCTCACCATAGATGAACACCAAAGCTGGACGGAACATATCAACACCCTCAGGATTAAAGTAGGAAAATTACACTTAAACGCACGTAAACTAACGTCAAAATCCTGGGGAATAAAGCCAACAATGTTAAAAATCTGGTACCACACAATAGTGGAGCGGATAATTTTCTACTGTGTGGGCGTCTGGGGAGGTAACCTCACGCAAGCCGTGAAGGACAAATTGACCTCGATGCAACGGCTCTTTTTGCTGCAAATTGCTCGAGGATACAGGACAATCTCAACGGACGCACTCACAGTAATAACAGGTATTCCTCCCATAACAATAACACTCCAATATGAATACCAGAAAAACAGGATCACACACCTAGAACATGAACCAACGTGTGCAGCACTTTTTCCACAAATACAACTACAGAGGAAGGTTCCCAGTTGGAGAATACATCCCGCAGAAGAGACATCTCACTTACAGATAAACACAACCAGGCACGGTTTTGAACACAGCTACTCTCCCCGCTGTCCGACCATTTTCACTGACGGGTCACGCACGGAGACTGGCGTGGCAGCAGCATTCTGTGCCATGAAAGGCGAGGTCGTGACCCATAAGTGGGCCTGCAGAATCGGTGATAACAACACTGTCTTCCAGGCTGAGCTGTTCGCGATTCTGCGGGCATTGGAATGGATTGTCTCTAACCCAACAGTACAATTTTACAGGCTATATTCAGACAGCCTCTCCAGCCTACAAGCAATCTTTACTCACCGCACAAAACATCCCATTGTACTCCAAATAAAACTACTTTTAAAAGACCTTGCACGGCGAGTAGCCCTGGGCCATGTGAAGGCACACATTGGCATTGCTGGCAATGAATTAGCTGATAAATTGGCAAAAGAAGCTACGGGAAGCACAAATATTGATCTTTCCCTCCCTGTTCCCCCATCCTACATTAGAGGGTTTTTAAATTCTAAAATCATTCCTCAGTGGCAGGACCACTGGGATTACTCGGATAAAGGTCGACATACCCACAAATTGCTCCCTTTTGTCTCCCTAAACCTGCTTAACCTCGCCCCCCACACCTCAGCGTTCCTCACAGGACATGGTCCATTCCCTACTTACCTCAAATATTATAAACGTGCAGCCTCCAATGTGTGTCCATGTGGCCAGCGGGGCTTGCCTTCTCATTACTATTTTGACTGCCCACTGACCGTTGCCTGGCATCTCAGATCTCCCGAAATTCCCCCACCCTCTTGGCTAACCAATATTCTAACAAGACCAATCTTACTAAAAAAATTAAAAAATATTTTTAATTTCTTAATGGATTTATCGAACTTAACAAATTGAGTAACCAACTCTAGCTTTTATCAAATTTTTAACTAAACATATTAAATTCTTCACCACCAATCAGTACTGTAATTGATCTTCCTACCCTCCTTCTCCTGACTTTTCCTTATTTTGGCTGTACCTTGTCAGTGTTTGAGCACCTTGCTGTGCTCCCTTTGCAGTCTTTAGCAGCGGTCTGATCTCTCCAACGCAACAACTTGTGGCGCCATCTGTCGCGTGGGAACTGAGTTCTCAGATTCCGGCGCATCATTATTATCCAAGGACCGCCTTGGCCGCGAACTGTGTGTCATGACGCAGGAACGTTAAGGACTGTTCACCTACAAGTTCTTCATCACTGCACCTGCCGCTGTCTGTCGCGAGGGAGTGCAGGCTCCAGCGGTTCAGGCTTTTTTCAGTTTCTTTTTGGTTTTTTTTTTGTTTTTAGCTTTCTTGCCTGCCCCTTGTCGCGCTTAGGCTTGTCCTGGCAGTGCCGGCCTTTGGCCTAGTTTGTTTTTTCTTTCTTTTCTTTTTTGTTGTTGTTTGGGCCGTTTGCGTGTGCGCTGGCGGTCTCGGCGTCGTGCCTTCCCTTCCGCCTGTGGCTGGAATCACCCAAAACGAATCCCCGCGTGCCGGGGAACATCCCGGGGGAGGTGCTAACGCTCTACGGCCTGGCTTTGCTGGGCCGAGTGGCCCCCCTTAGGCATTCAATAAAACATGTGTAAACTACTTATAAAGTGCATTGCAATTCGAATAGAATCGTGGCTTGATAACGTCATAAACTTTAAAGGCTCGATTACTGAATTGCTTGAAAGAGGTTTTTCCTTATAACTCCAAAAATAATAATCCTATTAACTAGCGGTTTATTGCATCTGATTAAGCGTCAAATTTCCAATTAAAATATATCTTTGAAGTGAAATTTGGATGAAATACAGGGTCATGAAAAATCGAAGAGTGTGGAAAATAGGATTCCAAATATCTCGGCAACTAATTATCCGATCGACTTCATGCTTTATTCAAAATTTGTTTTTTTATTGTCTTTTATATTCATTTCTTAAAATATACAATTTCGAAAATTTTTATATACCTTTCATCAGAACGAATATTTCGAGAGTCCGAAAAAAATTGTTCCGGTTAATCGAGGTTTTTGAAATGAAATAGGCTTCTTCCCATTATTACATACTAAGTACATACCAAATTGCAAGTCTCTATCTCAATTTTTTCGGGAGCGTTTACAGACACACAGACACACACACAGACACACACACACACAGACACACAGACACACAGACGGACGGCAAAATTTTTTTTTCTAAAAATATGTTTTTCGGAATCTCCAGTGTCTGAAACGTGTAAATCCGTCAAAAAAAAATTTCGATTTTCAAAACGATTACTAGACTTACCCTATACTACGAATGATGGGTAAGTAAAATGTATTTATTTTGTAAAATATAATGCATGTATATTACAGATTACACAAATTCTAAAATTTTACTTTTAAAATATGCGATAATTAAATACAATCTGCTGTGAATGCTATTAATTTATAAAGATATACACGAAAATTAAAGGAAAATTATACAAATTACTAACATTTTTATAATGTACAATATATGTATTGCAACTCATACCAATTCTAAAAAGTATTTCATTGATAAGATGAGGTAATTGAAGTAAAGTCTACCGTAATTGCTCTTAATCTATAAAATATTTCAATGTTTGGCATCAGAGAAAACACATTACAGTAACTAGTTTTTTTAATAAATATATGTATTACAGCTTACATAAATTATAAATGACTTCACTCTGAACACTTCATGACACGAGCTTAAAAGACGCAAAATATTTACTTAATTAATGCCAGAGTACAATCTCCCTTTTCATGACATTAACGTTTTCGGAAATAGCGAAAATAAACGAACTTTTACGTAGCTATTCATTATAATAATATTTTAATGTTTTAATTGCGTTGATAACGTATAATCTTAAACAGTTTTGTTGCTTTTATTAGAGTAAATCTTATTTTGATAACTTCTACAACTAGAAAAAGTTTAATTAGCAGGCGAGGGACTACCGATTTACGCAAAAAGATACCTTATACTTGACGGGAATATCTCTCAATCAATATTTTTTTCATTATAAACATTAAATCATTCATAATGTTACTCAAAACTTTCATCTAGATAAATCGATAATGGCTTTCATTGTGTTATCGCATGAAGTAAGACAATGTAAAACAAAAATATAAATTAATACAAGCGGTAATTATTTTCAAAATTTCAAATAAATTATATGTAATGAAGACAATTTATTAACATAATTATATGTCATTTTATTGATAGAAACTTAATAATTTTTAAAGAATTAACTAAGAATTAAATCCGATAGTTATACATCTGAAATTCATTTTAGAAATAAATTATCCCAAAAATTAATAAATGTTACAAAACTGTCGGGAGACAATAATTGCATTTCTTAACTGCAAATATCTGTAGTTAATATCTGTAATAGTATCTGCAAATATCTGCAAATATCTGAGGGAAAAAAAAAACGTTTTTTTCTCAGATAAAATAAGAATATATGACTTATATTTTTGTTTAGAAACGCTATGGTTATTTCTTTTCGTGGCCAAAGGTTAATTTTTTTTTTATTCTTTCAGAAATAAAAATTTCATTTAAAAAATGACATTACCCGTATAGCATGTATGTTCACAGGGACGTCACAGTGACGTCACTGTGAGTCACGTACGTCACGTCACATATGTGACTGAAATACCACCATTCAGTGAAGTCACACTGTGACTAAAATGTGAATTGCTTAGAAACCTTAAAAAAATTACAAAAACACTACAAAATAAATATTCAATGTAAAAAACATGTTTCTGACATTTTCTTTTATTTTTGTGACGTCACTGTGACGTTACTGCAAGTCACAAACGTTACGTCACCTGTGTGGTCAAAATACCTCTATGTTTTGAAGTCACAGTTTGACCAAAATGGGAATTTGAAATATATATATGAAAAAGAGGAGAAATATATTAATCAGGAATGCCTCAATGCACTTAAAAGGTCTGATTCTGAGTGATTTTATGACCCCTAAAAAATTATTTATTTATTTATTTATTTATCGACCGACAGGAAAATACTTCGTAAATAGATAAATTTCAATCAATATGAAATTATAAATTATAATACAAACATAATTCTGCATATACTCCATGAACAATTTTTTTAAATTAAGACACATTTTCATTTGCTTTTCATATTATGTGAAAAACTAACAACTTTTTTAAAATTAGAACAGCAATCTATTTTATAGAGCGAAATCATATATTAGAGTAACAATGATGGTATGTTGACGGTGGCAACAAGTGAACATTAAATAACGCTTTTACTGTGATTTTTTTTAACTACGAAACATTGCACAATTTTGATATTTAATCGTCGGAAAAAAAATGTTCTTTCAAATGCAATATGCTTGAAACTGTACTTCAATTTACTATTCTTTATGGTTTTAAAAATAATTTTCAAGCATGTTTTTATTTTTAATTCTCTCTATTGAGGGCATTCCAATCAAAACAGATTAAAACGTTTCCATTTAAATGCAAAATGTTACAATAATAAATTTCCCATAATTCAACGTTTATTTCCGACTAATATTCAACATCGAAATTAAAAACTTCATAAAAAATAGGAATTCATATTCCTTTAAAACACAAATTTAATAGACACAAAATCAAACTATTCGCTTAAACCACTAAAACTATTAGAATAAACAAACAAACAAAAAAAAATTATATATATATATATATATATATATACAGGTGGCGATATCTTCGACTAATTAAAACCTGATATGCGACTAATACGAAAGTATCACTAATGAATTTTAAAACTTTATTTAAATACATAATTGATATTTTTCATATGAAAATTATTTTTGGTGTTGTTAGTGGACAATATAAAATAATGTATTAAATGTAAAATAAAAAAAAAGTATTAAATGCAAAATTAGAATTTTCAATTTAAGAATATATATATCTATATATATGCTATATTCTATAACCCGAGGAACCCGGGTTGGATCCCCTATTTGTGTCAATTGTAAATTACGGCAGAAAATAATATACAGATGGGGTAATTAAAGATTTGTTTTTGTGAAGGGAGGTAGGTTGTGATAAACAAACATTTATTATAATAAAAACACTTGTCTATTTCCAATAATAATTGTTTTTCTGTTAGTGTTTAAGTGGATTAAGTACTTCTGCCAATATATATTTTGGTACTTGATTCATACTTCTTAAATAAATTTAACATTTTCCGAAGATAAAATGAAATATACGAAACGTATGCAAAACGCATGACATAAATAATTATTTACCTTTTCCCTTTTCATTTATCAGAAATTTATTTTAAAAAAATATTGCTATTTTACAAGCTGTTTCATTCTACAGGATATTAATAAATAAAAAAAAGAAAGGTTGAAAAAGAAAAAAATGCCTCCTCCCCTCTCCCGCGATAACCTTTTCAATTTTTTATGATCATATTTTGCATTTCTTACGCGTGATACAAATGTTACTGTTTTTGTTAAACGATCTTGCATTATTGACCATTAAAATATTTATTATATACTCCAAAATTTAAACAATATTTTATTTGATATGCCATAAATATTATAATAGCATTGTTTCAGTTTACAAAAAAGGAACTTACAAATCATTTAAATTGAAATTATTGTGAAACTAATCGAAAAAAAAAAGATCAAATGCATAAAAAATACTTCTTCAAATAATAAATTTTAATTGGAGAGAGTCTCAAAAAAATATTCCGTATTTAACTTTCTACTCTAACCTAAACTTTATAATAAGAAACAAAAATCATCTGCCCTTCTAAGCAGGCAGATGTTTTGAAAATATTGTCTGCATATTGACGTCAGAGTACGAAATTCTTAATAAGTAAAAAATAACAGTGTAGGGGTGGAAGTGGGAGGAGAATAAAGTACTTGGACAATAGACGTGTATAATGGATGTGGAATTAAAATTAAACAAAAACCTGCACAGAACTTCGCATATACATATTTGATAGAAAATTACGTTCGAGAAAGGTACAGTTTTTATTGGCGCGGTGAAATTTGAGTCCGGTCAATGATACTGTACCAGATTTGGACGAATTATTTTCGCCGAAAGAAGCTTTCGTTATTTGGATTACATCAAAACAGAATATTGAAAATGATGACAAAGGAAAATTGGTATGAAGAAATATTATTTTACTTGTTATATTTTTATTAAATTATAACGTTTTCAGTTAATTCCACATGAGTTTTTTACAAAAGCTATATATTTCATTAATTTAATTTTTATAAAAATAAAGTTTATTAAATTTAGAATGTTTATTTTTTAAAAAATTAAATAGCAGTATGTCAACGATTTTAATCAGATGATTAATGTTACTGTTTCATTTCCTGAATCATTTTATAGTTATAAATTTCAAAATATCTATGCACTATTATTAAACATTTATTATTAATAGGGGCATGTTATTTTTAATTATCATATTCTGTCATATTCTGTCTATTCAGATTCTGTCAAATCTACTTGTTCTGTTGATGGTGATATCAGAATTACAGAAGGTTATTGTGGGTATTGTCCCATCACCAAATATCAAACCAGATAGATCCTTCATCGGCGTCATATGATACATATATGTATCACTATCGATGCATCTAAAATCTGCAGTAAAACGTTAAAAAATGACTCACATTAGACGCCAAACAGAGTAAGTGCGGTGCTGTGTCATTACAAACAATTAATGATCTGTGTTTTAAAAAAATAGTCCCTAGTAAGATCTTTTACTTATATAAATATATAATTTCATAAATAAAATTATAAATTTGACAATCAATTAATAAAATTATATTTTTAATAACCAAAATATTGTTTTTAAGTAATATATTTTACTGCATTCAAACCCTGTTGCAAAATGAATTAACCCTTTGTATCACCGTGTTGCATATCTGTAAACATACCAAAAAGTCAAAGTTTTTTACAGTGAGCTTAAAAAGGCGATTTTATTTATTACTGTTATCTTTCAACCCAGAAGTTAATATAAATTGTTCACAGAATTCTCAACATACGACAATGCTAAATTAATTTTTCATATAAAAGTCTTATTTATCATTTTAACAGTTTCACCCCGTTATTGTAAACTAAATTTTGTTGCATTTAAAAGTCCAGAGACATTCAATAATAGATTTTTTACAAAGGTAAGTTCGTACACTTTAGAATTTTGTATTAAAAAATGACAATATTTATGAGAAGTAGCTATGTAATTTTCTGTTTATTACAAATATGAAAAAGACTCTTTTAGCCAATAATTTTTATTTTTATGATTTAATTTTTTTAATATTATTTTTTACTTGCTTAAAATGATGTATTCTATCATGTGAGTATATATTTTTCAAATCGATGTTTTTGAGCCACAAAGGGTTAAAATATAATTATAAATAATAGTCTATTTTGATCTGTAGGTAAAATTTTTGTTTTTCTCTTTCAAAAATGGCAACTTTAATCAAATATTTTTCCAAAATCATCCTTAATAAATTAAAAGTATCGTTATTTTTTTAAAATATCATCTAAAACCTGGACCCCAGAATATGAATAATATGGGAGAATACATTGTGTGGATATTTTTATTAATTAAATATTAAGATTAGAGATGGGAATACTCGAAAAAAAAAACGGAAACTTTGGGAAAAATACTGGATTTTTTTCCGTTTTTTCCGAAGGGATATTTTTCAATTTTTTCAAATTGGAAAAATCTCGGATTAAAATTGGAAATTTAATTTATAAAATAATATATTCAAAATGTAATGGCTGCATTCTGATACTTTTTTCTTTATATATTTTCATGTTCAGTGTCTACCATTAAAATGTTAACATAGAAAATATGACATGTAAGCAGTTCAAGAAGAACTTAAGTCCTTTAAAAAATCCTTTATAATTTTTTCACCTTAAAACATAGGATCCTTCAAAAACTCATAGTTTTTTTCGATTTCCATTCTGAATCTTCCAGAAATGTGATGATTTTAGAATAACAAAACATGTCACATAACAGCTGAAATCGCCAATGAATCTCTTATCTAGCTGTATATACAGTAGTGGCCAAAATTGTGGAAACCTTTTGGGAACAATGTTTTTTTTAAGTTTGATGGTTCATAACGCCCAATATTTCTTAGTTATACTATAAAAGCTTTATACCGCTGGAAAGATAATTTAATCAAAAATATTAGGCAATACAGTTTGTTCAATTCTAATTAATTTATCAAACATTATAGCCAAATAATCAGAAAAAAGCAGTAAAATTTGGTTAGGTTGATGATAATGATTTTTCTTTTTCTTGAATGTAGTCAATGCATATGAATGTTTGGAGTGTCAGACAGATTCCATTTTATTTGGTAATGTGTCGATCAAAGCTAGGGTAGGGTTATATATATATATATATATATATATATATGTATATATATATATATGTGTGTGTGTGTGTGTGTGTGTGTGTGTGTGTGTGTGTGTGTGTGTGTGTCATATTTTGGTACTTATAGGAGGACTAAAAATGGAATAACGTCTAAAAAATGGAAAACGCTATTCATTCCAAATCACTTTAATAATCAGGCATGCAAGTGCCTGATTATTAAAGTGATTATTATGAGTTTAAAAATTTGTTCATAAATGTGTCAGAAAGTTTCGTGATACTGAGAGAAGGGAAATATGGCAAAGTATACACATTTAAAGACTTCAATACTTAACAGCACAATAGCATAATTTTAATTATTGTCAATATTTTTCGTGGTTACATAAAACAAATAGAAGTAGAAGTTAATTTAAAAGGTTGTTATTTGCACAATAGAATTTCATATTATTCAAATATTTACTTTTATTATAATTTTTAATGGATTCATCTATTATTTTTATATTAGTATGCGTTTTTTACATTTATAATTGTCTTGCTTAACGGCTACATTAGCCGGTTTCCCAATCAGATGCAAAGTTTTAATTTGAATACGAGTTGCATAAAAAAAAATTATTGCCGATCCAATCCTTATCGTCGATCTTATCCGGATTTGGTAAAATCTTGTTATCCGAATCTATACGAAATCATTTATCAGGTTCGGTCAGGTTGTGGGCCTACAGATTTTGTTGTTGTTGTTGGGTTAGGGTAAGTATATGGGTTGAATCAAAATATAATTTCAGTCAATCATCATTCATGCTCAAGTAGACATTCAACCATGTTCAAGAAGTATATAACCGGATTCGTGCGTGACCCTAGATCTAAGCCGACATCAGAAATTGTGTCGTAACACAATTTCTGATAAAATCTGGTTACTCTGTCGTATGCAAGATTCTATTCTGAACAAGACTTACAGTAAAAACATTATACCCGACTCGGGTCAGTTCGGATTCACGAAAATTAGGTCACCCGAGACCCTACCACTAATCCAAATCTATTCTGTAGCCAAACAAATCCAAAAAGATCGATCCGAACTTTCTCAATTGGATTCGGGTAAAATTTGGTCACCCGACCCGGTGCAGTGTCGTCACAAACGTCACAAACATGTAGCATAAAAAAATGTCGATCCGAACAATCCGGATAGGATTCGAGTAAAATCTGGTCACCCTACCCGATACACATTCGTCACTTTTTTCACAATGAAGTCGCACGGTGACTTCACAAAGTAGTCACATTGTGAGGTCACAGAAAGCCTTGAAAACGGCCATAACGACTTCACATTTAGGTCACAGTGACTTCACATCGACGTCACGTGACGTCACGACGACGGTCACAAAGTCACAGTGTGACTTCACAGGGACGTCGCCGTGACGTCACCATGCCTTACGGGTAGTTTTGTAGCAACTTTTTTTTATTTGTGTGATAATTTTTTTTGTATGGTAAGTTTTTAAGAAATCGACAAAGTGTGAAACGTTGCGCATTATTTTAAGGCACAAAACGTTTCTTAAAATGTTTACAAAGTTCAAAATGAAATGCCAGAAATTCGACAGTAGAGAATATTATAAAACGATTTCTTTAGAAAGAATTTTATATCAACACGATTTAAAATGTTAAGTAATGGAAATGTATCGATTTTGCAGCATAAAACTATTATTTAAGCTTTATTGTGTACACTTTCGTATGATTATAAATTAATAAACCCTTCAATTAATAAATCAATTCTAAAAATTTGAAAAGAATACAACACCAAAAATATGTAAAATAGGTGAAAAACAATTTCTTTGAAAATTCTTGTTTTCTATTCTGAAATATCCCTAGTCAAAATTAACATCAGTATCCATGCTACGTGAATAGATCTTCCTAACAATTTCAGATACATTCAAGAAACGTTTCTTTGATGAATTTGGGAAAGTAGATTGCCCATTAATCCATAGGAACGTATTATAATTTTCACAGTGTGCATTCTTAAAAAGTCATAGAATATTCAATTTGTTTGATCTTAAACACTTATTCGTCAATAATCTAATGATTTTAAAAGTGAATGTTTTGCTCTCTAAGATTATTATCATCTAAAGTTCTTTTTAAAATTGTCAGCTGTGGGGGTATTTTCAATAATTTTCAATGTTTTTCGAATACGTAAAAGTTATGCATGTGCAAATATGTCTAGTTTAAGGAAATTATTATTAAAAATACTTACACACAATCAACGTAGGGAGATGCGTAAAATATAAGAGTATTATTATTTGGCTGAGATAGTTAAAGAAGTAGCGACTATAAATTTTTTTTTGGTTTTTATTCTTTCTGTCTATTAGTGCTGACTACTACTTCATTTTAAAGACGACATTAAAATAGAAATCAATAGCCTATTATTATATTAAATTTAATCTTCCGATTCCATATTCAACCTTTTTATCTGGTTATCCTATGAAAATTGCTTAATTGTTAACCATATGTATAATTCAAAATTTTCTGGAAAAATAACCGTCTAAATGACCAATTTCCGAAAACGAGTTGCTTTATTATGTTTCTGTAAATTTTACTGCTAATTTTAAATGTATTGTATTAATGACTCAATATTGAAAATTAAAATCGCGATCAAACACTATAAACTAGTCACTGGGGGCCACCGTAATACTTACCCATCATGGATATGCAAAACATAAAATATGAAAATAAAACATGTGTAAACTATTTATAAAATGCATTGCAATTCGAATAAAATCGTGGCTTGATGACGTCATAAACTTTAAATGCTCTATTACTCCAAAATTGATAATCATATTAACTAACGATTTACTGCGTCGGATTAAGGGTCTCATTTCCAAATAAAATATACCTTTGAATTGAAATTTGAATGAAATACAGGATCACGAAAAATCGAAGAGTGTGCAAAAGAGAATTACAAATATATCTGCAACTGATTATCTGATCAACTTTATTCTTTATGCAAAATTTATGTTTTTGTATTGTCTTTTATATTTCCTCCTTAAAATAAGCAATTTCGAAAAGTTTTATATACCTTTTATCGGAACGAATATTTCGAGAGTACAAAAAAAAACCAGTTCCGGATAATCGAGGTTACTGAAATTCAATAAGCTTCTTTCCACTATTACATACTAAGTACACAAAAATTTTCAAGTCTCTATCTCGATTTGTTCGGGAGATAGAGCGCTTACAGACACACAGACACACAGGCAGACAGACGGACGGCAAATTTCTTTTTTCTAAAAATATGTTTTTCGGAATCTCCAGTGTCTGAAACGTGTAAATCCGTCAATTTTTTTTTCGATTTTCAAAACGATTACAAGACTTACCCTATACTACGTATGATGGGTAAGTAATATGTGACAATTTCAATGCGGAATGAAAAAATTAAAAGAAAAGTGATAAGTGTGAAAACTTAAAAAGAATATACAACCATTACTTTTCCTATAAAAGAAATCCTCTCATTTATTGTTCTGATGGAAATGTATTTCTATCTTTATGGTACATTGACTTACTCAGGTAACACATTGCTAACTGTTTTTTCTATTTTTTTCCGGAAAGGGAGAAATCCGATTAAGGTAGGCAGAGAAAAACAAAGGATCATTCAGATTAGTGACGTACAAGATCAATACCAGAAAAGAATGCCGAATTAAACACATGAAAAGAGTACTTAGCCATATTGATGGCCAGCATTACTTTTCGGTAAAAAGTAGAAATTGGTTAGATGCTGTGGGTGACTTAATTAAGACGAAGAACACTTTTTATGAAGCAAATACCGTAAAAATGTAAGTTTGAAGGAGAAAGTTTTGGACGAGGTCGTTATTCTCTGGCATAAAATAAACTAGCTAGATTTATCATTTAGTTAACTTAAAAAAACAGATTTATAACTTTTTTTCTTTTACTGTTTTTAGAAAACAATATTTTCTATTAATAGTATATTTATTACCTTATGCATATAACTCATCACACATTTCTTTTTATATTGTCAGCATAAATATCTTCTATTTTAATGCGATGATTCGTCATTTTTTATTTTATACATTAAACAATAGAAACTTTTTTTCGGTTTCTTTCTCTGAACATTTTTATCAGATACCTTACTCTAGTAAAAATGTTTTTATTTTGTTTGTGAAGCTGCTTTAAAGGAATTTTTAATATTTTAAAATGCTTTTGTTGTTTTTGTTTTAATTATTATTGTTAAATAAAATATAACTATATCCAAATATTTTGTTTCAGAAGATTATTGTTCTAGGAAACGTGTTTTAACATTAAACAACAAACTATAAGAGAGGCGGTTATGTAAAAATATATATATATATAACGATTTTTGGCTGCACCAGACAGAGACTTAGTAGTTATTTGAATTTATAATTATTATTATCTATGAATCAAAATTGCTATTTCATTTTTTAAAAAACAGGCCTTAAAATAGACATTCTTAGCAAATATTTTCAGGCTGATTTTTAATTTCTATTGCCTTATCATGTTCATGCACTCTAAAAAATAAAAGTGTCAATTTACACATAAAAACAGGTATATCGATGATATAAAAACGATTTGTCTGTATGTGTAAAGTGGTGTGTAAATTGCCAAAATACACGCCTAATGTGTAAATTCAAAAATACACATTTTAGTGTGTAATTTGATGATAAGACTAAGTGTGTAAAAGTTATCTGATAACTCTTAGAAAACACACTTTAATGTGTAAATTGCACAAGAATACACATATTTATGTGTAATATTCTTATACATATATCTGTGTAATATTCTGTGATTACACATATTTTTGTGTATTTTAAAAAATACACATACTTTTGTGTAATGTAAAAAATACATAGTTTTTTGTGTAATATGTAAAATACGCATGTTTTTGTCTAATGTGTAAAATTCACAGATTTTTGTGTTATTTAAATAAAGAAATAGGTAAAACAATTTTGTTACATTTGCTTTTTAGAGTTACTTATGCAAAAAATTGGATGTGTACAAGTACTTTTTTTACTCACTGTAAATGTTTTTGTGATCGCAAAACAAAATCGCATGAAGAACAAGCTCATACGCTTGGTGTGTTTGTTCCTTATAGCAGGTTTCTATCTCTTAATATATTTTGACAATTACACCACTTTACACATATAGACAAATCTTTTTTTTCCTATCATCGATATACCTGTTTTTTCATAAAACAGGATTGTCTAAAACTATGAGTACTAAATGTCATCATTCTGGTTAGAGTTGGTTTGGAGTCCTAAAATCGTACAGTCACAATTTAAGCACAAAACCTGTATAATCTGAATAAATAGTGCATCTAGCAAAATCTGATACAATGTGGAGACTAATTAATTTTAAAAAGACAATTTACCTCACGCAGCCTTACAACTGTAACGGCTCGTGTTGTTTTAATATTTTAAAGAATTTTCTCTTTCAAAAATATTTATTCATTCCTCCCACACACATAGTGAAAATTTCATAGCTTTAGCTGTATTTAAAACTGTCACAAGATATTGTTTAGGAATAAAAAAAAATTCAGACGTATTCGGAAAGTTTCCTCCATTTTATAGAAATGCTTTTAAAACTTAAACTCGTATAAATTTTCTTTTTTCCTGTTTGATGCAACAACAAATATCTCTTAATTTGAAATATTTCTAAAATGATACAGAAATTTGTAATAAAAATCTTTGACGGAAAAACATAGGCAAGGTGTTTATAGAAGTATTTATTACACTTAAATATCAGAACTTGAAAAAAAAAAATTCTAGGAGATCTAGGAATTTTTTTCTGAATCAATTTAATAAAAATTATTTTGGGTTCTAATCATTTGGGGCTCTCATCTGTAGTGGGCAAAGGAAATAGCCTATTTAAACTGCGAGGTAATCAGTCCATGTTTATGAAAACTATTGAAGGATGTGTTGCTTAAAGCAGCAACAACGCTGCGCTGCTTGGCGCCAGAGTTCTCTCAGGCCCTACCTTTCCCCCTCCCGAAAAAAAAAAGAGACTAAACAGTTTGTTAACATGTCTTGCCCAATGAATTAAATTAATTGTCATTTGTCATAAAGGGAAGCATCTCTTTTTCAGACAAACTGAAAAAATAAATATCTAAAAAAAAATCACTGCTATTAATAAATCACTACATTTCTGTCATAATTATAATAAAAAAATGAAATGTGGCATTTTAAATAAAATTAAAATAGAAGAATAATATTTTTTTTTCGTTTAAAGATAACGCTCATGCAAACTTTTATCCTTAAGAACCTACACTAGTCATGCGAAAACACTCGCAAGCTAATGTTGATCCTATGGGAGCGTTCTTTTCAAATATCTCGCATGCATTTTAATATTTTTTATTTATTTTTCTTTTTGAATAGGATAACACCTGACGTCGATATCTAATGAAATACGTTTGTACTTTTTCGATTTCGGTTACAGTTCTTTTATATAAGGGCACTTTTTCTTTTAGAACCTGTTAGAGCCGGTTCTGAACATCACAGTATCTTCATATAAAAAAACTGCAATAGGGAAGAAATAGTGACTCATTTCCGGGAAAAAGTTGCTCTACTATAATTCTTAGAAATTTTATTCCCGGAAATACACGAATAACTCTTAGATTTTGCGGACCACAGATCTAGAATAACAGATTTAAACTATAACAGAAACATAACTGAATTAAAAAAAAAATATATTTAAGTTTTTAGCAGTAATACTTGCTACAATTATGCTTAAAAAACATTATTTATATTTTATTTCGTAATTAAGGTTTTTAGAAAGGTATAAGATTATATTATAATCATGAAGAGCAAAATTGCAAATCTTCATGATATTATTCATAGAGTCATATTATATATGACTTATCTTTAAATATTTCATGACACGAGCTCAAAAGACGTAAAATATTTACTTAATTAATGTCAGAATACAATCTCACTTTTCATGACATTAGCGTTAATACTTGCTACATTAATGCTTAAAAAACATTATTTATATTTTATTTCGTAATTAAGGTTTTTAGAAAGGTATAAATTTATATTATAATCATGAAGAGCAAAATTGCAAATCTTCATGATATTATTCATAGAGTCATATTATATATGACTTATCTTTAAATATTTCATGACACGAGCTCAAAAGACGTAAAATATTTACTTAATTAATGTCAGAATACAATCTCACTTTTCATGACATTAGCGTTAATACTTGCTACATTAATGCTTAAAAAACATTATTTATATTTTATTTCGTAATTAAGGTTTTTAGAAAGGTATAAATTTATATTATAATCATGAAGAGCAAAATTGCAAATCTTCATGATATTATTCATAGAGTCATATTATATATGACTTATCTTTAAATATTTCATGACACGAGCCCAAAAGACGTAAAATATTTACTTAATTAATGTCAGAATACAATCTCACTTTTCATGACATTAGCGTTTTTGGAAATAGAGAAAATAAATGAACTTTCTTACGAATACAAGACTTTTACGAAGCTATTCATTATAATCATATCTTAATATTTTAATTGCGTTGATAACGAGAAATCTTAAACAGTTTTGTTTCTTTTATTAGAGTAAATCTTATTTTGATAACTTCTACAACTAGAAAAAGCTTAATTAGCAGGCGAGGGACTAGCGATTTACGCAAAAAGCTACCTTATACTTGACGGAAACATCTCTCAATCTATATTTTTTTCATTATAAACATTAAATCATTCATAATGTTACTCAAAACTTTCATCTAGATAAACGAAGATATTATTTATGGCTTTCATTGCGATATCGCAAGCAATAAGACAATGTAAAAATAAAATAAAATTAATACAAGCGGTAATTATTTTCAAAATCTTGAAAAAAATCTATGTAATCAAGACAATTTATCAACATAATTATATGTAATTTAATTGATAGAAACTTAATAGTTTTTAAAGAATTAACTAACAATTAAATCCTATAGTTATGCCTCTGAAATTCATTTTATAAATAAATAATCCCAAAAATTAATAAATGTTACAAAACTGATAGGAGACCATAATTACATTTCTTAACTAAAAATATCTGTAATTGTTCAAGCGAGGAAAAAAAAACTACTTTTTTTCTCAGATCAAATAATAATATATGATTTGTTTTTTTGTTTAAAAACGCTATGGTTATTTTCTTTTGTGGCCAAAGTTTTTTTTTATTATTATTATTCTTTCAGAAATAAAAATTCCGTTTAAAAAATGACATTAGTCTTGTAGCAACATTTTTATTTGAGTGATAAAGTAAGTTTTTTATGTATTGTAAGTTTTAGAGAAATCCAAAAAGAGTGAAACGTTGTGCATTCTTTTAAAGCACAAAATGTCTTTAAAAATGTTTACACAGTTCAAAATGAAATGCCAGAAACTCGACAGTACAGAATATTAGCAAACAATTTCTTTAGAAAGAATTTTATGTCAACACAATTTAAAATGTTAAGTAATGGAAATGTATCCATTTTGCAGCATAACACTATTATTTAAGCTTTATTGAGTACATTTTCGTATGATTATAAATTAATACATCCTTCATTAATAATTCTACAAATTTTTAAAGAATACAACACCAAAAAATGTGTAAGATAGGTAAAAAAACAATTTCCTTGAAAGTTCTAGTTTTCTATTCTAAAATATCCTTAGTCAAAATTAACATCAATATCAATGCTATGCGAATAGATCTTCCTAGCAATTACAGATACATTCAAGAAACGTTTCTTTGATGAATTTGGGAAAATAGATTGCGCATTACTTCCTAAGAAAATATTGTTTTTTTCAAAGTGTGTATTTTTAAAAAGTAAAAGAGTATTCAATTTGTTTAATCTTATACACTTATTCTTCATCAATCTAATGATTTTAAAAGTGAATACTTTGTTTTTCTCTCTAAGATTACTATCATGTAAAGTTCTTTTTAAAATTGCCAGTTGTGGGGTTTTTTCAATACTTTTTATTGTTTTTCGAATACTTAAAAGTTAAGCATTGCAAATGTGTCTAGTTTAAGAAAATTATTTTTCAAATAATATGTCTTTACACACAATCAACGTAGGCAGACGCGTAAAATATAATAGTATTATTATTTGGCAGAGATAATCAGAGAAGTATCGACTATAAATAAATATGCCTGTTTATTCTTTCTGTCTATCAGTGCAGATTACTATCTCATTTTAAAGAAGACATTAAAATAGAAATCAATAGTCTATTATTATATTAAATTTAATCTTCCGATTCCATATTTAAATTTTTTATCTGGTCATCCTATGAAAATCACTTAAAAGGTCTAAGGACACTTAAATCTTTAAAATTTTCGAAATTTAAATTTTTTTATATGTTAAACTCCTATATATTCCGAACATTTTGATATAATTATTTCCTTGAAATTCCCATTAGAACAGAGGTTATGGCTTTTAGAATTATACACACTCAGAGCTGAAGCGGTAAAAAAAAAAACTTTGAAGTCAATTTACTCAAAATGATGTTTTTGGACATAACGCGAAGGATATTTCAAAAACTTTTTATTATTTTTTCATGAAATTTTCAAAAGATATGTTTCATATTAGTCTGCATAAACTGAACCTAAATTTTCACTTCTATTGCTCAAAAACATTTTTTTTCAGGTGATTATACTGCTGAAAATTTCAAAATTTTGTATATGTTAAATACAATTTTATATAAAAATTTAAAAATGTTTTAAATACAAATTTATTTAGGTTCAGGGTAATTATCAGAATGTGATGTTTAATTAGGCACCAAAGTTTTTGTTCTAGGTGCAAAATTTCTAGTGTAATTTTGCGCGTAAGCTGACATGTCGATTTTCTGCTCGAAAAATATCTAACAGTTTGAAGCCCCCTATAAATATTAAGTCTGCATATTATTTTTTTTTAATTTTTGAAATAAAAGAACGTGTACCTTCTTGTGTCTGAACGTCTCACTCTTGTGTGAACTCTTGCCTTCTGTACGTGTAATCTTTCATCCATCTAAAAATTGTGTTTTAAAGTCATATACATTTTAAGAAATTAAACCTTGAAAATGTTTATTTTTTCCAATTTTAAGAGTCCTGAGACCCCTTAATTGTTAACCATATGCATAATTCAAAATTTTCTGGACAAATAACCGTCTAAATTACCCCTTTCCGAAAACGAGTTGCTTTATTATATTTCTGTAAATTTTAATGCTAATTTTAAATGTATCGTATTAATGACTCATTACTAAAAATTAAAATGGCGATCAAACACTATTATACAAATATGTGACAGTTTCAATACAGATTGAAACTAGTCGTTAGGGGCCACCGTAATACTTACCCATCATGGATATGCATAATGTAAAATATTAAAATAAAAAATTGTGTAAACTACTTATAAAATGCATTGCAATTCGAATAAAATCGCGGCTTGATGACGTCATAAACTTAAAAGGCTCGATTACTGAATTGTTAAACGTAACATCCTTATAACTCCAAAAACAATCATCCTATTAACTAGCGGTTTATTGCATCTGATTAAACGTCTCATTTCCAATTAAAATATATCTTTGAATTGAGATTTGGATAAAATACAATGTCATGAAAAATCGAAGAGTGTGGTAAATAGGATTACAAATATCTCGTCAGCTAATTATCCGATCGACTTCATGCTTTATGAAAAATTTATGTTTTTTTATTTATTTTTTATTCACTCCGTAAAATAAACAATTTCAAAAAAATTTATATACCTTTTATCAGAACGAATATTTCGAGAGTCCGAAAAAATAGTTTCGGATAATCGAGGTTACTGAAATTCAATAAGCTTCTTCCTATTATTACATACCAAATTTCAAGTCTCTATCTCAATTTTTTCGGGAGATAGAGCGTTTACAGACACACAGACGGACGGCAAAATTTTTTTTTCTAAAAATAAGTTTTTCGGAATCTCCAGTGTCTGAAACGTGTAAATCCGTCAAAAAAAATTTTCGATTTTCAAAACGATTACAAGACTTACCCTATACTACCTATGATGGGTAAGTAATATGTGACAGTTTCAATGCGGAATGGAAAAAAGAAAAGAAATGTGATAAGTGTGAAAACTTAAAAAGAATATACAACCGTTAGTTTTCCTATAAAAGAAATCCTCTCATTTATTGTTCTGATGGAAATCTATTTCTCTCTTTATGGTACATTGACTTACTCAGGTAACACATTGCTAACAGTGTTTCTCTTTTTTTCCGGAAAGGCAGAAATCCGATTAAGGTAGGCAGAGAAAAACAAAGTATCATTCAGATTAGTGACGTACAAGATCAATACCAGAAAAGAATGCCGAATTAAACACATGAAAAGAGTACTTAGCCATATTGATGGCCAGCATTACTTTTTGGTAAAAAGTAGAAATTGGTTAGATGCTGTGTCGGACTTAATTAAGACGAAGAACACTTTTTATGAAGCAAATACTGTAAAAATGTAAGTTTGAAGGAGAAAGTTTTGGACGAAGTCGTTATTTTCTGGCATAAAATAAACTAGCTTTATTTATCATTTAGTTAACATAAAAAACAGATTTATAACTTTTTTTCTTTTACTTTTTTTAGAAAATAATATTTTCTATTAAAAGTATATTTATGGACTTACGCCTGTAACTCATCGTAAATTTCTTTCTATATTGTCAGCATAAATATCTTCTATTTTAATTTGAGGATTCGTCATTTTTTATAGCTTCTATATTAAATATTATACATTAAACATTGGAAACTTGTTTTCGGTTTTTTGTCTAAACTTTTTTATCAGATGCGTTACTCTAGAAAACATGTTTTTATTTTGTTTGTAGAGCTGCTTTACATGAGTTTTTAATATTTGAAAATGTTTTTGTTTGTTTGTTTGTTTTTGCTGTTGTTAAATAAAAGATAATCATATCCAAAGGAGTTTGTTTCAGATGAATATTATAGAAAACGTGTTTTAACATTAAACAGTCAACTATAAGAGAGGCGGTTATGTAAAACATATAGTTACTTGAATTTTTATTTATTATTATCTATAAAGCAAAATTTCTGTTTCATTTTAGAAACAGGCTTTAAAATAAACATTCATAGCAAATATTCACAGGCTGATTTTAAAATTACATGGTATTATCATGTTCATGCGATAATTTGTTAAGATAAAATATATTTAGGATTTGCAATATTTTCAAGAATTAGTAATCTAAATGATCCATTCCCGGAATAAAATTGCTCTACTATAATTTTTAGAAATTTCATACCCGGAAATGCACGTGGAACCCTTAGATCTTGCGGACCATAGGTATAGAATCACTACTTTATAATATCAGAAAAATATCTGAAATTTGAAATAATGATGCTCATTTAAGTTTTTACGCAGTAATAATTGTTACACTAATGCTTAAAAAACATTATTTAAATTTGATTTAGTAATTAAGATTTTTAGAAAGGTATAAATCTAGATTAATCATGATGAGCAAAATTGCAACTCTTATCAAGATATTAAGAAAACAAAATAATAGATTAAAACCATCATCTATTATATAATATGATAAAATATATTAGAAAATATTGTTCTGATAACCCTATTGATGCCATGATAGAAAACAGATACAAGTTTTCCTTTTATTTTATTTATTGTATCAGCATTATAGTAATTAATTTTATAATCGATACAGTGAAAAAAAAATATTAGATAAATTAGCAGGATGAATGTCAAATTATACGGTTTAAAAAACTTACTGGCATTTAGTTAATAAAAATGTAATTATTTATATTTCATTATCTTATAAAAATTACGCAAAGTGAAATTAATTTTTTCTTTTAAACTTGTATTATGAACAATGGGAGATCTGTTCTATGATAAAATAATAATACATAATTGATATTCATTTGGTAAGGACTAGAAAGTGCTTGTCATGTGTTATATTTCACGTTTAATTAAAAATAATGCCACTATCAAAAAATCAGTATTAGTTATATAATGTCATTCAAGAAAACAAAGTCAATAAAAACCAACAATTTTATTTTGAAGAAAATAACAGATGTCACATTGTAGATTAATATTTACTTTGATTCTTATAATTTTTAATATTTGATATCGAATTAATCTCATTATTTCAAAATTAGCCTTTGTTATTTACATAAGCAGCTTATATAATAAAATGCTCTGAAAGATGTATAAAAAAGTTCCTCAGTCGTGCAGATAAGAATATTTTACTAATCAGAATAATGCAATGTCTAAAATAAATCTAATTCAAATTATTAGGCAATTATAAATAGCAAACTAATCTTAATGATAAGTAAATCAATCATAAAGAAACAATGCCATAAACATTACATTTTAATATGTTTATTTTTTGGTTTGTGTTAACCTTTTTTTCCCTTCAATCTTCATATTCTTTTGATATTTTTTCTCAAATTCTATAAGTTATTTTTCTATAACTCTTAATATAAATTTTTTTAGTAATGCTAAGCTCTAAAGATATATCATTTATCTCCAAAGTAAAAATGTTCCGTCATTTAACAGTACAATTACCGTACTTTTGAGGATGAATTTTTTTGAATGAAAGTGATTTTGTGAATGTTACGTAATATGTATCTGCAAATATCTTTGACTGGTAACGGTGCTAAAAGTTTAATTAAAGTGTCATTTTCATAAACGTTACAGGTTATTATTTTTTAAGCATTAAAAATTTCGTAAAAATACGGAAAATGTACTTTCATTCAATGTGTTTTTGTCTTTTATCCATTGAAAATATTCTTTACTGACTTAGTGCTAATGAATATTTAAAGACTTTTAGCACTGTTTTCTGTCAAGGAAATTTTTATATTAGTATTCAGTACTTTCTGATACATTCACGAAGTCTTTTTCAAACAAAACCTGTAAAAATGCGGAAATTGTTCTAGCATATATACCATCTTTTAGTGGAAAATAAACAATTTCGCACACATTTTGTGGATTGTATTATCCTAAGAATATCCCAGCAAACTTCTATGCCCTACGAAATGCCCGGGTCTGGAAACATTGCACAGCAACAACTTCGGTGGATATCTAGGAGCTGACGATCTCCTACGGATATTTGTTTTATAGTGAAATGTTCGAGCGCAGTATTATTGCATACACTATGCATGTGACTAATTAATTATATTCAAAATTTTAAAGTGTGTTTTAAAAAAACTACTGATGAGCATTTACAAATGTACCATTTCGTCACTCTGTTTCAACACATTGAAATTTCCTGATAACTAATAATCTTGACTTGACTGTAGACTATAACGTAAATGATATTTTGATAAAATAAAAAAAATATATACACAAACACATCTTATTCTAAAAACATGTATAAATGTTTCCTGATACTGAAGAAAAATTGAATGTAACCTCGTAGTTCCTCGTAGTTCCTTTGTATTAAAAACATTATCCAAAACGTCTTTTACAAAGAGTTTGTATAGTTAAAGGACATATTTATTACAGAAATATTTTCGTGAGTATTCGAAACTTATTACTGCCTAATGACCTATAATTAATCACCTCTAAATGTTTTCTTAAGATGAAAGAAATGTTTCCCAAATAATGGATATTAAGAAAGTTGCGTCAAATTCCCGTTCGTTTCGGCTATGTAAAGAAATTTTCCTGCTACTTTTATAGAGTATTCAACATTACATTATATTAATAATTTAATAATAAATATTAATATTAGTATATTATTTAAATTTATTTTAATCAGTATAAGTGAATTATATGAAAATTGGCTCATGCATATTACTAAAGAAGTTCTGTTTTTCCACTAACATGTCTTGAAAACATGATTTTCCAAACATAAGAAATATATTAAAATTTGCTGAATAAAAGATATTGTTGTGAGCTCGGGGTTCGAAAGGACTGATGCCAATATATAAGAACAATAACAAGGCTTTATTCACTATAAACAGTGCAATACGATCACAAATATCTTCTGAAAATTACAAGATATTCAGTAATCTTCAAATCTAATAACAGAACAGCAAAATTTCACTCAGAAACAATGTGTTCAATACGACGTATCAACGACAAAATCAATCTGAGTAACACAGTTCTCAATGCAAAGCCTCTCGTATGAATTCAATCGCAGTTTTCAGACAACTAACTAACTGAACTGATGGAGGTCCTTATATAGGTTTCAGAGATCTTTCCAGATTATTCCAGAGCCTTCAGATGCTAGAAATTACCAGAAAGTGCTTTAACTTTCGATAGAGAACCCAAGCAAGAAAGGATCCCAATGTATAGGTATAAGGGGGGGTGTGGTTGCACAAAAAGTCGCCAAATCCGTCGCCAACTTGGCGACAAAAATAAGTCGCCAAAACCATCGCCAACTTGGCGATAAACCCATTCCTTGGCGATTTTACCATAGACTTCCATTATAAAGATGAGGGTGTAAGGTTGTTTTCCTTGCAAACCATCTGAGGCCTTTAGCATTGAGTTACATGATGCTCAATAGGAAATACATTAATAATACTGCAATTTTCACAATAATCAAATAAAATAAATTTAAACAAATGGAATATTTACAGATATATACAAAATTCATAACATTGCCCCCCTCTCAAGGACTGCACGTCCCGGGCAGTTCAACCTTTGATCGGAAAGCAAACCCGTTACCAACAAATGCTATACTATTCAAAGCACTTAAAGCAAATATGCAAAATAACCATTAAACACATTCATAATGCTGAATTATACAAAATATACACTTATTTAAAAAAAAAGATTAAATTAAATTAAAGTATAGACATCATTACATACAAGTATTTAAATAATAATAACATTAATAATGATAATGCTAAGCAAAAGAAATTTTTACATTAATTTATATACAAGACCATGGTCATACTAATTTACATTATTTACATTACACTATTTACAATCAATGAACTAATTACTATGGCCATAGTATGGAGCCAGCCTGTCGTAATGAACGACTCTAGGCTTCGAACTTGGTGACTTTCGGATCCGAATTACGACATCGTTCAGTCTGTTTAGGACTGTATAAGGACCGTCCCAGTGTGATTGCAGTTTGGGAGAAAGTCCTTTGTGTCGAGTCGGATTATAAAACCAAACCTTGTCACCTTCTTTGAATTGATGTCCTGTGGCTTTCGTGTCGTACCTGGTCTTCATCTTCTCCGTCTGTATATTGATCCGCTCTCGAGCCAAGTTGTGGACGTCTTCAAATCGTGCCTGGAGATTCTGCACGTATCCCTCTGGCGATGAAGGCGCATCTGGAGGGCGACCAAACAGCAGATCACAAGGCAAACGAAGATCACGACCGAAAACCATCTGGGACGGGGAATAGCCGGTTGTTTCATGGACGGCGCTGCGATAGGCGAGAAGAAACAAGGGAAGTTTTTGGTCCCAGTCTTGCTGGTTTCTTGAGACTAGAAGTGAGAGATTGTTGAGGATGGTACGATTAAATCTCTCAACCATGCCATCCGACTGCGGATGTAGAGGCGTCGTCCTAGTTTTGTCCATTCCGAGAAGTTGACAGAGACCCTCAATCACAGCAGAGATGAAATTTCTCCCCTGGTCAGAATGCATTTGAAGAGGGACTCCATACCTTGATATCCACTGGTGTACCAAGGCATCAGCAACCGTAGAAGCTTCTTGATCAGGGATGGCATAAACTTCAGGCCATTTTGTGAAATAGTCCATGACAACAAGGAGGTATTTGTTGCCATCAGCACTTCTTGGCAGAGGACCTAGGATGTCAAGGGCGATGCGTTCAAAAGGTGCTCCTACATTGTAGAGATGTAGTCTTCCTCGGCTACGTTTCTTTGGTCCTTTCCGAGCTGCACATGCATCGCAAGATTTGCACCATTGTTCGACGTCAGCTCTCGCTTTTCCCCAGAAGAAGCGCTCTCGGACTCTGTGTAATGTTTTCATGACTCCAAAATGGCCACCAGTGGGACTGCCATGTAATTCCTTGAGGACCTCTGGGATTCGGAATCGAGGAAGTACCAACTGCCACCGAGATGTCTTCCCATCTTCCGATTCGAATTTTCGGAACAGGACACCATTCCTGACGTGGAGAGAGTTCCAAAGAGCCCAATATTGCTTCGTCGTAGGACTGTAAGTCGAGATGTCTTTCCAACTGGGCTTCGTGCTAGAAGATTCTAATAACTCCAAGATTGGTTTGATCTCAGAGTCTGCCATTTGATCTTCTCGAATCTTCTCATCACTCCAGGGATCTGGTGGCGTCAATAGTGAAGTCTTCGTCTGGCGTATGACATATTCGGGATTATACTTGCTCTCCGCTCTGGAACAATAGCGACAGCTCTCGTGACACGGTCTTCTTGATAGGGCATCGGCGTTTCCATGCGATGAGCCTTTGCGATGCCTGATGTCAAAGTCGTATTCCTGGAGTCGTTGTATCCATCTGGCTACTTGGCCCTTTGGGTTCTTAAAATTCATCAGCCATGTTAGGGATGCGTGGTCAGTACGAAGGAGAAATTTCCTGCCATAGAGATAGTGATGGAAGTGTTCTATGGCTTTCACTATAGCTAATAACTCCTTACGAGTGACGCAATAATTCCGCTCTGGTTTCGATAAACATTTGCTCCAGTATGCTACGACTCGTTCTTGGCCATCTATTTCTTGGGAAAGTACAGCGCCGACACTTTCCTGACTGGCATCCGTGTTCACAATGAATTGTTTGTCGGGGTCTGGATAGGTAAGGACTGGAGAGGATGTGAGAGCTTCTTTCAGCCGCTGGAATGAATTGTCGCATTCTTGTGTCCATAGAAACTTCTGTTTGCTTTCAGTGAGCCTATGCAAGGGTCTTGCGATGTTGGAGAACCCCTGTACAAACTTCCTGTAATAAGTGCATAGTCCCAGAAAGCTTCGCAACTGATGGACATTTTCCGGACGTTTCCAGTGCTTTACTGCAGACACTTTTTCAGGGTCTGTTCGAACACCTTCAGCTGAGATGATGTGTCCTAAATAGTTTACTTCTCGTTGGAAGAACTTGCATTTCAAAGGGTTCAACTTTAAATTCGCCGCTCTTAGTTTCGTTAACACTTTTCGAATATTCTCTAGATGTTCTTCAAACGTGCGGCCACCAATGATGACGTCATCTAGGTAGATGAGACAAGCTTCAAAAGTCAGACCTTTTAACACTGTCTCCATGAGGCGCTCGAACGTTGCTGGAGCATTGCAGAGCCCGAACGGCATAACTTTAAATTGCCAAAGTCCTTGTCCAGTAGTAAATGCGGTCTTCTCTTTGTCATCAGGATGGATCTCTACTTGCCAATATCCACTCTTCAAATCCAACGTGGAAAACCATTTATGTCCTGAAAGAGTATCTAGCGTGTCGTCTATTCTTGGTAGAGGATAGCTGTCCTTCTTCGTGATATCGTTAAGTTTACGATAATCCACACAAAATCTTGTGGAGCCATCTTTCTTTCGGACCAACACGATGGGAGAGGCCCACGGACTTGATGACGGTTCGATGATGTCACTATCCTGCATCTCTTGTAAGAGCTTAGAAACCTCTTCTTGTTTTGCGAACGGCAAGCGTCTTGGATGCTGTTTAATCGGTGGATGGTTGGCAGTATCAATTCTATGACGTGTCAGTGAAGTGCGCCCTATATCACTCTCGTTTTGTGAAAACACATCCTTAAATTCCTGGAACAGTCTTTCTGCGGCATGTCTCTGTTCAGGAGATAAATTTTCATTTCGTCCAATTACAGGTGTTAAACTTGTAGGCGGCTCCGATAACGTCAAGCTCGGGTCTTTGCAAACACAGGTGACTGGAGCACAGGTTGCAAGCACTTCACCTTTCTGGATAATTCTAGACTTTTCACTTACGTTCGCAATCCTCACAGGTATCACATCTCTCGACAGATCTACCAGCGCTGATGCTATTAGCACTCCCTTTGGGCTCTTCTCAGGATATCCAGTCAAGCCATACTGGAAAATTCTTTCGTTTCCAGTTAATCCAGGTATCATCATTTCGGTCCGAGGAGGAATGATAACATCTGCCTTGGCTGTGATCCGTTGAATAGACCCGGACTCATTTCCAAGTTTGAAAATAGTGACATCTTCTTGAGCAGAGCGTAACTCATTATTCTTAAAATCCAGTGTAAATCCATGCTCTTTTAAAAAGTCCAGTCCGAGTATGAAAGGGTCTGAAATATCGGCCACATAGACTGTATGGTGGTAAGCGGCGTTCCCAAACTTTATTTTCAGTGTCATTCTTCCATGTATATCGATCTTATCTCCGGTCGCAGTTTGAAGAATAACACGCGGCGGGGTCCAGAAGAGTTTTTCTTTCAGCCGCTGAGCTAGATCTTTTCGAATGATGGTCACATTGGCTCCTGTATCGATGATCATATTACAGGGCAAATCATTCACACTTCCGACTAGAAAAACTCCGTTCTCGCCGCAACTTCTTGCAGAAATTTCACATACTTGAAAATGGGGCTTCTCAAAATCTGGCAACCTCCGCCCCGCAAGATGGCCATTAATCAGTTTTCCTGCTCCTCCGTTAGCGGGAGAGATATTACCTTCGGTGCTGGGTCGTCTTGGGCAGTCGATTTGTATATGGCCTTCTCCACCGTATTTCCAGCACTTGATCTGCCTGTAAGGTTTGTTGGCCATTAAGGAGTTCATCTTTCTCATTATGTCATTCATCTGCTTCTGTAAGCGCTCCACAGCTCTATCCGACGTCTCAGGCAGGTTGGCTGCTCGCACAAAGTGTCGATCTTTCCTAGTAGCTTGCTGGGCTGCCTCGAATTTCAGAGCGTAAACCAAAGCCCCTTTTAAATCATTGAGATCTGCAATCCGGAGTTGTTTCTGGATCTCAGAGTCACGCACACCATCGATAAAATGCTGTAGAGCTAAGCTTTCTATAATTTCAGTCGGACAGTCAGGATAAGCAAGATGGGAAAGTCTCTCGACATCCGTAGCAAGATCTTGCAGGGATTCAGTGGATTTCTGCTGTCGAGATTTGAGCTGGAGTCTGCTATATTCCTTCATGCATTTCTCGCCAAAGCGCAATTCTAAGGCACTGACGAGCGTTTCAAAATCCAGCGGTTCATTTGCAGGCAAAATCTGTAAGACGTCGGCAGCATCAGCTCGTAGAGAAGCAGCTAACTGGCAAGCTTTTGTCTGGGAATCCCATCCATTGGCGTCCGCTACGATCCCAAATTGTGTCTTAAAAACTGGCCATGAGGATTTTCCGTCATAGGTCGAGAGTTTAATACAGGAACGTGGAAGCATAGATTGATACTTGACATCTTCGGTATAGTTTCCGGCAATTATCTTTTGTTTCTTCACATTTTCCAACTCTTTTTCTACACTCTCTATCCTTTCTTCGACGGTCTTGGCGATCTTTTGAACTTTTTCTTCTACTCTTTCTTCAACGGTCTCGGCGATCTTTTGAACTTTTTCTTCTACTCTTTCTTCTACGGTACTGGCTGTCCTTTGAATTTCTTCTACCTTTCCTTCTATTTCTTGAAATCTTCCTTCAACTTTGTTTTCCACGCCGTCAATTCTGTCATTTAAAGATGTTATTTTATCCTCTATTAAATCTTTCAACTCTCCAAGGTTGGTTGACATATCCTTCTTCATTTCATCTTTTAAGTCGCCAAGGTTGGCAGTCATTTTCTCATCCATCGCTGACATATCTTTTTTTATTTCGGCCTGATTCGCAGTCATTTTCTCCTTCATTTCTTCTTTTAACTCGCCAAGGTTAGCAGTCATTTTCCCATCCATCGCTGACATATCTTTCTTCATTTCTTCTTTCAACTCGCCAAGGTTCGTAGCTAATTTCTCCAATAATTCTTTCAGTTGACCCTCCATTGCTCTGGTGATCGGCATTCAACCCCACTCCTGACACCAAATGTTGTGAGCTCGGGGTTCGAAAGGACTGATGCCAATATATAAGAACAATAACAAGGCTTTATTCACTATAAACAGTGCAATACGATCACAAATATCTTCTGAAAATTACAAGATATTCAGTAATCTTCAAATCTAATAACAGAACAGCAAAATTTCACTCAGAAACAATGTGTTCAATACGACGTATCAACGACAAAATCAATCTGAGTAACACAGTTCTCAATGCAAAGCCTCTCGTATGAATTCAATCGCAGTTTTCAGACAACTAACTAACTGAACTGATGGAGGTCCTTATATAGGTTTCAGAGATCTTTCCAGATTATTCCAGAGCCTTCAGATGCTAGAAATTACCAGAAAGTGCTTTAACTTTCGATAGAGAACCCAAGCAAGAAAGGATCCCAATGTATAGGTATAAGGGGGGGTGTGGTTGCACAAAAAGTCGCCAAATCCGTCGCCAACTTGGCGACAAAAATAAGTCGCCAAAACCATCGCCAACTTGGCGATAAACCCATTCCTTGGCGATTTTACCATAGACTTCCATTATAAAGATGAGGGTGTAAGGTTGTTTTCCTTGCAAACCATCTGAGGCCTTTAGCATTGAGTTACATGATGCTCAATAGGAAATACATTAATAATACTGCAATTTTCACAATAATCAAATAAAATAAATTTAAACAAATGGAATATTTACAGATATATACAAAATTCATAACAATATATTGAAAACTTCAATTAAAATGAGTATAGGAATGAAAAAAATTATCTCATTTTCATATGAATATTAAATGCCGCAAATTACTGTGAGGTGAAGAAACATAATATCATTTCATTATACACCAATTTTATAATTTTTTAACTAAATTTAAAATTTAAACTATAAAATATTTAAATATGATATTTATATTTTACTTCGATTTGTTGCTTTTTTTAAATTGATGAAGGGTTATCTGTCTTAGATATTGTTATGTGTAAAACTCTATAGCTGATCCAAGTTTTGCTAAATGAAAAAAGTCCTTCCGGCCTGTACCGGGAGGAAAAAGTAGCTTTCCTATATCTTCGTTTTAAAATTTTAGGTAATGTTACACGAAAACAGCAAGTTAAAATGCAAATAAACGGTTACAAAACATTCGTTAATACCGAATTTGAATAAGAAATTCGCCAAATTATTGAGCAATAGCCAAATTGGCTTCATTTATGAAGACTTATTTTGGTCGCCAAATTTGGCGATATTTCGCCAAATGTCGCCAATTTTGGTGAGAATTTGGCGCTAACGGATATGAATATATAGTTTTATGCGTATGATTGGGAAAATTATTACAACAATGAAAGAAAATAATTTGCGAGTATTCGCGTTAATGTGCTGTTTTGTTTCAAAATATCAGCCACCCTAGAATTTCAAACTGCTCTATCTCAGCCATTTTTTAAGATAGAGGTAAACCAGAAATGCTCTGGAATCCTCGTATCAAGGCCTAACACTTAATTAAAAACTAAATTTGAATTTTTAACTTTTTTGTATATTTATTTTAGTTTTAAATTTTTAAGTGGCCGCCATCTTGAAACAAAATGGCGGACCAAGCTGGACACCGAACTCAGTCCAGACATTGGTGAGCTTAATACACACAATTAGTTGCATCAAAATTGAGTTATAAACACGAGCGTTATCGTATGACATAGCTCAGATATATATATATATATATATATATATATATATAAATCAACATTTGAACGGAGGGTGGTTTTGGGGTCTGGGTGTTATGATCGGTGAAAATATATCGAAATTTTCCGGAACTGCTTTCCTCCGAACGGCTGCAATAGGTAGCTTTATACTTTTTTGTATTGAAAGCTACCTAAAAGTAATAATAATAAAAAAATATTAACTGTTATTATTTATAATTAAGTGTAATTCAAACGACAATGATCTTTACCTGTAAATTAAATATCTAACAATAAAAAATATTTTCCATTTTTTTCAACATGTGATTTTTTAATTTTTTTCGTTTTCAAAAGTAATAAATGTATTGATCTTTGTACAATAAAAATCAGAATTATATTTGCATGTGTCATTGATTTTCTCCTGAGAATACATGATTTATGAATAGAATAACCTGTGTAATGTGGACCGATGAATAATTCTTGTATTATAACATAAATGATCAATAACACCGACAATAAGGAGATATTCGTGCTTCCACATAACTGACGAACATTTCCTTAGATAGAATAAATGAATAATGATCAATAAGTCACTAAATCCAATCTCAGAGATTGAAAGCTGCTATATAAAGAGAAATAACTTCTTTTGTATGTTCACATGTTATGTTTCCAAACGCTTCTTTTATTTGCGATCAATATGAATCAATAAATAATCTCGTGAATGTTTTAAAGTAAAAAAAAAAGATATTTTTATGATTTCGCATAAAAGACATAGCTTTGTCATTCATGCTCTAAACATTGGACGTGCAAAATAATAATTAGTTCATAAAATTAATAAATAACTATAATATTATAGCACTTTTCATTACTTCATAATATACAGGGTGTTTCGCAAATGACCCCTAACTTTAAAAATCAATAACCCGGAAACGGTGATAGATAGAAACATGAAACCAATGGTATGTTTTTAAACAAAATCGTAAGAATCTTATACGTAAATATCAAAATTTAGTTAAAAATAGCACTGATAGATGGCGCTGAGAGCGTTAAGAATCCATCTACAGAGAGTTCAGAAGCATAGAAAGACTAGTCGTCGAAGATTTTGTCATTGAAATCTGGCCGCTATTAGCGTATAGTGAAAATAATTCCGAAAGTGGTGTATACCGTGGAGGAATGTGTGTTTATTGTGTTGGAGTACCACCGATTAAATCAAGGGTCCTACTGACCCAACTGTTTTCAAACGCGATTTCAAGTCTCAAAATGCCTGTTGGAAGGAAAAGTGGGGGGGGGGGATCCAATATTTACGAAGGGGGATGTATAGTGGATACGAGAATATCTTTACCTTTCAGCGGCGTTGTGAATCACTGTTAATAAAGGTAAAGGGGGTTCGGATAGTTTTATTGATTGAACTCTTTGAATTAAATATTTGCCCTTTTTTTTTAAATCTAAAATAAAGAATATAATACACTCTTTGATAAAGAAAATAGAGAGATAAAATTATTTAAAACAAATCATTTTATTCAATTATATACTTAGATAATAAATAAAATAATAGGAAAGATAGGAACACATTGATTTCTCCAAAATTATCAATTCATAACAAATCATATTCAACACATTTATTTCTCAAGAATATCAATTTATAAGATCAAATTTTCAACACTAACTCCTTTTAATTTAAAGTACTTAATTATCAAAAAAATCATTATTTTACAGCACAGCATTGTAAAATTAGAGGCAAATATGCCAAGTATTTAAATTTATAAATAAACATGTGAATCTAAGTTAATTCACCAATTTTTATTTTAATAATCTATTCACGTCGGCTAGCCAGGGAAATTATTTTGGAGGTATCTCACCAATTGTTCTTCTATTGAAGTTCATCTCTAGTCATGATGTAGGACCTTGTTCATCCTTGCACGTCATTAAACAGGGGCACTCATAGATGGATCAATCTGCCAGATTGGAGAAAAGGCCGGGATTCTTCCCGGTGATGAGTCTGAGCTTGACCGCTAGATCTGCTTTCCAAGGGGGGTTTCGGGAGAAATCATCGTACGGCGCTGGAGCGGATCGGCGAAGGCAAGTTCCGTTTCCGCGGGTCTATCAGCCGTCTCCTTGAGGCATACCTTCGGTGCAGATAGCCGGAATTCGAAGAGCATACGGGCTGGAAGAAGTCAGCAAAGAAAAGCTACTTGCACCGATGGAGCTATTTTTCTCAAGTGAAGTAGTACCCCAAAAAAATGTCTCATCTTCTTATTATTATTATTTGGACTATATCTCGTCCTGGGCGTTGATATAAAAAAATGTATTTCTATTGGATGCCCTTTTTGACCTTATGCAAATTTTAGTTCAGTAAACTGCCGTTGGTCAACTCTTTGAACCAATAATAATGTCTTTTTGGGATGGGTTCATTTTGCAGCTGCACGATTTCCCGTGCGGGGCAGTTCTTTGGAAAATGGGTGCGCCTGTCATGCAAGCACTCCTAGAAATAAGATATGAACTTCCTGTTTCCCTAGCTAGCGTCTTCGTAAATTAAAACCTTTAACACTCGTTTGGGTTGATGATCACATTCTGTACATAGGAATAATACATACATATTAAGGAAAACAATGTAACATACATAAATATAATATAACATTAAACCATAAAAAAATAAGTCCAAAGTTCATGTTCTTTATTTAATTATTAAAAATGTGTGAACGATCGTTCCCACATTTATCACCCGTGAAAAAAGAGAAAAGTAGAGTCCCACGGGTTGGTGAGAGAATTGTGAATATAGTTCTCATAGATACTGTTTCCTTCATGGTGCTTCAGGTTTATGTATTATTGTCCTTCAGAAATCTGTGCACAGAGTTTTAACATTTTTCGTGGCTAGTATAGTCTTATAAAGAATACCAAAAATCCGCGAAATAAAAAAAAACACAAAAAGAAACATTTACATGCTGAAAAACCACAAAGAAATAGCAATGGGGCTCTTTAAACTATGTTATAAATAAATAGAAGTATAAATATATACTCGTTACTGTTGTACAATACATATTTAAAAGATTAAAATAAACATGTTCTAGCATAATGCTTACTTGAATCTGAATTTATATAACATACAATGAGACAGAGAGCATTTACAGAGATTTTTATTTACAGAGAGCATTTGACAATCACCCACGGTTAAGTAGGTATTGCGATGATTACAAAAGGGAGCTCCTTTTGTCGTGTGCAGCGGAAAAGTACCCTTACAGGGTTCGCTGAGCTACCAGCCTAGACGCGGGGTACTCCCGTGCGTTGCGTAACTGTTGAGCCGCATTGTGCGTTTCACCCTGCTAGTGAAATGGTTGCGCCATGATTCTGACGTAACTTGTTTACGTGAGATGCAAAGTGAATTAGGTCACCTAGAGGTACGTTTGTTTGACGCGTCCGTTTTGTGCAGTATCCTTTGGTATTTTATTTTATTTATATATATATTTAAATTTTAGTGTCAATTAACCTGTATTTATTTTTGTATTCTGTTTTTTATACAGAAAGCAATGTAAATCTGCATATAAATACGTAGTTCAAAAGTAAGTAAAACACTTATGTTTCTTGTAGGGGGAAAAAATGGCGCGTATCTTGAATGTAACCTAACGGATGTCTTAGTATCTTTGTAATGATAATCGTTGTGAATTACGATACCATTGTGTGTTTACCTTATTTGTAATATATTTTTCTTATTATTATCTTTAATAATTTAGGAATTTTGAAGAATGGTGAGTGTGAGTGTTATTTATATCGCACGCTAGTGTGACTATTTTGAATCTTTACTGATTGTGTCTGGTAAACATATGTAGTTGCAATTTGTGTGAAAATTTATCTTTATTATTATCAGTGAATGTATATATAACTTTAGTTTTATCCGATTCGTAGCTACTGTGAATTTGGTGACATGTTGCACATCTTATTTATTTATTTATTCTTTATATATATATTTATTTGTTAATTCATTCTGTGTACGGTGAAAGCGCTTTACGAAGTACTAATTCTATTTATTATTATTATTATTATTATTATTATTATTATTATTATTAAAAATGTTCTTTGTTAATGTTTCTTTGTTTAATTGATTAATTAATTTATTATTATTTCTACCTAATGTTGTTGTTTTAATTAGGGAATATTTAATTTTTAATGTGTATTTTAATTTATCTAATTATAAAAATTTTTTTGTTTAGAAGAAAAGAAGGTAAGATAGTGGGTATTAATTAATAAATGTTTTTTTTTTTTTTTTTTTTTTGTTCGGTGTTTAATTCTTGTTTCTTAGTGGCCCTCCGCCGACTGTATTCTCATTCCGTGGCGCCCCGGTATAGATTTCTGCCCGCAGATAATCTACAGATTGCAGTCAAAGGAGAGCTGTCTTAAAATTTCTGGAGGAAAAATTAAAAGGTATGGTGCTTAATTAATAAGTTTTAAAATGTTTAAAATATTTGAATGTGTGTTTTAATTTAAATATAATTATGGTTGTTGTTATAAATTTATTTTATTTCTTTTTATAGATGGATTAAGAGTTTTATGGGTAATTAGTGTCATAATTTATATATAAAATTAACTTTTGTTTAGAAGAAAAAAAAATATTACTAGAAGTTACTTTAAAAACTTTACTTTAAAAACATTACATGCACGTTGATTAGTGGGAGAAATTATGTTAGGTATCGGGTTTTAAATTTAGAGTACCAATAACCGTTGAGGAGCTTTACGTAAAAGATATGGTTGTGTTTAATATATTTAGCTTGTAATTATATTTATTTATAGTCTGTCGTCCGTGTGTAAGTGGATTGTTTGTGATCTTATGCAATATTGATTCCTGTACACATAGCCTACGTATTAATTAATGCGGTTTGCATGTGATTATGGGATTCCATTTTGCAATATTTTGGAATAGTTTAAAATAATTTTATAGATTTATGTAAAATGGGGGATAACAGCGCGCGTTGTCTGTGTGTATTAAATGCGATATATATCAGTTTTTTTTAGTGGTATTTAAGTATTCGAAATGTCTTTGTTTTTCTGTGATACTAATATTTATTTTTCACTTTAAAGGCACCCTCGTTAGTGAGAGCATCTTATTAACAGCATCTGTTTTGAAGTAATCCGATAGTGTATTTCCCCAGATGTGACTTGGTCAAGGCTGCCTCCTCGAGGAAGGTAACGTATTTTTTTTTCTTCCTTTTAAGTGGGAGTTGCTACAGCGAGAGGGTACTGTGGTGGGGGAAAGGGGGTGTATGCATGAGGTATTTTGTGTGTAGTGTGTCTGTTGATGTTTAAAAGTGGTTTTGAGTGTTGTATGAAATAAGGGGAGTGCATTGTAACGCCCATTCTCCTGAGCCTGTGGCCTTTATTATAAATGTGCATATATGTTAATGAGGGGTGTGTGTTTGGTTGTTGTATGAAAGAGAATATTAATATATGTTGTAAGGGAGGCGTGTGTGGGGGTTGAATTTTATTATCCTAAAATGTAAAGTGTTAAAGAGGAAAGGGGGAGGAGGTGGATTATGAGTTTGCTTATCTTGTTAATGCAAATTATTTTTAATTAAAATTACATGAATTGCTGATGCGGGGGGTTATAGATATATGAGGGAAAAGAAAATTGAGATTTTTATTTATTATTATTATTATTATTGTTATTTTGAAATAAAAAAATAAAAGAAGAGGAATTATTGATGTACTTTAATTATCAAATTTCAGTTTCAAAGTTGGTCTTAAATTTAATTAATTAATATTTGTGCAATGTAGAAGAGGGGGGGGGGTTATATATGAATTTGTTTTGTCTTATAAATTAATTGTGAGTACTAGAATATTATTTCATTTATTTATTTTTGTTTTTGATGAAAGGTTAAAATTAAGTGTTGCACAGTGTCATATGTGAATCTTATTAAACTTACTTTAAAAGGGGGGGGGAGTGTTGATTTTACGTAATTAGGTACCGTAAATGATCTTCTTAATATTATTATTATTAGTGCTGGGAAGCATGAATTTATTTATTTATTTTATTTTTATTTATTGATTTATTTATTATTTATTTATTTATTTATTTATTTATTTATTTATTTATTTATTTATCTATTATTATTATTATTATTCTTGCATGTTTGTGTAAAAGTGTGAAAGTGTGTAGAAATTGAATTATTAATTAATTTATTAACCTATTGGGGGGGGGATGTAATAAAGTGTTTGTTACCTGTCCTTTTTTTTTTTTTTAAAGGGGGGAGATGTTGATTTCATTGTGTATTTTATTTATTTATTTATTTGATTATTATTTATGTTATTATTATTATTGTTGTAATTATTATTACTATTATTTATAGTTGTTAAAAATTATTTACGTTACTCGTATACCTTGGGTATGTATAGTTTTGAAACATGAATTTTAATAGGTCTGAGGTCTGCGCGGTTTTCATTACATATCAAATAGTTGTCATTTCTGAAAATTCTTTTTATAGTGTAGGGGCCCGAGAATTTAGGTTCCAACGCGTTAGGGCGGATTAATTGTTTAAGGTACACTTCTGTGCCGATTTGAAAATTCTTGTGCTTAATCGCAGAATTTTTCGTGTATTCTAAATTAATTTTTGCCTGATTCTCCTGTGAAATTTTCTGCACTTCTTGTATATGAGAAAGCCTGTCTTTTACAAAATCACTAAGGTTTTCTATATTTTGGATTTTAAAGTTAGTGAAAGGATTGCGAATTTCTCTTGCGAAAAAGAGTAAGGAAGGTGAGAATCCCGTTGCCCTGTTAACCATAGTGTTGTGTGCTAAGACAAAAAAATCAATTTTTAGATCCCAATCGAAAGAATTTTGTGACATAGCAGCTAGAGAAGCTTTCATGTCGCGATGTGTTCTTTCA
The DNA here is from genome assembly GCA_963931845.1 of Maratus michaelseni. Classification (NCBI taxonomy): domain Eukaryota; kingdom Metazoa; phylum Arthropoda; class Arachnida; order Araneae; family Salticidae; genus Maratus; species Maratus michaelseni. The sequence continues at coordinate 197,170,773 of OZ007588.1, read as the reverse complement.
AGAAGTGATTGCGATGCAGGCAAATAAATGGAACCGTACTCTGGTTCTATGTTTAAATTTTGTAGGTAGTGTCTGAGATCAGCTGATCTGAAATATTTTGCGTTATCCATTCCGATTTTTTTTACCAATCCGAAAGTACTAAAGTATTTGTTTAGAGAATTTATAATTGTTTTAGTCTCTATATTTCTTAACGGTATAGCTTGTAGGAATCTTGACGATGAGTCAATGATCGTTAAAATAAACTTATTTTGTCGAAATGTCCTAGGCAAGGGGCCGACCACGTCCATTATAGCCTTAGTTCCTGGGATGTAGTTTTTCTCAATTGTTTTAATAGGTAATTTAATGGTGTTGTGTTGTTTGAATGTGTTACATTGAATACATGCCGTGCAGAATTTTTTTATATTTTGGTACATACGATACCAATAAAATCTTCTTTTGATTAATTCATAAGTTTTTTGGAATGCATAGTGAGATGAGTGTGCACTGTTCATGATGTGAATTTTGAGCGCGTCGGGGGCTATGTATAGTTCTTCCTTATCTGTGGTTGTATTGTTATTTAAAATTAATACATTGTTTTGATTTAGGGCGTATTTTTTAACTTTTTTGTTCTGTTTATTGTGTTGTAAATCGTGTATAATTTGCGCCAATTTGGCATCTTTTAGCTGTTCGATTTTTATGTTATTTTCAGTTAAATTTTGGTCGACTTGAAATAAATCTGTGATTAATGAGTGAGTTGTGTTCAGATTGTTAATGTTGCGCGAAACATAGTCGGCTGGGTTGATAATGCCTGGTAGATGAGTTGTGTCGAAATCAAATTGTTGTAAGTCTAGTAGCCATCTAGCAACAATGTCTGATTGTTTGTCGAGGTTAACGTGTTGTGTAAGTGCTTTCGAATCGGTCAAGATATGGAATTTTTTTCCTAAAAGGATATTTCTAAAATACATGACTGATTCGTGCAGTGCTAGTAATTCTAATTTTATGCTTGGGTATCGTAATTCTGTATCTTTAAGTTTACGCCCTGTGAATTCGATGGGGATGAGTTGATCGTTATGTTTCTGTGCTAAAATTCCGCTTGTTGCGACCTTTGAACAGTCCGTGATTAAATAGAATTCCTTATTATGATCTGGTGGGTGAATCGTTGGTTGTTTTAAAATTATGTCTTGTATGGTCTCAAACGCTTTTTGTGTTTGTGTATTCCAGTAAAATTTTGTGTTTTTTTTAGTTAAGTTTGTTAAAGGAGTCATAATATGCGCGAATTTATGTATTGTGGATTTAAAATAAGTGCAGAGTCCAATAAATGCTTTAACTGCTTTTTGTGATTTTGGTACTGCAAATTTTGAAATTTTAATGATGTTTTTATCTGATGGCGCATATCCTTTTTGATTAATTTTATATCCTAGGAACTCAATTTCTGATTGGTATAGTTTAAGTTTAGTGGGTTCTATAGTGAGATTAAATTTTTCTGGTTGTGTAAGAATGTCGTGTAATGCATCGTGCATCTGCTGAATATTTTCGCACGCAACTATAACATCGTCAATAAAATATTTAATGTTATGTTTTTCTTTGAGGGGGCCTAGTACTTTATCAATTAGTCTGGCAAATTGTCCGCTTGAGATTTTTGTTCCAAAAGGGAGGCGGTTTATGGCAAATTGAGAATCTTCTGTCACAAATGCTAGTTTATGCTTATCTTGCTCTCTCAATTTGATTTGGAAAAAAGCCGAATGTAAATCCATGACAGTGTAAATTTTTCTTCCTGAAACATCTGTGAGAATTTGTTTAATGTCTGGGACAGGGTACGGATCGCTTTCTAAGATGTTATTGAGAAGCCTATAATCTATTGCCATGCGATATTTTATGTGTTTAGGGTCATTAGTTTTGGATGTAGATTTTTTTTAACAAAAAGTATAGGAAATGCGTAATCTGAATTTGTGTGTTCTATTATTCCTGCTTCTAGAAGGTTTTTAATTTATTTATTAGCGAATTCTTTAACATTATAAGGGATTTTGTAAGGTTTGGTTTTAATAGGGAAATTATGTTGTAAGTTAAACTGTGGAGTTATGACTGATGTTTCACCGAGAGTTTTGTAAGATTTTGAAAAAGCTGTCGCGTGAGACAATAATATTTCTATAACCTTTTCCTTACCTCGGGTTCTAAATGTTTAACGTCAAAGTCGTTTCTAGAAAGATCTCGTATTCGCATTTCTTTAATTTCATTTAATGTAAGATTGTTTATTTCATATAATTTATCATTGTTATTATTTGTTTCATTTTGCTCTTGTATGTCATATTGTGCGTAAACTTTTCCTACGTGGGTTTTTTTTCTGAGGTTTATATTTCTATTGGTTGTGTTTTTAGCTAATAGGTGAATAATATTATCCTTATTGGTTTTATGTAGGGATCTACACATTTCAATACTATGACTTTTGAAGTTTGGTTCAAAAAAATTTCTTTTGTGTCTGTAATTTTGGGATATTTAATTTTAATTAGTTTAGTTTCATGTGGTTTGAAATGTACTGTCTCTTTAATTTTTGCATTTAAATGCGTTATCTTTTCGTTTTGATTTTGTGAATTATCCAGTATGTTGTTTTCGTCAATTCTGTATGTGTTGTTAAGTGTAGGATTATGTAAGTGGTTAATTTGTGAATCGTGTGTGTTTTCTGAATTGTTTAAGTGTATGAGAGTGTCTTTAATTTTTAAAGTATAGTTGTTACAATCAAATATAATTTGGTTGTTTTTAAAAAACTCAAACCTAGAATCGCGTCGTAATCTCTGTTAAAATTATGAGATGTAACATAAAATATTCCGTTCAAGAATAATTTATTCACTTTAAATTTGAATTGTACGCAGTGTTTGAACGGTACTTCGCGGTTGTTGATTGTCGTTATCTTTACGTTGTTCGAAAGATATTTTATTTTGATGTTTGTTTCTTTAATTTTGTTAAATATACTTGGTGATAGGAGACTAATACTTGCCCCGGTGTCCAGCAAATTTGAAATATTAATATTTTTTATATTAAAAGTCCAAATGGGAAGTTCGTCTTTAATATTAGAGTTACAGCTGGATACGTATTCAATTTTTCTTTTCTTTTTCTTCTGTAAATTGTCCCTGCGAATTTTTCTGGTATATATAATTAAATTTTGCAACTTGTTCGATGTTTTTATTTTTATGTTATATTTTAGGGCATTTCTTTCTGCCAGGGACCTACGTGTATACTTTGAAGTTAGGTTGGTAGGCCCCTTTAGTAGTTTAAACGTCTTTTTTGCTGCCTCTGCCTATGGTGTCTTTGATTATTGTTTTGGTTACTTTCATTTGGAAAAGTAATTGTAGGTTGTGTCTGCATAGCTATAGGTGTTTGTTGTTGTTGTTGTGTATCGGTTTGTTGAAAATTTTGGTTCGGTAGCATGAGCTGATGAGCGTTACCTGCTGACGCTGAAGGGTTAAATTGTGTTGGGATCATGAGCTGGTGAGCGTTACCTGTTGACGCTGAAGGGTTAAATTGTGTAATTGAGTTGTAATCTTGATTTGGGGATTATGTTTGCATTACATGTGTTTGTTGAGGAATATTATAAAAGGGCTGAGCAAAATTTTGAATTGGATAATTATAATTATGATTGTAAGTCCTGGGTCTGAAATTTTGTTGATAATTTGGTCTCTGATAAAAGTGACGTGGTGTATTGTTTTGGAATCTAGGATTGTATGTGTGTGAGTTTGTCTGAAATCTTGGACTATTAAATCGAGTGTTACGTGGTGTGAATGTTCTGTTTGCTGGGTTTTTTGAGTTATAGAAACAATCTTGCGTTTTGTGGTTTGGTTTTTCGCATATGTAACAATATAATTTATTGTTTTCCTGTTGGTTTTGTTGTATAGAATCATTAGATCTAAGAGAGTTTACCTGTTCTTTTATCTCTTGAATCTGTTTATTATGTTGTTCTGATAATTCTATTATCGCATCGTAAGTTGTAGAGTTACTTTGTGTTTCTATATTGTTTAATTCGGAGAATTTTTTGTTATTTAACGCAATCTCGATCTTTTTAGCCATTGTTACGACGGTTTCAAAATTATCTGGCGGGAATTTTTGGAGCTCAAATGAAATATCAGGTCTTAGTCCCTCAATAAATTTTGATAATTTTATTGTGTCTAAGAATTCAATTGCACCTTCTTTTGATTCATGCCCTGAACTCGCCAGATATATGTGAGCTGGTAGGTTGAATTTTTTTGTGAAGTCTGCCACCGTTTGATTAGGCATTTGTTTGGACTGAATGAATTTATCTTGCGCTAACGTGAATGATTTCTCTGCTTTAAATAATGCACGGATTTTATTTTTGAAATCATCGTATTTTTTTTTCGTCGCGCAGGCTGGGGGTGTTTATTAAGATCTCTTTTGCAAGTCCTGATAATTTCGATTTAAAAAAAATTAATTTTAAGTTTTCAGGAATATTAGCTGCGTTGGCTATTTCGTCGAATTGTGAAATAAAATAATTTATTTCTTGTTCTGGTTTTCCTTCGAAGTTTTGAACACTTGCTAGCAACGTGTCTACACTAATTGTTACTTTATTATCCTCCATAATTGGATCTTGTTGCTGAGGTTGTATAATTATTGGTCTGGCTGGTGGTTTCGACCGCGACCTCTGCGTGGCATTTATTCCGATTTTTCTATTTATTATTATTATTATTCTTATTTGAGTTAATTGGCACAAGATACATATATATAACAATCATTAATAGCATAATATGAAATAGATAGAAAAAAATACACTATATTGAGATATAAATAAATAAATAAATATATACATTTCACAAGTAATTATCATGAGCCCTTTGTTGTTTCTTTGTGTATTAATACGAAAATATGCTGTGCTGTGATTCCTGAATTTTATTGATGTAATTATTATTATTATTATTATTTTATATACTGCTATGATAATAAAATTTGTGCATAGAAAAAAGATGATCTGTAGAGAGTAAAAGATAACTACTAAAGATAAAAGTTCAATCTCCTGGATTAAAATAGGCACCAGAAAAAGAGTAAATGTTGGAAGGAAAAGTGGGGGGGGGGGGGATCCAACATTTACGAAGGGGGATGTATAGTGGATACGAGAATATCTTTACCTTTCAGCGGCGTTGTGAATCACTGTTAATAAAGGTAAAGGGGGTTCGGATAGTTTTATTGATTGAACTCTTTGAATTAAATATTTGCCCTTTTTTTTTTAAATCTAAAATAAAGAATATAATACACTCTTTGATAAAGAAAATAGAGAGATAAAATTATTTAAAAAAAATCATTTTATTCAATTATATACTTAGATAATAAATAAAATAATAGGAAAGATAGGAACACATTGATTTCTCCAAAATTATCAATTCATAACAAATCATATTCAACACATTTATTTCTCAAGAATATCAATTTATAAGATCAAATTTTCAACACTAACTCCTTTTAATTTAAAGTACTTAATTATCAAAAAAATCATTATTTTACAGCACAGCATTGTAAAATTAGAGGCAAATATGCCAAGTATTTAAATTTATAAATAAACATGTGAATCTAAGTTAATTCACCAATTTTTATTTTAATAATCTATTCACGTCGGCTAGCCAGGGAAAATATTTTGGAGGTATCTCACCAATAGTTCTTCTATTGAAGTTCATCTCTAGTCATGATGTAGGACCTTGTTCATCCTTGCACGTCATTAAACAGGGGCACTCATAGATGGATCAATCTGCCAGATTGGAGAAAAGGCCGGGATTCTTCCCGGTTATGAGTCTGAGCTTGACCGCTAGATCTGCTTTCCAAGGGCGGTTTCGGGAGAAATCATCGTACGGCGCTGGAGCGGATCGGCGAAGGCAAGTTCCGTTTCCGCGGGTCTATCAGCCGTCTCCTTGCGGCATACCTTCGGTGCAGATAGCCGGAATTCGAAGAGCATACGGGCTGGAAGAAGTCAGCAAAGAAAAGCTACTTGCACCGATGGAGCTATTTTTCTCAAGTGAAGTAGTACCCCAAAAAAATGTCTCTTCTTCTTATTATTATTATTTGGACTATATCTCGTCCTGGGCGTTGATATAAAAAAAAATGTATTTCTATTGGATGCCCTTTTTGACCTTATGCAAATTTTAGTTCAGTAAACTCCCGTTGGTCAACTCTTTGAACCAATAATAATGTCTTTTTGGGATGGGTTCATTTTGCAGCTGCACGATTTCCCGTGCGGGGCAGTTCTTTGGAAAATGGGTGCGCCTGTCATGCGAGCACTCCTAGAAATAGGATATGAACTTCCTGTTTCCCTAGCTAGCGTCTTCGTAAATTAAAACCTTTAACATTCGTTTGGGTGGATGATCACATTCTGTACATAGGAATAATACATACATATTAAGGAAAACAATGTAACATACATAAATATAATATAACATTAAACCATAAAAAAATAAGTCCAAAGTTCATGTTCTTTATTTAATTATTAAAAATGTGTGAACGATCGTTCCCACAATGCCCAGATGGAAAAAAAATTCTAGCTTTTCAAAAAAATTCAACAGACAGGCTACGTGGCGGATACGAATTATTTTCACTATACGAAAATAGCGGTCAGATTTCAATGGCGGAATCGTCGACGGCTAGTCTTTCTATGCTTTTGAACTTTCTTTATAACGCTCTATTTTAACGCTCTCAGCGCCATCTATCGGTGCTATTTTTAACTAAATTTTGAGATTTACGTATAAGATTCTTACGATTTCTTTAATAAACATATCACTGGTTTCATGTTTCTATCTATCACCGTTTCCGGGTTATTGATTTTTAAAGTTAGAGGTCCTTTGTGAAACACCCTGCACATAAATGATTGCATTTTTCTTATATTCATTTGCTTTGATGCATTTAGTTCATTTTTATGTAAGCAACTACTGTTAATTTTTTTCCAAAGAACAATTTTCTCTATACATGGCGTTCCACTTCTGTGGCTTATGATTTAGTTTCCTGTAAAAAATTTAGAAAAGTATACAGGATCATTCGAAATTCCGTGAACAGAACTTTCAGGGAGTTCAGGAAAATTATAACAAGCAACAATCATAAACATCGGAACAGAAACTCATGTCGCATTACATGGCTACAAAAATAGAGACAGCAAGATGCAACATTTGAGGATATATTCAGGAAGAACATGGATATTAATCCCGATTCTTCTACAACGGCTTCGTTCAGGACAGATGTTAAAATCATTTTTTCAAAACACGTATCTTGTCTTCGTAAGTAGAAATTACTAGTACAATCCAGTTTCCAAATGTCCGATCACCGAACGTGGCAAAATTTTTACAGTATAAAATGTTTGTTTTTTAAGCTTGCGTTAATACTTTATTTCATTCCTCCTTCATATTCATTTGATATCTTGTCTCACTCTTACAAGACATTTTACTATAACTCTTACTGTTAATTTGTTAGTAATTATTAAGATCTATAGATAATAACTTATCTTCACTGTAAAAATATGCTTTATTTAACAGTACAATTACTGTACTCTTTACTGTAGATTTTGTTTGTGAAAAATTTGAATGCATCTGTTGGAAAACTGTTACAGACATAGATATTGACAGTAGTGCATTGAAGTTCACTGTTCCGCAGACAAAAAGGCATTTCCGACATTTTAGAGTTCGTATATTTTTACGCATACAAAGTTATTCAGTTAATCTTGCTTACTATTTCAGTCTGCTCACATCACCTACTCACATCACACGCCCTCATACGCATCGCCATTGTCATTGAGAAACGATATTCCTGTGTGATTATTCCTTGTTGGCGTGTTCTTGATCTCCTCGACTAAAATCTTCCCTGAAAAATGTTCTAACTAACAGTGCAAGTTTCATCGAAATCCTATTCAGCAGAATCATTTTCAGGACTGAAATTTTGTAATTGGGTTCATCTGATTGTAGAACTTTATCCCATAATTCTATAACTAAACATAGAACGATATGTTATAAAATTTCCCTCAAAAATTATTTGACTACGAGTAAAACTGCATGTTTCACCGAAATCCATTCATCAGAATCTTTTGAAAAGGCTAATCTTTTGTAATCGGGTTCATCTGATTATAGGACTTTCCCTCATAATTCTATAAGTATGCCACGTAGAGTGATGTGTTATATATTAAAACCTTCCCTGTAAAATCATCTAATGTTCCCTCAAAATCAATTCAGCATAACTGAAATTATAAGTAACAGGGGCGAAATTCCCATTTGTATTTTATGTATTGTGAATTCTTCCGAAAATGTCTATTCTTCCACCCTCCTATTCATGTTTAGTGTGTTACTTTGTGTATTAGGCTTAGATTAATAGTTCTCATTTCACTGATATTTCCTTTTTTGTGTTTAAGAAGCGGTTATTCTTTCACTTAAAAAAAATATTAAGTATCTGTTTGTCTTGAAACCACGAATGTTCTATAAGAAATCCTCGCCCTTTCCGTTGGATATCAGGTACCGAGTCTTGATATTTCCCATTACATACAGAGGAGTATTTGAGACAAAACCCTGGTCAAAAATTCAAAAATTTAATTTGTGATTAATTAATTGTGAATTGCATATTTCATAATAGCTTATTAACAGGTGCGTTAATCTATGTGTGTTTCAGGAACATGAGTCATATCAGGAGGCTCCTAGCCTCAGTTGAAGAAGGTTATCTTTGTGAGAAAATGTTTTTTTTTTCTATGTTTCAGCTTTGTTAATATCGTTAAATGTATACTTTTATATGTGTATTTAAATAGTTTTATTTTATATAATGAAAAATAATTCAATTTTAAAATGGGTTATTTTTAAGCCTTTTTAACTCTAATTGAAAGCTTTTTTATTGAAAAGATTTTTAAAGGGGTTTATTGCAAGCTTTTTAAATGTGTGTCAGTGTTTCTCGGACCAGTTTTGAATTATGATCGTATTGTTTATAGTTTTGGAAAGAAATTTCTTTAACTGTTCCGAATATAGTTATATAGTTACCATTTATGTATATATATGATTTTGGGAGGCCTAGTAATCTCTTAAAGACACTCAAACACCATCATCTCTACACTATAGAGACTCATCTTTGCTAAATACTAAATGCAAATAATATATATATATATATATATATTAATTTATATAAATACCGTAACTACTTTGTGACACATTTTGAGGTTTTTCTCACACTAGTCGTTCTGTTTTATAAGTAACCCAAAACTGACTATTGCTAAACATTGCTATAGCCTTCTCCTACATAACAACATAGTACGCTAATCAAAATCTTTAGTAACAATTGAGAAATTTAGGTTTAAAGATGTCACAAAGTTACCCCATCGGGTGGGGTTACTTTGTGACATCTTTAAACCTAAATTTCTCCTACGCACAAATTTTACCTACACACCACGTAATAAACTAAAATTTTGTTAAGCATTAAATTACATGCCGCATCTAAAAGTATACTTCCTTTGATTATCACTCATAAACAGTACAGTAACAGACTTTTTGTGTGTTCCTGTAAATGAAAAACTAAATGCAATGCATTACATATTCTACAACAGGCATCTTTTAGTGCACCTCAGCAATACACATCAATTTAATTATGTTTGAAATAGTGTAACATTTCAAAAACACACAGCAAATGATTTTTCCCCATAAGCCATAATGTAAAGTAAAATTTTATGTGTCCTGTAAAAGAAGGATAAAGGCCAAGCTCTCCATATGCTACAGAAAGAGTATTTTATTGCACCTAAATGATGAATATAAATTTCAGTAAGTTTGAAATAGAGCAACTTTATTAAAATGCACTGAAAACGATTTTCTCCGTTGACCATAATGTAATGGAACTTTTTTGTGTTTCCTGTAAACAAACTATAAATTCTACACATTCCATTTGCAATACACTCTAAGAAATTTCACTGCTAAATTACGGTCAGTGACTGGCAAAATGTGTGCCAGTCACTGACCGTAAAAATAATGTTATGACCGTAAAGCTGTCATGACCATAAAAATACAAGTTTACCCGTAAACTTTTGCCCGTAAAATTTAAAGTCACTGACCGTAAATTAACAAGTTTACCCGTAAAATTTAAAGTCACTGACCGTAAATTAACAAGTTTACCCGTAAACTTTTGCCCGTAAAATTTAAAGTCACTGACCGTAAATTAACTTTATGCTCGTAAAAATTAGCTTCATTTTTTAAAGGCCAGTGACCGTAAATTAATATTATGCCCGTAAAAGATAGCTTCATTTTTTTATGTCCAGTGACCGTAAATTAACATTATGCTCGTAAAATATATCTTCATTTTTTAATGTTCAGTGACCGTAAATTAACATTATGGTCGTAAAATATATCTTCATTTTTTAATGTTCAGTGACCGTAAATTAACATTATGCTTGTAAAAGTTGTCTTCATTTTTTTATGTCCACTGACCATAAATTAATATGGTCCTTATTAATTTAAGATTACTGCCCGTAAAATTAGCAAGTCATTGGACTTACATAGCCGGGCTTCACCTGGGCAATTCAGAGACCCCAAGTGGGTAGTTTGGGGACTCTGCTGCCTTTGACAGGGTATAAACTGGGCTCTGCTCAGCTTACTTCTTCAAGCAGTTATATACTCTGATCGGATAAATATATGACTGGTTTGAGTAGATTAGCAATGACGTTAAATTTGTTACTTATCGCTGTGAAAAAGTTACAGGTTGCAGTAATCTGTAGTTTTTAATCTGCATATTTAAAGCTTCTAGAAATTATTTCTGCAATCAATATATATATATGTGTGTGTGTGTGTGACGATTCATGTTTATTTCAAAATTTCCAAAAGCAGATATTTTCAAAAAATATTTGAATATGTGACAATTCATGTTTATTTTAAAATTTCCAAAGGCAGATATTTAAAAATATATTTGAATTGTAACCTGTAAAAATGATTGATAAACTTTCTAGAAGCTTTAAATATGCAAATTCAAAATTTCAACTCATTATATTCATTAATTTTTGTTTTATGTTGAAAAAAAACTAACCACATTGCAATCAATTTTCCCATGATAAATAACAAATTCAATATGAGAGATGTTTTATTATAACCATATAAACATTATGCATATTTAAGCAAAAAATATATCCCAACAATTAGAAAGAATCAATTATGGAGTTCTTTTAGCCAAATAAGAAAGACAATCAGATAAGGCTTAACATGTACTTCACAACTATTTTATAAATTTTGGTTTTAAAACGAATTTCTTAGAAACAAAATAGTGTTAAATTTCTGAATTTTAAAGTGTTAATACTTATTTTCTATTATGTTATTTAACTAACTTATATATAGAACAACTTTTATTAAGATCTCAATCGTATTTACAATTTGGACAAGATTGATGTAATTTAAAACTATTTCACAACAGGAGACAAATTGTAGTGCCTGTAATTTTTTAATTAACCTCTCTCCCAAATCAGGTGAATGTGGGACAAATCCTTTCCATGGTGATAAGACTTTTCAAGTTTAACTTCTTGTTCTTAGGATTTTTTGTCTTTGCAGTGAAACAAAGCTCAAATTGTACATCCATTGCAAAGAATAAAGCATGCAGCATCTATTGTGCTCTGCAAGACATAATTGCAAAAACTTCCCTTTTTGGTTATTAACCCCTTTGCAACGAGCACACTTTACAGAACTTTTAATCTTTTGCCATTGATTTCTGTAAACAGAAATTTTCTACAAATTGAATCGCAGAAATGCTATGATTGAATAAGCCAAAGTTTACAATAAAAGATAACTGTTGAGAGCAATCGAGTATTCTGAGATCTTTAGCAGCATGTATACTAGTCGCTCGTCCCCAAGGACTAACGAAGTTTGTGCCTAGGTATTTTAAATTTATCAACGATATAATGAGCATAAATTACTGGAGCACAATCCACTGAGCAGTCTACTTTTTTTCAGTAGACTGTGCTCCTTAATGTTATAAATACCTAGATACGAACCATCCTTTATGTTGCAAACTAATTGGTTAATTTAACCATTTAAAAAAATTATTGAATTTAAACAATTCACTGTAAATTAATTCATTCAACATTTTCACTTTTGTGTAATAATCAGACAGAAATAGAGATGTTTCAGAATATAATTATTAAAAATGAAAATTAATATTTAGGAAATACAATAAAATCTTCTAACATGGAACTATCAGAAAAACTGACAAATTAAAATCTGGACAAAATTTCTGAAAAATGATGAGTATTTTTCATTTAAAATAAATTCTTTCAGAAAAAAAGTAATATTTCTATATATATGAACAGTAAAGACAAATAATTGAAAGTGACAAAAAATTTATTTACAATGTTACAAATATGATAAATGATGTACAAATATTTACAATAACAATTACATTCAAATACTCCACTTAGAAGATACTCAACTTCATTAATGAGTTTTAAAACTTTCGGATGAACATCAACCCTCTTTCCAAATCTCTTTTCCATTTTTATTCCTTTAGAATGCGGATTTATCCCAAACAATACTCTATAAAAATACAAAGAAATACAATGAGAATAAACAAAGGTTTGAATAACTTATAACAGAATTAAAGACAAACAAATTAAATGCATAGTGTTACACACAAACAGGGCTCTTGAATTACATGACCTGCCAGAGATGCGACGACCTATTGTGCAAGGTGTGTGGGTGCACACAGGTGCCAATCATTACATGCGAGAAAAAATATTTTAAAATTCATATTTAATTTTTTACAATTAGTTATTCTAGAAATTTTAATTCTATTTTATAGCTTTACCTCAAAGAAATTTATAATAACTTAATAATTAATCTTTATTAATTTCTTAATTTTTATTCTTTAAAATGAATGTGATAAATTAATTTAATTTCAGAACAAAAATTTAACTTCAAACATTACAAAAAACTTGAGCATTTTATCCAATTTTAGATTCCACAGGGAACACTATTTTGGATTCGCTATTTTTAACTGTTTTATGGAAAATAAACAAAAAGTAATTTAGACATACTCTATTTCCCACAATTTAATTGCTTCGAAATGTTTTGTGCCATAAAATTTTCATTATTAAGATAGTTTGCAGCTACATATAGCACACTAGACTTTACTACTTTACAATTTGATTTATTAAAGACAATACATAATTAGAATTTATAGCCATTAATAAAAAAAATCATGCTCAATTTTATCAACAAATCAAAGTAGTAATAATAAACATTTGTTTTAGGCCATTATTTTTATGTTTTTTGTCCTTCTGTCAGAGAATACCCCGAAAATTAGTTTAAAAAAGTGCTGCTGTAGGGTAGGAACATTCTTACAAACCAGTTCAAAATATGACTTTTGGCATGACTCAAGAGACTGCCTTATAAATGATTGAGCAATTAAAAATATAACATTTGAAAAATACAGACTTTCACGAACTATTTTATTAAATCAATACAAATGTAGACTTAAAGAACAAATAAATATTATATGATAAAATAAAACCCAATTTAAACTACAGGCAAAGAATTGTAAATATCTCTTAACATTGCAGTAAATATTTCACTTTTTGAATGAAGATTTTTTTTTTTTTTTTTTTTTTTTTTATGTATTGAAAGTCCTGAAACAATTTTATTGCAGCTTCCTCATCAACTGGTTATTGCCAAATGGTAAAATCTCTATCAGCGTCAGCAATAAATACAAGTTACAACTTAATATTAAATATTTTCTATTTGAAAAATAGCAAATTAAGATGTTTTACAAGGTTACGATTAAGTAGTAATAATAACTTAAAAGATTCACGTTCAATAAATAGCAAATCATAATGTTTGGCATGATTTGCAATAAAATTCCTTTGCACGTTGAGGGTTCAAATAAATGGTACATTAGCATACATTTTGGCACGGTGTTAGTATAAAGGAAAAGTAATATTCATTTTATTCAGGTACGCAATGATTGGGAAGCTTTAGACAGGTGTGTGTGATCTTGGCTGAAAAACTAGTGTAATTTTCAATTTATCATTTTTATCGGTCTAATTAAATTTACTTAAGGTTATCTATTAGAAAAATGCATTTATTTTTAGTGCATCTTACAAAGTAGCAACTTATATGGTAAATTCTTATAGAAAAACAGTTTCTTCAATTTCTTCTGGCTGTTTTTTTCCCACTTTGGAAGAAACTTGCCAACTCTGAATTCAAGTTATGTATATCAATAATTGATATCAAGTAAAGTATTAATGTTGCATGCAACTTTTTAACCCTGTAAAATTTTTATTTAAAAATTTGTTGGATAAAATTGTGCTCACAGGAGTTGCACATTATTTTCTCTTACTTAAAACAGGGTGTCTATTCCAGATCAGCAATGAATTTTCCCAAATTTTCCATACCAATAAAAGAAAAAATCCAGGTATCGAGATTTTGTGAAATTACATACAAAAAATCTTAAAAGTTGTCCATTTGAAAGTGAAACTTTCACAACTGATTCCTCAAATTACTGATTTGTTACATAATTTTTTGCAAAATTTACAAATTTTTGAACATTTTACATGCTAAACATTTTGCAGATACACACTTTTAGCATCAGGTTCTATCCTTTTTGTCAAATCAGGATGGAATTCTTTATCACATCAGTCACAGATAAATACAGATTACTTTGACATATTTTAATACAAAATAATCAATATTCAATAAATTAAGCTAACAAAATTTCAGTTCCCAAACAAAAATAAGTAAGAAGAGTGAAACACCTAATCAATCCTACAACATTCAGTAGAAAGTTTCAGTGAAACTGGAACTGAAAATCTCAGACATATAAAATACTAAAAGGAGATACACCAAATGGTTTGCAAGAGAGATTGAAATACTCTTAATAGTACTTATGGAGAGCAAAGTTCAATTTTAATGGCGTTGCAATTTTAAATCCGAAAGAACATTTCTTTTTTTTTTTTTAGTTCAAAATTTTCTGACTTTTTTTTAGAATTTTCAAGACTTTTTCTAAGAATTTACAAATTTCCCTGACTTTTCCTCAGAAATGGTAAATTTCCCTGACTTTTCCTCAGAAATGGTAAATTTCCCTGACTTTTCCTCAGAAATGGTAAATTTCCCTGACTTTTCCTCAGAAATGGTAAATTTCCATGACTTTTCCAGGAGGTAGACACCCTGTTAAAATATTTTAAATGTCCTAGTAAACAATGATATTGACCAATATTAGAAGGCCATGAATTAATACATATCAGTAGTGTTTTCCCCAAAAATAAAGGCAGGGTGCTCCTTCAAAAAAGGGGCACTTCAGCATAGAAAGGAATGTTTTTTCTCGACAGATACATATACAAATTTCTGAATTTTTTTCTTGCAACTAATTGACGAATTCATAAGTTTTTCCCATGACAGACTGAAGAAGTTTGAGATTTTTTTCGCAGACTGACGAACGTCGAGATTTCTTCGCAGGCTGACGAACGTCGAGATTTCTTCGCAGGCTGACGAACGTCGAGATTTCTTCGCAGGCTGACGAACGTCGAGATTTCTTCGCAGGCTGACGAACGTCGAGATTTCTTCGCAGGCTGACGAACGTCGAGATTTCTTCGCAGGCTGACGAACGTCGAGATTTCTTCGCAGGCTGACGAACGTCGAGATTTCTTCCTTCGCAGGCTGACGAATGTCCAGATTTCTTCGCAGGCTGACGAATGTCCAGATTTCTTCGCAGGCTGACGAACGTCCAGATTTCTTCCTTCGCAGGCTGACGAACGTCGAGATTTCTTCCTTCGCAGGCTGACGAACGTCGAGATTTCTTCCTTCGCAGGCTGACGAACGTCGAGATTTCTTCCTTCGCAGGCTGACGAACGTCGAGATTTCTTCCTTCGCAGGCTGACGAATGACCAGATTTCTTTGCAGGCTGACGAATGACCAGATTTTTTTCCCAGACTGACGAATGACCAGATTTTTTTCCCAGACTGACGAATGTCGCGATTTTTTTCCCAGACTGACGAATGTCGCGATTTTTTTTCCCAGACTAGACTAATGTCGCGATTTTTTTTCCCAGACTAGACTAATTTTGCAATTTTTTTCCGCAGAGTGATGAATTTTGTAATTTTTTTCCTCAGACTGACGAATTTTGTATTTTTTTTTTGTAAATTCTTATTGCACAGCTAAGAGGCTGATCGAAACTTTTAAGCAAGATTATCGACAAACAAGGACTTGTTAAGGTAATGAAACAAAATGGCTAGGCTAATTCGCTCTCAAGCTAAAGGATGTAACTACACATCTGTGACTTTTGTGCTGTCAGATGCATAAGAGGTGTGCACAAATACTTATTCTCTGGATCAGCTTAGTAGATTACATGTAAAATGTTTTTAAGAAGCTATAAATAATACCATCACTTCAAAATAAATTCTAATGACACTAAATACATAAAACATTTGTTTAAGACTGTACATATTTCATGGAATTATGACAGGAAAGTACAAACAGAATTTATAAAATAAATTGTTAAACATGCAGTCATTACAAGTTTAGAAGATGGAATTGTTATTCATTGCAAAATAGTAAAGAAGCAACTTACCAATAAATGCAATGAATTGTATAACTAACACCTCTTCAGATATATCTATCAGGCTTTTTGTTATCCTGCAAAATGAAGAGATAAATGAACAAACATAATAACTTCAAGCATAAAAAAAGAAAAGAGAAAGAAAAAAAAAGGAAAAAGGGGGAGGGGGGAGAAGTTGGCAGCTGTGAATTTTTTGTGCAGTGTGGACATTTTTTGAAAGTTTCATGTTTTTCAACTTTGTGTGCTTGTAGAATATATTAATTTTCACTTAAATACAAACGTTTATATATCAAACTGAAGGTAATTTAATGTAGAATTTATTAATGAAAACAGTATTACAATATCTGTATTACAAAAAAGTTATGCAACTAATAGTAAGATCTATCTTAGATTTGCATTTTTTTAAAATGATACTTACACAATCAATACTAGTAGGATAACCCTTATTTTTTAAGA
Source organism: Maratus michaelseni (assembly GCA_963931845.1). Taxonomy (NCBI): domain Eukaryota; kingdom Metazoa; phylum Arthropoda; class Arachnida; order Araneae; family Salticidae; genus Maratus; species Maratus michaelseni. The sequence continues at coordinate 197,153,817 of OZ007588.1, read as the reverse complement.
CAGCTTCACAGCGTCTTTTCATCGAGTGAACGAGAGTTTGGAGTTCATCTTTCGTAATCACATTGTGCCAAGAATCAATTATAGCTTCAATAAGTTGTCTTTTATTGGATGGACGTTTTTTTCGTACAAGAATTTTCAAACGTCGCCACAAATTTTCAATTGGATTGAGATCAGGGCTGTTTCCTGGCCATGGTAATATATCTATGCCTTTATTTTGAAACCATGCTTTGCATACTTTTGCTGTGTGGCATGGAGCTGAATCCTGCTGAAAAATAAATGGTGCGTTGTTGGGGAAGAGATCCCTGAAGGAAGGTATCAATTTTGGTTCCAGGACAGTTTCGATGTATTTTTTGGCATCCAGGATGCCATCAATCACTTGAATTTGGCCCACACCATCTGCAGACATACATGCCCAAATCATGACATTTGTTGGGTTTTTTGTAGTTGCTTCAATGCCATCAGGATGAAGTGCTTCTCCTACTCTACGTCTCACGTATTTTCTACCATCACTACCAAAGAGCGATATTTTACTCTCATCGCTCCAGATTACTTGCTTCCATTGATTTTCTGACCATTTAATGTGTTCTTTTGCCCACTTAACTCGTTTTTCACGTTGCTTTTGATTTAAATATGGTTTTTGCCTTGGAATTCTAGCTTGCAGTCCAAATCCTGATAACCTTCTTATTGTTCTTGAACTTACTGCAATACCCACTGCATTCATTTCATATCTAATGGCATCTATAGATAACGATGCTATAGATTCTATAGATAATGATAATAACATATAAAAATTGCAAGGTAATCCGAGCATATTTACGGGAGTTAGAGCAAGGGCAGACGGCCAGACAAACCGAAGTCATAAACACTTTTCTACTAGGTTGAAAAGTGTTCAAAAGGACTTTAAATATTCAAAAACAGCAATACTCTATTTAATTGTACTAGTATGCATCATTGCGCAAAATATTTCCACAACAATAACTCTTTTACCATCCAAATAATCTATAGTTACAGACATTTGATTGGTCTCAGAACAGTGTTTGTGATTGGCTAGTACGCTTTTATTACAAAACACGTCCTTATTCAAAACGATTTGTGTTTGTTCTACTAAAATGATCATAACTTTTTTTTGTAATACAGATATTGTAATACTGTTTTTATTATTAAATTCTACATTAAGTTACCTTCAATTTGATATATAAACGTTTGTATTTAAGTGAAAATTAATATATTCTACAAGCACACAAAGTTGAAAAACATGAAACTTTCAAACAATGTACAAACTTTTGGCCACCACTGTAGATATACATCCTATACGACTTATGCACATGTTATATGTATACATCATGTATGTGTTATATATGACTAATAACTCGGCCATATACACATTAGAGATGAGTACAGGCTCTCTTTCTGGAGCCCGGGCTTGCCCGAGCCCGCAGCATTTTTTATCATCAGAGCCCGATACCGAAAAAAATTGCATAATATTTAAAAATTGTTTCAAAAGTAATATCCCATTTTTAAAAAACTTTATACATGAAAATAACTGTAACTCACCAGCACATAATTATTTTTTTGGAAATTTACATTTAATCTTATCAAAAGAGAAGTTTTCTAGCAAATAAAAATATACTTCCTTAAAAGGATTTTCATATTTTTCTCTCCCAACAAGCAAATATGATGGATACATTAACGAAGCAAGTTTTATAAATAAGGGCATGGAATTTAAAGAAATTACTACTTCTATGCAGAAGAATCGAACAAGGTTTTTCTACTTCTCATAAAAGGTATTAAATTGTAAGCTCGTAAATTATAATTGATCCCTTAATTAAAACAATATTTAGTGATCTTGAAAATCAGCATAAATTAAAAATTTTACACCGTTATCTGAAAGATCCTATGCTTTTATAGAAAAAGTGGAAACACTGTTCGATTGTTTTCTATCGGAATAACAATACATGACAATTATTTATTTACGAATGGAAGTGACTTCGAAAATATGCAGAGTGAAGCTTTAGCACGGACAGAGTTCACTATGAAAAATAGATTCATTAACGTTATTTTCATATGAAGAACAATTATGACTTGTAACACAGTATTAGACTAAAAATTTGCAAACCTTAAGCTAATGCTGATTGGCTAAAAATAAAAGAAAATATTCATTTCGCGTTAGATCTCTGAAAAAATAAAATAAAATAAACATTCCAATTAAAAAATATCCCGTCACAAACGAAAATCCAGCAACAAATCATTCGTGCCTCTTCTTACTGGTGCTGTTACCCAGTCTTTGCATCGCGTCAATGCCACACATTAATCTGCAAATATCAACAATTTTTTTTTTAAGGTAGCATTCTAATATACTAGAAACATTACTTCTATTCATTTTGATCAAAATAGCATTAAAATGATTTGAAAAAGATTATGTAATTTCTTAGAAGAAAAAGAAAGTTATTTTTACTTTTTTTTTATATAAGAATAAATAAAATTGTCAGTTTCGGAAAGAATGAGCCCGAGCCCGCCCGGGCCCGAAGACTGGTATAAAAATCGAGCCCGAGTCCGGCCCGGGCTGAGCCTGTCTCATCTCTAATGTACATCACAAAAGTAATGATTTAACGTAATAATATATCATTATGTCATACATGCTTTATAATTTGGCGATAAATCTTGGTCGCTTGGTGATTCATCCTCAGAGGCTGCTATTATACGAAAGTACCCAATTTTTTTAATCAAAAGAAAATAAGGTACTTTTAAAAAATATGAAACATTTTGCATTATTCAAAGAATTATGACAGCAAGCAATAACCATTTTTGATAGACATATTTCAGGTATTAAAATGACAACATTATACAGAGTTTCCCCCAGACAGTTTCAGAAGGGTGCTGCACCCTGCCTGCCCTTTAGTTTACAAAATAGCACCCTTCTTGCCCTTCATTAAAAGACTTAGCACCCTTCTTGTCCCTCAGTAAAAAAAAAAGTGCCCTTTCTCCTTTTTGCATTAAAAAAATTGTTTTCATGGTATAAAAACCGACTCAATGTTGTCTTAAAAAAAAGTGCTCTGACTTTTAAATTTCAAAAGTGGCTTTAAAAACCAAAAGAATACCTTTAACAATTAAAAAAAGTGCCAATAAGAATCTGAAAATTGCTCTCAAGAATCCAAAAAGTGGCCTTAAGAATAAAAAAAAAGTGCATTTTTTTTCACTAGCTGCACCCTGCCCTTTTTTAAGCTTGGGGGGAAACTTTGCATTAAAAATCACGATAAAAATACGTTTGGCATGTGTATAGCACAGGTTGAGACAAAGCTGACTAGGATGATATAATAGTACTAAATGAACTCGACATATTCCATATTTTATTTTTCTTGTGCTGCATAACTTAGGATAAGCCCCTAAAAGTAAACCAGAAGTGGTATTTGGCCTAGACACCACTTCACTTCCAGCAGACATGGATTGTTAGATACCCTTATTTCTGCTTTTACATAAAATATAGTTTTTCTTGTGCCTGATAACATAAGTTTTTATGCGGTCACCTCCTGGATTATTCCTACTAAACTGACAATCCTCTTTTCAAGAATAAATGCAAAATGTGTTAATTTGCATAAAAGGACAAAACAAAATAAAAATATATACATTTTTTTTTCTTTGAACAAATGAAGTGAAAATATTTTTACCAAAGAGAAAGTCCTTAAACTTCTCAGAAAAAAGTCAAACACACATATATATATATATATATATGACTTACCTCAGATTTTCATAAGAAGCTCAAAGTTTTCATTAAACAGCATACTGATGCAACACTTGATCAATTTTTTTCCGAAACAGTAGCAGTAGTTCTCGGCTCTTGCTATTAGCTGGCATAGTAGGCTCCCATGACCCAACACTTTGTAGAAAAGTTGATACTCCACTGGTTAACATTTCTGAAATTACCACCAGAATTCTATAAATTTTCAATCTTGTATGTCAGTAATCTAAACAGAGAGGGGAGGAGGGAAAGGCAGGGGATGAATTCTTTAAGATATTGTAAACATTTACACAATTAACAATGTGTTTTGTGATTTTAAACAAGGCTTAATTCTTTAAAAAAAAAAAAAAAAAAAGTACACCAAAGCCCTAATATTCTGCAGTACTAACAACCGTTGCCCCCCCCAATCTGCAAATTTATATTTTACACATTTGCAAAATTTGTCTTCAGCAAAATAAAAATGTTAAATATATCTACCTGCATATAATTAGCTGTCAACTATTCCACTTTAGTTTTCACTCCTTCCAAATAGAAATCTTTGCCTAATTTTAATGTTAATTTATTGCAGAATTCTGCGATTAAGTGAAGTAAGGATTATGATTTCGAAATTGTGTTAACACAAAAAAAAGAATAGTTTGTAGCTATGCAAATATATATATATATTTTTAAATGAACAAGCAGGTGTCGATCCAGGCAAAATTTGGGGCCTATTTAGGGCTTCTTCACAAAAATCAATTTAATAAAAATGGGCCTTCATAAAAATCAATTTGACAAAATGGGCCCCTTCACAAAATCAATGACAAAATGGGTCCCTTCACAAAAATCAATATGACAAAATTGTCCCCTTCACAAAATTCTTTTTACTAAAATAGGCCCTTTCACAAAATTCCATTCCATAAAAACTTGCTATTTATTATTAATTTGTTTTGTGATGTTTTAAAATGTATAATTTGTAAACAAACAAGTTCAGCAGAGAAGAAAACTTCACCAAAAGGATTTAAAAAAGTTTTTGTTTATAAATACTTGGTTCGAATTTGATTAACTGGATTTCAACTTCCGTTACAAAATGTTATTTTTCACAAAAATGTATAATAAATTTCACAAAAATAACCTTTACTTTTCACAAAATGGGCACCAAGAAAAAAAACCTGCATCGACCACTGACAAGTATACGAAAATTTTCAGAAAATCTTAATGGGCCTCGGATTTTTTTTTTTTTAATATCAAGCAGCAATTTCTGAGAAAGAACCGATATGCCCGGCTAATATTTAAATAAAATATTAACTGAAATAAAGAAGTTCCAAACTTTGTTTTTTTTTGGCCTTGTTAGATTGACAGACAAATATTGCGATTTTTTTCTTCCTGCGATCGAAAAATTTTGAGATTTTTTCCCCCATGACAAATTAACGATTTTCTCAACTTTATTTAGTTTGAAAATTGATGAAATTCATGGTTTTCTACGCCCAGTGCATGTATTTTGAGATTTTTCGCAAGCCCTTGAAAAATAGAGAGAACCAAAAGATTGCGTCAAAAAGGACAGTAAAGGCCACCGGACAGTTGCACTTTATTAAAATGGCCGAAAGCCGCAAAGATTTTGTAGTGCACATGAAGGAAAAGATTTCTTCATTCCAAGGTTACATATATAGGAACAAAAATGTAAATTAAAGTTGCAATTCATAGAAATTAGGAGTTGATTTAATAAAAATAAACGTTTTGCATAGTTATTCTGAGTTGTCGATTTAAATTTTTTCAATGAAATTTTGCAATGTTTGTGTAACACAATTTTTCAAAAAGTATGTAAATTAGCAGTACAGTTTACAGATTTTTTTTCTTTCTCCCAAACAGTTCAACTTCCCTTTATTTATAAATGTTGAGAAGTAGACTCCGCTTCTAAGAAAAATTAAATTTCAAGGCTTGATAATGTATCAATATCATTCTGCTTTTCACAGCACATTCTTAATAAATTAAAATGCATTACAACTTAAAACAAGAAATTTCCTTTACTATATTTTAATAAAATAAGCTGATGGTTAATAATCAAGAAAACTTCAAATTAGTTTACTGTAAACTGCATGAGCTAAATAACAATGTTATTACTTGACAACTATCTTGAAAAATTCGAAGACTTATTTTCATTTAAATAAACAAGAAGTTCAATTCGCAAAGTAAATAAAATTAGAAGTTTAGTCTTTCTGAAGCAAAAGGGGAAAAAAAGTGGAAAAAACATCCGTAAAGTGGACTAGCATACCCGGAAGCAGGGCACAGTGATCCGCTAAAATATTATTTGAAATAAAATACCAATCTATTTTTCATTAATCTAATTCCTCTTTATTTCCCTTTTACCTCCAAAATAACATAATGCAAATTTGCAAGTAACATTTTGAAAAAAAAAAAGCAAAAAACAATAATAACAGATTAAGATACAGGAACAATTTCAAGTAATGTGAAGTTATTAAGAAAACAATCAGTGCACATTAAAATTTTCAAATTCTAAAATACTTATTTATATTTTCTTGAGACTTGAGTCTGTGTGTGTGTTGGGGGGGGGGGGGGGGAACATTACTATAACACCGATTCCGATAACACAGCAATGCAGATAGTGGACCCCTGTACCCCATAATAAAGTTCAATAATTCTGATAAAAATATTATTGAAATGCATATTATTTTATGCATAATAACTTTAAATAAAAACAAGAATTTTGCCTTTGCAAAAAAGTTATTTATCTTATCTATAACCTTTAATTACTAAATAAAAATAAAACATGCTTCCCCTTCATCGTAACTTAATTTATGTAAACAAAAATATATACTGAAATAAATATCAGCGGCAAAATATCATTTACCGATATATAAACACAGATTAGATTTGAAATATTTTTATAAAATCATTAGCAAAACAATTTAATCAATTTTTTAACTACAGTAATTTATAAAATCGAATCCTGCATTTCTACGAAAAGTTTATATATTATTTCTCAAGTTAGGCATTTTCCATGTCACGTGTGGAACAACTTTCTACATAATTACTACTGTTTTAACAGTGTTATTGCACCCTCAGATTACAACAACTATGCTAATATGAAAATCTATGGGGTTTTTTTTCGTTATTTGTAATGCATAGTTATATTCTAACAATTTATAAGTAAATAGATACCAGAAAGACCCATGCTAAGCTTTCGCACTGCAATCTTTGAGATTATTTCCTTTTACGTTTTAGCACTAATTTTTGGACGGACATTTTGTCAGTTTTTCATAGAATGGCTACATGCTGACACACAAATATACATATAAATTCAGAAACAAGATGCTATACATTAAAGTATAAGCAGAATATTGTACATGATCTAACAAAAGAAAAAAAAAAAACTTACTTAGAATATTGATGCTCCAGAAAAACGTTGTTTAGTTTCAGCCACGCTACTATACAGCGATTTGAAAAAGCGAACATACTTGTTTTGGCAGCGAGGGCGACTTCGACCTTGAATTCCTCGTGACGTATGATCTGTAACAGCCAATAGCAGGTGCTCACTGTGAAAATCTTTTCTGTCGGGTGTTATATTTACGGTAAGTGGCCTTTTTACGAGATGAATGGCAGTGACCATATTTTTAACGGCCAACACTCTGAATTTTACAGCATTTTGTTAAAAAAACGGGTATTGGACTTTTTTTTCAAAGAAGGTTGTTGCCCGTATATTTTAACGGTCAAATCTCCGAATTTTACGGAAATTTCTTAGAGTGTAGGGATGTCCTCTGGCAAAACTAAATAACATATACTAAGCTCATGGAAATATATTTACGAGAATTGGAGCACGGAAAGTCTTCCAGCCAGTCAACCAGATAGATAGACAGATGACCAGACAAACCAAAGCCATAAATACTTTTCAACTACGTCGGAAAGTGTTAAGACACCGAACAGACAGATGGGAATCAAGGTAGAAATTGTTGGAATTCCACTACCTACTTTGAGAAACGTGTTTCGGAACTTTGTGTATTGTGTAAGAATGTACTACAAAGTTATTATTACTCCACTAAGTATAATTAGCTTTCTAAGAAATATTTCATTAAATGCATTTTTCAGAATTTTTGGATTTCTGTGTTTTTGTTGGATGTGTGTGCGTGCTGTGGGGAGGGAGTCTGCGTATTGCGTTGTAAAGAACTCATATTGCATTGTCAAGAAGATTATTATTTTGTATATTAGACGGCTAAATGAATGGTGCAGATGCAAAAGTCACATTATCCACTTTTTTAAGGTATTGAGTTATTCATTTCACCGTGTTCGTCTTTTTAAGGCGAATCGGACTGTAATAGTGATTTGAACCCTAAAAAAATATATAGAGGTTGAAAAAAATGCTAAAAATCTCGTTTTGATGCATAACGTATATTATCTAACAACTGTTTTGTAGCAAAACTCACACTTTCCAATTCAAACAATCAGGGAGGTACAGAAGTAAGAAGTAGTGTAAAATGTTGCACTAGTTTAATGACAGTGAAGAAGTTGAGACATGTCTAATAGTAAAATTTTTGCACAAATTATAGGGTAAATGTACCAATAGTCGGCCACTTAACTGTTTTTTTGTATATAAATCTTAACGTAGAATTTTAAAAAAAACGACACAACATTTTTAACAGTGATATATGTTAAAACATACGTTTCTTATTATGTTTCAGCAATTATTTTTAAAAAACACGGTAATAGTTTTTTTAGACAAAGTTAAATTCAAAAAGGGCAAGTTCTCCAATAGTCGGCCACTTTAAGTCTGATGTTCGGCCATCACTGCACCAATAGTCGGCCACTTCAGAATTTTGTTTTACCTGAAAAACGACTCTAACAAATTTGACTCAGTTTTGCATTCTACCATTTTCGGTTATAAGATGATTGAGCTATCTCACATGTTCTAGAAACATAAAGAAAGGGGCGGTCCCAACTGTCGCATCACGGCATTCTGATCTAGTTGTTTTAACACTTTTATGCATTTTGAACATGAAATATATTTTGTATGTAGTTATTAGTATACGAGTTCATTTTGAATCCGCAGTGGAAAAGCGTAGGGAGTGGCGGTCCCAACTGCCGCATTCCAATCTAGTTGTTTTAACACTTTTCAATGAAAAGAAAATAATGGGGGTTCCAACTGTCGCATCTAATCGAGTTGCTTTTAACACTTTTCAACATAGTTGAAAAGCAAATATGCATACATTCGGGCATCAGCGAAGGGGCGGTCCCAACTGCCGCATCACGGCGTTCCAATCTAGTTGTTTTAACACTTTTATGCATTTTGAACATGAATATATTTAGTATGTAGTTTATGAGTATACGAGTTCATTTTGAATCCGCAGTGGAAAAGCGTAGGGAGGGGCGGTCCCAACTTCCGCATTCCAATCTAGTTGTTTTAACACTTTTTAACAGAATTGAAAAGCAAATAATGGGGGTACCAGCTGTCGCATCTAATCGAGTTGCTTTTAACACTTTTCAACATAGTTGAAAAGCAAATATGCATACATTCGTGCATCAGCGAAGGGGCGGTCCCAACGGCCGCATCACGGCATTCCGATCTAGTTGTTTTAACACTTTTATGCATTTTGACCATGGAATATATTTAGTATGTAGTTTATTAGTATACGAGTTCATTTTGAACCCCGCAGTGGAAAAGCGTAGGGAGGGGCAGTCCGAACTGCCGCATTCCAATCTAGTTGTTTTAACACTTTTCAATAGAATTGAAAAGCAAATAATGGGGGTTCCAAATGCCGCATCTAATCGAGTTGCTTTAACACTTTTCAACATAGTTGAAAAGCAAAAATGCATACACTCGTGCATCAGCGAAGGGCGGTCCCAACAGCCGCATCACGGCATTCCGATCTAGTTGTTTTAACACTTTTATGCATTTTGAACATGAAATGTATTTAGTATATCGTTTATTAGTATACGAGTTCACTTTGAATCCGCAGTGGAAAAGCGTAGGCAGGGGCGGTCCCAACTGCCGCATTCCAATCTAGTTTTTTTAACACTTTTCAATAGAATTGAAAAGCAAATAATGGGGGTTCCAAATGCCGCATCTAATCGAGTTGCTTTAACACTTTTCAACATAGTTGAAAAGCAAAAATGCATACACTCGTGCATCAGCGAAGGGCGGTCCCAACAGCCGCATCACGGCATTCCGATCTAGTTGTTTTAACACTTTTATGCATTTTGAACATGAAATATATTTAGTATGTAGTTTTTTAGCATACGAGTTCATTTTGAATCCGCAGTGGAAAAGCGTAGGGAGGGGCGGTCCCAACTGCCCCATTCCAATCTAGTTGTTTTAACACTTTTCATTGAAAACCAAATAATGGGGGTTCCAACTGTCGCATCTAATCGAGTTGCTTTTAACACTTTTCAACATAGTTGAAAAGCAAATATGCATACATTCGTGCATCGGCGAAGGGGCGTTCCCAACTGCTGCACACGGCATTCCGATCTAGTTGTTTTAACACTTTTATGCATTTTGAACATGAAATATATTTAGTATGTAGTTTATTAGTATACGAGTTCATTTTGAATCCGCAGTGGAAAAGCGTAGGGAGGGGCGGTCCCAACTGCCGCATTCCAAACTAGTTGTTTTAACAGTTTTCAACAGAATTGAGAAGCAAATAATGGGGGTACCAACTGCCGCATCTAATCTAGTTTTAGAAAAAGCTACTGTGTACGAGCATTTGCGACTTAAAAGTAACCCCGATATCGAATATCAGTTTTCTATCCCTATTAATTCTAAATAAATCATAATTTAGAATGATAAATAACAATTACTATAATTTCAATTTTTTAAATTTCGAATTTTATAGAAACCATTCTTTGCGAGAGTTTACATCTTAAAAGAAACCCCCATGCAAAATTTGAAGTTTCAAAGCCAAACTAATTGCAATTTTAGAAAATTTTTAGTTCCTTTTAAATTTCAAATTTTTTAGAAACTGTTCGGCTACGGTCAGACCACTTACGTACGGAAAAGGTTATCCATGTCTAATTTCAAATTTCTATTCTAAAATTTATTTTAAAAAAAACATAATTCAGAACATTTTCCTCTCATTTTGGCATTCTAAATTTCCAAATTTTTAGAAGCCTTTCTTAGCCGGTCGTTTATGTCTTAAAATTAACCACAATGCCAAATTTTAAGTTTCCAGCAACAAAACTATCACAGATTTTGAAACTTTAGAACGTAACAGACATGTTAAATTTCAAGTTTATATTCCTAACAATTCTACATGAATTGTAATTTAGAAATTTTTCCACTCATTTCACACTTTTAAATTTCGAATTTTTTAGAAAACAACAACCATGCCAAATTTCAAGTTACTTCAAATTTGGAATGTTTTTTGCTCATCCATCTACTTGCGAAAAGTGGCCCTGGCGTAAAATATAGTCTATGTCGGAGCAGAGACTGCCACCTTTACTTTTGAAATTCTGTCGGTAGTTCTAGTAGTTTCCCGTACAAACAAACAAACAAGCACGTAAAAAAAGATTTTTTTTACATAATATTATTATAGATGTAGAGATAAAGTTATATCTACCAAACATTTTTTTTTAAAATGTGGCACTCCGGGAGTGCCGGCAGAAGTGAAAACTTGAACAATTACCTGTGTATTTTTTGAATTGTCAGGAAATGTTTTATTGTGCAGGAAATACTTTTAAATCAAGTGTTTTTTTATTCATTATTATAAACTACTACTACAAAAATTATATAACAATTTTCATTTAATACGCTATTGTACACGAAAAATCATGCATATTATTTTACATACAAAAATTTCGGGAACCAGACTTCAGTCGCACTATACCGCTTACAGTCTTCTGCGTTATTATACCGCTTACTATACCGCTTACATTTTTCTGCGTTACTATACCACTTACTATATCGCTTACATTTTTCTGCGTTTACTATACCGCTTACTATACCACTTACATTTTTTCTGTGTCACTATACCGCTTACATTTTTCTGCACTTACTATACCGCTTCTATACCGCTTACTATACAGCTTACTATACCACTTACTATGCCGCTTACATTTTTCTGCATTACTATACCGCTTACTATGCCGCTTACATTTTTCTGCGTTGCTATGCCGCTTACATTTTTCTGCGTTACTATACCGCTTACATTTTTTGCGCTTACGATACCGCTTACATTTTTTGCGCTTACTATACCGCTTACTAAACCGCTTACATTTTTCTGCGTTTACTATACCACTTACTATACCACTTACATTTTTCTACGTTTACTATACCGCTTACATTTTTTCTGTGTTACTATACCGCTTACATTTTTCTGCGCTTACTATACCGCTTCTATATCACTTACTATACAGCTTACTATACCACTTACTATACCGCTTACATTTTTCTGCGCCTACTATACCGCTTACTATACTGCTTACATTTTTCTGCGCTTCCTATACCTTACTATACCGCTTACATTTTTCTGTGTTATTATACCGCTTACTATGCCGCGTACTATACCGCTTACATTTTTCTGCGTTACTATACCGCTAAATATACCGCGTACTATACCATGTACTATACAGCTTACATTTTTCTGCGATTACTATAGCCTTACATTTTTCTGCGTTACTATACCGCTAATTATACCGCGTACTATACCATGTACTATACCGCTTACATTTTTCTGCGCTTACTATACCGCTTACTATGCCGCTTACATTTTTTTGCATTTACTATACCGCTTACTCTACCGCTTACATTTTTCTGCGTTTACTATGCCACTTACTATACCACTTACATTTTTCTGCGCCTACTATACCGCTTACAATACTGCTTACATTTTTCTGCGCTTCCCATACCTTACTATACCGCTTACATTTTCTGCGTTATTATCCCACTTACTATGCCGCGTACTATACCGCTTACATTTTACTGCATTATTATATCGCTAATTATACCGCGTACTATAATACATACTATACCGCTTACATTTTTCTGCGCTTACTATACCGCTTCTATACCGCTTACTATACAGCTTACTATACCGCTTACATTTTTCTGCGTTACTATACCGCTTACTATACCGCGTACTATACCACTTACATTTTCTGCGCTTACTATACCACTTACATTTTTCTGCATTTACTATAACATTTACTATACCACTTACATTTTTCTGTGTTACTATACCGCTTACATTTTTCTGCGCTTACTATACCGTTTCTATACCACTTACTATACAGCTTACTATACCACTTACTATACCGCTTACATTTTTCTGCGCCTACTATACCGCTTACTATACTGCTTACATTTTTCTGCGCTTCCTATACCTTACTATATCGCTTACATTTTTCTGTGTTATTATACCGCTTACTATGCCGCGTACTATACCGCTTACATTTTTCTGCGTTACTATACCGCTAATTATACCGCGTACTATAATACGTACTATACCGCTTACATTTTTCTGCGCTTACTATACCGCTTCTATACCGCTTACATTTTTCTGCGCTTACTATACCGCTTCTATACCGCATACTATACAGCTTACTATCCCGCTTACATTTTTCTGCGTTACTATACCGCTTACTGTGCCTCTTACATTTTTCTGCGCTACTATACCGCTTACTATACCGCGTACTATACCGCTTACATTTTCTGCGCTTACTATACCACTTACATTTTTCTGCGTTTACTATACAGCTTACATTTTTCTGCTTTTACCATACCGCTTAGTATACCACTTACATTTTTCTGCGTTTACTATACCGCTTACATTTTTCTGTGTTACTATACCGCTTACATTTTTCTGCGCTTACTATACCGCTTCTATACCACTTACTATACAGCTTACTATACCACTTGCTATACCGCTTACATTTTTCTGCGCCTACTATACCGCTTACTATACTGGTTACATTTTTCTGCGCTTCCTATACCTTACTATACCGCTTACATTTTTCTGTGTTATTATACCGCTTACTATGCCGCGTACTATACCGCTTACATTTTTCTGCGTTACTATACCGCTAAATATACCGCGTACTATACCATGTACTGTACCGCTTACATTTTTCTGCGCTTACTATAGCGCTTACTATACCGCGGTGCAATAGCGCACAAACAAGCTTGCGGCGCGCCTGTCCCTCCCTACCTCATACCTAACTATACACAATACTTGTACATACTTATATACAGAGGTGTCGGTTACAGTAACAGTGTCGCGAGTTCAATGGTTTTTTCCCATCTCAAAAAATGTCTAACGCGCCTAAAAAAGTTTTCATTTCAATAAACTCAAAAAAGTACAATAAGTTATGTATTCATTATTCAGCTCCTGGTGGCCGACTTTTGGACATGTAAGCAAAATTAATACCCAATGGTCGGCCACATTAAAATTAATTAAAAGCAACAAATTAATTTACTTTTTATACTCAAAAACATTAGTTTATTTACCCTGCTAATATTGTAGCCTTATAATTTTAGAAAAAAATAAAAAAATAAATTAATACTTGCTTTTTAAAAGAATTGCCATCTGTTAACAAAAAAATAGGGAAAATGGTGATTTGACCTCTATCTTGAAAAAAATGGCTGATTACAAATTCAATAAAAATACCCATAATTCTTTGGCGATGGTTTATGACTTATGAAAGATGGCTGCATATAACCAAATTGTAATATTTCATTTAGAACCAAAAATAAGCTATGCGTAAGGCATTTTATCTCAATGTGGCCGACTATTGGTACATTTACACTATTTAATAAATGTTTTTCGATTTCTGTTGTTTCTTACCTTTCAAAATAACAATAAAAACTAATGTTCAGATTTTTTTTTTTTTTGGTTCTTGTTATTTTAAATTCATAACTATTTTGGTTTATAACTAACATTACCCATAAAAGTTTATTGCAAAACTCACATTTTCCATATTTAAATTTAAATTCTAGCTTTACCACAATTATTACAGGTTTAGGACTTTGTGCAACTAGTTGCTATGGCAACACATATATCTCACAAAAACATTGGGCCAATATATCATGTTTATTAATCATTTTTTTGCATTTTTCTAAAAACTAGGTTATGTGGAGAATGTGAGTTTTGCAGCTACCCCCTTCAAATAATAAGTGACTCTAAAAATTTATTACATTTGTAAATAAAAGATCCATATCTTCTGCATTGAACCATTCAATCAAATGATATTTTAAAGAAAATCATGAAAAACAATTAGCTTAATTATGGACCAAACACTAACTTCAGAATAATGAGATTTATCTGATGTTAAATGATTAACGGGGATAAAATGAGTTTGACTAATTTTTATAATCTAATTTGCATTTTTTTGACACATACTATATAGCATGAGATTTCGACATTATTTAACACTGGTGTGTTTTTAATCAAATCGAAAATTGACACTATGAAATGACAAAATTATCTTATTAGATATACAGTAAAACAGATAACATTAAATATTTATTCTTTATTAAATGAATATAATTGATATTTAAATTAATATATGAATATAAATATAAATGTAATTCCAGATTCCCTTTTTTTTGCTTTATAAGATTAGATATTGATATAATTATAATTTAATCTCGCTTTCGATAATTTTTTTCAAAGTCCATTAAACATAAATACTTTATCAGATACAAATGAAAAATTACAGCACAAACAATTAAAGATTTACACTCAGATATTCACCAGGCAACTGTATTTGATATATAGTTTTTCTCGAAATATATACACTGTTTATAAAAGTAATTAATGCTGTATTAATACAGAAAGATAAATAAATCTTTTGCTTATCTGTTTCATTGTTTGATGCCAATAGTGTTTTTAGAAAGAGATTTGTACTACATATATCTTATGTTATTAAGTGATAGATAATGACTTTAGAGTAAAATATCTTTTCTTAATATATCGCACATAATAATATCCAATTTCATAATTAATCTAAGTTCATTTTATTTATTTATTATATTTTAATTTAAAACGTTATCAGCGACAGAATATAGATTATTTTTATTGAAAAAATCATTGTTATTAAAAAAAATTAGAACACTTTAACTATGGAAATTTTTAGAAAATGAAGGAATTTATCAAGTTTGGATTAATCAGGATTATGGATGCTTCTTTGTATAATAATCAGCATTATTTTCATTTGTTGATAAAGTGGTGCTTTATGTATAGTATGTAAAATATTTATTTTAAATGGGATTTATTTCAAGTTAAGTGGTTAAAGCTCCTATATTTTTAATACATTTGATACCATTATTTTCAAACTATGATATTTACAATCTATACTATTTATCCTATTCCACATCTTAAAGAAATCTTCCACGGACATTATAGTTTGAAAACAGTGGGGGCAAGTACATAAAAAAACTAGCTGGTCTCTTCCGTGTGGGGCGCAGATGCCTTTTACAGCGTACGGCCCGGACATTGCTTGGGGCCGAGAAATTTTATTTTACATGCAAATAGAAAAATATAAATAAAATACTTTATTTTAATCTACACAAAAATATCTAATTGGAATATAAAAAAACACATAAATAAAGATTTCGCGACATAAATAAAACTTTTTTCATGAAACCCCTGACAAAGGTCTGCTCGGCCATGCTCGTGATTATCTAGGGCAAGGGGGAGCTTTCAGATAAGATAAACAAAATTGGGATAGGCTAAAATACAAGGCGATCATTGTAAACTGGCACTTTGGTTTTTTACTCCTATAAGTTGTTAATACGGTGATCAAAATAACGAACGGTGCCCTGTGTGCTTATAAGCCATATATCGTTAATACAGTGGTGGGACTTTGTGAATTTTTCGTGCATAAATCGTTAAAATGACAATCATTTTAACAAAACCCTGTGAGCTTCACGTCTATAAACTATTATACGGCAGTCACTATAGCGAAGCCTTGTGCATACTCGAGCCCATAAATATGCGATCAATATTTAAATCGCAAATCTTTCTTTCCAAGAAATGTATTTTGAAAAGAATAGGAAAGGTACTATGTTTTGTATAGAAATAGAAATCCGATCACTAAAAGACGAAAAGCACAAACACAATTCATAAAATATGAAAAAAAACTTTTCCTTAGAAAAATACCGCGCAAAATATCTAATAAATATTCAGCAGTAGTTATCTTATTCGTCTAATCGTCCATGATCGGGGTAATAGCCGATATTGGCGAAAAATCGCTAGTTTTAAAATCGCTGAAATACATGTTTAACTATTTTTTAGTAGATTCGTTATTCTGAATTTTACGCTCTTACTTAAAACTGCTGCAAGGTTATATGGCGCAATGAGACAAAATTTCGAAACCTCTATTTAACACCTTTAACAATTGAATTTCTAAAACCACTAAAATACGTGTTTTAATTACTTTTTAGTAGATGTCTTACCCTGAATTTCACGTTAAAACTGCTGCTGTGATATGGCGAAATGCCCTAAAATTCTCGACCATCCCCCCCCCCCCTTTATTTAATCGCCTTAGGAGGTGAATTTTCAAAAATCCTTCTTTAGTGGATGCCTACATTGTGTAAGGAACATGTCTTTCAAATGTCATTCCCCTAGGAGCAACGGCTGAGGCTCCACGGTGATTAAGAGTCATCAGGATATGTTCTTTTATAAGTTTAGATAAAGGACGTTGCGACACACCGAAATTGTATGGCTTGTAAGACTTTGCATATAAATACTTACTCATATTGTGTGCACTGTATAAAATATATACGTATGTTGTACGATTATGTGGAATTTGCGCATGTAGGAAAGTTGTATGCATGTTAGTTTCATACAACTTTCTAAAGTATATTAAAAAAGATGGAGTAATACGCTTAGAGGTTGTTTAATTTTTTTTTTTAATTTACGCATTCTGACGCGTATAAAATCTTTAGATAAAGCTATTTTTTATTTCCCATTCTTTACAAAGTACATGTTAAAAATATATGTAGGTCAAATATATAAATCCAATAAAACATTCTTTTGAATATTGAATTTCATATATAGAATGTACGATTTAGAGAATTTGTTTTCATTTTTGAAGGTTCCAAATACATCTATTTGCAGAAAGCATTGAAATATGCGTCAGCATTATGAGCATGCATAAACAAAATTCTATGACATATTACTAAAAAATATTCTATCACTAATCATTCATGTATTGTTTCTTTCCTACAGTAACTTTTGTACAACAATAAAGAAAGTTATTTTTTCTTAAAGTTCCACATTAGACTCATTGTGTGTCCCACTTGAATGTAGCTTCAGAAAATGTTCATTTTAGAAAACTTTCAAGAGGAAATACAACAAGAAGGGAAAATCATTCGTAAAGCATAGCTTATGTAACATTTTCCAAAACTTAAAAACTAATTTTACAAATCTTTACCGTTTTATAAGGTAAAAGATGATATCTAAGTAAGAAATTTGAAAAAGCATAACATATTTAAAAACACAATCCGGAATTACATACAATATTCAGAAAAATGTCCGAATCGTTTTGTGCATTCCTGTATGTGTTCTATAGATTTGTATATGTACTACTTAGAACGCTAAATTTTAGTTCCGTTAGGAGACGCGTAGCACAGTTTAAAATTCCTATTCTGGAATTTCCGTCAATATAAATAAACGAAAACTTCCTTGTCAATTTTTGGGCTGCCTTGTAAATGAACTATAGAATTTATACACAACGAGTAATACACAAAAAATGAGTTAAATTCAAAAACGCGTTCGGCAACTAAAAACGCATTTTCAGCAATTAAAAACGCACTTCCAGCTATTATTGTTAACTAACAGAACCGAATCCTTTTGTGTGTCCATTTTAAATGATGAATGCTATACGCACAACATTCTATAGTAAGCCTCTTTTAATTCATCTCAGTGATATATATAGATTTCAATATGTGAAACATTAGTAAAATAGTGAAACATTAGTAAAATAAACATCAAAATATTTTTCTCCATAGACCATAATGTAATGGAATTCTTTCGATTGTCCCTGTAAAGGAACTATAAGTGCTATGCGCTCCATATTCTATAGTAAGCTTTTTGTAGTGAACCCCACTGATATATATCAATTTCAATATGTTTGAAATTGTGTAACACCATTAATATAAACCGCAAATTATTTTCCCCAATAAACCGTAAAGTAACGGAGTTCTTTTGAGCGTCCCTGTAAAAAAACTATAAGTGCTGTGCACTTCATTTTCAATACCGAACATGCCATAATAAACCTTAATAACATATATCAATTGCATGAAAACCCGAATATATTTACGCGAGTTATAGTGCGGACAGACAGACAGACAGACGTCAGACGGACAGACAGACCGTATTCATAAACATTTTTCAAGTATGTCGTAAAGTGTTAAAAATATCAATTAATATCAATCAAGTAATATCGTTGTCCCAATAGGTGCGGGAAATGTATTCCCTTGGTTTCCAAACACTGCGAACACACGTTGCATGTTTCTGAATGTGGTTCCGAGAACGTCTGGTGTCAAAGCCAGAACATCGCAAAGGTTGTTATCGAGTATCGCATGCAGTATGCATGGTTTATTTATGAATACACACTACCTTTAGGTCATTCTACAGAAAGGTTAGGTCAAATGTGACATCCTTAGAGACCATCATATGATTGGTGATGCAAATCACAAAAGAAATAAAGTTGAATTAGTGTGATAAGAGTTCAGAGACTGTCAATGGTTGTATCATGCTAAGAGTACTCGTTCTCCGTCCGATCATTGAAGTCAAGCAGCATCGAGTGTGGTTATTAGTTGAGAGGGTGACCACCTGGGTTCTATATAAAATGCTATGCATGTTCTTATAGAAGCTGTATATTATTTTTATAGAAGCTCTATAGACATTTCTATTGAACTTCTACAGATATTTCTATAGCTTTCGGTTAAACAAGCTTATAGAAAAACGGGCCATAATTCTGTAGGATTCTATAATGCATTTTCTATAAATATTTTTTATAGCATTCTATAAGAAATTTTTGTACGGGCATAGTCCTCATGATTTTACACTGACTGTGAAAAATAATTGAACTTTAGCCATTCTTGTTCAGCTGTGTTTAGAAACTGAAGGCCATTAATCAATTTCTGTTTTCTATAGGAAATAAATGCTGACCATCGATAAACATAACCGATCTTTTATGTGTTTAATTCAAGATTCCTTTCTGGTATTGATCTTATACGCCCCTATTCTGGATGATCCTTTGTTTTTCTCCGTCTTCTTTAATCAGATTTTTCCCTCGCCAGACGAAAGGAAAAACAAATGTTAGCAATGTGTTACCTTTGCAGTTCTATTTATAATAGAAAACAAAAAAAAAATGTGTTTCAAAAAATGAATCCCAGCTAAAAATGAACTGCAGTGAAACTACAAAAAAAATGCAGTTGGAAAACTGCGGTGATTTGGCACAAATCCCTGCAGTTTTTTTGAAGTCGACATAACTACAAATTTACTGCAGTAAATTTGTAGTTATGTCGACTTCAAAAAAACTGCAGAGATTTGTGCCAAATCACCGCAGTTTTCCAACTGCATTTTAACTGCACACTTACTGCAGTAAATTTGTAGTTATGTCGACTTCAAAAAAACTGTAGGGATTTGTGCCAAATCACCGCAGACTTCCAACTGCATTTTAACTACACACTTACTGCAGTAAATGTGCAGTTATGTCAACTTAAAAAAAACTGCAATGATTTGTGACAAATCACTGCAGTCTTTCAACTGCATTTTTTTGCAGTTTCACTGCAGCCTTTTAGAAATTTATTACAAAATATGTATATATATAAAATATTAATTTTTCTGTATGAAAAAATCAGCACTAAAATCTAATTAAATATTTTTTTTCATATCTCAATTGATATGCAATCTGTGCATAAAATATATCATGCATACAACGATTAATCATCACTGAAAAATATTTTTTGATCATGGCTGACTTATTCAATTATTATGGTTACTTTTTGAAAAATGAAAGAATTCAAGAAATTGTATGAACGACTTTACTCAAAATAATAATATTGAAAGATGAGTGAAGTATTCATAATAATCATAGTACTTCAATCTTCAAGCAATGATTTTTTTATGGTATTGAATTGTTTTTATTTTTTCAATAGTTTCATTACTGGGCAATTTCTTTGAAATCAAGGACACATGGTTATTGGCTAAAAATTAAAATCTTACTTTTAAAATTTTGTAATAAAAAGTGCAATTTTATAAATAAATTCAATGTGAAGAAGAAAATTGATAATGTGTATTTAGTAATTCCATTGCAACAATAAAAATTGCAATTAAAAATAATTGTATATGAATTTTAAAAAATTAAATTATAATTCTTTATATAATGGCATATCTTTTCAATCCTCTACAGAAATTTCAAATTGATAAAGCAAATAGATGCACAAGAATTTAAATCAGAGTGGACATAACTTTTTCTTTGTCCATTGTAATTTGTTACCCAAGCATTTAAACATTTTTATAAAATATCCTTGTTTTTTTAATTGCTGTAACTGTTTGATTATTCAATATGTACTTACTGCCACCCCCCCCCCCAAAAAAAAAAATGATTTTCTTTGTAGCTTGTGAGAATATATATTACGAAGCTTGTGAGAATATATATATTGTGCGAAAGGGATTACAAATTTTTAATCTCATAAGCAATTCACAATGAAGTCTATTGCGGCAGATTTAGATGATAATTTTAAATATTAAATGTAGGGGAGACTGGTACACAGTGGACCACTTTTTCAGTTAAATTTTTTTTTCTCTTTAATGGACAAACCGATCTGCATAAAAAATATTTTTGAATATTCCTTAAACCTTTATACATTTATCATAACATAGTTTTCAATATATTTTTCAAAAGAAATTTTTTTATATGCATCCGTAAAGTGGACCGCTATTAGGTATTATCTGAAATATACAATATAAGTCTATTTTTCATTAATCTAAGTCTTTTTTATTTTCCCTTTACCCACGAAATAACATAGTAATATAAATTTACGAGTAACATTTTGAAACAAAAACAAAATGAATTATATTTTGAAAATAATAACAGATTAATACAGGAACAATTGCAATTTAGTTGAAGTTATTACTTAAGTACAAAACAATCAGCGCACATTACAATTTGCAAATTAAATTCCAAAATACTTATGAGTATGATTGAGCCTGGAACTTTCCTGAAATACTTTTGGGTCTGAGAGCAATATTATGAAATCATTGACATCAACAATAGATTCATCTACAGTTTCGGGAAAAATAAACAGATTTTCATTCAATTTGCATCTCACGAATCTTACTTGAATAGAATAATCACCAATTTAGACTAGTTATATTTATCAAAGGCAGTAAATACAAAACAAAATATTTCTTACTATATTAAATAAATTGTCATTTTTCTTTGTTTACTTTATTTTACAGTTAAATAACTACTTTTAAACACTATTTCTTTATAGTAAATAAGCAATTATTAAATATTTTGAACATTCTGCATTACAGGAGCAAAGTGGATTGTGGACCACTGTGCCCAGGAGTGGGTGGTCCACTGTGACCCATGTTGAAGTTCAATAAATAATCGTATTAATATTGTTTATAGCTTCCTTTTAAACATATTAACTTTAAAGTTAAATAAAAACAAGTATCTTAGCTTTACAAAAAAGCTGTTTTATCTTGTTTATCTACAACCTTTAATTACTAAAAAAATTCAAATATGATGAAAAATTTTACTTTTAGAAGCTCAAAACAACCAATCAGGATAAAATAGTTCAATCTGAGCTAAACATATTTTCTGAAGGCTATAAATAATCAGTGCAGTCCTGTTGTCTATTAGGATATAAGAGAAGCTTTTAAAAAGTTTAAATAAATAAAATATTAGGGGGTGGTCCACTGCACCCATAGGTCCAGTGTGTACCAGTCTCCCCTACACGAAATTTAAATGCAAAAATTAATTTTAATTGCAACTAATTTTTCCACAATGTAAATTTCAAATTTGAATATTTTTGCATCTCTTAAAGAAATTATCTATATGTGCATTGAATATTTATATAATTTTGAATATATAAAATAAATTATATGAAAGGATACATTACATATATGTAAATTTCTAAATTATATACCATTTACTATGAAATAAAATGTATTACATATATTACAGCTAATAAAAAATAACTGCATAAAATTCATATTAAAAGCAAAACAAATATATGCTTTTCTGTTTTTCTAAAAAAATGCTAAAATTTACAAAAATTACTCTTACCTGCGTCCTGATTTGTCCTTCCAATTTTATCTTGTATACAATTATGGTGCAAATAAGGTTTAAATTAAAAAAAAAACCATTTTATTAACATTTGATGTTCATGCTTTATATAATTTACATCGTATTTAAATACCAAATGTATTTACAAATTCTTCTCACGTTTCACAGCCTTTGCTGCCGAATTTAGCTTGTTTCGAATAGTGGCACGTACAAGTGATACATTTACAACAAACTTGCAGGCAACATGGCCCTGAATATCCATTATCCTGGATCCCATTACCAGAGGAGACTGCGAAAACACTTATATAAATGCAAATATATGCAATTATCCGTTACCGGATTAAGCAGGTACATTAACCGAACATTAACTCCGCATACATTAACTGAAAAAAAAACCCTGGATGCATGAAACTCACCATGCAGCAATCTCTAGAATGCATAAAATTCATTCAAACAGCAGTTAGTAACATATATATGTATGCTTCGCATACATTAACTGAAAAGCCCCACCAGTGGCTGAGAGGTTGTGCTCTCGAAGCTGGTAGACGGGAGGTGCTGGGTTCAATCCCAATCGTGCCCGTCGTCCTAATCGTTTGGAGTTTTCATGGTTTTCTTCGAGCCGTGGATTTATCCATGCGTAAATACGGGTTAGGTTCCCTTAGAAAGACCCCCACGAAGGGCACTCCCCCTGGGCCTATATCCCTAGTGTGGATAACTGGCCGTCAATAATCAACCCAACCCAACCCATTAACTGAAAAAAAAAAAAAAAAAAAAAAAAAAAAAACGTGGATGTATGAAACTCACCATGCAGCAATCTTGAGAATGCATGAAATTCATTCAAACAGCAGTTAGTAACATATATATGTACGCTTCGCCTACAATAACTCCCCCCCCCCCAAAAAAAAAAAAAAAAACACTCCTGGATGCACGAAACCCACAATGCAGCAATCTCTAGAATGCATGAAATTCATTCAAACAGCGGTTAGTAACTTATATATATATGTACACTTCACGCACATTAACCGAAAAAAAAAAAAAACACAAATTGAATTTCGGAAGAAAAATTGCAAATTTCACCATTCAAGAGTGCAAAAGTCCTGAATTTCATCGATAGTGCGTGTAAAATCATGAATTTTCTCAATCGTGTGCGTAAAAATAATGAAGTTTGTCGATCATGCTCAGAAAAAGTAATGAATTTTGTCGATCGGCTACGTAAAAAAACTTCGCCATTCGGGAGTGTAAAAATCCTGAATTTCATCGATCAAATGCATAAAAATCACGAATCTCGTCGATCGGGCATGTAAAAATCATGATTTTTAGCGACTGAGTGCATAAAAATCATGAATTTTATCGATCGGCGTGTAAAAATCATGTATTTTGTCGATTGGCTATGTAAAAATCAAATTTCGTCATTCGGCAGTGTAAAAATCTTGAATTTTGTCAATCGTGTGCATAAAAATAATCAATTTCTTCGATCGGCTGGAGAGAAATAATGAATTTTGTCAATTGGCTACGTAAAAATCAAATTTCGTCATTCGGCAGTGTAAAAATTCTGAATTTCGTCGATCAAACGCATAAAAATCATGAATTTTATGGATCGCCACGTAAAAATCATGAATTTCTTCGATTATGCACGGAAAATCGTAAATTTCTTCAAACGGGCGCGTAAAAGCCATGAATTTCTTCGAACGGACGCATAAAAATTATGAATTTCGTCGAATGGACGCTGAAAAATCTTGAAATTTAGGAGAAAATGGTAATTGGGAAATCCTGCATTTGGCTTGTGCTTTCCACATTTTTAATCGCCAGTTTTTAAAGTTTAATCAGCAACTGGCGACTGCTTATTTTCACCTTTAAAGGGGGGGGGGGAATCGCAAAATTAGTCGCTCAAGGATTGCCATGGAATGTGTTACCTGAAAGCAGAGGTGGTAAACAATGACGATGTTTTAATTGCCGTTTTACAATTTTAATCGCTATGTGGTGAATAGCTACTGCTAATTTTCACCTATAGCTAAATTCTAAACCTGTTTACATTTTACATGCGACTCTCGGCATTGAGCAATAAGTGACAGCGTTCGCCCATTATTTTCCGTAATTCGCTAACTTTGTTAATATAATAATTAACACCTTAATTCATTTTTTAAATGTTTATACATAGCCATAAGATAGCTAAAAATATGTACCGACAGACACTTCTTCAAAACTGGTTTCTCTTAAAAAAAATTAGATAGATTCAACGTATTTATAAAAGCCTTACTAGAAAAAATATTTCATAGGATATTTGTATTTTCAAAGTTTTGTTCATATTATCTTATTTTAAACTTTTCTTTAATAGTGATGGAGTTAATTTAGAGTTTGTTATTGTGAATTCAAATAACTCATATTTATTACAAAATTAAATTAAATATTTGAGCCTTTTATCGTTACAATAAAATTTATAATATTGTTTGGGTTGATCTTGACTGTACTTAGCCTGTGTGTCAATACAATTAATGGTTTCTCAAGGTTTTTACATATATTTTCATTTGCTTTTAATCAAAGTTTACAAATAATATACCAGGAGGAAAATAACTTTATAAAAATTACAATTTAATTTAAAGTAATGCTATTTTAAATATTGTCCTCCTGAATGATGATATGTTACATGAAATGTGATTAAAAGCTTTTTCTTCTTTTTCCAAGATAGTTTGCCAAATTGGTATGTTACAGGTGTCAGTTAACATTTTTCAATTAATAACAAAATATTTGTTGCTATATTTTTATACTTGATAGCAGGGGTGTAAAAATCTAGTCGCCAATGGGTAGATTACTACCACTAAATTTTTAATATTCTTCGACTAATAAGAATACTGATAAAATTTAGGTGAAGTATAATAATAAAATTTAGCCGAAGAATACTAATAAAATTTAGTGGTGAGAATTGGCCCATTGACTCCTAGATTTTTACACCCCAGCTTGATAGCTTATTTTAAAATTTTGGATGCTGTTACTTGTTTGTAATAATAAAAACTTTGGATTTAAAGAAAATAATTTTTTTTTTAGCTTATTTATCCATTGAACACCATAAAACACATTTCAGGATTCATTATTTGTATTTTTTATTACAAAATAATGTAAAATGGCTTAGATGCTTTACACTCACGCTAAAAAAAAAAAAAAAAATATCGGTTAAAAAAAAGAAAAAAGTCGCCAAATTTAGGGGATTTTTTTCTTTAATGGCAACCTAGCCATTGTATTAAGTTATTCGTTTGGCGCAGTCTTGGAAATCGCGCCAAACAAACAGTCGCCAATCTTTTGTTTACATTTTAGCGTGATAGTAACACATCTGTTCCTGTAAAATTAATATAAGAAAAAACATCTAGTGACCAAAATTTATCAAATTATAAAGCACATATGACATTATAATAATACTATATGTGTTCAACATTTCGTGATTTGGCCGAAAGTTATAGTCATATGATGCAAATAATATATATATAATGACGTATATAGCATTAAAATGAGTGTTTGGTGTGTAATATATATATATTCATATATACGATGCATATGTAAGCTTGGCGATGATTTTGATAAAATCATAGCTGCAACCTTGGCATAATCGTAATTGTAGGGGCAACAAACTTTAAATTAACTCCATCGCTATTACAGTATTTAAAAAAAAAGTCTAAAATAAAACAATATGGACGACACATTGACAATACAAATCTCCTCCGAAATAATTTTTTTTGGCAAGACAACGTGGTACTTTATAAATACGTTGAATGTATCTAATTTTTTAATCTATCTAGATTTGTAGAGGTGTCTGTCGGTACATATTTTTAGCCATCTTATGGCTATACAGTGTCTCACAAAAGTGATGGGACACTTGTGCTTTATAAAAAGAAACTGCAATAAAATAAATAAACAAACATGTGCAAAAATTTTTTGGGTGTGTTTCATATTTAAAGTTAGTAACAATTATTACATAACATACATTTTGTCAAAATATTAAAATATTAATTTAGTAAAAATACAATTGTTCAGAACGGAGCAAAAAATGGCTCACATAAGTGATGGGACACTTACTTTTCCATCAAATATTTATCCAAAAATTTTACTTTTTAAAAGGTTTTAATATTTTGTTGGATTTCCTTTTACTTTTAAAACATGATTTAATCTTTTTGGGATGGATTCGACTATTTTTTTTGTGATTTCTGGAGTGATTTTACCCCATTCTTCTTGAAGCACCGATTTTAGTTGTTGTTTTGAAGAAATGGTGTGTTTGCGAATTCTTGATTCCAATTCTTGCCAAATATTTTCTATGGGATTTAAGTCTGGAGAATGTGGTGGTGTTTTTATTATTTCAGGACAGTTATATAGCAGCCAGAGTCTAACGTTCAGAGCAGTGTGCTTGGGGTCATTGTCCTGGTAGAATTTAAAATCGTTATGAAGGTTCAATTTTCGTGCTGAAGATTTCAAATTTTGCTTTAAAATATCAATATACTTGTACTGATCCATTATACTGTCAATAAAAACAAGATTACCAACTCCAGCGGACGACATACACCCCCATACCATAACTCCTCCTCCACCATGTTTTACTGTTGGTACCAAGTTCTGTTTGCGAAGTTCTTCCCTGGGTTTTCTCCACACCAAGATTCTACCGTCAGAACCAAATATATTAAATTTACTCTCATCAGCAAATATAACTTTATTCCAGTAATCAGAATTCTTATTTATGTTGGATTTTGCGAAAGCTAGTCTGAGTTTTCTATTCTTTTCACTTACGAAGAATTTTTTTCCTGGCTACTCTACCGTGATATCCAGCAGATCGAATTACCCTTCTAATAGTTTCAGGATTAACAATTATTCCATATAATGCTTGTAAATCAGCAGCAACTTTTGAAGCACTAATTCTTGGATTTTTTTTAATATTTCGAACGATAATTCGCTTTATTCCATTGGATAGCTTTGATGGTCAGCCAGGTCTTCTTTTATCCTGAATCATATGATTCTTTTTATATCGTTTAATGATATTGAAAACTGTTGAACGACTCAAGTTAACTGTTTCAGCAGTTTTTCTAATAGATTTTCCACGTTCAATATGCAAATTAATAACTAATTTTCGAATTTCAGGCGAAGTTTCTTTTCGTTTAGCATTCATGACTACACAGAGCTAAAAAACACAAAAATTCCAAAACAAACTGGAGAGAAATACTGCAGACGATTTTATAAATTATTGCCAATTGCTTTTAAGTAAAAATAAAACCCCAAAAAATATTTTTATTGCTTATTTCAGACGATTTTTGTTGCATATATAATGGTGTCCCATCACTTATGTGAGCTATTTTTTGCTCCGTTCTAAACATTTGTATTTTTATTAAATTAATATTTTAATATTTTGACAAAATGTATGTTATGTAATAATCTTTACTAAATTTAAGTATGAAACACACCCACAAAAAAAATGTGTACATGTTTTTTTAATTTATTTGATTAGTTTCCTTTTGTAAAGCACAAGTGTCCCATCACTTATGTGAGACACTGTATATAAACATTTAAAAAATTACGGCATTAATTATTATATTAACAAAGCTAGCGAATAAGAAAAACAAGAGGGGAAAATTCTGCTATAAGGCCGAATATAGATTGCCACACACGGCTTTTATTTAAAAAATATATAAACTATCTGTAACTCAGAATAAAAACTCAATGACAACAAACAATTTTAAAATATCTAAATAACAAATAAAAATTCCCCTGTTAAAGTGTTGAGTTGTTCAATAACCATTCGATTTAGAAAAATATTTTTCTACCACTGAGCAATTCTTTTTAATGAAATTTAATTCATGTTGCTATGGCAGCAGACGATAAAACGATATCTTTGGAATAAGGGAATAAATAGAAGAAAAAATTTTGTTGATGTTTGTGATACAATGTTTTTCTTTATTTTTTTTAAAATGTATATACATAATTCACTTTTACATTTTAACAGAATAATAAGTTTACTATAATTCGTTACTCATGCTATGGCCAGTATACACGATGCACGTCGAGCCACAATGCCTTTATCATTATCTTTTTACGCGTAAAAGTTTCGCGACGGTACTCCATTGTGAAGTTTTGTAATTTTTGAAATATAATATTTGAATAACGACATAATCATTAGATTTGAAATTTATATCAAGAAAAATACAATTTTTTACCATTCTAACGCAGTTTGTAAAACAATTTTGTGACAAATACTTTTCGAGTTATTAATTTTTTAAGTAACTTCAAATGTTTCATTTTCCGAGATTAATCTGTGGCAACGATGGATTGCTGTGACTTTTCATAAACATGAAAAATGATAGAGATTGAAAGAATAAGCCACCCTGTGTGTGGCTAATAATATACAAACGCTTGCACTTACCGCTTACCGCCGTCGCGCCGTCGCCGTCAAAATGTAAACAGAACGATCAGAATCTGAGTTGAGTTGAGATGTAGCGTTTCTTCACATAGTCAGTTACGGAAAAAAAAAATCAAATGTTCAAAAGGAGATTTACATTTTTCACTTGTTTTTTGAAGTAAAATTTTCTTAAAAACTGGAAGTCATCATGCCTGTAGTTAATAAGTGGAAAGGCAATTTCCCCCTCCCTCGATTTTGAAATTTAAATAACTAAATAATTAAAATAACTAAAATAAATAATAATAATAATAAAAAAAAATAAAAGAACTCAAAGAATTTTTCGTTGTGTGTAGGGTGTATATGTGTGTGTGTGTGTGGGGGGGGGGTGTTCAATTACTACTTTCTTCCTGAATTTTAAAGTTTAAGTAACTAAAATTACGTTTTCTCCGTTTTTGAACAGCATAATAAAATTGGTTCTTTTGAGAACTTAAAAGAGGAACTAAAAATTTTCCGTTGGAGGGGGGGGGCGTCATTAACCCTACCTGGATTTTGAAATTTTATTTAATTTTTTATTTTGACCGATTTTGTAAAACAGTAAATTTATTCTTTTTTCGAGTAATTTAAAGTAATTAAACAATAAGAGAAAGCACAAATTTCCCGTTGGGGGGAAGGGCGGACTTTCCCCCCTTAAATTCCCCATGAAAGTTATTTATTTGTTATTTTTTATATTTATGTGTTAAAAATTTATCTCAAAAGGGGTGGTTCAAAGCAGTATCCGCTGCTTAACTCGCTGTTCCTCGCTTAACTTAAAAGAGGAACTAAGAATTTTCCGTTGGAGGCGGGGGAGATGCGTCATTAACCCTCCCTGGATTTTAAAATTTTATTTAATTTTTTATTATGACCGATTTTGTAAAACAGTAAATTTATTCTTTTTCCGAGTAATTTAAAGTAATTAAACACTAAGAGAAAGTACAAATTTCCCGTTGGGCGGACTTTCCCCCCTTAAATTCCCCATGAAAGTTATTTTTTTATATATATATTTATGTGTTAAAAATTTATCTCAAAATGGGTGGAAGCAGTGTTCGCCCCCCCCGCCTGAGGATTTTGATTTTTGTTCAATTTAGTCCCATTAAACTACAAGTCTTGAAAACAGTGTTAATTAATAATGACAGAGTAAATACGCAATATTGTCAAAAACTGAAAGACTTTAATATTGCTTAGCTTTTAAAACTGCAGATAAATTGCAGAAAATATCTCACAAACTTACTAAAATTAAGTTCTCTAAAATTACCTTAAAGTAACTGCATATATACTGCAGATACATCAGAAAATATAATACTGAAATAATAACTGTAAAAATACTTCAAATTTACTACAGTTTTACTACAGATGTAAAGCCTCATTATTTTTTAAATTTATGATTATAACATAAATTCACGTAAACTGCAGTATTTTTGCAGATAAAAGCTCACAGTATTTTTGAAATAAATTACTGCAAAATTACTTCACATTAACTGTAAAATAACTGAAGTATTTTTACAGTCAAGATTGCACTACAGAAAATCTACAGTTGCCTGTAGAAAAACTTTAAAAATACTTCACTTCTGTAGAAAAACTGCAGTTCATTTTTAGCTGGGATGGGGAGGCATTTTTTGTATAGAAATAATTGTACTTTTTTAGATTTAATTTTTAAAATTAGGTATTCTATATTTAGCATTTTCATGTTTTTAAATATCCTCAAATGTATTAAAATCTATTGAAAAATGTATTATTATCAATTTAAAGCAATATCTTGTTGGACAGAATCCGATCCATCTAATGTTGTGTTCATATAAACATAGATTGCACTTAATTTCAGCTATTAGAATATACTATCAATATTTTTTTTCACTTATTCCTTATTTTAATTACTTTTCATTATTTTAGTATCAAGCTTGATATTTTTAGAAAACTCCCTTCAATCCTACTCTAAATTTCCTATTTATTTAACGGTATTTTAAAAAATGTAAAACTTATCTAATTTAATTTTATACGCTCGCCAACCAAAATTCAGAGACATAATCTCTTTACCACACAGCTGGATATTCACAATATTACCTCAACTCAATGGATTTATTGCTTCCTGTCGGCCGATTCCACGAGCCTTTGCCAAAAATACGTGGTATGACAGTCCATCAAATGATGTCACATTCAACAAACATCCAATCAAGTACGGATCGCCAACATATTTTTCCACCTCAAATCGAGATATTTTCAGAACATTCGAAAAACATCGTAGAGGAACAAAAAAGTATTACATCTCCCGTTCCAGATTTTTTTACCAAAATAAGAAGTTTGAAGCACAAAATAAAAATGTTTGTTTCACGAAAATGACTTGGAATTTGAAATGGTGTAAAAAAAAAGAAAAAGATTTTTTCTCCTTGCATGTGGCGATTTTTTCAAGTCAGTTTAGAAGATGGATAACCAACGAGATTTGGATTTTCTCTTCATGAAATTGATTAAATATAAAATTAAAATGGAAGTTTAAGCTAAGTTAGCGCAAAGTTCTCAGAGACATGGTGGTGAGCAATTTTAGTTATTTATT
This sequence comes from Maratus michaelseni, assembly GCA_963931845.1. NCBI lineage: Eukaryota > Metazoa > Arthropoda > Arachnida > Araneae > Salticidae > Maratus > Maratus michaelseni. Next base: position 197,121,897 of record OZ007588.1, on the reverse strand, counting down.
TTCACAAATTCCATTCTGTCCTTTTTTTAAATTTTTTACGCCAACCCCCTTTTTTAAATAATTATTTAGTTCTTCTTTCGAAAATTTCTCAAAACTACGTAATACATTTGATTAATCTTAATTCGGTAAAATAATAATTGTTTTTTAAACATTGTTTCCCATCACTCCATGGCGCATCTATATTATTTAATTATAAAAAAATATATCATTTGTCTTGTAAAAGAACATACACTCCTAATTGTTATCTGTAAAGAAATTAAAAATCAAGTAGTGATTTTTTTCTTAATCGAAATACCAAAATAATAAGATTATGTCAAAAGATATAAGGTTTATATATGTATTGTATTTTTACAGCTACCTAAATCACGCTACTGCTCAAAAATTTTACTTTACAAAAATCAATACGCTGCTATGCAGCAATTGCAACTATGTTTCAAAATAAAGATAAATGAATTTTAAATCCTCATAATTGCTTTTATTTAAACTGTCTAATTCTATTAATTAATGCACATTTACTATTTAATAGACTTTTATTCGTTATTTCCTTCTTGTCAAAATTACCTCACATCTAGTCTTGATTATTTTTCTATTAGTTCCTCGTGCAATTCTGATTATTTATTTATTTTCACTATTGTTTTACGGCAGACTGTTACTTTAAAATTGTTTAACCCTTTTTATCCTGACGGTACTTATAAGTACAACTTTAATAAAACACCTATATATTCGTAATATGACCGTTTTTCCTAACGGTATTCACAATGGCACAAAGAGTGTATTTCTGACAGCAGGCAGGAGATGGCAAATTCAAGCACATATCCTCTTTCTTTGCATTGTAGGGATTTTACATTTGCCACGCTACATTCGAAATGCATTTTGCAATAGAATTGACATGCATGTTGCTCTTCATTTGAGTAATTTTAGTGGTTTATTACCGGTTATTTAGTACTATTATTTTCTATTATTTTCTATACTCTACAGGTGAACATTTCCTATATTTTATTTGAAGTTTACTATTTGAAATTTACTATTTTATTTTATATCATAGGGTAAAAAATTGATGGTGGTTACAGTTGCATAATTAATGACTAAAACACCATAAAAATTATTTTCCTCTTTCCTATATTTATTCTGCACCAAAACTTATCCAATGATGCAAAAATACAATTAAAAAGTAGCTGTAAAATTAATTCAGGATATAAAAGGTTAAAAAAAGTCGAACCAGGATACTACTGATTGTATTTTATCTATGAACTCTATGTATTTATCTACAGCGCGGGGTCCAGTTATTACCTTATTTATGAGTACTAGCCAATTTGTTACATTATTCTTCTTTTAACAATGTTTGAAATCTATGTAATATTGTTCCAATATATCTGAAAAAAGTAATTTAAATTTGATGGGGATATTTATGATAGATATGCAGGTGATTATATATATATAAAAAAAAAACTATCCCTATATATAAGCCACTAGCTATCATACCGTTCACAGAAACGAATTTGTGCTCAAGAATAATATGAAAAAGAACAATTAAACTATAGCAATTACAGTTGCAGTGTCAAAATTTTGAAAGTTTCAAATGGCAAAACCTACATATATATATCATCATCATCCACAACAACAACAACCGTTTTCAATCCACTGCTGGATGTAGGTCTTCCCCAGATGTTTCCATTGTTGTCTGTCTAGTGCTTTAGTCATCCAATTAACACCGGCCACTTTTCTGACTTCGTCACTCCATCTTACTTGAGGTCGCCTTCTTGGTCGTTTTACATCTCTGTAATACCACTGTAGGGTGATTGTGCTCCATCTATTGTCTTGTCTTCTTGCAATGTGCCCAGCCCATTTCCATTTTGGCCGTTTAATTCTCTCAATGATGTCAAAAACATTCGTCTGACTTCTTATCCAAGTTATTCTCTTTCTGTCTCTTCTGGTTATGCCTAGCATACATCTTTCCATACTTCGCTGTGTTGTTTGTAATCTTTGTAATATCCGTTTTGTTAGCGTCCATGTTTCTGCTCCATAAGTTAGTGCAGGCAAAACACATTGGTTAAGCACCTTTCTTTTCAAACAAAGAGCCATGTTACTCTTCAGAATAATATTGTTCTTCGCAAAAGCACTCCATTCATTTCTTATTTTTTATTGATATCATTCATGATACTGTGTTCTGATGATCTTTCTTGTCCAAGGTACACATAACTTTGCACTTCTTTAATCTCGTTGTTGTTGCAGACGATTTTCTTTTTTGATGCAAATGAATTGAACATCACCTTAGTCTTTACATATGGTAATGTTTCATTTATGGTTATATATATATATATATATATATATATATATATATGTGTGTGTGTGTGTGTGTGTGTGTATATAATGATTTGCATAGTGAAAACCATAAAAACGTTGGAAAGGTACTTATAGTACAAAAATCGTCGTCTCTAGAAAGTCTATGAACAAAAGAGAAAAAAACTGATGTGCTCACCACAACACGACTTTCTTTTCTATTAACGTCACACGAGCAGGGAAGACCGAGCTATGCTCGGTCAAAATTAAATTTGAGTTCAAATATCATGACCCATGACCAAATTGACCCACTAATTGAATTTTCACGAACATGTGACTTAGCCCAACAGTCTTCTCGTGCCCGAAAACCATAGAATGCTAAATTTATTTCAAATCCTCTGAACAGTTTTTAAGATAAAATAGCTTGACCCATAATGACCCATGACCAAAATGACCCACTAATTGAATTTTCTCGAACATGTGACCTAGCCCAACAGTCTTCTCGTGCTCGAAAACCATTGGATGCAAAATTTAGTGTAAATTGAGCCGCTTTTTAGATCTTGACCCACAATGAACCAGAAATGACCCACTAATCGAATTTTCTCGAACATGTGACCTAGCCCAATGATTTTATCGTGCTCGAAACTCGTAGGAAACAAAATTTAATCAAAATCGTTAGAGCCGTTTTTTAGATAAAATTAATTTGACCCGCTTTGACCCAAAAATGACCCACTAATCGAAAGTTCTCGAACATGTGACCCAGCCCAATAGTCTTCTCGTGCCCGAAAATAGTCGGATACAAAATTTCTTCAAAATCTTTTGAACCGTTTTTTAGATACAATTAGCTTGACCCTGACTCAAAATGACCCACTAATTGAATTTTCTCGAACATATGACCTAGCCCAACAGTCTTCTCGTGCCCGAAAACCATTGGATGCAAAATTTAGTGTAAATTGAGCCGCTTTTTAGATCTTGACCCACAATGACCCAGAAATGACCCACTAATCGAATTTTCTCGGACATGTGACGTAGCCCAATGATTTTACCGTGCTCGAAACTCGTAGGAAACAAAATTTAATCAAAATCGTTAGAGCCGTTTTTTAGATAAAATTAATTTGACCCGCGTTGACACAAAAATGACCCACTAATCGAAAGTTCTCGAACATGTGACCCAGCCCAATAGTCTTCTCGTGCCCGAAAACGGTTGGATACAAAATTTCGTCAAAATCGTTTGAACCGTTTTTTAGATACAATTAGCTAGGCCATGACCCAAAATGACCCACTAATCGAATTTTCTCGAACATGTGACCTAGCCCAACAGTCTTCTCGTGCCCGAAAATCATTGGATGCAAAATTTAGTGCAAATTGAGCCGCTTTTTAGACCTTGACCCACAATGACCCAGAAATGACCCACTAATCGAATTTTCTCGAGCACGTGACCTAGCCCAATGGTTTTCTGGTGCCCCAAAACGGTAGAACATAAAATTTCGTCAAAATCGTTAGAGCTGTTTTTGAGATAAATTTTGCATATATATATATATATATATATATATAACCACCCACAAGATTTGCTCGTATTAGAATATATGATTTCACACTGTGTCTGCGGCTTTGATCCCAGCCTACTGAATCACCATTGTAACGAGAAACATGCCGCGAAGCATGCCGCTTACAGCGAAAAAACGTGGGGAAATTGTAAAGATTTATTACCTGAACGGACAAAATACCACAGAAGCATTGCGTGTCTACCGCAGAAACCATCAACTACGCCGAGGCTCGTGTATTGTAAAATCTGTACGGGCCTTGATACTCAAATTTTAAGAAACTGGTTGCACATGTGATCTCGGCATGGACGAGCTTCCATTCCGTTCGAGGCTGTTGCAGAAGTCCATGAGACGATAAGCTACGGTCCTCTTGCAAGTGCACGCGGTTTTTTACACGTTCTGCAGTTGACAAATTCTACGGTCTCCAAGAAGCGTGTGAAAAGCAATAACGTCTAGATTTTGCGAATGAATTCCTCATCCGGTACCACGAGGATGTTATCTGGCCTTACCCATTCTGGCCCATTTCTCGTAGACTGGTAACGTTAATTTGAAGAACTACATGAACTGGGCAGAAAATCCCTATGATGTAGTTGCACTTCCATTACAAGATGTAAAAGTACTGTGTTGTGGGGTTAAAAAAAACTCTTTCATCTTCGGTCCTTACTTTTTTAAGAGGTTGCTACTGCTGCAGCAGAAATAAGTTCAACTCTAATTCAATTTAAAACAATAAAAACAATATAACTCATTTCTTAAACATCTACCCGATGTTTCCGTCTGTTTAAAGAATTAAATAAATATCTCCAGTTTACAAAAGTAAACATTTATTGCAACAAAAACAAATCCAAAAACATCTCTCTAAAAAGCATTACGTCTTCACATTTCAACTACATCTTTTAAAACTTTTGGAACATCTTTTTTTCCTTTAAAATTAAAACGATAAAACATAAAGTTGCCATATCACAAAATAAATTACAATAATAAAATAAAATCAACAATTCAATGAGTTTTGAACATCAAGCAGATCTAGTAAAATATTGAAAAACCATGTCTCGTGATTCTTCTCTCAGCGGAGCTAAAATTAAAAAGATCACGCGAGATAAAATTAAAAAGTTTACGCAACAGTTACTGCTGTATGTCTACAAACGTGTACGGTAACGAGTGATCGCTATCTAGAAAAGTTGACTAATTACATAATTCCCAATTTGTAACAGAAAAATGCTCCATCTGACGTCATGTGGAAGCATGATTACGCTTTCTCAAATATTGGGTCTTCTGTCAAACGTTTCTTAACACAACACTTTGGTGACAGAGTAATCTCCCACCATTTCACCATTTACATCCGCGAACTGCACCTGATTTGAAAGATGCCATCATACGTCAATTTCAACAGGTTCCTCTTGCCAGGGCACTTGCTTCAGCGCTATTAGCTATCTGCCGCATGCAAAATGTCATCATGAGTGAAGGAGGTTACTTAGAAAATTTGTGAAACACCATAAAATGCTTTGATTTCTGTTTCTTCTCTGTCCTTATTGGTTGTTTTCACTTTTCTTCATAGTCTGTTTAGCGTGGGCGATTTTCGTGCTACAGGTACCGTTCCGACGCTTTTTATGTTTATTGACTATGAAGATCATCACATCCAATAAAAAAAGCTGGTGTTGCCATTTGAAATTTTCGAAATTTTGTCACTCTAACCGTAATTGTTAGAATTTATCTGTTGTTTTTTGTATGGTTCTTGAGCGCATACCTAAAAATACTTTAAACCAAAATTTTATTCAGTTTCTATGAACGGTATGATAGCTAGGGGCTCATATATTGTGATAGTTTTTTTTTATAATCACCATGCATATCTCTGTGTGTGTTTGTATATGTGTATATGTATGTGCACGTTTATGTATGAGAGAGCGAGTATATGTGCATGTCAACGTATAATTTCTGGAAATATACTTAATATAGTATTTTATTTTTCCTGTTTATGTGAGTGTGTTTTCATTTAATTAGCTTCTTTTTTAGAGTGCTTTCATGTAAATTTCATTGTGATATAAAATTATCATGCGTGTTTTCTTGCACAATCTTTAGTGCTTTGAAAAGCTATATGCATTATTTTCTGAACATTAACAATTAGTTAAAACTTTATAAGTTTCTTACTTAAACTTCCTATAATTTATATTTAGTCCTACAGTTTCTCAATACTTAACCTAATAAAAAATGTTGCATGTTTAAGTTTACTCACTGAGGGCGTTAATCAAATCCTGTTTTTTATTGAAAATAAATGTTAACTATCGATAAGCATAACCGACCTTTTATGTGTTTAATTTGGCATTCCTTTATGGTATTGATCTTGTACGCCACTAATCTGGATGATCCTTTGTTTTACTCTGTCTTCTTTAATCGGATTTATCCTTCACCAGTCGAAAGAAAAAAACAAATGTTAGGAACATGTTACCTTTACGATTCTATTTACAATAGAAAAGGAAAACTTGTTTTTTAGAATCAATGAATTTATAGGTCTTTTTATATACAAGTAATTGCACTTTTCTAGATTTATTATTTTTTAAATTCTGTATAATCTTTTATTTTTTTTTACATTTTCGTGTTTTTAAAAAACCTTTAAATTTATTTAATTATATTGAAAAATGTAATATTATCATTTTAAAACAATATCTTAAAAAAGTTACTAATTTAAAAATATACAGATATACAGGATGTTCTTAAAATATTACGAAATAACCATTGAATGTAATACAGAAAAAAAATTATTATGGAAAAGTCATGCTCTTAAATTTGTTTTGTCTATTCTCTACCATCGTTCGGGAGTTCCTTGATGACAAATTTCCTGGCAGATGGAACAGTCGGGATGGACCAACTCTTCTAGATTTTTTGTTTTGGGGGTACATAAAGGACTGAGTGTTTGTACCACCAGTAAAAGAATATTAAAACACTCAAGGTTAGAATCAAAGATGCTGTGTCTAGTAAGACAGCCCAAATGTTGTGCAATAGGTGGCGATAAATGGAACACCGCTTTGACATTCTTCGAGCCACCAAGGGAGCTCATATCGAAATTTCCTGACGTAATACTTGTACTAAAAACTTCATAAATGGCTTTACAAAGCATATTGAAACAAGCATATGCCTAATTATATTAGTTTTTCTGCAGTAAATGTGGTAATCAGGGAAAGATTTTATGACAACCCTGTACATTTGTTTGTTGCGGAATTATATGCATGTTCACGCTTGTGTATGACAGAGAGATCGTATGTGGATGTCCATGTATATTTATTTATGCAGGATGTCTCTGCATATATACTTAATGTGGTAGTTTATTTTGTCTGTTTTATTTGAGTGTCTTTTCATTTAAAGGGTTTCTTTTAAACAGTGTTTTCACATCAGGACCATTATGATGTAAAAATAGCATATATGTTTTCTTGCGCAAACGGCAGTGCTATGAAAATCAATATGTATTATTTTCTAAACATTAACACTTATAATGAATAGAGGAAAGTATATTCAACTAGGTAAATTATATACAATGGTTGGAGTATCATAGTTGAGATTTTTTCCATGCTGGGAATATGCTGGGACAAGGACACGAACCTGGGTACTTTGGTTTGCCGTACCAACGCTCTCCCTATTGAGCTATCCCGACTCTATTGGATATAATTTACCTAGTTGAATATACTTTCCTCTATTCATTATGACGTAATTACACGGTATACAGGAGTTTCCGTGCTATTTCAAGATTCATCATGTAAATGCTATAGTTATAACTCGGATGAATGAAATTAGCGCTGCAGTTCAAAGCCTTGTCCAACAGATAAGAGTGAAATTTGCCAGTCCAGGATATCGTAGGGATAGTTCAGTAGGAAGAGTGTTGGTACGGCAAACCAAAGTACCCAGGTTCCAGTCCTGGTCCCGGCATATTTTCGCTCTGTTGGAAAAAATCTCAACTATGATACTCCAACCATTGGACATTAACACTTAATTATACTTTCTATGTTTCTTACTTAAAGTTCCTATAATTTTTAGTTAATCCTATAGGTTCGCAATACTCACCATTTTAAAAGCGCTGCATTTCTCATTTTATTCATTTCTCATTTTATTCATTTCTCATTTTATTCATTTAGGGCAATAATCGAATCCTTGTTTTTGGTCGAAAATAAATGCTGACTATCAATAAGCTTAATTGACCTTTTATCTCTTTAATTTAGCATTTTTATCAAATATTGATCGTTTACGCCACTAAACTGGATGATTCTTTGTTTCTTCTGTCTTCTTTAATCAGATTTTCTCTCGCCAGATTAAAGGACAAATTAAAGCAATGTGTTATATTTGTGATTCTATGTATCATATAGGCAAAATGCTACCCTTTCTCGAACAATAAATGCATAAATGCGAGTAAACGTCTTATAAAAAAAGTAAAGTTTGGTATTTTTATATTTTAATTTTATAATATTGCTTATCCCTATTTTAATTAATCTTCAAAAAATGTATCATATTAATTAAGCTGGTTGGTACCAAAATCATCCCCGTAAAATTAATGGTTGACTTCTGTAGACTTCTCATTCCTAAATCATTACATAATTATTAAATCATTGTATCATGTACCAAAAACTTGCTTTTGCAGATTTTTATGTCTTATTAAAGTATTTTATGTCTTACTAAAATATAAGTTGAAATTGCGTAAATAAAAAAATATTTACAAAAATATGTAAAATAAAACTTTTACATAAATGGATATAAACCATTAAACGGGATATAGTGACAAAATAAATAAAAATATTAGCGGATACTCCTGAGCACGAATAAGAGAAAGTCCTCAAAAGAATATTGTATAAGACAAAGGTGAACAGAATTGTTTTTTTATGATATATTTTATTGATTTGTTATCTGAAATAGTGAAAATACATTTTTCATGTTTCCAAATTTACCTTGCGATGTAAATTAATCGAACACTTCTTCACAATTTGTTATTATTATAAAATTGTAGCTCGTAAAAATGGCAACCGGGGTGATGAAATGACTATAGGAGTCACTTGGTGCCATGGGCATTTTTTGAATAATAGCTGTTATTCAATGGTTTGAAACAGAGGCCACAGGTTTTAATTAAATCCCACTAGGTAACGCAGAGATTTTATGTATTACGGCTATAAGCGTCTGTCAAAGTTACACTGCTGCTCTCATTTGAATATTACAATTTTATCGACATCAAACGAAGTACTGTGTCCATGCACAAAAAGTTTTTTTTTATTTGTTCCACGTATAGAATTTATTAATAATATTATTATTTTATATTATTTTTCAATGGATGCTACAGTTTAAAAAAACAATCTTCGTTTATTTACTGATTTATTCGTTTAAAAACGCTGACTTTGATTATGATTCCATATAAATTTCATCAGGATAAAAAAGAAAACGGCAGATGTCTATTTATTTTCCTAGGTTCTAACTTCCGAAAGGAATATTCACATTTGATTTTCGTATATTCCACCATGAAATTGGAACACTGTTTGTCCCCGGACCTACTGTAGGTTTTTAAAATCGTCATCCAATTATGATATTTATTTTGCAGCGACACCTAAAAAAGTTTTTTATGTGCTTGTTTACCGCGTGTCAAAGGTGTGAAATATTATGGTTTCATTTTAGAATAATTCACGTATAAAGAGAGGGTATCAGCAAAAATATGAGTAGATGCTTAATAACGCATCTCGATTTTCTTTATTCAGATTTTTAACAGCGTATGGGGTGACCCTACTATTGCTTTACTTAAGAGAGGTAAAAAGGCAAAAATGTAGAAACAACTAGAAAAGATTTCATGAGAGTTCGTTCACTGCGCATCAGACGTGTGGAATCTTATGTTACCCATTTAAAAATAATTCATGATTGAGAGAGTTAATCAGCAACAGATTTTTAACAACCTCTTCTACCATTGTTTTTATTATTATTATTTGATTTTAGGCCACTAACCAGGTCCCTAACTGCCCGGATTTTTCCCAGCTTAACGGGTCGATGGATGGCAACGGGGTGAACATTCGCCTTATCTCGGCATGGCTGAGATCTACTTGATAAACTTCCAGATCATTGCGGCTGCAGTGCTTCTTGTTGCCTACGTTGATTTTCCTTGGTTGACCGGTTGCTAATTAATGTTTAGATAAGTCGATTTGGCACTGCATAGTGTAGAGAAGCTATGTTGCGTGGATGTGAGATTCTGGAGTATTTACTGTAGTTGGAGTTGTCGATTGATCGTAGTTTGTCGCAGGCTGTGAATTTTCAGTTTTATTTTCTATGTAATCTGTGAGGCATTGGCACGCTAGATTATTGCGAAATAGAGATAGAAACAGTTGTGGCTATTAGTTTGTCTATACCTAACATTGTTTTACTTGAAAGATATAAATTAAAAATCACCCAAGCTGGAAAAACAATTACTTAATATTAAGAAATTAAAAACGTCAAATAACGACTAGATGGTGTTATAAGCGAATGTATCTGTTACTTTGTTGTCACATGCGCAAAATAATGAATTTTGCTGAAAGATACTCTAATTAAAAGTTACTTACTAGAAATTCCTTATATTTTTATTTCCAAACACCAATAAATTAATTCAAGTATTAAATGAAAGTAACCTTCTCAGGATACTTGGTTGCTAAAATTCTTAAAGTAACGAAACAATGTAAAAAAGCAGCAATTAAACTTCAGACCATAACATTCTATACAAATCATTCAATTTTAAACATGAAAGATGACATAGTTTTTACATTTTTTTTTCATTAATACATTTATTTTGAAATTTTATTTACAAGATAATAAATATGCTAACGTCTTTTATTGTTTTCCTTACAACATTTCAAATATATTCTTTTTACAAAATAAGAATGTAATTAACTAAAAATGAAAAAAAAATCATTCGAAAAAGTAAGGAAAATGCCTTCAAATCCAGTTTGTTTTTTTATAACTACAAAGAAATAAATATTCTTTCAAATCTCATTAAAAATTGTAATGAAGATATTACAATGCGCAAAATCACTGATAATGTTACTTGAAGCAAACAATTTCCAAAAAATAAACTTAAATTGTTATTAACATTATCAAATTTCTGTTTTTCATATTGTATATTTAAATTATGTTTTACAATAGTTTCTCATGGGAAATTTATTTTATTTCTTTATTGTATGTATTAAATTTTAGAACTACAGGGAGAAAAATAATTAATCCATTGAAAAAGCACTAGTTCTTTTTAATGCTAGCTTCAGAAAACATCAATTCACAGACATTGTATTTTATTAAAATTGTATTGTCTTTCAAAAGAAAAATATCTTCAAAATATTGTCGGAAATGATTTTGAAAAATAATGCATAAGTTGAATATATTTACAAAACTGAACATTGTTTTAAACCGTAATGTCAAGCATTTTTTACTTTGAAAATTAAAAAATCACCCAAGCTGGAAAAATTATTACTTAATATTCAGAATTTAGAAACGTCAAATAACGACTAGATGGTGTGATAAGCAAATCTATCTGTTACTTTGTTGTCACATGAAAAATAATGAATTTTGCTGAAAAATAGTCTAATTAAAATTTACTTACTAGAAATCCCTTATATTTTTATTTTCAAACACCAATAAATTAATTCAAGTATCAAATTAAAGTCACATTCTCAGGATTCTTGGTTGCTAAAATTCTTAAAGAAACGAAACAATGTAAGAAAGCAGCAATTAAAACATCAGACCATATCATTCTATGCAAATCATTCAATTTTAAACATGAAAGATGACATAGTCTTTACATGTTTTTTTTTTCATTAATACATTACTAGGTAAGTAATAAGTGTTCTAAGGCCAATATTAACATTGCAGTCTGCAGAGGTATTTTGTATTTTGAAGATAAAGACATTTAATTAAAATATATAAAAAAGGATTACGTTAAATAAAGCGATAATAACTCTCACTATAAAATAAAATATCAGAAAATAATGCAAATAAATGAATTTTACAAATACAGTAATTTACAGCAACCGAAATCGTTACATGATTTCCTATATCACTCTATTCATTCTAAGCCTTTATATACATGGTATAAAATATGTCGCAGTTTTCATTTTTTATTATTTTCCTTTCAAAACATCTAATATAAAGAAAGTTTATGCCAGTTAAAAAAATGAAAATATGACTAACTCAAAATGCAGAAACAGAAACGATTTGAAAAAGGAATGAGACTTATTCAAATGCAGTTCATTTCTATAACTGCGAACGGATCATGATTATTTCATCTCTCATTTACATGCGTGATCCAGACGTCACAATGCACAGAATCAATGCTAATTTCTCTTGATGCAAAAAATTTCCAAAACGTAAAATGAAATTGTTATTAGTTTTATCTTAACATTTCACCCTTCACATTGGATATCTAAATTGTGTTTTTTAATGGTATCTCTTTCAAAATGTATTTTTTTTTTGTTATCTTTAAAGTTTTTTTAGAGGCAGTATGAATACGTTGACAATAAAAAATAAATAGCATTTAAAAGTCGTTACTTGTATATGAACTTTTATTCCAAAAAGTATAATTTTATAAAAATAATTTTCATTAAAATAGAATCGAATTTGAAAAAAAAAATGCTTTTGCATTATATTTTTTGAAGTTAGTTTGGAAAATAATTTATAAATTTAAACAAGAAAATAAACGATATTTAAATCCAGCTCATTTTTGTAACTAAGAATAAATAATGTTTCAATTCGGACTTAAATTCGTAATTTTAACACCGATTCTAAGTGCCGCAAGCATCGATTTCTTGGAATAGATAAAAAATATGCTTTTATAGCCTGATCTCATCTTTGGATTGAAAACAACGCCCACGTATCTTTCTTTAGATTAAAATATAGGCAAAAGTCACACATAGCAAGATCAAAAGAATATAATGGATGTTACCGAAATATTTGAGACACAGCTAAATGGTACAAGTTAAACCTATCAACTCTGAGGAGTATTTGAAGTACGTAGATTCCTACAAAATCAATGCACTTTTGTAGACAAATTTTCTAACACCGATTCTAAGTGCCGCAAGCGTCCATTTCTTGGAATAGATAAAAAATATGTGTTTATAGCCTGATTTCATCTTTGAATTGAAAACAACGCCCACGTAACTTTCTTTAGATTAAAATATAGGCAAAAGTCACACATAGCAAAATCAAAAGTATATAAAGGATATTCCATCACTTTGATGGTTTTTCGTTCAAGACATTTGACTATAATCCTTGCTGAATGAGAAGATACATTGTCAGGGTAAAATATGAATCTCCTAATATTCACCTCCTGATAAATTTCTGGAAGACACTTAGTGGTGTACTAGTTAGCTGTAACTGTCTTCGGTCTTTTCAGTTTAGGCCTTTGACCAGCCCTGTACTTCTGACGAACACGTAATACATTATTATTTCATTGCTCGACGTCTTTTAACCATTGTTGGTTTTGGAAAAACTAAAATACTGAAAGTATGCCTATTTTATAAAGTTTGCCTTTCTTGAAAGGCATACTTTACTTTCTTGACTTATTGGAACATAAAAAAAAGTATGTACGTTGCATTGTCAGTTATGGTTTTAGAAATGATGCGCTGCCAACTTTTTGGTTTCTTTACTAATTCTGACACGCTCCGCTTTTTGGTGTTCTGTTAAATTATAGGAGACCCAACGACAAACTAATTTTTTCATGTGCAGTTCTTTATGAATAATTTTATGTATAACTAGGGATCCCATGTTAAGTTCAACTGTACAATGTAGAAGGTAGAGCGATTATAATCGCCTATGATGTTTTGTACGGCCGATACATTTTCTGGAACTATAGCTGGCAAAGGTTCCTCTTGCGTACTCTTCATTCAGGAGAGACTTTCGACGCCTTCTGAATTCTGTCAACCCTCTGAATGCAGTGGCTCGAAATGGAGCATCATTTGCATATGCTAATTATAGACGTTGAAGGTTCTTGGTTCATCCCCACTTTAAAATCATAAAAAATCATAGCTCGATAATGCTCTCGCATAAACTCCATTTTTGCTTCTTTCAAAATTGATTCTATGCTAGCTAAATTGAAATTGTTGTCACAAATTATCGTCTGCGGACATAAAAGAGTTCAAATTTAAATATCAAACTAATAATTTTTTTACGTATATTGTCTATCAATATCTCAAAAATGTCCGTTTTATATTCGTATATACGTGAGTTTTAATTTATTATTTACAAAACTGAATATAGTTTCAGACGTTAGTAACTTAAAAGTATAAAGTAAAATTGGCAGGCTTCTCGGATATTCCCTATTTTAAACTTGTGAAAAATTCAGAATAAAAGAAATATAAACTTAGTTTCTAGAACATTTACTATAAAGAAAAACATATGAAAATTCAACAAATGAAACATTTCTCAACACATTATTTTTAATTCAGCGAAATCCATCGTAGCACTTAAAACATGAACGATGATACGATAAAATCGATACATTGTTAATTTACTAATACATTTATTATTAGTCTACACATACAGAACAGAAAATGTATGGGATGTTTAATTTTTAATTTTCTTTTCAAAATTTTAGAGATAACAAAAGTTGTCACTCCTTTTACAAAATGAAAACGTGATTAACTTGAATGAAGAAACAAAACTTGATTTTGTACAAAGAAAGAAACGATATTCAAATCCAGTTCATCTTTAAACTACGAAAGAATAATGATTATTTCAACTCTCATTTAAATTCGAAATCCAGATGTCACAATGCACAAAATCAATGCTAATTTCACTCGATACAAAAAAATTCCAAAAAGTAAAATAAATCTATTATTAGTTTTAACTTAGCATTCTGCCATTCACTTTGCATATCTAAATTATATTTTTTTATTGGTTTCTGTTGTCAAATGCATTATATTCCGTCCGTTCTAATCTTATATATTTTTTTCGTTTAAAATGATATTGCGAGTGCAGAGGGCATAAGGAATTAATGACATTCTACAGCATTATTTCTATATGAATATTTATTGATAAAAGCATGTTCAGAAAACGTGTTTTATAAAAATCATATTGACTTTCAAGATAATGTTATTGCATTATATTTTCGAAAATAACTCGGAAATAAATTTAAACAAGGAAAGTAACAATATTCAAATCCAGTTCATTTTTATAATTACGAATGAATACTGATTATTTCAATTCTCTTTTCAATTCGTAAACCAGACTTACAAGTCACAAAATCACAGTAATTGCACTTAATACAAAAAATTTGCAAAATAATAATAATAATAATAGTTAAAATAAAACTTTAAATTAAAGTCTAAAAATGCTTAAAGTGATAAAATAAAACATAACATGGAATATTTAAAATACCTTTTTAATATAGATTACATATGTTTCGTTCACACTATCGGTGACATCTTCAGATCTAAACGATAAATACAATATTCTCACATATTTTTGAAAATGGTAAACATAAAGGTTTTACGAAACCAACGTCAAATTATAGAACATCTGAAGGAGATTTGGTAGTGTTGCTTCCGTAGAGCGTGACGTGATTGCGCGCATGCACCGACGCCCCTTCGGTACGCGATGCCATTTCACTCATCAGTCAGTTCAGAGCAATCTTGGCCAAGACATCTCAAAAAAACATTGTTTATGCTGAAAAAATTCGAGATCTGCAGCGATTAAGGGACATCATTTACGCAGCAATACCAACTGTAACCCCTGACGTGATTGAGCGCACCTGGAAGGAGATCGACTACCGCATAGATGTTTACTGAGCTACAGGGGGAGCTCATATTGAAGTTTTCTAAGTGTAAAAAAAAAACTCACATTATTTTTACAATATAACAGTGTAAAAATAATTGGTTTATTTAGGGATTAGTTATTTTAATTCGAGATCAAGGTCATCTTTTTCGATGACCCTGTACGTTTTCCTTATATTTTTTATGTAATGTTATAAGAACAAATACTTGTCCGAAGATGATAAGTTCGGACTATGAGGAAGGAGCATTCAGTTTCCTGTATACATAATATTGTGTAAGGTTATGCATTTTCCTGGAAGAGAAGAATACTTTGAAATAGAGCATTTTTAGGCGTTGTGCTGCTTTATTAGTTGCCAAAATTAACATTACTATCAAGGAGGGCGGTCGCTCTGCCAAGCCAAGCTTAAAAAAAAAACGCCACACAAACAACGCCAAGAACTGGACAAGACCGCTACTGCTTATTTACAGAAATCAACTTCGCAATGTTAAATCAACAAAACATGCCAGATTAAAATATCAGATATTAAATAAACCAAGCGTCGCAGAAAAAAAAACGAAAACTAGAAGAATCTAATGAAGAATTACTTCAATTTAAGACCAAACTCATCTTCATAAGTGATTTATAAACAGAGATATAGATTTTAAAAAAAAACGTCGAGTTTCTTAAAATGATCACTTTTTTCTTCGTCAAACTTTTTTTTTTCAAACAACCTACAGACCTTAATATTCGGCAGAATAAAAAAAGGATTGCATTTTTAGACAAGTAATTACGTAATCTATGTGGTTTTATAAAATCCAGTGTAAAAAAATATTATTTTCTATCCATAATTAGCAAAAAACTGTTAATTAACTTGGCGATTAAAAAATTATGCCAAAACAGAGATAAAACCCGCCAACGACCATGTACCATCTCTATTATAATAGCACAAATCAGTTACAGGTTATAACCACATCAAATTTCATCTGCAAGTCAGCCATTTTCCTCTGAAGATATTTTTTTAAATAAAACTTCACAATTATAAGAACACATATTTTATAAAATAATTAAATATGACTGCAAACTGTGGCAGATGATTGTTTCTAACATGAATAAGTATGAGAAATTGCCTGTCATGGATATGGATCTGGGTAGCTCAGTCGCAGAGCGTCAGCATGGTACGCATAAGGTCCCAGGTTCGAGTCCAGGCCCAGGTCAATTTTTCACTCATGTTTGTTTAGTGTATTTAATTGTCTGATAAAATGCGTGTTCTTATAAATATTGTAAAATAAAGTAATCAGACGTTAGTGTTTATGCTTAAAAAGATATTTTAAATAAAAATAATTTACGTTTTTCGAAAGATCTTTAAAAATAAATTAGTTTTTGAGGGAAGATGTACCTTCTAAAATGTATACATTAAGAGTTATCGCCATTTAAAATTTCTTTCCAAACGTAAACAAAATTTTTGAAATGAATTAAATGTGATTCATTTATTTCTAAAAATAAAAAAAACACGGTAAAGGACAGGCATTTCGTTCGCAGGAATACCTTTCACGTCATTTTCCTATAAATTAATGAAATCCAGTTGTTAAATTATTTTTGTTTTAGAAGTGAAGTTTCCATTGAAATTTATTGTAACAGTACAATGTTTAATTGAATAAAATAAGGTAAATCTAAGAAATTGCTAAGAAATTCCAAACATGCACAGGGCAACGCAAAAATAATAATAATAATAAACAAAAAATAAATAAATAGATAAATAAATAAATAAATAAATAAAAATCAGCTTTCAGAAATTCTAAAAATTGTTCCGCTATTCATATTATGTATTTTCGGGGTCCATCCTCCCACTTTCAACCCTCCCACCCAAAGGGGGCACTTTTCTAAATTTTGCCGACACCTCTCATGTGATATATCGTTGGAAAAGTCTGTGAACGCTTAATCATAATATGCAGGGAGGAGGGGGGGGGTATTTTCTAAATTTTGCACATACCTCTCATGTGATACATCGTTGGAAAGGTCTGTGACCGCTTAATCCTATTATGCATCTCCGGTGTTCATCCCCCCTTTTGCCCCCCAAGCGCGATTAGCTTTCACCACCAGGGGACGCTTTCCTATATCTGTTCCTACTAGTCGGATCACGACGGGGTATGCTCATTCGACTCGACATCAATAGAGCTTTCCGATTTTAGTTCGTTTTTTCACAACCAGGGGGCACTTTTCTATCTCTGGTTCTATGGGCTAGATCACGACGGGGTATAGCTCATTCGACTCGACATCTATAGCCTTAACGATTTCAGTGCCCGAGGTTCATACAGAACAGATTGCGCTACCTGGTGGTGGAAGATGGAACTTGAGCGTGCGCAGCACGACTGCTATACAGTGCCGAAGGCAGCGGGGACCCGTGTCGGAAGTTAGTTTGGTTAGAGGTTTATACTATTCGATGTGCAAATTAAGGGATTATCCGGTGCCGAAGGCAGCGGGGAACCAGGTCGGAAGTTCGTTCGGTTCGAGGTTTATCTTATTCAAGGTTTTACAAGATTCGAGGCCCCGATATAAATTAGGGGCCCGCTAGCGGGCGAAGCCAGCTAGTGCTAATAATAAAAGAGCGTGATATCATGTTTGATTTCAAATGCAGCGCTGACACGCTATGTACGTATTGCATTTTTATTCATTTCATCGATAAGTCAGTGATATTTTTTAACGGGGGATAACAAGTATTATAACAAGCCACATTTAGTATGTTGTTATTAGTTTAATTGAAAAATCTACTGGTATTTCTAGTTAACCTTTTAAACAATGACTGAAAGTAAAATGTAATTTTAAATTATTTCTCATGTTTAGATTATTTAAATTATGTTTATTCTGTTTAAAAAAAAAGAAATGATATCTACAAAAACAACTTTTCAAAAGTAAAAAAAAAGCCAAGCGTAAAAAAAAAAAAGTTGTGGCTAAAAAATGGTGTGATATCAAATTTCCAAGCTATTATATTACTTTTTTAACTTTTTTCCATTAAATAAGTTATCATATATATAAGTCGAGTGCCTACGTATATGTTAATAGAAATCGTTTTCTCCTGTACTAAATACATCCTAACTAGTTTCTGAAAATTCAATTTTTTTCAAATTATGCATGATGGGCTTGGCGGCCATCTTTTCATATTTCTAAGCACCCAAAATTCTAAAGTAAAAGCGTAATACGTTTGCAATGTAATATGTTTATAACAATTTCGAACTTCAGATTTTAACTACGGACAGATAAATTAGATAAGACTGATATTTTGAGAAATTGATTTTTATTAGTTTGAAATTATTAATTACTGTAAAAAATAAATCATAAGCTGAATCTTTAAGATAAGTCATCATTATCTTAAGACACAATTTTCAGATCATACAAATCTATAAATAAAACGCTTAAAATATTTGCTTAAATAACAATTTTGAACTTCGGATTTTAACTACGGATTTGGATGCTTGGAATTTTGTGAATAATAGGCAAAGATGGCTGCCAAGCCCATCATGCATAATTTGAAAAAAATTGAATTTTCAGAAACTCGTTAGGATGTATTTAGTACAGGAGAAAACGATTTCTATTAACATATACGTAGGCACTCGACTTATATATATGATAACTTATTTAATGGAAAAAAGTTAAAAAAGTAATATAATAGCTTGGAAATTTGATATCACACCATTTTTTAGCCACAACTTTTTTTTTTACGCTTGGCTTTTTTTTTACTTTTGAAAAGTTGTTTTTGTAGATATTGAATTATAACATACGTCGCTTATGATGGAAAGCGATGTACTAAACATACCATAAATCTAGTGAGAACTGTGCCAGTTTTTGTTTCAGTGGAGCCTTTCTGCGCCATCACACACTTGTCTTCTCTTCTGGACAATAATTTTTAAACAGTTTGTGCTATTTAAACACTTGAGAGTTCGATAGGGTGTCATTTAAGAATTTTGTAATCAATCTGTACCAAATTCCAACAGGTTTCAAATTTTCCTTTGTTGAAAGTTCAATAATTTTTCTTTATGAATAAGCTCTAGAATCTTTGTGTTTATTTATGACGTTATTCACTAAATAAATGAATCTAGGAGGAATAAAACGATAGTCAACGAATTTTTAGACCGTAAAAACTTACCGTGATTGTTTTGACAAGTATACGAAATGTTATTGATATTAAAAAGTCTCCTTTATATTGTATTCGCGCTTATAAAAGATATAAAAATACAGTTCATTTTTATAACTACGAAATATAATAATTATTTTGACTTTCAATTTAGTTCATCATCCAGACGTCACAATGCGCAGAATTAATGTTAATTTTACAGGATACAAACAATTAGAAAAAGTAAAATAAAACTATTATTCATTTTTGCTTAACATTCTGCCATTTATATCGCATATAAACATTATCTTTTTTAATGGTTTCTCTTGTCAAGTGTATTATTTTCCTTGATTGCACTTGTCTTATATCCGTCATATATATAAAAAAAATTCTAATGAAACGATTTTAAGAAAGGAATTTATGTAATAACTGAAATATAAATTTGAAAATAAGAAACGAAATTGTAAAATACTTTAATTCGTGGTTAATAATTTTTACACACTTACATATATATGTGTGGGGGGGGAGAGTGTGTGTGTTTATATATATATATATATATATATATATATATATATATATATATATATATATATATATATATATATATATATACATATATATGTATATATATATATATATATATATATATATATACAGTGGTGGCCAAAAGTGTGGACATTTTTTGAAAGTTTCATGTTTTTCAAATTTGTGTGCTTGTAGAATATACTAATTTTCACTTAAATACAAACGTTTATATATCAAATTGAAGGTAATTTAATGTCAAATTTAATAATAAAAACAGTATTACAATATCTGTATTACAAAAAAAGTTATGCAACTAATAGTAAGATCTATCTTAGATTTGCATTTTTTTTAAGTGATACTTACACAATCAATACTTAGTAGGATAACCCTTATTTTTTAAGACAGCTTCACAGCGTCTTTTCATCGAGTGAACGAGTGTTTGGAGTTCATCTTTCGTAATCACATGGTGCCAAGAATCAATTATAGCTTCAATAAGTTGTCTTTCATTGGATGGACGTTTTTTTTTTTCGTACAAGGATTTTCAAACGTCACCACAAATTTTCAAGTGGATTGAGATCAGGGCTGTTTCCTGGCCATGGTAATATATCTACGCCTTTATTTTGTAAACCATGCTTTGCATACTTTTTCTGTGTGGCATGGAGCTGAATTCTGCTGAAAAATAAATGGTGCGTTGTTGGGGAAGAGATCCCTGATGGAAGGTTTCAATTTTGGTTCCAGGACAGTTTCGATGTATTTTTTGGCATTCAGGATGCCATCAATCACTTGAATTCGGCGAACACCTTCTGCAGACATACATGTCCAAATCATGACATTTGTTGGGTTTTTGTAGTTGCTTCAATGCAATCAGGATGAAGTGCTTCTCCTACTCTACGTCTCACGTATATTCTACCATCACTACCAAAGAAGGGTATTTTGCTCTCATCGCTCCAGATTACTTGCTTCTATTGATTTTCTGACCATTTAATGTGTTATTTTGCCCACTTAACTCGTTTTTCGCGTTGCTTTTGATTTTAATATGGTTTTTTCCTTGGAATTCTAGCTTGTAGTCCAAATCCTGATAACCTTCTTCTTATTGTTCTTGAACTTACTGCAATACCCGCTGCATTCATTTTACATCTAATGGCATCTGATGAAAATTTTCTATCTTGAAGGCATAGCCGTTTAATTTTCCTATCAGCAGTAGCACTTGTGCATTTTTTTCGGCCTGATTTGGCCTTATTTTCCACTGATTTCGTTTTTTCATAACGTAAACAGAACTTTCGTACACCAGAACAAGTCACTGAACCACTAACTTGTGTTGCAATTTCAGCATAAGAGAGGCCATTTTCTCTCAATATAACTTTTCGGCTTCTTTTTGTAGATGTCCAATTAGTTCTTCTTGTTGATGACATTGTTTAAAATTAGTTTAATTAAAAAAAGGACTTTAAATATTCAAAAACAGCAATACTCTATTTAATTGTACTAGTAGGCATCATTCCGCAAAATATTTCCACAACAATAACTCTTTTACCATCCAAATAACCTAAACTATAGTTACAGACATATATAGTTACAGACAGTCCTCAGAACAGTGTTTGTGATTGGCTAGTACGATTTTATTACAAAACACGTCCTTATTCAAAACGATTTATGTTTGTTTGTTCTACTAAAATGAGCATAACTTTTTTTGTAATACAGATATTGTAATACTTTTTTTATTATTAAATTTTAGATTAAATTACCTTCAATTTGATATATAAACATTTGTATTTAAGTAAAAATTAATTTATTATACAAGCACACAAATTTGAAAAACATGAAACTTTCAAAAAATGTCCAAACTTTGGCCACCACTGTATATATATATATATATATATATATATATATAGAGAGAGAGAGAGAGAGAGAGAGAGAGGGGGGGGAGATAGAGACAGAGAGACAGAGAGACAGAGAGATAGGCAGATAGGCAGACAGGTGGTAGATCGACATGTAGAGAGAGGCAGACTGACGGATAGAGAGACAGATAGACGTGTAGGAAGACGGTTACAGAAACAGATAAACGGGTAGAGAGAAAAGTTCATAGACTAGCAGACAGACAGATATGATAGATTGAAAGACATGCAAAAAGTACAGGGTTTGGAGCACGAAGATCGCAGGAGGCAGAGCCCCCTAATGTATATATATATACAAAGACATAGAGGGTGTCCGAAAAGTCTGGAAACGGTCGAATAACTCGAAAAATATACATCGGATTGGAAAACGGGAAATATGTGTCTATCTATGTGAAAAATCTATTTAGAGATATCAAATTTGCCCCTCCAACTCTGCTCATTGCGGGGGAAAAGAGAGGCGGCAACTTTGAAATCTTAATTGCTAACACCCGTTTTTTATTGCAGATTCGCATTCTACAGGAAAAATACGTAACTTTTATATTTGACATTTTCTTCAGAAAATCGTAGGTGGCGCTGTAATGGAGTAAAATGAAGTGAAAATCATTTCCATTGAAAAGTTTGGAAACGGTCGAATAACTCGAGAAATATACATCGCATTGAAAAAACGGAAAAATACCTGTTCAATATTTTGAAAAAAATTTTTAGGTATTTCAAAGTTGCCCTGGAAAGACAGGGGAGGCAACTTTGAAATCTTATTGCAAATTCGGATTCTACGAGAAAATCTACGTAACTTTTGTATTTAACATTTTCTTCGGAAAATCGTAGATGGCGCTGTAATCGACTAAAATGCAGTGAGAATCGTTTCCATTGAAAAGAAATTGGTCTGGAAATGTTTGGAAACGGTCGAATAACTCAAGAAATGAGATCTTATTGAAAAACGGAAAAATACGGGTTCAATATTTTTGAAAAATCTATTTATGGATATCAAAGTTGCCATTTTTCTAAAATATTGAACCCGTCTTTTTCCATTTTTCAATCCTATGTATATTTCTCGAGTTATTGGACAGTTTCCAGACTTTTCAATGAAAACGATTCTCACCGCATTTTACTCGATTACAGCGCCATCTACGATTTTTCCAAGAAAATTTTAAATACAAAAATTATATATGTTTTCCGTGGAATCCAAATCTGCAATAAAAAAGGGGAGGTTATCATTTAAGATTTCAAATTTCCCCCTCTCTTTCCCTCCAGGGGGTACAGTTGGGGGGGGGACAACTTTGATATACCTAAATAGATTTTTCAAAAATATTGAACATGTATTTTTCCTTTTTACAATCCGATGTATATTTCTCGAGTTATTCAACTTTATGTAGTCTTTTCGAACACCATTTGTATATTATTGTTTAAAATTGCAACATTGCGAATACAGAGGGCATAAAGAATAAATGACATTCAAAAGTACACTGGCGAGATAAATTAAAGGAACAACTATTAAAACACATCAAGCTTGAATAATTTTTCAGATAAGAATATGAAACTTGCACAAGATCATTATTTTGTCATACCTGAGATAAATTCAAAATGCAGAACTGCCTACTTATGAAAAAAATAAATTTACATAAAAACATAGGAATGTGTGATATAAGAGGAGATAGGGAAATTGTACTGTTACAACATTTAAGAGGCACACAGGAAAAATCAATAAGGTATGTGGTCACCCCTGACCACATACCTTATTGTGCAGGCCGTTATATGTGCATTATATGTGCAGGCCCTTATATGTGCATTATATGTGCAGGCCCTGAAGTTTTACAGTGATTTTCTACACTGTGAATTAGCTTATCCAGAAGTTATTTTGTTGAAATGTGTATTGAAGATGAATAACGCTTCGAAGCTTCTGGAGAGTGCTATTTAGGGGCTGTCGAGATGCAATTTGGCGTCCTAGTACATTCCACACATGTTCTATTGGATTTAAATCCGGAGAATAGGCAGGCAACTCCATTCGCTGTATTCCTTCACCCTAAAGATAATCAGTCACTAGTGCAGCACGATGAGGACTCACATTATCATCCATTCAGAGGAAGTTATTACTGATTGCACCCCTGAACAACTTGACATGAGGATAAAGAAACACATCTCTGTATATTTCAGAATCCATAGTTACGCTGGTAAAAATGTGTAGGTCAGTGCGGCCATTAAAATTGATGCCCGCCCATACCATGATTCCAGGACTTTTGTATCGGTAACTTTCACCGATATTTGCACCTTATTGCGTGTGTTTTTCTCCCTTTATATGGTAATACGTCTGGGATCACTCTCCAAATAATATCGGGATTCATCGATGAAGAGAACACAGCTCCAGTTCGTGGTACTCTAATGACGATGACCTCTGCACCACTTTGCCAGGGCGCATTTCGTAACTGGAGTTCGTGGAATACAAATCATGGATTTCCTTGCATATAGCCCTCTTTTATCGTGCCTGTCACTCACAGTAAATCTGGATAGTCGAGTTCCTTTTGCTGCAACGAACTCCCTTGCAATCTGAACCGACGTAAGTTGCCTGCTCCTTTTAGCAATTGTTGCCAAATAACGGTCCTTAGAGTCTGTTCTGGCACGTTTTCGTCCTTGACCTGGTTGTCTCTCCACATTACCAGTGTCTTTAAACTGTTTCGAGTTACTTTACATGGTGCTTTTGGCTATTTTTAAGTCTTTACAGACCCCTGTCAGTGTCTGTCCATTCCCCTAATCTCACGCCATTTCTCTCCATCATCAGTCAAATGTCTTCTAGACGACATATTCAATCTACTACAAGCGAAACATGTAACTACACGTACAATTCTTAAAATTTGACTTGCACTCCTTTTCAAACGTGCCGAAAGAACGTGCCCAAACATTTGTATATTTTTCTGTAGTAAAGGTTAATCCCATTAGATTACGTGATAACGTTGACATTGAGTTACCAACCAATTGCCTTGCATTGTATTTCCCGTAATATAATTAACATAAACCACCTTTTTATGGTTGTTTCTTTAATTGTTCTCGCCTGTGTATAATTTCTATATGAACACTTACTGATGGAAACATATTCTGATTTTTTTTTATTAAAGTTATATTGACTTAAGAAAATATTTTATAATTATATTGCTGGATATGACTTTGAAAAACGTTTATAAATTTAAATAAGTAAAAAATATCCATTTGTATAACTAAGTACGAATAAGGATTTTTTCAACACTCATTTATATTCGTAATCAAGACGTGTCAGAGTACAAAATATATGCTAATTCCTCTTGATGCAAAACATTTTTAGAAAATAAAGAATGAGCGTTATTAGTTTTATCTTAATTTTCTGCCCATGACTTTGCATATCGAAATTATGTTTGTTATGGATTTTTCTTGTGTAATGTAAATATTCTTTTAAAGTGTTATCTTATATTTTTGTTAAAATATACAGTGGAAATAAAGATACAAATAAAAATTAAAGGTAATTTATTACAAGATGAATATTTATTACAAGAAATGTCAATTTACTGTGCATTCAATTATGTTCTACTAAAATTATATCGACTTTTACGAATGTACTTTTGAACGAAATCTTCGGGAAAATCTTTCAAAAATAATTTATAAAATTAACCAATTAATTTAAAGATAATCAAAGCCGTTATCTTTTTAAATATAAACAAATAATGATAACTATAAACATATACTTATCTTTATATTGTATATCTAATTTGTTTTATTGGGTTTTATTGTCAAATGTATTATTTTACATTGAGATCGAAGCCGGAAGCATTGAGCTCGGTCTGCCGAAGTATCCAGAGCCCCAAACCCAACCATTTCCGCTTTTCGGTGCATTAAATTTGTGGAATTTGCCGTTTGAATTTTTCCGGTATTAAATTCAGCTTTTAGAGAGCCAGTAAAGTGTATTGGGAAGGGCGTAGGGACGGTGGATAAATACTCTTAAAAATACTCTTTAAAAATACATTCTAAATCCAGTAAAAAATAAGATTATTTTATTTATTTATTAATTTATTTATTTGCGAAAGTCATCATTTCTAAATGAACATCTATTCCGAAAAGTAGCAATTCAGAGAAAAAGCGTTTTATTAAGATCATTTTGACTTCGAAGAAAAAGCTTTTGCACTGAATTGTTTGCAATAACTTTTGAAATTAATTTATAAACTTAAACAAGGAAATAAAAAAATAAAACCAGATATTTTTTATAACTACGAACAAAACTGATTATGTCCACTCTCATAAGAATTCGTAATACCCACGTCCCAATACGCAAAATTAATACTGATATCAGTTGATGTAAAACATTTCCAAACGTAAAATAAAATGGTTGTTTAATCTTAACTTTATACCTTTCATACATTGCATATCTAAGTTATGCTTTTTAATTATTTTTAAGGCCAAATGTATGTTTTTCTTTAATGTGTAAGTTTTATATTTTTGTTAAAAAGGCCTTTACGAGTATAATGGGAATAAAAAATATGTAGCATTGAAGTGTCATTTTTCTATATAAAGTTTTATTACAAAATAATACACAGAGCATGTATTTATGAAAATTGAGTTGATTTTTCAGGAAATCCTTTTGCAATAAATTACAGGAAACATGTTTGGAAAATAATTTATAAATTTAGCACAATAAATTAGCAAGTAATGAGTTCGAAGCCACTGTGGTCATCCGATGTGTTAATCATCATAGGCTTTCCGAACCCACTGATGTCTGCTTTAAAATTTTCCAATTTCGCTTTTAAATTTTAGCTATGGGATCTTCCGTGATCAGGACACCCTTTCAAATAGTCTTTTCTTAGAAGGATTGAGGTTCAGCTTGTTCTGCTAGTAACGACAGTCGATATATTTAAACGATATATAAATTCAGTTCATTTTTATAACTACGAACGAAAAGATTGAAATGACACTTAAATTTGTAATTCAGACGTCACAACGTAAATAATAAATTCTAATTACACATGATACAAAAAAATCGAAAGCATAAAATATTAGTTTTATCTTAACTTTCTGTCATTTGCAATGATGTTTCCTGGCGGTTATTCTTGTGAAATGTATGAGTCTTTTATATTTTAGAGTAATAGTTTTTGTTAAAAAGACATCACGAATATATTGAGAAAACAACAACAACAAAAAAGAAAAAAAAACTAACATTCAAACTGCTTTATTTATACAGGAATATTTATGTTGAAAAGAAACAATTTACAGGAAATGTGTTTTATTAAAATTGCATTGACTTTTAGACAATGATTTGCATTATGTTTTGAAAATATCTTTCGAGAAAATTAATTCTGTTAAAATCCAATTCATTTTTGTAACAACGAAAATTTAATGTGTATTTTATCTCTCATTTAAATTCTTAATCCAAACGTCACAAAGTACAAAATCAATGCTAATGTCATTTAATGCAAAAATTCTCCAAAAACTAAATTAAAACTCTGATTAATTTTATCTTAAGTTTCTGAACAGCACTTTGCATATCTAAAGTGCATTTTTAACGGCTTCTCTTATCACATGTATTATTTTCTTTTATTATGTTAGAATTTACTTTATATTATGAAAAATAAAAACATTAAAGTGCAGTAAGAATGAATAATGATTAACATTACATTTTCTTTTAAACAATAATTTACGTAAAACATATTTTATTTAAATTATAAAGCCCTTGGAGAAAAAAAAATATTAGCATATAATTGTCATAAATACCTTTCAAAGATAATTTATAAATTAATGCATAGGCTGAAAATATTGCTCAACTGGATATAGTTTTAAAGATGATAATAATTTGAATATGTAACGAACATTAGGGGGGGGGAAAGTATCACCCCTGATATTTTATTAATAAATAGTGAAAGCTAGATTAGCGATACCGTCGACCAAAAACGGGAAAATATCTTATACACATTAACCTCCAAATTTTCACAGAAAATACTAAAACGACTATTTGATTGGAAATAATGTCTTCTTTCAATTTATGTTTGAAAATAAAAGCTTATGAGGCCGTATTCATAGTGAAATATTACCAAACGCTGAAACTGTATACAAACACCTACTTTTGACATAATTCGTTTTGGTACATTTTACTTTAGAATACCAAACGAGAAGTCATTCTGTCAACTAGTTTAAGAATTATGAATGTTTAAAATTTAGAACTCCTAACTTTGAATTCATTTGTAGTCATTGCAAAACAGTTTTTCACCTGTTAACTGGGTATGACGAAATATTTCGTCATACACGATCTACTACTGCAATTACTACGAACTACTACTTCTACAAGTAAAATTTTAATAGAAATTTTCATCTTATTAAAACGTCCTATTCAGGCAAAATTACTGCCATGTAAAAGAAAAAAAATTCTATTCTTTTTTACTTTGTGGAAATGTGCCCCGTTGATAATCAGGCTTATCACTTGAACAATATTTTATTCTCCGGTTAACAGATTAACACGGGTAGACGTCTTAAGCATAACTCAAAAACTACTTCGCATAAAGAACTTTAATTTTTTATTCACATTTTTGAAGCTTCTAAAACTCGATTTCTATTTAAAAATTCATAGATTACAATTCATGTTTTTTTTTTAATTATAGTTAAAAAAAATGAAGTAACTTTCCGAAAAAATCCGTATTGTAACCTATGGATTTTAACAGAAATCGATTTCTATAAGTTTCAAATATGCGTCTCCAAAATTACACTTGATTTCGCCAAGTAGTTTTGAGTTATATTTTGATAATTATCCAAGTAACAATCTGTTTTGCAACGACTACAAAGGAGTTTAACGTTAGACGTTCTAAACATTAAACCTTCATAATTCCTAAACTACCAAATTCCTAACTGACCAAATTACTTCCAGTTTAGTATTCTAAAATAAAATATACCAAAAAAAAACAAAAACAAATATGATGTCAAAATTTGTTGTTTGTATTGAAAATTTCATAGTTTGGTACAATTTCACTATGAAGACGACCCTTTAAGGTTTTTCCATAATATAAATTTTTAAAAGGCATTTATTTTTAATCGGCTGGCTATTTTAAAGGAACATTCATTCATTGAAGAAACTAACACAACACATATTTAACTTAAACTTGTGCAACTGATTTCATGAAAGACTGTTTTAAAAAATTATTCATTTTAATATGCAGGATCGTTAAATTTATACTCTTTTTAGGTAGAAAAAGGAAACAAAGTTTCTAACTTTTTTGTATTCTTCAAACATACTCATATAAATTTTATAATAACATTTATGTAATTATTAAAAAATATATAGATTATAAAAATTAAGCATTATTGCAAAAATAGCATCATTATTTTTGTTGTTAAAATTGTAATCTCTGAATGATTTTTTAAGAGAAAAAAAAATTTCACAGAAAATAACAAATGAAAAAAAAAACAGTAAGAATAAATATAATTAAATAGCATAAGTTATTATTGTATTTGACGATAAAACATAACTTTTTATCATCTGTAAGCATAATTACTTTCAGTTAATAAGCATAATTATCATTTCAGAGCATTTTTTACCATACATTTGGTTATGCTATCATTTATTTATTACGCAGATAATTTTATCCGAAAATTTCGTTCATGTTTCAAGCTGTTACTTTTTTTTTATAACTGAGTTATATTTACTTAAAATGTTAAACATTCCTTGTTACACCGGGTGATTCAAAATACAGGTTATGTAAAGTATCGTAATAGTAATAAAAACATATTTCCAATTTAAAAATGTATGCAAATCAAATATTTAGGTTTTAGATGTGCCATTTGTTGTACAGGAGATGTATATGGGAGATGGGAGAAGTGATTGAAAAATCCCATTCTTTTGCGACCAAAACTTACACATATATGAAACTTTGAATTACTTGAAATTTCAGTGTTTTGCGATATTAAACATACATTTTACGTTTTAAATATACGCATTTAAATAGGAAATTTAATTTGTATGGCCTCTTTTCCTTTAACATTTTAAAAACATTACCTTGAATCTAAGAAAAAATTGAAAATAAAATCAGTTTCTTTTACGACCAAAACTTTCACAGTTATAAAACTTTGAAATACTTGAATTTCCACCATTTCAGGACACTAAAAATGCATCGTTCCATTTTTAGTGCAAGAAAACACTTAAAAGTATCTTTTAATGTAGTGTTTATACTTATTTTTTAACACTTTCCAACCTAGTTGAAAAGTGTTTATGACTTCGGTTTGTCTGCCGTATGGCCGTCTGCCGTGTGGCCGTCTGCCGTCTGCCGTCCGCCGCTGTCCGTGCTGTAACTCCCGTAAATATGCTCGGATTGCCCTGCATTTTTTATATGTTATTGTCGTTATCTATAGCATGTTCCCTATTTCAACTGAAGTGTGTAGCACTTATAGTTTTTTACAGGGACACTCAAAAGAATTCCGTTACATTACGGTATATGGGGAAAATCATTTGCTGTTTATTTTAATGATGTTACACAATTTCAAACACATTGTAATTGATACATATCACTAAGGTGCATTACAAGAAGCTTAATATGGAATATGGTGTGCATAGTACTTTTAGTTACTTTACAGGGACAGTCAAAAACATTCCTTTACATTACGTCTATGGAGAAAAATCTTTTGCGGTTTAATTAAATAATGTTTCACTATTTTAAACGCATTGAAATTCATGTATATCACTAAGGTGCATTAGAAGAAGCTTACTACAGAAGTCATCGTTCATTTACAGGGACACACAAAAGAATTCTCTACTGTCTGTTAACAATAATTCCTGGATGTGCGTTTTAAGTTGCTGAACTCCAGAAACTCCAGAAGGAGGATTTTAAACTGTGCTACGCGTTTCCTAACTAAACTAAAATTTAGAATCCTATGTAGTATATATACAAATCTATAGATCATATATAGGGCTGAATAAAAGTATTCGGATATTTTTCCGAATATTGTATAGGTTGGAAATTCTTGCAATTACGTTTTTAAATATGTTATGCGTTTTCGAAATTGTTTACTTAGATTTTATCTTTCAGCTTATTAAACGGTAATGATTTGTAAAATTATTTTGGAAGCGTTGGAATGTATTACATAATCTATGCTTGAGGCATGATTTTTCGTTCTTGTTTAAATAATTATTGGTTCCATTTTTGTAATAGATACTTTAAAATTGCTTATTGCGTCAGATATTACAGTGACTGTTATGAATTAAATCTTCTTTTGTCTACAATGTTTTAAGCAATATATTTAATAGCAAGAAGAGAATATTAATTTAATATCGAAATCGGCAGCCATAAAGTGTACTTTATCATAAAACTGATGTCACTTGCCTGATAATTATCTCTTTTTTCAAGAAATTTGACTGAAGAAAATACAATATTATTTTAAGCTTTTATGTTTTTTATAATTAAAGTAAATTAAAATACATTAACGAAGTTTCTAAATTATATAATATTTAAACTATGTTCAGAAAATAATTCCTCCTCTTATTAAAACATTCTTAGAATAGTGCATAAATAGACCCAATTTTACGTCTAGAGGAGAAACGGAATTTTTATTTATTTATATATATATTTTTTTGTACCGTATTAATCTTCTAAAAACATATGTTTTATTCAAATAACATAGAATACCTATTTAAAGATTGACATTGCTGAACTTTTCATGCAACCAGTTCATGTAAAACAACAAATAGAAAATATGCATAGTACCAATAAATTTAAAAAAAAAAAACAGTCATTACTTTTTATTTTATCTGAGGATAAAACATGATTTTACCGCGAGTGAAAGTATAATTGCATTTAGTTAATACGTGTACTTATCATTCTTAAACCCATAAACGTTTTTCTTATCATTTATTTCTATACAAATTATTATACTTCTAATGAACTTCACCTTAATATAAAATAATTTTTTAGACTATTATATTTTTGTATATTTAATTCAAATGACAAACACACGCGTTTAGATTGCATTCATCCCATTTGTTGAAAATACTTATTGTTACCATTGCTATAAACGTTTTAAAATAAATTCTTGAATCTGTCGTTGCAATGATAGTTATTTTTTATATGATGAATATTTTAAATAACATATTTAATAGCCAAAAGAAAAGATTAATTTAATACCTAAACTTTGTTAGATTTAAAGTGACATTTACCATAAAACTAGTAACCTGGTAATTATCCGTTTTTTAATTTTTATAAATTTGGCTGAAGAAATAACCAATGTTTTCATTTAAATTAACAAAATCATAAAATTCATCTTTTATCTGCCCAATTAAATTGTGACATATTTATAATGAATAGCTTCATAAAATACATGTATTTGTTGAAATTTTCGTTTTTGTTTTCTTTTTTCTCTAGCAAAATGCTATGAAAGAGCAGGAGAGTATTCTGACGCTAATGAGGCAAATCCTTTGAATATACTCAGCGCTTCATATAAAGTTTTCACAAGAAAGCCATACATCTTGTTACGTTTATTAAGCACATTGTAATTTCTAATTTAACTTAAATTTCCTTCTATCGACGCTAAGTTTATATTTTTGAAAGTTTAATTACATCAGACTATACTTTAATTATCTTATAAGAGAAACTCATGGGTTTGTAGTGTTCATTCTGATATAATAAAGGCAATAAAAGGGCATAACGCAAGAAATAAATTTAATTTCCTGTTTTTATTTAAAGATTCAAATCATTTTTATCAACTCAATTAAAATGTGACATATTTATAATGAATAGCTTCATAAAATACTTGTATTCGTTGAAATTTTCATTTATTTTCTTTTTTAAATAGAAAAAATACTATGAAAGAGCAAGAGAGTATTCTGACATTATTCTGGTATTATTTCATTTTTGTTTTGTTTTTTCTCTTGCAAAATGCTATGAAAGAGCAGGAGAGTATCCTGACGCTAATGAGGCAAATCCTTTGAATATACTCAGCACTTCACATAACGTTTACACAAGAAAGCCATACATCTTGTTACGTTTATTAAGCACATTGCAATTTCTAATTTAATTAACTTAAATTTCCTTCTATCGACGCTATCTTTATATTTTTGAAAGTTTAAGTTCAATTACATCAGACTATACTTTAATTATCTTATAATAAAAACACATATAAGGTATTATCGTGTCCATTTTGAGATAATAAAGACAATAATAGGGCATAATATACGAAATAAAATTGGATTCCTGATTTTATTTACAGATTCGAATTATTTTTTATCAACCCAATTAAACAGTCACATATTTATATTCTAACAGATTTATAAATTAATTGAAAATTTTATTTATTTCAACCTTCTCCAGAAAAAAATAAGGTATATTACGAAAAAGACAAAATATTATTCTGACGTTAAATAAGTATAGTCAATTGGGGTTATTATGAAAAAAAAAACTTTCCATGGTCACTTTCGATCTTTTGACTCTAGTCCATAATAATAATAATAATAATAATAATAATACGAGTATTTTTATTTCTGCTTTTGTTTCATTTCTTTACGAATAAAAAATATTTCTTCTCATTAAAATATAGTTAAAAAATTTAAAACCCATTATTAGCACCATGGACTGGGGGGCTATTAGGTAAGGTTATGTGGCTAAAGTGAAACACCATTATGTTTAAGTGGTTGAAAGCACTAAGGAAATGAATGCCAGTAACAAAGTTACCCCAAATCTAATATTTCAGCTGTACTATCTATTTGTTTTCATTTTGCCTGAATTTCTGGACATCGTTCATGCGCCTACTAGATTACTGATGAAAAACCTCTGCAATAAACACCCTCCATAAATGATTAAATCATAATTTAGAGTGAAACGCAAAGAATGTACCTGTAACACTTACGCTATATTTGTATGAGATTTTAGAAGTACATCTGCAATGGCATAAAACCTGTTGCTGAAAAGGAAAAAAAATAAATGTAGTCTACGATTTTGGTTGATCCACCAGACATTAATATTGATACAGCCGAAAAAAAATAACAAGAATTATTCCCAATGTTTAATGTGTTTTTTTGGAAAGGCAGGACAGCAGCAGTATCCATAATGTTCTGCGCAAAGAATTTCATCTTCTTTATAAACTCGAAGTGAGTCATTTCAGCGATCGTTAGACCTCTTCAAAATTGGATTATTAAGTTTCCTTCGTATGTATGTGTTTATAGTAAGTAGATTTTCGAACTATATGTTTAACGTCAGCTAAAACAAAGGTTCCATTTTTAATAGTCAATTGAAAAATCCGTGTGTCGTAGAGAACTGGATCAATTGCTTTCCATGTGGCATTTGGAATTAAATATTTCCATGATTCTTCATCACTAATAAGCAGATCAGCCAATTATTTACAGTCTGTACTGCCTCCTTTGTGCAATTTTTCAATCAACGTCTTTGTTTTATTTTTGATTAGATGTTTGTAAATTTATAACTCCTTCATTTTGGGTTTAGTCTATCGGTATCTCATCTACTGTTTGGGTAATAAATTGTATTTAATAAATAATTGTACTTAATAATAAATAAATTTATTGCTTGTGCAGTCCTCTGCACCTTAAATTTGTCTTATACAGTTTTCAACAAATATTTTCCTTTTACAGTATTATGATTTGATTTGTCTTTCTTTTATTTGTCTTACCACCTCTTAGGATACTTTCCTTTACAGCATTTTGTTAAGTGATTTAAGTTATTTTGCTTTCGAATTTTTTTGCTTCATTTCCTATTCTTAATTGTTCTGCCCCTCCCTTCTCCCCACTATATACTCTTCACTTCAAATCACTTTTGAACTAGAATCTATTTTCTTCTTTTTTGAAGCCACAGCAGCATATTTCTTTATTATATGTTTAAGCAACTTCTCAGAAGAATTTGGAGAATTTTATTAACCTTCGTTCACAGGAGTTAATATAAGAGATACAGAATGTAAACTGCTTTGCATTGGCATTGTTTTCCGGCACATAAACAATCTATCTATCTTAGAAATTTTAGCTAAACAAAGTAATTATTCACCATTGAATATGGTGAATTACTAATCCTTTTTTATGGCTCCATCTAACATACATTGTAGGGGAACTCTCTTACTTCCTGTTTTGGTTTTTGATTACGCACCATTTTTAATGTTCTGCAATTCACAGACTTCAACGTTTAATTTCACCTTTATCATGAGGTGTAAATCTAAGTTGTAAAGTGAACTAGCCAATGTTTCATATCATTCGATTAAAAATCTGTAACATAAAACAACATAACTATTCGGCGAAGTAAAAAAAAAACATAAATGGCATACGAAAACAAAAGACAATGAACGATTAACACATTCAGTTGTATTTCTGCTAGATGTTTCTAACTATATGAGAGAATAATATTGTTACAGAACATCAATCACTGTCTCATCTTATCCCCAAACACTGCCACATATTATTCCCATACACTGTCTCACATTATACCCTTGAGTTTGATTGTAACTCAGGCTACGTAAAACACATTCCAAATTTTAAAGGCTGAAAATGCGCACCATTTCTCACTTTAAGTATAATTTACATACATTTATATTTAAGTGTTATACTTCACAAGCTTTGAAGTCTAACAGAAAAGTTTTCTCACCAAAAAAGTGAGGTTATGTAATGAATACTTATTCGGATTTTCTTTTTCAATTTGTCGTGTATTTGCAAAGCGTATAATTAAAATGATTCATTTCTTACATGATAAACACAAAGCCATTTTTATTAATATAGAAGTTGGTACTTTTATGTGTCTCAAATTAGTCTCATTTTTTCTATGTCTGACATTAGTCTCGATTGACCCTAAAACCTTTCAAATTTCTCTGCGATTCAAATAATATTTTCACAAGAAAACATTATTAAAATCATATTATATGTAAAAATTTTGTAGTAATTTATGACAAATTGGCATATATACTTTTTTTCAACTATTATTAATGAATGTCTCTAATTTAATTTTTTCTCCCCGGACGCATTTATTTTAGGATTTTAAGGCTTAATTTTAATTATTCCAGATAAAGGTCCATAAAAAATACTTCCCTGCCTACTCAGACTTTATAAGTAGATTAAAATAACATAACATAAAAATAAAATATAGGATTAATGTTTTATTTAAAGGGAAAAAAACATTACATTTTTCTTCCAACAACCCAATTAAATGAGAATATTTATAGTAAATAACTTCATAATAATACTTGAAATCGTAAAAAAAAAAATTATTTATTTTCCACTTCTCCAAAAATATCAAGTAATATTAAGAAAGGGCAAAAGAGTATTTTGACACTAATTGGGTAAATGTATTGGATATCCTCTGCAAATGAGATAAAGTTCCCCAAGAAAGCCTTTAAAAATCCTGTCACATATAATAAATGCATGGTAATTTTATAAAGAAATTTAATTATTTAAATATTCTTCAACGGACGCTACCTTTACATATATTATACATCTTAAGCACAATTATACCAACCAGTAATTTAATTATTTTGATAGCGATCCATGTTAGATAGTTTAGTGTTTATTCTGTTTTTTAGGAAAGTTAAATGTAACAAAATAAACTTTCTCCAATAATATAAGTAATTTTCAATTAAGAATGAAAGAAAAGCGTGAAATTTTCTTAGAAAATAGATTTGGATTTCATAAGTATTGCATATGCTTTAACTAACTTTTGCCCGAGGCGCCGCGCCGCTCGCGTAGTATGTGAGTTTTGTAATTCGGGATGCAAATATTACATATAATTTTTACATTTTGTTTGTATAATTTATCTAACTAATAGTGAAAGTCCCATCAAAATCCGTTCAGTAAAATTTTAAAAACAACTAATCTTTAATAATATATATTAAATGCATGGTAATTTTATAAAAAAATTTAATTACTTATATATTCTTCAACGGACGCTACATTTACATATGTTATACATCTTAAGCACAATTATACCAAGATAAGCTTTTCTACTTCCAAGTTTGATTCAGCCACTATTATTAAGAAATGCAATACTCCTTTAGATTTAGACTTTTTTGAAGAAGTTTATATTCATAAATTTGGTAACTCCATGGTCAAGCGTACTTATTTTTCATGGTCAAGGGATAGTCATTTTTCAAGCGTACCTTACATCTCACCTTTCTGTGTTGATTTACTGTGTCATAGTGCATCACTTCCGGCTTAATCTTATTGGTTGCTCATACTCGGTGTGTTGTTGTCTGTCATTTGATTTTCAACTCTGTTTCCTGTATTTGGGGGGTTAATTTTTTTTTTTTTTTTTTTTTTTACTGACACTGATGATGCGAGTCCAAGTTACTCACGAAACGTGCGTCTGTTCATTGTGAAAATATTTTGATATTGTGTGTTAAACGTTGGATTTTAGTGTATATTTATCCACACACGATTTTATTCATAATGGTTAATAATCGGGTTCACTTAATTATAGAACTTTTCCCCATAACTCTATATTTAAACAACGTAGAATGATGTGTTATACACTAAAACCTTCACCCCAAAGTTACATAACTGACCAACGTAAGTCCCTTAAAAATCCGTTTAGCAGAACGTAAATGTTAGGAATAAAATACTAATTTGCCATTTATATATATATATAGTAAGATGGTAGATTTAATTAAAAGCTAATCTTTCATAATCGGGCTAACCTAGTTATGTTTCTTCCTTCCATGGCTCTATAACTAAGCATTGCAGAACGATACACTAAAACCTTCCCCAACCTAATTGACACTGTAATTAATGACCATAAAAATCCGTTTCGCAGAACGTGAGTTATAAGCATTCGGAATGAAATTCCCATTTGCATTTTACATATACAATAGATAGATAAAGAATATAAGGATAAAATTTTGTGATTATAATGCTTTATGCCGGGCAATTCAAACTAAATATATTGGCGGTTATAGCTTAAAGTGGAAATGATAGAAACGTATTTCATTTACAAAAATTATACAAATCAAGTAAGGTAAAGCTAAGAGAGTCTGCGCACAATTCAAAAGAATAACAATAAAAAATCTAAATATTAATTTTTTTGCTAAACTATCAATGAATAATTTTTTCTTCATTTGTTTTTTTTACGCATTTCCATTGCTATTTTGTTATTATGTTGCAATTTAATAGAACAGTTGTAATAAAACCAAGAAAGTTATTTTGCGCAATCTGTCCTTACAGGGTTGGTGAGATTGCGCACATGAGTAGGAGAGATTGTTACTAATAATTACTACAATTAAATTGTTAACAATAATAATTACACTTAAATGACATTGTTGTAAGGTTTTATGAAGAAATATTATTGTATTAGGAGTGAATATTTCAACCCAATGA
Source organism: Maratus michaelseni (assembly GCA_963931845.1). Lineage (NCBI taxonomy): Eukaryota > Metazoa > Arthropoda > Arachnida > Araneae > Salticidae > Maratus > Maratus michaelseni. The sequence goes on along the minus strand of OZ007588.1, from coordinate 197,083,545 downwards.
TTAAAGAATCAGAAAAAAGAAATAATTTTAAAAACGATTAAAAAATTTTAATTAAAGGAAAAGAATAAAGAATCAGAAGAAGCAAGTCCAGATAAGATTACAAAATAACATTAAGTTACTTGATAACACGTTTAACTTAAAATTAGTCCATTTTCATTTTTCATTTTTTTATGCAAATTTGCCAATAAGCTGCGTAATCTCTCCTAGCATGAAAACTAATAGGAACAATGCTCCTAAGTAGCAGATGCGCGAAATCTCCGATTTCGGTAGGAGAGATTGCGTGGCCTTTTATTTAAACATGGCCGCTACTAAAACGAACCGTTGATGTTCACATTGTTAGTCTAGATTAGTAGCTTATGAGAAATCGTTTAAGTTAAAAAAAAATTGTACTACTGACATTGTATAGAAATTTTGATGAATAGCTATGAAAATTCAAGCACTTACTTTGGAAAACAAAACAAAATAGCAATGCTTTATCTTAGACGCTCAAAACAATCAACGTGCACTTTCAAGTAGACACTCCACCATTACTGTTGTATAACTACCTGGAGTGGCTGCGCGCTCCCTCTACTCCTTCCCCCCGAACCTCTATGTGTGCAATCTCCACGACCGCGCCATCTCTCTTGGCTTTACCTTATAGTTTTCAGACTGTAGCATTTGATTTACAAGATTACTTCGTATACATGCCAAAATAAGAAATTCAACATTTTGTATTGCTCCCATTTCATATAAGTTTTATTAATGTTTATTAAAGTTATGCTGTCTGTGTCTAAGAAGGACACAAATAGATGCATTAATGTTTATTATCACTTAAAGAGGGAAAGATAAAAACGTACTTCCAATTACAAAAACTATACAAAACAAATATAGTTTTTAGAATGTGGCATTTATTTTATAAGATTTTTTCTATACATCTTAGAATACGATTTTGAATAATTTGTATGGCTCCTATGTACGATATGTTATATTTAGAGACATGCTTCCATGCGTCTAAGAAGGACACAAAAAAATCACATTCTTTTAGAGCTAAAAGTATATTTAAATCATCCTTTCAACAAATTTCATAAATTGATCAAAAAATAGCGCATAATGATATCACAAATGCTTGATGATATTACACTCTATTAGTGAAGTTAAAACAATTACAAACTGTCTAGAATCCTGAAATTTAATTACCAAGATTTATGCCTTAGCGTTCAAGAATTAAAAATTGTGTCGGTTATAAAACTATCATTTAGAAAACTGTCAGAAAAACAACTTACATCGAATACTGTTTTCTTCTATGTAACTGCGTAAGATTAATTACTGGATTAAATAATGTTTAATGGTACAATATTTCAATTATCTTGCGATAAAAAACATCGTAACAAGTTTTGTTTTCGCTTGAATTCCTGCTGATTAAGGACGAAAAAAGAAGCTACTTTAAAATGATCTCATTAAATCTTGGCTAATTTACGGAATGGTTTCGAAATTGATATGCAAATGTTAATAGAATTGAACTAATTAATTTTTGATAAAATCTAGTACTTTTTTTAAATGGTTTTATTAAACAATTCTATTTTATTCAAGAAAAATTTCAAAGTTTTGCTTTTCTACAGTTTGATGAAATTTTCACCGATTAAAAGACGTATTGTTTTAAGTCACAATTTTAAATTACTTCAGAGCATAAATTGTAATCTACTAAATGCGAGTAGAAACATTTTATACAGTCGAGAAGAAGAAAAGTTTAAAGCAATTTCTAACTATACTGTAAAGGATATTTTGTTTTGTTTTGTTTTCAGAAAATAAAAATCATGCATTACACATAGAACACATACGCTATCTTTTACAGTCTCAAAAAATCCGTGAATTGAACGAATAGTTCTGTTGGTTATATTTCGTTAAAACACTAAAATTTCGTCTTTAAATGCAGAAAATATCCCTATCTAACATAAAAATTACCAGAAATACTCCAATCTAAAGTTGTATTTACGTGAATCCACAGGAATGTTCCGGCAAATGTGTTGCACAGTAATTTTTATTAGAAACTTAATTTTTACTTATGTCCCTTTTCCCTGAAATCACGAAACATTTCCGAATCTACGATTAAAATTTCCTGAATTTCTCCAATCAAACAGCGTAACTTTCTGGAAACTCTCAGGCTACGTCCGCTTCGCAGGTTGATTTTTCTAAACGAACCTCGAATGATTAAAACCCTTTTTAATGTCGCCTTCCCCCGCCGGGAGGCTCGTTCTATTCTAAACAAAACTCTTTCGAAACAAACCTCCGGAACGGGAACCCGCTGCCTATGGCACCGTATAGCAGACGTGTGCAAAAATTAAATTAGTTCCCCCTTCCACCACCAGCAGACGCCATATTTATATTTCATTAACATTAACGCGATATTTAAATTTCGACCAAACTAAATCCACCCCTTAAAATTTAACCAATGACCTTTAACATTAACAAATATCGGTAACTTTTGAAACAGACATAAAATGGCACGTTTTTTGGTTTGACTTAACACATTATTTTCTTTCTTTTTCAGAAAGTAGCTAGTTTTTTTTTTTTATTAACATAAATTATTCATAATTGAGCCTTAAATCGATACCTCAAATTCTTTTCTTAATATTTACAAATTCGTGACAATAAACCACTCGTTATCATCCGCAAAAGAGAAATAACCGCTTCTTCGCCACAACGTATTTTAACGTTTTACATACATTTATAGATAACGTAAAAAAACTCTTTCAATCAAAGGGTTGTTCCGGCAACATGATGCCTGTACTTTTACGTTTTTTAACGAGTATTTTTTGAGAGTGTACGGTTAATCGCATATATTTTAAACTATTTTTCTCTTTTATCCTCTGGTAATGTTTTAAACATTATAATAGATTTTTATAGTAAACAATGATTAACATAAAAGAAAGCAAACGCAATTGAAATATACATCCATTATAACTTATAAAATAATCATGATTAGTATATGTTTGATTTTTAAAAATTATATTAGTAAAATTAAAACAATTACAAAAAAATCATTCAAAAATTTAATTAATTAAATTTATCACTTAAAATTGAAACAAATTGAAAATGTTGTGGCTTATAAACCCATTTAGAAAACTGTAAGGAAAGCAACCAAAACCGAATACTGCTTTGACATATGTATCTGTCTTAGATTAATTATTGTATTAAATAATTTTTATTTGAAAAACAATCAATCATTTTATAATAATCGGTTAATTATTTTATAATAAAGAACCGCGAAAAAGCTCTGTTTTCACTTGAATTCCTTGTGATTACTTACGAAAACAAATAGCTAATTTAAACGATCTTATTGTATAATCGCTAATTTGCGAAATGGTTTTGAAATGCAAATGCTAAAGAGAAGAAATAATTAAATTTTAGATAAAATCTAGTACTTTGGAAAGGTTTTTTTAATTACCGTATTCTAGAGAAGTTTTAATATTTTTTGCCTTTCTTCAGTGAGATGATTTTTTTACAGATTTAAAGAGATATTTTTCTTCCTTGACAGTTTTTAAAAGTTCAGAGTTTACACTGTAATTTTGTAAATGCTTAGCATCATGCAAAAAGGTAAAAAATCTTTCTAAGTTTCTGCATTAAAGACTTAAATCTTAAATACGTTTTTAAGCGATTGACAAAATCTGATATAAAAAATATACAATATAAAATAGAAGAAATTTATTATACATGATAATAACATTTTATGATATAATACAGCTCTTACTGTCAGAATAATAATATTAATAAAATAATTAGAAGTATTAAAACTTCCGTGGCACACCTAATTTTTTATCATCCGTGACCTGGTGTACACCAGGTCAATTTACTCGGAGTTAAATTTCATCAAACAATAAAAAATTACCTCCTACAATTTACCTCAAATGTTTAGATTTTATTATAAATTTTTGACTCGGTACTAAAAAAATTATTTTGTAAATAACACTTACATTAAAGTTTTTGTATCCTGTTTTAATAAAGCAATATCATTGCAGATAATAAAAGATCTAAGTTGTTAATAAATTAGAAGTTTAAAAATAATTACAATTTGAAAATGTCTTCTTTTTTAATTTTGATATTTCAAACAAGATTATTTTGATCTTATAGTCAGGGTGCTTTTTTCTGCAAACCTAAGTATCGAATATTTCATACAAATGTTATAGAAATTTAATACGCATATATTTAAGCATTCGCATTTGCAAAAAAAATGTTTTTAAAACAAAATTTCAAAGATATAAAAAATCGATACTTGGGTATCTCTCATAGAATCGAAAAATACAATAATATAGTTTTCAGACAATTTGGTCAATTATTTAGGAAGCTTTAGTATTTTGAATACATAGAGAATCTGTAAAAAATATGAACTGATAAAAATGCGTTTAAACATTTCATTAAAAATATATATATATATATAGGGTGCATAGGAAAGTCCCTTTAACCTGAAAATACTTGCGAACGGAGCAAGCTACAGCTATGCAAGTGAGGTAACGGTATGTTAAAGCGACTACGCCGGACCTAATGCAAACGACAGCAGCGCCCCTAGTGGTGAAATTTGGAAGATACCCATTGCAAATTGAAAACGTAAAAAAATAGAGCAAAATTTCCAGTTAGAAAGTTTTAGATAATCAATTAATTAGTACGAAACGGCATTTGGTTCACACGGATAATATAAATCGTCGCCTATATACCCAAAAATGTCCGAAATCGATGCGCGACAATTTCACATTTCGGAAATGTAGCATTACGCAATTGCAGATTGTGAAGTTGTACTGTACTGTAACGTCTGTAAAACTTTCATTTCCAATGCATTTACAATTTTAGTTTAAAAAGTGTTGGCGCTCGATTGATACAAACAGCATAATCTAATAGCATAAACTTATCGATGACAGATGATAGTTTTAATCCGAATGTGTGAGCGCTTTTATTTTAAAACTTTTATTTTCTGTGTTGTGGCAATCTTAATCGTTTCCTAGCGACAATTTGAAAATACGGGTTGTTTTTTGAGATTTGACAGAGTAAATGAATTCTGAATGATTCTAAATGAATGAGATCCTGCAAAAGGTACATTTCTTAAAGTAGTATATTAAAAATAATCTTTTCTTGGAGTTTGGAGTTAGAATTTTGAAGCTGTGTCAAAATAGCCAGCTTTACTGACTTTGAATATTGAGAGATGGTGCTTATTTATGGCAAATGCCAACGAAACGCGACGCATGCTGCAACTGGGCGTTTATTAATGTTGAAGGTATCTCCTATTTGCTGTCCAACATTGTTTTTCGGACGAGGCACTGTTTCAACGTACCGGAGTACTAAACCGACACAATGCCTACTACCGGGCACTGGAAAATCCCTCGTGGGGACTATCAACCAGGCACCAAGTGCACTGGTCCATTAATGTGTGGTGTGGTATCTTGAAGGATCATTTACTGGGACCTGTGTTCTACGAAAGCACATTAAACGGACAGAGATGCCTCCAACAATTACAGAATATCACTTTGTAGATTTTATTCCCCTGTCCGCATTACAGAACTTGTGGTTTCAACATGACGGTGCCCCTTCACACCAGCCAGCTGCAGTGCGAAGTTTTCTCAAAGATTGTTTTGGACAACGAATTATCGGGTATGGTGGTAGTGTTGAATGGCTTCCACGATCGCCGGACCTCACTCCGTTCGATTTCTTCCTGTGGTGTTTCATAAAAGATAAGGTTTATGCAACTCCACCTACAAGTCTGCTGGATCTACGTCGTTGTATTGAAGATGTTTGCAATAGTGTGACACTTCCCATGCTGAGAAATGCAGAATTATTCTCACGAATACAAACGTGTATGGTGAGCAATAGCGAACTTTTCTAACATACTGAACATTAACATTTTATCACTGTGAGACAGTTTGTCTTTTTTGTCTTTTTTGTGTAATGTTATCAAAATGTATTGACGTAAGTACTTATTTATGCAATAAATTGTGCGTATTTTTTCATATTTCTGGCTATTCCCATCAAAAGTTTACACAACATGGAGTGCATCGATTTCGGACATTTTTGGGTATAGAGGCGACGATTTATCTTATGCGTGTGAACCAAATGCGTTTCCTGCTAATTAATTGATGCTGAAAAACTTTCTAATTGGAGATTTTGCTCTATCTCTTTTCGTTTTCGATTGGCAATGGCTATCTTCCAAATTTCGCCCCTAAGGACACAGCTGTCGTTTGCATAAGGTCGGGCGTAGTCGCTTTACTATACCGTTACCTCACAATATACTTTTGTACTTCACAAAATACTTTTGTTATAAAATAGTTTTGTAGTGTCATTTAAAGATTTATGGCGTAGTTTCAGTCCTGCTGAAAATTTAATTGGAAATTTTTACTAATATTGTTTGCAGAAATATTTATCCTTAATTTTTATTTAGAAGTTTAAACCTAAATCTAATAAATATTGCTAAAAAATATTAGAGCACAGTGTGAAATCCTCGCACGGGTCGACTGGTACTGATTTAATAGTACCAAGGGAGTATGATTAAAATATAGTATCTAGATAGTCAGTTAATAGATTTTAGTGTTTATTCTCAAATCCTGATATAAGGATAGCTCTCTGCGCAAGTACAGTTAAGGGTATTCAATACTGGTATTTCATCTAACCCGATCCCGCCAGTTTGAAAAATAATATCCTCTGTTTATTGCCCTGAATCGTGAATTAAAAAACAAGCCTTACATGATAATCTGCTACTGTTTGGGTGTTACTATTTGGTGTATGATTAGTTTCAATGTAAAAATATTACTTCTAATAATGAATAAAAGTATTGATAAGTTATCTCTTGAAAATTTCCAAATACGAAAAATGACTGTTTATTCACACAACGTTTCCTGGCAGCAACCAAAGAACGACGCGCTTTGAGATGGGAACGCACTCTGGGAATGTTCTTAAGTTGTTTATTATTTTTCCGCGTGGTGGCAGCACGTTACCAAAGAAGAACATTAGTATTCTAAACAGTTGGATTTTTCATTGCTGAACTGAACGTAAAGACGACAGAGTGAAAAATGTCCCAAGCCGGGAATCGAGCCCGTCACCCCAGAACAGATCTCTGAGGCTCTACCACTGAGATACAATGAACGATATTCCAACTCGGTATCTCTCACTCTTATATATGTCAGATAGGCTGCAACCGCAGCACAAGATAGAAACTGTCATCCAGAGATGACAAACCCTGTAGAAAATTTTAGACGACATTTTTCACAACAAATCCAGCTTAGACAACACATACAAATAAATTCGAATTAATTTTTCCATAAATTTTTCAGAAGTTAAATTCGTCCGAAACTAATGATTAACAAACAAGTGGATTTTTCATTGCTAAACTGAGCGTTATGCCGACAGAGAGAAAAATTTCACAAGCCGGGAATCGAACCTATCCGCCATGTATAAGAGTGAGAGATACCGAGTTGGGATGTCGTTCCTTGTAGCTCAGTGGTAGAGCCTCAGAGCACTATTCTGGGGTCCCAGGATCTATTTCCCGCTTGGGACATTTTTCTCTCTATCGTCTTAACGCTCAGTTTAGCAATGAAAAATCCACTTGTTTGTTAATCATTAGTTTCGGGAAAATTTCACTTCTGAAAAATGAATTGGAATTTACTTTTATTAGTATTCCATATTACTTGACTATTCAATGATACCCGAAGTTCCTTTATTATTCAAAGGGTTTATCACACCTAATAAAAAAATTTTGAAAAAGTGATGTAATTTGGTACATATATTTTTAGAAGTCTATATAAATAATTAAAAAAAAAGAATTAAAAAAAAAAGAAAATATGTGCTTACGTATAATACGGACTAAATTATATCGCTGAATTATATCGCTGTGCATGTAATTTTACCATTTGATAAAAAAATTTCTAAAAAAAGCTAAATTGCTTTGAAAATATGTCTTGTTTATATTTAATTGGATGTATAACACGAATATATATATATATATTAAAAAAGTTACAATACATCGAAAAAAATTTCGGATTAATTTTAGGACTAAAATGCGAAAATAACAAATTTGCGCTAAAAATTATCAATTTTTTCAAACAATGTTTTCCGAAAATAAAATTTAAAATACGTTTTTACATATTTTTTTTTAATAAAATTTCTTCATACATCTATGTTTAAAATCTCACATAATTTACACAGTCAAAAATTCAATATATATTCGAAGATTATTTGCTAAAAAGGATAACTATTTTGATATTTCTTCAAAAAAAAGTGGGGGGAACAAAATATACCTCATCATAACAAAATACACGTATATATTATACATACTGCAGTAAAATAGTGAAATGTTTTCCGTTAATGATATTTGAATAAAATATTTGAAATTCTCAAGTTATAGCTTTCGCGTATCGGCTTTAAAGTTTCATTTACAGTAATAACTCAGACGTCAGATAATACAATTTATTTTCAAGCATAATGATGCACGGTTAAATTCCGCGTTTTCATGAAAGTTCGATAATAACATATATCATTCTTGACAGATATTTATAAACCCATTGCAGAATTTTATAATATCATTCAATATAACAGTAAAAGTTATCTGCCAGTTTAAATTGTTTTTAATATCAAAATAATAAAAATCCTTAACAGAAATCGTAATATAGTTTTTATTTTTAGAATATATTTTTTAATGTAAAATTATGTTTTGAATTTAATTTCTGAGCAAAAGTAAAATAATAATAATAATAAAATTGGCAGTTTTATTTATATAGGGGAAATTATGGTTTAGAATTAAAAGTAACTCTTATTAATTTTGGAGCTGTTAACGCAATAAAATTTCGAATTATTGTAGTTGTTGTGGTAGTAACAGATGCTTTAATTAAAAATTCATCATTTCAGGATAACAGCGTAAAAATTAAAAACACTTTCAAAACAAAGGAACAAAATATGCCTCATCATAACGAAATACACATATGTATTATATATATATTGCAGTAAAGTAGTGAGATGTTTTCCGTTAATGGTATTTGAATAAAATATTTGAAATTCTCAAGTTATAGCTTCCGCGTATCGGCTTAAAGTTTCATTTACAGTAATAACTCAGACGTCAAATAATACAATTTATTTTAAAGCATAATGATGCACGGTTAAATTCCGCGTTTTCATGAAAGTTTGATAATAACATATATAATTCTTGACAGATATTTATAAACCCATTGCAGAATTTTCCAATATCATTCAATATAACACTAAAAGTTATATGCCAGTTTAAATTGTTTTTAATAACAAAATAATAAATATCCTTAACTGTTTAAACGTCAATGTTCCAAAATTGGAACAGAAATTTTAAGTAAATGTTACAAATGCAAATAATTTTCGAATTATTACGGTTTTTTTGTATAATGATTATGAAATATTTTTTTTCATTAAATATTAAAAATTAAATTTTATTTTTGTTACTTTTTATGATTTTTAGAAATTTCCTATTTTTGAGGTATTTTTCACTATTTCAAATAACATTCCCCAACACATTTATTATGCAAAAAATTAAAATTATTTTTTATAGTCATAAGAAGAGAACTACTACTTGTAAAAAAATGCTACTAAAAACTATCTAAAATAAAATATAAATGTTTCACGCAGTTTAAAAATCTCATGTTCCGATTTTGGAACATTGGCGCTTTAGCGATAAAGTTTACAGAAGGAGTAATCGTATAAATAAGTAATTCAAATCTCATTACATAATCCGTTGACTGATTCAACACTTCAACATTGGTACCGTCAAGGTCAAAGACCAGACCGTGTCAAAGCATTTACCCGGAAGAGTTTATTTTATTAGGTAAGTAAAGTGTAAATTGAAAGGAGGGGCGCAAACAGAAGGAGGAAAAAAAGCTTTTTTCTTTTTCTTTATTTGAATGGAACTTTTGTGTTTTGTTGACTCGTAGTTGGAATAATTTGTAACATTATTAGAAGATAAAGTAGAGAAGATTTCTTTAGTAGTATACATATAATATTCAGCAGAATATATTTTTTTAGTAGAGTATGTTTTTTTTTGGTTGTGATTATAAAGCATGTCGAAAAAATTTTTAACTGTAGAAGAAGCAGTAGCGTATTTAGAAACTCTTTCGGATTCAGATTTATCCGATGTTGATATATGCCAGTTACCTCTGGATGAACCAGGTGACATAACAGACGAAGAGGATATTGTGGAAAATGACTTTGAGGCCATTATACCAGCTGACGTGACTGCAATGATAGACGTAATTTGCAAAAACGATGATACTAGTTGCCAAAAAAACGTGATACACAATACAGAAGCCGGTCCTTCGAAAATAAAAAATTAACTTCCGGGAAGAAAACGTAAGTTGCAATCTACAGATATTCTTCCGACTTCTGAAAAAGCACAGAAAGTAAAAAAACTCCTAAAAAGAAAATTGCATTGAAGAAAAAATGTGATTTTAAAAAACCTATTATATCAAGCAGAATCGAAACAATTTTGCAGACGTTTCCTAACTTAGTAAATCTGTTCGCCTATCGACCTATTTTTTAAAGTTTTGCCTCATGACTATATTTAACTCCTCGCTAAAATGACAAAATTGTACGCTTTACAAAAAGGAGAAGATATTCAAGTAGTATCTGAAGATATTTTGCAGTTTTTTGGTCTACTTCTTCTAAGTGGATATCATTCTGTTCTTACTGAATATATGTATTGGAGTACAGCGGAATATACGTCTGTTCCTATTGTTCCAACTGTTATTACCCGCAATCGCTTTAGAAAGATGAAGAAGTATTTTCACTTGATGGACAATAATCAGTTGAAAAAAGATGATAAACTTGGTAAAATAGCACCGTTATATGAAGAGTTATCTAAAACTCTGCAACAGTTTGGAATCTGGCACGAGAAGTTGAGCATTGACGAATCAATGGTCCCGTACTATGGCCGGCATACATGCAAAATGTTTATCAGAGGAAAACCTATTAAGTTTGGATTTAAAATATGAATGATGTGTTCATCAAATGGATATCCATACGCTATGGAGATATACAGTAGAAGAAAAGGGTCCTCGTCCGTTGTACAGTTAGGTTCGAGAGTTGTGAACGAATTATTATCTAACTTGCAAGAAAATTCAAAGCATGAAATATACTTCGATAACTTTTTTACTTCCTACGATTTCATTTCGGAGCTTGCAAAACGTGGAATACGAGCGACAGGCACAATTCGTGAAAATCGCATTGCCCTTTGTCCATTGAAATCTAAAAAAAAACTAGCTAAAGAAGACAGGGGAAATTATGATTTTCTTTCCAATGGAGCGGTATATATCTGTAGCTACAACGATAATGCGGTGGTCACAGTAGTATCTAACTACTACACACATGAACCCGTTGGAACAGCAAAAAGATATTCAAATGCAAATAAAGGCAAAATTGATGTTACGCAACCTCATATTATCAAGAAATACAATGAAGGAATGGGAGGCGTTGACGTTTTGGATAAACTTTTAGGCCGTTATAGGCCAAAAATGAGGAGTAAGAAATGGTGGTGGAATCGTTTCATAATTGCTTTAAATATGGCAGTTGTTTCAAGTTGGATTATACACTCTGAGGTGAATGACATCAAAATATCGCATTTGGAATTTCGTAGGCAAATTACAACTTTTCTCCTATGGAGAAAAGAGCGTCTGGTCGTTGATCATGGACCCCGCAGTCATGTGAAAAAAGAAGTAAGAATATCGGATGGACATTACATTGTACCTACATCTCAAGGACGTTGCGTAGTTTGTAAAAAACACAACAAATAAATGTTTTCAGTGCGATAAACGCATTCATCAAAGTTGTTTCCTAACATATCATCCATGAGGTGTCCATCTAGTGTCCATGAGGACACTAGAAATGAATATAATTGAAGAATTTTGTTTAAATTTTCCAAAATCAGGTATTTTATTATATTTTAATATTAATTAATTATGTAATAATACATGTTAATTGTGTAATAATACGTATATATACTCAGTAAATACCACAAAATATTCTCTGTATTGAATATTTCTTTCTGTTGAAAATTTTGTATAAAAATATAATCCACGAAACGCCAATGTTCCAACAATGGAACATAGCAAAAAACTACGAAATTTTTTTTCCGAAATTTTATTATTGTAATAGATAAAGGTGCTTTAAAGAAGCATAATTCTAAAATTTTATATTAATAGTAAGATCCGTTCAGAGTACGGCGTTTAAACGGTTAACAGAAATCGTAATATAGCTTTTATTTTTGGAATATATCTTTTAATTTAAAATTTCGTTTTGAATTTAATTTCTGAGCAACAGTAAAATAATAATAATAATAATAAATTGTCAGTTTTATTTATACACAGGGAATTGTGGTTTAGTACTAAAAGTAACTCTTATTAACTTTGGAGCTGTTAACGCAATAAAATTTCGAATTATTGTGGGTTTACTTACAAACAGATGCTTTAGTTAAAAACTTATCATTTCAGGATAACGGCGTAAAAATTAAAAGGACTTTCAAAAAAAGGGAACAAAATATGCCTCATCATTACAAAATGCACATATGTATTATTAAAATTGCAGTAAAGTATTGAGATGTTTTTCGTTAATGGTATTTGAATAAAATATTTGAAATTCTTAAGCTATAGCTTTCGCGTATCGGCTTAAAGTTTCATTTACAGTAATATCTCAGACGTCAGATAATACAATTTATTTTTAAGCATAATGATTCACTGTTAAATTCCGCGTTTTCATGGAAGTTCGATAATAATATATATCATTCTTGAAAGATATTTATAAACCTATTGCAGAATTTTCCAAAATCATTCAATATAACAGTAAAAGTTATCTGTCAGTTTAAATTGTTTTTAATATCAAAATAATAAATATGCTTAACAGAAATTGTAATATAGTTTTTATATTTTTAATATATATTATATTTCAAAATTATGATTGAATTTAATTTCTGAGCAAAAGTAAAATAATAATAATAAAAGAAATTGTCAGTTTTGTTTATATAGAGGGAATTGTGGTTTACTACTTAAAAAACGGTCTTATTAACTTTGGAGCTGTTAATGCAATAAAGTTTCGAGTTATTGTTGTTGTACTTATAAAGAGATGCTTTAGTTAAAAACACGACATTGCAGGTTAATAGCGTAAAAAGGACATATGACTTTTTTAATGTCATAAAAATAAGATTTTTGATACAATTTTACAAATAAAAATATGTGACACATATATTGCATTCAGTCTATGTCACGAACAAATATTTTAGTAATTTTTACAATACAGTATGTTTCAAAATAACTGATCTAGATTTAAATGACGGTAATTCTTCCGTAAAAAACACTTTTTTCGTTTAGGAATCAAAACATTTGCGGAACACAGAAGAAAAATTAATGGTCGTTCGTTTTACATATATATTTTTTCCTATTTAATTGTTTTGTGTGACTATGAATTCATCATAGATTCGATTACACCTGTTCCGAATCTGAAAACTCTATTTAAATGAAACCCAAAATCCGACCCCAAAGTTTCCCAAATATACTATTCTCCAAAAATCCGACTTGAACGCGAAAAAATAATTTCCGTTAACACAAACCTTACCCATACATATTTTAATGCAATAATGCAAAAAGTTAATATACCTCTAATAACAATTATATCTCTTATGTAGAAAATCGATCATATACATACTCATTTATATTTAAATATATAGTGTGATTTTCCCAATCCAAAACATTATTATTGATATTCTTTTGAAAAATATGATTAAATCGATTCCGACCCACAGGAATAACACAAACCTACAAGCTTAAAAAAAAGCATGACACGATTAGCTTAGTTAGTCCTATTATCTCTGAAAATATTAACGAAAATATAAATTTCAACTAATTTCACAGTTCTTTTTATGTTATTTCATTATGCGTCGGTATTTAAAATAGCAAGCATACTACTGTGTCAAATGATAAGTACACTGGGATTCAATTTAAAAAAAATGAAAACACAATTTTTTACATGAAAGTGAAATTTATATTGTAATATAGTAGTAAATAGTTTTCCGTTAATGATGTTTGAATAAAATAATTGAAATTCGCAAGATGTACTTTTCCTATATCAGCTTAAAATTTCATTTACACTAATTAGTTAGAATTCAGATAATACAATTTATTATAAAGACATAATGATGCACGTTTAAATATCGCGTGTTCAGGAAAATTCGTTAATAATATATTTCTTTCTTGACAGAAATTTATAAATCCACTGCATAGTTTTCCAATATCATACAAAATAACAGTAAAAGTTATTCCCAGTTGAAATTCTTTTTAACGTCAAAAAATAATTATCCTTATAACGGAAATCATAATAAATATTTATTTTGGGGATATATATTTTTAATGAAAATTATATTATGAATTTAATTTCTGAGCAAAAGTAAAATAATAAATAACTATTTTGTCAATTTCATTTATTTAGAAGAACATTAGGGTTTATTAGTATTAGTAACTCTTATGAAATTTGGAGTTGTTAACGCAATTATCTTTCTAATTATTGTTATTGTAATTATAAACAGATGATTTACTTAAAAACACATCATCTTAGGATAAATGTTTAAAAATGTAAGGTTGATTTTTTTTTTTGTATACAAATGAGAGTTTTAAGACACCATTTTATGTAAAAAATAGTTGACCCTTATATTGCATTCAATAAATGACACGAACATGTATTTTAGTAATATTTACAATACAGTATGATTCATATGATTAATCTACTGTTAAATGATTAAATGAGACTAATTTGTTATTAAAATAGAAATTTGTCGTTTAGGAAGAAAGACTTTTTGAATAATACAGAAGGAAAATCAACATTTGTTCTTTTTATAACTTTTTCACTTTTTATGTGAATATAAGTCCTGCAGGGCTTGGATTATACCCGTTCCGAGTTCAAAAATTCCATATGAATAGAACCCAAAATCCGACCTGAACGTTAGCTAAATATTTTATTGACCAAAAATCCAATTTGAACGCGCGAATATAATTTTCATCAGTACCCTACCCTTAAGTATTTTAATGCAACTATTTAAAAAGTTTGTACGTCTCAAATAAAAATGTTATTCCTTATGTAGAAAATTTAACGTATACATACTCATTTATGGTTAAATATATAGTGTTATTTATTACATTATTATGTGCATTCTTTTGAAAAATAGTAGTAATTCAATTACGACCCACAAGAGTTAAAACTAAACCCGAAACAGACACATTTAATACAATTAACATCACGCGATTAGCTAAATAAGCTGAATTACTTAAAAGAAAATCGAAAAAACAAATTACAAAACATTTCAAATTACTTTTTATGATATTTCAGTATATATCTCTATTTAAGATGGCATTCATAGTATAGTGTGACGAATGATAAACTAACTGTAAAAAAATAATAATAAAATAAGCGAAGCAAAAATTTTCTCCTGAAAATAAATCTATATTGTAGTGTAGAAATAAATAGTTTTTCGTTAATGATAATTGAATAAAATAATTGAATTTCGTAAAATATACTTTTCCTATATCAACTTAAAGTTTCATTTAGAGTAATTATTTAGAATTCAGATAATCCAATTTATTACAAAGCATAATGATGCATGTTTAAATCCCGCGTTTTCATGAAAATTCAATAATACCATATTTCATTCTTGACAGGTATTCGTAAATCGACAGTACATTTTCTTCCGTTATCAAAAAGTATTATAGTAAACGATATTAATCATTAAAAATACACTTAACCTTAAAAACGTATTTATTCCTATGTAAAATCTTGATACAGAATTGTACTTCTCCTTTACTTTAAGATAAGTATTTTAAGCTAAACTTGTGTTAGATTGCCAATTCTAAACAAACATAAAATAATAAATACCGAAATATTATGTCACATTTTACTCACTTAAGACAAAACGATGACGTTGTACTAATACGAACTTCAAATAAGTTTAACTCTGTTTTTGAAATTATCTTTTAAAGTAGCATAAGAAGATTACTTTGTAACACATATTGGAGGTTTTCTCACACCAGCCGGTCTGTTTTATAAGTAACCAAAAACTGACTATTGCTCAACATTGATATATCCTTTTCCTACATAACGACGTATTCTGTCACTCTAAATCTTTAATAACAACTGAGAAATTTAGGTTTACACATTTAAAAATGTCACAAAGTTACCCCATTGGGTATTGTTGCTTTGTGACAGGTGTGTTTTCGCTTTGAAATGCAAGACAAAAGGTTACTTTCACGAAGTTACCCAATAAAACGTTTATTAAAACTTTAATTTAAACATTGTTTAGAAATTTTTGTTAGCTTAATCCACATTTTTGATCGCAAACAGCCCTCGGTTGCCCACTGGTGTTGATGGGTCGATGATTAATAAAACCTCGTACCTTACCATCAAAATTTCCATCGGTTCCCAATGATTGCCTTTGGACCGCCTTTCCTTTTCAGAATAGGAAGCATAAGTGATATAAACCAATCCTCAAAAAGATAGTGGTTGGACCAAACAGAATTCGTTCGATTGTATGTTGCTCCTCCTACTGTCTGTTCTTTGTTCAAGTGGACCAAATTTTAGATTTGTAGTTAACGTAAATTGATGATAGTTCCCCGCAGCACTTCTGCATACCATGATCGAAGTATAAGCCTTAGACTAGTTTTAAGTCAGTTCAGGATATTTTGCTCCTCTTTGATGATCACATTTTTACTTCCAGAGTCGTCCACCAAATTCGTCTCCATTGGTTCTCGGAAGAGACACCCTTCAACTTCTTTTCCAAGTAAGTAAAATAAACGTCAGTTACTTCTTGATTAGTTTTGTCCCAACCGTAGCTTATATTTTTGCACGTTCAATGAGAGAGAATTGCTTTGTGACAGTGTCGACGTGTCACAAAGTTACCCCATCAAATGTCTATATTTTTTTATGTTACCATATCTGATATAAATATTACTTGAGAAAGGTTATATTACTCGACAGTCTAATTGATATATTAACAACAAAGAATATTAACTGTGCTAGCTGGTTCTTATAGACGTTAGGATTCAGCACACAAAGTGTCCGGATTCCGAGACAACAACGCAGAATGAGGTTTGACAGATACATCAGCCAGAAAGAACAAGGGAGGTGTTGAAGCTTCGGACAATGGTGACACGGCACACCGTACTATAAGATGGCACTGATTTTTGCTTTCTTGCAATCGCCAGCAGCGCGGGAGATTTTGAAATACCAAAACTAGACCATGTGTCACAAAGAAACCCCTACAGACACATACTTACGGTACTGCTGTGATTGTTCTTGTTGACTTTGTAAAATGAAATTGTCAAAACGCTTATAATGTTTGGGTCGACATGCGAACTGAAACATAACATTTATACATGGAAAGATGATTTTATATCAATAAAATCTTGTTAGATTATGCTGTTTTTGGCAGGTGTGGTGTATAAAAAGGTTTTTCAAACTTAATAGACCATTGTTAGAGAGATGATGGAATTTACCACACTGATATTTTTAGAAAAAATATTAATAAAAGAAGCAGAATAAAAGATTATATCTTACGTATAATACAAATTAACTTTCCTCGTAATGTGAGAATTTTACCAAACAATGATATAAATTAGATATTTAAATAGGAATGGCATTCGCATTAATTTTAGTAACTAATTAATAAGTAGAGATTTTAGAAATCCACTTCGTAAAAATAATATCTGACTTTTCATTTTCCTTAAATGTATAACACGAATAAATAAATTAAAACACTTACAATACATTGAAAAAAAAATTCAAAATAATTTCACGATTAAATAGAAAATTGATATAAATGTACGTTATAAAATATTACTTTTTCATGACTCGCAGCGTATAGAAGAAATTCTATGGTTACTACAACTATTTTGAAATAATTATCTTCATGATAAATTTCTATTGCACATGTTAAAGAAAGGTATCCTGAAGATTACACTGATCAACAATAGTCATGCCACACGATCTCTTGTAAGTAATCGCGTTTTGACTACCTACCCTCATCACGAAACTGCACTTATTCTCTTTCAATATCACTCGGTTTTCTTTTGGTAAAGTAAAGTTCTTTTTTGGTATTATCGCGATAAATGCATATCAACAGCCTCCCAGAAAGAGTGTGAGGGGCGGTCTGAAGGTATGGAGCATATAGCCTGGAACTGCTGAAAAGATCTTACATTTGAAGACAAATTAAACATTTTGGAAAAATCAGCATGGCAAAACTTTCAAAACATAATTTCGAATTTCTGGATAACCATACAAGTGACAGCTATAGATTAGTTAGTTAACGAGCTTCTAATAGCATATAAAGCTTTCGATAGCACTGTGTCGCTTAAAACCAATTTTTTGGATTCGCATCTGGATTTTGTCCTCAGAATCTTAGGGCTGTGAGTGATAAGCACGGAGAAATTTTCCATCAGAACATATCAAAAATGGGAAAAGGTTATCAGGGTATGTGGAGCCCAAGGATGTTGGCCAACTGCTGTTGGACGATCAAAAGGTACCAACCGGACGCCACATATTCCAGAAATTCATAGATCATAAGTTTCGAATTTACATTTCTTATATATGTTTCTGGAAAAACATGTTTCTCTTTTAAAAATAATTTTTCTTTAACAAATAAAGTTCGTTGGTGATAAAAATTTCAAAATTGCTTATTTTTACTGACGACACCCCATATTATAAAAAAACACTAACAAAATTTGTGGGGCACAGATCTTAAATTTTGTTAACCGGTGTTATTTATTAGGGATAATGGTAGGAAAAATAACATTTTTCCTGTATGATGAAAACCTAATTTTTACAAAGATTTCTCTCCAGAATAAAAATTTAAACTGTTTTCACATTGCTTTTTATACACTTTCAACATTCATCTATGTCAAAAAATAGCGGCGATCATGCTACTCAGCCAAAAAGGTAATTTATATTGGATGTTTAATTGATAACAACATTAATTTTATTGATATTTTTAAAAAAGCCAAAAGCATATTTTTCTCATCAACATAAAGTATATGCAATAAATCTTTTTCGTTTTCTATATAAAGTACAATACAATAAATATTTTTCGTTAATGACATTCCATTAAAATAATTAAAATAATGTTTTTTTCTTTATCAGTTTAAAGTTTTATTTACTGTAATTCGAGAACAGGGAAATAAAAAGAGCAGGAAATAACTGGGGTCTAAAAATTATCCACTTTCTTAAAAAAAAATCAAATGTAAATCCATTTTGTATTATTTTTTATAAAACTTTGCATACTTTTGTATTTCCTTCTTTCTGCCTTCCTAGTTTTTTCTGACTAACTTGTATGCCATTCATACAAGTTAGTCAGAAAGTTGTTATATGTTTGATTATTATTTGTGGAAAATATTAAAAAAAATCAATCAATGAAATACATTTTAAAAAATCAATCTGAACAAAATTTGTCTCATCAAAGTGAAACACATATTTTAGTACAATAGTAAATTATTTTCTGTTACTGATATTGATAAAAAGAGCAGGAAATAACTGTGGTCTAAAAATTATCCACTTTCTTAAAAAAAAATCAAATGTAAATCCATTTTGTATTATTTTTTATAAAATTTTGCATACTTTTGTATTTCCTTCTTTCTGCCTTCCTTGTTTTTTCTGACTAACTTGTATGCCATTCATACAAGTTAGTCAGAAAGTTGTTATATGTTTGATTATTATTTGTGGAAAATATTAAAAAAATCAATCAATGAAATACATTTTAAAAAATCAATCTGAACAAAATTTGTCTCATCAAAGTGAAACACATATTTTAGTACAATAGTAAATTATTTTCTTTTACTGATATTGAATAAAATATGTTCAATTCGCAAATAATAGTTTTAATTATTCTAGTAAATTAAGTTTCAATTTCAATAAGTAAAAATGAAAGATTTGATATACTAAAGTAAAATAATTAACAGTATTACTTCAACTAAAATGTTTCACATGCCCTTCAAAAACGATAATTTAAATAATACATCATTGGATGAACGATGTTAGAAACATTTATCAATCTAATTTGATAAAGATAGAAACTATATGAAAGAACGTCAACACCTCATCGATAGAAACAAGATTCATCTAATTTTATTTTGATATATTTTCATTTTATATTTTACAATGTATAGATTGTGATATTGGTACAGTATATATTGTATTGAAAATATTGGTACAGATAAGGGTGAAGGTAGAATGTAACAACCACGAAGAAATGAAAATTTTATATGGGAGTTTTGATTTCATTGAAATAATACTTTTTTGAGGAAAACCAATTTGAAGAAAGGAACGCTTATACTAATGAAAACTTAAATGAATAAATTCACTATTTGAATTATAATAAACGCAAGGTAGATACATTACATAATGCATAATTTACGGAATACGTTTTATGAAGTATTTGTAAATTTTACTTTTTTGCATAGATAAAATAAGTCTTCAAATTAGTATTTTAATCCTGAGTAATGCATATAATAATGATGCGTTAAATTGTGAATATAATTTTATATACATATATACTTTTTTTTAAATCAACCATCCAATTTATTAAATATCAATCTTTACATGAGTGCTTGAAGGTAAATTTTAGAATTATTTAACTTAGTAAATAAATATTTTATTTATTAGACATAGCAGGGGTTAACGTTGAATGAAAATACATGAAGACGCCACGGATTTTTAAAAAATAATTTGAATGAAGAGATCAATAGGTTTTTAAGTTTTATTACAATTTTCTAATGCATATTAAAATGTTTTAAGCTATACTAAAAGTTTAACTATTTAAATTGCTTTACTATATGAAATTATACGAGCATTGCTTTCTTTAAATTTTCTTTTAAAGGGTTTGGTTACTTATGAATCGCAGTTGAATCCCACAAATACCGGCAATTATTTTATGTAATATGTTAAAATACATATGTTACACAGGCTATCGTATTGACTGCCGATCTCCGATCTCTAACTTTTCAGTTTATTTGACTCTTTTTAACACTTTCCAACCTAGTTGAAAAGTGTTTATGACTTCGGTTTATCTGGCCGGATGGCCGTCTGCCGTCTGCCGCCTGGCCGTCTGTCCGTCTGTCCGTGCTCTAACTCCCGTAAATATGCTCGGATTGCTCTGCAATTTTTATATGTTATTGACGCTATCTATAGCATGTTTCCTATTTCAACGGAAGTGCGTAGCAATTATAGTTTTTTTACAGAGACACTCAAAAGAATTCCGTTACATTACGTCTATGGAGAAATATCGTCTGCGGTTTATTTAAATAATGTTTCACTATTTTAAACGCATTAAATTTATATATATATCACAAGAGGCTTACTACATAATATTGTGTGTATAGCAGTCATCGTTCATTTACAGGGACACACAAAAGAATTCTCTACTGTCTGTTAACAATAATTCCTAGAAGTGCGTTTTAAGTTACTGAACGCGATTTTAAATTTAACTCGCTTTTTGTCTATAATGTGGTGTGTATAAATTCTGTAGATCCTATACAGGGAAGCACAAAAGTTCGCGAACACATTTCCGTTTATTGACAGGAACTCCAGAAGGAGAATTTTAAACTGTGCTACACGTTTCCTAACTGAACTAAAATTTAGCATCTTATGTAGTATTATACAAATCTATAGATCATATACAGGGCTGAATAAAAGTATTCGGATATTTTTCTGAATATTGTATACGTTGGAAATTCCTGAAATTATGTTTTTAAATATGTTATGCGTTTTCCAAATTGTTTACTTAGATGTTATCTTTCATCTGATTTGTAAAATTATTTTGGAAGCGTTGGAAAGTGTTACATAATCTATGCTTGACGCATGATTTTTCGTTCTTGTTTTTCTTTATAAAAAAAAACTAATTATGTAATTTAGGCAATGCGCTTAGTAAGAAACCTAATGGAGCAACTTAAGCCTAATAAAGCATTATCTTCAATAATAATACCAATAATGCATCCACGTGTAATCCAAATTTAGAGAAATTATATACAGCAACTTTTCATGAATTTATCTGGTTCTGACACAAGTTCCTCTATTTATCACACTGTTAAACAACAGTAACTTCTGCACAATGCCGTGAGGATATCCTATAGTTTCCAATTTACTTTTATACGCACGCAAATAATTTTGTGAGTTATTACATGCAACATTAATTTCGTTCGAGAATATTAGAAAAAATGAAAGCACATGAATCAAACAGTGTTATTGTAGTCTGTATTTGATTAAGTCATCCTTATAATGCTCATTTTACATCCCTTCACCCAGTAATTTAAACATATATCCATAAAATATCTTTCTGCTGTTATGATGACTATCGTTATAAATCTACGTGATTCATTTGAGGAAGTTGTGTTTCATATTTATGAACACGACAATAAAGATTTATAATTTTTTTCATAAAATAAAGAAGTAAAAAAGTTATGAAAAATTAATTGATATACTCTGAGGGAAATTATTGCAGCTGTTTTTAGTTTACTGAAAACGACGTATTACGATATGCATTTGAATAAAAATAACACAAAAAATATTTCAACTCAATAATTGAATTTAATTTTAAGAAATAAATCAGATTAAAGAGTTTTGTTCGTATTTTGTTGTAAATTTATCACCTTTCTCTAGCAGATGTCTCCCGTCTCATTAGACAAAAATTGAAAGCAAATTTACTTCCGTTATTCTGTCTGATTAAGACTACAAGAAATTTAAGTTTAATTGAATAAATTAAATATACGAAAACAATGCTTATAAATTTAAATATTTTTCTCGTCGGATTCAAAGAGCATATTTTTATGCAACTTTTAGAAAATAACTGAAATTCAGCTCATTCTATCACCAATATCTATCTGAATTTTCACGATGGGAAAACGGATGGGGAATGCTAAAAGCGCGAAATATTTAGTAAAAATGGAATGAAATGACGTATTTTACTAGACGAATTGCTTGACTCTGTTTATAAGATTGTTTTTTGAACGATTTAAAACGTCAATTTGTTCTGCTGTAAATATTTTCAACGTACATATTTTTTTTGCAAATATAATTCTTAAATAATTTAAATAATTGTGAAATTATTTTAAAAAGTGTCAGTGTAAGTCACTATAAATCCACAAACAATTGAAATCATAGAAATGAGGAAATAATCCTAGAAATAATCGCCGAAATGCGCAAAAAATGCATAGCAATTAACTTAAACCCCGTAAAAGACATTATTTTAATAATTTATTTTGAAACCATATTTGTTCTTCGTGCCTAACATTTTAATGGATGCAAAATTGATTTTTATGTTAAAAAAATTGCAAAACCGTCTTGTAACATAAAACGGTCTAGGTTTTTTTCCAAAAATATTAAAATCTGAACATGCTGAAAAAAAGCTTCCATTCGTTTATTAAAGAACTTTTTTAACAAACATGTTTTATTTCTCTCTGTAAAAATTCACTTCAAATGCAATAACAAATGTGAGAATTTTTTTATCTTCCGCATTTTGTCACATTTCTTCATAAACTGTTAGCAGTTCATGAAGCAAATAAGGGGATCTAAAAAAATGAAAAGTGTACAAATATTAAATATTTCGTGAAGAGAGTTCCACATTAAAAAAATTTCTTGATTTAAGAATGTTTTTTTTTCTGTCCGGTGACAACATAATTATGAAGTCCCATGTTTTTTTTTATTTTGTATATTATCCGAAAATTAAACCTTGTTATTACATTTATTAAACATACAATTTTTCATTTAAATTATATCGCTTTTTAAATAATTTTCCTACTCTTTTTAAATACACGAAGTATTTTCTCGTTGATTAAGTACGGAAATGTTCAATTAGGTTAAAAATCGGCGAATAGTTTTAAATAAGTGAAGTAGATAAAGAGAAGGAATCGTAAAGTATAATAATATGTAAAGCTAATGGTTTACGCGAGTCTTCATTTTATAGGTGTTTGAAGTTGAGAAATAACTTATAAATATAGAAATTGATTAATTATAAAGAGAAATACAATACTTAAAACTAATAACTTGTAACTATATACAGCAGTTTGAAAGTCTTGAAACATATAAAGTTTAATTTATCATTTGCAGAACTATTGCATTACAATAGTGCATTCTATAAAACAAATGCATTCTACAGTGCAGCTGTGACTCATTTTTTCTTCCATAGTCCATCGCGTTTTTCCATAATGTGTTAACAGTTCATAACGAGTAATAAATAAAGATATTCTAAAATAATGGGTGATCAATCAAAATCCTTAAAAAATATATCGACACATATGTTTTTTATTAAAATAAAAATAATAAAATAAACAACGCGTTTAAATTCAAGTCAATATCAGACCAATCGAAAAATAAACCTGTGGCACTACAATCCATTAAGGATCATAGACTACGATGCCCATCTGTGTTTTCATGACCATGGACCCTGAGGTGCGATGTCCTGTTCAGGTGGTCAGCCTAACGCGGGAACCTCAGTATTTAGTTCCCAACAAATCTTGGTACTCATTTTATCGATGCCACAGGGATGAAAGTTTGAATAAACCTTTCCCAGTCCATAATTGAACTTCGTACCTGTAGCGTTGTAACACGTTGCACTGACCACTAAGCTGCTCGGTTTCCAATATTAATTCAATACTAAACATAAATTGCTTTAACTTTGATCAAAATTTTATTTCTACGAAAAAAAAAAATTATCTGAGCTGCAAGTCCATGTACATGCTTTTAAATCGATTTATTTTAGATATATCTTCGATGAAGAAAATGTATTATGAAGTTGAAATTTTTATTGTTGTTTGGGTAACTCTAGAAGCTGCGATTTCAGGATAAGAAACTTGGACGAAATTTAAAGAAGCTGGGACAGAATTGTAATTAGTCGTAAGCAATGCGTGCAAGGAATTACTCGTTTCACTTGAAATATCCAAAGTACTTTAATTGCAGTTGACACTAGTTTACAGGTTCATTACATACAGGCACAATTCACTGAAGAGGAGTTTAGAGATTTAGATGTTAATTACAATCGATGCAAATGAGAGTCTGTTAAAATTCTTCAAATTCATTTACATTTTGTACTTTTGGCGTGCGGTTTCTTTTCTTCATCGCCAACGCTTTGTGATTTTGGCTTGAAACATGCAAAGGTACAAAGTATTTGGTGAATGAAATGAGTTATATAAAAACTTTTAGTTCCTTTCAACAGTTCATGGGAAGAGGGAGTTGTACGATTTTTGTGGCTGGAGGGTGCAATCAAAATGCACGAGAACAGGAAATAATTTTGCCTGAACAATTGAATTATAATCGTATATATTATTTCTCCTGTCAACATCCCTTTTTCTAAGAAAATACGAAACGCAGAACAACGAATGAGATACCATATGAAAGGATTTTGAACAGGCTTCTGACATAGTACAAATACAATTTCCTAAAACATGTTTTTTTATTAAAATTTGCTGATAATTAAAAATTAAATCGGCATTGTTTTCATAAAAGAAATGAAAGGTTTTTCTCAAATTACTGTTGTCACAAAAAGAAAATACCATATTATATGATGCTCAGCAACGATTATAAAAGACATCGCATGGGTTTATTTTATATTGATGATTAAAAAGTGAAATTGAAATTGAAATGTTTAGATTTATATTTCTATGTCCCATGTTTTTCCTGAAACGCTCTAATGCAGTTAAAATACGATTGTTAATTTTTTTTTCTCACTCGTGCCTTTTTCAATCTTGAATCTGTTTTTGCTCTAACTTTGATGGAATAAAATAGATGATATTCTGGCTTGACTAAACACTAAATGTTGTTTGCAGATATTTTTATCCTTACTTTTCTTTAGAAGTTTAAAACTGCATCTAATAAATATTACATATTGATAATAAATATTAGATTGCAGTGCGAAATCTTCGCACGGGCCTACTAGTCCATTTTAATGAAAGCACGTTAGAACATATACATTTATACATACCAAATTTAGATATGGACGTTACATATGGAATGAAGATCGTTAAGGGAAAGGCAGCTTGGATTTAAGTAAGAAGTGAGGGATTTTTTTTTAATTCTCGGCTTACGGGTGTGATTTACTTTCATCTTTTATTTTTGCAGACAGGAAATGATAACTGACATGTTAAAATAAATGGGTAGGGAAAATGCAGTGCAACCACACTGAATAAAACGGATATTAAAATTTAATAAACTAGAAAAATGAAGAAATTTAGAATAAAGTTAATTTCTAATGGTTAAAAATATTTAAGAAAATTTAAACAAATGTAATAAATTTTAAAATTAAAGGGATTAATTAATTTTCCATCAAAAAAGAATATATAGTGAGAAATGTCATTACAATATCTATTTTTTTTAATAAACTGTTCAAGGCTTACTGCACTGAAAGAGTTTGCATAAACTATTATTTTAAAACTTACCAGAAATCCAACATGAATGTCGCTTCCGTAACATTAGATGGATTTTCAACTTTTTTTTAAAGCATTAATTTATTCCTGATGCAAATAATCTACAACTTTTTTCAAATAAGAACTTCTTAATGTTCCTAAAAAATATAATGTCCTTCATTATTTGCTTTAATATAGGTAATTAGACTTTTCTTAATGCAATCTGTAAACATAAATATCTTGATTTCTCCTTAAATTTTAATTTCCTATATAAAGATGATTGCCCTTATCGCAATCCAAAAAAACTTTGCTTTTAAATTTTCTTTCGTTGCGAGTTTTATATGTGAATAAGTATTGGACATATAATGAAAAAGATTATTAACATGTACTGTTGCGTGTTAAAGAGCAAAATACGATTCTCCCTCAAAAATCTAGAGTTGTTTTTAACATTTAAAATAAAGTATTGAGAGATTGTTCTATTGCTTCAAACAGCTGTGTCTTATTCCTTTGAGGACAGTTTTTATTCTTTCATGAACTGATATTTGTTGTCTTTAGAACATAAGTAATCATAACTTGAGAACCTTTAGAATATACAGCTTGTCTATCATGTCTTTGTGGTCAAAATCATTTTCAACTCTGCGGTTTTCATAGAAGTGAAGATTTTTGCGAATTTTCCAGGACAATGGTGGTGTGAAGCAGGCATACTTTTTTCAAAATATTTTAAAATGGCACAAATAGTCTCTTGGGGTACTTTTTCTGACATAAATAAGTTCACAGTATTATATTTATCTAATGTTATATCTTCATATTTTGCATAGAACTCGTACACTAGCAATCGGAGATATTCTATTTTATGTGCCATATTTCAGTAAAAAGAAAAGTAAAATAACTCGAAGTTTTGCGTATTGCTATCTCATATGGATATGTGAAAACATAAAATTACGTCGCAAATTGGCTCTTATTGACATGCTAAAAACTATCGTAGCAGTAACAACATTTTGAAAGTTTTTATATCTGTTGATATTCTTGCTAGCTAAGGCAATTAATCTGATTACACATGTATTAATGAAACTGAATCTGTTTCTGATGAATGCTGAATTTGTCATTCAACGTTAATATATACTGAACTTTGGTACCTTGTATCTTTTTTTTGGTACACGATTTTCGGATTGATTCTATATAAGAAGTCATTTTTTTCTACTTTTGCCGTACGAACAGGATAGTTCTGTTAATAAAACGAAAGACGATGCATATTTTGGATTAAAGCATTCGTGAATTTACTTTTTAACGAATTTGTTCAAATTCGCTTAAAGCGTAGCTTGCATGTTATAAAATATTGTTGTTTTTTTCTCAACCTCAATTTAATTTAGTTTCTCGTTACATGACGGAATAAGATTACGCTTATAATTTTTAATAATAATACGATGAAAAGTGAAATTTTGTATTGTGACTACATTTATTAAATAACTCAAATCAAATCAAGTGTGTTTGTCAATAACAGAATTAAGTAATTTGTGTGTTTTTGTTTTTAGGGTTAAGTACTTAAAAAGTAAAAACGCAACCATTATAAGATCTCTCGTATTTCTATTTGTTCGTGTGTCACAGATGGAAGGTGGAAAGGTCAAAACTATGGAAGGTGGAAAGGTCAAAATTATGTAATGTGGAAAGGTCAAAACTATAGAAGGTGGAAAGTTCAAAACTATGGAAGGTGAAAAGGTCAAAATTATGGAATGTGGAAAGGTCAAAACTATAGAAGGTGGAAAGTTCAAAACTATGGAAGGTGAAAAGGTCAAAATTATGGAATGTGGAAAGGTCAAAACTATAGAAGGTGGAAAGTTCAAAGTTGGCAGAGGTATACAGGCTATTGATCCACATATTTATCGATTATTAGCAATTCACAACTATTTTTAGGAATAATTTAATGTCTAATTAAATTACTTAAAAAGCTTTTGTTTTGTGTGTGTCGTGTGGGGTATCGTTCGAAACAACTAGCAGATGTCGTCAAAAATGTACTGCAAAAATATGCACCCCTCACATTTTCGAATCTACTGAAAATAAAATTATGAAAAACATAGTGGTAGTAGAAGTTTATTTATACCTTGCAAGAAACACACAAACTTAAATTTCCGGGCGCCCTGGGTTGACTCGATCGAGTTGTGCTCGATTTATCTATGGACGCGGACTCAGCAAAGGATTGTGATAATTAATTTCGAAAAAATTTTGGTAATTAGCCGAGACATTAATTATAAACCTATTAAGAAAAACGCGGCACAGATCAAGGTGACGTTGCCACTGCGCGACCTCCTTTCGAAGCTCTCTTGGCACAATGCCAAGTTTAAACTTTGTGCAAGGTCTTTGTTTTAGGTAAGGCGAATCATAGTGATAAATAATCAACGTTTTCAATCCCAGCCCTACGTTTTATAGTTTTTTACAAAGTCTTATTATTGTTTTAGCAACAATTTTTTTCAAAAATGCAGTTAGTAATTAATAAATTCATTGTACAGAACCGTTTGTTTTCGAGTAAAACTCGCACTTGACTGATTCTTTAATATAGGTGATTATGTGATCTTATTTTTAATCGTGTAATGACATAAAAAGAATCTGTTTTACCGACATAAGGATAAAATGTAGAGAATATTTCAATTGACTATTGTTTGGAATTAACGGAAATACATTTTCCGTAGAAATGAAGCAAAAATATTTTTTAATTATTAAAATGATTATTTTATCTCTCTCTCTCTCTCTCTCGCTCTCTCTCTGTATATATA
The DNA here is from genome assembly GCA_963931845.1 of Maratus michaelseni. NCBI lineage: Eukaryota > Metazoa > Arthropoda > Arachnida > Araneae > Salticidae > Maratus > Maratus michaelseni. The sequence continues at coordinate 197,054,396 of OZ007588.1, read as the reverse complement.
TATATATATATATATATATATATCATCATCATCATCAACCGTTTTCAATCCACTGCTGGATGTAGGTCTCCCCCAGATTTTTCCATTGTTGCCTGTCTAGTGCTTTAGTCATCCAATTAACACCGGCCACTTTTCTGATTTCGTCACTCCATCTTACTTGAGGTCGTCTTCTTGGTCGACCGAATGAGGATAACGTGGATAAGAAGTCAGACGAAAGTTTTTGACATCATTAAGATCACATCATTAAGATTTGACATCATGAGAGAATTAAACGGCTAAAATGGAAATGGGCTGGGCACATTGCAAGAAGACAAGACAATAGATGGAGCACAAACACCCTACAGTGGTATCCCAGATATATATATATATATATATATATATATATATATATATATATATTTGTAGGATTTCAGTTGAAACACTTCACGTAAATGATCATCCAATGAACTGACACTGAACTGACACTCTATTATTATCCATGACTTTGATGCGCGAGTTGTAAATAGTGGGAATCGCGGGATTTGGCTACGAGCCAGTGTTCTAAAATTTTGTTATGAAGCAAGATACGTAAAATGGATATAGCCGTTAGGCCTGGTTGGATTATCGTAATGTAAATTTGTTGTATGGTTTCGACCAAAAGTGTTATTAGTTGAAATTAAAGTGCATATTTTGTTGTTCATCGATTATTTGTCATATTGGTTCAGTGAAGTGCCTATTTATATATCATTTACTTACATTTTTGGGGGCTCGGATGCCGGGATTATTAAAAGTAAAAGCCACTAGTATTGAAATGGAAACCAAACGTAAAGTATTGTAAAACGCCAGTATCAAAAGTTGGTTTAAGAATTAGCAAGGTGAAATCGTAATCGTATCACTTCAAGTACAATTTTTGAAATATTGGAACTCTAAATAAAGCTAAGAGAATTGATCTAATAAACCTCTGCGAGGAATGCGGAATTGAAGCACCAGAAAGAAAAAGAGAAGAGAAGAAATTACAAGCAGAGATTGAAGAAAATAGATTGAAAATGGAAATGGAAGAGAGAAAATGGAAAATAGAATCGGAGCAGAATTTTGAAATTAAGAAATTACAGATACAAGAAAATTCAAGAGAACATGTTAATGAAGACCCAAAGACAAATCCAGGTAAGCAATTTGAATTGCTTAGCTTATTAACTAAATATGATAGCTCGAATGATATCAGTTTATACTTAGCTATGTACGAAAGGCAAATGGCGCAAACGGGCATTGATAAAAAAGAATGGGTAAATTATTTAATTAATCTAATGCCGTTAGATGTGGTCAATATAATAACAAGGGAAAACGAACCTGAAATTCACGATTATGATTATATAAAAAATATTCTACTAAAACGCTACAAGATATCACCAGAGGAGTTTAGGCTGAAATTTTTCTCATCTAAAAAGGAGCCATCAGCCAATTGGCGAGATTTCGCTTATGAGATAAAGGTGTATTTTCAACGATGGATTGAAGGCCTTCATGTAAATAACTTTGAAGATTTGGCGGAATTAATTGTTGTTAATCAAATCAGGCATAATTTACCTACGGAAACAAAGTTCACATTTCATAGAGGAATTATTGGTAATAAAGAAAATTGATGAATTAGTTAATAAATTAGATAATTACGAAACAGCACGAAGGGTTTACAATAAACAGTCAGTTAAGGATACAAGTAGCGATTTTGGTGACGGAAGACCGCGAGTGGCTGATTACGCCAATTTGAAAAGACGCCAAATTGACAATAGACACAGTATGAATTATGGAAGCAAAGAGTCGCATATAATCTGCTTTGCGTGTGGCAACCCTGGTCACGTGAGTGCGAAATTTGCCATGGCGAATAATACAGAACAAGAATATTCAAATTTTTACCCGCAACGTAATCAAAATTGGCGAGAAACAAAATACCAAAATGAGACCCAAAACACGCAAAGAAAAATAGTTAATATGGGCATGTTAAATGGTAAAAAAGGAAGAATCTTAGATATTAGCGGAGTAAAAGCAAACGTAATAATCGATACAGCAAGCGATATTTCAATCGCCAGTTCAAGATATCATACTGCAATAAATGCGCCAAAACTAACTAGCGACAATATATACATATCAGGCATAGGTGGAGGAAAAATTAAGTCAACAGGTTTTTTCTGGCATAAAGTCTACGTGGACGATACAGAAATCCAGGATAAATTTTACGTGGTACAAGAGGCGGACTGCGATTTAATAATAGGTAGAAAAGCATTAGAAGGCATACCGTTAAAAGTAACGGAAGATGGTGTTAGAATAGCAAGCGGCAACAAGGTTCGAGTAGGATACATTAAAATTAACGAAGTACCGACAAAAATTAATGAAGCAAGTATAAACAACGATAATCGAGGTTGTGAAGATATGGTTAAAATCGACTGCGTAAATGACGGGGTGAATTTGACTCAGATTACGAATTTAGTGAACAGAAAGAAAATAAGGAAATTAATAAAACCATATAAGCCGAATAGGACAAAAGATACAGGATTATCCGATGAATGGAATTCATCTTCAGAAGAAAATTATGAAAGTAGTAGTCCTGCACATGGTAGAAAAGACTATGTGCAAGATCGCCATAGGAAATTTGATCATAAGGGAAAGAACAGAAAATTTAATAGACCATTTGATAACGGAAGCAATAATAGATATGGCCAGAGATATTTTAAACAGTCATTTAACCATGGAAATTACAATATATTTGGATATGGGAAACAGAGTTCCGAGAATTCTTACCAAAATAAATCTGAGATTTCTGAAAACTTTGAAACTGAAAATTCATTGATACCTCAAGAGATAGCAGAAAATACTTCACATAATTCAAAAACAAGGTATAATCCAAAATTTTCCCCTAGATACATGAACAGAGGCTACTATCATGGCCGAAGTAATTATAATTATGATGGCCAACGATCGTGCAAGGCTAGTTATAATGAACAAAGATATTCACAACCTTCACATAAGAATAATTCTCATCATGGATTTAAAGGAGCTTATAATGAACAAGATACTTATTCAAATTCTTATCATTCTAGAAGCAATAGTTATGTAGTTTCTAAATATAGAGAGCAATATCCGGAAAGGAATCACAGAGATATTGGATATGCTGATCCTAAAGACAGAGAGCAATACTCAGAAAGAAATAAAAATCTCAAAAAAATAACTGTGAGGCATGGAAAAAACATAACAAATCAAGATGCTGATGTCGAGACGCCATCACGTCAGGATGACCGATTTGTAGGATTTCCGTTGAAACACTTCACGTAAATGATCATCCAATGAACTGACACTGAACTGACACTCTATTATTATCCATGACTTTGATGCGCGAGTTGTAAATAGTGGGAATCGCGAGATTTGGCTAAGAGCCAGTGTTCTAAAATTTTGTTATGAAGCAAGATACGTAAAATAGATATAGCCGTTAGGCCTAGTTGGATTATCGTAATGTAAATTTGTTGTATAGTTTCGACCAAAAGTGTTATTAGTTGAAATTAAAGTGCATATTTTGTTGTTCATCGATTATTTGTCATATTGGTTCAGTAAAGTGCCTATTTATATATCATTTACTTACACACACACACACACACACATATATATACATATATATATATATATATAGCACTATAAACGGTTATATTCAGTTATAAAAACACTATTCCAAAATGTATACTAATGCGCCCTTTATTAAACCCCTAACCGTGCATAGGATTTCTGTTGAAAACCGTGCCAAACATTGTGACTCGCTATTTATTGAGCATGAATCATTTTTTCTATTATTTAATTGTAACCATATAATTGAACATATTTTGCATTAAGGTATAACGTACGCTTTTAGCTGTGATGAGATGGATTTTACCATTTGGCAGTTGCCTGATAACAAGGAATTTGCAATAAAATTGCTTCATTGCTATGAAGTTATAACATAAAGAAAGTTGTCAGCGAGATTGCGGCTAAGAACATTTCACGGTAAATCACAAATATAAAATTGTTCACCCTAACTCTTGATGTCCTACCCAATCTGTTGTAAGATTTTGGAACATCACAAATGGAGTAATAAAAGAAGCGCGGCCCTCTTCGTCATTATTTACAATACTACCTCATAGAGTTGATGTGCGACATCTTTAGTTAATTTTTTTTTACTGCAATGGTAAGAGGCATTTACAATTTCTTGCCTGTAGTAGTGAATTGAGTTTTATTTTATCATTTTATTGTACAATAATTATTTGTTCTTTTATTTTAAGTATATATTTGTATTGATGGAATAAATAGTTCCTAAAAGTCTGTAATTTTAAAATGTTATATTTTTTAAATGACCACTTTTGTACCAACAATGTTAATTATTTTTCAAAGGTTTCATCTGGTGACAAGTATTACGCTTTGCGACAATGGTGTTGGTGTAACGGAAAAGTTACTATGAAAACTTTATTATTAAAATAACCAAAACATCTGAAAAAAATAGCAATATGTTTGCAACTATCAGAAAAAAACACAATTTTTGTCAATTTCATATAATATTATATATGATCCCTTTTCACTTTTTTCTCTATAGTAGCATATATTACAACGTCACCGATTATGGCAAAAGAGTGGAGTGGTATTTTGCGGCAGTAATTTCTTCCTGATACATTTGTGTGTAATTTCTACATAAATAAATTTGAATTAATCTAGTTTGCCCTGCAGGTAATAACCAACTATTTTATTTAGTACAGAAAAATTAGAGGACCTTCAAATATTGTCAGAGAGCTATTAAAAAATTATTATTTATGTCGGGAAATATTTATTTACATGCTTTATTATATTTTTATTTGTTATTTCAGTATTATTTAGTATAAAATATTTTATATGTTTAGTTTCTGTTAGCATGTAAAATATACTATATGAGCCCCTGATTGTGAGCCCGGGCTCTACACAGCAGAAGACATCTCTACCCTCCCTCATAACAGGCAACCGTCTAGACGGGCAAAGTCCGGTTAGTATAAATAAGAAGAAGCGATTTACTTGCTTCATCGTTTAATTTCGTTCTCAAACCTTTTAAATTTAGTGTGGAATTTTAAATGTTCGCCTGTTATATGTATATATAATAAAACTATTAAATCTTTCCTGAGACAGTTCTAGTTTGAAAAGTATCTTTAAAATACATTTTTGTGTTAACTGCAACATACTTATGAAGTTACGCTTTTTTAATGTTTTGTGCTATGTCTGTGAAAAAAGAAAAACTGTTTTCATTAGTTCTTTTTTTTCATACAATTATTAATTTAAATTTATTTTTTATCAACAACTTTTTAGATTGAATTAACAGAGATGTTATTCTGCAGTTATGTTTATGTTTGTCAGGTAAATTACACGAGCAAAGCGGATAAGAGATGAAATCATAATGCACAATTATATGCATAGCTAATGCGTTACATGTTTCATATATTTAATACTGTTTGTAGCTAACAATTAAAGTACATTAATGCGTATTAGTTAATTCGTCATATACATGTTGTACACAAAAGCGAATATTTCGTAAATACATAAAGCACTTTTTAATTACTTAAAATGTAAAATATATTTTTGCCAGAAACTCATTTAGTCATCTATTGTGTTTTTAGCACTTTTTGTGCTTGCGAAATTGTAATATAATTATTAATTATTTACTATTACGTATGACTACTTTATGTTCTTTGAATTAGTACTAAAAATAATATGTTGTATTCTCTTCACAGTTGAATATATATATTTAATTACATGCATTTTAATTAATGTATTTTCGGAGCATATTGAACTTTCAACCAGACATTTTTATGCGTGTAACATTAATGTTTACTTATAACCGGAAAAACATACAGAAACATTCTTTTTCATAAACAGTAATATCTGAATATAATGTTCAAAATTCATTTATCAAAGACGTTTTATAACTAAAAGGTTTTTCTTTCTTTCTATATAAATTCACTTCAAATTTAATAACGACACGTTTTTTTTTCCTTCAATATTTTGTCACGTTTCTTCCTAAAATGTTAGGAGTTTAATAAAAGTAAGGAATAGCTAAATCTATAAAACAAAAACATCCAAATATGATGTATTCCGTGAAAAGAGTTCTAGTTAAAATAAATTCTTTAATATTTAAGAATTGTTTTGCTTTTGGTTGCAAATATACGCAGAGGTTATATATTTTTATTGTTTCGTGTAATATCGTTTAGAAATATTAGAAAAATGTGTTTAATAAATTTTCTTAAAATTAAGATTATTTTAACTTAATTGAATTATTAAATAATTTTCGTCTGTTTCCTAAATACTTCGAATATTTTCTAGTTCAATTGATATAGATGAAAATGTAAGAGCATGATAAATTTTAGCCAATAATATTAAGTTAACAATGTTTATAAATAGAAGAGTTTGTGACATAGTTTCATATCCGTTTTCGAATTGCAATACTTTCATATAGAAACTTTATGATAGAAAGCTTTATTTTGTGACAGACATTCCGTGATTAAAAAACAGGAGGATTACAATTCGAAATTACTGGTACTCAAAAAATTGGAAGGCTGTCGTGTATGCTAATAACTGAGGTCAGCTAATAACTGAGTTCAGCTAATAACTGAGCTATGCTAATAACTGAGGTATGCTAATAACTGCGTTGCAGGTGTCGCATTTTTTTCTATTTCTTGTAGATGAAAATCATTGTATAAGATTAACTGACAAAATATTACACTATCCATTTAAAAACTAATAACCTTCAAAGACATAAGGCACATTTGAATTATGCTTATTAACACAAAGTTCATATAACATAACATGGTTCATAAAGTAATTGTTTATAAATACAACATTACATCTGTTGTGTTTTTACAAGTATTTGTGTCTGTGAATTGAAATACGATTTTTTCTAAATATTGATATATGGTTATATTGAATAAATTATAAAAAACAACCTTTTATATTCTCGTTAAATAAATTTGCGAAGTTTAATATCTATTTATAAGAAACTGGAATTAGATAATCGGATTCATCCAACTTTCTCATTTCATTACAAACTGTTCATTTATAGTAAACTTTATAAATTTGTAGAACAAGTAAATAAGATCTATACTTCGAAAAAATCTCCATAATTTTAGCCCGATCATCGAGGATAGTATATACGAATTTTCAATGAAAATATATAAAATATCTATTTTATTATCATTTTGAGTAAACAGCACGTTGCTGATCTTTTTAAAAATATATATACAAATTTCACGATAACATGTATAAACATGTAACCATGTTATAAACAGGGATCAGCTTCTTGGAAGATTTACACGGGTCAATAAACAAAAAAATTCTTTTTCAAACACATTAATAATTTCATCTCCTTCTTTGATTATTCGTTGTATTATCTTCACAGTTGTATGTAAATATATATGTATATATATTAAATTACATGACAAACTAATTTAATTTGAGTAGTCTTTTTTTTTTAAATTAGGTTTAAATAAATTTGTCATAATTCTATACTCACCGATCATTATTATTAGCAAGCATTAATTATTCAATTTTTTTTTCAAAACAAAAATTGCTCTTCAACAAAACCCTTTGATCTATTAAAAATACTAGGGCATCGAACCCGGGCTTCCCGGGATAAAGAATGTATGTGGAAACCTTTTTTTTTTTTTTTTTTTTTTTTTTTTTTTTTAATTGAAAACTGTAATAGATTTTTTTACAATTAATAATTTTTGTTAGATTTGACCGCTAACAACACCAAAGAGTATTTTTATATGAAATATGTCAGTTATATATTCAAATAAAATTTTGAAATTTATTAAAACCGGTAATTTCGTATTGGCCTCCAGCCATAAGTTAATAGCCGAAGAAATCGCTAAAAAGCTCGTTATCTACAGCAGTTATTTTAAAATTTTTATTCTGGTAATTTCAGTAGTTTTAAGCGCTTATTTCAATTGCATGTCTGTGTTATATTTATACTATTTTATTTATTACTCAATAAAGTTTTAATTTCTTTATTGAATATTAGATGGAGACAAATTCTGAACTTTTTATACGGTTTAAAGTGCAAACAGATTAATATTTTGTAATCGTCTGCAAGCGATAGAGATAGATGTTTTAAAAAATCATGTTTGAAAATTAATTTAAAAGCTATAATAAATCAGTCAATTAAGATACAATTTTCAAACACATTGCATTTGAAAGTAGATTTTTCTCCCTATATAATGGTGTAAAAATTAAAAATGTGCGATGTTTAGAAATTAAAAAAAGTGCAGTAGAAAAAATCGCAAAACTGAAATTTCAGCGTCAACTGTTGCCATTCACAAAATGACGTCAGCGTTACTTACGGACACGTTTGTCCTTTATAATATAGATAGGAAAGTATTTTAAAATTTCACGTAAAATTCTTTTATATGAAATTTATTGGATATTTAAGTATCGAACTTTTAATGTGTTATGCAAGTTGCATACTTCCTAAGCAAGTAATCGCTAGGAAAATTACCCTTATAACTTTTCCATAGTAAAACAATGTACAGATGATCAGAGTTTAGAATTTAAACTTGCAGCTTAGTCCAAGGCTTACTCCCTCTAGCATACATAAGGAAGTCAAAGCAATGTATAATATCTGAAGGGAATAATGCGTTTCTGTTCCATATTGTAATGCATGTGTTTAATATCGTTACGTGTTCATAAACAATTCCATAATATGTAAATACGGGTTAGGTTCCCTTAGAAAGACCCCCACGAAGGGCACTCCCCCGGGCCTATATCCCACGTGTAGATAATTGGCCGTCAATAATCAACCCTATATTATTTAAAGAGAAAGACACATTTCTTTTCCATCCATATAACACTAACACTTAACTGCCGTAACAGAAGTAAAGGGTTAGTGTTAACCCTTAACTTCTGTTTAGGGGGACAGTTGTTGCGTAGCTACTTTGAGCGGTCTCTGAGTCCGCTTGATCGAAAGATAAATAAAAGGCTCGATTAACTCATGGAATACTGTTTCTATCCTAAACAGTATATACAGGACAATTAAAAGCACTAACGTAGAAGTCTGCAATAGCACTAGGGCTCGAAACGAAGGAAAATTTCAGTAGTATCTATAGATAAACTGAAATTTAGAAGTTAAACATTGAAAATTGAAAAAAGCAGTGATCTGTGTTACCGCTGTTAACACAGACTAGCAGTTAAGGATTGATGTGCATATGCTTTACGCTTTATGTGTTTAAATAATTTTTTTATTAAAAGCAATATGTTTCGTATTCTTATATCTATTACCTATCGTTTATAAACATATTTAAAGAAGACAAACTGCAGCAGTGTTGTACATCTTAACAACACTGGATAAATTATTTATCAAATAGTTAATGTGATGTATAAGCTATTTCCTACACTAGTAAACTCAGCGACAATTAACCTTATCAGGATTACACAGTAAATCCCTTTAGATACGATTACAATTTAGAAATTATACTTGTAGCTTTTAATCAACGGCGAATATCCCTCCATCATGCTAAAATATGCAGATAATTATTATTTATATAATATCTGGAGAAAAAAAACATATTTCAGTTCCGTGAATATAATGATGGCATGCAGTAGGTGGGCGGTAATGTCTTTATAGGCTTTATCAACAATTTAGTTAAATTCAATACATTTCATAGTCTTACATACGTTACATCCGCGGTTTATTCAGATTGAAAAATTCAGAACAAAAAATTCTACTATTATTGTGACAGCAATAAAAGTTTCTTTTATTGTAACATGATTTTATTGTAACACGATTTGGTAAATATTTATCAAACATTTAACACGTGTTGTGTTTGCTTAATGCTTCATAAGCCAATACACTCTACGAAAATGAACCTCATTAGGATAAGATAGTAAATAACAATACACTACTGATAGTAGCACAAGCGAATCGAGTTTACAATTTATACTTGTAGCTTTTTCTTTTGGGAGAAAATCTCTCTGTCATGCTTAAGAGTCTACGCTAGTAACGCAAAAACACTCGCAAGGTAATATTAAATCAATCGCAGCATGTTTGTTTTATACTTTCTGATTTGCAGTTTAATAATAAAATTTCAAAAATAAATGTATCCTCAGAAAAGAAAACTGCAATCAAAATGGAAAAAGTACCGACGTATCCGGTATGGCACAGGGTTGCCATTTTGGCCTTTTTTTAATTTCGAAATTTCGCATTTACACCATAAATTACCTGCAATATTCTTTTCTTTATTTAATGACGAACATTAAGTAGTTATTTAAAGTAAAAATTCTTCTTTCAGAATGTACGGTAAGAATTCGAAAATTTTTAATTTAAAAAGGGGCCAATCTGGCAACCCTGGTAGGACACCAACCTCAAGTATCCTATGCAAAAAAAAAGTCATTTAAAACTATTAAAATACAAACGACAAATTTGAAATGAACGTTTTCATTGCTCTAACATTAGCTTGCTGATCCCTTCGCGTTACTAGCGTAGGCTCTGAAGAAAGTCGCAACATCATTATTAATATAATAGGTGAAGGTAAATACAAGTTTGCGTTCCATTAATGTAATATTCCCATGCTTACGTATAATGTCTTTACCTGATTTACAAAAAACTCAGAAAAACTCAATATGTTTCAGTGTCTTAATTACACTGCACCCATAATTAATTTATAGATTAAAAGAAGATAAACTAAAGCAGTATTTTCCCTTAATAATATTGCATATATTATTTATCACATATTTAATTGGTTAAGTTTAAAACTTCTTAAATCAGTACATTCTACGAAAATTAAAGTTAAAAATATTAAAATGTAAATTCTGGTACATATGATTAGCGTTTTGAATTTATACTTGTAGCTTTTTGTCCAGGTAGAATGTCCCTCTAGCATGTTATAAAAGTTAAAGCATCATTATTGATTGTAAGGATATACAATGTTTAACCGTTTCATCAATATAATCTAGCCATGAGTGTGTGACGTAACACCACTTTGAGCGGTTATTATTTTTTTTAATTAAATAACTTTTTATACAGACGAATATCATATTTAAGTATTTATAAATCGATATAAAAAATGGAAGTGTAAGTTTGAAGTTACAGATGGTAGAGCGCGTCATAACGAGCAACAAAACGTTAAACGTATGTATATATTTTTTAATAGAGTATTTTCAAAATCGGTGACTCTACTTTCGCAAATTATCAAGCACACAACTTGAGCTTATAGAAAATGAATCGTCATATATTTTCAAGCGAAATACCTAGGATGTTTTCAAAATTATTCATATTTTAAATACCAAAATATGTGGTTAAAAATTATTATTTGATTTGAATCGGTGACAATGCACTAAAACTCCATATTGTTTGAAACGGATAAACATTTTCCTAGCTTTTGGACTAAAAAAAACAAATGTTTTGTTACATTGTTCAATTTCAAATCTACCATTAGTTTATGTATGTACCGCTTGACCATCTTTTTTATAAAGTTCTCCAACTGTCATCAGTCAAGTCGTCACCATTTAATAGAACAACTAAAAAAAATTTCTTCTTTTATACTTGCATAAAAAATTAGTTCAAATAGAATTTTTTTAAACATTTTGCATCTCTTAACTTTTTTTTTTTTTAATTTCTGAACATCAAACTGGTGTTGCCACTTAAAGTCTTCAGCACCGACCGCTGTTGTTACACCCAGAAAAAGGAATTGATTAAAACTACAAAACACGTTTTTTTGAGTACATTTTGGTTGTTTTAGCAACATTCAAGTAAAATTGAACCATTTTACTTGAATTAACAAAACATTTTTTGCTGACGATACAAAAATTTTTGAAATTGCAATTTTTTTTTATTGATTCAAACAAACTTTCCATTGACCTATATTTAAACAAAAAGTTTTGTTGGGTCAACCAAAATTTTTGTTGATTCAACAAAACTGTTTTCTGGGTGTATAGAGATTTAAAAAAGACAAAATATAGCAGTAACTTTTTATTTAAGATTGAATAAGATATTTATCAAGCATTTAATGCGTTTTGTAGTATTGATACTTCCTAACCCCGTAAATTCTACGAAAATTAGCCTTATAAGGATTACATAGTAAACCTCAGCACAGATGATTAGAGTTTAGAAATTATGCATGCAGCTTTACGCCAGGGAGAAAATCCATCTTACGGAAGTCAAATCATCCTTATTCATATATCTGAAGGGGAACACGTTTCCGTTCCATCAATATAACATTGCCATACATATGTTTAATGTCTTTACGTGCTTTATAAATTGTCCCGGTAAACGCAATATGTTTTAATGTCTTCATTTGGTTGTATGAATCGTTTTTATATTTATTCAAAGATGAATTATAATATTCTGTTTTTTTTTTTATTATTATCTCAACAACAATGAATAAATTATGTCAAACATTTAACGTGATGTATAAGTGAAACACTGTCTAATCCAATAAATTCTACTAAAATTCGCTTTATCAGGATTACATAGTAAATCCCAACACAGATAATCATATATTAGAAATTATGCTTTCAGCTTTTACTCGAGGGAGGAAATCTGTTTAAGAAAGCCATGTCATCATTATTCATATATCTGAAGGAAATACACATTTCCATTCCAGAAATATAACATTACCGAGCATATATTTAGTGTCTTTACGTGCTATGTAAATAGTTCAGTTAAACATGTAATATGTTTTAAAATATTGATTACGCTGCCCCAATCATTGTTATATAAATTGAAAGAACACAGAATGCCACAGTATTTTTTGTTCTTAACAACATTGATTAGATTATTTATCAGATATTTATTGCATTTTATAAGTTTAATAAATTCTAAGACAACAAATTCTTCTGAAATTACCCGTAACAAGATTACATAGAAAATCCCAGCTTAGAGGATTAGAGCATTAAAATTATGCTAGCAGCTTTTACTACATGAAGAAATCCATCTTAAAGAAGTTAAATCATCATTATTCATATATAGAAAAGAAAGCCACGTTTGCATTCCTGTCATATAATATTGCCATGCTTATGTTGAATGTTTTTATGTTCGTTATAAATATTTCAGTTAAACACAGTGAATTTCATAGCCTTAATTACGTTCCCCCAACCTTGCTATATAGGTTTATAAAAGATAAAATGTAAGAGTATTTTTTTAGCTGAACAACATTGGATACATTATATACATTGCGGACAAAGCCACCTGAAAGTTTGATGAAAATGACGTATGAAAAGAGAAGATTTGATTTATAAAGATAGATTTAATCCCTGGAGTAAAATCTGAAAGTGTAATTTTTGAACGCCAATCTTCTGCGTCAGGATATTCTATGTGATTCCGATAAGGATAAATTTCATAGAATAGACTGGCTTAGGATTTATTAAACTTACACTACATACTAAATGTTTGATAAGTGATCTGTAAGATATAAAAATCCACACTGTTCGATTTTGTTTTCTTTAAATCTGTGTAATGACAATTTATGCAAACTAATGAAAACTTTAAAACATATTTTACTTAACTGAATTATTTATAAAGCATGTAAAACATATTTATTTAACAGAATTAGTTATAAAGCATGTGAAACATACTCATTTAACTGAATTATTTATAAAGCATGTAAAATATATTTATTTAACTAAATTATTTATAAACCATGTACAAAAATTAAACACATACATGGCAATGTTATATTGATGATACATAAACATGCTTTTCATTTCGGATACTACATGTATGATGATGCTTTGACTTCTTTAAGCATGCTAGAGGTATTTTCACCCTAGAATATCAGCTGCAAGTCTCAATCTCTATCTGAAAGGATTTACCATGTAAACGCATTAAGAGTTATTATCGTAGAATTTACTTGCATAAGACGTATTACACTTACACAACGTATTAAATGTGTGATATGCGCTATATACTCAAAGGCACCAGGCAATTTCGATTTTAGAGGTTTTGCCGAATATCTAGAAAAACGAGGAATTCTTCAGGGATATAAAGAAAATCTTTTATCTTATATTTTTTCCAGTGAAGATTGAACACGAGGGCAATTAGGTTGGTATCCATAAATAGGTACCAATAACAAATTGTATAAAGAAGTTTTATTTTGCGAACAACCTGTAATATAAAATGCCCGAAATAATTAGGTTTAGCGCATGGCTAGGTGAACCTTCTGCAAGAATTGTGTTTGCTTGTGTAAGAATAAAACGTATATTTATAGATATATAAAGGTCTTTTTGAAAAATTAAAGATATTTTCGAATGTGTTTGGTTATACATGTAGAATTTTTAACTAAATGTAACGCTAATTTCAGAAAACTTTAAAAAGTAGAGTATAAACAATATACAAACATTTTAATATAAACATATTATAGCAAACGCTACCGCGTTTGCTATGATAAATCTCTTATTTATGTGATGAAATGTGAGCATTTTTATGAAATAATTTTTAACTGCGCATCCGTGAATATTAATAAAAATAGTTTTGTAATATGTAACAGTCAACTATATAAAACAACACATATAAAAAGTCCTGTCTAATATAATAATGATTCAGATAGATGTTGGCTGTATAATTAGCTGAAACCCAGTTAGTTGCTTTCTAATACTAGTGGGATGGTAATAAATTTTCCACAAACATTCATTTTTCGTTTTTTTTTTTTTAATATTTTATTTATGCTTTAATTCTCCTTGACGGGATAATCAGAACAAACTCATTCCAACAAATAAAAAAATAAATTAATAAAATCGAGGCATATCTGTTCCAGATCTACGCGTAGACATACGTTTAATATTAACACCTTTGTTGGATGCCAGTTAATGAAAAAGGTCAATTTATAGAAAAGCCTTTATCGAACAGTTAGTTTTAGAAAGCAACTTCAAATCAGCTCACGACATCGCCTGTATCATTCTAAATTTTTCAGATATCTGAAAAGCTTTTTTATATGAGTTCCGCTATATAGTTTTCAAATAAATTGTTTAAAAACAATTATGATATCGTTCGCGAAAATGCAGTTAAAATTTCATTAATAGAAATTATCATATTTCGTGAAATATTTATATTATTTATATTCTATTCGTAATATATTGTTTATACCACAGGTTGTCAAGTGCCCTGAAAGTGGCGTTAAAATTGGTTGAAAACCCTGCATGCTACACTATATTTCCAAAGGTGACCGGTCACTTGCGATTTTAGACGTTTTGCTAACTATCTAGAAAAATACATGAGGAATTAACCTGAAACTGCAGGTGTGTAAACAGTATAGTATAGGTTATATATTTCCGTGAAGATTTTTTCACGAAACCCCAAAAGGGGCCGTCAACAAATTAAAAAAGAACGAATACCTTTTGGATGACCCTGTAAAAACTAATGTAGAAAAGGCGTTCAAACTCGAGATTATTATAAAGTGGCTTATTGTAATATACTGTGTTCATTTGTAGGAGGATAGCATGTAGACTTGTAGAGAAATTAAGGTTTTTATAAAAACAGTCCCAAATTTCGCCTAGTTTTTTGCTTATAATTTGCAGAGTTCTTAATATAAAAAAAAAGTTCTTATCATAATATATGACAAACAATATTGTACATAATACACTGCAATCAGAATTAAAAAATAATAAAAATTGGATGAAAAATGAGCAGGTTTACTAAAAAATGTTTCACTGCGCATGCGCGTATGCAATCAAAATATAATATGCATAATGTATTAGCTAAGTATATAGAGCAACTTTTGTGAAAGCCTCAAAATCATAGCTTGAAAATTCTGAAAGTTATCGTCGATAGAATAAGCTCGAAATCCGTTGTTCCCAAAAAGAAGCAAAAAGATGAGGGGTTGTATCAAATATCTGTTGATTAGTGCCAAGATAGCGTACACAATATCACACGCACTACTATATTTGGATACAACCCCTTATATTTTTGCTTCCTTTTGGGAACAACGGATTTCGAGCTTATTCTATCGACGATAATTTTCAGAATTTTCAAGCTATGATTTTGAGACTTTCACAAAATTTGCTCTATATACTTAGCTAATACATTATGAATATTATATTTTGATTGCGTACGCACATGCGCAGTGAAACATTTTTTAGTAAACCTGCTCATTTTTCATCCAATTTTTATTATTTTTTAATTCTGATTGCAGTGTATTATGTACAATATTGTTTGTCATATATTCTGAAAAGAACTTTTTTTTTTATATTAAGAATTCTGCAAATTATAAGCAAAAAACTAGGCGAAATTTGGGACTGTTTTTATAAAAACCTTAATTTCTCTATAAGTATACATGCTATCCTCATACAAATGAACACATTATATTATAATAAGCCACTTATTAATAATCTCGAGTTTGAACGCCTTTGCTACATTAGTTTTTACAGGGTTATCCAAAAGATATTCGTTATTTTTAATTTGTTGACGGCCCCCTTATGGGGTTTCGTGAAAAAATCTTCGTGGAAATATATAACTTATAATATATTGTTTACACACCTGCAGTTTCAAGTTGATTCCTCATGTATTTTTCTAGATAGTTAACAAAACGTCTAAAATCTCAAGTGACCGGTCACTTTTGGAAATATAGAAAAAGAAATTTGTTCACTTTTTTGAAGAAACGCTTATACCTCCATGAATACACGTGCTATTCTTACACAAAAGAACACAATTATTGTACGATTTATAGTCATGCTATAGAACTACAGTAGTTAATTTTAGCATTTAAATTTCCAACGGTAATCGCAAATATCATCTGTTTATTCAATTGTTTGTTGGTACCCTATTTACCCTGGTGATCCAACATACACTTAGGACAAACATGTTCTTTATATATCTGAAGTTCCAGAAGAATGCAAGATATTTGTCAAAACATCTAAAATCGAAAGTGTCAGGTGCCTTTTGATCATATAGTGCATATCTTTCTGTGAGTGTAATACGTCCTATGCAAGTAAATTCTATGATAATAAACCTTAATGGGATTACATTGTATATCCTTTCAGATAGAGATTAAGATTTGCAGCTTTTATTCTAGGCTGAAGTTACCTCTAGCATGCTTAAGGAAGTCAAAGCATCATCATTCATATAGTATCCAAAAAGAAAGACATGTTTCAATAAATATAACATTGACATGCATATGTTTAATGGATTTACATACTTTATTAATAATTCAGTTAAACGAAATATATTTTAATTCTTTATTACTTTGCATAAATCGTCATTACACAGATTTAAAGAAAACAAATTGAAATAGTATAGTTTTGATATCTTACATATTACTTGTCAAACATTTATTGTGATGTGTAAGTTTAATACTTCCTAACACACTATATTCTGCAAAAATTAGCCTTATAGGGATTACTTAGTATATCTCAGAATAGAGGATTGGCGTTTAGAAATTACACTAGTAGCTTTTACTGCAGAGAAAACATCTTTTTTAAGAAAATCAAATCTTCTCTAATTATACATCTGAGCAAAATGACAATCTCCGACCCATCAATATAACATTACCATTGAATAGATTACTTATCAATCATTTAGTGCTTTGTGTAAGTTTAGTATATCCTAAGCCAGTACTCTCTGCGAAAATTAGCCTTATTGTGATCACACAGAATATCCCATCACAGAGAATTATATAGTAGAAATTACACTTGCAGCTTTTACCCCAGGGTGAAAATCCATCTTGTGAAAACCAAGTCATTTCTATTCATACATCTGAGCAGAAAGACACGTCTCTGTTGCGAAAATGAGCCTTATTGTAATTACGCAAAATATCCTAATACAAAAGGATTAGAAGTTACAGTTGCAGCATTTACTCGAGGGAGAAAATCCATCTTGTGGAAATCAAGTCGTCTCTATTCATACATCTGAGGTGAAACACACGTCTCCGTTCCTTCAATGTAACATTGCCATTGAATAGATTGCTTATCTAACAATTAGGGTGTTTGCGTACGTTTAATATATCCTAACCGAGTAAATTCTAGGAAAATTATCTTAATCGTGATTGCATATAAAATTTCAGCACAGAGTATTAGACTTTAGAAATTATGCGTGCAATTTTTGCTCCAGGGTTGAAATCAATCTTAAGGTATTCAAGTCACCATTATTCAGACATCTCAGCGGAAGAATATGTTGGAAACATCTCCATAAGTAATCTCTGAAATAAAGATGAACGCTTAAATAAAAATTATTAAAAGAATAAACATCATTATCAACAAGGAAGTTATAATTAAGAATGACAGCCACTCGCGGAAGAAAGAAAATCCCCATGATTGCACCAACTGAAGTGTACATGGTTTTTATGGAAAGGACGGTACAGAAAATAAACTGGTAATGACTTTTAATATATACGCATGTAATAATATCTCTCACTTCTTAACATGTAACTCGCGAAATAAAGACGTTTCTGTGTAAGCCTATAAGTCCCTAAGGCAACTAAATTCAGAATATTTTTCTGCTATATTATGCCATATTATACTATATTATACTAACGTAAATATTCATTCTTATAATGTAATTCCATTAATCAATTATTAAATTTATTTAAAGAAGACTTCATATCAATTTACTTGTGGATGTGTACCAATTATTGGATTAAATAAAGTGACCATGAAGCAGTAAACTACAACATTAAGGATTAAAAAATAATACATTGGATTACAACCACTACACATGTTTTGGAACAAATAATATAAGCAAATTATCTTACCTTATTTTCTATAACTGTTTTCAGAACATTGAATATCATAAATTAACTGACGCAAATTTCTTTAAATATATTAAAAAAATTTTAGTAAATTACTAATAAGATACGCTTTTGTACACTCAATATAACATTGTTATTCACATATTTATTAATGTCTTTACGTGTATTATAACTAATTCAGTTAAACGCATTGTGTTTTTAATTCTTGATTACGTTACATCAATCGCTGTTATTCAGATTTGAAGAATGTAACAATAAACTGTTTTTCATCTTAACAACATTCAATAGATTATTTATCAAACATTTATTCCATTGTAACTTCCTAAGCAAGTACAATCTATGAATTTTAGTCGTATTAGGAGTACATAATAAATCACAGCACATATTATTAGAGTTTGGAAAATATAATTGTAGATTTTACTCCCGGGACAAAACCATCTTAAGGAAGTCAAATCTGCATTCGTATACGTGAAGGGGAAGCCACGTTTCCATTCCTTCCATATATTATTGTAATGCATATCCTTACATGCTTTATAATTAGTTCAATTAAATGTAATATGTTCCAAAGTCAATCGTTGTTATACAGATTTAAACGAGGTAAAATGAAACAGTAAGTTTTTGATAGATTATATATCAAACATGTAATGCATTGTGTAAGTGTAATACTTCCTAAGCAAGTAAATTCTACGATAATTATCCTTATTAGAAACGTACAGATACGGATTCATACTTATAGCTTTTATTCTATGGAGAAAATTTCTCTATCATGGTTAACCCTTCTGTCAATGACCAAAATATGCCCTTTTCTCCAATTACTGGTGTACCCAGGGACCGGCCACGATTTTAACATATGCCGCCATAAACTCAATTTTAAAGACCCCCATTTAATAAAATGTAACGGCCTGGCTTTGAAGGTGAGGCAGTGGGGAAAGTAAGTGATTTATGTTACTTCTGATTTCATTTCAGGATATATATTTTAACTCCTAGGAGGGCGGTTGGATACTATATATCCCACTTAATTTTTAATTACCAAATGCCACAGGATATCAAAATAAAATCTTGTATTTATAATGTACGTGAAGAAAAGCTTTTATTTATTTTAAAATAAATTTATTCACAAAAACCTGTTGTCAATCAATCATTTCAATATTTTAGCAATAGATGTACTTTGCACCTGAATGATTAAATGGAAAGAGCAAAAAGGTATCTCGGTATCCGGTCATTGACGTAAGGGCTAAGGAAGCCAAAGAATCGTCATTCATATAGTATTATATGAAAGGAACGACAGGATTCAGTTTCATACATATAATATTGCCATGCATGTGCTTAATGTCTTTACATTCTTTATAAATAGTTCATTTAAAAGCAACATATTTTTTATTTGTCCCTTACAATGCACTAACAGATGTTATACATAGATTTAATACAAACCACAATGTAGCAGTAATGTTTTTTTCTATCTTGACATTGAATAGTTCACTTACCAAACATTTAGTGTGTTGTGTAAGTTTAATATATCCTTAGACAATAAAATCCACGAAAATTAGCCTTATCGGTATTGCACAGAAAATTCCAGTTCAGAGGATTAAAATTTAGAAATTACGCTTGAAGCTTTTACTCCAGGCAGAAAATCCGACTTAAGAAAATCAAATCTTCGTACATCTGAGCGTAAAAACATGTCTCCGCTCCATCTATATAATATTGCCTTTCATGTGCTTAATGTCTTTATGTACTTTATAAATAATTCAGTGTAATAGAATATGTCTTATGGTATTTATTACATTACGTAAATCGTTGTTATTCAAATTCAAAGAAGTCAAAACATTACAGTCAGTTATTTTTCAAATTGACAACATTGAATCGATTGTTTATCAAATATATATAGCGTTGTGATAGTTAATACTTCCTAAGCCAGTACAATATAATTAATCTAGCCTTATTAGATTACATAGTAAATCTCAGCACAGATGATTAGAGTTTAGGAATTATCCTTGTAACTTTTACTCCAGGGTGGAAAGTAGTCTAGCTTGATAAGGGAATCAAACCATTATTCTTCATATTTATGAAATGAAAGACGCGTTTCTGGTCAGTTAAAATAACATTGATATACATGTCTCTTATGGCTTTACATGCATTGTAAATAGTTCAATTATAAACAGCATATTTTATAGTCTTATATACATTGGACCTATTTCTGTTTTATGAATTAAAAGAAGAGAAAATATAACAAAAGTGGCCTTTTTATAGTACTTTAAGTCAGCAGAAAAAATCTCCCTGTAATTTCGGCAATATGTTCTGCTAATGGATAAATTATTATTTATTTAACCATTTACTGTTGTGACAAAAATTGTCTCATAGTTACTATGAACTGACTTCCGAGATTGCTTGATAAAAATATGAATAAAAGGATTGATTATATTATAGAATATCATTTCTGTACTAAAGTTTATGTACAATTATAATTAAAATTCATCTATTCAGAATACTTTAGCGATAGTACTACGGCTCCACACGGAACAGAGCCCCACCAGTGGCTGAGAGGTTCTGCTCTGAAAGCTGATAGACGGGAGGTGCTGGGTTCAAACCCCTGTCGCGCTCGTCGACCTAACCGTTCGGAGTTTTCCGTGGTTTTCTTCTAACCTTGCCGTGAATACGGGTTAGGATCCCTTAAAAAGACCCCCACGGAGGGCACTCCCCTCTTTGTTCCTATATTCCTTGTGTTAATAATTGGCCGTCATAAATCAACCCAACCCAACCCAACCCACACGGAACAGTTCTTCATGAACTGTATGAGTTTTAGAACAACAACAAAAAAAGTAAAAAGTATGACGAACTCATACGATAGTTAAGTTTGTATTTCTTTATCATAAATAATAAAATATCGTATTTTTTGAAAAACCTGTTTTTTGATCAAGGAAACTTGATGGTCTTTTTAAACTCTTATGGAAGTTATTTTAGCCTTCACAAAATACTTTTTTATTTAAACACCATTGGATAAATTGCTTATCGAACCTTTAATATGGTGTGTAAGCTTAATACATTCAAAGTAAAAAAAAATTCTACGAAAATTAGCTGTATCAGGATTACAAAGTAAATCCTAGCTAATGTGATTAGTGTTTAAAATTTATACTTGTACTTTTTACTCCAGGGATGGAATCTCTCTAGCATGCTAAGTATGTTCACTAGTATGTAGTATGCTTAACTTAACATGATTTATTATTCCTGTGATATTTAGATACATGTTTCGAATCTATAAATGTAATTCTGCCATGTATGAGTTTAACATTTTTACGCGTTATATAAGACATTCTATAAAGCGGAATATACAACACAGTCTTAATTACATTGCAATTATCGTTCTGTTAGAGATAAAAACAAAATTAATTTGTAATATACGATTACAGCCATTTTTTCTACTATTTCAACAATTATTATGACAGTTGCATTAAATAAAAAAAAAA
Organism: Maratus michaelseni; assembly: GCA_963931845.1. NCBI lineage: Eukaryota > Metazoa > Arthropoda > Arachnida > Araneae > Salticidae > Maratus > Maratus michaelseni. Next base: position 197,032,261 of record OZ007588.1, on the reverse strand, counting down.
TCCCAGTGTGTTTTTTTTTAAGTACTATATTTTTTGTCACTTAGTACAACATACGTAAAGTAGGTCAAGAAGAGAGAACACCCCATACATTTTTATCACAAAATTGTTTTAAAAAAGGAAAACGGTCATTCAACTGGAATTTATGTCTTCTTTAAATTTATGTTAATAAAGTATATAATAATATAGTGTTATAAAGTATATAATAAGCTTTAGGCATCGTCTTCCTAGAAGCAGTGTACCAAACTCTGACATTTTTAATAGGAGCATCTTATTTTGACATCATATTTGGCTGTTTCGGTAAATTTTAACTTAGGATACGAAACGGGAAATCATTTACTCAGATAGTTTATAAATTATGAAAGCTTAAAGTTTGGAACTCCTAATGTTACATTTATTTGTAATCATTGCAAAAGATATATAAATACAGGTAGTTTTTTAAGAATAACTCAGAATCTATCAATCAGAATGATCTGTAATTTTGGATTCGTATATTTGAACCTTCTGAAAATTGATTTCTGTGTTAAAAAGTTTATAGTATTTTTTTAAAAAAAATATGTAAAGTTTTTTAAAGTAATTTCCGAAAAAACTATGAATTGTAATGTATTATTTTTTTTAATAGGCATCTATTTCTAGGGACTTAAACAAATCCAAAATTATGGTTTATTCTGCCAAATAGTTTTTGAGATATGTTTAAAAGACTACCCGCATTGTAATCTGTTTTGCAACCATTACAAATGAATTCAACTTTAGGAGTTCCAAACGTAATTCTGGTCAATTCCTAAACTACTTTACGGATTCGCCACACGTTCCATATCCTAAAGTTGCATTAATCAAAAAATTATATTGGACGTCAAAATCATGTGTTCGTATTGGAAATTTTAGAATTTGACACAGTTTCACTATAAAGATGACCCGTTAAGCTTATTTGTTTTTAAACATAAATTTAAAGAAGACATAATTTACAGTCGAAATTCCGACACAATTTGGTTACTAAATTATTTGAGTACTCTTTTATTGGGGTGGTGGGCTGGGTGGAGGCGGCTGTACGTTTAAAAATTTTGAAAACGTAATGACTCATGTGTATGACAATTTTTTGTTTAAAAAATGCATAGTACATTATAACAAAAAAAGTAAATTTAGAAAAAATGTATATGTACTATTATAAATATAGTCATTTTTCGAGAAATAAAACAAAATGTAAATAGCCCTTTGTGGTTTCCAGTTTATATTTTAAATAAACACTTTTAATTTCTTTTTTTCTTTCATAATGGATTTAAAAAAACTGTCTAGGCTGTAAATATTTCCATTTACAAAAGAAGAAGAATGCTTATTTATTGTTATTTGAATTTTTTTTTTTAGATTGATGCTCGCTTATACTTTCAATTTGAATGAAATTGAAATTTTGAATTTATGACTTAATTCATATTATATTATAATTTAAAACTTCAACAAGCATTCATAATATAATTATAAAATCTAATTATCTAACCATAAAATGTTTCATAACTTTATTAATCAAACTAAAATTATACTTGAAACTCGTTCCACGAAGATTAAGTTTCTACACAATTATTATGTTATAGTTTTGTTACACAACCATGATAGATATTAGTATACTTAAACTTTATGATAATCTGAAGTTCAAAAGGAAATACATCATATTTGTTATCAGAAGAAACCGAATGTGAATATATACAGAAGAAGGCATACATTTAATACTTTTGCTTAAGGACATTGACTTCTGAATATCATTCTTATTGCATTAATATAGGAATGCTTATATAAATCAGACATGCTTATATCTGATTATTTTAAATTATACATATTTAATGCTTATCGTTTTAAACGTTTATGTACAATGTATACATTAACAAAAAATAATTTTTATATAAAATACTCCTCTTTGAGCATATGCAGTTATTAGTCGTAAACTGTTAAAAAAGATACATAAAATTAAGCAAATTGTACAGTACTGAAAAATAAAATGAAAGGATACAAATGTAATTAGTTCTTAATCGATTCTACTTCTATAATGTAGTTTGAGGATACATGTTTCTTTATTAGATATGCAATATAATCATTTTTAAAGAACATTTTTATTAAAAGAAGAAGGGATATATATATGTCCCAGCTCGAAGTAGATCATATTGTTGATGCGAGTACCAGATTATAGACAATGATGGTGAGAAGAAGTCTTCGAAATACAGGAACCATATGCAAGAAGAACACTTCATGTGTCAAAGCCGACACTAGTTAGCATACGGCATATGTAAATTAATAATTAAACGAAGGGGAGTGTTCTTTACAAACTCCTCGTTCTAAATTTCAATTTTTTTTTCACATAGAATATTTCGGATAGCTGGCTAACTTTGTTTTATACATTTTCGATTTCTGTTGTTCCAATTTGTGGGCAATTTCAATGATTATGGAAACAGTGAGTATCGGGGTATTGTTTCGTTTATAGCCATGGGAAATTCAGATATTTACAAAAACTACATCACGTGCATTAGACTTCAGATAACCTATGCAAAATGACTCATTTAGAAATATTAAAATGCAAATGAAAAATTTGTAGTAAACGCATTCATTGGTTTAACAGTAGCTTGTGAATGCCATATTCTGACGAATGTAACTCCTAATACACGGCAGATATTACTGGGATTATTGTGGGAAAGAGAACACGTCAACTTCATCCTCCGTAGAACGTGACAAGAAACTGAAAAAAATCCCTCGGTTGTCAAATGAATTATGCCATAACAAAAAGGGGAAATCAAAATATATTTCACAAAACTCAATGTTAAAATCTTACTAACTGCCTAATATGCTCAATCGATAATTTCCCAAATAAACTCAAATATGTTCAACTGTTAGAACGAAAAGCAAAACGGAAAACAACCACATTATGCCTTGAATTTGAAGAAAAAGTACCATATTCATGTGTTTTGACTGATGGAGTTCATGTTGTGGAATACGGAATCCACTCTTGTATTATATGGGAATCTCAGTGGCTTTATCAAATAGCAATGGATATCTATACTTTTTACAGGCAAATTTAGGTTTTCTATGGAGAGAGACTCTGGTTGTACAAGGTACCAGTTATTATAAATCTAGCATTATTGAAAGACATAATTATATACGAAGTAGAATAATTCTTTGGACAAGAAACTCTGTGGATAATAACACTGCCTGCAAAGTCATTATATACTATTTTTAGAAAACTAAGACAAATAAAAAATAATAACCATAATATATATTTTTCAAAAAACAATTAATAGTTTTTTACTGACATGAAAAATTCTTTAAAATTTTTATAAAAACATTCGTTTAAAAAATCAAGGGCATATTTGTATTTAATAGACAAAATGCATTAAAAAAATGCAGAATGTAATTATCAAAACATAATTTTATATCAAGCTTGACAAATCAGTTTTTCTACAGCATAAAATACTTACAAAAAGTATAGCAGATATATAATAGAACACCCCTACAAAATTTCTAAAAACCTAAAACAATTTGCATTATTTGAAATTTACATTGCATATTTTAAGTTTTTTATATGAGTAGGCCATAATAAATAGTAAATAATCCTTCGAAACACTTAACTTAGTTCAGTTTTTGTAATGTAACAACAAAAAACGTTGTTAATAAGCGATATATTTGTTCAATTTTAAAATATTCCATATATTATAAGTTTTATAAATTTAGATCATAAAACAGCTTTCCATAAAAAAATTATATACTTTTTTTTTAAATCTTTATTTCCTTAAATAATATTTTTATGACGTCTCATACACTTTTCAGAATACCATAAATAAATCCTCAAGAAAACACTCTTACACATATATACAAACTAAAAAAATTAATAAAATAGACCAAGATCAAAATCAGTGACAAATGCTTTAATCCACTATAAATACTAACCGAAACTCAAACAAAATTTAAAACTCACTTCTTAACAAAAGAAAAATAATTAGAACTTTTTTGTGTCAGTTATCGAATATTTATTTGATTCAATTCAGTCAAAAAGGATTTTATTGTACCCCCCGTTCCCGGCATACAGTTATTTCCATTTTCCAGAATTTGGTAACATCACGTAAATCTGTATTTTATAAAATTTCTCCCCACCCCACTAAAAAAATCAGAAAATCATTTTACACATTTCTGTTTTGGTACGAAAATAACCAATAATGACCTACGACCTCACAAATAATCCATGCTAAAAGATACAAACAATAATAAACGCTTAAATCTATTTTGAGTCATTTTCAAATTTTAAAGTAGCGTTTTTCCAATATCTTATCCTCAGAATCAATCTATTTTTTTCTCTTGTTAACATAGCTACAGTTCACCGAGATTTCAGATTGACGATAGGCATGAAAATGATAACGTTGCCAAGAGGGCGATAAATATATAAAAAGGACATTTGTGCGGACTATAATCTCTGTTGTAGAAAAGGTTGGTAAAAAATAGGGCTTTCGGATTTATTGAGAAAACAAATATTTTAAGAATAAACACCTGTACAGAGAAATAATAAAACATTGGGATTTTTGTTTTTTCCAGCTATTTAAAACAATTATTTTCTTTAGTGTTATAAAAATTATTTCTTAATATTAAAAGTATATTTCATTAGAAAATAACTGTAAAAATTCATATATATATATATATATATATACATATATTTTAACTAACAAAAATCACGATTTAATATTTTCATTAAGTTGTATTAAAATTTTATATAAATAATAATTTGAAACATTTGTTCGAAGGCAATTCGTTTTATTTGATGGGACTGTAGTTATTTGTTTACTGATAAATGCTAAGCAGACGCGAACTTACAGCTTAACTCATTTGTGTCATTTGTCTGCATTTCAGGAATTTTTTTTAATTCCGAAATTTCGAATTCATACCAGAAATTCTGAATAGTAATTTTTGCTTTATTTAATGACAGACATTGTTGGAATTGCATAAAGTAAAAATTCCTCTTTCGGAATTTTTGATATATTAACTGCCAATATTGAGAAAACAAATATTTTAAGAATAAACACCTGTACTACAGAATATTAAAAGATCTTTGATGTGTAAATTTCTGAAAAAAAAAAAAAAGAAATTTCTGAAATGGACGCATATATGGGCTACTTATGCAAATAATTTAAAGAGAATTAACAAGCGCTTGGAACATACAACAGTAAAGTATTCCTTGAATTTAATCTTGATAAGCTTTTATCTGTAAGATTTTGAATTTTGTAATAAAATTTAAAAGTGACATTTAATAAAAAGAAAAAATATTTTTTTTTCTATAATCCGAAATCTTTGGCTGGTAATGATTATTATACATTTGTATTCTTTCAGTCACAAAATATTTCATTATACATCACCTTCCCCTCCCTCCCTTTGATATATAAATTTCTGAAAAAAAAAAGAAATTTCTGAAATGGACGCATATATGCACTACTGATGGAAATAAGTTAAAATGAATTAACGAGCGACTAGAACATGCAACAGTAAAGTATTCCTTGAATATTTCTTGATAAGCTTTTATGTGTAAGATTTTGAATTTTGTAATGCAATTTAAAAGTGACATTTGACAAAAAGAATAAACAAATTTTCTATTAACCGAAATCTTTGGCTGGTAATGATTATTATGCATTTGTATCTTTTCAGCTACAAAAGATTTCATTATACATCACCTGCCCATCCCTCCCTTTGATATATAAATATCTGAAAAAAAATAATTTTCTGAAATGGACGCATATATGCGCTACTGATCAAATAAGTTAAAGTGAATTAACAAGTGCTTAGAACATACGACAGTAAAGTATTCTTTTAATTTAATCTTGATAAGCTTTTATGTGTAAAATTTTGAATTTTGTAATAAAATTTAAAAAAATTGACTTAACTAAAAGAAAAAAAGTATATATTTTTATTTTCTCTAAACCCAAATATGTATCTTCTAATGATTATTATACATTTGTATCCTGTCAGTCACAAAATATTTCATTATACATCACCTACCCCTCACTCTCCCCCTCCCCTCCCCATACAAGAATTTCCAATTTTCAGAATTTGGTAGCTACACGTAAATGTGTCATTCATACAATCACTCCCTCCTCCACAAAGATAAAAAAAATAGAATCATTTTATGTATTTCTCTTTTCCTACGAATATATCCAATAATTCTACCACTTCCCAAATAAACCCTTCTAAAGGGCACAAACAGTAAAAGAGGCTTATATCTATGTTCAGTCGTTTTCAGATTTTAAAGTTGCGTTTTTCCAATCTCATATCCCCAGAATCAATCCAATTTATTTCTCTCTTGGTAACATAGCTACACATCACTGAGGTTTTGGGTTGTAAAGAGGCAAGGCAATGATAAGAAAGTACACGTCGTTGTCAAGAGAGCGATAAATGCATCAAAAGGACATTATCGAGGACTAAAAGCTCTTTTACCTTAGGGGGTGGGGGAAACAGATGGGGCTTTTGGATTTATAGGGAAAACAAGTATTGTAAGAATAAACACCTGTATTGCAGAATATTACAAGGTTTGACTTGTTTTTTTCTAACAGCTATTTTCAAAGTGTTTTCCCCTTTTCTTCTGCATTATAAATAATATATTTATATTAAGAGTAATTTTTTGTAGCAATTAATTGAAAACATATTCTTCATATATAGATATGGTTTTATATAAAATAATCATGATTTAAAATCCTGATACAGCTGTTTTAAAATTTCATTAAAAATGACTTGAATTTGTTAGTTGCTATTTATTTGCCGTAAATTTTTTATATTATTTATTTGCAATTAATTGGTTTGATTTGGTTGAATTGTGACATGTTTATTACTTGAGATCAAATAGATCGGAATCTACATTTCAAAATAAATTCCTAAACACACAGAATATCCGAAACTCAGCCGGAACTTGAACCAGGTCGTTTAAATATTTATTTTCTAAAATATCATTTCAGGAAAAATCATTTTAAATATTTTCACTCTTAATATCTCAAGATATATTAAGAAATTTTATATTAAAATAATAGGAAATTTAGAAACGATTCGTTGATAAAGTATGGCTTATACTTTCGGTAATTATAGGTATTTTTGTTATTTTTTTTATAAGAATGTTTTAATTGATTATCAAATATTACTGCTTTTGTAATTTTTCAATTCGTGTTAGAAAATAATAGCAAATGCATTGTGCGTCTTATCTGCAGATGGATAGACGTTATTGACTGAAAGTTGTTCCAGTGGACATATTTCAACAACGTAAAAAGTATACTAATACAAATAGTTAAGGAATAATCCACATAAAAATACTTTCTAAACATTCCTATGCTTTCAAAATTCCGTAAATTCCGATTACACAGACCAAAAACGATATTTCTTGTATATATCTTAATTAACTATAGCTTGTAAAGCGTTGATTGTGCTGATAACTCAATTATTACTTTTTAGTGCTAAAACAGGATCTAGGATCTGGAAAGTACATACGTAAAGTTATTCTTATGAAAAATGTGTTTATTTAAACTCGAAATTAATCTATTTGGATCATTAGCGCATATATACGTGCATTTCATGAATTGCTCTTTTATTCAGAAATTGTGAATCTATACCAGAAATCCCGAAAGAAGAATTTTTACTTTAGTTAACTACGAGTCGACCTCTCATAAATAAAGAAAAAAATACTAACAAAGAATTTCAGGCATATATTCTGAATTTCGGAATAAAAAAATAAAAATGGATAAAATTGGAAAATACTTCAAAAATACAACGTAAAAAGTGTCATATAGACGAGATATTTTTGTAGCTTTTTTTTACTTTTTAATTAGTCTTTATAAGAGAACATGGTACATAAAAGTGGTACTTTACATTAAAACTGAAAAAAAACTTTTGATTATTGTTGGTTAAGTAATTTTCTTTTTTATATCCCAATAAATTACAGTGAAAAATATGCACAGACCTACTTATTTGTAAAAAAGGCTAATATATCTCTCTTAGATATTTCTCTTGACCTAATAGCAATGAAACATTCTTTTTCAAAATTTTTCCGTAAAACATACATACTTTCTACTAAGAAAAGATCTTTTGGAATTTTAAGGAATTTTTTACTTATACCTGCAAATAAAGTTACGTGCATAGTGACTAAATCATTTCGTGAAATAAAATTAACAGAAAGATAAATGATTAGAAATTATTGTTGCAGAAGCATTTTAATACATTTAATAGAAAATGTCGTTAGGGGTTATTCGGGCCCCAGCACTGAAGTGGTTACAAAAAACTCCATTTTAAGTTTATCAGCACACTATTTTTTGCTTATAAATTTTAAAGTGTTAAATAATTCTATCTGGGCAACGCTGTTGATTTGATTTGATTTGATTTGATTGCCTAAGAGGGACTGCTCAGACAAGGAAACCAAGTCTGTAGAGCATAGTATCCCTCCCGGTCCCTTTATTAAGGTCTTAAAAAAAAAAAAAAAAAAAAAAAAAAAAAAAAAAAAAAAAAAGGTTACAGTGTTCAGCCCCAGCTGTTGCCGCCGGAAAACGCGACAATGAGCGGCAAAACATAAACATAAGAAAGAAATATAATACAGGCGACCCTGCCAGGAGTGCTCCAATACGAGCAAGTGACAGGGACTGAATAAGGCTTTTACAGGAGTGGTCCATCACTGCCGGAAGACAGATTTTCCCACGCGACACTGAGCAGTGAGGGGCATCAGTAGGTGGTTGAAACTACAGGGGGCAAAGAATTGAAGAATTGAGATCCAACAGACGGGCTCCCTAAGTTAAATTTGAGAGGTAAGTTAAGTGGTCAAAAATGCGTTTTAGTTTCCTCTTTAGAAGTGGGCGAGTTAGGATATTAGCGAGCCAATTTTTTGGAGGGTTTTGAGTGCACCTGAGATGCCATTGGCTTGTCAGTGTGCAGTGAAAATATGGGTGAGACGCTGTACCCTGTTCACCGCACTCACATTGGTCTGAAGATGCACATTTGAATCTGTGTAGGTACTGGCGGAAGGGTACATGACCAGTAAGAAAAGCTGTAGTGTGAGGGGTGAGGTAAAATAGTGTGTAGGAGACTTTGGGGATTAGCGTATGAGTATGTCGGCCTTTGGTTGAGGTGGTCCAATGTACTTACCAGTCTTTTGAAATATTTTTTTTAATGTACGTTTGATGTAGCTATGTGGGAATGGGAGGTGGTGATCAATGTTGGGTTTTTTTTGTGGCTTCTTTTGCTAAAGTGTTAGCCAACTCGTTGCCAAATATGCCCTTGTGTGCGGACACATGACCAATTCGTGCGCGGCTTATGATAGTTAATAGCCTTTTCTTTATATCAAGAACTAGTGGGTGCTTGGTCCTGTGGGAATTAACTGCTTGCAGACTAGACAAACTGTCGCTATATATCCAGTACAGAGATGTGTCTGTTTGAGCGTGGATCCATTCGAGTGCTTGGAGGATGGCATATAATTCGGCTTGATATACCGTGTGTGTCCAATCTGCAGGCCCACTGGTGGATGATCAACGTACCTTCCGTGACACAGTAAGCTGATGCCACGCCGGTTGCTGTTCGAGATCCATCAGTAAAAATTGTTAGCAACGTGGATGTTGTGTACGTGTTACGATCTGTATTTACTTGGAGGTGTGATGTTTCTTCTGCTGGATGTAATTGCCAACCATGGACTATTCGTTCGATGCTTTTGGATGGAAAATGCTGTTCTACTGTTTGACTGTGTGTAAGGTGTAGGATTCTGCTCTTTTTGTATTCATATTCTAATGTTAAGGTGATGGGTGGTATACCTGTAATTACATTTAGTGCATCGGTTGAGATGGTTTTATAACCACACGACAGTTGTAGTAGGAATGATCTTTGAATTGATGTTAATTTTTGTTTGTTTGTTTTTGTTAGTTTACCTCCCCAAATTCCAGCCCCATACAGAATAATCTTTTCTATAATTGTATTGTACCATATTTTTAGCATGTTATTATTGATCCTCCAAGATTTCCCCCTAAGTCTTGATGCATTGTGGTGGTGTTTGACTAATTTGAGTTTAAGTTGGTTGAGGTGTGCTGTCCAGGATTGATATTTATCTATAGTGACGCCTAAGATTTTCATATGTGCTCCGTGGTGCAAGCTAGTTCCGTTAATCCGCATTGTTGGTTCACGCTCCAGCTTGCGTGACTTGGCGAATGTAAGGACCTCTGATTTTCCAGGTGATAGGTGTAAGTGGTGTGTATTTAGTAGTTGGCAGAATGCTGCGAGTACTCGAGCCGCCGTAGTTTCCAGGTCCAGACGCGTGCGACCCGAGAGAACCAGGCTGAAGTCATCAGCAAAAGCAAATGCGATTATGCCCTGACGTTCCAGCTCTAAAAGAAAAACGTTTGCGATTAGTAGCCAGAGTAGAGGTCCAAGACAAGAGCCTTGGGGGGATCCCTGCTCCAGCATTATGCGGAATGTAGCCTGCACCCCAATTAATGAGGACACTTCTTTCAGATAGATAAGACTTGAGGACCCCAGCCAGGTTCCTCGGGCAGCCCAGCGCCAGTAATTGTATAAGTATGTCCCTCCATTCTATGTTGTCGAAGGCTCCCTGCATGTCCAGCGAGACCAGGGAAGTGTAGTCACCATTAGCTATGCTGTCGGCGCAGGAAGTCAAGATGTCTAGCAGTGCTTTTTCACATGATCTGCCCGCTCTGAACCCGAACTGTTTAGGATGGAGTAAACCTTTTGTTTCTAGAAAGTGAGTCAGCCGAAAGACTATAAATTTTTCTAATAGTTTGCCGAGGGTAGGAAGAAGGCAGATCGGTCGGTATGACTTGGGTTCAGAGGGGGATTTCCCTTGCTTCAGGACGTACACCACTTCCCCTTGTCTCAAAACCTCTGAAAAAATATTGTGCTGGAGACAGAGGTTCGCCCAGAGTGTAAGAATATTTGGAATTATGTGGAATGTGGCCTTGAGTAATCTAAAATCTATTGAATCTGGACCTGGAGCCTTCTTGTCATTAAATGTATGCAAGGCTGTTCTTAATTCTGCTTTGGTGAAAAGCTTGTCAGGTGGTGAATCAAATGTTATGTCCTCATTGTTGTTATCAGGGTATGTTGTGGGTCTAAATATTTGAGATGTTAAATGTTGTAGGTTGTGTTGTCTTGATGCGACACTTGGGGGCTGCTCGATCAAGATTTCATCCGGAGTGAAGAGTTTTCCCGTGTATATCTTCTGTGCGGTCCCAAACGGGTTTGTGGTGTTGTTACAGAACTGTCTCCATGCTGTAGCTTTAGCATTTAATACGGAGCGCTTGTATAGTGCGGAGAGCTTTGAGTATTTTGCACTGAGGGATTTGTATGTTTCAGACTCGTGTTCGTGGTCTCTGAGTCTCTTGAGTTTTTTTCTCAATGCTGTTAAGTGGTTTCGTTTTGTTTTTAGTTCTGTGTTCCAATATGAGAATGTGGGTGTTCTCCTAACCGTTTTATATCTATAGGCTGTCTTCGCTGCTTGCTGAATTATTTCTATCAAGGTGGCTGTAAATGTGTTGATTTGGTTGGCTTCTGTTATGCTGTTTAACTGTTCTCCGAGGAGCTTTGTTGTTTTTAATATGTTGTGTGAATTTTCGGATGTTTCCCCTGGTTGTGTTGAACCTTCTTCGGATTGTGTAGAGTGACGAGATCTCGAAGGAGAAGTGGATGTACTTGTGGTCTGATGCATTGTACAGGTTGGAGACTTGCCAATTTTTAAGTTTGTGTAGTGTTTATGTGTTGACTAGTGTTAGGTCAGGCCAGCCTTGAGCCAGTAATTCGCCTTTTGAATTATATTTTTTATAAGTTGGTCCTGTGTTTTCAATGTTTGCTATTGTCAGATTGTTGGTGATTAAAAATTCGGTAAGTGTTTCCCCGCGGCGATTTTCATTGGGGTAACCCCACAACGTGGAGTTAGCGTTGAAATCACCCCCGCAAATGAGAAACTTTCTTTGTGTGATGATGTGTTTCCATTCTTCGAGTGTTTCATCGAAGTCAGATTTTGGTGCTGCGTATGTCGAGCCAATTATTAGAGAGCCTTCCATGGCTATAATGGTCACGAAGGCACAATGTATTCCTGTATAAATATGTGTGTATATGAGATTTTTGTTTTGTATGACTACATGTGCCGAGTATTTTTTGGATGGAAACATGGACCACGATGAGGGAAAGCCGGTTAGCTCTCCGCTTTTGTTACAGTGTGCATCCTGCAGCAATGCGATGTCTATGTTGTTGTCTATCATGTGATTTTTGGAAAATCATTGGCTGATTTACAGTGGTTGAGATTTATTTGTAAGATCTTGATGTGACCAAATGGTGGGAGTGGTGTTGTTGTTCTACTGCTAGTTGGTGTGGTTGTTGGATTGGGGTTGTTACCATCGCGAACTCTCTGCTGTTGGGTTCTGTGCACGATGGCGATTATGGAAGAGGTCTTGGAAGACTTGGCATCCGGCTGAGTTGGCGCTATGGTTATTTGGGTAGGGGTATCCATCCTGATCTTGCGTGTAGGTGCAATTTAAGCATCTGTGTTGTCGCGGGTGGTTTTTCTTCGGACATCTTTCAGATTCATGTTCTGCCATGCAATATGCACAAGCCGTTTTCTTTTACAGTTGGTAGCGGAGTGCCCGAAGACTTGGCAGTTTTGACAACGAATTATTGGGGAGTATGTCCTTATTTTGCATGTTATGAAACTGAGCGATAGTCGACCCACGTTGTGGAGTAACAAGGCTTGATCTTCTGGGAGGTATATTACTAATTGGTATGTTCGTGATTTTTCTTTTGATATTTCTTTATGTATGTGTAATCGTTGTTCGGTGTCTTCGTTTGTCTTTTTATTGATTTCTTGTAATACTTCGTCATGTGTGATCGACTTTGGGATGCCTAGTATTATCAGCTTTTTCCTTTTTTCTGTTACATATTCTTGGGATACCAGACGTGATATGTCTTCTGAAAGGTGTATTATATCCGACAAGGTGTCGACATTTTCTTCTGTTTCTGATATCACTATTAATGTTGTTTTATTTCTTGCTATTATACAATGTATAGGTGGGACGTTCTTGTATTTTTTAAGGGCTTTGTGTATTTGTTCTCTGATTGAGAACATCGTTAGAGACGTGTTTGATTTTCTAGATAGTAAAATTGCCCCTTTGGAGTATCGCCTGGCTGTTGAAGATGTTGTTAATCTTGTTTGTGGTTGTGATGGTCTGCCTGTTTCTGATTGCTTGAGTTTTTCTGCGTATGAGTTGTGTGTGCTGTTATCTTCTGGTGTTTCTATTGCTGGTGTTTTGTGTTTCTTTATAAGTGCTGAGACTTTTGATTCCAGATCTGCTATTTTTTAAATATTTTCTCTGTGTTTGTGGTGTTTTGTTTTATTATGGCTTCTTTCAGCATTCTGGTGTTCTGGACATGTGGGAGTTGGTTCTTTATTTTTATCAGGAGTTGTTGAACTTCTTCTTTGGTCATCCGCTCAATTTCGTCTTCATTCGAGATCTGGCAGTTTTGTTGCTTTTCTTGCTGCTTATGCAGTTGGTTTATTTCTTCTTTTTGTCTTTGATTGCCTTGAGTGAGGAGATCCATCTTGGTGTAGAGATCTGCTGTTAATTTTTGTATGTTGTCCTCTCTTTCTTTTATGGTGGCTTGTTGGTGTTCAATTCTTTCTTCCAGTTGTTTTCTGTCTGCTTGCTGTTTGTTTTCTCTTTCCAGTGTGCTGGTTTGTTGTCGTTCTATGTCTTCTTCCAGGGATTGGATTCTGTGTTCTAGGGATGCCGTGTTGTTTTCTTGTATTTGGTGATGTGTGTTGTGGTTGGACTCTTCTTCTATGTTGTCTGTTTGGACCTCACCTTCCTTGATTTGTTCTAGTTCTTCTTTGATTTGGTGCATATCTTTGAGATGAGTTACTATTCTTCCTTGCAAGGTGTTAGCCCCTTCAGTGCCTGCTGGTGGGTGTTTTTTGAGGTGTTTGCACATTTGTCTAAAAGATACTCTACATGTGGGCTTAGTATCCAGGAAATCTTTCACGTTTTGTCGGCTTGTGTCCCTATGCAGGTAGGCAATGAAGTCTTGATCTACATCTTTGAATATTTCCAGTGTGTTTGTTATTTTTGTTGTCATTTTCTTAAGGACCGAATATAAAATGTTAATTTCTCTTTTGTGTAGGGCCGAAGCACATACGGAGACACAAATCTGGTCGTGCGCGCTAAAAGTCCCTGAGAACTTGGGTTCGATGGTCGAAGACGCGCCGGGCGCTCCTCAGGTCCTTTGCGGAGAAGCCTAGTTTTACCTCCTGTGTAGCTGCAGTGTGCAAAGATGTGGGGGCGGAAGTTATCAGGTCACACATTTTCGTGTTTTTATCACAAAGCAACATACCAGCAACCCCAATATGGCGAGAGGAGTTGGAACGTTGATGGGCGCCTCAGATGTTACTTCTAGCTAATAAAGAATATTATCGAATCAATTTAATTTTCTCTACACAGTAGACCCATGGCTGATTTAAAACAATTTTTTTTCCGTTTTTGGTCTAAATAACGCCCCGCTGTCCAAATAATCCGATTGTACGATATATTAAATCACTGAATGAAAAATAAAATCTACTGCTATTACTGGATGCATTAAACAACGTAAAATTTTCTTTAATGGGACTTTAATATCTCATCGGTCCCCAAAGGGTTAAATTACACTTTCCGCTTTAACGACACCACAGTATAATGATACGATTTAATATGAAATGTCCCTGATATATACTAATAATATATGGATACGATTAGTATATAATCCAGAAATAAGGGACTTTTCAGAACCTTTGGTTGTAAAACCCTCATCCCCATGCAGTGACTATCTTTCGATTATTTTTTACATTTCACAATGTTTATTTCTGTTTACGTGTGTCAGGAATTTTCGTGTCGCTTTAGATATTTTGAAAAAGACTTTTTGTTATTTTGAAATAACGTCATTTTATAACCAGATTTCAATTGATAATCTGAGTAGCAAATTGTTAGAAAACTTTCATCACCCATATATATATTTCTGAATTATTTTGCATTTAATGAGAAACAGCATTTTATTGATCATTAAAGAAAATTATGCATACGATTTACAAAACTTATAAATGGTTAATAGGTAAGATATTGCATTCATCAGCGCATCATGTTGTAAATTATTTTTGAAAAATCTGAAAGATTTTCCAATTTAATGTTTTAAAGCCATTTACTTCTAGCCAGTTAGTATTAATAGAAGTACCCAGTGAGTCTGAGTATGAGTGATTAGCCTGTTCTTGTCGTTATCATTTCAGAGAAGAAATGCTTCCAGTGTCTTAAGATAATCTAATCATCATCAGTCATACGATATCTAATGTCAAAATACACATACTGGTTTCATCACTTTTATGTCAGTATCTACATATGTAATCCTTTTAATTATACTTGAACTAGCTTATCAAAAATTTGCGCATGGCTTATATAATTTTTGCTTTATTGTTTTGCAAACTAAAACATATCCAACAGATTAGATTAAGCTAATAATTATTAAAGTGATTGAAATAGTTAGCTGAAAACGTGCATCAACAATAATCTATACATTGAATCTCAATACGATTGATTAGCCTGTTCTGGTATTTCTTACTTCTTCAGAGATTGAATGTTTTCAACATCCTAAGGAAGTCCAATCCTTATCAGTCTTATGATATCTGATAATAAATATACATGTGTTTTTCATCAGTGTAACTTCAACATTTACAAAACAAATTACTACACAATGTAAGAATGTATCAATGCTTTTTTTAATTAAGATATTTCATTCATCCCCGCATCATCTAATAAATTATTTTCGTACTATCTAATTGCTGTTCCAATTAAATGTGTAGAAAACAAGTTAACTCTATTCCAGTTGATGTCATAAAAATACTATGTGGATCTCAGTACCAGCTATAAGGCTATTCTTGTAGTTTTCACTTAATGAACTCAATGTAGTTTTCACTTAAGGAATAAATGCTTTCAGCATCCTAAGTAAGTTTATTTATCATTATGTATACATCTGATGAGAAACACTCAGTGCCACCCATACTGTAAACATATTTTACATATTTAATTTTAACATATTCCTATCTAATCCCTTTACGTGTAATATAAACAATTTATTTATGCAAGTTACAAAGCATGTATTATGTACTTGCATTATTTTAAAAACTTTCTTAATTATGTTGCATAGCACCACAAAAAGAGATGTGTTCAACATTTAAAAAAAATGACAGAATTTATAGAACTAATCAATATTTTTTACGTATGATATTTCAACCTTGTGTTTATTGTGCGGTTATTGTGGGTATCTGTTTATTGTGTAAATTATTTTTCAAGGATGTAAATTCTGTTCCAATTAATGTTTTCTGTACCATTTAATGCCATTTCAGGAGTATATATGAGGCCTAATGAGTAGTAAATCTCTATGTGAGTGGTTGTAATTTAGAACCTATTTTTCTAAATCTCACATTAAGGAGTGGATGATTTTGGCATCCTAAGGAAGTTAACTAATCATCATTCATATGATATCTGAATAGAAACACACATTTACGGTCCATTCCTTCACTTTCAGTACTTGCATATTTAATCCTTTAGTTTGTACTTCAACTAGTTTATCTAATCATCGTACATAATTTAAATCTTTTGAATTGCATTATTTTGTGAACTGAAAAATATAAAAAAATATATAAAAAGTTTAAGTAATAATTCTTAAACTGGTTGAAATAAATTGGTAAAACATGCAACAACAAATATTATGATCTAGACATCTAGATTATCAATATCTAGATTATGTTGCATATTATAACAGACACCGATTTATTCACCAATTAAAAACATTTTACTACATAATTGAAAAACTATGCTAAAACATTATCAATGCTATTTTATCTAAGTCTAACGTCTTAAGTTTACCTAATTCTAAGCTATTTTACCTATTTTACCTCTTCCGTCATCTCTACATCATGTACAAGATTTTCGAACAATCTCTATTCCAATTTAATGTTTTAAATGTTATTTAAATCTAATTCAGTTACTATCATTAGGATTACATATTGAATCTGAGTACGATTGATTAGTCTACTATTCTTGAACTTCTCAATTGAGGAAGTGAATGCTTTCTTCATCCTGTGGAAGTCCATTCCTCATAAATCACATGATACCTGATGGGAAATACACATATACTTCCCATCACTGTAATTTTAATATTTGCATATTTAATCTCTTTACATTTAGTATAAATAATTAATCTAAGTATGTTACATGACGTACATTACGTAAATATATGACGTATTTTTAAGAAACATTCTAAATAATGTTGCATACTATCACAAAAAAAACAGTATGTATGTATTCATCATTTAAAAAATATATCACAGAATTTACAGAATAGGTTTTGCTTTCGATACGCTATTAATTATCTTATAAATTACTTTTGAACAATGTAAGTGATGTTCCAATTTATTATTTTCAGTGTCATTTAATTTTAGTTCAGTTAATATCATTAGGGAAACATAGTGAATCTCAGCATGAGCAATTAGAATTTATGATATAATTTTGTAGTTCTCAGTTCATGTTTTGAATGCTTTCAGCATCCTATGAAAGTCAAATCATCATCATTCATGTGATATTTAAACGAAAATACATATTTATGTTCCATCACTTTAACTTTAGTATCTACATATTTAAACTCTTTGCTTGTACCATAAATATTTCATCTAAGCAAGTTATAATGCAAAATATATGTAATTGTATTATTTTACAAGTTTTCTAAATTATGTTTAATACTATTAAAAGCTATATATTAATCATTAAACAAATTACGACAGAATTTACAAAACTAATCAATGTTTTTTGCTTACAATATTTCATCTATCATCTTATAAGTTATTTTCCGTTTTTGACTTAGCGATTTAAATGCAAATCCTATTTTTGACGTTCTCACTTCAGAACATGAACGCGTTTAAGAATGGAAGTCAGATCACCATCGTATGATATCTGACGGGAATTAAACTTTTTATTTTTTCGCATGTAACTTTACTATTTACATGTTTAATTCCTTTCCTTGTAAAGTAAATCTTTCATATAAACATGTTACATAGCGTGTATAATTTGATTTGTATTAATTTGCAAGTTGAAACATGTCTAAAAAATATCAGGCAATATAAAAAAAAATAATAATTGTATGATTGATTGAATATTGTTTTCATAATTATAATCTGTTTTAGATAACATGCATGATTTATAAATTTTTTATTTCAATGTCTTATAGATTATATTCTGAGATGATTTTTTAAACAAATATTACGATTTTCAATCTGTATATGAGTAAATGGAGGAAATTCAGAGAAATTACAGAAAATTTTCAAAGTACACGCTCATTATAGTACACTTTCTAGTATCATTTTGAACGTAGAAGATCGGAAATCTAACCTTATGTTTACAAATTTTTATTTAAATTTATTTATAAAACTAAATTAAATAGATGACATTAACTATTATAAGTAAATGTTTTTACATCTAAACATCTTGTAAATTATTTTAGAACAATGTAAGTGATGTGCAAATTTAATGTTTTCTAAGCTATTTAATTTTAATTCACTTAATATCATTAAAACTACAATAGAGAATCTTAGAAGAAACAATTCCAATTTAGAACCTATTCTTGTATTTCTCATTTCAGGAGTAAACGCTTGCATCATTTTAAGGAAGTCAAATCATCATCATTCATATGATATCTGAAGGAAAATGACACATTTGCATGCCATCACTTAAGCTTCAGTATATACATATTTAATCATTCTCTTGCACTATAAATAGTTCAATTATCCATATTATATTTTATACAATATATTGAACGCATCTAGCGTATTTTTATGAACAAAAAAAATGTGTAAAAGGACTAGAATTTAAAAAAATAATAATAAATGTTTTTAAACTAATTGTATACATTTTTTTGCTACTACAACGTCAATAAAAGCTTTACTGTTTAATTTCTAATTTTATATTATATATATAATTTTAAATTAGAATAAAATATTAATAAATTGTTATACATTCTTCTAAATAAACTTACTATGCTTATTCATACGTGTAATTTTAATGCCAAATCATAAATTAAATCTTGACATAAAATGTGCGTTCTTGAACATAAAAAAAAATAAAATGTATTCTTAAAAAAATAGCTCTAAATTTTTAATTATACATGGTTTTAAGAGAAAATCAATCTTTTCAATGTTTTTAAACTTCGTTTAATCATAAAACAAAAATATTTATCAAAAACAGATGCAGCAGTGTAACAAACAAATACAGCAGTGAGCAAGAAATATTATATGTTTGTAGGCTCAGTAGTTTGGTCGGTGCGTTGTTGATCATGTCTAGTCAGGACTTTCTTATATATAGACTTTTATATGGATAGAAAACTGTTTGCCGGCATAGATTTCGTTGTATTATATTATAGCGATGAAAAGAAATCCCTCGCGTTTTATCGGCAGTTTCAATTTCTTCTGTTGCTGCAATAACGCATGTATTTTTAGAAATTTTTATTTGTCATGTTAGAATTATGAGGTTTTGGCGACAAGACATCGCCAAATTAGACAAATATGCAAGTATTGGAATTAGAAGAATGTACTTGATACAATTCGAGTGAGCATATAAAGATACATTAAAATGTTAGCATTTGACACATAACTATAACTAATCAAATAACTAATCAAATGACACATAACTAATGCACGGAATTCAATAAAACTTTAGACAGTTAGACCCTGATATAAATTGGTGATTATTTGTTTTTGGTGTAAATCGCTCTACAAGTGGCGCTAATCGTTTTACAGGTGGTGCTGCTATGCTACATTTTGAAGGATTTTCACGATAGCTATATCTCAAGAACTAATTGACAGAATTTCATAAAACTTCAGATTCTGCTAGATAGTGACATAAATCGATGCTGATTAAGTTTTGGTGTAAATAGCCCTACAGGTGGCGCTGTTTTGATAATTTTTCAAGATTTTCAGTATAGTTATATCTCAAGAACTGATGCACAGATTTTCATCAAACTTCAGATTCAGTTAGACGTTGTCATAAGTTGATGTTGATTAGGATTTGGTGTAAATCTCCGACAGGTGGCGCTGCTATACTGCATTTTTAAGGATTTACAAGATTTTAGCGATAGTCATATCGCAAGAACTAATGCATCGAATTTAATAAAAATTTAGATTCAGTTAGACCTTGATAGAAATCGGTGCTGATTCCTTTTTGGTGTATGTGAAGCCTATATGAGATAGAAAAAAAATTTGGGATTGGCACATCCGACTAGCTCTATACTTGTGATGGGTTATATTTAATTTCTAATTCCCAGAGCTGTTTGTAAGTCTTGTAATTGTAAAAAGAAAATGGAAAAGTGTGACCAGAAAAGATTTAAAAAACCCTATGATGCTGTTTGATTACATAAGATCCATGTATCATAGACACAAAATACTAAGTTATCAAGTTGTTTATCTGGGTGTTTGCGTGCATATCATTACGAAAGTAAAACAATAAAAAGTCATAAATATAGTATGGCAAACTCATCTCAAAATTTTAGAATCTGAGCATTTGCAAAAATGAGTAGATTCATATTAATAAATTAAATGGTATGCTAAGTTTTACAAAATAAATAAATAAATAAAATAAACTTTCGTACTTTGTGGCTTCGTACTGTAATGTAAAAAAATTTAGCAATAAAATAAAATTGAAACTTTATTCGCATATTAATATTTCATTCGTGAAGACATTTTTCATTCAAAATAAAAATATAACCTTTCTTCTGTCTAAAACATTTTAATAAAAAGAAATATTTAGACTTATTTTTTAGATAGTAAAAAAAATTACATTACATCCTTGATAATCTTATTAAATTCTCAAATTCTCAAAATGAGAAGTTTATCAAATGTACATTTTTATTCTTGAAAATAATTTAAAGAAAGGCCCATTATATATTTTTTTTAATCCATCAAATTCAAAATGAATTTTTTTAATAATTAAAATATTATTATCTGTTTTTATAATAATAAAAAAAAATATCATATTCCTTTGACAGGTTTAATAAATTCTCCCACTTTTAAAATTACATATTTTCTCAGAATAAGCTCAGCAAAGGTCACTTTACGCTCAAAATAGAATACATCATATTAGTAATCAGAGAATCTCGAAATAGAATATTTACTTTTAATGTTATATATTTGTGAACGACGCTTTAAGACATTTCCTTGTCCTACATTTTCCATTAATTTTAATATCCTGTTCAGTTTCAGATAAATGATATTGAGTAAAGTTGACCTTTCTTTCTTTATACGGTTTTTCAGTTATGTAATTTTTAAATGGCCAATTATGTCAAAACAACAATTATGTTATTACGTACGTTGCAATTGCAACGTACAACATATTTAATGTAAAGTTTTAGTTTTTTCTATATTTTATTCTCAACAAAAAATGTATCATATTAGTAATCGAAGGAACTTCTAAAATAATGTTTACATTTAAAGGTCATGTATTTGTTAACAATGCTTGAAGATATTACTTTGCTATAATTTGAATAGTATTTTCAATTTTGGATAACCGATATTCATTTAGATAATCGTCTCATATATTACAGTTTACAGTTAAACTTTTTTAAATAGTTAATTATATCATAATTATATTTATTTAACGCGGTTTCACTTTTTTGTCGTATTTTATACTTTAAGGAGAACACGTGATATTTGTAGCTTTAAATATAATATCATGTATAATATTTCTGTTGTCAACATTCCTTTTTATATGACTTTACGAAACTTACAGCCATGAATGAGGTATAATTCGAAAGGTTCTTGAAGCGACTTCTGACATAGTATACTGACATTTTCTTAAAACATGTTTTTTGATTAAAACTTGTTGTTAATTAAATATTTAATCGGCATCGTTTTCACAAATGAAATGAAAGGTTCTCCTCAAATTAGTGCAGCCACAAATATATGATGCTCAACCGAATTATATGATGCTCAACAATAATTCTGAAAAATAAATAGTACTTAAAAGATAAAGTACGATTTCTCCGTATGGGTTTATTTTATATTTACAGTTAAAAAGTAAAATTTATATTGAAATGTTTAGAATAAAAGGACACCATCGATCGATCGAAACCATGGTATTTCACACGTAGAAGAAAAGGTATGCTTTTTTATAATATATTAAATTCTATTTTTTGTTTATTCAATTTATTTTTCCTTGTCCCGTGTATTTACCGAAGCAGATAGCGTCATCATCTAACGCAGTTAAAATACGATTATTATTATTATTTTCTCACGCTTGCCTTTTGCTCTCTTCGATCAGTTTTTACTGTAACTTTGATGGGATAAATGAAATAATATTCTGACTTAACTAATGTTGTTTGCAGATATTTTTATGCTTAATTTTTCGTTAGAAGTTTAAACCTGCATCTAAAAATTATTAGATAGCAGTTGAAATCCTCGTGCGAGTCCGATAGTTTACATATAATATTACAGATTTAGAGTGGTTCACTTGTCATCGTTTTGAATACCACTTTATTCCAGGAGGAAGTATAAATTTTATTATTAGATATACTTCTTACACTGTGAAAAAATTACAAAAAAAAGTGAAAACCTGAATTCGTTTTCTTACGTGCAATTGCATTATTAACGAAAACATGCTATTGTTGTGCGTTCGGGGTTCGAAAGGACTGATGCCAATATATAAGAACAATCAAAAGGCTTTATTCACTATAAACAGTGCAATACGAACACCAATATCTTCTGAAAATTACAAGATATTCAGTAATCTTCAAATCCAATAAAAGCACAGCAAAATTTCACACAGAAACAATGCGTTCAATACGACGTATCAACGACAAAATCGATCCGAGAAACACAGTTCTCAATGCAAAGCCTCTCGTATGAATTCAATCGCAGTTGACAGACAACTAACTGAACTGAACTGATGGAGGTCCCTTATATAGGCTTTAAAGATCTTTCCAGATTATTCCAGAGCCTTCAGATGCTAGAAATTACCAGAAAGTGGTTTAACTCTCGATAGAGTACCCCAAACGAGAAAGATCCCAATGTAAAGGTATAAGGGGGGGGGGGGGGGTTGCACAAAAAGTCGCCAAATCCGTCGCCAACTTGGCGACATTTGGCGATATATCGCCAAATCTGGCGACAAAAATAAGTCGCCAAAACCATCGCCAACTTGGCGATAAACCCATTCCTTGGCGATTTTCCAATAGAACTCATTATAAAAAACGATGCTGTAAGGTTGTTTTCCTTGCAAACCACCTGAGGCCTTTAGCATTGAGTTACATGATGCTCAATAGGAAATACATTAATAATACTGCAATTTTCACAATAATAAAATAAAATAAATTTAAACAAATGGAATATTTACAGATATATACAAAATTCATAACATTGCCCCCCTCTCAAGGACTGCACGTCCCGGGCAGTTCAACCTTTGATCGGAAAGCAAACCCGTTACCAACAAATGCTATACTATTCAAAGCACATTCATAATGCTGAATTATACAAAATATACACTTATTTAAAAATAAAATATAATTAAAGCATAGACATTATTACATACAAGTATTTAAATAATAATAACAATAATAATGATAATGCTAAGCAAAATAAATAATTACATTAATTTATATACAAGACAATGGTCATACTAATTTACATTATTTACATTACACTATTTACAATCGATGAACTAAGTACTATGGCCATAGTATGGAGCCAGCCTGTCGTAATGAACGACTCTAGGCTTCGAACTTGGTGACTTTCGAATCCGAATTACGACATCGTTCAGTCTGTTTAGGACTGTATAAGGACCGTCCCAGTGCGATTGCAGTTTGGGAGAAAGTCCTTTGCGTCGAGTCGGATTATAAAACCAAACCCTGTCACCTTCTTTGAATTGATGTCCCGTGGCTTTCGTGTCGTACCTGGTCTTCATCTTCTCCGTCTGTATATTGATCCGCTCTCGAGCCAAATTGTGGACGTCTTCAAATCGTGCCTGGAGATTCTGCACATATCCCTCTGGCGATGAAGGCGCATCTGGAGGGCGACCAAAAAGCAGATCACAAGGTACACGAAGATCACGACCGAAAAGCATCTGAGACGGGGAATAGCCGGTTGTTTCATGGACGGCGCTGCGATAGGCGAGAAGAAACAAGGGAAGTTTTTGGTCCCAGTCTTGTTGGTTTCTTGATACTAGAAGTGAGAGATTGTGGAGGATGGTACGATTAAATCTCTCAATCATGCCATCCGACTGCGGATGTAAAGGCGTCGTCCTAGTTTTGTCCATTCCGAGAAGTTGACAGAGACCCTGAATCACAGCAGAGATGAAATTTCTCCCCTGGTCAGAATGCATTTGAAGGGGGACTCCATACCTTGATATCCACTGGTGTACCAAGGCATCCGCAACCGTAGAAGCTTCTTGATCACGGATGGCATAAACTTCAGGCCATTTCGTGAAATAGTCCATGACAACAAGGAGGTATTTGTTGCCATCAGCACTTCTTGGCAGAGGACCTAGGATGTCAAGGGCGATGCATTCGAAAGGTGCTCCTACATTGTAGAGATGTAGTCTTCCTCGGCTACGTTTCTTTGGTCCTTTCCGAGCTGCACATGCATCGCAAGATTTGCACCATTGTTCGACGTCAGCTCTCGTTTTTCCCCAGAAGAAGCGCTCTCGGACTCTGTGTAATGTTTTCATGACTCCAAAATGGCCTCCGGTGGGACTGCCATGTAATTCTTCGAGGAACTCTGTGATTCGAGATCGAGGAAGTACCAACTGCCACCGAGATGTCTTCCCATCTTCCGATTCGAATTTTCGGTACAGGACACCATTCCTGACGTGGAGGGAGTTCCAAAGAGTCCAATATTGCTTCGTCGTAGGACTATAAGTCGAGATGTCTTTCCAACTGGGCTTCGTGCTAGAAGATTCTAATAACTCCAAGATTGGTTTGATGTCAGAGTCTGCCATTTGATCTTCTCGAATCTTCTCATCACTCCAGGGATCTGGTGGCGTTGATAGTAAAGTCTTCGTCTGGCGTATGACATGTTCGGGATTATACTTGCTCTCCGCTCTGGAACAATAGCGACCTTTCAGAACACGGTCTTCTTGATAGGGCATCGGCGTTTCCATGCGATGAACCTTTACAATGCCTGATGTCAAAGTCGTATTCCTGGAGCCGTTGTATCCATCTGGCTACTTGGCCCTCTGGGTTCTTAAAATTCATCAGCCATGTTAGGTATGCGTGATCAGTACGAATGAGAAATTTCCTGCCATAGAGATAGTGATGGAAGTGTTCTATGGCTTTCACTATAGCTAATAACTCCTTACGAGTGACGCAATAATTCCGCTCTGGTTTCGATAAACATTTGCTCCAGTATGCTACGACTCGTTCTTGGCCATCTATTTCTTGGGAAAGTACAGCGCCGACACTTTCATGACTGGCATCCGTGTCCACAATGAACTGTTTCTCGGGGTGCGGATAGGTAAGGACTGGAGAGGATGTGAGAGCTTCTTTCAGCCGCTGGAAGGAATTCTCGCATTCTTGTGTCCATAGAAACTTCTGCTTGCTTTCAGTGAGCATATGCAATGGTCTTGCGATGTTGGAGAACCCCTGGACAAACTTTCTGTAATAAGTGCATAGTCCCAGAAAGCTTCGCAACTGATGGACATTTTCCGGACGCTTCCAGTTCTTTACTGCGGACACTTTTTCAGGATCTGTTCGAACACCTTCAGCTGAAATGATGTGTCCTAGATAATTTACTTCCCGTTGGAAGAACTTGCATTTCAAAGGGTTCAGCTTTAAATTCGCCGCTCTTAGCTTCGTTAACACTTTTCGAATATTTTCTAGATGTTCCTCAAACGTGCGGCCACCAATGATGACGTCGTCTAGGTGGATGAGACAAGCTTCAAAAGTCAGGCCTTTTAACACTGTCTCCATGAGGCACTCGAACGTTGCTGGAGCATTGCAGAGCCCGAACGGCATAACTTTAAATTGCCAAAGTCCTTGTCCAGTAGTAAATGCGGTCTTCTCTTTGTCATCAGGACGGATATCTACTTGCCAATATCCACTCTTCAAATCCAGTGTGGAAAACCATTTATGCCCTGAAAGAGTATCTAGCGTGTCGTCTATTCTTGGTAGAGAATAGCTGTCTTTCTTCGTGATATCGTTAAGTTTACGATAATCCACACAAAATCTTGTGGAGCCATCTTTCTTTCGGACCAACACGATGGGAGAGGCCCACGGACTTGATGACGGTTCGATGATTTCACTATCCTGCATCTCTCGTAAGAGCTTAGAAACCTCTTCTTGTTTTGCAAACGTCAAGCGTCTTGGATACTGTTTAATCGGTGGATGGTCGGCAGTATCAATTCTATGACGTGTCAGAGAAGTGCGACCTATATCATTCTCGTTTTGTGAAAACACATCCGTAAATTCCTGGAACAGTCTTTCTGCGGCATGTCTCTGCTCAGGAGATAAATTCTCATTTCGTCCAATTTCAGGTGTTAAACTTGTAGGCGGCTCCGACAACGTCAAGCTCGGGTCTTTGCATACACAGGTGACTGGAGCACAGGTTGCAAGCACTTCACCCTTCTGGATAATTCTAGACTTTTCACTTACGTTTGCAATTCTCACGGGTATCACATCTCTCGACAGATCTACCAGCGCTGATGCTATTAGCACTCCCTTTGGGCTCTTCTCAGGATATCCAGTCAAGCCATACTGGAAAATTCTTTCGTTTCCAGTTACTCCAGGTATCATCATTTCGGTTCGAGGAGGGATGATAACATCTGCCTTGGCTGTGATCCGTTGAATGGACCCGGACTCATTTCCAAGTTTAAAAATAGTGACATCTTCTTGAGCAGAGCGTAACTCATTATTCTTAAAATCCAGTGTAAATCCATGCTCTTTTAAAAAGTCCAGTCCGAGTATGAAAGGATCTGAAATATCGGCCACATAGACTGTATGATGGTAAGCGGCGTTCCCAAACTTTATTTCCAGTGTCATTCTTCCAAATATGTCGATCTTATCTCCGGTCACAGTTTGAAGGATAACACGTGGCGGGGTCCAGGAGAGTTTTTCTTTCAGCCGCTGAGCTAGATCTTTCCGAATGATGGTCACATTGGCTCCTGTATCGATGATCATATTACAGGGCAAATCATTCACACTTCCGACTAGAAAAACTCCGTTTTCGCCGCAACTTCTTGCAGAAATTTCACATACTTGAAAATGAGGCTTTTTAAGATCTGGCAACCTCCCGTGAGATGACCATTAATCAGTTTTCCTGCTCCTCCGTTCGCGGGTGAGCTATTACCTTCAGTGCTGGGTCGTCTTGGGCAGTCGATTTGGATATGGCCTTCTCCACCGCATTTCCAGCACTTGATCTTCCTGTAAGGCTTGTTGACCATTAAGGAGTTCATCTGTCTCATTATGTCCTTCATCTGCTGCTGTAAGCGCTCCACAGCTCTATCCGACGTCTCAGGCAGGTTGGCTGCTCGCACAAAGTGTCGATCTTTCCTAGTAGCTTGCTGGGCTGCCTCGAATTTCAGAGCGTAAACCAAAGCCCCTTTTAGATCATTGAGATCTGCAATCCGGAGTTGTTTCTGGATCTCAGAGTCACGCACACCATCAATAAAATGCTGCAGAGCCAAGCTTTCTCTAATTTCAGTCGGACAGTCAGGATAAGCAAGATGTGAAAGTCTCTCGACATCCGTAGCAAGCTCTTGCAGGGATTCAGTGGATTTCTGCTGTCGAGATTTGAGCTGGAGTCTGCTATATTCCTTCATGCATTTCTCGCCAAAGCGTAATTCTAAGGCACTGACGAGCGTTTCAAAATCCAGCGGTTCATTTGCAGGCAAAGTCTGTAGGACGTCGGCAGCATCAGCTCGTAGAGAAGCAGCTAACTGGCAAGCCTTTGTCTGGGAATCCCATCCATTGGCGTCCGCTACGATCCCGAATTGTGTCTTAAAAACTGGCCATGAGGATTTTCCGTCATAGGTCGAGAGTTTAATAGAAGCCCGAGGAAGCATAGCTTGATACTTCACATCTTCGGGATAGTTTTCGGCAGTTATCTTTTGTTTCTTCACATTTTCCAACTCCTTTTCTACACTCTCTATCCTTTCTTCTACGGTTTTGGAGATCTTTTGAACTTCTTCTACGGTTTTGGCTGTCATTTGAACATTTTCTTCTATTTCCTCAAATCTTCCTTCAAATTTGTTTTCCACGCTGTCGATTCTTTCATTTAAAGATGTTATTTTATTATCTATTAATTCTTTCAACTCACCAAGGTTGGTTGACATATCCTTCTTCATTTCTTCCGACATCTAAATCATTTCAGCCTGGTTTGCAGTCATTTTCTCATCCATCGCTGACATTTCCTTCTTCATTTCAGCCTGATTCGCAGTCATTTTCTCATCCATCGCTGACATTTCCTTCTTCATTTCAGCCTGATTCGCAGTCATTTTCTCATCCATCTCTCCTAATTTCTCCAATAATTTAGTCAGTTGCGCCTCCATTGCTCTGGTAATCGGCATTCAACCCCATTCCTGACACCAAATGTTGTGCGTTCGGGGTTCGAAAGGACTGATGCCAATATATAAGAACAATCAAAAGGCTTTATTCACTATAAACAGTGCAATACGAACACCAATATCTTCTGAAAATTACAAGATATTCAGTAATCTTCAAATCCAATAAAAGCACAGCAAAATTTCACACAGAAACAATGCGTTCAATACGACGTATCAACGACAAAATCGATCCGAGAAACACAGTTCTCAATGCAAAGCCTCTCGTATGAATTCAATCGCAGTTGACAGACAACTAACTGAACTGAACTGATGGAGGTTCCTTATATAGGCTTTAAAGATCTTTCCAGATTATTCCAGAGCCTTCAGATGCTAGAAATTACCAGAAAGTGGTTTAACTCTCGATAGAGTACCCCAAACGAGAAAGGATCCCAATGTAAAGGTATAAGGGGGGGGGGGGTGCACAAAAAATCGCCAAATCCGTCGCCAACTTGGCGACATTTGGCGATATATCGCCAAATCTGGCGACAAAAATAAGCCGCCAAAACCATCGCCAACTTGGCGATAAACCCATTCCTTGGCGATTTTCCAATAGAACTCATTATAAAAACCGATGCTGTAAGGTTGTTTTCCTTGCAAACCACCTGAGGCCTTTAGCATTGAGTTACATGATGCTCAATAGGAAATACATTAATAATACTGCAATTTTCACAATAATAAAATAAAATAAATTTAAACAAATAAAATATTTACAGATATATACAAAATTCATAACACTATGTTAAAAACGTAATGGTACGTATCTAAAACTTTATCTTTTCAGTAAACAGAATATCGTGTGTCCTCCAATTTAAATTTAAATACAAATTGTTTAATAAAATGAATGTACAATTAGTAACTATTTCGCTTAAAGAGTTTGAAGAATAATAATTGCACACTTCAATATATATGTATATATATATATATACTAGCCAATATATATATATATATATATATGTATTGGCTGTTCCGAATACATGTCCGAATGCAATTATATGTCTGTCTTCTATTTCATATATATTAAAAACATACTTTTCATAGTTATGTATAATATATTCCACATTTCTTTATTCTATTTTTCTCTGAAGATGCTATATAACATTTAAAACCTCGATACATCACTTCACGGTGAGTCATACGATTACATAACTAATAAAAGCTATCAAAGTAATAATTTTCAATAGAATAAGTACTTTTTTTTCTTTTTGATCAATATTGTGCACCAATTGCGTAATAAGGCACAATTAAATAGGTTTTTATGGTGTGTCGTTTTACAGTGTAAAAAGCAACTGTAACAGGATCTGATACGTGAAAAACACATTTATTGAGATTGTTTGATGGTAAATAGTTATTATCAAATACCACTTAGTATTTACATAGAAGTAATGTAATCCTCGTATTTAGAAATATATTTTTGACAAATATAGAAACCTGTAACATATAAGCCTAATACGTTGTATTCCCCAAATTGTAAGATCAATATTATCACATTTATACCTGCATGTATAATTCATATTCTCCAATAATTTGGCAAAATTTTTCTTTTACCAATAAGTTATTGCCTTCATACATTTTTATAATAGCACCGACAAGCTATGTCATCCAGCAGCTGTATATAGCAACTGTGGCGTCCGAATTGTCACAAAATGTCCCAATCGTAACGGTGATTAAAAGATGACTCCTCTAAAAAGTCACATTATCATACTCATGTAACCTTCACTTCGTGACTATTTCTTCTACTCACCATGACCAATTTTTATGTAAACTGCAACTCATCACAAAATGGAGAATATTGATGTACTAATGACACGAACCTGATATCTTGTACGTCATTTCGTGAAAGTGACCACAAGAAGATTTGCATTGCGGTCACAGTGTTATTAGGGTTATTAAATAAAAAATCATTGTCATTATTTAAAAAATACTTATTAATACGAGAAAGAGGATTCATCATTATTAATGAATTTTTTCCTAAATTAAAACTGTATTTTCTCATTTAAATATTCATCATCAGAAAAAAATATTTTTTAAAAGAAAAAAAAATATATAATTACTGTTTTAAATTTTTATAGCAGTTATCCATTGCTCTTTTCATCTTCTTTTATCTAACTAAAAAGAACACACACAACCATTATTGAAAATATATTTAATGCTCTTTTTTAAACAAGAAAGTTTTTCTTCGTTTTTTTTTTCTCGTAGTATTGCATAATTAAAAACTGTAATGTAATAAAAATGTAATAGCTATAATTGTGAAGGTTTAGAATGAAAAGAATGAAAATATTGAAATTATTATAATTAAAAGGGCAGTTTTTATCATACGAAATATTTTAAAAGTTAAGTGTACACTATCAACTAGCAAGTTAAAAAAAATAATCTTGTCCTGAAAATTGGTTATAAGAAAAAAATGTTTAAAATCAATGTCAAATTAAACAATTTTTTTAAGTAATGGTAAACTTTTAAGTGATATAGGGGGATAAAACACCGCTATAAGCGCCAGAACGTTTAACTAATTGCAGACTATTTTCGGTAGCATTGAGCGTACCGTCATCAGGGCAAAGAAAGATGGAATTTTGCCCATGGGATTTTTTGCACTGATGATGGTACGCTGAATGCAACGGAAACTAGTCTGCAATTAATTAAAAAGTTCTGGTGATGAAAGCTTTTTTTTTCTACCGATATTGTACTACGCCAAGTATCAACTTAATTGCCAAACCTTTAAGCGACTTTAAAGTTTTATTAACTTAATTATTTTTTTCTAAATGTTGTTTCAGCTTATTTCAGTAGCCTGTTTTTTGATTCAGCAGCATGACTGTTTTTTAATAATTACTTTCACCTTTTTCTTTCCACTTTATATGACATCTTTCAGCTTTAATTTACCTTCATTATCAATCATCTTTAAGTTGAAATATGCCGGAAATGGTGATTGAAGTTTAATAAAAATGAAATGATAGCAGTTTTAAAGACTGGAAAAGTAGCATAAAAAGACAGTATAAAGAACAAGTTTCAGAAAATCTTCTATCTTAAAAACATATAAGCTGTGATTTTTTAATAAAAGTTAATCAATTAAATTGAAGTTATACATTATTCATATAAATTTAATTTTCCCGATGATAACTTAAAGCATTATTTTTAGATGATTTTTTTAAAACTTAAACAGATTATAGTTACAAAAAAAAAATCATTTTCAACCCTTTGCAGTAAGATATTTTGAATAAACATTTTAGATGGAAACTTCAAAGATATATTTGCTTTAATTTATTTTAATGGGGGATTGCACTTATCTCGATTTTTCGTTTTGGTGTAATGGTATAAGTTATTTATTAATTCATTTTCAGTTACTTTTTCAAGCTCAAACGACATGTTCCACTTGATTTACTCTGTAAATAGTGATTGAAGTGTAATAAAATATACCATAATAAACTGATACCAGCCATATAAATTGAAAAAGTTACAAAAAGATAATACTTTAGAAGATCCTCTACTTTAAAAAAATAAGTTGTTGAATTTTTTAATAGTAGTTGAACATTAAAACTACAATTATACATTATTGTATAACTTTGTTTTGTTCGCTAGAAATTAAATTATTATTTCTTGTTTTGTCTGAATTCGGACAGTTAAAATTTATTAAAGGAAACATTTTCCCTTCTAGCATTAAATTATTTTAAAAGATACACTTCAAAGACTTATGAACTTAGATTTTTCTAAATGTTCGTTGAGCTTAACATAGTTCCCTGTTTTTTTATTTAATGTTATCATTTATTTTATAATCCTCTTTCACTTCTCTTTTCAACTTTATATCTTCCAGACATCTTCCAGTTGAATTACTCCGGAAACGGTGATTGAAGTGCAATGTAAGATGAACTGATAGTAGTTATAAAAGCTGAAAATGTACCGAAAATAGATGGAATGAAGATAAAATTTTAGAAAATCCTCTGTCTTAAAAAAAGCAAGTTGTGACTTTTTAAATAAACTTTAATAACCAATATTAAGGTTATAATTTTTAAAAATATATTCGTGTTCTGTTAAAGTATAATTTGACAGATTTGACTAAACTCAGACAGTTTATAATTACTAAAAGCAATATTTTCCCCCTTACACTAAATTATTTTAAAAGATGAAGATGAAATGAAAACTGCAATGCTTTAAGAGCTTTCATTTTTATAAATGTTAGTTGAACTTAACTTATTTCCCTGGATTTTGTTTTAATCATTGATTTAATAATCCCCTTTTCTTTCTCTTTTCATCTATATAAGACATCTTTCAGTTCATTTACTCCGAAAATGATGACGAATTGTAATAAATAATGTACCGATAACGGTTTAGCCATTTAAGATCGAATATTGTCCCCCTTACACTAAATTATTTTTAAAGATGAAGTTGAAATGGAAACTGCAATGTTTTAAGAGCTCTAATTTTTCTAATTGTTAGTTGAACTTAACTTATTTCCCTGGATTTTGTTTTATTCATTTATTTAGTAATCCCCTTTCACTTCTTCTTTTTTCATCTATATAAGGCATATTCCAGTTCATTTACTCCGGAAATGATGATTGAATTGTAATAAATAATGTACCGATAACGGTTTAACTTTTTAAGGATCGAATATTGTCCCCCTTACACTAAATTATTTTTAAAGATGAAGTTGAAATGGAAACTGCAATGTTTTAAGAGCTTTACTTTTCTAAATGTTAGTTGAACTTCACTTATTTCCCTGGATTTTGTTTTAATCATTTATTTAATAATCCCCTTTCACTTCTCTTTTCATCTATATAAGACATCTTCCAGTTCATTTACTCCAGAAATGATGATTGAATTGTAATAAATAATGTACCGATAACGGTTTAACTTTTTAAGACCGAATATTTTCCCCCTTACACTAAATTATTTTAAAAGATGAAGATGAAATGGTAACTGCAATGTTTTAAGAGCTTTCATTTTTCTAAATGTTATTTGAACTTAACTTATTTCCCTGTATTTTGTTTTAATCATTCATTTAATAATCCCCTTTCACTTCTCTTTTCATCTATATAAGACATCTTCCACTTCATTTACCCCGGAAATGATGATTGAAGTATAATAAATAATGTACAGATAATGGTTTAACCTTTTAAGACCGGGGGGGGAGGATTTTGGAGCAGGAAATAAACCATTTTTAATGAAAGGTAAAGGAATATTTATATGTTTAATCACTTCTTCCGAGAAACTTTATATATATATATATATATATATATATTATCTATAAAAAACATTTGAAACTGAAAGAAACTCACCAAATTTAACAAATTCGAACTCGCACAGTGCAAAACAAAATTGTTGATTTTACAGTATAATACTGGCATTCCAGATGCCAGTATTATACCGTAAAATTAACAGTAATAAACAGTAAAATAAGCAGTGATACGCCTCCGCGCAAGCGTCGCTGTAAAATCAATATTTTCTTTTTGCAGATCAAGATCATGTATAGTCTCCATTAATGGGGAATATGCTAAAAAGACAGCACAAAGATAATATTGTAGAAAATCCTCTGTATAAAAAAAGAGGTTATGAGTTATTTAAAATGAAAATACCAAAACTCAAATGATGAATTATTGTATTTATGTATAGTGTTATTCCCCTTACGTTAAAGTATTATTTTCAGATTTTTTCTTAAGAGGCTAATTCAGTCACGCAAAAACACTCGCAAGCTAATGTTAAACCTAAGGAAACGTTCTTTTAAAATATCTCGCTGGCATTTAAATATTTGTAAATATTTTTTTCTTGCATTGGATAACTGAGGTCGTTATCTCCAAGTGTTATTTTTTGTACTTTTTCGATTTTGGTTGCAGCTTTTTTTTTTTTTTTTTATGAGGAAACTTTCACTTTTGAAACCGGTTCCAAAACTGAAAATATCACCATAAAAATATCCAACCAAAAACGAAAAAGTAAAGAAAAAAAAAGGGATCGACCTCAGTTATCCAATTCAATATATATGTTATATAAACATTTTTATTTTCTTCGCATATCCTTCGCATTTATTTCGCATTATTCCTTTAAATTAATCTAACTTCTGACATAGTCATTATCTCCTTAATTCTTAATAATATTTATTCCTATTTAATGTCCTTTTAAAAGTAATAACACGTATATTAATAATTACCTTATTCCAAATCTTAATCTAAAATTTTAAGTTCATTCGTAGCTTTTATCAACTCCCCAATCTATAAAATTCTGAGACACGCGTGTTGTCATTTCGAATAATTTTAAAAAGCCATTTTTTTTTTATTCCATGCTTTGCTTCGTGCGCTGGTTATTTTTCACGTTAAAATCAATGCGCAGCTACGATGGGGATTCTTTTGTGTTAAATCTTCTCCCTCGCACCTCATTCGCTTAGCTTAAATTTGCCTCTCACTCATTGGATCGTGCACTCGTTACGTCGTTGTCAGTAACCCTACGCACGGTTAACAAAACTGACTAGCAAGATTTTGGAGAGCAGATTTTTGTCGTGTTTGGAAGTGCTAACCAAATAGTTATCTGGTGTTTAACTGACTTCGAATTTCATATCAGCTCTTTAAGATCTATTAAATGATATAGTGAGTTATCGTCAATCCTGAGGTCTATAAGTATACCTGATACTGTGGGAACTGTTACTGGCATCGCTCCTGTTCATTAATAAACGATTTATCTGGAAATGGGCTGTTCCTTATTGAAGAAACTCTTGTGGTGTCTCGTCATTGCCTAGCCTCCTCGCCATGATTCTTGATAGCGACTGCAATCCTTCTACATCTTTAACAAACTGCCATTTTCTTGTGGAGTATTAAATCATCTTCGTAAAAAGTTCACACATATATATATATATATCGAAATACAAATGAGATATTTTAAAATAACGATCTTATAGGTTTAACATTAGCTCGCGAGTGTCTTCACGTGACTGAAGAAATAACTTAACTAAAACAGTTTGTAATTATTAAAATAAATATTTTACCTCTTCACATTAAATTATTTAGAAAATCACATTCCGAATTTTAACTTCAATGTTTTATGAACTTGGATTTCTTTAAATGGCCAATGCACTTAACTACGCTTTCATTTTTTTTTCTTTAATGGTATAAGTTATATAATAATCCTCTTTCACTTCCATTTTCAAGTTAAACGGACATATCCCAGTAGAATTACTCCGTAAATGGTGATTGAAGTGTAATAAAAGATGAACCGATGACTGTTTCAAAGGTTAAAAGTGTATAAAAAGAGTGTAGTACGAAGATAAAATTTTAGTAAATACGGTGTCTTGAAAACAGTAAAACAGATATAAACTTTAAGAGAACATGAAAAATATAAAATCATGCTGTGAATGGATTGTTCTTAAAAGAGGAAAAAAAAATTGAAAGTTCTGAATAGTTCTGAAAATAATAAAAATTTACTTAAGAAGATTTATTTAATGTATTATTATTAAATTCAACATGATTCATATTAAATCGTAAATGTAATTTTAATAAATTTACCATTTTTAAATATTAAGAATATTATACACTTTAAAATTAATAAAATATGAAAATTAAAAGAATCATGTGGGCCCATAAATCTTTTTCCAAAAGTATTTTTATTCATTATCTGTTTGTGATTAACTTAAGAGTTTACCACACTATGCAGGGAGAATGCATTTTATTTTTTTATTATTTCGTAAGGAGATTTTATTGAGAGTTTGTCGTATTTATAGACGAATAAATTAATCATCCATAAAAATGACTTTTTCTATGTTTTGTTTCTGAATAAAAAAGATTTAAGAACCTATCAAACTCAATTACTTATAGAAAATTTAATTTTTACTGATTTATTTCATTCAAGTGCAACTGGAGAGCGCGCCGACTAAAACTCGTCAGAAGTAACTGTACTTTGACGTACAGTATAAAACACCGTGCATAGAATGAACATTTTACGTTTTGATTTCCTTTTTAAGACAGTACATCAGTCATCCGAAAAAATGCGCAAGCTAATGTTAAGTCTATGGGAAGGTTCTTGCGTGATTTCTCGCTCGCATTTTAATATTTTTGAATGATTTTTTTTTGCATAGGATAGCTGACGCAAATCTCTAACGGTGTTAGTTCTTACTTTTTCGATTTTGGTTGCAGTTTTTTTATATAAGGGTACTTTTACTTTCAGAACCGGTTCCAACCGGTTCCAAAATTTAAAATGTCCGCTTATAAAAAAAAATTGTAACCAAAATCAAAAAAGTAAAAACTAACAACGTTAGAGATCGACCTCATCTATCCTAAGCAAAAAAAAAAAAATCATTTAAGAATATTAAAATGCGAATGACAAAACGCGCAAGAACCTTCCCATAGACTTAACATTAGCTTGAGCGTTTCTTCGCGTGACTAGCGTAGGCTCTTAACCCTCAAAGCATCAAAAAGTCACGTACATAAGCTTTCTAATTCGCATTTCCGTCAAATCCCAGGCATGTTCGAGCAACTGTTCTGTCATTAATGTTCAGTTTCTAAAAGGGATTTTTTAAGTATGTCCCTTTTCCCTCAAATCACAGAAAATTGTGACATATCATGTGAATATACATCAACAAAAGTTTCATCTTTATTTAATAATTATCATCTTTAAAAGATGTTTTTTAATAACTGTTATGTTTACCAATTTAGTATAAGAAAATTTTATGCATATATACATGTAGTGTATAATTCCAATAATATATCTTAAGACGAAGTTTCCATTAGAAACAAATGTGCGCACTGCAGAAACATTAATTTTATGCTATTTTTAATGCGGCGGTATAATGCATGTGAATAAGTAGGGTAATACAGGTTAATGATATTTTTTTCTCAATGCCTATATCTATGCAGAAATTTTATTGTCAAATATATTGATATTCGGTCGTTAAATTAGAGTGATTTACCTTTTTTTCTAACTTTTTTGTTATTAAAAACATCATGAGCAATACGCACATGAGAGAATGGTACATTTTTATCGTTTATATTAATAATCGCAAAAGGCCTTTGGTTTTATTTAAATACCTAACAAAGTCTACCTAACTAGCAAGCGGAACGGAAATCGGAAATACGTGTTTTTATTGCCAGAAACAGCTGAAAATTTAAATAATATAAAATACCACACCTCGGGTGTACATATGGGAGACAGCTAGGAGGTTGCGTAGCTGGCGTCGAGATATTGTAGAAGTTTAGTAATGATATATAGAAGTTTGTCGTCTATAATTTATTGAAGAGACTTTTAATTTCAAGATGGAGACGTAATTCGACCGTGTTAGCGGCGGGCTGTCGTCTCGTTGCCCTTCGTTTTTGCCATGTTTCAGTTTTTTCTTTAGTTCGGAATTACCGGACCCTCTTATAATTATTTGACGTGTTTTTCCTCTACCTGGGGTAAGCGAATTTTGTTTTTTTTTAGTTTTATTGGCGTTCCGAGTTTGTGTCTCGCCTCTCTGACTGTTGGATTTACTCTTGTTGACGTTCCATGTTTATCTGCTGACCTGGGTGTTAGTTTCTAGCTTTGGTTTCGTGGTGCTGAGCTGAACGCCTGCTCGGCTACTATGGCTAGTTCTATAATTAAAATTGTTCCTGACCCTGTTTCGGAATCTTACCATGTGAATATCGAAATGCTGAATAACGAAGATAGTGGCTTTCTGCCTACAACTGATAACCCTAGTGTGATTCATTCTTCCACACCAGTGGATTCGCTTCTGCAAATGGCGGCTGATAACGGCGGTAAGTCGTTCAACATTTTCCTAACTAGCATAGAATCTTCTGCCTTACCAAAACGGGATCCCCGCGCTGTTCAGGCTGAAATAAAAAATAAAGTTGAACACTTCCCGCAGATTCACAATATTCGTTTTACACGGATGGGCAGTCTCATTCTTATTGCGTCAGATGTTTCGTGTGCAACTGAGATCTGTCATATTGATAAATTTCTTGGTATAAAAGTTAAACCCAGAGTCATATGGGAGAATATTACAAATAAATTCCTACTGTTCAACGTTCCAGTCACAATTCCTCTGGAAGAAATTGGCCAGGAACTTTCAAGCAGCAATAATTTCCAATTGCTTGAGCTGCGTCGTTTCGTGAAAAAGGATAGCAGACAAGAAGTTTCCCCGGTGCTTGTAACGATTTTGGGTACTTCCCTTACATCGGAAGCTAAAACCTGGTTTTCCATCCAGCCCATTAAACAATTTGTAGACCGTCCCCACCAGTGTTCAAAATGTTTCCAGTTCAACCACGCCTCGCATAAATGTAAATCTGAGCAACTCTGTGCCACCTGTGGTATGGCCCATACTGGGGCATGTTCTGAACCTGTCAAGTGTCGAAATTGTGGAGAGGAGCATCGGTCGGATTTTAATCAATGCCCAGCCCGTATAAGAGAAAGTGAATTCCTACGTTATAAATGTTCCAACTTTTTAACCTTTATCGAAGCAAGAAGGCTTTCTAATCGCAAACCTGAATCGAACTTATACGCAAAAATAACTGGCTCTCAGAGCACTGAATTGGAAAATATGAAAAAAGATTTGGAAAACCGTACGAATATTATGCTCAAAATTATCATAGACCATATGGATAGCCATTACGAGAAGACTCAACCCCTCGTTTCTGGATTTAAGGAAGCTGTTGATTGTCTCAGAGTTACTTTCTCACATTGGTGCACTACATTATGTGGTTTCTCGCCGGAAGTTCCGGAGAAGGTTCTCACTGACGGAGGCCGTCAGGGGGTTGCCCCCCCCTAAGTTGAAGAAGAGGCGCTCGCTCTCCCCGCCAGATCCTAAGGTAGCCTCCACGAGTGTGAATAGTACGGAAAGGAGCCGAGAGGGGGATGTTGGTGTCGATGACGACGATGATATGAGTGATGTCACGGATGACGGAGCTCCCCGCGGGTGGTATATACCGGAAGACCTTAAAGAAACTATGAGGAAGGATCTGCAAGCCTGGAAGTTGGAATGGAGTCGTAGTTCCGCGCGGTGGGACCAGTTGATGCAGTCTTGATTCGCAGTCTCACATGTCATGTTCTTCTATACTCTCGTTTCAGGTTCTATTTCTGCATTGCGTAGTCTGTATTCCCTCGTTTTGGATCAATTGAGACGACAGCCTTGCCGCTATAGGTCTCAAAGCCCACCCCCCCCCCTTCAAAGTTCAAATACCACACCTCGATAAATGTTGAAGTAATTTATTGAATTCTTGAATGATATTCTTGAATGTTTTTTTTATTATTTGTACCCAGAAAAAGGAATCGATTAAAACTACAAAACATGTTTTGTTGAGTACATTTTGGTTGTTTTAGCAAAATTCATGTAAAATTGAACCATTTTACTTGAATTAACAAAACATTTTTTGCTGACGATACAAAAAGTTTTTTTGGAATTGCAAAAAAAAGTTTTTTTTTTGTTGATTCAAACAAAATTTCCATTGACCTATATTTAAACAAAAAGTTTTGTTGGGTCAACCAAATTTTTGTTGATTCAACAAAAGTTTTTCTGTGTGTGCAATGAAAAAGCCAACTGTGCAAAGTTATATGTGCCTGTAAACGTTTTCTTTTAAATATATAATTGTGAATAAATTATCTCTTAATATTTCGGCTATCAATATTTAAAAGCTATAGTTTTAATTTTTTTTTTTCAAAAGTAATCTGTAACGTTATCCAAATTTGCTTTTGTAAGTCCTATAAAATGGTAAAAAGATGTGAAAAAAGTACAAAATATAGTTTAAAATTTTAATAATATTAGCCATTTAACCTATCGTAAAACGAGCGAACTTTCACTGAGTTATGACAGTGCATTACAATAACACTACTAAGGGTAGCTGCGAGGTAACACTTATATTATATTTTTTGTGTTGAAAATAAATAACCAAACAAAAACAAGAATATAGTTCCCAAACGTAAAATGTCACTGCAAAAACCGATACATTCTCAAATTTGTTTGCTTTAATAAAAAACTAAAGTTACAAATATTAAAATTTAAACAAAATACCTGTTGAATTTCCCTATTGCATTTCAGTACACTGCCCTGAATATATACAAAATAATACATTTTTAGGCATTCTAATCGTCATAGAAAATATTATGTAAATTTAATATGATATCGTAGGGAAAGCATCCGATCCTAAATACCAATATTATTACGAATGTTACTGAATTATAGAATGTTATTATTATTTTTTATAACTCAATTCTACTGATTTGTAATGATATACGAATAAAAAAATTTCCCACTGACAGAAAAAGTGTCTAAAAAGTGGCCGAGAGTTAACCCAAGACTTTTGGCTTAAATTGATAACGCTTTCCTACTGAACTTTGCCTATCTGGACCAACAACCTGCTAACACAATTCACCCAGATAACCTTGTAGCCAATAGCATCTATTCTGCCTTGTACAC
Source organism: Maratus michaelseni (assembly GCA_963931845.1). Classification (NCBI taxonomy): domain Eukaryota; kingdom Metazoa; phylum Arthropoda; class Arachnida; order Araneae; family Salticidae; genus Maratus; species Maratus michaelseni. The sequence goes on along the minus strand of OZ007588.1, from coordinate 196,991,284 downwards.
AGCTCAACATAATATACCGCATGTAATGAAACTCTATTAAACGATTCATACGTAGATACACTTTATAATGTTTTGAACTCAATCATACTGATTTGTAAAGATATACGAAAGGAGTTTTTTTTCCAACTGAGTGAAAACACAAAATGTCGGAATTTGAACCCTTCTTTGGCTTAAATTTTCAACATGCGCATATTCATTTCCTGGACCAACAACAGACCGACACAATTCACTCTGATAACCTTGTTGGCAATAGTATCTGGTTTGCCTTGCATACAGCTCAACAGAATACAGCAGGTAAGAGAACTCCATTACACGATGGATACGTATACACACTTTAAATTGCCTACGCTATACCTATTGCGCTATCTGGACCAACAGCCGGCCGACACAATTCACTTAGATAACCTTGTCGGCAAAAGCATATGTCATGTAGACAGCTCAATATAATATACCGCATGTAATGGAACTCTATGATGACTAGGTAGATACAGTTTATTAGTTATAAAATAAATTTAATCATACTATTTGGAAAAGATATACTAATTCAAATGCATTGACAATTTAAGCCAAAGTTCATGGGTTCAACTTCCGATCTGGACACTTTTTCGCTCAGTTGGAAACATTTCAATTCGTATATTTTAACGAATCAGTATAACTACAGTTATAATAATAATTATTATTATTAATAATCCATCGCTTAATGAAGTTCCATTACCTGCGGTATATTCTGTTCAGCAATCTACATGACAGAGCAGATACTTTAGACAAAAAGGTTATCTGAGTGTATTCGGCCGGCCGGTTTTTCGTCCAGGTAGCTCAATAGACAGAGCGTTGGTTACCAAAAAGTCTTGAGTTAAACTTCCGACCAGGAATCTTTTTCACTAAATTGAAAAAAATTCAATTTGTAAATTTTTACCAGATTGTATAATTGAGTTTGAATAATAATAATAAAGTGCATCTATATATTCAAAGTGTAGTTTCAACTCCTGGCCTGGTCAATTTTCCACTCATTTTGAAAAATCTCACTTCGTTATAAAATATCATTAAAGAAATATCATTAAAGAAATATCATTAAAGATACAAAATTTCAAATTATCTCCTAAAAATGTTAATTAAATCTATGAATATTTTTATTAAGGTATAAATATTGTTAATAAGGTACTAGTAAATAACCGCCGTCAAAAATGACGGAATGATAATATCCGTTTCAATTTCATAACACTTTATACAAACAAGCAGCATGAAGATTTTACTATTGAAAGGTTTGTATTCTAGAAAAGTACATTTTATAAATGACAAATGATTTCTACATATATAAATGATGAGCATTTTTTTTAATCAATATTAAATTTCTGAAATAATACAATGATTGGACAAAACATTCGAATTAAATATTTAAAAAATAACCCATCTGCAAAAGTGTTTGTAAAACAGTGTTATCAATGAATTTCTAAAGAGATTGGCTCACCACATAGCTCTTAATGGTTTAACAATTGCACAAAACACAAAAATTTTTTTAGTTTTAAATTATGTAAGTAATAGTATAATAGAGTTTTAAATAATTGCTGCATGAAATCAGTTATTACAAACTCATTTCTTTGTTTATTTATATTTTAATTTTTATATTGCTAATTGTATTTCTTAAAGTATTATAAATATTATATGCTAATAAAAGTCCTAATTAAAATCTATAAAAGATATATCTTCAATTGACAATTTTGACAAATTATAATTAAAATTTATTATAAGTATTTGCAGTATATCCAAGGAGTCACTCTCTGTGATTCACCACTATGTTTATAGATGGCAGCACCAAACAGCCAAACAAATGACGCTATCGTAAGAGCATGTATTTACCTGAACATTTCTGTAGTCCGGGGATTTTGAGTTGCTCATAATATCTTTCAAGAACATCAATAATTTAAAGATTTCACTACAAAAGGATTCTGTAAAGATTAAGAACGATAAATATTCAAAACAATGTTTAGATCAACAAAGATGTTTAAATACCCGTTGCCAATCAGCACAAATAATTCTCAAAACTGAAATAATTCTCAAGCAAAGTCTCAAAACGGAATGCACATCAGTATTTATTGCAACAATAATAATAATAATTAGCGAAGGGAAACACAATTTCTGAAGATTTCACAAAACAATAAAAATTAAATATTCATTGCGTTAAAGTTTTTTTTTTTAATTTAAAGATATATTATCCTTATGAAACTGAATGAATATAATAAAATGAATTGCTCACCAAACCACTATGCGTTTGTTTACACTATTTCAGAAAAAAGTGTTTACAGACAAAATTGCCTACAGAAATGTTGATATACATGTTTTATATTAAAATATGCTGAACAGACATGATTTGCGGTAGAAGAAATTATCATTTAGCTGTCATATATTAGCATATGTTTTTCTTTAAGCCTAATATGGCGTTTAGCTACTGTCGATTCGCAGACCAGAGCATCGCACCCGGCATGGTTACAAACACTTTCCTACCATTGCATTTTATTATAAGTAGATGGTATGTTTATAATGTATAAATAAATATTTATAATATGAAATCTTATTACTATATTGTTCCAAAAGAAAACTAACCAAATTAAAGCAAACGTGGGAATACTTCGACCATTATTAAGCATGTGGAGTAATTTTTAAATCCCGCCAGCAGTCCAACCGTTGACAGCGGTTTTTTAGAGATAAGCGATGACCGTAGAATTTACGATTGTTAAATTTTCGATCTTATCCACTTTACTAATTCTTTAGTTATTGTGGAATCGTTTTTATGCATTCAACATACAGGGGAAAATTAGCTATCCGTGGACGGCGGGTAACCGCGGACATTTCAATTTCTAAGAAATTCAAAATGTTGCGTAAATAAAGAGTAATTGTAAATGAACGCCCTCTAGAGTCGAACCAAATACAGTTTAATTGCGACGTGGGCGCCGACTAAATTAGTCGTGAATGAATGTTTTGTTTTCGTCAATAAAGTTTCGACAAAACGAGACAGAATGCATCATATGCGGAGAAACATTTGAAGAAGACTGGATTCAGTGCCAGGAATGCAAAGACTAGTCCCATGAAGATTGTGTAAATATAGATGCATCGGATTCTTATTATAATTGTGATGTGTGTAAGGCCAAAAATGGTTGGGACACCATTGTTTAATATGTCCGGGGCTACTCGTCGTTTTTTTGACGCCAAAACAATAAGGCCAAACCATTTTCAGTATATTTCGTTAAACAATTCGATATTATTAGCAATGTTTAATTAAAATCATTAAAGAAGTTCGTAATTTTATTTTAAGTATAAAATAAAAACAGAATTTTCATTCATTTGTTTTTTATTTGCAATTCATCCAAGTGTCCGGAGCTACCTGATCTTCCCCTTACTGAAATTATACTTTATTTAGTTTTATGAGATATTTTTAGAGAAAAATAGTTTATAAACCTAACAAATTCCCAGGAGAAAAATACCTATCTTACTCGTAGGGTAAAACTTACTTCTCCGCCTCCACTATAGTGCAGTTAGTCTTTTCACAAATTCCATTAAGTAATTTACGTTAATGTAAGTGACTATATTCTCTGAAATTTTCCTCCCACACAAATACAACACATATGCAGGGAATTAGTGATTTGTAATAATTGAGTAGATAAATAGGCGTTGAAAGAGAAATTCATGAATTATTTTGTTTTACTCTTTCTATTTGGAAGCAAAGTTTATTTTATATTATGCTAAGATATATAAGTGTTGGATTAGAACGAAGAAACCCGGTAATCTATCTCATTTCTTCGCCTAATGTGTGCCCCTGCGTATTTTACGCACCACGTACTTTTTGTAGAAAATTTGGATAAAAAACAAAGATTCGTGTAATTTTCGCATATAGAATATGAGATAATTTAAATTTCATCCGCCTGACTAATTCTTTAGTTATTGCGGGATCGTTGTTATGCATTCAACATATACTGAAATTATATATTTTTTAATTTGATGTTAAAGAGAAAAATAGTTTATAAAAATAACAGCTCTAAAAATTCCAGAGACAAAAATACCTATCTTATTCGCGGGGTAGAACTTACTTCTCCTCCTGCACTATAGCGCAGTTATTCGTTTCAAAAATTCAACTAAGCAATTTACGTCAATGTAAGTGGCTATATTCTCTGAAATTTAACTCTCGCACAAACACAACACATATGCAGGGAATTAGCGATTTGTACTAACTGAGCAGATAAATGAGCGTTGAGGGAGAAATTAATGAAGTATTTTACTTTACTCTTTCTATTTGGAAGCAAAGTTAAATTTATATTATACTAATAGATGTGACTGTTGGATTAGAACGAATGTCAGTAATCTACCGCCTTTATTCGCCTAATTTTTGCCACCGCGTACTTTTGCAAACGCCGTGTGTTTGGCCAAAATTTGGATAAAACACAAAGATTCGTGTAATTTTCACACATAGAATATGAGATAATTTAAATTTCATCCTCCTTACTAATTCTTTATTTATTGCGGGATCGTTGTTATGAATTCAACATATACTGAAATTATTTTTTTTATTTGATGTTATAGAGAAAAATAGTTTATAAAAATTCCAGAGACAAAAATGCCTATCTTATTCGCGGTGTAAAACTTACTTCTCCTCCTGCACTATAGTGCAGTTATTCTTTTCAAAAATTCGATTAAGAAATTTACGTTAATGTAAGTAGCTATATTCTCTGAAATTTAACTCCCACACAAACACAACACATATGCAGGGAATTAGAGATGTGTACTATCTGAGTAGATAAGTGAGCGTTGAGGGATAAATTAATGAATTATTTTACTTTACTCTTTCTAATTGGAAGCAAAGTTAATTTTATATTATACTAATAGATGTGAGTATTAGATTAGAACGAACAATGTCAGTAATCTACCGTATTTATTCGCCTAATTTGAGCCCCCGCGTAATTTACGCACCACGTACTTTTGGCAGAAAATTTGGATACAAAACAAAGATTCGTGTAATTTTCACATATAGAATATGAGATAATTTAAATTTCATCCTCCTTACGAATTCTTTATTTATTGCGGGATCGTTGTTATGATTTTTTTTTATTTTTTTATTTGATGTTATAGAGAAAAATAGTTTATAAAAATAACAACTATAAAAATTCCAGAGACAAAAATGCCTCTATTATTCGCGGTGTAAAACTTACTTCTCCTCCTGCACTATAGTGCAGTTATTCTTTTCAAAAATTCGATTAAGAAATTTACGTTAATGTAAGTAGCTATATTCTCTGAAATTTAACTCCCACACAAACACAACACATATGCAGGGAATTAGATATGTGTACTATCTGAGTAGGTAAGTGAGCGTTGAGGGATAAATTAATGAATTATTTTACTTTACTCTTTCTAATTGGAAGCAAAGTTAATTTTATATTATACTAATAGATGTGAGTATTAGATTAGAACGAAGAATGTCAGTAATCTACCGTATTTATTCGCCTAATTTGAGCCCCGCGTATTTTACGCACCATGTACTTTTGGCAGAAACTTTGGATACAAAACAAACATTCGTGTAATTTTCACATATAGAATATGAGATAATTTAAATATCATCCTCCTTACTAATTCTTTATTTATTGCGGGATCGTTGTTATGCATTCAACATATACTGAAATTATACTATTTTTTAATTTGATGTTATAGAGAAAAATAGTTTATACAAATAACAACTCTAAAATTTCCAGAGATAAAAATGCCTATCTTACTCGCCGGGTAAAACTTACTTCTCCTTCTGCACTATAGTACAGTTATTCTTTTAAAAAATTTGATTAAGCAATTTACGTTAATGTAAATGGCTATATTCACTGAAATTTAACTCCCACACAAACACAACACATATGCAGGGAATCAGCGATTTGTACTAACTGAGTAAATTTTCAGCGTTGAGAGAAATTAAGGAATTATTGTAATTTACTCTTTCTATTTGGAAGCAAAGTTAATTTTAAGTTATACTAATAGATGTGTGTGTTGGATTAGAACGAAGAATGTCAGTAATAATCTACCATATTTATTCGTCTAATTTGTACCGCCGCGTATTTTTACACACGCCGTACTTTTGACAGAAAATTTGGGTAAAAAACAATGATTCGCGTAGTTTTCGCATATAGAATATGAGATAATTTAAATTAATCAAGGCATAACCCGTGTATGTCATAGCAATTTTAATTTCAATTTATTTTAGTTAGGGACTTAGAACAAATTATTTACTCTTTCCCATGACTTAACTTTGTCAGCTTCGCTGTGTACAGAAGGTTTTGTAACTATAATGCGGTTTCACAGTCCTGTGATACATTTCTTTAGATATGTTTACATTAGTAAGGTTTAGAAAAAATAATGATTTGTGCAACACGGCTTACCAGGAAAAAGCTGAAAGTTATATAAGACGGACCAGAAATTAGTGCAATGCAGAAAAGTTTAAAATCACAGAAATTGCCTACTATACCAGATGTTATGAAGCATCTGTGGAAAAACGTTGCTCATATTCAGGAACCAAAATGTGCGTCTATGAGTAAGAGGCAGAACTTTGCCGTGCCAACTGTAGAAAAGCTCGATTGGTTTTAATAGGCTTTGATTTTATAAAATCGATTTCTAAACAAATTGCTAATAAAAAAGGTTAGGGGAACACTGTCAATAATGTAAACTGTTTTTAAACCTATACTCCATGCTTATCAATTATTGTAATCAGGTTTCTACAGAGCCTCTTTCCGTACACCATGATCAACAAAAAGTCAAAAGCTGAAGATTGAAGTTTATCAAAACTGCCAAATGGGGAAAATATAAACTTATTCAAATGGTATGGAAAAGTAAAACGGTTCTTTATTCTCTGATGTTCTTAAATCAGCAAGTGATTTTTTTTTCATGCTGAAAAAAATATTGCTGTTTCCATTTACTTTTTAGTCCCTCGTAAATGCAAAAGCAAGATATAATTATAAAAATACATCCATTTCTATTAAAATCATTCTAAAACATTCATGGAAATTACCTGCTATACCTGATGTTTAAATGTATCTGTGGGAAAAGGTTGTTCACATTCAGCAACCAAAATGCGCGTCTATGAGTACGAGGCAGAACTTTGCCGTGCTAACTTTAGAAAAGCTCGATTGGTTTCAATAGGCTTTGTTTTTATAAAAACGTTTTCTAAACAAATTGCTAATTAAAAAAAAAGAGGGGAGCAGTGTCAAGAATGTAAACTGTTTTGAAACCTATACTCCATGTTTATCAATTACTGTAATCAAGTTTCTACAGAGCCCCTTTTCGTAATTCATGATCTACAAAAACGTCAAAAGCTGAAGACTGAAGTTTATCAAAACTGCCAAATGGGAAAAATATAAACATATTCAAAAGGTATGGAAAAGTAAGACAGTTCTTTATTCTCTGATGTTCTTAAATCAGCAAGTGATTTCTTTTTTTTTTTTTTTTTTTTCATGCTGAAAAAATATTGCTGTTTACATCTACTCCTTAGTCTCCCATAAATGCAAAAACATGAGGTAATTGTAAAAATATATCCATTTTTATTAAAATAATTCTAAAACATTTAGTTTCCATATAAATTTGTTTTAGAAGAGTCAAGTAACTGTTAAACAAAAAATACTGTATATGTATGTCTTTTAAATAAGAAAATACAGCGACTACAGAAAAAGAGTGGAAATTTGTTTACAATTAGCCCATTGAACCGTACATGTTTTGTGTTTCCATATATACATATCACAAGAAGAAAATAATAATTTTTCTCCATCTGTTTAGAAAACATAAAAAGACACTTTTAAATTTAATTATAATTTACAATCACATTGTTTAAATTTACTGTTTTACAGCTTATCAACAATTTTCCACCACACGTATTTTATCGTCATGCAAAAAATTTCAGCGTGCTAACAATAATTTTAACGGAAAATAAAATATTCAAATGTAATAAAAAGTTATTCTATCCAATGAAAAACATAAACAAAAGAATTAAACAAAATGTAAATTTTACTGAACGTACATTTTTGATGTTATGCTTACTCATCAATTCTTTAAGGTTTTCTGAAACAAGATTTCTTTTTTTTTCCAAACTCTCGACAATTTTATTGCATATCTATGAAATTTTATACCATCAGCAAAAAAGAAAATAACAAAGGGAACCTGTTTTATCGAATGTTAAATTTAGGAAACATTTTGAGAGTTTTTTTTCCTCTTCCTTCTCATTTCCTCTTTCCTTTAAAACAAAATATTTTAAAGAGAAATGTATTCAAATTTCATAAAACAACGTACAGTCAAACGCTTTTACATATTTAATCAACCTTTGAAACAAAGAAAAAAATTGCTCCTTTGAATTTTGCTCTCGTGTTCGGCAACATTCTCTTATTTCTCTTTTAAGTCTTGTTAAAGAAGAAAAGAATTAAATTTATTTTTATTTTCTTTGGCACACTCACTTGGTCTGAACAAAATTTATTTTTACTCTGTGATATACATTGTCGGAAAGAAGAAACTAAGTTGTCTTCATGAATGCAACATCTTTAACCCCCTTTGCATCTTGAGAAAACAATTGACTGAATTAGAATAATAATGTTTAGTAGAACTTTATATATATATATAACTTATAATCTCATATCAGATAATAAAAATTGCTGATGTAAAAGAAGTTGCTCTTTAGAAAATCAAAATATTATTCAGATGCTTTTTTGCATATATGAATAACAGAATGTTTTCTTTACCTCTTTTTTTAAAAAACAAGCTTATGTTAAGGAGAAACTACACGAAAAATATTATTTGATATCAAGTGAAATGCTCTTTAAGTAATGTTGTGTTTTATGTTTTAAAACATTGAATATCATATATTAAAACATCCTATTAAGTAAATAGATACTTAAGGTATCACACTACGTTTAAATAGCTAATTTTTGGCAAACGTCGCAGATTTGTTTTATTGTTTTATTTGAAAAACCGTACAATTTACTATCCAAATCGATTTTTTATTTCTTCATACGATCATTCGCAGTGTATTTATTACTGTTTTTGTTTTAGCTTTAAATCCAGAAGTTTGCATTTATGAATTCAGAAATGTGTATTTAAGTAACATTTAAAAGTAAAATACCATCTAATATTGAGATTAAGGAAAGTACATCATACAAATTTCGAGATTTTCTAGAGTTTTGGGGAGAACATTTTTAATAGATTTTCAGAAACATAAATTTTAAAAGCTTTTACTGGAGAAAAAACATGGTTTCCACAAAAAATCAGTTGCGGAAAACATTCGACTAAAAAAATATGGTTATATTTATATAGCTATTTTAATTTTCACACATTTAGTCTAATTAGTAAATAAAGCATATGAGTTATAATTTTACCAACTGGGTAAACAATGTCCTGGCCAGGAATCGAACCAGGGACCTCTTGGATGAATCTGTCAATGGTCTGCAAACGGAGCTACCCTGGACGAATCTGGAGGACCTAATTCACCCAGATAACCTTATTGATCATAGCATATAGTCTGATATCTGAACAGTTTCAACCAAGAAGTCCCTGATTCGAATCCTGGCCTGGACATTTTACACCCAATTGGAACAATTACAACTCATATGATTTACTTACCAATTAGAATAATTGTGTTAAAATTAATCTAGTGTAATTATTTATCTAGCGTTTACTGGAGTTCCATGACCTGCGATTTATTATGTTGGCTCATTCATATATCAGACCAGAGATAAAGAAGGTTAGCTGGGTGAATTTTGTCTTCCCGATTATCCAAGGTATCTCAACTGGCAGAGCATTGGTTGTTTCAGCCAAGCGATCCCTGGTTCTAATACAGGTCTGGACATTTTTCGCCCAGTTATAAAAATTACAACTCATATATTTATATAAGTATTATCACCTACAATTTATGTGATGTTGTGAGTGTAATGAACTATCTGTTAAAATAGCAGAGAATTTCCTGTAAATTTGCAGCTATTTGTACAAAATAATGCCTAGAAAACATATAAAAAATCAACAGAATGACAATTTGAATGGATATATATCTGGAGGTTTTTATTTTATGCCTTAGATTGTAATTCATTACATTATCAGTAACTTGAACTCCATATTTCTGAGAAACAAATGAGTAAGCTATCATTCTTTTTGTAGTGAAGATATTTTTAAAAAGTATCAAATATTGCATTTTCCCTTTAAAATTGTAAAAAATAATAACTATATTGCATTAAAGTAATTTATCAAATAAAATGGTCTTTTAATGGTCTGTTAACTTTTATGGAACAAGTAGTGCAAATCTCAATGTTCTTATTTGTACAAAAAATAGATATCTAACTTTATTTTATGGCTTAGATTGTAATGCATTATGTTATTAGTAATTACAACTGTATACTTATAAGAAATCAATTAGTAAACTATCTTTATTTTTGTGGTTGGGACATTTTTGATAAGTGCCAAATATTATTTTTTTCTTTAAAATTGTAAAAAATTATAATTAAATTTCATCAAAATAATTTATTTAACAAATGATTACACACACACAAACACACACACACACACATACATACATATATATATACATATATATATATATATATATATATAATGAAAGCATCATATGGATTCTACATTAATGTTTGGGTTAAATTAAGATATATTTTAAATGGGTTAGTTAAAATATAAATTATATTAAAATATAAATTATATTATACTAGTAACTCTTATTCTCTATATATATCATTAATATTAACTAGTAAAATTAATATATTTACACTACATTACAGCTGCATATAAGTAATTATACATACAATATTAAAGTTTTAGTAGAATATCTGTACACCAGATGTCAGCAGCAATGTATTTGATAGTATGCTAAAATAGTCTAATATTTTTACAATAGATAGCAGTAGTATAGCTTATTTAAAATATTAAAACTTGGAAATTTAGTATGGAGGTAATAATATCTATGAAATACTTTCAAATTATCAAGTAATATTATATATTTTAATTTATTAAATTAAAATTAAAATAAAATAATTAATGGTTTTTATTTATATGTATATCATAATTTTTTTTTCTACATTTTTTAAAATGTTGTAATCTATTTAGTTAAATAAAAATAACTGTAACTGTAGGTTACAATTTATGATCTGAAGGATTCTCAATTTAACCTCTTCTTTTGGATACAACTTTGTACATGTGCTCACAATATACTAAATATCTTGGGATATTATTAATATAAGTAATATCTATATTTTTTAATTTTTTTTAATTCTTTTTCACACTCCTTTTCAAATTGTATGTATAATTTATAATATTCCATTGTAAAGGTCTTGTTATTCAATATTGTTTCAGCGATTGTTCGGGCAAGATATGGCACTATATTTAGCAAAAGCTGGTGTCATATACAGAAAACAATCGTTCTTTGCTTATAAATGTGATTTTCTTGCCCTTGAAAAAGTAAATTACTTTATAAGCTTTTATTTGTGTATATACTCGTGTGGTTTATATTTCATTCCTTATTTTCTATTTATTTAATTTTTTTTTCTTCTTCTTAATTTGAATTAATAATGTTACTTTTATTAGGACTACAATTTTAATTTGTAAATTGACAGGGCTCTTTGGTATCGGGATTTCAGTGTATGTGGTCAGTTTCTTATGTTTCAATGGTTAAATTTTACTGAAAGTTTTATATATTGAACTTCCATAATGACATGCTGCATTTGCGCAATCATTTGTGGATAGTTATATTTTTATTTTAATTTTTATTTTACTTTTTATATTCATTTGAATATCGTTCTATTGCAGCCATCAATTAGATTTCATCTAATTACAGCCCAAATTTTGGCATATCTTATATTTTCATAATTATTAAATACATTATTTTAATGCTGCCTATGCGCATATTTTGATGTATTTCTTGTATTTCATTACCATCATTTTAAGTTGCTGCATTCTTAACTTTTTGTATTTTTGCTATTGAAATAACATGTTGATTTGGCCGTTTGCATTGATTATGTTTGGGTCAGAAGAGTTTGGTCATTTTGCATATTGAACTATCTGGTTTGTATATTCTGTAAGGGCTTCTATTGTTAAAATTTTAAATATGTACTAAGGTATTTTATACTAGTTATGTGGGACATTTTTTCTTCTATGTAAATATTGTACATAAATTATAATTTTTGTAATCCAGGTTTTGTATTATTATTATTATTATTATAATTTTTATTTTATTTTTTAAATTTACGATTATTGGTAATTAACATAGAATTTTATTTTTTGAATTTTTAATTATTGGCATTAATTATCCTAGAAGTAAAATGATAAATTTGTAATGAACATTCGTACTATTTAACCTAGAAATCAACTAATAAATTTGTAGCATTATGTATTACATAATCATATTTTTATACAATTTTATATTATGTATATTTAAACATTGTCAAATTTTATTTATGATATAAAAATCTCAATATGGTCAGTAATAATAAAAAAGATTTAGCGACTGGCAATTTAGGCGATAATAATTATATTAGGTCTAATGCTCGGTACTTGGAAATTGACAGGGATTTCTTTGGATCGTCAAACAGTTACCTGTCTTATTGTCCCAAAGTGAAACTCAAATTCAAAAAATGTTCGTCACCACGTTGCTTAACATGCCCACATGCAGATCCATTACAAATTGTAAATAGTTCTAACGCTAAAATTAATGTATTTTTCTGTAAAGCTTACAACATTATTTATTCGATAAACTGCAATATTTGTAAGATGGAATATATTGGTCAATCATGTAATCCATTGCACTACAGAATCAATCAACATAGACAGGATATTATTAAAAATAATTCTATAAATGTTGAGCACATGCACTTTAGACAACATGACTTTAAAGATATTACAATAAAAATCTTAAGTATGCACAAAAATTTCACTGATAGACTACTTTATGAATCAATTTTTATCAAATCTCGTAACTCATTATATCCTTATGGTCTTAATTCTAAATTATTTAATCGTACAAACCTTGTTTATACTAATACTACTAAACATGAACATTACAGTAGCACTTATGCTATATTAAATCATACAGCAAATACAAAAACTACACGTACAAAAAGGGGTAAAAATTGTAATAGTTCACAGTATATCTCTAGTAATGATATTGAACGGCAATTATCTAATTTGGAATATGAATTCAATAATTCTTACAAATGGCTTGATATTAGGAAAAATATTTTTTCGATCAAAAAGAAAAATCTTAACAAGTATTATAAAGTTTTTTTATCATTAAATCTATCGCCATATTTTAGTGATGTTTATTTTGATCTTTTATTATTTAGAATTAATCAACTTAATGTCAAAATTTCAAAAAACACTTACAAAAAAACTAACAACACTCTACTTATAATTACTTTTTCCAATATTGTACTTAATAAAATAAATATACACAATGTAATTAATAACATTGAGAACAAATTCCCCATAAAAAATTTTACAATACATAAATCATACAAATACAACGTTACATTAGGACGTAGGATTTTCAATTACAATAAATTTGCAAAATTTCTAACATCAAATGATAAACCTCCTTGCTTATGTAATAAACCTAATTATAGCAATTATGTAGATAAGGTACATGGTCACATTATTACAGGGGATATTAATATTGTAGAGAATGATTACTTGCGTAATCTTATGACTAATGGGACTAAATTTCGATTACCTTCATGTTATACATTTTTTTCTATTTTAAAACAATTTAATCTGGATCTTGACCTTTTTATTTATAAAATATCAATAGATTATAATAAACCTCTTGAATTTTTTAATGAATGGAAATTAAATGTTTTAAGTAATTTAAATGCTGAACTTCATAGGAATTTGGACATATATAATTTTAATTTTAAACAACTAAATAGTGAAATAACGAATTTACAAAACAAATTTATTATTACATATGTTGATAAATCACCAAACAATTATGCTTTCATCTGCAAATATTATTATTCGCAGTTAATAACTAAAGCTATAAATACAAATTTAAACTTTAAAATAACTAATCTAGATAAAATCATTAATAATCGACATATATTTCAATTTTATAAATTACTAAAAATTAAAAACTATAACTTTAATTATCCATACATAGTTGTTATACCTAAATTCCACAAAACTCCTTTAAAATTTAGAACTGTAACAATCGGTTGTAATACTTATAACAATAATGCAAGCAAATTTTTATTAAGTATTCTCACTAAATTGTTTGAACTTACAAAACAAAAAGATAATTTGTATAGCATAAAAAATAGTTTTCAACTTGTCAATAATATTAAAAATTTAAATAACAAAAAATACATGAAGACGTTTGATTTTAATGACTTATTTAATAACATTGATAATAACGATATGTTCAAGATAGTAAATTTATTATATAAGGAATACAAGGATTCTATTAAATTAAAAAATAAAATTTCGTTAAATTACTTTAAAACATTAACTAAATTTATTCTCCATTATAATTATATTGTTTTTAATGATACTATATATATACAAAGCTGTGGACTCCCTCAAGGTGGCATTGTTTCTTCAATTCTTGCAGAATTGTATTTATAGTATTATGAACGTAACTCTAATATTGCTAATTGTAAAATATACCGTTATATAGATGACATTATTGTCTTCTATTTTAATAGTAATTCAAATTATTTATTACCTATAAAATATCATAAAAATTTAACTTATAGTTTCAATGTTATGGCAAATAATGAAATTAATTTTCTTGATCTTAAGATAATTCTTAAAGATAATAAACTTTTGTTTGACATTTATGACAAGCGAAATGATTTTACTTTTAAGGTTAACTTATTTACTAACTATTTGTCATGTATACATAAATCAGTATTTGTAAATATTTTACTAAATTTCGCACATAGAATAAATAATCTTTGTTCAAATAACTTTAAAAATCAAAATTTAAAACATATCCTTCAAATTGCACAAGTTTATGGATATCCTTACTATTTAGTTAAATCAATTTTACACATATAAATATAGATTTAATTTGGGTTAAATGTCTGTATTTTTTTTTTTTTTTTTTTTTTTTTGTTAAAATCTCCTTGATAAAAATGATAATCAACTTTTGATTGTTGATATATTTGGCTAAACTATGAATCCTATTGTGTGCGTTGCTGCATAGGATTATCCTAGTTTAATGTCATTCATATTTTAAAATTTAACGTTAATTTTCAACTTTTGACTGTTGATATATTTCGCTAAATTATAACTCATATTAAGAGCATGTGCTGCATAGGATCATCTTAGTTAAAAGTCATTCATAAATTAAAATTTACATGTGGGCAAATTCTATAATTGTTGTTATGATTATATGGAGTTAATATTATTGGGGTTGTAACAAAAGTTAAAATTATCAAGGATGTTACAATGGGTTAATCAATACAATATAATATTAATATGTTAAACATATTTAATTTTAGTAAATATTAAATATTTATTAAATATAGTACACTAATAAACATATCTCTTAGTTTTATATTATTTATTTTATTTTATTATTAGATCATTTAATTTAATTAATATTTATGTTTTTTTATGTATTTTTTTCATGGTAGATATTATTTAAATAGCTGGATTTAAATTATAATAAGTGCATTACCATATTGAATAATCTATGTTATTTCTAAGTATAATACTAATTTATAAAATGAAAGCATCATATGGATTCTACATTAATGTTTGGGTTAAATTAAGATATATTTTAAATGGGTTAGTTAAAATATAAATTATATTAAAATATAAATTATATTATACTAGTAACTCTTATTCTCTATATATATCATTAATATTAACTAGTAAAATTAATATATTTACACTACATTACAGCTGCATATAAGTAATTATACATACAATATTAAAGTTTTAGTAGAATGTCTGTACACCAGATGTCAGCAGCAATGTATTTGATAGTATGCTAAAATAGTCTAATATTTTTACAATAGATAGCAGTAGTATAGCTTATTTAAAATATTAAAACTTGGAAATTTAGTATGGAGGTAATAATATCTATGAAATACTTTCAAATTATCAAGTAATATTATATATTTTAATTTATTAAATTAAAATTAAAATAAAATAATTAATGGTTTTTATTTATATGTATATCATAATTTTTTTTCTACATTTTTTAAAATGTTGTAATCTATTTAGTTAAATAAAAATAACTGTAACTGTAGGTTAGAATTTATGATCTGAAGGATTCTCAATTTAACCTCTTCTTTTGGATACAACTTTGTACATGTGCTCACAATATACTAAATATCTTGGGATATTATTAATATAAGTAATATATATATTTTTTAATTTTTTTTAATTCTTTTTCACACTCCTTTTCAAATTGTATGTATAATTTATAATATTCCATTGTAAAGGTCTTGTTATTCAATATTGTTTCAGCGATTGTTCGGGCAAGATATGGCACTATATTTAGCAAAAGCTGGTGTCATATACAGAAAACAATCGTTCTTTGCTTATAAATGTGATTTTCTTGCCCTTGAAAAAGTAAATTACTTTATAAGCTTTTATTTGTGTATATACTCGTGTGGTTTATATTTCATTCCTTATTTTCTATTTATTTACATTTTTTTTTCTTCTTCTTAATTTGAATTAATAATGTTACTTTTATCAGGACTACAATTTTAATTTGTAAATTGACAGGGCTCTTTGGTATCGGGATTTCAGTGTATGTGGTCAGTTTCTTATGTTTCAATGGCTAAATTTTACTTAAAGTTATATATATATATATATATATATATATATATATATATATATATATATATATATATATATCATTTTATACGAAAGATTGATGTTATTCTCAGTTTAGCGATATTTAAAAAGAATTTTTCTCAAACGTTATTTTATGGCTTAGATAGTAATTCATTACGTTATTAGTAATTCAAATTGTATATTTATGAGAAAGAAATAAGTAAACTATCATTATTTTTGTTGTGAGGACATTTTTTATAAGTATTAAATATTGCATTTTTCTTTAAAATTGTAAAAATATAAAATAAAAAAAATCAACAAAATAATTTATTTAACCAGGGGATTTTATAAAACAATTAGCGTTATTCTGAATTTTGCTATCTGTAAACAAAGTGAGTATCAAACGTTATTTATGGCTTAGATTCTACTTCATTGCGTTATTAGTAACTCATCCTGTACATTTACGGGAAACAAATTAGTAAACTATCATTATTTTTACTGTGAGGACATTTTTGGTAGGTACCAAATATTACATAAATTTAATTAACACATGAAATTTTATTTTTATATACTAAAACAATTCTCAATTCTCAATCAACAATTCTCAATTTTGCTTAAAAAAAAATACAGTGAAAGCGAAATTTATTGGTCAGGGATTGCCACTGTGAATATGACATCAGCAACTGTGAATATGATGTTAATATGACATCAAAATTGTGTTTTTAGATTATAATATATATTTTAGCTCACGTCGGTTAAACAGGAAATGTTTTACAGTTCAAGTAGATTTCGAACCATTCCGAACTCTAAAGATTGATTTAGGATTCAATTCCGGAATTAGTAGTATGTATTATAGGTTCTCACAGTAAACAATGAGCGATATGATAGGTTCAAAAAACAGATTGTGGATAATTGTGAACCTTCGCATTTATATATAGATTAAAAATCATTTTTTTTATGTTTCATATTTCCTTAGTAGTATTGAAATTATTTTTACTCTGAACTCCCAAGGAAGATAGAAGATTCAATTATGGAACTTCTCAAATAGTGGGCCACAGAATAATTATTTAAAATTAACTTAAGAATTTAGAATACAGAATATTGAGATTACATTATCATGTGGTGATCTAGTTCTTGCATTAAAAATATATATATGTAATAATTTTATGAACTTATTACAGAAATTTTAATGTTAATTTTAACATTTTATCTGACAATGTAGAAATTACCTATAACCATTCTCAAGCATAAGGAGATCTTATAAATTAAGAAGAAAACAGTCATGCAATATATTTAAAGGTGGGTACAGGGTTGTTGCGAAAAAACCCGCTAGAAATGTTAATTACTATATTAATTACTCAATTTCCAGGACTATATTAATTACCAATTTTAATTAATATAATAGTTAAAAGTTTACTAAACTATGTTTTTTTTTTACTAAAGCTAAACAACAAAACACTGTAAAAATACACTCATTTGCTCTTTAAATTTATTTTATGGTTGTTAATATATGGACGAATTATTCGATATATATTGAGTACATTAACATGCATAAAAAGTTAAAATTTCAGTGCAAATTCACCGTGTTTAATAACTAAAATTCATAGAGATACAACTAAATGTAAATATATTGCTTGAAGGTGCGTAAAAACATACAAAAAATATTTAAAAGCACATTAAAATCCTTTTAAAACATTCAAAATGTTTTCAACCAAACTACTCGGATATCATCAGTGAAAAACTAATTGTTGAGTTGAGTTGTTGTCTCTTCGTGTTCTCACGCCTGGAATGAATTAATACATCATTGATTACCTTTCCCATCCCACCTTATATTCCAAACCCTTGAAGTAAAATAGTTTATTCCAGGCAAGCAAGATAACGCGAAGAGACAACAACTCAACTCAACAATTAGTTTTTCACTGATGATGACCGAGTAGTTCGGTTGAAAATGTTTTGAATTTTTTAAAAGGACTTTAATGTGCTTTTAAATATTTTATGTATGTTTTTACGCACCGTTAAGCGATATATTTACATTTAGTTGTATCTCTATGAATTTTAGTTATTAACATGCATATTCAAACTTTGTTATAAGTACTTCTGTGAAACTAGAAATATATTTTTAACGCCCTGTTTTACAGTACACATGTGAATATAAATGTTTTTCGGAATCATTGCTCTTATATTAATAGTGTCCTCTACTGAAGGAACTGTTACCATATTTACTAGCCTATTTTTCCGAATAAAGTTTTCTCATTTGTTTTATACCTAAAGTTGGATGTGAGAAAAATTCCTATTTTTTTAATATCTATTTATATTCACGTTTTGTTTTCAGAATATATCTAGTAGAGGGGTCGCAAATAATATTTTTTTTTATTTTGTTATTGCATTTCCCACGTAATCAACCTTCACTGAAAAATCTGCGATAAAACATGTTCCGTGTATTCCTAAAATGCCAGAAGTCTTCATCAAGAACTTTGGTAGATATTTGTCAAAACGTCTAAAATCGAAAGAGTCCGTTTACTTTTGGTCATATATTTATTGTACATAAGATAGGAAGAACCTTCTAATCGTAGGGCTTAAAAATTCACAGATGATTCTGAAAAACACTCTGAATAATTCTTATATTTTATAGACATTTAAATTATTGCTTCTCCCAATGGAAAATGTATCGTTAACTTTTAACATCGACATTATTTCAAAACTTATTATATCAGACTGATTAAGACATTCATTAATCATTACTTACATATATGTTAAGATGCAATTATTTATAATTTAATTTTAGTAATCTGATGCTTTCACAGCGATTCATAAGGACATATTTTTGGCATTATATATTAAAGAAATTTTACAAATATAATATTCAAATATAATTATATATTATATCATTACTCCAACTCTCATACAAAGTAACAATCTGATTATACTCTATAATTTGAAAATTACACAAAAGATTCATTTTAATGCATTACTTTATTTTCATCTTACTGATGATTTTCAGATTATTATTAGATTTTTTTTTTATACATTCAAATTAAAAAATAAAATTATTCATCAGCGAATTTATAACATCATTGTACTCGAAAAATGATTCGTCTTGCTAAAGTTATTCTCCATTTGCACTATGCTTTAATGACAATCGATAAGAATAAAGGATTGTAGATAATGATACTATCTTTCATCCGTTCACAACGCCAGAGAAAATCCGTTGTCCCATCATTTTTCATTGTCAAATAGAATGTTCGCTTTTGTAGCTAACTTATCGTTTTCAAATTTTATTTTCGACTTTACGTTCGCATGATAACAGCCATGTTGATTACACTACATATCATTCTTCCTTTGTCACACAATTATTGAATTTATATCGTAATTTTGTGTAACATTACAGAGTAGAAAATGACGAAATTAAAATTAATTTAATTCTGTAAATGATAAAGTTTAAGCTAACAATATTAATGAAAGAGTAACTGGAATGTTTATTTTATATTCATTTTGTGTAATTTTCAATTATTTAGTTCGAATTATATAGTACATTACATGAAGATTTATGATTGTAAAGTTTGTTTATTTGTTACTTTTAGAAGCAAAAATTAAAAATATTCATTTTTGGAAATTTAATTTTTGAAATATAAGGGTTAAAATATATGCAATAAAATCGCAAGTCATGTGACTGTGGTAAATAGTTACGGGCTGACCACTTCCCTTTTCATGTGCCAGGTGGCCATTTTTACTCAAAATTATTTTTTTTTTCAAATGAAACTGCATAAAAGTTACTTTTTTAGAAAGATCGTTCAAAAAACGGAATATTTGAGCGATGAGTTACATTCAAATATGTATATAGAGATAACTTTAGTTGAAATTAGGCTGACAGCCCACTACCCCATTCCATCAAAGTATATTATGATGTATAGCCAAATTAAAAAATAAAATTATTCATCAGCGAATTTATAACATCACTTTACTGGAAAAATTATTTGTCTTGCTAAAATTATTCTCCATTCGCACTACGCTTTAACGACAATCGATAAGAATAAAGGATTGTAGATAATGATACTATCTTTCATCCGTTCACAACGCCAGAGAAAATCCGTTGTCCCATCATTTTTCATTGTCAAATAGAATGTTCGCTTTTGTAGCTAACTTATCGTTTTCAAATTTTATTTTCGACTTTACGTTCGCATGATATCAGCCATGTTGATTACACTACATATCATTCTTCCTTTGTCACACAAATATTGAATTTATATCGTCATTTTGTGTAACATTACAGAGCAGAAAATTACGAAATTAAAATTAATTTAATTCTATAAAAGATAAAGTTTAAGCCAACAACATTAATGAAAGTGTAACCTTAATGCTGGTTTTTTATTCGTTTTGTGTAATTTTTAATCATTTAGATACGAATCATACAGTACATTATATGAAGGATTTCCTATTGTAAAGCTTGTTTATTCGGTACATTTAGAAGTAAAAATTACAAAGATTCACTTTTAGAAATTTAAATTTTAAAATATAAGGGTTAAAATAACAATATTAATAGAAGATATAGATTGAAGATGATAGTTACGATTGCTAGTATCGATGAAAATTACTAACATACACTGAAGCAGACAGTTAAATCACCGTTAAGACTAACTGACATGCTTATTTTAATGTGTTTTGTGTAAATTTAAATCATCTAGGTTCAAAGTATACAGTATACTACATGAAGGAGTTATTACCCTAAAGTTTCATTATTTTGCACCTTTAAAAGTAAAATGAAAAAGATTAATTTTTGAAAATTAGATTTGAAAAAAATATAAGCTTAAAATAATAATATTAATGGAAATTATAGATTTAACATGCTAGCTAAGATTACTAATATGAATAAAAGTTACAAGAAGAATTTAAAAGACGCAGTTAACCTATTGTTATCAAATTTTTATTTTGCACTTCATGTCCGCACAATATTGGGCAACATATTATGCTACATAATATTCTTTCTTTGTTACACAATTATTCGGTCTATATAGTCATTTTGTCGAATATTGCAGAGCAGAGAAATTGGAAATTAAAAATAATGTACTTCTACAAAGGAGTAAGCGCTTAAGCAAAAAATATTAATGAATTTGCAAATTAAATATGTATATTATATACAATTTGTACAAGCGTGAATTGCTATAAATTAACATACAAAGTATTTAATGTTTTATATTAAGAAGCCATCTAGTCTAAAGCTAATTTAATTGGTTTCTTTAGAAGTTAATCTAAAAAAAAACTCATTTTTGCACCATTGACTTTTTGGTTGTAACATAAAAAAAGGAGTAAATAAGAGTGTGTATTATTAGTTTAATCATACTGTTAAACTGAGTGCAATTATTTATAATACGGAACAAATTTGATATCAGTATGCGCCCAAACAGCATTGTAAAAAATCTCATGTTTCTTAATAGAGGAAAATACATTATAACCACGAACAAAATATAATAATTCCGAGTTATGAAACATTCCAAAAAGTTCATCCTCTCAGAAAACAATATATTTTCATGATTTAAATATGCAGATATGAAAACAAAGTTTTTTTTGCTGCCACCGACTTTCCGAAACGTTTAGTTGTAGTTTTTATAGTGTATTACACATTTTTCTCAACTCAGAATGTAGGTTTTTCGACTGCTATCAATTCTTAAATAAGCATTTTCATGTTCAACAAACAATGTTTTACAGACAAACATGATAAATTAACAGCATTAATATTAACATTAAAATTAATATTATTTTGTTACTCTTGCTTGTATAATTTCAATTACACAGCTGAAAATTTCTAATTGAGATTTCATAGCATCTTAAAACCGATATTGTTTTTAGAAAACTGATTAATACACTGCAAAAACTACTCGGAAACATTTCCAAAAATCAGTGGCTAGCCAAAGAAACTTTGCTTATTTAAAAGTTTCTTTAAATCTCAAAAATATATGAATAAGATGATAAAGAACTCTTTTTGGAATCATGTGTAACTCGGAAGAGGGTATTGCATATTTTCATTCATGATTACTTTAATTTTACGTAGGTTAAGAAACATTTGTTTGTTTTTATAGTGTGGTTTGTAATGCGTCACAGGGGCCGACGGATAGCTTGTCTATATTAACTGCTAAAAATATCCTGGTGTCTTTTGAAAAGTTGACGATAAAAATATTTTAGCTTACTCACGGATTATTGCTTACTTTTGAAGATTATGCATCCACATTATTCAACGATATGTTTCAAATTACTGTATTGCATATATTTGTTCTATATTTGTTAGAATATTTCAGCAACTTTTCAGAATATCATTAAGATTGGCGCTTATTTTATTGTCCAAAATTGGTTACCTAATTTATACTAGTCAGAAACAATCTGAGTTATTACATTGTTAAAGAATCATTTTTAAATATTATTTATATTAATTACATTACAAATCATTTAAATTCTTTAATAGTATCAGATTTCTCTGTCAGTGAAGCAACTGCTATTGTAAAAGAAACGTCAAAATAATGTGTACATTAAAATTTGTTTTTCAGTTTGAGCTTCTTTGACATTTTTGAATTATCATTGAAAAGTTTACCTTTATTATTCTAACATATTATTTATTATATTTATTTGATTTCTATAAATTTATATGGAGTATATATATATATATATATATATATATATATATATATATATATATACTCCCGAAATAATATCATCTTTCAAATTTGAATCTTCAGCAAAGATTTTAACATTCGAAATGTTTTTCATTATTATGATAAATCATAAATTCTATTATTTTCTTTTTAGCGTTGATATTGTTTAAACAAAAATGTTATCTAAATGTAACAATTCTTTTGTGCAATGTATTTTTATTAACACCTCATGCTAGATGGATAGTTTGTAAACGTATTTAAAGTTGTTCAATTTTAGTAGCAAGTCAAAAAAATGCTTCACGCCATTCGAGTATAATACTTTTAATAAATAATTAACATTTATTCCCTATAAATATTTTTCGTAAATTCATGTTCCATGCAGCAAAAAGGGTCTTTATTTCATTTATGTGTCTTCAAACTCCGTCATATTACACCCTTGATCATATATACAAACCAAAATTTTAAATTCAAAATGTTATACTGTAAAAAAAAAGAATTTTCTACAAAATTTAATTAATATAAATTACGTAATTTTATATTAGAAGGGCCCACTTTAAAACCCAAAAACCGTGTTTTGTTGATAACGTTTCGTCTTTGTAATTTCAGCTATCCCATAACACAGCTTACAATATTTACATTTCTGAAACTTTTCTTATGTAATCAAAATGCGTTTACTTTTGTAAAAATTCTGTTACGCACCTAACTTGCGTGTCATTGTCTCATGAGTATTCATGAAAAGTGATTCATCACCTCGTATGAAAAAAAAAAACATTTTCCTCCTGACGAACGTAAATGAAAGGTTTGATGTATATAATAAACATAAAAAAACAAAATGTGTTTCAAAAATTTTCTGGAAAGTGTTTAGGACAATAAGTATTAAAAATGTAGCTTAACATGATGAATTAGTATTTTTAAAGATGATATTAGACTAAATAGCTGCACCTGATTTTGCAAAATGAGCATTTTTATAATTCTGCTATAACTATCAAACATCTATATGCACTTTGCAGATAGATATAACAATGTTATATACTATATAAGTTGTAGGTTTAGTTATATTACATTTACATATGTAGAAGGCGTATATAAATTAATGTTAGCTGGTGACACAACAAACCTAGCCAGCCCCTATACAAATTAGACATACAACTATAGAACATTTCCCTTTTCAATGATTGTTCGGAACACAAAAGTTGAATAATTAAACAGTACCCTTCACAATTTTGAATAAGTAATTTTTTGTCTGTTTGTTTCACAAGTCATTTTTGATTATGTTTATGTATTAAAGATTACTCAATCAAAATACTAATTTGGATGAATGTTACAAAAAGAATTTGATGTTACGTATGAGCAATCATTGTAGTTCTACATTGAATAAAATATTTGTCTTGAACTCATTAGCTTCCTTTCATCCATTCTCCCCAATTCTTCCTTATTTATTATCAATAACAGCCACTTCATCGTTTGAGGTTGAAGCATGTATGAATTGTATGCTTATATGTCTAGGTATGTTTTATGACCCCTATCGTTCGCACTATGAGTTTACGCATACCACGTATATATAGTATGTATATTGTATATATAGTCTAAATAAGAAAGAGTGACTATTCACTCCGGAGGAGTGGATATACACTCTATCGCAGAGTCAAAATTTGCCCAACCTCTTTAGAGTGACTATTCACTCTAGGAAAAAGTGAAATTCTTGACTCCCTGAAAGAGTGAATACTCACTCTTTCAGGAGTGAGTTTTTTCACCCCTGATAGGAGTAAATAGTCACTCTTTCAGGAGTGACTAAAATTCTTGAATAAAAAAGAGAAACTCATTTTTTACACACGCTTGTTCATAGGCGGTCACCCTCCCAACTAGTAACCAAGATCGCTGCTGCTTGACTTCTGCGCTCGGACGAGAACTGGTACCTACAGCTTGCTACAACTGCTTACAGTTTAAAAAGCTCTTATTACATTATTTTAGCTATGTTTCTTTTGTGATATTCGAACACACTTATTAAATTTGTGTAGAAATCATAAATATCTACGGTGTTTCTCAACTGTGTAAATAAGAAACTGAAACCTTCTTTTTGTATCATATAATACAGAGACTGTTCGCACATTTTTTAGACAAATTTGATAAATTATTTAAAAATATGAAATTCTTTTAGAGGAAAAAATTCTGACAACAACTTATTATGTGTAATTTATATTATCGTCTGTTACTTTCAAATTTATTCTTATTTCAAGATTGCGCATGCTAAAAAAGCTGTGAATGGGAAGATGCGTTTGCGTTTTTTTTTTCTTCTTCCGAACAGAAGTATGCTAATTCCACAGTCTAAAAGGATTGCAAAGCGCATAATATAAAAACTTTTTAGTGCGAAATAAACATAACAATTGATTGGAAAGTGCTATTCCAAAAATCAGTACATATACATAGTAAAAAGATATCAGATGAAAAAAAAACAGGGAAAAAAAGAGCCCATTTCAAGGCGGAAAACGAAGTTTCAAGTAAGGAATTATGACTATCGCAAATTTATCTTACATCGAAAACATCCATCGAAAGCATTATGCAGAATTAGAATCAAGAAACAAGATTATCATACAGATTATTTCAGAAAGCAATATTCATATTTTAAACGTTAAAAACAACAACGCCGAAATCGTCTAAAAAATGTGCGAACACCCGTCTGTACATTTCCGCTATGACAAAAATTCCGTTACAACAAAGCAGTTATTTAGTTATTCATTCATTTTTTTCTTGCTAATAATGTTTCCATAATTACAGCCCGATTAAGATTGTCCGAGGCGCAGGGCCTGTTTACCAAATAGGCCCGTGAAGCCGAAGTTTACTCACTGAAATACAAAGGGGCCCCCAAATTTACTTTTCAAAACTAATTTTTAGGGGGGAAATTTTAGTCAGGGTAAAAAACGTTTCTTTTTCTTAAATTATAGCTGTTAAATTTTTCCTAAGATTATTTCCGACACATTTATACTCTTTTTTTTTCTATAATAAATGTTATAAAATCAGTGATTAAATGCAACGTTTTTCATTTCTCTTATGTTTAATTTCAAACGTGCTAAAAATAACAGAAAATTTAATCTGTATAGCTATATTTTGTTTATATTCATAAAGAGGTTAGAAATGATATAAAATATGTAGAATAGGTTATTTAAATAAAGAGGAAAATAATTAGCATTCAGAGATATTAAATTTCTGTTTATAAAATAGAAGCAAAATTGTGTTGCAGCTAAGCATAAATTTACTTCAAATATTTATTTTCCCTGCACTTTTCTTAGCATTGGCAAATCCTGCAATTTGTAAAGCATAAAGTATATTTCCTGTCCATAATTCTATCGATTCATTTATTATTTCAATGCCTTTTTCAGTTTCTACTATATATAAAGGATTTCATTTTAGGTGTTTCGTTTCGATAACGGAGATTACTCGGATTCTCATCCGTCAGCTGGCGCCATCTTGTGATTTTATTGGAAAAAAACTGTTTTTCCTCACTCTTCAACGGAGTGAAATATCTCACTCTTGTCAACGGAGTGAACAGTCACTCTCGACAACGGAGTGAGATATTTCACTCTTTTCTAGAGAGTGGAAAGTTCCACTCTTTAAAGAGTGCATATTTATAAAATTCACTCCTAAAAGAGTGAAAATGTCTCTCACTCTTCCAAAGAGTCAACTTCTCACTCCTTCCAATTTTAGAGTGTACCAAGGAATTTATCTACCTTGAGTACATGAATCTAAAACAACGTGCAATTCGGTAATTCTATGGTCATGAAAAACCAACTCAGCTGCACAGGAAACTGCAATGTCACAATGTGAATTCATTACAATGCCATGGGGTTGCTCACAGTACAGTAACCAGCTACAGTATTCTATAGAGCAGTTCACATCACGTGACTTTTACCGGAGAACAATGAAAAAAGCTGTAGGACACACAAATAGAAAAAGCATTGATAAAGGTAGCGATAGCTGTCTTATAGCAGAAGCGAAAACCTGTTCGTGACGTCACCTTGCACAGCTCGAAGCTAACGAAAAAGACAGGCTACCGCGGTACATTCCACTTATCGTTTTTTACAGACTGCTAGAGTGACGTGATGCTCTTTTCGTACGCCTCCATTGGTGCATTCGAGCAACACGTAACTCTGGCGGTCTGTAAAAAAAGATATGCGTAAAGCACCGCGGTAGCCTTTCTTTTTCGTTAGCCTCGGCACAGCTCTATAAGATTCATTGGTGTTAGTTCTCTTTGTGACTGAGTTTACTGTCAAGTGAAGGTTTACTATAGAGATGAAAATTTATAGTGTTTGTTGGTTTATGTGTATCTGTGTATGTTCCGTGATAACTGTTACAAAAAAAAATCCAATTAGCATGATATTTCCTAGATATGTTAGTGTAATATCTGGAATTAGGCGCATATTTTTTAATTTAATTTGGTTTATTCGTTCGAAAATATAGAAGATTTTCTTTTACGTCATAATGCTTCTATGAGAAATGAGACGATTTTCAAATTTTACCATTCTCTGAAAAGAAAATATTGCATTTGGATAACTGTGAAATTATGGATCTTTAAATTTCCCAAATTAGGTCTTTTTTACTCCGATTAGTTTGAAATTTTGTCAATACATATGTCAGACATCCTAAATTATCTATATATTTTTTGAAAGAATATTGTGCATCCGTTCGAATGATATAAAACATTTTAATATTTCAATTTTATGTTTTGACTATCATAATTGATTATCCTTTCTTTTTTACTTTAACAGTTGCATAGCAACTCTATTTCATAACGTGTCAGAAAGGAAAATTTATTAAAATAAATCATTCACATTGTGTCCCTTCGTAAATCTGATCATTTGTGAGTTTTCATCTTATCACTGTGACATATCATATCACTTTTTTTATCATATTTTTAAATTTTCCAACAATACGTAGTTGAAGAGCATTATTGTATAGAATTGTGTTTATTATAACATGTTTTCAAAGTTGATTTTCTGAATTTTTGAAAAATGTTATATGTTTAGAAATATACAGGGTGGTTATAATATAAGCATCACTATTTGGAGTTGTCTGTAGCTCGAATGAATAATCCGAATGAAACCAAAATCGGTACACTTACTATTCGAGAAGGGGAAAGGATAATGGAACAATAAAAAAAAATAATTCCAATAATTACGAACAGATGGCGCTACTGAGTGTGAAATGTAATACAAGAACAAAAAATTAAGGCGTCAAACCGGATGGCACACCTAATTTATTGGAAAATGTCACAGTGAACGTGGTTACGCTTTTGTATGGCGGCACCGATCATGTTCAGTTTCTACATGGTCATTGTGTTGGATCCAGGCGGTGCAAGACGGGCTCAACTGAGGCATGTAACACATCAGGAGTGATGTTTCGCACATGTTGTGATACGCGGTAAAGTCACTGAGGTTTGCGACACCTCCATGATACACAATATTACTCATTACAGTTGTCTCAACATCGAATATAAATTTGTTGGATACTATTAATTTTACGGTAAACATGCTAATGTTCAACAAACATGTTTTACAGACAAATGTGATAAATTAAGAGCATTAACAATAACATAAAAATCAATATTATTTTGTTAATTTTGCATGAATAATTTACACAACTAAAATGTACCTTTGATAATTGATATTATCTTAAAAATATGTATTCCGGTTTCAGAAACTGTTTAATAGATTCTACAGGAAACTACTCTGAAACGTTTACGAAAATCACTGGCAGGAAAATAAACTTTTTTTATATAAACATTTCTTTAAGCCTCGAAAATATATTGTTTCTGAGGTTTCAAGTGATAAAGGAAGCTTTTTCTAATAGAGGATAACTCGGAAGTTGTTTTTGTATATTCTCGCACGTAATCATAATATATTTTCGTAGATTAAGAAGCATTTGCATTTTTTTGCATTGCACGTAGCCTGTATATGTTGAATTGTGCGAGATGAATTGACGCGACACCGTTTGCATTGAATGAAATAATTTAAATAGTACCTTTGTAAATAGTTTTAAAATGTATACTGAAACTATGCAATCAACGGTGATATGTGAATTGTATGCATATTAGTACATAGTATATAATAATATGAATACAGATTGAAATTGGATGTGGCATGCTCCGCGAAACAATCCTAGTTGACTGGAGACAGTTGGTAATGTCATCGCATGTGGTGCATCTCAGCATATATGTTTTTACTGCCTTATTAATTAGTGTATTCTATTGCACATTTTTAAAGCAAAATTTATATTGTACAGCATTAAAATTACTGTTTGTAATTATTTGCCAGTGTCCACAATGTATCAACTCAAAGTGAGCCAACGTCTTTGCTTTTGATTGCTGTATTAGTGTATTATACTTAAAAAATTTTTAAAGCAGAATTCATATACGGTACTAAACAGTATAAAATTACTGTATGTACTGCTTTTTCAGTGTATATAATTAACCAACTCTGAAAGAGCAATCTTGAAAATTATACCTTAAAATGACTGATAGTTCGAAATTGTAATCTAATCACTGTAAGCACTAAGAAACGGATAATTTTGTAAAAATCTCTTTTCTTAATATTAACAAATATGTTAGTAAAAATGCCTGTAAGAAGAATGAAAGAAAGTGTATGTAAACAGTGATAACGATTTTCAAACTGAAAGAAAAAATCAAGTTAAATTACTGAACAGATCTGTAATGATATGAGATTTTACAAGATTTAACGTAAACAGATTGCTCTGAATGCAACATACAAATGTTATGGCAGCACACAATTTAAAATAGTTTAAATAAAAGCAACTCTTGTAACTAAGTACTGGACATATATTGTTGAATTGGCTACATATAAGAAAATATTGACCACTGGTCGATATGATATTCAAATGTGTAGGTTTGTCCTCTGGTTTCGATTGGATGTCGACAGAAAATATTATATAAAAATCATTTTTGCTTGAATTTCCAACTTTGTTACTGTTTAAATCTGATATCAGCCATATTAGTCCCACCTTAACAAAACAAATAAGAAATTTAAATGATAAATGTCATAGGGATTTCAAGTTTGAAGTTCATGAATTTGGAACCAAGCATTTTTTAATATTGTCACGATTCTCCAAATGCATCCATAACAATCTGACGTTGCTCAATTTTAGAAACAAAATGAAAATATCATCGTAATGGTGGTTGAAGATGAGCTGAAAATATTTCGAAAGAGTAGATGGGTCAAATAAATATGACGACATCGGGCTCCTATACCTTCGCTACATGACCAGTGTTGGAAATATTAACATGAATTTTTGCCCGATGATTGAAGTATTTACATTTTGTCAATTTTGTACGAATAATGGTACGAATAATGGCAAGAATTAGTCTGCACTTTTATTGCAATAGTTTCAATGCAAATTCAATATTTATGTAATAATGGTTCTTATTTTAATGCAACGTAAGGCAAATATTGACTGAATATTGGTACTTCATTGCAAATATTTCCGATGAATAAAATATTGCTCTCAATTTTGTGCCTTAATGTAACAAACAATGGTTTTCTACTACGAGTACAAATAAATCTCAACTATGATACTCCAACCATTGAATATGATTTATATAGTTAAAGAAACTTCCCTCTCTTCATTATGACTGAATTACATGGTATACAGGAGTTCATCAAGAAAATAACACTGCAGTTCGCAGCCATGTCCAACAAATAAGGTTGAATGATGCAAGCCAGGATATTGTAGGGAGCTAAGTAGGAAGAGCGTTGGCATGGCAAGCCAAAATACTCAGGTTCGATTCCTGGTTCCAGCATTTTTCGCCCTGTTGGAATAAATATCAACTATGATACTCCAACCACTGAATATGATTTACATAAATGAAGAAACTTTCCTATCTTCATTATGACCTAATTACATTGTATACAGGCGTTTCCGTGTTATATCACATCCATCATGCAAAATGTTATAGTTTTAGCTCGGGTGAATGAAAATAGCGCTGCAGTTCGCAGCCATGTCCAACAAATAAGGGAGAATGATGACAGACAGGATATCGTAGGGATAGATAAGTAGGGAGAGCGTTGGCACGGCAAGCCAAAGTACCCAGGTTCGATTCCTGGTCCCAGCATTTTTTGCTCTGTTCGAATAAATCTCAACTATGATACTCCAACCGTTGACTATAATTACGGTTATTGTGTTTAATTGTGATAATTGTATAAAATTTCTAAATTAGAAACTTATACTGATGATAAATTTATCGTTACAAGAAAGCAGGATTTTTTAAAAGTTCTGTAAATCTTATCTCCATAAAAAAAATACATTTCCCTTTGAAAATTTATTTTAATTTTAATTTTTCAACTTAAATACGAAATAAAATATATCATGAATTTTTTCATTTTTCCACGTTAAGATTTGTTTTGGACTGACGAAATTAATTTTTTTAAATGTAAAGGAGGGGGGGATAAAAAATAAATTTTAATATACTTTATGAGACATGTTAAAGGACACTTCATCAACTTAAGCCACTAATTAAGAAATTTAAGTGATTTGCAAATTTACATAATTTAAAATTATACAATCGCACACTTTAGAAATAAGTACCTTGTTCAGTTTTTTTTACTACTTAGCTTAACAATACTTTTTATAGAATTGATGTCGTTAAACATAGCGTACAGAATAACAAACAAAAATTGATTAGGAAAATTTTTTTAAAGAACACTTAACAAAACAAACGTAGTAAAAGAACCTTTTATATAAGTGTAGATAAACAAAATTTAAATATATATTTTTAAAAATAATTACTGCTCATTAATTTCTGAAAGTGGCATACAAATAGAGAGATAAAGAAAAATAATTTATAAATGTATAATCCATTCATGAAAAAAACATTTTTCAAATTTAGATAAAACACCATTTAATAAAACACAATACAGAGTTTTTACTTTCAGTTTGAAAAATATGTAAGAAAAATTTTCTCAATATTTTCCCAGAAAGGGCTTCACGATGTATAATTTTTCTTTCTTTTTCATAACTGACTGATTATCAAACTTTTGTTAAAATTCGGAACTATATTCTCTATGACTTCTGATAATACAGTTAAAGAAAGTTTTATTTATCTATCTTGCAAACTTTTCTAATCGTTTGACTCATGTATGGATATAATGAAGTTTCCTAATCTTACGCATGTAAATGAATCTATAGCTTAGCTTAAAAGAGTTTTTATTATTCCATAACGTATTACAGCATCGTTTGAATAGTTAAATGTCATGTAAATGAAATCTATCAAATTTCATCTATGTTATGCAATTATAAAATACGACGCATAACATATACGAATCATAATATTTTTTATCCCTCTTTAATATTATTGCTAGATTTCTTTTCATGCAGTACCCTATTTAATTTTTTGTTAATTTTCGCATTTATCTTATAAAATAATTTGTATAAAAAATTCATTAAAGCAGATCTATGTTCTATATAGCAATTCCTTTATATGGCAGTCTTTGAGTATTATTTTAAGCATTGATCAAATTATGTTACTTTAGATAATTTGGTAAACTGTTAATTATTAACTGTTGATAAATTAAGTTTACATAAATGCTTTGCGATTAAAACATCACTGACAGTTTTTGTTTTTGCTGTTTCTTATTTGGGGGTTTTAAAAGTTAAACATACGCACACTACGAAATAAAGTAAAAATTATATTTTAATCATTGTAATAATATATTTAACATCGTTTGTACAATTAAAGAAAATGATTCAATTACTTACAGACAATGTGACTGATAACTGTTACGTTAACAGCTTAATAATCCATACAATGATATGTGTAATTAAACTGATAATATTTTTATGTATACAAATTTTAAGTAATTTATAACCTATTGGCAAATACCTTTTAGGTATGAAATTTTTTATAGTCTTTTTAGGTAGACATTTTTTATGTCAACAAATATATCGAATATTTTTGACTAATTGTTATATTGATCATGAAAATTTGTAACGTCTTTTCTATAATTCATATGGTTTATGGCTGTTGATAAATTAGTGATTTTAACATGTTTCTATTAGCAATAATAACTTCAGGGAGCTTTTGCTTTCATAATTTAATTTGTGGTGTATCAAATCTGCAAGAGGCAAATATATGCGACATATTTACATGTCAAGGAGCTTTTGCTTTCATAATTTAATTTGTGGTGTATCAAATCTGCAAGAGGCAAATATATGCGACATATTTACATTGGCCAGTCAACATTATAATGTAATTTCAAAACATCTCGGTAAATAAATATATATATTCAATAAAAACAATTTAATTCACTTGCATTATTGTTAACCGAGTTTAGTACAAAATAGTATGTATCGCATAAATTTAAATAACTCTTTAGGAAAATTTCAGTCTATTCTCTAAAGGTACCTATTATAATCATGTTTATAATAACTGATTATCCTTCTTACAGAAAACGTACACATTTCTAAAATGTACCTTTACAGACATAAAAGATCAGTAAAAAATCTAATTCACATAAATTTAGCTGAATCTTTTTATTTATTTATTTATTTCTTTTTGAAGGATTGGTTATGAAATTGTTTCGAATAATAAAAAACAAAAATCTCTAAAGATATGTATTATACTCATTATACTGCTTATAATGATGTTATCCTTCTTTTAGCAAAATTGAACTTATCTTGAATATATATATATAAACGATACGAATCAACAACACAATTCGTTTACGTTATTTTTGGCTCATTGTAGTATAAAGCAGTGCCTTTTTTTCTAGAATTTCAAATAAAATTCTTCGGAATAAAGGAAAAGTAGTATTCTCAAAAGGAACAGTCTCACTACAATAACAACCTTTCTTGCAAGGAAATGTTCAGCTGTTTTATTTCCTTGATCCCACAACAATTTGGAATTTTATTGATGAGTGTAGCCTCTATCTTGGGAAATGAAAATAAATTGATATTTGAAATGTGGAGCAGAGAACATAGAATATGAAAACTTGGAAAAAATTTATAACTTTAGACATGGCTTTTTTTTTATTGTGTCCTTTTTAATATTTCAAGTCGGAGGGTGAAGCGGAAAATAAATAACTTTATAAGTTTTGAAGAAATAACAATTGAATGTTAACTTTTCTTAATAAAGATAAAATATTTTCTCATTAAACATGAAAAGAGCACTAATTTAATTCAAACTGTAAGGATAGAAGCTTTACGAGCTTGCAAATTACTCTGTGGAAAGGAAATTGATTTCACAGTTGATTTAGAATTTCTTTTAATTCGGGTTTTCATTTAAAATGTTTAAAGCTTCGTATTGATAAGAAACACATTCTTTCCGGTCTCCAAAATGAATATATAGCTAATGTTATTTTAGTGCAAAGCGTAATTTATACATTGTAAAAATTTTTAACTGGATGTTTTACAATGTAAAATACGCAAATTAAAAGCACTTCTTTGAATTATTCGAAAGATGTATTGCATAAGCTTGAAGAAAAAATTTTAGAGTGAAACAATTAAAGGTGGTTGAAATTTGCCCAAAACGTATTTAAGAAAATCTTGCCATATACTCACAGATAAAAATGCAGAAAAGGATATAAGTAGCTGGAGTCAATTATCATTATTCAGGTATTATCAGTCGATAATGCTAATGTTCATAGCGACAAATTAATTTACATAAAAATTAAAATATTGTTTAAATGAATGGACGAAGAGTATCTATATATAGGTATTGATCACAGTATAAGCTATAGAATATGCAAGACAGGTGCAATTCCACGTTAAAATACAACTATTTCTAAGTAGTTACATTTTTGTATTTAATCGCAAAATTTCTATAATTAAATAAGTTGAAGCATGAGAAGCGTCATCTAGAAGTCGAAATACGAACTACTCCTTTGTATTGCCGATTTGCTTTCCCAATGACCCGTTTTATTTGGCCAAAAAATTAGGAGCTTGTACCGATATTCATGTGTTCGAAACCAGAGTAGTCTAGGTGGGGCGACTGTCCAGGTTCAGGTTCAGCTGAGCTTACCGATTGGCTAACCGATTGGCTAAAGCACTACAAGCCCCGTTCAGAGGGGATACTCACTATCCAAGGACCCTAACTAAGAGGCAGGGCCCGGCCAAACCCCCAAAGAAAACCGTTCCATCTTTAAAATATTTATGCAGTTATAAACAAATAAACAAATACAAAAGAGAAATAAAGTGAGAATATCAAATTAGTTACAACATACCGGGTGATTATAATTAAAGTTATGATTTCAAAAATCGATAAATTTAAAACTACTGGTCAGAATAACTTGATATTGTAGCAGAACAATCGTGAGGCAATGGAATTTTATTTGGCGAAGGAAAATATAGTTCTAAAATTTGCCGATAGATGGCGCTGTCAGGGCAATGTCAGGGGAAAGACCAAAAATTTATTCTTTAAACTCAGGAATGTTGTTAGTCAAAAGGAAAAAAATAGAGTTCAGGGATTTACTAAAAATGTATTAGCGAAATGAGAAGAATACGTGTTTACAGCGACAACAGCAATAATGACAAAAAATGAAAAAAAAACAAGCTTTATGGAACAAACATTTTACTGATGATTAAAGTATAAGTTGTTCGATGTGACCTCCGCCTTGTTCCGCTACTAATTTGAATCGCAAAACGGCATGCTCCACATGAGATCGGAGGGTATCTGTACTAATGCAATGGGTGTGGTGTGTGGTTCTTGCCTTCAAGTCGGCTAGATTCTCAATTCGCCCGCTGTAAACAACATTCTTCAGGTACCCATAGCTGCCACGTATTAGTAATTTGCATATCTTCAGACAATCTGAACCCTGACAGCACCATCTATCGGCACATTTTGGAACTATTTTTTTCCTTCACCAAACAAAATTCCATGGCCTCACGATTGTTTTGCTAAAATATCAAATCATTCTGACGAGTAGTTTTAAAATTATCAATTTTTGAAATCGTAACTTTAATTATAATCACCCGGTAGGTCTAAATTAAAGTACATAGAGTCACCAAAGTCACTAAGCTGCTATAGTAGCAGCATCTGCTGCCTTTTGAAACAATAGCTGGTTATTTTCTACCAGTTTAACACAGTCTATTATATTATGAAGGAGATTGGTTCGCGTTAGAACGTATTGGAACCAATTGGGAAAGGGAATTGTAGTAGGCTTTCTAATATGATAAGGTGACGTTAGAGTGCATTTCAGCAAATTCGAGTTTTTGTTGTACCATAATGATAATTTGGGTCACTTTCCCTTCAAAAATCCACCGTGCCACGTACAACAATGTGGCCAAGTCTGACCAATGCTCCACAAATTCACCCATCTATATAAATCTTGTTAGGGTTACTTTTATGATATCCACCCTGTGCTACTTTTTTAAAATTTCTAATACATAGTGCGTCATATTGAAATTAAAAAGTAATTCTCATTGAGAATTCACAAACTTCCATATAAAATGTTGAGAACTGTTTTAAATTGAAAAATAAATAAATAACAATAATATTTCTCTCACATTTATAAACCATTTTGGTTCGTGTGCAATGAACATTATTAAATTTGTGATATCAAATTGTATATTTTTAATGCTACTTTATATTCTAAGACACAAAAATATCAATAACTTACTCGAATGTAATTATTTAGTTTTTTTTTTTTTTTAGATTTATTAGAAAATACTCATGCGTATAATTTAAAGGAAATAGTACTTTAGAGAATACAAGGCAAAGGTATATACCTAATACATCAAATAACATTTTTATTAATATCACATAACTGGGAAATGAAAATTATACAAAAAATTGTCTGCTATAAGTAGGATATTCTAGCTTGGCAAAATACCAAGTACTGATTGATCTTTCTAAAACAGATGTACAGATATAACTTCTTTTATAACATCAAAAATATATTTCATTTTGAATTAGTTACGCATATCATCTGATATACCGTATTTCCTTTTTTATAACAATAACCACATCTTTAAAATACTCTATAAAAATATGTTCTTTCAAAAGTTATATAGTTTAAATTTATATCTTTAAATAGATTTTCTATATTTTTTTTGTATTTATTACGAAGTGATAAGCAACGTCGTGAAACATTCGTATGTAACATTCAACCATGTTTATGTAAAAAAATAAATAATAATATGGTACTGCTAATTTTTATTCATAAATTGAAAAATATTGTAACACACATAAAATAGTCTAATATACCTAAATGAATTTATAGCAAATCCGCTTAAAGTTAATAAATATTTTATGTAAAAACTTTAAGAATATAGAAATATTTCCCTGTTAAATATTTTTTTAATTTAGCTTTTAATACTCAAAATTTGAAAAGAAATCCTATAAATTATCATCAGAAATCATATAAATATGTAAATTGAAGTTAAAACCGAATTTAAAAACAAATGAGCATAAAGATAATAATCATTGTCTGTCAAAACATCACAAATACAATTCACATGGCAGGATTTCTTGCCAAAATATATTTTCATGGTTCGTACCATTTACGAAAACCAATATATATTTTTTATTTAATAACAGGAATTTGCGAGTAAATAATTCGAATATTAGTGTTATAAAACAGTGGTAAGTAAAAATTAAAATCTTACTACGGGACTGTGCATATGTAACGTTATCACTATAGGGGGAAGGGGGTGTCTATCACTTAATATCGTAAGATATTCCATATTGATTCTCCCAGACTGATTCTAATCATTTTTGAGTATGTCCATGTTTCAAAAATAAGTATGAACTGACCTATATGTGCTCAGTTTAGAGTATGTCCATGTTTCAATATTCTGAGTATTTCTAGTATGTCAGAATTGAAAGTCATATTTAAAACAAAAATTTTCTTAAAAAAATGAAAACATCGATTTACCCAGATTTGAAAATGTCATTTTTCTCAGTGTAAATATACTCGGATTTTCATGCAATTTATAAATGACCTTGATGTTTAGTATGATATTTTCGGTCTTGAAAAGGAAGTACTTAGCATTTATAGGTCGTATACAAGAGCACACCAAAAAATTCCGTTACATTATGATCTATGGGGAAAGTCGTTTGCAGTGTATTTAATGATGTTACACTATTTCATACATATTGAAATTGATATACAGCACTGAGGTACATTACAATATGTGTACTATACAATATAGGGTGCATAGATATTAATATTTATTTACAAGGTTGGTTGGTTGATTTATGACGGCCGATTATCTACACGAGGAATATAGGCCCTAAGGGAGGGAGTGCCCTCCGTGGTGGTCTTTCTAAGGGATCCTAAGCCGTATTTACTGCAAGGTTCGAAGAAAACTACGGAAAACTCCGAACGGTTAGGTCGACGGGCGCGACTACAGATACACACATAATGTTTAGGTTACAATGAGCGATAAATGCTGGAAGTGTTTTTCAGGTATGGTATACGTTTTTAAATTTAACTAATAGTTTACATATTACTTAGTGAGTACAAATTCTATAGATCTATACAGAGATGCACAAAATAATTCGAGTACATTTCCATTTATTGAAGACAATTGCTCAAGGGTAATTTTCAATTGTGTTGCGCGTTTCCTAACTGAACAAAATTTTAGCATACTATGTAATATATATACAGATATATAGATCATATACAAGACTGTATCTTAAGGCGGTATTCAAAGAAAATATTTTTCCACGCTCAACAACTCAAAATTTTCTGACACATTTTCACTCATTTTTAAAAGTAAAAACATGAAACTTGCCGGCGTGATTTTTTGAAGAGATGTATCAGCGACCTGTGTTGTTATTTTTCGTTCAATCAATTAGAAATTGATTTACAAACAAATATTTTCACAGTACGATCATTTTTTTTTTGTTTCCTGCACTATCGCTTCGGGAAATTCGGTTCAAAATGTCCACTTTAACAGCATTTTTTGAAATATATCCTGTCTTTATCAAAACCTTGACTAATACGGCACATTAAAAAGTTTCTGAATAACAGAACCTGCCATTTGGATGCATTTTAGAGCAAAAATGACTTTAAAAATAAGTCAGAAAATAAGAAGTTTACATTTGAGTACACCCTTAAGAAATCGGATCTGTTCCGAAGTAAGTGATTAAATTGGGTTTTTAAATATGTTATGCGTTTTCCAAACTGTTTACTTCGATATCATCTCTCACCCTATCAAACGGTGAATTTTTGTTACAGTATTCTTAATGTGTTGGACAGTATTTCATGATCCATGCTTAGCGCATGAGTTTTATTTCTTGTTTATTCATCAATTGAAATAATCCTATAACACATATCGAAAGAATTTAAAATTAATTTAAAAGCAAATAGACTAAAAGATAAGACTTATAATCTATAAAATCATTTACAATAAGTAAATATGTCCATGCTAAAATATTAATAAAATACTACTTTTCTTATTAATAAATTTAAAAAATCATGAAAGGCATATAAAACGAATTAGAAAGAATTTAAAAGCCAAACATCTTAAAAATAATATTTATTGACTATAAAAAGATTAAGTAAATATGTTTTTGTAAAAATACTATTTTTTTTCATTCATAATTATAAATAATCATATATCAGAAATTGAACGAATTTAAAAGCTATTTAAAACTAAATGAGTATTATAAATTATCTTAATGAAAATAAATATTGGTTGTAAAAAAAATTAAAAATAATTGAATATGTTTAAATTAAAGAATAAATAAAGCACTGATATATAAAGCACTTAAATTAAAAAAAATAAAAATAAAAATAAAGACATTAAACACATAAAAACGAATTTAACATGAATTTAAAAGCTTATTATCTTTAAAATTATTATTCACTATAGAAACATTAAGAAAAAGGTAACATGTTGTTAATGTTAAAATGTTAATAAAGTACTACTTTATTTATTCTTAAATCCAGAACAAATATCATTATTTACATATAGAACAAACTTAAAATTAGTTTAAAATCAAATTATCTGAACGATAATAACTATTGACCGTAAAAACATTAGGGAGAATTAAACATTATACTGTTAAAAGGTCAATAAAATAGTGCTTTAATCATTCATAAACTTAAAAAGATCAAGTAACACTTATAGAATGTATTTTGAAAAACAATTCAAAATAAATCATCTTAAATATAATAAATAATAGTAGTAAAAATTTGCCCGATTAAGAAAATATGATCAAGTTAAAACATAGCGCTGTATTTTGTTATTCGTAAATAAAAAAACTCGTATAATGCATTAATAGTTATTTTAAATGATTTTAAAACCAAATGAGCTTACAGATATTAAAAGCTCCCAGTAAAAGTTATAATGCTATGTAAAGATATTCATGTTAACGAATATATAAAGTGCTGCATTGATTATTCATAAATTTAGAAATAAATTAAAAAAATATTGAATGATTTTAAAATTAATTTAAAATCACATTAGCATAAAGGTAATAATTACTGATTTTAAAAACATAAAGGATAATAAAAAATCATCATCCTTAAAAAAATCGCGTGATCATAAAATTGCATACTTTTGTAAACAGCATTGCAGAACTCAAACTAATGCAATTAATTAATATCTCGTGATTACCAGGAAACTTTATGAAGCTTTTGAAATTAGTAGTTTAAAATGAAAGTGTTGCTTCAAGACATTGATTTATTTCATAAACAAAGCGTCCTTCTTTGAAAATTTTGTCAAGTTTTCAGAACAAGTTCGATAAATTAAAACGCAAACTGAGTCAAGGCAAATAGGATTTCTATTTTTGGAAAGGTTTATTTCAATCAATTACTGCCAGTATGAAATGCATTTTCGCTGAAAAGTTCAGAAACATAAATATCTGTACTTTGAGGAAGCACTTATAACGACGCAGGTGCTTGATTGAAAGTAATTTACACGAGCTTACGATGAGAAATATTAAAGATTTAAGTAAATATTCATTTTAAGGGTTTAAATAAAAGGTATTCTGTAAAATCGAAAGCTTGAAAGTACAACTTGTTTTACATTAACTTTCAAAAGGTTTTTGTAAAAATATATTTTGTA
The DNA here is from genome assembly GCA_963931845.1 of Maratus michaelseni. Taxonomy (NCBI): domain Eukaryota; kingdom Metazoa; phylum Arthropoda; class Arachnida; order Araneae; family Salticidae; genus Maratus; species Maratus michaelseni. The sequence goes on along the minus strand of OZ007588.1, from coordinate 196,949,840 downwards.
ATTTATAATTCTCAAAAATTATTTTTTTTCATTACTGGTGACATTCAAAATTTTAATTATATAAATATTTTCATTATATTAGATATTGCTATTAGGTCAAAGAGTTACTTCTTAGAACATTGGTTCTGACTGCGGGGCCGGGGGCCACATGCGGTCATCGAGTTAATTTTATTTGGCTACAAAGTTTCGAAAAATAATTTAACAAATGTGTAAATACATGTTATAAAAATGAACAACGTCTAAACGTGAAATATATCAATTCTAGTATTGAAGAAATGTTTGAAGTGCTAACATGATGATGGATGCTGTCACGAGTAGAATAGTATTCGTCGAGTTTTTAAGTAAGATATCTGGCTGAATTCATTTAATGAGAGAAAGCAAAAGGGATTCATTTTTATGTTATTATGGTAAAGTCGGCTTGTAGTGTTAATTCGCTATGTTAATAGTGTTAATTCGCTATCCAACTATCTAATGTTTATTTTTCTATGTATTGTACGTTTAATTAAAAGTTTGTTTTATTATCTTCAAATCCAGTGTGATCCATTGACATATTGTGGTTAAGTTGTTTCACTATTTACTATTCCCATATATATATATGTGTGTGTATATATACAGGGTGAAACGTAATCTGCCAAATGAAAAGGAGTTATATAAAAGTCCACGTGGATGAAAAAACAACATAGAAATCTGGCCCTGTAACCGTTTCCGAGTTATGATGGATAGAAATGCTCCAAAATGCATCAAGTCTAGAACCTTCCAAATTTGGGATGTTTCTGTAAACCCTACACGTATATATATGGAAAGAACAGAAAAAAATATATGAGGTGATAACACTTTCATAAGAATATCTGGATTTAAAGGCGAACTACAAGCGTTGAAACATTAGGGAAGTGAAAAAGCGAATTGACGGCATATTCTGTAACCGGCAATTCTGTTTACCCTTCCAGCTACAATCGGTCAAATACACCAAAAACTAAAAAATGGAATGTATGCAAATCCATTTGTATCTGCATCTGAACTCTTTCGAATATACAAATAAGATCCAACTTCTCATGTCACTTGCCGATACAAAAGCTAGTCAATCCACCTGAATAGCCTTTTAGCACGTCAACATTTTTGACGTTTGTTGCTTTTATTGCATTAACATTTTCTGGACATTGCTTCAGTTCGGCCAATTATTTTCACGCTGTTCTCACTGCTACATGCTTTTGTTATTTCGTACTTTGTATGTTTTCGTACATTGCTACTAAATAACCAGGTTGGTTCTTATTCTGTTAAGGACCTTTCGAAGGTGGTATAACGATCATATTAAATGATGACGTCGGGAAGGCCCATGCACCATCCAAAATTCAGAAGGCGTAAAGAAACACTGAGGTTCGTCCGTAGAAGTCAATGAGAACCATAATAAAACGGAGTACTAACTCACCCGTCCATTGTTTGCCGCAACCGCATCACACTTTCAATGCACGCAAGTAATGAAGCCTGCACTTCTTTTAATATTAGAAGCGTTTTTTCAAACTTTTTTCATACCTTTAATTACTTTTGGCTGTATTTACACAGGTTTTTATATACGATCGTATCGATTTATATCGATATAACCATAAGTAGGCTGCATCACATCAAAAGCTTTTCAAAATGTGCACTTTTCACACAACACACATATCGCAAAAGAAGGAGGAACTTCTCAGCGACTCTCTGTAGTATGTCACCGGACATCAACGCACAAACTTGACAGATAACCTCCACTAGCTCGTACATTGTTAAAGGGTTGTTGCGGTAAACAATGTTCTTTAGTGTCACTTGCAGAATTTATTTCACTATACGCTAATAGCGATCACGTTTCAGCGGCGATATCTTCGACGACTGGGCGTTCTTGTTGTCTGAGCTCTTTTTATAGGGATCCGTAATGCTGCCTGCAGCGCCATCTATCGGGGCTATTTTTAACTAAAATTTTGTGGTTTCTGTATCAGAGTCTTACGGGTTTTTTAATAAACATACCACTGATTTCATGCTTCTATCTAGCATCGTTTCCGAGTTATTTATTTTCAAAGTTAGGGGTCCTTCGTGAAACACTCTGTATATTAAATAAAAATAGGTTTTGACGCAATTTAAAAGTTTAATTAAAACAAAATGTATGAAACATATTGCTTTTCCAAACTAAATATATAAATAAATAAATTTAAATTTAAAAAGGTAGGCATTTTGTAATTATTCTTTATTGCAAAACAATGAAAATAATATAATGTTTCATTGATAATAATATGGCACATTTGATAAACCGTTTTCTCCCTTTCAAAAATGCAGTACATAGAAAAATAATAATAAAAGGGACTTTTTCATTATCTTATGACATAGACGGCCTTTTCAGCATACTAATAAATGTAGGTGCGGTTACATTCTTTTGAAATGTCTATCCAAAGTTATTTGTATTACTTTTTGCTAATTGTTACGTTCTACTTTGTAAATACAAATGATTCATTAACGCTATTTTGCTGCTACATTTTCATATTCCGACTACCATTATCCTAGAAATTTCTTTACATGCAATTAAGTAAAATGAACGCAATGCATACAAAAACAGCCATCGAAAGAAAAGAGAGGTGTTCAGCTAAAACTGGCTGTATTTTCCGTTATGAAAATGACTATTGATCCGTTTCTCGGTGGAGAAATGTGTTAATAATTTTGTTTAAAAAATATGCAAAATGACTGCAGAGGCAGGCATGTTTTGTGCGTACATAATTCAAAGCAATTAGAAAAATTGCATATGTTGCACAATAAGAAATTTTTTATTGCTACATGTTTTATATTTTGTATTTTATATTTTCTTCAGTTAAATTATGGTAAATATTTTTACAAAGCAATAAAATAGAAAAGAATATTTACACGATGGGAATAATAGGTGTGTTATGAAAAATTTAGTATTATAAAAATTATTGAAACTTTATACTGCATATAGAAATCTTTTAAACTTCTTAATAATACACTATTTCACTTTCTGCGTAAAGTTATAAATTATGCCTATCTCAATCTGTGATAATGTTTAAACTAATGTTACATCTAAATATTATAAGCATAGTTTAACGTTTCAACATTTCAACAATAAGGAACAATAAATACTAAATTAAATTTGATGTATCTTTACTTGCTAGTTTGAGTATTCAAAAAGCTCACACCACGTCACCTATTTATGAAAATTGGAACGGTTTTTAAGAGTTCTATATGCACAATTTATGCATTTGCTAATGAACACGTCATTTATTTCATTCTTATATTTATTATAGTTAGTGAATTATTGAATTTAAAGTTAGATAGTTATTTTATGAAAAACTCTTTACTTTTATAATTAAATTTATTTTATTACCTAACTGTTTGAAAATGCATTTTTATAATGAATTTTCGAAATTTTATTTCGTTATACTAGAAATTACTTTACGTGCAATTAAGTAAATTGAACGCAATACATGCAAAAACAGGTATTGAAAGTAAATTCAGGTTTTTAATTAAAAACCGGCAGCATTTTCTGTTATAGAAAACTCATCTGTTTATCTAGTGGTTAGGGCGCTGACTACTGGACAAAGGGTATCAAGTTCGAATACTGATTCAGGCATAGATGTTTGTAATAGTTTAGATTCCATTTCAAAAGGAATTAATGGTCTGTTTAACACTCGTCCGCGAAAGATGATCTTAGTTCCTTCAACAAACCAACCAAACATTTATGAAAACGACCCCTTGCATATCTTGTTAGAGAAAAGCGTTAAAAAAATATGCAAAATGAGTGCAGACAGGCATGTTTTTCACATACATAATTCAAAACAATTAGAAAAATTGCATATGCTGCACAATATTCTTCCTTGATGTTTTTTGCTTTAGCATTTTATATTTTGATCGTATACGTAATGGTGATCCAAAGGCACAAAAGATATAATAATTCAATAATTCAAAAAGTACAGACAGTAACACAATACGATTTTCAGATAAATACAGAGTAAGACGTGGGATTTTTTAATAGAAGTAAAATAGCATCAGATTGGCTGCATTTTACATCTACAGTTAGCACACTAGTCATCCCTAAGTAGTTCTCTGTCATTATATAAGCTATCATGCACGTGAATTACAAAAGAAATCCCTTTCTTTGCTCATTGGAGTACCTTGACAAGTCTAACAACTATTTTGACTAAAGGCATTCGTGTAATTGAACAATAGTCAAACTGCTGTGCCCACTGAGGAGCCACATGATGCTTGTAATTTTTCAAGTAATAAATCTTTCGTTATTAAAAAAGTCCCATATCTTTCTGTATTAACTATATTATTCTGTATTCGGTACTATCATATTTTCTGATTGGCGTATTTCGGTGAAAACGCATCGTGCTCTATGTAAACTTTTTGAATTATTGAAACATTATTCTGCATATACACAGTCCATAAAAGAATTAATAATTTATAAAGTATAATATATATAAAATGAAATGAATGACTTGTTTATAAATTAGCTTTAAACAAAAACAGTATAAATTAGTTTAAAACGAAAACAGAGCAAAAACTATAAATTAAAAATAATCATTAGTTCGCGCTTTCTACCTGCATAAAAAAGGTGAATTTTCTATAATCGGGTTCGGTGTCCATGCCAAATAAACGTATACTAGCAGAATGTTTATGGAAAAATCATGAATTGTTATCATGAATCTAAACGCGATTTTGATGATAAGTATTGAATGCGTGTAAAAGAGATTTTTTTAAAACTATTTTTACTTTTATACTAACTTTTATTTTCGTTTATAAAATGCAATTTTAAAATAAAAGGCTACATAATGGTATATATTTTTATTTCATAATATTAAGAATGGAGCTTAAATCTATAATAAAAGTGTATGGGGAAAAAACTCTGCACCTTCGAATAACAAATTTTATTTTTTCAAGAAATATTTAAAAAAAAGATATTTTTAACAGAAAATATATTATTTAAACAAGAGAATATTCGCTTTTTTATCGTTTCTAAAAGTAACTTTGTTTCCATACTAAATTTTAGTTTAAAAAAGTAGTATTTATGACATTAATGGTTTCCTTTACGACCAGCGTTATTTAAAATCGGAAGTCTATGTTATTTGATTCTGTGAAGCAATAAATTAGAAGCTGGTAGTTCACAAAGTCATTATTAGAAATCCCTTCGTATCACTGGAGAATGCTTATATCGGTAAATCGATATGATTTGTGTTCTGAAAATAACTGATTGTTATTTCAGAAAATGTAATTTGTTATAATTTAAAAACTATACTTATCTTAAAAGTTATCCATCAAAATTATTGGAATAACAATTAGCTGATAATATTTTCTCTCATTTTGAAACATTTGAATTTCATTTAATACATGTATATGTTGGATAATTTCTTTTTAGTCTTAATAAAAATTGGGGTATGTATTTTATAGAACAAAAATGTGGAATTTTATTTGAAACTATATTTAGATTTAAATTATTACTTTCTTGTCTATATAATAGAAGAATGCATTGCAATCGAAATTTTTTCCGACTTCCAGTTTCGACGGATTTACACGATTTTTGATGTCAGAAATCTCGAAAAAGATGTTTATACAATATGTTTGTGTATCTGTCTGCGTGTTTGTCCGTTTGTCTCTTTGTCCTTCCTCATTGTATCATCGAAAATTGCCTAAAGGTAGGCATGGAATTTAACCAAATTTCATTTATATGTTTTTGGATATGACCAGCAGGTCCCAGTTGAATTTAGGGATATTCCGCCGGTAGGGGGCGCTGTGATAGCCACTTAAAGATTTAAAATTCAGAAAGATGTACAAAAAAATAGAAATCCCAAAAGTTTTTTTCCGTTAAATTTACGTCCTTGTCCCAAGGATTCCGGAGCAATTTTTGTTTTGCTTCTATCTTTTTTTTTTTTTTGAGACTGGTGGCCAGGCCCGTACCTGCCAGGTTCCCTAGTTTAAACAGGTTTAGTGCCTGGCACCGGGGCACGTAGCGCCACTGAAAGGATGCCGCGTAGCGGCTGGCCATTGCTGGCAGGACGGCTATGTGGAGGTCTTCGTTTTGTTCCTATTTTTGTTTTGCTGCTAATTGATGTTATTATTTTTGTATGAACCTGGGATTGGCATCACCCCCCATACGTCATGCCATCGCTATGCAAGTTGGTCTCGTAATTTAGAACCTTTATCAGGTGATGAGACCTTCACCTGACTAGGCACCTCCAGAGGTATAATTCACAGGGAACTTAGAGGACTTTGCACCCACGACGGATTTTACATGCACCGGGCGCCATTGGTGTACATGATGAAAAAAAAATCTGTAAGCAAAGGGGGTTAATACATGTTTATTTAACTTTACATAAAAAATAGAAAAAAATTATTACTTTTACCTGTGTTGGATTTTTTTTCCTTTTACTTTTCCCTTTGTTTCCCTTTTTCCTACTGTACTTAATGTTACCTGTTGTTTTTCTTTTGCTGCTTGATTTTTGTTGCATTTTGTTTCGTTTTTAGATTTCTCTCGTTGCTGTTTGGTTTCTAATTTGTTGCAGCTGTTTCTGGTTTCTCTTTTGTTGCATTTATTTTGGTTTCTCATTTGTTGCAGGTTTCTCATTGTGATTTTGGGTTTCTCATTTTTTTATATTGATTTAATACACTGTTGCATCACTGGTAACAGTTGAATTTTTTATCATGAATGCGCTCAAATGGCGATAAGTCCATAGATACCTTATGGCTGTTATCATGAACTCGATGAAGCTATGTGAAGACTTGGTGCGCTGTGGGGTGGGGCATATCCCTTGGCCATTAGTCCGTTAAATAGTTCATTAACTTCCACCCTCTTAGACGCTGAATGATCGATTTTTTTTGTCGCAGGAAAAAAGTTTCCTTTACACTGCTATTTTTATTATATGTACATATATATATGTATATATAATTTTTTATTTTTTTATTTTGTATTTTTGCATTTTTAATTTTTTCCCTTGATAGAGAAGATATAGTAGGCAGAGGTTATATACACTTTGAATATAGAAATATGGTAGCAAAATGGCTGAGATCTAGCAGTTTGGAATTTTAGGGTGGCTGATATTTTGAAACAAGACAACAGGATTCCTCCATAAAAGGGTTTAATTTATGAGTTTTATTGAACGTAGTTTCTAGGAATTTTTTTCATTGTTGTAACCATCGATACGACTCTTGTATGCTTAAAACTATATATTCATATTAGCCAGCGTGAAATTCTCGCCAAACATGGCGAAATATCATCAAATTTGGCGACAAAAACGGGTTACCATAAATGAAGACAACTTGGCTATATCTGACTAATTTGGCGAAATTCTCATTCAAATTCAATACTGACGAGAACGTGGTTTGACGCATTTTAGCTTCGTGATTTCCAGTACAATTAGTTAAAATCATAAAATCAATAGGCCGTAAAATCAATCATAAATTCATGAAATATTTTCCTGCCGGTGCAGGCCCGAAGGACTTTTCATAGTTTTGTTGTACATCGGCTGCTCGTTCAACGAAGTGTGCTTTTCCTCCAGGGAGCCCGACGATTATCAAGCAGTAAAATGGAAACAACAAAAAGGCGAAAAATATGGATTTTATTGGCGATATGATAGCGAATTTTGAAGTATTAACGTGTTATGAGATAGATGAAAGTTTTGGGATTGATATATCCGAGTAATTTAACTTTATAAGAATGCGAAAAAAAATAGATTAAAATATTTTTTTTTATCATCTGTTGTTGTAAATGAGGTTTCAGATTAAATTTAAAAGTATTCTTTCTTTAAATATTAATGATTTCTCATAAACAAAGCTTTAGCCTCTTTGAAGATATTCTTAATATAATATACACTCATGTCCAAAATTAAGGTCACAAACTTTAAATCTGTGAAAACTGTTGAACTATTGACTGTGTTGCCACGAAATTCGGCACAGAGGTATATTACAATGGGGAAAAGACTATAAGCAACATAATAATATGGAAAGGATTTTAATTGTGAATTAAGATACAGGGTATATTAAAAAGTGTTAAATCATGAATAGGAGATAAAGCATTTATCTCGGGAAAAGTATGTCTGAAATGGAGTATAACCACTGTGCACTGCTATACAAGCCTCACAACGAGCTCTCATACTGTTTATGAGGGTGTAAATAAATGTTTGTGGCAACAAAGCCCATTCTTCCAAAAGAGCGGCTTTTTACTCCTGGAGGGTCCTAGGAGTTGGGTTACGCTGTGCAGTGGCTCTTCCTAGACCATCCCAAACATTTTCAATAGGATTGAGGTCCAGAGATCTCGAGGGCCAATTCATACGGCGAATATCCTCCTTTTCAGGAAAATCATCAACAATGTGAGCACTGTGTGACCTCGCATTATCGTCCATAAAAATGAAGTCTGGGCCTACAGCACCCGGGAACAACCTCACATAGGCTTCACGGACCTCATCCCTATAGCGATGTGCATTGATAGTACCCGCATGGAAGACGTGCAGTGGGGTACGGCAGCCCAACATTAAGCCGTCTCAGACAAGGATTCCTTTCCCACCAAATCTGTCGATTTATTTTAAGTAGGAGGGATGATAGCGAGCTCCACGTTCTCTCCAGATGAATATTCGACTAGAATCACTTTGCGTGGTGAATCTGGACTCATCACTGAAAAGAACATGCTCCTACTTTTGTTGTGTCCAAGACTGATGTCTTCGGCTCCACAACAACTGAGCTCTCCTGTTTGATGCAGTGAAAGAGACACACACGACTGGATGCTGGGCGTAAAGTGTCCTCTCTGCTAGTCGTCTATATACTGTTTGCCTGTAAATTCTTATTCCAGACGCAGCAGTAAGGTCAACAGCAAGCTGAGGAGTCGTTGCCAGCCTATGTCGTCGTGCGCTTGACGCCAAATAGCTATTCTGTGCAGGTGTCGTTGCTCTGTGACGGTCTTGGCTGGCCTTCCTTGTGACATTGGGATGGCCTAGGAAGAACCATTGCACAGCGTAACCCCTCTGCCATGACCCGCCAGGAGTTAAAAGCCGCGCTTTTGGAAGCAATGGCTTTGTTGCCACAAACATTTATTGACACTCTCATAAACAGTATGAGAGCTCGTTGTGAGGCTTGTATAGCAGTGCACAGTGGTCACACTCCATATCAGACATACTTTTCCTGAGATAAATGCTTTATCTCTGATTCATGATTTAACACTTTTTAATATACACTGTATTTTAATTCGCAATTAAAATCTTTTCCATATTGTTATGTTGCTATATTATTTCTCCCATTCTAATGTACCTCTGTAATGCAACACAGTGAATAGTTCATCAGTTTTTGCAGATTTTATGTTTGTGACCTTAATTTTGGACATGAGTGTAATTTCCAATTAAATATTAATATATAGGACGAATCTTACACTTTAGACTACCCATACCACTAGTGTTATACTAACGTTAAGACTTTAAATAAAACTATATCAATACTCCCCTTTTAGAAGCCACTGTAAACACAAAACTTAGACAATTTCAAATCGTCGCCAGTCAAAAGATCACGAGGAAGTTTAGAAAGTAATAAGAAGAGTCTGGTTATAAATACAGGTGTTGTTTAGATACAAATACCTTCATTTATGTCACAAGAAGCGAATAAATTAGCTTGGTCATGCACGTGGTGATTTTTACAGGCATAACGAAGCAAAAACAAACGCACCGTGAAGGGTGCTTTGGGAACAGGTATGTAGTGAATAAGTAGGTAAAAATGACTGTATATGTCAGAAAAGTATAATTTCGGCTATTTGTGTCAATTTTCTTTTGTTTAAGAAACTTTTCATTTAAACTTTCTTGTTTCAAAACCTATATTTATTTTCCTATTATTTCAGTTAGAAAAAGCTTGTTAAGAAAAAAACTGTTTGCTATGATTCTGTAATAACTTTACACTTCAAGTACATTTTTCTCAAATTGTTTAATTTCGAAAAAGATCTCGATCATTATTTTCAATGAGTTAAGTAATAGTCAAGTAATAATCAAATTAATTTCATGGAATATTCAGACACTGTGTGTTAGATGTTAATGTTAATAAAGTAACTAAAAATAATTTATTTTCATAGCTTATTTTATTTATGAATATCATGTTTTTCAATTATGAATGTTTTTGTTTGAAAAATAAAGAATTTCTTTTAAACATACCAAAACATACTATCGTCTATAATTTGCTCATATTATTTTTGTTTTTCATAGTTTAATTCTATCGGTGACTATTATCACATGTTCCATTTATATAAACAAAATTGAACCAGTCGCATTTTAGTTTATTATAAGGCATTTTGGTCAAATTTAACTACACGTTTCTTGAAAACACTCGTTTTTTTTTTTTTTTTTTTTTTTTTTTTTTTTTTTTTTTTTTTTTTTTTTTTAGTTAGTTAGTTATACATAATAGGTAGTTTGTAAAATTGCACGTCTTTGTTAAGCATTTTATCTAAAAAACCAAAAAATAAATCGAAAAGTAGCTTCTTTCGAAAAAGTTATCGTAATTTAGACATATTGCATCATTGTCGTTTAAGAACAGGAACAATTAAACAAAATAATTAAATTTCGTTTTTAAAGGAGAAAGGTTGTTACAAGTTAACTGGAAATATTACGCACCGTTATGGAATATAATATAAGATTACCTAGCAAAACAATTCACCACTACAATCAAGTATTTCAAATCGATTAATAAGACATAAAAGAGTCTTGTACAGGGTGGCGAAAATTAAAGTGCACTTGTTCCAAGGGCTCTAACTTTGCAATATTTTAAAAAGATTTGGTATTTATATTGTTTAGAGCATGCGTAAACAAGTTCTGCAATAAAAAAAAAATAATTTAATTATTTTCCAATAGATGGCGCTGTATATCATTAAAAAAATAGAGAATTTCCTAACAGCTTTTTTTCAAAATAATTTTATAACAACTTTCACATGATTCAAACTTAAGTTTTTGCCATGAAGAACCTTATTATGAGCACTAAAATTTTAGCCAAAAAAAGCCGCACTCTGTGAATAAAGTGGTTTTTTTATATATATAATCAAAGTGGTAGTAATTACACCACTGCTTCAAAAGAATACCATCGTTTCAAAACATATTGATTTAAAATGAGTTATTTTTGTTAATATTTCCTAATAAAACATCATTAAAATGTAAGCGCCATCTATTGGTAAAATTTCGCACTAATCATTTTTATTGCATAACTCGTTCCCGCTACTCTAAATAATATAAATACCAAAGCTGTTAAAAAAATATTCCAAACAGTTGCACTTTAATTATATCAACCTTATATATTTTAATTCGATTTTTACATTTTTTTTCTTTTAGCTAGACCTATTTTTCTGCTGAAAGTAATATAAATAAAATGTATGAACACAGCCCAAATGATTACATTTGCGTAAATATATATGATGACGGAAACACAGATGTCACTCAAATCGTATTTGTGACAAGGTGAAATAGCTCCCCAGAGTATTTTAATCAGAAATGAATGTTTTGCACATGATGATCGCTAAGCATATGAGAATCTAAATGACAATATATCACGCACCGTGTTTGAAATAAAGAGAATGTACGTATAAGTGTATTTTGTCACGCATGCTAACACCTATAAGTATTTAAATGCGAATTAAAAACTTCTACACTTTAGCTTGTTCAAAATAACGCAAATAAAAAAATTCCAAAGATTCCCTTTAAATTATAAGTTTTAGAGTTCATGTGTAACCAGTTACTTTATACACGCCATGTTACGTTTCTTATTCTAACTTTTTCAAAAAAATTGACACAAATACATGTATGTTTAGATACTGGAAAAATAAAACCTTGTTCCATCTGTAAAATTTTTAAAAGGTCCAAAAAAAGATACATATTTCGCATAGTTTTAAGTCACTGGATATAAATTCGAATATGAAAATTTAAACAAGAAATTAATAGAATACTCATCGGCTTCAAACTAGTTTAAAAGGAATCAGAATTATTCATTAAATTAATATTCAACCCAAAAAATTCATTTTTAGAAGAATTTCTAATTTTTAACCCCCTGACCGTCGAGCAAAGGGGCAAATTTGTAATGTTTTTTTTCTCTTATTTTCTTTTAATGCTATAAAAAGATGAATTTTCAAACTTGATATAAAAAACTTAATTGCATATAAGAGAGTTAATTGCATACAAATATAATGCAGTTTTAAAACATGGAGTAATGATTAACCCTTGAGAGTGTTAATCATTACTTAATGTTTTAAAACTGCGTTATATTTGTAGAAATATATTAATTTAAACAAGGCTTCTATTGCAGTAAAACCTACAGTGTAGTGAACGGATATACCAGTTCACGGAGGTGAGAAAGTTTTAAGAAATACAACGAACATTTTGAACGTTTCTAATCTTTGAAAACAACTTTTAAACTGGTAAATGCGTATAACATAACATAAAATATATTACAGTGTTGTAGAATATAAATAAACAAATTCTTTGTTTATTTTTAAATTCCTACTATTAGCTCACACTCTCTCTATATATATCTTGTTCAAATTTTCAGTCGTTAATAAAATATTTTCTATTCATCCACTCAAGTTCAAATAATTTTTTTAACTTGTAGTGGATGACACTTTATGTTAATACAGTTTTTTCAAATATTAATTAATTCATTAAATTTAATTAATGAATTTAATTTTAAATGGGAGAAAAAATTCCTCCCATTGTTTTCATAAATGAAATGAAAGATTTATCTCAGATTAGTGATGCCACAGAAATAAAATACCGCAACAATGATTATAAAATAATGTTCAATAAAGATAACGTGGGACATTTTTACTGCACGGGTTTATTTTATATATTTATGATTAAAAAGTAGGAATTGACTTAATTTTTTTTTTATATTACTTGTTATCTTAAGGCTGTTCTCAAATACAAAGGAGTTACTTTCAGAGACATTTCTGGATTCATTCATGTTCGAAAACGCAGTATTCTTATTCTGAAATTATGTAATCGAAAAACGCTTTCCATTTTTTGGTAAAGGCAGATGATCTTTCAGAAAATACTGTCAATGTCGGCGTTTTGAACCGGATTCCCAACGCGGCATCTCGAGAAAGAGGAAAATCGTGTCGTCACGTAGAAAGACTCACTTATAAATCGATATGAAATTCATTTATCAAAATATGGAAAACGCAATTCGATTCCAAATCGCCTCAATAGTCAGTCCTGCCATTTTTATGCCTTTACGTTTAAAAATGTGTCAGAAAGTTTCGCGCTGTTGAGGAGAGAATTTGAGAGCTACAATATCATGTTTCTGCTGAAAAAAATATAGATAAATATAAAATAAAAGCAAACAGTCACATTTTCGTAAATATATGATGATTTAATCACAGACGTCAATCAACTCGTATTTGTGAGAAGGATAAACAACTCCCCAGAGTATTTTAATCATAATGAATGTTTTTCACATGACGATCGTGAAACATATGTGAATCTAAATGACAATATATCATGCACCATATGTAAAATAAGGAGTATCTATAAACGTACTTTATAACGCATGCTAACCCTTGTAACTATTGGAATGCGAATGGATAACACGTACATATTTTAGCCTATTCTTATTAACACGGCAGGTTTTTTTTTTTTTTTTAGTAAATTCAAAATCCCTAAAAAATTATAATAAAATCATAATAATAATACTATAAATTAAATTATATCCAAATTATAGCCAATAAAAGAGTATTGGTCAAATATTAGTTTGCTAGTGGGGGTGTCTACGGACTGCGGTGGATGATGGGTAGTTTTCAATCGGCTATATCATGACGGTTCGTTCTCAGAAACCGCTCGATATGCAGAGAGATCATGTTAAGTATCTGCTCAAGAGAATATAATTTGTTATTTCAAATTAATTAATTCTATTCATATTAATAAAGATATTTTTTGTGCCCTACATGTGACATTGTTGTTTTTGTTTTGCATTCCCATCTGTAACAAAGGATCGTAATGGTTTGGACAATTTTTAATTACCTAAATTGTAATTTTCAGACTGCGTGAAAAGGTGTCTAGGCCAGGTTTAGAACCAGGGACATTTTAGAGTAAGCTGTCAATGCTCAGCTAACCGAGCTACCCTGGACAAATTTGGCGGACATCCTTTACCCAGATGACCTTATTGATTGTAACATCTGGTCTGATATCTGAATCAGCTCAAAGAGAATAAATCACAGATAATGCAACTCCAAGAAAACGTTGTAAACGTAATTACATGATATTAATTTTAACACAATTATTATTCTAATTGGTAAACCAAACACATGAATTCTAATTTTTCAACTGGAAAAAAACTGATGGCAAAGCATTGGAAGCTTACGCCAAAAGTTACGCACCGGTTCCAATCCTGGCCTTGACACTTTTTCACCCAGTTAGAAAATTACAATTCATGTGATTCATTTACCAAAAAGAATAATAATTGAGTTAATATTAATATATTGACTTTTTAATTAATCATTTTAATGTACTCTGATATTAAAAATGTCTGAAAGTGACGATTTTAAAAATGTGGATTCTTGAAGATTCTCGGAGGTATTTAAAGTGTATAATTTATACGTTCTTTCTCAGTCACATTTTAGGAAAGATATCCATGACTCAACGCAAGTTCTTAAAAGGAAATTTTAAATAGTTTTCACAAAAATGTATTAAAGTGCTATCTGACAACATTTTCAAGTACTTATTTGTATATGATGAAGAAAACACAGACGTTTTTCGAATAGCATTTTTAACATGGCGAAATAGCTTCTGAGTATGTTTTAATCATAAAGAATGTTTTTCCCATTGATCCCTAATCAATCTTCTAATCTGAATGTCAATATGTCACTCATATGTTTAAAAAAGCGAAAAGGGTATAAGAATGCATGAAAACCTGCAGGTTTTTAAATGCGAATGAACTATCTCTACAATTCATATTATTCACAATAACACAAGCAAAAAAGTTTTTAGAAAGTTGAAAATTCTAAATTGTATACAGATTATTTAAAATAATAATTAAATTCTAATAATATTAAAAATTTTATATTGAATCTTAGACCAATGTATTACAGAATATTTCAGCAAGTCGCATTTCCATTTCAACAGTATTATTTTAATATTATAAAATTGTTCGTGCCGATGTTGGCCTTCATACATAGTCATTTGTCCAATAAAAGTTTCCTACTGGGAGGGGGACGGAGAAGGTCTATGTACATTGGTGGATGAAGGGTAATTTTTAATTGGGCATTTCTTTTCGCGTCTTGTTCAAAAAATGGCTTCATATTCAAAAACGTCATCTAAACAATCTTCTCACATAAATATCATTTGATATCTGATATTTATTCATTTATATTAATATTAACAAAGTTAAATTACTATGTACTACGAGGCTAACGAAAAAGAAAGGCTACAGTGCGTGCTTTACGAAAATCTTCTTTTACAGACCGCGGGAGTCACGTGATACTCAAATCCACCAGTGCAGGTTAGAACTCCTATAATAGAGGCTGGCGCATCCTCGCATATTTGGTTCCCGAATTGCAGCCCAGTCGAAAAACCAAGCTAATCAGAACCGAGTCTTAGGCAACCCCGACTCCGGCTGCGGTAGATTGATTCTGAGCTGTTCACCAATAATGTGAAACAAAATGGATATGCGTCAGCTCCTATTATAGGAGTCTTAGTGCAGGTGTACGAAAAGACCATCACGTCATTCTAGTGGTCTGTAAAAAAAGATAAGTGGAAACAGCACGGTAGCCTGTCTTTTTCGTTAGCCTCGATGTACTACATGTGACGTCAGTGTTTTTCTGTTCTATTTCCACCAAGACTAAGGATAGTATTTGTTTGGTGACTTTTTATTTGGTTATTTTTACTGTACTCTGAGCGATGATTCTAAACGTTTACGATTTATAAACATTTCAGGTGGTATTTACATGACTCACGCTTACACAGATGTCATTTAATTAGTATTTGTGACAAGATGAAATAGTTTACCAGAGTATTTTATTTTACAAGGAATATTTTTCAGTTAATGTTCGCTAAACATAAGTGGATCTAAAGGACAATGCATCACGCACATGTTTAAAATAAATAGAACGTATAAGCATTTTTTGTCACGCATGCTTACACACGCAAATAATTAAATGAGAATGAACTATCTCAACACAACACTTAAGCCTGTTCATAAAATGCATCCCAATTTTTTTTAGTAAATTCAAATTTCTAAACTTTATGCTAGTTATTAATTTCAAGTGGATCCGGTTTTCTTACTGCTATATTTGAGATTATTTACTGATGCGTTTTTTCGTTAATTTTAATTAATTACAATTTTTAATCAAAAAATGTGATTTATCTAGATAAAAAACCTATTCAAAAACCTTCGAATGATAACTCATTCATCGTTTTGCTTTTCATATTTGCATAGGAAAAGGCATGTTGACATCAGAAATAGTATTTATAATTATAGTAATATCATAATATTATTAAAAAACATAGTGATATCATAATATTATTAAAAAACATAGTGATACTCAGATAAAGGAACGATATTCGTGCAAGTCGTATCAAATTGAACCCTATTTCTGTAATAGACTGATATTTCCAAAACGATTGAAATGTGCTTTTATTTTTTATCTGTTAGAGATATTAGTCAATCTAAGTTGCAAAAGTATTCAGAATGAGGTAAGAATTAACAGTATATTAATGAAATAGTTTTCCAATTAATTTTTAAAACAAAACGGTCATTTAGAATTTTTTCTTGTTGCTGAAACATAATCCTAAAAATAAAACTGTATACCTGCTTTTCATAATATTCAATGCCGAGTGTTGTAAAAATATGCCTAATATTTACAATTCAATAATTAACGCACAATAAAAATTATTAAGATGAAATAAAGAATGTTTTTTTATGAAATTCTTAAGTTTTACATGCAAGAATTAAAGAAATAGTTCACATTTTATTTAATGGATGCTGCACTGTCTTATCTTGTAAGAAACTAAGTGTAAAACGTCAAAACATAAAACTGTTATTTCCTGCTTCAAACGTTAAATATAACGAAGAGTAAAAACTGAATTGACACTTTAGTTTGAATATTCTTACAGATTAAAATGAAGCAATGTCATATTTTAAATAAAATGTTAACTATTTTTTTTAAGTTAATGTATTCAAACATTATGAGGCGATTTGAAATGGATACTTGTAATTTATTTCAACATTATATTTATTATAATTGATGAATTATTTTATTAATTTTTTGTTGTTGTTTGGGGAAACTTTGTATGTATAGATTTTCGGAAAAATCAATTTTGGATTTATGCAAATTTATTTAGAGTTAATATTTTTTTTTTATTATTAATTAAATTTCCTTGTATTTTATCATATATCTAAAACATTGGATATTACCAGTCACTGTCTAATCCCTGTTCCAAATCACTAAACTTTATATGAATATAAATATACAACTTCGTGCATTACTGTAAATATACAGGGTGTTCGTCACCTAAAAAAGAAAGTTGATTTTATAGATCAAGATGAAGTATTTATATATATACGAAACTAGTATCGCAATTGCAGTCCTACATCGGGACGTTTAGCCCAATTTGGCCTGATCCGCTCGCGACCCGCGTTTCGGGTTGACTTAGCAATAAAATATTTCGTTGTGGGTTGGGTTCGGATCGTGTTAACATCGTTTATGCTTCGGATCGGTTTCAGGTTGACCTGTTTTTTAAAACAAAGTCTAGAATATTTTCTCAGATGAAAATAAATTATATATTTGAACTTAACTAAGTATATAAAAGTTCATTTTTTAGAATAAAAGGTAAGATGAATACTAGAGATATTATTGTAGACTGATTTTCCATAATTGTATTAAAATTTGGAGTCTTTTTTTTTTTCATTCTGAGCTTGAGTCGTGTTCGGGCTTAAGTATTTCGGGTTCTGGTTAAAGGTGTCGAGTTCGAGTTTTAATTCGGGTTGACCTCAAATGCAATTTTCGGGTTCAGATACAGAACTTTAGTCGCAATGCACTTATTAAATCAAAAATATAGGATATCTTTCACTAAGCAATAGTCAGTTTTCGTTCATGAATTATAACCAGTAATGAAGCTATTGAAACGATATTTTCAACAGACTTACTTTAATTGAATGAGATAACGTGAAATGCTGTAGATGAATACCATTTGCATTATAACGTCCTTAAGTCAGGTGCTACATAATTCTAAATAACTGATAGTATATATTCAGTCACCCACCGAGTTAGAGTCCACTTCGCCAGCACTTTTAGGACCAAGCAAAGTTAGTCTGATGAAAATTTCGCTAAAATATCATTACTTTTGTTACATTTATTGACTAAAATCTGGATTCTGCTTATTTTGAAACACTCTGTATTTATGCTTGAATATGGTAGCTGTGACCCTACTATCTCATACATAAATTGATGGGTCCTATCACCCCTTTTATTTTAAAAGTAATTTACGAACTCTCTGTATAACACGTAACTTTATTCACCCGTAAAATTGTACCGCAATTTCATGGTTCTTTTATTGATCAAATGAGGACAAAGAAAAGTTAGTCTGATGAAAATTTTGCTAAAATATCATTATTTTTGTTACATTTATTGACATAAATTTGGATTCTGCTTATTTTGAAACACTCTGTATTTCTGCTTGAATATGTTAGCCGTGACCCTACTTTCTTATACATAAATTGATGGATCCGATCACCTCTCTTATTTCAAAAGTAGTTTACGAACTCCCTGTAAAACACATAACTTTATTTACCCGTGAATGTGTACCTTAATTTCAGGGTTCTTTTATTGATCAAATTTTAAAATTAAGATATTTTCTTTTATTTTTACCCGATTTAAATATATTTTTTATGTTTTACTATTTACTAATATATCTTGTATTTTGTTAATCTCTCCTTTTATAAATTACCTATACAGTTGTATTCTACACCACTCATATCATAGTCAAACTAGCGAGAAAATCCTTTAATTATTCATGCAACTATAATTTGAAAATTACGTTCGAAGGACGAAAACGTCCCACGAGCACTGTTACCATCTTTTAGACAATCGTACCAAGCGATACAATGAATAACGCATGCAGAGGAAAACGCATTCTGCCTTTATAATGTTCGCGCGCGTTGCCATGACTTTGTATTGATCGCGTCTAAACAAAGGGGTTGTTTAGAGAATGTTAAGTATCCCTTTCCTGAACTAAACAAGGTGTCTTGATTACTAAAAGAACTTAAAAAAATTTTATCAGTCACGATTCTTTAATAGGAATATTGAAATGAGTGTCTAGCATTGCTGCTTCTGTTTTAAAACGAAAAGCGAATTCCCGGAATATCTATAAAGCTTGTTGTTCAGAATGTCTATGAAGGACATGAATAATTCAGCAGACAGCGAATAACTGGAACAGGGCATTAGAATGTCCAATAATCTTAACAGTTTACTGTTCCTTATGAATGCTAAGTACCGTCTTGAGTAAAATAAGCCGTTATTAAACTCTGCATGTTAATAGCCACTTGCGCCATTACAGAAATAAAATATTACTATACAAATAAGCTTTTAGAAATTTAGATTAGATTATTTGAATACGAAATTTTAACAGACAGATGAGCTTTATGGTTAACTTAATTTATTTTAATACTTAGTAAATTATTTAAAAACAATATATGAAGGAACTCTAAGCTTGAAGATGAGTCATGAAAAAATAATACATACGATTGTTATGTATTACTTTTACACAAGTGTACAAATATATTAGTGTACTTGTACACAACAAGTTATTACACACTATTACACTATACACATACAAGTTATTACACTATACATTAACACAACAAGTTATTACACATACAATTATTACACTATACAAGTTATTACACAAGTTTTGTTACACTAATGTCATGATTATATGCATTTTGTCCTAATAATAGACTGGCGATATTTAAAATTAAATAACAAGTAAATGGTGACAAGTATTGAAGTCATTCCTGCAGGAGGGTAATGTGGGAATGCAGGAGTTTCTCTAACACGCTTCCTTGTTTTAACTCCAAATATCGCATATCAATGGAGCTGCAGTGTATCAAACTGTTAAAATGTTCAAAATAACTTTGCAATTTCAAGAATTCGAACCGTTGCTTTGCCGTTTCAACAAATACGCCTAACGAAGAGTAAAAATGAATTGAGCTTTGTTTCAGTTTTATTACATTTTTTTAGCTTCCTAACAGTTTTATACAGTGAAGCGACACCTGTTGGTGATATTTGGAGCTAATTAACTTTAAACCATATATTTTTATTTTAGAAGGCAAGAGTAAGAAGTTCAAAACTGTAACAATATGTATTAAAGAATGTAGTAAAGTATTTTAATAAGTACAGAAGAGAAAATATATGATCTTAAAATACTTTCATTCGAAATGCATATCACGTTTCCAGGACTATACATATAATATCTGTATGAGTGACGTAAACTAAAATAAGAATTTGTAAAAACTTTAATTAAAATTAATTAGATGTAATTACTATGACCTTACGCACAATTTTCACACAATATTACATCTTTTCCTAAATATTCATTTTATATCTTTTATATATATATTGGTTGGAAAATAGATAGTATTAAGTGTCAAAAGAAGCAATGAGATTCCTTCTAAAGATTAACATTTTACATGATTAATTTTTATCTCATCACGATTACTCATTGCTGGCTCACCCATATCCCACGCTCTTTCGATTAAAATAAAATAAAAAAGAAAGAAAAGAATTAAATCTTCACAGATACTTTTTCTGCAATTTACTTCCCAATTTACATTCTCAACACAATGTATTCATATGCATTTTTAGCGGCCAGAGTGAGTCAGTTACAGAACATCTGCCATTTCATCCGGTACATATCCATCTCCTTATACGGTATTGATAATAAATCTTTTAGCACTCCCTTTTCTAAAAATAAATTTCTGTTAGTTAAAAGCTATGCAAAATGACCGCTTAGAAATTCCTCGCTCGTGAAAAATATGCGATGACCGTTCCAATCTCCTTGGCAAAGTTAGATTTTGAAATAAAATGTATTCCGTGTGCCAAATGTAGCGGCCCTGTCGGATAAATGCCATTGAATAAGCTATGCTCCTTCTGGAATTTTTCTCGCCAAGGTAACCCTATTTGGTGAGCGAGTGTATCAGTCTGATTCTGAATTCATATGTGAAACATCTTCGCTTCTGTTCTTGATATCGATCTGTAACCTGCTAAATGCTCTTTAATTTTTTTAACCCCCTCTTCTGCCTTCGATCTGTTTTTGCTTACTTTATATCAAATAAACGTACTTCGATTCATACTGGAGATTTCATTATACACCCCCGAACCTGCTGTTATTGTGAACTGTTTATTATGCATTTTGCAACCACACTCGTCCGACGAAACCGCATCACAACCCTGTTTACTACACAATTAGGATTTCCATAGCACTCACAACTGCAATACCACGCATGAAATGCATGTTCGTCTTTTCATTATTAGTAAAACCAATCATTCTTCATGGAATTCTCTGTAAAAAATGACAACGTGTGTGAAAAAACAGCGCTTTGTGTGTTTAATGACAGCGCCATCTACCTGTTTGCCGCTTGCGATACGCCCATGCATTGTATGAGGAAAATAGCCAGTTTATATGTGTTCTATCATCCCTTAAACTTTTGCCCGTGAGAGTTCTGATTACCGCTCAGTATCTCTGAAGGGAATTTGGTACAATTTAATATAGAGTCCCCCCCCCTCACTCTATTCAGCTACTTACTTTAATAAAGTACTTAATTTTAATTTTAATTTTTTTTTCTAATATTCATCCATATTAGCATCCTATTTAGTAACGCTAGCCTGCATAAATAATTTCAGCAATCATTTGTTAAATATTGTGAAGAAAACACGGTTCTCTTCACAATCTGAAAACACTTTGTACCGCTTCACTTGAGTTACGACCATACTTTATATAATGTTTGAGCTTGTCTAGGCTTGTTCTATCACCCCTTACAGTTTGGCCCATGAATTGAGGGACACCTTGCATATATAAATGAAAGCAATGTTTACGAGTATTTTTTACAGTGTATTAATCAGTTTTCTCAAAACGAAATATATTTTTGTATGATGCTATCAATTCTGAAGTAAACAATAACATGTTGAACAAACATATTAAACAAACAAACATGCTAATGTAACAGAATTCAATTCAACATTAAAATTAAAATTATTTTGTTAATCTTGTATATATAAGTTCTGTTATGCAGCTGAAAATATTTACTTGAGAAAATTTGTACTTGACAGCCTCCGAAAAACCGATATTTCGTGTTGAGGAAACTGATTAATGCACTGTAAAAACTTTTCCGAAATTAAAAATAAGAAGAATAATAATAAATAAATAAAAAATAAAAGGGGCAGCAAAATAAACTTTTTTAAAGAATGTATCTTCAAATCTCTAAACATTGGTTTCTGAGGTTTCTAAGAGATAAAAGAACGCGTTTCGGAATAACGTATATCTTGGAACAGGTAATACTATAGTTTTGCTTGATCCAAAAACATTTTTTTTTTACAGTGTTGAATCTTGTATAAAAATTGTTACTCTACCATCCCTTAAATTGGGAACGATCATTTCTGAACCACTCTGTAGATTTGAAATGACTTTTGCAAATAAATATATTATTATTAAATTACAATTTGTATTTGCTTCCACTTTACAATAAACTATCTTAAAAGTTACAATGGAACTCAATTCAACACGCAAACTTTTTACAAACGAACAAGCAAAAAACATTTAAAAAGTCTCACGAAGAATTGATTAAGTGTAGCCCAATTATTTCATAAAATAGTTTTCATCACGAAATGTATTTCATCCGATTTCATGCACGAAAATTATATTTTTAACAGAGTTTTATTGTGATTAAGCTTTTCAGGTGTCGCCAGATCTACGATAAAGCACTCAACCGTCGCTGCATGAGAACTGATATACACGCAAACTTTTCGATGAAATTACCATAAATTTTCAATTACACACAAAACTCTAACGATGGACAATCGGACTTATTTATGCAGCTTTAAATTAGCTCACATCGATTCGCTGCAATTTGATAATATGGAAATGCAACTCCTATTATCGATAATTCAAAATGTTTCAGCCCATATCTATTTATAAGCAAATTTTATTGATCAGTTCATTTATAAATAGGAGATGAACACAACATTCAATGTATATTTTCTCGTTATTTATGTAGTCAAAAGCGGAATCAGAATTGTATATTGACCAATTCGGATTAAAGAAATAAAAATGCATGATGCACTTTTTATTAAGTGATCTAAATAAATTAAAAAGTGTATGTTTGTGTTGTTTTTGTTTATTTATTTCCTCTGCATTTAATTAAATTTAGTCGATTGCAGATGATTGTTAACGCGCTGGTTTATTAGTTCAGTTTATAATTTGTTCCAGTGATGTTAAGAAAACAGATAAGTTATTTCAGTGATAAGATATTGCTAATTTTTGTTATATTATATGTTATAAAAGACTTATAAATGTATTAGTATTTGTATATTTTAAAAAAGTGAAGTTTCAGTAATTTGTTCAAACAATTAAACAAAATGTCAAAACCATATAATAGCTTTTAATATAGCTTTTTAGACACATTTTAGAAACTTACCAAGTAATTCGCCAATATCGTCTGTATCTTTGAGTAATATTAGCCAAGTATTGCATCCATCGACATGATATATTTCCCCAGTATTGAGGTACTGATATTTTCCTAATATTGCGCAAATGTTGGTAAGAAATATTTAGCCAATGAATTCAAGAATAGAGATATTAATACTGCAATGTTATGCATTATAAATATTTCTAATACCCTTTCTATATTGGGTAAATATTGGCTTTAGATCGAAAATATATCCAATGAAACGCCAATAAGGAAACCATATTGCTTTCATATTAGAAAAGTTTCCAATGAAACAAGAATAAGGTACCAATATTGGTTTCATTGGCATCGAGTAAATATTTCTTTCCAATATTGGCACAGCATAGGCAAATTTCCAACATAAACTATACAAAAAATTGGCCAAATATTGTACTGCTATTCGAGTAATATCATTTTTATTTTCTTATAAAAATGTTAGAAGTACGTACATGTATAAATATATAAAATAAAGATGAACCATAAATGTGTAGAAATAGTTCTAATTTGCATAATCTTCTTTTTAAACTGATATTAAAACATTTAATATCTTTTTTTATTTCTACATAAAAGACAAATATTAATATTTTGTTTAATAAAATATCAAAAATTAATATATGGTCTAAGATTATTATTTATTTAACTAAATGTTGCTTATTTAATAGCAAAAAAAGTTTGCACACGTAATTACTTGTTGTACAATTATGCTGAATTTTTGCAGTTTATTTACGTTTTATAGAGCGCAAACTTATAATAAAATTAATCGTAATTTTTTTCTTAACTGTGTTGTTCGAAAGAATTTTCAAAACAAATATAAAAAAAACAATCTTCAACTAAATTGGATAACTGTGAATGTCATAATCTAATATAAACATTATCTCATTATAGGAATATTTCATGTGAAGTACCTGATTATTTACCAAAATTGAATAAATATTTAAAGAGCTCTTATTTTTAATGATTGGAGTACGGGCTTGCACACTTTTAAAAGGATGAGTCTAGTATGTTATCTATAATTTAAGTATATTCGTTTAGTACTTGAAACAACTTGGGCTATACGCAATTTAGAGTTTGCTTTCGAAATATGTTTAAGACGAATAATTTCTCGAAATTTATTTTATCGGGTGACATTTTGCAGTATCTACCTCCTTTAAATTATTTTTATTGCCGTGGTTAAAGGATGATATTCCAAAAAAAAATGATTATTTATGAAATTACGTGTTTTAATAAA
This sequence comes from Maratus michaelseni, assembly GCA_963931845.1. Lineage (NCBI taxonomy): Eukaryota > Metazoa > Arthropoda > Arachnida > Araneae > Salticidae > Maratus > Maratus michaelseni. The sequence continues at coordinate 196,924,921 of OZ007588.1, read as the reverse complement.
AAGTACCATGATATACAGGGTTGACGAAATTGAATACGCAGAGATTTATATGGGTAATAATGGTAAGAGATGAAAATGAACATTTCATGTTTAGAAATTGCTCTAAATTACGCAAGTTTTTTTATTTTCTTATACTTGATTTTAAAAAAATATTAATCAGCATTTTGTTTTCAAAATAAAATTTTAATATTCTCATTATAAACAATAAATTAAAGAATAATAAAACGCCTAAGATTGGCAAAATATTGTACTCCTATTTGAGTAAGATCATTTTTATTTTCTTTTAAAAATGTTAGCAGTACCTACATGTATAAATATATAAAATAAAGATGAACTATAAATTTTTAGAAATATTTCTAATTTGCATAATCATTTGTTAGTTTTTCTAGCTGATATTAAAACAATGAATATGCATTTGTATTTCTAAATAAAAGATAAACATTAATATTATGTTTAAAAAATTATCAAAAAGGAATAAAGGTCTAAGATTATTATTTATTAAGCAAAATGTTGCTAATTTAATTTAAAAAAAAAGGTTGCACACGTAATTACTTGTTGTACACTTATGCTGAATCTTTGCAGTTTATTTACGTTTTATAGAGCACAAATTTATAATAAAATTAATAGGATTTTTTTTTTCTTAGCTGCATTACTTGGATGAATTTTCAAAACAAACATAGAAAAACAATCTTCAACTAAATTGGATATTTGTGAATGTCATAATCTAATATAAACATTATCTCATTATAGGAATATTTCATGTGAAGTACCTGATTATTTACCAAAATTGAATAAATATTTAAAGAGCTCTTCTTTTTAATGATTGGAGTACGGTTGTACACTTCTAAAAGGATGATTCTAGTATGTTATCTGCAATTTAAGTATATTCGTTTAGTACTTGAAACAACTTGGGTAATACGCAATTTAGAGTATGCTTTCGAAATATGTTTAAGACGAATAAGTTCTCGAAATTTATTTTATCGGGTGACATTTTGCAGTATCTACCTCCTTTAAATAATTTTTATTACCAGTGTTAAAGGACGATTTTCGAAAAGAAAATGCATTCGATTATTTATAAAATTACGTGTTTTAATTAAAAGTATGATGATATACAGGGTTGACGAAATTGAATACTCAAAGATTTATATGGGTAATAATTGTCCGAAATGAAAAATAACATATCATGTTTAGAAATTTCTCTAAATTACGTACGGCTTTTTATTTTCTTATAATTGATTTTTAAAAACTATTAATCAGTATTTTGTTTTCAAAATAAAATTTTATTTTTCTCATTATAAACAATAAATTAAAGAATTAAAAAATATCCCAAGATTTCTTTTTTCTTAAATATAATGTTTATTTAATTGCAAAAAATGAATGCATACGTAATTACATGTCGTTTTAATATGCTGAAAATTGAGCATTTTTCTGTCATTTCTAATACGATTAATTGGGTTTATCTCCCTTACTAGTATTTTAGGAAATAATTTTCAAAGGACAAATAAAAGAAACGTACTTCAACTAAATTGGCTATTTATGAAAGTCATAATCTAATACAAACATTGTCTCATTATAGGAATATTTCATGTCAAATACCTGATTATTTACAAATATTAAGCAAGTATTTAAATAACACTTCTTTTTAATGTTTTAAATACTCTTTTAATCGTTTTAAAGAATGATTACAGCATGTTATAATATCTGCAGTTTGAATATGTTCTTTTAGTACTTGAAAAAAGTTGGGCGATATGTAAATTAAAGTAGGATTTTGAAATATGTTTAAGCCCCATAACTTCTTGAAATTAATTTAATAAGGTCACATTTTGTGGTATCTAACTTCTTTAAATGAATTTTACTTCTAATGTTATATGCGATTTTTCGAAATTTCTTAGAAATTTGATTATTTATGAAATAACTTTCTTTAAAAAAGAGGTTGTAATATACACGGTTCTCCAAATGAAATACCCAGAGGATGCAATAAGGCCTTGTATGTGTCATATTGATATAAAACGAAGATCGATTTTTATACATTTAGAATAATGTCTAAATTGTATAAAAAAATTATTTCATTTAATTTTATTCTTTTAAAAAATATACGGATGTTTCCATTCTAAATAATAAATTATTAAAAGTAAACAAATGCCTAAAATTTAAAATTTTTACACTTAATGTTTAATTGCAAAAATTGGAGTGACTATACATGTCCTACAATTACATTGAATTTTTGCAATTTACTGATTATTTTTAATGAAATTCGTCGTTTTTTTTCAGCCATTACTACATAAAAGAATTTTTAAAGTAAAAATAAAAGACATTTTCTTCAACTAAATTGAATATTACTGAATGTCATAATCTAATATAAACGTTGTCTCATTATTGGAATAAATCCTGTCAAGTACCTGATTATTTACCAAAATTGAGTAAATATTTGAAGTGCTCTTCTTTCTAATGGTTTGAGTACTCTTGCAGACTTTTAAAAGGATAATTTTAGTATGTTATCTAGAATTTAAGTATATTCGTTTAGTGCTTGAAAAGAACTTTGGCGATACGCAATTTAGAGTATGCTTTCGAAATATGTTTAAGCCGGATAAATTTTTGAAATTGATTTTGTCTGGTTACATTTTGTAAAGTAATTATTTTTATCACTATTGTTAAAAGAGGATTTTCGAAATTTCTTTAAAATGCAGTTATTTGTAAAACAGCAAATGTATAAAAAAATTCGCCTTTTAACACTTTCCAACATAGTTGAAAATTGTTCATGACTTCGGTTTGTCTGTCCGTCTGTACGAGTTTTAACACTCGTATATATACTCGAATTGCCCTATATTTTTTTGTATTATTTTCATTTACTATAACACGATCACTATTAAAAATGAAGTGTGTAGCATTTATACTTCTTTTACAGTTCACAGTCAAAATTATCTGTTACATTACGGTCAATGGGACAAAATCATTTCAAATATATTTAATGATGTTATATTATTTCAAATAACATTTAAGAACGTAACACGTAAGAACATTATGAAGTGAACTAAAACACGCATGTAGTAGAATATTGAGTGCAAAACATTTATTATTCATTTAAAAAGGCCACAGAAAATAATTACGCTACATAATGGTCTAGGAGTAAAAAACTGTTTCCAGCGTATTTTAATTATGTTACTGTCGGATTCCACTTCTCAGTCCACACAACTTCGAAATAAATCCGGTCTGTCGATATGCTGCCACCACCGATATTAATACGTGATATCGGGCACGATACTTGATGTATATTCAAGAAAAACCTAACTCTTTCAATTAAAGTTATTGTAACAATTTATTAACAATATTTACACTTAAACTCGGATGTAAATTATCAGGTTTTACACTTAAATCAAAATAATTACAGAAAACACTTTACGTGTACCGTTAGACTACGCCAATTCATTCAGCACCCGCTATCTCTTTCTTTCCAGAGATACCGTTACACACACGTGGCTCAGAGTTCAAACCCTGAACGACCTTCTACCTTCACTCCTGCGTTAGAACTAAAACTTCACCACTGGTCATGCCCCAGCGCACCCGCTCTCTCTCTACGGGGCTGCTCTTTTATTTCCAAGGGTCGCTTGACAACCGTTCCTCCCTCTTGACTGATCTGTCTTCCTAAATAAAAGGTTGCACTATCTTTCTTATCTATCAAAGACCACATTGCAATGGAAATACCTCGTTCATTATGTCCAACTCGACACCCTTCGGATTAAGATTTTTCTTGAATCCAGCCCCTAACGGTACACAATAGATACAAATACCATACACTAATCCCTTAAGAATAGCTTTCAACTCTTGCACTTGTGAGAGAAACCTGACACCCCCCACCTTAGCGGAAAATATGCCTCTTTTAGGGGCTAATTTTCCTCAAACTATGTAATGTCTGAGAAGAGTTCAACAGTTCCTTGATAGGTTTCTTCATTACTACAATTACATAAATATTTCAAGGTGTCTGAAAATTTAACTACTGACATCTCTAATGAACCATATACTAATGTGATAACTACAGAAAAAAAATTACACAATATGCTAATACACTGTTATAAACACATGATGCAAATACAATTATAAATACCCAAAAAAATAAAGTTACACTAGTATTATGTCATTTCAATGTCAGTCCTTAGGCTGATATTACTGGAGGCGGTGCTACTTTTTCCTTCCAGTCCTTCCTATTTAACCTAATAGGTACATCCCTTTTCGTAATATACCCTCTTGAATGGCTAACTTCTGCCTCTGAGGTCCTAATTAAATCTCCCCCTAACCAATCAGGCACTTGTCTGTCCAAGTCCTCTTTGTACGTGATGAGAACATTGTACAATTTTTGTTTCATCTTAACCCTCTCCGGTTTACGACCAATCGAATTTTTCTCCATTTCTACCAGTTGGATAGGACCCATAAATAATTCCTTATTCTTAATTAAGATTGATTTTATGTCCCCAACTTGAATATTTGTTAACCCCTTAATCTCAAATCCCTTCCTGTCTTTATTTTCCGGTTGTTCTCTGTCTAACAACAGATTTTTCCTACCGTCTTCAAACTCCCCGTCCCTATCCAAGACAATATCGACTACTTTATTTTTGGCCATAAATTTCCTCATTTCATTTTGATACACCCGTTTCTTACTTCCGTCCACTACCTCAATAATATATGTGGGTTGACCTGTTTCCTCTTTCTCACTATCACTCACATTCATTTCCCTCGTTAATCGACATTCTACACATGATTCGCAAAACGTTTTGGCTTCCTCTGCCATATTTTCCCAATAAAATGAATGCTTGATTCTTTCTAACATTTTCTTAACTGCGTGATATTCTCCATATAAGGAAGCATGCGCTAGTTTTAGAATTTCCTCCCTTCTAATTTTAGGTAATACTAATTGAGCTACAGTTTCATCTACTAATTTCTCTTTATGATATAATAAACCATTAACAAGATAGTAATACCCTTTATCATTTTCAGCTAATTCCCAAGCTTTCTCTAAATCTTTACAATTCATTTGGAATTCCTGAAATACATTTGAACTACTTTCCGTAACTTGATTAATCTTACTTTCATCCACCTCGGCTTTTTCCTTCTCATGACTTTGTAAATTTACCGACCTCGTTTCTCCGACATAACGGTTATTATTATCATTTCTAATCCTTTCCCCTTCCTTCTCTTTATTCCTACTATCTTCCTTACATTCCCTTTCTACCGATTCTCTTAATGATTTCTAGTTGTTTAACCCTGACAATTCATTAGCCACGTCAGGATGTAAAATTACCTGTTCCTTACTATTGTCAATTATCGCGCACAGTACATCCTGATGAATTACATTAGTTTCTCCGCGTTTTGGAATAGCTAAAGGTAACTGAATTAATGGCGATTTCACTGCCTTATCCAATATCCCCTGTAAATAGATGCTACCAGCCCCTCTTAGTTTCTCTGCTGGTACTAAATCTTTATGAACGACGCTAATTTGGTAAACAGAATCCACCAATCCTTTTGTTATCTTCCCATTTACACTAACTTCCACTTTCTCGAGATTATTTAACTTCTCTCCAATAACTTTAGCTCTCCAATTCCCTCTTGCTCCGATTCTTGCCATACTCGCTCCCCTTGGTAATTCTTTAATTCCTCGCACTGAGACATTATTGATACTAGCCCTTGGTTCTTGTCGGTTAGTAATTTGATTACTTCCCTCATTATTTCCTTTTGTACAAAATCGTTGAACATGTCCTCGTTGACCACACTTGAAACAGATAGGCGTCGTGTCATTAGGTTTCTTATATTCCGGTTTTCTACCCAAAAATGGACTAACTTCATTATTCCCATTTTGTCTCCAATTACTACTAAATCCCTCATCTTTTGCCCTTCTAGAATCTTCATTATTAACATACCTTTCTTTTCCTTTATAACCCTTATAAGTTACCGCATAAGATTTTTGTTTAGCATCAAAGAAATTATCACATTCCTTAGCGATTTTAGAAACTTCTAACCAATTACTGTGCTGAGTTAATCCAATATGCGTCGCGGTTTCCTCATCTAAAGTATTTAACAACTTATCCGTGACAATTAACTGATTAACCTTCTCATACGTATCTGCACCTCTAATCTTACAGTAATTTTCCCACGTTGCTATTGAACGTGACACAAATAATACATGAGTTTCATTTTGATTCCTTCTAGCCTTCTTGAAATTTTCCAAACACGCCTTCGGTGTCGGCTCGTGTTCCCTTAGAACTAATTCCTTTAACTTCTCATAACTCTCAATTTGTTCCCTAGTAGTGTATATTAGCAAGTTATCGGCCTTATCTCCTAACATATTTAGCAGAATTTCGGCCTGCTGGGTTTCCGGTACATTTTTTGTTTGGAATGCCCGTTCTAAACTGTTAAAAAACAGATTCCATCCCTCAGTCCCTTCTGGAACCTTGATAGACAAAGTTTTAACACTTTTAATCAATTTCTCTAGGCTACTCTCATGATTAGATTTTCTAGTCCCATTAGCGTTATTAGCCGAACTTTGAATCTTTATCCTTTCCAACTCTAACTCATGTTCCAATCTCAATTTTTCAGCCCTTTCTTCTCTATCTAACTTTTCACGGTCTAACTCCTTTTCTAACTTTTCACGGTCTAGCTCCCTTTCTAACTTTTCTCGTTCTAACTCCCTTTCTAACTTTTCTCGTTGTAACTTTTCCTCCTTTTCTAACTTTTCCCGTTCTACTACTAACGCTTCTTGTTCTAACCGTTCTGTAACAATAGTGCTAGATAATTCCATAACGGCCCCCTCTTCATATACGTCGCTCTCCACTATCTTTTTCTTAAGCTTAAACCTGGTATCATCTTCCGATACTTCAATTCCTAACTCTTCACATATCGCCTGAAGATCCACACTTTTTATTTTTAGTAAGAAAGCCATACCTTCTACTGATAATTATTACACCCTACAACAATACTTAATCACAATATCAAATTAATACTTCCTCAAATCCTACCCTCATAAGTTACCTCCACATATTATACTATTTAACATATTTCAAATAAGTAATAATACAATAATAAATTTCCTTAAACAATGATACCCCACAATTTGCTTCCAATAACAAAGTAACAATAATCTCAATTTGACTATTATGCAATGCAGATTTTAAATTTATACCATTAAATAATAAAATACAATTTACACAATAATACTGATACGTTGCAATTTGAATAAAACACTGATGCCAATCACTACATAAAAATATCCACATAACAAAAATTTGCATGAAATGCACATAAATTCCTAAATTTAATCTCAATAAAATATTTCAATTTCAAAATTAGTTCTCACATTAAAAAGTAAATCACAGCACTTTTTTTTTCTCTGGGCCTTCAGTTCTTCCTTGAAGGTTATTTCAATTTAATTTAAATTCTACACAAATTTCCTTTCCTCATTTACTATCAATATTTCAAACTTAAAGCAAACAATATCACTTAATTTAAATATTACTTTAATAATAATTTAAATTTAAGAAATTTCAATTATTCTTTCCTACTATTAACACAATGCATTAATTTTAATCATTAATCTTATCCGTTTAAAACAATTAGAAAATCACTTCTAGTAATTAATATAAGATCCTTTTCTTAAAACAATAGTGTAAAATGGCTGTTAATATCTCATTTGATTTAGCTCAATTATTATATTGCACATAAATTATCATAAATTAACCCGAACATTAACTTAAATTACCATCAATTATACACAATAAAAAACAGTAGGTTCGAGAATGTCAGTAGAGTAAAATGATCAAAACACCTGACCTCGTACTTCATTCGCCGGGGCAATTCTCTGCTCACTTTTCCACAGGGTAAATCTTGCACTCTCGGGCAACAATCACTGTAATTTGAATCACTGTGTACACAAACACTACACACAAACACTGGAACTACAACTACACACAGCACCAACACTTCCGCTGGACGATCCGTCAAGGCACTCTGTAACAAGGCTAGCTGGCACTGGTCTACGATGATAGGGCACACACACTTCCGCTAGACGATCCGGCATAAACTGACTGTAACACGGCTAACTGGCACTGGTGATCTACGACGATAGGGCACGAACACTTCCGCTGGGCGATCCGGCACAAACTCTCTGTAACACGGCTAACTGGCACTGGTCTTCGGTGATTCAGATCCCGTCGCTGCCAACATTGTCGGATTCCACTTCTCAGCCCACACAACTTCGAAATAAATCCGGTCTGTCGATATGCTGCCACCACCGATATTAATACGTGATATCGGGCACGATACTTGATGTATATTCAAGAAAAACCTAACTCTTTCAATTAAAGTTAAAGTAACAATTTATTAACAATATTTACACTTAAACTCGGATGTAAATTATCCGGTTTTACACTTAAATCAAAATAATTACAGAAAACACTTTACGTGTACCGTTAGACTACGCCAATTCATTCAGCACCAGCTATCTCTTTCTTTCCAGAGATACCGTTACACACACGTTGCTCAGAGTTCAAACCCTGAACGACCTTCTCCCTTCACTCATGCGTTAGAACTAAAACTTCACCACTGGTCATGCCCCAGTGCACCCGCTCTCTCTCTACGGGGCTGCTCTTTTATTTCCAAGGGTCGCTTGACAACCGTTCCTCCCTCTTGACTGATCTGTCTTCCTAAATAAAAGGTTGCACTATCTTTCTTATCTATCAAAGACCACATTGCAATGGAAATACCTCGTTCATTATGTCCAACTCGCCACCCTTCGGATTAAGATTTTTCCTGAATCCAGCCCCTAACGGTACACAATAGATACAAATACCATACGCTAATCCCTTAAGAATATCTTTCAACTCTTGCACTTGTGAGAGAAACCTGACAGTTACATTATTTGAAAAATAATGAAATTGATGCACATGACTGAAGTTTACTACAAGATACTTTCTGTAGCATCTGATGTGCATAGCATTTATCACTGATTTACAGGGACACACAAAAGATTTCCTTTACAGTACTGTATTCGAAATATTGTCTATTAGCGATAATTGCTGGAAGTACGTTTTTAGTTATGGAATGCGTTTTTCAATTTTACTAAATTTTTGCATACCACCTGGTGTGTATAAATGCTATAGATCATATACAGGGCTATACAAAAGAATTCGTAAGCATTATTGAGTATGAGCGTGAATTGTATAAATGTGGTTTCTAATCGAGTTATTTATTTTCAAGCTGAATTATATTTAGTATACTAACAGTAGTTTGCAGAATATAAAGAAAATCCTATACAGGGCCACGCAAAGAACTGGACACATGGACTCTTAGAGATGATAATTGCTTGAAATTTGATTTCAATATTTTTAAGCATGTCTGGGCCCGAATTAAATTTAACTTAATATGTGACGTGTATAGAAATCGGTAGGTAATATACAGGACTGTACAAAAGAATTCAAGTATGTTTCCCTCTATTAGTAGAAATTGATGAAAATGAATTTTCAATCTATCATCCGTTTTATTAATAAACTAAATTTTAGAGTACTGTGTAGAACACATATAAATCTATAAATCAAATACAAATGTTCCACGTAAGATTTGGAGAAATTTTCCGGCTATTAGCGCTGCTTTCTGAAATCTAGTTTTCAAATGTGCTAGGCGTTTTCTCAAAGGTATCTTATTTACCTTATTAAACAGAGAAGTTATTAAACAAGGTGAATTTGCACTGAAATTTTAACTTTTATTAAACAGAGAAGGTTTGTTAAATTATTTTGGGAGTGTTAGAATGTGTTCCATAATCTGTGCTTGACGAAATGATTTCTCTTTTTTGTAATAAATTATGTTCGAAATTAAATTTCAGCGAATCTGTGCTCACCAACGGCTGTGTATGATTCATAATTGTATGCAATTTGGACAAAATTACTAAGAATCACGAGCTGAAGATTTATATTTTTAATGTATAAACAAGGACAAAGTTATATATTTTTTAAAACATTATTTACATAAATGGAGCTTCTGAGCTAAATACACTGCAAAAAAAAGACGACAGTTTCTTTATCAAGGAAAATATAATATAACCACGAACTAAAGTATACAATAACGACGTTAAAATATACATTACCCACGATTCCGAAAAAGCGTTCTTTAATCTGTAGAAGCCTCAGAAACCGATATACATTGGAGATTTCAAGAAGCATTTACGAAGCGAAATTTCTATTCCTGCTACTGGTTTTCGAAAAGGTTTCCGAGTTGTTTTTATAGTGTATTATTCAGTTTTCTAAAGCCGATAATATCGGTTTTTTCAATGCTATCACGTCTCTAAATATTTGCACGTTCAACAAACATGTTTTACAGACAAAAGTGATAAGTTAGCAGCATTAACATTAGCCTTAAACTTAATACGAATTTGTTACTCATGCATAAATAAATTCAATTACGCAGCTGGATATGTTTAATTGAGAATTGGTAGCATCTATAAAGCCGATATTCAGGTTTGAGAAAACTGTCTAATACACTATAACAACTACTCTAAAACGTTTCCAAAAATTAGGACAGCCGAAAAACTTTGTTGTTATAAATGCTTCTTTAAATATCGAAAATATATTGTTTTCTGAGCTCTAAAGTTAAATAATGCTTTTCAAAAACGCGGGTAACATTGAAGTGGTTATTAGAAATTTTAGTTCGTGGTTATGTTATATTTTTCTAGTTTAAGAACCAGTTGTCTCTTTAATACTGTGTATGCATACGGCTAACCCAATAAAAGAGAAAGGCTGATATTGTTTATACTGGGGTTGAATATTGTTGATGCCCTAGAAAAACAAGGTTATTGTTAGCAAAACATGACTCCTGAAAATGACGAGAACGCTGCTGCTGTGACTAGAGCACTCCGCCTGCAGAAAAAAAGATTGTCTCCTTCACTCCTTCGTTTTAAGATACTATTTTCTTAATTAGTTATAGCATTGTGTATGGCTTTCAATCACCGGAAAAGTATTGTTTAATTTGGGATTAAATCAAGCCAATCAAACAAAGAAAGAAGCATTGTCGCAATTTTTGTGCTATGGATTATAGTCCTGGAACATTCATTATTCACTAATTCTTTTGTTTTTTTTTTTTGAAAAAATGGTTGTTATAGCTATTAAATATATTGGACCCCAATCTTGGAAAATTAAATAAGGGACGTAATTTATGACTTAATTTTTACCGAAGTGAATTAAAAGTAATTTTTCGGGGAAAATTTTAGCATATAGAACGTTTTTATAAACTGCTTTGTTTTAAATTGATGGGGATATTTGTGAAAAAGTCATATGAAAATAATATAATTGACACATCAGAATCTGGCAATGGCAGACATATTAACATCCAGCGTCACCTACTGCTCCTGATATCATGACATATTAAAGACAGATACCGTTTGTAAAGTAAATACCTGCAAACGAATGATTTTAAAGATTATTTAAATAAAAATAATTTAATAATTAAAAGGTATTTGTTTAGGTTTATCGCTCTTGTTGTGTAAATAAAATCGGTCAATAATGCCAAATTTTAATTTTCGCCTTTTTTTATTAAAGAATTTACTTATTAAGGAATAACGTTTTTTATACATATATCTTACCAATAGTTTAACTGAACTTTCGAATTTCACTCTTTGTGTCCAGATGGAACTTAGCAACGTTGAAGAAAAATTTCCATACATAATTTACTTAATGCGTCTATTAAAATCAGTAGATTTTTCGTGCAAAATATTTTGATTTCGAAAACGCAATCAATTTTAAGATGCTAAAGATTTTTTTAATTGATATTTTATTGACTATTTAAGAAAGGGTAGATCTTATACTGTTGAAAGATTTGGAGTTGAATATTTTTAGAAAAATAAAACAAAAGAAAATCATTTTCATTCACATATAAACCACAATATGTATACTATTATTACTTTTTTTTTAATTAAGGGATATATATATATAACAAGTTGGAAACTGTACGTCAAACGTGACAAGTGATTTAACGTGACAAATGTTCGTACTATATCTAGTTATATAAATATTGAGATCTTGGTGCAATAGCTATTGCACTCTTATACAAAAATGCATGAATACAAAATTTATTTTATGTGCAGATTTTCATATTATAGATATTAATTTTATTTTATGAAATTAAATTTCAAAACATTTTTACAAATAATTAATTACAATATTGTTACACTACAATTATACTAAGCGCAAATATCCAAAAAAGACAATGTAAAATAAATCATCGTTATTATTTCAGTGAAAAAAATGAATTACATCGTCTGTTATTATGATATGATTAATTTCCGTAGTAAAATAAGTACATTTTAAGTTGGCAATTTTTGTTTTGTTACATTTACTGAAAATTCCAATCGGAAACTTTTAACTAGCTTTGAAAATTTCAGAAGTTGAAATTCATATTTAGACTCTTTTCCATTTAATTTCTCCGGAAACATCTATCCAAAAAACTGTCGGTAGATTATATGTTGCTATAATTAAACTATTTTAGAATACAAATTCGGTTTTTAAATTCATTAATACGGAAAGTATGTACTCCATCATAAATATGACGTAATCACCAACCTAGAATATGACAACCTAGAATCATTACCTATCATGGGATATCATTGAATTAATTACGTATGATAGTATTTAATAGAATGAAGAAACCCTTTATTAATATCTTTTTAAGTTTTGATTCGAATTTTATAAAATTTTAAATGACTCGACAAAATTCTGCAACGATTATACATATTAAGTTTCAAACTATTCGGTTGGATAGTTTTTGCATTGTTATATGCGGATAGACGGGCGGACCAGACGACGTCTATAGGTGTTACGAATTTATATAATTATAAACGCATCTAAAAACACTATTATTTGTTAATGAAACTAAATATAGCTGTAAGTATTAAAAAAATGGACTATAACTACCCCTTTAATAAATCCCTTTAGATTTCTTTTACATTTTACATAATTATTACTTAAATTTTTCTAATCTGTCTTCTGATATTAAAAGGGCGCAATTATTTATGAGGAAGTTTAATTAATTCCCAATTTGTCACATACATAATATTTAAAATAAACATGCATGCAAAAATTCTCAGTAAGAAAATCAAAAGTACCCATTAATAACATCGCTTGTTTCAGAAATAGCCTTGTATTTCTAACGTTTTTATGCGTTAAAAAAATAAAATTGGTTCACTATGTTCTGTGTAATTAAGATATAACTAGTCAGTAAATTCAGACTCTTTGGCTGCTATCCAAGTACACTGACACAATTTTGCCAGAAGATATCATTAGACACAGAATTTCTGATATTCGTCCAACAATCCAGTAGTGTTTCAGTGAAATAACGATTATTATTAAATTGTAGCGAATATTATTCAATTTTAAATAAAATAATTTTCCTAATCATGTATCATTGAATTTTTTATGCTTAAGAATAATTTAATAGTTAATATTAAATGTATATTTTAATTTAATTCTTCCTTTAAAAATTAATAACTATAGTTATTTTTATATTTTTATATAACTAAATGTAGATGTATTATCACACTAAATGAAACATACGCATATTGATACCAGTGCATGGAATTTTTAAGCAGAAAAAAATTAAAATTGTATCCTATGTTCCATGTAATTGGGAGGTAACTGACCAGTAAATACGGCTGCTTTGGCCACTATCCAAGTAGACTGATACAATTTTGTCAGGCGATATCATAAAACACATTATTTCTGAAATTCGTCCAACAAACCAGTAGTCTTTCAGAAAAATAACAATTATTACTAAAGTGTAACAAATACTCATTGAGTGATAACTAAAGACTTTATATGGATTTTTTGTGTATATTACGAACTGACATTTTTCTAACTAAGTGAAAAAATAATACTAATTAAAAACAACATAAATGTCCTAAAAACATATACATATCATTTCATAAAATATTTTACTGAAGGTGTTTTGACTCCCTGTATAAAACTGCATATGGAGTCAAAACACCTTCAGTAAAATATTTTATGAAATGGTATGTATGTGTTTTTAGGACACTTATGTTGTTTTTTAATTAGTGTTTGTAGTACAAGGTGAATATAGATTCAAAGAATATGTTTTATCATAACTCAAGTTTTGATTACTATTAAGTGAAAAAGTATTCAAGCCGGGAGTCGAACCCAATACCTCAGGCTTAAATTATCAACACTCTACCTATTCAGATACCAGTCAGCGCTCTGCCTATTGAGGTTGTCTGGGGGAATTGTATAGGTCGATTGCCGGTCCTTCATAGAACAGTCCAAATACTATTGCCAAAAAGATCGTCTGGGTGATTTATGTCGGCTTATTGTCGTTCTAGGTTGATCAATAGGCAGAGCATTGGCAATTTGAGCCAGAGGTCTTTGTTTTGACTCCCGGACTAGAAACTTTTACACTCACAAGGAGACCGCCAAACATGATACGCACAGATTTTGATGATTTTAAAGTATGTTGTAGGGATCATACCCCTAACTATTCAGGTCAAAGGTTTCCTTCAAATGGGCTTTAGTTTTCGAGAAATTGCGTTTTAAAGTTAAGCATGCATTTCAAATGCCATTACTTCGCGATCATGGACAAGGTCTCAGTGGTTCCGTGGTAACGTTCGCGATTTGAGAGCCGCAGATGGGTGTTCTGTCCTCTGCTGTGACTTTTAACTTTTTTTAAACAAATTTTATATATTTGTCGCGTTATAAGTTGTATGCAGAATTATGAATTCTGCATCTTTGAACTTTTTGATATTTTTCTAATAAATTCCATTTACATTTTCGAATATTGCGTGAAAATTTATAGTTTTTGCGCAATTTTTATTCGATTATTTCTGCTGACGAAAATCCAAACAAATTTATGTCTTGATATCTCGTCTTTTTAAAATGATTATTGTTTACATTTATGTATATTTACTTATTTATTTATTGTATTTATGAAATAATACATTTTTTTAATTTACATTTTCTATTTAAAAAAAATTAAATGATTAAGAAAAAATTAACAAAATAATATATCCTTTGTAATATTTGATTTGTTCTAAATATATTGAAATATGTTAACTGCTGAAATATTAAAATATTTATCATCACCGACATCGACATTTTTAGTTTATTAAATATGGAACTAATTGTGTTATACCTATCGCAAAAATATTCTAAACAAATTTCACATTAAAAATCGACTTTAAATAATTGTTTTAACAATATTGAAAGAATGTATAAATTAGCATATTATATATTCTTTAAATACTTAAATTGTGATAAATATATTTAAAAATGCATTAAATTTGAAAAAGAAATTACACTGCTCAAAACAATTAAAGGATATTTAAAGTTTTATATAAAATAAAGATATAAACGAAATTTTTTTTGCCGAAAATAGAAGAAGAGAATCACAAATGCAAATTTTTCTGGTTTTCAAACTGTGGAGTATGCAAATTTTGAGTTCGACGTCAAAAACGTCGCTTCAGCGGCAGCGAATGAAATTTGACTTTCAACTGGATAAAAGAGAATGAAGACAAGGATGATCGGCATTCAGTGATTGCTTTGTGTCGATGAGTACGATGTCTCAGCGAAGTCATTTGACAGATTCAGAAGCTTGGAGAATTGTTGGTAGGTTAGAAAGGGGCCAAACTCAAGCCGAAGTAGCGCAAGCCATTGGAGTGTCACAAAGTGTCATTTCCAGGATCTGGAACCGTTTTTGGAGAGTGGATGTGCAGGCCGAAGACCAGGGCAAGGTCGTAGACGGGCAACAACGCCCAATGAAGATCGGTATTTAGCGTTAACAGCTCGGAGACACCGAAACATGAACGCTACTCTTCTCCAACAACACCTTCGCTCGGCTACAGGCACCACGATTTCAACTCAGACTGTCCGAAACCGGCTCCATGCTGTAGGTCTGTATGCTCGCCGACCGATGGTATGTGTTAGATTAACATCAAGGCATCGTCGCGACCGCAGGGAGTGGGCAACCGAGCATGTCAACTGGAGGAGAAATGAATGGAGCAATATTCTGTTTTCTGACGAGTCCCGTTTTTCTGTGCATCCGGATAATAGGCGTATTTTCATCTGGAGGGACCGTGGCAGTAGGAATAATCCTGCGTTCGTGCACGAAAGTGTCAGATTTGGCGGTGGAGGAGTGTTGGTGTATGGTGGCATCTCCATTGACGGGCGCACTGACCTCTACATCATTCGAGATGGAGCTCTGACTGGTCGCCGATATAGGGATGAGATCCTCAGACCTATTGTAGTCCCTTACGCTGCAGCAATCGGAGATAACTTCATTTTAATGGACGATAACTGCAGGCCACATCGTGCAAACCTGGTGGAGGATTTCCTTTTCGAGGAAGGAATCGTTCGAATGGAATGGCCAGCGTGTTCTCCAGACATGAATCTAATCGAGCACGTTTGGGACGCTCTAGGAAGACAAGTTTCTGGCCGCCAACAACCCCCACAAACTCTCCAAGAACTGGAAAGAGCTCTTCTGGAAGAGTGGGGCAGAATACCCCAACTCGTCATTAATAGCCTCATTGAGTCCATGCCTCAAAGGTGTTCAACGTTGCTGGCCGCCCGTGGAAACCATACCCCCTACTGAAAATGATTTTCTTTGAAGAAAACACCTTTTCTTATTCTTTTTTTCTCATATGCACAAATTGTGTTTTTTTCCTTTTGTACACAAATGCGCAATAAAATGCATTTTTTTCTGCCAAACATGTGTAATTTATTCTCATATAACCTACTATGTCTGTCGACCATGTATCAATCAGCTAAAAAGTTTCCCAGATACAAAATCCACCTAAAACTGCAATATCCTTTAATTGTTTTGAGCACTGTATTTCAAACGTGGTATTTGTCTGCAAAGGAAGCGAAACGAAATTTATAAAAAGAAGATTTTATCTATTCTGATATTACCGTTAAAGTCGTTGCAGACGATTTTTTTTTTCAGATATTTTTTATATGTATTGTAATTTACAAACGATTTTTCATTTCTAGTTGAATTTTTCTGTATGGCATCGACTTGTTAGACTGAAAAGAAAAATTAATTGTAATACATTATTTTTTATTTGTGCAAATCAAAAATGACGGTAAGTTTGAACTTTACAGTTAAATGTATTTAAATAACAAAATATATATATATATATATAACTGGCTAAAACTTGGATATAATCGTTATTGCTTTAATATTTTATTACTCCTTTCAAGATATGTTTTTGGAATTAGTTAGTTTGGAATTTCGTCAATAGAAATATTAATTTCAAAACTGCGCAAGAAAAAAAAAGAAAAAGAAAACGTAAATTTTTACGAAATATTCGAAAATGTAAATGGAATTTATTAGGAAAATATCAAAAAGTTCAAAGATGCAGAATTCATAATTCTGCATACAACTTATAACGCGACAAATATATAAAATTTGTTAAAAAAAAGTTAAAAGTCACAGCAGATGACAGAACACCCATCTGCGGTTCTCAAATCGCGAACGCTACCACGGAACCACTGAGACCTTGTCCATGATTGCGAAGTAATGGCATTTGAAATGCATGCTTAACTTTAAAACGAAATTTCTCGAAAACTAAAGCCCATTTGAAGGAAACCTTTGACGTGAATAGTTATCCCTACAACATACTTTAAAATCATCAAAATCTGTGCGCATCATATTTGGCGGTCTCCTTGCCAGTTGGAAAAATGCCAATTCAAGTGTTTATGCGTTAAAAAATGAAATATGCGTACTATGTTCTATATGTAATTAATAATTAACTAAAGAGTAATTTCGGAGGCTTCAGCCGCTATCCATGTAGACTGACAAAATTCTGCCAGGCGATATTATTAGAGAAACAATTCCTGAAATTCATGCAATAAACCAGAGGTCTTACAGTGAAATAACGATTATTACTAAATTGTAATAACTACTCATACAATGTTAACTAAAAGCTTTTTGTATATTTTTTATGTGTGTGTTTAAAATTTTATAAATACTATTTACTGGTCTTACATTTTGACACTTATATGAAAATTAATAATTATTGTTATTTTGTCAATTTAGAATTTACAGCTAATTATTTTTATTTTTAATTTAATAAATATGCCTGAAAATCCTGTAAGCAATGTTCGTTGTAGAATAAAATTACACATTAGTATCAGTTCATGATTCCGAAATAACCTTATATTCTTAAAAAATGAAACATGCGTATTATATTCAGTATAATTAATTAATTAACTAACCAGTAAAGTTGGATGTTTTGGCCACTATACAAATAGACTGATACAATTTTGTCTGGCGATATCATTAGACACACAATTCCTGCAATTTATCCGAGAAACAAGTAGTCTTTCAGTCAATTACGGATTATTATTAATACTCATACAATGTTAACTAAAGGAATTTTTATAAACGTGTTTCGTGAAATTTTTATTGCTTAAAGATAATTTTATATTTACAATTAGATTTACCTTTTATTAGAATATTTCTGTAAAAATTAACAACATTTGTTATTTTGTCATACGTCTTCACACTTTTTAACATAGTTTATTCAATATAATTAATTAATTAACAAACCAGTAAAGTTGGATGTTTTGGCCACTATCCAAGTAGACTGATACAATTTTGTCTGGCTATATCATTAGACACACAATTCCTGCAATTTATCCGAGAAACAAGTAGTATTTCAGTCAATTAAGGATTATTATTAAATTGTAACAAATACTCATACAATGTTAACTAAAGGAATTTTTATAAACGTGTTTCGCGAAATTTTTATTGCTTAAAGATAATTTTACATTTACAATTGGATTTATCTTTTATTAGAATATCTATGTAAAAATTAACAACATTGGTTATTTTGTCCTACTTTTTAACACTTCTTAACATAGTTTAAAAGCATTTATGAATTCGGTTAGTCTGTCTGCTTATCCGTCTCGCCGTGCTCTAACTCACGTAGGTATACTCGGATTAATATGTAATTTTTGTATGTTAATGAGGCTCATTCTAGAATGCTCGCTATTTAAAAATTAAGTGTGCAACGTTTACAGTTCGTTTACAGGGCAACGCAAAATAATTCCATTACAATATGATGTATGTGGTATATCTTTTGCGATGCATTTTTCTAAAATGCTCATTGAGATATCTCATTGCAAGATTCATTACGACAGTTAATTAAAGATTCGCATGAAACCTGTGTATCATAGAGAAATAGACTAATGCTCCACATGTTCTTCTGCACAGGGAAATGGAATTGATTTGCTGTGTAATTATGGATACCCGGTACCCTTCACCTTGCAAATAAATGCTAAAATATCAATTTAACAATTTTTTTTTCTTTTTCCCAAAAAATGTACTTTGACATCCCCAGTATATTAAGCCGAAATTACATAAAGATCCAATGATTATAAATATGTTAAAAATTATTTTAATGCATTCATTTCCCTTTAACTGTATCGGAGTTGTAATCTGTAAATTCATTTTTCTCAGTTTGCATTTTTTCAATTTGTCACTATGATCAAAGTTCAAAACTTCAACATGTGCTTTTCAATTGACTGGCTATTTTTTAGACGATCCTTAAATTTTGCATTTTATAAAATTAGGGATAAGATTTTTAGTTACATAAATTGTTTTTTGCTAATCATAATATTAATAAATAGTCATTTTTACTGTAACTTTTGCGTATGACGTGGCATTTTATGTATTTTTTATTAAACTAATTAACATTTTAGAATTCCGATCCTTAGAGTCATAGAACACACTCATAAGACAAACATGCAAATAAAAATGGTTCAAAACGTTCAAAATTGTATGAGAAGATAAATTTAAAAGATAATTGAAAATTTCAAAAATATACATTTTTGTTTTCCAATTTTACCTCAGAAATTGCATTTTTTCTCGATTAATTTTTTTTTTCTTTCTTAAAATCATTAATTGATACGTTAAAAAATATTATAAAGCACTGAAATAATTATAAAAAAAGTTCAAAGGATACAAAGCCCTTTTAAGAGCGATACATTCTAATACTTTGGCTGCTATCCAGATATACAGACAAAATTTCTTAAGGAGATGTTACATCCGGAAATTCTGAAATTCATCCAACAAACCAGTAGTGATTCAGTGAAATAATGATGATTATTAAATTATAACTATTTCTCATATTGTGTAAAAAGGAGATTTTCATAGACTTTTTTCGTAGAATTTTTCGTGTTTAAAAATAATATTGTATGCACAATTTAATTGATCTTTCATTTTATTATTTATATGAAAATTTATAATTAATGTTATTTTGTTATTTTTACAATTTAAAAATTATCTATAATTTATATTTAATAAATCTGCTTCAACAAAACCTTTGGAAATTAGAAGCTGTATTTTAAATATACACATTAATATCAGTGCATGTTTCAGAAATAACCTGATGTTTCTATGTTTCATGAACTGCCTTTATGCTAATTAAAATTAGTTCACTATGATCTGTGTAACTATTAGATAACCAGCCGGTGCATTACGACGCTTTGACTGCTATTTAATTACACTGTAAAAAAAGAAAGACAAATGTTCGTTAATCTGTGAAAATATTATATAACTACGAGCGAAAATAAGCAATCACGTCTTCCGAGTTACCCATGATTCTTAAAAGCATTCTTTATTCAAATAAACCTCAGAAACCACGATATTTTTTAGATTTAAAGAAGCATGTATAAAAACAAAGTTTCTTTTGCTGTCACTGAATTCGGAAACGTTTCCGAGTAGTTTTTATAGTGTTTTAATCAGTTTTCTCAACCAAAAATATAGGTTTTTCGGATACTATGGATTCTCAATTTAAAAAATTCAATGTTCAATAAACATATTTTAAGGACAAATATGATAAAATAACAGATTAACATTAACATTAATATTACATTGTTACTCCTGCATGCTTAAATTCAATTACGCAGTTGAAATTGTTTAACAGTTTTGCCCGAACACTGCTTGGGCAAGAAGAGTTTGCTTACTTAAAGTTTTCAAATACCACTAATTTTTAACTGTTATCTTCACTTTATTAATTGACAGACACTTTTCGATTATATAAAAAAAATATTTTAGTACGGGAAAAGGGATATTTTGTCTCTATTTTTAGATTATTGTGTCAAAAAAAACGAAACTGTTTTAATTGAGAGCTGATAGCATTCGAAAAAGCGATATTTCAGTTTGAGAAAACTGAGTAATAGACTTACAAAACTAACTCTGAAGCGTTTTCGAAAATCCGTAGCTACAAAAGAAAAGCTTGTTTTTATAAATGCTTCTTTCATTCTCGAAAATATATTAGTTTCAGAAGTTTCTAATGACATAAAACTACATTTTCGGTATCATGGGTAAAGCGGAAGAGGTTGCTATAATATTGTCTCTCGTGGTTATATTATATTTTCGTAGAATAAGGCGCATTTGTTGTTTTTGTACAGTGTAGATTGATTCAATTCTGTGAGGATATATCGTTAGACACACAATTTCTGAAATTCTACAAAATAAGACTTTGTTTTTATAAATGCTTCTTTCAATATCGAAAATATATTGGTTTCAGAAGTTTCTAATGACAAAAAACTATTTTCGGAATCATGGGTAAAGCGGAAGAGGTCACTATAATATTTTCGCTCGTGGTTATATTTTATTTTCGTTGATTGAGAAACATTTGTTGTTTTTATACAGTGTAGACTGATTCAATTCTGTGAGGATATATCGTTAGACACACAATTTCTGAAATTCTACAAAATAAGCCTTTGTTTTTATAAATGCTTCTTTCAATATCGAAAATATATTGGTTTCAGAAGTTTCTAATGACAAAAAACTATTTTCGGAATCATGGGTAAAGCGGAAGAGGTTACTATAATATTTTCGCTCGTGGTTATATTTTATTTTCGTTGATAGAGAAACATTTGTTGTTTTTGTACAGTGTAGACTGATACAATTCTATGAGGAGATATCGTTAGACACACAATTTCTGAAATTTTACAAAATAAGCCTTTGTTTTTATAAATGCTTCTTTCAATCTTGAAAATATATTAGTTTCCGAAGTTTCGAAAGACAAAAAACTATTTTCGGAATCATGCGTAAAGCGGAAGAGGTTACTATAATATTTTCGCTCGTGGTTATATTATATTTTCGTAGATTAAGACACATTAGTTGTTTTTGTTCAGTGTAGACCAGGGGTGTCATACTGTGGCCCGCCGGATACGACTAAAATTTTATAGTAAACTTTTCCTTATCAAATCATCGAACTTTTGCGATTGAAGAAGTCGAATATTTCTTTAAAATTTAGTGGTATCAGGCGGACCACACTTTGACACCCCTGGTGTAGACTGATACAATTCTGTGAGGAGGTATCGTTAGACACACAGTTTTTGAAATTCGTTAATAGGAACCTTTGTTTTTATAAATGCTTCTTTCAATCTCAAAAATGTATTAGCTTCAGAAATTTCGAAAGCCAAAAAACTATTTTCGGAATCATGGGTAAAGCGGAAGAGGTTACTATAATATTTTTGCTCGTGAGTATATTATATTTTCGTAGATTAAAGAACATTTGTTGTTTTCGTACTGTGTAGACTGATACAGTTCTGTGAGGAGATATTGTTAGACACACAATTTTTGAAATTCGTCCAACAACCAGTATTGTTTGAGTGAAATAAATTTACTATATGTATGATAAATATTCCTATTTTGTTAACTGAAAGACATTTTATAAGTGTGTTCATGGATAATTCAGTGTTTTAAACTAATGTTACAAAACCTATTGAATTGAGAATTCCCTTTATTATTTATATGTAAATTTATTATTGTTATTTTGGCATAGTTTTATAAATTTCTGTTGATGTATGCACAACACAACATATTAGTAATACGTATTCATAACAGTGCAAGAGTCAGAAATAATGCCTGTTTTTTATCATCAGGCACTAAAAAGTTAAACTTTTTCACTATGTTCTGTGTAATTAAGAGACGCTATCTATGGATATTGATACGATTTTGTGCGGGGATATAAATATATACGATTTTTTTAAATTTCGCCATACAATCCTGATTAACAGAAATAGCGCCCAATATTAAATTGAAACAAATAATCATGTTGTGTTAGCAAAACGGATTTTGACTGTCATGTTTTATCAAATTTTCGGGATTTAACGGTAATTTAATTTTTACTATAACATTTATCTTCATTTTTCTTTTTACTTTCGCGAAAATTGGTAATTCTTGTTATTTCAGCGTCCTTTTTTTCTATAAATAACTGAAGATGTATTGTCACTGTAACTTAAAAATACACATTAATACCAGTACGTGATTTACATATCAATTAACGCTTCTCATGCTTTTATGCATTAAAAATTAAATTGGTTCCCTATGTTCTGTGTGATTAAAATATAACTAGACGGTAAATTCAGGAACTTCGGCTGCTACTTCACTAAACTGACACCATTTTGTCAGAAGATATTATCAGACCCACAATTCTTGAAATTCGTCCAAGAAGTAAGTAGTATTGCAGTGAGAAATGTATCATCATTAAATTGTAACAAATAGGCATAAAATGTTAACTAAAGGTTTTTCAAATATTTTTTTAAGTGTGTGTTTAAAAGAAATTTTATAAATATTATTTAATTGGTCTTTTATTTTATCACTTATATGAAAATCAATAATTATTGTTATTTTGTCAATTTAGAATTTAAAGTTAATTATTTATATTTTTTATTTAATAAATATGCCTGAAAATCTTACTAGCTTTGTTCGTCGCAAAATAAAAATACACAGTAGAGTGAATTTTGCCAGAAGATATAATTAGACACATAAATTCTAAAATTATGTCCAAAACATCATTAGTGTCTCTGTAAAATGAATATTGTAACAAATATCTAGACCATGTTAAATAAAATAAAGGGGCATTTTCATAGACATGAATCATGAATTTTTCTATGTATAAAAATAAATGTACATAGGAGCTGTTTAATTTATCTTTCATTTTTTATATGAAAATTATAAATAACATTACTTATATTTTTATAAATAATGCTGTTCATAAACATTGTATAATCGCCGTAAGTTAAAAAATAATCAATGAAATTTAACTGCTGTTAGCAGTCGAACAGACTACTGATTTTTTCAACTTGCATAGTTTAACTACAATTACTAGGGAAATTTTGTCTCATTCGGAGACTTCTGAATAGGTGAAGAATAATTACAAAGATCCTATAAATAAAATATTAATACAAAAAAAGTATCCTGTGATATAATGAAACCTTTTTTTTTCTTTTTCTAATCAAGCAGTCTTAGAGATTGCTCACAATAAGCTATGTGACAACGTCTGTGACAATAGTTAAGGCTGTTCTCAAATGATCTGCTCAACAACACGAAACTTTCTGACACATTTTGTGACACATTTTTAAACGCAAACGCATAAAATTTCAATCCTAACTATTGAAGCAATTTGGAATCGAATTGATCTTTCCAATTTTTCATAAATAAATTACTGATCGAGCTATAAGCGATTCGTGTCTGACAACAAGTTTTTCCTCTCTTTTTTTTTCGGCGACCACTTATTCATAAACTTGTTTCTTTTTTTTTACTCCTTCCTAATACTTTCTATGAAATATTTAACCAAAATTTTTTCTATATTAATTTTTCTAACACACAGTTTCGAATTATTTAAGATTTTCCTCTAGAAAACTTTGCTTATGAAATATATATATATATATATATATATATTTTAAACCCACAAATTATTTTTCCTACGAATTAACACAGATTTAATAAAAATGTTTTCATAATACATAGCTTTTAAGGTTCAATGAATAAGGTGTATATAAGAAAGGAATAATTTTTTAAAATGTTAGAATAAGACATTGCGAGTGTATGTTATATGCAATTTATTTTAGTTGTAAATACATAGTCTTATTTACGCGTAGACCTACAAGGCCCGTACATTGGCCTAGATATCTTTGAGGCCTCCAATTGATGACATTTATAAAATGACTTTTTTATATTTTATAACAATCGTTATTTGGAAATTGTTTTTATAATCCTAAAAATTAATCAATAAAGTTAATAAGCTTTTAAACTATTTATAAATTTCACATTCTGCGAATAATCAGCTATAAATACAAGCAGCGCTATCGATAATTATCATGATGTTCAAATAAATGCGATTGTGACGCCCCGAAATTCATGATGAGCCTTGGGTTGGTGTATCTGTAAATATGCCAAAATACTGACTTGTAAAATTTAGTAAATCATTATTATGAATATGTCATAAAAACATTCAGAAATAGTAGAAATATATATTTCTGAATTCAAGTCCCATATATATTCTAATCGGAATATTTAAAAATACATAATTTTCCACCAGCTTTCAAAATGGTTTTTTTTTTCTCTTCTGCACCAACCTAGTTATAATCAGGGTGGTGCAAAATTTTAATTAGATTAACTATTGAAAACTAACGATTAAAAGTCTAACCCTTTTTATCCTGACGGTACTTATAAGTACCACTTTAACCCCTTCGCGACGAGCGTCTTTTACAGAATTTTTAATCTTTTACCACCGGATTTTCATATGAGAAATTTTCACCTAAATGAATCGCAAAAATGCTATGTTTAGATAAGGAAAACTTTACAAAAAGAAAAAAATAACTGGTGGGAATAATCGAGGATTCTGAGCATCTAAAAAGTAGCTGGGAAATTAAATCAGGATATAAAGTTTTAATCAAGACTAAAGATTGACGATAAAGTTCAATGGTCAATCTTTAGTCATGATTAAACTTTAAATCGTGAGTTTTCAATAGTTAATCTAATTAAAATTTTGCACAACCCTGGTTATAATATCGCATGAATTTACTTTATCTACCTACTGGAGAAAATTAATTCAAAAGCTGTTTCTATTATTTTTTTTAAAGGATGATTTTACTTTTTTTAATTACTGTATAATATGTTTCCGCTCCTTTTATCGAATTCACAAAATATTTTCAAGCTAAAATAAGGAGATATAATAAACATTTTATCCTAAAACCAAGTTTGTAAGTTTAATAAATGAAGCGTATATACAGAAGAAATAATTTAAAAAAATTGTGACACTAATAACGTACAAATATTGTACAAATGCAAAGATGTCATAATGTACAATGTCATGATGTATAAATATTTGCTGCTGTAAATTCAATCAAAATAATAATAGATTGTCTCAAGAAATAATTAGAAACAAAGGTAAAATAAGCTATAGAAAAAACAGTTTTCTCTTTTAGTAAAATTTTATCTTTTATTTTATCTTTTAACATCGGCAATACCCTTATTCGTTTTTAATACTGTAACCAAATTTAGAATCAGATTGAATAATAATCAAATAACATTTAATTATAATAAAATAGCAAAAAACATAATATTAAATACAAATAACATTTTTCGTCTCGTTTTATGTATAATATTTTGCAAAATAGCAGTAAAAGAAATATTTTCAGCTTTTGCTGTAAAAGTTTTTAGAATTCAGTATGAAAAAGTACATTTTATTTCATTATTTTACTGTCTCATTCCCATATAAAATATTAAATGTATACTAAAATAAAAGAAACAAAAGTTCTTGAAACAGGTAATTTTGTTAAATATATTTAAGCTGAAAAATTCAACCAATTTATGAAACATTTTCGCCTCTTCATAATAAACTTCAAAATAGTATCGTATGTTTTTTTTTTTTTTTTTTTTTTTTTTTTTTTTTTTTATTATTATTATTATTATTATTATTATTATTGTTATTATTTTTTGCTTTGAGAAAAATATATCCCAAACGCTGTTTTCGTTATTTTACTTTAATACACAGTTACGGATGATTCAAGGTTTTCCTTTAAATAACTTTGTTCATAAAATAATCTCTCTTCTCTTTCAGAACCAACAAAGCATTTTCCAGGTGAATTAGCAGCAATTTAATAGAAATATTGTAATAAATTTCAGCGTTAAGATTAAATAAATCAAACGACTAGAATGACGAAACAATGTAAAATATATTTCAGTATGACATTAATAGTTTCACAATCTGAACAAAATTTTAAATAGCTACAAATTATGTCAGAATTTTTAAATTATAAGTAAATTATTAATATGGACATATCATAATAATTTTATTAATAATTATAATATCATATGTTTTTATTGTTTCCATGTACTTTCTTTCAGAATATTTACCCCAAATCGGTTTATGTTATTTTCTTTAATACGCAGTTATGTAGGATTCAAGGTTTTCTTCTAAATAGATTAGCTTATAAAATAATCTTTCTTCTTTTACAGAATCCACAAAGCATTTTCCAGCTGAATTCACATCGACTTAATAGAAATATTGTCATAAATGTGAGCTTCCTAAGATTGAATACATGAAACTAATTGAATAAATAAATAATTATACATATATTTCAGTATGACATTAAGAGTTTCAAAATCTAAACAATTTTTTAAAAAGCAGTAAATTATGTCAGATTTGTTTTTAATTATAAGTCCATCATTAATATGAATATGTAAATATAATATTATTATTAATTACAATATCGCATGTTTTTACTTTAAAGATGTATATTATTTGAGAATATCAACCCAAAATATGTTCATGTTATTTTCTGTAATACAATTACAGAAAAATTTCTTAAATTATAAGGAAACATTTAATGAATATGAAAATGAAATCTTTATCTGCAATGATAATATGATTATTAATTATAATATGGTATATTTTTACTATTTCCATGTACTTTCTTTGAGAATATTAAACTACAATCAAATCATGTTGTTATTTTCTGTAATACACAATTAAGGTTAATTTAAGTTTTTCCTCTAAATAGCTCAAACAAAGAAAATCTCTTCTCTTACACAACCAAAAAGTATTTTCCAAGTGAATTAGTAGATATTTAAGAGAGATATTGTCATAAATTTCAGCTCGTTTTTTTTTACTAAACGAGACAAATAGAATGGCGAAATAATTAATAATATATTTCAGGTATGACATTAAGAGTTTTACAATCTGAACAAACTTTTAAATACACTGATATTCAAAAATTAAGGGGCAGTGACAGATTTTTTTTCGATGTTGGACGTTTTGTCGAATATTTACAGAAATTCTTTACGAATTGTCCTGGCATTTCAAGAATGTAAAGAACATGTTCGACTTCATAATTTTCAGAGAAGATTTTGTCACGAGGGCAAGTAGGGTGGGGGGTGGGGGGCAATAATAATTTTAGTAATAAAATAATATTTGCGATCACTCAAGAAACAGACAATGCTCAAAATGGTCTGTCACTGTAGCAAATGACTATATAGGTCCTGTTCAACATTTGTGTGAATTTCTGTAAGCATAGCAAGTATGTTCTTGAAGATGTTAACGTTTCTGTAAAAAAACTCAAAAGTTTTTTCTTTATAGCATACAGAGTTTTCAACCAAATTTAACACCACTTTCCGAATACTTGACAAAGAACAGTAAAAATAGTATACTGCAATTAAAATATTAATACATAGAATATTTGATGAGATAAGGGTATTTGTATGAAATAAATTTTAACTGTGCATGCGCGAACTACAACAAAGATTTTTTGTCATGATTTGGTTGTGAATACTATAGAGCAACTCATATAAAAAGACCAGTAAAATATCGTGAAACCTCAAAAAGATACAGGCAATACAGTGAGCTAATTGATAAATTGGGGAGAGAATCCGATATAATCCCACAGGATTTCCTCCCCAATTTATCAATTAGCTCTTTTGAGATTTTATATCTTTTTGAGATTTAACGATATTTGACTGGTCTTTTTAGAAGAGTTGCTCTATAGTATTGACTACCGAATCATGCCAAAAACTCTTTGCTGTAGTTCGCGCATATGCAGTAAAATGTATTTCATACAAATACAAATATCTCTTCAAATATTCAATATGTTAATATTCTAATTGCAGTATACTAAACTCTGCATGCTATAAAAAAATGTAATTTTCACAGAAACGGTAACATTTTCAAGAATATGCTTGCTATTCTTACATAAGAGATCAAAAACAAGACCTACATGGTCATTTGCTACACTGACGGATCATTTTGAGCATTTTCTGTTTCTTGGGGAAAAGCAAATATTATTTTATTATTTCCCCCACCCTCTAATTATTCTCGGGACTAAATCTTCACTGAAAAACATGAAGTCAAACATGTTCTTTACATCCTCAAAGTTCAAAGGCATTCCGGGCATTTACTCACAAATTTCAGTAGATATTCGACAAAACGTCTGAAATCAAAAGTGTCCGATCACTGTCCCTTGATTTATGGACATCAGTGTAGCTGTAAATTACGCCAGAATTTTTAAATTATAAGTAAATCATTAATATGAATAGGTCTATTTAATCCCATTGTTACTTATAAAATCGTACATTTTAACTCTAACGATGGATATCCTTTGAGAATAGTAACCCAAAATCTGTTTTTGTTATTTTCTGTAATACACAGTGACGGATGATTTAAGTTTTTCTTCCAAATAACTTTGCTTATAAAATACCATACTATTCCCATACTGTTCTTGAAACAATAAGGCATTTTCTAGCTGAATTAACAAAGACTTAATAGAAATGTTGTCATAAATTTGAGCTTGCAAGATGAAATAAATGAAGCAAATAGAAATAAAACAAAATCTGGAATGACTCCATTCGACTTATCGAACACTGACGTTCGTGTCCAGAAAGTAAGAAAGGAATATATATATATATATGGTTTGATGGTTATTATTTACGAAAGTTGTATTATATATATATATATTACGAATTTTAAAAGTTCCGCCATATCTTACAATTGTTCTGTAATTGTTTCCTGTCTAATATAATTTACAACCCTGCTTTATTTAATTCTCCCCTGTCTTAAAAATATTTAAATCATTCATTTCACCTTGCTTCTAAATTCATACAATTGCGTACATTAATGTTTTATTTTTCCTTTTAAAATCCTACTTCAAAAGAAAATTTCACGGACTATATTTTTTTCTTTCGAAGCCCGTCTGTTAGTTTTAAGGCCTTTTCATTTTTTTTAAACGCCGATGTAAATTCTGATAAAATTATTTGTTCTGCGAATATCATCTTATTGCCATTTTTTTCTTTTCCTTCCGTATTCTAAAAAATATCCCGCTATCTCGAAATTTCCTTTGCTCACCTAATATTCTTATGCATCCTGGAAATATAATCCACCTTTTTAAGCTTTCTCATTGGTGAAGATCCCTTTTGCTCATTGCAGTAAAAATTCTTACACATGTAGTACTTATTAAGAGGCATGAGCTTCAGAGAAAAGATCTTTTGTTATTAGACTCGGTAACATCATTCGTAACGACACCAGGAAGAAGAATGTCTCATTTAATAATATGTATTACTCATCTATTATCATTTAATTATGTATGATCGGATGGATTAGAACTGTAAATTCTAAAATAATGAAATGTCTTCGCTAATAATGCTGCAACATGAAATAATTTTCGTTATGGAATTGCTCAGTGTTAGTGAACTGCCAAGGAGGTAATAAAAATATTTCTTAAATGGATAATGACTCAGAGTTCTTTGTCGGAAAAGCACGTTTGATTTCTTCGGGCCATTGCTATGATTTAACGTAGGCGACTGGAACTTTTTCAATATTTTGTTGATGAAGCATTCACTAACTATGATTAATATGACATCTGTCTGCTAAATTCCGTATCTGCATATGGAATTGATATTTCGAATTTCTTGGTATAGCAAGGTGAATTGGTGTGAGTGGAGGCTTATTTTGGAAAATAGTGGTGGAAGGTTTTGCTAGATAACTGGAGAGCAATAAAGTTCTACCAATGGCAGATTGAACTGAGGAAATACAACGGAAGTACAATTATATATATACGTATGTATATATATATAATAAAATTTTTGTGTATGATAACCATTAAATCACACAAAATAATCGACAATATATGAACAGATAATTGTAATACAATAATGAAGACTTATACTCAAAAATGTAAGATTTTCAAAATGAAATGAGTGGGAAAAAATAACTGAAGTAATGTGGGGGAGAAATTCAATTTGAAGAATGTGAAAATATTACAAGAAGCAAATAGAAACTTGTATTGTGAAACACGTTATCAAAGGCAATATTCCACAAATTTAAGTAAATCGTAATAGATTTCTGTTTGAGTAAATAGGCCTGAGACGAATTTACTTTACACAAATTTCCCGATCAACCACGATGCTTCACGTATTGACAATTATATAAAAATGGACATGTATTGAATCCCTAAACATAGTAGGGGCAATTATTAAGAATGTTATGAAAGATACAAAAACAAATTTAATGAAAAAAATACAAACGAAAAGAAAAATATAGAAGCAAAACGTACCCTTTCAATAACCTATTTCATCGAGCTAAAATCCCCGTTATCCTAGAGCACAAGTAACTACTTTCGCAGTTAAACGTTACAGTGAAATAAATCAACGTTTAAACAAATTGAAGAATAAATATAATAGATCAACGAAAATATTTTTATTTCATTTAAAAACTAAAGATAATAATAATATTAATAAATTGCGAAATTAAAATATTTGCTGCACAAAAATTAGAGATTATATTTAATGACGCAATACCATGAATAATAATCGCTTCATACATGGAGATTAAATAAATTTAAATTCATTTTTGTAGTGCTACCATCTATACATAAATATTTAATCATTTATAAATATTACTTTATTTAATTTATAAAAGATAAATAATTAAAATGTTTGTAGTACAGTTTCAAAAAGTAGAATTTTAAGTAAAATAATAAATATTAATAAATTTAAAAAGTAATATATAAGTAATATATATATATATAAGTAATATATATATATATATATATATATATATATATATATATATATATATATATATATATATAATATCATTAAAAATGGTAAGTCAATTTGAAACAAGATTAAATGCCTTTAAATTTTATTTATTCATATCATTTAAAAAAAATAAAACACATTACAAGTTATATGAGAATTCGAATTTAGAAATTAATTAAATTCATAATAGTAATTGAAGAATGCGATTAAATATTATAAGATTATAAATAAATGTAAATTTAACCAATTAAATGTAATACTCATAATTAATGACCATTTGATAGAGAAATAAAGTAAATATGTGTATTGATATATAAAAATAATGTATAAACATAACCCTATATCAACACCCAAATCTACCAATTAATCTTCAATTAAACATTTTATAATAATAATAATATTGTAAATAACTTTAAATATCTATGCAATGTTTAAATACATTTATAGATTAATATATATTATATATTAAATGTAAGAACTAACAACTAATGGACATTTCTATACTATACCATCATCATCCATAATACTGCCATTATACCATAATCATCGTTACCATAAAATACACCAAATACTAACCACTAGAAAGCCAATAACCTGCAACTTAACCTTCCAATTTTGTATTTATATTATTATTAAATAAGGTAAATTTATAAAATAATCCATACAACACCATCCCACCTCCATAATCATACTTATGTCGAAGAAGTCATCCAGTTTTCAGAAGCATTTTCCACATTTTGACGTCAACATTAGTTATTATATTACGAATTTTACTACATCCATCATATCTTCTTATAAAGTGTTAATAGTACCTGGTATGCCAGGTATATGATTTTTCAGCCAGAAAAAAACATACTTTGAACCAGAATTTTTTAATTAAACGTATATTACTTCTATGTAGTAGCCAATTTAAAATTTACTTAAATTTATTTATTAATAAAATTTCTGATTCCAATAAATTTTTTTATTACTACTATTTAAAAAAGCAAGAAATGGAAAAATATATAGTACACGGAAACGTAAAGAAATAAAATTCCCTAAAATGAAAATAAAAAATATATTTATTAAAAAAATAATTAAGCTTAAACTTTCATTCTCTTTCGAAAATATTTTCTCTTCGTTGGCCCTAACCTAGTTATAATATCACGATTTTTTACTCTTCCCTAGTGCTTGATTTCAGAAAATTAATCCAAAAGCTGTTTATCTTTGTTTTCTTTAACACATAGTTACGGATGATTTCAGTTTTTCCTTCAAATAACTTAGCTTATAAAATAATTTCTGTTTTTTTTATATCGAAACCCACAAAACCTTTTTTCAGCTGAATTAACACAGGTTTAATAGAAAAGTTATCATAAATTTGAGCACGAAAGATTAAATTAATGAAGCAAAAAGAAAGAAGAAATAATTAAGAAATATACTAGAATAAAGGGTTGTGAGTATAGAAATTCTTGTGGCTACAAATTATGTCACAACAAGCATTTGTAAATTTAAAGAAATGAAGGGATCATTATATTATGATATCTGAAAGAAAATGTTCATATATAATAATATCCGTATCAAAAAATCATTGAGTACAAATATGTCCATAGATAGAAATAAAATGTTAATTCCACGCGAAATATAACTGCTGTAGACAAAAATGTTTTTATGAAAAACAGTTTAATTTGAAAAAGTCACCCATATTTCAAATTATTTCCCACTTTGGCGTCAACCTATTTATAATAATATGTGTTTTTACTCTTTCTAAATAATTCTTATTGAAAAAATTTGCGCAAAGTTGTTTCTATTAGTATTTTTTTAATACACGGTTACACATGATTTAATATTTTTCACCCAATATTGTAGCTCATATAAATTTCCTTCTTTATCCACCATTAAAAATATATTCCAGCTGAATTAATACATATTTAATTTCAATGTTGTCATAAGTTTCAGCTTGTGCGTTTTAAAAATGATATAAAAATAAATAATTAAATAAATATAATATTAAAAGTATTTCTTTTTTCTACAAACACTCTCTTATAAGAATTCAACGTTTATCTTTAAATTCCTGGCAAATTCCATAACTGCAATTCATGTTTTTTACTCAAAGATTTCTGTTACAGTATATTAGTTTAGTCGTGGGCACCAAACTTGATTTTGCGCTGCTTTTTTTTATGCGTGGTTGTAAGCGCAAGCAAGTGAATTTATTTAAAAATATCTAATTTTGCTCTGATTTTAAATTATGGCAACAGAGAAAAAATATAAAACTATTTAAAATATCTCTTTAGGATTTCCAAATTGATTTCTCAGCGTATATTCATAAATTAATTAAAATCAAACTATTAATTGATAAAAACATATATATTTTTAAACATATGCTCTTTATTTTTATTTATAATTTATTTTCTACTTTTTAGCCTTTAAAATGTTTTATTGTTGAAGTTTCACAGCCATTTAGCATACATTTGGCTGAAAAAAAAGAAAAACTATCAAAATTATCTGTTTAGGATTTTTAAATTGATTTAAATTAATTAAAATAAAACTATTAATTGATAAAAGCATATATAATTAAAAAAAATATGCTCTTTATTTTTATTTATAATTTATTTTCTACTTTTTATCCTTTAAAATGTTTTATTATTGAAGTTACACAGCCATTTGGTATATATTTGGCTGGCGTGAATTGGCGCATAATTAAATACATTGTTGTTTAAATTCCTTATTCTTCCTCGTATACAATTGTACAAGTTATAGATAATATTTGGCGATTTGTCACCTGTGGAAGGCTAACGAAAAAATCCCTTAAAATTAATGCATCCACTCTGAAATTGACATTTTCAAAACTGAGCAAACAATACTCAAATCTGAGTATGTCGCAGAGTCAAAATGACTCCGAATCAAAATTACTCAAGTTTGAAACATGCACACACTCAAGATTAAACATCATGTGCTCATATTGGAGTATATACATGTTTCAAAAAATGAGTTTTAACTGCTTCTAATCATTTTTGAGTATGACCATGTTTAAAAAATGAGTATGAACTGACCTCTATGTGCTCAGTTTTGAGTATGGCCATGTTTCAATATTCTGAGTATTTATCGTATTTCAGAATTGTAAGCATTGGGTCTTCATATATGAAACAAAAACTTTCATAACAAAACGAAAATATCGATTTACTTAGATTTGAAAGTGTCATTTTTCTCGGTGTTAATTTGAAATTAAGTTCTAAAAATATTAAAATGTTGTTTTGCCATCGGATACATACATGCAAACGGATTTTTTTATAATTCCAGCGTATCAAAAAGTGAATGAAATATCGATTATAAAATTCCATCTTTTCATACAAAACCAAGGATGAATTAAATAAAAGAGTGTAAAAAATATATTAGAAAAGAATTACGAATGTCGCAATCTGTGCAAGTTCTTTATTTGTAAACATTGTCAAATCGCAAATTTATAATCTGTACAAAAAGTCATGACACATTATTTATATAATATCAGAAATGAAATTCGCATATGTAATTATACCCACAGTCAAATATTAGAGTTCATGAAATGATGGTTTCGGGGCAAGAGAGTGCTAAGCCACATTTGTGAACTTTTGAAATATTTCAATTTGAAAATTTTATCAAATTCTCAAATCAAGATATATAAACATAAAGTTTTCTTGCTAATGTCTTAGTAACATTTGATATATTCTGAGTAACAATATGGCATTACTTTAATGATATTACTATTACGTTCTTTGTAAATTAGCTATCTTCATTGAGGGCATACACGTCTGGGGCCAAAACGAAACCTGGGACATATGCTGCCACCAAGTGATATTAGAAACAAATTATATGTAGGATATGATAATTTACAATATTAAGCAGCAGATTACAGTGTTAGATTTATTTCACCAAAAATGTGGCATGACACGTTCTTGCCCCGACCTCCTCAATTTCTCTAATTATAAAAATAAAGTGCTAATTGCAAGTGAAATTTAATTCATATTTCGGGTAAAAAAAATGTACATTTTTGTAAATTTTTTTAAAGTTGAAAATGTTACCCAGTTTCTAAAATATTGCATGCACATTAGGCACTAAACTAATTTGAACATCATATGCGCTTTTGCTTTTTCCAAGTATTTTCATTGACAAAATTTAACACAAAATTTGTTTATATTAGTTTTCTTTAATACACAGAAAATGACTATTTAAGTTTTTCCTCCATATAAATTAACTAATAATATATATTCTTCTCTTTTATCAAGCCCACAGAACATTTTCCAGCTGAATTAACACAGATATAATAGAAATGTTGTCATACATTTGAGCTTGTGATATTGAATAAATGAAGCAGATAGA
Source organism: Maratus michaelseni (assembly GCA_963931845.1). Lineage (NCBI taxonomy): Eukaryota > Metazoa > Arthropoda > Arachnida > Araneae > Salticidae > Maratus > Maratus michaelseni. Next base: position 196,888,723 of record OZ007588.1, on the reverse strand, counting down.
AAGAAATATGATTACAAATATGTTAGGATGTGGTATTAACAGTTTTAGAATATGTAAAATTTTTCCATAGCTGTCAACTATGTCAAAATGCATATTCATAAATTGTAAAAAATATATATATATATATATATATATTAGGCTGTCTAAAAGGAAAATTTCGTACATAAGAGTATACACAATACAGTACTAAAAAATAGAAATTTATTCAAATATAAAAAAAAAAAAATGTTCTGGAAAAAATTTAAAAATATAATTTTGTAAAAGTTCCAAGCTGAAATCCTCATTATTTACATGATCGCTGAAAGAAAATAGCCATACATAAAAGTATACACAGCACAATAATAGAGTATAGAAATTTACTCATATATAAAAATAAAGTATTAATTGCGCATAAAATTTAATAGATGGAAAAGGTTAAAAAATACATTTTTGTAAAACGTTTCTAGGCTGAAAAATTCAGTTTCCAAATTTTTTCCTGTCTTTTGGCGCCAGCTTAATTATAATATCGTGTGTCTTTTACACTTTCCAAAAAATTGCGTAGGAATTAAAAAGTTTCGTCACAGGGTCAGAGCGCTTCTGAATCCCCCCCACCCCACCGCCCCTCCTCATTCAAGACAAGTTTTAATATATTTTTTTTTCTTTTTGCTCCTGTATGCAACAATTATTTTAAACGGGGTTTCGCAGGGCATAGCAATCCCACCCCTTCTGATGAAGAGAAAAAAAACTGTTTCAATTCTTCATTTCTAATATGTGTTGTTGGATATTTGATATGTGTTGTTATATTTCTGTATTGCTGATATACTTCAAAATTGCTTCTCACGTGAGGTTCAGATAAAAACAAAATCTCAGTTTAATTTATTTCATGTTTATATTCTTCATTTAAAAGAAGAAAAAAAAATTGATTGCAGTTGTATCTGTTCGGATATATTGCCCCTTCATGAATTTTGTTCTGCAGGCGCTCATGTTGACAAACAAATCTATCCAGCATTTTGTATATGTAAAATTAGTTGTATGATGAATATGTAATGTCAACATAAAAAAGTGCACATTAATATTAAATTTAGAACATGTGCACAATTTTGAACCTTGCTACTTTTCAATCTTCTTTTTTTTTCTGCTAAAGAAAGGTTTCTTGTGAAAGCTTGAAGTATCTGAAAGCTATATTTACTTTGCTTATTCTATTATTTACGTTTTTTATTAGCGTCGCATAATCATCGTAGTGTATCAATTTTTGTACTTATTATATCAGGGTTCGCCGTCCTTCACGCCCATACATCGTTAATAAAATAATCGTTCTTTCTTTGGTAAATTTTGTTAATTTACTTTTAAGGCAACTTGAACCTTGATGATATTAAACACTTTTTTTTATCAAATGGAAATTTTTTTTTTATTGTAATAAAAAAATTGCCCCAATAAAATAAAATAATCCCAATTACTCCCCTTTCTTTAGAAAAATGAAAGTCATCATTTTGCTACCATTTTAAAGAAATGTCTTTAAGAACAGTTAATTTTAAAATTTAATAAAATGAAGAAAAAAAAAATCTTGTGTGGGCTCATCTGCAATTAAATCTTTCATTGAAAAAAAGTGTTATAATTGGTTAAATAGAAACTGTAGAGACCCTGAAAATCAACTCATGACTTTTTCTTTCGACTTTGGCTATTCGCCACTAACTATTTCGCAAACTGCTTGGTCGCCTCATGAAATTTCGCAGACTAGGCCGGCCGTACTTGATTAGTACGGCCGGGTTAAGTTAGTAGTACGGCCGGCCGGCCATTTCGCAAACTGGCCGAATGCCCTTAGTCAATTCGTGAATTGGCCAACGGCCTCTACCTGTTTCCCAAACTGGCTGACTGCTTATAGCCATTTCGCGAAATCTCTGGTCAATTCCAAAATTGACCAATCAATTTAAAATGAAATAATAAAAAATAGTCGGATGTGTCAATCCCAAATATTTCTTCTATCTCACACAAGTTTCGCATACAATAAAAAGAATCAGCGCCAACTTATATCAAGATCTAACGGAATCTAAAGTTTTATTAAATACCGTGCATTAGTTCTTGAGATATGACTATTGCTAAAATCGTATAAATCCTGCAAAACGCAGCATAGCAGCGTCACCTGTTGGGAAATTTAGACCAAAACCTAATCAACCTTATGTCAACGTCTTACTGAATCTGAAGTTTGATGAAAATCCGTGCATTAGTTCTTGAGATATAGTTATCGTGTAAATAATGGAAAAAGTAGCATAGCAGTGCCACCTGTAGGGATATTTACACCAAAACGTAAGTAGCATCTATTTATGTCAAGGTCTAACAGAACGTGAAGTTTTATGAAATTTCGTGCATTCGTTCTTGAGATATATCTATCGTAAAAACCATGAATAAAGTGGCATAGCAGCGCCACCTGATGGGATATCTACACCAAAACGTAATCAGCATCTATTTATGTCAAGGTCTAACTGAATTTGACGTTTGATGAAAATGAGTGCATTAGTTCTTGAGATAGAGCTATTAAGGAAATCGGAGAAAAATGCAGCATAGCAGCGCCCCTCCCCCCCCCCTTGGGCGATTTTCACCAAAAACTAATCAGCACCAATTCATATCAGGGACTAACTGAATATAAAGTTTTATTTAATTACGTGCATTAGTTCTTGAGATAGAGTGCCCAGAAAATTTTTGTCACATACAGACAGACAGACTCACACACATATATTTTCTAAAAACATTCATATCGTGTTCAGGACCTTCTAAAACGTATAAATCCGTCGAAAACCGGAGGTCAAAAATTTTCATGAATCCAGCACTTTCTTCTTGTAAATATAGACGAAAGTAAAAAATATATATATCATAAGACATATTGAATGTCACAATTTGTACAAATTATTGCATATGTAAATTGTGTTAAAGTAAGTAAAATAGATTTGAAAAAAAAATATATTAAATAAAAATTATATGTTTAAATTATTAGTTAATCAGCATCCCAATACGCTATAATAAATAAAAAAATTATTTCTAACTTCTAATCCCTTATCTTTACATGTCTGAAAATTTGAAACTGGAAAAGTGTTGATCATATTTTTAACCCTTTCCGGCGCAGAATAAATCTGTTTGTAAAATAATGAAATAATGGACTGACACCAGATTTTACAAACGATTTCCTTAGAAAAGAATAACTTGCTGATTTTTCCTTACTTTATAAAATGAAAATTGTAATTAAATATTCTTGGTGCCGTTTGTCAGTTTTGAAATTAAAATTAGGTGTCCTTTTTTGTGACCACCGCCCGCTAAAGGGTTAATGGATGTTCCGGAATTAGCATTCTCTGTCTGTAAAGATGCTTAAACAAAGTTACTTAATTCTTTTAAAATGTTTCTATAAAATATTTATCGTACATGAAAAAAAAAGAAATAAAAGTAAAGAAAAAAGAATAAAAAATACACTTCTTTTTTAAAAGCTGAACATTTTATCCAGTTCCTAAAATATTACCTCTTCTTCGGCGGCAACCTAATTATAATTGTTTTTCTAAATATTTTCTTTCAGAAAATTATCCCAAAATCGGTTTATATTAGTTTACGACACATAGTAACGGATGATTTAATGTTTTTTTCTTCTAAATAACTTACTTTATAAAATAATTTATCCTCTCCTATGAAACCACAAAGGATTTTCCACCTGAATTAACACAGATTTAATAGAAAAGTCATCATAAATTTCAGCTTCTGTTTTTTAATAAATGAAGCGTATAAAAGGAAAAAATAATTACAAATAAAATATTTGTATAAGGTATTTTTAATAAGGTATTTTTAGTGTCACAATTTGAACAAACGTTTGTAGTTGTAAATTACAAAAATAAAATACTCATGCTAGAAATGATACAAATAAACAGAAATGCTTAAAACATTTTTAATAAACAAAAAGACTAGTTTCGTACGCACAAAACAGATGTGACATTCTCAAAGATTGTCATGTTAAATAAACTATTAGTTCATAAAATTTGGAATATGTGCTTGATAGACAAAAAACACACCAGATATAAGGTATCACGAAACAGGTGCTTTAAAACATTTTAGCAGAATCTCGCGCCAAATTCTAGGTAACACAAAGGTAGCCGATTTATTGCATATGCTCTTGTTGCGCATATAGATTTCTATCGATTCACGAATAATTGATGGAGAATAAAATTTTGATGTATAAATTATTTTATTTTTTTTAATTATTCTGTAATGATTCTATGTTATGTAATCTGGTTAAAGTTGTAGTTTTCTTGTTGTACTTGATATATGCTATATATTTTTTCATCCTCGTTTTAAAATTTCTATTCGTCATCTTGAACCTTCAAAAAGCTCATGATGCTAGGGGGGGGGGGGATAGTTGCTGACAGACATACGTTGTGCGAGAAATTCATTATTTATTTAAAAACTGGATTATGCTAGTTAATAGTCGGTCACCTTAATTAATAAACAATGTCATCTAAATTTGCGAAATCGTCTGCCCATTATCGTGTGCGGACTTGTTGTTTCAAAACATTGATCATGAACAGTGTTTGATTACAAAGTCTAAAAATAGCTGAGACCGAGTTCACAATGGACTTCATTAATAAGGAAGTAAACATACAGTATATGGCCAAAAAATCACCGGGCATTTTTGATTTTAGACGTCTTGTCGAATATATGGAGAAATACTTGACAAATTCTTCTGGAACTTCAGCAATCTACAGAACATGTTCAACCATCTTTTTTTCAGCGAAAGTTGGATCACGAGAACAATGAGAGCAACAACAACAAATTGAAAAATAAAATAATATTTTCTATCACCCTGTAAAATAAAATGCTCTAAATGGTCTGCTTCAGCAAATTCTTCCGAATTCTCCAGAAAAGAGCTACAGAAATATGAAAATCATGTACGACATTTGTGTTCATCTCTGTAAGAACAGTGAGGATATCCTTGATTTATAAAGGTTTCTTTATAAATTCAAGAAATATTTGCATGTCTTTTGTTTATAGCATACCAACCAAATTTAACGACAGTTTCAAGAAACTTAAAAAATAACAGTAGACGCAATGCATAACCATTACAATATAAATGTATTAAATATTTGATAGAATGAGCATTTGTATGAAATAATTTTTACTACGCATGCACTAAAGCTAACAAAAATGTTGTTGCATAACTGAATAGTCAACTTTTTAGGGCAACTCATATAACAAAGCCAGTCGAATATCTTGAAAATCGAGAAAAGTATTGGTGATTTAGTGAGCTGAATTTCAGATGCTTTCTAAAATTAGTTGGATGATATCACATTTTCCACAAATTGACATTTTTGAATACTTGACTTCTAATAAAAGGTATGTATTTAATGCATGTCCACGCGTAACTTTCCAATGGATGTTTCCATTTTCATAATTATTATTATTTTTTTTTGTTGTTGAACTGGGCTTTTTCTGATTACTGTTCTACAGAGAACTAAAACATCAATAAGAAATGAAAAAAAAATGAAAAATGACAATTTCTAGAAAATATCTCTTATTATCCAGTTATTTTTAAAAAGCAGTTGAAATTCAGCTTACTATATTGCCGAAGTCTTTCTGAATTTTTACGATATTAGACTTGCCTTTTTTATCAGTTGCGCTTCATAGTTTAATACTATATTATGCGAAAAAAATTATCATTAGTGCATGCGCAGTTAAAATTATTTCATGGTCATATTTCATCAGTCATTTAATATATTTATGTTCTAAATGCAGTATGTTGTTTTTACGGTACTTTTTGAAGTTTTCGAAAAGTGGCGTTAAAATTGTTTGAAAATATTCCATGGCATAAACAAAAAAGGTGCAAAATTTTCTGAATTTTTTTAAATAAACCGTTATATCTCTATGAATATACTGGATAATCTAACACAAATGAACAAAAAGATTGTTCAAGAGCCACATAGCCATTTACTGCAGCTGCAGATCATCCTGAGCATTAATTTTACACGATCGTAGCAAACGTTATTTTTTCTTAAATTTGTTGTTGGTTATTTAATTTCTATCGTGATCAAAATTTCGCTGACAAATATTACGTCAACCATGTTGTTTATGATCCTGAAATTCCTGAAGAATTTGTGTAGTATTTGTGAAGTTTTTCTGTAGACACATTCGACTAAACATCCAAAATTGAAAGCGTTCGGTGACTTTTAGCCATGTACTGTTTTTAAATAAAATAAGTAAATGCTGTTTAATTTTAAGCTTGCCATTATTGAAACCCATCTTATTTACTAAACACATAAAAATGATTTTTTTCTGATGATACATGTAATATTTTTCTGCGAAAAAGCTATTTAAATGTTTCATTACGTGTTGTTTTGGAGGAATTCTAGGAGAATCAGTATAATTATTATTAGTTTAAAAATTATTTTAAAAGCATTTTTCACTTATTTTTTTACGAACAAACAATTTTGCACATCTGAAGCTGAAATGCTTCAGTATAATGTGTGAAATATTTATTTAATGGAATTGTAAAATAAGTTATTTTTCAATAAAAAGTTAAAATTTCAGTGCAAATTCACCTTGTTTAATAATTAAAATTCATAAAGATACAACTAAATGTAAATATATTGCGTGAAAGTGCGTAAAAACATACATAAAAACATTTAAAAGAACATTAAAGTCCTTTCTAAAAAATCAAAACTTTTTCAACCGAACTTACTCGGTCATCATCAGCGAAAAACAAATAGTTAAGTTGAGTTGTTGTCTCTTCGCGTTTTCTAGCTTGCCTGGAACAAACCATTTTACTTCAAGGGTGTGGAATATAAGATGGGATGGGAAATGTCATTCAACATTTCAAAAATAAGTACAATCATGTATTAATTCATTTCAGTAGTACAAACCAGATATACGTAGGTATGACACTGAGGAAATTGCGGGACAGAATAAAAGAACACGAAGCTGATCTTAAATTAAATAGACCCCACACTGCGTTAGCAAGATTAGCACAAACTGAACCTATAAAAGTAGATTTCAATGGATCCAAAATTCTATTCCGTACAAGTAATCACCAGGAAGCTATCATAAGAGAGTCTCTGGAAATAATATCTAAAAAAGAAATAGTTTGTAACGATGTATTGTCGGATAATATCCACGCAGTTTGGAATGAATTTATACATGATTGATTAACCTGTACTTGTTTTTTAAATGTTGAATGACCTTTCCCATTCCACACCCTTGAAGTGAAATGGTTTCTTCCGGGCAAGCTAGAAAACACGAAGAGACAACAACTCAACTAAACTATTATTTTTTCACTGATGATGACCAAGTAAGTTCGGTTGAAAACGTTCTGATATTTTTAAAAGGACTTTAATCTGCTTTTAAATGTTTTTATGTATGTTTTTACGCACCTTCAAGCAATATATTTACAATTAGTTGTATCTTTATGAAGTTATTTTTATTTTGCTTTTTAATAGAAATAACTTCAAATATGTCATGCGTTGATTTATTTTGAAATATTATAACAATCAAAAACTTTTTCTTAAAAGTAATCGTTGGTGTAATTTCCTCATAAAAAAGGTGAAGCTTCACTGTGTGCTAAATATAGCTTGCTTCCTGTCATGCAAATCACATTACTGGAATACTACAAGATTAACTTTTGATATTAGATTCCATTCATAAGTTTACCACAATATCGTAATTTAAATTACTCAAATAACCCATTTTTACTTTCTTCTATACACAAAAAAATGTACTGAATTCTTGAAACATTTCAATGGATTTATACGCTTGAGACGGTCCTAACAACGTGAGTTGACTGTTTTTAGAAAATGTCTGTCAATGAGTATGTCTGTCTGGGACACAAATTTTGTAGGCGATCTGACTCAAATATAACTCGATACTTAACAAAACTTCAAATTAGTTCAGACATTGATATAAATTTATGCTTATTAAGTTTTGGTGTATATCGTCCAACAGGAGGCGCTGCTGTGCTGCATTTTTCCCGATTTCAAAAACAGCTATGTCTCAAAAGCTGTAAAACGGAATTTCATCAAACTTTACATTATATTAGACCTGAACATAAATAGATGTTGATAAGATTTTTGTATATATCACTCAACAGCTTACGCCATCATCTGTTGTGTTTTTCACGATTTCGGCAAATATTGCATCACGTAAACTAATACGTGGAATTTCATCAAACTTCATATTATGTTAAATCTTGACACAAATAGATGCTGAGATTCAATTTTGATTTTGAACTATAATTTCTCACAAACAAGTAAAGCAAAAAAATATATATTATTATTTTATTAATTCTAGATGTATTATTAGTAAATGAATTTCTAGAGATTTCAGCTACAGTCTGATATAAAATAATTTGTCTGATACATTTACTTATACTATATGAAAAACATTTATTTCTTGAAAACATTTCTATCATTTTTTAATTGTAAATATCTATAGTAAGTTATTCGGAGAATTGTATTTATAAAATTTCTTAAGCTGTTTACTAATATATTTCTTGCATTTAGCTTATATAACTGGGAAAGGATTACTCTTCCCTCAGTATTTATATAATACATTCTTCATAGATTCCATTCTATTTATATATATTTTTAAATATAATTTCTTCCATTTTCCTGTAATCCTCGAGAACATTTAATATGAATTACGGCATTACATATTGAGTATTCGAGAGTCTTCATGGATAAAATTCCCGGAAGATAATTTTATTCAATCGCCTACATAGACGTTATATAAAGCCCGATCAAAAATTACAAGAATACGCTGCATAAAATATGTTTTTGAATGCCTTTAGTTTCAATTGCTGCCTCATACACGTGTGACATATGTGGTTTTTATTTCTACAAAATATGGAATAGCATTTTAACTATACCAATTCAAAAAATAATTTTGTCTTTGAGTTTTCTCGTAATTTGTGCTTGACAGTGTTGAGAATGTGTTTTAAAGAGATTTATAATTAGGTATGAGAATATATTTTTATTTAGTATTCCTGTAATAACGTGTTATTCATGTAATTTCTATTTCTAAGAAATACTCTTTTCTGATTATTTGTGTCATATCTTTCCGTAGATTTCAATCTACTTTTTTTTTTATATTTTCTCTATTTTTTTTTTATTTTCTTCTATCTTTACAAGAAGAAAGTATTGGATTCATGAAAATTTTCGATGGATTTATAAGTTTTAGAAGGTCCTGAACACGATTTGACTGTTTTTAGAAAATGTCTGTCTGTCTGTCTGTATGTGACAAAACTGTTGTGTGTGCTCTAGCTCAAGAACTAATGCACGAAATTTAATAAAACTTTATATTCAGTTAGTCCCTGATATAAATTGGTGCTGATTAGTGTATGGTGAAAATCGCCCAACAGGTGGCGCTGCTATGCTGCATTTTTTGAGATTTTCGCAATAGCTCTATCTCAAGAACTAATGCACTCATTTTCCTCGAACTTCAGATTCAGTTAGACCTTGACATAGATAGATTGATGATTACGTTTTGGTGTAGATATCCCGACAGGTGGGGCTGCTATATCACTTTTTTCATGATTTTTACGATAGCTATATCTGAAGAACACATACACGAAATTTCATAAAACATCATATTCTGTTAGAACTAGACATCAATAGATGCTGCTTACGTTTTGGTGTAAATATCCCAACAGGTGGTGCTCCTATACTACTTTTTTCATTATTAACACGATAATTATATCTTAAGAACTAATGCACAGATTTTCATCAAACTTTAGATTCATTTAGACGTTGACATAAGCTGTTTTCAATTAAGTTTTGGTCTAAATCTCCCAACAGGTGGCGCTGCTATGCTGAATTTTGCAGGATTTACACGATTTTATCGATAGTCATATCTCAAAAACTAATGCACGGAATTTAATAAAACTTTAGATTCAGTTAGACCTTTATATAAATTGGTGCTGATTCTTTTTTATGTATGTGAAACCATTGTGAGATAGAAGAAACTTTTGGGATTGATACATCCGACTAATTTAATCTTCCAGACCGATTGTTGCTAACATTTTCCCTTCCTCGGGCCCCATTTGAAGCGAAAACTTTGTTTTAGATCACATTTGCATGGTTATTTTTTTTCGTGTCCCAGCTAGTATGTACAAATATTATAGATAGTAGTTAAACAAAAATTTAAAAAACTGTTATTTAGTGTAGAAATAATGAAAGTAGTAAACCATTTTAATGTTATTTCGTTAGTTATAATCAACGCGACAAAAATGCTAAAACTACAAAGGAAATAATATTTTATTTCCTTTCTTTAACAAATGATTTTTAAATTATTGAGAACATTTGACAGTACATTATGAATATCTCCAGATGTCTTAAATATATTGCGTTGATTCATTTGATATATACAAAATATTTGTTGATCACAGGTTGAACAGCCTTGCTCTAAAAAAAGTAATGCGAATGACGTCATTAGATTGCGAGTATACACCCAGAAAAGGGAATTGATTAAAACTACAAAACATGTTTTGTTGAGTACATTTTGGTTGTTTTGGCAACATTCAAGTAAAATTGAACCATTTTACTTGAATTAACAAAACATTTTTTGTTGACGATACAATTTTTTTTTTTTTTTTTTGGAATTGCAAAAAAAAAAAAAAAAAAAAAAAAAAAATTGTTGGTTCAAACAAAATTTCCATTGACCTATATTTAAACAAAAATTTTTGTTGGGACAACCAAATTTTTGTTGATTCAACAAAACTTTTTTCTGGGAGTACCTATCTGCGACAAAGAATGTTTTTGGAAGATATACAATTTAAGTTTTATTTTTTATGTTACGTATCTAAAATTGTTTTATCGAAAATAAATCATTCAATAATTTATAATTCCGTTCTATTTATTAAATGTGTTATAACATAAGATATTTATTTTATAATTATTCAACGAAGAGAAGCCAAAAAAAATGTCCTTGTTAGATTAGGCAGTGTTATTTTGATTATAATTACATAAAACCATACTATTTAAAATTATAATTTATTATTTTAATTGTTGTCCCATTTTCCTTAAATTTATAAAACTGAATTACATATAATAATACATTTGCCAAAAAGAAAAAAAAATACTCTTGTTTTAATGTTTGTTTTCTTACAGTCCATTTTCGAATTTGTGATTACATGTTTTACAAAATCGAGTACAGTGTAGTTGAATGTATAAAACTGTAACAGAAGTTGACATAAATTTTTAATTTAAAGAAAAAATTAAACATGACGCTTCTATTGAAATTTAAAATTTAACAAATCTTTACAAAATGCATTTAAATTGAATCGGGCTATTTCAAGTTTTTAACGTTTTCCAACGTAATTGAAAAGTGTTTATGAATTCGGTTCGTCAGTCTGCCGTCTGCCTGTGCGTGTTCTAACTACGGTACATATACTCGAATTTCCATGAAAAAATATATTTGTTATTGAGGTATACTATCGAATGTTTTGTAGCGAAGAGTGTAGCATCTATAGTCCACGTACAGGGACAATCAAAAGAAATCCGTTACGTCTACGGGGAAAATCATTTGCTGTGTATTTTCATGATGTTACATTAATTCTAACATATTGAAATGGATATATGTATCACTTCGGTGCACTACTAGATTCTTATTACAGAATATGGCGTGCATAACATTTATTCATTTTATTTGTTCATTTACAGGGGCACTCAACAGAATTCTGTTACATTGCGGTATATTTCGAAAAATAGTTTGAGATGTAGTTTAATAATGTTACACGATTTCAAACATATTGAAATTGATATATATCACTGATGCGAAGTGTAAAATGCTTACTATAGAATACAGTGGAAATAGTATTCATTGTTGATATACAGGGACACATAAAATAATACAGTACTACCTATGAGCATTAATTGCTGAAAGTGCGTTTTCAGTTGAGGTCCGTGTTTATAAATTTAACAATTTTTAGGATATTACTTGGTGTACATAAATTCCATAGATTTTATAGAGAGCTGCACAAAACAAGTCGAGTACATTTCCGTTTATTGATGGAAATTGCTGAAGGGGAATTTTCAATAGTGCTATGCGTTCGCTAACTAAAATCAATTTTAGCATGCTATGTAGTGTATATACAAATCTATAGATCGTATACGGTGCTGCCCAAAAGAATTAGGATACTTTCCCGACAATTCTGAAATTAGGTTTATAAATGCGTTATGCGTTTTACAAGTTGTTGGGGCTAGTTGAGCTTAAGCTGAAAGGTAGGCATCTCCGCCTTGTTTGACTTTGACTTTGTTTACTTAGACATCATATTTCACTCTATTAAACAATGAAGTTTTATTATAGTAGTATGAATATGTCGGAAAGTGTTTCATAATCTATGCTTGATATATGATTTTCCGTTGTTGTTGAAAATTAAAATGTAACTGTTCCATTATGTTAGATTATTTGGCTAAGATGCTTTACACTCACGCACAAAAAAAATAAAAAATAATAATCGGTTAAAAAAAGGAAAAAAGTCGCCAAATTTAGGGGATTTTTCCTTTAATGGCAACCTAGCCATTGTATTAAGTTATTCGTTTGGCGCAGTCTTGAAAATCGCGCCAACCAAAAAGTCGCCAAACTTTTGCTTACATGTTTACGTGAGTGTAAAGCATCAGTTCCGATTATTTAGTTGCATGTGAATATAAATATTTAACGACTAATAATATAATGAACAGTAAAACATATAAAACATTATAAACATTTTTTTATTTTATTTAATAGTACAACGAACGCTCATTAGTGCGAACTTTGAAGGGAGGCCATTTTCTACCCGCAGTAAACAATGTAATCATTTTAATGGTGTAAAATAATTCCTTGGGTTGATCAAATTGAATTCAGTGTTTTACAGAAATTAAATAGCTTACTTAATATTAAAAGAAAGATAAATATTCTTTAATTTAATAATTTTAGTAAAAAAATAAAGTTGATGAACATTTACTAATAAACTATATGGCCAAAGGTGACCAGTCACTTGCGATTTTAGACGTTTTGTTAACTATCTAGAAAAATAAATGAGGAATTAACCTGGCACTGCAGCTGTGTAAACAGTATAGTATAGGTTATATATTTCCGCGAAGATTTTTTCCCGAAACCCCATAGGGGACTGTCAACAAATTAAAAAAAAACGAATATCTTTTGGATAACCCTGTAAAAACTAATCTAGCAAAAGCGTTCAAATTCGAGAATAGTAATAAGTGACTTATTGTAATATACTGTGTTCATTTGTATGATAATAGCATGTATACTCGTAGAGAAATTAAGTTTTTTTATAAAAACAGTCCCAAATTTTGCCAAGTTTTTTTGCTTATAATTTTCAGAGTTCCTAATATAAAAAAAAAGTTCTTTTCAGAGAATATGACAAACAACATTTTACATAACACTCTGAAATCAGAATTTAAAAATAATAAAAATTCGATGAAAAATGGGCAGATTTACTAAAAAATGTTTCACTGCGCATGCGCGAATACAATCAAAATATAATATGCATAATGTATTAGCTAAGTATATAAAGAAACTTTTGTAAAAGTCTCAAAATCATAGCTTGAAAATTCTGAAAATTATCGTCGATAGAATAAGTTCGAAATCCGTTGTTCCCTAAAAGAAGCAAAAAGATGAGGGGTTGTATCAAATATCTGTTGATTAGTGCTAAGATAGTGTACACAATATTGCACGTACTACTGGTTATTATATCACTATCGTGGGTTTTGTCACATTGTAACTTTTGTTACTGGTGGTTGTCACATTGTAACTTTTGTTACTGGTGGTTGTCACATTGTAACTTTCGTTACTGGTGGTTGTCACATTTCTGGATGTTGCACGCTCATTTTTGTTGTCTTTGTCACTTTATCTCACCCAAGCATTGGGGGTTTTGATTTAATTTTTTTTTCCTTCGTGAATACGCTTATTGCGATCAGTCCATTGAGTCCTAATTGCTGTTATTACTGCTTTTGAATTTTGTGCAACTTGTTGATTTGTTGTTTGAGAAACTTGTCGCACTAATGGAGTGGGGCTTGTTCCGTGGCCGTTAGTCCGTCATATATTTATGAGACTGTATTCACTTGATGAGACACTGTTTTTTTTTTGTTCCCTATTCACTTTCTTTGGCAGGTGTGCTTTGTGCATTCACCACTTAATTATTTTGTTGTGTTTTGTTCACTTTTTGTTGGCTATTTGACTTCGTCAGTTGGTGAAATTTATTCCGTCACAGATGACTTAGCAACTAGTTTAATTCTCACTGGTATGTTTGTGAAAAAATTGTCCACATTAATTGGTGGTTATTGCGCAGGTATTAAGTGGAGACGCATTAACGAGAACCCACTGTATACTTATATTTTTTTAAACCACAAAAAAAAATGTAGCATAATAATTAATACATATAAACAATATTGTAATCTATATATATTCAGAAAATTCGATTTCTGATAGATCACTGCTAGAATCCAGTTCCTTGAAGCTTCTAAAATCATGCTTCAAGCATTTAGCCATCCAACTATTTTTCCAGGTATCAATAACGCTTTTATGTTTCTTAGAAATGATAATTCTTCTCTGATTATTTACTTAATACTTCTTAGATTTCTATCGACTTATATTTCTAAAATGAAATTTGAGCTCTTTCATCTGTAATCCTCCATATGATATGAGTTTCGTTACTTGATAATCAGTTTTTCTGTGTATATTCCCGGTATTTTTCTAATTTAAGATTTTAATTTTTCATTGTATAAAACTTAACGTATTGTTTTCAAAATAATATAATCGTTATTTTACAATTCGGTTAAGCGTATTTTTAGTTTCAATTAAGCCTATGTAATGTAACTTGCCTGTTTTTTTTTTTTTTTTTTAATATTTGAAAGAAAGAAAACTAGTAAAATTAATTAAAAGTTTTTGTTGTTGGACGAAAAAAATTCACCGATATATAATATTTAAGAATAATACAGCAATTTTATATGTATCGTGAGAGTATTTAGCTCGATATTAATATATGTATAAACAACTAATTGTATAATGAGCATTGAAATATAAAGGTTTTACAGTTTTAAAGTTTATTAAATTCATTTTCTACTAGTATTACCTATATAGGATTTCTGAAACAACTAATTGTATAATGGACATTGAAATGTAAAAGTTGTACAGTTTTAAAGTTTATTAAATTCATTTTCTACTAGTATTACCTATATAGGATTTCTGAAACAACTAATTGTATAATGGACATTGAAATGTAAAAATTGTACAGTTTTAAAGTTTATTAAATTCATTTTCTACTAGTATTACCTATATAGGATTTCTGAAACAACTAATTGTATAATGGACATTGAAATGTAAAAGTTTTACAGTTTTAAAGTTTATTAAATTCATTTTCTACTAGTCTTACCGTCAATCCGAAGTATTGGAGCTATACTGCAAAGAAGAATTAAAAACAAGTAATATAAAAAAAAAATTAAGTCAATTCCTACTTTTTAATAATAAATATATAAAATAAACCCGTGCAGCATTAATGTCCCACGTTAATTTTATTGAACATTATTTTATAATCAACGTTGCGGTATTTTATTTTTTGTTGGCATCACTCATTTGAGAAAAATCTTTCATTTCATTTATGAAAACAATGGGAGAATTTTTTTCTCCCATAAAAAAATTAAAATTAATTAATTATCTTTAATTAATGAATTAATATTTGAAAAACCTGTATTAACATCAATTGTCATCCAGTACAAGTTTTAAAAAATTTATTTGAACTTGAATGGATGAATAGAAAATATTTTATTAACGATTGAAAATTCCAACAAGATATATACAGAGAGAGTGTGAGCTAATAGTAGGAATTTAATGAAAAACAGAAAGAATATGATTACGAATAGATGATTTTTTTATTGAAAAAGACTTGAGTAAACACAACTAAATGATTCACATGCCGAATAAGGCTATGATTTTCTTTCAAAGAGATAATAAACCCTCAAATAACTATTCGGAATCAAATTTAGCCTCTTTTCAGCGGTTTCCAATAGCATTCATAATATTACAACCAAAAATCATTAAAAACGTCAATAATCCATATGTTCTCTCTAAAGAATGGTAATGATTTAGCAGTGCCTTTTAAGGTTAGCAGTCTCAAATCTAAGCGCTGCGTTCTGTCGTCAATATTAATAGCTGCAACGGCATCCAATAGGAGTTAAAAGCGTAACAGATTTAAGAAAGGTATGTGATAGACGATTTATTTGCACTTTAAAATTCTTAAAAAACTTCTCAGAAAGCCGCAGATTTTTCTGTTTACCAGAAAACCTTGTGTTTCAATATTCATTAGTAATATGTTCTCTTTACATTGCTTCAGACTACTCAGTAAAGGGCAAAAAATCTGTAGTCAGGAAGGGAAGATTTTCTGAATTCCACGGAAAAGCATCATCTTATCGTTTGGACTGCTGTATGAATGATCTTCGACGATGTATATAGGATTGCTGAAACATCTAAATGAGAAAAGTGAAAGTAGACAAATATATATATATTGCAAAAATGTTTGACTTTTATATGTTAAACGGGCTATTTACACATAAATATAACTACAAATATCAACACCATTAGGCAAGAAAAAAAAACTTCAGTACCTTCGCATTCTCAGAAAAATATTCTCAAACTTTGGATCGCTTATTTATCAACAAACACTTTTTATTTCAGATGCAAAATACTCAGCAATTGTCCTTAGAATGCATTGATACACATAATGAAAAATGTTATACACGCAAAAATAATACTTAAAATGAATAAATGAATACACACATACACGGATATGTACAGTGAAGATAGGTTTGCTGCCACAAAATAGACAGATACTTCCAACTCTTCTGTATGTCACGCTCTTAAGACAGAGTGGTTTCCACCAATTTTCGAACAGCCATGTAATGAAAGTAAGACGAATGGGTGGGCGATCGCTGCCTGTCTCTTTCGTTGGCTGTTACTTATATAACAAGTTGGAAATTGTACGTCAAACGTGACAAACGAGGTGCGTTCGTACTATAGCTAGTTACAAAAATATTCAGATCTTGATGATTTTTAATTCTGTGAAATGAATTATATCGTCTGCAGATTAATTTCTGTAACAAAATAAGTATCTCGGTCACTTGACGATTAAACCTCGGAAGCTCCTATAACAAGAAAGCACCGATTTAAAATTTAAAAAAAATCCAATTTCTTAATAAATGTTTTTATTAATATTTTCTAAAGTTTTGATTCGATTTTCATAAAATTTGAAATGTCTCGACAAAATTCTGCAAAGATAATATATCTTAAATTTCAAACCATTCGTTTGGGTAGTTTTTGCGTTGTTATATGCGGACGGACGGACAGACAGACGGACGGACCAAACGACGACAATAGGTGCTACATATTTATATAATTACGAACGCACCTAAAAATGAAGGAAAATGTTTATATTCAACTGTAAATTATATAAGCTTGGTTTATCTAATTAATTATACAAATAGAAAGTTATACAGGGTGAATCTAAACACTTGGGCAAAATTTTAAGGGGTGATAGTACACATCAAGACAAACAATATTAAATAGGAAACTAAGGGTCCCAAACGTCTTCCGAAGGAGATAGGCGCCATTAAAGTTTAGGGTCCAAAATTTCAAATGATTATAAAAAACGGAAAAATTTGTCGATTCGTTCGCGATTTTCGCTAAAACTATTCTTTATGTCAGTATTTTCTTAAAAATAAATTTTGACGATAAAGTTCAAAAAATGCCGATAGAGGGCGCTTTAGACTTTGGAGTAACGAAAAACTATTTTTTACCGTTATTTTTTGTATCTGATTAAATGCTTTCGAAAGCTTAGACTTAAACTTAAATTTTGAGCTCAAAATCTGAATCGTTGGGAGTGATTAAGTAGCGCAAAAAGAACTGCGTTCAGGAGTTGAAATTTGAAACACCTTCCTCCCCTCCCCCCACTTCTGAACACAGTTCAGTTATTCCCGATCTTGTTGTCGTAGACCAGGCAGAAACAATATGAGTTATAATTTTCCAACTGGACGAAAAATGTCCGGGTCAGAATTCGAACCGGGGATCTCTTGAAGCTGCCATTCTCTACCAACTGAGCTATCCCGGTTGAATCTGGAGGGCATAATTCTTCCAGATTCAACTGGAATAGCTCAGTTGTTACAGCATGGCAGCTTTAGCCAAGAGATCGCAGGTTCGAATCCTGGCCCGGCCATTTTTCGTGCAGTTGAAAAATTACAACTCATATGATTTCTTTACCAATTTGAATAATTGTGTTAAAATTAATCCAGGCAGAAACTACTAACCTCTACACGTAAAATGAACGATAGAGTATGACAAAATTAAATAGAAAATTTATTCATAACAGACATGAACAATTTCTCCGCGCAAAATAAAAAGAAACAATTTGATGTATGCATGTAGTGCGCAATATGAATGAAGGTTGACACGTAGAAAATGGTACACGCATGATGTTCGTGAGGAATCACAAAAACTGCTCGAAAGAGTGCCCACCAGCAAAGATGCAGGCCTCACGCCGCTGACGGAGGGAGTTGCGAACATTAGTGAATACCCCGGGCATCTCCCGGATATCGCCTGCTACGACGGCAATCATCGCAACCAGGTCCTCGTCGGAGTCAACGGTAAAAAATAGTTGTTCATTACTCCAAAGTCTAAAACGCCCTCTATCGACACTTTTGAACTTTATCTTTAAAATTTATTTTAAAAAAATTTATTTAATTTTGTCATCCCTCTATCGTTTAATTTACGTGTAGGGGGTAGTATTTTCTGCCTGGTCTACGACACCAAGATCGGGAATAACTGAACTGTGTTCAGGGGGGTTCAAATTTCAACTCCTGAACACAGTTCAGTTTGTGCTACTTAACCACTCTCAACGATTCAGATTTTGAGCTCAAAATTTAAGTTTAAGTCTAAGCTTTCGAAAACATTTAATCAGATACAAAAAATAAAGGTAAAAAATAGTTGTTCGTTACTCCAAAGTCTAAAGCGCCCTCTATCGACATTTTTTTTAACTTTTTCTTTAAAATTTATTTTTAAGAAAATACTGACATAATGAATAGTTTTAGCGAAAACTGCAACGAATCGACCAATTTTTCCGTTTTTTATGATTATTTGAAATTTTGGACCCTAAACTTTAATGGCGACTATCTCCTTCGAAAGACGTTTGGGACCCTTAGTTTCCTATTTAATATTGTTTGTCTTGATGTGTACTATCATCCCTTAAAGTTTTGCCCAAGAGTTTAGATTCACCCTGTATAATCATAGAGGTAATTTGTTTATATTCTAGTATAAATATTTTTCGTACATACTCAAAAAAAAAAAAAAAAAAAAAAAAAAAAAAAGTTGAATACGATGAAATTAAATTTGCGAAACCCACGATCACTAAAATACCTAAATTATCTGCGGAACCTATGACAAACCTTCCTCTTATACAAACATACATACATATGAATACATATGTACATACATATGAGTAAATACATACAAACACATATATGAATATATACATACATATGGGTACATGCATACATACATACATACATGACATGAACATTTTTGTGCAATTCTCTGGCGATTATTCGCAGGGAAGCGTCTAATACGAATGTACCCAACTTTGTATAAGTGCTATCGGTAAAAATAAGAAATAAATTTGAAATTTAAACAAAATTGTATCGATTTGAAAATTATGAAGAATGTAACGTCTAATTTGGCTACCAATCAATCACGTACAATTAAAATGACACTAGCAGGCGTCACCCGCTACGCTAGTCCATTTTTTCAAACGAATCAAATTAAATATATCGGTGAATTTAACCTTGTATTTTAAAACAATATCGACCTTCATCTGGAAAATACATCCGGATTTCTGAAAACGATACGAACGCTATTGTGCTATTATATTTTCTAATGCGTGGGAAAGAAATTGGTCTAATTAGATTCAACTCTTTTAGTTGGTCATTTATAGAAGATTTTGGTAGGGAATGAGGCCATTATGACAATAAAAATTTAAATGTTCTCTAGTCGCCACTATATTATAATGGAGATCATTAAAATTTCAGCAGAGATTTACCATTGCATCTAAATAATGTTTGAGTGGGACCCTCCATCATCTCCGTGTCTATTACCGTTGCGGGCTGCCTAAAAAGAAAGGACCGCTTTGTCCGCGAGGTCGCTTCGCTAAACAAATAATCGTAGTAAGGAAATTGCAGACTTCACACATACAATTATCTTGCAATAATAGTTTTAAAAGCGGTCACCGTTTGTTTCTTGCTGTATTCAGTCATGATATTTCATGCAGTTTAAGACATCCTGTAAGTAAGGTAACTCCGTCCCCTACTTTACCCTTCTATTTTACTGAGAAATCGACGCACAGAAAAAAAATAGCCATTTGATTGGGATGCGTGCCTTGTTTAATTGAATGTAAAATACTTAACTTAAAAGGAAGAATAAACCGGGCGCGAGCCCTTTCAAAAACTAGAATATTTTAATATAATTTATTATTTCTCATTGTATAATAATTTCTAAATTATATACATAATTTATGAATAATTGTATTGTATATTGTATTGTATAAATGTAATTGTAATATGCTAATTATTACAATGCATATGAATAAAACTAAAAGAAATACATGACCGCTTTATTGTCTTTGGAATAATATAAAGTATATAATATTTAAGGATTAAACGCAAAATTACATGTTAGTAAACTATTTTTTAAAACAAAACTTTAAACACAAATAGAATTCCTGTAGATATCTAAATGTACGAAAAAAGCAAAAGAATTTTTCTTCTCACAATGCATTGCTACACAAAAATGGTGCTACATTAATAGAAATTTTATGAATATATTGAAGGGCGAAATTAACAAGAAATATACGCAACAAAAAAGCTCTGATTTACTTCTCAGAAAACTTTATTTGTTAAATATAAACACTAAGGTAAATTATTATGTTCAAGACAGAAAATTGAAAATATAAAATATTCGTTCTCATAAACCACAATAAACATTTCTTTAATATGGTAAACCACCGAGGCACGTACTCCACAATTTGTGTCTTGAAATGGCTTACAAAATCAATATATGGATTCAATTATAAGTAGTATCCAATGCTTAGTTAAATTCGAAAATAAAACGTATTGATTTAATATTTTAATAAATATTTTGTTAGAAATAATAAAAGGAAAATTTATCCTTTGACCTTTATTTAAATTGAGAATTATAATAAATATTGTCTTAGAAAAAAAAAACGAAAATGCATCATTGGAAATTTATTTGAACGGAGAATTATAATAAACAATCAATGATCGAAATAAAAGGTTTAATATTATTTGAATTATTATGCTATTTGAGATATGCAACAAAATATTCTTATTAAATAATTAATTCACAACTATTTGATAAAAACTGAACATTTGTTTTCTAATTTAATGACAATATATATATATATATATGTATGTGGGTGTGGGTGGGGGTGGGTGTATGTAAAGTGGTGGCCAAAAGTGTGGACATTTTTTGAAAGTTTCATGTTTTTCAACTTTGTGTGCTTGTAGAATATATTAATTTTCACTTAAATACAGACGTTTATATATCAAATTGAAATTTAATGTAGAATTTAATAATAAGAACAGTATTACAATGTCTGCATTACAAAAAACGTTATGCAACTAATAGTAAGATCTATCTTAGATTACCATTTTTTTAAAGTGATACTTACACAATCAATACTTAGTAGGATAACCCTTACTTTTTAAGACAGCTTCACAGCGTCTTTTCATCGAGTGAACGAGTGTTTGGAGTTCATCTTTCGTAATCACATGGTGCCAAGAATCAATTATAGCTATAATAAGTTGTCTTTTATTGGATGGACGTTGTTTTCGTACAAGAATTTTCAAACGTCGCCACAAATTTTCAATTGGATTGAGATCAGGGCTGTTTCCTGGTCATGGTAATATATCTATGCCTTTATTTTGAAACCATGCTTTGCATACTTTTGCTGTGTGGCATGGAGCTGAATCCTGCTGAAAAATTAATGGTGCGTTGTCGGGGAAGAGATCCCTGATGGAAGGTATCAATTTTGGTTCCAGGACAGTTTCGATGTATTTTTTGGCATTCAGTATGCCATCAATCACTTGAATTCGGCCCACACCATCTGCAGACATACATGCCCAAATCATGACATTTGTTGGGTTTTTTGTAGTTGCTTCAATGCAATGAGGATGAAGTGCTTCTCCTACTCTACGTCTCACGTATTTTCTACCATCACAACCAAAGAGCGATATTTTACTCTCATGCTCCAGATTACTTGCTTCCATTGATTTTCTGACCATTTAATGTGTTCTTTTTCCCACTTAACTCGTTTTTTGCGTTGCTTTTGATTTAAATATGGTTTTTTCCTTGGAATTCTAGCTTTTAGTCCAAATCCTGATAACTTTCTTCTTATTGTTCTTGAACTTACTGCAATACCCGCTGCATTCATTTCACATCTAATGGCATCCGATGAAATTTTTCTATCTTGTAGGCGTAGCCGTTTAATTTTTCTATCGGCAGTAGCACTTGTGCATTTTTTTCGCCCTGATTTGGCCTTATTTTCCACTGATTTCATTTTTTCATAACGTAAACAGAACTTTCGTACACCAGAACAAGTCACTGAACCACCAACTTGTCTTGCAATTTCAGCATAAGAGAGGCCATTTTCTCTCAATATGACAATTCGGCTTCTTTTTGTAGATGTCCAATTACTTCTTCTTGTTGATGACATTGTTTAAAATTAGTTTAATTAAAAAATGACTTTAAATATTCAAAAACAGCAATACTCTATTTATCTGTACTAGTATGCATCATTCCGCAAAATATTTCCACAACAATAACTCTTTTACCATCCAAATAACCTAAACTATAGTTACAGACATTTGATTGGTCCTCAGAACAATGTTTGTGATTGGCTAGTACGCTTTTGTTACAAAACACGTCCTTATTCAAAACGATTTGTGTTTGTTTGTTCTACTAAAATGAGCATAACTTTGTAATACAGATATTATAATACAGTTTTTATTATTAAATTCTACATTAAATTACCTTCAATTTGATATATAAACGTTTGCATTTAAGTTAAAATTAATATATTCTACAAGCACACAAAGTTGAAAAACATGAAACTTTCAAAAAATGTCCAAACTTTTGGCCACCACTCTATACGGTCGACTGGTTAAGACGCGTTTCAAGTGTTTGGACAAAACTCGCGTATTAAATGGGTCGCGTATTAAACGGGATTTACATTAATCTTGCAGGAAAAGAGCTAATTTACACATGTAGTCATCTAAATGAACTTTAGAGTAAGTTTTCCATTCATATGTTTAGATCAAACATTGTGTCTTTTAGGAATAATAATATTAAACTTTAATTGAATTCAATACTAACACATTTATTTGTTTCTATAGGACATACTTGAATAATAACTAAAAATAAATATGGACGCCGGCCCGGCAGCGTGTTTGGTAGCGGAGGTGACCGCCACGGTGAAGGCTCGAGTTTGAATCCTGGTAAGGCATGGATGTCAGAGAGTGTATGTCTTTAATTTTGTCTGCTTCCAAGTGTCTGTCCCGTCCTTGTCAAGAAGAAGATTTATGTAATTTGTCAACGACTTGTATGTATTTCTGTTAATAAAAAAAATATGAATCATTCGAGACAAACATCCTAGTAGCTTATAAGTCTCAAAGTATTTCTCCTTCAAATGTATCAAATGTAAATATTTTTTATTTTACAACCAAAAATAAAACAACAAAAATAATTTTCTTGCTAGCCTAATTTCTTTTACCGCAAACGGAAAATATTAAACCTTTGCACAACAACCCAGTTATTAAAATCATATTTAGAACATAATATATTTAGTATCCTTATAATCAGTACTTAATATTTTATATATTAAGAAACAAATGTCTTTGTTAATCTTTGTTTTAAAAAATATTGTTCGCATTGCAAAAACTAAACAAAACATAAAGGAATATAAAAGAAATTTACAACTTCAGTCGCATTTGTGCTGTATTCAAGAGATTCAGTCAATTTTTTTATCCCGGTCTTTGACCAACATCTGACTTTCGTAAAACCCCATTTATGGTGATCGATGCGCATCGCAATTGCTATAAAATGCATTATAAAATATAGTACTGATATAAAGTACATTAAAAAATTTCACTAACAATGAATATATTCATCTATAACCATAACAATTTTTATGGCGTATCTGAGTAAGACGCTGAAGACATTTGAAACAGCAGATAATATAAGAATAGGCGGAAGTTCGGGATCTTCGCCGTTACTGCCGTTACCTGCTTCGTTCTTGGAGTCATGAACACACACAAGAAGATATCTTTTTCGAGTCTTTGATAATGTCTTATAAACTTCCAAAGTCATTTATACTAATGCCTTCATGATGTCAATTACTCTTCGAGGAAGATCTGTTTTTTCCCAATGCGTTGGCTCAGAGCAATTCAATATTGAGTGAGTAGGTAGTCATCCAAATCCTCGTGTTGAGAATCACTTTTGTTTGATATAAAACTGGCTTTCGCAAACAGTTTGCATCATTTTTCTTTTGACGCTATCTCAAAATCTACTGAGTCTGCAGTCTATCCAGCACACAGACAATGCCTGTTTTTCATTTTATTTACCCATCATGCGTAGTATAGGGTAAGTCTTGTAATCGTTTTGAAAATCGAAAAAAAAATTTGGCGGATTTACACGTTTCAGACACTGGAGATTCCGAAAAACATATATATATATATATTACTTACCCATCATACGTAGTATACGGTAAGTCTTGTAATCGTTTTGAAAATCGAAAATTTTTTTTACGGATTTACACGTTTCAGACACTGGAGATTCCGAAAAACATATTTTTAGAAGAAAAAAATTTGCCGTCCGTCTGTGTGTCTGTAAACGCTCTATCTCCCGAAAAAATTGAGATAGAGATTTGCAATTTGGTATGTACTTAGTATGTAATAATGGGAAGAAGCCTATTTCATTTCAATAACCTCGATTAACCGGAACTATTTTTTTCGGACTCGCAAAATATTCGTTCTGATAAAAGGTATATAAAAATTTTCGAAATTGTTTATTTTAAGAAATGAATATAAAAGACAATAAAAAACATAAATTTTGCATAAAGCATGAAGTCGATCGGATAATTAGTTGCCGAGATATTTGGAATCCTATTTTCTACACTCTTCAATTTTTCATGACCCTGTATTTCATCCAAATTTCACTTCAAATAAATATTTTAATTGGAAATTTGACGCTTAATCAGATGCAATAAACTGCTAGTTAATAGAATTATTATTTTTGGAGTTATAAGGAAAAACCTCTTTCAAGCAATTCAGTAATCGAGCCTTTAAAGTTTATGACGTCATCAAGCCACGATTTTATTTGAATTGCAATGCATTTTATAAGTAGTTTACACATTCTTATTTTAATATTTTACATTATGCATATCCATGATGGGTAAGTATTACAGTGGCCCCCAACGACTAGTTTATATTGTTCCACGAGTAGAGTTGCAAAAAACAGGTTTATTCCCAAGTTTATTTCCAATAGACCCAGTTTATTCCCAAAATACCTTGTTTATTCCCAAAAAACCCGGTTTATTCCCAAAAAACCCGGTTTATTCCCAGGTTTAAACCGGGTTTTTTCTAGTCTTTGCAACTCTATCCACGAGGAACCGAGCAAATAGTTCATTTCGTTAGTTTTTTCTTGGGCCTTAATTACGTCTTGCTACAACTGTTGCGGCATACTCCTCGAATCTGAGGACCAAAATTCGAAGTGGACGTTTTTAAAAACCGTAATGGTCCACGGATGGGCTGGACAGTTCTCCAAAAATAACATTACCTTCCCAGCTTTTTCCTGCATTTGTAGTTCGACACTGTGCATCTATGGGCGAAAAGATCAACCAGTCATCCAAATCTGCTTCTGGTTTGCATACTCACAGATCAAACTTTTCAGTTTTTTTGAAGCAGGCTTTCGGGATTTACCAATCACAAACAACTTAATTTTTTCCATGCTGTTTCTTCCAACAAGCACTCGATCTTTACTGAACGTCCTCCCGTTTTTTCCATTTGAACAGTGAATGTTTTTTCAGGCGTTAATTGATTACTGTGAAGAACAATATAAATTTTAATGCATTCAAGATATCATAACAAGTATAAACTTTGACAATTTACAGAAACATGTTGATTTCCCAACACTCTGCTTTTTCGGTGTTCATTGTTGCTGCTTCCCCAGAAACATGCTTGTATACGATTCCATACCAATTTTTAAATCGGCCTAACCATCCACTTGAGGGTTCATTTTTTTTTTGAGAATCTTTCTTATCTGCAAATCCTTCTGTTTCACTACCGGACATTAAGAGATATGTTCAATTCTTGAGTACGAGGATACCGTCCAAACAATATTCTTTATACACCATAGCGTTACATTCATTCACTTATACAAATAAGCAACTGAAATTTTAACAACCATGAGTTGAATTTTTAGCAGCATACATAACATTAATTCCGAAATATTAATTGGTTTTGTGAATGCTTTTGGTTATTTACCGTGACCTACTGAGTCAATTGTTTGTATAACGTCCAATTTATCTGACAAAGACAGTGCCTTCTTTTGATACTCTGACTATTCCCCGTATTAACAGAAAATTTCTAAAACTCAACACGTATAATCAGAGACGAATTGAATTCACGAAACTAGTGGTGCAAGTAAATCACCAAACTATGAGTAAAAAAAGAGTATCGGAAAAAGCAAAGAAGAAGTAGAATTAAAAAGGAAATATCGTTTCCCTTTCTCTTCAAATGCTTTTTAAAGTACATGTACATGGTACTGACGCCTTATTTCCTGCAGTGTACGAGATGAAAAAACAAAAATCGAAGAATAAGTAGAAAAAGAGGACAGAAATTCATTTATCTCTTTCTACTCCAGTAGAAACATACACAAAGCGAGACACAACGAATATTAGAACGCGGAATCAAATAATATTTGCGGTGTTGCTAATTTAGCAGATGTTTTTTATTCAAAAATCTACCATTATTTCCGATTAGTAATACTCGCCTTCAGTAAGTTGTCATTAAATAAGACGACTATTGCTATTCGGAAATAGTGACAGATATCGGAATTAAAAAATCCCTTTAAAATGGCAATGCTGGAAAAGAGTGAAGAAATTCCCATCTTGGTCTATGAATTCGAATATTAAGCCAGATGTTTTGCCTGAAGAGACCGAAACATTCTCGCGTATTAAGCGGAATCACGTAATAACCATTTGCGTATTAAGTGGAATCGCGTAATACCCATTCCCGTATTAAACGTGATACTTTTGCAGTATCCTATGGGCGATGTTCAAGGTACTGGAAAAATACACGTACTAAGCATGATCGTGTATTAAGCGGGATGCGTATTAAGCGGGATTACATATTAAACGTGAGCGTCTTAACGGGCTCCGGCTATGTATCTATATTATAAAGCCAGAAAATGTCCATCATTAACGTTGCGATGGTCACAATGACCTGCGCTATCACGTTCTGTTTATCTGAAATATAAGTTCCATATATCTCATAATTTAAAACATTTTACTATCAAATAGAACACAAAATATATATTGACTAAAATTGAATAACCTAAGTCCATGTAGAAGAACCGTTTTTTAGATGTGGTCTTTTGTCACAAAATTAACTGTATTCCTTTTATTAATAAATGTACATGCTTACAATTCCACTCCTCTGCATACAATGAGTGGCGTTTTTAAACTGGTGATTGGATATAAGTTGTTATTGGATATAAGTGTTTAGTTATTTTTACATGAAAACATCATTTCTTACGAATTTGAGGGCACTCTACACATTAGTAATTGTCGTTTTACGCCATTGGAATAGTTTTCGAGAAAAGGTTGATAAGATCCAAACTTAGCCACTAAAGGCGCTGTGGCCGGTTGCATTAGGTGCGTCGCAGATACTTTATAATATCGTTTTGCACTTGGATAACAGTAGTCTCTCTTTTGGTAAGTTATTTCAGGACAAAGGAACTGTGTTATGCACCCTGTATATTTCCGCCACATAGAACAATGCATGATCAGAGTAGTTTTACGTAGACGATATGCCGTTTTTAAACAATTTAAACAAATAAGCAACTGTGCCGCTACAAAAATGAGTAAATAAATAAAGTTAATTTAATAACCTCTAAATACTTACGCATTCAACTTTAAAAGCGCACAGTGAAGGTGTTTTAAATAATGAACAAACTACTCAAGTGTTTAATAAAAAACAACAGTAGACTAGAGTTTAAAATGAAAAGCATGTTTTTATTTATTTTTAAATTGTTAAGTAATAGGCAGTATGTTACACATTTAGTTGCAATTCCCTTCTTTATGCAGAATCCGAGATGTTAGTTTTATAACTGCAAATCGCACTGTTATAAAAATTACTTTTCTTTCATATTTAAATATTTTAGAAGATAGAAATAGAAGCCAAAACACATTAAAAGCTTAAATTTCTTTAAACTCTTCTCACGATGAACTCAATTCGTCGTTTTTTGGTTTAATCATATCACTTTTTCTATAATCCCCATTCTTCTCCCTTAACACACATCGCATTATCCAGTTGAATTACTTCGGGACTTGTGATGGAAGTATAATAGTAAGATGAACTGATAAAAGTTAAAAAGATGCACTTGTAGGAAAAAAGAACCAGTACAAAAATTTATTTTTAAATTCTTCTATCTTGAAAAAAAAAACACCTTAAAATTATTTATTAGAAAATATGTATGAGAGGAAAATAATTTGTATCTTGAATATACTTCACTAACCTTATGAATGAGACAATTTCTTTTAGAAAGATTAGTATAGAAGATATGTTTACTCATTACTATAGGCTGTTGAAATATGCCGATTTTGTGTACGGAAAATATCTTAATGCAAATATATTACTTAATTTGTAGTAAAATAATAATACTATTTACTCAAAAAATTAAATATTTTTAAATAACTAGAAATTATGACATTCGGAGGGCATTATCAGTTGAATCGCTCAAAAACTGGCGATGAAGTATGATATTTAATTAATGAAGTATTAGTATAGAAGACACATTTAATGATTATCATAGGATGTTGCATTATGTTATACAACGCTTCTCACGCTGAACTTAAGTTTGTCGTTTTTCCGGTTTAATATTTTCACTAGATTTATAATCTCCACTTTCCAGACTTTTGAAGCACTTATTGAGTTATCCAGTTGAATTACCTCGTAAGTGATGATTGAAGTACAGTAACAAATGAGCTGATAAAAGTTAAGAGGCTGCTTTTCTATGAAAAACAACTTGAATGAAGATAAAACATTTTTAAATAATCTCCTTTGAAAAACTAACAAAAGAAACAAGAACAATTGGTTAAAAATATCCTTCCGGCCTGTACCGGGAGGAAAAGGTAGCTTTACTGTAGTCTTCGTTTTAAAATTTTAGCTAGTGTTACTTGAAAACAACAAACTAAAATTTAAACAAGAACGAAAAATCATCCTTCCAGCATAGATTATGAAACACTTTCCAACACATTCAGAAAACAGTAACGAAAATTCACCCTTAATTAAGGTAAAATAAGATATGTAAGTAAACAGTTTAGAAAACATATACCACATTGAAAAATACAGTTTTCGAAATTACCTTCCATTTAAAAATAGTAGTCGAATTATTTTGTGCAGCCCTGTGTATGATCTGTAGATTTCGATATATAATACATAGCATGATAAAATTTAGTTCAGTTTGAAAATTCACATTTAGCAATTTTCGCCAATCGATGGAAATGCACTCGAAATCTTTTGTACAGCCCTATATATTATCTAAACACTTTTGTTCACATTACATATTAAGCTAAAATTTAATTCAGGTAAAAAACGCATAAGGCAACTTAAAAGTCACTTCCAGCAATTACCAACCATGAACGACAATGTAAATTGTTCTTTGCGTAGCTCTGTATATGAATTTATTTATGTTCCAGAAACTTATATTAGTCTACTAAATATAGTTCAGCAAGCAAATGCGTAATACAGTTAAAAACTACTTTTAGGCAATTCACTCCCATAGTGCGTAATACTTATTAATTCCCTTTTGTAGCCCTGTATATGATCAACCGAGTTTATACACACCACGTAATATGAAAAAAATTAGTTAAACTTAAAAACGCAAACCAAACTTGAAAACATACTTATCTCACATAGACTATAATTATCGCACGTGTACTGTAACCGAATTCTTTTGTGTGTTCCTGAAAATGAACGATAAACGCAATGCACACCATACTTTTAAGCGAGTAATTTATATTGCACCTCAGTAATGCGTATAATTTTCATTATCTTTTAAATAGTGAAGCATCATGAAATTACACTGCAGATGATTTTACCCCGTAGAACAAGGTGTAACAGAATTATTTTATTTGACCCTGTAAATGAACGATAAACGCAATGCACACCATACTTTTAAAGGAGCAATTTATAGTGCAGCAAAGTAAAGCATATAATTTTCATTTTGTTTGAAATAGTGAAACATCATTAAATCACACTGCGAACGATTGTTCCCCGTCGAACAGTGTGTAACAAAATTCTTTTGTTTGACCCTGTTAAATGAATAATAAATGTTTTGTACCCCATATTCTACAAAAAGCATATTTTAAAGCGCTTCATAAATATATATCAATTTCATTATGTTCCAAATGCCGTAGCACCATCAAAGTGCACTTGAAACGATTATTTCCGATTGACTGTAATGTAAGGAAATAATTTTGACTGGCCCTGTAAAAAAACTATAAGCGCTAGACCCTTCAGTTCGAGATCTGTGTTCCCCTTTTTTCTATCTGCACAATTATTAGAAAATTTTATTTTACACTTTAATGTTTTAGACGATATAAACAGAAACTAAAAATACTTTATAACATGAAGTTTATTTCAACGGCCGTCAGACTGAATGCAGTTCACCGTTTTTTGTTTTAATCTTTTCACTTATTTATAATACACATTCACATTTATTTTGTAGTTAACATGACATTAATCAGGTGTATTATCTTGGGACATGTGACTAAAAACTAATAAAAAAATAATTAATTAAAAGAATTTTTCTTTGTATGAAAATAACAAGTAGGAATTTAAATGTTTTGAAATTTTGGTACTTCTCTATTATCCCGTCGACCACTTTTCATAACAAAAAAATATCTGTAAGATTAAACGCCAAAAATGCAGTTCCATTTACTTGATGTCAGAAGCATTATACGTGATTGTTATGTCATGAAGTGGTTTTTAATTCGTCATTTGCGGGTATTTTTCATTATGTTTTACTGATTTATTTGTTATTTCATTAATTTAAATAACAATTTAAATAACAAAAACATATCTGTAAGATTAAACGCCAAAAATTCAGTTCCATTTACTTGATGTCAGAAGCATTATACGTGTTTGTTATGTCATGAAGTGGTTTTTAATTCGTCATTTACGCGTATTTTTCATTATGTTTTACTGATTTATTTGTTATTTCATTAATTTAAATAACAATTGTGTCCTTATATTCTTATATTTTATTTATTTCTTTAATTTGATATTCAATTGGCAACGTTCTCCCGTTAATTTGGTGTTATAGCTTGGCGATAGTTTTTTGTTATGAAAAGTGGTCGACGGGATAATAGAGAAGTACCGAAATTTTTCTGTGTTATAAAAAATAAAGTAAAAGCTAATTTTAAGAAGATATGTATATGAGAAAAATAATTTCAAAAGCAAATGTACTTAACTTGCACTTCTGACAATTAATATAAAATAATTTTCATATCGTTTAATATAATACAGTGTTACCGCATGTTAAGTTATTGTTTAATTACTACAATTCATGTTTCATATACAGATTTTCAGAAGTTTATCCTTTTGCATAAATTTTAAACTACATAGTTCTTTAAAAACTTCTTTCATTTACATTGTAATATTTTAGAATATACAAATAAAATCCAAAAGATTTTATAAGCTTAAATTTCTTTAAACGCTTCTTACGTTGAATTTAGTTCATAATTTTTTGGTTTAATCTTATGACTTACTTTATAATCCCTATTCATTCCTCTATCCCTATTATACTTCCCTACTTTTTTAGCTTACATATCATTATCCAGTCGATTTATCTTAGAACTTGTGACTAAAATGTAATAAAAGATGAACTGACAAAAGTTAAGAGGTCCCATATGTATGAAAATGAAAAAGTATGAACATAAAAGTCGTGAAAATCTTCTGCTACATAAAAAAAGGAAGCACAAATTAATTTTAAGAAATTATGCATTAGAAAAAAATAGTTTCTAATGGGATTGTCTTTAACTTACGTTACTGAAAGATTAATATAAAAAAATTACTTTTCATATCTTTTAATACTGTTACATAAAACAAGTACAGTTATGATTTAAATTAAAATTATCTTTTTTTCTGTACAGGTTTCGAGAATTAATTTCCCTTTCTTTAGCTTCAAACTGCAAAACTATTTTTTTTAAATTTTCTTTCAAACTTTAACAATTTAGAAAATACATAATAGAAACCAAAAGGCTAAGATTCTTTCAAAGATTCTCATGCTAAGCTTCGTTCATTGTTTTTAGGCTTAATCTTATCATTTATATTATAATCTCAATTTTCCACTCTTTTGAAGCTCTCGTTGAATTATCCAGTTGAATCACCTTGGAA
Organism: Maratus michaelseni; assembly: GCA_963931845.1. Classification (NCBI taxonomy): domain Eukaryota; kingdom Metazoa; phylum Arthropoda; class Arachnida; order Araneae; family Salticidae; genus Maratus; species Maratus michaelseni. The sequence goes on along the minus strand of OZ007588.1, from coordinate 196,855,994 downwards.
CTGGTGATTGAAGAACAATAAAAGATGACCTGATGAACTTATAAAAGCTAACTTGTTCCAATTCTATATATATATAAAATAAACATAAGCATAAAACTTTTGAAAATAATATAGATTGCAAAGAAAAAAATAACAATGCAAATTAATCAAAAATTAATTGTATGAAAATATGGAAATAGTTTTTAACTTAATATGAACATGAAACATTTAATTTAAGTAGTCTTGTCTTTATTAGGAAGAACAAAATATAAATGTGGGTACTGCTCATGGTTCATAAGGATGCTGCAACAATTTAGTCTTAAAGAACTTAAAGAAATTTAGCTTTCAAACATATTTTTTCGTTATTGATAATAGGTTATTGCATGGCTATTCGCCATGGTCATGTTGCAGCCAATGGATGTCATAAGGATGCTTGAACAATGTAGTTCTCTTAAAGAAATTTAACCTTCAAACATATTTTTTGGTTATTGCAAATATGCTATTGCATGGCTATTCGCCATGGCCATGGTGCGGCCAAAGCAAGCAAGTGAATGCGAAACCGAAGCATTGGCATTCACCAATTTTTTTAAACATTAATTTTTTTCTTTATTTAAAGTAGATTAACTTCTGTCATATATAAGACAAAAATTACTTTAAACAATTATTGGTGTATGTCTGCATAGGCGGCAACCTGGCCATAGCGAATATTATCACTACTCTGAACACATATTAAGTCCTTTGAATTATAATTCCGTGTTCCAAAATAATATATTTATTTCACTACATTTTTGTTTCTTTTATGATGCTTTCAGTACATATTTATTATGATATTATTTATACACTATACTGAATATTTGAATATATAATTATACATATTACTCAGGACGTTATTTGATTTTGTTCCATCGCTCTATAAGTTATTTCATCAGAAAAATAATAACGTTTTTCTCGCTATTCTGTTGTCAGGCGGATAAGAATGATTTTCATTCACACTTCAATTTTTACACTGATACATCATGTAAACAATAAGGGTTAAAGCAAAGTAAAAACATTTTAATATAAATGTGGATATACAATATTAAGTACAATATTTAAACTGAAAAAAAAAATCTGTTTTGAAAAAAAGAATGGGTTTAATTCTCCGATTACATCGCATTTCTCAAAAGTCAATGTATCGCTTGAAAATCAAAATAAAGGGTGTTTCAAAAAGAATGACCCGAATACAAATGATCATAACTTCATTGTAAAAAATGATTTAAAGAAAAGATTTAAACACAACACAGAAGAAATCTAAAAGTTTTGTTTGTGAACATCATAACTGTTCTAAGTGGCTCATATCTGTCAAACCGAAGACATACAATTGGCAGTCCAATTCAGGCGAGACATTGTGAATGTATTACATATTACTTCGTGTGAGTGCATTGCATTTTATGGGAATATGCCTTCTCTGTCTGCATCAGTAAACGAACTAAAATTGTGCATAAATAATTCACTGTTATCAGTGTCTATTCTAACATGATTCACAATATTGAACACGAAATAGACCCATTGATTGTTTGACTGATTTCATGGATGTTTGTATGTGATTAAAATTATGCCACTTATAGCAGTTATAATGTACGCAAAAAAAAACATTTGAGCTTTTTTTTAATTATGTTTAATGCGCTTATTCTAAGTATTGTTTACAGCCAAGTCATTTTTATTTATATTCGAGTCATTCTTTTTAAACAGTCTGTAGATATCCGGAAACTATATTCGAATTACAAAGTCATTTCTTTTAAATAGCCTGTAGATACCAGGAAACTATATTAGAACAACAAAGTATCTATTTTATCCTAAAATATCGCACAAAATGCTGAGAGATGGGATAAGAATAAACAATGAACAGTTGTAAATAACAGCGGCATGTATCACAAGAAAACAATCTAGACTAGATATAATAAAATAGTTTTTCAAAATCAAGGTATATTATGCCATATTGTTGGAAAAAAAGATAAATGCAATATAAAAATATTTTTCTACTCTTATTTTGTAATTTTTATTTCAGAATAATTAAATATTAAAATGTACTTTTCTGGGAGTATGTTTATTCCACATTAGTTACATTTCATTCATTACAAATGAAGAATACCCTACTTATATAAAAATTACACTCACTGCCAAAAGTTAAGCACTTAGAGAAAAATGTTATTTTCCGGAAGCCAATCTGAATTGGTGACGCTGCAATTCGCTGCGGCGTTAGATGGAAATGTGCAAATATGTTATGTAAGAGCAATCAAGGTTGTGTCGAAAAATAGGCAAAAAAAGGCAATCGTATAAGAAGTTTCTTTGTGAAGGGTTAGAGGAGTTGCATGTAAGTGCTGGTAAAAAGTGCTTAAAACTTTCGTACGTTTTAATTTCAAGACAGACGTGTTTTTATGGCTTCTAGAATACGAATGGATTCGGAGCGTTGGCGTGCCGTGGGACGCATTGAAGCGGGACAATCAATCACAGATGTTGCTCTTTTCTTCGGCGTTCATCATTCCGTAATTTCAAGATTATGGAAACAGTTTCTAACAAGCCAAACAGTTGTCCGAAGACCTGTTGCCGGTCGTTCAAGGGATACGACACTCGCGGATGATCGATACATTGCTGTTCTAGCAAACCGGAATCCAAGAGAAACCTCCACACATGTGACATCTATGATTGCAGCGTCCATTGGTAAGACAAAATCTGCTACTACTGTGCGCCTACAGCTACACATGAATGGACTGTAAACTCGGTTACCTCAAGTTTGTGTTTCTCTATCCGTCCAATACATAGGGCACGATTAAAATGGTGTCGGAAACATATCAATTTGACTGTATCTGATTGGGGCACCTCTATGCTCACGGATGAACCTGCAACCAGGTGACAAGCTTGTAAAGTTCTGGAGGGAAGTAGGCACACGCAATCGGCTCCAGTACATCCCCGAACATCACGCATTCCGAGGTGGAAGTATCCTGGTGTGGGCAGAAATTTCGTTGAGATATCTCACCTACCTGCTCATTTTAGACGGAGTTGTAAGACGGCTGTCCTGTATCGAGATGAAGTCCTAGACCCCACTGTGAGATTGTACGCTGAAGCAGTTGGTCTTGCTTTCGTTTGAATGGTTGATAATGCACGTCTTCATAGAACTGTCTTCATCAAAGACTACCAAGAGAGTGAGGGTATTACGCGTATGGAGTGGCCGGCGTACTCGCCCGATCGCTTTCTCACCTTACTTTTTTAGGGCAAGACTTTGTATGCATGAAAGTATAGAGTCGTTTATGACAGCCTTATCTATTAAAAAAATTAATTATAAATATTATATTTTTATTAATCCATGTGATTTTCCATTTTTACATTCGAGCCTTTCACATTCGAATTAGCAAATTTCCATAAATTCCTATCCAAATTAAGTTGTTGTGCGTACTACAAACAACATATAGGAATAATTATTATAACAAGGAATCAAAGACAATCCTTAAAAAAATAAATTTAGACATGTCTACCGCCAAATATTCTACAGAATATGCCACAAGACAATTTCCAGGATATGTCCTCGACAAAATAAATTTCAAGAACTCAGATATTTTTATCTAAACATTGTATCTTACTTAAATGTAACCCCTGCTTTTTATTTGATAAAAAAAAACAATAACACCAGTATTTTCATTATACCACAATCAAATTATCTTCAGAATCTTTCTAAAATGTGGAAGTACAAGCTTTTAAAAAAGAAGAACGATCGCTTTCTAACTTAACTTTTGTAGGGTAAAATTTTAGAGAAATCATGGAGTCGTTTATGACAGTCTTATCTGTAAAAAATAGAATTATAAATATTATATTTTTATTAATCCAAGTGATTTTTACGAAGTTTTACAAAAAAGACGGAAACGTATTTTTTATTTCTCTAAATCGAACACATTACTAGACCAATTGATTTTCATTAAATGCAAACTCTATTTTAATAAATTGTAAACAAAATGTCAGATCAATATATGTGAATGGATGTTTGATAGAAGTGCCCTATATTACAAATTTAAAATTGTACAGAAATGAGGGAAAACTATTGTCATACATTAGCGATGTCCTGAACACCTAGTGCAACATGGCCCTACTTTCATTAGCGATGTCATGAGCACCTAGTGCAACATGGCCCTTCTTTCTTTCTTAATTATCCTCCACTTTTGTCTGCATGCTAGTAATAAAATACTAGTTAGGCGGACAAGGAAAGTATTAATATTATTTTAAGTTTATTGTTTAATCTATACTAATATTGTAAAGTAGTAAAGATTGTTTTTTGTTTTTTTGTTTGTTTGTTTGTAAGGGGTAATCTCTGAAACTACTCAAGCGATTTCAAAAGTGATGGTGGCAAATTCATGGTGACAATCCCTGCTCCAACATAGGCTATATTTTATGTCGGTGTCACTAACCCCTGAGGAGTGCAAAAGCGAGAGACGTTCTAAAATTTCGATTTTTTTTATATTGGAGGTGTTAGAAACATTAAATTTGGCATGGTAGTTACTTATAAGATGTAAATGCTCTGTAAGAACAAATTCTAATAAAATTCGAAATTTAAAAGGGTAAGATGAGCGAAAAGCGTTCTAAAAACATTCTAAATTACAATTTCTATGGAATATCTGGAACTACAGAACCGTTTTCAAAAGTGATGGTGGCAAATTGATGGTGACAGTCCTTACTCCAACATAGGCTATATTTTATGTCGGTGCCACTAACCCAGGGGGGTGCAGGAGCGAAAAACGTTCTAAAAATTCGTTTTTTTTTATACTGAAGAAACTAGAAACATGAAATTTGGTATGGTAGTTACTTATAAGATGTAAATGCTCTCGAAGAATAAATTCTAATAAAATTCGGAATTTAAAAGGGTGAGATGAGCTAAAAGCATTCTAAAAACATTCTAAATTACAATTTCTATGGAATCTCTGGAACTACAGAACCATTTTCAAAAGTAATGAAAGCAAGTTGATGGTAACAGTCTCTGCTGTAACATTGGCTATATTTTATGTCGCTGCCACTACCACAGGGGGGTGCAAGAGCGATAAACGTTCTAAAATTTCGATTTTTTTTATACTGAAGGAGTTAGACATTTGAAATTTGGCATGATAGTTATTTATAAGATGTAAATGCTCTCTAAGAATAAATTCTAATAAAATTCGAAATTTAAAAGGGTGAGATGGGCTAAAAGCATTCTAAAAACATTCTAAATTACAATTTCTATGGAATATCTGGAACTACAGAACCGTTTTCAAAAGTGATGGTGGCAAATTGATGGTGACAATCCCTGCTCCAACATAGGCTATATTTTATGAGAGTGCCACTACCCCCAGAGGGGTGCAGGAACGATAAACGTTCTAAAATTTCGATTTTTTTATACTGAAGGAGCTAGAAACATGCAATTTGGCATGGTAGTTACTTATAAGATGTAAATGCTCTCTAAGAACAAATTCTAATAATATTCGAAATTTAAAAGATGTGAGATGAGCAAAAAGCGTTCTAAACACATTCTAAATTACAATTTCTATGGAATCTCTGGAACTATAGAAATATTTTCAAAAGTGATGGTGGCAAATTGATGCTAACAGTCACTGCAGTAACATACGCTATGTTTTATATCGGTGCCACTACTACAGGAAAAAGGGGTAAAAGAGCGAAAAACATTCTAAAATTTCGATTTTTTTTTTTTACACTGAAGGTGAAGAAACATGAAATTTGGCAAGGTAGTTACTTATAAGTTGTAAATGTTCTCTAACAAAAAAATAAAAAAAAATCGAAATTTAAAAGGGTGAAATGAGCGAATCGCGTTCTAAAGACATTCTAAATTACAACTTCTATGGAATTTCTGGAACTACAGAACTGTTTTCAAAAGTGACGGCGGCAAATTGATGGTCACAGTTCCTGCTGTACATAGGCTATATTTCATGCCGATGCCACTGCCCCAGGGGAGTGCATGAGCGAAAAACGTTCTAAAATTTCGATTTTTTTTATACTGAAGATGTTAGAAACATGAAATTTGGCATGGTAGTTACTTATAAGATGTAAATGCTCTCTAAGAACAAATTCTAAAAAATTCGAAAGTTAAAAGTGTGAGATGAGCGAAACGCGTTCTTAAAACATTCTAAATTACAATTTCTATGAAATCTCTGGAACTACCGTACCCTTTTCAAAAGTGATGGTGGCAAATTTATGGTGACAGTCTCTGCTCCAACATAGGCTATATTTTACGTCGGTGCCACTAATCCCAGGATGGTGCAGGAGCAAAAAACGTTCTAAAATTGCATTTTTTTTATACTAAAGGAGCTAGAAATTTGAAATTTGGCATTGTAGCTACTTATAAGATGTAAATGCTCTCTAAGTACAAAATAAAAAAAATCGAAAAATAAAAGGGTGAAATGAGCGAAAAGCGTTCTAAAAACATTCTAAATTACAATTTCTATGGAACCTCTGGAACTACAGAACCGATTTCAAAAGTGATGGTGGTAAATTGATGGTGACACTTCCTGCTCCAACATATGCTATATTTTATGTCGGTGCCACTAATCCCAGGGGGGTGAAAGGAGTGAAAAATTTTCGAAAATTGCGACTTTTTTATATTGAAGGAACTAGAAACTTGAAATTTGCCATGGTAGTTACTTATCAGATGTAAATGCTCTCTAAGAATAAATTTTTAAAAAAATCGAAATTTAAAAGTGTGAAATGAGCGAAAAGCGTTCTAAAATCATTCTAAATTACAATTTCTATGGAACTTCTGGAACTACTGAACCGATTTCAAAAGTGATGGTGACAATCCCTTCTCCAACATCTTCTTTAATATAAAGCTATGCGTTGCTGACGACTGGGTTTTTCGCTAATCTTTGCCACAGATTAATCTCGGAAAATGAAATATTTGAATTAAAATGAAAAAAATAATAGCTCGAAAAGTATTTACCAGAAAATTGTTAAACAAACTGAGTTTGAAAGGTAAAAACATGTATATTTCTTAATATAAATTTCAAATCTACTGATTATGCCATTTTTTAAATATTGAATTTCAAAAATTACCAAATTTCACAATGGAGTATCATAGCAAAGAGATAATAATAAGGGCGACGTGTCCTGACGTTTATTTTGGCTATAGCATGAGTCACAAATTATAGTAGACTTATTATTCTGTTAAAATATAAAAGTGAACTATGAAATGTCAATGTTTTGTTTGATTAAAGGTTCGTTAAGAGAAATTGACCAGCGTAGCGTGCTAGTTTTTTTATATAAATAAAAAAAAAAAAAAAAAAAAAAAAAAAACTTGTAGGAGAGAGTAGGGTAAAACCGAATGGGCGAGTCAAACTGGTCACCCTGTTTTCTCGTTGATGGGTGCTGCGGTGGACATCACCCTTCTTAACTGATATCCCTTAGCGTCCCCTAGCAGTGTGCCATCGGCTTTTGAAATGAATCCTTCTCTAGGTCCATGCAGTGCTATTTGAAAGAAATTCACCACAAAAGTTTTAATTTTTCGCTGTATTTTCTGCTCTTTAACTCAATCCGGTTTGGCGGATCGATTTAGGTAAGTTAACCACTGTGTTCTACAGCTTTAGCACGATATTCTTATGCTAAGTAGAATTGTGTACATCCAACTATCCAAGAGGACGACCATGTTCATTTTTGGTCGTCTGTTGAAGCAAAACCATGTACCCATGGTTTTGCTTTGAATTCTGCAATGAATTGTTTCTTCACTAAACACGTACTGAAGGATGGATATAATGTTTACTCTGCAAAGCATGGACACATTAGGAATGCAGCGGATACGAGAAGTAAAAGCTGAGAAAGCCATTACATGACAACATTAAAAATTTCTTGAAAACCGGAAAAAAATGTTCTGACCTTAAAAAATATATATATGTTTTAAAGTTTGATTCAAAATTTATTACAATAAAGTTTTTGACTTGATTGAAGTGTAAAAACTTAATTTCTGATTAGTACCCGGTTTTATCCTACCACAAAAATTTGGACCTGTTTCAAATGGTCTTAGAAAACGCCTTTTCCCAAGTACAGAAGAATTTTCCGGTGGCAACAGGCGTGGTTTTTCAATAGCCCAGATGTCTAAAAACACTTATGTAATGTTTCCAATTTTCCACCTTACTATACTTTTCTCAACAAACTGTTAGGTACCCTGTTTTGCACTACCTTCCCCTATATTATGAAATTCAAAATTTTAACACAGGGTAATCGTTAATTCTTTCCTCGTAGATTCTTTTTATATAAAAAATCCCAACTCTCCAAAATTGTTAATATAGTGAAATACCTATACTGGAATTAATACCTGGTTTTACCTACCACAAAAATTTGGAGCTGTTTCAAATGGTCCTAGAAAACGCCTTTTCTCAAGTAGAGAAGAATTTTTCAGTGGCAACAGGTGTGGTTTTTCAATAGCACAGATGTCCCTAAACACTTTTATGTGATTTTCTGAACTTTCCACCCTATTATATTTTTGTCAACAAAGGAAAACCGTTAGGTGCCCGGTTTTACACTACTTTCCCCTATTATGAAACTGCAAATTTTAACACAGGGTAATCGTTAATCATTCCTCCTAGACTCTTTTCCAACAAAAAAAGCCAACTCTCTAAAAAATTGTAATATAGGTTCCTCTTCAAGACACCCATGTATTTAATATTTATTTTTATAATTATATAAAAATTTATTTTTTTATAAACTACATATATTTTTATTTAAATAGTATTATATTTTGAAGCTCTGAATTTTATAGTATAATTAAATAACGTTTTAAATCATAGCTTGTTTTCCATGTTCGTTCCAGTGGAAAACTAATTACTTAAATACGAAATGTTTTAACAAGAGTTTGTCATTTTCATGATTGCAAGTCAAAACATTTGTTTTTCTTTATCGCCATTTAATATGTAAGTATAAATATTGAAAGCTTGGTATTAGTAAATGCTAATCATTTAAATAAAAGGCATCTTATAAGCAGAGTAAAGTAGAGAAAATCAATTAAAACTGTTCTATACCAAAAGTCACTGTCTCAAAATTTCCTATTAAAATCATAAATAATGTATTTGGGGCAAAAGAAAAAAATCAGAACTGTAAGTCTGAATACATTGAGTTTGTTTACCTGTTCTTATAAATATGAGTTAATTTTAAACTAAAATGCATTTAAGAAACACACGCAAATATTTACATGAATAAATAAATATTTATGAAATTTAACAAAATCTAATTTTTCGAGAGTTTTTCGATATAAATAGCTTAGCAGTGACAAACAAAATTTATGAGAAATATATGAAATATGACATATACAGGGTGATCTAATTTTCGAATTTTATAACTCGATAAAAAGTAAACGGTAACACCTCTTTAAGTTGTTCTTACAAAATACTAATGAGGGAATTCAAGAAGTATTTAAGTATGATTTTCTGTTTGAGTTCTAAATATCCCTTACTGATGGCGCTGCACTATGTCAAACTTGGTACTTTTCCCATCGATCTCTTTCTAAAAATAAAGCAAATTTCGCCAAACAATGTGGTTTAACGCCAATAATACAAAAGAATGATGTCACTTTTGATTTCAAATGCTAACACGCGATGTACGTATTCGATTTTCATTTATTTTGTTGATAAGCCAGTTTAGTTTTTCTAATGAAGGATATAAGTTAAAATAACTGCATTAGTTCTTGATATAGAGCTATTGCGGTAATCGCGAAAAATACAGTATAGCAGCGCAACCTGTCGGGCGATTTTCACCACGAACTAATCAGCACAAATTTATATCAGGGACTAACTGAATATAAAGTTTTATTAAATTTCGTGCACTAGTTCTTGAGATAGATCGTCCACAAAATTTTTGTCCCATACAGACAGACAGAATCACAGACTCATAGACTGAAATTTTCTAAAAAAACAGACAAAGTAGCTTCTAAAACGTATAAATCCGTCGAAAACCTGAAGTCGAAACTTTTCATGAATCCAATACTTTCTTCTTGTAAAGGTAGAAGAAAGTAATAAAGAGAAATCTGTTCATTCCCAACTTCCATTATTATTGACAATTATTACTTAGGATTAAACGCAACTACAACAGTTGGAACTGACAAGATAGTAAATATACAAAAATATCTACAAGAAATTTGGATGTGAACAGCTTTATTCTGCGAATTTTAGGAGTTATGACTAATATTCTAAGAATTCCGTTAATGTATCTGCACTACTATTAAAGCCCATTTATTTTTTACTACACTGTAAAAAAAAATTCCGTCAACTTACAGAAAAAGGACTGGCAGCAGAGTTTCCGGAATGTTTCAGTTTTTTGAGGAAAGTTCTGTCTTTGTAGTCCGTAAATTCCATAAATGGCGCGATACAGACGCGAAGGAGTTGAAGCGCATGCGTGGAGATAAAAAATACTGCAATCCCGTTGGATGATAGATTTTTACAGTAATAATTCCGTATTTGAAACTCTGTAATCTTAAAATGGCAACAGATATACAAGAGAGATTCCATTTTTCTAACAAAACGGAAAATTTCTGATCAAAATTCACGAAAGACAACCTGTCAATAAACGAAAAATTTTAACAGTGTATATAAATGGAATTCCGACACTGCTTTCTTATACAAAAATTGTTTGTTACAGTGTCCTACGCCAACCCATAAAGTTTGTACCATTAATTTGGAATCACCCTGTATATCATACGAATTTCCAATTTCCAGAATCTCATTGTTTCGCATAAATCGGCGTTTTATAAAAAACAAATAATGAAAACCATTTCTTACGTTTATTTTCTGTTCGGTCATATCCAATAATTCTGCAACATCTGAAATAAACAAATAGTAAAGGAGGCTTATATCTATGTTCAGTCATTTCAAAAATTTTAAAGGCCTGTTTCCAATCTCATATCCGGAGAATAAATCCAATTTATTTTTCTCTCAGAGACATAGCTACACATAACTGAGATTTTTAGTAGTCAAGGAGCAAAGTAATGATAAGAAAGCACACAATTGTTGTAAAGAGAGCGATAAATACATAAAAAGGATATTATCACAAGGAATAAAAGCTTATTTGTAGAGAAAGACATTTGATTTATTGGTAAAACAAATGCTGAATTATAAACACTTATTTGCGGAATATTACAAGTTTTTTAATGAATTTGTTTCTGCTATTTTAAAAAGCTAAACCCTTTCATTTATTTGTATTAACACTTTTCAACGTAGTTGAAAAGTATTTATGAATTAAGTTTGTCTGTCTGTCTGGCCGAGCTCTAACTCTCGTAAGTATGCAGAAATTGCTATGTAATATTATAAGGTTTAGTATATAGGTGAAGGCCGGGCAAAGTGGTCACCCTAAGGTTTTGGGATTTTTTGTTACCCCTTAAAATACATATACATAACTGACAATTTGCATTGAACTAGAGTGACTACTTAGAAGTGTAAGGGAATTTATAATTTTTCGAAATAAGAAAGTGGAAGTGAGAATTTGTTTTTTACCAACAAAGGTCAAAATGACCACAGGTGTAAAAATATTGAAAACACTATTTAAATGATTAGAACATTTTCATTGCCATTACAAATCATACGAAATATAATGAAAAATTGAAATTGGTTGAAAATCCAATAAGAGTTTAACAAACCCATGTAAAAAATTATAAATCAGAATCAAACACTGCATTTTTCGCAGATGAACTCCACGTCATCTTTTTCGCGAAGTGAACAGGCCTCATAAGCTCAGAGGTGACAAACATTGCACCTGATCCAACCTACATCACTTGAACCAATCGAACGGCCAACGCCTGATAACTTTGCCCGTTTGGAAACCATGACAGAAAATACTTTCTACAGTGGAAACTAATTAACAGTCAGCGAGCACCCACCCACCAATGTGAAGCTGAAAACATTCTCTGTCCTTACACATTCAATAAATAAATGCAAGTACAACAAATTATTGTTAATTGTATGTAATATAAGTCACTTACCTTAGATCAAAAACTGGAATAACCGCTCTGAAATTATAAAGCATGGAACGACATTGTTCAACGATTGTCTGGTTACTCTCTGCCATCAGTCGAAATAGTTTGATCACAAACTACTCAATTGTCCACCCTGGCCGCTTTGCCTGGCCTTCCCCTAATGTTTGGTATTGAAAAGGAAATGTATAGATTTTACAGTTCCTTGACAAGAACACACAAAAAATTTTGTTATGTTGAAAAATTGTTTATAGTGCATTTGTTTTATGTTACGATATTTGAAATTTAATGAAATGGATATGCGCCAATGAGGTATAATACAACAACCTTTCTCAGGAATATGAAATAAGTAGCATTCGTAGTTCGTCTACAGGAACACACAAGAGAATTCGATTACATTATGATCTATGGGGAAATATCGGTTGCGGTGCATTTTAATGCTTCTTTGCACGTAATGAAATTAAAAAGGTTCACTGAGGCGCACTACAACATGTTTTCTAAAGATTATGGAGTGCGTAGCATTTATGATTCCCTTACAGAGGTGTACAAAAGAATTCTGTTACAGGACTGACTTTGATCGATAATTCCTGGAAGTGCATTTTCCGCTGGGGTATGCATTTTTAAAGATCAATGTTTAGTGTATTACGTGGTGTGTACAAATTCTATAGATCATATGCAAGTATGCACGGCTGAATTCGCACATGGACATGAATTGATGAAAATGGATTTTTAGTGCGTCACATGTTATTTAATTTATTATTTAGATATCTCATTTCATTGTATGAAAAAAATGGAATTTCTTACAAATATTCAGTTATTGTTCAAAATGTTTCATAATCCATTCCTGATGAATGATTTTTCATTCTTGTTGTAAAACAGAAATAATAGCTATTATTATTAAAGTTGAAAATGTTTTAAGAGTGCTAAAGTACCTGTGAAATAAAATGGAAAATAGTTGATATTGGTGAAACTTTTCCTCAAACATTACTGAAACTTTTTCAAAAAAATATTTGTTATGGTTTCGGAAGTAGTTAAAATATCAATTAATTATCTTTACTAAACGATTGATTTTCCAGTAAAAAAATCGAAAAATCAAAAAATAGCTAAATATTATATATGTATTATATATATTTATATTATATATATATATATTTATACAGATATACATATACATATATAATATACCTTCGAAATCAAAAAATAACTTACAGGTTCGTATAGAAAAAAATGACCGAATCACTTATTTAAAGATAGAATTTGTTGCATTAATTGTTATAGCAATATGTATATATATAGACAACATCTTAATAAACAACACCTATTAAGTATCATAAACATACATTAGAGATAAATGATGCCAAACAAGAAATGAAATAAAAATGATTTAATCATAAATTGGAACAGAGATTGAATATAAAACCTATGACAGAAAAGGAAAAATAAAGCGACCAAGTGAGTGTTTAATCTTCAGTCGCCTCTCTCTCTTTCTCTCTCTCTCTCTCTCTCTTTCTCTCTCCCTCTCTCACTCTCTGTATATATATATATAGAGAGAGAGAGAGAGAGAGAGAGAGAAATTGTTTCATTAGTTCACCATAAAATATTAAGTCAATATTATTGCCATATGATTTAGTAACATATGTTGTACCGGTAAAGGAAGTAACTAGATGAAACCTAAGAACAATTAAATTGAAATAGGAAAATTATTTCTTTAACATTTACAGTTTCATTTTCAGCAAAATTTTTACAGCATTTTAAAATATTTGTTTTAATAAAGAGATATATTAAATTATTTAATTTAAAAAAATAGTTAAGTTAATTTTAGTTGTTAGTAAACGTTAAATAGAAAAGCATTTATGAATTTTGACGTCTTTTATTTAATGAATATGACTTTCCTTTTAATGAAAATATGTATGAAATCTAAACTATAGATAGTTAAACACAAAGAATTAAATTTACAAGCATAAACTAACATATTCATAGGAAGTTAACAACAAATCAAATAACATACGATAATTGAAAAGAATGACAATTTCTTTTTTTTCTTTTTTTTACCAAACGTTTACCAAATGTTTTTACCAATGCTTTGTTACAATTCAAACATACTTTAGAACTGCAATTTCACGAGCGAAAAAACGATTTATTATTCTATAAATAGAAAATCCTCTTTGATGTCAACAGGTGTATAAAATAAGTATAAAACCCTCACTGTGAATAAAATTTACCGTGAGGAATTTCTACCAATAGACGGAAACGTACTTGAATTCTTTTGTACAGCCCTGTATATTACCTACAGATTTTTATATACGCCAAATTTTAAGATAAATTTTATTCAGGCAAAAGAAACGCCTAATACTACTAAAATCACAATTCCAAGAATTACTATTCATAGCCGTCCATTTATTCAGTTCTTTGCCTAGCCCTGTATATGATTTTGTTTATATTCTATAAACATATCTTAGTATACTAAATATAAATAAGCTTGAAAATACATATCTCAATTTAAAAACACCCTTAAGAAATTCACGCTCATGCTCAGTAATGCTTATATTTGATTCAATTTAGTCAAAAACTTTAGTTTTTATGTATAATACGAATATCCAATTTCTAGAATGTCTTTGTTTCGCTTAAATCAATATTTTATTAAGAAAACCAAATAACATTATAAAAACCATTTTCGACGTTTCTTTTTTGTAGGTGTGTATCCTAATTTTATAACTAAGTGAACACTTCTAAAGGAAGCAAATGGTAAAAGAGACTTATATCTATATTCAGTCTTTTCAAACATTTAACGTCGTATTAGCAATCTCATATGCAGATATTTAATGCAATAACCTTTTCTGTCGGCAGCATAGCTACATATAACTGAGATGTCAGGTTGACCAGGATTATAGCAATGATAAGAAAGCATACATCGTTGCAAAGAGAGCGTTGCGTACATAAACAGACATTAAAGAGAACTAAAAACTATTTTGTATAGAGACAGGAAAGGTAGGGGTTACTGATTGGTTTTGAAGATTTATTAGGAAACCAAGTACTATTAACAAGTACTTGTAGTGCAGACCTATAAATTACATGCATTTTTCTTCAGAATTATGTAGCATTCATGCGGCAATTTATTACAATTATGCGAGAAATATGCGGAAAGATAAGAGAACAACTAGATGCAAAAACAAAAGAAGGGGTTAAGCAGAAATTCTCCAGATTTTTTTTTTGCTTTCTTGTTATAGCTAAAACAAATAATCAAAAAATTATTACTGGCAGAATATATGCGTAAGAAAATACTTTTACACTTCTTAACAAAGAGATGATTGCTTACAAAATAAAAGCAAAAAATTCTTAATAAAACCTTTAAAAAAAATCGTAAGGTCTTTCGAAAGATTTTGCACATTTCTTATTTTTATGTTGTTATTAAGAAGTTGTTTTTTTTTGTCTTTATTTTGTGTATAACATAAAATTTTTATTGTTCTAACTTGTAATTTATTACAGTATAGAGATATTAGTCCTGATGCCGAAAACTCTGTCGTTGTTTCGTAAATATTTGGCCATAATATATCATTACTCTCTCACAGTCCACAGATATCGGTAATATCGAGAATACTTATCTGGTTTTCCACGCTAGGTCTGGAAAATTCTCCAAAACTGTCTGTGAATTCCAGAAATTATATTTGATCAAAAAACAGACGAAATGTATCGAAATGCGCAATCTCTTGCATTTCGAAATTGTTGATAAGTTTACAAACGCCAATATGGGAGAATTAATTGCTGAAAAACAAGTAACAGGTGTATGAACTTACTTCAATTTTTGAGGCCAAGATGAGAGAAATAAAAGAAAGTCTTTAATGATAATCTTTTCCCTTACAGTATTTCGTTCAATTGAAGTTTTAAAGTATGTTTGAATTATAACAGTGAATAGTACTTTCGTAAAAAAAAATGTTGTAATTCCTTTCCATTACTGTATATTGTTTGATTCATTGTTAAATTCGTATAAATACGTTTCGTTATGCTTGAAAATTTACTGATTTGTCTTTAAATATATATATTTCAGATTTCATATATATTTTTAATAAAAGAAAAGTAATAGAAGATGTCAAATTTCACAAACGTTTTTCTATTTAACGTTTGCTAACGTTACGCTCTCTAAAATCAATTTAACTATCTTTTAAAATGGAATCATTTAATATATATTTTTATTACAATAAATGTTTTAAAATCTTATAAAAAACAGAAAATTCGTAAGTTTTTAACATTCGAGTAGTAACGTTTGATTCGTAAGTGGCAGAACGAATCAGCTAACTTGTTCTACATTAGTTTTAATGAAGACACGCAAGATGAAGACAATCATGTTTTACACATTCTTGTAATTCTACAATATATAGATTCTGCAAATATGGCTCCTTACTTTCTAAACTGTGTTTATCTTGTGCGAAATCCACAATATCTCACTCGAAACCGCTGCATGCAGCTCAGAAACCTGCATAGGATTTTCCCATGTAAAATATACTTTCTTCAGTCCACAAATCTTCCGGTGTAAATTAAACGATACTATATATCATAACCCATATTCCATTTTGTATTTACAAAGACAACTACCGCAATGGATCGAGTCGAGAAGGTTCTCTTTCATCCTACCGCGAGACCCCACAAGCAGGACGCGGATGAGAGTGAAACTAGAAGTCGCAATGACATCATGAGAAATCTTACTCTATAATGAAAGAAAACTTTCCCAGTGACATCACTTTACAGAACTACGACTGGCTAGAGAAAAAAAATTGTTCCGTGCGACAAAACAAAGATACATTAGAGACATTTTGAGTTAGTTAATTAAATAGTTTTCAGCTGATTTGAATCTGCAGAGCAGAGTCTCAACTCCGGACAGGTAGCTAATATTTCGGACGATTACGTATGGTACCTGATAGGAAAGCATTTCTCGGCTACTGCTTTGAGGTTGATTATGTCAACCTTGTCTTCACAGTAAGATCTATTCCTGATTCTTTAAGGCATCGAGAACTTGCATCCCCCGTCTATATGAAAGTGCCTCTTGTTCCCAAAAGATTTTGTGAAGGGATTTGATTGAGGAAAGAAAAATTCACCCTCATCCCCAAGTCTTTAGAGAAACTTTTAAGAACTTTCGTGCGAAAGCATAGACTTGATGAGAACTGGACTTGACATTAATTAGACTAGATTAGAGGGTTAATGAACCCTCCTTTTTTATTAGTTGTGTAATTTCATTTATTCAAGAATTTTATTGTTGCCATATAGAATACAATTCATGCATATTTATATTAAATCAGAGCGGAAACATTGAAGGCCTACTCTACAACTACTTCAGACCTTAACTTCGGACACGTCACAATCTTAAAACTGTTCATTCGATAAAAATTTCTCAGGACGTAGTGTAGTTCCTTGCAAATATGGAGATTGATTTCAACAAAGTATCAAGTCACTATGAAGTAAAGGAAGGAGGGGCAGGATTTACGGGTTTGTCTCCTTTCATAATAAAAACAAAAAAAAAGAAAATCATGCGTCAAACATAGATTATGAAACTCTTTCCAATACGTCCAGAATATTTTAACAAAACATTGCCGTTTAATAAGTTAATAAGAAGATACCTAAGTAGGCATTATAGTAAATACATAACACATTTCAAGACCTGATTTCAACCCTTATCGTCCATGTCAGGTACTCCAAATATTTTTGGTAGCCTTGTATGTGATCTATATATTTGTATATATTCTACATAGTATGCTAAAATTAAGTTTAGTAAGAAAACGCATAACACAAAAAAAAATTCACCGTGAGGAATTTCTACCAATAGACAGAAACGTGCTTGAATTATTTTGTACAGCCCTGTATATTATCTACAGACTTTTATACACGCCAAATTTAAGCTAAAATTTAATTCTCGCTAAAAACACTCCTAAAACCACTGAAATCACACTTCCAGGAATTACTAGTCATAGCCAGCCATTTCTCTAGTTCTTCGCATAGCCCTGTATATAATTTTATTTATATTCTATAAATATCTCTTAGTATACTAAATATGTATGAGCTTAAAAATGCATATCTCAATTTAAAAATACCCTTAAGCAATTCACGCTTATGCTCAGGGATGCTTACGAATGCTTTTTTGAAGCCCTATATATAATTCATAGAATTTATATACACCACGTAGTATGCAAACATTTTGTTAAATTTAAAATCGTATATCATAACTGAAAACGCACTTCCAGCAGTTATTCGTAACAGGCAATACTTCGGATACAGTACTGTATCCGAAATCTTTTGTGTGTCCCTGTAAATGAACTATATATGTTGTCTATGCACATATAGTCACCCAATTACAAATGAGACTTGTTGATTTGTTGGTGGAAAATATTGTTAAATATAAATATCTGAGTTATATGGAATGTTACAAATTTTTTTTTGCCTTTCTTCTACTATTTTGAAAAATCCATATTATTTTTTTACATTGCAAAATAGTTATTACCACAAATGATATAAACATTTTTATTTCGATAAATTTAATAGCTAGCTCAAGTGAAATTGTAGCATAAATTTGGTCTTTTATAAAGCTCATCTCTGAAACTAATTTTTTAGTGTGCTAAAAATTGCTAACGTTACTTGATAAAAATTAAAAAACCTTAATATGGCATTTTAACTTAAGGAAAGATAACAATTTCTGATGATAACTAGACTTTTTTTTAAATAATGATTATACATTTTATTCAATACAGTGAAAATATATTTGATGAATTTCCAAATACCAGAATCTGGTTGTTTCGTGTAACTTGGTGATTCATAAAAACCAAATAATAAAATTCATTTTGCATGTTTCATTTTTCTGCAAATAATTCCAATAACTCTCCGACTTTCAAAATAAAACATTCTAAAGGAAAGAAATAGCAAAAGAGGTTTATATCTATGTTTCGTCGTTTCAAAATTTTAAAGGCGTGTTTCCAATCTCATATCCGCAGAATCAATCCAATTTATTTTTCTCTCGGCAGCATAGCTACACATCACTGAGATTTTAGATTGTCGAGGAGAAAAGCAATGATAAGATAGCACATCTCGTTGCCAAGAGAGCGATAAATACATAAAAAGGACATTATCGAAGACTAAAAGCGTTTTGCAGAGTGTGTGTGTGGGGCGGGGGATAAGTTTACAGATGAGGCTTGTGGATTTATTGGAAAAACAAATATTTTAAGTACAAACACCTGTTTTGTGGAATATAAAAAGCTTTGTATTGCATTTTACTGACAAAAATAAAATATTCTTTTGATTTGATTATTGTAAAAAAGAGACATTACTATAAGTGGTCTAATTTTTTTATAGGAAAAACCTGAAAATAAAGACGATAAATTTCAAAGCTAGCACTTATAAAAGTTTGTGATAAGTTTGAGATTAAATTTTATATGAAACACGACTGAAAAATTTCCTTCAAATAAATGTTGTTTAGGCTTCTTCGCATCGGGTCGACACATCCTGGGAACAGAGAGATTTATAAGAAACCTGAAAACTTTTCAATCTCCCAAGTGGAAATGCAGATTTGATGCTGTGACATTTGGATAAGGGAAACGTAACTTGGCAAAATTTTATATTAGTATTTTTTTATTATAAAATATTAATGTAAAGTTGGAGAATTTTTATAGACAATAAATATATATTGCCATGATCAGGATATTATATATAAGCCTAAACTTCTTTCGCACAGTGCGAATTTCAGAGATTTAGCTTAATTGATTTACTTAGAAAAACGATATTGTAAATATTAAAGAATAATTCTGAATCTAATAATTTAAAAAAATAATTAAACTTTTTTTAGATATATTATTCCGTGTTATAAATATATTTATTTATAAATAAATTGAAAGTGTAGACAAGAAGTTAACTAATACTTATATGTACACATTATATAAAAATAATGCATTTTTAAAACACATTTTATCTAGCTATTTTTGCAAATTCCAATCAAAATATTATAATCTGTATTTCAGTTAGTACATGACATAAGTATTTTAGTGTATTATATAACAGTTTTTTAATTAGTTAATAGAATATGTTAAATAAGGCACGTTATGTCATACAAATGCAAAACAGTTTTCTGTAAATAAGTCTCATTAAAATAAAAAATAAATATAAACAAAATTTTATAAATATAAAACTTGTTTTAAAATTCACTCTCATACAAAATGCGTACACACATATATATGTATGAAATATACCTTTTAAATAAAAAAACTTATAAGTTTGTATAAAAAAATAACAGAATTTCTTATTTAAAGATGACATGTAATAATATTTTACATTACATTTTATAGTAAACAAGATAGTTACATAAAATATCTTAACAAACAAACCTACTATGAAATCTCAATCTCAATATATTAAGAAAGATAAACATATTTTAAAGGTTGATGATACAAAACAATAAATGAAATTAAAACAGTTTAATATCGAATGAATGTAGCTAAATACATTTTGAATAATTAATTGGGCAACTTTTTGAGGCTGTCTCACTATAAATGGCTATTTTTATGATAACTTTACCAATCAATATGTGTCAGTGT
Organism: Maratus michaelseni; assembly: GCA_963931845.1. Lineage (NCBI taxonomy): Eukaryota > Metazoa > Arthropoda > Arachnida > Araneae > Salticidae > Maratus > Maratus michaelseni. The sequence goes on along the minus strand of OZ007588.1, from coordinate 196,835,489 downwards.
TAAATCAGTCGCCTTAGCCTGGAATTTAATAGGGCAGTGTCCTTTTATCGAAAAGGTCCCATTTTGAGGCAACTGTGAAGGGAAGTTTTCGTGCAAGAATTTCGCATACTTTCTAAAAAATTAATGCATCATCTGCTCAGATTTTACTTACATTGCCTATATTGTCACATAGATGAGCAATATCTATTCGGTACTGCAAATTCCCAGTGAGCATTAAATTTATTTAAATCTGTGCATGATTAGGTATTAATAGTTTCGTACATTAGTTATTTTACTCCAGATTTTTTGTGTCACGATCAGTAATGATCTACTCGAATTTCCCTCTTTATCTTTAGTACACTGCATCAATTTGTATGCCCTTTTAATAATTTCGCTATTATTACTAACCCATCATACGTAGTATAGGGTAAGTCTTGTAATCGTTTTGAAAATCGAAAAGATTTTTTTTGACGGATTTACACGTTTCAGACACTAGAGATTCGGAAAAACATATTTTTAGAAAAAAAAATTGGCGTCCGTCTGTCTGTGTGCCTGTGAACGCTGTATCTCCCGAACAAATTGAGATAGAGATTTAAAAATTGGTGTACTTAGTATGTAATAATGGAAAGAAGCTTATTGAATTTCAATAATCTCGATTATCCGGAACTATTTGTTGTTGAAATATTCGTTCTGATAAAAGGTATATAAAAATTTTAGAAAATGTTTATTTTAAGGAGTGAATAAAAAAGCCAATAAAAAAACACAAATTTTGCATAACGAATAAAGTTGATCGGATAATTATTTGCCGAGATATTTGTAATCCTATTTTCCACACTCTTTGATTTTTTATGACCCTGTATTTCATTCAAATTTCAATTCAAAGATATATTTTAATTGAAAATGAGGCGCTTAAACCGACGGAGTAAACTGTTAGTTAATAGGATTATCATTTTTGAAGTTATAAGGATGTTTTTCTTACGCAATTCAGTAACAGAGCCTTTAAAGTTTATGACGTCATCAAGCCATGATTTTATTCGAATCGCAATGCATTTTATAAATAGTGTACACATGTTTTATTTTCATATTTTTTATTATGCATATTCATGGTGGGTAAGTATGACGGTGGTCCACAACGACCTAGTTTTTATTCGACATCAACATATAAGAAGTTAACATTTCATAGATCAAAATTTCGGAAACAACACTTCTTAAAACATCTATTAGTATTGGGATATTTTCCATATAAAATTGTCTATTTACTCGGATTACATTTTGTTGATTTACTTTAAACAATTGTAGCATAGATTACAGAACGTATCAATACTTTTTGCATAATAAATCTCATCTCAACATATTGCATATTAGTTTCCTGGTAATGTAAGTGTTGTTCCAGTTTAATGTTTTCTAAGTCATCTAATTCAAATAGAGTTAATCCTTTTAGGAATATGTGTAGTAAATCTCAGAATCTCAGAACTACCGATTAGAATATAGAACCCATACTTGTAGTTCGCGCTTCAGGGAGTGAATGCTTCCAGTATCCTAAGGAAGTCATGTCATCATTATTCATATTATATCTGAAGGGAAATACACATTTGTGTTCCTATAACATGCGTATCTACATATTTAATCCCTTAAGTAGTTTATCTAAGAATATTACTAAGCGTACATTAGAATCCACTAGATAGAGAGTAATTTTATGAACAAAAAATGCCGAAAGAGATTAAAAGATGTTTAATAATTATTACTATTTTTACAATGATAGATTAAATATTTATTAATATTATAAAAATGAATACCAGATTTTAGTTTTAAAAGCTATTTTATAGAAATGAAAAAATAGAATACATTTGGAAAAATTAGAAAAATAAATACTAATTAAATGTACTTTTTCTAATTAAAATTGCGGAATTGTTAACGTGTATAATTTTAAATTTGCTTCATAAACGAAAGAAAAGAATTAACATAAGAACAAATATGTTCTTTAACATGATAAAATAAGTTAAAAAGTGTTTGAAATCAGAAAAAATAGGGTTTTTTAAAATGAAATTACTTTTTCTACATTTTTCATTTTAGCTAAAATATAGAAAAGAATTTCTTATAGAACACGGTTTTCATATTTTTCGAAAATTCGTACCGTCATATGAAAGTCTACTGGTTCTGCTTTATAAATAATAATTTATTAAGAAAATTAAAATTGTTTGTATTAAAAAAATCCATTACATTGTTTATCCTAATTCAAATACACTAAATCAAAGACTACGGAAATGCACACAATAAATGTTTGAACCAGGCAAACAACGAGAAACACTAATATTTATAAATGGCAGGTTTTGAGTAGTGAACACAATAAGTGCTTACCCATTATAAAGGTAAATGTAGTTGAACAATGTAAAAGTTTCTGCATGGTTGTGTGTACAAAAACACCTCTGGCTCCTCTTGTAGCATGCGGGTTCATGCCATACCGGTCTAGCTCTGTCAATACACAGATGGAAGTTTTAACGATATTTATTCAAAATAAATGGACTGGGTTAGTGGCAGAGTCTCTATCGATTTGACTTAAACTTAAGAGTTTCTCCCAAAGAAATCAACTACAAAAAAGCACTTCATTTGAAACAACTACCAAATTTACTTGAGAAGAGTTTAATTAACCCATTAAAGCTTACTGGAACCATATGGTACCGGAATAGCTGCCATCCATTTTGTTGCTTCTATACCAGTATATTTTAAGAGAAATATTCTCTATCTGATGACAGAAATTACGCAATAAAAGAAGACTAAAGTTGCTACTTTGAAAAATTGGTATGTAATGCAATTTTTGCATTTTAAAGTGAAAAATAATTCCAGCTTTAATGGGTTAATCAAAGATTCAGTTGCGCAGAGATTTCTGACGAGATACTACAATATTAAATCCAATACACACTGGATGTCCGTCATATATAATCACTAGCAAACTTTGTTAAATACAATCTAAACTTCCAAAAAATGGTAGCAATCTGAGGCTGCTGAACAATTTTATTGAAACTGATATATTTGAACTATATTATCAACGATGAGGCGAGAGCTATCTTGACTTTACTCAATCTCCACTTCTGAATATTAACACCGGCTCTGGTGCGAAAGCAAGTCTAAGCTTCCTATGAGGCGCTATCACACCAAATACGAAGAAACACATATTTACATTTGCTTATATACGATTACTGACTGACCAGAGAAGCAAAACGTTACATAAATACGCTACGAAACGCAGAAAACCCAAAAATTCCGAAGGCTAAATGCATTCATCAAAAATTAGAGTAGATGTCTCTGGTGCGCACAAAAAAATGTTAGATTGTTACATCGTGTCCACAATCAAAACACTAGAATGCATGTATGAGGCACTTGCTAGTCCATTACACGCTTACATTACATGCCTTATTTCTAAAACCACGTAAGTTAGCTAAATGCAAACATTAGTCCTTACCTATGTAAAATACTAACGTATATCTAATCTTTAGAAAAAAAATATTACTCATTAAAAATAATTGCTTTTCAGTAAAGTAATAGAAAAATATCTAATTATCATATTACTACTCACTACTTACTTTTACTTTTTGAATTCTATTTTTAACGATAAACATGTTTTGTTTTTTGTAAATTTCTATATAAAAAAGGTTTTGTCTTCAAGATAATTAAATTTTTATTAAACTAATATTTTTCTTTTTTTTTAATAGTAAAAATGCCATCATACTCACAAAAGTTTTGACAACATTTCTAGAACTGTGCTCGCATTAGTTTCTTTTTTCCTTCGAGTACGTTTTTAAATGAAAATGAAAAATTTCTTTTAATGTATACTCAAATTTTTTTATGTAAATTTTCCTAACACAAATTAAAGTTTAGTTAAACTAAAGTTAGAAATAGTGCTTCATAACTATTTTAACAAACACATCTACTTTCAAAATGATATATGGCTATGAAGAATAAATTTTTACTCGTTAATAGGGTTTTCAGTGAGCAGGGTAATATAACATTTCCTTTAATAATTTCCATTAAAACCTAAAATTATTTAAAAGTTATTGGATTTTTTTAAAACGCTTTTGAAATAGTAAAATTATCAATACATGAAAAAACAGCCCAAATAAATATTAATATTATTTCAACAGATTTCTTTCAAAAAGTATTTCGATTAAAAATTATTCAAATATGATCACATTTAAAATAAGATTATGATGTAAATAACATTGAGCTGCAGCTATATATAATTTTGGTAAGCAGTAACAAAAATGCATTATATACATCAATAGCAGCTTCAAAAAATTAATTCAAAATGTCCTTAGCTGTGATAACCTGATTCTCAAAGATAAATATAACATGTGCCCAAAAGAAAATGGAGACTACGATTATGTCTGAAGAACATTTTTATTACAGGTTATTTTGATAATAAGATATTTAAATTACAGTGAATGTGAAACATGATACTTACATAGAATTGCTATTGATATTGACGAACTGATCCTAGCGCATATGAATGTGATGGTTGGTTTCAGTCTAGAAACTTCTGGATTACATATGGACCCATTTTTACACAGTGCTTGTCACAGGTGAAACTTTAAACTTCCTGTGAATTTTTGAGAGGACAAACATATGTGAGTCCCATGGGAAGACATCGGAACTGTACGGCGGATATTTATGGACTGCCCATCTAAATAGTTTCAGTGACCCATGTGGCTGAACTTTGTCCTGGAGCATCATTATGCCAATCAATTCTGCTCTATTCCAGTCATTATTATTCTGTTCGCTTTCATCTGCGCTTTATCTACTGATTGCCTTCTGCGCAAAGAAATTGGTTAACAACTATGTCCACTGATATGGAGGAATTTTTCATGACACCCTACCTACAATATGACAAAGTAGCTTTCTTTTTCAATCACTGACAAAGCGGTTTACATTGTTTATCGAGTGGGTTTACAATTTCCAGTCACGGCCGTTTTTTTCTTATTATATACAAATCATTAATTTCATACACTTTTAGTTAAAAAATTGTCAAATTTTAGTTATTTTTAAAGATAAATGTGTCGTTGTTTTATTGAGGTTCGTGCAGAAGCCTGTTCTTTACGTGAATATTCTTTCAATTAAACAACGCTAACTGTCAAAGTCAAAGTTGCTTCAATGTGCAGGTAATCCCAACGGTTCTCACTTCTCAAATGTCTACAGAAGAGGTATGTACCAAAGATTTTGCGGTATATTGCGGGAATTTTACTAGACAAACATGTTAAAAGTATAAAAATTTCAAAACCATACATAGGTATCAAAACCCAGTTAATTAAAACGATCAGGCTGATATTGATCACAAGAAAATACAAACCTATTTTACAACAATATAAAAAAAATGGAACTACATAGCAGTTTTTTTTCATCAGTTACCCATTTGGTAATCATCTGTTTTTTCTACTTTTCCGATACATTTCCTTCTAAAAACTGGGTTAAATGGTATGTGAAGAACAAAACACATAAGATTTTTCTTGCTGTGAGTTTTATAGAACAACTCCACATAGTTACATGCATACAATTTTCACCCAATTTCGGGGAAATGTATTTTTTCTAAACACTGCGCTGTCGTGCAAATCAATTTTACAAATGAAGAAACAGAAGGAGAATCATTTCATTGAAACTGCGACGTAGGGAAAGCCTCTCACAATCTAACAACAAACATATTTACGCATTTCGATTAGATAAGACAACGCTACAGTATACATCTTCTTTTCATTTGGGCACACCATATACATTCTATTAATAATCAGAGGAATTCATTGGAGATATTTGCCTTTAGGGTCATGTACATATCAACAATGCATTAAAACATTTTTGTTCTATCTCTTAGAATAATTTACAATGTTTGTAACTAATTTTTCAATTTAGGTAACTGATTTGAGATAGATAAGGTTTTTTTTAAAAGATGTTTTGTCTCAGAATAATTCAAAAACTATTAATACATTTTCAAAACTGTAAAAAGAAGTCATCATATCAATAACAGCTTTAACAAATAACATGTTCTGAAAAAATGTCAGATTGCCACAGCACTGGCCGTGTGATTAATATGATGCTCAAAGGAAAACACACCCCATTGTTATTCAGAGCAAGTCATAAGAGAATACTTGCACGTTGGATCATACATTAAACAACATGATAAAAGCAACATATAACAATGAATGAAAACATTTTCTTGTCGTATGTCTTGCGATAATTTACTTTGTTTAATACCTATTTTTTTATTTAGATAACATATTTGTGTTAGATAAGTATGTTTTAAAGGTGTTTTGTTTCAGAATAATTCAAAAGCGATTAATATCTTTTCAAAAACTGTAAAAAGAAGTCATCATATCAATAAGAGCTTTAACAAATAACCTAGTCTAACAATATCAGAATTCCGTAGCGCAGGCTGTGTAATAATCATGATGGTCAAAGTATAATACATCCTATTAGTAATCAGAGCAAGTCATAAGAGAATACTTGCACATTGTATAGAATATATATAGTAATAGCACATTAAATGATTTTCTTGTCCAATCTCTAACGATTATATACATTATTTGATACCTAATTTTCCAATTTATATAACTTATTTAGATATTTTTTTAAGATATTTTATCTCAGAATAATTCGCGAGCGATTAATACGTTATCAAAAACTGCAAAAGAAGTCATCATATCAATAACAGCTTTAGAAAATACCCTAGTCTGAAATATGTGAGCTTTCCTTAGGTAAGGCCATGCGATTACCACGATGCTCAAAGTAAAATACATTTTATTAATAACTAGCAAGCTACGCCCGCTACGCAGGTCAATTTCTTTTAACGAACCTTTAATCAAACAAAATATTGACATTTCATAAATAACTTTTATATTTTAACAGAATAATAAGGCTACTATAATTTGTGACTCGTGCTATAGCCAATATACACGTCAGGACACGTCGCCTTTATCATTATCTTTTTACGCATGAAGGTTTCGCTATGGTACTCCATTGGAAAACTTGGTAATTTTTGAAATTCAATATTTGAAAAACGGCATAATCATTAGATTTGAAATTTATATCAAGAAAAATACAATTTTTTACTTTTCAAACGCAATTTGTCTAACAATTTTCTGACAAATACTTTTTGAGCTATCATTTTTTTTCAGTAACTTCAAATGTTTCATTTTCCGAGATTAATCTGTTGCAACAATTAGCGAAAAACCCAATCGTCAGCAACGCATAATTTTTTATTAAAGAGGCTGTTGGAGCAGGGATTGTCACCACCAATTTGCCACCATCACTTTTGAAATCGGTTCCGTGGTTCCAGAGATTCCATAGAAATTGTAACTTAGAATGACTTCAGAACGCTTTTCGCTCATTTCACCCATTTAAATTTCGATTTTTTTTTTAAATTTATTCTTAGAGAGCATTTACATTTTATAAGTAACTACAATGCTAAATTTCAAATTTCTTGCCCCTTCAGTATAAAAAAGTCGCAATTTTCGAACATTTTTCGATCCTGAACCCCATTGATGTTAGTGGCACCGACATAACATATAGCCTATGTTGGAGTAGGGATTGTCCCCATCAATTTGCCACCATTACTTTTGAAATCGGTTCTGTAGTACCAGAAATTTCATAGAAATTGTAATTTAGACTGTTTTTAGAACGATTTTCGCTCATTTCACCCTTTTAAATTTCAATTTATTTTTTATTTTGTTCTTAGAGAGCATTTCCATCTTATAAGAAACTACAATGACAAATTTCAAATTTCTAGCTCCTTCAGTATAAAAAATAAAAATAAAACTGCCCAGTTAAACTGAGCGCATTGAGTTCACAGGCTATTCACACTAATTGTATATTATACTCTTATTTCAAAGAATTTGAAATAAGCCCATCGAAAAATAAAGAAATAAATAATATATTAAGGGGAGGGGGGTCATTCCCCCGTTACCCCCCCTCATAGTTAACTAATGAACCCCTTAAACTAATCAGGTAAATCTCTAATTACAATGAATATATATACAAAATTTGAAGAAAATCGGATAATGCTGCATGAAAAACCCATTTATATAAAATAAAGGGGTATTAGCCCTCCGTTCCCCCTTTATACTTAACCAATCAATCCCGAAAACTAATCAGGCATGCGCCTTAACACAGTGAACCTATAAATAAAATTTGAAGGAAATGGGATAATTCTGCATGAAAAACCCATTTATATAAATTAAGGGGGGTATTATCCCCCCGTTCCCCCCCTTTATACTTAATCAATCAATCCCGACAAACTAATCAGGGAAGCGTCTTAACCCAATGAACCTATAAACAAATTTTGAAGCAAATAGAATAATTCTGCATGAAAAACCCATTTATATAAATTAAGGGGGGGATTATCCCCCCGTTCCCCCTTTATACTTAACCAATCAATCCCGAAAACTAATCAGGGAAGCGCCTTAACACAGTGAACCTATAAACAAAATTTGAAGATAAACGGAATAATTCTGCATCAAAAACCCATTTATATAAAATAAGAGGGGATATGCCCCCCGTTCCCTCCTTTATACTTAACCAATCAATCCCGAAAACTAATCAGGGAAACGCCTTAACATAGTGAACCTATAAACAAAATTTGAAGGAAATGGGATAATTCTGCATGAAAAACCCATTTATAAAAATTAAGGGGGAGGATTATCATCCCGTTCCCCCCCTTTATACTTAACCAATCAATCCCGAAAACTAATCAGGGAAGCGCCTTAACAGAGTGAACCTATAAACAAAATTTGAAGGAAAACGGAATAATTCTGCATGAAAAACCCATTTAAATAAAATAAGGGGAGATATGCCCCCCGTTCCCTCCTTTATACTTAACCAATCAATCCCGAAAACTAATCAGGGAAGCACCTTAACACGGTGAACCTATAAACAAAATTTGAAGAAAACGGAATAATTCTGAATGAAAAACCCATTTATATAAAATAAGGGGGGGATTATCCCCCGTTCCCCCTTTATACTTAACCAATCAATCCCGAAAACTAATTAGGGAAGCGTCTTAACACAGTGAACCTTTAACCAAAATTTGAAGGAAATGGGATAATTAAGGAAGAAAAACCCATTTATATAAATTAAGGTGGGGATTAGCCCCCCCCGTTCCCCCCTTTATACTTAACCAATCAATCCCGAAAACTAATCAGGGAAGCGTCTTAACACAGTGAACCTTTAACCAAAATTTGAAGGAAATGGGATAATTCTGCATGAAAAACCCATTTATATAAATTAAGGTAGGATTATCCCCCCGTCCCCCCCCTTTATACTTAACCAATCAATCCCGAAAAACTAATCAGGGAAGCGCCTTAACACAGTGAACCTATAAACAAAATTTGAAGGAAAATGGAATAATTCTGCATGAAAAACCCATTTATATAAAATAAGGGGGTATTAGCCCTCCGTTCCCCCCTTTATACTTAACCAATCAATCCCGAAAACTAATCAGGCATGCGCCTTAACACAGTGAACCTCTAAATAAAATTTGAAGGAAATGGGATAATTCTGCATGAAAAACCCATTTATATAAATTAAGGGGGTATTATCCCCCCGTTCCCCCCTTTTATACTTAATCAATCAATCCCGATAAACTAATCAGGGAAGCGTCTTAACCCAATGAACCTATAAACAAATTTTGAACAAATAGAATAATTCTGCATGAAAAACCCATTTATATAAATTAAGGGGGGATTATCCCCCCGTTTCCCCTCTTTAAACTTAACCAATCAATCCCGAAAACTAATCAGAGAAGCGCCTTAACACAGTGAACCTATAAACAAAATTTGAAGGTAAACGGAATAATTCTGCATGAAAAACCCATTTATATAAAATAAGGGGGGATATGCCCCCCGTTCCCTCCTTTATACTTCACCAATCAATCCCGAAAACTAATCAGGGAAACGCCTTAACACAGTGAACCTATAAACAAAATTTGAAGGAAATGGGATAATTCTGCATGAAAAACCCATTTATATAAATTAAGGGGGGAGGATTATCATCCCGTTCCCCCTCTTTATACTTAACCAATCAATCCCGAAAACTAATCAGGGAAGCGCCTTAACAGAGTGAACCTATAAACAAAATTTGAAGGAAAACGGAATAATTCTGCATGAAAAACCCATTTATATAAAATAAGGGGGATATGCCCCCGTTCCCTTCTTTATACTTAACCAATCAATCCCGAAAACTAATCAGGGAAGCGCCTTAACACAGTGAACCTATAAACAAAATTTGAAGAATACGGAATAATTCTGTATGAAAAACCCATTTATATAAAATAAGGGGGGATTATCCCCCCGTTCCTCCCTTTATACTTAACCAATCAATCCCGAAAACTAATTAGGGAAGCGTTTTAACACAGTATACCTTTAACCAAAATTTGAAGGAAATGGGATAATTCTGCATGAAAAACCCATTTATATAAATTAAGGGGGGGGGTTAGCCCCCCCCCGTTCCTCCCTTTATACTTAACCAATCAATCCCGAAAAACTAATCAAGGAAGCGCCTTAACACAGTGAACCTATAAACAAAATTTCAAGGAAAACGGAATAATTCTGCTTGAAAAACCCATTTATATAAATTAAGGAGGAATTAGCCCCCCGTTCCCCCCTTTATACTTAACCAATCAATCCCGAAAAGTAATCAGGGAAGCGACTTAACCCAATGAACCTATAAACAAAATTTGAAGGAAAACGGAATAATTCTGCATGAAAAACCCATTTATATAAATTAAGGGGGGGATTAGCCCCCGATCCCCCCCTTTATACTTAACTAATCAATGCCAAAAACTAATCAGGAAGCGCCTTAACTCAGTGAACCTATAAACAAAATTTGAAGCAAAGCGGAATAATTCTGCCTGAAAAACCCATTTATATAAATTAAGGGGGGGAGGAATTAGCCCCCCGTTCCCCCCCTTTATACTTAACCAATCAATCCCGAAAACTAATCAGGAAAGCGCCTTAACACAGTGAACCTATAAACAAAATTTGAAGGTAAACTGATATTTCTATGAAGAGTTATCGCATTACGTACGTACATACATACATACAGAACCGGCTGGCAAGCTCTCAGGGCTTGATAGCCAGTTTGATAGCTGAAAAATCGCAACTTTAGAACGTTTTTTGCTCCTGCACCCTCTGGGGTTAGTGGCACCGACATAAAATATAGCCTATGTTGGAGCAGGGGTTGTCACCATCAATTTGCCACCATCACTTTTGAAATCGGTTCGGTATTTCCAGAGATTACCCCCTACAAACAAACAAACAAACAAACAATCTTTACTCCTTTATAACATTAGTATAGATGAAAGCATGTCATAATAAAACACTTGGACGTTGGAACTTATATTTTGCAACAAAGCATTAAAATACTTTCTTCTCCTATCTTTTACTATAATTTACATTGTTTGACGCTTATTCCGATTTATATAACTTATTTGATTTAGGTAGTTCTCTTTATTTATTTTCATTAATCTATGTTTAAGTTCTCTTGTTTTGATGTTTTGCATGTAAATACATTTACGTTTAACGTATGTCAATCGTATCAAGTGATTGATATCATAATCACTAATGATACATATGAATAAAGTTTTGCAAAATGTATATGATATTAAAAATGTACTTTAAAATTTGCTCTTTTATTTTTTGAAGACATATTTAACATATCTTACAATGATAATAACTACTAAGTTTAGTTTCGTAGTCTAGATTATTATTTGTAATTTTTGGTAATGCTTAATTTTGTGGCAAATGAAAAAGGCAATCTGCATAATAAATTCTTAAGATATACCCAAGTCATATACTAAGTAATTAAAAATAAATATGTTATAAAATTATGCTGTAAGTATCGTATTAAAATAATATTGCTTTCCTTTGTTTCATAATTAAGCACTTTTTCTTTGGCTTATAATATTTAAAGAAATATGTTTATAAATATATTTTATTCTTTTTACGAATTAATGAATATAAATTTCAAAATACGATTAAATCTTTTTCATGCATATTGTAAATATTACTAATTACGTGTGTATTTCCTGAACGCTGCCCCTACACCTCTATAACAATTAAATTTGTGTTTGTTTGTTTCTACTTTGACCAGAAATGTCCGATACATTTATATAAATTTGTACTATATCTCATTTCAGTGAAACTAGAATTTAAATATAATGATTATGAAACGCAGACCTTGTTTTATGTTTTGGGTTGCTTTGTCTAAACTATGAAATCTTCATAGTTCTTTCTTTGTACACAGAGATGTTCAGAAATGTCATTTCTATAAAAATAAAATTCACCACATCTATTTTTTTAATTTTAAGATTTTATGAATCATTTCACTTAAGGAACAACTATTTTCAGATGTCATATGCAGGGTTAATTTTATATTTTTAATTAAAAAAATCACAGTTGTTTATAAATTTTGATATTTTATCTATTGTGGTTTGATTAAATGGTGCCACACTCATAAATAAATATTTTTATTTACATTTGTATAATTATATAAATAGAAAAAATATTTCTTTTTATAAGAATATCATGTTTAATTGCAATATGAATTGCTTCTCTTCCTACATTGTTCTTCCTTTCGTCGAATAATACACACTAAAATCTTAGTAATACACGATTAACCGTGTTATCAATACTCCGAGTTATTAATCCACTTCATAGTGTAATGAGTAACATGGAACAGGCTAGAACTAGGTAACTACCAATTGTGATAAAACACTTATCAAGAGTGTTTGCACTAAAATTGTTAGGAAATTAATAATCTACTTGTGGTAACACACTTATTGAGAATATTTGGTCTAACAGCGATTAACAAATAGCAATTAATATTTAAACGGTAGAAACATTATCATTTTAATAGTAGGAAGAAGTACGATAAAATCGTATACTTTATTATTAGTTATTTCTTAATGACAGAATTTCCGACGCAATTTAATGGGACATCGCGTAAACAGTCAGCACTAATTCATGTACAAGCATGGAAAAAAACGCCCTACCCCCTACAAACATTGTCGTAAATCATCGTACAAAAAAAATGACGGGTACCAATCGATTAGTAATAACGTCTACTAAATAATTCTATACTAAAATTTTGCTTAGGGTGTCGTCTACAATCTACGTATAGAAATATTATCAACATTTAAAATTTACAATATTGGCATCTAATATTGACATATTTGAATTTCTCGGTGACTTTTATCTTTTTAAGCCAAACAGGAATTTTACAGGTCAAGTAGTTTAGTATTTATGCAGGTTTAAAGTTTGAAACTCCCCATTTTAAATCATTTTTAAACATGGCAGAACAATTTGCATTGCGGGTAGCTTTTAAAGCATAACTCAAAAACTACGTAGCGGAATGAGCTGTAAATTTGGATTTTTATGTTTATAACCTCTAGAAAATGATTCTGTTAAAAACATTATAAGTTACAATTCATATTTCTTTCGAAAATGTATACAGTATATTAAAATTAATTTTCTTAAAAAAAGATCAAGGTCATACCGGGACTAACTTTCGGCTTAAGCTCAGCTAACCCCGCCCAGTTCTTAAAAGTAAATATGAATTCTAATCTATTCATTTTTTAAAAGAAATTCATTTTTAGAAGCTTTAAATGTGTGTGTTTAAATTAAAGTGCATTTCGGCAAGTAGTTTTTGAGTTTTGTATCAAAAACTACCCGAATAGCAATCTGTTTGCAACGGTTAAAAATGAGTTTAACGTTAGGAGTTCCAAATTGTAAATCAATATAAATCTTAACCAACTGGTCTAAATGATTTCTCGTTTGGTATCACTACATGGTATAAAACAAAGTCGCTTTTTCTGTCCCTATATCCCTATGTACGCTTAAATCTTTAAAACTACGCAACGGATTTTGATGCGGTTTTTTTTAATAGATAGAGTGATTCAAGAGGAAGGTTTATATGTATAATAACCATATGTTTTGCTTTGTAATTTCAGATAAATCACTACATAGTATAAAACAAAGTCGCTTTTTCTGTCCCTATATCCCTATGTACGCTTAAATCTTTAAAACTACGCAACGGATTTTGATGCGTTTTTTTTAATAGATAGAGTGATTCACGAGGAAGGTTTATATGTATATCCATTAAATAGTGGAGAAATACTGTTATTTTTGACGTTTTTAATGTGATGTCGTAAATAATTTCATTTTTTCCACTTATACATTGCAAACGCAGGCTGAACCCTACAAGATTTATCAAAATAATGTACTAATTATTGTACACATTAAAAAGGTCTACAGAAAACACAAAGAGATGAAGGTTTTCAAGGTTAACCCGAAGCAAAGCGAGGGAGGGCCGCTAGTTCTAAAATAAACTGTACTGGTGACGCCAAACATACTTTTTAAATTAAGTATTAATATGGAAATATTTGAGGTTTGGTGCAATTGCTATATGGATTAACCTCTAAGAAACATTTCAGTTTAGCATTAATTTGCAGCCGTTATTACTAATCAATTGGTGCTAGTTACATTTTTATACAATCATTTGGACAGAGTTAGTTGAGATTGGAGCGTTCTTTTTACTAGGACTGTACATTAATATATCACTAAATATATCATTTGCTTACCACATTTTTAAAAATAAATGATGCTCTAGAAGAATAAAATTATCCCGTCTTAACACACAAGCGTGGTGAGACCGCATGGATATATTAATCTCACATGAAATAAAAGAGTTTAACCTTCCTTTTGAAGAATAACAAAATATATATTTTTTACAATTTTAACTAAGGAACTTAACTAACAATATTACATATATCAATCTAAAGATTTAATGTTTAAAGACAAAAGAAAATTAACGTCATTATAATTTGAAAAAAAAAAACGAATAAAACCATTTCACTTCTTTATCAACTCTATAAAAATTATAATAACTCTTGTCCATGTAGTTTTGACTGAACTGTCTTAAAGCAATGTTTTCTAATAGCCATTTTTTCTGTAAGTTATTTACCCCAAGGAAGTAAGGATCACAAAGGAAGTCATAATACACTTAAAAATGTTAACAATACATTCATTGTAGGAAAAATCCTTATTAAATGTGCTACACACAATCGTAGAAAATATTTTAATAACTTTAAATGCATTCATAACTTTAAATATATTCAAATATGTATTTATATTTAAAAACGCAAACATTAAAATAAAATATGATAGAACAAACTTCCAACGCATAATCTACAAAATGCAAATTGGAATGTAATGGAAGTTTCTTTTCCTTGCCTAAAGCTAAATATTTCAATTATTACCCGCTAGAATGTTGCTAAAATTGAGTAAAAACTGACATAACCGATTTCACTTGAATTATTTAAATTGAAACATTTTTGCAATTTAACTTTAAAATTGCCATTTTAAATGTGCTACACACAATAGTAGAAAATATTTTAATAACTTTAAATGTATTCATAACTTTAAATATATTCATATATGTATTCATATTTAAAAACGTAAGCATTAAAATAAAATATGATAGAACAAACTTCCAACGCATAATCTAAAAAATTCAAATATGGAATGTAATGGAAGTTTCTTTTCCTTGCCTAAAGCTAAATATTTCAATTATTACCCCCTAGAATGTTGCTAAAATTGAGTGAAAACTGATATAACCGGTTTCACTTGAATTATTTAAATTGAAACATTTTTGCAATTTAACTTTAAAATTGCCATTTTAAATGTGCTACACACAATAGTAGAAAATATTTTAATAACTTTAAATGTATTCATAACTTTAAATATATTCATATATGTATTCATATTTAAAAACGTAAGCATTAAAATAAAATATGATAGAACAAACTTCCAACGCATAATCTAAAAAATGCAAATATGGAATGTAATGGAAGTTTCTTTTCCTTGCCTAAAGCTAAATATTTCAATTATTACCCCCTAGAATGTTGCTAAAATTGAGTGAAAACTGATATAACAGGTTTCACTTGAATTATTTAAATTGAAACATTTTTGCAATTTAACTTTAAAATTGCCATTTTAAATGTGCTACACACAATAGTAGAAAATATTTTAATAACTTTAAATGTATTCATAACTTTAAATATATTCATATATGTATTCATATTTAAAAACGTAAGCATTAAAATAAAATATGATAGAACAAACTTCCAACGCATAATCTAAAAAATGCAAATATGGAATGTAATGGAAGTTTCTTTTCCTTGCCTAAAGCTAAATATTTCAATTATTACCCCCTAGAATGTTGCTAAAATTGAGTGAAAACTGATATAACCGGTTTCACTTGAATTATTTAAATTGAAACATTTTTGCAATTTAACTTTAAAATTGCCATTTTAAATGTGCTACACACAATAGTAGAAAATATTTTAATAACTTTAAATGTATTCATAACTTTAAATATATTCATATATGTATTCATATTTAAAAACGTAAGCATTAAAATAAAATATGATAGAACAAACTTCCAACGCATAATCTACAAAATGCAAATATGGAATGTAATGGAAGTTTCTTTTCCTTGCATAAAGCTAAATATTTCAATTATTACCCCCTAGAATGTTGCTAAAATTGAGTGAAAACTGATATAACAGGTTTCACTTGAATTATTTAAATTGAAACATTTTTGCAATTTAACTTTAAAATTGCCATTTTAAATGTGCTACACACAATAGTAGAAAATATTTTAATAACTTTAAATGTATTCATAACTTTAAATATATTCATATATGTATTCATATTTAAAAACGTAAGCATTAAAATAAAATATGATAGAACAAACTTCCAACGCATAATCTAAAAAATGCAAATATGGAATGTAATGGAAGTTTCTTTTCCTTGCCTAAAGCTAAATATTTCAATTATTACCCCCTAGAATGTTGCTAAAATTGAGTGAAAACTGATATAACCGGTTTCACTTGAATTATTTAAATTGAAACATTTTTGCAATTTAACTTTAAAATTGCCATTTTAAATGTGCTACACACAATAGTAGAAAATATTTTAATAACTTTAAATGTATTCATAACTTTAAATATATTCATATATGTATTCAAATTTAAAAACGCAAACATTAAAATAAAACATGATAAAACAAACTTTCAACGCATAATCTAAAAAATGCAAATTGGAATGTAATGGAAGTTTCTTTTCCTTGCCTAAAGCTAAATATTTCAATTATTACCCGCTAGAATGTTGCTAAAATTGAGTAAAAACTGACATAACCGATTTCACTTGAATTATTTAAATTGAAACATTTTTGCAATTTAACTTTAAAATTACCATTTTAAAAGTGAGATTTCGGTCCGTTATAAGCCGAGACACCCTGTATATATATATATATTTTACAACTGACATCATTCACGTATCCACAGAATAGTGAATTATTCGTTTAAAATTGCAGTTAATTTTTAATTTAAAATAGAGCACTCAATATCCATACGACTTTCCTCGATAAATGTCAATTATATTTTCTTATTGAAGTATTTATCATTCAAAAAATAATTTCTTTCCCATAATTTCCATAAAGAAAATATGATTTTTTTATATTTTGAGATTTTTATGTATTGCTCTTTTAAAGTTCTTTCATTCATCTAGTTTATTTTAGTTTCATAAAAATATTTAATTAAAACTATTACTTAACTTAATTTTCGAACGAAAATGTTTTTCATCTCTTTTCGTGATTTTGCATGATATATAAAAATTCTAATGTAATAAAAATATTATTCTAGAAATTGTAAAGATTTATAATTAAAAGAAATATGAAAATACGGAAGGTTTTATTAATTAAAAAAATATTGTTAGTTAGAAAAAACATTTTTAGTTATTTTAACGCTTAGGCTTTTTTGAAATCGTAAATTTATTTCTTTGTTATAAAAGTATATATAAAAACACCTTAAATTTTAATTATGAACTAATGGTTTCTTTTAGATAATTTTAAATATTTAAAAAATCCTTAAATAGCACTTTCGAGCTTATAATATCATAAATAAATAATTAAAAATATAACGTGTCAATTTTAAATATATTTTAAACAATTTTGTTATTTTAATCAACTCTGAATTTAAACGATGATAATGCTTGTATCTATTTAACATTTTCCTCTACCCTGATAATAATTATGTCTGCAATTTACATAATTATGTGTGTTTAATATTATTCTTTAATAACATGTGCGCATTATATTAAAATTCCAACAATATTTTCTAATAAGAAGCTTTAGATTAAAAACTAAATTACATAATTATCCACATTTATAGATTTATAGAAGCATACCACAAAAAAGCCTTGACTAATTGACAGCTATATAATTTCATGGGTTTGGACAAATCCAAATTCTTTGCTATTTTCATATTACAACATGTTATATACTAATATAGATACAGTTTATATTTTATCTGATTTCATTATTTCAATCTATATTTTAAAGGTATTTAATGAGGGTTTTTGAAATTTAAATTATTATATGCAAATGAATATAGGACACATGGTAAAAAAAATTACTAATAAAAAATTAAAACATTAATTATGTACAATCTGTGCCAAAAAATCGATAACATCCCATGCATGGGATTAGTCACCAAATTGTCGCAGAGAAAAACAAAATTAGCCATTCAATTGAAAATCGTGTTTTTTTTTTCAATTTATGTAGAAAAAAATGATTGGGAGGGCGCAGTCATTCTGAAATTGTAACAAACTTAGAAATTTTTCAATTAAATAATTCATAGACATTTAGATAATTATGTGTGTTTGATATTATTCTTTAATAACATGTGCGCATTATATTAAAATTCCAACAATATTTTCTAATAAGGGGCTTTAGATTAAAAACTAAATTACATAATTATCCACATTTATAGATTTATAGAAGCATACCACAAGAAAGCCTTGACTAATTGACAACTAGACTGTTAAAAATCTGCAGCAAACTGTCCAGTCATTCGAACGTTCTTATAGAAAACGGTTACAAAACCGTAATTTGATGCTATTATGGCCATATTATTGCCCATGTTATGATAAGAATTGAGTTAAATTACGGTTATGTGACCGTTTTTTTCTAAAAACGGTCGAATGATTGGACAGTTTGCCGCAAATTTTTAACAGTGTAGATAATTTCATGGGTTTGGACAAATCCTAAGTCTAAGCAATTTTTATATTACAACATGTTATATACTAATACAGATACAGTTTATATTTTATCTGATTTCATTATTTCAATCTATATTTTCAAGGTCTTTAATGAGAGTTTTTGAAATTTAAATTATTATATGCAAATTAATACAGGGCACATGAAAAAAAACTAATAAAAAATTAAAACATTAATTATATACAGTCTGTGCGAAAAAATCGATGCAATCCCATGCAAGGAATTAGTCATCAAATTGTCGCAGAGAAAAACGAAATTAGCCATTCAATTGGAAATCGTGTTTTTTTTTTTTCAATTTATGTAGAAAAAAATGATTGGGAGGGTTCCTTCATTCTGAAATTGTAACAAACATCAAAATTTTCAATTAAATACTCCATTTTGATAGAATATTAGGTTTCTGCAGTAAAAGTCACTTGCGAATACCAAACGGAAAGTTATTCGGTGAAGTAGTTTCGGATTTATGGAAATTTATGGAAAGCAGAATATTAAATTTATTTTTAATAGTTGCAAACCAAACTGCACGGAGGTACTTTTTCAAGAACAACTCAAAACTTAATGGGCGAAATGATCTGTAAAGCTTCTAGAAAGCGATTTCTGTTGATATTTTCATAGAGGACATTAAATAGTTTCATTATAGAGAGTATAGAGACTGAATAGAGAATATTCAGTCCATAATTTTTTTTAATTAATATTAAAAAGTATAATTGCATTATAACATACAAATATTTTAACAGAAATCAATTTCTAGAAGTTTTAGATGTACAAATCTAAATTTTTCAGCCCATTCCGTCAAGAGGTTTTTAAGATATGCTTAAAAAAATACCCCTATTGCAGTTTGTTTTGCTACCATTCAAAAGGAGTCCCAAATTTTAAATCTACATAATGCCTAAACTGCTTCACCGAATGTTTTCCCGTTTTGGTAACCAAAGGCAAAATGTTCCGAAAAAATCAAATATTCAATAAAAATTGAGTGTTAGTAATGAAAATTTCAACCTTTGTTCCATTATCAGTATGAAGATGGCCCAATAGGCTTTTTTTTAGACAAAAACAGAAAGAAGACACAATGTCCAATCTAACGGCTATTTTTATTTTTCTCTGCAGTAATTTGGCATTTAAAATATATGGGGTATATCTTTTTTGTTTGGCGCAAACTGTGCATAAATACACAAGTGGTTGAAGGACAACAAACACATAATCTTGTGTCCCGTTTCAGCTGCCCATTCCCCTTACAAACGATAGGGATGATTCTGTTGCTAACTAGAGACAGTCTCGTCTTTCAAACACTTGCGTGTTTTTTTGTATACAGGGCATCCCAAAATCTTTGACATGTGCTTCAATTATTTACCTGTTGGAAATGCCTAAGCAATGTAAATAACAAAAGTATTTAAAATAAGTTATTAAGATTACGTTGGTGAAACAGTTCTGCCATTATATTTTCAATAAATTACAATCTTTAACTTTTTATACAGTACCCGGGTCTTATAAGTCATATTTAAAAAATATCCATGCTTTGATAAGCACAACAGTGAAATTTCCATTCTCATATGATCAAAATTGACCAAGCTTTCATGCTAAAATTAAAGAAATTTCAGAGCTTTCCAGTACTAAAAATCTTCTGTCTAATTATAATGTTGGAAAGTTCCGACATTTCATGTATAATAATTCGGTGAATTTCGGCCGTCGAAGAATGACATGTTTACTGTAACACATTACAACAAACAGTTTTTGTAAAATAAATCCAAGTTGTAATCCATTTAGATATTCAAAATATGGGCTGTCTCGCTTCCAGTCTAATACGGCTGTTTTTTTATAACTCTAATAATAATAAGTATAGTTTAAGAAAGTTTTCAAGTGATTTACCGTTATACGTAAAAAATGTAACTGTATGATGCGGAGTGGCTGAACTAGACAAAATATTTATTTAAACTGTACTAAATTAGACGCTCTATTTTTCGAAATGAGAATGACATTACGTTAATTCGAAATATAGAACATCTAGTTAAATTACTGATATGTTTCCATTGCATGTATGTTTGCGTGTATCAACTGCCCTGCATTGCATATTAAATTGCCGTTTAATCTCTACATTTCATATAAAGAAGCCACTAGAGCAGATATTATCGCTTTTATTTCCATATATATATATTAAAAAGAAATAATATAATAGTTAAAATGATTAACTGCATCAAAATATTATAAATGGCCAACCTATTATTCATAATGTGTCCTTATTTCTAATAGACAGTGTAAATAATGTTTCAATTCTTTCAGGGACTGAAATTGAAATTTAATCTTATTGGGCTAATAACATATATACGCAGTTTTGTAGCAGAATTCCTATCTACTCTTTTATAAGGGTACTCTAGTGATTTAGTGAGTTTTGCGATTTTGAGTACAGTCGTGGGGTCTTTAATTCTACCACTTGTGCGAATTTCTTTACTTACACGACTTCTTTAGACCTATTTTGTCATTTGTTTAATGTTCGCTAAGTTTGCGTGAATCTCCGGGAATCTGATTGTCACTGTTAGTTTTGAAATAATATGGAAATTAGGGTAACTGTGGTTGTGTAGTTGCTATTTATAATGCGGTGAAATCGCTGGAGTTTGAAAGCATCCTTTCTTCGGGTACTCTCCTTTTGGATTTTGAATGCATCCTACCCTTGGGTATTTGAATTATACACGCTCAAAGTTCAAGTGGAGTTTCCAATTAGTTACTTTAGATAGAATCTATGGCTATGGGTTTTCGCCAGATTGGTAGGAGGGTGAGCTTTGTATTACGAAAAGAGAGTTATTGAAATCCACGGTGTTCTATTTTATATTGATATTAAAGTGACTTTCTCCTGTTTCTGCAGAAAGTGAGGCCATTTAGAGGCGTGTTAATTGAATAAAATTTCATAATTTTTAGGAAAGTATTACCCTCTCAGTCCTTAGTGAAATTGGACTAATACTTGATCATCTACATTTAAACCTACCCGCTCTACTACTAATGTCCCTTTTTATCGTTATAAATAAACTTTTGCGTTTTTGTTAATATCTGTGTCATGGCCTTCTTTCAAGGCAATAGTCAGGAAGGGCATGTCACAGTCTGTACATTCTCTAAATTTTTGATGACTTGAATGTGTAAATGTCCGTTATAGATTCTAACTGGCTTGTATGACTATATGTCAATTGCAAAAAGTTATATATATATGTGTGTATGTGTGCGCATGTGTGCTATAACCTTTTTGTGAATAAAACAAAATTAATGCCGGTGAAGCACAGAAACTATAAGCGTCATAGGTTGGCAGCTCTACTCGTCCTGACCCTGACTCCGGCTCTTTGAACTAGTGAGTACTTCCAGCCTTTTTCGTGATGTCATCGCAATTGACTATCAACCTGTATATCGTTGTAAATAAACTGTTGTGCTTTGTTAATTTACAAATCCTTTAAAAACATTTTTTAAACACATTTAAAAACACTGTTAAAGTTATGAACCAAAATTTGAGTTCGGATTGAAATGAGGCAACATGCTTGTTTTGGATCAATAAGTGTATTGCAATCCTGGTTTTCCATACAAGAATTGTTTATGCCGTACAACCTCTTAAGGGGTCTTAGGACTCATAAAACGTCGAAAAGTGAAACAAATTGGCCATATTTTGAATTTTATGTCTTAAAAATATACATTACAAAAATACATTTTGTAGAGGCATTGATAGATATATGTTTCTTCTTTAATTTCACATTTTTTCATATTATAATTGGGAAAATTGTTTTTTACAGCAGATTTTTAAAAATAGCAGAAACTTGGAGTCAGAGGTTGTGTGCATGACTACAAAAGAATTTCTGTATGTAAAACAGTTTTTGGTATCTAATTAAACTTGAGTGTCTTGTGCTTGTGTTAAATCTAATAAAAATGTTTATTTATAGATTTTTTGTGTTTTAAAAACAAAAGTGTAGCTTACTTATGTCAAGTTTTAATTTTTTTTTTTTTGCTATATAACACCAAGAAAAAATATTTATTCAACAAAAAACATGAAAAGTTAGGTTTATTTTGTATAGCCTGCCATATACTTATATCCTGCAAATTTCATGAAACAATATTAAAATGTTTTTTAACTACCTTACACTCAATGCCTCCAAAAAACCATTTTGAGAAAAACGAGTTTAAATTTCACTCTTTGAAAATATTACATATTTCACAACTATTAAATGTATGATTCATTTTGTTTTAAAGTGTTTAGAATTGATTAATCTTTAATATTTATTTTATTTCAAAAATCGAATTTTTTTGAATGTTTAAGAGTTTTAAATCCCCTTAAAATGTGTCTTATTTTTAAGAACACCCTGTAAAATGACCATTAGATATATAAAAAAGGAGGAAATTATGAAATAATATTATATGGTTTTTACATGTCAGTTCAGTTATGTTATGTTATTATCATATTTAATAATATGAAATCCTTAAAATCTAGACCATAAAATAATTAGAAGTCACAATAAAAAATATAAAACGAATATCTGATTCATCGAAAAGCAGTTTAAAAAGATGAAATTTATAAATATTTGGTCTTCACGTCTTTGATCTTTCATTATATCCAATTGCACCTTTAATTACCCATCCATAATAATGAAATTATAAAAAAAGAATTCAATAAACGAGTCATTGATATCATTTTTGATAGCTTATGAAAATAACATTCAGAATCAATATCACATTATGGGGGTATCATTTCTCATCGTTTTTTAAGAGCAAACTCCTAAACTATTAGATTAGTTCCAATTACAAAAATTTTCAAATGTTGTTCTTTATCATATGGAAATCCATTTACCTCAACAATGTGTTTTACAGAATTATGAAATTTAAATTTTTATACCGTCCCTAGGTCATAAAAAATTCATATAAAAATTACATTCGCTCATTGCTCTGACATGGAAAACAGTAAACATTCCATTCTTCTGCAGCCCAAAATCCATCGAGTTATGATAATGCGAATTCCATTAAATTTCGACGTTTTGCTATACTAAAACAGCTTCTTTCCATTTTTAGTGCGGTAAAGCTGTGAAATTTAATTAAGTTCAAAGTATTATAACTCGGTGATATTTTAACAGAGACGAACAGATTTTTTAGTGTTTTTCTTATTAGAGTCTGGGAAAAAAATTACAAATGTAATTTTATGTATCCAGAGGTCATTTGAAAAGTTAAAGTTCGTAACTTTTTAACTAGTTTGTCGTAAATGCATTTTCATTTGATGACAACATTAACAATTTTGCAATTGGAACTATACCTCTAAATGTAACGGTTTATAAATTAGCTATTATTCAAACATAAGAAAGGGAACACAGTTCATCATCTTATATAGTCTTTTTTTTTTTCTTGAAATGAAAAAAAAAATGAAATAAAGAGAAGAGTAACAAAAATATTATTTTTTACAATCATAAAGACTATTTTGAATGCGACTACCCTCCGTCATTCTTCTTAAGAAAATTATTTTCTTTTGTTGAATAACTTTTCAATAATAACAAAAAAAAAAGATTTTCCATTGTTAAATATTTTCTCTTATCTGCTTAAACACACCAAACATGCTTATTAGAAAAATTAAAATAAAATTTTAATCAAAGTTGTGAAATATAAAGAAAATGTCAAGTACCTGGTAATAAGAAGAACACTTGCAAATAAAAGATATTGCTTTGATAAAAAATATTTATTGTTTAATTATCAAAATTAGGTTGATTAAAAATGATATTGTTTAATTATTACCGAATTTTTTACAATACATGTACTACACAAAAAGTATTTTGATAAAGTAATAGTCACAAACTGTTTTCTTTGCGAACAATGTGAGCCGAATTTCATTCAAACCAGTCAATTAAATTTCACATGTATGTAATACAAAAATTAAAATTTTTATTATTTATTTTAACCTAAATTAGTATTTTTTTATTAGTTTACAAGATGCTTCCAGTTATAAAATTAAATTTTCCAAAATAACTGATAAACCAATATATTAAAACGTAATGAGTAGAAAGAAAATATTGAGCCCTATTTATACGTTCTAAGGATTTTTGCTAATTAAGTTTTTATTTACGTTAAGAAATTTAACTACAACGATTAAACATAAACTTTTGTATAATTCTGTTTCTCATTTTAATTTTAAACTGAAGCGTTATTGTCACATCTTTTCTCAATCCATTAATTAATAGAAGAAATAAATGATTTTTCTTTTATAGCATATTATTTCATAAGACAGAAATAAAAATTTTAAGTTTTATGAACTTGTGATTTTTCTAAATCTTAGCTGAGCTTAACTTAGTTCCATGTTTTTGCAGTTAACGTTATCAGTTAACTTACTTATCCCCTTTCACTTCTCTTTTCAACTTTATATGACATCTTCCAGTTGAATTACGCCAGTAAGGGTGATTGAAGTGTAATAAAAGATGAACCGATAAAAATTAAAAAAAGACTGGATGTGTAGAGAAAGAAAGTAAGGATTTTTGTTAACTAAGTTTTTATTTACTTTAAAAGATTTAACTACTATGATTAAACATAAACTTTCGTAGAATTATTTTTCTCATTTTAATTTTAAACTGAAGCGTTATTGTCACATCTTTTCTCAATCCATTAATTAATAGAAGAAATAAATGATTTTTCTTTTATAGCATATTATTTCATAAGACAGAAATAAAAAATTTAAGTTTTATGAACTTGTGATTTTTCTAAATCTTAGCTGAGCTTAACTTAGTTCCATGTTTTTGGAGTTAACGTTATCTGTTAACTTACTAATCCCCTTTCACTTCTCTTTTCAACTTTATATGACATCTTCCAGTTGAATTACGCCAGTAAAGGTGATTGAAATGTAATAAAAGATGAACCGATAAAAATTAAAAAAAGACTGGATGTGTAGAGAAAGAAAGTAAGGATTTTTGTTAACTAAGTTTTTATTTACTTTAAAAGATTTAACTACTATGATTAAACATAAACTTTCGTAGAATTATTTTTCTCATTTTAATTTTAAACTGAAGCGTTATTGTCACATTTTTTTTCTAAATACATTATTTAATTGAAGAAATAAATAATTTTCCTTTTATAGCATATTATTTCATAAGACAGAAATAAAAATTTTAAGTTTTATGAACTTGTGATTTTTCTAAATCTTAGCTGAGCTTAACTTAGTTCCATGTTTTTGCAGTTAACGTTATCAGTTAACTTACTTATCCCCTTTCACTTCTCTTTTCAACTTTATATGACATCTTCCAGTTGAATTACGCCAGTAAGGGTGATTGAAGTGTAATAAAAGATGAACCGATAAAATTTAAAAAAAGACTGGATGTGTAGAGAAAGAAAGTAAGGATTTTTGTTAACTAAGTTTTTATTTACTTTAAAAGATTTAACTACTATGATTAAACATAAACTTTCGTAGAATTATTTTTCTCATTTTAATTTTAAACTGAAGCGTTATTGTCACATCTTTTCTCAATCCATTAATTAATAGAAGAAATAAATGATTTTTCTTTTATAGCATATTATTTCATAAGACAGAAATAAAAAATTTAAGTTTTATGAACTTGTGATTTTTCTAAATCTTAGCTGAGCTTAACTTAGTTCCATGTTTTTGGAGTTAACGTTATCTGTTAACTTACTAATCCCCTTTCACTTCTCTTTTCAACTTTATATGACATCTTCCAGTTGAATTACGCCAGTAAAGGTGATTGAAATGTAATAAAAGATGAACCGATAAAAATTAAAAAAAGACTGGATGTGTAGAGAAAGAAAGTAAGGATTTTTGTTAACTAAGTTTTTATTTACTTTAAAAGATTTAACTACTATGATTAAACATAAACTTTCGTAGAATTATTTTTCTCATTTTAATTTTAAACTGAAGCGTTATTGTCACATTTTTTTTCTAAATACATTATTTAATTGAAGAAATAAATAATTTTCCTTTTATAGCATATTATTTCATAAGACAGAAATAAAAAATTATAAGTTTTATGAACTTGTGATTTTTCTAAATCTTAGTTGAGCTTAACTTAGTTCCATGTTTTTGGAGTTAAAGTTATCAGTTATTTCCTAATCCCTTTTCACTTCTCTTTTCAACTTTATATGACATCTTCCAGTTGAATTACGCCAGTAAGGTTGATTGAAGTGTAATAAAAGATGAACTGATAAAAATTAAAAAGACTGGATGTGTAGAGAAAGGAAGTAGTGCGGGTGTAAATTTTTTTTTATAATTCTCTGTTTTAAAAATTATTTATTTTGAGATATTACAATATCTGAGTATAGATTGTTTTTAATATTTGAAATAATCATGAATAAAACAGTACGAAATATAATAAAATAGGACATTTAAAAGAATTTTTTGAGAACATAACTTATTTCATTTTTACTTGTTGATGATATTTGTTTTCATGATTTGAATCTGATTTACCTATTTAGACCAATTGTGAAACGATGGGTAGTAAAATGAAATGTAATTTATTATAAACTGAACCAACTAGTTACTAAGAATAACGTCAGATTTCTTTAAGCATAGATGCCAGAATAACAAATATTCTGGCATCTATGCTTAAAAAAACTATCCTCCCTTACTCTTTATAAGTGTATATATAAATTATTAATAAACAAGTCACTCTGGTTCAAATAGCTTTATTCAGTACTTTGTAGAAATGTGCATTTGAATACTGTTCGGATATTTTAATTTCTGTAATTTAATTTCAATTTATTTTTTATTTAATTTTCTTTTTTTAAGGTATCTATGTTATGGCAAAAAATACCTATTTGTGTAACACCTTTAGTTCTAATTGATGGAAGTAAGAAATATTTTAACTATTCATTTTAATTATTATTTGGTGTACAATTATTTAGCATAAAAACACATAAAATGTACACATTTTGTGTATGTACATCTTTTTGTACATCAAAAAAGATGTACAAAAATTTACATCTTTTTTTGCCCGTTCCTTTTCTTTATTTTTCATAATGTTTTCCTTTCTTACAAGCCATGTGCTAATCATGGCACAACGTTTCTTTCATTTATGTTAGTTTATCCCTATGATTCTGCGTTGAATACTGAAATTTTCAAATCACATTTCATTTACACATAAATTAAAATACTTGCTTGAAATAAATCCTCAAAAACAAAAGAAAACTACAAAAATGGATTAAAAAACTCTCTAAATCACTTCAACATCAGATGAAGGCTCCTAACTTAAGTTATTAATATCAGTGCTTTAAAATTGGTTTTCGGGTGAATTTATTTTGATTTTATATTTAATAAGCATCATTAATGCTTCTTATGTTGTATAAATTATCTTTCTACGTAATCTAGATTAGCATTTTTTAAAATCTATTTAAAAACTTATGTAAAAAAATAATTTGTGAACAAGATTGTTAATTATCAATATAAAGTTTTAATTATAAGTTTAATTATATTTCCGGGTTTTGAACTACAGAATGCTGGACATTTGTAAAACTCGAATCATAATTCGGTACGTTTTTGTCATAAAAAAATGGAATTTTGTTTGTTTTATATGGATCACGAACTGTGTTTTAAAAGTATAAAAAAAAACTTTTTAATAACACCATAACAATAAGGAATGCTCTAGGCCTTTCAAACGAACTTTGTCTTTCTTCGTCAGGCGCAAAGAAGATGTGCAACCATTTTGAAGGCATGAGCAAGACTGAAAGAAAATGAGAGGGAAAGAGGGACAAGTTAAGAGAGCAGCCAAAGGAAAGCAGGAGCCAAAAAACGATCACAGAAGAGAGTTACCTATAATGCAGAACGTAAGGAAAATTATGGAAAAAATTCAAATGCATAAAAATTGAAAGTAAAATGGGGATTAAACATACAAAATATAAACAAATATAAAAGTTAATACCAAAATGAAAAACAAAAAATATTATTATTATAAGGTTGAGATGAACAAGTTTTTCCAAGCTGAAGAGAGCATGGTGGAATCAGATATTTCATTAACTATAACCTCACGATTAAGATAAATAGCAAGTCCAATTCAGAGGAGCTATTGGCATCAAAGATAATTTTAACAATTACTAAATACTGAAAAAAATAAAATACTAAAATTATCTTTAATGCTAATAGCCCCTCCGAATTGCACTTTCTTGAAAATTTAGCTATTTATCTTAATCACGAGGTTATAGCTAATAAAAAATCTGATTCCACCATGCTCTCTGCAGCTTGGAAAAACTTATTCATCTCAACCATATAATAATATTTTTTTTTTCATTTTGGTATTATATTTTATTATTGCTTGCATTTTGTATATTTAATCCCCATTTTACTTTAATTTTTTATACATTTTATTTTATTTTCCATAATTTCCCTTATGTTCTCCAATCTAGGTAATACTCTTCTGTGATTGGCTGATACCTTCTGATTTCCTATTGGCTGTTCTCTTAACTTGTCTCTCTTTCCCTCCCATTTCCTTTCGGTTTTGCTCCTGCCTTCAAAATGGTTTCAAGTGTCCTTTGCGCCTGACGAAGAAAGACAAAGTTCTTTCGAAAGGCCTAGCGCATTCCTTATTTTTATGGTGTTATTATTAAGTTTTTTTTATGCTTTTATAGTATCACACCAGTTTATTCAATACTTAAACAGGATTTTACTAAATATAACTTACAGAACCCATAGAATGCATGAAAAATTTAAGTTTCTTAATTTTTAAAACAATAATTATTTTTATTTAAATGGCATCTGCGATGATAAAAAACAATGTTTGAAACATTTTTGCAATTGGAAGCATACCTCTAAAATTAATGATTTAAGAATATCGGTTTAAGAATACATTCGGAAAAGTATAAGCTGGGACTGCCGGTATATATATTTTTTACAATAGATATCATTCACTTATCCGCTGAATAAAGAATCATTAGTTTAACTTTGCAGTTTCTTTTTCATTTAAAGAAAACGATGAAAACTTTCGTACCACTTTCATGTATTAAAACCAATTATGTTTTCTTATTTAAGTATTCAATATTCTAAAAAGAATTTTTTTTCCGTAAATTCGATAAAGAAAATATGTGTTCTTTATATTTCTTGAAATTTATCTATCGCTATTTCCGACTTCTTTCATACATGCAGTTTATTTTAGTTTTATAAAAAATATTTCATTGAAACTATTAATTTTCGAACAAACATTTTCATCTCTTTTTCGTAATTTTACATCATATATAAAAAATCTAATGCAATAAAAATATTATTTTGGAAATTGCTAACATTCAGAATTATAAAAATATGAAAATACAGAAGGTTTTAGCAATTATAATATATTTAAAGTTAGTTTTAAAAAAAATGTTTTTAGTTATTTTATAACCTAAAGCATTTTGAAATTGTATTTTCTATTAATTTTTTGTTAAAAGTGTATAAAAAACACTTTCAATTTTAAATAGGCGCTAATGATTTTTTTAGGAATCCAAAAACCTTTAATAATTTCTTAACTAGTACTGGTGATTATAATATCACAAATAATTAATTACAAATATATTTTAACCAATTTTGTTATTTTAACTAACTACAAATTTCACCCCATGAAAATGAATAAGTATCAGTTTAACATTTTTATGTGTCCCTATAATAATTATGTCTGCACGTCTCATAATTGTGTCTGTTTAATCTTAGTCTTTAATACATGTGCGCATTAAGTTAAAAAATTAAACCATATTTTCAAATAAAAATAATTAGATTATAAACTAAATTTCAAAATTATCCTCATTTTTACCTGGTTAGCTTAAGTGATTGATGTTTAATAAGCATTAATTATTCTTATGTTGTATAAATTACCTTTGTTCGTAAACTATATTACCATCTTAATAATACCTATTTAAAATTTATTTTAAAAAATAATTTGTGTTCGGGAATTTTTATTTAGCCTTATAAGTTTAAAATTATAGATTTAATTATATAGAAGTTTAACATAATTATTAAGCATATATAAGTTAAATGTTCTGAGAAATACTATTTATATACACCTTGTAAAAATGAAAGATGTGATGCCTCATATTTTACGGCTCGGGGGTCTCTATGGATATTAACTTTAAGATAAGAGGGAAGAATTGTGAATACCAGAATGAGAAATAATCTTCAACACCGAAAGTTGTTTTAGAGTTTTGTGAAGTTGCATGCTTGCTTGCACTTTAAAAGCAAAAATGAAGTTCTGTGGAAGTAACTGATCTTAAAAAGACACTTGTGAAACTAAACAATGATACACAAACAGAAATAAATCATTTAAATCGGTAAAATACAACTTTGAAATTTTTAAGAGTTAATTAATAAAGTGTTAAGGAGAATTGCAAATAGACACTTTGCAAATACTTTTATTAATTACATAAATATGTTTTCTTATTCGTGGTAAGCTGTTTAATATATGATGTTTATAAGTTATTAGATTTTTGTTTTTATGCCTAATAAATGTAACAATAAAAATTTGTTAATGTCCCCTTCAAATTAAAAAATCTTCAAATTGTTTTTGCTTAAGAATAAAACAAATCTTGAAATATATCGCATATTTTTCAAATTTGTTCATAGCAGTGGGAGCAGTGGATATTATGACAATATCGTATCACTTTCTTATAATGGAAGCTATTTCTATAATCTACGCTTCAACAACCTACCTCTCTATTTATTCTATGTTTCGAGTTAGTTCACAATAATTTTGGACCATATGCTTTTTAAAAAACACACGTTTTGCAACAGACAAATATTTAAAAGAATTCATTGTTCAGGTAGGAACGAATATTTCTGGCAAATTCTTCTTATCTTTAATCGAAAAAAAAACTTATGAGTACTATTTATGCTTACTTCAAATATATTTTATCAATTTTATATTCAAATGTCAAACACTCGGTGCATTAAAAAAATCATTTCAAGCTGAAATGAATTAATGACAAATATCGACTTTAGATTTGTTTTAACCAATTTTGTTATTTAACCAACTCCGAATTTTACCTAATAAAAATGCATAAGTATCTGTTTAACATTCTTATGTCTCCCTAGAATAATTTTGTCTGCACGTCTCATAATTGTGTATGTTTAAACTTAGTCTTTAATACATGTGCGCATTAAGTTAAAAAATTGAACCATATTTTCAAATAAAAATAATTAGATTATAAATTTCATAATTATCCACATTTTTACCTGGTTAGCTTAAGTGATTGACGCTTAATAAGCATTAATGATTCTTATGTTGTATAAATTATCTTTGTTCGTAATCTA
This sequence comes from Maratus michaelseni, assembly GCA_963931845.1. Taxonomy (NCBI): domain Eukaryota; kingdom Metazoa; phylum Arthropoda; class Arachnida; order Araneae; family Salticidae; genus Maratus; species Maratus michaelseni. The sequence goes on along the minus strand of OZ007588.1, from coordinate 196,803,154 downwards.
TATTAGCATTTTAATATTACCTACTTAAAAATTTATTTTAAAAAATACTTTCTGGACGGGATTGTAAATTAGCAATATAAGTTTAAAATTATCAAAGTTTAAAAATAGTGTATTGCAAAAGTCGTCAACCTCCCACACGAGAGCACACTTGTACTCAATATTAACTTTTCCGTCGCCTAAGAAACTTTAAATCATTTATATGTAGGTCACATATACAAGTAGGCAACTATATATTTTGTCTTCGTGGTAAATTTTTCCTTCAGGAAATCTTGCTTTTGATTGAAAAAGAAAAATTAATTAATTTATTAGTACAATGTTTTCTGATGATATCTCCTGTGAACAAAATAATAACAGACTCACAAGGCTTCAGAAATGAGACTATTTCTATTCTTGACAGTGGTATGAAAGTTATTTTTGCAATTGAAACTTTTTTACACTTGTCATTTCACTTCCACTTTATGTAAACGATTTTTACAATTAATTTGTACGCATAAATCCCGCATTTCTAGCGATGTTTTGATCCTTTTCGATGGCGTTACTCTTGGCTATAACTTTGGCTCCAATTGTCAATGATAGTGGCCATTTTCTTAGTACAGCATGTCAATATTCTCACACTCTTCTTGCGCGGATCTCTCAAAATCTTTACAATATTCGTGGATGGTTTCTTCGTAGGGCTCGCTTTTTCAGGATAAATGCCAAAAAGTGTATGGGGGGAGCGGGAAGGTAAGTTTACAGGTATTTCTTCAAATGGAAAGTTTAATTTTAAATTGTGATTGTTATTTCTTTAAATATGCGGTAGTTGATTTACAAGTGTGTCTTAAAGCTCTGTCCTTATGAATATCGACTTTATTGATGTTTTCCACATAAATCTAGAATTTATTCTTCAAAAATGCACTCAAAGATATTTTGATGATAATACAGTGATTTTCTTTAACTTTAATTGATAATTTTTTTAGCTTTAACTTACCTTCTTAGCAAATTAAATTGATTAATCGTGGATTTTTTTGCAAAAATTTTGCATTCCAGAACCCATTTCATTGGGTTTTTCTTTTCATTGAATGATTTAAAAAGGTCGCTTTTTGTTACAGCCACTTAAGTAAAGCCATTGCATCACAATTTAGAATTTATCACCAGCTACAGCGTTTTTTAAAGTGAGCTTTAGAAAAACCCAATCAATGAAATTGTAAAGACTTTGGGAAGTTGCAAAAGAGAGATTGGGGTAGGAAATTAATATGACTGCTATAAGAAAAAATTCTGCTCTCATGGAAATTTCGGAAGATTTCATGAAGTTTGTGGGACAAAAAAAAAATCTAATAATTATGCATTATTAAAAAAATAAGTAAGAAAAGTAAATGAAAGTAAAAATGCATAGTTATAAATAGGTGGCAAAATGAATTGCGATTAGTTGCAAAAAACAGGATCCGTACGGTTTGAACTTTTAAGTATCACTAATGCGGTAAACGTTGACAGTTTCTGTAGGCGTCAATTTTTTCATAATGTCTTTCAAACAACCCCGTGCCCTTTTTTTCTGTATCAATAAATTTCTGAAAAACCATTTTATAAATAAACTTCAACATATCCGTTATCTTGAGAATATAAACTTTGCCAAGACATAGCATGATTGCGTTCTTGGTTTTAACAACTCACTTTGACAATGAGGAGGCATCCGGGACGGTAAATCTCTCAGGTTTATCATGGGTCCGGTATTCAGATGTTTTTGAAAACAGAAATTAATTGTCACTGTCTTGTATGGAAAAGTCCGAGAAATCTAATAATACATATGATTGTTTGATGAATATTGTATTCTCTTGGTTGTTCGTTAGTCTTTATAGCTGCTGGATCTATTCACTACACATTTCAATTCGATGACCTCATAAAAAGAAAGCAAAATTTACATGAACTGTTAAATAAAATTGGAAAACTAATGTTGAGTACTATTATATAACCTATAATTTAAAAAAAAGTAATTATTTCCTTATTTTAACAGCAGGTTTGGACTGGTCAAATATCTGAAATTTATGTTGATATTTACAATCTTATAAATCTAGAAAAAAAATTGATGTCAACTACGTAAAACTTATTTTTGTTATTTATTATTTTGTCAGAGAACTAACAAAAATAAAGATATTAAAACGATGTGTATATTTAACCCCTTAGGGACAAGCGACACGTATACGTGACGCATAAGATGTTCAGAATCCTCGATTATTCCCACGAGTTACTTTTTATTGTAAGCTTTGCCTTATTTAATGACAGCATTTCTGCGATTCAATTAGGCGAAAATTTTTGTCTTGAGAAACCGGTGGCAAAAGATTAAAAATTCTGTAAAAGACGCTCGTCGCGAAGGGGTTAACGTTGAAAATAATAAAGATACTTTTAACTTCAACTTTCCAAAATGTTCTAACATCAAAACAAATACGGAAGTTGGGAGTCATCAGTGTACAAAAAAAACTGAGATGTACACTATATATTTTGAAATGTAGCGGACAGTGTCTAAGGTGTCACGGAATTACTGTGCACTTCCATTAAATTTTGTAAATTAAAGATATTGCCTACAAAACTAGATGGGTATTTAAAAAATTTTGTTTAGAAATCTTCCGTATTCTTAAAGTTCTGAAAAAAAATCAAAAAATCAGGATCGGCATGGAATGAGACACCCTGTATTTTAGACTTAAGAAGTGCTCCGAGACGTCGTTTTCATAAAAAGGGTTTCTCTTGGTATGTACTGTAAAGTCTTTCAGTTTTTCAACACGTTAATTAAATGGCCCGTATACAGGGTGCAAATTAATGTCCGGATGCACTCAAATAACTTTTAAACGGATAAACGTGGAGTTGTTTAACGAGTGTCCATTTTTGTAGTATAGTAGCTATGTGCTATCATATAACATTGACTGCGGCGCTTTTAGAGACGAAATATTCACGTTATCAACCCTATCTTAAAACTATAAGAGATAGCGTAATAAACAAAACGATGCAAAAATGTAGAGCGTCCTCGATTTAGTATGAAATGATACATTAGTATAATATCTTACACGTAAAAATAACTTTATTAAAAGTCCAGACATTTTTTTGTATTCAATTACCATCTTAAATACGACAATAATCAGGTACAGAAGTGCGGCATTTTGAGGAATAAGCATATTTACTTATAACAATAGCATGTGTACGCAAGATACAGATTATTTAAATAAAAAAAAATCAATTTAAGGTAAGCTCAAAGTGGCCACCACTGCCAATAATGCTTTTTTATCCATGCGTGTGCACATGTATTGCTGTCAATATATGACACGTTGGGCATACATAACTTGGTTTTCGTAATAACTTCTATCGTCATTACATGTGCTATTTTGTGTTAGGAAACGTGTATCTGTCTTATAATGGCACAATTCTTCAAACGAATTAGGGCATATTTAAGCCGGTAAATGAATACGAGAAAAAATTACTTAGCTTTTAATATTTTTTTTGTACATTTAAAACAACTTATAATACTAAATCGAAGACATTCTACACATTTGTGCGGCACTTTATTTCGCTATTCCTTCCAGTTTTTGAGATAGTGTCGATCATATCCACGTTTTGCCACTAGGGGCACTGTAGTCATTCCCACATTATATCGTATGGTCGTCATATTATAGGTAAAAACATATTTTCATAAATTTAGCTTTATCTGTTCAAAAGGTATTTGGGTGTATCTGGATATTAGTTTGCGCCCTGTATTCCATTTCATTTAAAGTAATGTTTTTGATTATCAAAATACATTTTTTGCCTGATTTATACAGGATGCTTTTGAAAGATTTATTGACAACTGAAATATGACATTTATGAAAATATTTTTCTGTCTTTTAGTAAATAAAACGTAGTCTTTTGCAATTCGAAAAATTGGAGCAAACATTCATTAATTTACTTTTAATATCTTTAATTATATCATTATACTTGAAAATTCTTTACTCATATCAAGATTTAAATCTCTAATAACTCTTAATATTTATTCCCCTTTTAGTTATATAATTCACTTTATACTTCCAGCTATAAGATTACAATACAGAATGAGAAACAAAACTTCCTTTATGAGTTAAAACCATTTTATGATCCTGAATTGTTTTACAGTGTTTAAATAAATTAATACACTTGTTAGATTCTCAAAGAGTGTATTGACTTCTCTAGTGTGATTGGTTTGACCTATGTCTACAATAATACACAAAGAGAGGGTTGTAATGAGATCTACACACGACACATAGTTCAAAGCTTAGTTCAAAGAGGAAATATAATGCTTGAAAAGGCATTACGCTTAATACTGTGTATACAGTGTTGAGTCCACTACTTGAAGTATTTTCACAGCTGACTAACATTCCCGGTTAGATGAGAATAAGGATACAATTAAAACGGTCAGAGAACCTTTATAATGATTATATGAATATATGTGTAGCATGCATTAAACTTGACAAGTTTTTGTAACAAAATATCACCATATATTACAAAATATTATTATTATATTGTGAAATTAAGCAACACTTTTGATTTGTTATTATTAAAATTTATAATTATTATACACGGTGTTCATAAATTATTGTCGGGGTTTCTGTACCTCATAACTTTTGATTTAAGAACGTGACGAAAAAAAAATCTTATACATAATCGCAAATTACAACTCAAAGTTTTTTTAATAACGCAAACAAAATTACAAATGTGTTAAGTTGAAACTAAAACGTTATTAATCAAGGAAGGATTATCATCAAAAAATAATTAATATTAAAATTTTATCAAATGTATTAAAAAGTTATTAATGAATTATGAGCACAAAGTTAGATAGATAGATAGATATACATAATCCATTGATAACTTTTTGATAAATTTCATCATTTCTTAATATTATTTTATGATAATAGTTATTTGATTAATAGCGTTTTGAGTTGCAACTTTACACATAAATATGTAGCATTGTTTGTGTTATTAAAAATGTTTTTGAGCTCTACTTTACGAATATGTAATAAAAGTTTTCTCCATGTTCTTAAATTAAACATTTTGAGGTAAGGAAATTCCGACAGTAATTTATGTACACCCTGTTAATTGATTTTAACATTGTTTATCATCTCCATCGTTCGTGGAGCAATAAGACAAGCAAAAACAGTTTTTTATTTGCTGTTTTTCTATCATATCTTATATTAGCAGATATTTTGCTAGTTGCAGCTCTGTTTAAAAAAACAAAAATGTATTTAATTATTTTAAATTTTACTTAACTTCAGTGAAGGAAGGGGTTGCATTTAATTTAATATCTAACACATTTTATTACATTCAATTGCCATGTTTTACTAATTAATAAGTTTAAATAGTGTTTATTACTACCTAAAGGGGTATAAATTCATGTCAATAATACTCCTTATACCTTAAGACACGTAAAAATTACGAAACATTAGACACGAAAACAGCTAGATTGAGAGCTTTTTTCGTACTCTAAAATCATCTTTTCGTTTTTTTTTTTTTTTTTTTTTTTTTTTTTTTTTTTTTTTTTACCATTGGGAAAATATGTAGTTTCGTGTTATAGCGGCCCCCAAATAAGAAATTTTTTTTTTCTGTTTTCATTAGTATGTTGTAAATTTGGTACTTTCGTGTTATAGCGGCTCTCAAAGATGAAATATTTTTGTTTCTGTTTTCATTAGTATATTGTAAATTTAGTACTTTCGTGTTATAGCGGCCCCCAAGGATGAATCGCCAAGCGAGGGGGATTTATCGCCACATTATAAAGCATGTATGACATAATAATAATATGTGATATATATATAACATTTCTTGACGTATGTGGCCGTAAGGCGTAAATAATATGTGTATAATGACGTATATGGCACATATAGGAGTTTTTGAAATATATATATGCGTATATAGGATGCATATACAAGCTTTGCGATGATCTTGGCGAAATCATAACTGCAACCTTGGCATAATCATAATTGTGGGGCCCGCTATAACACGAAAGTACAGTAATTTTCTTTTTCTTTTAAGCTTTCGGAACATTTCCCCAATGGTTATTGTAATTTGTTTAATTATAATTTTTTTCTGGTTTTTTTTCTAATGTTTTGTGAAAAAATATTAAAATCTTTAAAATGTAAAATTCTGAAAAGTTCAAATTAAATATTTTTTATTAAGTATTTTCGATCGAAATCAGCATTAGGAATTTAATTTCGGCAAGTGCAATTCACCAAAAATAATTCATTTTCAAAAGTAGTAAATCTATAATAATAGCAGAAAATTTGTAGTAAATCTATATTCAAAACCATGTCCATGTAAATCAAAAACATGTCCGCGGGGAAGGCTGACGTCATATTTACGGTGGCAACTCCTGACCAATAAATTTCGGTTTTATTGAAATTTGTTTAACATTGCACAATTTCAATTTGTAAACCGTCGAATAGGAAACAAAATGTTCCCTCAAATTAAAATTTGTTTGGAAATTTTATCTTAATTCAACTATTTTTATAGTTTTTAAAATAATTTTCAAGCATGATTTGTTTAAAAAGCTATCTATCGCGCGCAGTCCGATTAAAAAATATTAACCTGTAATACTCCATAACGAAATTGAAAATTCATCATCAAATAAATAAATTTAAAAAATAATATAAAAAAATATATATATATAACAGACATGTAATCGAATTTGACGCTTAAATCACTGAAATTATCAGAATCAAAAAGGTTCCTGTAAGAAGCGAAATCTTTGTCGATTTCTTCAACTATCAACTCCTGGCATACGGCAACTACGAATATATTGTTTTTAATAAATTTAAGAACTTTATTTTAATACATTATTGATATATTTAATATACCAATTCCCTTTGGTGTTGTTAGTGAATAATCTAAAAATATATATTAAAAAATCTATTAGAGTTTTCAATTAAAAAAAAATAAATGGTTGTAAAGTATATTCTGTAACACGGGAAGTCCAGGTTGAATCCTCTATTTGTTAATATATACAATATTTCGTACCTATAATGACTTATCTTGGTTTATGTCTAGCCACAATCATGAGGGATGTTTTCCACATGAAATTCAAGCAATCTAAATGACACTATATCATGCAAATTTTCAAAATAACGAGAATATATAAGGGTTTTTTTTTTCTTTTTTGTCGCGCACGCAATCACCTGCAGGTATTTAAATTGAATGAACTACCTCTACTATTTAGATTACTCAGAATAACACAACATAAAAAGTTTATGACAAATTAAAATCTCTAAAATATCTATAGTTCTTAATTATACAAGAAAATGACTCATTCTCATTAAACTAATGTTTTATATGCTTAAAGTGATAAAACACAACAGATAAAGGCTTTAAAAACCTTTTAATATGAATTAGAACGCACGAACGGTGACATTTTGAATATAAAAAATGATAAATAAAACATTGTTACATTTAAAAAAAAAAAAAACTTTATAAACATAAACGACGAGACTATTTTTAAGCACCTGCTTTTATTATAAATATGATCTTGTGGTTTATGTTTATCAAATTTATTTTATAATATTAGTTTAGTTATCATAGTATACAGGGTGTCCACGTATAACCTGACCGACCTTTATTTTTGCAACCGTTGGTCCTAGATGCATACTTCCAATTACAAAAATGGTTTAAATAAGGTAAAGAATTATTTTTAAAGCGATTTGGGTCAAGGAAAACATTTATTAAAAAATTACCAAATTTAAATTTTTACGGTCCAATAAGTGATATTCAGTAAAAATTCACTGCGACACTAACAAGTAAGACAAAAAAAGTCCCATTCATCTAACATTAAAATTGACCGAGTTATGAAACTTTCAAATGCATGACTTATACCACTTTTTTGCATCTCAAAACAGATGATTTCGACCATGCTTACAGGGGTCGTATATAAAGTACTTAAACTTATTTCCAGGTATCTGTGCTTTGAAAGAAATCGTACAACTATTACGATTGAGTTGACTTTTATTAGTTAAGTTTCAGATTAGTTAAAATAATTGTATTTTAACATATGTTTTATTTTGTAAGGATTTAAGGCTATGATTTCTTAAAAAAAAACTATGTTATTTTCATAAAGTTTTACTTAACTTGCAACGATCGTCTTTCCAGTTTAAAATTTGTACTCGAACTTTAACTCACTTTCAAAAGTCCGATCGAAGTTAAATTTTACATACTGACTTAAATCTGATGACAATGTAATATTATTATGATTTTCGACGCTTGCCATCTTATACATACTTTTATTAGAGGATAACACGAAAAAAATCAGATAGATGTCAACAAGTTTAAGAAAGAGATTAGATAACATAAAGCTGCGATAGTTGTACTTTTTAACTTTTATAACTTTTATGTATTTTTTAACGCTGAATTAAAAATTTATCTTCTCTTTTGACCATCATGTCAGGAATTTTCGCAAATCGTAAATTTGAAGGTTAAAAAATAGCTAAAAATCTGATACTGTGAAATACATGTAAGATTTTTTTTATTCAGTTTAATTTTATTTAATTCAATAATTTATTAAATTTTTTGTCTTATACTAGATTTCTTACAGCTAAACAGCTCAGGGGACCGATGAGGTTGGGAGGGGAGGGGGATCAATTTGAACTTTAAGCTTTTTTACTTTGAAATTTGCGATTTGAGTAAAATCCTGATGTGATGGTTTAAAATGAAGGTCATTTTCGGATTCTGTGCAAAAAAAATACATAAGGATCAATTTTCAAAAGCTAAAAAACATGGCACAGTTCAAAATTTGAAAGTCATGTGTAATCTAACAGCATTTTAAAATCTGTATCATTTTGTAAAGAATTAAGGTTGTTGTTTTGCATTCTTTTATTTAACAAAAATTCTCTTATTTTTATCCTCTTATATGTTCAGTACAAATTGTATATTTTCTTTAATATGTCAGAATGATTATAGATTTCACATTTATATTAGATTGAAATGTTCTCTTTTCTCTCAAATATTTTTTTGGATATATCTGACGATTATTTATATTTCTACTACACTAAATTTGTGAATGACCCCTATTTCGCAGCAAAAAATATACTCCAACTTTAAACAGCTATTACTCGGTCAGTTTTAATGTTAGATGAATGGGAATTTTTTTGTCTTACTTGTTAGTGTTACAGTAAATTTTTACTAAATATCACTTATAGGACCGGGGGACCGTATAAAAATTTAAATTTCGCAATTTTTTAATAAATGTTTTTCTTGACCCAAATCGCTTTAAAAATAATTCTTTACCTTATTTAAACCATTTTTGTAATTGGAAGTATGCATCTAGAACCAACGGTTGCGAAAATAAAGGTCGATCAGGTTATACGTGGACACCCTGTGTATCATACATATTAGTTTAGTAATCATTTTCGATCTTGAAAATGTCAACGCTTGTGCGTTCGAAACATGTTGATCCTATATTATTTATCACTATGACTATATACAACTTTAGTTTATCTGTAGTACATAAAAAAATCATGATATGATTACTAAAAGTAGCACTGAATCTCAGATCATAGTGTTAATAGACATTTCAGAAAGTCACATTTACATTTCGATCGCATCTATATTGTAAAGCTAAAGCATGTCACGTTGACTTCATGGCTATGTCCGAAATACCTAACTAATAAAATTTATCTTTTGTTGCAATTTTTTGTATCTTCTAAACATTGCAAAATTTAAATTTTTACACCGTCGTATAAGAAATAAAACAGTCTTTCAAATGTAGTTTTTTTTTCTAAACCGTACTTCAATTTACTGATTTTTTATGGTTTTAAAAATAATTTTTAAGCAGGATTTTTTTTTTAATCTGTCTATATCGCGTGCAGCCTGATTACGAAAGATTAATTCGTTTGTACTTAAATCATTATAAATAGTTTAGCACTTGTTTCCGGCTAACATTCCATAATGAAAGTAAAACTTCATTCACTTACATCAATAAGTAAATAACACAAATAACACACAAATTTACCCGATATGTAATTGAACTACGCGCTTAAACCAGTGAAATATTCAGAATCGAAAAGGTTGCTGTAAGTAACGAAATCTTTGAAAAATTCTTCGTCTCTTAACTCATGGAATGTGGCTAATACGAAAGTATAGCTTTTAATAAATTCCTAAACTATATTTGATTGTATTATTTACATTTTTACAAAAAAAATCTGTTTTGGTGTTTTTAGTGGGCCATCTAAAATAAATATTTATAATGTAAACAATCTATTAGAGTTTTCAATAAAAGAATGTTATTTTCACCTACGTTCTGTAACCTGTAAGATCGAGATGAATCCTCTAAAATTCAGGTTGCAAAGCAAATAGTTGCAAAGAAGAGTTATTAAATGACAAAGGTGCTTATTATTTCCAACCATAATAAAAATGACGAATTATTCATGATAAAAGTACTATAATCATGGTATAAAACATGGTTTTGCATTATTGTATTGTTGAAGAGAGTCTATTATTGATGCATTTTTGTATATTATATATTAAAAAAAGGTACAAATGTTTGCATCAACCTTATAAATTTATAAGTTTTATAACATTTAATTGCTTCAAAATTATGAAATATTTTTCATTAGTCACTTTTCATTTATTTATTGAGAAAAGTGTAATTATACCTGTGGAATAATTTACTTTTTAGGTAAAACCAGGCGAGATGGCGCGGTCGGAGAGATTGCGCTTCGGGGGAAAGGAGTAGAGTGAGCGCGCAGCGACTCCAGTTAGTTGTACAACAGCAGCAGTGAAGTGTCTACTTGAAAGAGCACGTTGATTGTTTTGAGCGTCTAAGATAAAGTATTGCTATTTTATTTTGTTTTCCTAAAGTAAGAACTTGAATTTTCATAACTATTCATCAGAATTTCTATACAATGTCAGTACTACAAAATATTTTAATCTTAAAGGATTTCTCATAAGCTACTAATTTAGACTAACGATGTGAACATGGTTCGTTTTAGTAGCGGCCATGTTTAAATAAAAGGCCGCGCGTTCTCTCCTACCGAAATTGGAGAGTTTGCGCATCTGCTACTTAGGAGAGATGGTGCATTGTTCCCATTGGTTTCCATGCTAGGAGAGATTACGCAGCTTATTGGTAAATTTGCATAAAAAAATGAAAAATGAAAATATACTTATTTTAAGTTAAACGTGTTTTCAAGTAACTTAATGTTATATGGACTTGCTTTTTCTGATTCTTTAATTTTTTTTTCCTTTAATTAAATTTTTTTAATCTTTTTTAAAATTATTTCCCTTTTCTGACTCTTTAATCATTAGGTTGAAATATTCGCTCCAAATGCAATAATATTTGTTCACAAAAACCTTACAACAATGTCATTTAAGTGTAATTATTACTGTTAACAATTTAATTGTAGTTATTATTAGTAACAATCTTTCCTACCCATGTACGCAATCACACCAACCCGGTAAGGACAGATTGCGCAAAATAACTTTCTTGGTTTTATTACAACTGTTCTATTAACCCTTTCAGGGGCAAGCACTTGTGCTCCTGTAACGTTGAATTCCCACCAGAATTTAGGAAAGAATTTAGTTCAAAATAAGAATAAGCAATTTTTCAACCTTTTCTCGTCAATGTTAAAAAAGAAAAATTTAATTAAAAGTTTCTGGTTTGAATCGGATTAAAATTAGGTGGTATATAATATGTACCACCGCCCCTCAAAGGGTTAAATTACAACATAACAACAAAATAGCAATAGAAATGCATAAAAAACAAATGAAGTAAAAATTATTCATGGAAAGTTTAGCAAAAAATTAATATTTAGATTTTTTATTGTTATTCTTTTGAATTGTGCGCAGACTCTCTGTTGGAAATCGGGACAAAATCTTGTCCCCCTTTCTCTGTCAAGTGGTTTGTTCGGGAGTAAAATCGTTCCGAACCGGTTTTACTTTTTGCATTTCGGTCGTAAAGGCACTCTCTTTTAACTGTAACTGTATGCATATTTTATTCTAGTTTGAGGTACGGAGTAAGTATATATCTAGGGTGAAACAACTCCATGGAAGGGGTGGTGATGTGATGGAAGGACAGTTAACCCCCTTTCTGAATGTTTATTTGCTATAATGTGATACCAAAGTTCCCAGCAATGGCTGGAGGTCTATGTATATATCTTTATTTAAGTTTAACATTCAAGTTGAATGAATAAATATAATTCTGATTTCTACATAAACTGTTTCTTCAATGTCCTTAGTCACACCACAGACCTTAACCACTGTGCTTTACAACTCTGCTCAATCTCTATCATGGTTATGCGCCATGTTATGCTATTTAAAGGTCAAATAGATGCAGTGTGGTGTGTTTTAGATGAAATATATATAGCTTAGAAAGTATAATGGCACAAGTTCCAGAGTTAACTTATTCTTTCCCGAAACTGTCGGATTATAACTATTCTTCTTGGAAGCTCGACGTCAAATGTGTATTGATAGATCGGAATTGCTGGGAGTTTATTACGAATCCTGATATTGTATGTAAAGAGGATGCATCTGATAGAGAGAAAAGTGATTTTGAATGGCGTAAACGCAGAGCTTATACCACGATTTATCAATCCATCGAAAGGAAATTCCAGATATTAATCGCTCAGACCGAAAGCGGAAAAGTTGCCTGGGATATCCTAAAGTTAAACTTCGAACCAACGTCACGGGCACGTTTAGCTGGATTAGTGGATGAATTCTTTGAAATGAAGTTAAACTCGCAAGAGGAAACCATCGGTTTATTTTGCAAGAGAATTGAAGAAAAAAGGTTTCAAATCAAAGATGCAGGTTTTAATATGCCAGAATTGTTAGTATGCTTCCAGTTGATCCGTCGTTTACCCGAAGAATATGATAATCTCGTTCAAATAATATACAGGTTAGATGATACAGAATTTAAATTGGAAAATGTTTCTAAACAGTTAATTAGTGAATATGGAAGAATTTGTTTAAAGCGTAAGGACGAAAGTAAAGAGGTTATCAGTGTAGGTGATGCTTATACAACCAAGTTTAAGAATCCTACCGATAGACCAACCATTCCAAAGAAGAATTTCCTAACCAGTAAAAAGCCATGGTTTTCAAGTAGTGGAAGCGACCTGGAACCCTCTAGATGCTCTAGTACTTCACCAGCTACTCGTATGGGGCCGAGTTTAATATGCAGTTACTGCAAACGACCTGGTCACACAGATACAAGGTGTTTCAAAAAGAGAAACTATAGAGGGAAGAAGCAAGTTTTCTACAGTGAAACTACAAGGCAATCGGAATCCGCCCTAATGTCTTCAAATGAGAAAATTGTCGAATTTCTTCTGGACTCAGCAGCTACTTCTCACTTTACGAATGACAGGAGTTTATTTGTAACCTACAAGGACCTCCCCCCCCCCAACAAGTGCTGATTGGAGACAAGGACTGTTCGTCGGAAGTATTGGGTATAGGTGATATTGACTTTACCATACAAGATGTAAAAGGTAATGTAGAAATAACTTTAAAAAATGTTTTATATGCTCCAAATATGAGAAGAAATTTAATTGGTGGATCCAACATCGATATTGCAGGAAACCACATTCAATGGGGAAATAAAATGATTGTGTATGATAAATTTAATCGATATTGTTTTACTGTACCTAGAGTAGATAAATTGTATATTGTTAAAGGTTATGCTTCAAAATGTGAAAATTTTGCCTTTTCGACTAGTTTAAATGCAGAAATTATACATCGTAGATTTTGTCATACAAATTTTCCTTTACTTGAAGAAATGAGTAAAAATAATTGTGTTAAAGGTATTGAAAATATTAACTGTAAAAACAAAAATAAGATGTGTGAATCTTGTGTAATTGCAAAATCTAATAGACATTCGTTTAAAAGGAATTATCAGTATAAACGCATTTCTAGTCAAATTCTTGATAGAGTGTATATGGATTTGTGGGGTCCTAGCCCAGTTAACTCGTTAGGAGGGGGGAAATACTTTTTGTCAATAATTGACGATTATTCTAGAAGGACTGAAGTGTATATACTTAAGGATAAAACGGAAGTTTTTGAATACTTTAAAAGGTTTTTAGCGAAAGCTGAGAGACAAACTGGTAAAAAATTAAAGAGTGTACGAACTGATAATGGGTTAGAATTTATTCATAAATTATTTGAGAAATTGTTAACTGATTTGGGTATACAAATAGAAAGATCCTCCATTTATACGCCAGAACAGGTGGGTGTTGCTGAAAATTTCAATAAAGTAGCAATGAATGCAGTTCGAGCAATGTTACACGATAGCGGATTAAAACCATCATTCTGGGGGGAAGCTCTTTTAGCGTTTGTTCATACAAAAAATAGAACCGAACACAGTTTAACCCAAGGTCTTACACCCCAAGAATTATGGACAGGATTCAAACCTTCGGTAAAACATTTAAGAATTTTTGGTTTTTTAGCATTTGTTAATGTTCCTAAAGTTAAACGAAATAAACTACAACCTAAAGCTTTACCCGGTATTTTAGTTGGTTATGCCATGAAAACAAAAGGATATAGGATTTATATGCCAAAAGAAAGGCGAATTGTAGAAACTATTCATGTGCGTATAGATGAATCCAAAAAGGGGGTAGAAACATTATTTGGAGTAAATAAGTATAAGGATATTGCATTGAATTTTAATGAATCTCAAATTAAATCAAATGGCTTAAGTAACGCAACTCTAGATCTTAATCATAAACTACCAGGAGTAAGTTTAAATGAAGACTAAGAGAAAAAGGGGAGTAAAATAACTTTAACTTCTATAAATATTTCAGAATGGAAAAGAATTGAAAAACCTAGAACTAAAAGTAACAGGATTGACGTGTATTATTATACCCCGATAACAAATAAGAGACTGAGATCATTAAATGATGTTAAAAAATATTGTCAAGAAAATAAAATCGCTTATGAACCGGATAAATTTGACTTTAAACCTAAAACTACTCATCCCAATCTAGAAACTTTAAATGAACCTTCAACTAGCGATTCGGATGATTCATATTTAAGTGAAATATTCCAACATGAAACTTACAATACTGAAATCCCTAAATCGTTTGAGGATGCACAAGTTAACCCAGAAAGAGGGAAATGGAACGCCGCGATGAGGGAAGAACTTGAAATCATGAGTAAAAGAAAGGTCTGGCGGTTGGTTGATCCACCCAAAAACGCCACAATAGTAGGAAGCAGATGGGTTTATAATATTAAAAACACAGAAAAAAATGGGAAAAAGTACAAAGCACGTCTCGTAGCTCAAGGTTTTAAACAGAAACCAGGTATCGATTTTAATGATATATTTTCACCAGTTGTAAATTTTTCAATTATAAAACCAATGTTTATTTTATTAGTTTCTATGTTAAATTGGTATCATATTCAATTAGATGTAAAATCAGCTTACTTATACGGGTCTTTAAAAGAAACTGTATTTATGAAACAACCACCAGGATTTGTCATGAAAGGTGCCGAAAATAAAGTTTGTTTGTTAAATAAATCTATTTATGGTTTACGGCAAAGTGGCCGAGAATGGAATTTTGAATTGGACAATATACTACATAATTTAGGATTTTGTAAGTTAAAATGGTGTAACTGTGTATATAAACTAAAAAGTAATGCAATTTTAGTTGTCTATGTAGATGATTTAGTTTTGTTTGCTGAAAATGAAAATATACTGCAATCTGTAACTAATATGTTAAAAAATAGCTTAGAAATTACTGAAATAGGTTTAACGAAATATTTGTTAGGTGTTAACTTTGAACTTATTGCTGATTCATTATTTATTCATCAAAAAACTTACATTGAAAGATTAGAATTAAAATATAAAGGTTTACCTAAAAGTTATGTTAAATTACCCTTTAAAATTGGCTGTATCTTACCAGATAAAGTTAACGAAAATGAAATTGTGGAAAATGAATTGATGAAAAAATATCCATACCGATCATTAATAGGTTGTTTGTCATTTTTATCAAATAGATCGAGACCTGATATTAGTTTTTCTGTAAATATAATGTCACAATTTTGTAATGGCTATACATATAAACATTGGTTGATATTGGTAGATATAATGAATTACGTTTTTGCTACAAAAAGTTATAAAATAAACCTGTCTAATGTAAAATCCTCAAGTTTATATGCATATTCTGATGCTAACTGGGGATGTAACCTTACTAAAAGACATTCAAGTAGTGGTTATATAATTTACTTTAGTAACGTTCCGTTTGCTTGGAAATCATCAAAGCAGAAATGAATTGCACTTAGTTCTATGGAGTCAGAGTTTATCTCATTAACTGAAAGTGTAAAAGAACTAACGTGGTATGCAAATGTCTTAAATGAACTTAATTTATGTGATAAAATAAAACCAGTTCAGTACTGTGATAATGAATCTGCTATTTATTTTTCTAAAAATAGTCAAGAAAACTTTAAAACTAAGCATATTGACATAAAGTGTCAATTTATTCGTCAATTAATAAATGAAAATGTTTTTGAGTTAAAACATGTAAGTTCTAAAGTTAATAAGGCTGATTTTCTAACAAAACCTCTACTGTATATAAAATTTCAGAGAGCCATTTGTAACAATTTTGATTTTGACTATGAAAAGAAAGAGGAAGTTTTTACGACCGATGGGGCCGCATGTTGGAAATCCGGACAAAATCTTGTCCCCCTTTCTCTGTCAAGTGGTTTGTTCGGGAGTAAAATCGTTCCGAACCGGTTTTACTTTTTGCATTTCGGTCGTAAAGGCACTCTCTTTTAACTGTAACTGCATGCATATTTTATTCTAGTTTGAGGTACGGAGTAAGTATATATCTAGGGTGAAACAACTCCATGGAAGGGGTGGTGATGTGATGGAAGGACAGTTAACCCCCTTTCTGAATGTTTATTTGCTATAATGTGATACCAAAGTTCCCAGCAATGGCTGGAGGTCTATGTATATATCTTTATTTAAGTTTAACATTCAAGTTGAATGAATAAATATAATTCTGATTTCTACATAAACTGTTTCTTCAGTGTGCTTAGTCACACCACAGACCTTAACCACTGTGCTTTACAACTCTGCTCAATTTCTATCACTCTCCTAGTTTTACCTTAAGTACACTGCTCAAAACAATTAAAGGATATTGCAGTTTTAGGTGGATTTTTATCTGGGAAACTTTTTAGCTGATTGATACATGGTCGACAGACATAGTAGGTTATATGAGAATAAATTACACATGTTTGGCAGAAAAAAATGCATTTTATTGCGCATTTGTGTACAAAAGGAAAAAAACACAATTTGTGCATATGAGAAAAAAAGAATAAGAAAAGGTGTTTTCTTCAAAGAAAATCATTTTCAGTAGGGGGTATGGTTTCCACGGGCGGCCAGCAACGTTTAACACCTTTGAGGCATGGACTCAATGAGGCTATTAATGACAAGTTGGGGTATTCTGCCCCACTCTTCCAGAAGAGCTCTTTCCAGTTCTTGGAGAGTTTGTGGGGGTTGTTGGCGGCTAGAAACTCGTCTTCCTAGAGCGTCCCAAACGTGCTCGATTGGATTCATGTCTGGAGAACACGCTGGCCATTCCATTCGAACAATTCCTTCCTCGAAAAGGAAATCCTCCACCAGGTTTGCACGATGTGGCCTGCAGTTATCGTCCATTAAAATGAAGTTATCTCCGATTGCTGCAGCGTAAGGGACTACAATAGGTCTGAGGATCTCATCCCTATATCGGCGACCAGTCAGAGCTCCATCTCGAATGATGTAGAGGTCAGTGCGCCCGTCAATGGAGATGCCACCATACACCAACACTCCTCAACCGCCAAATCTGACACTTTCGTGCACGAACGCAGGATTATTCGTACTGCCACGGTCCCTCCAGATGAAAATACGCCTATTATCCGGATGCACAGAAAAACGGGACTCGTCAGAAAACAGAATATTGCTCCATTCATTTCTCCTCCAGTTGACATGCTCAGTTGCCCACTCCCTGCGGTCGCGACGATGCCTTGATGTTAATCTAACACATACCATCGGTCGGCGAGCATACAGACCTACAGCATGGAGCCGGTTTCGGACAGTCTGAGTTGAAATCGTGGTGCCTGTAGCCAAGCGAAGGTGTTGTTGGAGAAGAGTAGCATTCATGTTTCGGTGTCTCCGAGCTGTTAACGCTAAATACTGATCTTCATTGGGCGTTGTTGCCCGTCTACGACCTTGCCCTGGTCTTCGGCCTGCACATCCACTCTCCAAAAAACGGTTCCAGATCCTGGAAATGACAATTTGTGACACTCCAATGGCTTGCGCTACTTCGGCTTGAGTTTGGCCCCCTTCTAACCTACCAACAATTCTCCAAGCTTCTGAATCTGTCAAATGACTTCGCTGAGACATCGTACTCATCGAAACAAAGCAATCACTGATTGCCGATCATCCTTGTCTTCATTCTCTTTTATCCAGTTGAAAGTCAAATTTCATTCGCTGCCGCTGAAGCGACGTTTTTGACGTCGAACTCAAAATTTGCATACTCCACAGTTTGAAAACCAGAAAAATTTGCATTTGTGATTCTCTTCTTCTATTTTCGGCAAAAAAAATTTCGTTTATATCTTTATTTTATATAAAACTTCAAATATCCTTTAATTGTTTTGAGCAGTGTATGTAATATGTATACATGTATACATAAAAGTAAGGAAAGGATCTGTGTAAGCATAGATATAATGTATTAAAAGACAGCATGAATGTACTTTAAAAAAAGAAATTTTTATTAATCTTAGTGTAGCGACTAAACAAAATCTACAAATAATATAGTTTTTTACTTTTATTTTCATCTACATTTGCGTCCGGTATATAATACAATATTTAATAAGTTCTAAGGAAAAAAAAAGAGTCCCTTATTTTCAATTGAATTGGGTTTTCTTGAAGGAGCTTCATGTCATGAATTTCTATCGATATTTTTTAACTTTTCATTTTCTCATGTAAAGCTTGTAAATAAATAAGGTTTAATTTTAGTTAATGCTAATACACTGTGCATAAATCAAAAGACCACTGCTGATAATATTCGAAAGAAAGGAAAATGGAAAAGACTAATAAAATAAAATAAAATTATAATAATCGTGACTGCTTGAAAGGTTTTCCAGGATATTATAAATAATACATTAAGAAAAAGTATAGTTAAAAAAAAAATCTGCAAATAAATATATTGAATACGTTTCCTTTTTCTCATAAATATTAATTCCTATTTAGAATAATATAATACTTTTAGAAAATTTTGTTGATAACAATAGCACTAACATTTAAAATACACATGCAAATAATTAGATGATTAAATGCATATTTATTAAATTTAACGAAATGTATCTATTGTAGTGTCTTTTAACATAAAAGGTACAGCAAGTGAAATAAACTAGTCGTTGAGGGCCACCGTAATACTTACCCATCATGGATATGCATAATGTAAAATATTAAAATAAAAATGTGTAAACTACTTATAAAATGCATTGCAATTCAAATAAAATCGTGGCTTGATGACGTCACAAACTTTAAAGGCTCGATTACTGAATTGCTTGAAAGAAACATCCTTATAACTCCAAAAATAATAATCCTATTAACTAGCGGTTTATTGCATCTGATTAAGCGTCAAATTTCCAATTAAAATATATCTTTGAAGTGAAATTTGGATGAAATACAGGGTCATGAAAAATCGAAGAGTGTGGATAATAGGATTCCAAATATCTCGGCAACTAATAATCCGATCGACCTCATGCTTTATTCAAAATTTATGTTTTTTTATTGTCTTTTATATTTATTTCAACCAATAACCAATTTCGAAAATTTTTATATACCTTTTATCCGAACGAATATTTCGAGAGTCCGAAAAAAATAGTTCCGGTTAATCGAGGTTATTGAAATGAAATAGGCTTCTTTCCATTATTACATACTAAGTACATACCAAATTGTAAGTCTCTATCTCAATTTTTTCGGGAGATAGAGCGTTTACAGACACACAGACACACAGACGGACAGCAAATTTTGTTTTCTAAAAAAATGTTTTTCGGAATCTTTAGTGTCTGAAACATGTAAATCCGTAAAAAAAAAATTTCGATTTTCAAAACGATTACAAGACTTACCCTATACTACTTATGATGGGTAAGTAAAATGATAAAATAATTAATATTATTAGTGTCGATTTTAAGTTTGGCTACAGATTACTGTTTTTAATATTAATAAGGATAGCTTAGAAAGAAATGTAAACTACAGCTGAAACTTTTTCATAACTCATTATATAATCTCTTTCACCATAAAATATTTCTAGGAAAATTTCTAGGATTTTTAGCCATTCCTTGTTTAATAGGTTGCACAGAGAAAGAAGAATGTACCTGTAACTGGGAGTATTGCACTACTTTAGTGACTTTTTTATCTTGAAGCATGTATGAACTAAGTACTTTTCATTTTTTATAAATTTCTAGGATTTTTAGATATTTCTTACTCAATAGGTTACACAAAGAAAGAAGAATGTTCCTGAAGCTTCGAATAGTGCACCCCTTCATTGACTCAGTTTATCTTGAAGTATGTATAAAGTAAGTACTTTTATATTTTTAAAAATTTCACCACTTAAGCGAATCTGTTTATCTTGAAGTATGCAAAAAGTAAGTACTTTTGAAATTTTATAGATATCTGGGATTTTTAGCCATTCCTTACTCAATAGATTGAACAGAGAAAGAGGAATATCCCTGAAACTGGGAGTATTGCACTACTTTAGTGACTTTTTTATCTTGAAGCATGTATGAACTAAGTACTTTTCATTTTTATAAATTTCTAGGATTTTTAGATATTTCTTACTCAATAGGTTACACAAAGAAAGAAAAATGTTCCTGAAGCTTCGAATAGTGCACCCCTTTATTGACTCAGTTTATCTTGAAGTATGTATAAAGTAAGTACTTTTATATTTTTAAAATTTCACCACTTAAGCGAATCTGTTTATCTTGAAGTATGCAAAAAGTAAGTACTTTTGAAATTTTATAGATATCTGGGATTTTTAGCTATTCCTTACTCAATAGATTGAACAGAGAAAGAGGAATATCCCTGAAACTTGGGGTATTGCACAACATTAGTGACTCGGTTTATTTTGAATTACGTAGAAACTGAGTACTTTTAATTTTTTATAAATTTCTAGGAATTTAAGCCATTCTTTTTTCAATAAGTTACACAGAGAAAGTAGGATGTTCTCTAAACTTCGAGTAGTACACCTCTTCAGTGACTCAGTTTATCTTGAAGTATGTATAAAGTAAAGTACTTTTATATTTTTAAAAATTTCTAGAATTTTTAGATATTTATTACTCAACAGATTGAAAAGAGAAAGAATACTCTAGTCTAAAGCTGCATTTACGTCAAATCGCAGGGATGTTCTGGTAAATCTGCTGCATAGCACTTTTCCGTATTAGAAACGGATTTTTTTCCCCTAAAAACATAAAAATTTCGCCAACCTAAGCTAAAAATTTCCTAAAGCTGTCTCGTTAAAAGATGAAAGTTTCTTCAAATAACTGAAAAATCTTTTCCAATTACAGAGGTGTTCCAACACATGCTGTTTTTTTTTTTTTTTTTTTTTTTTTTTCACAATTCTCTTTCTGATAATATGCATTTTATATAATAATGGCATTGTTCTACTGTTCTTTTTCGAATTATAAAATATTTAATTCATAGTTAATTAATAGTGTTTTTCTTTCGAAAGACGCGTCGCTAGTACTTTAGTTATAGCACAAAAGGTGTCGGCTTCGAATCTTTACCGAAGCACGGATGTTTTTAGCGGGTCGGATTCCACTTTAAACGGAGTGGAACCACTTTAAAAAGCCCCTGTAAATGGCGGTCCCAGTCTGTTTAGCCCTCGTGTTCGAAAGATGACCGCAGCCCCCCCCCCCCTTCCCAACAAACCAAACCAATATTGAAAGAGCTTGTTATACATTCCTAATGAATATTTATCTATACAAAATTTTTCTCTTTTTCAGACATAACCATAATATTGTAAATAAATAAGGTTAATAATAGTTAATTCGAGTTAAAAAACTAACGTTAAAAGGTTCTGGCATAAAAAACTAATAGAGTTAAATGAAAAAATATTTTTACGTGAGTAAATAATTACTGCTTGAAATGTTTCTAAGAAAATTGTGAATAATGCTCGAAGAAGTTGACTATGGGCATGATTAAAGCATGACATTTTTGCGTTTACTTCTAAATATAAATTACTGTTTTGAAAAAATGAATATATTTATAATTTTCTGTTGTTAATATTAGTAAGAAATAAATTTTTAAAACACATGCAAGCAAATAGCTGACTAAATGCAAGTTTATGAAATTTAAGAAAAGTATTTATCGAAGTGTCTCTAAAGATTAAATATACAGAGAAACGAAAATATGTATATACATATAAAAGGGTTACTTACTTTTAATTTTGTAGCCATGTTGCTTTGTAAATTGGCTATAAAATACTAATTCTAACATCATACCTAACCATTTTCAGACATAACAATAATACTGTAAATAAATAAGGTTAATACTAGTTAATTCGAATCACAAAACTTAGGTTAAAAGGTTCTAGCATAAAAAACTAATAGAGTTAAATTAAAAAAAATATTTTAACGTGAGTAAATCATTACTGCTTGAAATGTTTCTAAGAAAATTGTGAATAAAGAAGATAACTATGGGCATGAATAAAGTATGACTTTTTTGCGTTTTCTTCTAAATATTAATTACTATTTAGAAAAAATGAATATATTTATAATTTTCTGTTGTTAATAATAGTAAGATAGGAATTTTTAAAATACATACAAGCAAAAAGCTGACTAAATGCAAGTTTATGAAATTTAAGTAAGGTATTTAATCGAAGTCTCCCTGAAGATAAAATGTACAGAGAAATGAAAATATGTACATTAGGGTGGAACGAAAAAACTTTTTTTTAAAATTTCAAAATACTATAGTTTCAAAAGTTGCCTTTGATCAAAATAAAGACTGAAATTAAATAATAGCGTAATTGGATTATGTTTTCAGGTGCCGCAAGATGGGTAAACTTTAGATTTTTATTAAAATTTTGACAATTTTCACAGTTATGTAAAAATAATAATAATAATAATAATAATTTCAATATGGTATAGTTTTCAAAAGTTTCTTTTAATCAAAATAAAGACGGAAATTAAATATCAGCGTAGTTGGATTATGTTTCGAGGTGCCGCAAGAAGGGCAAACTTTAAGTTTTTATTATAATTTTCGCAAATTTCGCAATTATGTTAATTTTTTTTTTCAATAGGCCATAGTTTTCATAAGTTGTCTTTGATCAAAATAAAGACTGAAATTAAATATCAGCGTAATTGGACTATGTTTAGATATGCCGGAAGAAGGATTTTTATTAAAATTTTGACAAATTACGCAATTATGTTGAAATTTACAACTGAGTACTGAATACACTTGTAGTACAAAAAAAAAAAAAAAAAATACACATCGGTTTTAATCAGAAAACATGGTAAACATACTGCGTAATACATTTTAATTACAAATATAATAAAACATAAATAGTATACAATGAAGTAAAAACAGAACAAAGTTCAGAAGAGAACACTATATTATCCCAATTTTTTTATTGCCTCTACGTCAAGTGTCTCTGAAACCTCAAGTAATCAAAATCATAGTCAAATGCGCATGAAATTGTGATGTGTGGCTTCTACTTGCGAACCGAACTTGAGTATCAGACAAAAATGCTGCAACAATTGCAAGCACTCACTGTAAAAAAAAATTCCTGAAAAAAACGGAAATTGTACTGGCAATCGAGACGCCAGTACTATTTCCGTATTTTAACGGAAAAAAAATTCCGGAAATTCCAGGAAATTTTTCGTGATTTCTGAAATATCCGTTTTTAAATTTTCGTTTTTTAACAGATATCTTCCGTATTTTTTAGATATTTTTATATCGTTAAAATAAATTTTATAGGACCAATATATATATATATATATATATTTCCCAAGAAACATCTTATAACACTTTTTATTCTTTTCTTTCAATTCTGTGCGAGTTTTCAGTATATATCCTACACTTGCCACGAAGGGGTTCGAACGCGGAAACTTTCTGTGTAGTAAACTGACGGGCTGTACCATTACGCTAAGACCGGACACTTTGTTCCCTCAAATGTTGTTATTTATTTTACATACTTTTAATGATGCAAAAACTTAAAGGTTTTATAGTTAGATGGATTTTTTCAATATTTTATTTTCATAATTTTTAATGTCTTGCTTTATTATTTGATGCTTTATAACAGATAAATTTTAACTTTTTATGTATTATATGCGTAAAACATTGTATTAAGTCTAACGATTGCTTTTTTTGCAATAGTACATATACTTTTTAAAATTATTTGTCTGTTGATCCATTTATGAATTCTAAAAACAATAATTATCTTAAGTAGACGTATTTATTACATGCTATTAGAGTAAATTTTCTTTATCTCTTATTTTAAAAACTTATGTGAATAAACAATTTTATAATAAATTAAATTATTATATTTAATCTTTACTGAGAGCTTTTGTGTACGATTCTGTTAAACGGAATAATTTTAAAATATCCAAACAAAAATAGATTTTTAGAGAAAATTTTGAGATTAATGACCTTAGGATCGGTAAGTTTAAATTTGGACTTGATAATTTAGTTTAATTTATAAAATTATAAACTAACGAAATAAATTATAAACTTTATAAAATTATAAACTTCATTTTTATAAAAGTAAACAAAAAGTTATTAATTATTTTTTATAAATTGAAAGAAAAAATATGAATTTCGTACAATTATAATTTATAAAAAAATAAATTTTAGTTTAATTCACAAATTTATAAGACAAATCAGCTTAGTTTAACACCGACATACCGATAATTTGCAAAAATATTATTTTATGAAACCTTAAAAATAGTTAAATAAATATATATATATATATATATATATATATTTTAGCGAAATTTTTGAAATTAATTACTTGGGATAGGTATGTTTAAATTTGGATTTATTAATTTAGTCTAAATGAATTTAGTTTAATTTATAAAATTATAAACTAACTAAATATATTATAAACTTTATAAAATTATAAACAAACTAAATAGTTTATAATTTTATAAAGTTTATAATATAACTAAACATATTATAAACTTTATAAAATTATAAACTTCATTTTTATAAAAGTAAAGAAAAAATCATTAATTATTTTTATAAATTTAAAGAAAAAAATATAAACTTTCTATAATTATAATTTATAAAATAATAAATTTGAGGTTAATTCACAGATTTATAAGACAAATCAGTTTTGTTCAATACAAATAATTTGCAAAGTTATTATTTTACGAAACCTTTAATAACCTAATTTTGCCTCACGTTAATAAAATTAAAATAAAATTTTAAAATGTCAGTGAAAAAATTCATAATTTGAAGCACTATAAAGAAAAAAAAAGTAGATTTAAAACAAAAAAATTTCTGTAATTTATATAAATAAAGTAAATTTCTAAAGATTTCACTAAAAAATAAAAAATATCATTATTATTTTCACAAAAAATTACCGTCCAGACACGGGCCCCTTTAGAATGAGTTCCAGGATTGGCCCGAGTCTAATGACAGAAAATAGGCCCACGGGTAGGACCGGTCCAGGCCTGGATCCTAGAAGACTCTGGACCCTAGTAAATACAACAATCTTAATTCGCATTTCAAACAAAACGATATCTGTATACAAACCTCTGAACGTTATTTCCGGAAATGGGGAAATACGGACATTGTACTGTTTTGAAAAAAAATCCATCAAATTTACAGAAAACATTCTGCATATCTAAGGATTTGAAATATCCTATACGGAACTAATGTCATTTACGGAAATTGTACTGTTGTTTTGGAAAAAGGAAACTTCTCCGTAAAATTTTACGGAAAATCTCTTGTATTTTCACGGATTTTTTTAGAGTGCTGCTCTGCAGGATATTGGTCTGATTAGTGATGAAGAAAGAAGTATGACAGAAAGGTATTGACAGAATGAAAATTAGATGAGAACAAATAAAGAACCGAAAAAGATATGTAGAAGAAGTTGTAAAACTAGTTACAGAAATTGTTTTTTTATGTAAGAAAGGACAAGACTGTTGTGCAAGAGAAGAAAGGAACTAATTATTACAAAATAACTGTTATCGAAGAACATATATCACTTGTTCCAGAACTTGGATCAAAATTTTCAAGGCACGTAAAACCGATTTCTGGTACTGGAAAATATATAAAAGACAACATAATGGCCTTTTTGAATGGCGACAACCAATACTTAAACAATACTGCAATTGGATATGATGGAACTGCCTCGAACACTGGATTGAATAATGGTGCGATTGCTATGTTGGAAAACGAATTATGAAAGCCACTGCAGTGCTTGATTTGTCTGTTTCATGCAAATGAACTACCCGTTCGTCATCTATTTTTTTCCCTAGATATAAAAACTAAAAATCCAAATGAATTTGGAGGGAAAATAAGGAAACAACTGGAAAAGTGTTATGAACTTCCAGTGACTGAGTTTTCACCTATTGAAATAATATTCCATTGCTAAAATTTAAGGATAATTTAAGTATGGACCAAATATATTTGTTAGAAATGTGTAACACAATCTTCGTTAGAAATTGCTCTTCTGATTTGTCTATGAAGAAACCAGAAAAATTTTGTTATTCACATTGGCTTACCTTAGCAAACAGAATAATTCGCTGGTACGTGGGAACAGAATATCCATCACAAAATCTCCAAATACTGACTGAGTACATTTTGAAAGTGTATGCAACTGTTTGGTTTAAAATAAAGTTGAAACCATCTTCTATCTATGGACGAAGCACTTGTGAAAACATCAGCTATTTACGTTACCTCAATTTCACTCCTAAAAATGTAATTGATCCATTCAGCCAAAGAAATGCATACTTTGCTGCACATGAAAATGTCCTCCATTGTATGCTATCAGGTGATAAAAGTTATTAAAGAGTTTGCATTACGCCGAATTGTAAGAGCAGGGGCTGGAAATGAAGTTGGCATCAGAATTTTTTTAATTCCTGTTATGTATAAACTTTGATGTCACGGATTATATTGATATGATTCAATGGCATGATGTTAAGTAACATAACCTCCTATGACGATGTATATTGCTGTCGATAAACTAAAACAGTAAATAAAGCAAGCAGGAGAATCTGATCATGAAAGTCAACTTCAATTTTCCCTATGACACGCACAAGCAGTTAAAAGGATTGTTAAATTAGTTACCGAGTCATCCTTGTCAGTTTGCATCACTTCGGCAAGAGATGCATTGATAAAAGCCAAAATAAATTTTCAAAAGATCATGCCGAGATTTGACACAAAAAAAAATTCCAATGTGTCAGTGTGATTATAATGGACCATGTGTGATTACTATGGACATTAGAGAAAAATTAATTTCTTAAAAATAACGTTTTGCCTTTAAAAACAATATACAGCCAAACCTCTTTTAACGGATACCCTTATCACCCCTCTTCTGCGGCCAAATTAAAATTTCTCAGAGAACATTAACTTCTCGCTATAACTAACTATAACTAACAACCAATCTCCTGAAGTCACCTCACTTTTTCAAACTTTTTTTTTTTTTGGTTACATAAGTGTCCGTTATTCAGAGGTTTCACTCTTTTAATGTTTTTCTAAATAAATATGATTTGTTTAACTAAGATACGATAATTAAAGATTGCATTTCTTTCATTTCAGTGTAGTACTATAAGAATATGTTACTGTAAAATTAATAAAAATTAATATGGTGAAAATCGCTAAATTCTACAAATTAATTCTTTCTGTAATGGCATTTAAAAATTCGTAATACAGAATGTGAAAGTTTTCTGCAAAAGTATCATATTCTGAGTATTCTGTTTACAAAATATATGTATATTATGTTAATTATCAAGAAAAGAACTTTTTTTTAAAAAAGGCAATTTTTATCGTTTTTTCATAGAAAAGTCATTTTTGAAGCTCTTTGCCGCACCTGATAATATTTTAGTACAGCAAGAAAATTTCATATTCTTCATTCTAATCCCAAAAGGCAACTTTTGCCGACTATAGCAAATTTCTAAGTGAAAAAAAAATTAACCATTATTTTCGTTCCACCCTAATGTATATATATATATAAAAGGGTTACTTACATTTTAATTTTGTAGCAGTGTTGCTTTGTAAATTGGCTATAAAATAAATATTATTATTAATAAATATTACTCTAATATTAATAAGGAAAATTTAGCAGAAAACAGGAAGGACAAGCGAAGTGTTTTCGGAAAAGAAGTAACTTTTTTACCATGAATTATTTCCAGAAAGAGATGAAACTAGACATTAGATATTCAAAAAGCAGCATATAAATAGAAATATTTTGCGAAATATTTTACTATTTTGCCACTTTAGTGATACGATTTATTATCAAGCGGGAATAAACTGAATATTTTTGCATTTTCTTATGATTATTAATTCTTATTTAGAACATTTTCAATCTACTTAGTTATAATGTTTACTAAATTATGACGCAAATTCATGCGAATACCTTATTAATTGATTCGATCACAAATATAAACTCATAAATGCATAGTTATGATTATCATAAATATTGCATTAACGCAATGTAAAATTTTCGCTGCAACTAAAAAAAATAAAACATTAAAATAAATAAATAAATAAATAAATAAATACTACGAAATTGTTATGAAGAAATTAAACTAATTTTCTCACAGTCTTGTCAAAACTTTTCAAAAGATCTCAAAATAAGTATTTTTCTGAATCAAATGTATTGATATAGAAAAAAATAGCGTTTAATTTTAGTTAACATGAATTAACTCTGAATAAGTCACGATATTCGTACTGTAAGGATTAGAAAGAAAGAGAGAATTTCACTGTTTATGTCCAACAATTAGGAATTAATAAAAATACCGCCTCAGTAGTTTTTAATGTTTATATTTAACGATAGTTTAAAAAGTTTATGTAAAAGCAAATTCAAATGTAGAACTTATTCGTTCATGAAAACTGACTTTTTCAATCGGTATTTATAGACTTTGTTGTAAATTAATCCTAACAAAGCTTAGATAAATTAACAAATAATATTATATCTGAAATCTTTCAGTTCCGGTAAAAAAAAATAATCGTAAATATGTAGCAGACCTTAATTTGTATATATATAAAAAAACGAAGCCTCAAATTTCTGCAACACAAAAAACGTAGTATATACCCTCCGCTCCCAGTCCTTTTCACCAACATATTTGTAATTCAAACTGTGTTTGCAAATTTTAAATATATTTACAGGCATACATATATATATATAGATATAGATAGACAGATAGATAGATAGATAGATAGATAGATAGATAGATAGATAGATCTAATGAATGAACAGCTAGCAAAAATATTTATAATCAGATGTAAAGTGTTTTTAGAAAATTCTATTCGATAATGATATATCTTTTTGTTTTGTCTTGCAAAATATAACATACATTGCTGTTCCGGTGGGCATTGGAGCGCATAATCTATAAGCTCCGGAGGGTTCCGGCTAATATATAAATATTCACACACACACAAAAAAAAAAACGGAGCTGAGCTGGGGTGTGCTTAAGCGCAAATTAGGGACTGATATGCAATGTGGATTCTTAAGCAAATGAGACATTTTTCGAGCATGAAGATTTTCAGTAGACATCCTTCAACGGCATAAAATTTATCCATACGTAAATGGTTGAAAAAATGTCCCTTTTTTAATATATTAAAATTCGCAAAGTTGACTGTACATACTAAACATTGCAAAGCAAAGTAGATTACGTGAAATGGAACATCTTGCGTTATGAATATTTGTATTAAAAAATTATGTCTTAAATGTTCTTTAATGGCATTTTAAATTACCGCCGGAGCATAAAGAATGAAAATGAAAATCATATTATAATGTGAATAAACAATTGCTGCTCGAAAGTTTTCTAATGAAATTTTGAATAATGCATTAAATATTAGAAATAAAACTTAGTTTGCAAACCTATTCACGAATAAGCTTAACATTTTTGCATTTTTCTCATAAATATTAATCACTATTTAGAATAATGCATTTTTCTTTGATAACAATAACAATGAGGTTTGGAATACACATGCAAATAATTAGCTGAGTAAATGCATGTTTATGAAATTTAACAAACAGTATTCACTGAATGTCACTTAAGATAAAAGGTGTAGCAGGCTTAAATAAAACTGTAAAGAAGAATTAACATTTTTATGTTTTGGAAGCAGTGTCGCTTTGTAAGTTAGCTATAAAGTCATGTTTATAATATTAATAAGTATAATTTTCAAGAAAATAGGAGTAACTATGTGAAACATTATCTGAAATGTTTATATTTTTTTTTCACTGTGAAATATTTCTGGGAAATGATAAAATTAGTCAATTTCACAAGTTGCAAAGAGAAAGAAAAATGTTGTTGAAAATTGGACAATGTCGAAAATTCAATGAAACTTTTATTTTCTACCATGAATTAAAAAGGTATTATTATATTTTCTTATAAATCCTCTGTTCGACAAAAATTAAAAAGTTTTCCTCCCTCCTAAACAAATATGTGAACTATAAAGATCTGACATTCCTAAATATAAATATGGCATCCAAATCATTCCAAGATGTATCACTATTTCCGAGGAACAGTTTTCTAATAATAATAAAAAATGAAGGATTGTTATGTTAATTTAAACATGAAAAGCCATTTTCACTGTCTTAGATAATAAATCAATAATAATCATGCAAATATATTTTGTTGTTGATATTTGTCTTGTGTATTGTTCTTTTGGTATCCCTCTTTCGTGTCCAGTAATATCCACTAGCATATTCTAATTCCCTTTGCCACTGTATCTTCGCTAATGTTTCTATATATTTACCTATAGGTTACTTACATACACATATTTTTTTTTTTTTTTTGCAATTTCCACTTATGTGTAAGACATAAATTACTTTAATTAAAAGAAAAAACACCCCACCTAAAGGTTCGAACGTGATACAGTAATTCCAT
The DNA here is from genome assembly GCA_963931845.1 of Maratus michaelseni. Taxonomy (NCBI): domain Eukaryota; kingdom Metazoa; phylum Arthropoda; class Arachnida; order Araneae; family Salticidae; genus Maratus; species Maratus michaelseni. The sequence continues at coordinate 196,772,182 of OZ007588.1, read as the reverse complement.
TGCCATATTTTGATTTAGTAAGCTGAAATCCATAAGAATCAAACATTTTTATAGGGAGGCGGAGTTTGGTGCCGACTAGTGACAATAATTCATATTTAAATTATTTTTAATTTCTCTTTAACGACACTTAAATTTTTAAACAAATGCAGGTATTGAAGGTAATGCCAGTCATGCAAGAAGCAAATGTAGGACTGACTAAATATCTGCCGTTTGGGCAGAAAGTCCGAATAAAGGTAATGCCAGTCTTGCAAGAAGCAAATGTAGGACTGACTAAATATCTGCCGTTAGGGCAGAAAGTCCGTATGAAGGTGATGCCAGTCATGCAAGAAGCAAATGTAGGACTGAATAAATATCTGCCGTTAGGGCAGAAAGTCCGTATGAAGATGATGCCAGTCATGCAAGAAGCAAATGTAGGACTGACTAAATATCTGCCGTTAGAGCAGAAATTCCGTTTAAAGGTGATGCCATTCATGCAAGAAGCAAATGTAGGACTGACTAAATATCTGCCGTTTGGGCAGAAAGTCCGTATAAAGGTAATGCCAGTCTTGCAAGAAGCAAATGTAGGACTGACTAAATAGTATCTGCCGTTAGGGCAGAAAGTCCGTATGAAGGTGATGCCAGTCATGCAAGAAACAAATGTAGGACTGAATAAATATCTGCCGTTAGGGCAGAAAGTCCGTATGAAGATGATGCCAGTCATGCAAGAAGCAAATGTAGGACTGACTAAATATCTGCCGTTAGGGCAGAAAGTCCGTATGAAGGTGATGCCAGTCTTGCAAGAAGCAAATGTAGGTCTAACTAAATATCTGCCGTTTGAGCAGAAAGTCCGTATAAATTTATAAAAAAATATTTGAAAATGAGAAAATATAGTAATACGCAAGTCGATTTGCAGTAAAAGCATTTTCAAGATGCCAGACGTTTGTAGCACTTAAAAAGACTGAGCTTCAAAAATTAAAAGGTTGATAACACAAATACATCTTGCAATATGCAAATGAGGATGATTATAAAAGAACTGAGTACTTACTGAACCTTTATTCCATCCAATCTTTCATTTTTTGTATAGGCACGTTACTAATCGGATGTTGTCTATGAATTTCGTAAACGTAGAAACGATTATGAATGCTTTGGGAAAATCCCAACGACAGAAATATATAAAGAAGAAAATGATATCCTGTAGACAACAAATGGAGACAAAACGTAGCGAGAATTATAAACGTTCAGATGAAATTGACATAACATTCCACAGAATATAGTGAATCAAATGTAGCTTTATTACAGCATTCCATAAATTCCAATCACTGAAAAATGAGAAGAGCGAAACAGTTGCTGGTCGTCAAATGATTTGAAGAAGCACACGAGTTCATTTCCATTTATGAAAACGTCTTAATAAACAAAGGTAGATCCGTCCATAGGTAAAATTGGCTCGAAAATTTTTTCTACACCCCGAAATGGTTCAAATATGTGATCCACAGAGTAGTTAATCCATTAGATACCCTAAGTTGTATACTTACGAGAGATGCATTCACGTTAGTGCCGTCTATATGTGACACATTGAATTACAAACTTTTTTGTTGTAAAAAAAATAATAAATAAATAAATAAATAAAAACATTCTGAAATGCTTTTTTACTGAAGAGCGCCGTATCATTATTTGCTTCTTTTAAATATATATTTTTTAAATGTATACGGACTTTCTGCCCATCCTTTATTTAGATACATTTTACATTATTAATGCAGTATACCACTTTGTTTGAAATTGAAACAAAAAATACAAAAATACTATGAAATTATTAAGAAGACATTACACACATACTTGCAGTCAATTTTCAGCATAATAATATTACTTATATTTTACATTCAAACTTTTCTTTTACAAATGCATTTGAAATTCCTTTTATTTTATAAGTGCGCTATCAACATTTAATTGAAATTATCTATTTTGTGTGAATGATTCCTGCATTTTCTTAGATGATAACGAGATATAAATATGCTTTGAATTGTTACGTCCTTTTTAATGAATTTTCAAAATTCTTTAAGAACTAGTTCTCAGAATGTATTTAAAGAGTACCAAAATGATTTAAAATGAAGCAAATTCTCAGAAATTTCACCGTAGATAAGGAATCCTATACATTCTTTGCATTTATTTATTTATATTTTATCGGTATAAAAAATGTTTGCTAAATTGTAAAAAAACAATAACAAAGTTTTAATATTCCACTGCAGAAATAATCTTCCAAATCCAGTTTTGCTACGATTTTGAAATCCATGTTACATATTTTTGAGTCATCATTTCCCCTTTATATTGCTTTTCTCTGCCAAATCTTGATTACATCTTAAATAACAACAAAAATTAAATTGATTTCATAAATTATAATAAAAGAAAATTCAAATTTATAAAAAAATTAAAGCAAAAAGCGCATTTTGTCAAATTTACGCTATTTTTCCACACGAAAAAAGTGTTTTTGCGCATGTTTCAACGTTTTTTTTTAAGGCTTCTACCCTCAGAAACGGGAAACGTGTTTAGCCTATAACTTTTTAGCATAGGAGGATTGAAAAGGTTTGATTGATAACGGATGGCGTAATATGGGCATGGAGTAGAAAGTTTTTTTTTTTTAAGAACTCATGTTTTCACTACTAAACATGCATATTTTTTCGTAAAATTATAAAGAGAGCTTGGATACAGTCATAATTATAATAGATTGAAATTTCAAAGAGTTCGGAAGATGAGAACTATTTTTTTATTGCTATGTTAAAGGAGCCGACGCGAAAACAAACAAACAAGCAAAAAAAATCGAGAAGAAAACATATATTTTACAACTAGATAACAATATTTTTTCATGAAATATTTACACGGGCTGTAAAACCGTTTTATTTATAACCAGTAAAGATTTCAACGAGTTTGGACAAAAAGAACAAGAAAATGAGCGCTTTTATCACTAAACATCAATATGTTTTTGCAAATTTTTCATTTTAAAATATAATTTTATACAAAATAGGGTTAAAGATATAAAATAATAATAACTTGATTTGTTAAAATTTATTATCACTGACCCGGGCAATGCCGGTCACATCAGCTAGTTTTGTTATAACTTGAAAAAATAATTTTTGTTTTACAAGCATAGTTTGTAGAGAATTTAATTCCCCTTATTAAAATAAATAAATATGTAAATTTGTTTTATTTAAATGTTATCCTGGCAAAACGCTAAAAAACAGTGTATCGAGATAATTGAGTTTAAAGTTTTACCTTCGTATATTTTAGGAATTTCTTATTGGAACCAACTATGCCACATTCTTAAACATTAAAAATACATTATAAAAATAATAATAACAAAAAATCTATTTCTCATTACTTCTTATCTTTTTGTTCCATTTAAACTAATAATTTTAATAATTTAAAAATACATTTCTATTTAGTTAATAAAATAGGAGTTGTGAGAAGGCGTTATTTATTTTTTAATTTACTTTTAAGATTATAATATTAATGTTTTGTAATTGTATGTTCTAATGATAAAGTGCTACAAAATTTAAGATTTTTCAATGAAAAAGCTTCTTATTATAAATGTATATAATGTTTTTCAAAGATATAACTCTTATTTTTCAGACGTCACGATGTAAACAAATTCGGATTTTTATTTGACGAAATCTCTAAATCCAGCAAATAATTTCATTATAAGTAAAATTCGTTTTATAAAGATTCACTTTTTAAAATATTTTAACCTACATAAATTCAAAATATTTAATAAATAAACAATAAATATGTAAAAAAAGAATTTTACTTTTTAAAATACATTATATATATTTGTTTAGTTATTTTATTAATATAAAAAACGTTTGTAGAAGAAACAAGAAAATAAAAAACGTTGTCCAGAAATATATTTACTTTTAACTTAAATAAATAATTTTATATTTAAAATTAACGAATTATTTTTTAATGATATTACTGCATGTGTAAAATGTGTAAAAATAAAGCAAAAATTTGAAATGTTCACAAATAGTTTGAGAATTAGAAAGAAAAATTTTGGATTTCAAGAAAAAGTACGTTAAATAAATAATGCACTTCGCTATTTGGAGATTATTTACAATGAAATTCATAAAATGTTCTTCGCTCCAAGGAAAATTCGTAAAACGGGGGCATTTGCAAAATAGAATTCGTTATAAAAAGGTCCGACTATATTGTCAATTAGTAAGGATAATATTAATTAATGCGAATTACTACACCTAGGTCACAAAAATCTTGCTGTAAAAAATAAGAAATAAATGAAAGAGAAAAAAAGGCTAACATATTAAAATGAAAAGCATATTATAATGTAAGTAAACCATCACGTCTTGAAAGGTTTCTAAGGAGATTATGAATAATGTATTGAGACGAAGAATAGTTAAAAACTTTGAGCACGAATAAACTGAATATTTTTACGTTTTCTTATAAATATTAATTGGTCTTTAGAATAATGCAATGTATTTTCAATTTTCCGTTGATAACAGAATAATTAAATTCGGAATACACATGCAAGTAATTATTTGAATAGATGCATATTTATGAAAATTCACAAAATGTTATTTATTGAAGTGTCTCTTAAGATAAAAGTTGCAGTGAAATGAAATAAAATCTTACGAAAAATATCTTACAAAAGATTTTTATTACATTGAAGCAGTGTTGCTTAGAAAATTAGTTGTAAAGTATTTCCAATATTAATAAGGTTAATTTAGCAGGAAAACTACGTTAACAGGCTAAAAACGTTAAGTATTTTCGTAAATGCCTTTATAATTTTTTCAACATGAAATATTTCTCAGAAAAGATAAACATAAGAAATTTATATTCAGTAAGTAGTATAAAGAAAAGATAATGTTTTTTTTTAAACTGAACGGTTTTATTACGATTTATTTAGAAGCATGTATAAAATAGATATTATAAGGTTTTCTTATAAATAATTATTCCTATTTAGAATAAATTTACTTTGTTTTTAATGAAAATAATAAGTAAATTTCTTCAGAAAATGATGGAAATTACCTGACTAAATGCATATTAATGAATTGCATAAATACTGCATGAATAAAATTAATGCAACCTAATTTTTCTTTTTAATTTCGGCTAAGAAAGCTACAAATACGCCAACTATTAGATATAAATTTTCGCAATCAATTTTTCAGGTTATAATAATAAATATTTCATATATTACATATGAATGTTATTTTACTAAAATCATTCCAATTGATTTTGCATAAATACTGCATGAATAAAAGTAATACCACATACAATGTTTAAAATGTGGATAAGGGAGATGAAAATAATGTTACAAAATTATTAAAAATAAATTAATAAAGGATTTTTGCAGGTACTTTTGCAGTTATAATAATACATCTAATAATTTCAATTTGTTTTAGCATAAATGTTGCATGAATAAAAATAATAAAAGTAACATTTTAAAATTGAAGATAAGGAAGCTACAAAAAATCCTGTGGAATTATAAAAAATAAATTATAAAAGATTTTTCGTAGGCACATTTTCAAGTTATAATAATAATACTTTAATCTATTATAGTATAAATGGTTTTATACAAACAAATTTCAATTTGCTTTTGCATAAATATTGCATGAGTAAAATAATTTCAGCGTAAAATTTTAAAACTGTGGATGAAAAGTCTACAAAAAATGCTACGAAATAAAGTAACCAAAGCGAGTAAAGGGTTTGAGAACGTTCATAATCACTTCTTTCAGAAAGTCTGTTTAATTGTAACCAAATAGATTGAAAGAATGAAGAAAATTATATTCCGTTCCAGAAAATATTTTAATAACCATATTTCAAAAATTAATAACATACTGGATTAGTTATTTTCAGCTTTAGAACCAGCCAATTGCAACAAAAAATAATTATCAAGAATGAAACATCTGTTCAAAATCTACATGTGATCATTCGTTAAATACATACACTTTTATTGGAAGTTAACTAATTAAAAATGTCAATTTGTGGAAAATCCCTTATCACCCAACTACTTCTAGAAAGCTTCTAAAATTCAACTCATTACATCGCCGATTTCTTTCTGAAATTTTAGTATTTTCAACAGGCATATTTATATGAGTTGATATGTTCTATATAATCGACAGCCAAGTTACGCAAAATGCGCAGCATGAAGAGATAAAATTATTTTGATACAAATGCTAATATTTCATCCTATTTCATAGATACATTCTAATTGCTATATATTGTCTCTAATTAATTTTTTTTTTCAAATTACCTGAAAGTACATTTAAAATTGGTTGAAAATCCTGCATAGTTAAAACAAAAAACAAGCGGATTTTAAGAAAACAAACTCCTCCATATCTCCACGAATATATGTGCTATTATTCCACAAATGAACACGAATACACGAATATTGGACAAGACCCACGTATGTACTACAGTTAAATGTTATTTTGAGCATTTTGTTTTAGAAGGTAGTAGCAAATAATATTTTATAATTCAGTTTGTTGATGGTCCCCAAATTGCTCTCGTGACCAAACCTTTGCTGATAAATTTAAGGTTAAACATGTTTTATATACCCATTAAGATACAGAAGTGTTTGTAAAGTATATCTTCGGGGAAACGTGTTAAAATAAAAAGTGTCAAGTGACTTTTTGCCATATTGTGTACATGAATGTATTCATAAGTTGGAAACTGTCATAATTTAAATTTTTTATTTGGAAATTTGAATTGCATTATACTTTAAAAAATCTGGCTAATTATTATAAATATTTTAGGCTGACTCTGACTTATTGAGAACTAAACAAAGTTTAATGTGCAGCTACGAAACTCATCAGCATATCCATTTCTAGAATGTGAACTGTGTCTTTTAATATTTGTCCATAATGAAAATGCAACATGGTGTTAAACATTTTATTTAATCTAGTTAAATTTTGTTGAATGTATCAGAGAAATGTCCCAAATCCTGAATCTGAGAGTTTTACGTAAATCGGTATTATAAAAGACAAAAAAAACATTGTATGCTTTTTCATACATATTAATTATATGAATTCTCAAATAAGACATTCTAAAAGATACAAATTGCAAAGTAGACTTACTATATGTGCAGTCATTTAAAAATTTAAAGGCTTGTTTCCAATCTCATCATATCCACATGCATCAATCCATTTTATTTTCTCTTGTCAGCACAGACACACATCATTGGGATTTAAGGTTGTCAAGGGGCAAGGCCATAAAACGAAAGTACATGCCGTTGGGAAGAAAGTGATAAATATATAAAAAGAGTGTTATCGATGAGTAAAACCTCTGTTGGAGACAAGATAGGAGCAATTTTACAGACGGGATTTAGGAATTTAACAAAACAAGAAAAATTACCAGCATAACAAATGCTTATAACTAGAACTATAACTAGAATTATACCAGTTCTATTTTTGTAGGTTTTTGATTATAAAGATACCTGTACAAAATAAGGCCACGTTATGAATTTAGATCACAATGAAATGTGTTATATGAACGTTAACATTTCGAATGTTGCGGGTTATTATATTTATACATGTTTTTATAATATTAAAACATGCGTACTCTTGTCGCTGTTGAATATCAGCCAGGAGAATTCAAACATAAGACACTTTAAAATTAGCCTATTAGGGAAATGTATTCTATATAGGCCATGTATATTCTATATATTCTATATATTTCTTAAATACGTGGTTTAACTTTAATTAACAGATATTTTACAGGTACTACATCAAAATATGCAAAATAATTTTTTTTAATTGCACATTTTAATTATTGAAAATGAGATATATAGGTAACAAAAAATAAAAAAAAACTTATCATTATTTTATGAAGAAATCCAAATTAAGTTATTTACATATGGTGTAGAAAAAGGTACCTGTGTCATTTCCAGTCCGTCCTACACGTTCTTCGCGAACATACTTCTTGCACATTGAACAAAGACTCTTATCTAAGGGACGATGTTTTTGGCAAATGAAGTGATCCGCCATATTAGCGGACTTCTGTTTTTCACATACAAACAGTATTAAAATTATAGAATATTTAAATATACATTCTGGAAGAACGCTAAATAATCTCGTACATCATGCAAGGATTGTAAAATTCAGTCAATAATTCGCGTTTATTTCATATGAAAGTTTACTTAATGTTTTTAACAATGACGTGTCGAAAGATTCAGTGGTCTGAAAAGGACGACGAAGACGGTTTCGGTTGTTGCTGAATCAATCCGAAAAAGTTAAGAACACATAAACTGTCAGATATGTTCAACTATGAGTCAGTTCGAGACCTTTCTATAGAAGATATAAGGTAATGGCTTTATTAAGAGGGTAGGCTTATTTCACACAAGCACCTTATATTTTAACTATTTTAAAATTTTTACTTTTTAAGCTAATTTAAGAATTTTGTTCACATAAAAAATTTTTAGATTTACTTACATAAGGATTTTTATGTTCCCTTACATATATTTTAAAGTAAATTAAAAGATTTCACAATCAGAAACTTATTCATGTATGTATATACATACATAAATTTTATTAAAACACACAGGAAGTGACAAGAATGATAGCTGTTTTGATTCAGAAAAAATAACTTCAGAATTAAAAAAATTATAACTTACTTTAAAATAACACAACTTCTATAAATAGACTTTTTTTGTTTATATCGATTATACTTTTGTTTTATATCAGCTAATGAAGGTTTGATTTTATATATTTTCAGAATCTAAGTACTGTAACATAAATGTGTATCAATATAAGCCATAACACATATTCTGTACATTTTTTAATAAGAATACATTTAAAAATTCTATGATCTCCCAAATAAAATATTCTAAAACGATACAAATAGTAAAATACTTATATCCGTATTCAGCTGTTTCACAATTTCAAAGTTGTGCTTTCAATCTCATTTCCCCAGAACCAATTCAATGTACTATTTTCTAGGCGGCATGACTACACATCATTGAGATTGTAGGTTGTGGAAGTAGAAAACAATGATAAGGAAGTATACGACGTTGCTAAGAGAGCTACAAATACACAAAAAGAGCATTATCGAAGGCTAAAATAGCTCTTAGAAGGAGAGGAGTAGTTTTACATTGGAGATTTGAGAATGTATCAAGTTAAAAAATTGCTAGTATAAATACTTGTGTTCAAAGGTGTATAAACTCTACTTATGTTTTTAGTTATACATTAAAACTATTATACAAATTATACTTAAAAAAATATTTTTAGAGTTTTGTTTTCATAAGGAAGTTCTTAGACATTTGTTTCTATAATATATTTATGTATATTATTTATGTATATATATTCTTATAAATATATTCTGAAATAACTTACTAAACTCATATTCATGAACAAATTATGTATGCATATTCGAAATTCAAATAAACACAGAAAAAGTGAAAAGAAGGATAGCTGTTCTGATTCACAAAAAATAACCATAATTCAAACAAATTTTTAAATATATATATTTTTAATAAAACAAACAAAAAAAATTATAATTTCTACAAATAGGAATTTTTGATTGATATAGATCATGAATTACATTCGTTAAAACCAATGTATTTGTTTACTGTATCGTCGTGGGAACTTTTAATTTCCACAATCTGATAGTTTTACATAAATTGTTACTTTACAAGCCCAAAACGCATTTTCTATATTTATTTTTTTTTAAACAAATATATTCAATAATTCTACGATTTCTCAAACAAATCATTCTACAGTACAAAAATAGTAAAAGAGGCTTATATCTATGTTGAATCTTTTAAAAATTGTACAGGCATGTTTCCAATCTAATATCCGTAGAATCAATCCAATTTAATTTTTTCTCCGAAGCATAGCTACATTTCACAGAGATTTTAGGTTCTCGAGGAGCAGGGCGATGATAAGAAAGTACATGTTGTTGCCAGGAGAGAGATAAATACATAAAAAGGCCATTATCAAAGATTGAAACCTCTCTTTACAGAGAAGAGCTATTTTACAGATGGGGATTTGAGAATTTATGGTGACAAGAAAAACTGTTAACATAACCTGTGTTTAGAATTATACTAACTCTGCTTTCTAATTTTTTTTTTTACCTTTATAGTTTAAAACTACTATAAAAATTATATACTTTTCAGCTTTTTTTTTCAGTTTTATTTTCAGTAATATTTTAAATGTTTTCCGTAAAGATTTTATGCGTTATCATGCATATATTTAAAAAAAAACTAAGTAAATTCCCAATCATAAATTAATCATATATACTACATATTTACAGAATACTCCATAAGTTCGTTAAAACTTTAAAAATTCATTAAAAAGAAACAAATGATGCTAAAAAATGCGGTTTGCAGGAATGGGATTAGAGGGAGATAGGATTTTATGTAATAACAATAAAAAAATAGTTAAAAAAATATCGATAGATGGCGCTGCATGCATAATACGAAGCAGATTTATGCAAATCAGACTGTCAATAAAACCTTTCAATGCACGCAGATTCTTTATTCGATGCCAGCAATATGTTATTGCTACCAGATCAAGCGCTGTTTGTTAAAATATTTTATCAGAACCGGGACTGAGAAACTGCTGCATTTTGAAAGTTCCGCACGGCGAAATAACTGAAGAGGAGATTTCACTTTACTGGGATACTGAAGCTTGTCGAACTCTTCACAAAAATGGGTCTTTTACCATAAGCCTAATTTGCATACATCTGCTTCATATTATGCATGCCAGCGGAGATAATTTTAACCACAGCTTTTATTGTTATTAAAAAAAATCCGATATTCCTCTAATCCCATTCCTGCAAACCGCAATTTTTAAGCATCATTTATTTCTTTTTAATGATTTTTTTAAGTTTTAACGAACTTATGACGTACCCGGTATCTATCCATTTAAAATTTAAATAACAATAAAGCAAGTAAAAAGAATAACCGCTGTTTTAATTCACAGAAATACCAATCATAATTCAAGCAAAATTTAAAATTATATTTCTAACAAAAGAAAAAAACTTTTCACATTATATATCTATATTAATAAAAGAAAGTTTCGCTCTCTGTGTGTGTGTGCGTTTATTTGTCTGTCAGCGATTGCTAGCAAAATCTGTAAATTTAGGTGTGGATAGTCCATGGTCTGGCCATGTGCACCTGGGTCTCAGAATTTTAATATTTTGATAATTACCCAAGATATTAATTAGATTCTCATTGACCATCGCGTCTAAAATGACATCTTTTAAATCAAAATGGCTAAAGAAACGAACAGATTGGATTTGCAAGTGGAAATGAACGAATTCGAAATTATTTTACTAATTAGCGAATTTTAAGAAAACTAATTGAGATATCAATTTGAAAATTTCTGAGCATATGTAAAAGAAGTATTCTGTATCTGACTATATGATTTTTGAAAAATTCGGTCGGTAATTTTTCTTAATTGATGCAAAAAACTGCCAAAAATCTGCCGGCGCCAGTGAAAATCCGAGAATGTTTCAGACAGGGATCTGCTTTCATTAAAAACTAAACAAAAAGAGATCTGTTTCTCTGGCCGATCCCTCCATTTTGTTTGCGAAAATGCCAATTTTTACTAATGAACAAAAATTTAGGTAACTAATTAAGATATAGATTTGAAATTGAGGTCGGGAAGGGGTGTGCCATCTGCCGGCTATTTTAGCGTAGCGTCTTCGTTATGTTCTAATTATCAGAAAAATTTAATTCTTTTTTTAATGATCCCGTTAATGTAGGTGACGGTGGTATTCTTGAACAAATTATTCATTATATTTGCGGGTATGGGGAGGAAGGGGGTTAAGGCCTTTCTATGAGATTGTAATTAACTCAGGCCCGGGCAACGCCGGGCGGATTAGCTAGTATATACATAAATATAAAGTTTTGATTAATATATATTATAAATTTCTTCAATCAAACCAATAAAGGTTTCACTACATGTATCACTGTAACATCTACTTTTCAGAATCTGGTAGTTTTACATAATCGGTATTTTATGTAAACCAGAACAGTATTTTCTAAGGGTTTTTTTTTATGAATATGTTTAATAATTATACAAGTTCTTAAATAAATTTTTAAAGACACAGATAATAAAGATCTATGGTCACTAGTTTTAAAATTTTAAAGGCGTGATTTCAATCTCATATCCACAGAATCAGCACATTTTTTTTTTTTCTCTCGGCAGTATATGAATGATATTTAAGGTTGTCAAGAGGCGATCTGTGATTAAATAAAAAAGAAAACTGCCCAGTTAAACTGAGGGCATTGAGCTCACAGGCTATTCACACTAATTGTATATTATACTCTTATTTCAAAGAATTTGAAATAAGCCCCTCGAAAAATAAACAAATCGGCAATATATTAAGGGGGATCATCCCCCCTTATAATTAACCTAAGAACACCCAAAACTATTAAGGGAGGCGCCTTGCCTTATTACAATGAACATATATACAAAATTTGAAGCAAATTAACCCCTTATAATTAACCTAAGAACACCCAAAACTATTAAGGGAGGAGCCTTATTACAATGAACATATATACAAAATTTGAAGCAAATCGAATAATTCTGCATGAAAAATCCATTTATCTAAATTAAGGGGGGATTAGACCCCCGTATACCTCTTTATACTTAAACAATGCACCAACAAAATTAATCAGGGAAGCGCCTTACCACGATGAACCTATATACAAAATTTGAAGAAAATTGAATAATTCTGCATGAAAAACCCATTTATCTAATTTAAGTGGGTGTTAGATACCCGTTTCCCCTCTTTATACTTAACCAATGGACCTCCAAAACTAATCAGGAAACCTCCTTACCACAATGAACCTATATACAAAATTTAAAGGAAATCGGAAAATTCTGCATGAAAAATCCATTTATCTAAATTGAGGGGGGTTACCCCCGTTTCCCCCCTTTATACTTAACCAGTGAACCACCAAACTAATCAGGGAAGCGCCTTATCAAAATGAACCTATATACAAAATTTGAAGGAAATCGGATAATTCTGCGTGAAAACCCCATTTATCTAAATTGGAGGGTTAGCCCCCCCCCCCCCCCCTTGTTTCCCCTCTTTACACTTAACCAATGGACCCAGAAAGCTAACCAGAAAAGCTCCTTCCAAAATGAATCTATATACAAAATTTAAAGGAAATCGGAGAATTCTGCATGAAAAACCCATTTATCTAAATTAAGGGGGGTTACCCCCCCTTTCCCCCTTTATACTTAACCAGTGAACCCCCAAAACTAATCAGGGAAGTGCCTTATCACAATGAACCTATACACAAAATTTGAAGAAAATCGGATAATTCTGCATGAAAACCCCATTTATCTAAATTGAGAGGGAATTAGCCCAACGTTTTCCCCCTTTATACTTAACCAATGAACCCCCAAAACTAATCAGGGAAGCGCCTTATCACAATGAACCTAAAAACAAAATTTGAAGCAAAAATGTTATATCTATCAAGAGTTATCGCGTTACGTACATACATACGTACATACAAAAAGGGAGGGTACATTAGCTCTCAGGCTTTGATAGCCTGTGAGCTAAAAAGTACATGTCGTTGACAATAAAGCTGTCACACCACGATACACAAAACACAATAAATACACAAAAAGAGCAATATCGAAGACCGAAACGTCTCTTGGATAGAGGTTTCTATTTTACAAACAGAATTTATTGTGACAGAATGTATTGTGACAAGAAAAACTGTTACTGTGTTTATAACGTTACCATCATTGATTTTGTATGTTTTTGATTATATATTTAAACTATTATAAAACTTGTACTTTTTAAGCTATTTTTAGATTTGTTTTTCCATAAGAATTTAAAATTTTTTCATACATATATTTTAAAGTAAATAAAAATAAAATTTAATATAACAAACTTACTCAAATATGTATAAATACATAAAATTTTACGAAACATACAGAAAGTGAAAAGAATAATAGCTGTTTTGATTCACAAAAAATACCGACCATAATTCAAACAAAATTTAAATATGATTTATAAACAAAAAAAAAAAATCTAAATTGTTTAAATAGAAATGTTTGGTTTACATTCATTATACTTTTGATTTATTTCAGTTAACAAAGTTTTGATAGTATGTATCAGAGAAATTTCCAGTTTCCAGAATCTTGTAGTGTCGCGTAAATCTGATTAATGAAAACTAAAACTCATTTTCTATACATTTTTTTTAGAATATAATAAATACTCCTATGATTTTCACAAATAAACTGTTCTAAAAGAAACAAATAGTAAAAGAGTAGTTTATTTATGTTTTGTTGTTTCAAAATTTTAAAGATGCATTTCGAATCTCATGTGCGTAGAATCAGTCCAATTTATTTTTCTCTAGACGACATGGCTACACATCACTGCAGTTTTTGGTTGTTTTGGGGCAAGGTGATGATAAGAAAGTACATGTCATTGCCATGAGAGTTATAAATAAATAAAAAGAACATTATCGAAGACTGAAAACTCCCTTGGAAAGAGGAGTATTTTCACAAATGGTATTTGTGAATTTATCGCGAAAAATTGTTAGTACAGTAATTACCTGTGTTTAAAAGTTTGCTAGCTCTGCTTTATATGTTTCCTATATATTTTAAAACTTTTATAGATTTCTTCCACTGTAAGTTTATTTTAATGCTTTGAAACATTTTTTTTTCAATTTCAATTAATCACTATTTCACTAAACTGCCAAATTATTTATAGATTTTCTTTAAAGTGGTTCTCGAAAAAGTATTATTCCCTGCTCAACAACGCGAAACTTTCTGACATATATTCAGATTTTTAAACGTACTGCTTTTGTCATTTGCAGGTACAATTATTGAAGTGATTTCTGATCGAGTGGTTTTATATTTTTCGATAAACGTATTATATCTTGTGTTAAAGCAATTGTTTACTCCTCACGTCATTTTTTTTTTTTTGCCTTTCCGTGATTTGTCGCGTCCAGAAATTCTGTTCAAAATGCAAAATTTTACAACATTTTCTAAAAGAAATTCTCCCTTTAACGAAAAATGAAAAAAAAACTGTTTGATTACATTGTTTTTAAATAAGAGTACCTGCCAGTTCTACACTGTTAAAATTTTGCAGCAAACTGTCCAGTCATTCCACCGTTTTTATAGAAAATTGTTATATAACCGTAATTTCACTCTATTCTGACCGTAATATGGACAATAATAGGGTCAGAATAGAGTTAAATTACGGTTATCTAACCGTTTTCTATAAAAACGGTCGAATGACTGGAGAGTTCGCTGCAATTTTTTTACAGTGTAGTTATTTGCAGACAAAACTGAATTAGAAAAATGTGCCAGAAAGGAGCCAGTTTCCAATTTCAGAACAATCTTTTTTTTTTTTTTTTTTTTTTTTTTTTTAGACTAATAAGAAAATGACGACAGATCTTAAATTTATTATTCTTGGAGGAGATTAATATGAAAAGCGAAGTTCTTTAGTAGCCTTCCTGGTTTTAATACCTAATGTCATAGACAGATGACGCTATACTATATCAAAATGCAAGAATGCTCAAAATAACTTTATAATTTCAAAATATAGGTACAGACCTCTTCTCCTCACGTTTCAACTGTTGAACGGAATAAAGATTAAAAACTGACTGTTTTGACATCTTTATGTGTTATTTTGAGTATTGCTGTAGTATGAGAGAACATAGCTCTATCTGTCAGCCACAATTGTTATTTTCAGTTACAATAGTGAATTTATTTGCAGTGTTGCTACATACGTTGCTACGCTGCATAAAATCCACAAATTAAGCAAAACAAAATAGTACTTTGATAATAATCAATAAATTGAAATATCAGTAAATTGGATATTTTCTCCGTATTAAGATGAATGCTTAAAATAGTTATTTTATAAAGCATTGTAAATAAAAATAAATGCCAGAAATGTATGAATCTGGCACAATAGCTTATTTAATTTTGAAAAATGATCGTCTCTCCTCATATAATATTAGATGGACGAAGTGAAAATCATTTATCAATCTAAACTCGAACAAGACAGCAAATACCTGACACAATGACAGGACCTGATCGATAGTAACAAAGCAGCAACGATTTTTATTTTGCCTTCATTTCTATTTCTATTCAACAAGTCAACAGGAAACTTGAGTTCAATATTGGTATCGCTAAATGGGATTAAGGCAGTTAGCAGTTTTAAAGAAATAAAAATTTTATATTACAACGTTTTCCCTTTTTTTCTTCATAAAACTTTAAAAAACTTAAGAAAGTTTTTAAAATCAAAAATAGCCATTTTTATTTTTGTGTGTTACTGAAAACGACAGTTAAAAATCATGTTAAAAGTAATTTTTAGGCATTTAAACATTTTTTTGCTATGTGTATTTTGAAAACGTATTTTTCTACATTCCTTTATATAACTCATTTAACTCAACTGTGGTTTTGTATGTAAAGATGGAATTTTGAAATCTATTTTTAACCCACTTACTGATGTGCTAGTCAACAGGAAACTTGAGTTCAATATTGGTACCGCTAAATAGATTAATGCAGTTAGCAGTTTTAAAGAAATAAAAAATATATATATATGTATATTACAACGTTTCCCTTTTTTCCTCATAAAGCTTCAAAAATCTATGAAACACCTTTTTTAATCAAAAACAGGCATTTTTTATTTCAGTGCGTTACTGAAAAAGACAGTTAAGAATCATGTTAAAAGTAATTTTCTAGGAATTTAAACATTTCTTTGCTATATATATTTTGAAAACATATTTTTTGACAATCCTTTATATAACTCATTTAACTCAACCTTGTTTTTGTATGTAAAGATGGAATTTTGTAATATATTTTTAACCCACTCACTGATGCAGCCTAGTCAGCAGGAAACTCCCTAGTCAGCAGGAAACTTGAGTTCAATATTGGTACTGCTTAATGGGATTAAGGCAGTTAGCAGTTAATATATATATACGTGGAAAAAAGTACGTTTCTCTTTTTTTCCTCATAAAGCTACAAAAATCTTTGAAACACATTTTTTAAGCCAAAAGCAGGCATTTTTATTTTAGTCTGTTACTGAAAAGATAGTTAAATAAAAATTTATGTTAAAAGTTTTTTTTTTTTTTGATTCATTTAAACATTATTTTGTGTATTTTGTAAACATATTTTTATATTCCTTTATTTAACTCAATTAACTCAACCTTGTTTTTGTATGTAAATATGGAATTTTGTAATCTGCTTTTAACCCACTTCCTGATATACTAGAATTATAAAAACCACGTTCACAGTTGTGTTTACAATGTCAATACAAAATTTTAATATATTTAGAACTTAATTATAAATTAATATATATTAGTTTTAAGGTTTTTTGCTGTTATCCCGCCACAGGTGATAAATTGCCAAAAAAATTTTGTGACTCGTACAATTGTATACGAGTTTAATGAACATTGGTTTTGATTATGCGGAAACGCGCTTGTCAAAATATGCCAATATGTTTGAAACTGCAACAATGAAACAGTTTAAAGGTTAAAAAGTAGAAAATAAATTATAAATAAAAAATAAACAGTGTAATTTAATATTAAAAAAAATAATAAACGCTTTTATCAATTAATAGTTTAATATTAATTAATTTACAATTACACATTGAAAAAACAATTTAGATATCCAGAAAGGATAATATGAATAATGTTTCCATTTTTTATTTCCTGTTGCCATATTTTTTAAAGAAAGAGCAAAAATTATATATTTTGTATTCAGTTGTTTGTGCTTTCTACGAAGCGTACAAAAAAACAGTGATTTTTTTTTTCATAATCCAATTCGGTACCCACGCCAAATTAATATATTTAACGAATATTTTTGTAAAAAAAAAATATTAATTGCAGTCAAAAGATTAATGGTGATTTTCAAGATGAGCCTTGAATGTTTATAAAAGAGAGGTTTTTTAAACTATCTTAACTTTTGAACTTATTTATATATTTTATCAAATTCCTAAATTATTAAAAACTAATATCACTTAAAATTCATTTTTTTAAAATCCAATATCAGTATAGTGGATATTACATTATCTGCTAAGTATCATATTATTACCGTTACTTAAAATTTTGATTTTTTTAAAGCATTATAAGTAAAAATAAATTTCATAATTGCATGAACCTGGTACAATAGCTTATTTTATCCTGAAAAAAAAAATCCTCATACCTCATATAATATTGTATGGACAAATAAAAATCATTTATCAATCTAAATTCGAGCAAGACAGTAACTACCTGGCAAAGTGTCACTAACTGATCGATAGTAACAAAGCAGCAACAATTTTATTTTGCCTTCTTTTTTATTTATATTTGATAAGTCAACAGGAAATTTTAGTCAAATATTGGTACCGCTAAATGTGATTACGTGTAATTAGCAGATATAAAAAAACAGAAATTTGATATTAAAACAATTCTCTTCCACATAAAACTTCAAAAGTCTTTGAAAAACGATTTTTTTTTTAATACAAAAACAGAAGTTTTTATTTTAATCTATTACTAAAAAAGACGTTCAAATAAGAATTCATGTTAAAAGTAAATTATTTAGGCATTTTAAAAAATTAATGTATTCATGTATTGTTAAAAACATCTTTTTTACATATTTTATCAAATTCCTAATTTATGAAAAAATAATAGCACTTAAAATTTAATGTAAGAAATTCAATTATGTTATCTGTTAGATATTATATTATTATCAATGCTTAAAATTATCATTTTTAATGAATAAAAATAACTGTCAGGAATGCATGGATCTGGTACAATAGCTTATTTTAGCCTAGAAAATGATCATCTCACCTCATATAATATTGGATGGACGAAACGGAAATCATTTATCAATCTAAACTCAAACAAGACAGTAACTACCTGACAAAATGTCACCATCTGATCGATAGTAACAAAACAACAACGGTTTTATTTCGCCTGCATTTTTATTTATATTTGACAAGTTAACAGGAAATTTGGTTTCAATATTGGTACCACTAAATGGGATTGTGGCAGTGAACAGTTATAAAGAAATATATATTTGATATTTGAACTCTCAAACGTTTCTCTTTTCTTCCGCACAAGGTTTCCAAAATTTTTGAAAAAATTCGTTAAGTATAAAAACAGACATTTTTATTTTAATCTATTACTGTAAAAGTCAATTAAATAAGAATGTCTGTTAAAAGTAAACTATTTAAGCATATAAAAAAATTTCTTTGCTATGTGTATTTTATTTTTTATCAAATTTTTAAATTATTAAAGACATAACAGCACTTAAAATTTCTTTTAAGAAATGATATATCAGTATAGTAGAGATTATGTTATCTGTTAAGTATTGCCTTGTTATCATTAGTTAAAATTGTTTTTTTAAAGCATTATAAATAAAAATATCTGTCAGAAATGCATTTAACTGGTACAATCGCTTATTTTACCCTGGAAAATGGTAATCTCTGCTTCTATAATATTGGATGGACGAAGGGAAAATCATTTATCAATCTAAACTCGAGCAAGACAGCAAAATGTCATTACTTGATCGATAGTAACAAAGGAGCAACGATTTCATATTGCCTTCTTTTCTATTTATATTTGACACGTCAACAGGAAATTTGATTTAATATTGATACTTCTAAATGGGATTATGGCAGTTAGCAGTTATAAAAAAATATATATTTGATATCGAAATAATTCTCTTTTCTTCCGCACAAAGCTTCAAAAATCTGTAAATCACAATTTTATTTTTATTTTTATTTTAAAAAGTTCTATTATTACGTTAATGGAAAAGTTATTTATGAATGAAATTATTGTATCAATAAAATACGACATGTGTATTGCATTAAGGTCTATTTCTTAAAAGAGTTTATTATATTTGTTATCATATTTTGGTATACTTATACCAATGCATCTCTGTTTACATATTTTGTGAAATGATCAGTGTTAAAATTATATCTAAAAAGTAAAGAACTGGTGAATAAGACTACGAAAGTGAACATTAAATAGTGAACATAATCTACGAAAAAGTTTTTATTATATTTTTTTTAAAGTTTTCTATACTTAATATATTCAATGTAATAATAATACTTAGTTTCACTGTAATTGTTAAGCAGATCTTTTTTGGTGTACAAACTTGACTACTTTTTACATTTTTATTATTTCCTTCACATGTTATTTATTTTTTCTGAACAAAGCCAGCTATAAAGCGTACATTTTTGATTTTGATATATATTTTTATCAGGGCTTTGTAAAGATTTCTGAAAGATTAGAATTAGCTTTATATCTGTATTCGCTCATAGTTAAAAAAAAAATGATGTGCAATTTTCCCCCCAGTTTCACATTTTAGCTATATATTCCATAAAAAGGGAATGAAGATATCATTTTGATTTTGATTTATATTTATGTAAGTGTTAAACATTATTTATAAAACATTAAAATAGAATTAGAACTTCAAATCGTTCATACTAAAAAAAATCGTTTTTAAGATAAATAAAGTTTGTTACATTTATAATTTTGTTTTAAAGATTTTACATTTGTGTAGTATAATATATATGTAATATATACAAATAAAATATTTTATTATAGTATCAATTCACATCAATTTATTTTTTTTTAATATCTAATATATATTATATATTTAGCGTTTTATTGATCATTCCATAATATACTTTAAAAAAACATGAATGACACAGAGGCCACTTTTATAGTCTTATTGACCTAAAGACTAGTTAATACTGTACTCATGCAAAACTGCACATGACAGTGCTTTTAATTTATTATGGACGCTGCGATAGAACCCCACTCAATGGCTGAAGAGTAGCCGGAGCAGGACAGGTCCCCAAGCTACACCTGTCGCAACATCGCACCTGGGTGACGAGTAACGGCCCGTAAGAGTATACCATCGGTCCTGGAACTAGAGAGAAGCTAGTATCTAAAAATTACTCTACTGCCAGTTCGGAACATGGAAAGCCTAAAGAGGCGATTACTGGCTCCTTAAAAACTAATAAAAAACACAAAACATAAAAAATTAGTAATTAACATATAAGAAAGCATAGAAAATATGAAAAATACCTCCCACAGCCCTCGCACCCCAAGGTAACTAGGCCTGAGGCGTCGGACTACAGAGTAGGGAAATAGAGCAAACTAATGACTTCGCTGACTAATACGCCCCAGAAAACAGTCACCAGATTCCGGTAGATTAAGAACGACTGCACGCCTCAACAGCGTTCGCTCCCGTAGGAACGAGTAGCATATTACACACGATTCTGAACCTAGAGACAGAATCCCCGACCAGACTTGTCCTCGATGATTACGCAAGGACAAGTCCCGACGCAGTCATCAAACTGGAATGGACCTTATGCACGAGACCTGAGGTCGAGGCTAAAATTCATCTGCTGGCGGTATTTACTGTTGAACATTAGCATAGCAGTCTATGGAGTGTGAGTTATTAATGCTTGTTTGTTAAAAGTACCACAATTTGTTTTTGTTGTAGCTGTATATATTTAATATATTATAATATGAATTCAAAAAATTGTCCTGTATGCGAGAAAAGTCCCTAAATTTGCAAAATTTCGGTTAAAATGTATGCACTGAATCTGGGTCGAGGCTAAAGTCGTCTGCTAGTGTTATTTGCGCCTGCGCACGCTGGCATTTCTGTCAGTACAGTGGCGAGAATAACAGATCGACATAACGCCAACTCTGGCGTCTGACGTCACGTGCATAAGGTCGAGGCTAACGAGAAAGACAGGCTACCGCGGTGCATTCCTCTTATCTTTTTTTACAGACCGCTAGAGTGACGTGTTGCTCTTTTCGTACACCTGCATTGGTGCATTCGAGCATCACGTGACTCTGGCGGTCTGTAAAAAAAGATACTCGTAAAGCACCGCGGTAGCCTTTCTTTTTCGCTAGCCTCGCATAAGGTCGAGGCTAACGAAAAAGACAGGCTACCGCGGTGCATTCCACTTATCTTTTTTTACAGACCGCTAGAGTGACGTGATGCTCTTTTCGTACACCTTCATTGGTGTATTCGAGCATCACGTGACTCCGGCGGTCTGTAAAAAAAGATTCGCTTAAAGCACCGCGGTAGCCTTTCTTTTTCGTTAGCCTCGCATAAGGTCCATTGGAGCTCCAATGACACCCACATCCGTTTGCTTAAGTAACCCTCCAAAATTAGTTGGTGCAGCTACGGCGTCTGCAGCTGATCTCCCGGTCATTCTCCTGAGCATAAACCAGGTTGATG
Source organism: Maratus michaelseni (assembly GCA_963931845.1). Lineage (NCBI taxonomy): Eukaryota > Metazoa > Arthropoda > Arachnida > Araneae > Salticidae > Maratus > Maratus michaelseni. The sequence goes on along the minus strand of OZ007588.1, from coordinate 196,750,040 downwards.
ATTCGGGAGAATTCGGGGATGCCCTTATTGACATTAGTTCTTTCATACACTAATTCAAAATAAACAGGTTAGGTATAGTAATAAACTTATTTTGATATATTTTAACGATATTCGTTACATTTTAATCCACAGGGCTTTTCAACAAATGCATATATACAATTTAAATGATTATAAAGTCGGTTATAACGAAGTATTTTCAATATACACGGATGGCGTCTTGAATGTTTCAAAATGCAATCAGTTTTCGGAAACGGAAAAATACGGACAAACGGCTGAGATGGTTTTAAATGGGTTTTAATATTTTGACAATAGGTGGTTCTGCGCTGACTCAAATTTACTTGGAACAAAACTTATAAGCTACCTGATAAACATTTCACTTATTACATCTTTATATTTATTATAGTTAAATAGCTCTTATTTTTTTAAATTTAGAGAATCTTTTATGAGAACCATTTATGTAGATATATTTCTATGAAGATTATAATTTTGCAATAAAGTATAATTTAAAAAATACAATAATCCATACTGCACCAACATGAAAGTGGTAAATTAAGTGCACTCATAATTACTAAATGTGGCATTCAGTTAAAGAAGCAAGAATCTGAATAAAAGAAAATCATAAAAAATAATGAGATATTCTGAATGTTTTTTTCTACAATGATGTATCAATTAAAAATATATATATATTTCCTATATGTAAAAACATTAACAGTATTTCATTTTTATTCTATTTTTATAAATCAATGTATAGTTAGTGTCAGGACTATTTATTTTAACTAAGAGATAATGAAACAGTAATAACACTTGCACAATAAATATTAAAAAAAATAATGCATAAGCTGAAATAGAAATGAGTAATAGATCACAGCAAATATTTCAACACCAAGGCTTGAGAAATTTTTTAAATAATTTTTGGACTCGTATGCAACAAATTCTTTTTTTTAAATCATATAACTGTCAAAGATCAATAAACTGTTTTTGTTGTTTTTATATCACTGGGTGTCTATTGTTTTTAAAAGTAATATTGACTGATTTATCAGATTTATCCAATTAACTCTTAAAATAAAGTAATGTGAAATTGGATTAATGCAGATCTTTACCTGTTGAAAAATACAGCTTCAAGTGTAATAATTAAAGATTATCGAAAGTATTTCTATAGTATTTCGTATTATCAGTCCTCTTTACAGTTCAGCAATACAGATAGAAAAATTTAAATAGCATTAATACTATGAGATCGTAACACATGCATACTTGTCATAAATAAAAGTAAATTTACCTATCGTAACTCTTAAAATAAAGTAATGTGAAATTGTATTAATGCAGATGTTTACCTGTTGAAAAATACAGCTTCAAGTGTAACAATTAAAGATTATCGAAAATATTTCTATAGTATTTCCTATTATCAGTCCTCTTTACATTGCAGCAATCCAGATAGAAAATTTTAAATAGCATTAATACTATGAGATCGTAACACATTCATACTAGTCATAAATAAAAGTAAATTTACCTATCGTACTAACAAGAATTTATTTTATGCACATTCGTGCATTTTAAAGCAGGAATATATTTATACTATGATTAGTAATGTCAGAAATGAAAAAGGGAATTGTTCATGGTAATATCATAAGCAATACTGTACGTACAGTAAGATTTTTAACAATAAAAGTATACGGTAATATACCTTTTCCGTGTTCTCATGAGGCATGTGACCGCAACAGCTGCAGTTATCAGACAGAAAAGTATCTCGAGATTCGGATAACTTTAACGTTCGTATTTGTATGCAAGTAATACATTCGGTTATGATCATATACACGTAACTAGGATCATAAATAAATTGAGAAAATATTGAACATTAAATGGGTTCATGAGAAGAGGCAATTTTGATTGGCATATAGTCTTTTATACGTCATCGACGGTACAGTCTGCCAATAAAATAGAACACCCCATATAATTAAATATCCATATTGTCACAGAAAAAAACGGAAATAGCGATTCGACCGGCAATTATGTTTTCTTTTAATGTATATTTAAAAATAACCTTAGGGGTTTATTAGTTTCTTCATACTAATATCGTATCACATTCCAAAATTAAGATCATATTTGTCTTTTTCGGTAACTTTTACTTTAGGATACCAAAAGAGACGTTATTCGGTCAAGTAGAATAGGAATAAGAAAAATTTAAAGTCTGAAACTTCTAAAGTTCAATTCATTTGTAATCTTTCTAAAACAAATTGCAATTTTATAAGCAAAACCCGAAAGCTACTTGATGGAATGGGCTGTAGTTTTGGATTCACATATTCAAGCTTCTAAAAATCCATTTCTGTTTAAAACATGTATAGGTTACAATTTATATTTTTGTTTTGAAAATTAATTTCGAGAAGTATATATTTTCGAAATAAATTTTGTAAAATAATATGAATTGTGGCTAAGGTGTTTGTACTTCGGTTAATTGTCCCTAGATGACAGCACTAAAAATTGAAAATGTGTCTGTACTGTACACCACATATATGCATTATTTTCATTTTAGATGTTAAAGCTCTAGTTACAATGTCTCACTCGTGCATCTCATTGAAGTAGTAAATATATAATAAATATATAATAAATGGCGACGATGGAAAAGTAATATGTTATCACGAGAATTCTTTTAAAAAGAAACGATGCGTAGACCAATATGGTTCAATAATGCTTTACATTTGCTTTACTTATGGACTTACGTCATGTTATATTCAACTGAAAGTGTACTATAATTTTATTTTCTACAAAAAGTTTGTCATCTACGGCGGTGGTAAGTGTAATTTTTTTTCATTTTCTGAGTTGAATAAAGTGCTATAATGTTTGTAATTTCAAGGAATTTGGCGATTTTATTGAAACGTTCACAGCTTATGTTAAAAAGCTGGAACTGACATTTATATTGCATGATGTTAAAGAAAAAAAAGTTTCTGCCATTATGTCTTGCATGGGTTCTAAATTATATAATTTACTAGGTGATTTATAATTTCTTAAAGCTGCTGAATTATTGAAATATGAAGAGATTGTTGATTTTCTGCTTCACCTCTTGCAAAAAATGAATGAAAATAAAGGAAAATAAATTGGAAATAAATTAAAATTCAAGTAAGAATCTGGTGTAGGGCACTTAGCAAAAACGACAGAAAAATTGAATTGAAGAATGATTTCTTATACAGATCCTTTTTGTGTTGTTGTTTTATTTATGATCAATCCTCTAAACCTTTATACTAAAAATTTTGAAACACTCTGTATAACATCTAAAATATAGTTTAGAAATAAATTTTAAACGTCATGTTCACCTTGAATATTAAATCAAATGTGTAAGTATATTTATTTTTACTAAAAAGGTGCAAATATACATATAAAGGTTTTTAAATCATAAAAACCAATCAAAAGATCTTAAAAAGGATGTTAAAAACCCTAGCACTTTCAACTGTTCTAAACAGTCATCATTAGGGGAAATTCAGAAATTGTGAAAGTTCATGAATATTCGTTGGTTAAATAGTAGGGTGGTGCGAAAAAAGTCATGTTGATAATTCTGAGTCTATAGTGCGGAAAAGTTGCGATTGGTAAATAGAAAAAAAAAATCAAATCGAACTTTATCTTCCAATCGCGCAAACCGCCTAAAAATTCAAAAAATTGAAAATTTCCGATTTTTTCAGAATAAAAAAAAATTATTTTTATATATATATTTTAATCACTATAGTTAAAAGTTATTGCAGATTGTACTGTTTAACAACAACAATAATAATAATAATAATAATAATAGTAATAAATAGCGTTTAGAGAATATCTTCCGATCGCGCAAGATCAATAAAAATCGGAAAAAATTCAATTTTGAGTGATTTTGATGTATTAAGAAAATAACCAACTGAGGTCAGTTTGTGGTCTCAGGTTATTTTTTAAATGTCAATTGATACTATTGAGCTGAACTATTGAGCTGATTACTGAACAAGAGGTTTCACTAGAATACTTAGTTTTGGTAAGCTGTGGTGGTACAAATACCAGTACAGCATGGAAAGGTGGTGTTATCGAACAGCTTGAAGTGCATCTCAGACGACCACTTCAGTGGTTTTTTTTATTCCATTTTGTTGAAATACCTTTTCACCCTCTTTCTCAACATTTGCATGGTGAAACAACTTCCCCAAGATCGTTTAAAGGACCAATTGGGCAGGATCTCATTGGTTGTGAAAAGCTCTCAGTTATAAATTTTCAATTAATTGATTGTGAAATTCAAAAAGTGGGCAAACAACTGGTGAGCAAGACCCAAAGATGTATTTTTGACGTAAGTCAAGCAATTAAAATTGACAGCTTTCCAAATGACTTATCAAAGCGTGACACCAGACCCAATTTCCCATGCCAGAAGACTCACTTGCGAAAATAGAGTCCTTCGACTTTACGTGAACGTGGAAAATCCATCGGATGCCTTAAAAGCCATAGTGACATTTATTTTAAAATCTTACATGCCAGTTTGATTTGAAATAAAATGCAGTAAGTACATTACATTGGTAAGTACATTACAGATGGTATATTACAGAGCAATATAAACAACTCGATACTTGCCTGACGACCTGACGAAAGTGGTATTCCTTCTAATTGAACGAAACTCGTTCTTTCCCCACCCGGAAAACCTATTGATGGCAATGGTCTTTGATAAGAAGAGGCACATAGAGAGCTTGGGCTAAGAAGAGTGTTAAAAGCCAGGCAGACTGTTTCGAAAGGTAAAGGCATCAGAAACTTTATCACTCCTACTTTAAACTTCGATGCGGCAGATTATACAGAATTAATTGATTGAAATATTTCAAAATTATCATCTCCTACTCTTTTACGGAGAGTAACCAATGAGAAACTACAGTCCTTGGTTCAATCAGGTGATATCCCAGACTAGGGTGCTAAAACATTTCCCTGCTTCACGCAAGCTGTCAAGCGGTGCCTGAAATTGGTCATACCTTAAGCATCGCTTAAGGTATGTGGGCCCAAATCAAGAGATCCATTCATCAGGGTCACACTAAAATCAAGGACCATGATGACAGACTTTACCACCAAATTGCAGTACAAAGTTGCGTCTAAAAGTCAGACTTAAACAGATGAAATAACAAATTATGTACCGGGTGCGTCATAAATTCGTGCAAACTTCAAAAATTCATAATAAAAGAAGTAATGCTTGGAAAACTTTTCGGTTTACGCGAGTATAATCAGAAGGATTTTAAGATTTTTCCATGTATAATAAAAAACGATTCTAAAATTAACCGATAGAGGGCGCTCACACGTCATACTGAGGCGTTTTATGCAAATCAGGCTCGCAATAAAACACCTGGCTGGAAATGGATTCGTCATTCGATCTCGGTAGCATGCTATCGTTACAAGATCGAGCGCTGGTGGTTAAACTTTTCTACAAGAATGGTGAATCCACAACTTTTGCATTGCGAAAGTTTCGCAAAGATAAAGGACTTAAGACGCAAAAAAACCTATTTCATTGAATGGGATACTCAATTTAGTACGACGTTTTGAGGAAACGGAGAGTTTGGAGGATCGTCCATATAATGGCAGACCATCTTCGAGCACGGATCGCGTCCATGTTGTAAAAAGTGACATGGAAGAATTGGCAGCCGAGACATCAACGGGGAGTAGCAGTGCTCGTGAAGCTGGGGGAATAACGGGGATTTCGTAATCGTCGATTCGTCGCATTCTGCACGGAATCTTGGATCTGCATCCGTAAAATATACAGGCACTTCACCAATTATTACCGTCAGATACAGATAAAAGACTAAAGTTTGCTACATGGGCGCTGGCACAAATGGAGCGTGACCAACAATAGTTGCTGAACGTCATGTGGACGGATGAAGCACACTTTTCACTGCATGGTGACGTCAATACGCAAAACAGTCGTACCTGGGCGGCGTCAAACCCTCGTGAGTATCTGACCAAGCCACTGCATTCTCCTCATGTGACTGTTTGGTGTGGTTTCACCGCGTCTTTCATTCTGGTTTCTTTCTTTTTTGAAGAGAATTTCCCTGATTCCGGCTGGAAAACTTGTACAGTCACTGCAGAACGGTATCTTACGCTTTTGCGTGACCACGTTGTGCCCGGATTGCAGGAAAGACATGCGTTACCTGTCGTCACCTTCATGCAGGATGGTGCCCCCCCCATCTATGCCGACATGCTACACTCAGCTGTACCAGGCGTATTGACGCGCCTCACTTGCCTAATACCGGGTGGTTGGTGGTCTTGTTAAGCATCTTTTACCATAAAATAAATGCACAGTGTCATGTTATTGTGATTTGTTTCATTGTCTGTTTGTGTTTGCCTAATTTGCATAAAACTCCTCAGGTTTACTTGTGAGCGTCCTCTATCGGTTACTTTTGGAATCATTTTTTATTATACATGGAAAAAAATCCCAAAATCCTTTTGATCATACTCGCGCAAATAAAAAATTTTCCGAGAATTACATTTATTGTGAATATTTAAATTTTGCACGAATTTGTGACGCACCCAGTATTTAAGTAATGTAAGTAGAAAACATCCTCATTGGTTGGATGGAGGGAAGGGTGTGGGTGGGACTCGAAGCGCATCTACTTCCCCGTGGTGAGTTCTGGGTTGTTTAAATACTATTAAATATCTAAACAAGCGAAGAGCTGTACAGTTTATATGCAAATGTTGACATTGGAACGCAAACTGACATCAGGTGATTATTTTCTAAATTCAACAAAATCATTCAAAATTGAATTTTTCCCGATTTTTATTGAGCTTGCGCGATTAGAAGATATTCTCTAAACGCAATTTATTATTATTATTATTATTAAACAGTACAATCTTCAAATATTTTTTACTACAGCGATAAAAAATATATATACATATTTTTTTTTTTTTTTTTTTTTTTTTTTTTTTTTGCAAAAATCGGAAATTCTCAATTTTTGTTTTTTTAGGCGGTTTGTGCGATCGGAAGATATTCTCTAAACGCAATATTTATAGTATTATTATTAAACAGTACAATCTGCTAATAATTTTCACTATAGCGATAAAAAATATATATATATAAGTTTTTTTTTTGTTTTTTTTATTCTGGAAAAATCGGAATTTTTAAATTTTTAAGCGGTTTGCGCGATCGGAAGATAAAGTCCTATTTGAATTTTTTTTTCTTGTATTTACCAGTCGCAACTTTTCAGCACTGTAGCGACTCGGAAATATCAACTTGACTTTTTTCGCACCACCCTATAGCCGGAGACGGGTCTATCTCAAAGGAGGGGAGGAGGGGAGAAGGAGGAGAGGGGCGGGGGGATATCTATATATTTAAAACGCTAAGCGATTTCTTTCGACAATCCGTGAGAACAAACTACTGCATCAAATTACATCATTATTTTTTTAAATAAAAGATGTTTGGACACAGATTTGTTATCGTGCATTCGTTTTTTCGAAAATTTAATTAATTAACTGTAATTTTCAATTAAACTTTTACGTCTGCTAATGACGTCATAATCGGATAACGCCTACTGTTCCAAAGCACAGAGTTTATTTTCTAAACTCTGTGGTTGAATAAAAGAGAAATAATAAATATTAAAAGCACGCGGTTTTAAGGCCGAATTTGTTAATTTGCAAGTTAAATTTCGGTAAAAATACTTATCCGCGTGTTTTATAAGCGAATAAAAATTCATATTTATTGTGACTTCACGGGAATATCGTCCATTTGGTTTATTTTATCATTATGCATTATAACTGTTGATGGCATTTTTTCATTACAATTAAATACAAAATATATTTATATTTGTGTGCATGGTGTTTAAGCATTAATGTAAGGTATATGAAGTACGTGTGAAAACTTTGCGAAGGTGAAAATGACGTTATGCTCAGCTTGAAGTGCATTTTAACATTGATAAAACTAAAGAGAAAAATGTATATGATTGTGTTAACATGACATAATTTTACTGATTTTTGCATTCATAATTATAAAGATTAGAATTGGAGCCGTCATTGATTTCTTCATCTTGATTGCATACCTTGATTACATGTTACCAATTGCTTTTTTTTTTTAATTATAGGATAGAAGATTTCCTTTTTTAATAAAAAAAAATCACAAAGGTAAAGGATTTCAGGAAATTTAAAGTTATTAAAAATAGTGTTATGGTAGAAAAAAATCTTGAAATAATTATTGTATTTTTAGCTAGAATAAACAATGTAAGGCTAATATTTCATAGGAATTATTTTGGTAGGTAGATTTATTATAAGTTCATTTAACAGTTCCTTATTAGCGCAAAGTCCTATTTCTTTCACTGTGAATTTCTCTTTCGATGTCAAAAAATGTTTTTCCACTTTTGGACGCCAGCCAAAATACAGTGGCAATTTTTAGAAATGTACAACAGTTGTGACAACAAACGCGCTATCGCTTTAGCGCCGTCGCGCTTTCATCACTTCGAAATACTACAAATTTCTATTTTTTACTACATTTTACAATTTCAATTCTTACATCATCAATTAGAAAAAAAATTAGCTTTCGATTGAAATTTATTTGTAAACTGCCGATTAATTTAACAACTTTTTAAATAATTTTCAAGCATGAAAAGTTTTTCAATTCTATCTTATCAATGACCACCAGTTTACTTCAATAATGTAAAATAGCCCCTGGGAAAGTTGCAATTGAAAATAGATTTCCCTAACCATCATAAAAAGTGAATAATAATTTTTTTTTTTTTTAAAGTGATAAATCATAAGATCAGATTATCCATAAGATAGAACATTTTGGCGCTAAGCAAAAATCTGTCAGGGAAAAAAAAAAAAAAAAAAGGGACTATTTTTAGTTTATGTTGAACATAAAACTGATATGTTGAATTCGTTGATGAATATGTTCCATCAAATATCAGGATATGCTAGGAATTGCATTTTTTTATTTTTTTTACATTTGCCAACTGTATAAGAGGAAAAATATCCCCGACTGTGATGGAAAAGGGATAATCATCCTGATTATGTCAAGGAACCGAAGAAACCATACAAATAAATTACACTTGAAAACATTAAAAATCTCCCTCATCTGCAGATAGATTTATTACTGTAAAAAACTTCTTAATCTTTGCATAAAAATTGATTAGCTTAAAATAATGGATGCGTTTTAAAAGATATGGATTTGAAACGAACAATGATTAAAGAAGACATTTTAAAACTTTTAATTTAATCATTTTAAAACCTTTTTAACGTCGAATTTCGAGGGTGCTTTTGGGCAGATGCAATGCACATGCGCATAGGAGCTCATTCGGTTGCATTATCACAGGGAGGGGGGAGATGTGTGCTTTATTTACTATGTTCTGTTATTTACTGAATATGATATGAACGTAGAAATATACTATTTGTATATACTTCATAGGTCCATGAATTTTTTTTCTTGCCGTGGGGAATATGGTGGTAATGTCAAACTGATTTGCATTACACAGTTATTTACGGATTGTTTGTTTGGAGTTTGCATCGAAAATAGTACTGTATTTGACTGGGGAAAAAAATTTTAATAAAATATTTGAAAGACTGTTTTATACGCACCCCTTCATAAATAATAAAGAAGCTTATTTTACTGATATTGTTATAGTATTTTTTTCTGTCAAGTTTTGACGGGTTCCATCTAGTTATAGTTAAGTTCCAAAATCACCAGAGATATTTAGTGCACTATACCAGATCCTGGATACATTGTCTTGTTTTTGATGTCTTCGATGTCTTGTTTTTGTTTAATATTGTTGAGCTGTTGAGGGTTTATTGTACTTTATGTCTGCGATATGTTCTTTGAGTCTGTCAGGCATATGTAATTGAGTTTTTTCTGGTTTACTTTATATATAAAAGGTAACATATATACTCGTGAAGTTCACATCGTCATAACCTGAAGTTCATCGATAAAAGTTGGAATTATAATCGAGAAATTATATCGCATTTTAATAAACGAATCTTCTGTATTTAGAACATTTAATGTAACATATTTACTAATATATAAATCTCTTGACACGTCACGAACAAAAATATTGATTTTCAGAAGAGTAGTTAATAAAAAACCTCAGGCGTATATAGGATACCCTTTACAGAAAAATAAATTTAATATTCAAGTTATTTAATATTTAAGGTGAACATGACGTTTAAAATTTATAGTTAAACTATATTTTAGATGTTATACAGAGTGTTTCAAAATATTTAGTATAAAGGTTTAGAGGACGGATAATACTTGTCAACACAAAAAAGATTTGTATAAGAAATCATTCTTGCAATTTGATTTTTCTGTCGTTCTTGCTAAGTGCCCTACACCAGATTAATAACTTGAATTTTCATTTATAATTGTAACAGAGAGAAGGGAAAGGGACATCGCGAAACAAGATTTTCAAATACAACTAAGATTTATGGGGTGAACATCTTAGTTGGGTGAAACTACCACTGCAAATTCCTGACTGTTGTCAATACCAGAAAAAATTTTTTGGGAGGAACCTCCCGGTTTTAACAAATTAAATGATGATTACATAAGTATAATGATGGTTGCATAATGAGTAATAATTGTTACATAATGAACAAAGAACATAACTTAACAATTTTTACATAATGAAAAAATAAATAAAAATAATATATTTAAAGTGGCTAGTTGAAAACAACATATATAGTCATCGAAATAACGATTATGGTTTTGGAAAAGAAATTCATTCTTTTCGATTAGATATATAAAATGGAATTACATTAGAACTGTTAGTGTTGATGAGCATGCTCCATCCCATATAATTTAGACTAATAATCTGGAGACACTATGTATAACTCCAAGCAAATAAATGACAATTATTTAATAACTCATTACGAATGTATATCATAATCGGAAAACTATTTCTTCAAGTTATCTTTTAAATAAATGTATAATAATTACCGAATTTCAAACATGGCATTATCTGTAATTACAATTTAATATCTAATTTAACATATTTACTAACAAATTATTATATAAAACACTTGAAAATTCACGTACAAAAAATATTGATTTTTAATAAGGTAGTAAAAAAAATTAGTTGCAATTGTGCATAATATATGAATACATGTATACATACATTTTCCATAAAATAACTTTTTTAATTTAAAGTTAAAATTACGCGATTACTTTCATTTTAATATCGATTTAAAGGAGAGGAGATTTTTCTTCGAGCGTAGGGAGAAATTTTAAGTTTACATTATGCAAAAGAGATAAATTTAACGTATACATTTACATAGAAAGTAAAATTAAGTCATCCATTAAATTAAGTTTTGAAATTCTCCAGATATTAAATGTAGTCCAAGGGAAGATATTTTCTTATTATACTGAAAAAACATTTAAATCAATTAAGTTAATGTCATTTAACGCAGGTCTGTATTTTATTATTTTCGCTGTGCAATATTTTTAACAATTTTGTGTAAAGATATTTTTGGAATAAATCTATTAATATAAATAGAGTATTTGAACTAATGAAACATTGTTATTTTCGAAAACAATCTATTGTAAAGATGTAACAAAATTATTATACGAAAAGCTTAAAAATACATTTATGGTAATAACCGTATTTCACTTAGCAAATACTCTATAATTAAAATATCAAAAGTAAAAAATATATATATATATTAATAATTTATAACATAAATGACTTTATAATTTACATAGAAAAGATATTAACTAACAATAGCGAACAGAAGAAATGGATGCAGGTGTTTGTAATATATGCATACACATATGCACAAATTTTTTATGAAAGGGCTTTTCTGATTTAAAATTAAAATTACGTGATTTCTTTTATTTTAATATCGATTTAAAGAAAAGGTCAATTTTCCCTGAGCACAGGGAAATATTTTAATCATACATTATGGAAAACAGATAAATTTAATATACATTTACTAGAGAATAAAATTAATTCATCCAATAAATTAAGTTTTGAAATTCTCCAGATATTAAATATTTTACTAGGAAAGATATTTTCTTATTATCCTGAAATCAAATTTAAATCAATTAAGGTAATGTAGTGCAGGTCTGTGTTTCATTAAATTTTGTATTTGTATAATATTTTAAACACATTTATTTATAAGAAATGTTTATAATAAAACTACTTATATAAATGACTTAAGAATAAGTGAGAAGATGAAACACTATTATTTATAACATAAAAAAAATTAAATTAACAAAGAAGAAATATTGATTCGCAATAGCACATTGAAACAAACTATTTTTCCGAGTGCCTGTCTTTATGTAGTACATACAGATATACACAAATTTCTATGAAAGAGCATTCCCTATTTAAAATTTAAATAATGCAATTTCATTTAAATATCGATTTAAGGGAAAGGGGATATTTCCTCTAGTATAGAGAAATATTTTGATCTTATGTTATACAAAAGAGATAAGTTTAACTTACATTAACATAGAAAAAAAATAAGTTGTCCATTAAATTAAGTTTTTAAATCATCCACATTTTAAATGCACTCCTAAGGAAGATATTTTCTTGTTACCCTGAAAATACATTTAAATTTAAATCAATTAACCTAATGTTATTTAATACAAGTCTGTGTATTATTATTTTTGTGGTACAATATTTTTAACGCATTTATTTAACACACATTTTTAGGATAAATATATTTATATAAAAAGAATATTTGAAATGATGAAACATTCTTATTTGTAAAACCTATATAGTGTTAAAGTGGAATAAAATGTTTGTAATAAAATCTTTAAAATACATTTCTGGCGGTAACTGCACTGAGAAATATGACACTTTCAAATCTGAGTAAATCATTTTTTTTTCATTTTGTTATGAAAATTTTTGTTTCAAATATGACGACCAAATGCTTTCAATTGTGAAATACCAGAAATACACAGAATATAGAAACATGGATATACTTCAAAAGTTCATATTAATTTTTGAAACATGTACATATTCAAAAATTATTAGGATCAGTTCAAACTCATTTTTGAAACATGGACATACTCAAAACTGAGCACATAGAAGTCAGTTCATACTCATTTTTGAAACATGGTTATCTCTATAATAAAACCGTAAGTCATGTGACTGTCATTAACAGTTCCGGGATGCCCGCATCGCATTTTTATATGCCAGGCGGCCATTTTTATTCAAAACTATTTTTCGAATAAAACTGCATAAAAGTTACATTTTTAGAAAGATCGTTCAAAATAAATTAATATTTGAGAGATGACTTACGTTCACTTATGTATGTATTCTGCAATAACTTCAGTTGAAATTAGCTTCGCAGTTCAAATTCTGTATCCATGAAAGTAAACAAAAAAAAGATTCATTCGTCGTGAAGGTTTAAAATATTAAACCATTAAACCATGGAGATAATCATTCACGGAAAACTTACTTTACGAACGATCTTTTGGAGCGCTGCCTGCTGTCAAAAAAATAATTCGCACCAGGACCTGTGAGACAATTAAAGTTTACCATAATCCGTTTGATGAAGTGCTTATACAACTCATCTTCCGAATCTTTTTTTGACGTAAGTTGAATGTAAACAAACGCAACTCATGTAATAATATTTAATGAATAAAATTTTGAAATGATCAGTTAATTTGGTATTTATGTATTATACGTGGCAGGAAGAGATATCACCGAAAATGATTGTTAATCACCAATCATATTTACCATTGTTAATGACTAATCGCGTGCAAGACAGTAATGTAATATACATTTATGAAATACATAATATTATTAAGTAATTTTATGTTATTTGGGCGCAAATCTCTCCAATAGCATTTTTAAAATTGCCAATACCAGCTTTTGTTTTTCGCGTGTGCAAATTAGAAACGATACTTTGATTTTGAAATCAAATGTTTTGATTTATGATATTATTTCTTATTTTTCTATTTTCCATTTTAAACTAAAAGTGTGAACGGCATGTATTTTTAATTTTAACAGCTGTCGCAGACGCTCTGGGGTTGGCACGATTTTTGTTTTGCGCCATTTTGGCGAGTAAACCCCATTTTCAGGTCCTTGCTAGAGATTGCTATTTTATAATAATAAAAACCCAATTACGGAAAATTACTTAATATGTTTAAGAATCTCTGCATTAGCGGACATATTGCAACTGATAAGCAAACGGGCATAAAACATAAATGGGATAAGCAGCTTTTGTCAAGAAAAATGAAATACATAACAACAAAATAAAAATGCGAAATGCGACCGTGATTGCAAAAGTTCTTGACTTGTCTGTTAGAATCTTCCGATTTGGAGAAGGATTAAGGAAAAAAATTAAATTAGGAATGAAAGTAACGTGTTGCAATGCTTAACATACATTTAAGGGAGACCAAACTGGTCGCCAGTGGCGGCTAGTACTCAAATATGAGCACATGATGTTTTATTCTTGAGTGTGTGCATGTTTTCAGAAATGAGTACACTGTAAAAATTTGCAGCAAACTGTCCAGTCATTTGACCGTTTTTAAAGAAAACGGTTATGTGACCGTAATTTAGCGCTATTCTGACCATAGTATTCACCATATTATGGTCAGAATAGAGTTAAATTACGGTTATGGAAGCGTTTTTTTTACAAAAACGGTCAAATAACTGGACAGTTTGCTGCAAATTTTTAACAGTGTATATACATGTTTCAAACTTGAGTAATTTTGATTTGGAGTCATTTTGACTAGGCGACATACTCAGTTTTCAAAATGTCATTTTTACAGTGCGTATTTCAATTAGCGAGTCTTCTATAGTTAAATTATAAAAAGTAAAATAATTATCAATCCTTTATAACTTAAATAACTTTTTGATTTACATAAAAATAATATTAACTACCATTATTAAATTATAATGCCATATAAAAATGAAAGCGAATAGTGCACAATTAATAATACGGAATCAAAGTTCAGATCAATAAAAAAGAAATAGCACGAAAACAATCACGAATGAATTATTTGAAGAGAGACATCGAACTAACAAAGAAGTAAAATTATAAATCAAATCCATAGTATTTATGAAATAACACAGCTTATACTAAGGAATAAAGGAGTTTTGTTGCAACGATTGCATGTGACAACCAGCATTAATCTACCATACAACTTAAATTCTTCGCGACGAGTATGCATGCATTTTACGGTGCACGAAATATATGAGAACAAATATTCGAGTACAGAAATTTTCGTCTTACCTAATCTCAATTTTTCAGCGATTTAATAAGGTAAAAATTACAATAACAAAAAACTTGTGCTGAAGAAGTAAAAGAAGTGGAAATGAGGCTAAAAGAAGTGGAAATGAGGCTCGTCGTGAAGGGGTTAATTATAAATTACCTTTTATTTACTAATCA
Organism: Maratus michaelseni; assembly: GCA_963931845.1. NCBI lineage: Eukaryota > Metazoa > Arthropoda > Arachnida > Araneae > Salticidae > Maratus > Maratus michaelseni. The sequence continues at coordinate 196,734,758 of OZ007588.1, read as the reverse complement.
TTCAGCATTTTACATTGAAAACAAATGTGACATAATTAGATAACAACTAATAATTTTAATTTTTTCAAATTAACTGTTAAATTAATTAAACATAAGAAATTAATATATTATCTTAGATTCAAAAACACATTGAAATGAGGTTTCAATGTATTTATATAAATTTCTCATCAAAATAGTTTTATGTATTTCAAATTTGATAACAGGCTAATGAAATTTTGCGTAATAGATTTTTTTTAAATAATCAAAATTACTTGTTCGAACTGACATTTATCTCCCTAAAGAATTTCCAAAAAAAAAAAAAAATCTGTAATAAAAGCTTCGAAATTTTGATTAGCTGGACAATTTATTCAACTTTTTTTCATTGTTTTTTAAACTGTTTGAAACTTCTGAAAGAATCGTGAAAACACTTTTCACTTGTTTAAAGTTCTTTGAAAGACATTATAGTTTTCCCTAATCGCCAAGAAAACTAAATCTTTAAGACATTAGTCGAAACAAAAGGTTCTGTTTTGAAACAATTATCTCTAAATAAGAAGCGTAAAAGTTATACGACGTTTCACACATATTCTCAACAGCAATTTTAAGATGTAAAAAGATAATTTCATGGTGTTGTAATTCTTTTCACACTTGTTCTTTGATTTTAACTTCAAGAGATTTCCCGTCTATTGTTGGGCATTAAATTAAATGGGAGAAATTTAAATGAAAGTGTAAAGATTGTGAGAATTCTTTAATTTATTTCCTGTTCTGAGACAGTTTTATAGAATGGATATACATTACGTAATATATCTTGCCAACGGAAATTTCCAAAGGAAACAATTTATTCTCTTTACCATTAGATGAAAAGAATTATGCTGTAGCAATAATCAAAAAGAAAATTATACTATATTTTCGTTTCGTGTATCTTCTTTTACTATATATTGCACTTACTTAGTGATCACTCTAAAAAGTTACAGAAGCATTTTCTTTAATAGGAATAAATGTTTTTAAAAATTCAGTATAGTACCGTAGCTACCCGTTATTCTGAAAACTTCCCCTTTATCTTAAGAAAATGACTAGTGAGAAACCTCAGAAAACAATAAGTTTCTAAAAGCAACGTAAATGTCCTTTCCAAAATTTGAGCAAACAAAGGGTGCGTTCACGGACCGAACTCCGAGTTACATGCGGTAACACATGGGTTACCCGAAGCGTTCAGAAACCGATATCACGTGACTTTTGCGGGATACCCGTAGCGTTCAGAGCCAGAACTTCGGATAACCCACATTATTTGGAGAATTTTGTTGGGTAAAGTAATCACGTGGTTGGGAAATCTGATTTGTTTGTTTGCTTCATATTTAACTGTAACTATTAACTGTCGTTCTTTATGACTCCTACTGTACACTTGAGTCCTGACAGGACTATTGATATAATTGGCCAACGTCGCTAGGATGGTTCCTACAATCAAAATGTAATGGTAGATTGGTTGACGGAAGTGCTTGATTGTAAATTGCCCGTAACTTTACCCAAAAAGTGTTCACAGCCGTTTAATCCCAACTTCACCCTGAGAAAAACAGATGCCGTCATTCCCCAATTATACGAGTAACACGCGTTTCGGTCTCTGAACGCGCCCAAAGAGACTTCTGTGGTTCACCGAGGTGCTTTGTTTAACCATACCGTAATAAATACAACCATCCACGCTAAGAAGCACAATATGGTAGATTAATTTACTCTTCAATAGTATTGGTGGCATTATTGTTAACACTTTATCTAATCTATTCTTAAGCGTACGTACACAAATATAGGATTACAGTTTAACTTATGGCTGAATGCAACCGCACTTTAACTTTCTAAAAAATATTGCTTTTACCTAAAAGATAAATTTTAAATTACACTGCGCGAAATTGCACGTACCAGTAGTGTGGATAGAAACAAAAAATCTCCTTCATAAATATCAGAACCCTTTTTACCCGAGACAATTGGATTCCGCATTTGCATAAGAAATCAAAACTAAACAATCTGAAAATATATACCGTCTGGTTCCATTCACATGTTGAATACTACGAGACTTACAGGAAAGAAAACCGCAAGGTAAAATGAAATTTTGTGAAAGTAGCATAGGAAGTAAAACCAGTTGGAAACACACATACGACTTGCAAAGTTTCTCGCATACTTGTGTTAATTCAGGTAACATTTTAGTATACTTCGTAGATCTATTATTTATTTAGGTTTGTGATAGGTTTCCTAATTGGTTTCATATAAAGGAGATGTTTTCAGAATCCTGAGTGATGTCGAGGTGTCATTGAACTTCCTTAAACGTTTTCGGTATATTAGGATAGTTTTCTAAAAAAAAATTATAATGAAGGCATACAGACTAGATGCTTGAATTATTCGTATTTTATTAATTTGCATTTAAAAAGCTTTTTACAAAATCAAACTCTCGGCATTTATAAAACACATTTTATATTAAAATTACCAGTAAAATTTTGAACAATAAATGAAGCAGATAAAACATACTTTTACATTATCTATGATATTTTAAGCATCTAAGCATTACTTATAAAATGATCTAGTAATAAAATTAAGTGACATTTAATCCTCTGACCGCCGAACAAAAAGGCAAAATTGTAATGTTTTCTGTGCAATGCTTTAAAATGCTAAAAATACATTATATTTAAAACATGATATAAAAAACTGAATTATGTATATGCATTTAATGCTTGAAATTATTAATCATTAATAAATGTATTAAAACTAAATTATATTTGTAAAAGTATATTAATTGAAAAAATGCTAATATTACAGTGAAACATACAGCCATAGTGAACGGATATATCAGTTCACGACGGTAGCAGGTTAAGCAAACACACCTAGAAATCCTGTTCAATCCTCTTTAATAAAAAAGCTATGTGTTGCTGACGACTGTGATTTTCGCTAATCGTTGCCACAGATTAATCTCGAAAAATGAAACATTTGAAGTTACTGAAAAAATTAATAGCTTGAAAAGTATTTATCAGAAAATTGTTAGATAAACGGCGTTAGAAAGGTAAAAAATTGTATTTTTCTTGATATAAATTTGAAATCTAATGATTATGCCATTTTTCAAATATTTAATTTCAAAAATTATCAAATTTTACAATGGAGTACCATAGCGAAACCAGCACGTATAAAAAGATAATGATAATGTCAATGTCAATGTGTCCTGACGTATGTATATTGACTATAGCACGAGCTACAAATTACACTGGTTTACAAAAAAAAATTGTTGTTCATGAAGTGAAACATATATTATTTATGTAGGCTATGGACGGTAGTTAAAAAAAATATTCTTTAATTTTTTGTAGCACGTCACAATTCTGAGATATTGAAGGTCTTTGTTTTTTATCCACCCGCATTTGTTTAAATACGTTTATCGTTTTATTTTGTAAATAACGGTGTGATTCAAAAGTCTTATCTTATTTTTATATGAAAATGTCATCTAGAGTGTGTAAACTACATCCAAACTGATTTTGTTATGTTTGTGGCAAAACTGTTCAGTTAAATCATGGTTTTCCTATAACAAAACCATTGCAAGAAACCTATTTATATTATTTTGGATTTCCGGTGTCAAATCAAGATAAAAATTGGGTTCCTCATATGATTTGCATAATTGTAGATTGGTCCTCAGCTCCTGGTATTCAGGTAAAAATAGATCACTGAAATTTGGTAAATCAATGATATGGAGAGAGCCAACTAAACACATAACCGATTGTTACTTTTGTTTAGCAAAAACTTTCGGTTTTAACTCAAAAAAAAAAGTTAACATAAAATATGCAGACGTTCCATCAGTGACTAAGTCAGTCCTTCATTCAGAGGATTTACCAGTTCCCACATCACCTGGCAGAAGTGACCAAACTCACACAGATACATCAAGTAGTATTACAATGCACGAGCATAGTGACAGTGAACAATCAAGCTCAGATAACTTTGTCGATGATGAGGACAGTACACATTTAATGACTCAATCTGAACTCAACGATCTTATAAGAGATTTGCAGTTGTCTAAGTCAAAAGCGGTATTACTTGGCTCCAGGCTACAACAGTGGAAATTACTTGCTCTTAGAACAAAATTTAGTATTTATAAAAAGATTGTTGAAAATTTATTTCAAAATTACGAGCGTATAGGTGTAAATATGTCAATTTGCATTCCCATTTAGATTTTTTTCCCAGAAAATCTTGGTGGTATGAGTGATGAACATGGTGAGTGGATTCACCAAGATTTAAAATCATTTCAGCAAAATTATCAAGGTTTTTGGGACCAAAATATGCTAGGTGACTATTGTTGGTCTGTTGTGAGAGATACAGATGAAAACATTTATAGAAAAAGAGCAAACATTACCCATTTTTAACTGTTTATTGTTTATTTAGATGTAGTTTTTTGTAAAAATCTTCTTAATAAATATTTCAAAAAACTGGCCTGCTGGATTTTTTAAAATGTTTTTTCCTAGATGTAGATACCCAAAGTAACGTAACCGTATATATTTCATTTCATGAACAAAAGTCATGTAAACTAGTGTTATAGTAGCCTTAATATTCTTTTAAAATATAAAAGTAAATTATGATGTCACGAGTGCAGGATTTTTATTTAATTCACGACAAATAGCAAATTATTTTAGTCCACCTCAGTATGAGGCATATCAATTTCATTATATTTGAAGTATTGTTAATTGTAACTTCATTTAAATCCATTTTGAATCCAACGGAAATGATTTTTCTCCATAGACACCATAATGTAACACAATTATTCACTTTTTTTTTCATGCTGACCTATTCCATAATAAAGTCTACCGCGAATTGGTCTAATTTGTCCTTAACAGCCAAAATTTTGTCTGACACATTAAAAATGTAATAACGCAATAGTGTTCGTATTGTTTTCAGAAATGCAGAAGGACATTCCAAGTAAAGCCCCACAGGGTTTTAAAATACAAGGTTAAATTCAAAGTCAATATTTCACTTAATTAAAGATGCGTTAAGAGAAATTGACCAGGGTAGTGGCGTAGCTTGCTAGTAAATAATAATGCATATTCAGTATGTGATATGATGTCGCTTTCATTTGCAGGAAATACATATAGTGTAAACCCAATTAAGAATACCAAACACAGAGCAGGGTATCTTTTTAAATGGAACTTAGTAAAATAAACATTTCTGGTGACAAAGAACTTTTACAATCTTGTTGACACAAAGAGTGCGTGGGATAGGTATGAGCACGCGTACAAATCCTTTTGAGACCATAATTTTTTTCTTAAGTTAAGAAAATGCCTTTTGTCTCGTTAGGTAATCCACAGAAACGCGGTCCGAGTGTTTTGTATCCATCGAATCACTTTAGCCTGCCCTAACTATTCATTCGATACTCAAAATTAATGAGTGGTTGTAGAAATATTATTATTATTGCTCATCTTCATTTTTTGTTTTTACTTTTGCAGCAGAAAAGAAAAAAAAAATGTTATTTTTTTTTATATAAAACATCCCATTTTTATATAACATTGCATTTCTATAAAACATGCGTAAATAGGAATGTAAAAACTCATTCAAAACTCAAAATTAATGGGTGGTTATAGAAATATTATTATTATTATTATTGCTCATCTTCATTTATTTTTTTAAACTTTTGCAGCAGTAAAGAAAAAAAATGCTATATTTTTTTTATATATAAGACATCCCATTTATATAAAACATCACATTTATATAAAACATACGTAAATATGAATTTAAAAAACGAAAATTCAAATTTTATTTAAAACTGTACGTTAAAAACAAAATAGCTAATGTTCATTTCTGTTTATAATTTACTTAAAAAGTTACTTCTTACTTATAAAGTTACTATATTTACTTATAAAGTTACTATATTTACTTATAAAGTTACTATGTTTACTTATAAAGTAGCTTATAAAGTAAACTTCTTACTTTACGTATAAGAAGTTTTGCGTATAACAAGATCTGTATATAGAAAACTTTAAAAATTAAACACTGTTATCCCATTTAATGCTAGTGTTCCATTTTGCTATAAGATTGCCGCGTTTACTTCATTTGGTAAAACAGCATTTTTCATATGTTCAAATATTCGGACTAAATTTGATTAGGAATATAGCACTAGACCATGGTTTCCCGATTAAGCATATAAATAAAATGATTAATAAGATCAAATATCCATCGAAATAACGCTGAGGTAATTGTTCACAGGTTTAAGGAATTCCAATATATCCCTGTTTTGTATGAAAGACTTGAAAATTACTTGTTTAAATTTGATATTCATTTAGTTGCGGTGCACCCTCCCGCCGAATTTGTTGGAAAGGCTTGAAGTATTCTTGGATTTAACAGCTTCTGGTCATCAAGCAGGGATTTATGAGATTCCTATACATTTGGACAGTGGCTATATGAAGTTCTACATTGCTTTGACTAAGAGGAAAGTCGAGGAGCGTCTAAAAGAACATTGAAATGACATAAAAAGGCATAGGCATTCCACCGCTCTTTCTAAGTTTTATATGAATAAGTGCTGTGTCCATGGTCGATTTTGAAAATGGTAAAATTATTGTTTCGTGTAATTTTGCGCAAAAATGTTTAATTAGGGAATCCATTGAAATTTTAACAAGTTGTAAATTGTACGTCAAACGTGACAAATGACGTTCGTTCTTACTATAACTAGTTTTTATAAATATTCAGATCTTGGTGCAATAGCTGCACACAATTAGTTACAATTCTGTTATTTTAAAATTACACTATGAGCAAAAATCCAATACAAGACAATGTATAAAAATCATCGTTATTATTTCAGTGAATCGAATTATATCGTCTGCACCTAACATAACATAATTTCGCTAAATTTTTATTGACTTATAAGGAAAGGTCAGCTGACGTCATTGTTTGCCAAATTACTTGCATATCAAGAAACACCTATATGTTCTTTATGACTCCTAGTATACACATGAGTACGGTCGATTTGATTGGTTTACGTGTAACATGTATATCATATGATTGGCGTACGTCGCTATGTCGATTCCTGCAATGATAACTACGACAAACACCAGACTACATCGCCAAGCTTTGCGAACGATAACCTCCATGGTTTAATAAGTTAAACGTTCACGACGAATGAATCTATTTTTTGTTTACTTTCATGGAACGAGAATTTAAACTGCCAATCTAATTTCAACTGAAGTTATTGCGGAATATATACATAAGTGAACGTAAGTCGTTCTTCAAACATTAATTTATTTTGAACGATCTTTCAAAAAATGTAACTTTTATGCAGTTTTATTTGAAACAATAATTTTGAATAAAAATGACCGCTTGGCATATCAAAAAGCGAAACGGCTATCCCAGAACTGTTGATGACAGTTAAATGCTTTGCGCTTTTGTTATATAGATTACGTGTGATAGGATTTAATAGAATGAAGAAAATTCTTATTAATATATTTTTAAGTTTTGATTCGATTTTAATAAAGTTTGAAATGACTCGACAAAATTCTGCAACGATTACAGTTATTAAATTTCAAACCATTCGGTTGGGTACTTTTTGCGCTGTTATATACGGACAAACGGACAGAGAAGACGACGACTATAGGTGGTACGTAGTTATATAATTACGAACGCATATAAAGAGGGAGAGGGGTTGTGCAACGATAATATATCATACAGTGTTTCATGAATTTGGTTGGATTTGTTGGAGATTTCAGTAATGGGTTGTTTTCTTCAGTTTAAAAGTGTTGGGTGGATTATTGTTTTTTCAATAGTTTGGATATTTTCGGGCTTTTGTGGTTAATTGTTTTTTCTCGGATTAATTTCTCACTCTTGCGTTTAATACTAGTTTAAATTAATAGATGGCGTTGGCTGTCAAGCATACTGTTTTGTTAGGTTGAAGCTGATTGGGCGAGTGTTCGGGTCTTGAAAATCTCAACGACAGTTCCGTTTGAGAGACCTTATGATTGACTATTATCTTGAATATGACCTCAGAGGCAGGTTGAAACTAGTAGATATGTCTTTAATGAATTTTTATATATTTTAAAACTTTACACCAATTTAGCATTGTATTTATTTTACAATTACTTCATACTACTTCATTAAGAAATAATTTTGTGTTTAATATTAAAAATTTTAGAACATTCATTTTTCGAAAATATTGTGAATGAATTTCCAAAATTTTAAATGCTTAAATAAATATTCCAACGTTTTATAAAAACATCAGCTAATGAATCGTCATGATTAAAATAACATTTACTTTTCAAAAAATGCAGGAAATTTCCTGGTCCTCTACACTTTCCAATGACGTGAAATAAAAGATCTGTATTAATTCTGTTCAAAGCAAACAAAGTCAACATTTAAACATTCCTTTAAATTCTAAATGCAATATGAAAAATGCGTAAATACACTTACCGAAAATATTCTTTTTACATTTATATGTGGTATCAATATCTGAGCAATTGAAATAGCATTCAACTAATAAAAGTACGATATCATTTTAAAACTTCTCGCGAAAATAAAAATTGATAATTTCTACATTCGATGTTAATATTTCTTTATCCTGAATATTTCAAATAATAGTTGTTTGAAAAGGAATTTAATCTTTAAATAACTGCTAAATGTAAAAGATAACATTATTCCTTTTTCTAACATGGAAATTCGATTGATTTTTCCAGTACATGGAAACAGCTTGTACAAATTTCTCGAAATAGAATTTTTAGATGTCTTTTTAGATCGATGTATTTGAGCTTTATTTTAACTTGCAATAACTTGTTTACTTGTAATTATTTTTTTTTAATCACACAAAATTTTCGTAAAAAAAATTAGGAGCTACATACACTTTTAACAAGATATAAATATTGTTAACTTCTTCTATATTCATAATGAAAATAAATTGTGTGGAAAGTACTCAAATTTGAATTTTTTACCGATTTAATGTACTGTGAAAGTGATTTTATTATATTTGGACACATGCCTATCTGTATGTTATGCAAATTTTCGTGGAAAGAAAGTCAAATTTTGGTGCACGGAATTCCATGAAATTTCATGTTTAGTTAAATATTCTTAAAATGGCACTGAGTACATTTTGAGGTATATCGTCCAACTGGTAGTTTTACTATTCCGAAGCTTTTTCACAATTTGCTTGGTATCTATAAGTTGACATTAGTTGCATGAGATAGAATTCCACAAAACTTCGTTAATAAGACACTTATTTTCAAAACTGTCCTTCTTAGAATTTAGATTTTATCAATCAACTAGGAGCGCTGTTATGCTATGCTTTTTGCAATGAACGGTATATGAGTGTCTTTGTTTCTATTGCGTAGAATTTGACCAAATTCTGTGATTGCAATTATCGATTAAAACTGTATGTTTTCTTTCAATTTTGGCTTTGAATATTTAACCAAAAGCTTAGTGCAACAGAGATCTCTATTTGTCAATGCATTGTAATCACTGACCATTGAAACTTCAGGTTGAATTCAAAGAAATGCGCTGCTATTGCTGGTGCGTATCTTCGCTATTTAAATTATTATACATACAAAAAGTTAAATTGAGGTTTACTTATAAAATTAAATTGAAGAAGAACCATCTTTAATAAGTTTTCATATTATGCAGTTGTCAAACAGTTGTATTTATGTCGTCAAAATAGCTTCTCATCTTTTTGGCATCATGTAGACATGATTTACTGATAGTGCAATTTATTACACGAATTAATTTGAAGCGACAAATATTACCTCGTCAGTTTTCCAAGAATTCCATTGTCCGTTCCACGGTATATGAGTCCTTATGCCATACTACAGGCGACAAAATTGCCCCGACAGTAAAAAGTTGCTTATTTTTCGAGCAATTTCTTTTGCAGCCATAGGTTTAACATGGTGTCGCCTTAAGGTAGCGGCTTCGCTTTGACGCCTCGTGTAATGGAACTTTAAGAATGCTTGAAAGCGTGTCTGATTTTTGGCGATGTCCGTTACTCAAACGACAGAAAGCACTGCATATACCGAGACTATTCTAGATATACTCTATTGGATTTAAATCAGTTGATCTTTCTAGTCGCTCCATACATTACATATTTTTTTCTTTCAGAAGCAATTTTATGACGAAATCAGCTGAATGAAGACTCACAAAGTGAGGTCTATCACAGAAGACATAGCACAATTATTGAATTTTTGCAGATAGGTGCATACGCAGCAAGCGAAAGAGTCAGGCCGCTACTTCACCAGTCTCGGCTGCTTTTAACACGAGAGTAGTCGCATCGTTCTTCAGAACGCTACTGATCGCTTTCGATCTTTTAGCTGCCGGTTCCCGAATACAGAAATTGGGAAACAAGAAAAAAACTTTATTTAATATTCCAATATTACGTTTCAATGAAGTTATAAATTTGCAGTTTACTTAAAATATACGTTTTTCTCAGGAGATTTTTAATATTGAGAAAAGGTGATAATGAACTGGCGCTAGTGATTGTTTAACAAACTTTTCTACGAATTTCAAATTTGCTTTTAAAAATTTACCTGAATACAGAGACGTTTTGTTGCATGACTGTGGGGATGAATAAACACTTAAGGTTAGCTACACGGATTTTTCCTATTGTATTTGTAAGGAGAGATGGGTTAAGAGAAGATAATTGATATGAGCGGCAAAAATACCGACATAACGTGACTACTGCCAGATTAAACTACCTTGATCACGTGGTAGTTCAGCAATCGATGGAAAGCAGCCTTTCTTGATCACGTGACATCCAAATTATCACAGCTTGTATCTTTCGTCGGCTACCGTTGCATCTTTTTGTATGATGACAGTCCATTTCGTGCAACCTAGATCTATCAAATCGTGATTTAAGAAACAAAACGACAGAATGCATCATCTCACTTGGCCTTCACAACCTCTTGATTTCAATATCACTGAGTCAGTGAACTTAAAGGTTTTGGAGAATAGAGACCGGAATTGCCATCATCCACCAACATCTTTAGGGAAACATTCAAAATACCTCCACTACAAATGGAAAAAAAAATAAAATCAGCCATTCTCCAGAATTTGTACAATTAAACGTGTACGCGAGTTTAAGCGGTATTTTGCACTATATACAGCTCTTTGTATTCCCAAATATATTTGTTTTATATTTGCGTATTTCCATTTTTTATCCTTCCATATTGGTATATATAAAGAAATAATGTTATGGGACTATTTAATTATATTAAATGCACTGCCCTTTTGAATTGTCACAATCTTTTGAGCAGTGGCGTTAGGATGCTTGTTACATTAATAAAACTTTTGAAAACATATTCTGTATTGCGCATTTTCTGAAAAGTTTTCGTATAATTTTGCTTTGCGCACATGATCAAGATTTTATGAAGGAACATGTAAAACCTTAATATATCACGTGACAGATTTTATGGGAACGCATAAAATTTGTGCCATTGTCATGAAAAGGTTACAAGAAAAAGATTGATCATTTTAAAATGCGTAGTTTTTGGAGTTGCTTTATAGTTATCTCAGGAATATTTGAATGGTGAATTTAAAGTGAGCTTATCTCCTAAAATTTAGTCCTTAAATGTTAAAAAGAAAATGACAGCATTTTTCCCTGATGGAAAATAAAAATATCCCTTTAAAGTAAAGAAGAGCATTTTTGTGTCATGTTTGTCTTTTTAAATAAACAATTTATCGTTATTGATATTGCAATATAGTGCATATCAAGAATTTTATTTCTTTTCGTCTCAGAAAAAAAAATCCCCTCACTAATATCGAAAATTCAACATGAAATTTATGCAGGAAATAAATTTCTTCAATTAGAGATTTCTCTCGGATAACTCAATTGCTGGGTTAGTAAATTTACATAAATATTTGACGCAGAATTATTTTTAATATTAACGACTATATGCACTTTTGTCGCTGAACATCAACGGAATGTCTTTTTTTTTCAATTGAATACCGGACAAAACTAAAAGAAATTTACTATAATAACAGTTGCCTTGAAAATTCATCATTATTTCTACAATTATTAAACGAGGTTCAACTATACATGCATGTAATAGATTTTTATTGTTACTTCCAACAACGTTCAACCCTTTATCTAAGAACAACTGGAGACTCACAAGTCGATAGAAATAAATGTACAAAAAAAAGAAGAAGGAAAAAAAAAGAAATTAAACGTAGATTATGACACCCATCCTTGTCATTGAAAAAATTAAAAGTAATAAGAAAACCATTTTCAGTCGTGAAAGTTTCGTTATAAATGCATATGTGTTATTTTGACCCAAAGCGCTATTTACGAGCACATATAGAAATAAAACCCGACTTTTAAAAGCACAGGATAATAATGTTATCATCTATGCTTCAGCATGTACAAAAATATCCATTCTCTTTATATTTGAATTGGTCGTTAACGGGATTTTTTAACGGAATCATTATTCAAAAATAACCAATTCATATTATGGAGAATCGTTGGTAATTTAGGCATAGACGACAGAAAATAAAGTAATACATATAGTAGATTCCGGTTAATTGAGACACATTTATCAAACCCGACATGACCGCATAAAGCCGTTGCCTCAATTATCTGAAGTAAAGTTAATGATATTTTTCTATTTGTTCTTGATATTTTGGCCCAATTAAACAGTGCTCCAAATAACCGGAATCTATTGTATTTGCTTACTTTTTGTTTTAGATAGCATAGTAAAACCTGCTAAAATGGAATTGCAAGGAACCAGTGAAGAATTCTATTTTTTACAGACTTTTGTGCTTATGGTTTATCACTTATTGTAATAGTACTGTATGTTTCTCGCCGGGATCATGAAGTTCTTCCTTTTAAGACAAGATATCACTATATATACACGTTTTTGTTCACAGATTTTATTGTCCTTAATAAATGGTCAAATATAAAAATCATGAGTATTTTAAATTAAAATATTTAAATTTATTATTTTTAATTAATTATACAAATTATTAAAAATTCATAAAAGATAACATATGTTTATGATCTTATTAAGAGCATTACTTCCTTCACTTAAAAAATATATATACACCCCTCCATTCTTTTCCCTATTCACTGATTGTTACACAATGAGAACAGATGTAAAAATGGCAAAAATTAACAACCTCATATTAACTTTAAATTGAAAATCAACTTCCTACGATTTCAGTTGTGCAAAATACTATCGGACAGTGGTTATACGCAAATAATTCTATGCAAGTAGCTTAACTCTTTTCTTTTAACTAAATGCTCTTTTCATGAGCGCAATTGCAATTTAATCCAACTTTCAAATTACGTTCCTTAAAATTGTCAATATACTGTAAGTCACAACACAACTCACTCGAACATACTCGCAAGCTAATGTTAAACCTTCAGGAGCGCTCTTTTCAGATTTCTCTTTTGCATTTCAATGTATTTAAAAGATTATCTTTTAACAGGATAGGTCAGGTTACAGGATAGGTCTCTTACCGGTTTACCGGGCACTTTTTACTTTTTTTTATTTTGGCACAAGTTTTATGACGTCACTTTCTATTTCGGAACCGGTTTCAAAAGTGAAAGCATCTTCATAAGAAACATTTGTTACCAAATTTGAAAAACTTAAAACAAGCCAGATTACAGATTGATCTCAGATGCCCTACGCAAACAAATTCATTTAAAAATATTGAATGCAAACGAGAAGTTTAAAAAGAACGCACCTTTAGGATTAACATTAGCTTGCGAGTTTTGTCGTATGACTAGCGTATATGTTCTTAATATATTTTATTTGTTTATCAGTTTTATGCAGATTTATGCTTTGCATAAGCGTTTCTAAAGCTGGGTATGTATGACGCAGACATAATTGCTTAATTTCAAGCACATTAAGTGCTCACAAGAACATAATCTCCGAGACAAAATTACTTTTAAATTAAAGACGTTTTTATTTTGAGTATTTTAACTAAATTTTATCATACTAGATATCCACATCTATTGATCTGGATATTGATCAACAGGGTTGCACAAAATAATTCAACTAATTTTTTGACACGGGAAGGTAATTTTGAAAACTGTATTTTTCAATGTGTTATATGTTTTCTAAACTGTTTACTCACATATTTTCTTTCACCTTATTTAACGGTGAAGTTTCGTTACAGTTTTCTGGCTGTGTTGGAAAGCGTTTCATAATTTATGCATGACTCATGATATTTCGCTCTTGTTTTTGTTTGGTATAATTTAAATGCCATTTAGGATATTCGTTCTGTAATGTCTATATTTAAAAAGTTATTTTTAAGTTTTTGGATGTTTATATCATCAAAATGCGCTGCTTAACCTCATGGAGCCCTAGAATCTTTCTGCATTTGAATCTTTGTTTTCTTTTTTTATATTGCTGTCTGGAGAAGTATTTTTTTATTAGGAAGAGTAAAAAGAAAAAAAAGTAGTCTGAAATTCACAAAAGTGATAATAAGAAATAAATGGTGGTAAACAATCAAAACTAAATTAACCAGAACAAATCATTCATTGCACTTCAGAAGAGTAAGTTTTTATTTATATTATTATTATTTAATTTGTCCTCCAGTTTTTTTCATAGATTGTTGAATCCAAATAAACCTTCCTCCTCCTCCCCGCAGACAGCTAATTTCGATTACGTAATGCGCATTGTTATTTTAGCAATGCATATTTTACATAATAAATTTTGAGTTATTTTGGAAACTTAACCCCTTGGGGACGAGCGACACGTATACGCGACGCATAATGTGCTCAGAATCCTCGATTATTCCCACCAGTTACTTTTTATTGTGAACTTTGCCTTATTTAATGCTAGCATTTCTGCAATTCAATTGGCGGAAAATTTCTGTTTTGAAAAACCGGTGGTAAAAGTTTAAAAATTCTGTAAAGAACGCTCGTCGTGAACGGTTTAATTAGTTTTGATATTTCTCATATATCGATTTATTTTACAAACAAGTAAAGTTTTTTATTATTCGAGTCGGTTTATGTATATAAAAAAGAATATTTTTTTACAATTTTAGTTGTTTAAAATTTCTATCAAGAGCAGCATCTGTTACTCATCTTAATCACAATCTTAACTTAATTCTCATAAGATATGTTTCATTATAGATGTTGCAAAGTTCAAAAATATATTAAGAAATAAACTTAGAAATTATATTCAAGCAAAAAATATTTGTAACTTTTATTTCGAATTTGGTAAACATAAGTTTATCAAATGTACATTTTAAAATAATAAAATCAGATTTATTGGACTGATTACGACCGGAAAATAAGCCAAAAATTATTTTCTTCTTTCACTATGTCATCAATGCCCCCCCCCCCTCATCGGATATAGATTTTGGATCACTCATCTATCCAGATAGGTGAAGCATTCGGCAATCAGACTTTTCCGAACCTGCCGGTTAATTCAGCCATTACAGTATTTTTTTTTTCAGAGATATATAATTTTGTTAAGTTTCTTTAGGAAACCTGGTTTATATGCGTTAAATGTTAGTGTGTTCTTAGTTTACATGTTAGTATAATTATGAACTGTTCTAAACTATGTAAGTAATAATTCTAACCTCTACTTGTTATTTTTTTTTTGTTTTAATTCATTGAAACTTTTGTGTTGTTTGAAAAACAATGGCAGGAGGTGGGGGGGAGGAGGGGTTGAAGACCAATATTTTTTTACTGCCACAAGAAATTTTTACTGGCTACCAGATTTTATCAAATTTGTAAAGCCCTGTGTATATATATATATATATATATATATATATATATATATATTACTTATACTGTAGAATCTTCTGTTTAAAATTCCGTAAATGCCATTTAGGATATGCTTTCTGTAATCTCTATATTAAAAAAAAAAATTCAAGTTTTTGGATGTTTATATTATAAAAATTCTCATATCGAAATTATTTATTTTTAATAATTTACAAACATTAGATAAATCTCTTGCATATTTATCTTGCGTTACATTTTATCCATAGATTGCGATTCGGGAAACCTTTGCATATTAAAAATTGTACCAACTTTCATTTTAAAATATATTAACATCCACTTTTGACACATTATTGAAGCTCTTTTGATCCAATCAGACCATAAAATTATATACTTTATGCATTATAACTATAATATTTTTTATAGAAATAATGGCATGTTTTTTTTTTCGCAATCATATCTAGTGAGGCCCTTACTAAAGATTGTAAAAAGAAAATCTAATTTATACCCTACACTGTAAAAAAAAAATGCAGTAAAATTACGAGCAGAGGCCGGCAGCAGAGATTCCATTCATACCCGTAAAAAAAAAAAAAATCCATGCCATCATTTTGTGCAGCCCGTAATTTTACGGGGCAAAGTAATATAGCATTATAATGCACTTTAAAACACAATGACACTTTGCTTACTGTTGCGTAGCACGTAGTACGTTAGATAATCATCACAGAATCGCTATTTTGGCGGATTAAAATTTTCGAAACACGAGTAAAATGAAGGGTTACACCCTAGCGGAGGACAATGTATGGGGTCGTACCGTATTTTTGCTAACATATGGGCTAGAACTGTAAGAATATGTGGATTGCTCTTAATTTTCCAAGTACTCTAAGGGATAAGGCCGCTTATTTAGTGGATCAGACCGTTTTTCATCAAATAAGGCTGTTGCCCGTGAAAATTGAAGGGCAAACGCTATTAAAATTTACAGTTTTTTCTGAGAGTGTACTTTAATAAATCACAAACATTAGATAAATCTCTTGCATATTATCATTCTTAACCACACCATCAAAAAATACAAAACAAACAAAAAAGAAACCAAGAAATATCTGGTTTTGATTCTGAAAAAGTAATTCAACAATTCTGAAAATAAATATTTTATGAATTAAATATTATTTTGTCACGCAAAAAAAATGTTTCTTTTAATACCTTTAAGAAATGTTACTTAAATATATAAAAAAGAGGTAAAATTATTTCTTTTTTAGGGAAAGTTATGACATTTTTTTTCAAAGAGCACCAAGTTTTCGCATTTAAGTTTCCCAAAAGACATTTACGACCACTTATCAGCCTTTATATCCCATGTAACTCCCTAACTATTTCTTTAATGGATAAAGTCGCAACATAACCCTTATATTCCTTGGTATTTCTTGGCAGAAGTTTTTAATATTGATGTTAGTAGTTCTAAACTTTTGTCGCAAGTAAAATAATTTTTCGATTAACATATCAAAAATACGGTACAATAAAATAAAAAAAGTAAAAAAAAAAAATTCATATTATTTTTTATCATGATCTCTTTATTTTAGTAAAAAGAAATCTTAGAAAATTTATGGACATAACATGCGTCTAATGCTAGAACCAGAAAGAAGATTTATAGTATTTTTTTTTTTTGCTTAAGATTGAGGAATTAAATATGTTTGGGACGATATTGCCATACATTTTTATTTATGAACAGTTAATTGTAAAATATTACTTTAATTAAAAAATGAGTAATTAAGTATAAAAATGAATTAAAATGAAGAATTCTATATTTTTCCCAATATATATGAACTTTGAAATTTTTTTTTTTTATGTATAAAATTGTATTTTTTAATCTGTAGGATGTTTCAAAAAAAAAAAAAAAAAAAAAAAAAAAAAAGAAAAGAAACAAAAATAATAGAAAAGAAAATTAAACTATTTAGCACTTTTTAAATATAATTGTGATTTCTTTTAAACTAACAATTTTCAATTTTCAATTCACAGCACAATACAATTTCAATTACAGTTTTTAATTTTCAATTTTCAATGAAATTTTTTTTTTAATGACAGTATTAATACTTAAAAAATTACTTTTACTAAGTTTATTTTTTCAATAGATAAAATTTTATTAAACATGTGAATTTATTTTTCAAATTGGTAACAAAGCGTTTAACCGACAGAATGAAAAGCATGTCCAGGCTGGGAATCGGACCTGGATCCTTTGAATAACGCCTCAATGCTCTACTATTGAGCTACCAGGACGATACCCAGTCTGGAATATCTCACTCATATATGTCGGAAAGGCTGCAAAAGATGGGAAAGTCTCCGTCAGCACACAACCTTGTGGCATACATAAGACGAAAAAAACTCAGCATACACTCTCAGAAAAAACTGTAAATTTATGAGCGTTTGCCCTTCAATTTTCACGGGCAACAGCCTTATTTGATGAAAAACGGTCTGATCCACTAAATAAGCGGCCTTATCCCTTAGATAATTAGAAAATTAAGAGCAATCCACATATTCTTACAGTTCTAGTCCATATGTTAGCAAAAATACGGTACGACCCCATACATTGTCCTCCGCTAGGGTGTAACCCTTCATTTTACTCGTGTTTCGAAAATTTTAACCCGCCAAAACAGCGATTCTGTTATGATTATCTAACGTGCTACGTGCTACGGAACAGTAAGCAAAGTTTTATTGTGTTTTAAAGTGCATTATAATGCTATATTACTTTGCCCCGTAAAATTACGGGCTGCACAAAATGATTAGCATGGATTTTTTTTTTTTTTTTTTTTTTTACGGGGTTACGGGGTATGACTGGAATCTCTGTTGCCGGCCTCTGCTCGTAATTTTACTGCAATTTTTTTTACAGTGTAGGTGAACACATGTAATTTAATTAATTTTTTCAATTAATTTTAAGCAGAAGTATTTTTCAGATTAAAAAAAAAAAATGTCTACTATAAAAGTTTTAATGAATTTCTGTTTGCTACTTTCAATACAATTCTTATTGTTTACTAAAAATGTTAATGTTAAATCTCTAGCGTGCATTTCATTCTAAAGTTATAATCGTTCTTTAATCTTTCTTATTTTAAAGAATAATATCATTTTTGTGTTAGAGCGAGTGATTTTAAAGTCAAAATGTAGTTGTTTGTGCGGAAAGTTATTTTTTGTTGAAGGATTTATTTTGAAATTTCTTTGTAATTTTAACCTTTCTAATTCTTCAAGTACTGATTAGGGATTTAAAGAGCTAACTCCGCTTTCTATGTAAATAATTCTGAACAAACTTTAAAAAAAAACATGAATATAAAATACAAAGTGTCTCTAAAACCTTGGCACGTTTTACGAAATTTTCTTGATGAAAGCTCATCAAATATGAAGGGTTAAAAAGACAATTAAAATTATTAAATAAAATAACTCCCATTAGATTTATTTGAAGACACTGAAAAATTATCATACATATATAATAATACTAATAATACAAAAAATTAGATTTTTTTTCTAAATGATTTTGGTCCAACTAGATATTTAAATGGTCCGAAGTAGGAAAATATTTTTTAATAATAAAATACATGATATTACCAAAAAACAGAGAATTCTTCAATATAAATATTAGCACCTTAGGGAATCAGTGGATGATAAGGTAAAGCTAGGAGAGAATGCGCACAATTCAAAAGAATAACAATAAAAAATCTAAATCTAAATCTTTTGCAAAAGTATTCATGAATAATTTTTACTTCATTTGTTTTTTATGCATTTCCATTGCTATTTTGTTGTTATGTTGCAATTTAATAATACAGTTGTAATAAAACCAAGAAAGTTATTTTGCGCAATCTGTCCTTACAGGGTTGGTGTGATTGCGCACATGGGTAGGAGAGATTGTTACTAATAATAACTACAATTAAATCGTTATCAATAATAATTACACTTAAATGACATTGTTGTAAGGTTTTTGTGAACAAATATTATTGTATTAGGAGT
Source organism: Maratus michaelseni (assembly GCA_963931845.1). Classification (NCBI taxonomy): domain Eukaryota; kingdom Metazoa; phylum Arthropoda; class Arachnida; order Araneae; family Salticidae; genus Maratus; species Maratus michaelseni. The sequence goes on along the minus strand of OZ007588.1, from coordinate 196,715,161 downwards.
GAATATTTCAACCTAATCATTAAAGAATCAGAAAAATGAAATATTTTTTTAAAACAATTAAAAAATTTTAATTAAAGAAAAAAAAATTAAGAAAAAGTAAGTCCAGATAATATTACAAAATAACATTAAGTTACTTGATAACACGTTTAACTTAAAATCAGTCCATTTTAATTTTTCATTTTTTTATGCAAATTTACCAATGAGCTGCGTAATCTCTCCTAGCATAGAAACTAATGGGAACAATGCGCCATCTCTCCTAAGTAGCAGATGCGCAAACTCTCCAATTTCGGTAGGAGATATTGCGCGGCCTTTTATTTAAACATGGCCGCTACTAAAACGAACCGCTAGTGTTCACACTGTTACTCTAGGTTAGTAGCTTATGAGAAATCGTAAATATTTTGTAATACAGACATTGTATAGTAATTCTAGAGAATAGTTATGGAAATTTAAGCACTTAATTTGGAAAACAAAACAAAATAGCAATAATTTATCCTAGACGCTCGAAACAATCAACGTGCACTTTCAAGTAGACACTCCACTACTGCTGTTGTACAACTACCTGGAGTCTCTGCACTGTGATGCAATCACATATTTTATTTCATTTTTCATTTTAAAATGTTTCAAAATTAATATTTCCCCATTTAAACTGTATTTAAAAAAATAAAAGAAAAAAGCATTTATTTTTTATTTCTTTATTGAGTGCGTCTTCGTAAATTTCTAATAAAAAAAAAAACCTACTAATAAGACATAATTAATATACTACTTTAAAAATATCATTTCTTTTCTATTTTTTTCCGTTATAGTTTAACAATTAAATTTTATACTTCTTCCCCTTTGATATTCATTTTTATTTCGGTTATCTGTTTTTATTTAAATAAAAACGGTATTTCAAGTAATAGCACAGAGGTGTCGCTAGACTAGGTGGCTCCTTATAGGGTTGTCGTACTTGGCATGTTCGTTTCGCCAAGGGCGATGTTTGTTTTCACTTTCTGCTCACTCAATTTAAAATTTTCCATTTATTTTCTATCTAACGTCTGTTACCCGTACGTTTAGTTGGGAATCTATTTTTTTCGCCAGTATTTGTGTTGGCGATATTGTTTAGATAAAAATTTAGTTAGTTATGTAACTGTTACGGTGACATGAGGTTATGCGCTCTCCTTAGTGTCGATTAAATGAAAAGCAATTATGTCCTTTTAAGTATTTTTGCTGCTAATTCTTTGACTCGTAGCTCATCTGTATTTTATTACTTCAACTTTGCTTGAAAAATAAAGATTTTGTCGAGCACGGAATAGAATTAGTTCATTTTTAAAAAATCGACCTTTTCTGCCAGTGAAAAAATGTTTTCGAACCTGAGATTATATACTCCACTATACGAAAATGGCACACGTGATGGTCGAACGCCATCACATGCACGCTCACTCTACTCCTTCCCCTCAAACTTCTATGTGCGCAATCTCTCCGACCGCGCCATCTCTCCTGGCTTTACCTTATATTTATTTCATAGATTCCTTAATTAGGAGTAACTTTTTTCTACTGCGAAAGACTAACCATAAACCACTGGAAGGACAAAAGTCCCCCACCCCCTCCTCCATTGATTCTGCCGCACTCGTCGTATAAATATTATGCCAACCATTTTATTATAGCGCCTGTTATGAAATTTCATCCATAGATTAAAATTTTGGGGCTCTATGCATATTAAAAATTTTACCAACTTTTATTTTAACCTGTGTTTATTATCACATGCTTCATTTTAACATTCACTTTTGACACTTCATTTGAGTTATCTGGATCAAACCAGCACATAAATGTATATAGTTTATGCATTATAACTATAATATTTTTCATAGAAAAAGGGGAATGTTTGCTCATAATCATAGCTAGTGAGGAAATCACTAAAGACTGTAGAAAGGAAAATGTAATTTATAATCTTTTATTTGTAGAAAATTACAGATAATGGGATACTTTAAGAATATAAAAGTGAATTTTACGTAATATAATAATAATTAATGACAAAATGTAAATTAATCAAACTAACCCATTCAATATAAAACTTCCTATATATATTAAAAACATAAACTGTCACAGAAAAAAATCAACTATATTTTAATTATGCACCACAATGCTTTGTTTTATTTCAAATACATTAAAATATTCAAGCATAAACACAATTTAGTTTTTCATCATGACCCTTTTATCTATTTCAATAATTATTAATGAAGCTTCTTTTGCACGCACACATATGTTAAAATCTTATTCATTATTTCTCATTTCTATGCCTAAATGATAGCTGCATGACTCATTTTTCTTTTCTCTTTTTTATGACATTGTTATTTTTCTAGGATACTACTTTCGTAAATTATTTTATGTTTTGTAAATTAGACTAAAATGTAAGCTAAATGAATCACAGAGTGCTTTAAAAAATGGGACATGAGTATATATTCACTAAGACAGAGAAATGATTTTAATTTTGTGAAATAGTCTATGTGGACAATAATTTCGTTCTTTTCATTTTTAGTTTTTCAAATCCCCGAGAAATCCAATCACGATATACCGAATAATATTACATATTGCATGATATGCAGAACCTATGCGAAAATGGTTTTTAATTGAAAATTATGATAGATTTTTTTTTAATATTTCTTCTAGATTGCACATTAAAATACTCAAACATAAACACAATTTAGTTTTTAACACTTTCCAACCTAGTTGAAAAGTGTTTATGACTTCGGTTTGTCTGGCCGTATGGCCGTCTGGCCGTCTGCCGTCTGGCCGTCTGGCCGTGCTCTAACTCCCGTAAATATGCTCGGATTGCTCTGCAATTTTTATATGTTATAATCGTTATCTATAGCATGTTCCCTATTTCAACGGAAGTGTGTAGCACTTATAGTTTTTTACAGGGACACTCAAAAGAATTCCATTACATTGCGGTGTCTATGGGGAAAAATCATTTGCGGTTTATTTAAATAATGTTTCACTATTTTAAACGCATTGAAATTTATATATATCACTAAGGTGTACTAGAAGAAGCTTAATATGGAATAGGGTGTGCATAGCACTTATAGTTACTTTACAGGGACAGTCAAAAGAATTCCGTTACATTACGTCTATGGAGAAAAATCGTCTGCGGTTTATTTAAATAATGTTTCCCTATTTTAAACGCATTGAAATTTATATAAGGTGCATTACAAGAGGCTTACTACAGAATATTGTGTGTATAGCAGTCATCGTTCATTTACAGGGACACACAAAAGAATTCTCTACTGTATGTTAACAATAATTCCTGGAAGTGCGTTTTAAGTTAATGAACGCGATTTTAATTTTAACTCGCTTTTTGTCTATTACATGGTGTGTATAAATTCTGTAGGTCCTATACAGGGAAGCACAAAAGTTCGCGAACACATTTCCGTATTATTTAACTCCAGACGGAAAATTTTAAACTGTGCTACGCGTTTCCTAACTGAACTAAAATTTAGCATCCTATGTAGTATATATACAAATCTATAGATCCTATACAGGGCTGAATAAAAGTATTCGGATTTCTTAGATGTTATCTTTTAGCTTATTAAACGGTATGATTTGTAAAATTATTTTGGAAGCGTTGGAAAGTGTTACATAATCTATGCTTGACGCATGATTTTTCGTTCTTGTTTATCATGACCCTTTTATCTATTTGAGTAATTATTAATGAAGCATTCTTCTGCACGCACACATATGTTAAAATATTATTCATTATTTCTCATTTCTATGCCTAAATGATAGTTGCATGATTCATCTTTCTTTTACTTTTTTATGACTTTGTTATTTTTCTTCCTAAAACTAGGAGACTACTTTCATAAATTATTTTATTTTATGTAAATTAGACTAGAATGTAAGGATATGCTAAATGAATCACAGAGTACTTAAAAAAAATGGGACATGAGTATATATTCACTTAAACGGAGAAATAATTTTAATTTTGTGAAATATTCTATGTGGACAATAATTTAGTTTTTTTCATTTTTAGATTTTAAATCCCCAAGAAATCCACTCACGATATACCAAGTTATATAACATATTGCATGATATAAAGTAAGCTGCACCGCAGTCGCCCTGAGGGAACGCCCTGCGCGTCAGACGACCACCGAACAGTCCTGAGAGACTTTTATCGCGCCAGTAGCTTTGGCTCGATACGGTGCTTCGGCTGGTCAGAGAACCGTCCCCTACGGACCCTCTAATCTTGAACCCACATGTCGACGACATAGGCCGTTGCGATGCGCGGTGAAACCACGGGGAGTCCCCGCGAGACACTTGGAGACGGGCCGGCGTCCCCCAACAGCTTCGGAGCTGGAAACCCTAAAGGGAACCAAGCCCTAGGCCTTAATTCAGGATGTTCCAATCCGTACTACCACAACTCGAAGGGTATTAAAACCTACGGAGGTAGTCATGGTTCCCTCTCGTCAGAACCTAGGTGAAAATGGATTTTAATTGAAAATTCTGATAGATTTTTTTAAATTTCTTCTAGATTGCCTATCAATTACATAGAAAAGAATTATCATATAAGTGTCAATTATGTATTCAAATAATCAATTTTTGAGATTTATCAAAAATACATGTTTAAATGAAATAAGCATCATGCGTCATAAAATCGTTTATACTCAATCTGTGTACAAAGTGTCAAAGGAAATGGTTTGGTCATTTTTTTCATTTTACAAACGAAAATGCATTTTTTTTCTTGCGGAGGGGGTTATGTAGGGGAAGGTTGAAGAAGAAGCGCTAGTCGATGCTTATTATATGGACAAAATATTGTCAATTGTGATAACGCTGCCGTTTTATCCATAGTGTTTCACAGTTATTTCTATTCCTGAAATTGTTACTTTACATTACTGCAACAAACCAACGATCATTGTTGAGATAGATTTATATAAATTTGCAAAATTTTTTGAATGATTATTAAGCCAATAAATTGAGGTACAGTTTTCAAAGAAATTTTACGTGAAAGTACTTTTATTTTTCTGTTCGATGGCGTAGAAATGGAAACTATGTTATACTTAGAACAATATACATGCGTGGTAAAAGCGAACGTGGTAGAGCAGGTCGTTGCCACGAAAAGTATTCGTTATGCCGTTAGAATTATTGACACACATATTTTTACTTTAATATACATTTTAAATGTTTACCTAGTATTAATATTTTATTATCAACCAAATAGTCAGTACTTCATTTATTTACACAGTATTTTATTATTAAACAAATGTTCAGTTCTTTATTTATTTACACAGTATTTCTTTTTTTTTATCAAACGATACACATATTTTACTTATTAACTTATCGCTCTTACTTGCATATCTTGAATAGTCTTTTCTGTAAATATTATAAATGGTATGCATATATTAAATAAGTGTATATTTATATGTAAGCTATATCCTTTAACTTGTGTGTAAATATGTAGATATGTATAGGTGAGCAGGTCTAAAAGTAAGGGTCTATATAAAACTTATAAATAACGGACCTTTAGGTACAACGAAATGTCTCCGCTATTCAGAGGTTTAAACATACAAATATTGAAAAGTGTTCGCTCAGTAGAGGTGAGGCATGTGCGTTATGGAGGTTTAACTGTACATAAGTAATGTACTAAATACAAAGATAAAAATTATTAAAGTATGAAAATTATTAATAAATTAACGAGTATTTATTGATCTTAGCCACTCTAATATGCAAAAAAGTAGTAATAAGAGAGTGCAGTTAAATCTTAATTACCTTTACATTATAAACCAATATAATTCGCTAAGAAAAAATAATGAGAATCCCAATGAATTAATCATCACTGAAATATTATTTTTAGTTTAAAGCTTTTCCTAAAATCTAAAAACTTATTGTTTTCTTTAGCTGAAACAAAAATGTTTTCTTTTCGTGCACCTGCTGTTTCAAATCTTGCGGTTCTTAAAATAAACCGCAAAAGAAAAAGAAACTGGAAAGAAAAAAATATATCGTTCTCTCCCGAAAAAGGGGAGATTGATTCTCTGTCGTTTTCTTGTTTCCTTTTTGCAGTCATACATCTAAGCGAACCAATAGAAACTCATTTTCTTCAAAATATTAAAATAAGAAAAATTGTACGGAATTCGATGTACATAATTTCTTCGAGAGACCAATAAATACAAGACAAAACATTATTAAAAACTAAAATTTAAAAAAAAACTGATACCGGAAATATTTGACAGAAATAAGAATTTATTATTCCGAGTTTGAATATAACAAAGAAAATCTTAGCAATAGATTATCATTTGTTCTTGAGAGCATCTGTGACTTTTAAATTCATTTCTTTTTATTTACACTTTTCAGATATATTTGTTTTACAAGCAGCATAAATAAAATCTTGTTATTTATTTTGTATTTTGAATACACATTTCAAGTGGCATGAATTGGTCTTAAATTTTTATAAGTTTTGTTGTTCAATTTTGAACTTTCACCAATTTCGAAATGTAAGATATTTTATGTATCGCAATAAGATTTATTTGTTTAACACATGCATAAAAACTCCTTTTTTGAAAGCGAGTGGTATTCTAAAGATTAAAAATTATTTGTTGCGTTCAAATAAAAGTCAAATATATTATCATTTGAATTAGTATGATAAATGTGAACGTTTATTTAAAAGGAAAACACATTATTTGAATGACTTTTATTATTATTATTTTTATGTACTTTTCAGCATCTTTTTAAGCAAAATGTAGCAGTGAAAAATAATTTAGGGGGTGTTATATTTTCACATTTTCAATGTTATAAAACCAACTCAAAAATTAAACATTTAAGCTACATTTAAAAGTTTAATTATAACATAAACGAGTACGTGGCGTGTTCAAATGTTAGTAATTTTGAGTACTTACAAGTAACTTTCTCCATAAACTTAAATATAATCACTTATTGATTTGCTGCCGAATAGTGACATGGTAGTCCTTCATCCACATGTGTCTTTTGTCTACAGTTATATATAATGATTTAGTTTGTTATTAGTGTTTTGTTCTAACCATGTGCTCTGTATATTCTGCAATGTGTATATATTATGTAAACTGTATATATTTGATGAAAATTGAATATTAATTTCAATATGGGGAACAGATGTCTCAGACTCACCGGGGATGACGCAATTTTTGTTTTTGAACCATTTCGGCGAGAAAACCCCTTTTTCGAATACCTGTTAGACCTAGCCTGAGAAAACAGCATTTAGTTTTATTTTATTATGAAACGATTTATTTTTTTATGAAACCCACACATTTATTTTATTATAACACACACACACACACAAGTTTAGGTACTTTTGGCTTATAGCTACACCCTAGAATGAATCGCAGACCAAGATTTATCGCCAAATTATAAAGCATATATGACATTACAATAATATATGATGTATATAACATTTCGTGACGCATATGGACCAGTTAGTCATATATGACGCATATATATGACCGATATATCTGACCTGTGTATAAGATGTATATGATGTATATATGGCATATAAGACATAAATAATATGTATATAATGATGTATGTGACACATATATAGTCGTTCGGAGTATACATATACGCATTTAAGATTACTATATAAGCTTTGCGCTGATCTTGGCGAAATCGTAACTGCAATCTAGGCATAATCGTAATTGTGGAGGCCGCTATAACCCAAAAGTGCCCAATTTTATTATAAAACACACACATTGCCAAGCATAGAACTGACTCATCTATTAATACCAAAAGGATTTGATTAAAACGCACTATCTGGTATTCCTGCCAAAATTGCCGGATTCCAACGCAAAGCTCAAAATCGCCATTTTGGTGCCAAAAAGAAACCCCTGTGCGTCTGCGACATCTGTACCCAATATGGCATAGAATGTGGTTATGTCAAGTCCCACGAGATATGTAGTTAACTCGGGCCAAATAGTCATGCCGACTCGTGGGGTGCACCTATGCATGTATTATACAATTAAACTTTTAAAGAGCCAGAAGAATGTCAAGTTTATTTACTGCTGGGTGCTAGCTAGTTTTTGATACAAAGAGAAATCACATACTAAATATTTTTATATCAAGTATAAAATAAAAAATAATTAGTTTAATAAACTATCTCAACGTAGTGAAATATATTAACGATCATATATCAAAATAAAGTAGATCAACATTCATAAAAATCATAAAATCATTCTTGCTTCAATATACACGGCATTCTACCTACTAATTAAAAGTTCCATGCCCCATATATTTCGACAATGGAAAGGTTAAAAAGAAGTTGATTAATAAATATGCATGTACTTGTAACTGCATGTACTGCATGAAGTATTTTGTCCAAATAACTTGAAAAATAAAAGTTGCACACTTTAAATTGAATTAACTATATCCTATGACGGATATGCCTTAACAGTATAATAAATTATAACACCTTATAATAATATATTTCTTTTAAAGCTAAAAGGTGCAAATTAACAACATAATACACAGTAAAATAACTTTTATTAGGCTGTTTGCCATGTTTCGGCTCACTCCGAGCCATTTTCAAAAACAAATGAGAATATTACGTAATTGCACGGTCTTTGAAGTTATTATTTAAAATGCTATCATTTAATTTTCCTAAAAATAAATTTTATTTAAATTAACAAACAAGTAAAAATAAAAGATTACGTGCGTAATTTTTAAAAAGTACATGAAAAATAAATGATAGCATTTTAAATAACTTCAAAGACCGTGCAGTTATCGAATATTCTCATTTGTTTTAGGTAGCTTTCAATACAAAAAAGTATAAAGCTACCTATTGCAGCCGTTCGGAGGAAAGCAGTTCCGGAAAATTTCGATATATTTTCACCGATCATGACCCCCAGACCACAAAACCACCCTCCGTCCAAATGTTGATTTATATATATAGATATATCCATATATATATCTGACTTATGTCATACGATAACGCCCGTAATTATGAATCGATTTTGATGAAACTAATTGTGTGTATTAAGGTCACTAATATCTCGACCGAGTTCGTTGGCCAGCTTGGTCCGCCATCTTGTTTCAAGATGGCGGCCATTTAAAGATGTAAAATAACTTACAATCTAAAATAAATATACAAAAAATTTAAAAATTCAAATTTATTTTTTAATTACGTGTTAGGCCTTGATACAAGGATTCCAGAGCCTTTTTTGGTTTACCTCTATCTTAAAAAATGGCTGAGATACAGCAGTTTGAAATTCTAGGGTGGCTGACATTTTGAAACAAAACAGCACATTAACGCGATTACTCGCAAATTATTTTCTTTCATTGTTGTAATAATTTTCCCAATCATACGCATAAAACTATATATTCATATCCGTTAACGCCAAAATTGGCGACATTGGCGACAAAATTGGTAAAATTGGGCGACATTTGGCGAAATATCGCCAAATTTGGCGATCAAAATAAGTCTTCATAAATGAAGCCAATTGGGCTATTGCTCAATAATTTGGCGAATTTCTTATTCAAATTCAGTATTAACGAATCTTTTGTAAACGTTTCTTTGCATTTTAGCTTGCTGTTTTCGTGTAACATTAGCTAAAATTTTAAAACGAAGATATAGGAAAGCTACCTTTTCCTCCCGGTACAGGCCGGAAGGACTTTTTGAAAATAGCTCGGAGTGAGCCGAAACATGTCAAACAACCTAACAAAAGTTATTTTACTATGTATTATGTTGTTAATTTGCACCTTTTAGCATTTAAAGAAAATATATTTGTGTGTCTTGTTTAGTATTTAAGGTGTTGGCTGCAGGTCAAAAGATGTGTTTAAATAAGAGTACTGCGTCGGTTCCGGTAATCCCATTTTCCTCGACTCCGATCGACTCGACCAGCGTATCGGGTTAGGTTGACGCTAAATTTTTTTCGTTGCGGCTCGGTTTCGATTAGGATTGACTTTAATTGTTTCGGTTTATGGTCGGAATTTCAATCTTGTGGTTTGGTGTTAGATTGGCCTGATTTTTTTCAAAAAAGTCTAGACTATTTCTTTAGATGAAAAGAAATATTTCAGGCTTAATGAGTATATAACTGCTCGGTTTTTACGTAAATTGATATTAGAGATATAATTGTAGACTTCTGAAAAATGATAATGTTAACTTGTGAGATTGTTTTTCCATAACTGTATTTAAATATGGATTAATTTTCTGACATTTCATATAACGACCTTCAGGTCGGGCTCAGGTCGTGTTCGGGTTTAAGATTTTTTTTTTGTCGGGTTTAGATAGTGTACCGGGTTGACTTTAAATAGAATTTTCGGGTCGGGTATATCCTGACCATCCCAGGATTCTAGTTCCAATCTTATTAAGACTTGGTAGTTCATAGTGGGTTGTATGCTAATTTTATGAACAAATTTAGCGAATTGTATTTTATTGCAGACGTATCAAATTCATGTGTGTTGATATATATACGTATATATATGTTACGGTCAGTATGATTAATCCGGTCATTATTAATAATGATCACAGTTATTATGAATAATAACCTGCCACTATGTCCGGTCATTATTAATAATAACCGGTTATTATTAATAATGACCGAATTAATCATATTGAGCGTAACATATACATTGTTTACATTTCAAGTGGTGTAGTGATTTATAGTGGATGTATCAGAAAGAATAATTACTTTTCCGTTATACGGACACCATGCCAAAATGTATGCTAATGCATAATGTATGTAACTGTATGCTAATGCATAATGTATGTAAATGTATGCATGTAAATGTATGTATGTAAATGTATGTAAATGTATGTATTAAATGTATGTATTAAATGTATGTAAATGTATGCTTGGCGACAATAGTGTCCGTATAACGGAAAAGTACTTTAATGGTATCTAATTGCGAATTTGTATGAAAGCAAAATTTTTTATCTAAAAAAAATGAGATAAACACTTAAATCATAGCAATAGATTATCATTGTTTGTTAACAGCATCTGTGACGTTTAAATCAATTTTCCGGATATATTTATTTTACAAGAAGCATAAATAAGATTATTTTATTTATTTGTATACTTTGAATACACATTTCAAGTGGCATAAATAGTTTTTAAATTATTATAAGTTACGATCTTCAGTTTTGACATTTAAAACTCTTCGAAATGCAAGATATTCCATCTAACGGAATAAGATTTATTTGTTTAACACAGGCATAAAAGCTAAAAAAAAAATAATCTCTTGAAAGCGGGTGGTATCATAAATTTTAAGAATTCTTTGTTTAATTCATGTAAGAGTGAAATTACTTTATGGTATGGATTATTAAGAAAAATGCGAATGTTTATTTAAAATAAAAACAAATTATTTCTAGGGAGGTATATAATTTTTAGTATTACCATCGCTTTAAGAAAATTTTAATACTGAAAAATAGTTTAGTGATGTTATATTTTAACATTTTTAATGATAAAAAATGTACTCAAAAATAAGATTTTGAACATGTATTTAAATTAAAATTATATTATAAACAACGTGCATGACTATCTGAAAAATACATAAACTTGCTTATTTTCATATTACCTTGTCGATATATCAATAAATAATCTGGTTTTGTCCCCATTTCACATATTGGAGTTTTCAAGATAATTTATTTTAAAAATAATTGTGCACTGTAAAAAAAATATATATATTTTTTTCGTAAGGAGACTCTTTACTGAAACTCCCCGATCGCAACATTCCATGTTAACCTATGGTCAAACGTAAAAGCGCGATTCCTGAAATCCGTATTTTAATAATTATATTAGGTAATGAGTAATCGCGCTTTTAAAATTTCTCATAGGTTAACATGGGATTTCGCGATCGGGTTGTTTCAGTGAAACGGCCTCTTAAGGTTTACGAACGTATAATATAACCTCTAACGAATTACCAACGATTCCGAAAAGCGTTCTCTTATCTTCGGAAATTTCAGCAACCAATAGTTTTCGATATTTAAAAAAGCATTTGTAAAACAAAAGTCTCATTTGCTTCCCGTATTTTTCAAAAACGTCTCCGAGTATTTTTTACACTTTATTAATCACTTTTCTTAATCCGAAATATTAGTTTTTCGTTTACTATCAACTCTCAAGTGAACATTTATCACGTTCGAAAAACATGATAAATTAAAAGAATTAACATTTTTTTTGTTACACTTGCATGTATAAATTCTGTTATGAAGCTGAAAATGTTTATTTGAGAATTAAAAGCAGGCTCTAAAACGACATTCCGTTTAGAGAAAACTTAATTAATATATACAGAGGATGTTTACACATATTGGGAACGATTTTGACAATAAAAATAAAATACATAAATTAAAACAATTATTTTGTATCTGGATCTATCTCGTAGCCCTTGTTGTGGACTATCATATTGCAGCGGGATTTCCAAGATAGTAAGGCATTTTGTAAAACTGGAAGTGTAATTTTTTTGCATTCCTCCTGTTACGAATGCCTCCCTGACGCTAGCCAGATGATTTTTTGTCTGTTACCATTGCCAACGGCTATTTTTGTTTACTCTGATTTTGTTCTTTCAGTAAGATGATGATGTAACTTTTTCAGAACCGTTTGTTCGGTAATAATTTTGAATGCTCAAACAAGTGTTATAAAATAAAATTATTCTGTTAAAATGTAAATAAAATAGTTTACGTTTTTTTATAAGAAGATGTTTGCTCGATTTTAACTGCTGTGTGCTTATATTTTAACGATGCTTTGTTTCTCGATTGATTTTCATGAAAAGAATTTTAGAAAGACATTCTTTTTGAAAAGAACCTCCATTCAAAAATAAAAGGGCTTACTTCATTTTTTGGCGAACAGCGACAGGATTGTTGAAATGTTCTTTTACATTGATTGAGGCAAGAACCTCAAATTGAATTTTGTTGAATTATTGATTTGAATTATTGATTTATATAGAATATATTGAATATTGAAGTGTATTTTATTATTTGAAATGGATATCGAAACGCTTAAGAAAAAAAGAGCAACAATTCATGCTCAAACTACGAAAATATTCGATAAAATTAAAGACATTTTAGATGATACACTAGCGTTAGATTTAGAAAATAAAAATTCACAGCTAGGTATTTTAAAACAGCAATTGAATAATAAAATGCAAACATTAAATTCATTAAATGCAGAGATTGAACCACTGGTTCTAGATGCTGAGTTCGAAAAAGAAACAGAGAAATCTGAAACATATAATGAAAATATTTTCGAATGGAAATTTAAAATTTCCAAATTTATAAATGATAATACCGCTATTACGGAAAATAAACAAGATGTTTCAGATAACGTAAGTGAGCACAGTAGTAACAATAATTCTTTACTAAAAAGTCAGAAAATTCTGAATCAGAATTTGGTAAAATTACCCAAATTGAACATAACTAAATATTATGGTGATTCTTGTTTATGGCTCGAATTTTGCAGTCAATTTTCGAACACAATTGATAAAAATTAGCACTTAACTCCGATTGATAAATTTTCCTATTTAAAGTCACTTTTAGGTGGATGCGCAGCCGATACAATTGCAGGCTTTTCGCTGACTAAAGAAAATTATGACCACGCTATAGAACTGTTAAAAAACCGTTTTGGTCGTAATGACCTAGTAATAAATGGCCACATGACGAAATTATTAAATTTGAAACCTATTACAAACGCTAGTAATATTAAAGCTCTAAGAGAGCTATGTGATGAATGTGGCATTCAGATTAGAAATCTCAATTCTTTAGACGTAACGTCGGGTTTATATGGACACTTGTTATGTCCTATTCTTCTCAAACTTATTCCATCTGATATTGCATTAGAATTTAATAGAAAACGTACGAAAAATGTCGACTGGGACATTAATGAATTGATTAATTTCATTAAAGAAGAAATTGAATCACGTGAAGCAACATTACAATTAAATTGCTTTAAAAAACCAGTTTCTGATAAACACGAAAATTATAAGAAAAAATATCAAATTTATAAAAGAAGCACTCCTTTAGCTTCTGCTTTGACCATATTAAAAATAACTGTGTGTGTATTTTGCAAATCTGTTGATCATGATACTGAAAATTGTAAGGCTCTTTCCATTCCTGAAATGCGTGAAAAATTGAAGAGAGAGGGTAGATGTTTTAGGTGTTTTCGAAATTTTAACGTTTCAAGTTTTTGCAAGTTTTCGAAAGAAAATTGCAAGATTTGTGGTAAAACTTTTCATAATAGTAGGTCTTTGTAATTCTATTAATCGAAAACCAGAAGTATCTAAACAGCCAGACAGTATTATTTCCTCAGTATCACATTGTAATAGCAGCGTAAATAACCATCCTAAAGAAATAATATTGCAAACTATTCTTGTTAATGTAGAATCTGAAGAAAATTCCGAAAGAGCATTTTCTTTATTTGATTCTGCTAGTCACAGAACTTTTGTTACAGAAAATTTAGCTTCTAAATTAAACCCTGAGATCATTAGAAATGAGCAATTAACTATGTATACTTTCGGTTCGAAATCATCTTAAGAGAGGGGCTATGATGTCGTTCAGCTAAAGCTAACTCACTCAACGGATAGAAACCGAAGTATATTAATTGAAGCTTTAGCTCATAACAAATTCTTTGATGAAAATTCTCCCCCTTCCAATTGAAATAAAGAGAAAATTTTCTAAATTTCGTCTTGACACATGGGGACATTTAGAACATTCTGATGTTGATATATTGATTGGGGCAGACTATTTTTATCAAATTAATGATAAAACATCTCTTATAACTAAATCATTATACATATGTAGAAGTTTATTCGGACATTCTCTCTGCGGGACAATTGACGTGAATAAAAATTATAAGAGTAATCAAGCTGGCGTCTTATCTACTCATGTTATTAAACCTATCGAAAACGATTTGAAAAATTTGTGGGAATTAGAATCTTTAGGGATGAATACAGAAGCGCATATGTCTGAATTAAATAAAGAGATAGTAAAAAAATTCGAAGACAATTTGTATTTTCTTGAACATCGTTATGAAGCTAAATTGCTATGGCAACATGATAAAAGGGATTTAGGAAGTAATTATAAAAATGCTAGAAATCGATTTATTAGCTTAAACTGAAAATTGAATAAAAATAAGGAATTATTGCAGAAATATAAAGAAATTGTGGTGGAACAGGAATTAAATAACATAGTGGAAGAATGCCCTAATAAAGCTATAAATAGCGGATATTTTATGCCCCACCGCCCTGTTTTTCCGGATGATAAACCCACAACTAAAGTGAGGATGGTGTTTGACGCCTCCTCAAAAGAAAACAACAAATCGTTAAATGAGTGTTTGTACTCTGGACCAAATTTAAACCCTGATTTATTAGAAATTCTTATTAATTTCAGAAAATTCAATACTGGGTTTTGTGCAGAAATTGAGAAAGCCTTTCTTCAAATTTCTATAGCTGAAGAAGACAGAGATTACCTTAATTTTTTTTGGTTTGATAATGACCAAAGAAACCTTTTTAAAATTTTAAGACTTAGACGTGTACCATTTGGAGTTTCATGCTCCCCATTTATTTTGGCTGCCACAATTAAATATCAGATAAAGAAATATCAAGTTTTGTTTGGAGTAAATGTAGAATACCCCCCCCCCCCCTCAAGAGGTTAACCATTCCACGCTTGGAGCTTATCAGTGCATTAATTGCTGCTAAAATGTTGAAATATGTGAAACACGTATTACATATCCCAAATTTAAAAGTAAAGTTATGGTCAGATTCTGAAATAACTCTATGTTGGATTAGGGGTACTACTACAAAGTGGAAACCTTTCATAGCCAATCGTGTATCGGAAATTCAGTCATTGACAAATCCAAAGAACTGGAATTATTGTCCTGGAAAAGAAAATCCAGCAGATCTGCTTACATGAGGGGAAAACTTATCGAAGTTAACGGGTAATAAAATGTGGTGGTACGGCCCACCTTGGTTATCACTACCGGAACACATGTGGCCTTCTAAAAGGGCTATTGAAATTGATTCCGAAGCTTTTATTGAAATAAAATCAAAACCAAATTTAACTCTATTATGTAATGAATCAAATACTACTGCCAAACCAGTTTTTGATATGACAAAGTTTAGTAGTTTAAATCGAGTGTATAACGTTACTGTCTGGATAATGCGTTTTATTCATAATGCCGATTCGTGAAAACCCTAAAATTTTAGGACCTTTAACTGCATCAGACATAGAAACAGCAGCAAAGTATTGGGTAAAACTAATTCAGGATCTTCATTTAAAGTTGAAATACAGGCACTTAAACAAAAGAAACCACTTAATAAAGATTCTTCTCTATTCAACCTGAATCCCCAATTCGATGAAAATAACTTACTTTTATTATCTGGAACACTTCAGTTTTCTGAAGTAACAGAAAAGGAAAAACATCCATGGATTCTTCCTAATAAATCCTATTTTGTAAAATTACTCATTAAGGATGCTCATGAAAGAATGTTCTACTTCGGTGTAGCTGTCACCTTATCTCACCTTCGTGAAAGGTATTTTATAATAAAAGTAAGAAGATGCGTAAAATCCGTCTTAAGATCGTGTATGATATGTCGGAAACTTAATGCTACCCCTGGAAAGGTGGAAATAGCCTCTTTACCAAAGGACAATCATCCAAACACCAGTTTTTGAGACCTCTGGCGTCGATTTTGCCGGTCCAATTTATTATAAAACTTCTGAAGGTACTGGAAAGGCTTATATTATTGTATTTACATGTGCTGTAACTAGAGTGATACATTTAGAACTTGTCACCAATCTAAGTGCGCAAACCTTTATTTTAGCACTACGAAGATTTTTCTCTAGAAGAGGATTCTGCAAAATAATATACAGTGATAATGCAAAGACCTTTTCTAAAGCATATTTGGTGTTAAAAGACTGTTGTTTCTAGCAGTGACCATAAATCCTTTAGAGAAACTTTCTTTGCAGTATTTGTACCAAAGCTGCAGGTATTTTCGGCCTCTTTTCCGCTAATAAATCGATCTATTTTTTATTACAGTCATTTAGATAAATCCAGGCTTCACCAATTGTGACAATTATTTTCTACTTATCACCAGCTAAATGATTTCCAATCACGGAATAAGAATAATTCTCTTCTGAAAGAGCAAATATATAACCTTCATGCCACTCGCTTCTCTCGCGTGCCATTTCAATAGCAGATGATATTTTTTCATTGAGGCCAATTTTTCAGTTATCACGTTATTACATATTGCTAGATTTTTGTCCCTGTTGTTTCTCGTTGTTTTTTTAATTTAACATTAAAATCGTTCCAAATATGTGTAAACACCTTCTGTAGTAAAAAATACTCGGATGCATTTTCGAAAATTTCGGGCAGCAAAAGAAACTTTTGTTTCATAAATATTTCTTTAAAAATCGGAAATCTATTGGTTTTAGAGACTTCTAAAGATAAACGAACGCTATTCGAAATCATGAGTAACTCGCAAGAGGTTATGTTATAGTTTCGTAAAACTTAAGCAAGATTAAGATGGATTAAGATATATTTGTTTATTTATTTTATTTATTTTTATTATTTATTTATGTATTTATTCATTTATTTTATTTATTACTTATTACTTATTAATTTATTTATTTTATTTATTTATTTATTTATTTATTTTGCAGCGCATATAATTTGAAAATATTTTGTCTGAATAGTCTGAAAAATAACTGCTGAGTACATCTAATTAACGACTTATAGATGATGACTCATTGAAACTGTGAGTAATTATACTCTTCATTTATTTATGTGTTATTCAAATTTATTCTAGTACATTTATTTATCATGGACACGTTTGTAAAATAATTTACATCATTGTGAAATTACATGAAATTGCATGAATTGTTCTTAAATTTTTATAAATTTTGGTGTTCAATTTGGAATTTTCACCTTTTTGAAATGCGAGATATTTTATTTAATAAAGGCATAAAATCTGTGTTTTTAATCTCTTGAAAGCGGATGGAATTGGAAAAGATTAAGAATTATTGTTGAATTTGAATAAGAGTCAAATATATTTTCATAAGGGTTATTATGATAAATGCAATTGTTTATTTAAATTAAACGAAACTTATATGTAAAGAAAATGGTATTTTTAAGAGTTATTTAGAATTTATTTATAGAAAGAGTATAGTTAGTAAGCAAAATATTATTTCTGAAACTTTTTAATGCTTATTCTAGAAAAGTTTATTCTGATAAGAATTTAATTTAAAAAAGTGAAATATCTTTTTTCCATACAAGAATAATAAAAGAAACTAAGTGAAAGATGTAAGGCGATTATGAAAATTAAATCGTTTATTATAAATACAATGGAAGCGCGATTACTCCACTCCTAAAAAACTCGGCTATCCTATCCCTGTACGTCGATTTATTATTCACACGTTTCGCACAATGCTAATTTCAATAAAGAAGAATCTCACTATCTCGACACGTTTTAGCATAAACCCGGTTAAGTCGATAAAAGGATCAGAGTCCATAAGCCGTGTTTTCGGCCCATGAAATAAGACTAAAATTCGATTTTGTTATACTCACTTAATTATTTCATTTTTATAATATTAGAAGGTTTATCCTATACGATTTCAACTATAGTTTTTGCATTTTGTTCGGATTTATATGACTTGCATCTTCTCAAAGTTCGTATTATTCGTAGTTTTTAATGCAAAATAGGCAATTCCTCCTAATTTTACCTCAATTATTTATATAAGCGCAGTCCTACAGCACTTTGTGCTTTACATATATTACAAAATACATCAAAATGTACAATATATGTAAAAACAAAAGTGGTGCAAAGCTGTGCTCATAGTAAAAATAGAGAGTTAAGTAATTGCATTCTCTCACGTCACTAAGAGACTTCAGGATGCAGCAACGTGTTATGACGTGCTACAAGGAACGGTAACTATTGCTAATATGAAGGAATTTAGTTATTAGCAATAGTTACGTTCATTTTTGCGCGTTTAAATACGTTGCTGCATCCTAAAGTCTCTTACTGACGTGAGGGAATGCAGTTATATAACTCTCTATTTTTAATATTTTACTATGAGCGCAGCTTTGTAACACTTTTATTTTTACATACATTGTATATTTTAATGTATTTTATAATATATGTAAAGAAGAAAGTGTTGCACGATTGCACTCATATAAATAATTGAGGTAAAATTTGGAGAAATTATGTAGTTTGCATCAAAAACTACGAATAATACGAACTTTGAGATTGTGTAAGTCATATAAATCCCAACAAAATGTAAAAACTATTGTTGAAATCGTATAGGATAAACCTTCTAATATTAAAAAGTGAAGTAATTAAGTCAGTATAACAAAACCGAATTTTATTCTTATTTCATGGGCCAAAAATACGGCTGATGGACCCTGATCCTTCTCTGACAATCTGAGAAACAATTCTCTTTATGTGTCAATAATTTCTAATTAAAATAATATATTCTTTTATATGTAATATTTTATTTAAATTAATTAACGTTAATAAAAATTTTAATTTAATTTTTTTCCCGAAATAGAGATAAATGGAAATCGGTTTACTAAATGGATTATTATTTTAAAATCCTAGTACATAAATGATTTTTAAAATCAATTTTTATATGTGAAATTATGTTGAATCTCGCTAACTCAACATATGTTTTATATTGATATGATTTATTTAACTGTGAGTTATGGATGTTCCGCTATATTCTAATTTTTTTGGCAAATCTTTTTAGATATACACAGTAAAAGACTGCATTAAAATTTGCTGGTATAGGAGATACGTTTATGTTATTTTCTTTAGATAGTTACCCACCAGTCAAGATAACTTTCCCATATATTTCGAACGACTTGAAAAAATAATAATAAGAAACTTAGCAAACAACAGGACGCCGGGACTTACGGAAACGTTTCTAAAGTAAAAGAAGCATCTTTAATGCCTTAAATTTAGAAAAAGACGTTTCTGTTAACTTGAATCCTATTGGTTTCAGAAACATTTAACTATTCCTTCGCTTGAAGTCTCTTAAGATATGAAAAAGATTGCTGTCACCGTGGATAGCTATACACTGAATTTTAATAATTTTATTTCTATTACAGAATATATTTCAGCAAATTTTTACAGCGTAGACGTAGAATTTTCACTTATCTAAATGATATTTATATTTTTTTTTCCTTGGCACACTAACAATATACCATTTAAAAAATTAAAATGATAAAACTGATTGGAACGATCTGGCAAAGATAAATCAGAAATCTTAGAGAACAGTAGGTGTTTCTAAATCTTCAGAGCGTTTATAAAGAAAAAAAACAGGTCCATCATGCCTTATATTTTATAAAAGAAGTTTTTTTTTATTTATATAAAAAAAAACTATTGGTTTCCAATAATTTTCCCTGTTTTTTTCTTGTGCAGTCACTTAAGAAAAGAAAAAGATTGTGATTATTGCAGATAACTATACATTGAGTTTTTGTATTATTATAGGATATTTGACATTTATTATATATTAATGAACGCTAATAAAATTTTGTACTAATATACTATCAAAAAAAAAGTTTAGGAATTGCCAATTGGAATGATCGGGCAAAGGATAAATGAGAAACATTAGAAAAAAACAGAACTTTCGAGGTTTAAGGAAAAGTTTCTACAGAAATAATGCCGCTTTAATTTCTTAAATTTGAAAAAGAAGTTTCTGTTAAATTCAAAACCTGGTACTTATCTTCTATAGCATAAAGTGATTGACAAATTGGACTTGATACGAAGGAAAAAAATCTTTCCGACGTACTTTCTGGCGACCTATTCATTGCTTTATATACACAAACAATTTGTTTAGTATTTACACAATTTATTAAATTCCTACTATTAGCTCACACTCTCTCTATATATATCTTGCTCAAATTTTCAATCGTTAATAAAATATTTTCTATTCATCCACTCAAGTTCAAATACATTTTTAAGAACTTGTAGTGGATGACACTTTATGTTAATACAGTTTTTTCAAATATTAATTCATTAATTAAATTTAATTAATTAATTTTAGTTTTAAATGGGAGAAAAAAATTCCTCCCATTGTTTTCATAAATGAAATGAAAGATTTATCTCAAATGAGTGATGCCACAGAAATAAAATAGCGCAACGATGATTATAAAATAATGTTCAATAAAGATAACGTGGGACATTAATGCTGTACGGGTTTATTTTATATATTTATGATTAAAACGTAGGAATTGACTTTAAAAAAAATTTATACTACTTGTTTAACATGTAATTTATATTTAATATATATATATATGTATGAAATAGTTATTTTAACTAACCTTAATTAATTTTTCATGAAAAAAAATAGAAAAAACTTTTAATCCGAAATATAAAAAGGAGCATGTAATTTTTTTTTTAAACTTACTAAATAATAAATAGAGTTTCCTATCGCATTTGTTTATAACAAAAAGGAGATTTTCTTATCGCATATATTTATTAGTGCTTTATTAATAGTACCGAAGTCAAGCTTTTTATACTGAAAGAGACAGGCACACTTTTGTAACATTTGTCATACCTGAACTGAAGTGAAACATGTTATAACGGTGATAAATCTGAAAATTATACAAGATATGTTATTGTACGTTTTTATAGAACGTGCAAAATACACTTTCTTAAATGTCCTAAAGAGTTCAGGTATAATAGAATGTTCTGAACATTAAACACGGTGTTAGAGCGATTCTCACCATTATTACACGTTCAAAGAACGTTTTGGTGCTACTTAAGTACAATATGGAAAATAGGTAATGCGTAGCGCTAGTGTAGGTTTTATGTAAAAGAATTAAGAATTCTTAAGCATTTCCCTTTAATTTCTAAATTAGTCGCAGATAAAATATTATCAATCCCATACTACATAAAAAATATTTAAAACTGATTCATTTAATTAATTAATATAATAAACCAAAAAAATACATTTTATAAAAACTTTAGGATCTGAGACATATGTATAGTTTTTGATTTGCACTGTATTTACTGTATATAGAAAATGCAAATAGGAATTTGGTACGTATGCTTATAACTTGAGTTCAACTGAATGGATTTTCATGGGGTGTGCACTGTTAGTTATATAAATTTAAAGGGAAAGATTTAGTATATTGTATATTATTCTATGTTGTTTAGTTATAGACTATATATGGAAATTTATATAATCAGATGAATCCGATTATAAAAGATTAGCCTTTTAAAAAAGTTCTACTGACGGGATTTTCTTATGACTTGCATTGCTAGATAGATAATTTTTCAGGAATGGCTTTAGTTTATTGAATATCATTCTACGTTGCCTGGTTATATAATTATGGGGAAATATCTATAATCACGTGAACCCGATTATGAAGGTTTAGCCTTTTTAAAAAGTTTTACTTGACGGAATTTAATGAGACTTGCATTGTTAGTTAGATAATTTTTCATGGATGATTTTAGCATGATTTAGGATGATTTTACATGCGTTCTTTACCAAATCCTACTGTAAATGATCAACTAAAAGAGTTGTTACTGCTCTTTTTAAATGTTCTACTCGACGGATTTTGATGATATTTGCATTGTTAATATTTCAGGGATGGTTTTTGTTTATTAAATATATTTCTATCATCCTTTACTAAATCCTATTGTAAATGATGAACTAAAGAGTTGATCCTTATCAGCCCAAGTTTTGTCTGACACATTAGAAAATATAATAGAGCAATGGCGTTCGTAACCTTTTCTGCAATGCGGATGGATATTCCAGGTAAATGTTAACATTGCTTCAAAGCACAAGATCAAATTCAGCGATATTTTTCGTTTGATACCAGAGTCGTGTGGTGAAACTGATCACTAATAAAAGGCAGCCTTTTATTAATGTGTAGATTTATAGTTTTATTAAATGTGATTTTAAATGTCTGTTTAATTTTCAAGTTTTAAGCATTTTTCAGCATTTTAGTGTTTTTATAAGTACATCGTATCATTTTTATGATGAATTAAATGACAAATAAAATTAATAAAAGGCAGCAGAGCAGAAAAAGCCTGCTTGTTTAAGATACATGAACTCAAGTAAGATTTAGTAAGAATTTAGAAAGATTCAAAAATTGTATAGGCACTTGAGTTTATCTCTCATATCTAAAAAAGCAGTCTAAAAACGACATTTTCAAATCTGAGTATGCCGGATAGTCAAAATGGAGCCGAATCAAAATAACTCAAGTTTGAAACATGTACATACTCATTTCTGAAAACATGCACATACTCAAGAATAAAACATCATGTACTCATATTTGAGTATGTCCATGTTTCAAAAATGAGTATGAACTGACTTCTATGTGCTCATGTTTGAATATTTTCATGTTTCAAAGATGAGTTTGAACTTATTCTAATCTTTCTTTAGTATGTCCATGTTTCAATATTCTGAGTATTTCTGGTATTTCAGAATTGAAAAAAGCATCGGATCTTCCTATTTGAAACAAAAGTTTTCATATCAAAATGAAAACATTGATTTACGCAAATTTGAAAGTGTCATTTTTTCTCAGTAAGGAGAGTTCATTATGTGGTACACTCCGATCATTTTAAACTGTAGTGGTTTAAACGAAGTACCTATCCAGGCATAAGAAAATCCTATATGAAATTTGGGCTTATATGAATTTAAAAATAAACACGTTTTTGCTAATTCAACTTTTCAGGATTAAATTTGAACATTTTATAAGTACACCTTAATTGGTTTACTGAAATCATCATAACAAAAATGATTTCATTAGAAAATGGAACTATATACTTACAAAAGCACTAAAATGCTGAAAAATCCAATCAGCTAAAACTTGAAAATTAAAAAGACATTTTATAAAACTATAAATCAACACATTAATACTACATAATAAAATCAATAACAGTAGAGGTTTCAAGCTTTATATAAGCTCCTCATCAGTAGAAATGTCAATCGATACCGAACTTGACATTTGTACTGATGAGGAGCTTGTCTAATGCTTGAAACGTCTAGTATTATTCATTTAATTATATGATGTTATTTTTTTTTGTCTATTAAATGTCTCGATATACATATATATATATATATAATTATAATATCTATGAATTTCAAAATACATATCAAGTTCTAATATCATTCTACTTTAATCTACAAAGAGATAAATAATGATATTGTGTAAACAGAATACCATATATCTAATAATTAACATGTGCAATCATAATTTTACCATAGCATGTGCTTCAATGGTAATTGGCCAAATTTACTCATACCTGAATAATATTTAAAAAAGAAAGAGAGAGAAAGGGGAAAAAAGTTTATAGATTGTAGTTGCTATTAAGTAAACACAAATGGATTAATAAATCAAATATGAACATTATACAATGGAAAACTGGACTACAAGAGAACAAACAAGAATTGGATATGAAAAAACACATGTAGATGTACTCGTCAGCTTGGTTGCACCCACATGTGTTTTAAAAATAATTCAGTATTTCATAATTCTACTGGCATGATGCTAAGAACAGTAGAATCAACCAAGTATACTGAATTATTACCAGATAACAATTGGAAAAAATAAGATTGGAAATATTTAAATTGGAAATAAAAAACCATTAAGAATATATAATATAATTCACTAACATCGATTATCCAAAAACATTATAAATCACCTCACTAATTAACACTAGATATCATTTTTGAAATAATATTGGAAATTAGAACCTTTAAATTGTAGATAAAATATTTTTACTCACATTAATTATCCTGAATGCACAAAATATAGAAACTACTGTATAATATCCACGTCCACATGGCACGCACATAAATTTGACAATCGAGTTGAGAGAAATGACTTGAAAGACAAGTTGAGAGCAC
The DNA here is from genome assembly GCA_963931845.1 of Maratus michaelseni. NCBI lineage: Eukaryota > Metazoa > Arthropoda > Arachnida > Araneae > Salticidae > Maratus > Maratus michaelseni. Next base: position 196,690,389 of record OZ007588.1, on the reverse strand, counting down.
ATTTTTTAAACACAACTCCATCGATGACACACCAACACAAAATGATTCAAAAACACACAAAATTATTCTGGTGATAATACACTTATAACTAAATTATATCCGTGAATATATAATTACTCCATCTAATTTTAATTCCTGAAAGTAAAATTAATATACAAGCAATAGCTCCCTCTATAGTTAAATTAAAAATAATATTAATAATATTATCATATCTACCTGACACGTAAAGTGTCGCCATCTGTTGGTATTATAAATATACATAATTAATATCTATTTGCATATCCACTTTATTAGTTACATATACATTTCATTAGATTTAATTATATAAATAAATTTTTAAAAAAAAACAATACTACCTAATAGTTTTACATTAAATTCGAATAAAATCTTACAATATGAATAAATCTACACAGAATTTATTCATCCTGCACAGCATTTCAGATATACTTAATAAGAGTATATTATGTAAAATAGATATTATTTAAAAAAAAAAAGTGTTTTGCTGCCAGCTGTATTAATCTACTGATATATATTATAGACTTATAATTAAATAATTAATGTTATTGTTACTACTACTTAAATATATTTTAGACTTGTTATTAAATAATTAATGTATTATTTATACTAATACTTAATTATATTTTAGATTTCACAGATTAATTTTAATATCAAATTAAATAATTCCTAAACATTTCAAATTATCTCAAAATTTATAAAATTGATAATTATATGTATTACTACTGTGTTACAATCAAGTTAATGCAATGCAGTAATTAAAATACATGTTAAATTTGATATTTCATAGATTTAAAAAAAAACTATATATATATTTGTATATATTGCAAATAGATATGTTTGTGAGTTATAATTACCAATGTTATCCCTGTATAATTTTATGTGTTATTGTATAAGTTAAATTATAAATGTATGAAAACTGCACATTAATAACACCCTAAACATGTGTGATCGGCAACGCACAATCACATACTATACAAAGTGTATATAATGTTCAATCAAATATTAAATTTCCTAATATGTTATAATTGTATTAATGTATGTTATAATTGTAATATTATATATCTATTGTTATATGTTATCGCACATTAAAACAAAAATTTATTACATACCGTGTTTATATTTAAATGATATAATAAATGTTATTTAAAAGAGTTGATGATTGAATGTATCATAAAAATTGGATAACCATATATTTTTGCTTGATCTCGAATAAATCTAATATTTTTGTTTTTATTTATATCTGAGCATAAGAATTTTATTCGATGTAGATAATTGATAATTATATTTTTATAAACAGATTTATGTAAACGTGAAGCAAAATTGGTAAAAATATTTACTTTAAATGGAAAATCAAATCTCTTATCATAAATATCAAAAATTAATTTATAATTATTATTAATATTGATTTTTAAGTCAAGAAAGTTTATATTATTATTAATTAAATCATTTTCGCTTAATTTAAGCTGAGTAGGATAAAAATTGAGTGGTGATGTGCAATTTTTATCATTGAAATAAAATATGATAATGTCATCTATATAGCGATAAAATACATAATCATTGTTCGGACTAATATTTCTTTCATAATAATATAAGTAAAGGTCAGAGAGAATACTAGATGCGGTTCCGCCCTGCGGAATTCCCTGGCATTGTTTATAAATAATATTGTCATATATGATGTAATTATTATGCAATGTAAAATTTAGTAAAGTTTTTAAAAAATTTACTGAAATATGTTCTTTTAATTTTAATTGAGATTTAAATTCTTTAAATAATATACACATTGTTTTATGTAAGTCTTTTATATCTATGTTATTAAATAAATCATTAAAATCCAATGTTTTTATGAATTTTACCGGATTGATATTATGTATTTTATTAATGAGCTGAAAACTGTTTTTTAGGCAATGTTGGTTATTATGCTTTAACGTTATATCATATATCTGCTTTAAAATATTAAGTAGTAAATTACTTGCATTATTATTATATGTGTTACACCCGATGGTAACAGTGCGAAATTTAATAGGATTTTTATAAAATTTTGGAATTATAACAAGATAAGGATAATTTAAATTATTACATTTGATTTTTAGTAATTTGTGATAATTTAATAATTTTCTATTATTTATTTCAATATTTAATTTAGTTTTATTAAAAATATTACTAGTGTTGATTGCATTGTGAATTAACCCTTTATAGTATCCTTTACAAATGATAGCATAATTATTTGGAGATTTATCTACATAAGTAATTATAAATTTGTTTTGTAATTCTGATATATGTTTATTTATATTTTTAAAAGCTGCATGTGTAATATGATTATAATTTTTTATAATTTCATTTTTCATTTTATCTATAACAGAAAATCTCCATTCACTAAAATATTCGATTGGTTTATTGTAATCAATAGCAATTTTATATATAAATAAATCAATATCTTGAATAAACTGCAATATTATGGATTTGATATTACACTTATATGGAAGGCGAAATTTTGTTCCATTATGCATTAATTTTTGTAAAATAGGTTGTTCTACAATATTAAGATCACCAGTAATGATATGACCATGTGTTGTATTATATACTTATATACATATATATATATATATATATATATATATATATATATATATATATAGATATAGATAGATAGATAGATATATATATTTGTTTTATTACAATTCCTTTTATAGCATTTTTAATGGTACTATTATTACCAAGTAAAATTTACTTGATTATCTACTATAGCACACATTTTTAAATAATACACATTTTTAATAATACACATTTTTAAATAATACACATTTTTATAATACACATTTTTAAATTTAATTTCAATTCACTTAATATAGGAATTATAACTGCATTTGCGCATTACTTCTGTATTAAGTTTCAATCTTCAATTTGTTTACATGTTGTAGATTTGGTACCCTTTTTGTTTTCTTTTTCTTTATCACTTGAAATACGCATATGTTTTTTATTTAATATAATATGTCTTCTCATTTTTAATTTGGAATTTTTTAATTTGGAATTTTTCATCTTATATATATAAATCATTTTCCTCTTTTTATTTCTATTTCAGTTGTATATTTATTTATTTATTTTGTTATTTGAACTCATGTAGGTTATTAATTGTTCTGTTTCACTTATATATGTTATTAGGTATATTTTAGGCATAATTCTTTGGATTTTTTTAATTTGGAATTTTTCATCTTATATATATAAATCATTTTCCTCTTTTTATTTCTATTTCAGTTGTATATTTATTTATTTATTTTGTTATTTGAACTCATGTAGGTTATTAATTGTTCTGTTTCACTTATATATGTTATTAGGTATATTTTAGGCATAATTCTTTGGAATTTTTTAATTTGGAATTTTTCATCTTATATATATAAATCATTTTCCTCTTTTTATTTCTATTTCAGTTGTATATTTATTTATTTATTTTGTTATTTGAACTCATGTAGGTTATTAATTGTTCTGTTTCACTTATATATGTTATTAGGTATATTTTAGGCATAATTCTTTGGAAAATTTTTAATTTGGAATTTTTCATCTTATATATATAAATCATTTTCCTCTTTTTATTTCTATTTCAGTTGTATATTTATTTATTTATTTTGTTATTTGAACTCATGTAGGTTATTAATTGTTCTGTTTCACTTATATATGTTATTAGGTATATTTTAGGCACAATTCTGACACTATTTGATGAAATAACAAATGATTACTATGAATATTCTTATAAAACCTTTCGGAAGATTCTATAAGATTTTCATAGTTTTCCATTTTTTGCTCTTTCATCAAAGCAAGTTTCATTCCTGCAGTGTCCATTCCATTGCTTTTTATACTGTTTTATCCTTTATTTTTCACATGTGTTTTCATTTATACATATATTGATTCAGACGTAATATGTTTTGATATTTGAAACAATTAAAACTTTTTTGTTTATGCCTATCATCCTAAATTTACTACCGGATTTTTTTATACCTAGTTACTTCAAACCAACAAAATGTGAAAAAGATTGGAGTGCGAAACTTTACTAACACTCTATGAAAGAAAAAATATCCTGTTTTAAAGACATTCAAATACACCAACGGAGTTAGACTAGTCAAATAATAAAAATTACTAAAACGACTGACTATCCCTTCGAAATTTTCAACCGAAAAATTACTCTCGGCTAAAGAAATGAAAGTAATTATGTTCTGAAAAATTATTTTTCATTGGATGATTATCAAAGAATTGTAGAAACAACAATTTTAATAAACTCAATAATATCAATTTCAACGATTTTCTTTATAAATACTAAAACAACTGACCTTTTACAAAACTTTTCTAAAACTCTTTGTAGCTACATTATATAGTAACATTTCTGATGAAATCAGGAAGGATATCGAAAATAATACATCATTTTGATAAAACCAGCAAATGCTCTAATGACTCAGCGCTGCTTGTGGGTGGTAAAATGAGTATCATACCTGAATTTCATACTGGATTTTTTATACTTTGGTACTTCGAACCTACAAAATTTGTAAAAGATTCTAGTGCACAACTTTTCTAACGCTCCTTGAAAGAAAAAAATAATCTATTGTGAAAAAAATCCAAGTAAACCATATTAGTTTCACCAGTCAAATAACAGAAATAAATTAACACGACTTAATTTCCCTTCAAAATTTTCAACATTAAAATCACTGTAGGCTGAAGAGATAAAATAATTCTGCTCTGAAAAATAATTTTTCATTTGATGTTTAACAAAGAATTGTAGAGACAACAAGTTTAACCCTCTAAGCGTTTTTCCCGTATTTTTCCATTTCCCAAAAACAACATAAATCGGCTCTAGACAAAAATATTTTTAACAAAATTGTATATTTTAAGATATATGTAAAATAAAGAGATATGAAGTTTATTTTAGAAACAAATGGAGAAAGAAAATTTAAATTCTTTTAAGATTTACAAATATTTTTGTGAAAATGCAGGAAATCACTCAGACGCTCAGGGGGTTTTAATAAACTGAATAACCACAATTTCAAAGATTAACTTTATAAATACTAAAAAAATGACATTTACGAAAACTTTTCTAAAACACTTTGTAGCTACATTATATAGCGACATTTCTGAAGAAATCGAAATTAATACATCATTTTGACAAAACCAGCAAAAGTTCTATATACTCAGCACCTCTTGTGGGTGGAGAAAATGAGTATCGTACATAAATTTCATAATAAATTTTTTATACTTATGTACTTCGAAACCACAAAATTTCAAAAAGATTAGAGTGCACAACTTTACTAACGCTCTTTGAAAAAAAATATTCCTTTGTGGAAAAAATCAAAGTAAACCATATAAGTTTGACAAGTCAAATAACAGAAATAATTAAAATGACTGACTTTCTCTTCAACATTTTCTATATCAAAATCAGTACCGGCTGAAGAAATAATTCTGCTCTGAAAAATACTTTTTCATTGGATGTTTATCAAAAAATTGTAGAAACAACAATTTTAAGAAATTGAAAATCCAGATATCAAAGATTTTCTTTATAAATACTAAAACAATTGACCTTTTTCAATACTTTTCTAAAACCCTTTGTAGTTACACTATACAGAGACATTTCTGATAAAAACAGGAATTATATTGAAAATAATACATCATTTTGTTAAAACCAACAAAAGCTCTAATTACTCACCGCCTCTCGTGGGTGAAGCGAAGAGTATCGTACCCTCTCTTCAAGTTTTTAGGTCCAAAAAGCATTAAGTAAAGAAAACTCTTAAACAAAACCCATCAATAATTTGTAAAATTATGCATAATTAATAAACTGTGTTCCTTTTTTTCCAAATTCAGTAACATATTTTACGTAACACATTCTTAAATAAATGTATTTTCAAGATCATGAAATAAACATTTTCTTTTTAAAGGACAGATTAGATTGTTACTTTTATTCAACAAAATATGGAAAACAATCATGCCATTGTGATAAAAGCACCTTTTGATCGCCGCCAAAGTAATTAAATAATACATTGTTATGGGTAGATTATGATTATGATCCTTCTTTAGGTACTATTACATTCATTTATTCACTAGAAGGTTCTTAATTCTATTGTATCTACAGAAAGTGTTTTAAGTGATTATGTAGTATGTATTTCATAAAATAAATTTTATATAGTTTATATATTAAATATGTATAATAGATTTAACTAAGCAAGCCTATAAATAAGAAATTGCTGCGTCGTACATGGAGATAATGTATTAAATATGAAGGTAATTTAAAAATTAAAATGTACTTATTTAAAATAGGTGGATTAAACTGTATGCCGTTATTAAAATAAATGATCAACTTAAAAATAGCAGAAATAAAAATATATAAAATAGCAAACAGCTGTTTCGGAGCCTCTAAAACTCCATCATCAGTGTCAAATTTGAAAAGATTAAAACATTAAAAACTGATTTAAAAGTTTAAGCCCTCTTATTTTAAAATGTAATTAGTCTTAATTACATCTCACGTAATTAGTCTCTTGCGAAAATAATTCTATTTATTTCCTTTCTAATATCGATTCAATTTTTTCCCCTACAAATTTACCCCTATGCATTTGTAGACGGACACCGTAAATGCATAAAATATTTTATATATTTCGAGTCCTGGAATGACATCCATATCTGCGACCAACAAAAATTTAATAAACTACAATGATAGAAAATTGAGTTAAATTTTTATTTCGTAAAAAGCTTTTTATAAATTTTAAAAAAAGTTATGAGATGTATACTGAATTCTTTATTAGATAGAAATGAATACATTTGAACCAGTGTGATTTTCAATGAACAGCTAAAAAGTACGAAATACCCTAAAGAGATAGGCTGTAAGGCGTCAAAAAAGATTTCTTAACTTTTTTTCTACTTAAAAAAGGAAAAGAAATACGGCGAACGCCGCTTCAATGATATTATTCTCTCCCATGTTTGAGTAGCTTTCTTAGAAAGAAAATATAAGTTAAATATCTTGAAAGAGTGCAGGTGGGTAGCGTAGGAATGCTCCGCTAAAAGAGTAAGCAAAGATATGTTTTTTATCGTCTCAAAATGTTCGAACTACGTGTTTTCAATCTACTTTAAACGCCAATCCAATTTCATTTTCCATGACAATTTTACTGCTCCAAAATAAGATATTAGAGTACATGTTATGTCTAAAAAGGCCATAAATTTCCGACACGAGACAATGGAAGACTAAAGGCTATTTTAGGCGACAATAAATTTTGTTTTGACATAAAAAGCTAGGAATAAGCAAAAAAATAAACGATCGAAAGGAAATTCTAAAATTTTAAGAATTTATTATTGTATTAAAAGGCATCTGGTTGATTTAGTTTTATAGTAAACAACTAATAAAATCGAATTTTATACGTTGATGTTGACTGAACATTTTGCTCATATTTATGTGTTTGATGTAGGAATTCAAATCAAGTTGTATATACTGAATTATGGATGGTTGTGTGAAAATTGCAAGTTATTTCGGCTCTCGTGTAAGAAGAATCTTCAAAAAGAAAATAGTTTTACTGGTATCAAATCTATTAAAACAAGGAAAGGTACTTTTCGGTTAGCCGGGCGCCAGTGATATATATACAAGTACATATATAAATGAATGTGTATATACAGGGTGTTTCACAAAGGACCCCTAACTTTAAAAATCAATAACCCGGAAACGGTAATAGATAGACACATGAAACCAATGGTATGTTTATTAAAAATATCGTAAGAATCTTATACGTAAATCTCTAAATTTAGTTAAAAATAGCACCGATAGATGGCGCTGAGAGCGTTAAGAATCCTTCTAAAGAGAGTTCAGAAGCATAGAAAGACTAATCGTCGAAGATTTTGTCATTGAAATCTGGCCGATATTAGCGTATAGTGAAAATAATTCCGGAAGTGGTGTATACCGTGGAGGAACGTGTATTTATGGTGTTGGAGTACCACCGATTAAATCAGGGATCCTACTGCCACAAGGAGAAGTTTTCAAACGCGATTTCAAGTCGCAAAAGGCCCAGATGGAAAGACAATTCGTGAGCTTTTCAAAAAAATTCAACAGACAGGCAACGTGGCCGATGCGAATTATTTTCACTATACGAAAATAGCGGTCAGATTTCAATGGCGAAATCGTCGACGGCTAGTCTTTCTATGCTTTTGAACTCTCTTTAGAAGGATTCTTAACGCTCTCAGCGCCATCTATCGGTGCTATTTTTAACTAAATTTTGAGATTTACGTATAAGATTCTTACGATTTTTTTAATAAACATACCACTGGTTTCATATTTCTATCTATCACCGTTTCCGGGTTATTGATTTTTAAAGTTAAGGGTCCTTTGTGAAACACCCTGTACATACACACACACACACACACACACATATATATATATATATATATATATATGTGTGTGTGTGTGTGTGTGTGTGTATATGTATGTATATACATGTATATGTGTAGATATATGTGTATAGATATATGTGTGTATATATACATGTATATATATCACTGGCGCCCGGCTAACTGAAAAGTAACCAAAAAATAGTGTTGCAGTACAGATTAAATAGGTAATATGCGTGAATCTTTGCCATCATTGAAGTTTTTCCTTACTTGTAATATGCACGGGATTGCACTTATACTCTAACGCGAAAGTGGAGTTCCCGGGGCGGTCATCCCTGGTCGTGGTCAACCCGTGTAAACAAAGACAAAAACAAGGTATCACAGTTGCCATATGCAACAATAAAAGCATTTAGGATTAAAAAAATTATGGGTGCGTTCCACATATTTTTTAAAACTATTTGTAAAGACTTCTGTAAGCATAATGATTTATTTATGAACAAACACCCTTTATGTAATCTAATCGAAAAGCGTTCCTTATTTCTAATATAATTAAATATTTTACGATTGAAAAGAACTCTATTTCTGTAGAGAAAAGTTTAAAGCAGTAAAGTATTCGAGGAGCTTTCATGTTTATTAAAATGAACAGTATTAAAATTAGATATAAATATTTATTTATGGTATATCGACGGAGACAGTATGTTTAATAAATATAAGACTTGCTATCAAATGTATACCACACAATGAGTATAAATATCAGAAATCGACCAGAAATACAAATACAATAAAGGATTTACTTTTGGTTGAAATACATTTTAAAAGGAAGTTGGTGGGAAAGTTTTAAAAAACGCCTTTTTTATGTATTTATAACACATATATTACATGTACAGGGTGATTCTTCTATTCCGGTTTGGCTCAAATAACTTTTAAACCAAGTCAGCTAAAACTATAAATGTGAAGTCTAGGTATAGTGAAACAGGTATGCGTTACATGATCAAATATACCTGGTAGTGCTTCTAATGGGAAAATTTAGAGTTCGCGTCCTTATCTCAATAACAGAACGAGATAAGTGAATCTAGTCGTTTACAAAATTGTAGGACGTTCTATCTATTCAATATGAAATTATGTCTTACATGTAAAAATAATTTTATCAGAAGACTTGAAATGTATTTTTTTTCTATTCGATCACCAGTTTTAACACGCCACTAATTGCATTCAGATCCGTTGCATTATAAGAGAGGCAGATAATTGCTAGTAAAACCAAGACATGTAAGCAAGATACAATTTATTTTAATAACAAAATCAAATTGAATATACTCATCATCAGAACGCGTATAAAATGCATGATTCATTCCCAAGTAACACAAAATCGTTGGACCAACGTTAGCTAATTGTGGATCAATGAATTCCCATAAAGGTCTAAAAAAGAACAGCTGTCGGTTATCGAACAATTGGGTTAAAACAAATCGTTTATGAACAAATTAAGTTCATTAACTGATGACACGCTATAAATGTTTTTTTTTCACAATCAAGAAACATCGTCCAGCACGTTAACAATTAGGTCCTATTGCGCATTTCATAAAAAAGAAAAACATCATTGAATTCTTTTACCATCGGCTACAAATGAAGTCTACTATATTTGACACTACAACTGTAGCGGCCATCTTAAAATGTCCGCTGTGTGGTAGAGCACGAGGAAAGAAGTACAACTGTTTTAAAACCAAAAACTGGTTTATTAACACAATCAGTAGGGAGTTTGAGCGAGCTCCACGAAATTTTCCTAAAAAATTAAATTAACTAAAGAGTTCTTGCTAACACTTGTAGCTTAAACAAAAACGAAACAATATAATTAAACCTTAACCTTTTTAAATATATAATCACGATTCAATACTCTTATCCTTCAAATTACATAAGCACTGATGCAGGTTCAAGTCAGCTTTATCAATGTATAAAATTCCAGTATAAGAATACTAAGGCTGATTTTTAATCACGAGACTCGATGCGAGGTCTCAAGGCTAAACCTAAATCTCAGTCGCAATATTCAACTTCCCAGGCCACTTCTCTGCTGAGCGCTCACCAGCTCCTCTGAGCTCTGCACTCAAGTCAAAATTCGCTGCTTATATACTTCAGTGTCGATCGACCAGCTCCAGAAAATTTGCATAATCGAAATTACACGGCGACTCACAATTTCAGGGATTCAGCTGTCCTTCGAAAGTTAAAGAAAGATAGAGAGCCTTTATAACTTGTACGCACATAGTCGGTTAATGGACAAAAACGATCTCATTCACACATTGCCTACTCACGTGATGCGAGTAGTCAATACCTTACACAACGAGCGTGCTGTTGCGATTTTTACGCAAACATGAATATTCCAAAACTTTGTTCCCATACATGGGTAGAAATTATAATTCAATTTTTACTACCGATATGTACAACTGCTTTCCTAACATGTGTTTTTGTTACTTCTATGAAAAACGTCGCATTTCTAATAGCGTAACTACTGTCCACAACTAATATATCACGCGTCTTCTCCTACAAAATATTTTAGCGTGACTGCTGAAATGTTTGCGCAAAATTTTCATCACCCTTACTGTATGAAGATCACAAAAAGACCATATATTAGAAGGACGGAATACGGTAAACACAGAAATAACAATCCAAGAAAATTAGAAGTAAATACAAGAAAAAGAAATAGGAGATAAGATACATAAATGGCTGTCACCATAAAACAAGGAATTATGAAAGCTATTTCTCCTATCAGGAGATATGTTTACGCAGAAATAAGTAGAAGAATTTAAATAGAAATACATTCAAAATATCCTGCATTTCTCTATGTATTACCAAAAGAGCAAAAATATGTAACAGGAAGATAAATTTATCGGATAAAATATACAAAAACGTTTCTAATAAGAAAGAAAAAACAGGAAAAAAATTAACTATTTTTTCTATAAACTAATTCTTTTTACTTTTTTGTTATTATTAAACTTTAACCTGTTCGAGATGTTCAAACTATAAAAAATAACTACCCTACTTTGAAAAAATACATTTTAGATTTATACATCTTTAAATAATAAATAAAAAAATAACTACCCTACTTTGAAAAAATACATTTTAGATTTATACATCTTTAAATAATAAATAAAAAAATATCACGTAAAAGTTTTAAATAAAACACCCAATTAATCATGAAATGTTGAAGATTATAGACTTTTAATGTAATCATTGAAGTAAAACAATATTCAATCAATAATGTTTTAATTAGTTAAATCTTGACCAATATTGACAAAAATCTATAACATAGCAAATATTAGCAATACTAGTAAGAAAAATTCTTCAGCATTGGGATGTTTCCATTTTTTTCTATTACACGAATATTGACAAGAGGTATTTTAACTATTTCTCTTGTTAAAATTTTTAAAGTAACGTTAATACTTTGATAATAGTGAAATTTGAATTGCAAATATCTTCAACAAAAAAGCCAATACTTATCCAAAATAAGTATTTTCTACTATGTATTACCTATAAATGCAATTTTGGTAAAATATTTGTCCCCGATATAATCAATATTTATATGTTACTAAGGAATAAATGCAAGATATATACATTGTTATTAAGGCGCTTTTAAACATGTTTAGTATAAAACAAAAATTTTCGCATTACTCAATACTCAGAATTTATTGCATAAAAAGCAAACATGGCACGAAATGGAATACATTTAATTAAACTGAATTTTCATAACGTCTCTTTGTATCTTTTTTTTATCACACATTAATAATAAAACTATACATGTTATCGCTATGAAAGTGTAATATATTTCATTCTTATTTAAAAATGGATTATTATGCTTTTAAAGTATTATGCAATATTGATTACATAGTTTTTACGTGACGTGTATTAAAAAAATAAAACTGATAAAAGCTTAAAACACACTAATAAAATAAAAAGAGAAAAGAAAAACCTCTGATGATTCCTTAAACTTTGTAAAAAAAGAAACTTCTTTGAATATATTATACCGAAAATTCTATTTATTGAACTTCTGAGCATATGTGCTAGAATATTTTTTTGCAAAATTAATTGCCCCATCTTACAAGAATGTACTTTACTTATTTTTATGCCGAAAAGTATTTTTTAATATTAAAACTTTTTATCTACTTTACATTTTTAGAGCGTGATAATCTCTTTAAAGTTTAATAAAAATTACAGTGTAAAAACAAATTCGGATATATTTTTTATATATAAGCAAGAAAATCATTTTTTAAGAATTTTAATGTATGTTTTAATAACGGAAAAAGAGACATGCATATTTTTTTTTATGGTGTAAATGGAAGGTTACATTTTAGAATTAGTGATGTTTAAACTACATGTTTTAAAGATGATTAGAGGAAGGCGAGCGGTGAATAACAAGAAAAACTTCCACGTTAATTATATTGAAAACGTCACTTAAATTTTTGATGATAAAAAAAATTATTTATAAGCAGTTAAGCATTTTTATGTTTTTATATTTTTGTCACGTGAGTACGTTTTGATAAGATTTCGTACAACAATTAAATTCTAATACATTGGTGTCTAAAAGGTATAGGGCAAACACGAAATACGAATTTTCGAACGCAAAATGTAATTGTGAGTACTCAAAACAAAATAATGTAAATAACTTTTGTAGCAAATAGGTACTACATTAACATCACAACCAATCAATGTGACGTCTCTTTGACGTCACAAATGTTTGCAAGTGTCACAGTATTTACTTCGAACTGAAATGTGATAGCTTTCACTCGTCTCATTATTACTCTCAAGTGACCATCAATTAGTCATTTCACAAAGATGTCATCAGTATTTTTACTTTCTAACGATTCACCCGCAGTTTTTAAGATGAATTCACCTTGTGACTCTCATCTAACCTTCATTTGGAGACTTCTTAGTAAATTCACCGTGATAGATGTTTTGTGATGAGTCCTTGGGTGACATAAAAGTGAAGTCATCTGGTGATTTGTCACAAAATACCGCACAGGGTGACTTCACAGTAGAGTCGCAGAATGCCATTCAGTTGAGAGTCATAACGTGACTCCATTGTGATGTCATTTGGTGACTCATCTCAATAGAACGATCATGATGGCATAGGACTCTCCAAATTACAGTCACATGAGTCACAAGGTGACTTCATTGTAACATAACCTGGTGACTCGTCAAAAGCAACAGTCAAGGTGACTTCTCAGTGGAATTGGCGACGATCACATACGAGCACCACTCATCTTATACAGTGTAAGAAATCATGTATATACAAATATACAAATGTTTTATGTGAAATTTCTGCTTAAATGAAAACTTGTTATTTTAAGTAAAAATCGTAAATTTTCCCGGAATAAGCGGAAAAATTCTTTATAGACTTACTTGTTGAATGTTCAAAACGTAAAAGTTCCTTTCAGGACAGACAAAAGAAAAAAAATTTTGCCAATTGGGAGAAAAGTGAAAAATTATAATTCAATTTTCATAATTAGTGTTCAAGCCTATAACCAAGTTGCCAGATCTGGCCTGGTGGTTTAGAGGAACCATCCACTATTGCAGTTTACCAAAGCTTGAATCCGATGAAAGCAAGGGAATTAGAAGCCTGAGTAATAATATGCATCAGAAATTACTGTTCTACGTCTTGAATAATGAAAAACTTCTAACATCAAAAACTGCAAATTTCCATGGGGAAAAGGAAGTAATACTAAAACGGAAGTTTTCATAAAAGACAGAGAATAGACAACTTTGTCACCAGTACAATTTCATTTTTTCAACGTATTTTTATTTTAATACATATAATGCAGCTTATACATATTTATGTATGTGTAGCGATCTCATCTCACTTGAGCAGTATGAAGCGTGTTAGTAGCTTAGAGTTACTGGCTTGGCCTTTTGCTCGAGCTTAATGCTCTCGCCTACTGTTCATGAGATCTCTGTTTCGTCTCCCACTGGTGCAAATCGCCTCATTGGTGACCCAGAAAAACAAGTCCAGTTCATTTATAAAGCCAATTATTGAATATAATTATAATGGCAATATATCTCTGTCCGAATAAAGAGAGATTTGGTGTGGCTAAAGATTGTTTGGAAATAGTAAAAGCTTGTTTGGCTTCCTCAGTTCATTGAATTGAGTCATGTGAACTTTTTCTGATCTTTTTAGATTTTTTTTAATGTTTTATTCCTTCCAAGAATTTATTTAATGAGCAATATGTGAGAAGCTTTAGGTATACACCGACGATAATAATGTCATGACGACGATAAGGATGTTTATGAAATCCATCTTTCGTCTCCCACCGGTGCCAATCTCCTCACTGGTGACCCAGACAAACAAATCCAGTTCATGTCAAATCCATGTACGAAATTATTGTAAATGTGGAATATATAGAATGAACTGCTCATATTCATTACCAAAAAGAATAAACAAGAATTAGGCAAATAAAATATACAAAAAAGCATTAAATGTAAACAAACCAAAATTGGCAGTTAAGTGTATTTCTTAGATTTATTCTCTCAAAACATCGATTTCTTGGATTCATATTTTTAAACAGTTTATACGATTCTGAAAGGAACAAAACAAATCACATGAAAATATTTAAATGAAGAATCGTGTCAATTTGAAATGGTTCTGTGTACTCCAATTGATTTTTAAACTTTGGATGCGCTTTTTTAAAGACACAATTAAAATAAATGTTTATAGAAAGATTATTTATTTGGCACAGAGATGTTTAATATGATCATGTCTACAAACTCCACCTACTCTTATGCCATTCAAATGAGAAATGACAATTTTATTTGATATTATTAGAATGAGATTTTTAAACTTTATCACGTTAAAAAGCGGTCTAATCGCATAAAGTAATTTTAACTTGGTCATTATTTGAAAATTTTCATGCGGTGTACTTTGATTGATCCAGAATTGTATGAGTTGTTTTAATTTGTAAAACAAATCCTTTCTTAAGATGGAAAACACTCCCCATAAAACAACAGCAAAAGAACCTTTTGACTCCCTTAAAAAAAAAAAATTCAATGTAGTCCTGAAAATTAATTGCAGTCACTTTCTTTGTTATTGTTGAATCTATGCAAAATGTGAAATGTATATCCGAAAAAAGAGGGTAGACTACAGCTTGAAACTCTCAAAGAATAGAAATTTTTTACCTGATAGTTTCTAATAACTGTAATATAGTCTAAAACAATTTTTTTAAATTCGAATTATAAAACTTACTAGCGCAAACACATGTCTTTCCCTATGTTAACCACGAACGCCTTACAGGTAAAATAAATAAAAATGCAATAATATGGCGATCGCAATAACGGAGCTATGCACATAATATGCACATCCCCGCACATAAATCATTAAAAGACAATCAGGAAAAAATGATCATAGTATTGATACTTTGAGATAACCATAGAAAAAACCTCGGCTTTATAAATGAGAATGTGTATTTTTTTGGTGCATGCAAATATACAATTTCTCTAACTATACAAAAAAAAAAAAGATTTTGTGATCTGGGAAGAGACAATTTGTTTTGCTGAAGCATACTCAATGTGTACGAAATAGACGATGCAAGAGGGTAAAGTAAGAATGAAAAATAAAAACAGATTTATTATTCTTCTCAATTTAACACTTACATTAAAAATACCAAGAGAATCCAACTCGGCTTTCCGGAGAGTACAGAACATACTTCCCAGTGTTAGAATGTTGGGTTAACATCATTTTTAATTGGAAACACTAACAATTTTTGCACATTTTATGTATATATATTTTTTTAGATTTCCCATGAAAAACGCTTAAAATTATTCTTAAATGAAAAATATCAATTATGTATTAGAATAAAGTTTTGAAGTGAATAAAAAAGCTGATGATCAATAATTAGCTATATGTCAGCGTTTAATAGCCAAAGATTTTGCCAAATATTTCACTATTCATAGGATTTTTTTTTCGTAACAGTGTCCTATGTCTTTCACTACGGATTTTTCTGTCATCTCCAGAAAATCATAGTTCTCTGCATACATAGTGCACATAGTACTACTGCCAAAAAGCAATATCTGTTTTTAGAAATTTAGGAGGATTGTGGCAACGGCCGACGCTATGCCTTTCGCATTTATTTTTCTTACATCACTTTTACTGGCATCATTTAAATGTTTACATCATCGTATAGGGTCAAAAATGTTTTTTTTATGGTGTTTGTTTAAAAACTGTAGCTCGATTTAGAGATTGTTTAGGATTTAAAATGTATTTCAAGCATACTTTTTCTTTTAATCTGTGTTAAGATTGAACATTTGTTTGCTACACTAAGAAAAAGTAGCTAGTGACAGATGGGTTATCACAATTGGCAATTGTTTGCCTACAGGGAATTAAAAAAACGATTTCTATCTTTATTTTTACATTAATCCTTCATAATTAGGTCCACTTCCAAGTGCTTATGACTACTATATTATGAGTTTAAAGACTTTTGATTTACTTATTTATGATAATAATATTTTGTTAAAATTTTAATTATCTTGTTAAATGAAGTTATTAGTTTTATAACGAATACTAAATTCACGTTAAATGCTGTTGAAGGTTATTTATTTAAAGTTTATCATTCTTAAAATCCATGGTGTAAGGAATAATTTTATGTGAATGCACTGTATAATAAACATTTATTTTAATCGCTGTCCTATCCTGAACTTGATTTATTTATTGAATTAATCATCGTGTTTCTCATGATGCAAGTAACAAGCAATAGGAATTTACTTGAACTGAGATATAAAGAAATATTCGATTCTTGTGTTTTTAAGAGGTTCCTTGAAAAATGATCTCAGTTATGTAGCATGAATTCTAGAGCATTTCAAGTGATATGATTTAATAGATTACTCTTATATATCGTATATTTCAAATGTTTAATCATTTTGAATTAGTGCGATTTTTAAATGTTCGTCGGGATTAACGATGATTGCTTGAACAGAGAAGGAATTTTCATTCACTATACTTTTATGTTGTTTTACTTTTGTGCTAGAAATTAGTATTAACTTAATTTAAACTGAATTTAAAATGAAAAATTTAGATAAACTAAAAATTAAAAAGTTCTGTTAAACGAACAAATTTCTCAAAATTTATATCGAAACTATAAACCTTAATGACAGACGACATTGATAGCACTGAAGAAGATGAATTACAAGGAATGATACAGGAAATGTTGTTATAAAAATAAGGTACTTTTAAAGTTCTAATTAGCAAATAGAAAATCAATTAATTGATCTTAAAGAATATGAAACGGACATTGCATGTAGTTACAGAGACAATGATAAATTAATAACGTGCAAAATATAAGATAAAAATAGATTAAATAAATTCAACAAAGAAAAAGTTCCATGTATGTGAACAGGTTATTCTGTAATTGATTCTAATAGTTTTTACAGTTGAACAGAAGCAAATATTCTAGTTCAGCAATAAAATTACCCAAATCTTCTGATGACGTAGAAATTTCTTTTGAAACATCTAAACACCAGAATAAATAAATACCCAAAGCTGAAAAATTTGTTTATTTAAAATATTTAGTATGCAATCAGGATTAAAATGTTGTAGAAGGGCATCCATTGCCACAAATAAACTGTGATATCTGCAGCGATTTATTAAAAATAGCTATAGTAAATTTAATGTTATTATAAACAAACACATAAATAATTTGTTAAATATGGTAAATGTTAAACATTCTTTAAAATTGCATGCTATGTTTGAAATAAACATTAGAAGTTTAAGAATTTCTATGTAACACCAGTTATTACGGAAAGTGGTTAAACCTAATTTTGTTAAAATTATTACCTCACGAATTAGTAATATAATATCACAGAAAAGTAATCCTAATAATGAGTCAAATGTAGCAGATTTAATTGCTTTCCATAAGTGTGAAATATAATGCAGAAAAAGCTAATGTTTAATTATTTTGTGTATTTTTAAAAATAATGCGCATTTATCTTCTGAATGTAAAAATATAATTAATGATAAAAAATATTAATATCAAAAAGAGAAGGTGGGTGTTACAGGTCCTATCTTAAATAGCACTTATCATCGCAATGCTGTACAAAATTAGAAGAATGTGAGAAATGTAGCAGTTTTGAACGCAGGGATTTTTGTTTTATCTTAAGAAACCTTTAAAACCATAAGTTTCTGAAAATCAAATTGTTGTTAATAATTATCACTACAATTTGAAAAAGGCTCAGCATGCTGTTTTATTGAAAATATGTTACGGAACTACTCATTCTGACTCAAAAATGAAAGTTGTTCGTTGATTGCTGGATTCAGGAAGCGAAAAAAGCTTCATAAATAAAAAATTAGCTCATGAAGTAAAGTTGTCTGTTTTAAGAAAAAAAGCATTTAACTGTCTTTGCTTTTGGCATTGATCAAGGTCGTGAACAAAATATAATGTTTTTGAAAATAAATTACGAAATAAAATAAATTATCGACGTTTGATAAATGTTCAGGTAATAGCTACTGATTTGATTAGGGCGAAATATATGACAGTTTTCAATTCTGTCAGTCCATTTTAGAACAATCCAGAAATTACATAATATGTCTGGCGTAAGAGATAGAAGTTAGCAGAGAATGAATCAGTACTGTAAATTGTGCTTAGAGCTGATTTTATTTTATTTTTTCAGAAAGGAGTAGTGGAATAAATTAACTGTATTATAAATAAACATAATAAATAAATGTGTGATTAATAAAAATTTTGGTTACAGGATAGCGGGCAAATTAAATTCTAAAAGGAATGAAATAATAAATCATCATTTTGTATCGGTTAATAAAACAGGACATTTTAATTTAGAGTATTTTTAGATTATAGAATCTTTGGGTATTTATGACAGTAAAAATGAAATGTTTTCACAAAACAGGTGTCGAACCAGGGGAAATTTGGAGCCTATTTAGAGCCCCTACATAAAAAATCATTAAATAAAAAAATTTCCCTTCAAAAAATTCCTGTAAATAAAACAGGATCCTTTACAAAATGTCTTTTAATAAAATAGATTCCTTCACAAAATTCTGAATAAAATAGGCCATTTCAAAAATTTTCATTCGATAATAATATCCTCTTCATTATTATTTTTTATATTATTACCATTTAAAACATGCAATTTGAAACAGATTCACCAGAAAGGAAAACTTTAACAGAAGGACTTAGTAGCAGAAGTTATTATTATTAAATGTTTGGGTCTAATTTGAATAACCGGATTTCATCTTTTGTTACAAAATGTTATTTTTCACAAAAATATAATACATTTCACAAAAATAACTTGTACTTTTCACAAAATAGGCCCCAGGGAAAAAAACCCTGCATCGACACTGGCAAAAGTATTCAGATGTTCTTTATTCCTTGTATGATAGTTTAAATATTGTAAATTGGAGATGAATGAAAATGAATTCTAATTCAATTTTAAGATAGATAAATATAACTTTTGGAGATTGAAAGAAAAATTGTCCAACAATGAATGCTTATTTAAAGAAAATAAAAATATAATAAATGAACAACGTGGTCTGGATGTTTATTTGTAATTTTAGTGGCAATTGGTCTTCCATCACGCGGGTCGAAGACTCTGGAAAATTAAGCCGATAACAATTTAAACGAATCTGAAAACGAAAAAAAAAAAACTGCAGATTCCTTATACATTGTAAAAAAGAAACTTATTTTAATGTAATATGCCGAAATTCTATAGTTTGAACGTCTCGACATATGCGCCAGAATCTGTTTTTGAAAATTAATTGGACCGTCTTAATGTTACGCTCGCTGTTTTACGCATTTTAGTGCCGAAAAGTCTTTTTTAAAGTGTAAAAATTGTATCTACTTAACATTTTCTTAGCTCGGGATAATCTCTTTAATGTTTAATGAATATTACAGTATAAAAACAAATTTGAATATTTTTTATATAATCCGGAAAAGCCTTTTTTTTTAAGAATATTAATGTATATTTCAATACTGTAAAAAATATACATGATTTTTTTTCTCGTGAAAATGCGAGTAATTTTTTATTATTATTAATGTTTAAAGTACATATTTAGAAGATGATTAAAGGAAACAGGGTGACGAGTTATAAGCAAAAGCTTTCACGTTATTTATATTTAAAACATCGCTTTATGTTTTCGCAGAAAAAAAAAATGCTTTATAAACATTCTATCGCGTTTTTAGGGGTTGTTGGTACACTTTGAACTTTTTTTTTTTTTTTTTTTGCAGAGATTAATAATTTGTTACTGACATATTATTAAATAGTTTTATGAAGAAAAGGGATTTATTCAAGAAAAAATACAATTCTTGTGGCAAAACAAATTCCAAAAAAATTCGATTTTTTTTAAAGTTTTTCTTTTTAAATTTAAGAAAATTTCTAAAACCTTACTTCGCTAACAATTTTGAACTTGTTTAAACTTTTTTAATTGGGTGCTCTTTTTACAAGTGTGTTTGTTCTATAACGCCAGTCATCATATTTCCAAAAATTAATTAGTTTAAAAAAAAAATAATAACATTATATAAGTAAAAATGCTGTTCGAATGACCATTTATATATATATATATATATATATATATATATATATATATATATATATATATATATGTATGTGTTAAATAAACTATTTATATCACTGGTAATCCAATCTCTTTTATGAAATGCCCCTTAAAGATCGTCTGAAAAATAGATATATGTTGAAGTTACATTATTTTGATCATACCAATATGTTGAAAAATCAGAAACTGAATAAATTAGTCTGAAAATTGCAACTCTGTTACATTTAAAGGGCAAAGGGTGAAGTAAAAAGCCTTTTTGCATATTTATATTCGTCGGATCTTTACATTACGTTACCAAAATATACTAGAGATGTCTAAATACATTTTAAACAAGTAGTTTGAAAATTAATATTTTCTCCAGTTTTCTCGAAGGATACCGCTTAAAAAATATAATTTTTTTATTATCAAGTTTAAATTTGGTATGTTTTTTTTCCAAAAAATGAGCTTCCCATATTGATCTGTCAAAATATGTGGAAGTAATTTTTATAGAATATTAGTTACATATGTATTAAATATTTAACCACGAAAAGTATTACTGGACTGAGTGTATTAAATCTTTTGGAACTCTTTTTACCTTAAAATACGGATTTGTAGAAAGAGGGTGTAGTCTAGTACGGAAGAAATCATATGATGGCTATGACATAGCTGAATTCGTGAACAGGAATGAAATATTCGTGAAACCTTTTATTATTTTTATTTATATTTTTATTTATTTATTTATTTATTGTTTTACTTGGTTATTTTATTTATATGAAATATTTTTCTCCAAGCAGCTAGAACAGCTGGAGTCCTTCCTGTCACAACTGTAAAAAAATTATCCAATTTAAAAGATATTTAACATCTATCAATGATTTTTTTCGTAAAAAGTAAACATGTAAGAAAATTAAATTTATTCAATTATAAATTGCAAGTGTTGAGTATCTATTTTTCTCAGACAGTTAGAATATAACTAAACATGCTAACGCTATACGAATGTAATACTTTAGCAGAACATGTTTTTACTTAAAAATAAATCTTCAACATTTCTAGAGTATACAAAATGGATTATAACGTTTTATGTGACGTGATTTAGAATTTTCCGATAAAAATTTAGCAAGTCTCATTAAATACAAAATTTAAAAACAGCGGAAAATTTCTAATTCTTTAATAAATTATAATCAAATGAGGTACAAGTACGGGCAAAAAACTTTTATTGAATATAAACAAAATACGTAGTAAGTTGATCATGAAATAGAGTGGCTAAAAATGTAATTACGGTAATTTTTATTGTTGTTGTTGAACTTTTTCAACCTTTGAAAATTTGAAAAATGAAGCATCCCATGACATGAAAAATGATACATTAATGAAAATTGAAATATACTATTTAATTTCTTTTTTTAGATTAATTATTCTAAAAGGAATACCTAAAACTAGGTTTAAAATTATTTTAAAACACCTAATAAACTGCAAGAAGTTTTGAATATACCCTTTTAGTGCAGAAATCCCATTAGCATCTATCAGCATTTCAATCATGTTTCAACACTCTATACACAGTAAGAGAAGGCAAATGTTTCTTAATCTATGAAAATATAATCTAGCCGTCAACAAAAATATAATCTAACCGTCAACAAAAATATATAATAACTTCTTTTAACTTACCCATGGCTCCGAAAAGTGTTCTTTATTTTTAGAAACTTCCGAAATCAATATATGTTTCATATTTAAAGAAGAATTTATAAACACAAAATTTCTTTGATTGCGACTAATTTTCGGAATTTTTTCCAAGTAATTTCATAGTGTATTAATCAGTTTTCTCAAGCGGGAATATCGGTTTTTAGAATACTATTAATTCTCAATTAAACATTGCCTGCTCCGTAATTGAATTAATATATGCAAGAGTAACAAAATAATATTAATTTAATTATTAATGTTAATGCTGTTGATTTAATCATGTTTAATGAACATGAACATGAAAATGTTTACTTGAGAATTGATATCATCTTAAAAACCTATATTCCAGGTTGTAAAAACTGACTAGGGAAAACTGTCCTAAAATGACATACTTGGGTAAAATGGCATACCTTATGTTTCTTAATATTACCGCTAGAGGCCAGCATTTAGTCATACGCAGTTGTATTGTGGAACCCATCGGCAACGATAAGCATTTAATGGCAAAAGTTTCAAGTTCATATTTTTCATTGTTCACAAAGAAACTGTTTACACCTTCGTCAGAAATTTCTTGGGACTATTTTTAGGTGCTAATTCATGTCTGATCTATTTCAGTGATTACATATCTGAAGTATAAGGATAATACTTAGTTCTGTATAGATTATTTTCTGTGTATGCGAAAATTTATAAATGCATGTGTTCTCGATTACTGCCTCTGTATATACAATATGACAATTGTAGCTAAAATTACAAGTAGCCTATTGGGATAAAATGGCTCAGTATGTCATTTTTATCCCAATACAAAAATACTGTGTTATTTTACTTACCTGTGTCCTTTTACCTCGTGTTTTATGTGCCTCAGTTGTGACAGAAAGTACACTGGACAATGAGGTAAGCAATGACCGCAAGACAAGTTCTACAAATAGCGGCCTATCTAGACGTAATCCGTCAATTTTCACAGTTTCAATGTAACCTCGTTGAATTCCAGAGACAACATCTGTTTCCGATACTCCGAAGACGCGTGTACCTTTTAAACCGGCAGCATATTCAAGTTCATAAACTTCATTTATCAGACCACTTGATGCATCTCCACTTCCTTTTTCCCCCTCATGTTAGATCATCCAAAAAAAGAGGAAGCATGAAGGTGCAAATGTTTTGACAAGCAGTCCTAATATTGTCGAGGCGAATGCAAAAGCTCCTGAGAAACATAATTCACAGTCAAGACGTGTAGCTCTACAATGCTAAGAAGAAAATTAGCTTTGTTACTTCCAATGATGGTGACAAAGACGATCTTTCTGCCGATGATGATGAAGCCTGTGTTTTTTGCAATGATTTATTCAGTCACTCGAAACGGAAGGAGAAGTGGTTAAATGTGTTAAGTGTTCAAAGTGGGTGCATAGTGAATGTGACGGTGTTTCTTGGTATGCAAAAACATTCATTTGTGATGTATGCAAGTAAAATTAATAGCAACTTATGTGTCTGTCGTTTTAGGACAGCACTGTAGATAAAATAACATAGTGCAGCATTTTATGTGAAGCGTTATTATGCCGTTGTGACTTTATTTGTTACTTTGTAAAAGGCACCAATGCATTTTGGTTCTCAACAGTTAGTTTTTAAAAAATAAGGGTGTTAAGGAAACAAATGTATGAAGAGAAGCATTTTTTCCTTAGGGTATGTCATTTTAGGACAGTTTATTCTAATACACTTTAAAAACTAGTTGGAAATGTTTCCAAAAATCAATTTATAAATGTTTCTTTAAATCTCAAAAAGATAATAGTTTCAGAGTTTTCTAAAGATAAAGTGCGCTTTTCGGAATCATGGTTATCTTGAAAGCGGCTGTTGTATATTTTAACTTGTTATGTCATATTTCCTATATTAGGAAACATTTGTCTCTTTTTATCATTGTACGTAATCTGGATTATATAATTATTGTATGATTTGCATTTTAAAAAGATAATAAAAGCTTAAACAAAAGAAATTGTAACAAAGTAAAAAGGGTAATAAAATTTTGACTATTCCTTAATTTTTCTTAAGTTAATAAAATAACATAAAGTAAAGGTATGCAAAAAGCCTTAATAAAAAATAAACAAAACTCCTCATAAAAATAGATATGAAAATTCGTTTACCGTTATTTTATTTATTTTCGTAAATTATTGTTATTATTTGTGTTCAATTTGTCCAAAGTATGAATACTGCAAAGTATACCATTCTTTTTTTTAGATCCATATTTCTGTAATCAACTGCTAAAAACTGAACTAGGTTAAAAACTGAGTTAAAATATTCAATGAACTGCCAAAATTCCCCGAGAATACTTTTAAGGAAACAAAGTATTAATACTTTAATTACTATATTTAACTAATATGAAATATAATTATTTTCAAACAATATTTCACTCATTATACAATGATCAGTGTTTTAATAAAAAAGTGAAATTGTCAGAAACTAGAAGGGTTGGAGGTCATACTTTTCAATAAGAATTACATAGTTTTTACGTGACGTGAAATAAATGACGATAAAACTTTAAACGAAATTAATGAAATAAAAATAGAAACAAACTCTAAATATTTCTTGAACTTTGTAAAAAAAAAATCTTTGATTGTATTATGTCAAAACTTGTATTTATCGAACTTTTGAAACAATATACCAGAATTTACTTTTAGAAAATCATTTGCACCGCATCTTACCAAAACATAGGCTTTATTTATGTTGAAAAGGCCTTTTTTTAATGTAAACAATATTTTTTCCAATCAACATTTTTTTTAGCTCGTGATAATCTCTTTAAAGTTTCATAAAATAAAATGAAAACAAATTTGAAACATATGTTCCAGATATAAGCATAAAAAAGACCTTTTTTAAAGAATTTTAATGTACGTTTTTATAACGGAAAAAAATATACACGCATGGATTTTGTATCGTGTAAATACGAAATAACATTTTAAAAATTAGTTACGTATCTTTAAAAAACCTGTATTGAAGCAATTAAAGTAAGTTGAGAGGCTAGTTATAACAAAAAATAAATTTATCGTTAATTATATCGAAACCATCACTTTCACAGAAAAATATGTTTTATTAAATTTTTGGCATGATCAGAATGTTTATTTTTTTTTTCAATATCTTGTCGATGAGGTGTAAGCAATTTAGACTTTCTTACAATGATTTAAATGTTTATATATATATATATATTTTTTAAAATAAGACAAAGTATTCTAAATATATGTATATCTTTAAATATATATATATACAGGGTGATTCTCTACCGCATGTACAAACTTTGAGATGTGGTACAACTCACTAAAACAAGCATTTTTCATGTAGGAAATTTGGGTTGTAATCCACTCGTTCAATCAGAAATACAGGGTTCATCACTGGAATTCGATCCCAAGTTTTCTTTCACAATTTTAACGGTAATGAAGATATTTTACTGATATTCAACATATTTACTTCAACTTCTAAGAAATGTGATTGATGTCACGGGAAGTCCACGGTAATTAGATCAGTGATCCATATGTACTGCGAGATAGATTTCAAATTACGAAGTGTCAGGGTTAGTGTTGTTTGGACGCAGATAGTAGACATTTATAATAATTCTTTGGATGTTATCAAATTTCAAAGAAAACAAAATATATGTGTTGAAAATATCCGAAAAATACTTTCATTATTGTTATAGCTATGAACGAAAACTCGGTTTCGACTTAAAGTAATGCACCCTGTACTTATGAATGAATAAGTGGATTACGACTCAGGTTTTCTCAATAAAAAATGTTTGCTTTAGTGCGCTATACCGTTCTCCCAAGTTTCCATACGCGGTAGAAAATCATCCTGTGTTATTTATATAGAAATAGAATAATCAAGCACTTAATGCGTTACTGAATGTCGTGTATTAAACAATACTTTACTTGTTTTTCAGCATTAAGATAGTTAAAATCATAAAAAATAAATTACCAAGATTTGGTATTTGTTTTTTTTAAATAACTTTTCTTAGCTAAAAATTGATCTTTGTGTGTTTAAAGAATACAATATGTATTACACAGATTTTTCATGACGTGCATTTTAAAAGTACCACTGAAAGCTTAAATCAAACAAATGAAATAACAAGAAAGAAAAATTGTGCGTCAAGCGTAGGTTATAAAATATCTTACAACACATTCAGAGTAGTACTATAAGAAAACTTAACCATTTATTAAATGAACTATGACGTCTACGTAAACAATTTGGAAGAAGCATAACACATTTGAAAATCCAGTTTCAGCAAGCACCATCTATAGTCGAAAAAGTATTCAAAATTTTTTGTTCAGACCTATATATGATATATAGATGTCTAAACATATGTATTCTACATAGTATGAAAAATCTCGTTCATCTGAAAAATACATAAAAAAGCTAAAAATTATTCTTCTTCAGTCACTTTCGTCAATAAGCATAAATGTACATTCTTTTTTACGTAAATGAATGATAAATGAACACCATATTCTATAGTGAGCATCTTCTAGACAACTTCAGTGACGTACATCCATTTCAATAAATTTGAAACTGTACAATCATTAAAATACACTGAAAAAGATTTTTCACCTCAACAATAATGTGAGGGAATTCTTTTGAGTGTCCTAGTAAGCGAACTATTAATTCTATACCACTACATTTTCAATACCGAACATGCTACTGTTAACGTCAATAACATATATTAATTACATGGGAAACCAAGTATATTTAAGCGAATTAAAGCGCGGACAGACAGACAAACGTACAGATGGACAGATCGCCAGACAAACAAAATTGATAAACACTTTTCAACTGTATTCGAAAGTGTAACGATATTTACCTCTGAATTCGCTTGTTGATGGAAAAATGCGATAAAATCATGAAAAGTACTAGATTCGCACAATAATTCGGTCAATGCAACATATGTAATGCCAATTACATTACGAAAAATAGATCGTCTAATTTAGGGTTGATTGGATGTGAATGTTGGTCACTTTCCTCATATCTCGCATATCTCGTATTATTTTCTTATTTAAGGTGGTGAAAATGGCAAGCATCCGCATGCAATCAGAGCTAAATTGCATGATCCACTTTCCGTAATAGAATTGACATTAGATACTGTACACGGTCCGAATTAGTGTGTATTTATACCACTTTGTGATTTCATTGCATTTTATAAGCAACAAGTTAATTTTGTTGTAAATATCGCTAAAATATCTTGATTATTTTTACAGTTATGATCTAAAATTCGAGAACAGTATCTTGTAATTTTGACTGAATGAGTGGATTTTGACTCTGCTTATTTTATACAAAAATTGTTTGTTAACCGCCTCTTAAAGTTTGTAACTTTTATACTGAAGCATGTACATTATGAGAAATATTATAAGAAGCATATATAACGAGTATATTATAAGAAAATAGGATGTAGTTCAAAAAGAAATAAGTGCAATTGCAGGGTCAGTTAAGGTCAGTTAAGCATAAGGTCAGTTAAGGTCAGATCAATAATTCCAGATATTCTCCGATTAAATGCAACGAATATTAGTTATTGTAATAATGTGGGTTCATTTTTATGAAGATAGCATGTATAATCAAAGAGAAATTCTCGTTTTTTTTAAACAGTCCCAAATTTTACCAAGTTTTTTGCTTATAATTTGCAGAGTTTTTAATATAAAAACAAGTTATTTTCAGAAAATATGACAAACAAAATTATACACAATACCCTGCAATCAGAATTAATGTATCCAAAAATTGAGTATCCAAATATACTAGCTTATGAAAGTTGACATAATAAGAATGAAGCGTCTCTCATTCTATATTTGATACAACACCTCATCTTTTTGCTTCCTTTTGGGAACAGCGAATTTCGAACTTATTCTATCGACGATTACTATCAGAATTTTCTAGCTATGTTTTTGAGACTTTCATAAAAGGTGGTTTATACATTTAGCTAATATATTATAAACAGTATATTTTGATTGAATTCGCGCATGCACAGTGAAACAATATTTAGTAAACCTGCTCATTTCTAATACAATTTTTATTAATTTTAATTCTGATTGCTGGGTATCCTATCCTAATAATATTATAAATCTGATTGTGTGCAAATGTTAGGCTGAAGCCAGCATCAAAATGAAGCATTTAATTATCCTGTATCTTTGCATATAAGTTGATTATAACCCTCATATGAACATAGGCTGGTTTTTGTTTATTTTATTTCAATATTTTTCTTAATAATTCAAAATTTCATTATTTTCATAGAGAATAATGGACATTTTTTCGTATATTTTAAAATGGTTGGTTGGTTTGATTGGTTTGGCCCAAAGGGCCCGGTTTTGCAGCTTTTTTTAAAATGGTTAAATTTATTTTACCGTTGCTAATACTTTATCGTTGCCAATATGAAATAAAACCCCTGAGTAATAATTTTTAATCAACAATATATTTTCACATGAAAAATATCCATGTGAAAAATGAAAAGGATATCAATTATTTAAGAATTAAACAGAATATGAAATGATGTCATATTAGAAATAAAACGTGCGTTTTCAAATATTTGATAATAATACAAAGTGCATAAATACGAGTAAGTATGGAAAGCAAGCGAATCTGATGTCATATATAGAAAAATAAAACAGATTTGTTTTGATGTTAAAATAAAATGATCTTGGGTTATCAAATTATTTGTGATTAATTTCTCTTATTTTTTTTCTTTTTCTTTTTCGCATGAAAGGAATTATTTTAAATGTACGTAATATATGTATTTTAAATGTATGTGTTGTAAATTAAAGTTCTGTGTTTTAAATGAAATGAGTGAAAGATTTATATTTTTAATGAATTCAATACAAATGATGATTAGGTTGGCGATTTATCGTCTGCACACGGCTAACATAATGTCACCATATTTTTAATTTAAATTTTAAAAAGTAAAAAAAAAAATTGGATGGCAAATGTCAATGATATGCATCGCAAAATTATCCGTATCGAAAATCAGAAAATCTTAATAAAAATAACTATAATTTTTAAAAAAAGTTGCTTTTCTCATAAAAGCTAAAGATTTAATATGATTGTGTGGAAGTAACAGCATTTTTCCTCTATCATTTTCCCACAATCGAAACACATTTCTAAATCGTCGTTTCGAACCGGAATTTAATTTTACATGTCTTTTAGTTTTAAAGTAGGAAAAACTTTGTTGTCGTTTTTAAATAAAGCTTTTCTTAAAGTTGTTTCATAATAGATTTTTATAAAGTCTTGTAGGATAAGAAAAATTGCATAGATTTTAAAGCAATGTTTAAGTAAAATTACAATATTTTTTAAACTTAAAAAACAACAATGTTATCGAAAAGAAAATCGATTTTACCAACAAATTCGCGTAATGCAAAAGCAAAGAAGAAATCAAAAAGGTAATGAATCTTTTCTTCCAGCCGAATTGTGTAAACTTGAACAAGCCCATCGCGCCAATTCATAACATTATAAACGTGGAAGCGCGTTCTATATAGTAGAATGTTTTTTTTACATATAGGTAGAAAATTTCCGAGAATAGGAAGGTTAGGGTCTAAAATTAGGTCCATAGTCAATTTGCCTTTTTTTTTTTTTTTTTTTTTTTTTTTTTTATCGAGTGAAATTTGGCGCAAAATTAAATACATTGTTGTAACCATATTTGTTTTTTGCATGGTAAACACTTAATGGTATTGTAGATGATCATTTCCCCGCTCACCTTTGATGTCAACTATGACTGTAAAACATATTAAAAAATATTAGCCGATAATTTTCTAATTTTCTTATTGCTTCATGATGTAAATGGACATCCTGTTTCATACTTTAAACCTGAATCGGTCATGCCATTGTCGTTCAATTTTTATTCCTAATACTAACCCTAATCGTATCCTATTCTAATCCTGATAATAACTTTAAAGAATATTCTTTGACACGAATATGTAAATGAAATCAATATCCATAAATGGAATGAATGGAAAATAGAATAAATAGAAATGGCAAAATAAAATAACAAGAAAGTACATTTATTCGACACCTAACCCTAGAGAAAGCGTAAACAATTTCAAGCGCATGAAATAAATTAAAATAATCTTATATATACTAACAAAAATATGTAAATTTAGATCATCAGATTTGTGTCGTCGGTATTTATTTGCTTATAGTGTTCTTGACGCGATAGAGAAAATATCGAGGTTATATTGGGCAGAATTTAAAGTACTTTCCAGCAACCTTTATTTACATTTTAGAATCGCATCAGATTGTTATATTTTTGTGAAATAGCTATCAATGTATAAAATCCACAAGCAGTTTGTTCACTATTTACACCACTTAGCGTGAAGCACTTAATTTAATATATACATAAACAAGATAATGTAGTAAGAAATATATAACATATGTCTATGCAAATAAACAATATAATAATGCCCATTTAGCAATGCACACATATACAAATTGTACACCAAATACCATCTAAAATGCACTGTTGTATAGAAGAATTCTGCCAGTGTTGTTTTTCGTTTTACGAAGAGGAATTCCTCGATTTTCACGATTTTACTGGGTCCTCCTTTTTTCATTAGTTGCAGTTTCATTTTCGCGATTGTTTATATTATTTGGCATGAAATTTCATTTTTTAGCTCACAGGCTATCAAAGCCTGAGAGCTAATGTGCCCGCCCGTTCTGTATGTATGTACGTATGCACGTAACGCGATAACTCTTGATAGAAATAACCGTTTTACTTCAAACTTTGTTTATAGGTTCATTGTGATAAGGCGCTTCCCTGATTAGTTTTGGAGGTTCATTGGTTAAGTATAAAAGGGGTGAATGGGGGGGCTAACACCCCTTAATTCAGATAAATGGGTTTTTCATGCAGAATTATCCCATTTTCTTCAAATTGTGTATATGGGTTCATTTTGATAATGCGATTCTGTGATTAGTTTTGGGGGTTCATTGGTTAAGTATAAAGGGGGAAAGGGAGGGGGTCATCCCCCCTTAATTTAGATAAATGAGTTTTTCATGCAGAATTATCCGATTTTCTTCATATTTTGTATATAGGTTCATTGTGATAATGAGCTTCTCTGAATAGTTTTGGAGGTTCATTGGTTAAGTATAAGGGGGGAAAGGGGGCTAATCCCCCTTAATTTAGATAAATGGGTTTTTCATGCAGAATTATCAGATTTTCTTCAAATTTTGTATACATATTCATTTTAATTAGAGGCTGCCCTGATTCGTTTAAGGGGTTGATTAGTTAACTATGAGGGGGATGACCCCCCCCCCTTCAATATATTGTCGATTTCTTTATTTTTCGAGGGTAGAGTATAATGTGAGCTCAATGCCCTTAGTTTAACTGGGCAGTTTTCTTTTTATTTAAGACTGGGTTATGTCAAGGCCCCTATAGCAAAGAAATACCGTATTGTCTCCTATAAAATGTGATAAAGCTTTGGTTAATTATATATGTTGTTAATTATCAAGTGAAATGTTTTGCTAAATTAATGCATTTATTCTTTGTTTAATGTTACGTGAACGAAGTCACGGGTAACAGCTAGTTATGTATAATTTTGTTTGTCATATTTTCTGAAAATAACTTGTTTTTATATTAAAAACTCCGCAAATTATAAGCAAAAAACTTGGTAAAATTTGGGCCTGTTTTTATAAAAACCTGAATTTCTCTTCGATTATACATGCTATCTTCATCTTAATGAACCCAAATTATTACAATAAGCCACGTAATCATAATCTACAGTTTGAATACTTTTTCAATATTAGTTTTTACAGGGTTATCCAAAAGATATTCGTTTTTCTTCAATTTGTTAACAGCCCCTTATGGGGTTTCGGAAAAAAATCTTCACGGAAGTATATGATGTTTATCATGTTGTCTACACTCCTGAAAGTTCAGGGTAATTCCTCATGTATCTTTCCAGATATTTAACAAAACGTCTAAAATCGCAAGTGACCGGTCATCATTTGAAATATAGTGTAACAGGCTTGCCACGTGTTTGTCCCAAATCCTCGCGATCAATGAAATTTTATTGCTCGTATGTCACTTCTATCTTACATATAAAGGCACTCTAGTTGCTTAAAACTCATGATATTAGCCAAAATCTTTTCGTCCAATTTTGTTTCTCGTATGCCACCTCTTTCACATTTATAAAGGCAATCTATTGTTCACCGCTGAGATTTCGAACGCAGTAGGTAATCACATATTAAATCATTTGATATTTCATCACTATAAAAAAACTATCTATATATATATTTGTCTTACGTGGCGCGAAAATAGGGCTGAATTTGTAACTTATGGTTTGGCAAAAACTGTAGTTTCCAGAGCTCAGACCAATAAACAGACTAGATTGTGTTAGATCAGCTCCGCCTCCGTCCAATATGGCGGTCAGTGTGAAAGCAGTGTAACCATAGAATGAAACTCAAACTAGCAATTATTAAAAATAAAATAACATGTACGTAATCCAAAGCGTCTGAGATGATTCCTCATTTTAATTATGAGCAATATCATTAATTTCAAATGAATTCTCAACTCTTATTTAGAATTCATTTAAGAATTTCACTCACTCAGAAGACAGAGAAAAAAAAATCAACTGTCTAGATATCACCTGCCGCCATCTGTTGCTGTGTTGATGAAGTAAAAAATAATTCATTTTGTAAAAATCTATAATCAATTGGAACAATAAAATTTCGAACGAAATTTAAACGAAGACAAACAAACTATTTTCCTATCACATAATTTTTTTTCTAAAGAATTTAAGTCGTGCTGTACAAAAGATCCCTTTTTCATAGTATTTAAATGATTTATTTGCTTATTAGTAGCGCCAACTAAATGCATATTCAGTTGTGTTTTCAACGGAGAATTACTTTTTTACATTAAAATAAATTGTCAATTTCATATGTTCAAATGTTTTATGGTAGGATTTATTTCGGCTAGAATTGCTGAAAAAAAGGGGCGAGCGAGCGAAAGAGAGTTGTGACCGCTTAGCGGTCTCAATGTGAATTGCTTCGCAATTCACGGGGTTGGCGAGCGTTAGCGAGTAGGGGGCTGAGCCCCCTAGTATAATAGAATTGCAGTGTAAACATTTACATTGAAATCCTTTCTGTGGTTGTTGAGAACGACCAAACACAGAAGCTTAAAACATGTGAATTAAGAGAAAAATATCATCGAACGATGATGAAATTTTATTAAGGTTTACTTATTTTTTTTAAAAAAATCTTGTATAAGCTGTAAAAGTTATAAAAAATAAACTTTGTTTTGTTTAAACTTTATTTTTGTTTTCGACTCATGGTTCTACAATCAATACGCATCAATATATAACAATCAACCAGATACAAAAATGCATAAAAGAACATTCTATCAACTGTTGAATTGTTCATAACTATAGTTTTATGGAAAAGTTTTGCATTAAATAATTAGCTAATATGACACAAATTTAGCATCAAATTATATTTCCTTCATCAATTTGAGATTTATAATAATTTCATAAGAAACAAACAGACCAAAATGTCGAATAAATTCAATGAATATTCTTTTTATAACATTTCTTTTACCGTTTCTTCTCATACATTTTTTTATTGTGATAACTATGGTTATTACCGTGCAACAAGATGCAAGAATTTAAAAAAAAAATGGATATATTTGCTTATAGAATATACATTATGGATTACATAGATTTTACGTAACAGTTTTTTACTTCAAAATAATCCGATAAAACCCTAAACTATACTAATGAAATAAAAAAGTGGGAAAACACTGAAGATTTATTAAACATTTTGAAAAAAAAAATTCTATGAATATATTATGCTGAAAATTCTATTTATTGAACTTTTAAATATATGCATCATTATTTTTTTTAATTAATTGCCCCATCTTAGCAGATTGTAGTCTCTTTTTTTTTTTTAAGTTTTACGCCATTTTTTATATATGAAAACTTTTTATCTACTTAACTTTTTTAGCGCGTGATAATCTGTTTCAAGTTTGATAAAAATTACAGTATAAAAATGAATTCCTAACATTTTTTCCAGATATAAGTGGGAAAACCATTTTTTTCAATTTTAATGTATGTTTTAATAAGCAAACAAAAATTCAAAAATATTTTTTTATCGTTAAAATACGAGTTATGTTTTAAAAATAGTGATGTTTAAAGTACGTGTTTTAAAGATGATTAAAAGGAGAAGAGTGGATAGTTATAAGAAAAACTTCCACTTTAATTATATTGGAAACCTCACTTTAATTTTTAGAGAAAAAAAAATGTTTTATAAAATATAACAATTATTAAAATGGTTTTTTTTTAATATTTTGTTGATGAGATTGAATTTATGTCAGAGTTTCTTACCAGGATTAAAATTATTAAATTTTTTTCAGAAAAAATAATGGATGGATAAAGCATTTTAAATACTTGTAAATAAGTTTAGAAAATGCTATTTATATGTTTACTGAATATTCAAGCGCTATAGTTAATTTAGTATATTTTATTGTTGGGGTTCATTTAGCCATGACATTTTAACTGTCGTGACATAAGAAGATGTACTTTTATATACTTAATGTATATTTTACCTCACTTTTCTATGTATATAAGATATTCTAAAATAAATTAGCCTGGTTTCAATAATGAAAAACAGAATTTTAATTAAAATAATATGTCATACAACTGTTATAAGTGTTACTCCATGTGTGTTTTAAATTATTTAAAATAAAGATTTCTTAAATGTTGGTTTAGCTCTCGTAAATATGCATATTTCGGTATTTTTTAGCTCACAGGTTATCAAAGCCTGGGAGCTAATGTGCCCGCCCGTTCTGTTTGTATGTATGAATGTACGTATGTACGTATGTACGTAACGCGATAACTCTTGATAGAAATAACCGTTTTGTTATAGGTTATTAAGGCGCTTCCCTGATTAGTTTTGGGGGTTGATTGGTTAAGTATAAAAGGGGGAAACGGGGGACTAACGCCCCTTAATTTAGATAAATGGGTTTTTCATGCAGAATTATCCCATTTTCTTCAAATTTTGTATATAGGTTCATTTTGTTAATGCGCTTCTGTGAATAGTTTTGGGGGTTCATTGGTAAAGTATAGAGGAGAAAAGGGGGGCTTATCCCCCTTAATTTAGATAAATGGGTTTTTCATGCAGAATTATCCGATTTTCTTCAAATTTTGTATATATATTCATTGTAATTAGAGGCTTCCCTGATTAGTTTAAGGGGTTCATTAGTTAACTAGGAAGGTGGGGGGTAACGGGGGGATGACATGCCCCCCATAATATATTGTCGATTTCTTTATTTTTCAAGAGGCTTATTTCAAATTCTTCGAAATAAATGTATAATATACAATTCGTGTAAATAGCCTGTGAGCTCAATGCCCTCAGTTTAACTGGGCACTTTTCTTTTTATTTTATGTATGATAATTTTTAATAACCCTTGTGTGATTTCTACCCTATCTGTTCTGTATGGCTCAAAATATTCGATTAAGATGAAAATTTTAGTGGGTTTACCTCTAATGAGGCAAAATGCACAAAGGGGCATTCATTTTCCAAAAGATTTATTGTTTTCAAATCAAGTAATTCAAATCAAAATGGCTGATTATGGAAAGGAACTGAAGAAACCATAAAAATACAATTGCTTTTTTATAGGTCCACTTTAAAACATTAAAAATCTGCCTCATCTGCAGATTGTATATTATTATTATAACAACAATTCTCCACTTTACATAAAAAGTGATTAGTTTAAAACAATCGATGCGCTTTAGAAGATATGGATTTAAAACGAACAATGATTAAGGAGGACATTTTAAAAAGTTTATTTAAACATTAAAAAAAAATAACGTCATATTTCGACGGTGCCTTTGGGCAGATGCAATGCACATGCACATGGGAGCTCACTCGGTTGCATAAACACAGGAAGGAATGTGTGCTTTATTTACTATGTTCTTTTATTTACTGAATATGAAATGGACGTAGGACTATACTATTTGTATGATATTTTATAGGTCCATGAAAGTTTCTTTCGTGCAGTGGTGAATATGTAATGTCGAACTGATTTAAATTACATAGTAAAATTTTTGAAACCCTGTTTCATCCTCTTCCCCTCTTAAATAATAAGTTTATTTTATTGATATTGTTATAGTAATTTTTCCCGTCACGTTTTGACGGGTTCCATCTAGTTTAACATAATAACACTTTCTTGGTAAAAAAAAAATAGTTAACAGTGTAAGGCTTTCCTTTTTGTAATTCGTTAAGTAATAGTCAAGTTGTCATGGAGCTCTTATACCTACAAAAACTTCAATTATTGAAAAAATATATATTATAAAAATGTATAATTTCTGAACACTTTAAAACAAATGAATGCACCCTTAATAGTTGTTAAATATTGAATATTTTCAAAGGGAAAACTTCAGTCATTTTTCTCAAAATGTAAATTTTAGGTCATTGCGCACATTGTACCTAAGAAACATTCCAATATTTTTTAATGAAATTTTCTGGATATGTAATATACGATAAACTCTTTAAAGTGAACCGAATTTTTCATTTATTTGTTGTTGTTGTTGTTGAAGATATATTTTTCCTCGGTTTTATTTTGAAAATTTTATATAAGAACAATCCAGTTTATTTTTAAAACATTAAAATATTATTAAACAATTCTAAGTTGAATGTAAGCACACGATTCTCAAGTATAATTAAATAACAAAAGTATATTTTTTATATACAGAAATTCATTTTTAATTATGCACACAACTCGTGATTCCAAGTTTCTGATTTAAAAATGTCTAAAAGTTTAAAAACCCCTATAAAAATTAACTTTCTTAATTGATCTGAAAAAAAATAAATGCAAGAAGAAATATGTATCGATTACTGCCATAAAAAATTGTGTTTTCGTAATGTACATTATTTAGAGATACCAAACGACAAAAATGGTCCGTTTTTTTTCCACTTTTCCACTTTTTAAGAGTCCTTAGTTCCTTTAAGAACTACTTAAGTTATAAGGTAACCCTTTTCAACGTTCGAGGTTCAATACAACACATATCACAACGGCTTTTACAAAATATGAACATATCAGTAATTAATGAAACATCTTAATCGTAATCCGCACAACAGCATTTACTGAAAAAGCTATTTTTTCCATAATCAGAGTGATTTTATTGTAAATGACAAGAATAATTTTACGGTTTAAAAGAATAACTAATTAAAACACAAAAGGATAAAAAAACGCATCAATTAAAATCTAAATAATGACTCAATCTTATTTTTGGCACAAAATGAAATAACTTGCTTATCTTTATTTCCTTCCCAATAGAAATTATTTTCTGTCAAAAACTATTTCAAATCGTTATCATATAAATTTTCTTTTTAGTTTTTTACATTGCCCATAATATTCTAAGAATACATTTCAAAAAAATTTTTCAAAATTGTTAGGCAAAAAAAAATGTTATGAAAAAATAAATTAAAAAATCTGATAAAATAAAATACAAATCTAATTAATATAATAAAGACGTGTTAGAGGGAGGAAACGTGTTTAAGATTAAGGTGAATACTGAAAAGTTTTTATTAAAAGAAAACGATACTTTGCAAAATACTCCAGATGAAAAAAAATACTTGCAAATTCTTTATAGTGTCTAATTATACCTTTTTCTAATTTTAAATCATAAATATATAATAAGTTGCTTTTTATAGTAATCCCTTTATTATTTTTTTCCTTTGTCAAAAGAGTTTTTTATCCTATGTATAATTAAAATTGGTGTCTAGCGAAAACAGGTTAATTAAGGGCAATGCAAAAATAGCAAGTAATTAATCAAAAGTTTAAACTTATTTGTACTATTGCTTCTTCGCTGTTATAAATGGATACTAGAAAACAATGTAAAAAATATATGATTGAAACAAATGATTCTTAATCTAGAAAAATATCATATATCCACGAAATAAAATATAGAATAAACTTTTCCTAATTACGCACGATACCGAAAAGTGTCCACTTATTTTTCGGAAACGTTTTCGAGTATCTTTTATGGTATATTAATCAGTTTTTTCAATCCGGAATACACGTTTTTCGAATGATATTAATTCTCAAGTAAATATTTCGTGTTCAACAAACCTGTTCTACAGAACATAATTTCCCTGTCCACCACGGATAGACGATTGCGATTATCAGGCTTTCTGATTTGTTCTTACACCGAACGCTTCTTACATCATTTCCGGTTGAACTTGGTTTCTTATATAATAGCTATTAATTTCCATATAATCTAATTAATTTCTAAATATAATATAATATAATAAATAATATAGTATATAATGTTAATATATATATATTTAATACGTATATAATTAATATAATAATATTGTAAAATGTTATATATATATATATATATTTATATATATATATATAATATAATATATAAAAGAATATAATATTATATAATAAATTACATAGTCTAATTTATTTCTATATAATCTAATATCTGTATATAATCTAATAATATCTATTAATTTCTTATATAATATCTGCTTATCTATTATATATATAAAACACAAACGGAAATTTCGTTCCGTTCCTCTATAACTCGAGTTCTGCTGAATGGAACTTACACTGTTGGATAGATAATTTTTCAGGGAAGGTTTTAGTATATAACACATTCTTCTACGTATATTAGTTATAGAATTATGAAGGAAAGTTCTGTTATTTTGGACGATAAGGTTACCATAGGTCATTTTTTTGGCGACCATTATCGTTGGCGAAAGAATTGAAACGGCTATATCAGAAAATAAAGCAAACACATAGAAAAATAAAATAAAAATTCTGTTATTAATTTTATTTAAAATTCCCCCCTCCTCCCCTAAAAAAAAATAGAAAAAGAAAGAAAAAAAACTATTTTAATGAGGCATAATATTTAATTTAATCCCCAAAGGAATGTTTGTACTGCTTAAAAATATTTGCAATGCATGAGATTGCAATTCAGATTAAGTCAATATTTGGCGATTTATCGTTTGCGTCAGGTTGACAAATATGCATCTGATAATTTGATTTAATAAAATATGAGTAATTTTTTTAAAACTTTTTTTTCTTTCTGTTAATTTTTACTTTCTTCTATCTATAATAGAAGAAAGTATTGTAATCGAAATTTTTTTCGACTCCCGGTTTTCGACGGATTTACACGTTTTAAGGGTCAGAGATTCCGAAAAACATGTTTTTACAAAATGTCCGACTGTCCGTCTGTCCGTCTGTGTGGGTCTTTTTTGTACCATCGAAAAGTGTATGAAGTTATGCTTCAAATTGAACAACATTTTTTTCTATGTTTTTGGCTATGGCAAGCAGATTCTAACAGAATTTGGGGATATTTCGACGAAAGGGGGCGCTGCGATCGATATTTTTGTTCCATTTTCACTATTGTATCATCGAAAAGTGTATGAAGTTATGCTTCAATTTGGACCAGATTTTTTTTCTATGTTTTTGGCTATGGCAAGCAGGTTCTATCAGAATTTGGGGATATTTCGACGAAAGGGCGCGCTGCGATCGATGTTTTTGTTCCATTTTCACTATTGTATCATCGAAAAGTGTATAAAGTTATGCTTCGAATTGAACCACATTCTTTTTCTATGTTTTTGTCTATGGCAAGCAGGTTCTATCAGAATTTGGGGATATTTCGACGAAAGGGGGTGCTGTGATAGCCAAATTCAAAAGGTCAAAATAGCCAAACTCGATTTCAAATTCAAAAAGATGTGCAAAAAAATTAGAAATCCTACAATTTTTTTTTGTTAAATGTTCAGAGAATCCGAAACAATTTTTGTTTTGCCTCTATCTTAAAAAATGCCTGAGATATAGCGGTTTGAAATTTTAGAGTAGCTGACATTTTCAAACAAGACAGCAAAATTCATCCATAAACGGGTTTAACTTATGAGTTATAGTTAACATGGTTTTGGCAAATTTTCTTTCATTGTTGTAACAATTAATCCTATTATATGCTTATCACTATATATTTATATTCGCCAACGTCAAATTCTCGCCAAACTTGACGACAGTTGGCGAAATATCGCCGAATTTGGCGACCAAAATAGGTTGTTATAAATGAAGCTAACTTGGCTGTAGAGGACTAATTTGGCGATATTCTCATTCAAATTGAATGTTGACGAGAACTGGGATTGAATCTTCTTTAATTAGGTTCCACGCATTTTACCTTCGTGTTTTCCAGTAAAATTAGCTAAAATCGAAAAACCAAGAAATAGGGAGGCTATCTGTTCCTGTCGGTTCAGACCTGAAGGACTTTTCGTAGTTTAGTATTATACATCAGTTGATCGCATCCCGGTAACCCGACGATTCGAAAGCAGCTGACGTACAACGGAATAA
Organism: Maratus michaelseni; assembly: GCA_963931845.1. Lineage (NCBI taxonomy): Eukaryota > Metazoa > Arthropoda > Arachnida > Araneae > Salticidae > Maratus > Maratus michaelseni. Next base: position 196,649,557 of record OZ007588.1, on the reverse strand, counting down.
CGAAAAATATTGATTTTATTGGAGATATGATAACGAATTTTGAAGTATTAACATGACTGAGATAGAAGAAAGTTTTGGGATTGGCACATCCGACTAGTTTTTATATAACTCCCCTATCATGTGTCTTAGAGGAGGAACTAGCAGATGTAATTGTAAAAAGGACTGCATTTATGAGTTACATGTTATTTGCTTATTTGAGGTTTTGATTTTACTTTTGTCGCCAAGCAATGTGATTTTAAGCCAAAATTGCATAAGCGTGACATCAGCTTTAGCGATATTAGCAATAATAGTGTTTTTTCGTGTATACAAGATCCTTTTTGGAGTAAATTTTTATATTCAAATGCAAATTACATAAATAGCAGTTATTGTTATGAATATGGGATCAAATATTTAAATTTTAGTGAATGTCTGCCACTCAAAACACATATTGTAAAATAATTAAATTTTAGACATTTAAAAATTTACTACGGAAACATGCCGGTTTGTTTTCACCAAACATATTATTTTTATAGCCCCGAACTCAGATCAGCGAATATTGTCTATTCTTTTATTTTTATTTTATTATTTTTTTAATATATCGCCAATTTCACTTATAGAAATATTCACTGTTTCAAAAGTTAGGAACAAAAGAATATTCTTAAGGAGATGTGTGTATTTATGCGTTATTAGTATCACAAAAGGCTACATTTTGCAATTAAAATTGTTTGCTGAAAAAATTCTCGATGCTCTTTTTGATTTCATCATTTCTTTTTAGTTTTTTCTGCATGTCTTTCCTTCTTTCAGGAAAGTTTTTAAAAGACATTGGACTAATTGTCCGTATTCCGGTCATCTGCCAGTTGGCATTTATACTATATTGTTGGATGTTTCGTTTATGTTTGAAGGTTACTCTGGACGTTTGAATGTTACTCTGGACGACGAGTCAGATTACAGAAGATTAGACGACTTTTGAAATTAGCGATTGCTAAATTTATGGGATTTTTTCATTATGAAGCAAAGTTGTACCCAAAAAGCAATGCTTCCAATGTACAGTTGGTTGATTTTATGACGGTCAATTATTTACACGAGGGATATAGACCCTGGGGGGAGTGTCCTCCGTGGGGGTCTTTCTAAGGGATCCTAACCCGTATTTACGGCAAGGTTCGAAGAAAACCACGGAAAACTGCGAACGGTTAGGTCAACGAACGTGACAGGGGTTTGAACCCAGCACTTCCCGTATGCCAGCTTTGAGAGCAGAACATCTCAGCCACTGTTTTGGCGCTTTCAATGTACGGAAAAACTTTGTAATGTCAATGGAGGCGAATGGAATAAATAATATTTGTCGCTTTATCATTTCAGGCGGGATAAGAAAAAACGAGTACCTGAAATTCTGATTAGATAATTTTTCGATCATTATAAAGCCTTTTCGAAATACACATATCCCTAGCAGTTAAACATACTGAGAAATGAATTTTTTTCTGCGTGTTATTGTGCTCTTTAGAGAAATGCAAAAAAATCTTCGGTTTAAGGATTCACCAAAAATAATATTACTAAACATTTTGCATCATTGTCAGTTTTATTTAAGGTATGGAATTTTGTTAATGAAAGATCTATAATTGAATTAACAGTAATTTGACATTATTTAATCGAACATAGCTTGGCGCGTAAATAACTTCGTTTTGTAACTAACTCTGGTACATTAATAACCATATCGTTTCAAGCACTTCTAATGTTTGACGTCAAACTTGGACATCGGCAAGATTATGGAAGATTAGGAAGATTTTATTGGATGCAAACTAGAGGTTTATTCTTTTACCAGAGTTAATCATTGGGTTTTTTTCGGATTAACGGTTACACGAATGCAACTGGTCAAAAAATGGAAAGACAGTGAAAATGGCGTCATTTTAATTTTATTCATATTCAGCTTTAAAAATGCCTTTTTTTATGTTTCACCATTTTTTTAAATATGAAAGTTAAACACTGTTCTTTATGTGCAAACAATTTATTACAATTTTCACTGTATTTACTCTGCTGGAATCGAAAGATGAAAAACCGTAGTAGACTTGCCAGAAGAGGACGTATATTGAGAAATATGACGTAACATAGAGTGAGATTGTAATTACGTTACCAAAAAACTCACATGGAGACAAGAAAGAGGAACGGAATTCAAGACCTTACAGACGAAAATGAATCACCCGAACATTATTTAAGTTCAATGGTCAATCTATGCAATCATTGTAATGCTTTCTCTTTTAGTAGTATGTTGACTAGAGAACATTTTAGTTCCTGTTGTCATAATCTCATAATAGCCTCATTTCCCTACCAAACTCTACTATAAATGATCAACTAAATGAGTTGCTTCTTTAAACGCAAATTTTGTGCAATGTATGATATAATATAACGGAATGTCGTTCACATCGTTTACAGAAATATTGAAGGAAAATCCAGGTGAACATCCTTATTGCTTTAAAATACATGCTCAAATCCATTGATGTAATTCGTTTGATTCAAGGTTCGTTTGAAAATATTTACTAAGGTAGCATCCGTAGGTGAAGATCCACATTCCTTTAAAATACAAAGTCATTTCGTTTGATTTAAGGTACATTTAGAAAAATGGCCCAGTGCAGCGGGCGTAGCATGCTGGTATCTTCATAATCGTCTCAGATGCCAGAAATGACTTGAAAAGCGTTCACTTTTACAACGAATCAGAAAGCATAACAATCCCAATCGTCGATCAGCGGTGGAGATGGAAATTATGCTTCTACAGACAAACCTGATAAACTAACAGCAATAATAATAACATGAAAGTTATCATTACCTTATTACTCTTGCATGCATAATTTCAATTATATAGCTGAAAAAGTTTAATTGAGAATTGAAAGCATCCTAAAAAACTATATTCAGGCTTGTGAAAACTGATTAATTACACTATAAAAATTGCTTCAAAAATCAGAAACAGCCAAAGAAACTTTGTTTTTGAAAATGCTTCTTTAGATCTTGAAAATATATTGGTTACTGGGATTTCTGATCATAAAGAACGCTTTTTGGAATCGTAGGTAACTCGGATGAGATTATTATATTTTCCCGTTCATGATTATTTTCGGAGAATAAGAAACATTTGTCTTTTTTTACAGTGAAGCATTTATGTTTTTATTTTTTTTTTCGCTTTATAATAGCTTCTTCAAATATGTCTCAAATTTTAAAAAAATATATTTTTTTTTAATTTAATTATTTATTTTGATTTATTTTCCCGTTTATGAATGTATCCATCAGAAATCAATGTCGCAGAAGAAATTGCAGAACAGTTAAACACATACAGGTTTCGACATATTCTACAAATCAATCATAATATGAAATTCGTTTTATTTAAAGTACGGGACTTTTATCAATCAAAATATTTGGATAAAATATTTTCGAATTGTAGTTGCACATTGTTTAAACAAACTTCTTAATCAAACTACAATATCTAAAATGCACTAATTGGAGATTATCGATAACCAGGGCTTTACAAATTTCGTAAAATATCGTAGCTAGCGAATAATTCTAGTCGTCAGTAAAAATATTTACCCGCATCCTCTCGCCGTCATTAATTTTCAAACACAAAAGTTTTTTTAATGAATTAATTGAGAAAAAATAATAACAAACATAGTTTAGAACTATCAGTTGCGTAATTTAGAATAGTACTGAAACTTTATATAAACCAGGTTTCGTACTGAAAATTATGTATCTCTGGAAAGAAAAAAGAAATAATGTACATGCTAAATTAACGGCATGTTCGACAAATGCTTATTGCCAAATGCTTAAAATGCCCAGGTAGTTGAGTGCTATAAAAAATATACATCTGATGATAGTCATTTTTTCGCATTGTATCCAATTTTAGGGGTCACAAAGGCTAGATTAACAATATTTCTTATTGTTTTGTTGAACCCGCTCCATACCCCCTCTCTCACACACACGCATTATAATTACATGACATGCTAGCTGGCCAGAACGGAAAAAAATGCTGTTTTCTGCGCATGAGATGAAAAATGCTTTATAAACATGGTTATTCAAATAAAAGAACGAGAGAAGAGGAATATCACTACTTTCCAGTAGAGACAAAATGCCGTTTGTATAGTTAATTTTTTGTGCAAAAAAAAAAAAAAGTTATTCTCAATCAAACAAACAAAAAAAAACCCTCCAGATTAATTAATTTGGTCACTAGATAAAAAAAACTTGTTCGCCAGTGGCATTTGTGTAGTTCTGTACATGACCATAATAAGTATTATAATTACTTATTAATGAGCACGTTGTGCACTCGTTTAGGATACAATTGTACTTTTAAAAAACTGAGTACGTTCCGATTTTCTTTGAAATATATATATATATATATGTGCAAAATTAATAATAATTCTACTTCTGCAAAAATAAATAAATAATTTTAAAAAATGTTCCAGAAATTTATAATGACTCATTCTTAATTTTTCACCATAAAAATTTAAATAAAATCATGAATTTTATTCCCATTTTTTAAACTTTTCTTCCGTTACAAATTATTTCGAATTATTAGCTTTTATGTTAATAATTCGATTAGTTTGTTTTTCAATTTAGTACTTTTCCCTCAGTGTTGTAACAGAATATTTGAATTTTTTCCAACTTTACAGGGGGAAAAAATATCATGACACCATGGAACAAAACACAAATATAAATAATAGAATGAAGCAATATATTATGAAAGAAAAGAAAAAACTTAAGATAGATTGAAGTGAATGATTAAAAACTTTTATTTAAAGAAAATATAATTTGTAAAATGCCCAGAATAATATAAAAAAATACTTACAGCTTCTTTCTAATATCTTATTATGCATTTTACTAATTCTTTAATCAAAAAATATATAATGATCTCCTTTTTTAAAATTATTGTTTTAATTATTTTTTTACTAAGAGAATATTTTTTATTCTATGAATAATTAAAGTAGGTGTCTCGGAAAAAGTGGTTAATTAGGGATATGTAAATAAAGTGAGAAAATAATTGAAAGGTTGAACTAATTTGTATTTTTAATTCTTCATTTATCTTAAAACTAAGCAACCGTGCGAGGATTTTGCATTGCAATTTTTTGAATATTTTCTGATACTTTTTTTTTTTTCATTTACTTTTCATGAAATAACGTGTATAAATTAGGCGTGAGCCTATTGTCAAAGGCCTGTTCAAAAATCGTCCAAATGATACTTCAAATGATATGCATTCTTAAGTGAACAGTAAAAGGAATGTTGATGTCAGAGATAATATATATACCAGTGGATCCTTGCCCGGCATTCGAACCGCCATTTTTCAGATTTGTTTTACACTCTTGATTCATTTTTTTTTCGTTTTATCTAATTGATTTGTAATATCTGCCACCCCCCGCCCGGGATTGTAATCCCCTGGTGGTTATCCATTTGTACATTTACACATGTTAGATTATTTGTTTATACATTTTTTTTTATTAATTTTTAATTAACTGCCATTTTTAGTCAAAAAATGTGTTCGTAATTTATTTCATCACTCAAAAATGCAGTGTGTCTCACTTCTGTACGAACATGACTATTGTTCATAACTTTAACTAAAATAAAAATGTTTTAAACATAAAAATGTTTTAAATTTCAAACTATATATTTTGTTTTGAGGGAAATATCTTGACATCATAAAAAGTGATGCAAGTGTACATTAAATCGGTTGGTGAAAGTGCCAACTACATCCGGAATTATAGAGTACCTGGGCTTTTTGAGTATGGATGTTGGCCACTGCTATCAATTCTGGTAAAACTGCTACATTTCACACAATAAAAAGTTTAAAATTTCGTTAAAATATCTTCTTTATTATTAAAAATATTAAAAAAGTTATGTGGGTATTGAAGTAGTACACTTTTGCGTCAAGAAATGAATTGCGACAGTGGTTTCTCATACGAAAATTGTTTGTTTGTGTATGCTCTGTCATCTCTTAAAATGTCATTTCTTTGGAGATTTCTTACAAATTACAATATTTTGATTTTATACGATTGCGCCAGTGAAAAATCAGTGCGCAATAAGAAGTTAAAAGAAAACGAAACTAGTCGTTGAGGGCCACCGTAATACTTACCCATCATGAATATGCATAATATAAAATATGGAAATAAAACATGCGTAAACTATTTATAAAATGCATTGCAATTCGAATAAAATCGTGGCTTGATGACGTCATAAACTTTAAATCGAGGCTAACGAAAAAGAAAGGCTACCGCGGTGCTTTACGCGTATCTTTTTTTACAGACCGCCGGAGTCACGTGATGCTCGAATGCACCAATGAAGGTGTACGAAAAGAGCAATACGTCACTCTAGCGGTCTGTAAAAAAAGATAAGTGGAATGCACCGCGGTAGCCCGTCTTTTTCGTTAGCCTCGACTTTAAATAGAGGCTAACGAAAAAGACAAGCTACCACGGTGCATTCCACTTATCTTTTTTTACAGACCGTTAGAGTGACGCGATGCTCTTTTCGCACACCTGCATTGGTGCATTCGAGCATCACGTGATTTTGGCGGTCTGTAAAAAAAGGTACGCGTAAAGCACCGCGGTAGCCTTTCTTTTTCGTTAGCCTCGCTTTAAATGCTCTATTACTGAATTGCGTAAAAGAAACAACCTTATAACTCCAAAATTGATAATCATATTAACTAACGGTTTACTGCATTGGATTAAGCGTCTCATTTCCAATTAAAATATGTCTTTGAATTGAAATTGAGTGAAATACAGGGTCATGAAAAATCGAAGAGTGTGGAAAATATAATTACAAATATCTCGGCAAATAATTATCCGATTGATTTCATTCTTTATGCAAAATTTATGTTTTTTTTATTGTATTTTATATTCACTCCTTAAAATAAACAATTTCGAAAAATTTTATATACCTTTTATCAGAACGAATATTTCGAGAGTCCGAAAAAAAAATTCCGGATAATCGAAATTCAATAAGCTTCTTCCCATTATTACATACTAAGTACATACTAAATATTTGTTCGGGAGATGGAGCGTTTACAGACACACAGACCGACGGACGGCAATTTTTTTTTCTAAAAATATGCTTTTCGGAATCTCCAGTGTCTGAAACGTGTATATCCGTCAAAAATTTCTTTTCGATTTTCAAAACGATTACAAGACTTACCCTATAGGGGAGACCGGGGCAAGATGACTATGTTAACAATTTTTGTTGTTTATTAATTTATTTTGAAGTAATAGTAAAATTAATTTTACATGAACTGATAGAGTATACCTTTGTAGTGTTAAATACATTATCATTTAATTTTTCAAATAAAAAAAATAAAGGATAATTTTATTTTTTTCATAACATTAACAAATCGTCATCTTGCCCCAGTACTGGGGCAAGATGACTTTGGCCTTGGGGCAAGATGACAACACTGAAAAAGATTGAACATATTTTATCTTTTGAATATGTTACATGGTTTAACAAATGATAACTGTGTTTTTACATTTTACAAAGTATCAAACTAAGCATAATGCATTGATTGTAACGTAATTTTGAAGTGTTTAGTTGTGCAGCTAACAATAGTCACAAATAAAAATGCCATTTTCATAATTGGAACATTCCTCATGCCACCACTCTTGGCATTTACAGCACTGGATCCATTTTTCTATTGGTTGGTCACAATGCCAGAAGTTGGCCTTAAACGCTATTTGAATTTTTTGGGAAGAGGGGGCCAGCGGGGGAGTGGGGAGGTCTTGACGCCGTCGAACGGTACTCTCCTCGTACCGATCGGACGCTTGGAAGTGGAGATACGGACCCCGATAGGGTTTTCCTTTCGGGAGGCTAGGGGGGGCTTAGCGGATGGCAAAAATGTCTTCCTCTGGTCGCCCCCATTCGAACGACACCTCCCCCGATCCCATGCACCCCTTAGCCCCAGAGGAGATAGAAGCGCAAGGTCGTGCGAACAAACACACAGACAAACAAGCGTTTACAGGATTTAAATAGAATGGACAACATAGTTAGTTTAATAAATTCCGAAACATAGGGCCAGATGACGAGCTCGTCATCTTGCCCCGGACTGCCTGTTTAAAAATATTCGTTTTCATTGCCCTGAAGGAAGGCGATTAATTGACATTTAATAATGGTAATATGTAGTAGTTAAACTAAGTTACTCATAAATATTAAAGAGAAACGATATATCTTACCTTTATCTGTAGCAGAGCTTATTTACACATGCATAAAAGTTATAACGTGGCAGCGGAAAACAATCAAAGCTTCACAACTGACACAAAAATGGTGATTTCAGCGTCTCCATAGTATTGTTTAACGAACGGCCGATAGGAGAGCCAGTAGTGTCCGGTTGATTCTGCCACCTGGCGGAAAACGGAAAAATTAAGACATTCGTCATCTTGCCCCACACTTCATCTTGCCCCGGTCTCCCCTACTACGTATGATGTATAAGTAACATATATAATGACACATTTCTAACAGAAACCATAAGATTTTGAATTAACTGAAATTTTTAATCAAATAAGATATTTTATCTAAATGTGAGTGTATAATGTAAAAAGCCTGTTCAAAAACATTTTGTATGATATTTCATTCATCATTGAGCATTTTGTATGTGTTTGCATGTTGACACGAAAAATTATATATATGATGATTTGAGTATCTTCTTGGCTTATAAAAACTCAGAATATTTAAGTGTCAATTTTAAAAGGGACACATGCAGGATGATTAAAAAAATATGGATAAACTTTAAGATGAGATAAACTATCTCTATATTCTAAAAATAAAGTACCAATGCTGCCTATCGTCACTGTTGCCGTAATTTAATTTTTTTTTATCTTTTGACTACTTCGGATTATAATAATAATAAAAAATATATATATGAGATATATAAATATGAAAATTGGTAGTTTTATAGAAAAATGCATGATAAGCACACTGAAGTAAGGCAGTTTTTAAATCGTAGAATTATTTAAAGCGCTGCTTAATGTTGAAATCGGTCAATTTAACAATCTATCGCAGTCACGATACTTCACGAGATTGTGGAGTTCAGTGTCCAATCATTTTTTGAATAGTCTATTTTTTCTAAATTTTTTATTCAAAATTCATCAAATTAATCAAATATTCCATTATCTGAATAGAAATTTATTTCCTAATTCGAAGAAATCATTTTTTTAACCAGTGCTTAAGAATGAAGTGGCGCTGAATGTTATTCCCAAGTAGTAGAATTTTTGTAGCCTCGAACCTAAAGGAAGAGTATTGTCCATAGCGTCGTTATATAAGTCCGAGAGGCAGCGACATTTTTTACTTAACCAGTATTTACAAGTTGATTTTAAAATGTGTAATTAACATTACTTATCAATCAAAGAAAAACCGTCAGCTGCACCCAGAAAAACGTTTTGTTGAATCAACAAAAATTTGGTTGACCCAACAAAACTTTTTGTTTAAATATAGGTCAATGGAAATTTTGTTTAAATCAACAACAAAAAAATTTTTTTTTGCAATTCAAAAAAAATCTTTGTATCGTCAGCAAAAAAAAAATGTTTTGTTAATTCAAGTAAATTGGTTCAATTTTACTTGAATTTTGCTAAAACAACCAAAATGTACTCAACAAAACATGTTTTGTAGTTTTAATCAATTCCTTTTTCTGGGGTGTCGCAACAGCGGTGGATGCATCCATAGGAACCAAAAAATATCGCAATCAAAGGGAAATGTATGGTAACCCGATTACTGCCACTGTTCGCGATAATATCACTCAATCTTCCATAACGGGGTGATCTTTTTAAAACAGAGCAAATGAACATATTTTTAGAGTATGTGGGGTCTTGACGGGAGTTAGCGAGCGTAGCTCGTAGGCGGTTAAAGCTCCCTAGTACTGCAAAAGAACTTTGGAAAATCAATGCGCAACAAGAAGTTAAAATAAAACCAAACACAAACAAATGTCGCATGTATGTTATGCATCAGCCATAAGATTAAGTTCGTTAAATTGGAAGTGCTCAATATTTATTTGCAAAACCATTCGTGCAGAATACGCAATAAATGTACTACATTCACATTTAATTATAAGTTATCTTTTGATGTCTACAATATGAACAAGTTGGAAATTGTACGTCAAACGTTCGTACTATAGCTCGCTATATAAATATTCAGATCTTGGTGATTTTTAATTCTGTGAAATGAATTATATCGTCTGCAGATTAATTTCTGTAATAATATAAGTATCTCGGTTGTTTGACTATTAAACTTCGAAACATCCTATAACAAAAAAGCACCGATTAAAAAAAAATCAAATTTCTTAATAAATGTTTTTATTAATATTTTCCAAAGTTTTGATTCGATTTTTATAAAATTTGAAATGTCTCGACAAAATTCTGCAAAGATAATATATCTTAAATTTCAACAAAATCGGTTGGGTAGTGTTTGCGTTGTTATATGCAGACGGACAGACAGACAGACGGACGGACGGACGGACGGACAGACAGACGGACGGACCAGACGACGACATAGGACGACGACGAATAGGTGCTACGTATTTATATAATTATGAACGCACCTAAAAAGAATGTAATAAGAGATTTTGTTTATCCACAAAATTATTTTTAAGTAAGTATCTTTATTTTTATTAAACAGGTCAAGAACACATTCATCAAGCATTGTACCTTTTAAAAAACAAGCAGATAAATGTTAAAATTTTCAAAATATTGTTAAGAGTATATTTTTTAACAGTATTTTTAAAGGACTTTTTGAGAATAATACAAAGAGTGTATCAACATGAATAATAGATAAAGCAAATAGATATGACGTCAGCAGGTGATTATAACGTCATATAAGTTTGAGGAATGTATTGAATCATGATAAAAACCCGATTATGGAAATATTGGCATATTTTAACATTTTGAATGTCTCTATACAACATGTTTAATTTTGAAATTCATTTTTTTAATATCGCATTCATCATCGCATATGACATATTATGACAGAGTATAATAATTCCATAATTCTGCTTATTGCAAAAATAAATAATTAAAAAAAGGTTCAGACTTAAATAATGATTCAGTCTTATTTTTTGCACAAAATATTAAGTAACTTCCTGATATTTATTTCCGCCAAAAAAAAAAAACCCTCTTCCTGTAAAAAAGTATTTCGAATTGTTTGCATAGAAGATTGCTTTAATTTTTTTCTATTGCCCTTGATAATATAACAATAAATTTGAACTTTTACAATTTCTGAAGATAAAGAAAAAGTGATGATACATAAAACAAAAAATGCATTAAAATAAAACACGAATATAATTAATAGAATCAAGCCATATTAAGGGTAAAAACTCAAGACAGATTAAGGTGAATGAATAAGAACTTTTTCTTCAAAGAAAAAGATTGCTCCTAAAATGCTCCAAATAAAAAATTTAATAATAATTAGACCTTGTTTATAATACTGAGTTTTACGTTTTTTCCTAATTTTTCAATCATAAATATTCAATGGGCTGTTTAAGGTGCATTTTTAACATTATACTTTTGTTAATGGAGTAATTTTTATCGTATGGATAAATGAAAAACGTGTCTCAGGAGAAGCGGTAATTCAAAGGCCTTGAATTTATATTGAGAAAATTACTGGAAAGTTTAAACTTATTTGAATTATAACTTCTTCACAGTTAAAAATTTAGACTATTAAAAATAAGTACTGAAATATACATATTTCAGTATTTTTATGGCTTACAATAGTTTCAATTTTCAAAAACACAGGTGATCATTTTTAAAGCTTTAACATAAATAAAGTGTTTATGAATTCCGTTTATCTGTCTATCTGTCCGTACTCTAATTCACGTAAATATACCCAGATTCACATGTAATTCTTATATGTTAATCAATTTCACTATAGAATGTTCGCTTTTCGATTTAGCTTTACGAATACTACTCAGTGCGCCTTAAGAAATGAAATAAAACGAAATATATCTAGTCGAACACAGATTTCTTATCCACCATAGGATATAGTTCGTTAAGTTGGAAGTGTGATACATTTTTTCTTCAAATTATTCGGTAAAAATATTTACGAACTGTACAGTGCTGGACAAAAGTGATTCTCCTACTAACTCTGGCGCAAATCGTCGTATAAAAATATGACTGCCACCAATCGATCACTAATAAGATCTACTAATGGATGCTCTACTTAATTTTTTCTTGAAGCAGAGTTGGCAGACTTATCTCTCAAAAAATCTGAAGGTTTATATTCACAGTAGTTTATTTTGGATTTATCAAACTACCTCATTTTCCACATCGTAGTGAACTATATTTTGAATGTGCCAATGACCTCTTCTTTAAACTTCTTACCATGAAATGACCGAACCTACCCGTTTCTATAATTTATTTCATTCGATTGGAATCAGAAATTTTTCATAAATTAAGTTAAACAAAAGACACATAGAACTAATTTAAGAAAAGATGTTAAATAGTTTTTAATTAAATTTCTGGTGTGGAATGTTTTTATCAACATTGAGTAAAATTTCAACAGGGTAGGAACGTTAAATAATTTTCCTTAAAAGTAAACACATCATTAATTAACGGTTAAAATTTTTATTTTCCAAACTGTATATTTGCATTAGATTATTCTAACAGCACTGATTAATTACTTTTGAAATCACATTTATGTGGTCAAAACGACATTATAAATGAAAATTTTAAGCAAATTGTACAGTTTATCGACACAAATTCTTGAAATTACAAAAGTAAAAAAAAAAAAAAAAAGGAATAAATCACCGTACGGGAAAAGATTAAGAGTACAATGTACAATAAGCCTGAAAAAACGCACAGCTTACGGGGAAAACGTACAATCTGGCAACCCTAGCTTGGAGAGTCGTCTACATATAGAAATTCGGTACTTCTCTATTATCCCATCGTCCACTTTTCATAACAAAAAACTATCGCCAAACTGCAACGCCAAATAGACGGGAGAACGTTGCCATTGAAATATCAAAATAAATAAATAAATAAAATATAGCAATTTAAGGACACAATTGTTATTTTAATTATTGAAATAACTAATAAATCAGTAAAACATAATGAAAAATACACACCAATGTCGAATTAAAAACCACTTGATTGCGTAACAAACACGTATAATGCTTCTGACATCATCAAGTAAATGGGACTGCATTTTTGGCGTTTAATCTTACAGTTTGGCGATAGTTTTTTGTTATGAAAAGTGGCCGACGGGATAATAGAGAAGTACCAGAAATTCTATCAAACTTTAAAATTTACAATACTGACACGTAAATTTGACAACAAATTTCGATTCTTTGGTAACTTTTACGTTCGGATACCACACGGAAAATCATTTAATCAAGTAGCTTAAGAATTGTGCAGGTTTAATTATTGGAGCTGCTAAGAACGGCTAATGATTTTTAATTGTTGCAAAACACACTGCTACGCAGGTAGTTTTTTCAACAAAGCTGAAAACTACTTCATGGAAATGAGTAATTTTGAATTACCATATCTGAAGCTTATAGAAATTAATTTCTGTTAAAAAATTTCGAAATTATAAATGATATAATTTTCAAAAATTAATTTGAAATAATATGTATTTTGAAATTAATTTAAAAAAAGGAATATAAATTGTAATCTGTTAATTTTCTGACAGAAATCTATACTTAGAAGTTTCAAATATGCATATATAAAATTATAGTTAAATTCGTCAAATAGTTTTCCAGTTACGATTAAAAAACCAAACGTATTGCAACCACTTTTGAAACGATTAACATTCATTTGAACATGAGGAATTCCAAATTTTAAACCTGTATATTTCCTAAACTGTTTGATCGAATGACTTTCCGTTTGGTATCCGAAGATAAATGCACCAAAGAATTTCAATATAATGTCAAAATTAGGTGTTAGCATTGAAAATTTAAATGTTTCCTACAATTTCTATATGTACCCGACCAACTAAGCAAACATTAATTATAGTATTAATAGGTAGACGTTATCACTAATCGCTCCAAACAATTTACAATATATAAAATAAAGAAAGAACAGATTAAGTTTATCGACAAGGTTAATTTTATTATAGGGAGAAACCCTCAGTTATTAACACCTAATCAGTAACTGACATTTGAGCAAAATTCTAACTCAAATAACCATTTAGTTGTAAAATTCTGCAAAGTAATATTATCTAGTGGTAAATGAGATACTTATTTTTATTTTGGAGTCAATTTATTCACCACTAGAGGTCTAAGAACATATTCAATAAGGAAGAAACTTTTGAGAATACAAAAAGTGCAATTTTGAAGCAACCACCTTATTTCTAAATTTAAGGAAGTGTTTTTATAATATATTTGTAATGCAACCATCCTAAACTTTTTTCTTAAGGTTATACCTGTAGAAATTAGGTTAAAGATGCATATGATATATTAGGGCCATGATTTTTGGTTTATAGTTATTTAATTTAGCTTAATGGGGTCTGCCAGTTATTGGTTCTTGGAATTACATTTCACCAGTCTCTGACAGATGTGTTAGTTATATATCAAATAAAGTTGAAATCAATTATTTGAACTGTCTAAAAATGCATAATAATAAATTTAATTTATCTTTTAGTAAACACCATTAAAATTTACGTTATTTTACCAATGACACCAGATGTCAGTTACTGGTTCAAAAATATCAGTTATTGGATATCTGCATTACTAATAATTCAGTACTAAATATTACTGCTATATACTCTTGTTATATACTCTGCATTACTAATAATGCAGTACAGATTACAAAATACAACTTTTTATAATAAATATTAATGTATTTTGTTTTTATAATAAAGAATAAAGTTCTTTTTCAAAGCATATATATATGAAAATAACCGCAAACTCATCAAGTTTTCTGCACATTCTACAAATGTCCTATGGCACCCCCTGAGTAACAGACCACACGTCCAGACGGTAGTTGAACTCGTTCCACACATTTTGTAGCGTCATCCTGTCAATGGTCATTACTGCAGCACTGATATGTTCCTTGAGCTCTTAAAATGTTTTTGGTATGGAGGGTACATAAAAACGATCCTTAATGTGCCCCCAAAGAAAGAAGTCACAAGGCGTTAAATCAGGTGAGCTGGAGGGGGGGGTGTCAAGTAAACAAAGCGAGGTCATCCTCACCAACATGTCCAATGCCCCTACTGCGTACAATACTAACTTGATGAGTTTGTGGTTAATTCCATACAACATGTAATACTTTTGAGTAAATAGCGTTTTGAAAATGAATGAATATTTTATAGTAGCTCTGTATTTTATTATTATTCAAATAAAACCTTGGAATTTATTAAAACCGACACTTTCTTATTAGCCTCATGTCAGAGATAAATAGCAGAAAAAATCGCAAATATTCAGTATTTATGGAAGCCTTCTTGATTCTGATTATTTCGGTGTTAAAGGTGTAGTATGACATATCTGTTAAACCTGTGTTTTATTTATTCAAAATTTTCGAATGAAATTGATAATCCTGAAGACAATTTATTAAAAACATGACACAAAAACTCTGTACAAAATTTTATACACCATATCTTGCAAGAAAGTTTAGATATATCCTTTTAAACATGACAAATTCCATTCTGAGAGAACTGGGCATTGAGATTTAGTAACGGGCGTGGTAATGTCTGATAGTGCAACACAAAAACTGCTATAACTGCTGATGGAATCATCGTAAAAGTATGCCGTTTGCGTTATTTAATGTATTTAACTTTGTAGTATAGCAAAAAAAAAAAAAAAAAAAAAAAAAAAAAACATGCATTTCTTTATAGAATTTTCTGGACTCCTTTAAAACAAACACAAAAAATCAGTTAATTGACATATAATTTTCAGTCAAATTACGTTTAAAAATACATTTTTTTTTAAAAAACTGACAGTGTAAAAATCGGAATATTTAATAAAATTCCGAAAAATGCAAAATAGATTCATAAATTCCGATATGATTTCAGCGTTAATCACGGAAATGTTTTTTTGCTTTATAATACAGATTAGTACGTAAAGATTCTCATTTTTAAATTCTCCCAGAAAGTATATTTTTCAGTATTTAGTTATACTACGCCCGCTTCGCTAGTCGATTTTTCTAAGCGAACCTCGGATGATTAAAACATCTTCTTGTGCCACCTTCCACCACCAAGGGAAACATTCTGTTCTAAACGAACTTCTTTCCGGACAAATCTCTGGAAATGTTCGCCGCTGCCTATGGCACTGTATAGCAGGCGTGAAGCGCACGCGCGGTTAAAATGAATTAGTTTCACTTTTTACCGTCAGGGGCAGCAGATCTATATACTTTTAACAATATTACACTTTATACTTTTAACAATATTATACTTTTAGCAATATTTAAAGTACGACCGAACCCTTCCCCCTCCCCCCCGTCCCCTATAAATTTAACTAATGACATTTTACAAAAAATATACAGTGTAATTTGACTACCTATCAGTTCGCACTTTCAAAATAAATAAATAAATAAATAAAAACATGTGGTTGTTACGTAAGTAAGATTAAAGCTTATAAAAGTCAATTGATAACGTAAATAACAAGTGTGTGCGTCAATAACGTTGACATCATAACGATGCTGACAACAATGATGTTAAAATTCATAAGTTACAACAATGGCGCTGTAACATTAACAAATATTGTTAACATTTGATGCGCGTTTTTAATTTGACTTCGCATTTTATTTTATTTCCTTTTTAGAAAATAGCTAGTTTTTTTGCAAAAAATAAGAAAAATTAAAGGTCGTTTTTTACAAAAATTGGATTTTCGGATGCAGAAATTTTTTCTACATATGTGTGGTGAGTTTTAAATCGAAACCTCAAATACCTTACTTAATATTCACAAATTAGTGAAAACAACCCACTCGTTGCCATCGGTAAAAGGAAAATAACTATTTTTGCCACCAGGTACCTTAGAGTTTTATTTATTTAATTATAATTCTATTTCTGGGAAATGTAAATATGAAAACATGTTGGGTTTTCAGATTTAAATAATGACTCAATCTTATTTTCTGCAGAAAAAAATTAAATAATTGCCTGATTTTTATTTTTCTCGATAAAATATATCTACTGTTGAAGATTTTTCAAATTGTTAGCATAGAAGTTTCCTTTTTACTTTGCCATTAAATATTATAACAATACATTCAAACTGTCCAAACTTTATAAGAAAAAATAGTAGTGACGACATAAAAAATATGCGATAAATTATAACACGAACCTAATTAATAGAATGAAGACATACAAAGGCGAAAAAACTTAAGCAAGGTAAAAGTGAATGATTAAAAACTTTTTATTCAAAGAAAAAGATGCTTTGTAAAATGCCTCAAATATAAAAAAAATACTTCGACCTTCTTTATAATGTCTTATTGTACTTTATACTAATTTGTTAATCATAAATATATAATGAGCTGCTTCTTTAGAGCAATTGTTTTACGTTATTTTTTTTGTAAAGGGAGTAGTTTTTTATCCTATGAATAATTGACATAGTTGTCTCAGAAGAAGTTAATTAAAGGCTATGTAAATAAAGTCAGAAATTAATCGAAACTTTAAATTAACTTTTTTAATACTTCTTCACGCATCAAAATGTGTATTTCACACTAGTCAAAATATACTCATATTGTAATATCCTTTAAGATTTAAAAGCTCCAAATATATGTGTCTATTTTAAAAGGTTACATATACAGAGTGTTTTAAAAAAAATGGATAAACTAGTACAGGTGGTAGCGCATCCTACACTGCAAAAGAAAAATTGTTGATTTTACAATATAATACTGCCAGTATTATACCGTAAAATTAACAGTAATAAACAGTAAAATAAGCAGTAATACGCTACCGCGCATGCGCGGTAGCGTATTACTGCTTATTTTATTGGGTAGCTCGTGTGAAAAAAAATATCACACGAGCTACCCAATATTGCCAGCAATAAGCAATATTTTTATTTTTAACTTGATGGGGACTCCGGGTCCTTGGACACTGGGGTTCCTGGTAGATATAGGTTTTCCCCTCGTGGACTATAGTTCCTATGCCGAGAGGTTGGCTGTCCACGAGTGGGAGGTTTCTGTTTCTGTTCTGCTTATTTTACTGTTTATTACTGCTAATTTTACGGCATAATACGGTATAATACTTTACAGTGTTATATTTCATTCAAACAATGAAAAGTATGACTTTTACAATTTTTTTTACAATATCTTCATTGTTATTAAAATTAGAAACAATATTTTTTTATCGTAATGAAGTGAGTAATTTTATTTAGTGAAAAAAATAGATTACATTCCTTGTGTCGTATACAAAAATGGTTTGTCTTGGTATGCTCTACCACCTCTTAAAACTTGTCATATCATTTTTAAATCACACTGTACACATATTTTTTAAAACGTTATTGGAAATTACATTCTTCTGATTATGCTTTTACGATTTCAGTCATAAAAAATCAGCGAACCACAAAAAATTTAAATAAAAACAAATACATGTAATTGCATACGGGAGTCATTCTCCTGTAATTTTATCTTTCATTAAGAAAATTGTGAAATTGAAACTTTATGAAATAGTATTTTTAAAATTCGAATTTTAAACTTTTTTGTTGATGTTGCAATAATTAAACATTTTGTTGTTCCGCATTAATGTTTAATACTGTACTATCCTCGTGAGACACTTACCATCCATTTAATAGTTAAATAGAACAGGGATGGTATAGAAGGGAAGTTAAGGAATAATTACTACCTATTTTTAGACAATTCATGTTAAACCTTATTGGTAGCTACAATGTTCATTGATTTTTAGAAACAGTTATTTACATTAAACTAAACTAGTCGGATGTGCAAATCCCTAAACTTTCTTCTGTCTCACACAGGTTTCGCATGCACTAAAAACGAATCAACACTAATTGATATCAAGGTCTAACTGAATCTAAAGTTTTATTAAATTGCTTGCATTAGTTCTTAAGTTATGACTATTGCTAAAATCGTGTAAATCCTGCAAAATGCAGCGTAGCAGCGTCACCTGCTGGGAGATGTAGACCAAAACCTAATCATCAACAACTTATATCAACATCTAACTGAATCTGAAGTTTGATAAAAATCCGTGCATTAATTCTTGATATATATCTATCGTGAAAATCATGAAAAAAGTAGCATAGCAGAGCCAAATCTCGAGATATCTACACCAAAACGTAATCAGCATCTATTTATTTCAAGGTCTAACTGAATCTGAAATTTGATGAAAATAAGTGCATTAGTTCTAGAGATTGAGCTATTGCGGAAATCGAAACGAATGTAGCATAGCAGCGCCAACTGTTGGGTGATTTTTACCAAAATCTAAACACCACCAATTTATATCAGTGACTAAGTGAATATAAAGTTTTATTAAATTTTTGCATTAGTTCTGGAGATAGAGCGCCAAAAATTTTTTGTCACATACAGACAGACAGACAGAGTCACAGAGTCACTGACTCACAGACAGACATTTTCTAAAAACAGTGAAATCGTGTTCAGGTTCTTCTAAAACGTATAAATCGTTAAAAACCGGAAGTCGAAAATTTTCATTAATTCAATACTTTCTTCTTGTAAAGATACAAGAAATTAATAACAATAAAATAATAATAATTTACTTCCAAAAGTTTAGGAATACATATTGGGGAAGGCAAGTCTACCAATAAACCCAAACTGCCTGAAATTGATTTTTAAATGCTGATTTTAATTCTGAAGAAAGTTTCATGTCAATGAACTAAGCCATTTTCTTCTCTAGCATATTTCTGTATGGGTCAAAAATTGAAAAAAACTCTGTGGCTGCATCTGTAGTTATTTTCTGCATAATTTTACCAAGATGGAGAGTAGGGAATCCGAAATCCCCGGTACAGAGTTAAAAATAATTTATAATTCAGAAGTCGAAAACTCGTTTCTAAATTTGTGCATTTGTAATTTTAAACAATGTCTAGGTTAAGGATCTCCTTTTAATTTCATAAGAATTTGGTGTTAGCAGTTACTTTATAACTCTACAACTATTAAAAAGAAAATAATTTAAAAAAAGGAGATTTAAATAATAAATCAATCTTATTTTTAAAACAAAAGTTGACTAATTTTCCGATTTTTTTTTTCCTCAATGACTTCGACGCTTTTTTAAAAAATATTTCAAATCATTAACTTGTAAACGTGATTTTTAGTTTTTTTCTCTTGCTTTCAATATTGTAAGAATATTTTTCATTTTTTTTTTTAAACATTATAGAAAATTAGTGTTGAGAAGATAAAAAAAAATGGTTATATTAAAACACGTATATAAATTATATTATTTAAATATATTAAGAATACAAACCTTAAGAAAGCGTAAAATAAATGATTATGAAAACTTTTATTCAAATAAAAATGTACGTTATAAATTTCTTTGAATAAAAAATTGTAATTAGACCTTCTTTATAATGTCAAATTATACTTTTGCTACTTTTTCAACCATAAATTTACAATGAGATATTTTTTATAGTAATGCTTTGAATTCACTCTTCTGTTAAAGGAGTAATTTATAACCAATGAATAAAATAATTGAAATACGTGTCTCGGGAGGAGGGTTTAATTAAGGACTATGTAATTAAATTGAAAAATTAATTGAAATTTTAAACTTATTTGCATTTTCACTTTTTCAATGTTAAAAATAAAGGTTCTCAAAATAAAGTATGTTTTAAATTCTTAACTCTTTGTATCACCGCGTTGCATATCTGCAATAGACCAAAAAGTCAATATTGCTTATACACACTGAGAAAAATTACAATTTCAAATCTGAGTAATTCGATGTTTTCGTTTTGTTACTAAATTCTTTGATTCAAATATGACAACCCAATGCTTTCAATTCTGAAATACCAGAAATACTCGGAATATTGAAACATGTACATATTAAAAACTGAGCACATAGAGGTCAGTTCATACTCACTTTTTAAACATGGACATACTCAAAAATGATTAGAATCAGTTCAAAGTCATTTTTGAAACATGGAAATACTCAAACATGAGCAAATGATGTTTTATTCTTGAGTGTGTGTATGTTTTCAGAAATGACTGTATACATGTTTCAAATTTGAGTAATTTTGATTCGAAGCCATTTTGACTATGCGATTTGAGTATTTTTTGCTCATTTTTGAAAATGTCGTTTTTAGAGTGAAGTGGGCTTTAAAAGACGATATTATTATTATTGCTGTTATCGTTCAACACAGCATTTAATAAAAAAATTTCACAAAATTTTTAACAGACTGCTATACCGAGTTAAATTTTCATGCCCTAATTTGATTTATGATTTGTGCAGTTTTGTACCGTTACAGCTTAAATGAAGTTCGTAAATGTTGTGAAATTAAAAAGGATGGAGACGTCCAAAAATATATTTTACAAATATATGTTTGTATACTTTACAATTTTGTATTAGAAAATTGATCATATTTATGAGAAGTATGTAATATTTTCTTTATTTCAGAAGTGAAAAAAGTACCTTTTAGTCATTTCTATGTTCTATTTTTTTTACATGCTTTACACAGCCCCTTAAAATGATGTACTGTAACATCTGAATAAATATTTTTCAAATCGGAGTTCTTGAGTCACAAAGGGATAAAATATACACACATTTGCCTGTTTTCTTGGCGTATAAAAGCATTAAGTTATTATTATTAATATTATTATTATTATTAATTCAAAATGTGTGGGTTTTTTTCTTTTTTTTGCAATTTTTTAAAATGTATTTGCAATTTTTTTAAAGATTATTGCTCGTTTGATTTCTTTCTGAAGAATGTGTCTGTGATAACTAGTCAATGTGCATCAAAAATGTAAAGATAGCGAGATACAGGTAGTATCACATTGTCCTGTATATGATATTTAGATCTGTATATATACTACATAGCATGCTAAACTTAGTTCAGTTGGGAAACGCATAGCAAAATTCACCTCAAGTTCTTTTGCGCAGTCCCGTATATAAATTATAGAATTTAATAAGCAAAAAATTAGTTACATTTTTAAACACGTACCACAACGGACAATGCTCTTCCAGTAATTAAAGTTCACGTACAGTACTGTAATCGAATTCTTTTGTGTGTTCCTGTAAATTAACGATGAGTGCTATGTACACCATATTCATCTTGCACTGCATCTTAGCGATATATGGCAATTTCAATATGTTTGAAATAGTGTAACATCATTAAAATACACTTCAAACGACATTTCCCCGTAGACCGTAATTTAACGGTCTGTTTGTAATGGTATAATATAACGGAAATGTTTTCTTGTGTCCCTGTAAACGAAATATAAACGCTACGCACATCATTTTCATTTCTGAACATGCCATAATAAATCTCAATAACACATATCTATTGCAAGACAATCCGAGTATATTTATGCGAGTTAGAGCAGGGCAATCAGACAGACGGCATACATCGAGAGACAGACAGCAAAACCGAATTCATAAACACTTTTCAACTTTGTTGAAAGTGTTAAAAACGAGTGTATTGAGATTCTCATTTTTGAAATTGTTCTTATAAGTATATATTTCAACAATTTGTCATAAATCAACTTCTGTAGAAAATAAAACATCACAAAATGTATCATATTTAAATAATGACTCAATCTTATTTTTTGCACAAAAAAATAACTTCCCGAATTTTATTTCGATCATAATACTTATTATCTGTACAAAAATATTTCGAATTGTTAGCGTAAATGTTTGTTTTTAGTATTTTAATTTTCCCCTGTAGTTATTAGAATTTATTTAATTTTTTTTTCAAACTTATAGAAAACAATTCGGGGAAAATAGAAAATAGAAAAATGTGATAAAATAAAATAAGAATATAATTAATACTCGTAGAATGAAGACATATTAAGAGGAAAAAAACTAAAGAAAGCAGAAAGTGAATGATTAATTTTTTTTATTTAAAGAAATATATACTTCGTTAAATTCTCCATGTAAAACAGAAGCTACTTAGACCATCTTTATAATGTCTAATTATACATTTTCTTAATTTTGAAGTCATTATTTAATGAGATGCTTTTTATAGTAATTCTTTTGTAGTAATTATTTTTAGATAAAAGGATTTTTTATTTTATGAAATATTAAAATAGTGTTTCCAGAAAAGTGATTAATTAAAAACCTTGTACAATCGTCAAAAAAAAAAAAAAACTCCCCACACTAACTCTGCCGGAAATCATATAAAAATGTAACTGGTGCCAAGCGACTAGTGATAATGTCTTTCTATTTACAGACATATTTAAAAATTGCATACGGGAGTTACAGATATACTTAAAAATTGCTTACGGTAGTTATAGATATACTTACAAATTGCGTACGAGGTTTACAGATATATATAAACATTATTTGTCTAGATAGAGTAAATGTATCAAACTTTAAAATCTTCAAAACTGATACCTAATTTTAACATCAAATTTGAATTATCCAGTAAATACTATATTGATATCCAAATAGTGTTGAACTAGATACTCCGTATTTTCGACTGCAATTGACAGTACATATGGTTTCACTTACCGAAATGATGTTCACTCCCATCACTTTTTACGACATTGGTTGCATTTCACCCGAAGGAAGGCAAGTCTGTTGAAATTTTCTTTCAAATATCTTTATTTTTCTTAATGTTAAGAACTATTGTTAAGTTCAGATTAAAGTAAGACACCTGTATTCTGGAGGAAAAATATTGGATTACGACCCTGGGCCTACATAATGGTTTGTTTTAATGTGCACTACCATCTCTTAAATTGTGTCCAATATTTTCTTAATTATATATCCTGTATATATATACTATATATATTTATATACATATATATATGTACACTGATGTCCAGAAATTAAAGGAAAGTGACCGATTTCAGACTTTTGTCGAATATCTAATAGAATTCGTGAGGAAATGCCCTTGAACTTTGAGGATATACAGAACATGTTTGACTTTATGTTTTTCAGTGAAGAGTTAGTGCCGAGGACATTTAGGGGGTTAATAATAAATGTAATAATAAAAGAATATTTGCGTTTACGAAGAAACAGAAAATGCTCAAAATGATCCGTCACTGTAGAAAATGACTATGTAGGTCTTGTTCAACGTTTTTGTGCATTTGTATAAGAATAGCACTAATATTCTTGAACATGCTAACGTTTCTGTGAAAAGTTCTTTTTTTTTCTTTTTTTAATAGCAGGCAGAGTTTTCAACCGAATCATCGCTTTCCAAACTCGTGACAAAAATTGTAGAAATAGTATACTGCAATTAAAATATTAATATATTGAATATTTTATGAGATATTTGTATGAAACAAATTTCAACTGCGCATACGCGAACTACAGCAAAGATTTTTTGTCATGATTTGATAGTCAATACTATAGAGCAACTCATATAAAAAGACCAGTCACATACCGTGAAAACATAGAAAAATACAGGCAATACAGTGAGATAATTGATAAATTGAGAAGGAAATCAAATATAATCAATCGCTTTCTGTCAAACCGAAATCAAAATGATGAATTTTCAATATTCGGGCCACGTACCAAAATTAAAATTTTTTTACCGGCACCAAATGAATTGTAGTCATGAAATAAGGCGTTATTTTTAAAATAAGAATTCAATTCTTATAAAAAAAATTGCAAAAAAATCACTATGAGTATTAATAGCTTCGCGCATATCAGCTGGCACACCTGACATCTAACCGATTCTTCAATTTCCGCCTTATAGTTGGATTTTTATTCTCCATCTAATCGGTGGTACATGAGTAGTTGTCACGTGTTATTCTTTACTTGGGAGTTAAATCCTTCTTGCATAGCTTCTGACCATTTTTTTTTCGTTATTTATATTATTGAATTTGCTTCAATTTGCTTGAAATTGCTTGGTTTTGTCTTCATGGCTACGTAAGTTAATTATTTTTGAGGTTTCCCTTTTGTTCTAATTTCGGATCCCCTTGATTGAGGTTGCACATTTTCTATGGAAGTTTTTCCGAGAGTCTGAGTCTTCTTCCGGCAATTTTATTGTCGATCTTCTGATGTGAAATAATTTTTACAGGCTTTTTTTTTCTTTAAATTATTTTTCTTCAGTGAATGCCACCGATCTATTTATAATGACGGTGTCTTCATTACTGACAAAATTCCTTCTAAAGCATTTTCTTCAAACTTGCAGTTTTTGCTTTTGTCAACGTTCACAAATGCGATACAACTGAACGTTCTGATGTTAGATAAATCCTGTTTCTTACCTGTCCATAACTTTTAATCAGTTTTACTATTTTGTTGGTAGTCTTTTTTGCAATTACTAGCTGATATTAGTGCTTTTCCCCAGCATTTGTGAAAGAGGTGAGCTTCTGCGAGTAAAAAAACCCGTCATTCCAACTAGACTTCTGCTTTAACATTTCAAAGTCCTATTCAGTTGTGATGAGTATGATACTATATGTTGATGTATTATACTTAATCTTTTTCATATCAGATTCCATTTCATCATTCACATATTTCCATCCATTATTCCTTCTCAATGTGTTTACAATTCTTACGATTTTTTTAGCAGTTGCGATAAATTCTTTAAATTTAGATAGTACTTCACTTTTATGATATATTCATGGTAAATCTAGAAAAATCATTTACCAATATAAGAATGTAGTATTTACACCAAACATTGCAGTACTCATAGATCAATATAAATCAGTAGTATTAATAAGAATTATGGGTTAATTTGCCCTAAATTTGTTTCTTTGTGTATTAAAATTCATACATTTTGTCTATAATGCAAACTACACATTCTTTTTCATGTTAGCAGCTATCAAGTATAATTCCATTGGCGATATTTTATTTAACTAACTGTTTAATAACTACTTTTTGCGAAAAGTAGTATCACAATGCTTTTTTATCGCTTTATTAATGACAGAAATTCTGGAAATAAGTAATGTAAATATTACTTTTTTATATAAAAAAGTGGTAACTCTGTGTCCCGCGGGTCGTGTATAGAGTACCATTGGACAATGACCTAATGTTAGCGAATGTCATTTACAGATTTAAATGCTAAGTTCGTTTGTTATATTCAGTTTTCTTCATTATTTCATAACATGAGTTTGTATAACTTGTTATCTCTGGCGGCTGCTTCAAATTATATTTCGTTACACTTTTTAACAAAACTTATTCTTGTCAAAAATAACATAAAAACCTTCATCAGTAATCTTCTTAACTGAGATTATTAAGTTGTTTTTTCAGTTCTGGTAAATAATGTACAATTTGTTGTGTTACATTATAATTTAAAACATTTGATGTTTTTGATTTTACAGAAACATTTCCAATACCTTTAGTAATTAAATCCCCTCCAGCAATATAAATATTTAAATATTCAGCATTTTTAATACAATTCAGAAAACAAGTTTTTATTATTAAACAGATGTTGAATTGCTGGAGAGAGCACTATTAAAGCAGTACTTGCATATTTATTTTTCATTTCAGAAGCATATATTGTTTACTTTTAACAAACTGCGAAATCTCAAAGGTGAAAAAAAATATATATTTCTCTTCTCAAACATATTTTTGTTTGTTTATTTCTTATGAAATATTTACGTTGCAAAGAAGTTGATCACGTAATTTACTGTCCGGACTAGTAAAACAAACAGGTGATTTTTTTCGAAAATTCAATATATTTGAAAACTCATTTTTAGAATTCCTTTTCGATGTTTCGACGTGATGCGTTAGACTTAGAATTAGTTTTGTAAACTTGTGAGGAACTACATTCATAGTTTTGTTGATTGAATCACAAATTGAATTATCACAAATTTTTAGTACTGAAACAAAAAGGAGATCCCCGATATGATTATCTTTAATATCTTTATCTATGACCTTTTATTTATCGGCTAGTTCTGACATTTGAGAGATATACTACTATTGAACCAAATTTCCATCCTCTGAAATTTTACGAGAATCAAGTGTTCTTAATAAAAAAAATTAATAGATAAATTCGCTTTTTCTTGCACGGATTACAATTTATTTCTTATATTTTTTACATTTGTTGTGCACTTAATGCGTAGAATTTTAGAATCGTCTATGCATAACCTTATTAGCGTTTGGGCTTATCTATTACATTTTAGACAAAACGTTTACGTTTTAAACAAAAATGTAACATCTGCAACAGTAGGAGGATCATTTTCAGTTAAATAAAACAAATCTTTTTTAATATGAATGATTTCTATATCAATTACTTAGTCATAGTTACTTTTGTATTTCCATGCTATGACATTTTACAAGAACAAAGTGTTCTTAATAAAAACATTTAATAGATAAATTCGCGCTTTTTTGCAAGATTTACAATTTATTTCTTATATTTCTGACATTTGCTATGCACCTAATGCGTAGAATTTGTAAATCGACCAAACATAAATTTATTAGTGTCCGCGCTTATCTAGTAGGTTTTAGAAATGTAACATCTGGTACAGTAGGAGGACCTTTTTCACTTAAATAAATAAAATAATTTTCAATAAGAATCATTTCTATATCAGTTACTTATTTGCAGTTACTTTTGTAATTTGAAAAAATAGGTGTTTTTAAAAACCATTTTGTTTTTAACTATATGTCGAGAAAATCAAGTACCAATATTCTTAGCAACATATAATTTACAGAATACATAATTCTCAGATAAATTGATAAAATATTTTAATCTCATAATCTAGTTTGTTATTTAAAAAAAATTAAAAAAAACGTATATGTATTGAGTATCAATTAGTCTTTGACATCTATGTTATAAAATCTTTCGAATGTCAATGAATAATTTTTATAAAAATATAATTCTTCATTCTTGACAACACACAGTTAATTTATTGACTTGAAATTAAAGAAAAAATAAATTAAAAAAAAGATAAGTTTCAACGGCATTACATTTTTTAGTTGGATGAAATTATTGTTCTAAAAATTTAACAGATAACACATATTAATTGTGTTTAATCATTTCGACAACAAGAAGGAAGAACAACAGTTGCCACAACTTGGTAACAAAAAATAAACTTATTCTAGAGATGTCACCATTAAACTTTTAATTAATAGTTTTAAATAAATATAAACTGTGATGTAGATTTATATATTATTCTAGCAGTAACATATAATTTAGTAATAAAAATTGATGTCTAGAAGCTTCAAATATGCGAATTCAAAGTTACAGCTCATCCCGTCAAGTTGTTTTTGAGTTATGCTTAAAACAATACCTGTATTGCAATTTGTTTTGCAACTATTAAAAATTAAGTTAACGTTAGAAGTTTCAAATTTTATTTCTTCAAAATTCCTAAATTACTTGGCCAAACGACTTGTTGTTTGGTATTCAAAGGTAAAACCCAGAGAATCCAAATATGTTGTTAATGTTAAGTATTAGTATACAAAATTTTAAGTTGTTAGAATGTATATATGTAGACGACCGGCTAAGCAAAATTTATGCACAACATTAATTAGTAGACATTTTTACTTGACTACCTCTGTAGATTTTCACATCCCTCGAGTTCTGGTAAAGCAAGTACGGGTCGGAAAACCCCGACAGCCTAGAGGCTGGTTCCCTTCTGGGTGTCCAGCTCCGAAGCTGTTGGGGGACGCCGGCCCGTCCCCAAGTGTCTTGTGGTGGCTCCCCTACTGGGTTTAACCGCGTATCGCAAAGACTTACGTCATCGACACGTGGGTTTAAGGTTGGAGGGTCCGCAGGTGGCGGTCCTCTGGCCGGCCGAAACGCCGCGGGGAGACAAACCTGCTGGCGCGCTAAAAGTCCCTCAGGACATGGGTTCGGTGGTCATCTACGCGCCGGGCGACGATTGATACGATGATTTGCAGCAAAGTTGGTAGGGGTGTTCACTTTTTTTTCCAGGACTGTTCAATGTTTATCAATAAATTATCATAATTTAAAAGAATTCTACCTTACAGAAAAAAAAAATCAAAACTTAGTAATATATATTTTATTGAGCTCTAAGTTTATTCAGAAATGGAAAAAATCAACAAATTTCTATATTTTACTTCAAGTAATAAAACATATTTTATGTTAATCATTTCTCGAACTGCTAGCATAAATAAAGCTGATGCTTTAATTTAATTTATTTTTTATTTTGTTTTTCATATTTTGAGAATATATTTATTTTTTTTTTTCAGATTTTAAAGAAAAATGATATGATGATAACATAAGATGCAAAAAAGTAATAAAATAAAATCTAAATGTAATTAATAGAATTATATAATACTAGAAAATCTTGAAAATGTTTATTTTAAAGATAATAAATATAAAGTTTCTTATTAAGAAAAGGATATCTTGTGAAACGCTTCAAATAACAAATTTAGCTCTTATTTAGAATGTCTAATTATACCTTTTCTTAATATATATATATATATATATATATATATATATATATATACAGGGTTATCAAAAAATAAGTTTACCACTTCAGAGGGCTGTGGAATGCGTTCTATTGGCCAAAATGAGATAAAATTTAAACTACAGACAATTCAAACGATGCGCTTGACATTTATTAAATAAAAAAAAACAATGGACTCCGGGAGTGCCGACAGAAGTGAAAACTTGAACAATTACATGTGTATTTTTTGAATCGTCAGGAAACGGTTTATTGCGCAGGAAGTACTTTTAAATGAAGTGTTTTTTTTATTAATTATTATAAACTACTACTACAAAAATTATAATACAATTTTCATTTAATGCGCTATTGTACATGAAAAATAATGCATATTATTTTACATACAAAAATTGCAATCTATTGCTTAAAACGTAAATTTACAAATAAATGAAATATAAAATTTAATTAATTGGTATTCTTTGAAATGAATACCAATGAAACTTATGAATTTTCATCCACAATTTAAACAACTCTCAATACATTCATCATTTCTTCCCTGAGATTTAGTTTCATATCTTTTGTAATAACATTTATCTGCAAAATAGGGTTCCCGCTTCCTATCACTCCAAAAATGACTTATTTGTTGCCTGTCTTGTTTATGG
Organism: Maratus michaelseni; assembly: GCA_963931845.1. NCBI lineage: Eukaryota > Metazoa > Arthropoda > Arachnida > Araneae > Salticidae > Maratus > Maratus michaelseni. The sequence goes on along the minus strand of OZ007588.1, from coordinate 196,619,652 downwards.
TATTCGTGAACATTATGCTTTTTTCTATCTTCATACTGCGCGTATTGTTTGCGGTATCTATAATTTCTATCAACATCAACAAACTTTTCTTTTCTATAAAATTATTTCACTTCATTTCCGTATCGGTAACCACGTTTCTTAAAACTTTCGTGAAATATTTCATTTTTTTCATATTACTTCCGTCGATTTTTCTCGTGCTCGTTAAATTATAATATTTTCCGTGTTTTGTTATTTCATTTTCATCTTTTGATTTGGTCTCGCGAGTTGAGTCACTTTTATCTGTTTGCACAGCGCGTGCTAAATTTATCTTGAAATTATTTTCTGAATTATTTTTATTCATAATACCAATCATTTCGCTTTCTGCACATGAACTATTTCCTTTTGATACTTTCGCTTCATTGTATGAATTGGCAACATATGCAGTGGTGTCGGTAACAGTGTCGCGAATTCAGTGGTTTTTTCCCATCTCAAAAATGCCCAACGCGCCTAAAGAAGTTTTCACTTCAAAAACATTATTATGAAAATTCGTCAATAAATGGCGCTGTAACGCAAATGGTATTTATTTGCATATATTGAAACTGTTTAACATCATTTTCGTTACAGCGCATGCCTATTAACATTATTCTTTGGAATTAAAAAGGCGGATTCTGAACGAGTATTAGTTACTTCTCTGCACATCATACCTACGTTGCAAGAAAAAGCGCTACTGGTAAATTTGTTCTACCAGAACCAGCAGAACGTCGTTGCAGCTGTAAAAGAATTCCGCCGTATGAAGCAGATACGAAGAGGTCCAATGACTCCATGCGCCTTATGCAAGATGATAAAAAAATTTGAAACAACTGGACGGCTTGGCATTCTTCCAGGTAGAGTACGAATGCAAATCCAGCCTTCTAGGGTCGAAAATGTGGCTACCGCGATAGTTGAAGCCTACAGTCAGTCGCCGCATGGTAGTGTGAGTGTGCCAGTTGTTTCCCGTGTATTGGATATGCCGTATTCCACAGTACAAAAAATCTTACAGTGGATTTATCATTTTTATCCGAACAGAATCAAGCGTGTGCACCGATTGCAGAACGGGAACTCACAGGTTAGTAAAACTTTTGCACTTGAGTTTCTTCCTCAAATCGTGGTTGACGTCACTTGGCCATGGAACATTCTGTGGGCTGACGAAGCTCACTTTTTCCATAATGGACAAATTAACACCCACAATTGTCGAATTTGGGCAGCGGGAAATCTTCACGCTATCCAGGAACAACCCTTGCATCCTGAAAAAGTGACAGTATGGTGTGGTTTTACGGCTAATTTTATCACTGGACCGTATTTTTTTGAAGAGATAACTTCAAATGGATTCCAAACCTGTTCTGTCACAGAACAACGGTACCGTGATATGTAGAGGGATTTTGTAATCCCACAATTTCAACAGGGTGGATGCCTTCATTTTCATGCGGGATGGCTCATCTCCTCACATTGATCATCAGATAAAGCAATTGCTAAGACAAAATTTCATAGATGCACGGGTGATCAGCCGCCAATTTCCAAGACAATGGCCTCCTCGTTAGCTGGATATCACACCCTGCGACTTTTGGTTGTGGGGTTTCCTGAAGGACAGTGTCTGTCGGAAAAGTCCAACATCTGTGCCGGAACTGAAGGACAGCATTCGCTCTCATGTTCTTGATTTTCCTTCAGACTCACTCCAGTCAGCTGTGGAAAATATGGTTCTGCGAATAGAGCATATTTGAAAATAAAAGGGGACATATTGAGCAGTGTCAATGCTATTTTTTTTATATTATTTAACATTTATAAAGAATATTAAACGGTTTTATGTGTATTACAGCGCCACCTATCGGTGTATTTTTGTAAATGTTTTTTAATTTAATAAATGTCAAGCGCATCATTTAAATTATCTGTAGTACAACTTTTATTTCATTTGGACCAATAGAACGCCTTCTAGAGTCCTCTGAAATGGTAAACATAATTGTTGCAAACCCTGTATATAAAAGAGTTGCATTATTTAGAGTAATTGTTCCCAATCGCGCCCGTCGGCCTAATCGTTCGGAGTTTTCGTGGTTTTCTTCGAGCCGTGGATTTATCCATGCGTAAATACGGGTTAGGTTCCCTTAGAAAGACCCCCACGGAGGGCACCCCCCCGGGCCTATATCCCTAGTGTAGATAATTGGCCGTCAATAATCAACCCTTAGAGTAATTGTTAAAATTTATTATTTTCTTAAGAGTGTTGTTTTTATTGTCCGTGATGATTTTTATTGTCTGTCGTCATGAATAAATAAAATATGGGTCTCAAGAAATCAACTGGAAAATTAATCGAAAGTTTAATATTATTTCTATTGTTTGTTTTATATGCTAACAATCTATTCATAATTTTCTCAAACTTTATATTAAAAGTTTGCTTCATTTCAAACATTTACAACAAGCTGTGTTTAAATATGGATACACTGAAAAGAATCATTAAGATGGGAAAACAAATTTAATTTTTTAATTAAATAGTTTCATTTTTAAATATAGATCGGTTAATTATGCAAATTTTCAAACATTTCTCTCCCTCTCCGGTCAATATGAAAAATACGAAATTTGTTAAATAAGCTATCACTATGATTGCGTGTATAAGTGCTTCGTGTCCATGGAAACAAAACATAAAGATATCATCGGTTTAAGGTAACTCGTTACATTGGAATCTCTAAAAATATGAAATTATCCATAACTGCAATCACTATAATATGTGTATAAGCACTTCGTGTCCATGAAAACAAAACAAAAAGAAAAAAATCAGTGGATTCAGCTAACTCCTTTTATTTGAATGTTTAAAAATATGAAATTAGTTAAAATAGCGATCATTATAACGCATGTTAAAAAAAATCACATTATGCAAATTGTTAATAGTGTCTTAAATTATTTTTATAAAGTTATTAAATATGTTAAAAAATTTTTGAAACTTTCCATTTTTCCAAACTTGCCGCTCCTTGGATTCGAACCTGTATCTAAAGAACTGAAAACAAACGACATACCACTAAGCCACCACAAACTGAAAAAAAAATATGCTTAGAATAAAATTTTAAACGAAAACTAACACATTCTCCATTTCTCTACCTGCAAAATAAATTGAATGATTCTACTTACTAGTAGGAAGAGCGAGTAAAATTAAGCACTTGTAAAATTGCTGGTTTCTGCTATAATGCGCTGGTACGAAATACCCACAAACAATGCGTTACAGATTTCTCACAAAAATCACAGAAAGGCATATAAACCACAGAAATACTACCGGTTTCTGTTTGTATGTATATAAATTTCTACAGGTTTTTGGTAATTTTTATAGATGTAAAAATACAGATATGTTTTCTGATTTTTAACATAATCTCGATTTTCATATACCTGTGAACTTACATAAAACATAAGCTAAATGGCTGTCTGTAGATTCTCTGTTCTTTCGCAGAATTTTTTTTAATAACGCATTACACATAAAATAAGATATTTATTGATAGATTCGATATTTTATTTTGTTTTGGAAATATTGTATGTTTTTTTTTAGCTGTTTTCGTTCGTTTTTCATAGGTAATGAGATTAGTGAAAGGTAAAGTGCTAACTCGGCATTAGTTAGAGCACCAACGAAAAGACAAGTAGACGAAAAAAAGAGAATGCCAGTTTTGGATTTTACTAAAGTTTACACTATGTGAAAAATGAGCCTTTTCCAAAGGTAAAAAAATAATTATTAAAATCGGAACATACTTCTGAATATTATGCGTGAATATGTATTAAAAATATATGTATTCAAATTGCATAGAGTCCTTTTTAATCTTTCTATATAAAACTGAAACGAAATTGAAAATTCAGTTGTAAAAATTTGAATTAGTGTTCGAATTTTAAATGTGTACACTGTAAAAAATGACCAATGTTTCTTATTTTATGAAAATATGCTATAACCACGAACGAAAATATAATATAATTTTCAGAGTTATCCAAAATTTCAAATAGCATGTTACATTGTCTTTTGAATCCCCAGAAACGAATACATTTTCAAAATTTAAAGAATAATTTTTAAAAACAAATTATTTTTAGCTGCCCGAATTTTTCAGAAACGTTTCCGAAGGGATTTTATAGTGTATTAATTAGTGGCCTCAGCCTGGAATACCTGTTTTACGAATGCTATCCATTCTGAAGTAAACATTTTCATGCTCAAAAAAAAATGTTTAACAGACAAAGATGCAAAATTAACAGCGTTAACAATAACATTAAAATTAAGATTATTTCTGTACTCTTTCATGTATAAATTAACTTATGCGACTGAAAACGTTTACTTGAGAATTGATGACATTCGAAAAACAGGTATTCCAGGCTGAGGACACTAATTAATACACTATAAAAACCCTTCGGAAACGTTTCTGAAAAATTCGGGCAGCTAAAAATAATTTGTTTTTATAAATTATTCTTAAAATTTTGAAAATGTATTCGTTTCTGGGGATTCAAAAGACAATGTAACATGCTATTTGAAATTTCGGATAACTCAGAAGATTATATTATATTTTCGTTCGTGGTTATAGCATATTTTCATAAAATAAGAAACATTGGTCATTTTTCAGAGTGTAACTCTACATTTTAGCGATCAATACCAGCATTTTATTACTTGCCATGCATCCAAACTCAATTTTTCATATTTATCGCCATTTTTTAGAAATTTATATTACGTATCATATTTTGGAATGCTGCTTATTTAAACATAATTTTTAACAATTTTACCTAATTTAAAAGGAATAGGAAATATATTTGAAATTTTGCTTCAATCTTAATATGAAAACGAAAAAACATTTTTTTTATTCCACTCTATAAAGCTTATCTCTTCCTGAACTATATATATTTTTTGTTGCTGTTAGCATGGAACTTGGAATTTGTTTTTACTTTCTTCTATCTTTACAAGAAGAAAGTATTGGATTCATGAAAATTTTAAACTTCCGGTTTTCGAGGGATTTATACGTATTAGAGGGTCCTGAACACAATTTGACTGTTTTTAGACAATGCCTGTCTGTGACTGTTTGTCTGTATGTGACAGAAATTTTGTGGGCGCTCTATCTCAAGAACTAATGCACGAAATTTAATAAAACTTTATATTCAGTTATTCCCTGATATAAATTGGTGCTGATTAGTTTTTGGTGAAAATCGGCCAGCAGATGGCGCTGCTATGCTGCATTTTTCGGAATTTCCGCAATAGCTAAATCTCAAGAACTAATGCACTCATTTTCATCAAACTTCAAATTCAGTTAGACCTTGACATAAATAGATGCTGATTATGTTTTGGTGAAGATATCCCAACAGGTGGCGCTGCTAAACCACTTTTCTCATGATTTTTACGAAAGCTATATCTCAAGAACTAATGCATGGAATTTCATCAAACTTCAGATTCAGTTAGACGTTGACATAAGTTGTAATTGATTAGGTTTTGATCTAAATCTCCCAAAATGTGGCGCTGCTATGCTGTATTTTGCAGGATTTACACGATTTTAGCAATAGTCATATCTCAAGAACTAATGCACGGAATTTAATAAAACTTTTGATTCAGTTAGACCGTGATATAAATTGGTGCTGATTCTTTTTAATGTATGCGAAACCTGTGTGAGATGGAAGAAAATTTTGGGATTGACACATCCTCCTAGTTTTAATTTGCCTTCCATATTTCCAAATTACGTTTAAAATTTTTATGTCTTTTTAGAAAAAAAAGGGATGATAACATAAGATAAAAAGTATCATAAAATAAAATACGAATATAATTAATACAATAAAGTCATATTTTCGAAATACCTTGAAAATGCTTAATTTAAAGTGAATGAACATAAGCTCCTTATAAAAATATACACCTTGAATTACTTGAAGTAACAAAATTAGCTATTCATTATAATATTTTATTATACTAGAAATTTCAAAAGATAAATATACAATCGTGGAAAAGAAAGGATATCACCCCCTACTAACGCTACCGCAAATCATCGTAGAAAATGCTACTCATACCAACCAATTAGTAATAACGTCCAGTAATTAATATTACACTTAAATTATCCTTTGGGGATTGTCTACATATTGAAATCGTAACAACTTTACAATTTTCAATACTAATACATAATTTTAAAATCATAATTGGATTCTCCGTGTACGCAAAAATCGACAAACATGATGTAAAAGAGTTCCAACATTTATTACACTGCTTATGGAACACAAGCTCATTATTAATATGGGTACTATAAAGAAAATTATTTACTATTTTTGTTTTAATTTTTTTCAGTAATTAATAGTCACTTAAATGCTTAGAGGACTTTGTTTTCCAATAATTATCGGTCATAAACAATTACGTGTATAAAAATGTAAATGATTAAATACAATTGTTCAAAAAATAAGTATTTAAGTTTTAGTTTAATAAAAAGTGCTTACATTATCTTAAAAAATATTTTTATTCGTTAACAAGTAAGTTTTCTTTTACTTTTTAGTTTAATTTTCATATTAAAAAATACATTTCAGATTCTTCAAAAGTTTTTAGAAAATAGAGTAATAAGAACAAATATAAAATTGTAATAAAATACAATATGAATATAATTAATAGATCAAAAACATGTTAAAATAAGAATAAAACTAAAAAGCCTAAAGTGATTGATTAAAAACATTTTATTCAAGAGAAATATATTTTATAAAATGCTTGAAATAGAAAAAAAATACTTAGACTTTCATTATAGTACATAATTATACTTTTAAAAAAAATTAAATCATTAATATATAATGGGCTGCTTTCTTTAGAGTAATTGTATTAATTATTCTTTTGTTAAGAGAGTAGTTTTTATAGAATGAATAATTAAAATAGGAGTCTCGGGAAAAGCAGTTAATTAAAGATCGTGTTAATAAATTGAGAAATTAATCGGAAATTTAAACTTATTTCTATTATTATTTTTTGTATGAGGTATGAGGTATGAGGTAATCTTAAATTTCCCCAACTTCAAATAAAAAAATTCCATTATTTACAACACTTATAATGGATCCCAAGTAATTATGAATATGGATAAGAAAAAGCATAAAATAGAATGAAATAATACCTTTTTGCATATTTTATTTATATGCCAGCGATTAAGATTAAAAAATATAATAATTAACTTTATTTTAAGTATTTATTTGTGTAATAACAGTACAAAAGGCGCTATACTTCAAATTTAAATATTTATTAAAATGTTTAGGAACAGTGGGTGAGGCGATGTGTAAGTAAGTACGTCTGCAATTGCCAGTGCTGTTATATCATTTGCACGTTTTTATATAACTTCCCTCACAAATATCACCATAATTGTGTAATTGAATACAATTTAATAATGTTCTACTGACTAAAACCTTACAGCAATAGAAAGGTGTGTCCATTTCTTCTATAGAAATTTATAGTCCAGTCATTTTAAGAAAAATATGGGAAAAAATTAGAACAAATCTGGATTTTTGCACAGGTGCTAGTTAGGGTATGTAGTTTAACATACTAAAAGTCCTCATCGATCCGGTGTGAGCTTTCGCCGCCAGGGGGCGCGAATGATCGTGAAAATCGTTTTTTTTTTGTGAATATCTCATGAACGGTAGCATCTAGAAAAACAAGTTCAATTAGAAAGATGTAGGCAATTTAATTTCCTACAAAATTTGTGTATAACATTTTTTTGTCACACCAACCCTTCCCTGTCACAAATCAAAAACAGTGAACATCCTTGGAATAAAAACGATAAAAGTACGGAAAACCTGCTGCTATTTTCAAAGAAATTATATTGAAAGTCCCAAATTCTTACTTTTGAAGGTGAGTGTATAACATCCCTTACTATGCTTATTTCCACACCACTCTTGAGGTAAAGCAATTAGCGCATTTTTTTTTATTGTGGTGTCCCCCGTAGGCATAGTCCACACCTGTAAAAGCATGAATGAACAATATGTGATCTTTCAGAACTGCATCATTGTTGAGACTGTACGATGAATACAAATGATTATGTTTCTTGAATGACTGGCTTATTGAAATCTCAATCGTTTGACTGCTTGATTAGTAAATGGCACATATTTAGCTTCTTTACCCGATTTAGTTTCGTCATGATCTGTAATTTTTTCTTCAGTTTTTGTATTGCTTTCAGTATTTTCTGGTTGGCCTTCGATATCGGCACTAAATTCATGTGTAGCGATTCCCTCATCCCTTGCAGTCGGCAGGATATTGTCAATATCCTCCTCATCTTCAAATTCAACTTTATTTGCATTGTGACATGAAATTCCGCAACAATTTACGCAAATATCAGAACATTTCAATCCGATTTTTCGGCATCCACACGCTTTATCACATCCTTTGGAACATGTACAAAAAATTGATTCAATAATATTTTTTGGTGCGGGCGGTAAAGTAGCTGGAATTGGAGACAAATTAGGTGCATTTTGCCAGCCCCAATTTTCAGGAAGAAGTTTATTGCCCAACCAGTATTGTATTTGATGATAAACACGTAAACTGTGCAATCTAGCAGCATCCTCAGTAGGCGGCAATGATGAAAGGCTTTTTTTGCCAACAGCAACTCCTTTCTTGAAACATATGTAACGGTGCTTGTTCAGAGAAATTTCTGCTTTACCACTATATAAAGCAAGAAAAATAGTTTTTCCTGCCTCAGATATTTCAATTTGGGATGCTTTGCTACTTGATTTGGTGGTAGGTTCAGGAAAGGCAGGAACTGGATAGCCGAGCATTGATAATCCTTACCTCTTGTCAAAATTTCCATGAAACCATTGCATCCACGTATGTTATAAATGTTCTCAGACTTGGAATACAACCATAGGGCATCAGGAATGCTTGGAGTAATTGACTGTAAGTCAGTGGGCTTAACCTCCTCAAGTTGTAAGTTTTACAAGCCCTTGTCTGCAGACAATGTTGGATCGAAAACTTTCACCTTCACTTCACCTTGTTTATTTATAGCTTTTGCCTTAGGTAATTTTGTAACTCTTTCAAGACTGTCAGGTAGAAGAAAACTAGATGAGGGCGTACACAACTTATGCCTCCCATACTGTGAAAGGTGTTCAGGCCATCAATAGTGTTTACGTTGAAGTCCGCGTTGTCGAAAATGAATTGGATGAATGAATCGGGCAGTACGAGTGGATTTCCCTGTAGTGCGGCACTTGCTTCGAAAATTTTAATTTCGTTGTAAGGAGCTGAAAATCCAAATTTATGCATGATATCCTGTAAAATTTCAGATCCAAATTTTCGATGTACATAACATCCTAACCCTATCTGAAGAGGTGAGAAGAAAGAGCGTGGTCTAGTTGTTTCCATAATTGCATGGGAAATCGCAATACATTTAAATTTATACATATCCGATTCTCCTTTCTTATTGTTCATAATTATTCCTTGCACAAGCGTCATTAAAGTGGAAGGCACAATACTTTCTATTTTCCGAAAGAAATTGTTCATATGCTTGTAGGACGAAAGATTAAAGTATCGAGAACATACAGTGTCTCACAAAAGTGATGGGACACTTGTGCTTTATAAAAAGAAACTGCAATAAAATAAATAAACAAACATGTGCAAAAATTTTTTGGGTGTGTTTCATATTTAAAGTTAGTAACAATTATTACATAACATACATTTTGTCAAAATATTAAAATATTAATTTAGTAAAAATACAATTGTTCAGAACGGAGCAAAAAATGGCTCACATAAGTGATGGGACACTTACTTTTCCATCAAATATTTATCCAAAAATTTTACTTTTTAAAAGGTTTTAATATTTTGTTGGATTTCCTTTTACTTTTAAAACATGATTTAATCTTTTTGGGATGGATTCGACTATTTTTTTTGTGATTTCTGGAGTGATTTTACCCCATTCTTCTTGAAGCACCGATTTTAGTTGTTGTTTTGAAGAAATGGTGTGTTTGCGAATTCTTGATTCCAATTCTTGCCAAATATTCTCTATGGGATTTAAGTCTGGAGATTGTGGTGGTGTTTTTATTATTTCAGGACAGTTATATAGCAGCCAGAGTCTAACGTTCAGAGCAGTGTGCTTGGGGTCATTGTCCTGGTAGAATTTAAAATCGTTATGAAGGTTCAATTTTCGTGCTGAAGATTTCAAATTTTGCTTTAAAATATCAATATACTTGTACTGATCCATTATACTGTCAATAAAAACAAGATTACCAACTCCAGCGGACGACATACACCCCCATACCATAACTCCTCCTCCACCATGTTTTACTGTTGGTACCAAGTTCTGTTTGCGAAGTTCTTCCCTGGGTTTTCTCCACACCAAGATTCTACCGTCAGAACCAAATATATTAAATTTACTCTCATCAGCAAATATAACTTTATTCCAGTAATCAGAATTCTTATTTATGTTGGATTTTGCGAAAGCTAGTCTGAGTTTTCTATTCTTTTCACTTACGAAGAATTTTTTCCTGGCTACTCTACCGTGATATCCAGCAGATCGAATTACCCTTCTAATAGTTTCAGGATTAACAATTATTCCATATAATGCTTGTAAATCAGCAGCAACTTTTGAAGCACTAATTCTTGGATTTTTTTTAATATTTCGAACGATAATTCGCTTTATTCCATTGGATAGCTTTGATGGTCAGCCAGGTCTTCTTTTATCCTGAATCATATGATTCTTTTTATATCGTTTAATGATATTGAAAACTGTTGAACGACTCAAGTTAACTGTTTCAGCAGTTTTTCTAATAGATTTTCCACGTTCAATATGCAAATTAATAACTAATTTTCGAATTTCAGGCGAAGTTTCTTTTCGTTTAGCATTCATGACTACACAGAGCTAAAAAACACAAAAATTCCAAAACAAACTGGAGAGAAATACTGCAGACGATTTTATAAATTATTGCCAATTGCTTTTAAGTAAAAATAAAACCCCAAAAAATATTTTTATTGCTTATTTCAGACGATTTTTGTTGCATATATAATGGTGTCCCATCACTTATGTGAGCTATTTTTTGCTCCGTTCTAAACATTTGTATTTTTATTAAATTAATATTTTAATATTTTGACAAAATGTATGTTATGTAATAATCTTTACTAAATTTAAGTATGAAACACACCCACAAAAAAAATGTGTACATGTTTTTTTAATTTATTTGATTAGTTTCCTTTTGTAAAGCACAAGTGTCCCATCACTTATGTGAGACACTGTATATCCTCCTGTATTATTTGGGCTGCTTTCTTGACGATTCTGAGTCGTTCATCTTCTTCATTAATCTCCCGGTTTTCATATAATGCGGAGGTTAAAAGTTTGTCACAAAACCCTTTGAAGCATATGACTGTCCTTTTTTTTTGAACTGGCGATAATTACTTTGTCTCCATAGTGTGCTTTCAGTTTAGAAATTATTGTCTTAACTGTTGGTATATAACCGTGCACATGTTCTAAAAGTTCATCGATAGAGAATTGGCATTCGTCACTTTCTTCAATAAATGTATAAATAACGTCCATACTTTCGGCAATCCGTATTTCTTCCGGTCTATCTTTCTTCTTACTGTTTTCCACTTGCTTGGTAAAAAACCTTATAAAGCATTTGTGGTGGTACCTTGCTTCAGCTGCAACCAGGTCAATTACATTAGATAAACGCTTACTGATTTCTTTACCCCATTTGTCTTCACGCTTATTTGCAGCCACAATTAAACTATTTTTCACCTCTAAGCTTTCAACTATCACAACTTTTTCACGATACTTTAGAGATTTCTTTTTTTCATTCTGTATAAAAGCTTCGTCCAATATATCAGAACATAATAGACATTTTTCCTTAAATTCAAACAAGGGACTGTCTTTTCTCAATTTTTCTTTTAATGGAGTAGTTTGTGTGGACGTTGATGGTTCTCCTGCGACAAATTTCTTGTACGATTTAACAGAATCCTTTCTTGTATAATTTTTCCTACACGTTGCATGCACTATAATTTCACGATTTTTTTCAGCCATTTCTTCAATTGCTTTACACTTATTGTCACTTCTTTCCAAACTTGATGTCACAAGTGTCAGTCCCTTTTTCCAACTTTCACAGAATCATTCGCAACGCAGCCCTCACCACATACAAGACAAACTACTTCGTTAATCTCCATGTTTTTGTTCTCGATCAACAATCAAGAAAGAATCACTTTACACTCTCAAATCTATTTAAAACTTTCTTTAACACACGTGGCTAATAAAAGTACTCACTTTTTAAAAACTCACAAAGAATACTTCGTTCAATAAGTTAGGGTGATTTAATCCCAACGAAATGCTGATCAATTTAAAATAAAGCACGGCAAATATGCCAGCACGTGGTATATAGCGACATAAGTATGAGGTGACACAATGCCTATTTCACAAGCGTGCGAAATCGGTCTACAAAGAACAGTCACTTTCAGGAGAAAAGGGGAAGGGTTGGGAAGCATATAGGTAATTGTTCTTGGATTCGTTCAATACGATCGTGTTTCGCTACTTTTTCCCAGTTACGTTCACTGTTTTTGATATTTAACAGGGAAGTATTGGTGTGACATAAAAAAGTTATGGACACTTTTTGTAAGAAATTAAATTATCTACATCTTTTTAATTGAACTTTTTTTTCTAGATGCCACCGTTCATGAGATATTCACAAAAAAAGATTTTCACGATCATTCTTTTCGCTACTTTTTTCCAGTTACGTTCACTGTTTTTGATATTTGACAGGTAAGGATTGGTGTGACGTAAAAAAGTTATGGACACTTTTTGTAGGAAATTAAATTATCTACATCTTTTTAATTGAACTTTTTTTCCTAGATGCCATCGTGCATGAGATATTCACAAAAAAAGATTTTCACGATCATTCGCGCCCCCTGGCGGCGAAAGCTCACACCGGATCGATGAGGACTTTTAGTATGTTAAACTACATACCCTAACTAGCACCTGTGCAAAAATCCAGCTTTGTTCTAATTTTTTCCCCTATTTGAAAAAAATTACTAAAATGACTGTAGTATTACAACATGCAACAAATATAAGATTTTTTTTTTGTCAACAGACTAAAATAATATTGTTTAATCAAAATCTTTTATAATCATAAAACACATGGCAACAATTGAATCAGTAACGGTTTTTTCCCTTTGTTGGGATGCTTTTGTTGCAAATGACAATGAAGAATTTCCTTGAAATCGCGGCCGAATCTTTATCTGTTTTTTTAACACATTTTCAATAACCAGAAAATAGTCAAGACAGAGAAATTCTCCACTAAATAACTAGAGGTCTGTTTTTTCTGAAACAACCTAGTGCAAAATTTAAACGATATCGTGTATTACACGATATCGGAATTATTACATAATAAAACAGCATTTGTTCTATGAAAATGCTCACTAAAGAAATTAAAATATTTCATGCTTTGGAGGTTGTTGCTTTGGAGGTTGCTTAGCTAATTTTTTATAAAGGTACTCTAGTAGATGAATGAATTTTTTTATTTTGCCTGCTATTGTGTCGTCCCAATTTACCTTTTTTTTCATAAATGAGAAATCTATTCTGTATCTTTTTAAGTTTCGTAAAGTGCGCATGAACTCCGAAATCTGGTTGTCAAGATTACTTTAGATAATATGGAAATTAGGTGGTTATGGAATGGCTATACAAAGTGAAGTGTTAGTTGAGTTCAGAGGATTTGGAATGGAACTCACTTAGCTATGCATACAATTCTTTGGATTGCTGTCTCAGCTACATTAGGACTTAAAACTGAACCTTTTAATCATCTGTGAACATAATCTTGCAACTTATTCAACGTCCACTAAATAGCTTCGACTTAGCCCCAAGCTATTTTCATCTGTTTGGTCCGCTAAAAACCCATATTGGAAGCAAGATGATGTTCACAGATGATGAAAAGGTTCAACTTGAAGTCCTAATGTGACTGAGACAGCAAACCAAAGAATTGCATGCTGCTGGTGTTGGGGCACTGATAAAACGGTGATATAAGTGCATAAATATTGGTGGAAAATATGTGGAGCAATAAAAATAGTTTTCAAGTGAATATCATTGTAAGTTATTATTTAGTTATCTTTTGTGACTTACTTAATGACTTTCCCTCGTAAATGGATACAATAAATTATGTAAATGCCGAGAAAAATTCCTTTTCTAAAACTTATAGCAAGCAGTAGAAAAAAAACTATGGTAGGAAATAAATTTATTTAATTTATCAAAAGAATTAGACCAAAAGTTATGTGGCTAATTTCGTATACTTTACAAATATATCCACTAAACTTGAAGAAAATTAAACGCCTAGTGCAGTATATTATAACGGGACAAAAATACATACGGACAGACACACTGACCTGGAAATTGGATCTTATTTCAAGAATGGGCGATGTCAAAAACTATGACGATTTGCAATTAGCATATATTTATGGTATATTGCTTCAGCATTTATTTCCAATTTTTTTCCTAAAACTGATTATAGAAAATACCCCCAGAAAATTTATTTACCAGCCGTTATATGCATAGTTTCTGCATAAACATGTATGATATGGAATATATGTATAAAAATGAATGATATGGAACTAAATAAAATACCAGTTTTATTCAGATACAAAACCTCGACAACTTTCTATACATTATTTTTCTAAATAAAATACAGATTACGTTATATTAAAACAAAGTTAAATAGCATTAATGTTTGTTTCTTGTTTTATAGTTTGACCTTGTAACTTTTATACACAAGTCCCCCTTCCTCCCCTTCATTGTTTATATATACAGTGGTGGCCAAAAGTTTGGAATTTTTTTGAAAGTTTCATGTTTTTCAAATTTGTGTGTTTGTAGAATATATTAATTTTCACTTCAATACAAACGTTTATATACCAAATTGAAGGTACTTTAATGTAGAATATTATAATAAAAACAGTATTACAATATCTGTATTACAAAAAAAGTTATGCTCATTTTAGTAGAACAAACAAACACAAATTGTTTTGAATAAGGACGTGTTTTGTAATAAAAGCGTACTAGCCAATTACAAACACTGTTCTGAGGACCAATCAAATGTCTGTAACTATAGTTTAGGTTATTTGGACGGTAAAAGAGTTATTGTTGTGGAAATATTTTGCGGAATGATGCCTACTAGTACAATTAAATAGAGTATTGCTGTTTTTGAATATTTAAAGTCCTTTTTTTAATTAAATTAATTTTAAACAATGTCATCAACAAGAAGAACTAATTGGACATCTACAAAAAGAAGCCGAATTGTCATATTGAGAGAAAATGGCCTCACTTATGCTGAAATTGCAAGACAAGTTGGTGATTCAGTGACTTGTTCTGGTGTACGAAAGTTCTGTTTACTTTATGAAAAAACAAAATCAGTGGAAAATAAGGCCAAATCACGCCGAAAAAAATGCACAAGTGCTACTGCCGATAGAAAAATTAAACGGCTATGCCTTCAAGATGGAAAAATTTCATCAGATGCCATTAGATGCGAAATGAATGCAGCGGGTATTGCAGTAAGTTCAAGAACAATAAGAAGGTTATCAGGATTAGTACTGCAAGCTAGAATTCCAAAGAAAAAACCATATTTAAATCAAAAGCAACGCGAAAAACGAATTAAGTGGGCAAAAGAACACATTAAATGGTCAGAAAATCAATGGAAGCAAGTAGTCTGTAGCGATGAGAGTAAAATATCGCTCTTTGGTAGTGATGGTAGAAAATACGTGAGACGTAGAGTAGGAGAAGCACTTCATCCTGATTGCATTGAAGCAACTACAAAAAACACAACAAATGTCATGATTTGGGCATGTATGTCTGCAGATGGTGTTGACCGAATTCAAGTGATTGACGGCATCCTGAATGCCAAAAAATAAATCGAAACTGTCCTGGAACCAAAATTGATACCTTCCATTAGGGATCTCTTCCCCAACAACGCACCATTTATTTTTCAGCAGGATTCAGCTTCATGCCATACAGCAAAAGTACTGTATTACCGAGACAAGAAAAACCCTGGGTAGGGTTGCTTCTTTCGAAGGTTCCAAAACTTGTAGGGGGAGAATTTCGTCAGTAGGAGCGGACTGTGATAATTCTCGGACTGACCAGCTGAACGAGGGGAAATTTGCGCAAAAAGAAAATACCGAACTTCCCTCAAATAAAGTCAACTGACCAGTTACCTTGGCAACTGAACCGAGCGGAGACCGGTTTCAGAGCTTTTCTAACCAGAGCTGCACAGTATGCAAAGCATGGTTTCAAAATAAAGGCATAGATATATTACCATGGCCAGGAAACAACCCTGATCTCAAACCAATTGAAAATTTGTGGCGACGTTTGAAAATTCTTGTACGAAAAAAAACGTCCATCCAATAAAAGACAACTTATTGAAGCTATAATTGATTCTTGGCACCATGTGATTACGAAAGATGAACTCCAAACACTCGTTCACTCAATGAAAAGACGCTGTGAAGCTGTCTTAAAAAAAATAAGGGTTATCCTACTAAGTATTGATTGTGTAAGTATCACTTTAAAAAAATGCAAATCTAAGATAGATCTTACTATTAGCTGCATAACTTTTTTTGTAATACAGATATTGTAATACTGTTTTTATTATTAAATTAAATTCTACATTAAATTACCTTCAATTTGATATATAAACGTTTGTATTTAAGTGAAAATTAATATATTCTACAAACACACAAAGTTGAAAAACATGAAACTTTAAAAAAATGTCCACACTTTGGGCCACCACTGTACATGAATGGTTTTAATCATTTTCTCACTTTATGAATTAAAATGGGGACAACGTAAAATAAAACATATGACAGAAAAAAATACCTATATAATTCATGTAATAAAAACACAGTAGAAAAAAAACCTTTAAAAAGGCTTCATTAAAGTAAATGATTATAGAATTTAATTTTGTAACGTATATTATAAAACTAAAGCGTCCTTTTTAAAGTCTAATTATTTTTCTTGCTTAATTTTACATCATAAATAAATAATGAGCTACTTTTTTAAAGTAATTGTTTTAAGTTTTTCTTACGAAAGAAGTTTTTATCGAATGGATAATTAAAATAGGTACCTTGGGAGATGTGGTTAATTAAAGGGCATGTAAATAATGTTGGAGATTAATCGAAAGTTTAAAGTTCTTCGTAATATTTTTTATTCCATATGGTAAAACTTACTCAGAATGTTCGAAATAATTTTAAAATATTGTTTTCGTTATATTTAACAGATAAAATTTTAAGTTGATTTTATCATAATTGTATATGCTAAAAAAATGAAAACGAATTTTTTTTTAGGATATAATAAGTTAGGAGGTCAATGATCGCAATTTGTAGCACTTCTCGTGATGTCATCAGATTTCACAAATTTAAATGTAAATCTGTTGAAAATATCGTCCCAATATCTATAATATTAACAATGTTATGAAAAATAAGAACCCATATTCCAACATTCTACATTTTTGACTGAATAAGTAGATTCAAATCATCCTAGTTTTTACTAGTGCCCCTATTAAACGTTTATTCGAGTATACGTATAATACGTATTATACGGGTACAGATTTTGTATACGTATGATACGGTCAAGACGGTTCTACATATTATACGAAACAATATATATGGTACAGCGTATATCTGGAACTTACCCAAGTGGTTAAACATATAAACGTTTATACGGTTTTCGTTCAATGCTTGAAAAAAAAAGAAGCTTTTCTCCTGCTGGTATGTAGATCAGAGATATTGAGAAATACCCGCTGAAGTCCTGCTTTCATAATGGCATATAACCGGCATAATAGCGATTTGAAGAAACAAATTAAATTGTTCCAGCAAATTTATTTAACATTTTATCACTTAATTCAATGAAAATTAGAAGTAACATAAATTAATTAAAATATGTATAAGGAAAAATAACAAAATCCTGTATACGAAACATATTATGCGGATTGCTATGGTAACGTCGCCGATTTCCAGTTTGTTCTCAGTACAGTAACGTCAGACTGATGAGGTTCATTTGTATGAAAAGTAAATACGTATACTTGAAATATACGTATACTTGAATTATACGTTTAACCGATATACTCTTATGCGTATCCGGATACGTTTAAACGTATCATTTAAGGTATACGTATTTCATACCGACATATTATACGTATATACGTGTATCAATTAAACGTATAACTGATGTACACATCGCATCGGGAGCACTAGTTTTTACACTCTTATGTTTAACTCAACTTGTTTTTTTGTATGTGAAGAAGGAATTTGTAATCAATTTTTCACGAACTTTCTAATATGCTAGAATTAAAAATATTATGTTCACAGGTATGTACACTGTCAATACAATATTTTTATATTTTTAGAACTTAATTACAACATTAATTTTAAGGCATTTTTCCTTTTACCCGCCACATTCGACAAATATTCTTTATGGTTACAATTGTATACGCGTTACTACATTAATTATGCCAAAAAGCACACGCTCGCCAAAATCATCCAAATGGCTGTGAAACTACAACGATTCAATTTTAAACACTAAAAAGTAGAAAATGAAATATAAATGAAAAAATAGCGTATAATAATTAAAAAAAATACGCTTTTATTAATTAACAATTTATTAATAAATTGTTTATACCATATATAAATTCTAAAAAGATAGTTTAAATAATGTTTGTTGTTTTCCTGTTATATATATCTTCAAAGAAAAAAGGAGCAAAAATCATAATTTTAAAAAATAAATTTACGAGCAGGCGCTTTCTATCAAGCTTAAACCAAAGCGGTGAATTTTCGGTTTTGGTGACCACCGTCATATTCAAGTATTTTATCTGAATTTGTTTTGGAAAACTCATGAAATGCAGTCGTAAAATTAGGCGTGATTTTCAAGACAAACATTCAATGCATTCAATGACAAACAATCAATTATAAGAGCATTTTTCGCTACTTTTACTTTTATGTTTATTCATATACATATTCTTCAGTTTGATAAGTATTATCACCCCTGAACTTTTCTAATTATTATGCATTATTAATTAGACATTCTGAATTTATACATAGATGCATATACAGAGTGTTTGGTTACTATGATGACAAGCTCAGTGGAAGTATAGTACATGCCAAAACAAATAAAATCTTGCAATGGAACCTGAAGTTACAATTCACTTACTTAGTCAAAAATGGAATTTTTCTTCACATTAATTGAACACGGGATTTGTTAATAACTTTGGGAAAAGTAGTGACATTGTAATACTAATTTCAAGAGGATTACTTCATTCTGTTTGGAATATAATAAAAATATGACAAGTGCTAAAATCCCCCCCACCCTATTCGCGCCCAAACTGCTCGACGTTCCACACTTTGCAGTGTGGAACGTCGTACATGTACATACAATATAGCCGATTGAATTACTGTGTTTTTTCAGCATGTTGCATGATATTACATTTTAAACAAAGTAACATAATTGTCGGGAAATTTTATGTACATTATTTTCTGTTTTGTCAAAGTTATTGATTGACACTGGAGTTCGGTGATAGTGAAAAATTCTATATTTTGACTGAATAAGTATACTGTAGCAGCCGAAAGACTTGCAAAACTTGAATGGCTTGACATGTACTATCCCACATCTCAGTTTAACCCCATAGTAAGCAATATCATATTTACGTATGAATAATATTTTTATAAATGTTAAGATTGGAAAATCAGGATGAGAACCAAGACAAATGTTTTTTAAATCCTAGAAAATATAATATAACAACAAACGAAAATATAGAATAACATCTTCTGAGTTACCCATTATTCCTAAAACCGTTCTTTACCTCAGAAACATTTAAGACTTAAAAAATATTTTTAAAAACAAACTTTTTTTATGCCACTATATTTAGGAAAAATTTCCGATTAGTTTTTATAATGTATTAATCATTTTTTTAAAAATAAAATATAGATTTTTCGGATTCTGTTAATTCTAAATTAAGTAGTTTCATGATCAACTAATATGTTTTACATGCAAACACGCATCGTCATTACCAACATTAACATTAAAATTAATATTACTTATTACTCTTGCGTGCATAAATTCAGTTATACTCAGCTGAAAAAAATAATGTTTAATTAAGAATTGCGAACACCCAAAAACCAATATCCAGGTTTGAGAAAACTGTTTAATACACAGTGATCAATATTTAAGGAATAAAATCCGACGTCAGTGTTTTTGGGACACCCTGTATAGTAAGTACATTTATTTATTTATTTATTTTCTGCTCGAAACAGAGCCTTATAAATGTTTATTTTGTGTAGAATTTTCTCCCCTACGACATGCAACTAAAAACACTGAAAAGCTTATAAGATTTATGGATTCCGAAGCTATAAAAAGTCATTTTGGAGCAGGTCCTGTGCATCTTTCCTGAGCCTTGTACCTTCTTGTAAAAATAGTATGAAGTTGAAATAAATATTGTTAAATTATAGCCTGTCTCGCCCTAGACTTCGAGGTCCCGAAGGGACAAGACGAATAGATCACCCCAGCATTGTCTTTTATCTTTTTTATATCTCTATACTTTACAGCTGAAGGTTTTTCACATGGTTCTGCTTGTATTGTTTTGCGGATGCATTTGCTTAATGGGTATGGTTTAGTAAATTTAATCAGCTGATATTTCTTTCGCTACTAGAGAATTAGAATATTTTTTGCTATTCAGTTACAATATAAATATTTTTACAAGGCTATACATGGTGTTCGAATACAAACGCACAAATACTTTTCGCAACGAAAATCCTCGCTACATGTATATAAAAGATGTCCAAAGAACCATACCTTGAGAACGCATATTTTCTGAGAAAAATGCAAAAGAAAAAGTATGACGTCACAGTATCTAGCAGTTTGTACTGCATTACCATTTCACTAACCGAAAATAATGTACCTTTCAGAATATTCATGAATTGAATCCAATATCACTATGTGAAGGTTGCCAATAGTTCTGAGCTGCCACCTTTTACGGCGAGCGAAACGGTGGCTGCTCATTTGCAAATTAGACTCTACTGTCCATTTCATTAAATTGCTCCTTTTTCACATGCCTATGGGATGCCATTTTTATGTTTCAAATTCTTTAATTTTGTTTAAAATCTTGTTTCATACCCGGTTCTAAATTTCATGAAGTTCAATAAAGCTTATTTTTGGTACTGCGTATCTGATGTAATATTATTTTTTTCGCATTTTTCTTGAAATATCTCTTGCATTTTAGAGGTATGATTGTTTGGACACTTTTCAAGTACTCTAATCAATTGTTTTAATTCTCCAAAGTTTATACTTTATGTTGTTATCTCGTTATGCTGTTAAAAAAAGGATGAGAAATTTTTTTAAACGAATATTAGCTTTCAGCTTTAAACAAGGCATCCTTATTAACATGGCTCCCCAAGTATTTTGACAAAATAAGTTAAGTGAATTTCAACCACATGTTTCTATGTGACTTTATATGTTTCCGTACGTCTGTTTTGCTCTTTCACTTTTGCCAAATATTTTGGAATTACCATGTATACAACTATGTAATAATAAGTATAAATGAATGGTGCAGATGCAAAACTCACATTATCCACTTTTTTAAGGTATTGAGTTATTCATATCACTATGGTCGTCTTTTTAAAGTGAATCGGACTGTAATAGTGATTTGGACTATAAAAAAAACATATTAAGTTCGAAAAAAAAAATGTTGAAAATCTTGTTTTGATGCATAACTCACATTATCCAACAACTGTTTTGCCGCAAAACTAACACTCTCCAATTCAACCAATCAGGGAGGTAAATAAGTAAAAAGTAGTGTAAAATGTTCCACTAGTTTAATGACAGTAAAGAAGTTGAGCCATGTCTAATAGTAAAATTTTTGCACAAATTATTTTTAATAAATGTCTTTTGCGTTTTGATTTTTGTTGTTTATTTCCCTAATGTGCCAATATATCATGTTTATTAATAATAATTAATAATAAGTTTTTTTCATTTTTCTAAAAGCTAGGTTAAGTAGAGAGTGGGAATTTTGCATATACATCCTTCAAATATTAATTAAAAGCAATTAGAAAAAATACATATATAATAACGATACGAACGTAAATACCATGATGAAAATTTTAAGGGAAAATATGCACAGTAATGCATAAAGTTAAACAATAAGTGAATCAGTCATTCTAGAAAGGGCATGTGTCCTAAAAATGAACTTTTCAGGATACACAAAAAATGTTTTTTCTGAAAAATATAAAGGTACTTTTTGCGAAGTGACTATCTTAAGTTACAATAAATATGAATTAATATTAGTTGCCATTGTTGAAATTTCTGAATGATCTATAAATTATATAATAAAAATAAAATAAAATTTCTGACTAATGCCCTTTTTATGATGAAATGCTGATACCTTATATAAAAAACCTAGTTTGATTTAAAATAGATAAAATATATATTACAAAACTTTAAAAAAAAGATACATTGGACAAATATTAAGATAGTGGTGTCGCGTCAATTCGTCGCGCACAATTCATCGCGGAACAATTCATTGCTCACAATTCATCGCAGCGTCAATTCGTCGCGGCGACAACTCATCGCAGCGTCAATTCGTCGCAGCGTCAATTCGTCGTGATGTCAATTGGTCGCGACGTCAATTCGTCACAACGAAAATGTTTCTGAAGGCTATGATGATAAAATAAAGATAATTTAAAATTATTTAATGATAATTTGTTTTTTAGATTTAAACGCATGTAAATTGTTAGTTATAATTCTCTATATCTAAACAACTAATTAAAATTAAACAATTTTACTAAATTGTCTTTATTTTATCATCATAGCCTTCAAAAACATTTTCGTTGCGATTGACACCACGACCAATTGACGCTGTGACGAATTGACGCTGCGATGAGTTGTCGCCGCGACGAATTGCCGCTGCGATGAATTGTGCACGATTAATTGTTCTGCGATGAATTGTGCGCGACGAATTGACGCAGAACCTAAGATACTACATTGATTGATATTTTATGTGAGACATGGAAAATTTATGCTGTAATTACTATTTTTTAATTCATCAACATATTAATCAACTTCCTTGATTGACCATAATGAAATTTACTTCATAAAATATTTTAAATTCGTCAGAATTTTAGAGCCTGGGGCAATTTAAGTTTTCAATCTATTTGACATTAATGGGGACTGGTCCTTCATACGCTCTTTCAGTTGTTAGCTCAACTTTATCATTAAGCTTAAGTGAGAACGGGTTGCTGTC
The DNA here is from genome assembly GCA_963931845.1 of Maratus michaelseni. Lineage (NCBI taxonomy): Eukaryota > Metazoa > Arthropoda > Arachnida > Araneae > Salticidae > Maratus > Maratus michaelseni. The sequence goes on along the minus strand of OZ007588.1, from coordinate 196,596,480 downwards.
AGAGATGCTGCGGGAACCCATCAATGTTTTTGTTTTTTTGTAGTGACAATCCCCGGACTGTCAGATGTTTTTTTCAAACTATATAAAAGATGGGCACAGATGTCATATACGCACCACGTTGGAGCGATTTTTCTCCCGCCAATTCGAATATTAGTTACAAATAACATGCAATAATAACACGTGATTTTTTTATTTCAATATAAAAATGAAATAGCTTCTATTATTTTGAAAAAGGAAATACAAATGAATAAATGATAGTTTTATATAAATATTGATATACATAATAAAAATAATTTATAGACCTAAAATTAAAAAAAAAAGTAAATAAACAACAATTTATTTTGCCAAATTGGCGAGGAAAAAATCGCGCGAAAGTGGTGCGTATATGACATCTGTGCCAAAAGATGCTGTCTAAAGTCGTACTTGAGCATGTTTTGATACATTTCTCCCTCTTGACTCTTCTGAAATGTCTCATCTTTTGTACAGTGATAGTCCCCAATTAACAAAAATTTAAATATAGATACATATTTATTTAATATAGGTTATATACATTTATTATATAAGTGGCAGTCAAATGAAAACCAAACACACACTAACAAGTGAGTATTGAAAATTTGTATTAAAAAATAATGGACAAAACTGTTAAGTCATTTATTCCACTGGCAAATAAGACCATCAATTCTAGTCTTGTAGAAATATTTAGGTTGCTGACGGATCATCCACAACCTCAACCCCTCTTGCACCCAATCCTCGTCTGAATGTAGCCGACGTCAACACGAATGTCATTCTTCAAGGAGTCAAAAGTGACCACCAATCTGCGCAATCACATCAGGAGTAATGGCTCGATTCACCTGTCCTTTTCGGGAATCAACTTGCAGTGAAGTGCGTCATTCTTCGAATCTCTTATGCTACTCGTGCACACTTGTCAGTGGCATGCAGTGTTTTCCATAGACAGGAGACATGCGACGATAAATTTCGCGTTTTCCAGCACACTCAGCCACCAAAAATGCGAGCCACCACCTCTCAGTTCTTCTTTTCCGGACTCCATTTCTAATGCTGAACGAACACACTTCTCACTTCGCTCACCTACAAAGAAATAAAAAAACAACTGTGAGTACCTGTGAGCTGTCACTATGAATTTCTACCAACCCTCAAGACGGAATTATCGATATGTTACAACAATGTTACCAACTTTGGCGAGGAATGTGTTTCATGACGGGTGTTCGGTTTTCATTTGACAGCCCCTCACATAAGAAAATTTAATATATATAATAAAAATTTAATATGTTAAAATATTTCATACAATTTATCGAAGAAGTCAATTTTGAAAGGACACATGTCATAGGATAAGTGGCTTTTTGATACTGAAAGTTAATTTCCTCTTCTTTTAAATATAAAGCAATGGTATCTAGAGCCCCGATTAATGCTCTTCCTATTCATAAGTGATAGAATACAGGGAAAAGCATTATATTTTGTAATAAAACCATTTTAGAGAAATTTGGACTACTGCACTTTCTAGAAAAACTCATTCAATGAAACAGCACAGTTATAAAATCCAGTGTTAATGATAAGGAATCAAAATATTAATATTTTGTTTAAATAACAGCAACACTATAAAAAATATATTTATTATTATTAATTCATTTATTTACTTATTTATTTTAGACCAGGAACAAAGACTTGTAATTGTTTTCTTTCTGTGGAATTTTCTTTCCTGTAATAAAAAACGCAATAAAAGACGCTGAAAAGCTTATAAGATTTATGGATTCGGAAGCTATAAAGAGTCATTTTAGAGCAGGTCCTGTGAATCTTTCACGATCCTTGTACCCTCTTGTAAAACTGGTATGAAGTTGAAATAAATATTGTTAAATTATAGCCTGTCACGCTCTAGACTTGCTGGTCCCCGAAGGGACAAACCAAATAGATGACTCAAGCATTGTCGTTTTTTTTCTTTTTGGTATGTATATACTTTATGGGCGAATATCTTTCAAAAGTTTTGCCTTATATTTTCTGTGGACATCTTTACTTAATGTGTATGGTTTTATAAATTTATTTTATTAGCATTTCTTTCGATATTAGAAAATTAGAACATTTCCTGCATCTTAATGCTTGAAATATTTATAATCTGCATATATAGTTTGGCTCTCATTATATTACAAAAACATGCAATTTTTTTTATTTTTAAAAATAATTAAACATTTTATTTTTTTTTAATCAGCGCTATTAAACTGGCTATATTTTAACCTTCAAACTTTTACTGAAATTAACTCATTTTTTTACAAAGAATTAATTATGTAATCCAAGTTTTGAAATAGAATACTCCCTGCCTCCTGAAAGGTTTGGTACATTGATTGCCTATATACGTTTTTTTTCTTTTTTTTCCTTTTATGCATAAATAAACATATTGCAATGCATGGCTTTAATATAAAATTTGTTACCATCTAATAAAATAGGGCCAAATATACCATGTAAGCAAACCACAGGCTTTTTTATGTTTGTCTCACCAATATTTTATATATAAAACAACTGCATAGTTGGAACAAAGGATTCAGAATATTCTGTTAGTCAATAATATCGTAAATAAGTGAATTTAAACTCTAGGTTTGTGTAAAGAAAATTGTTCTCTTAATAAATTTTAAAACCTTTTAGAATTTTTAAAACTTCATGTCATTTTGTCATTTTGAAAAGATGAAAATTCACAATCAGATTCCCACAAACAGCACTTGCTGTATAGTTTCACGGTAGATAATCTTATGTATTAATAAGAATGATAGATTTGTTTACGTCCCTTTAAATGATAGCTCATAGGAAAACTATTAATTATTAAACCAACATTTACGTATTTTACATAATTTATACGGGTTGCCGAAATGAAAGTGGCACTACAGTCGGTTAGAGAAATTTTTAATGGTATTGATATAAATTAGTATACAAAAGAAAGAAGTAATACAGAATTCTCAGATAGGCTAGACAAAGTCACTTTGTAGGTTGTTACCTTGTAGGTCTTTGGTGATAACCACATGCGCTTGACCAGGACGTGACCTGTCGTCAGTACTGCTTCTTCCACTACCAAAATCTCTACACCATCGGAATACCGATCTGCGTGACATACACTCCGAGCCATACGCATTTTGAATTCGACGACACATTTCACTAGCACTCACATTTTCCGCTGTTAAAAATTGCACGACTGCGCATTGACACCGTTTGGAGGGATCCATGATGCGAACGGTACCTTTTAACGGGACCCCACGCTATCATACACGCATCTTGCGGGATCTGATGATATCGCATGCATTCCCAGCACTGTGCAACCTCTATAGGATCATGTGCAGCCATCTTTCTGTTCAAATGGTGGAGTTATTACAGCAATTCGACTTTCATTTGGACGACCGTTATAGTTTTTACCCACGGACTACTGGCGGTCACTCGACCTCAGCCCTTTTACTAACTCTTTAATTCCATTCATCTAATAACAAATCTAAATCTAAACATCACTAATACGGGTAACCTGATACGAGTAACATATGATTTTCAACTGCATAACAACGCTTATTTACTAAGAAAATATGTATTAACACAGGTATGAAGAATGCAGTAATAGAATTGGGATTATATAATACACACCACTAAGATAACTGTGACATTTAGTAATTCAGAAATTATCTCAATAATATTGTTTTCAATTTACCGTAGAATTTTTTTGAATGAAATTACTTAATTTTTTAACACGAAAACAAGGTATATTTCTTTAAATTTCATTTTTGGAAAATTATCATCACTATTAAAACACTACAAAAACAATACAAAATACTCTAACCTGGTCTGCCTGTGACAGAAATTAAATATTTTGTGTGGTGATTCCTTTCAAATCTCCTATCCGAATTCAACTATCCTTGTAAGACGTTTTTCTCAGTGCCTTTAAAATTTAACACTGAACATTAAGATATCCAAATTTAAGTTGTACACGACTGTGAGAAAGATGAACAATGTCTACACTCAACATCGCAACTCAATGGAATATAAAAAATATCTAATCATCATAGATACACGGTCCACAATGATGGTTGAGAATATTATCAGAATATAGTCGGAGGAAGTAAGAAGTTATTTTTATGTAAGAAGTTATTTTTATACAAGACATTATTATTTAATTATCATTATACAATGAGGAAACTCAAAAATGCCTTTCAGTGATATTAGTTATGTAAAATAGACAAACGATCATTTTTAGTTGTGCTAATCTATTGTAGACTGGTCTGGTAATTAGGTTTGTGTATTGTATGTGTTATTAAATGTCGGTTATCGTCTTCGCATCCAAGTGTAATTATTATTGTGGTTGAGATATTTTATCACTTATCTAAATCCCACATTACAATACAACTAGTCGGATGTGCCAATCCCAAAACTTTCTTCTATCTCACACAGATTTCGCATATACTAAAAAGAATCAGCACCAATTTATATCAAGGTCTAACTTAATCTAAAATTTTATTAAATATCCGTGCATTAGTTCTTGAGATATGACTATAGCTAAAATCGTGTAAATTCTGCAAAATAGAGTATAGCAGCGCCACCTGTTGGGATGTTTACACCAAAACGTACGCAGCATCAATTTATGTCAAGTTCAATCAGAATCTGAAGTTTGATGAAATTCCGTGCATTAGTTCTTGAGATATAGCTATCGTAAACATCGCGAGAAAAGTGGTATAGAAGTGCCACCTGTTGGGATACCTACACCAAAACGTAACAACGTCTATTTTTGTCAAGGTCTAACTGAACCTGAAGTTGGATGAAAATAAGTGCATTATTTCTTGAGATAGAGCTATTGCGGAAATCGCGAAACATTCAGCACTGCAGCGACACCAGTCTGGCGATTTTCTCCAGAAACTAATCAGCACCAACTTATATCAGGGACTAACTGAATATAAAGTTTTATTAAATTTCGTGCATTAGTTCTTGAGATAGTGCGCCCACAAAAGTTTTGTGACATACAGAGAGACTTTACAGAGTCACAGACAGACACTTTCTAAAAATGGTCGAACCATATTCATTACCTTCTAAAACGTATAACTTCGTAGAAAACCGGAAGTCAAAAATTTTCATAAATCCAATATTTTTTTTTCTTGTAAAGATATAAGAAAGTAAAAATATAAACAATGAGTGATTCTACATTTAAAAATACATTATAAACGAAATAATCAATAACAGTCAGCTTTATTTTTATGTTAAATTCAAAGGAATTATTAAAAAGACGTCTAAAAATCAATAATAAGTTGTAAAATTACATTTTATTTTTTCACATTCATAAAATTTTATTGTTTGATTTAAAATAATATTGAGATTTTACTAATCTCTATGATTTAAGAGAACAGCGTCAAAAGAAATAAAACATTATTTGTTGAAAGTGCTTCGGATTGAAACAATTTGAAAATTTTCGAATGTCTGATTGAGTACACTTTTTCTTTTCAAAGTAAGCAAGGTATATCTGAATGCTCTAATAAAGTGAACGAAAATATGTATTCACTTACGATTCATGTATGCATTTGTATAGGGCACAGACTAAAATGGAATATATTAAAGTTTAACTTACTTTTCAAGCAATAAATTTTATTGCTTAGAAAAGAATAAAGAATATATAAAAAAAAACTACTTCCATTATGTATGATTATGAGTGAAAGTGAATTTCCTTTGAAGAATTTTCCTTTTATCTTTGAAAAAGATATTGATCTCTCTACTTTAGTGTGTCGGACTTAATTATTTTGATCACACTTTTCTTAGAATGTAACGGAATTTAAAAGTACTTGGTGCGTGACTGTTTAATTAAATTAATTTAAGAACATAAAATTAAAAAAACATAACTAATACACTTATCCATTCAAATATTGACTTCTTATTTAATATTTTTCACATATTTAGTGTAAGAAATAGTGTTATACTTTGCAAACTGGTAAATTTAATACTTAATATTTTATTGTATCAATATTACACAAAATAACATAAACACCTGTCACCTACCTAAAATTTCTAAAGTGTCTAATTTAAATGTAAATATTCCTTGTTTCATTGCGTTATTTACATCCTATTTAAACCTAAATCTTCACTTTTATGATTCAAATATACGTTTCATATCATCGTACTGAAGTTATAGGCAATAACTTATTACATATACAAGGTGTTCAAAAATTCGACCGACAAATTACGAGGGGTGATAGAAGGCACCAAAAGGATGAAAACTGACCATAGAACATGCATTCGAAAACCACGTTGAGTGGGAGAAAATCACAAAAATATTTATGAACGGTGTGACGTCGAGCGGAACAAAAAGGGCCAATAATAAATAGAAAAACATTTATTTGACGTAAAGCATGATTACAATGCATTTAAGTTCAACGTCAGAAAGAAGACGACGATACATTTTTATAGGAATATATTTTAACGCGTCCAGCAATCATTCGTCCGTCGGTGACGGCTGTGAAATTACCTTCGTGGCCGCAACTTAGAACATTTTTTATAAAAATGTGTCGTCTTCTTCTTTCTGACGTTTAACTGAAATGCATTGTAATCATACTTGACATCGTATAAATTTTTTTTCTACTTATTACTGGCCCTTTTTGTTCCACTCGACGCACGACACACCGTTTGTAACTATTTTTGCGATTTTCTTCCACTAAACGTGGTTTGCGACCCCATGTTCTATAGTAAGTTTTCGTCCTCTTCACGCCTTCTATCATCCCTCTTAATTTGTCGGTCGAATTTTGAAACACCTTGTATACTGATTAATTTATAACAGAATAAGAAACGAAAATGATTTTTTTTTTAAATATGAGATAAAAATCAAAAATCAAAAACATTCATAGACACACTCAAAAATCAATTATAAGTTTTACCAATAAATTTTAATTTTGTAACTTTATAAAATTGTACTGATTTGAATAAAAGAAAATATTTTTAAAATACGTGTTGTACAGTTCTCTTTTTGTCGTTCTTATTTGTTACCTGTTTTATATACAGTAATCAAAAATCTCGTTGATACAAGACGACAGTTTCAAAAAGAAAAAAAAAACATGATTTGTTGAAAGTGCATCTCATTGAAACATGTAATTTGGAAGTTTTAGAACGTCTGATTGAATGCACTTATCCTTTTCAAAGTAAGCAAGTTTGTATCTCAATACTCTAATGAAATGAGCGAAATATGTATTCGCTTGTGATTCATGTATTCATTTGTATGGAATGCAGTTTGAAATAGAGTGTATTAAAGTTTAACTTAGTTTTCACGTGATAAATTTTACAGCCTAAGAAAGATATAAGAATGGAAATCTGCTTCTATCATGCTTTACTTTGAGTAAATTTCATTAATTTTTTTCTATTTTACTTCAAAAAAAAATATTGATTAGAGAATTACATTATTGTGTCTGGCGTTATTACAGTTGTGATGACACTTTCCACAGAATTTATATCTTAAAATAAAATGAAAAAGTACTAAATATAGGATAGTTTAATTAAATGTTAAAATGAGAAAAAATAAAATGAGAAAAATCAACGTATTCATTTATCATGATACATATTGTTGTTTTTTTACAATATTTTTGGCATATTTGATAATCTCTCGTATGCTACTAGATTATCGTACTACGACTGAAATCAAGCTAGTCTGTCTGTAAATTTCTGCGATATGAAATAGAATATTTTGCATGCGAAACAATTTTAAGCCTCTTATTTTAATACAAACGAGCCTGTCCGGATGGCTTTTTCAGAAAGCCTTACGTTTTCAACACCATCTTGGCGTATTGGCGAAAGAGAGAAAGCGCAACCAACTCTATCGCCAATCGTTGTCCATTTTTTTCTTGTTTTGATCTGAACTTAAATCTGAAATGGCAGCGGACGAAATAGCACCTGTGTGCGTAAAAGGATTTCACTAAAATGGTGAAAAAAAGCTTTTTTATGCTTTAATTATATGTATTCTGAATTTAAAAACAATTAACCACGGTAAAATAACCTCTTCACTTGGTAACCTCATCCTTTTCACTTGGTAACATTTCGGGAAAACAAAACGCTCTCCTTGAGTTTCACAGCAGCAAAATAATAAGGTTGCTGTTTGATGTACGCATGACGTCACAAGCAAGAAAGGTTATATATATATTCTGTACCGAGCGTTGGATTCAGCACCACGCCAACCGTTGCACTCGCGCCAAGGTAATGAAAACGTGAGGCTTTCTGAAGAAGCGTCCGGATATGTGTGCGATAGTAAATAGAGTATTTTGTATTAGAAACAATTTTAAGCCAATTATTGCAATACAAACTAGTCTGTCTGGATCTATCTATGATAGTAAATAGAATATTTTATATGAGAAATAATTTTAAGACTCCCATTGTAATATACACTATTCGGATTAGATCTGTATGCGATAGTAAATAGAGTTTTAAACCTCTTACTGTAATGCAAACTTGTCTTTCTGGATCAGTCTGAGATAGTAAATAGAATAATTTCCATGAAAAACAATTTTAAGCCACTTATTGTAATACAAACTAGTCTGTCTGAATCTATCTACGATAGTAAATAGAATAATTTGCACGAGAACAATTTTAAACCTCTTATTGTAGTACAAACTAGTCTGTCTAGATTTGTATGTGATAGTTAACAAAATATTTTACACGAGTAACAATTTTAAGCCTCTTGTCGTATTACAAACTGGTGTATCAGAATCTGTCTTCAATATAGCAAATATAATATTTTGTATGCAAAACAATTTTAAGCACCTTATTGTATTACAAACTGGTCTGTCTGGATCTGTCTGCGATAGTAAATAGAATTATTTGCTTAAGAACATTTTTAAGCCTCTTACTCAAATACAAATATATGACCTTATTTACATATCCTTACAAACTTAAAAATGCACCTTCATATTCGCAAATATAAGTTGTGAATTATAGTACGAAAAAGACAATATTAAATGAAATATCATTCACGTATATATGGGTCACCCAAATGAAAACGGCACTACAGTCGGTTGGACAAATGGTTTATTGGTATTAATATAAATTAGTATACAAAAGAAAGAAGTAATACAGACGTAACAGATAGGCTAGACAAAGTCACCTTGTAGGTTGAAACAAGTGTCCCAGCGGTCAACGAGACGATGGAAACCCCTGGGTGAAGAAACTCCGGGGTTGGTTGTGGAACCAATTTTCAACGGCAGCTTGAACCTCATCTTCGGGAAATCGCCGTCCCTTCATAGCTTTCTTGAGTGGACCGGAGATGTGGTAGTCACAAAGCGAGAGGTCTGGGCTGTAAAGGGGATGTTCAGCGAACTTCCCAGCGGAATTCCCCCCCTTACATAAATCCCTACACCATCGGAATACCGATCTGCGTGACATACACTCCGTGCCATACACATTTTGCATTCGACGATAGATTTCACTAGGACTCACAATTTCTGCTGTTGAAAATTGCACGACCGCGCGTTGACACCATTTGGAGGCATCCATGATGCGAACGATGCTTTTTAACGTGCTCCCACGCTATCACACACGCATCTGACGGGATCTGATGATATCGCATGCATTTCCAGCACTCTGTGCCCTCTATAAGAGCATGCACAGTCATCTTTCTGTTTAAATGGTGGAGTTATTACAGCAATGCCACTTTCATTTTGGCGACCCTTATATAATACGTAGAGCAAGCAACTGTGTTTAATTTTCTTTTAAAATGTAACATTTATATATGAGGAATTTAATGAAAATAATGCATTTATAGACTCTCTCAAAAAATGAATAATAATAAGATGTGACAATGTGTATATATATGTATATATATATTACTTTTATAAAAATTTACTCTTTTGAGCAAAAGGAAAAAATTATTGTAATACATGTTGTACTGTTACCCTTTTTAGATTTCTTCTTGTTGCACTTTTTATATTCATCAGTGAAAGATTTCGCTGGTTTAAGAGAACAGTGACAAAAGAAATAAAACACAATTTGTTGAAAGTGCGTCTTTGAGAAAAACGCATTTTTCTGTTACATACATGCTTTTCGGGCGGTCAGAGGAGGAGTTGACGGGCGCTCGAGGTATCTATCGACACAGAATCCTCCAAGGATATTTGATAATGATTGTCGGAAAAAATTGTCGTTAATTAACCGAGATATTAATTAAGTTGCTCTAAAACAAATTCTTTTTATAAATCGTGTAGGATATCTTTCGAAAGATCTCGTAACATCGAACTCAAAAATATATTTGTTTTTAATTTTAGGTATTATATTCTCAGAGATATCGTCGAAAGTGTACTGGAAAAATATGTCCTCCCCCTCCTATTTCCGAATCTACTGAAGCTAAAATGAAAAAAATTAGGAGTAGTTGGAGTTTATTCTTGTTTGCCATTCTGGTTTCTTCCTTTTACTTACCCATCATACGTAGTATAGGGTAAGTCTTGTAATCGTTTTGAAAATCGAAAATTTTTTTTTGACGGATTTACACGTTTCAGACACTGGAGATTCCGAAAAACATATTTTTAGAAAAAAAATTTTGCCGTCCGTCTGTGTGTCTGTGTGTGTGTCTGTGTGTCTGTAAACGCTCTATCTCCCGAAAAAATTGTGATAGAGACTTGCAATTTGGTATGTACTTAGTATGTAATAATGAAAAGAAGCCTATTTCATTTCAATAACCTCGATTAACCGGAACAATTTTTTTCGGACTCTCGAAATATTCATTCTGATGAAAGGTATATAAAAATTTTCGAAATTGTTTATTTTAAGAAATGAATATAAAAGACAATAAAAAAACATAAATTTTGCATAAAGCTTGAAGTTGATCGGATAATGAGTTGCCGAGATATTTGGAATCCTATTTTCCACACTCTTCGATTTTTCATGATCCTGTATTTCATCCAAATTTCACTTCAAAGATATATTTTAATTGGAAATTTGACGCTTAATCAGATGCAATAAACTGCTAGTTAATAGGATTATTATTTTTGGAGTTATAAGGATGTTTCTTTCAAGCAATTCAGTAATCGAGACTCTAAAGTTTGTGACGTCATCAAGCCACGATTTTATTTGAATTGCAATGCACTTTATAAGTAGTTTACACATTTTTATTTTAATATTTTACATTATGCATATCCATGATGGGTAAGTATTACGGTGGCCCCCAACGACTAGTTTTAAATTCAGTAATGAAAAATCTCACTAATAAGGACAGTGTAAAAAAAAAAATCACACATCATTGGTTGAAAGCGCTACTGAATGACACGCGTAAACTGAAATATTTAGAATGTTTGATTGGAGGCATTTTCATTTTTCAAAGTAAGCAAGCTATATTAAAATACTTTTATTGAGTGAGTGAAAATATGCATTCACTTACGACCCATGGATGCATTTATATGAAACACAAGCTAAATTACTTTTCAAGCGATAATTGTTATTGCACAGGATAGATCTTGATGGTATATAGTTACGAAGAGTGTTCCAAATATAAGGATAAACTAGTTTGTATTCATTCAAAAAAAAATTATTTTATAAAACCAGCTGCATGCTGTTTACTGGTACATGCTTTAATTTTCTTTCTACTTACTACAATTGTTCAAGCATCTGTTAAGGCATTTACATGTATCTCTATTCCAGTGTCACCGAATTGTATCGTCTTTTGATGAAACTCCATTTAAACTTCATTTCTGATCTCGTCATCATCGTAAAAAGTTTTCCTGAAATATGTTTATTTATGTAAAAGAAATAATAGAAATCGCTGGGTGGTTACTTCGCTCTTTGAAGAAAATTCTTTAAAGATTACAGATAGCCTCTCTTTGACATGAACATCTGTGCTACCTAAGAATTCAAGACACAATTTCGTTACAGTTTTTGTCAGTTCTTATTGCTTACATAAACGAAAACGATTTCTTTGTAAGTAACTGTTGAATGCTAACTTCTTGTAATCAGAACACGTATGACAGAGAGCGCCGTCCACATTTAGCGCGATACTGAATTGGCGCTGCTATTGTAACCACTGAGCTTTAAAATAACACGTTGCACTAACTTCCTATACCTTAACATTGAAGCCAGTGGTCCGCGTATGAATAAAAATTTGCCACACATTTTTGCTCAGTCAGTTTTGCTTTGGAAGAAAACAATGAAAAACATTGATTTCATCGTAACATGGGAAAATGTTTTTTTAGATTCAAATTTTTAAATATATCAACATGGTAATGTCATGTTCTGCTTACGGGTGCACTAATAGGCGGATAAATTAAAAAACAAAAACAAAAAATATAACATATTAAAATATAAATATATAAAACAGTCTGGCAGCAGAAGCACTATATTTCGCCAGCGGAGAAATCACACTGAAAATTGGACGATGTGGTTTTAGCAGATGAAGCAGACCGCCTAGTTAGCTCGTCGTTCTCTATTACAGCTGAGTGGTTGTAACATGTTATATTCTTACCAGATTTATCACAAGAGTGTGATATGGAATACAACTGTGATATGGAAATTCAAATTTTCAAGGTCAGATTTAGAGCTGCCAAAATAGTCACTAAAATGATACCTTTCTACATATATGCGTAGTATCTTTAGTTTTTAAACCCGATTCGCATTTATGAACATATTTAAACCCTCTTGCATACCATTTTTACACATGACTTATTGACATTATCAGAAACCAAATTAATATTTACCGAATCTGCATTTTGAATGCAAAAATATAGCTTTTTCAAATAAAGTAAGATTAGATAATTAGAAGAACTTTTAAAAAATATCAGCAAACAACAAAACATGTAATTTTAACCTTGAGAAATATTATTAATTTGTTTTTTAATTATAACTGAAAATTACATCAGATACTAATGAAATAAGTGAAGCTTATATTTTATATTTTAGACTAACCGAAATGTGATTTTTTGTCGCCAAAACATACCTTACTTTATAAGCTGTTCAAAAAATGTGCTACATCACTTCTTTAAAAATATCATTCACAGATAGTGAAAAATAATTTAAATTATTCCACTACCAAATCGCATCTACGAGATTGATTTAAACAAGCATGATCATAAAAGTTTCGATAGCTCTCTAAGAATAATTCTAGCATGACATTCTAGTAATAGATACTTTCCAAATATAGAATGAGATAAATCTGACTTTATGGAAGCTACATTTAATAATATGATTTTAACATTTCTAAATTACATGTTACCTTAATGAATAAACAGTTTTGACGTGATATATTGGATTTTTAACTAACTTCAAATAAAATACTTTATATTCGATGTGAACTATTGCGACATTTGACTATATGATAATGATCTCATTTAAATGTCTTGAGATACATTCATGGATACAGTAATAATAAGATACTTTTCAATGTAATGGCTTTCAACTCATAAAATTCTTCTTTATCTTGCCATTGTTATGATACACGTGTGCTACTGCGTCATTCTAGATATGGTACAATATAAATTGAAAGCAATAACATAAGATTATTTGGCTCAGACAATAAATTTAAAAATTTGATTATTGTTGGCATAATAATTTGATACTCAAATATAATACTTTGATTTTTATTTAAATACATTATTATATTTAGTTATAGTATCGATAAAGTGATAGGTACGACAATATTCTAAAGCTTACTGTTAAAAAAACATGTAATTTAAAATTTCGATTTTAAGGAAATGGAAAAAATGTTTTAATATGACATATTTTAATAAAGTATCTATATTATGAAACAAAATCATATTCGCTACTAATAATGACGACTTAAAGATGGTGTCAGCGAACAGTGCTATCACTTGCTTACATTGTTATATATTTACCTCTAAATATTAAAGAATTTAACTTTTTACGCTATCGAACAGGAAAAAAAGTACATTTAAATTAAATTTGATTGAAAATTGTAGCGCAGTTTAGTTATTTTTTACATTTTTTTAAACAATATTGCAGCGTATATATTTTTTAAAATCTATCTTAACCGTAAACATTCATTTACTGTAATAATGTAAAATAACATATGTAATAATATAAATAAATATGCAAAGCTAAGAATATATTTTTTCGTTAAAGGGAAAAATAGATGTGCTTCTTCTTTTAAAATTTTCTGTACACATAAATTATAAATTATACTAAGTTATTTATTGCATTTAAACATGCAGTTTTAATAAATTTAAAAACATTATTACGAGTGGGATCAAATGAAAACCGTGTGTCACTAAAATAAGTGTCACTAAAATTATGTTTTCCGTTGTAGGTGGTTGGAAATTGGCACACACGTATGAGCGATAAATGCTAGAAGTACGTTTTCAGTTATGGTATGCGTTTTTAAATTAAGCTAATGTTTTGCATATTAGTTCGTATGTATAAGTTCTATAGATCATATACAGGGCTGTACAAAAATATTGGAGCCCATTTCCGTTGACGAAAATTTCTAAAAGGATACTTCAACCTTGTTATTCATTTCCTAACTGATAAAAAAATTAGCATAACATGTTATACATATACAAATCGATAGGCTCTATACAGGGATTCACAAAAAAAATTGAATTTTTTTCTGACTGTTGAAGGTAATTGCCGAAATTGGGTTTTCCAGTGTTTAGTGCGTTTACCAAATTGTTTACTTAGCTATAAATGTTTGCCTTATTAAACCCTTCAGTTTTGTTATAGTTTTCTGATTTTTTTCGAAAGTGTTTTATAATCTATGCTTGACGCATGAGTTTTCTTTCTTGTTTATATATGAGATTAAAAATGCTAGTTTAATAATGTGCTACTATGGATGAAGGTTTACTGTAATGTATGCTATGTTTACACTCTAAATAAGAAAGAGTGACTATTCACTCCGAAGGAGTGGATATTCACTCTATCGCAGAGTCAAAATTTGCCCAACCTCTTTAGAGTGACTATTCACTCTAGGAAAAAGTGAAATTCTTGACTCCCTGAAAGAGTGAATACTCACTCTTTCAGGAGTGAGTTTTTTCACCCCTGATAGGAGTAAATAGTCACTCTTTCAGGAGTGACTAAAATTCTTGAATAAAAAAGAGAAACTCATTTTTTACACACGCTTGTTCGTAAGCGGTCACCCTCCCAACTAGTAGCCGAGCTCGCTGCTGCTTGACTTCTGCGCTCGGACGAGAACTGGTACCTACAGCTTGCTACAGCCCCTTACAATTTAAAAAGCTCTTATTACATTATTTTAGCTTTGTTTCTTTTGTGATATTCGAACACACTTATTAAATTTGTGTAGAAATCATAAATATCTACGGTGTTTCTCAACTGTGTAAATAAGAAAACTGAAATCTTCTTTTTGCATCATATAATACAGAGACTGTTCGCACATTTTTTAGACAAATTTGATAAATTATTTAAAAAGATGGAATTCTTTTAGAGGAAAAAATTCTGACAACAACTTATGTGTAATTTATATTATCGTCTGATACTTTCAAATTTATTCTTATTTCAAGATTGCGCATGCTAAAAAAGCTGTGAATGGGAAGATGCGTTTGCGTTCTTTTTTTTCTTCTTCCGAACAGAAGTATGCTAATTCCACAGTCTAAAATGATTGCAAAGCGCATAATATAAAAACTTTTTAGTGCGAAATAAACATAACAATTGATTGGAAAGTGCTATTCCAAAAATCAGTACATATACATAGTAAAAAGATATCAGATGAAAAAAAAAAAACAGGGAAAAAAAGAGCCCATTTCAAGGCGGAAAACGAAGTTTCAAGTAAGGATTTATGACTATCGCAAATTTATCTTACATCGAAAACATCCATCGATATCCATCGAAAGCATTATGCAGAATTAGAATCAAGAAACAAGATTATCATACAGATTATTTCAGAAAGCAATATTCATATTTTAAACGTTAAAAACAACAACGCCGAAATCGTCTAAAAAATGTGCGAACACCCGTCTGTACATTTCCGCTATGACAAAAATTCCGTTACAACAAAGCAGTTATTTATTTATTCATTCATTTTTTTCTTGCTAATAATGTTTCCATAATTATAGCCCGATTAAGATTGTCCGAGGCCCAGGACCTGTTTACCAAATAGGCCCGTGAAGCCGAAGTTTACTCACTGAAATACAAAGGGGCCCCCAAATTTACTTTTCAAAACTAATTTTTAGGGGGGAAATTTTAGTCAGGGTAAAAAAACGTTTTTTTTTTTTCTTAAATTATAGCTGTTAAATTTTTCCTAAGATTATTTCCGACACATTTATACTCTTTTTTTTTTTCTATAATAAATGTTATAAAATCAGTGATTAAATGCAACGTTTTTCATTTCTCTTATGTTTAATTTCAAACGTGCTAAAAATAACAGAAAATTTAATCTGTATAGTTATATTTTCTTTATATTCATAAAGAGGTTAGAAATGATATAAAATATGTAGAATAGGTTATTTAAATAAAGAGGAAAATAATTAGCATTCAGAGATATTAAATTTCTGTTTATAAAATAGAAGCAAAATTGTGTTGCAGCTAAGCATAAATTTACTTCAAATATTTATTTTCCCTGCACTTTTCTTAGCATTGGCAAATCCTGCAATTTGTAAAGCATAAAATATATTTCCTGTCCATAATTCTATCGATTCATTTATTATTTCAATGCCTTTTTTAGTTTTTTTTAAAATCGTGCTACTATATATAAAGGATTTCATTTTAGGTGTTTCGTTTCGATAACGGAGATTACTCGGATTCTCATCCGTCAGCTGGCGCCATCTTGTGATTTTATTGGAAAAACTTTTTCCTCACTCTTCAACAGAGTGAAATATCTCACTCTTGTCAACGGAGTGAACAGTCACTCTCGACAACGGAGTGAACAGTCACTCTCGACAACGGAGTGAGATATTTCACTCTTTTCTAGAGAGTGGAAAGTTCCACTCTTTAAAGAGTGCATATTTATAAAATTCACTCCTAAAAGAGTGAAAATGCCTCTCACTCTTCCAAAGAGTCAACTTCTCACTCCTTCCAATTTTAGAGTGTAATGATCGTTTAAAAATTAATACTACATTTTTTTACCTTTCGGCGCATCTCTGTCTAGACTAATAAACTTTCATGGAATATGTAGCAAAAATTAAAATAAAGAACATGCCAAAGTACAATAACAAGGACTCTACAAATTTGAAAAAATCTGGTAGGTAGCAAAAAATTCTAGTTGCCAGTAAAAATATTTAGATAAAGAAGCTAAATATTTGAATATGAATATGTATACATTAATTTTTGACATAAAGGATAACATTCATATTAAAGATAGAACTGTAGATTATTTTTTGATAAGTGCATTATCTATTATTTCATGAAAATGTCATTTAAGTTCTGTTTTTCCAATATAACCGAAGAGGAACATCATTGCTTGCCACGCAGGGGAGAAAAATAAGTGCCGCTTCCGCTCATTCCTTAAGTTTTTTTTTCACCAGAATATTGTTAACAAGTTGGAAATTGTGCGTCAAACGTGACAAATGAAAGGCGTTCGTACTATAGCTAGTTATATAAATATTCAGATCTTGATGATATTTAATTTTGTGAAATGAATTATATCGTCTGCAGATTCATTTCTGTAATAAAATAAGTATCTCGGTCGCTTGACGATTAAACCTCGGAAGCTTCTATAACAAGAAAGTACCAATTTCTTTTTAAAAAATTTAAATTTCTTAATAAATATTTTTATTAATATTTTCTAAAGTATTGATTCGATTTTCATAAAATTTGAAATGTCTCGACAAATTTCTGCAACGATAATAATCTTAAATTTCAAACCATTCGGTTGGGTAGTTTTTGCGTTGTTGTATGCGGACAGACGGACAGACAGTACAGACGGACGGACGGAAAGACAGACGGACGGACCAGACGACGACTACAGGTGCCACGTATTTATATACTTACAAACGCACCTAAAAAAGAAAAGAAAAGAAAGAAAAGAGGAGTTGAAAGTATGTACCAAACACATACTCGAAAGGCAAATATTTTGGTGGTCAGTGGCGACCTGCTGACCGCATTTGTCAAGTTTTGACAATAACTATTACTTTTCTATGTAGTCTTATACGAACATTATTTTTTAGCAATTATTTTTAGTACGTTCATTAAATTATTTATATATTTATATATTTCTTTGTTTGTATCCATAATTATTAATTTTGATATTTCCGGGATAAATTTCTAATTTTTGATTCAAAATTCATATCTTTAGCAATTCGTAGTTAAAACGCCAAAACACCCTTCTCAGAAATTCTTAAACTTATTTTTAATTTGCCCTATTTAATTCTCTCGCAGCATTGTAAAAAGAAAATCAGGAATGTTCCTGAGAAATAAAGGGCATGTCGTTACTCAGAAACAAATTCCTGGAAAAATTCTCGTTTTCTGTTCTGAAACATCTTTATCGAATTTTCCAGAAACAGTATTTGAATGGAGCTTTCTTGAAATCTCTGATATTTTCAAGAAACGTTTCTAGTAAACATCTGGAACATCTACGTCGAAAAGTTCTCAACAACTGTATCTGAATGGATATTTTTAGAAATTTCTGATATTTCCAAGAAACATTTCTTGTAAGCATTTAAAACATCTCCATCGAAGTTCCCCAAAAAACAGTATCTGAATGGAGCTTTCTAGAAATTTATGATATTTTCCAGAAACGTTTCAAGTCACTTTTAGATGATTAATTGCCCATTATTTTCAGCACTGTAACTAGATTTTTTTTTTACTTGCAGCGCATCTTCTGCTATTTATTCCTGAAAAATGTACCGATTCACTATTAGTTTTAAAATATAATTAGGACTTCAAATTCCTCTTAAATATAATTTTACTAATCTGTATCATTCAGTAAATTTATTTAATTTCCAAAAAGATTAAGAAAATCTGTCTCATGTTCAATAAGAGGAAAAATTCTATGTTTAATATTGTTCAATGTAGTTCTCACGTGAGACATCAGATTGTCAATGCTAATTTTTTCAGCTAACGTGTAAATCCACCTTAACATTTTTATTTGTTACTCTTAGCAAATGTTACTTATTTTTTAAAAAAATGCTCTAATTTCGCATAAATGTTATTGTAGAAAGTACATAACTTAAAATAATAAACACAATACATTAGATATTTTCTATGCATTTATCAATTGATATCTATATTTTTTACATTCATATTTTAATCATAGATTTAAATTTTGCATTTGAATTTCTACTCTTAGTAACTCTTATATAAAATAAGACATGAAAACATCGTAACGAGAAATTCTCAATGTTATTTTTTTTCAGTTGCTGAATAGAATTCTCTTCTCAGGCAATAATGATTTTTTTTATAACTTCACACAATCACTAATATAAAAAGTTCAATCAAATAAAAATAATACGGGACACATTTTCTTGAAAATATTAATTTCTATCTAATATGGATGTTTTCACCCTGAATTTTAAATATTCTGTATTTGGAATAGTTTTTAATAAAGTAATAATAAAGTAATAATAATAAAGTAAATAATAATATAATAAAGTAATAGTATAATAAAGTAATAATAATAAAGTAAATAATAATATAATAAAGTAATAGTATAATAAAGTATAATAGTATAATAAAGTATAATAGTATAATAAAGTAATAATAGAAAAGTAAATAATAATATAATAAAGTAATAGTATAATAAAGTATAATGGTATAATAAAGTAATAATAATAAAGTAAAGTATTTAATAAAGTAAGAGAATCTTCTCTAATGCTTTTAACCAAATTTGTGCGTTTTCTGTCAGTTTTATAGTACAATTAGAACATCCAATTCCTCTTAAATAAAATTTTGCAGATATTTTTACTCAATAAATTTAACTCGTTTCCGAAAATATTAAGAAAATCCATCACTAACGTGTCCTATACAACTTTCTCAGTTAATGTCATTAGTTTACAACCAGCGTCAAGATTTCCACTGCGAGAGTTTTGACAATTCCGGTTTATCATTTTACACAAGTTTTTTCGTTAAAACAAAATTACCACCAAAATGGTAAGTATAACTCATCCAAGTGATATTAATTACAAAATTTATTTGTTTGTTATTAGTTTTATAGTACAACTAGAATATCCAATTCCTATTAAATGTAAGTTTACAGATTGTTTTATTCAATGAATTTAACTCGCATCCGATAATATTAAGAAAATCCATCGTTAACGCTTCCTGTATAAAGTTTCCCAGTGAATGTCATTTGTTTACTGTTAGCGTCATGATTTTGACTGCCAGAGTTTAGAAAATTCCGGTTAATCATTACACAAGTTTTCCCGTTAAAAGAAAATCCTTACTATAATGATAAGAATAATTTATCCAAGTAATATTAATTGATATAGATAATAAATAATATGAAATTGTCCATAATAACTTTTAAATATTGAATTTAAGATTTCTACTTGGAACAGTTTTTAATTAAAACGTAAAAAAAGGAAATACGAAGAATTTTCAAATTTAATTTTTATTTGCTAGTTTTAATTCTCTTGTGAAAATATTTTCCGTCGCTAATACACATTTAGCGCTTTCCCACAAAAGTTATCGATTCGCTGTTAGTTTTATTGTACTATTAAAACATCAAATTTATCCTAAATATAATTTTACAGGTTTGTTTTATTCAATAGCTTTAATTCGTATCCGAAAAGATTAAGAAAACCCATCGCTAACGCGTCTCCTATAATGTTTTCCAACGAAATTTATCTGTTTGCTATTAGCGCAATCATTTCGACTGCAACAATTTGGAAAATTTCTGGTTAACCATTACACAAATTTCCGAGATAAACAAAATTCCCACTGAAATGATAAGAATGATTTATCCATGTAATTGCCTCATTATCTTTATCACTACGAATAAAAGTAATTTTCGAAAAATTTTACAAGGCCGGAAACAAATGACATTCCACATTCTAAATTTTCATTTGAAATTTCCTGAAATCTAAATATCTCTGCTTTTCCGTATTTCATTTACGACATCCCAAAATAACTTAGTTTCATGTGTAATCTATTTTATACTTTTATTGGATTTTCTTCCCTCAAGAGCGCGTTAGCTTATCGCTGCCACCTATATTCTGCTGGATGAAAGGTTGTTGATATATGTGAGCGATGGGGAGAATTTGAAAATTGAATTGGATCAGCGTGGCTGAAAACTGCTACTCGCAATTTAATATTTCGAAAGTTTTATTTATTTATTTTTTATGCATTTCGCTTTTAGTATAATAAAAATGAAATTTTAAGCAGGCATATATCTAATCTAAAATGCGAGAAAAATTAGATTTCAAAATTGTGATACATTGAATTATCTGATATTCATATCAGCATAAGAATATATTCATTACTAGGGGTTTCGTATGTGTTAATGATGTTGATGATATTCTAATCTGTGTTTTACGGAAAATTATCTATAAAAGAAAATTATCAAAGATTAGTGGAGTGTAACACATAGGGTATTATTTCCATTTTAATTTGAAAGGTATTTAATAAACGAGATACGCATTCACGTGAAATTGTCAGAAACGTTTTAGTTTTTTTTAAATAAAAATATAAGAACGTATCAGTCCGTATAATTAAAAAAAAAAGTTTAAAATCAAGAAAACAGTACTTTTGACACCCACTTTTTAAATAAAACAAAAATATGTATTACATTGTTTTTTTTTTTCAAATATATTAGTATATAAATAAATAGGCAATTTATTTTCTTTAATAAATTATTTTTTTTAATCTCTTTTAATTTTTCAACTTTAACTTTTAAATACACGGACGGTTTGTACTAACATAAAAAACACAGGCGTCAAGGCATGCGTCACATGCGGTACATGCATCAAGGCATTTTAAAGCCTACATATTAATTTTTAATTATCTTGTTTAATGCAATGTTCAATAGTAGCGTAAAAGTAATATACAACAAATTGATAAAAAATACTAATTTTAAATAGAATTTATAAACAACTGGCGGTTTGTGATAACATTAAAAGTACGGACGACGTACATTAAAGTAACGCTTTTAAAGACTAAATATCAACTTTTGATGATATTCTTCTTTAATATAATGATTAGTAATCGTAAAAAAGTAATAGATATCATATTTATTAAAAAATAATATAATTAAGAAAGAAACTAAAAACCGATCTATAGCATGTAAACCGATAGTTCATTACATTCACAAGACCACAGAAATAGTAGACGATCAGTTTTATAACGTGGGTCAACCAAAGGTGGCCAGTGTTCCTAAGTTATCCCACCCCTGAAAAATATAATTAATTTAATTTTTAATCACAAAATGGTGCTACTTCATTGTCAATCATGAATCTGCAGTGTAAATTTAAAGAGATCACCTTGATCTTCCTACATTTTATGCAGTGATTTCACTTTTGAGGAGTAGTCGTTCTAATTTCCAGGTAAGAAGATACTTTAATTTTCACGTGTTTAAATTCTTAGAACTTTGAGTTATGGAACGCTTTCTGAAAGCTTATTTCCTTCTCTTTAACCACATTTACTGCCATTCTAAGAAATGTATCAGTTTAATACTTTCAGTCGTGCGAATGACGACCAAATGCATGTTCCCACGGTGACCACTTAGAAAACAAATGTGGAAATCAGTGTAGTAAGGGTGATTTTCAAAATTTTTACTTAAATATGTGAAAAAACGTATTACCATTTATTGTTAAAACCAGAGATCACTCAAAAGAAGTCAGTAACTACCAAAAGAAAATCTCTGAACTGCCGTGTACAAAAAGTGATTTAAGGTCATAAGATACGTGTCATAAGATAAGAAGATTAAGAAGAAAAACTCGAAATATATCAAAAGAAACAGAGGATCATCAGAGCATAATAGTAAGCAAAATAGTTTGACGAGTATTTTTTCACATTTTAAAAGTGATTTCAATACATGGGCTACCTTTGGAAAATTATGCGCCAAAGGTAGCCCACAAGCTACAATTTTCCTACAATTGCATTTCCTTAAAAATTTCTGAACTTTATTAATCCTGCTATATCATTACGTAAATCACGAGCTTATTCGCTCGACAATTAAAATAGGCTAATGGATTCTCTGAACATTTAATACCTGTAATATCTTAGCCGAAAATTCATCAAATTTCATATTATGTTAAACATTGACATAAATTGGTGATGATTATGTAGGTGTGTATATCGCCCAACAGGGGGTACAACTATGATGTATTTTTCCCGATTTCCTTGATGGCTATATTTCGGCAATAGTATTTCATATCAAACTTCATTATCAAACGCCATATTCAGTTAGATCCTGGCACAATTAGCAGTTGATTAGGTTTTGATGTTTAAATCCCAAGAGCAAGCTTTGCTACGCTGCGTTTTTCAAATTCTCTCTGATTCCTGTATCTCGGCATCTATTTATTATTATTATTATTATTATTATATTTATTATTATTATTATATTTATTATTATTATTATACTTATTATTATTATTATATTTATTATTATTATTATACTTATTATTATTATTATATTTATTATTATTATTATATTTATTATTATATTTATTATTATTATTATATTTATTATTATATTTATTATTATTATGGAGATCGTTTCTCGAATTCGCCATTTTTTTTTCTTTCGCAATTTTTTTGAAGATATTGTTTCTTATTTTAACTGTGCTTTAGAAAATTTTCAGAGAGGTTTTCGTTTCTGCGTTTTGCAACACCTCCACATTTTCACCACTAAGATATATCATTTCGCGCTATAAAAGAGGGAAAGAAAGGGGAATTTTATTTTATTAATTTTTTTAAGAACTTTTGGTACGAATTGAAAGTTTAATATATCTAAATGCCAGGAATTAAATCGGCAATCACTATAATGTGGACCCCTATGTTCGTTTGGATAGATTTTCGATTAAAAGTTTAAAATCATATAAATTCGAGATTCGTTTGGAAAAACAGACTGGAGAGTGTGTAGCACACCCACTGAACACAGATTACACTACTGAAGGCTATGGAACCCTAAATTTCTAGGATCGTTTGGAAAAATTTTCGTTTAGAATATATGATTGAAACAGCGTCTGCAGAACGCTTGGTGCACGCTTCAGAAGGCTGTAGGGCCCCAAATTCTAGGTTTGTTTGGATAGATTTTTATTTAAAAATAAAACATAATGAAAATTCAAGTGTATACGCTGGCGAAGGATGTGGGTACCCTAACATTAGGTACGTTTGGAAAGATTTTCGTTCAAAAATATTAAATCATTTAACACTGATTTTAGGTATACTTAATTTTATTATCACGGGCCCAGGCAACGCCGAGAGGGTCACCTAGTACTATACCATATTTTAAGGTAAGGAAAACTCATTTCGTCATAATTCTAGTAAGTAATGTATATCCTTTTGTATAATGCGGACATGTCTCTGATTGGGAAATATATTTCGGTTCCTTGCGTTTCAGCATTCAACAACTTTTACTGTATATCCATTGAAAATTATGATTCAGTGCTGTTTGATGAATCAATGTTGTAAATGAGCATTAGTTAAAATTTTGATTTAAGAAATACAATATTGTCTCCCTGTCAGCAGATACATAACCAAGTGAAACAATCGGAAAAGTAACGAAATATTCATACAAAAATGAACAGACCGACATAGCACGGCACTGACACGCCGATATCGAAATGTTCTGCTCGCCCCGAGTACATGCGCTAAAGTTCTCAATTTCTATACATAGTATATTTAATTAAAACAGCTTTATTTTAACAATCAGATGGTCGTAGATAGTGGTAACGAATGATATTACAAATTGAAATTTAAATAAGATTTCCTTTATTGAATGAAACTGCGGCTAGCGCCATTAGATAACTGCAGATAAATTAATTTGGTTATAATCCTTATTCAACATATTGCACAATCAAATCATTTATGGGGATTAATCTCAGCTTAATCTAGTACCGAAAAAAATAAAATTTTCAGGACTTTAACCCCACACTAGTACAAGTAAAGGCAACAAAATAACACTCATCAAACTCTCAAAGAATTTCTATAAAGTATTTTCACCCATTCACATACTTCGAATATCTAGTGTAGGCATTACAATCATAGGTATTTACATTGTGAATTACTTTACGAAATATTATCTATCTTTAATTCACTAATAATAAAGGATCGTTTTTAGACTATTAAAATTTTATTAAATCTATTTCTCTTTATCAAAACACTTTTAAATTCATACGAATGAATTACTTTTGTTGGAGATTTTACTAAATATTGTTGTTAGTTAATAAACTTTATTTCTTTTTGCTTGTTAGATCTTCTTTACGAACTCTTCTTTCGTTATTTCAATAGTAAGCCATTAATAGTAGTATTACTCCTTAAAACTTTTTATTTGTAAAAAAAATGGATTTTAGAGAGCTCAAAAAACAGACGAATAGATACAAAATTAATCATTAAATTAGTAGAAACATTTCCAAAATACTTAACATACGCTTTACGTTCTGTCAGATAAATTGTTTTCCTTAAATTAATATCCTCTCATTGTTTGAAATCCTTAGATAAAATCTTTGCATTATTAACACTTTTGATTGACGTTTCATAATTTAGAAAGATTCAAATTCAGCCACTTCTAAAGAAAGCCTTTTAATGAATTACTTGAACTATTTAGTATTTTAATCAACTTTGAAGCAGAAAAGTCAAAAGAGCTCGCATTCATTTTGCAATGTTGAGAAATTTTGAAGGTATAACTAAGGTTAAAAGCTTATTTATCAAATGAAACATCGCAGAGAAAGAGCGGGCTTAAGCAAAGCCCACTTTCGGAAAATCAGAAACGGCTCTAATCTGACAAGCACCCAAGTATAACTTATGAGTGATGTTTAGCTGAAAAGCGTATTTGAATTATTTTATTAGAAATATAAAGGATTATACAGCTTTGCCTTTAAGAGTGAAGCCTGATTGCCGTTACAGAAACAATTCTCCATTTAATTAAATTTATTGCAATTGTATTATTAATATTAATTATTTCTTTTGTAAATAGATTATTTCAATGCACATTTAATTTTCTATTTATATAAGCATAAAACGTTTAAAAATGTGACTACAATTTACTCAAAAATGTATCATGAAAATTTTTGAAAATTAAATGAAATTGTGTTATAGATAAAAAAAAAAGATTTCACTAGACGGTATGTGAAATGTATTGAGTTGTATCTATTGCAAGTATATTGTATGTTTTATCTATTGTAAGTATATTGTATGTTTTATCTATTGTAAATGTATGTACATAAGTTTTGTGCATGTTGTCTGAATTGTAAAATGAATGAATGTAAGTTTAGGTTTGTAAGTATGAGGAGAAATTTTGGGGTATAACTAAGGATAAAAGTCTACATATGAAATGAAACATCACCGAGACACATTAGGCTTAAGTAAAGCCCTTTTTCGGAAAATCAGAAATGGGTTTATTCTGACAAGTACCAAGCTATAACTCACGAGTGATGTTTAGCTGAAAAGCAAGCCTATTTCAATTGTAATAATAGAAAAATAAATGATTATATGGATTTTTTTTTTTTTTTACACTGAAGGCTGATTTCCGTTAAAGAAATAATTATCTATTTATTATTATTGCATTGTAAAAATAAATTATTCTCTCTATGATTAAATCATTTCAAAACACATTTACTTTTCAGTTTTTAAAATTACAAAACTTAAAAGTCGATTACAATTAATTAAAAAAATTGTAAATGGAAATTTTTTAAAAAATAAACGAAATTGTATATTTGAAAAAAAGAAAATTCTGGTGAGAAGGTATTTATGTATTGTAAGTTGTATGCATTATAAAGATATTCTAAGTTGAATCTATGTTTGAAATTGTATGTAAGTATGTTTTATGAATTGTTGGATTTATGTGTATTGTAGGATGTATGAAAAAATGTAACCTGGATGTATGTATGATGTATGTCAGTAAGTAGATAAGAAATTTTTAATGTGTAACTGACGCTAAAAGCTTATTTATCAAATTAAACAAAAGAACAACTTAACGAGAACAGAATGCAAAGTAGCGAGAAGAACAAGTGGTTTTTTTTTTTTTTTTTTTTTTTTTTTTTGGGGGGGGGGGGGTAGCCAATGGGAGAGGAGCCAACAATTAGTTAGAAGATAACACAAGTACTTTAAGAAAGAGAAGTGTAAATGAAGTATAACGAAAATACAGAATAGGAGCAAAATAAAAAAATACATAGAAAACAATTAATAACTAACTATTTAAATGAAAAATGAAAATAATTAGAAGAAAGCTAAAAAGAGGCAACGCTGAAGTAAAAGAAAAAATTCTTAAAATAATAAAAATATCACAAAGTAGTGGTTAAAGCTTTTTAAGTTTTACTAAGAAAGGCAAAGTTCTTTCAAACCATGTTGTTCCTTTTTATAACGTTTCTAAGCAATTATTTCGTTTTCAGTTATTTCAGTTTTAGCATATTTCACTTTTCGTGAAATTAAAACAATTTTACCCGTTTACATGTTCTTATAAAAATTGCAATGACACATTAACGAGCTTATTTATTTTAAATTTTGAAATTTTAATGACATACCTTCATGTAAAACTCTTTAATTCATATAATTGAAATCAGAATGATGGCTTTGTCTAATATTTACACTGGAACACAACGAAAAAGTGCCGGCTTCCGCATATAAAATATTTTTGCGTATCGACTTTCATTAAAATATTCAAATATAAATATATTAGACCTACTCAATACCTATTAGTTAGCCTAGGTGAATGCCCCAATGCATAAAATATAATTAACTGAGCTAACCCAAATGTGAATTTCTAGAAAATACGCAACAGTTATTTTTAAATCAATAATATTAATGTTCGAGAGTAGTAGCTTGCGTGTAGTTTTCGACAAATATTTGAATGTTTCGTGCCCAAAAAAAGCAATATGCATTTGTTTTGGAAAATTAATATATATAATATAAATTTCACATACTTGAATGATTTTGTCATTTTAAAGAGAAATGTCAAAATAAATCTTATCGACTCTAACCGTAACTGGTACAATGAAAGCTGCTCACAAATAATTTATGTAATATATTCGAAGCTATTTGTCAAACAAGCATTGAAAATTATGTTTGATACTTTAGTAAATAGCTCGGAATTTATTGTTTGCAGAAATAAGTGTAATATATAAATCAATAACATAAAAATAAATTGTAAACTTTTACATTAATGAAGAAATGTATTGCGTGCGGTTAGATAGCACCATTTTTGTAACATTTACTTGATTATATGGTATCTTTATGATAAATACAACCTTGTTCTTACAAAAACGGAAGATACCATTGATGGTTTATTATTTTTATTTCTTTTTTCGACAATTTAATTGAAAAATCTATATCATTTAACTGCTATTTGTGGTTTTGAAATTATTTTTCTAAATGAATGATTGAAAAGAATGAATACTTTAAAAATTCTGTATTGCGTGCCGCTCGTTTACGCAGGTTAAATCGTTTGAATTTAAAATAATATAAATAGTTCAACATTTGTTTCCAGCTAATATTACAAAACAAAATTAACTCTTGATCAGTAAATCTATACTAATAAAAGAAAGTTTAGCTTTGTGTGTGTGTGTGTGTGTGTGTGTGTGTGTGTGTGTGTCTGTTGGCGATGGCTAGAAAAATTTAGTGCACCTAGAAGTCTGTAAATTTAGATTTAGGTAGTCCAAATCCTCTCCTGGTGTACCTGAGCCTCAGAATTTTAAAATTTTGAAAATTAAAGTAGTTATCAATTAAAAACTGATCAAAGATCACAAATAAAAAAGTCACTATTCTGAAGCTTACTGGCGCCTGCGCAGAAACCAATTTCCGTATCTTCCGGAACAGAAGAAAGAAAGCAGAAGACATTCCGTTTTTTTTTAAGTATGTCTAAATTCGCCATGGACAAACGGCTAAAAATTTGGAAAAACCGTCTACATTTTCTAAAAGAACATACTTTTACGTCTCGAATGATCTGGTTGGTTTGTAAAAATTTTACATTTAACCCTTTCAAAAAAAATAATCAAAAAGCATCGAATTCATGTTTTTTATTCTCCCCGTTTTCCGAACCTTGCATCTACCGTAATACAAAAGATACGGAAAAACGAAAGTCACCAAATTAAAGAACTGTCTTTGTCCTTTTCAAAGCCACCTTTAGTTTTAAAAAATGTAAAAATTAACCCTTCGAAAAAGAATATTTTCTGTATGCCGATTTGCGATTTTTGCGATTTTGGTAATATTTAAAATTTGCATTGGCAATTCAGAGACCGGTGAGAAAAACTAAAAATACCAGACAATATCTACATTTATTCTTTTTTCGACATCTGTATATTTTTTTTTTTTTTTTTTTTGAAAAATACGAATATTATCCCTTCAAAAAAAATTCGTGCGCATGACTCTAATTTGCGAATTCCGATTTTCTGCTATATATTAAATCTGGCATCGGCTTTCTAAAATAACCAAACAAAAAGCAAACACACCTAAAAACATCTACATTCTATCGGGTTTAGGCAGAAACTTTTAGTTTAAAAAATAAATCACGTTAACCCGTTCGAAAACGTTTTTAACCATACGTCAATTTCGCTTTATTAACTATTTCTCCTATCTTTAAAAATCCGAATTGGCGTTTATAAACAAGATACGAAAAACTAAAAATACCGTGCCTAATCTATATCCCTTTGTTTTTTAAAATCTGGTATCCGTTTTGAAAAAAATTAATTTTAACCCTCCGAAAAAAATCCTTTCCAAGACTCACTCACGCGAATTTCCTTTTTTTGGTCCAGATTTAAAAATCAGCATCGACTCGGGAAATGCAAGTACGGACAAACAGTAGACTCCAGATCATAGACACGTTCATTTTCTTCAAAATGCATGGTTGGGTTTTAAAAAATATTTACATTAACCCTTTAGAAACCGATCGATTACGTAACCCACTTTCGCGATTTCCGCTATTTTGGCAATGTTTACCCACAGTTAAATTTCAATACTACTAGGAAATTTGGTTGGGTCAAGTGTTCTGAAAAGGCCTTTTCCAGAAAAGAGAGCGCCCCCTGGCGGTGGAAAGTGTAACTATAGGAGTATATCTGGTTCTATGGACCCGATTACGACGGGGTTAGGCTCATTCGACTTGATATCTATAGCCTTAAATATTTTAGCTGCACTTTCGACCACCATGATGCGCTTTTCGATCTTGGGTTTTATGAGCCCGATTACGAGGGGGTTTCCCTCATTCGACTTGATTTTGATAGCCTTACAGATTTCAGTCATATTCGTAAAGAACAGATTATTAATATTTCGGTCTCGGACAACGCAGGGCGGATTAGCTAGTAAATAAATAAAATGATATAAATAATACACAGATTTAAAAAATATGAAATCGAACTACTCGCTTAAGCATTGAAATAATGAGAATAAAAAAGGCTACTGTAATTAGGGAAGTATTTGGCAATTTCTTCGTCTATAAACGTCTGGCATGCAGTTAATAGAAACGATTTATCATTTTTAATATTTTTTTTTATTAAAACATTATTTGAATACATAATTGATATTTTTTATATAAAAATGTCGTTTGGTATTGTTAGTGGGCAATAAAAAAAGTTAATAAATGTAAAAAATCTTTTAGAGTTTTCAATTATATGAAAAAGGGATTTTCTTCTGTAGGGATTCTCTTCTGTCTAGCAGTACGTTCTGAAACCCAGTCCGGGTGGGATACTCTGATAAATATTTATAAAGATGGGGAGGTAGTCATTCTTATCATTACACTTTTTATAGGGGTAGTTAAAATATTACTTTATAAAAGGTTTCATTAAACACTAAATTCTCGTTTAAACATTCATTCGAAAAATAGCTCTTCATCATGTCTCATAAATTATGTTAACTCACCTAAGCGCATTTTTAAAAATATAAGTTTATAAAGATATCGATTAGAAAAGTATCTCTATTATTTTTCGCTTCAAAATTTTTTTATTATAAATATGTGATAACGTTTTAGTGACAAATATACAACACTTGCCTAAGAATTATTACATTTCTTAAATTTCAAAATCCTTGGTTAACCCCTTAATCGTCGCGCCCTTTATGTGTAGGCTACTTTTTAAAAATTCATATTGCTTGATTACCACCAGTTTTTTAAGTAGAAATGTTCATCTTATTTAATAGACAGATAAAATAATGCAAGAATAAAGCCAATAACACTATTTTAAGAAACTGGTGGGAATCAAACAATCTGAATAAAACAGGCGTAACCTACGCTGCCCGTGAATGTCTCGGGCACGACGATTAAGGGGTTAAATTGCACATTCGGATAATGTGCGTAAAATAAAATATGCCAAAAACACAATTTTCTATTTTTAATTTAATAATATATTTAAAGTTAAAAATCCCTTATCAGTTAACAAAATTAAACATTTTATAAATCAGCTTGCTTTACAACATTAATGGAAAAATATTTTTTCGTATAAATAAACTACCATTGATTTCATTTGAAACATTTTTTTTTTCTTTACATTTCATTATAATAATGCTATAATATTTTCTGTTATTCGTCGTGCACCAACTGTTATGCATATATTTTATCAGAAGCTTAAAGCATAAAAAACATAAAACGTACAACACAAAACGCACGTCAGTAAACATAAAAGGACGTTTACTCACTTAAAACTGGATCATTTATGACGCTTAAACTTCAGTATTTGCATTGAACGAGCCATTAAATTGCAAGGGCATTAAGCTCTTATAAAAAAAAATATATATATATATTATTAATAAGTTCTGCAAATAAAACTTTTATGATCACAAGGTAGTGCCATAAAACCTTATTGCTTATAGGTACCTCTATATAGAAAGTATTGTTTATGTTTGCAAGAGTTTATACTCGAAATATCGTTATATCGCAGGATATATATCTTAATGTCTTATTTTATTATTGCTGATATTTGATATTTCTTTATTTTCGAATTTTGTTTTGAAAAATATTAAAAGACAAGTGAATAACAAAATATTTATTTTCTTTATATTTCATCTTTTTTATCAGATAGTTTCGCTGAATATTGAACTAAGCTGTTGTATAAGTACAGTTTTATATGGCAAATTTCCGTACGAGAACAATCTGTCGCAACGAACATTTTTAAATGAATTACATACACCATCATATATTATCATCGAATTATATACACCAACATAAGACGGTCAAGAAATCCATATAATCTTTAAAAAATCTAAAAAAAATAATAATATGGATGTTCTTTTCGCATTAAAAACATTGTTAGAATGCCGGATTTTTTTTTTTTTAACAACAAAAAAAATTGTAGCTTAAAAACGCACCGATGGAGAACAACAACGTGAATGTTGACTTACATGTTGTTAGGCGCCTCAAATCTGTTTTATGCTGTAGTCGAAGGTATGGGAAGCACTTGGTGTTGTAACATGAACCTCAAACAACATATTCATAGTCATTTTCAGTTATGTTCATTTCTATTATGCTTCTCCGATAATGAAAACGGCTAAGCTAACAAACCATAGTCTGTCATATATAACATCCTCAAAGAAACTTCTTCTACATACTGAGCTGATGATGCCATCGAGTAAAGATCGAATAATCATTTTCTTATAATCAATCTCATTAACATACTTTCGAGAAGTGCATTTATGTAAACGTGACCTACCGATGACTTATTGAACTAAAATGGTTTTGCTGTTAAAAGAATTTCTTAAATCCTGACAGTGCTTTTAGTGCAAGCCGCACTTCCGTATGATTACTTCATCTGTGGTTTATACGGACTTTCTGTCCACCAGCTGTTTTCATTATCATAATCAGGAAATACAACCAGGGCTTGCCGTATTAAAAATGCACAATAAACTGCCCGGTGCACATAACATATACACTGGTATCCAGAAATTAAGGGGCAGTGACCAATTTCAGACGTTTCGTCGAATATCTTACTGAAACTTGTGAGGAAATGTCCGGAATGCCCTTGAAATTTCGGAGTGTAAAGAACATGTTTCACGTCATGTTTTTCAGTGAAGATTTTGTCGCGAAGACAATTAGGGGGAGAAATAACAATTTTAATAAAAAAATAATATTTTCGATCACTAAAGTAACAGAAAACGGTAAAAATGGTCTGATACTGTAGCAAATGAATATGCAGATCCTTTTCAACATTTGTTTGTATTTGTGTAAGCATAGCACGTATATTCGTGAAGATGTTAACGTTTATGTGAAAACTTCAAAAGTTTTTTTTATATATAGCATGCAGAGTTTTCAGCCGAATTTAACGCCGCTTTCCAAAAACTTGACAAAAATCGTAGAAATAGTATACTGTGATCAAAATACTAATATATTGAATATCTGATGATATCTGATGATATCTGATGATATAGGTATTTTTATGAAATAAATTTTAACTGCGCATGCGCGAACTACAGCAAATATTTTTTGTCAAGATTTGATAGTCAATACTAATGGAGAACTCATATAAAAAGACCAGTGAAATATCGTGAAAACCCCAAAAGTTACAGCAATAATAAAAAAATTGAAAAATAACTCCCATATAATCCTATGGCAATCCTATAACAAAAACAGAAACACAACATTGCCCCTGGACTTGTCCCCTGACGGCTTTCCTTCCGGCAAACGCAGGCAGCAGAACGCCGGCGTAGCACGGTCGACTTCGTAGGGAAACACGACAGAGACACGAACATGGAAAACAAAGCATAAACTTTAAAACTTCATCAACATTCACAACAACAACTTCAATATTATAATATGCAAAACAATAAGAACAGTACAGAAAATAACAAAGCATTTACATATCACAAACAATTAAGATGCCGGCTCACGAGACAGGTCTCGAGCCTGCGTACTCATGTGCAATTCCCGCCTGCACCGTGGGGGCCACGGGCAGGTTGAATTCCGCCAGCCTCCTACCGCGAAGAGCTCGGAGATTGCAGCCAGCTCTTCGGCCACCCAGGTTACGATCTAATGTCCGCAGGTGAATATTCAACCTCACCCCCTTCCTTGCATAATCATCTAGACATAGATCGCGTGGCGTACTAGTCTGAAAGTCGACAGATAACCGTGCCGTGACGGCCTTAGCGAGTGCGTCCGCCATTTCAATGAAGGTGTGTCTCCAGATGAGCCCGGATTCAATGCATATGAACCTCGATCTCGGTCGTTTTAATCAAGTCTCTGATCTCGGCTATGGTCCTGTGTTGAAGCACAAGACCGTGAAGCGCTTGTAGTGCCGATCTCGAATATGATAGACGTCGAGGTACCCGTGACCTCTTCGATGGGCATGGGTGATTGCTTCCTTAATCGCGATGACCTCGACCGCAAAGACTTCTGCACCATGTGTGAGACAGAACTGGCTCTCCGCTACTATTTGATCCTCTGACACAACAAGTAACGCACAACATACGGGGTTATTCTCTTGTTTGGATCCGTATCCGTCCATGTAGTAAGTACACGTGGTCCTCGGAGTGATGTCCGAAGTCCATCGGACACGCCTAATGTCTTCAGGCCTAGGTGTGGGCGTCCAGAGGTCGACCGTCTCGGAGTCCAGTCCTTTCCGTCAACGCTCTTTTTCCAACGGACGAGAGCCGTAAAGTCACTGTCCAGCTCCGAACGTAAGTTGAGGGAAAGAACCCCTGACAAGACATGCAGTGCATCCGTGGAAGTCGTCGCGTAACATTTCGTCAAGCAAAGGAGGAGGTTCCTCTGCGAGCGGAGCAACCTGTTTGCTACCACTACTTTGCCATTGTGAGACACAATATTCTCAGGTGTCATGTAAATCTGTCCTCATACACATTCTTATTTCCTTTTAAAAAAATTGCCTTATGTATTCTTAGTAATTCTATGATTTTTAAATTACATTTTTCCATCGCTTAGTAAGTTTTCAGTCAGTGTGGTAAACTTTCTTTAGCCGCTCCATCGATTGGTGCGCAAAACACAAATTGAGTGATCTCTTTCTTTACAGTAAGATGACGTCAAATTTTTGAAAATGAAACTTACATAGAAAATGCTGATAAAAATAACACTAAATAATTCGCAGAAGCTTTCTAAAAATTAGAATTATACAAACACCATTTGGTGGATATAGACCTGTTTCATCAGTAGTACTATGTAAGTGCACCGAGGTTTAGAAACTAAAAGTTTTGTGACCGTAAGATGTATTCCAAAAGAAAAGAGAAATCTGTACATTTGGCAATTGATAAGTTTTCGCAGAAATAAGTTAAAATGTATATAACTTTGTTATAATCAGATTGTATTACATGAAATTTTAATTCGAATTATAAAGGGAATGTATCTTTTCTTAAATTAATCTAATAATACGTAACAAAAATAATCGAAAGAATTGTAGTATTGAAGAACTAATACTAAAATGGACTTTTTAATGTTCCTTTATATTAAATTAGACATATTAAATTAGATCACATGGTTTGGTTAATGGATATTAGAAAAAAAAAAGATTAACTTTTTTAATTTTTCAAATCCTGCTGTAATATGCACTTTATAACAATAATGTATCAAAAAACAATATTGTAGTACATTATTACATTGTCTATTTATGTATATTGAGTTTTTCAAAAAGTTGACTGTGGTCCCATTGCAGTTTTTCCGCATTCAGTGTATGTTTCGATCAGTGCGGTAATATCGCGGGATTAATTAACTAACTACACTGATCGAGCGAAAGCAGTACACAGGGAGCGTCAAAAACATGTATACACACTTTGAATGTGTATATTCAGTTTCTATTCCCAAATATAATGCAATTTAAATAATTAATATTTAAATTGCAAAAGAATCTACATAAAATATATAACTTTTCCTCTTACCACAGATGTTCAAAATTATTACCGTTCTGGACAATACACTGCTTATAACGGTGGGCTATTGACTCATAAACTTCAACAAACATAACATTTGGTGTTGTGGCGCATTCTTGCTCAATTGCGGTTCCGGAACGTTGTCAATGAACATCCATTAGTTTCAAACTTATCTTTTATCCGATGAATTGTAAGTCGCATTGGTGGATCTTCTTGAAACTCCCATCGATATTGTTTTTGTACTTCTGCTACATTTTCATACTTACAATATTATTTTTAAATAAATTTTCTTTTTCAAAAGTTAATCTTGGTCTACTCATTATTTCCATATAATTACACTCTGAAAAGAAAGAAAAATTTGAAAGTTATGACAGTTTAAACAGTGCATGTATACATTTTTCTGACACACACTGTTTTTTTCTTGTGGATCTCCATGTCTGCCAGAGCTGAGGCACTTGTCTGCCACCGCAGTGTTAATGGGCTTGAATACCAGAGTCTCCAATGTACATTTTCTCCAGTTGTAAAAACTTCTTGCTCCTCTCTCTGTGCATTCTTACCTGTACTAAATGTCCTGTGAATGATTTGAGGGAGTCGGGGAAAGAGAGTGCTAAGCCACATTTTTGAACTTCTGAGATATTTCAATTTGAAAATTTGATTAAATACTCAAATAAAGATAAAGTTTTTTTCCCAATGTCGTAGTAACATTTGGGATATTCTGAGTAACAACATGGCATTACTTTAATGATATTACTATTACGTGTTTTGTAAATTAGCTAACTTCATTGGGGGCATAAACATATGGGGCAAAAGCGAAATCTGTGACATATGCTGCCACCAAGTGACAATAGAAACAAATTATATGTTGGATATTATAATTTACAATATTAAGTAACAGATTACAGTGTTAGATTTATTTCACCAAAAATTTGGCTTGACACTTTCTTGCCCCGACCCCCTCAATTGTAAAAATAATTATGTATTGTTAGGAATTAATAAAATGCTTGTACACTCTTAAGAAAAATCCGTAAATTGAAAATTACGGATTGAAATATATACGGAAAAAATACGGATTGAAACCCTACGTAAATTACCTCACAAAAATTATAAAAAATAAAATAAAAATAAATCAACTACGGTCCATAAGCAGACTGATGTGACATAAAACAGTAAAATAAAATATGCATGATCTCTACCTTTATAAATAATAATTTTTTTGTTTTACTTGTTTATTTCGCTTGTCTGAAAAGCCGTACTGAGTTGATGACCACAATACACTCTACAATAACACATTTACAATTAATCCTGAATTTTATGTAATACTTGAAAAAACTTATGAATGCTATACAGTAGTTATTTAACATACAGAGAGACAAAATTTTAATCAAAGTGCAGATTCCATAAAATATAATAAAATAAATCTTAGAAAAAAATGTCAATTTTTTTTTCCTTTTTCACAAATTTCAGTAATGACAAATTGTCGTATTTTATAGTGAATCTTATCTTATGATAAATTTTAACGTAATCGGAGCCATCGCCAAATGGCGTATTTGGCGCAAATGTCATGTTTAAAATCTTTAGTGATAGTCACATTTTAAATGATATTGTAGCAACACTTGAATTAGATCCAGTTACGGAAAATTTAACTTTAACAAAATAAACGAAAGACAATGCATTTTAATTAGTTGTGGGCAATCGTTTGTTAATTGATTCAACTCATCTGTCACTAGCTACTTCTTATTAGTGTAGAAAACATTCATTGTTGAGATAAGTTTATACAAATTCATAATTGCAACTTATACAAAAGGCCATAAGAAGTCACTAAAATGAAATAGGCTTAAAAAAAATTATTAGTAAGTACATTGTTTTTCTTATTCGATAGTGTTAAAATCGAAA